>OZ007593.1:189777998-194777998 GCA_963931845.1 Maratus michaelseni | reverse complement strand
TTCTCAAAGTACATTCCATTGTTTTCCTCCCACTGACGATATTCTTTGTTTCTGTTAACTTACAGCGCCATCTGTCGGTGTGATTTTAAGTTTTTTTTTAACCACGCTTAAAACATTTCCATTGCTTTGGGAGCATACTGGTGAAATTTCAGGACATTTGGATCAGTGGTTCTTTGGTTATAGGGTTTTACTTTCGCAACTTTAAAAAAATCACCCTGTATATATATATATAACCTTACATACTGGATGGCTTATTGCTAATATTAAGCAAAACCTCCAAACTATTGTCTATAAAAGAAAAGTAACTTGCATAATAACTTGCAAAAAAAGTAAATTTTCTTCAACAAAGAATTACAACTATGAACATTATAATTACTGTCATTACACTTTGAAGTGTAACAGATAAATCTGAAGTTAATTAGACCTTTGTGACGCTTGGTAGCAATAAAAAATATAAAATAAATAAAGTAATATTGCTTTGGAAAATAAAAAATACAGTAAAATAAAGATTTACATTTTTTATTGCATGGAAAAAATCTTTGATGAACCAAACCCTTTATTTTATTTTTTAACAATTTTTTTTCATTAATAATTCCGTTATCATATTTTTTCTACATATATATATTTTATTACAAATTAATGACTAATTATTGACCGCCTTAACTACATTTACAATAACAACTTGTTTTTGTAAATCATTTAACTGTCTAAAATCTTCTTTATTAAGCCTTTGGTATTAATTATATTTTCCATTTAAACTTCAGTTTAAAAAGTAATAAAATGATTTAAAATATGATATATCCATTCATAAAATGAATTGTAAGGGAAAATATATTTAAAACTTAATTTCTTAATATTGCTTAACTGTATACAAACCTTACCCTCTGTCAGACTCTTATAAGTTCAAAGGCGTGACAAGGTTCCATACTAAAAGAAAAATTAATTCCAAAACAAAACTAGTCGTTGGGGGCCACCGTAATACTTACCCATCATGGATATGCATAGTATAAAATATGAAAAAAGACTAATTGTTGATTAATGACTAATTATTGACCGCCTTAACTACATTTACAATAACAACTTGTTTTTGTAAATCATTTAACTGTCTAAAATCTTCTTTATTAAGCCTTTGATATTAATTATATTTTCCATTTAAACTTCAGTTTAAAAAGTAATAAAATGATTTAAAATATGATATATCCATTCATAATATAAATTGTAAGGGAAAATATATTTAAAACTTAATTTCTTAATAATGCTTAACTGTATACAAACCTTACCCTCTGTCAGACTCTTATAAGTTCAAAGGCGTGACAAGGTTCCATACTAAAAGAAAAATTAATTCCAAAACAAAACTAGTCGTTGGGGGCCACCGTAATACTTACCCATCATGGATATGCATAGTATAAAATATGAAAAAAGACTAATTGTTGATTAATGACTAATTATTGACCGCCTTAACTACATTTACAATAACAACTTGTTTTTGTAAATCATTTAACTGTCTAAAATCTTCTTTATTAAGCCTTTGATATTAATTATATTTTGCATTTAAACTTCAGTTTAAAAAGTAATAAAATGATTTAAAATATGATATATCCATTCATAAAATGAATTGTAAGGGAAAATATATTTAAAACTTAATTTCTTAATAATGCTTAACTGTATACAAACCTTACCCTCTGTCAGACTCTTATAAGTTCAAAGGCGTGACAAGGTTCCATACTAAAAGAAAAATTAATTCCAAAACAAAACTAGTCGTTGGGGGCCACCGTAATACTTACCCATCATGGATATGCATAGTATAAAATATGAAAAAAGACTAATTGTTGATTAATGACTAATTATTGACCGCCTTAACTACATTTACAATAACAACTTGTTTTTGTAAATCATTTAACTGTCTAAAATCTTCTTTATTAAGCCTTTGATATTGATTATATTTTCCATTTAAACTTCAGTTTAAAAAGTAATAAAATGATTTAAAATATGATATATCCATTCATAAAATGAATTGTAAGGGAAAATATATTTAAAACTTAATTTCTTAATAATGCTTAGCTGTATACAAACCTTACCCTCTGTCAGACTCCTATAAGTTCAAAGGCGTGACAAGGTTCCATACTAAAAGAAAAATTAATTCCAAAACAAAACTAGTCGTTGGGGGCCACCATAATACTTACCCATCATGGATATGCATAGTATAAAATATGAAAAACGAACATGTGTAAACTATTTATAAAATGCATTGCAATTCGAATAAAATCGTGGCTTGATGACGTAATAAGCATTAAATGCTCTATTACTCCAAAATTGATAATCATATTAACTAACGGTTTACTGCGTCGGATTAAGCGTCTCATTTCCAATTAAAATATATCTTAGAATTGAAATTTCAATGAAATACAGGGTCAGGAAAAATCAAAGCGTGTGGAAATATGATTACAAATATCTCGGCAACTAATTATCCGATTGACTTCCTTTTTCATGCAAAATTTGTTTTTTTATTTTCTTTTATATTCCTTCCTTAAAATAAACAATTTCGAAAAATTTTATATACCTTTTATCAGAACAAATATTTCGAGAGTACGAAAAAAAATAGTTCCGGGTAATCGAGGTTACTGAAATTCAATAAGCTTCTTCTCATTATTACAAGCCCCACCAGTGGCTGAGAGGTTCTGCTCTCGAAGCTGGTAGACGGGAGGTGCTGGGTTCGATCCCAATCGCGCCCGTCGGCCTAATCGTTCGGAGTTTTCGTGGTTTTCTTCGAGCCGTGGATTTATCCATGCGTAAATACGGGTTAGGTTCCCTTAGAAAGACTCCCACGAAGGGCACTTCCCCCGGGCCTATATCCCAAGTGTAGGTAATTGGCCGTCAATAATCAACTCAACTCAACACAACCCATTATTACATACTAAGTACACACCAAGTTTCAAGTCTCTATCTCGATTTGTTCGGGAGATAGAGTTTACAGACACACAGAAGGCATTTTTTTTTTCTAAAAATATGTTTTTCGGAATCCCCAGTGTCTGAAACGTGTAAATCCGTCAATTTTTTTTTCTATTTTCAAAACGATTACAAGACTTACTCTATGCTACGTATAATGGGTAAGTAAAATAGTGTCAAATATATTGTATAATAATAATATATAATATACTATATATTTATCACGAATATTCTAAATTAATTTAACCGTCTATTTCTCTTGGACTTTATTACAGAATGGCCGTTATATATATTAGAGAAAATTAAGAAACAGATTTCCTTACCATTCTAAAGTCAGTGCTTGTTAGAAAAAAGCTTACATTATATATGAAATTAGCCTATTACATTTTCTGCAATAAGAAACATGAGATTTTCTTAAGGATTGTGAAAGTATAAACGCTATTCAACATCCGTATTTGCATAAATTGATGTCACCAGTCATATCTATCAGTTAATAACAGAAAGCACACAAAAATAGTAAATTCTCTATAAAACATCGTATTGATTTCTAGGTAATTATAATTTTGGAATGATTGAAATTCTATGCTCTGTTTAAATAAAATGTATTACTAAACTGTATACGTTTATTATTATTTCCAGATCCACAAAGTACATTTCCGCCTAGAATTATTGACAGAAGAGCGAGTATTCTTGCAATTCAAGGAAGCACGGTCGAAATACCGTGTGCAGCAGAAGGCTACCCTATCCCTGAAATTCACTGGCTCAAACTAGATAAAAATCAAGCACTTCGGATGTCCAGTAACCAGCGATATATGCAATTAGGTGGGAATCTTATTATTAGGAGAGCTGAGCCTGAAGACAGTGGAAAATACGTATGTTATGTCAACAACACTGTAGCAGATGAAAGAGTGGATACAGAGCTCTTAGTGGCAGGTAAAACGCTCAACTGATTGTGTTTATATAATATTTTTGTACTACTACGTAATGTGAATTTCAGTTTATAAAGATATCTACTATTTTAGCACGATTTTAAATTAAATAATTTTCGAGTTCATATTTATCGTAAAGTTTATTTTCTCTTTATTTCAGGCTTCTGTAATTGTTTTTATTAACAAATATTAACGTTAATGATCATAAATAAAAAGCTTTAAAACGATTATCTTTAAAAAAAATTTAAAATGTCATTTGCAACGGATGACCCCCAACCTTTCAAACCTCATGGACTTCTAGACTGATAATTTTAAAATTCGTAGACCTGTAATATAAATGTTAAACGAAAAAAAAATACATTATTTGTACAATAATAATTAGAGAACAGTCATTTTATATGCACCTATTTATTACAACAAAGTTGGCTCTATGTTTTCATTGCTGTAGTAGATGAAAAGTGTTTTCGTTCAAGTATATGTTTTTTTCAAAAATGAATCAATATTTCCATTGCTTTTTACACTTACCAATCACTTTTCATTTATTTAAGGATAAGAGAAATTGTGGACTTGATATCGAAGATTTGCATTTGGCTTTGAGCCAGTAAAGTAGTATATGTTCGACAAAAAATCGGTGAAGTTTTACTTTTTCATTTGCCCTTAAATTGGTAAATCTGTAATCTTCTTTGTTTGGCTAGAAATTCAAATGATGGCCTGTTTTTTCCGCGGACCACTGGTCTTCGCATCACCGATTGGTGACCCCTGATTTACACGGGATATTTACAGTTTTACAAAAAATTTTTAACAGAATTTTTCGCCTTTAAATTGATTCCTTATTTAATTGCAGAAAAATATAGATTCTATGTATCAGCAAGGCGATTTAGATATTAAATAGAAAATTTAATTTTCAGAAATAGTGTTATCAAGACTCCTTGCAAATTCCAAGGAGTTCACACACTTTGTTTACATAGTTCTAAGACGATTTTACACTATGATATGCAGAAAACATCATTATACATCACAATACATTATTATTTATACATGCATCTTTATTTATGAGGAAAGTATAAAAAATAAGAAAATTAGTTTAAATTTTTACCAATTTGAAAATATGATTCAATATATTACTTTACAGTAATTTGTTAAAATATGTATGAAACATTTTTAGAATGAACACATAACTTAATTTCCCTGAAAAAAAAAATATATAAATCAGTTGAACCAAAATATCCAACAATAGAATACAAATAAAGTATTCTAAATAACTTCCGATTCATATAGGTATTACTTTGATTTGTACTATTTGAATATACCCACATCTACGTTTTATAAATTTGAAGCTTTATCCAGTAATGTTCTTTTATTTTGATTAAAAACGTTATAGAGATCAGAAGTACTTTCATGTAGTGATAAAATGTTAAGTTCAAAATAGTTAAAATGATTTGCGTGCTATAAGTTGCTATGCAATTCATTCTGAATTGGTTTTACGTTGATGGAATATTTACATTTAAAAAAAAACTCGCATTTGTGCGATTTGTTACATAGTGCATCAGACATTTGCAAAACATTTTGAAAATAGTTTTTTTAGCAAAAATAAGTTTGTAAATGAGGTATTTCACAAAATAATATTGAATAAATGAATTAAAATAATCAGGATTATTTATTAAAATATTACAAAACTCTTTCCTAGGTATATCAGGAAGTATTACAATAATGGTTTTTAAGGATAGAGATATAGTTATGTTTTTGTATGCATATTAAAAGGGTCATTATTTTCTTTATCTATGTATAGAAATGAAAATAATTATTTTTGAAACAATTTTTGAAAGTTTAGCAATAATTCTTATCTGCTGACTATAATTATTATGTTAAAAAAATAACTTAAAAATCCAATAATTGGATTTTTCAACAAGTCTCAGCAGTTATTCCTTTTAATGCGTCTAACAAGCATTCTGATCAATTTCAAAAACAAATACGGTTCTGTTCATTCTGTATACTTAGTTTAGTTTTAAAGAGCGAATTAAAAATTCTGTGAAACAGCTATAATACTTTAGGGATATTTTTATTTAATCATTCAGTAATGTTACTTTTTCAAGTACTTTTAAACTAATAAATATTTTGTAAATTGCTTTTGCAGTTAATAATATATTAAGGCTTGTGAAACAAATAATTTCTTTTATCGTATAAAAATATGGTTATTATTTTACTGTTTTTCTCATTATTTTGAGGTAATTTGTACATCATACGTTAAGAAAAATAAAATGATATTTTAAAACTTATTTTAAAATAAATTAAAATAGTCGTTATAAAATGTCTTGCAGGATGACTTCCATAGTCTAACTGAAAATGAAGCGTTTAATATAATGAATTTTGCAATAAAAATCGAATTTTAAAATGAAGAGCTATTATTAAATTAATTGTCATTCATTGGTGTGAATCTTAGTTGAAAAAGATTGTCTGCTAAGAATAAAAAGCTAGGAATCCTTAAAAAGAATACATCCAATAATGTACATAAAACATATTAAAATAAAAAAGTTTTTTTAAATATTATTTTAACTTAAATTTGTTAATATGAAACTTTACTACATATCACATTCTTGAAAGCACTAAACATGAACAATTTTTACCAACTTAGGCGGATGGATAGTTTGATATTTTTCTTAGGTTCATACAAGATATTGTATCCCAATAGCTTAATGGTCACCACGTCACGTTTGTAAGCTATAGGTACAGAGTTCGACTCTACAATTTGGGATGGTTCACTTAACCTTTCAACCCTTCGGAATTGATAAAATTAGTGCTAAACTTGCTTGAGAACTAAATACCAATGTTTCCACATAATGTTAACCACCTGACCTGGACGTATGCTATATAACACTACATGTTCAAGAAAACAGAGTTGAATACTACATATCTTTAATGGATTGTGGGGTAGCAGAGTTTAGTTACATACATGATATTTAATACAAAATAAACAAATCACTATGTTGATAAATAAGGTAATTTGTAGGGTCAATTTACATTTAGTTTACCAACTGTCATTGATTAGATAGTATAAGGTAACATAAAAAAATAATAAAAATATTTGAAGTCATATTTAAAAAAAATTCCCATGGGCTCTGACATATTCCCGACGGTCAAATGAAGTTCATCCCAAGCCATTCAATGAATAGCATCTAAATTTATTAATATGTCTCACCCAGTGTTCGGAAAAACTACTTTTTTATTGTAGCGAACTACAACTACTTTATCGAAAATGTAGTTAGCTACAACTACAACTACTTATTTGAAAAAGTAGCGACTAAAAACTACATTTCAAAAGTAGTCACTACTTCGTTATTTCCAGATTTTGTCAAAGGATTCAATTTACACTAGAAATTGAAGGCACGGTTTAAGTAATAAAGCGACGCCTCGTAATATTACGTCTGCCGGTATACAGTTAAATAAATTCGATGTAACCGAGGTAATTAAAAAAACAAAAAAGATAAAATACAATAAAATGTTTTGTGTTTGTCTCCAAAATGTTAGTTTATACACACATTGCAAATTTCGTAGCAAAATTAAGAGATGTAGTATAATCTAGAAAGTTGCAGAAAAACAACTCTAAATCCAAACAATAAATAAATTTGTAAATAAAGCAATTCCAAATAATAAGAAACCCGGCTTTTAAACATGAAGACCGAATAACGAGTAAATATACAAATGTTGCCAGAAAGAAAATCAATTCCTTTGGTGGGTAAGTAATATTTGATTTTAGAAAACATGTTTGAATTGGAAAAGACTTCATGTGATGCTTTGCTGAGATTTGCCGCTGAGATTCGCAAATTGTTGAGCATAACAAATTTTACACAAAAGAAACAAGTTTCGGCTATTTGATTTGCAGAATGACACTTTTTTCCGCCGCTGAAGTAGCGTTAAAACTAGCGTCGGTTCTCTCAGAAAACTACTGATGTTTTGCATCGCGCTACTCGCTACACTACATTGTTCAAAATGCTGTTCGCTACACTACAAACTATTGTAAAAAGTAGCGACCACTGTAGTTTCGCTACTCTTAGCGCGCTACTTTCGACCCCTGGTCTCACCTAACAAAGTATACAGCTTATAAAAATTTTACTGAAAGTGAATATTTTTAACATTCATTAATTATGAGCTAAAAATATAACTCCTTTCCCCACAGTGTCAATCAGATATTCAAAGAATCAATATTCTCGAATGGATTATTGGAGATTTTTGATAAACGAATTCATCCAAGATCGATCACTGCCAAATTTGTTTTTAATCGGTTGAGTATTTCAAACGTTATCGTTATGACTCCCGGCTGTAACAAATAGTAACACTAAGCTATAATATATATTATAGCCGCTCAAGCAAGGTTCGAACATAAACCATTCATTGAATACTAACAAAATTGTTTTATTATGTCTCATTTGCCAAAAAAAAAAAAAAATAGATTTGATTCTGTGTATATGAGCGAAATGAATGAAATAGTTTAAAGTATGTGAAAAACAATCTAAAATTTATTAAATCACAACACAATTAATGTTTTTATTTTATTATTACATTAAATTTTAATATAATTAAACCTGCATAAAAAATTATTTCTTAACGTTTTTGGTTCGGGAAATATTATGAAAAGTATGGTGTAAAATATTGCTATCTATGCGATGCATATTTATGTTATACGTTTAACCGATATACGTATATACGTATAATACGTATTTAAAAAATACGTATACCTTAAAATATACGTTGAAACGTATCCGGATACGTATAAGCGTATATCGGTTAAAGGTATAATTCAAGTATACGTTTAATTCAAGTATACGTATATTTCAAGCATCGTATTTACTTTTAATGCCAATGGATCTCATCCGAGGCTAACGAAAAAGAAAGGCTACCGCGGTGCTTTACGCGTATCTTTTTTTACAGACCGCGGGAGTCACGTGATACCCGAATCCACCAATGCAGGTGTACGGAAAGGGCATCACGTCACTCTAGCGGTCTGTAAAAAAGGATAATTGGAATGCACCGCGGTAGCCTGTCTTTTTCGTTAACCTCGATCTCATCAGTGTTAAGTCACTAATCGGAGAACAAGTTTGAAATTGGTGGCGTCACTTTAGCAATTTGTATAATATGTTTCATACATAGAATCTTGTTATTTTTCCCTATAATCGATTATTGTAAATATATAACGAAAGTAAAAAGACGTTTTGTGCAAATAAGGAGAATATACACGTTTCATATTTATTGTTAATCTTTATTAAGTATATTCTTTCGTAAAAAATATATATTTATATTTGTGTGCGTATACTCAAATTGCGCCATGGAGGTCAAATATTGTTCTTTCCACGGTGCTAATGTTTTCTACTCTGTGTTAATGTATAACCCAATTTCATTTTTTAACCATGACACTCGTGGTATTTTTTATACAAAGTGAATGTGCATTACAAGATATTGCTTTTTAAGAATTCTTGTTTATCTTGACAATTTTTTTTTTTTTTTTGTGTGTGTTAGTACCTAAAAATTTCGATTACTTATAGCAAATAATCGTCACTGCAGGTCTCAGAACGCAATCACACAAGCTTAAAATGACTTGCCTTCTCTTTTCTTTTTTGCTGTAAAACGTATTTTCAAAATATTTTTAATATAGAAAAAAGTATTCTTAAATAAAATAAAAGTATGTTTAGTTACTTATATGGTACGGGCGATTATCTGTTCTAGGGATATAGGCCGGTGGGGGGAGTGACCTCCGTGGGGTGCTTTAAAATAAAAATAAGATTATGAAACTTCCCAGGAGTTTTGATTGATCAATGTCAGTATAAAATATGAAGTCAATGCAAGTTATGTTCTGCAATACTGATGTTTCGGGCGAAATGTCCACGCTATAAATCAAAATAAGCTATGTGCGTGTGTTGCAGATATGCGAAATGTAAATCATTTCATAATAAATCATTTCATAATTAATAGTTTAGATTTGAGGGGGGGGGCAAAATCTAAACTAAGGAAAAAATATTCCGATTTTTTTTTTTTTTTTTTTTTGCAAGTACCGACTGCACAGGACACAGTGGCTGTTTTCCAAAGACTCTGATCCGCAGACCAGCAGGAGAAAGGCATAATTTTTTAAGCAATGAACGAAAACCGTTTAAACGTTTATACGTTTAACCACTGGTGCTATATCCGTATATGCTGTTTCGTATAATACGTATTACCGCCTTGGTTGTATCATACGTATCCGAAATCTGCACCCCCTATAATACGTATTATACGTATTCTCGTATAAACGTTTAATAGGGAGCACTAGTTTAAAACAAAATAACACTATTTAGTAAGTATTAATTTCCGTTCTATATATTGTAGTTACTTTAATTTTTTTTTTCTTTTTTAGCACCACTGAAAGTAGGTGTAACTCCTCGACAAATAACTGCTGAAGAAGGCGAATCGGTAATTTTCAATTGCTCAATAAAAGGACATCCTGTGCATTCAGTTACATGGGTAAAGAATTTAAGTCCAATAGTCGCAAACAGCAGAATACGTTATCTTTCCAGAGACCTTTTACAAGTTGCTCCCATCATGAGAGAAGACAAAGGAATGTATCAGTGCTTTGTCAGGAATGACTTTGGGATGGCTCAAGGAACTGCAGAGCTTAATCTAGGAGGTATGGGACATTACATTTTAAAATAAATATTTTATCAATTGATTTATTATTTCATGATAACGATATTTTGTTTTCAAGTGCTTCCTTCTTTTAGTAGTAGATTAATTAATTGACGTCAAATGGATTTGTCTGATTGTTAATTTGACATTATTGGACAAGAATCATCGCTTTTTTTAAACATTTAGATAATGTAAGAAAACAACAGCTGTTTAATTTTACATGACATGTTATTTTCTCATATTTTCTCATTTCTTTTCGTAAATGAATTACATTACAGTAGTGAGCTTTTCAAATTCCAACGTATCATATATATGTATATATATATGTGTGTGTGTGTGTGTGTGTTTGGGAGAGGGTAGGTCTGCACCTGGTTAATTGAACTGTGTGTACTTGGTTAATTGAAATGGACTCACCTATTTTTCTAGTGTTTATGAGTTAGGGCTCTAAAACAGGAGTTCGATCGACTATTCCGATTCTGGAAAATGTTTTTCTAGCTGATGGATTCCGATTTTAAAAGGAGATCTAAGTCTTTTTATGCTCTTTATCACACTTTCAAATACATGAGGGAAGAGGGGATATGTCCTTTTTCAAAGTTAATTGTAGTAAATTAATCGATATTGAATTTTAAAAAATACACTTAAAAATTTATACTAAATTATTTCTAAAAACAAGAACGAAAAATCATGCGTCAAGCATAGATTATGTAACACTTTCCAACGCTTCCAAAATAATTTTACAAATCATTATCGTTTAATAAGCTGAAATATAACATCTAAGTAAACAATTTGGAAAACGCATAACATATTTGAAAACGTAATTTCAGGAATTCCCTACATATATTTCCAACATATACAATATTCGGAAAAATATCCGAATACTTTTATTCAGCCCTGTATATGATCTATAGAGGTGTATATATACTACATAGGATGCTCAATTTTAGTTTACTAAGGAAACGCGTAGAACAGTTTAAAATTCTCCTTCTGGAGTTTCTGTCAATAAACGGAAATGTGTTTGAGAACTTTTGTGCTGTCCTGTACAGGATCTACAGAATTTATACACACCAAGTAATAGACAAAACGTGAGTTAAATTTAAAATCGCGTTCAGCAACTTAAAATGCACTTCCAGGAATTATTGTTCACAGACAGTAGAGAATTCTTTTGTGTGTTCCTGTAAATGAACTATGACTGCTACACACACACTATTCTGTAGTAAGACTCTTGTAATGCACCTTAGTGATACATATAAATTTCAATGCGTTTAAAATAGTGAAACATTATTTAATTAAACTGCAAACGATTTTTGTCCATAGACGTAATGTAACGGAATTCTTTTGACTGTCCCTGTAAAGTAACTATAAGTGCTATGCACACCCTATTCCATATTAAGCTTCTTATAAGGCACCTTAGCTACATATATCAATTACAATGTGTTTGAAATTGTGTAACATCATTAAAATAATCCGCAAATGATTTTCCCCCATAGACCGTAATGTAACGGAATTCTTTTGAGTGTCCCTGTAAAAACACTATAAGTAAAAGTGCTAAACACTTCAGTTGAAATAGGGAACATGCTATAGATAACGACAATAACATATAAAAATTGCAGGGCAATCCGAGCATATTTACGGGAGTTTGAGCACGGCCAGACGGCCAGACGGCAGACAAACCGAAGTCATAAAAGCTTTTCAACTAGGTTGGAAAGTGTTAAAAAGATACACAATCAGTCATAGATAACTGGGAGAACTTGAAGGCAATCCATTGTAATTAAAATTGTACTGCGATTATGTTGAATTTAATCGCTATCATACTATCAAGTAATAACTATTCTAAAAGGGTTTTCAAAAAATAATAATAATAAGTTGCGTTTATAAGAAAGTCTATGAAAATAATGATGCATTTAGTCAAAAATCACCTATATGGAAAACTTTCAATTATTAAATTGGAAATAAAAATTAGAATAATTTTAAAGTTAAAGAACTAAGTTAAAGCACTAAAAAAAATGAAAGCGCTAAGGAAATTGTGTAATAACAATGCTATGACCAACAGTTTCAGTGAACTTCCGAAATAAATGTAATATGCCAGAAACAGTAAAACGACAAAAAAATTGCATTACGGCATAAATTTTAATATAATTCCAAATTAAGATATTTTGTTTTACTAATTTCACAATTCTTGCTTATCGTAAATTGATTATAGAAGTAAAGTTTTTCTGATATTTTCCATTTTTTTTATGTATTTTAAAAACAATTTACTGAGTACAGATGCCGCAGCCTCACTGTGATTTTTATTTGGCGCAAAAATGACATTTCTTCTGCCTACCGTGGCAACACGGCGATTTTGGCAGGTAGACCAGATCGTCCGTATTAATCAAAGTTGTCTGGTATTAATAACCGAGTCAGGTATATTCTTTTGTGTATTTTATAGTAAATTCTATGTGGTTTTTATAATGCATTAATCATCGTGTTTTATAATAAAATAATCTGTATTGTTTATACTAAAAAATGTGAGCGTTTTATAATAAAACTGTTTGTTTTTTATAATAAAATAAATGCGTGTGCTTAAAAAAAGTGCGTTTTATGATAAAATGGTCTGCATTTTATAATAAAAGAATTTTTTTCATAATAAAATAAAACTGATATGCTATTTTCGCAGGAAAGTTCTAACATGTATTCGAAAATGAGGTTCTCTCGCCAGAATGGCGTGAAAACAGAAATTGCGCCAAAACCGCGTCAGCGAAATCTGTTCCATTTACAGATATTTGCTGTTTTTTTAAAAAAGGAAAATATTTCTTCATTCTTAATCTATTGTTACTTTTTAACATTATATAACTTTCATGTTGAAAGTAATGTATGTATTTACAGAATTTATTTTTCTGTTTTTTCTGATGTTTTCAAGAATAAATATAATGTTGCAAACAATAATATTTCTTTTCTTTTTTCCGTTCCATTACATCAAATGCGGAAGTCAGCCCCCAAACTGTTTCCTAAATAATACGAAAATAACCAAAAGAAGAAAAAAACAAATTGTGGAGTCAACCCGATATCAGCAAACAGTAAACAAGAAGACAACAACAATGAAAGAAAAGAGCTTACTCTCTCAATTATCGTAACAAAATATCTTATCCACAATTATCTTCCTCCCCAAGCTTTTGTATCCCACACAATGAAAGGATATACAGTTATGACTCCCTATAAAGGAATATTGTATCAGAAAAGTAAAAAGAAACTGAACTTCAAGTCATGATAAATTTATTTAAACGATCAAATCATTTTGGTCATATGCACATTAAAGAAACATGTTGTCAACATGTAACATTAGTTTCTAAGATATGTCTATAAAAGAGTTCGAAGGGAAGCTGCTATTTATCAAAACAACACTTAAGTATAATATAGATGCAAATTCTTCAGAAAGTTTCTAAAAAATATATCATCATTTCACAAAATATTGTAATAACAAATTTAATTACTGAACAAAGTAAGTTAAAGAAACTAGCGGTAAAAACACTTTTTAAACTAATTTTGCAATAATAGCATCGAATCTTAATTACCAAAAATTTTATATAAATATGTAAACTCATCTAATTTGAAATTAATAATTTATCAGGGTGAACTACAGATAATTTCAGACTTTCATTTGATCACGTTTATTGATAAAGTTTCGTTATGTTTTCTAACACTCGTTTCTAGGTTTTATTGCACATAATATGCAATGACATAAAAAAAATAATAAAAAATGTAAACATTTATTCATTGGAATTCATTTTTGCAAATACAACAGTCATATATTTTAAAGTCCTTTTACTTTGGAGTTAAGTTCCTTGTTTATTGCATTATTCTTAAATTTTTCCAAATTCATAAGTCATTTTTAAATTTTATTTATTTATTTTATTCGACAAGTTTGTTTTGCTATATATATACTTTAAAAAATATATTTCATTTTAATGTATACATTTATCTATTGTTCTAAATGCTTTAGCACTCCGTGTATATTTCATATGTGAATATACTTAATAGAATAGACCTTTTATTATTCGGCGCATCAAAAAATAAGGCAATGGCCTCAACATGTTAAAAACACAGAGTAGAGTAACATGTATACAAACCTAATGGACTAATCAGCACATGTGAACTCGGGTCAAAAATGATCATAAACAGCACAGTTATAGGGTCAAAGTCTCAGTCACACAGTGCCTCTCAAATGGCTGTTATTTGATGACTCCAATGCAATGCCTACGTGACAATTATTTCGTGACTAGTAATAAAATGACGTAATATTAGAGGAATTTAGTACTATTTTAAGGTCCAAACTGATTTAAAGTACGAGATATATAATGTTGTGAAATGTTTCGCATTAATTTCAATCTTTTGAAAAATGAAACGTAGAGGAATGTGGCCCAAAACGATCCTAACAGGCAAAACGATCCACATATGTTTTCTTCCACACAGGTCGCGCTATCTACAGGGTAACATTTAAACTAGTTGTGATAAGTAAAAAAGAAGCAAGGAGGTATTAAAGTGGTCACAATATTACGTGTCTGAATAGAATTCTTTGAAAAATTTATTTTTATAACATATTTCACAAGGTAGGCACTAACTTTCATATTTATTTAGATTACAGTCTTTCATGTACAAAAATATGACTTGGTTTATTTAATGGATTATGTTTTTAGATGTGAATGTTATGTATTGTATTAATTACTTTTATATCCTTTATTTTGCCGATAAAAAAAAAAAAAATTACAAATATTTTTAAATGAAGGATCATTTTGCCCTTTGGTGAGGGTAAAATGATCCTTTGGGCACTTTTTAAGAAATTTATTTTTTTCAGTACTAAATTTGGGTTTAAAATATTATTAAAATATGTTTATAATGCAAAATATAATGTAAAACATATTAGCAAAGGGTCAAAGTTTTATTTAAAAGTTATGTTATTTTACACAAGTTTTTCCCTTAAGGGGATCATTTTAGGCCACCTTCCCCGACTTATATTCGACATTTCTGGAATTCGACATAATTGGAATTAATTGGATTTTCCTTGTCATGTGATAACAATAGATTCGTCCAAGACGACGCTATTTTCTCACTACCCTTTTATTGTCTCCACTAGACACGCGAATTCACTCGCAGACTATTGTGAAACTATTATAAGAATTCTTTACAAAATTCTCGTTTCATTTAAATATTTTAAAACTTTTTTTTCTTTGTATAGGATATCTGAAGTCGAACTCTAACAGAGTGCTTTTACTTTATTGATTTTGGTAGCAGATTTTTATGAGGATTTTTTTTTTCGGAATCGGTTCAAAAATTGAAAATGTCGTCCAAGAAATCAAATCGCAAGAAAATATTAAACCTATGGGAAAGTTCTATTCTTGTTTGTTGTTTGTATTTGAATATTTTAATGCATACAGTTTTAAAGTTTATTAAAACTCTATTCTGACCATAATATATGCAATAATATAGTCTGAATAGACTAAAATTACGGTTATGTAACCGTTTTCTATAAAATCGGTCAAATGACTGGACAGTTTGCTGCAAATTTTTAACAGTGTAGGATAGCGGAGATCGGTCTCTCTCTAAACCCTTTTCTACTGTTTCGATTTTAGTTGCAGATTTATTAACTTTCTATTTCGAAATCGGTTTCGCAAGTGAAAGTAACTTTATAATATATAATGATATAGTGTCAAAATAAAATAGTGTCAGGTTGGAGAATTTACATTAGATATTCCATGAAAAATAATCATAAATAAATATTGAAATGCAAATAGGAAATTTGAAATAAAAATTCCAGTAGAATTAATATTAGCTTGCAAGTTGTTTCGATTCACTACCATCGGCTCCTGGGCTAATGTTTTTTGCTGTCCGAAATATATTTAACTATAGGTTCTAATCGGACAGTTTTATTTATATTGTGTGTGAAGAGCTTAATTAATAACGAATACTTGATGGGAAAGTGAACTAATGTTTTTCCTCGCACAGGAAATTACTATAAATATAATGCAGAATGTTCCCGATATTGTAAAAACTGCGGTAACATTTTATTAACTCTTAAATTTTTGTTCATAAGATTTATATCATTACGCAGTTAATGTTACGTTTCTTACTTTTTATGTAACTATTTGATTTAAAAAAAAAAAAAAAAACATGAATGTTATAATAGTACATTTTTTTCGACAACTTGCAATTAAACAGGTTATGTGGTTAATAATGCATTTTCTTGTCTAAGAAAATAGGAAAAAATAAAGTAGACTCTATATTTTTTATTTACTATATTACGTATTATAGATAGAACTTGCTAGAATGATTAAGTGGTTGAATGAAATTCAATGATAATCCAACTTTTTGTAGAGCAACTGTTTATTAATTTTATTATTTTAACTATCTTCTGTCATCTTGTAGCGTAGTGCATAGCTATTCTCTATTTAAAAATAGTCTGGGATCCGGGAGGAGTGTTCAGTTTTGTCTGTGAGCATGTTGTCCGGATTCTAACAACTGTGCATGAAAAAGTCACCTACTCTGTCACCTATTCTGTATTTTACTTTTGCAATGTGTTCAATCTCCCTGAATCTTATTTTTGCGGTTATTTTACGCAGTAAAATGTTAATAAAATTTCTGTGCTCAGCAAACTAGTATAAAAAAGCTGGTAGAAGTAAGTATCGTCGGATCCTTCAATTTAAAAGTATAAGACGAGAGCTTCCTGATTCGGGATTTGTGAGATTTGATCCTGCCACATTCCGATAGCCAGAGACATCATGCATTACTACAGTTTGGAATACGATTTTTCAAGAGTTTGCCTAATCGTAATGTGTTACACTTTCGCATTTACATAAAAGAATTTCGGAATCCACGGGATTCATTTTTCATAAGCGTTATTGAAGTATTCAACGTGAGTTTTATTTCAGATTTGCCAGTAACATTTACGTAGCCGTTTGTTTATTTAGAAATAATGATATGATTTAGAGAAGTTATTAAGGTCAGCTTCTCCTCCTTTCACTATTTTATCGTTTGACCTGATTAATTTGATTATGGGTAATTGTACTAATTTGATCACCGGCAATTGTACTGCCATTCTCCACTGCCACAGCCTTTACTATTTACCTTAAAAAATGTTTTTAACACTTTCCAACTTAGTTGAAAAGTGTTTATGACTTCGGTTTGTCTGCCGTCTGCTGTCTGGCCTTGCTCTAACTCGCATAAATATGCTTCGATTGCCCTGGATCATTTTGTATGTTATTGTCGTCTACTACAGCATGTTCCCTATTTCAAATGAAGGGTGTAGCATTTGTGTTTTTTTTACAGGGACAGTGAAAAGTATTCCGTTACATTACAGTCAATGGGAAATAATCGTTTCAAGTGCATTTTCATGATGCTACGCCATTCGAAACATGATGAAATTGATATATATTTATGAAGCGCATTAAAACATGCTTTTTGCAGAATATAGGGTACAAAACATTTATTATTCATTTACAGGGTCAAACAAAAGAATTCTGTTACACATTGTTCGACGGGAAAAAATCGTTTGCAGTGTAATTTAATGATGTTTCAGTATTTCAAACATAATGAAAATTACATGCATTACTGAGATGCACTATAAATTGATCCCTTAAAAGTATAATATGCGCTTCGTTTATTGTTTATTTACTGGGTGAAAAAAAAAAAGAATTCTTTTGCACATTGTTCTATGGGGAAAAAACGTTTGACGTGTAATTTAATGATGTTTCACTATTTCAAAGATAATGAAAATTATACACATTACTGAGGTGCATTTTAAATTGCTCGCTTAAAACTATGGTGTACATTGCGTTTATTGTATATTTACAGGGATACTCAAAAGAATTCGGTTACAGTATCCGTGCGATAATTACAGTCATGTGTGATAAGTGCGTTTTCATGTTTGGTTTGCGTTTTTAAGTTTAACTACATTTTTTCATACTACGTGGTGTGTATAAATTCGGTTGATGATTTACAGGGCTACACAAGGAAATTCATAAGTATTACGCACTATGGGAGTGAAATGCTTAAGGGTAGCTTCTAATTGTATTACGCATTTCTTGCTGAACTATATTTAGTAGACTAATGTAAGTTTGTGAAATATAAATACATTCATATACAGGGCTACGTAAAGAACAAAATTCATTGTCGTTTACGATTAGTAGTTGCTGGAAATGAGTTTTAAGCTGCCTTGTGCGTTCTTTTATATGAATTAAATTTTAGCTTAATATGTGATGTATACAAAAGTGTTTAGATAATATACAGGGCTGTACAAAAGATTTCTAGTTCATTTCCAGCGATTCGCGAAAATTGCTAAATGTGAATTTTCAAACTGAACTAAATTTTATTATGCTATGTATTACACATCCAAATCTATAGATCATATACAGGACTTCACAAAATAATTCGACTATATTTTTTGCAATGGAAGGTAATTTCGAAAACTGTGTTTTTCAATGTGGTACATGCTTTCTAAACTGTTTACTTACATATCTTCTTTTACATTATTTAAGGGTGAATTTTCTTTACAGTTTTCTGGATGAGTTGAAAAGTGTTTCATAATCTATGCTGGACGCATAATTTTTCGTTCTTGTTTATTGTTAATTTCAGTCATGGCTACTTTTGTAAGTGTCGTGCTCGAAGAATCTGCCACATTGTAATTGTAAAACGTATGATAAATATCCTTATGGATATTTGTACGGTTACAAGATGTTAGTTTTATTTAAATAACATAAATCCTTCTTTTATTGAGGTAAACATAAAGTGCTTTTTTTAAAACGACATTCTTAATATCGTTCAAAGATTAGAAAAAAAAAACAATAAAATAAAAGACAATAAGACATTTAAGTTGAACAAAAAGGTATTTCGCTCTATATCCCAGTAACAGATATTGGAGCACAGAAACTCAAATATTAAATAAAATGAGGATACATTTTCAAAATGAAAGACAAAGATTACCCAATGTCAATTTATTCTGCCTCGCAGCAAAATGGAATTTTGAAAGATTACACAATAATGTCATTCCGTGGTTTTATATTTTTAGTTTTTATGAAAAACGAAATTATATAAATGTGGTTGCGATTAGTACGTAAATATACTTTCATATTATTTTTCATTAAAAACTAAAATAATGAATAAAAAATAAATATTTTTTTCTTTTACATTTTCCATTATATATATATATATATATATATATATATATATATATATATATATAAAGGAATGTAAAAATTTGAAAATGTTAAAAATGACAATTTTTTACACCTTTGAACACAGTTGAAAAGAGTTTATGCATTCTGTTTGTCAGGCAGTAAAGCTTTCTGGCCGTTTGTCTGGCTATCGAAACTCTAACGTGCTCTAAATATACTCAATTGCCACATTAGACATGTAATTCATACATGTTATTGAGGATTTTTATGGCACGTTCGGGAATGAAAATAAAGTGTGTAACATTTACACTTCGTTTATAGAGACACTCAAAATAATTCCGTTACATTATTGTCTATGCAGAAAATTTGATTGTAGTATTTTTTAATAATGTTACTTAATTTCAAACACATTGATATTGTAATACATTACTAAGGTGCACTACGAGAATCTTATTGTAGAATATGGTGGGCATAGCATTATATTGTTCATTTGCAAGGGACACACAAATAAAAATGTTGCAGTAGTGTCTATCAGAGATAATTGCTGAAAGTTTGTCTTCAGTCCTGATATGCGTTTTTAAATTTAACTATTTTGTTACCTATTACTTGGTAGGTATAAATTCTATCGAAAGTATACAGGGCTGCTCAAACGAATTCGAGTATAGTTTATTTTGTTGAAGGAAATTCCTGAAAGCGTGTTATGCGTTTCCTAAATGAACTAAATTTTAGCGTACTATCTATACAAATATATAGATCATATACACGGCTTAAGAAAATAATTTGATAATTTTTCTGACTATCTATATTATAAAAGACAAACGTGTCCGTGCGTAACGCTGAGACATTTTGAGAATGGCAACAGTTGACGATAAAATTTCGGTTTTGCGATTTTTGCTACTGCAAATTTTTTAAATTTCTAAAAAGCGCATATTTTTAATTTTTACATCGTTTTATAGGAGAAAAAATCTAGTTTGAAATGCAGTTTGTTTGAAAACTATATCGCAATTTACTCATTTATTATAGCATTTGAATTAAGTTTCAAGCATGATTTTTAAAAAATCACTCTATCGCTTGCAGACGATTACAAAATATTAATCCATTTGCAAATTAAACAATACTAAAATTCAGCATTTGTTTCCAGCTAATTTGTAAATCATAGACTAGCGTGGGGTTAAGGGGCTCCGCCTTAGAAATTCTTGCCAAAAAGGGCTCCGCGAGCTCAAAAGTTTGGGAAGCACTGTTGTATAGTATACTACAATTTAGTTTAGTAAAAAAAACACATAACACAGTTGAAAATTCATCTTCAGCGGTTTCTATCAATAGATGGAAACATACTTGAGTTATTTTGTAAAGCCCTGTATATTACCTTAAGCTTTTTATACACTCCACATATTATGCTATACTTTAATTCTGGCAAATACACGCTAAAATCCCACTGCCAGAAATTATCATACATAGGCAGCCATGTATTCAGTTCTTTGCGTGGCCCTGTATATGTTTGTATTTGTATACTACAAACCTTTCTTGGTATACTAAATATATTTCACGTTCAAAATGCATAACTCGATTAAAAACCCATTTTAATCAATTTACGCTAATGCACCATAATGCTTTTTTTTTTTTTTTTTTTTTTTTTTTTTTTTTTTTTTTAAGCCCTGTATATGATCTGTAGCATTTATACATAACTCATAGCATTCAAAAATTTAGTTAAACACATACCTTACTAAAATCCCACTTCCAGTTATGACTTATAAACAATACTTCGGACACAGTACTTTACCCGAAATGTTTTGTGTATCCCTGTAAATGAACGAAAAAGCTATGCACATAACAAGTATCTTGTAGTAATCCTCAATAATCTATATCAATTTTATTATATTTGAAATGGCTTAATATAATTAAGATACGTTGCAAACAGTTTTTCCCCCGTAGACCATTATGTAAAAGAATACTTTTGTGTGGCACTGTAAATGAAAGAAAAATGCTTTACACTCCATATTCTACAGAAAACATGTCTTAGTGCATCTCAGAAATTGATTTCAATTTCATTATCTATCTATATTATAAAAAACAAACGTGTCCGTGCGTAACGCTGACGTCATTTTGCGAATGGCAACAGTTGACGATAAAATTTCGGTTTTGCGATTTTTGCTACTGCAATTTTTTTTAATTTCTAAACAGCGCATATTTTTAATTTTTACACCGGTTTATAGGAGAAAAAATCTACTTTGAAATGCAATTTGTTTGAAAACTGTATCGCAATTTACTCATTTATTATAGCATTTAAATTAAGTTTCAAGCATGATTTTTAAAAAAAAATCACTCTATCGCTTGCAGACGATTACAAAATATTAATCCATTTGCAAATTAAACAATACTAAAATTCAGCATTTGTTTCCAGCTAATATTCCAAAACGAAATTAAAACTTCATTAAGCAATAAATAAAATATTATAAATAAAACACAGTTTTAAGACATGTAATTGAAATAAGCGCCTAAAACCGCTGACAATATCAGAATTTAAAAAAAAACTGCTTTAGATAACGAATTTTTAGCGATTTCTTCGGCTATTAACTTGCTCGAGGCCAATACGAAATTACCGCTTTTAATAAATTTCAAAATTTTATTTGAATATATAATTGACATATTTCATATAAAAGTGCGCTTTGTTGATATCAGGAGGCAATCTAAAAAAATCTAAAATGTAAAAAATCTATTGAGTTTTCAAAAAAAAAAAAAAAAATGGTTTGCAAATGTATTCCCTATCCCGGGAAGCCCGGGTTGGATGCCCTAGCCCTAGTGTACAGTAAGTGCTGAAATTGTCTTTCAAATGTGTTATGCGTTTTCCGAATTGTTTTTACATATAATTTTTCACCATTTTTACTACACTGTAAAAAAATTGTTCAAAAATTACGGTACTTATACAGTTAACTTTGTGACCAGTATATATACCGTAATTTAACTGGACAGTATATGAACCGGCTGCACTCCCCCCTCTCCTCGGGCCTGCACGCATTACGTAACAAGAGCAAGAGCATCATTTCAGGGATTGTCGTACACCGAGGCGGGGCTACCAGCTTTTTCTTTACTAATAAATAATTATTTTACGGTAAAAATAGCAATTTTTTACTGAAAAACAATCATTTTACGGTATAAATACCGTTTATAATTGAAATGGCGCATATACGGTTTTTTACGCTTAATATACCTTAGAAGTACGGTACTCATACCGTAAAGAGTGAAAACGGTACAACTACCGTTAATTTACAGTACATCCACTGAAATTTTACGAAAACTTTTTACAGTGTTTTTACTTTTTACAGTATTCTGAATATGTTGGAAAGCGTTTCATTATCTGTGCTTAATGCATGATTGTTCTTCTTTAAATTCAAATAAATTAAAAGCAAGATAAATAAAAATGATGAAAGATAAATGAAAATATGTTTGATTTTAATTTTTCTTTGATAAATTATAAAAATTCATCTTAAATCAGTCAAGTGTTTTGTTATTCTTTTGTATCTTGTGTTTTCTTGTGCACATTTACGTGTTTCGGAGTGTTTTCATGCACTTTAGTAATAATAATTGTTCTTCATATTAGTTTGATTCTGGAATATCCTTATAATAAAACCCCTTCTTTCATTAAGATCCTACGTCTTTATATTCGAGTCTTTTTTACTGGACCGAAAAGTCATGATTTCATACAATAATTGATATTTTGTTTGAAACAAACATTGCATAACAGTAAAAGTATATCCCTGATTAGTATTAGCAGGGCTACACTAGATACCGGGCTTGATCATTCTCTATCATGACGTCACAAATGGTGGCTGGCCGCTACCAGCGATTGGTACAAAGCGAATCGACAAAATGAAAGACATATAGCGATTGGCACAAAACGACGGGCTCGTCGCTTTCTACCAATCGCTGGTCGCGGCCAGCCACCTTTTGTGTCGTCCTGATAATGAATGAGCAAGCCCGGTATCTAGTGTAGCCTTGGTATTAGCTGATTTCAAAATTTCAAATGGTAAACAGAACTAAAATTTATTTTAATTAAATATTACTTTACCATACAAATATTTAAAAAAAGAAACATCTGAATTTGATTATCATATGACGGGAGCATTATCTCTAGTTTTTGTTAATAAGAGCGGTGTTAAAAATAAAAGCATAGTTATATGCAACTGCGTAATATACTATAAAAATTTTACATAAACAAAGATTTTTTAAATACTACCTCTTTTTCTTTCAGATGACCCTCCAGTCTTAGCATACACATTTCCAGAACAAACAGTTGAACCTGGATCATTTTTATCTTTAAAGTGCACGGCAACTGGAACTCCTTTGCCTCAAATAACTTGGACGTTAGATGGATTTCCAGTAACTGAAGGATTACGGACTAGAGTTGGTGACTTCGTAACAAGTGACGGATTTGTTAATAGCTTCGTAAACATAACAAGAATACAATCAGAAGATGGTGGTACATACGAGTGCCTTGCTTCAAACGATATTGCAAATGTCGGTCATTCTTCAAGAATCAATATTTACGGTCCACCATTTGTTAAACCAATGAGAAATATTTCAGTATTAGCTGGACATATATTAGTGCTAAAATGTCCTGTTTCTGGATATCCTATAGAGAAGATTACTTGGGAAAAAGGTAATATATATATTTTTTTAATTTACCATACTGCAAGTGAAGTATTAAACACGGACATAGAAAGTTAAACGAATATTCTCTTCAATTCCTAAATATAAATTTAGTAAACAATCCAAATATTAGTAATAAAGCTAAAAAAAACATAAGTATTTCAGAAAATGTCTCATGTCAGCCATAAAAGATTTTATTGCTTCGATCATTGATGTAAGTACAAGTTATGTTGCCTGAAGTTTGAGAAATGTTTAAGATTATTCAATGAATTCACCTTTTTTTGGTTTTATTTTATAATATTATACAATCTGTTTAATTACAGTGCATTTTGTTCATATGAATTTATTTTGTTTACATATGCAAATTGCACAAGTATTTATAACTGTTCGAAAATTTTATTTAGGATGTATTTTTTTTCTCTTGCTAACATTTAGTAATAATAATAATAATAATAATAATAATAATAATAATAACAATAACTAGGACTTCCCTCAAAGGGATTAGTCTGAGTGATATTGCTGAGAACATAGGGTTAACAATTACAATATAAAGAAAAAGAGCAAATTAAATGATAGAATTACAAAATATCGTATATAAATTCATATACACTGTTAAAAAAATAGAAAAGAAGTACCGTTCATCAGATGTGTTGTCATATTTTTTTAAAAACATGTGGCAAAGAATCTCATTTTCTTAAGCGCGTATTGCGCAAAACTTAAAAAAATAAAAAATAAAAATAAAAATAAAAAACGCCGGATCTTTTAAAACGCCAAGCTTTTTAAAGTTACGTAATTGGATTTGCAGCCAATAGATTATTCTATCAAGCGTGGCTTAACGCAAATTTAATTTCATTGTTGCACCTTTTTTTGTGTGTGAATTAAAAATTTTTCTTCCTTGATTATATATCTATTATTTGTGTAACTGTTTATAGAAACACTTACACTTCAAACCACATTGATAGCATGATTTGCTACAAACCAGATTGCAAAACTATAGTCTAAATTACTATTAAAGTATACAAAAAATCTTTCGATGACTTCTGTAAAATAACTTTTACATTAAATCTCCATATCGGCAAAATTGAAAAATTATAAATATTTCAAAGTTAAGCTTAACAGATACTTCTTGATTATTCTCTAGGAGGCTCGGCCCCCTGCGCCTTTACTGCTCCAATCCAGATACTTTTCTTTTGCCTGTCTGTATGTCTCTCCACAATCTGTCTGTTTCCCTATCCGTTCTTCTGCGCGTTTCTCTAACCGATTGTCTATCTCTCTACACGTCTCGCTACCTGTCTGTATATTTCTCTACCGGTCTCGCTACTCGCCAATCTATTTCTCTGACCGTATGTCTATCCGTCTAACTTCTTGTATGCCTAACCGTGTCTCTATCCACTTCTCTACCCATTTGTCTATCTGTCTCACAACTTGTCTATCTGTCGCTCTACCCGTCTGGCTATACGCCTCACTACCCATCTTCTTACCCATCTCCGTACCAATCTACTGTCTCTCTACTCGTCTGTATACCCGTCTCACTATCCGTCTGTTTTTGTACCCGTCTCGCTACCAATCTCATTACCCGTCAGTCAACTTGTCTCTGTACTCATCTCTCTACTCGTCTCTTTAACTACCACGCTACGCGTCTCGCAACCTTTCTCGCTACATTCCTGTCTACCCTCTTTTTACCTTTCTCTCTAGCTGTCTGTCTATTCGTTTCGCTACCCGTCAGCCTACCTATGTCGCTACTCGTCTCTCTACCCATCTCACTACCCGTCTGTCTACCCGTTTGTTTACTCGTCTTTCTACCTCTCGCCACCTCTTCCCAATATTTAAACAATTAATTTAATATACAGAAGCCGTTTATCAGTTATTAAATGCAAACAGAAGTAATTTATCTAATAAGTGTAATCAGATGCAATTTTTCTTAAATACATACAGAAACCTGAATAATAATTCATCAATTTTGTGTTCATGGTTGTTTATATCATTTGACAGTAAATCTCAACTTCTTAAACCTGAATTGTCTAAACTTTTTTAAAAAAATCACAAGGTCTGCATAACTGCAAAGTACCCTGAGGGCTATATTAGCTACATGTTATTATGTTAAGTGAAAGTTTCGTTATCGCGTTTGTAGAAAATTGCTTATGTCAGAAAGCGTGGCTTAACGCCATTTTAAATTCATTAGTGTAACTTTCTTTTCTTTTCTTTTTTTTTCTTTTCTTTTTTTTTGGGGGGGGGGGGAGGGAAGGGTTTCAAATATATACATATAAATTAAAACTTTTGCCTCCCTGCCATTAGTGTTGTTTGTATTATTAAATAATACCTTGTAGACAGAGCTTCATTTGAAACTAATGTAAAAGACTTCTTTTACAGTTTTTTTAGGAGAAACTTTCGTAATTGGGCCTAAAGCCAATCGGAGCATTTAATATCATTATTGTAACTCTTATAGAGTTAAAACAATATTGTTGCTAGCTTTACTCTTGTTTGAGACCAGCCTTGCCTGTGTATCTGAATGGGGAAAAGTTTCGTATCCAATGTCGGTTGGCGAAAAAAAAATTTAAATGGTGCCAAAAGGTAGTTTTAGCATCTTACAAAATTTTTCAAGAGAGCGATAAAACATGTTTTTCAAATATTTACAAACATACGTTTATTAAAGCATGTTTTTGCACCATCTTAAAAATTTAAGCACGATGCTAAAATAAAATTTTATCGCCATATTCGATATTTTAATAAGTAATGAATATACATAAACAAACTTATTTAACAAACCTAAGAGGCATTTTTGTGATATATAATTGTTATTGTCAGGGGAGTAAATTGTAAAAAATTAATAAACGGCTAGTAAATAATAAATCATCATTATCATATATATTATTTCTCCTGTCAACATCCCTTTTTCTCCGAAAATACGAAACGCAGAACGACGAATGAGATGACATATGAAAGGATTTTGAACAGGCTTCTGTCATAGCACACTTAACATTTCGTTAAAACATGTTTTTGATTAAAATTTGCTGATAATTAAAAATTAAATCGGCATTGTTTTCATAAAAGAAATGAAAGGTTTTTCTCAAAGTATTGTTGCCAAAAAAAATAAAATACCACATGGTATGATGCTCAGCAATTATAATAAATAACACCGCACGGGTTTATTTTATATTCATGATTGAAAAGCGAAATTGAAATTGAAATGTTTAGATTTATATTTCTATGTCCCATGTTTTTCCCGAAGCGGATGACGTCATCCTCTAATGCAGTTCAAATACGATTGTTATTTTTTTTTTCTCGCACGTGCCTTTAGCAATCTTGGATCAGTTTTTAACTTTGATGGAATAAATTACATGATATTCTGGCTCGACTAACAACTAAATGTTGTTTGTAGATATATTTATCCTTACTTTTTCTTTAGAAGTTAAAACCTGCATCTAATAAATATTGCATACTGATAAAAAAAATGGCACTTCTCTATTATCCCGTCGACCACTTTTCATAACAAAAAACTATCGCCCAAACAAACGGGAGAACGTTGCCATTGGAATATCAAAATAAATAAATAAATAAAATATAAGAATTTAAGGACACAATTGCTGTTATTTTAATTAAAGAAATAACTAATAAATCAGTAAAACATAATGAATAATGGAAATTTGAAAAAATAAAAATAAATAATTTGTACTAATGATCAGATTTTGACGAAATTGAAATGGGAGCCCCTTGGGGCCTTACTCTTTCAAACAAAATAAAAATTATCAAAATCGATGCACATTTACGAGAGTTATGCGTGAACAACATAATACATACATACGGGTCGAATTGATAACCTCCTCCTTTTTTTTAGTCGGTTAAAAATACACGCAAATGTCGAATTAAAAACCGTACGGTATCTTGATGACGTAACAAACCCGTATAATGCTTCTGACATCAAGTAAATGGGACTGCATTTTTGGCGTTTAATCTTACAGTTTGGCGATAGTTTTTTGTTATGAAAAGTGGTCGACGGCATAATAGAGAAGTACCTAAAAAATATTAGATTTCAGTGCGAAATCCTCGCACGGGCCCTCTGGTAGCATTTAAAATCTGAAAATGAAGAAGTGGTCCGTATAAAAATGCAAAACATAACATTAGATGCTTGATATATGTAAATCTTTTTTTTAATTTTGAATATTTCCGAAGGCACAGATAAAAAGGTAAAAATCTCTTTTCCAAATGCCATTGCAATTTAATATATATATATATATATATATATATATATATATATATATATATATAAAATACAGAAATATCTGCAAAAAAAATATATTTACATAACACTACATCTGCAAAAAAATAAGATTTAGAAAAAGTAAGCCAAATTCTGCAGATCCCAACAATCACATCGAAAAACTTATCACCAAAAAAGAACTCGCCAAATCGTACGGCACAGGAGATGGATTTTTCCCTCTGAATGCAGAATATTAGTTTTTTTTTTTTCTTGTACGATGGGTGATTATAATATAATTGTTTCATTTCACGTACTACATACCGTTTGATATATTGGTACTTTTATGTTATCCTGGCGCAGTTGATAAATCGCTGAATATTGTTCCTATAACATTTTCATATTGAATTCATTTCATTTAAATATAAACCTTTCACTCATTTAATTTAAAATACATGCCTTTCATTAATACCATTTAAAATGCTAAAAAGAGAAAGAAGAAGAAATAATGCCATAAATCGAAACCTTTTATTTAAACACCAAAGAGGTTTTTTTTTTTTTTTTATTTACACACGCGAAATAAAAAAAGCTGCTATTGCTGAGATTTGCGCCAAATCTCTAATACCAAGTCTACCAAGTTATTGCGGGGTTTTTCTTTCAAAAAGAAAAAATCCAGATTAATTTTCGATTTCTACTAAATTGAAATATATTTTATTGTGCTGAATATTAGTGTTTGCATATTTTTTTGCTCCATGTACTCCATGAACTTTTCAATTCCGATTGTCTACGAAAATCTCCCGCCGGTGAAAATGACGTACGCACAAAATTTAGTGACGTATGTACTGTAATTGTGCTTTTTTATCTA
The DNA here is from genome assembly GCA_963931845.1 of Maratus michaelseni. NCBI lineage: Eukaryota > Metazoa > Arthropoda > Arachnida > Araneae > Salticidae > Maratus > Maratus michaelseni. The sequence goes on along the minus strand of OZ007593.1, from coordinate 194,748,622 downwards.
TTTTTTTAATATAATTTCCACACGGTTTGACATTTATTCTTTGTAATAAATAGACGTCGTTGTTACCTTTATAGGTACCTGCTATAAAAATGTGAACGAAATCCGTTAAATATTTTTAGAGTTATGCTTGACGAAAGGTTTTAATATCCATCGTAGCTATATATGGGGCAAAGTAATACTGCGCTGTGTATGAGTCTTCGTTGCACTCAGACAATAATAAGAAATATGCGTATTAGAATACAGACACTTTGAAAAAGATCATACCATTATTCTATAATTTTTATAAAACCTGTTAATTTTACTACAAAAATATTTAGTTGCTTATAGTATTTTTTCATAATTTTCTATCAAATAAAACAAATGATTTTTGAATTTTCTAATTTTAAAGAAATATTTTTCTCTCTTATTACTTTATACTTTTACTTTTATTTTTTTGTATTTGCATATTATACATTCATTAAAATTTTTTTGCACTTGTAGTTGTCATTCTAGTAAGTTTAATTCCAATTTATTTTTTAATACAAATGTAAATAATAATCATAAAAGCTTATTTTTTCCAATTTCATTATATGTAGATAATAATACACTACACTTTTACATATATTCTAAACATTTTATGTTAGAATAATAATTTAATATATATTTTACTTATACTGTGAAAAAATAATTGTTGATAAGAATACATAGATTTTCATTTGTATAACCTTTTATGTAATTCAGTTTTATCCTTTTAGTTACCCACGTTCCCGGAAGATTTTCAGTTATCTTCCAAAACTAAGAACGACGGAACAAATGAGAGAGTTCAGTAAAAAATGCAACTTACAATTAATCTCTTACAATTCATCTCTTACAAGAAAAATGTTTGAAATGAACGACCCACTGTTGTTCCCGAAATTTTCAAACGATAATTTTTCTGAAAATCAAAAAATCACACAGGAACATCTTATTTCATAAAAAGCTCTTATCATTTCAGTACCATATTATTTTCTGTGATCTCAAATTCTTTTTTTCCAATTTTTTTTTTTTTTTTTTTTTTTTTTTAAATAAAATAACTGACACTTTTTTACTTTCTTCTATCTATAATAGAAGAAAGTATTGTAATCGAATTTTTTTTCGACTCCCGGTTTTCGACGGATTTACACGTTTTAGGGGTCAGAGATTCCGAAAAACATGTTTTTACAAAATGTCTGTCTGTCCGTCTGTCCGTCTGTGTTGGTCTTTTTTGTACCATCGAAAAGTGTATGAAGTTATGCTTCAAATTGAACCTAATTTTTTTTCTATGTTTTTGGCTATGGCAAGCAGATGCTATCAGAATGTGGGGATATTTTGACGAAAGGGGGCGCTGCGATCGATATTTTTGTTCCATTTTCACTAGTGTACAATCTAAAAGTATATGAAGTTATGCTTCAAATTGAACCACATTTTTTTCTATGCTTTCGGCTATGGCAAGCAGGTTCTATCAGAATTTGGGGATATTTCGACGAAAGGGGGCGCTGCGATCGATATTTTTGTTCCATTTTCACTATTGTACCATCTAAGAGTGTATGAAGTTATGCTTCAAATTGAACCAGATTTTTTTTAATGTTTTTAACTATGGCAAGCAGGTTCTATCAGAATTTGGGGATATTTCGACAAAAGGGGCGCTGCGATCGATATTTTTGTTCCATTTTCACTATTGTACCATCTAAAAGTGTATGAAGTTATACTTCAAATTGAACCAGATTTTTTTTCCTATGTTTTTCGCTATGGCAAGCAGGTTCTATCAGAATTTGGGGATATTTCGACGAAAGGGGCCGAATACCGATAGCCAAATTCAAAAGGTCAAAATAGCTAAATTCAATTTCAAATTCAAAAAGATGTGCAAAAAAATTAGAAATCCTACAATTTTTTTTCGTTAAATGTTCAGATAATACGGAATAATTTTTGTTTTGCCTCTATCTTAAAAAATGCCTGAGATATAGCGGTTTGAAATTTTAGGGTGGCTGACATTTTCAAACAAGACAGCAAAATTCATCCATAAACGGGTTTAACTTATGAGTTATAGTTAACATGGTTTTGGCAAATTTTCTTTCATTGTTGCAACAATTAATCCTATTATATGCTTATCACTATATATTTATATTCGCCAACGTCAAATTCTCGCCAAACTTGACGACAGTTGGCGAAATATCGCCGAATTTGGCGACCAAAATAGGTTGTCATAAATGAAGCCAACTTGGCTGTAGAGGACTAATTTGGCGATATTCTCATTCAAATTCAATGTTGACGAGAACTGAGATTGAATCTTCTTTAATTAGGTTCCACGCATTTTACCTTCGTGTTTTCCAGTAAAATTAGCTAAAATCGAAAAACCAAGAAATAGGGAGGCTATCTGTTCCTGTCGGTTCAGACCTGAAGGACTTTTCGTAGTTTAGTATTATACATCAGTTGATCGCATGCCGGTAACCCGACGATTCGAAAGCAGCTGACGTACGAAATAACGAAATAACGTAATAACGAAAAATATTGATTTTATTGGGGATATGATAACGAATTTTGAAGTATTAACATGACTGAGATAGAAGAAAGTTTTGGGATTGGCACATCCGACTAGTTTAGATTTTACTTCGCGTTATAAAAATGAAAAAAAAAGAGCCGAGTTAATAAATAGAAAAGAATTAAACATATGATGCTTCCTACACTATCTGTAAGCACGCAAAGTGTCCATTTACTTTCTTCTATCCCATAAAGAGAAATAACTCAATTTTTACATAAGAAATCACGAGTGAATCGAATGCAATTGAAAAGGACATTTGGAAAGTTCCAGATGCAAATCTAGTATTTTTCTTTTTCCTTTGATTTATTATTTAAAGCCTTAACATAATAATGTTAAGGCTATATTATCATATCTGCACTCTAGTTAAAGTATTTACCCATCATTAATTCTTCGGTAAATAATAGCTATTTTTTTTACAGTCTTTCTTGAAATTTTTAAAGACTATATTTATGTTTTGATTAGGGTTGGGCGATATCAAAAATTTAATATCGCGATATATCGATATTGGTGATACATCGCAACAACTACCTTAAAATCTGTGGGAATAGAAATATTGCTAATTTCGAATGGTATAGTACGAGCAATTTAAATACCAACAGATGTAATAAAGCAACGAATCAATATTTTATGCCCATTTGCTCACATAACATCCTTAAAAAAAAAAAAATATATATATATATATATATATATATATATATATATAAACTTATTGCAAAAATTAACCATTGAAACAGAAATAACTGACCAAATGCAATGAAATTATTACCCCAAATAGCTATGTCAAATTATATATACACATACATTTAATACAAAAGGGAAATACTTTAGAAAAAGGAACAATGGTGATTTTAATCTGATTAAAATAAGTGAAAAGCGAAAACTGAAATTTATTTAATGCCACATGTCATACTAATATAATGTAATTTATTAATATTTTTCGCGAAACAAACTAACAAAATAAGGAAAACGTACTGTGATATGAAATATCACAGTGTTGAAATCATGTTATATTTTTATTTCTTTCGGCCTTTCACATCGATATTATTTGGATTCAATTCCGTATTTATTTTTACGCGAGCGTTTCTTATCAGGCATCGTTCGGTGGCCGTATTGCGCTCTTGCCGATGTGCTCCCTCTCCGTCATGCTTGTGTTCGAGGCTAACGAAAAAGACAGGCTACCGCGGTACAGTCCACTTATCTTTTTTTAAAGACCGCGGGAGTCACGTGATACTCGAATCCACCAATGCAGGTGTACGAAAAGTGCTTCACGTCACACAAGCGGTCTGTAAAAAAAGATAAGTGGACTATACCGCGGTAGCCTGTCTCTTTCGTTAGCCTCGCTTGTGTTGTGATGACGTCATCGAAGTGCCGTCTTTCCCCCTCTTGTGACGTACGCATTAGGTAAATGTAAAAGGAGGCTCATCTTTTGGGGGCGTGGTTACTTGCCGATTGCTGGCGCAAATTAAAATAAATGTTTTTAAATTAATTGTTCGGATTTGTTAATTAAGATATTGTCTAATTTTTAAAATTCTCTAATAGATTTAAGTCTTGTCGTCCGGATACTTATGGTGTCCCCGTTTCTTACTATAAATTAAAAATTTCGTTAATTTTAAATCAGAATCTGTTTTGTTGATGAACTGTAATGATGTAGTTTTCGTTTCAAAAAGATCGCGGGCCCTGCCTGGCTGCGGCCGACAATGCGTGGTCCGGCGAAATTCTACGACGATGTCTCCCTGTCTGAATTTATTGCCTGATGGCGCGTAAAAGTTTTAATTGAAATTCTCATCTTTAAAATCTGGATTAATGCTGCATTTTAATTTTTAAAGACGTTTCTTCGAGTGGAAAAGATCATTTTTATCGGCCAACGTTTTTATTAAAATAAAAAGGTGACCAACGGATGAAGGCCTCTTTCTTCTCTTCAAAAAAAAAAAAAAAAAACGAATAATGACATTTGATTATATCGTTAACAAGGCTCCTCTTCATTTGTTTTCAGCTGACACCATTCAAGTAAGAAGTTTCTTTCCTTTTATTTTATACCACTGCTTTGACCAAAAAGAACGCTAAGGGGTCTAGCAAATACAACGCAATATTTTAAATAAAGAACTTCATAACTATTTAATAATATATAACTACACCTTCATCTACATCAAATAATATTATTTATACCACAATTGGTGCCTGAAAAGGCAGTGGTTTTGAAAGAAAATTTGAATTGATTTAAAGAAAAACGAAATATTTTAGAACTTTTTGTTCTCAGAATAACTTTTTGAAAATTTTTATGATGTGTTTAATAGAATTCAAGAATTGTTCTTTTAATGAATTTTAAAGAGGATTCTTTAAAGATATATGGAATAATTTATTTAAGAATTTTTGTGTAACGACATATGAAAATATTTTTAATATTGGAAGTTCTTGTTCTCAAAAATTTCTTGAATTGATTTTTGCTACTTTGCTTGAAGAATTAAATTTCATAATTCTAGAATGAATTTGTTCTTTTCCATCTTGAAGAAAAATAATATATTTTGCTAAATTTGCCATATTTTTTTGGAATAATCATTTAAATTGAAATGATTCCTTTGAAGAATAATTATATTTTTGATTATGCATACTTATCATTCCATTTAAATAGTTTTACATATTCTTTTTTTGTAATAAATTATTGTAGAATATAATATTTTTCAAGAATTTTTAGTTGGTATATCTATATTTTTGAAATGAATCATGTATTCTTTTTAAGAAAATTTTTATGATTTTGAAATAATGAAATTGTTCTCAAAAACATATTTCATATTTTAAGAGGCTATGACTTTGGGTTTTTAAATTAAAAAAAAAATTATGGCACTATTGCAACAAATTTACAAATTATATATACTATATTTTAGAAGATTAAATTTTATAAGAAGCATTATTTTTGAAATTATGATTATTGATGCTGAGAAATTTTATTCTTATTATGTCATACTTATTCAATTTATTATGGTCACATTTTCTTTCTGAAGCTAAAATTCTTACAGAAGTTAGTAGTTGTAAATATCCTACATAACATTCTTGCAGATTTCTATGCTTCAATTCTACAAATTTCAAATTAAGACATTTTTTTTTAACAATAGTTTTAATGCGAATGGTTTGTTCATAGATTTATCCTTATGCCATCTAAACTGTGATGTTAATAATCATACAGTTTGGCTTAGTGCAAAGTCTGATGAAGTCTACAAATTAAGAATATATACATTTAAGAATATTTTCACAACTGTTCTCATGTTGTTTGTAAAGGAACTCTCAGCTGACAAAATATTATATTTGAAAAATTCATGTTGCTTCATTTTGTTTAAAAATATTCCTATGGCAAGTTGTAATTGTGGTATAAATAAATATTATTTGATGTAGATGAAGGTGTAGTTATATATTATTAAATAGTTATGAAGTTCTTTATTTAAAATATTGCGTTGTATTTGCTAGACCCCTTAGCGTTCTTTTTGGTCAAAGCAGTGGTATAAAATAAAAGGAAAATAAACTTCTTACTTGAATGGTGTCAGCTGAAAACAAATGAAGAGGAGCCTTGTTAACGATATAATCAAATGTCATTATTCGTTTTTTTTTTTTTTGAAGAGAAGAAAGAGGCCTTCATCCGTTGGTCACCTTTTTATTTTAATAAAAACGTTGGCCGATAAAAATGATCTTTTCCACTCGAAGAAACGTCTTTAAAAATTAAAATGCAGCATTAATCCAGATTTTAAAGATGAGAATTTCAATTAAAACTTTTACGCGCCATCAGGCAATAAATTCAGACAGGGAGACATCGTCGTAGAATTTCGCCGGACCACGCATTGTCGGCCGCAGGCAGGGCCCGCGATCTTTTTGAAACGAAAACTACATCATTACAGTTCATCAACAAAACAGATTCTGATTTAAAATTAACGAAATTTTTAATTTATAGTAAGAAACGGGAACACCATAAGTATCCGGACGACAAGACTTAAATCTATTAGAGAATTTTAAAAATTAGACAATATCTTAATTAACAAATCCGAACAATTAATTTAAAAACATTTATTTTAATTTGCGCCAGCATTCGGCAACTAACCACGCCCCCAAAAGATGAGCCTCCTTTTACATTTACCTAATGCGTACGTCACAAGAGGGGGAAAGACGGCACTTCGATGACGTCATCACAACACAAGCAGGACGGAGAGGGAGCACGTCGGCAAGAGCGCAATACGGCCACCGAACGGTGCCTGATAAGAAACGCTCGCGTAAAAATAAATACGGAATTGAATCCAAATAATATCGATGTGAAAGGCCGAAAGAAATAAAAATATAACATGATTTCAACACTGTGATATTTCATATCACACGTACCATAAAATTTTACTTGATTATGCAAAATACTCGGTTTGATACTTAAACCTTTTTTTTTTTCTTTTTTTTTTTCTGAAAGTGCCATTGATTTTAAAAGAAAATAAATTGCAAATGATAAAAATAAAATAAGTTATTGGCTAACAAAATTAAATAAAAACAAACAAAACCAATATTCAGCATTACAATCTGCACGGCACCGTACATTCAGTTTAATATCAAGGCGCTACCGATAATATTTGCCGAGAAAATAATCTGAATGAGCATTGAAGTAGCGCAATGCAATCGACTCGACAATAGCCAACATATATTTTAGCTCGTATTTTAACGGCCATCACATATCAATATCTTGACATATTGCAATATGTCTTGACGAATAGCAGCAGTGGTACTAAAACATAGCGATAGCTGTATTATTCAGTTACGAACATAGAGTTTAATTTGCAGTTTGAGAGGATAGTAACGAACTTTGACATAATAAGAGAATGTATTTGTTTTGTGATATATTGTGATATTCTTTATTTGGGGAATTAACGAAAGCGAGATAAGGAAAGGATAATCGTTGGAGGGGATATTCTGATTGGAATAAAGCAGAGCAGTGAATATCTAAATGCATGGATCGGACGAAAATATGCGTTGAAGAGATTATTATACGGGATATTCGGCGCTTTTCTCATGGTTTGAAGTCGCAGTGTGGAAAAAAATGTTACTTGTATATAAGGGTAGAATCAGAGCTTAGCTTAGATATCGTTATTGCAATATATTGCCAGAGTCAGAGCTTAAATATCGTTATTGGGATATATTGTCAGAGTCAAAGCTTAGATATCGTTATTGCGATAATTAAGAAATATTAATATTTGATCGATATATTGATAAATAATCCAGCCCTAGTTCTGATAGTTTATTTTTGTATCTAATCATATTGCATATTCTAAAATAAAAATCTAATCTTAACTGTTATTTATTATACGTAAATAATATTTGTAGTATTATTTCAAAGAATCAGTTATTAACATTAAAAAAAAAGTCTTTTTTTTACTGCATTCATGCATTTGTCCCGAAAGGTACCACAAAATTCTCGTAATATTTTAATTTTAAGGATTGTTTTGAATAATAAAAATATTTATTATCATTTTGTTAATTATAGTTATAAATATATGTTTTAGTAAAATTAAAGCAAGACGGCAATATAAATAGCTCTAGCAATATTTAAGGCCTGCATTAAATATTTTCTAGTGTAAATGAAATAGTATTTCAAATGCACTTTATATGTAAAAATAATTCATTCTTAGTCATTTGTATGACTCTAACACTTGATTTTGTTTTTATACATTGCATGTTGCTATTATGCATGTAAGAAAAGCCAATACAAAATTCGTGTTCAACATTTCATAAAATATGAATGAATTCATTTTCATTATTACAATCTTATATTTGATTTATAATTGTAAACAAACAAATATAATTTTTAAGCATAATGTAACAGGTACGATAACACGTGGACGCCCAACTACGATATCAATATTCATATACTTACGAGCATTGCTATAGAAAAATAAAATAATATCAATAAGTGAAAATGATTGAATGAGCGGGAGACGGGGAACATGTAAGACAAAGAGAAACAGAAGAAGATTGGTAGAAAGGAAATGAAATGTCTAAGGTGATATTGTACTTCATAAACCTCGATTATAAAGAAAATAGTCTGCTATAACAAGCAACGATTTTGCAAAATAAGAAAAACGATCGTTTTTTTCTCTTCTTTGAATCCATTACGATTTATAAAATCAGTAATAAAACTTGTTATATTACTGAATAAAAAAAAAAAAAACTAGAAAAAAATCTAGCAGACAACTCTTTAATATAATTAAAAATAAATAGTACTTTTTTTCTGAAAAATATTTCCTTTATATGACACGTGCTATAAAACTCTATTTGGTATTATCGTTAATTTGCATGTTCCTACGAAAATCGCATATTTGTTAAATATATTCGCTTATCTCACACCCTGCACACACACACATACACGCAGACCACAAAAAATGTGAAATAATTTGCATCAGCCATATATAAATATGAAACTCATTGCATTATTTAAAACACGAGAAATATTTTCCACAAACGATATGCTGAAATATATATATATATATATATATATATATATATATATATATATATATATATATATATACATATATATCAAGAACATTTAACAATTGAAAAAAAAGTCTATAAATTGCTTAACAAACTGGTTTTAAAGTAATTTTTGATGAAATAGGCAATTCTACATTTGTAGACTTTTTCTATATATATATATAAATATTTTTTAAGTATATCTTTTGATGAAAAGGTAATTTTTTTTTTATCAAACATAATATGAAGTATAAGATGTTATCTTTGTGCGGTGTTGTTCGGACAGGGGAAATATTAATTGCACGTAATATAATTTATGTATTTTACCAATTAAAATATATACTTATAAATAAATTTATAATACCATTTAAATTTTTGTTTTAATTTAGGTTACATTTTTATTTAAATATTTTTTTCCTTAAATATTTTCATAAAATATGGTTACACATAATTTTGTCCAAATTTACATTAAGATAAAGAAAGTTTAATTTACATAATAAATAAAATTACAACTATGACAACTTAGTGCAATTTTAAATATGTTGAAGTGCTTAAAATAGTGGTAAAACTCTATACAAACATTATGGTTAGCTTTCTAAGACATTTATGTAACATTATTTTGTTTAATGAAAAATTCAATAAGTTACCAAAAAATTCAGTTTTCAAACAAATTTTGGCCAAACAAAATTTTAAATTCGTTTTCAAACACAGCAACCAGTGAATAGCAAAACTTAAATAACATTTTCCAATATTATCGAAAATAAATAGATCCCTTTTCCTGAAAAGATAAAAACTTCACTTAGTTAAATATGATATGAGGGATGAAATTCGATCTTTCATATGCATATTCCTCCCTTTTTTTCTCTGCCTAGGTGAAAGCAAACTCCCTCAGAACAGAAGACAGCAAGTTTTTCCGAACGGGACATTGATCATCAATAACGTAGATCGAAATGGAGATGAAGGCACCTACAGATGCATCGCGGAGAACAAAGAAGGAGAAAATGCCTACAGGGATGTTGGAGTCAAAGTCTTGGGTAGGTAGGATATATATATATTTTTTTTTTAGTTTTCTTTCTTTCTTCTCCTTTTGTTTTTATTTGTTGTAATAGTTAAGAAAGAATGCTCCACATTTTAAATATATATATATATATATATATATATTGTTTTTGTTTTTTACAGACTTCAATGAATTATTAAGATACAAATCAATAATTTATTCACGCACATTATACCCACGACTAATTGTGTCTAATGTGAATTATAAATTGTTTTGTGTTAATTCGTCACTATAATTTACAAATAAACAATATATATATATATATTTTACTTTTTTTGTATCAATTTGGATTATAGTAATGGAATACTTTTCGGCATTTAATAAGAGTGCGTCATGAAGATAAATTTTAGAGTGATTTTAATGCACACTGCACTAATTTATTAATCTTTCTTTCTTTTCTATTTCCTTTAATTTGTTGCAATGTTTTAGAAAAAAGTGTCCACATTCTTATCTTTATTTTATTTTATTTATTTATTTGTTTTACAGATTTCGATAAATTATTTAGTTACAAATCAGTATTTTATTCACATATATCATGTCCAAAGTGAAATTTTAAATATTTTACTTTAATATGTCACTGTAAATTACAAATAAACAATATATTTTTATGGTTATTATTATTTGTATAAATTTGGATTGTAGTAATGGAATACCTTTCGACGATTTAGTGATAGTGGGTAATGAAGATAAATTTCAGAGTGATTATAATAAACAATGTACTTTTTTATTAATCTTTCTTTATTTTATTTTTAATATTTTATTTCTTGTAAGGTGTTAGAAAAAAATGTCCACATTCTTTTTTTTTCCTTTCGTTTTTTTTTTCCTTTTTATTTATAAATATATTTTTACAATTTTCGATAAATTATCTACATACAATTGCATATTGTATTTGCAAAAATTATGTCCAATGTGAAATTTAAAATATTTTATTCTAAATTGTTAATATAAAATAATAAAAACAATGTATTTCGGGTTATAATTTTTATGTACCAATTTAGAATGTAGTGATAGAACAACTTTCGACAATTTAGTGTGAGTAGGTCATAAAGATAAATTTTACAGTGATTATAATACAGACTGCACTAATTTATTATTTATTTATTTAGCATTATTTTGATCAATCATTGTTTAATCGATTTAATAATAAAATAAAAAGAAAAAATTATATTAAAGAAAAAAATACCATGCATTGTACGAAGGGGACCAAAAAGGGAGAAATTGGAATTAAAAAAAATCATAGAATGTAGGATATATATATGTATATTATAATTTTTACAAATTTTTTTAACAAGATTTTAAAATATTGCTCAATATTAAAAAAAATAATAATGGATTTCAATGAATTATTTATTCTTGTTATGTTTAATTTCTCCCACATGACATCATACTTATATAACTAATTTAATTCTTTACAAAAAAAAAAATTAATTAACTATAGATGTAAATTTTTGGTTTTCAAATTGTACTAAGGACAAGACACTAAACGATTCTAAATCTGGAAAATGAATCTCATACTGAACAAAATAAAATGTGCACTGTCATATTGAAATAACTACTATCACTATAAAATCAATCAGTTTTATTTGGTTAAAAAATTTACTAATATTTGAAAATAATATTTATTATTAAATAAACATTATTACTAATTTGGTATTTTTTAAACTTAAAATAAAACAAATTTTGAAATCATTATTATTCTAATTTCTCTTGGTTTAAAAAATTATAATTGTGTGAAAGTGTTATTGATGTTATACATAATATAACATGTATTGTTTTAATATATTGGTTGAGCGTGTAGATTTAATTAATTGTAATAAATATATTTTTTTATTGCTTGATGATTTCTTCCGTGTAAAGATGCACAAGTTATAGATAAAAATTGTGAGAAAAATGCATGACTTCCTTCATAAAAACAATACATACATTTAAACAGATTGTATAAGTTATATAAAACTATGTCAATCAAAATTATTTGATTGTATTAAATATTACATTATAATTTATTTAGTGCTCTAATTTTCGAAGTTCATCCGTCAACTAAAAATTACTAGATGAAGTTAATTTTATCTTGTGACAAAAAGGGCTATAATTTCATATCATATAATACTGATTCATTTACTAAAATGTGAAGTAAAATATCACATATGTGCTCTTCTTTTATTGAATTTATGAGGAAATATTGTTTTAACTTTCATAAATAATCTTGATCGGAAAACGTTGTGAAATATTGCTGATCTGATATGTATCATCAAGGTGTAAAATACAAATTACTTATATGTAACTGATACAAGATTTTAAAAAGGAAAATGACAAATCAATTAAATTTATAAATTGAAGTGAAGGCTCGATACATAATTTCAACTAAAGTGGCATATTTATGAATACTAAAGGTTCATTACCTAAATTTAAATGTATCTCATTTGCTAAATAGTTACGCACATTTACTCTTTTTGAGATTTTTTATAATTATCAAATTCTATAAACAACTCTTTACCATATATGATGTTATATATAGTATTTTTCTCAAAGGAATATTCAACAACAGTTATTTATTTATTTATTTATTTATTTATTTATTTTAAGAAGCTAAATATTTTTGGTATCTCTAATTTGCGATTTTGCATTTCTGTAATTCAATTCAACTATTATATTACTACAATATTTTTATATATAAAAAATGTGTATAAAACCTTTTATAGGTAATAAAAAGGTTTAACTATAATTTCTTCTTCTTTTCTAGTTGCTCCCACTATTAATCCGTTCCATTTTCCACACAATCTCAAAGAGGGGCAAAGAGTCATTGTCACATGTTCTGTTCTGGACGGCGACCCACCTATCATCTTGAGTTGGTACAAAGACAACCTACCGATCATCGATAACATGAATATGATGGTAGATTCTACGAACGAATTCATGTCAACTTTATATGTAAAAAGAGTGACGTATGAGAATAATGGGAATTATACGTGTGTTGCTTCAAATAGGGCAGATATTGTTAATTTTACAGCAGCTATGGTTGTGAATGGTAAGAAATAAATAACTTTTTAAATCAGTTATTATTGTATAGCAGACAGTATGGAAATAAAGTTATGATGAATAAAATCTCATTTTAAACTACCCCTTCAGAAAACTCTTCACTGGAAAAACAGTATCGCCCGATAAATGTCATATTTAGACAGTCTAAAAATTAAAATGCATATAGAAATAAATAACTTGAAATAAATGTATATAATAATTTAACGAAACAGTTCAAAAATAGTATCACACTAACATTAACTACTCTAAAATGTGACTATGATTTCAAATAATATGTTTATTTTCATTACTATTTTTCTATTATTAACTATATGTATACATGTATATATAATTTTAAAGAGTTTTTTCGAAAAAAAACAATAAAGTTTCCTCAACAAGTCAGCATTTTAAAGTTAGACATAAGGAACACTATCTGTTCAAAATTATTTTTGGTACTTCATAAAACTATATTATACATTATCTAATTGATCTCTATTACAAATTTTAATTCAAAAAATTAGTTTTAAAACTATAAAATGTGTGCTAAAAAATAATATGTAGTTAAATCGAAAAGAAATGTTATTTGTTTTATTATTATTATTTAAAAAAGAACTGATTCGATATTTAAAAAGTAATATTTTCTCCGAAACAATTTTTTATTGTTTATTCGAAATTTCAAGAGTGATACTATATTCCTAAATCTATCAAACCATTCCATATACTAAACAATACTAATGAAGTGTCTATAAATGCATATAAATACTAGCGTATAAATAAAGATAACTGAAACTTGAATTTTCCGACCTATGCATTTTTTTCAAATGCTTTACAAACGAAGGCATTTTTCTGATTATGTGCCAAATTTTATTAAAAATGATGAAGTCTACACGAATTCTTGTTTTCCTTATTTTCAGCCTATTCTTTAATGTTATGTTTTAGAAATTAAATATAAATTAAAAATTTAGTTTCATCGGTGACATATCATTTTCATTATAAATAATAGGAATTTAAACAAATTTCATACGAGAATATCGGTCAAACTAATTATAATACCACATAATTAAAGGTTGATTTCTTCTGAAAAGAGACAAGAAAAAATATTTGTCTGAAATAACTTGGCATAATCCCATTCTTTTCTAATATGTTTTATACTCTACGATAGTTCGGAATTATTGAGGCATGTGATTTTTTTAATCGTTTTTCAGTTCCTCCTCAATGGAAAATTCCTCCAACACATAAGTCAGTTGTTGTTGGCCAGAATGTTGTCATAGATTGCCAAGCAGACGGTTTTCCGCAGCCTAGAATATGGTGGGAAAAATCAGAAGGTACGTATTTTTCTTTCTTTATATGCTTGAAAACTGCGATAAATTAATTCAAAATTCTGGATTTGGATAATTATTTTCGACATTTTACCAAGTATTGGTTTTAGCAATCTTCTATTTTACTTTTTAAATTGTACTTACTTTTGCTCTAAAATAAGTAGTTTAATCCTGTAATAACATTTCGAATTTTTATATGATAAATGGACGTGAGATTTGAACTCATGCGAGATAATTTTATACATGGGGTGCCGAACAAGTATACAATTTAAGGAATCTGATAATAGTTATTATATATATTTATTCATGTAAGTGCTAAAATTTTTGCATGCATGGGAAAAAGGATATTTCTGGAAGAAATTCTAAAGTTTTATATTTTGACTTGAATTTATATAACACATTTACATATATTCATACATAAATGTCAATATATTTAAATACATTTCGAATTAAGATACATGTTATTGTATAATTAGTTAATCTATAGTGCTATATTTAATAATTAGATAATTCCTGTTAAAATATGAAAGATTTTTCTATTTACGTCAGCCTGAATAGGTATTTTAATGCTTTGCAGTAAATTGAAAAAAAAGAAAAAACTGTTAAGCTAAATAGTTTAATTTTAAGGAGTGTGTTCGTATCGTACTCCAGGAGTATAATACCTTTCAGTAATAGAGATGAGCATGAATTTTTAATAGCTTTTTCATCTTTTGTTTTGTCATGTGATTGACGATTTCAATATGTTTTTCTCCTTTGAGTATAAATGATAAGCTTATTTTGAAAAGTTTAATAAACAATTAACATAGCTATGAACTTTTACGCTCTTTCGTTATCACTTTCTTTAATATAAATTTTCGCCTTTTTTAATCGCAGAATTTCCGTTTTTAAATAAGACGAAAAATTTTAATTTAAAAATGTGGTAAGAATAAAGCGCAAAGGTTGGCATCAATTTATTAAAATATTAACGAGAGCATTAAAATTTTTGTTGGTGAAAGAGAAATCGTGGCAAATACGAAAGATATACACAAGCAAAAATTGATGTCATTTTTATAATTTCAAAAATTAGTTTAATCATATTTAAGCATGCAAAAAATAATTATTAAATTATTTATTAAAATTCCACTTTTAAGTGTATTTTATTCTTTCGAATAGTACGTATTGAATAATTCTATGTAAAATGTCAAGACATATTACAAAAATATGATACGTCCATTTTCTAAATGCTTGTATTATCTTTCCATAAAACCGTTATTTGAATATCTTTTAATATTTCTGTTTGTAATTTAATTCCCAGTTATGTAGATAACAAACGGAACAAAGACGACAATATCTCACAACATACAACACTGTTAGCTATCATTCATCATTCTGCATAGAATGTAATTCCAGCCTTAGGTTTCTAAGCATTGCCTGTTGTTTAAAATATATTCTCATTGCATTTCACCACATATCGTTTTAGAATCCGGACCTAGGGACTACAAGACAATCATCAGTAATTCTCACATACATGCGTTGGAAAATGGTTCATTAATGATCAGAGAGGCGGAGCAAAGCGATGCGGGATTCTATCTCTGTCAAGCAACTAATGGCATCGGTTCCGGCCTCAGCAAAGTTGTTGAACTAACTATACACGGTAATGTTATAAAGCGTTCATAAATTAGTTTCATTATATGCTTAGTGTGTTATGACTGCGTTCATATCCGAGATGTACATAAATGGAATAACACATTAATGTCATTCATCATGACAAAGTTTATTTTAATACTAGTTGGCACTTGATATTTATACAAGCAAAAAAAAAAAAAAAAAAAAAAAAAAAATACATAAGATTCATGATGTTATTACATGTAGTACAACATTCTTTCTCAGAATGATAGGATTTCCCTTTTTTTTTCCTTTTTTAATTATTGATAATAATTATTTGAAATTGTACGCATTAAAAAAAATAAGATTACATAATCATTCCTGAAATTAATAGATTTATTATTACCAGGGTGGTGCAAAAATTTTAATTAGATTAACTATTGAAAACTAACGATAAAAAGTTTAATCCTGACTAAAGATTGACGATTGAATATATATCGTGAATCTTCAGTCATGATTAAACTTTTAATCGTTAGTTTTCAATAGTTAATCTAATTAAAATTTTGCACCACCCTGAATTACACTAATTCTCATCAAAGTACTTTTTATTGTATCGCAAAATATGTAACGAAAGCATATGCTGTCGTAGGCTTAATTTAAAGTATGTAAGATGAAATTAATTGGCTAAATGTGGCGAAAAGTATTGAGTGTAAAGATAATCTTATTTAAAACACTGATTAAATCTGTTTTTCTTCCAAATAAAACATAGAATGATAAATATATTTTAGGTAGCTTTCAATACAAAAAAGTCCTTCCGGCCTGTACCGGGAGGAGAAGGTAGCTTTCCTATATCTTCGTTTTAAAATTTTTAGCTAATGTTACACGAAAACAGCAAGTTAAAATGCAAAGAAACGTTTACAAAAGATTCGTTAATACTGAATTTGAATAAGAAATTCGCCAAATTATTGAGCAATAGCCAATTTGGCTTCATTTATGAAGACTTATTTGGTCGCCAAATTTGGCGATATTTCGCCAAATGTCGCCAATTGTGTCAATTTTATTGCCAATGTCGCCAATTTTGCCACTAACGGATATGAATATATAGTTTTATGCGTATGATTGGGAAAATTATTACAACAATGAAAGAAAATAATTTGTGCGTAATCGCGTTAATGTGCTGTTTTGTTTCAAAATGTCAGCCACCCTAGAATTTCAAACTGCTCTATCTCAGCCATTTTTTAAGATAGAGGTGAACCAAAAACTGCTCTGGAATCCTTGTATCAAGGCCTAACACGTAATTAAAACACGTAATCGACCGAGTTCGTTGGCCAGCTTGGTCCGCCATTTTGTTTCAAGATGGCGGCCATTTAAAAATTTAAAACTAAAATAAATATACAAAAAAATTTAAAATTCAAATTTATTTTTAATTACGTTTTAGGCCTTGATACAAGGATTTCAGAGCATTTTTTGGTTTACCTCTATCTTAAAAAATGGCTGAGATAGAGCAGTTTGAATTTCTAGGGTGGCTGACATTTGGAAACAAAACAGCACATTAACGCGATTACTCGCAAATTATTTTCTTTCATTGTTGTAATAATTTTCCCAATCATACGCATAAAACTATATATTCATATCCATTAGCGCATAAATTGGCGACATTTGGCGAAATATCGCCAAATTTGGCGAACAAAATAAGTCTTCATAAATGAAGCTAATTTGGCTATTGCTCAATAATTTGGCGAATTTCTATATCAAATTCAGTATTAACGAATCTTTTGTAAACTTTTCTTTGCATTTTAACTTGCTGTTTTCGTGTAACATTAGCTAAAATTTTAAAACGAAGATATAGGAAAGCTACCTTTTCCTCCCGGTACTGGCCGGAAGGAGTTTTTTTTCCTTGCGTGCATTGCATATATCAGAATATTGTGCGCATAAAAAATTATTTAGCGTTGTAATATAAAACAAGTTTTAAATGTTTATAAAGAGAATGCAATATAGTTATCTGAGTGTCTTATATTTTTATCCTTGAAAACCAAAAATGCATTTCTTTGCTTTTAATCATTAATATCTTTATTATTTACTTATTTCTGACAAATACGATTATAAAATTATATGTAAAAGATTTAATATTAACTGCATGT
This sequence comes from Maratus michaelseni, assembly GCA_963931845.1. Lineage (NCBI taxonomy): Eukaryota > Metazoa > Arthropoda > Arachnida > Araneae > Salticidae > Maratus > Maratus michaelseni. Next base: position 194,730,481 of record OZ007593.1, on the reverse strand, counting down.
GAGCTATTTTCCTAGGTATTGTAAAATAAATAAATAATTGCCAAAACTTAATTTAAATTAAGATATTTGTCTTTAATAATAATGCTTCTGATACATTACATATATTGCCTAAGTGATTTCCGAATGCTTTCTTGTGTTTTAATATTTAGTCAAATAGATAATAATGAACTGAACAAATCACTCATTTAAATATTTGCATAGTTGGCATATTGATATAAGAATGCAGTAAGGAATGCAATATACCCTTATTATGTGCAAACTCTTGCACATAATATGGGTATTAAGGTTATAGCTATATCGTAAGTGCATTGAAAGAAAATGGGTCAACCGCTCTGCAAGCTCCTAGACAAAAGGCAGAAGTAGTGGAGCTGCCCTAATGGTCTTTATTGCCTCCCCCCCCACCCCATATTCAACTGACCAGTGTGAGTGTTTTCTTAGGAATGGCGCGTAAAAACTAGCTCTTTTCATTAGTAGAGGTTTAAATTTAGTGCTTGTTAATGTTTTAGAGATCACGGTATTACCGAATTGCATGTAACTTTGAAAATCCTCTATATATATAAAAAAAAAATTGATGCATCCATCCATTTTTCTTATTTATTTTCTTGAGCGCGAAGCACACGTTCGTTCGGTATAGCCATCGAGGCATTACAGATTTCTATTTACTTTTAACCGATTTCTAACAAAGGTCGCAATACAGTTCGTTGGCATTTTTCTCTGAGCATGTCCATACATAACTTTTGAACGAATTATCGAATTTATAGATTTTTTATTTATTATTTTTTTATTGTTGGAACGGTCTCAATCTCCAAATGATCCCGTTGTAATATTATTAGGATCTAAAAATGATAAGTTTGTCTGATTGTTTGTTTCCATGTCTTTTAGTATGCTTAAAATTTTTATCATTCATTACGATTTTGAGTATGTTATTAAGGTGCACAGTGCTACTTTACGTTTTTAAAATTGTCGCCGTATCTGGTATAATTTTTACAGGGATGCATAAACAATTTTCATGTTATCGTCCACTGCTATTTACAAAAAAAGAAAAAAAAAAGTGATTTAAAGTACATGTGGATTGCGTCGGGTAACCTAGTTTACGTGAATCAGATGCGACTCGCGGTTCTGATTGGGTCATCTTGACAATATTTTTTTCGTTACAGATCGGTGTTGAGTCCGGTTGCGTCTATTTGTTTCAGGTTTGGGTTGGATTTTTAATTTTACGGGTCGGGCTCGGTAACGTGTTTTTTCAAAATGCCACAAATTTGTTTAAAATGAAAAAAACTATATATTTATGTATAAATTAGTATACGTATGTTCATTTTTCTACAGAAAATATAAAACTGATATTAATAACTACACACTATTGTTTTACAATTTCAATAAAATATAGGTTCTCTTCATGTTTCGGGACCATTTTGAATCTATTTCGTGTCCATATTAATCCAGTTTCTGTCAAGTTTTGCATTGATATCACTTAGAATTTTCGAGTTCGTGTCGAGTAATCTTACTCGTGGAGTTCTCTAATGTGGATAACCATACAAAGCTGCTCCAAAAACTCGAAGATAAAAAACAATGATTTTGAGTATGATTTACTTATTTTTTATTCTTTAAAGTTTCTGGTTAAATTTTGTATACAGCGTGGGTTTTGGATTCAGTGATATAATTTTCTGGTTTGGACGAGCGCGAAGTATTTACATCATATTATATTGTTACAGTGATCTCGTCATTATTTAAAGTAATCTATTTTTGAGATTCTTGTACAGCAAAGTTTTTCCTGCATTGTTAAAAAAAGCAAATGTTTTTTAATGTCAGAAAAAATAACATAACCAAGAACGAAAATTTACTCTTCCGTGTAACCCATGATTCTGAAAAGCGTTCTTTATCTTGAAAAACCTCAGAAACTTAATATTTACAAGATTTAAATATATATATATATATAAAGTTTCCTTTGTTGCTACTGATTTTTGGAAACATTTCCGAACGTTTATTGTACAATAATCAGTTTTCTGAAGCTGGAATATCGGATTTCAAGCTGCTATCAATTATCAAGTAAACATTTTCACGTTAAACAAACATGTTTTTTAGTCAGACATGATAAATGCAGCAGTAACATTAAGATTAAAATTAATAATATTCTGGTACTCTTGCATGCATGAATTAAGTCAAGCAGCTGAAAAAGTTTAAGAATTAACATCATCCTTAAAACACATATTCCGGTTTGAAAAAAAATATTAATGCACTGCAAAAAATACTCGAAAACTTTCCAAAAATCAGTGGCAGCAAAAGAAACTTTAAATATGAAAAATATTTTTTTTTTCAAGTTTCTAAAAGTAAAGATTGTTTTTAGGAATCGTTGGTAATTCGGATGAATTACTGAATTTTTTAGTTAGTGGTTATATTATATTTTCCTACATTAAAAATCGTTAGTCTTTTTTTTAAATGTTGATTTTCCCTTTTTGAGATTTTGTTAGCCTCTTTTGCCAGGATAGCTTGGATATTTAGATGTGTGAGAGATAGTGTATTTTTAAATAAATGGAAAGTTAATTCTAAAGCAATTGTCCTTTGCCAATAATTAATTATTGTTTTCGCATCGGTGCATTATTAGACAGTTACAATTATAAAGATTATGATATTGACTTTAAATACCATTATAAACAATATATATTATAACATTATATCTACATCTTTCTTCTTATTTCATCTCAGCAACAAATTAATTAAATTTTACATACTTACATTTATTTATAGGTATTATATCAAATACATCAAATATACACGAATTACTCATATTATAAAACTAATAATTACATTCAAGAAAAAAGATGAGGCCAAAACTGATTTATATTGTATTGTAAAAGAAATTTCCCATTGTAAATTTTTATTAACTATTATGTTCTTGTATTTTACAAAAATGTATACAAAAACTTCTGGAATAATTTTTTTTAATGCAGTTGCTGCCCACTTCAAAGGGAAGTTCAGAGCCCAAACATTAAAAAAGGGAGAAAGCGCTAATCTTTTCTGCGAAGCATTTGGGGAAAAACCAATTAATATTTCATGGAGCAAAGATAGGCAACCATTTGATCCATCAACAGATCCCAGGTGAGAATAGTTCAGTTACTTTTTTTAATTCTGAATTTTTAACTTTTGGTAGTTTTGCAGTTTAAATCACTCCGGTTTATATTCCCGCCTCGATTCTTGAAATTATTAAAGACAATAAATTTTGTATTCGAAATACTTTTATTGGATTCTAATTATTTTTTACGTTACATCCAAAACAATTATCCCAATACTATAAACAGCTGGTATCTACGGATTACCTACTTTCTTGATACTAGTGCTTGAGAGATTTGTCAAAAAAACTGTGTTCAAAAACATTTAAATTTATCCTGTTATGTTAGAATAATTTAGAGAATCTTTTATTCATGTGTTTGAATGAATTTTTAAAAAATATTTCGTACCTGTCCGTTAACATACATATTATTCAAATAGTGTAATGTCAGCAAAATATGTTACATTTTCCTTTCTTTATAAATATTAGCACCTATTTGTCCATCTGTACATATATATATACAAAATTTCCTTCACACGTCATTTAAAATAGCACAAGTTTTTTAATACTGTTATGAATTTTGTACATTTGTAAATATTCCATTTTTTTATTGTGAAATTGCAGCATTATTTAACGTATTTCCTGTCGAAAATTATGTAACTCAATGCAAAAGGCCTCGAGTGCTTTGCAGGAAAAGCAACCTGACAGCATCGTCTTTACAATGACGGTCTATTGGTAAATCGCCAAGGAATGGGTTTATCGCCAAGTTGGTGATGGTTTTGGCGACTTATTTTTGTCGCCAAATATCTCCAGTTGGCGACGGATTTGGCGACTTTTTGGGGTGACTCCTCTGTTTTTGTATTGAGAAAATTGGAGAACCTCTCGTAAGTTCTGGACATCCGAAACCTCTGGAAAATTCTAGGATGATCTCTAAAACCTACATAAGGTCCAGCTGGAACCTCCACGGAGTTCAGTTCACTGTCAACTGCGATTGAATGCACACGAAAGGCTTTGCATTGAGACTGTGTTTCTCTGAGCGATTTTGTATTTGATACGCCGTATTGAACTCATTGTTCTGTGTGAAAATTTGCTGTGCTTTTATTAGATTTGAAGATTTCTGAATATTTGTGTTTTTGAGAAGATATTTGTGTTCTTATTGAACTGTTTGGAGTAAATAAAGCTTGTTGATTGGTTTTAAGTTTTGGCATCAATCCTTTCGAACCCCGAGCTCACAACAATACATATGCATTTCATTAAAAAAATGACAGACTAGAATTTTAGCCCATTATCTCTGACTCTGTTGACCAAAAGCATTTGACTTTATACACATTTTTCTCAGTATGTTTAATTTTAAATTTTAATTTTTCACTTGTATTTAAGTACAAATAACATGCGTTATAAGGAACTGAGTTTCAAGAATGACCATTTAGTTTTTATCATGGTAGAAAGCAACTTATATAATTAGTACATAGTTAATTAATTTTTCAACTAATTTCTCAGCAGAGAAATTACGCCCGAAATTATTGAATATTAAATATGTGAATTTTCATTTTGCTAAAAAAGCGTATTACTAACAGAATGAAAAAAACTAGGATTTGTTTCTTCTCATGTAGGCCACAATGTTGAGTGATCATGAACGCTTATCTATTTTGTGCTGCTGTTGCAAACTTACCACCATATGAGAGTGAGAGATGCCAAAATCGGTATATCGTGCAGGGAGCTCAGTGGTAGAACATTGGTGCGTTATACCAAGGACCCGAGTCGATTACCGTCCTGGACATTTTTCACTCTGTTGGTTATACGCTTTATTAGCAATATGGAAATTCGTGTATTTAATATTTAATTGATTAGTTTAATTTTAATTTTGCTTGCAAAGTAGCTTGACGGAGTTCTCCTTCAAGTTATGTTACATGGTATGTATGAAATAAAGATTTCAGAGCTCAGATGTGGCAATTGAGATGTATTTTCCTTGTTTGTATTACAATTTAAAATACGTAAACATAAATGATATTGATGGTTTAAAATAACATCAAATTCATAGCATTAATTTATTCATCCAGACTTTGCACGTTACTGTTTCGCCAGAATATGACATATCACATTGTTGGTAGTTCTTATTTCTACATAATTTTTGTGTTCATCCATTAATCGAATTTTATTCGCAGACAGCCTAACTTGGTGTTTTTCAAAAATTCACTCAATCACTCAAATGTATCTTTTTAAATATATACATATATATACATCTTATTCCAAAGCTATATCTAATATACAAATACCTTTACTTCCATATTATGCGCCAAATACAAATAGACTTTTTCCTTCATGATAATAACATATCATATTAACGAAATACAAAAGTTTCATGGAAGATAATTTTTACATATATTTTTTCTATTTATTTATTTAATTTTCTGAATTGTTTAAATATTTTTTTTTAAGTGGGAGAGAGAGAATTTATGTTTTATTAACTATTATAAATAACTTGGCATATTATTAAATAATGATTCGTCTCAATCGATTTTTAAGACCGTTAATTTAATAGTGAAGCATTTTGTGTACATAGTAATGTTACGTTTTTTAGGGTTTCATTCATCTCACGAAACCCTATTGCTCCCGCTTCGTTGTCTGTCTGTCACAGAGCCATTCTCGAAAACTATGTAACTTACACACTTGAAACTTCGTGTATAAATCAGAATATCAGCTGTAAAGAGCTGAAAATATTAAAATTTGAAAAATTCGTATTAATTTAATAAATAGAGATAAAAAACCAAAATTCTAATAGCCTTTTTCTATTAAATTTAAACATTTTTATATAGCAGATGCCAAAAATTTAAAATCCACAATGAAATTCTTTCTACAATAATTAATTTTCTATCAGACGATTTTCACGTGAAAAATGAAAATGAAATAAAAAGTTTCACCCATTGAAAAAAAGATAAATATGAAATAAAATTGATTGACGTCATAGTGGTAAATAAAACGGAAAATGTCTAAGATTTCTCAATAATGCAAGGAGTATGAGTATGTGGATGTACACAAAGCAGATTAATATCACGTCATTAGAGAATTAAAAAGAAAATATGACGTCCTATTGGAAGTTTAACGAATTTTTCAGATGTTTGAGAATAATACAAAGCGAGTATCAATATGAATAATAGAGAATAGTAAATATATGAGTTTGAGGAATGTATTGAATCATGATAAAAACCCGATTATGGAAATATGCGCATATTTTAACATTTTGAAGGCGTCCAACATGTTTAATTTTGGAATTATATATTTTTTAAATGTCGCATTTAGTCCGTATGACGAATATTATTATGACATAATATAATAGCGGGATTCGCCCGCTATCCGGCTGGTTTAGATTTTCGAAAAAGCTGAAAAATAGACCGTTAAATTTTTACTTTATAAAAAACATGACTTTTTTTTGTTGTTGTTGCTAAATTATATTTATTTGAATTTATTAAAGAAAGGATAAAGTGTTTTGAAAGGAATATTAAACGAAACCCTTTGTGCGATCTTCGATCACACTTACCCACTTGTTTTAAATGTTGCTAATATATTTTAATAAATTTTTCTTCTATATACCACAATAGTTTAACGACTCAAGTTTTCTTATACATTTATTCTTTTTATGTAGTTTTAATACCATTTTAGGTACGAAAACGCTACAGAATCAAAGAGCGACAGTTTGATAGCAAAGCTTTCAGTCCATTCTGTTGACCGACGGGATTCAGCTCTTTTCACTTGTATTGCAAGTAATGCTTATGGACAAGATGATACAAACATACAGCTAATTGTTCAAGGTATCTATCTTTATAAAATACACAGCATAAATGTTTTTAACTGTAATATATTTTTAAGGTGTGCTGATACTTTTTTAGTTATAAGAAATTCTAAAAAATAATAACTAAATGAAGCCATTAAAATAATTCTTGAAAATGGATGACTAAATTTATGAATTTCAATATTTTATGTCAAAAAATGTGTTAAAGAATACTCATATATCTCATGATATAAGACGCAGAAAACTTTACTTTGATATAGGGCAGAACATATTATGATCTGCAAACTGACGTGACATAAAAGTACGAGATCTTCAGAATTTCCATATTACGTACCGATTGGCATCTATATAATTAGATAATATAAATAATATAAAAGTAGATAATATAAATAATATAAAATTAGATAATATAAATAAGATAAAATTGGATAATATAATATAAAATTAGATACTATAAATAATTAAAATTAGATAATATATATAATTTAAATTAGATAATATAAATAATATAAATTTAAAAAATCCATAGAAAAAGGTAAAATATGTCCTACTTTTATTCAAATCTGGCACAACTAGAAAATATAATTTCGGAGTTATATAATTGGAAGAAACATGAAAATGTGTCCTTACCTGTCATGAAAAGAACGTTAAATTAGTTTTTAAAGTGCTTGAAAATGGGCGCATTTAGCGTTTTTCTTGCGAGATGTTTTATAACCAACCTGGCTATAAATCGCATGGAAATCGTTTTTCACACAGTTCATGCAGCATTATAAATTGACACTGGGTATAGAAGTTTTTAAATATTTCTTGATTTAATTTTAATTACATTAAATTACTAACACGCGTGAACACATTTTGATCCTTTTCTGTGTTACTTTACGAATATGTGCAACATATTTTCTGAAATCATCATTGGACATATCTGAAATATAAGGAAATAGAAATTATACTTGTTCAAAATGACAAAAGTATCTCATAATAATAATAACGGAATTGATGTTTAGATGGCAAATTTTTTAAACAGCCCAATTAATTGTTTCCTTACAGAACAAGCATTTTTTAAAATTCTGTTAATTTGCCGAAAATTTGAGATGTTTTATTTGAAATCTGGCACAACTATAAAATATAAGGTCGGGGAGATATATAATTGGAAGAAACATGAAAATGTGCCAACAATTGACAACAATTTATAACGATGACATACAATATACATTTATTTTTATTTCAGATAAAAATAAGAAATTTTAAAAAGTATCTTGATTTTTTGTATTTGTTTTTGTTTTTCAGAACAACCTGATAGTCCTAGCAATATACTTGCCACAGAAATTGGAAGCCGAACGATAAGCTTACGATGGACTCAGCCATATGATGGAAACAGTCCAATTGTGTCCTACAAAATCCAACATAAACTATCTTCGGGTAAATATATTTATACGCTTCTAAAGCATGTTTAATACGAAAAGAAATATGTTATTCTTTATTAGGTGAACATTCATTTAACATTTTAAACATAATAAAAGTATTTTAACATAACTTTTTACTAAATAAAAATACACAGAGTATATGTATTTATATATTATAATGAAGAATAAAAGTCTCGAAAACAATTATAAGATACAATAAAATATTTTTTACAGAAAAAGTAACTAAATTCAATCAGATCACAATGATTTCTAAATGACTAGGATTTAAAATATGTTATTCAGTATTATAGATTAATGCCAGCGGATCCAGTGAAGGTGCAGCCATGGCATTTTTTTTAAACATGGGACTTTTTATAAAAATACTGCTAAGGAATACACATTTTTTATCTTAACTAATAACTGAATGCGTCTTTTGGATCAATAAAGCCAAATGTTTAATTACTACCGGCAAGTTTAGATTTCAATTTTTATAGGCTGTAAAAAAGTATTAATTTGATCAGAAGGGAATGACATATAATGTAAATGATTTTAAATTATATTCTTATATTAATAACAATTAATTGGAATAGGCGTCAAATTTTAAAAAAAATAAATACAAATATTCTCCATATTGCAATATAAATTATGTTCCTGGTATATTTACACGTGTATGTTCATGTATGATTTAAGTGCAAGAAAAGTAATTGCTCAGAAATGAAACACAAACTTTTACGAGGATATATACATGTAATCATATTTCTGAAAAACAATGCATTTATCTTACTTTAATCATATTTTGAGAAAAAATTCAGTCTGCAAATTAAGTTTCAGGGAATTATTTTGTTATATCGCTAATTCAAAAACTTTCCCGCAATTTTTGTTCATTTATCTTTTGCACAAAGGAAAAAAAAATATCAACAAGAAAATTCTTAAATTCTTAAAATGAAAATCTGAAAAATATACATAATTTTAAAATGCAATTAAAAAAAAATATTTAAATGAGAATTACATAAGAATGACATTTAATTTATTTTGATTCGCATGATAAAAGTGTTATTAAATAATTTCTCTGAACATAAATAACCAATTTGCATTTCCGTAAGAATTATAATCCGTAATCCCGACTATGGTTTTTTTTTTTTTGCGTTACACTTTTACGTAGTCCGCCGCAACATGAGCAAAAAACTTTTTTAGTTTTTAAGCATTTATAAGTGAACTTGTATTAATATTTGACGGGATTAGAATGACAAAAGAGTAAGTCAATATTTAGTAGTTTGAGAACTGAAGAGTTTTGTGAAACTTGTCGTATGGCCGTTGCATTAAGTGGTTCAACTTGTTTTTTCCTCTTGTGACTCCCTAAGTGAACTATGACTTATTTTATTGTCACACGGAAAATAAATTAATATACGTTCAGTAAAAATATGGTTATCTAGATTTGTGAAATTTTTGACTTACTTCACTGTTATTCTAACCTCCTCATTTTTAGAACACAAAAATAAATATAATACAAATTGATGCTTTCTTTCTGTTACAGAAAGTTGGACGGATGGCGACAAGACTGTTATGGCATCAGGACGCGACACCAATGCTATATTAAGAGGTTTAAAACCTGTAACAAGTTACCATGTTAGGATGATGGCTGAAAACGGTATTGGTTGGAGTGAGCCAAGTCAAGCGGTTCATATAACGACTGCTGAAGAAGGTAAATATTACATTTGTTTTTGTTGTATTTATTTGTTTTTGCTAATTTTTTTCACGCATTTATGCTTTATGTACTAAATAAAAAGCTGTTACATACTTTTGCCGTATGTGCGCATATGCTTATTTTTGGGAAGATTCTATTTTAGAGTACAGGACAAAATACAACTATTTTGAGACAAAACCTCTCAAATAATTTATTTTATGAAATCTAACAATGTTAGAAAGTGTGACAGGTCTCATTTTAATTTAAAAGATTGCTCTTCATGCTAAGAATTCGTTCTACTTATGTTATCTACATCTACGATGATTAATTAGGGCCGAAAATAATTTCTTAAAAATAACAATGAACCAAATAAATCTATCCACAGTTTATCAAATCTTAAAATAGCTCGGTCCTATTTCCTATCGAATATAATAAAGAAGTAAATAACAACCGAAGAACACACGTGGAAACTGATATGGCCAGCTATTCAAATGGAGAGAAAAGAATGCCAATTGTGTTTTTTTTTTTTTTTTTTTTTTTTTTTTTTTTAATCTTTAGAGGGAAATTGCATAGCGATAAGATTAAAACTTAATCTAAAAAAGGAATTTAATGAACTAAACATCTAGACAATTAAAATAAAAGAGTATAAAGCCGAATTAAGATAAATAAATAGAAAATATTATACTTTTTGTTTTAAAAAACGTCATTTAATAAAATAATTATATTATATACATTATATAATATAATGAAATAAATTATACAATATAATAATAAATTACTATAATATAATAATAAATAATTATAATATGTTAATAAATTATTAAAATTTAATAATATAATTATATACATTATATTATACTATAATAAAATCATTAAAATAAATCATTAAATTAAAAAGTTAGAAACTTGAGAAATTTCGAATATTAGAATCGTTTGGAATCTTAAAATTATGGGTGTTTGACCAACGAAAAGTATTTATTAAGTAAAATCTTTTTCTATTATATATATATATATATATATATATATATATATATATATATATATATATATATGTATATATTTACATTATGCAAATTTCATGTAGCGGCATCTTTTTATAATTTATTAATAACATAAATCAGTTTTCTATTTTTATCTTCAAGAAGGAAACATTCTGTATTTTCATATTCAATTTCTTGAAAAAAGTAGTATCTCTTGGACTAACTTTAGATAACATGATAAGATATTTGAAATGTTGTGTTTAAAATATTTCATGCTTCATTAGCAATTGTAAGATTTTAAGTTTGACAACTTATTTAAATGATTTCATTGATTCTAATACTTAAGCGGAACATCGTGGTTCTATACGTTTTTAAATCCTAATTTTTACAATAGCTCCCGAAGAACTAATTATGTCTATTTCTTCTTAATTTTAGCTCCAGAAGGTCCACCAACTGCAGTACATGCAGTGGCTTCTTCATCAAACACCATTCACGTTTCATGGCAGGTAAATTTACACTTCGTTTTTAAAATGTATTAAAATATATCTGTGATTAAATTTGTTCTCTTTTGATCAAACCTAAAGTTTTAAAATGATTTAAATACATAACATCTGATAAAAAGTTACCTGATTAAAAGATCTAACATTATTTCCACATAAAATATTTTCAATTATTTAATTCAACATAATAAAAGAAAGTGTGAGAAGTACAGTAATGTATTATCTCTGTTCTAATAACATGAGGTATTGCATATTATCTAACTTGGAGATGAACTTAAGTGTAATAATGAAATCTGATATTTCATAACCAAGAAAGGAATTTTGCATTTAATAACCATTAACAGTTCAAAAATTCAGAAACTCTATTTTTTCAGTAATTTATTATGTATGACAGTCTGTTTAAAAGTTGATCGATATTTATATGTTTTATTGTATATTTCAATGGTTTATTATAAGACAACTTTTAAATTTTTGAAATTTTTTTATCTGCTCGATGGATCCCCCCCCCCCCCTTTCCACTACCCAGCCGTGGACAACAATGAAATAAAATGGCTTTATAAAGAGTTTGGTTTTGGTTACAAATGAAATATTATATTCCCCAATTCTTTCAACAATCATTAGCCAAAAGCAAAGATTTTTTTCTTACATTAGTAATCAGCTATTTCTTTTCTGTTATACACGACCGACTAATTAGTTGCCGGCTTAAGTTGCCGACTACAGGTGCTTGAACCCTGTTTACATTAGTCAGGCGTAATGTCAATCACATTTTTTTTAATTACTCAGATCAACTTATCTGCATTATTATAATCGATATATCGGGATACATAGATTCTTTCAATATTTCACCAAAGTGCGTAGATAGATTAATACGATAATGAAAGGTGTATCTTTTTTTCTAGAATTATAATAATAATAAAAAATCACTTCTTACTATTTATTTATAGCCCCCCAAAAAGGATATGCGTCACGGCATAGTAAAAGGATATTATGTTGGCTACAAACAATATGGTGGTCCAGAAAATTATGTTTATCAAACAGTCGAAGTTCAAGGTGATTTTAAGGAGGAGATAATATTGACAAATCTTCGCAGAGCTACCAAATACAATGTCATTGTCCAAGCATTCAATAACAAAGGATCTGGACCGCCTTGTGATGAGCTTGTTGTAGATACTTTACAAAGTGGTGAGTAATTTTAACTTAAATGATCAATTATCGCATGTGTATATATGATATTAATGCAACAGTTAATACTTTACTATATATTCTAAAATGTAGAACCGTTCTTAATAACGAAAAGCTCAATAGTTCATTTAAATCCAAAGACACCCATGATAATCTGTGTAAAAAATCTAAAGGCCCGCACATATTAAATGATCATTAACTTCGCTTTTAAAAATATATGTTTGTTTAATGTTGTTCTGAATAAAATAAGAAAAAAACCCTAACTATCCTTTTAGGATATGTAACCGTATCAACAAAAATTAGGGTAAGGATATTAGCCCTTTTAGTGCGGGAGTAGACTAATATCGACATCTTGGAGTTGGGTGCTGTAGACTATATTAAGCGTCGACAAAAGTCGCCTAGGTGTTCACGGCGTGGATTGTGCTCACTGTAGTGCGTCATAGGCTTAGTAGTGATGACGTATTGCGCCTGCGTAGTGCAGTAATTTGGCTATAACCAAAACCAGTAGCGTGCTTTTCGTATAACCATAAGATATGATTTTTAGTTTTGTTTTGGGTCGTTCGGAAAGTCATGGCCCTTTGCGAAAATCAATTCGTACCGAAAAATTTAGGATAATTGAAAAATTGTGCCCGGTAATGAGATAAATAATTTCGCTTTTTTGGTCAAAATATTCCGCACAGGGCGTTAACCCCCCCAAAAGAAATTCCGCACTGAAAGGGTTAATGTAGTCAATAATGTTTTAATATTTTTGAGAAATATATTTTTCTTTTAAAAATCATTTTCTCTCTTTTTTCTTATTTCCTTTCTTTCACGTCGTTTCACTTTATATTTTATTGAAAATATTTTTATTCTTAAACATTTGTGGAAAGGTGTTTTTAGTGTCGACGAGGAGTCATTGCTTAAAAAATACAAATATTTTTAATCTACCAACGCTGAAGCACTGGTTTACAATAACTGTGGGGAAAAGATGTGCTTAGTAGATTTTAAGATATTAACCATATAAAAGGGGATGCCTTCTGGCAAATATTTGTATCACCCGTCCTGAAAAGGTTGAATATTTATTTGTACTAAAGAAAATTGTAAATATATGAATCAAATCAATATATTGCTCTTTTTTTCTACAAGATATTTATTTTAAAATATTATTTAAAATATTATTTAAAATATTTTTAAAACATTTATTTCAAAAATCCTTTACACATTTATTTAGCTTAATTGGAATTCTATTATATGGATTTGTTTTCAGTTAAACTACAAATACACTTAGAAATGCAGTTTAAAAAAGTATATGTAAACGTAAAGCAACATAAACAAAGTATATGTATTAATTTTTCTGCCCACAGATTTACCCTTCAGACCAAAAATAAAATAAGTATGCGTAAGACGAATTAAAAATTTATAACTATGTTGTGCAGATTTGTAGATGAATAAGAGCATTATTATATAAATTAGTGTACAATTAATTAATAATTTTCGATCATTACAAATGGAATAAATACTATCCGAGAAAAATCTCTCAATATATTACATTGTGTATTCAAAAATGAATTCCCAATACTCCATAACTGTGATACAGATATTTGGAGGATGATACAGGTATTTATTTCAATCTTATTTGATCACAGATCTTAAAATAACAAACGTAGACTATTAATATTATTTCCATGATTGAAAATTTTGTAGTTACAATTCAATGTATTATTATTTTCTTTTAATTAAATCAATGATGACTGTAATGTTATGTAATGAAAAGATTAAAAAAATACTATTCAATAAAAAATTAATACAAGTATTGGTGTAATACATTTGTTTAATAAATTTATTTATTTTCATTTAAATCAAAAATTATTGTGTAGTAACATATTTTGAAAGAAAATTGCCATTTACGAAGAAAACAATAATTGCATTAATACATTTTCAATGCATTAATTAATTTCTGCTTGGTTTTTAGTGCCGCTGTATCCCAATTGTAACATTCTGCTTTTTCTTATGGCAGAAATTCTGCGTTTAATATGTTATATATTCCTATTCGGAAATAGTGGTGCACAAACCAAAAAACCCAAAATATCGATTTTCGACAGCGATGTTAGACTCTCGTAATATATCGATATGTATATATCTATATCTATATCTATATCTATATATATATATATATATATATATATATTTGTGTGTGTATATATACATATCGATATATATATAGTATTTTTATCCGACCAATAGATACTTCTTAGAACTTAACGTATTGCATGTGAAAATAAATGTAAGCATGTTTTTGTGCATTTCTAAATAAATCTAGCTAAATGGATATCCTCTTTTCAAAAAAAGAAAATAATAATAAAATAAAAAATTATTTGCTTAGTAGTTTAATAAGGAATGATTTTTTTAATGTGAAAATGTCTTTCTTGCATTTAAAAAGCATACCATCTTGATTTATATGATTGCTGACAACACATTATTTGTGAAATCAGAAGAAATATGGGAACATTAAAGGGAAAGTGTTTCGAATAATAGTTCTCTTACAAGCAAAATCCGGAAAATCTTGCATAGTCACCTCGCCAAGACTCCTCTATTGACATTTCTGATCGCCTTAATGTAAAAAAAAATGTTTCGTCTTTTTTTTTTTTTTTTTTTTTTTTTTACATTTTGTGAACCGTATCCGAATTTATTAAGCGAGATGGTGAAGAACCTTTTAAGCCTCATTATGATACCTGCAATTAAAAAAAATAATAATAATAAAAATGAATAAACTGATGCAACATAATAAACAACTATTCGTTCCCGAATATCAAAAGTATCAGACAATAAAATAGATTTAAAATTCACATATACTATTCTAAATATCACAATTATATTACAGCATTACTATTCTAAAGTACTGGAAATGATTTCACCGACTATTTAAATGTTATTGTTAAAAATATCTATATATAAAATTTAACAGCAGTTTTTACATAAAATTGTATTTAACGTAAATTGTAATATATCTTCCACAGTATTAAAACCTTATTTTATTAACAATAAACTTACTCCGATACATTGGAAAAAGATATATCAATATTTTCTATCCGATATTTTTTAGGTATCGATGTCTTTAAAGCATTATATTGAAAAATCTATATAGTCATATTTTGAAAGTTTTCTTTCCATCTCTAGTTTCAACGGCGATGTAGTCAAGGGATTATTTACAATGACTGATTTCAATTTCATTATAGCAAGAAAATTAAAAAAAAAATCTTCATACAAATTTTGCTACCTAAAGTAAAAATTTCAACGATTTAAAATTATTTTGAATTTTTCTATGAAACACGAAAGCGTACTTTTTAATAACTCTGAAAATAACCTTTCATAAAAAAAAGATATTTTCAATCAACTTCTTTTTTTTTTATCAGTATCGTTCTTCAAAAAAAGAATTTCAATAACTTTACTCTTTGTTTCCAACTAAATTTTGAGAGGGATTTTTTTTTAAATTTTTATAGAAATTAACATTTTCAAAAAGTATTAAATACCGGTGCATGAAAATAAATGAAGATAAAAGAAAAAATATCTGCTATCCAATATTGTAGATTAAATGAAAAGTAAAATCCAGAATGCTTAATTGTCATTTCATCACGCAGTCCACAACATAGACACTTTAATTAAATTCAGAATGTAAAGGTATTTTAAAAAAAGAGAGCAGCTAGCTTAAATTGAGGTTTTATTATCGTGTATAAAAATTTTCATTTCCGCTCCTTTTTTGTTACGTAAAAACTCAACGTAAAATTAAATAAAAGATTAAAAGTTAAAATTTGGATAAAGCAAGTTTTTTATAAATGAGAAATTGTTTCTCCCACATATAATATATTCATTATAAATAATGGTGATGGATATAAAAGTATTGATATTTTACCTCCTCCCCCCGCCTTCGCCTTTCCGGATAGGGTTAAAAAAATAATTTTTTCTAAGATGTTTGCTTGTTTTAATATAATTTAGGATCAACATTTAATGCCTCTCTGATTGATGTTTATTTGAAGCTTGGTTAAATGATGATTAGAAGCATTGGTTGATTTAGCAGAATTTTAATCTATATCAACTTAATCAACTAGGAGAATGTACCGGGATCAACATTTAATGCCTCTGTAATTGATTTTTATTTGAAACTTGGTTAAATGATGATTAGAAGCATTGGTTGATTTAGCAGAATTTTAATGTATTTCAACTTAATCAACTAGGAGAATCAACCGGGATCAACATTTAATGCCTCTGTAATTGATGTTTATTTGAAGCTTGATTAAATGAAGATGAGAAACATTGGTTGATTTAGCAGTATTTTTAATGTATTTCAACTATATCAACTTGGAGAATCAACCGGGGATCAACATTTAATGCCTTTCTAATTGATGTTTATTTGAAGCTTGATTAAATGATGATTAGAAACATTGGTTGATTTAGCAGTATTTTTAATGTATTTCAACTATATCAAGTAGGAGAATCAACCGGGGATCAACATTTAATGCCTCTCTAATTGATGTTTATTTGAAGCTTGATTAAATGATAATGAGAAACATTGGTTGATTTAGCAGAATTTTAATGTATTTTTACAATATCAAATAGGGGAATTAACCGGGGCTTTTCAAGTTACAGAACATAGGCGAAAAACATTTTTTTATTTGAAAAACTAAATAAATTTTCCATTTAATATATATATATTTCGATTGCTCACAAACAATACCAAAAAGCATTTTTATATGAAAATATCATTAATGAATTCAAATTAAATTTTGGAAATTTACTAAAAGGTACAGTTTTGTATTAGCCACATGTCAGGAGCTGAAAGCAGGAGTTTTATTATCGTGTATAAAATATTTTCGTTTTGGATCATTTTCTGTCATATACAAATTCTACGCATGATTAAATAAAATATTAAAAGTTAAAATTCGGAAAAATATATATATTTATTTTTGTAAATCAAAAATTGTTTTATATACATATAATATATTCATTATAAATAACGGAGATGGATATATAGGTACTGATCTTTCCCCTCACCGCCGCGCCCCCACTTTCCTGGATAGGATTTTTAAAAAATCTTTTTTTTTCTAAGATGTGTGATTTTTTTAATATAATTTAGCATTACATTTAATGCCTCTCTGAATGGTGTTTATTTGTAGATTGATTAAATATATTACACATGACGTAAAACATATTTACATTTAGCAAATTTTAATATATCTAAACGAGGGCAGGGGCGGCTAACTAATGTCATGCGGGATGCAGGTGCAGGCGACAGAATATTTTTGGCACGGGAAAAATACATCTGAGGATTTAGATTAACATGAAAAAATAAACCGAAAAAGATTCAAAGAAATTTCGTCGGTAATAAACTCATAATTCACTAAGTTCAATTAATATTCTGCTAATTGAAAATATTTTTGGAAATGCTACAATTTATTATATACTTGAGAGGAGTCTTATTGATAGATGAGCTTGTTTAAATTAGATTGGTTATTGGTTAGAAATTGTAATGTTACTTATTGATTTCCAACCTATTTCAATATTATTTGTCAAACTAAAATATTTAGAGAAAGACAAAAAGGAAATATTATCAGGCATTAGAAGCCAAAATGCCTATGATAAAAACGTCATAACTTGGAATTCAATTCCATACAGGCTTAACATTTTAAACAGGTTTGTCGTTTTGCCAGTTTTGAATATTATTAATAACTTGTCAGATTACTAATTCAGCATGCGTTATGGTAAAACTAAATGAATGTGAACCTAATAACCATCATTAAGCCTTTAATTTGCAATAATCGAGATAGATGATTTTGTTATATTACATTCTAAAATATAAGTGTTACTACGCTTATATTATAGTGAATACCTAATTATTACTTCATAATACCTAAAAGTATGATTAACATGCATGTAATACCTGCATTTTTAAAATAATTATGTAATACAGAAAAGCATTTTTATACGGAAAGATCAATAATGTATTCAAAGTAAATTTTGAAATTTAAAAGATTTCGTATTAGCCGCATGTCACGAGCTAATAGCCAAAGATTTCGCTATGTACAGGAGCCTTTTGATTCTGATAATTTCTGTGGTTTACGTGCGCAGTTCGATTACCTTTCATTTAAATTTGTGATTTATTTTATGTTATTTAATTTAATTTACTTATTCATGGAGTTATAATTTCGTTATGGCATGACGTTAGAGACATTAATTTTCAAGGACATGTTTTTGTTGCATAATATACATTTCTTTTGGATATGAAGTGCTATAAGACCATCGTAGTTTTTGAATATGTTTTACTTTATTTTTTGCATGTTAAAGTATGCAAAAATTACGATTGTATGATGAACTCTATATAACAGTAAAATTGTAATTTATTTAATTCAAATGTGTTAAAATTAATTAAATAAATTGTTATTTACGTACTATCTATGCCCCGAAGATGCAACTGACGCCAATAATACTAATAATTACAGTAATCCTTGTTTTTTTTTAACAACTATATTTTTTTTATTATAGTTTATATCTTTATTACAGTTTAAAGTCATTATTTTATTATAGTTTACAGTTAATAGTTTTTCTTATGTATTTATTAAGTTTTTATTATTATTATTAAGTTTAGTTATATTATTTTAGTTTATTAATTTAAACTAGCCGGATTTAGCCCGTCTAGTCGGTCTTTTGGGAGGCCCCCCCAAAGTGTATTTTAGAAAAAAAAAACAGAAATAAATAAATAAATGCTTTATTCTAAATTAAACGTAAATATATAAGATATATTTTAAAATACATGTAAAAAAAGATTTCACGACATAAGTAATAAATTTTATTCATTAGCTAACTGACAAATTTTAAGTGTGAAATAAACACAAATGGAATAACCTAAGAAATATGGCGATCATTGTATATGAGCCCTGTGTGTTTAACGCCCAGAAATTGTTAATACGAGGATCAAAATAACAGAACACTGTGTGCTTCGCAGGCATAAATCGTTAATACGGTGATCATTATAAATAACGGGTGTTGTGCAATTCGCGCCTGTGAAATTAATTAAACGACAATCATTATAATGGGGTCCTGTAAATTTCCGTATATTAATCATTAAAACGGCAATAAATTTAACAGAGCCCTGCACGTTTCACGCCTACAAACTGTTAATGCGACAATTACTATAACGTAGCCTTGACCACATCGAGACAATAAATATGGCGATCAGTATTTAAACATAAATTTCTACTTGTAAATAATAATGTTTGAGAAGAGCAGTAAAAGTAATTTATTTTGTATAAAGGCTGAAATGCGATCGCTAGAGGCGAAAAGCACAAACACAATTTATAAAATATGAAATTAGAGAAAAGACTCAACAATATGTGCATTGGAAAAATTTCTTGTACCTACTATCTAACAAAAATCGGCAATAGTTGGCTTTTTTGTCTAATCTTCCATAATCCTGTTAATAGCCAAAGCTTGCGAAAAACATGAGCGTTGCTGGTAACAATATAATTTCGAGATTATGAGAGATACAAGAATGGTTACAACATTAAAATTACTTTTTCGACAAACCAAGCATGGTAAAATACACAAGTTGGCTATAGTCTTAATCAGGGGAATATCTACTTTTGATATCTTCAATACCCTTTTTCACCCTCTTGTGCGTTGAATTTCTAAAAAATCACTGAAATACGTTTTTAACAATTTTTTTCAGTATATTTGATATGCTGCATTCCAGGTTTCTACCTAAATAAATGTATTAAAACTGCTGCTGAAATATGGCTTTCGATAGCCCCCTTTAACCCCCTTAAAAGTTGAATAAAAAAAAATCCTTATTTAACGGAGCCCCATTATGTGTTACAAATATATACCCAGGAAATCCATTGCACAATTGCCGTGAATTGAATTTAAAAATTTAAATCACAAAAGCTTACTGTAAAATATTCGCAGCTGGCATCTCGACAAAAAAAAAAATAATAATAAATAAAATAAAATAAAATAAAAAAGGTACAAATGTCGCAGAAGCACCAGGGTATATTTTTGACACAAAATGGCGATTTTATGCATAAGGAACGCGGCAATTTTGGCGAGATTTTGCTTCATATGGAAACCATATAGAGCAGATTGCGGATGTTTTTAATTAAATATAATAAAATAATTTGTGTGTGTTATATAATAAAAAATGTATGTTTATTATAATAAAATAAAATTTTTCATAATAAATTAAAAATAATATGCTATTTTAGAGAGCTATGCCTAAAAGGTATCCAAAAACCCTGTTTTCTCGCCAAAATGGTGCAAAACATAAATCGCGCCAACCCCGATGCGTCTCCGACATCTGTTCGAAAGAAATATTCACGTATAATTCCATACCTTTGAAACAATTTTATTGCAGCTCTCTAATCATCCGGTAACTGTTAAATGGTATAATCCATATCGGCGTCAAAGAGTAAGTTTAAATATATTTTATATTCGAAAAATAGAAAATTTTGTTGTTTTACGTAGATTCGATTAAAAAAGAATAATAATACGATTCATGTTCACGATAGCGAGCTCATAATGTTTGGTATCTAAAACTACAAAACTAATTTCTTAGGTTCATAAGCGAATGATGTCAAACGATTTCTTGTTTTTATCCCCTCCACGCAAATGAAGTATGTACCGTGGTTTGAGAACGATAAAAATCACAATCAGTTCAATTCTGTTTGAAGCGGTCCGCCCGTAACTGTTTACTTCAGTCACATGACTTGCGCTTTTATTATATCGATTTTACCATTTGTAGCAACATTATGCATTTAATAATGTTAACATATTGTTTTATGTGCCGGAAACGATAATTAGATTAGTAATTGGTAACCAATTTTGGCAGTCTATCTTCAGGGAATACGCATAATACGTATATACGTATAATATGTATATACGATAATACGTATGCACCAATAAACCTATGTTTTAGATCTTAAATAACACACTTATACAATTGCGAAACAAAAATCAATGACAGACAATTAATATAAATCCTAATGTACAGTAAAATAATCAAAACATTTCATTTGGAATAAAACATTACATTACTTGGAAGATGAAATCTGTGCAGGTCTCTACCTCAAATTGCATAATATAATATTACCCCCGATTCCTTGAAGAAATGATGAAGTCTTATTTATAAGAAACATATTAGTATGCGACAAAACAAAAATTCACATTTAAAAAAAACTGTATATTTCCTGGAGATTGATTAAGAAAACTAGTCGTTGGGTGCCACCGTAATACTTAACCATCAAGGATAAGCATAATATAAAATATGAAAGTAAAACATGGGTTAACTATTTATAAAATGTATTGCAATTCGAATAAAATCGTGACTTGATGACGTCATTAACTTTAAATGCTCTATTATTGAATTGTGTAAAAGAAACATCCTTATAACTCCAAAAATGATAATCATATTGACTAACAATTTATTGCGGCAGATTAAGTGTCTTATTTCCAATTAAAATATATATTTGAATTGAAATTTGAATGAAATACAGGGTCATGAAAAATCGAAGAATGTGGAAAATATAATTACAAATATCTCGGCAACTCATTATTCGATCGACTTCATTCGTTATGCAAAATTTATGTTTTTTTTTTTTTTAATTGTCTTATATATTCACTCTTTAAAATAAACAATTCGAAAATTTTTATATACCTTTTATCAGAACGAATATTTCGAGAGTCCGAAACAAATTGTCCCGGATAATCGAGGTTAGTGAAATTCAATAAGCATCTTTCCATTATTACATACTAAGTACATACCAAATTTCAAGTCTCTGTCTCAATTTGTTTGGGAGATAGCGCGTTTACAGACACACACACAGACACAGACAGACGGACGGCAAACTTTTTTTTTTCTAAAAATATGTTTTATTGGAATCTCCAGTGTCTGAAACGTGTGAATCCGTCAATTTTTTTTTTCGATTTTCAAATAGATTACAAGACTGACCCTATACTACGTATGAGGGATAAGTAAAAAAAAATAACTGTAGTCATTATCATCATTATAGATATTATTTCTAAAAATTTTTAGTTGTTTGTTTAAAGTAGATATATACTTTTTTTCTTTTAAGGCAAAAACTGATTCAAATTATATTTTAGAAATAGGCAATATTGATTTATGTTTCAAGTATTGTTAATTCAAATCATATTTTACGTATAGATATTATACAGCCATACAATTAAAATTAAAAAACGACATTACTTTATTAAATGTTTTCAAAATTGCCATAAATAATTTTGTTTGCTACGTTCAATATTTTGTTTTTATTTTTATGTTAAATACTCAATATTTACACTCTTTTGATTAATTTAACTTGGTTCATATATGGAAAGATGGAATTTTGTAATGGATTTTTCAATCAATAAATGATATGCTAGATTTATTTTAAAAAATAGAAAAACATAAATTGTACACAGGTGTGTGTTCAATGACAATACAAAATTCTAATAATTTTAGAATTAATTGTAAATTAATAAATTATTTTTAAGGCATATATCTGTTAGTCGTGAGCAGATGACATATCGCCAAATATTCTTTGTGGTTACAACTGTATAACGACTTACAAAATATATATTTAATATATTTTCTATTTTGCTTTGCTTACCAAGCGTAAATCAAACATGTTAATACTGCATAATTAGAATCGAGATCAAATTAACATATTTTAACGGAAAATATTTTGGAACTACATGAATTTCAGTCATGAAATTAGCTGTGATTTTTAAGATAAACATAGAATGCCTATAAAAAGTACGAATGAAAAATTATGAATATTATTAAAAAAATATATAGTATACTAAAATTTGAATATGCAACATTTATGTTTTTTTAGTTATTTAGGAAAAATCAAATTTCAGCTCAAAACACAATTTTTACAAGAATTTATATTATCAGCGTTACATGTTCATCCGCGGTGTGCTGAACCGCTGAACATTTAGATTTACTGAAGTGAGATTTGACGTTTTGGCTCAATGTGTGTCTTAGTAAAAGCGCTTTAAATTTTTTTGTATATAACGAAACTTTAACGATATGTAATTTATATACGAATATTTGAAATTATGGAATTTAATAGGTGATTGTTAGGTGAAATGTTTGTAAGTATATTTTACAAAATACAGGGCTGGTCATGAATGAGTTGCCCCTTTTTGAGGTGCGTTTAGGTCTCTTAGGTGCGTTGTACTGCTCCAAATGAGATGAAATTTGAAATACATATAATTCAAATAATGTGCTAGTCATTTCATGAATAAATCATTTATTACGAAAATTCGACGAAAGGTGTCAGTATAGTAATCAAAAAGTGTTCAATAAGATTATGCATTTTATTGTCCAAACTGATATATTATTAAGTAATCCAACATGTCAATACATATATTTTAATATGCTTACAATACATATACTCAGTGTGCCTACTCAGTATACAGTGCACTCAGTGTACCCAGTGTACCCCCAATATACATACTTAGTGTGTTTACCTTTTCTGCCAACAACCTCTAGTAACAGCAAAACCTTACTTTTTATTTGTAAGCGTCTGAACAAATATTAAAAAAATAGTGCAAGGAATGCTTTCTTTCATAGATAGCAGCGATAAACGCACAGGCGAAGTGTTATTCAACATGTGACTAGCTCATTATTTCAAATATATTTAGTTTAATTTTTGTCTAATTTGAAAAAAATAGGACCTATTTTACAGTCCTCTAATCTGATTAAACGATTTTTTGCTAATCCTGTATGTATGAGATTTTGCTATACAATTAATGTTACTCATTGCAAATCACGAATTTACCAACTAATATTTGAAAGATCGGTAATATTTTTTTTTTCGGAAAGGATATAGTGTAAGTATAACTTCATGACGTTTCTTTTTCTAAAGTTGTTCGAAAAAGGAGAAAAAGGAAGAAAACGTTCGTGGAAAACATAAAGTAGATTATCACTGATATAGAACAGGGCCCATACTTCAGAATGCTTTTCAGAATTTTTCTAATGCAGTGTATAAAATGTTTTTTTAGTCATATTTTTACATGGATTAAAGAGTGTTACATTTAAGGAAATAATTATTAAAAAATAAATTTCATACAAAGTAAAAAATGACCAATGTTTCTTATTTTATGAAAATATACTATAACCACGAATGAAAATATAATATAATCTTCTGAGTTATCCGAAGTTCCGAGTAGCGTGTTCCATTGTCTTTTGAATCCCCAGAAATCAATACATTTCCAAAATTTAAATAATTATTTATAAAAACAAAGTATTTTTCACTTCCCGTATTTTTCAGAAACGTTTCCGAAGGGGTTTTATAGTGTATTAATTAGTGTCCTCAGCCTGGAATACCTGTTTTTCGAATGCTATCAATTCTCAAGTAAACATTTCCATGCTCAAAAAAATATGTTTAACAGATAAACATGCAAAATTAACAGCGTTAACAAAAACATTAAAATTAAGATTATTTCTTTACTCTTCCATGTATAAATTAACTTATGCGGCTGAAAATGTATACTTGAGAATTTATAGAATTCGAAAAACAGGTATTCCAGGCTGAGGACACTAATTATTACACTATAAAGACCCATCGGAAACGTTTCTGATAAATACGGGCAGCGAAAAATACTTTATTTTTATAAATAATTCTTTAAATTTTGGAAATGTATTGTTTTTTTGGGGATTCAAAAGACAATGGAACACGCTATTCGAAATTTCGGATAACTTTGAAGGTTATATTATATTTTCGCTCGTGGTTATATTATATTTTAATAAAATAAGAAACATTGGTCATTTTTACAGTGTACTCCATCTTTTAAAAAATTCAAAATTATATTAAAAATCATAGACAATTTATTATATTGTACAATAGCATAAATACTACTTATTTTTGTAGATCCACCCATATCACCAAACCTTACTATCATATCAACAACGACTTCAACAATTCACTTGAAGTGGAATTCTCCGGACAAAGATAACGGACCAATCACAGGTAATATATTTATCCAAAATATATTTTTTTAAAGAAATTTAAAAGTAAAAGGATAGGGTATGATTAAGTGTTTTTGAAAGTAAGGTGACCATCTTTTAAAGAGACTATATAGTTTAAAGATTTTACAGATTTAAAATTTATAATTTTAAGCTTTACATATTTTAAATCATCACAAAGTTATCAAATTTTTATTTTTAATAATTAAAAAATCCGCGACGACTTCATTAACTATGTGAGTTCCGTTCTTGAAATTCAGCGAAATTTGAAAACATTTGACAATCTTTCAAGAGATAACAGAGTAAGAAATATCATCTTTCAAAATAGATTGATAAAATGTCTTTTCATACCATCATGTTATGCATTTCTTCTGGAAATCTTACAATTCAATAGCCCTTAAATTACAAAACACTAAATACATGTTTCAAAATATATTAGAAAGATCAAACTGGAAAGCTACAATATATTATTTGTGTTCTAAGAATTATGATAACAGTATTTTTTTTTTTTTTCAGGTAGTGTAGAGCTGCCAATTTTTGTGCATAAATTTTCCAGCATAGTAATATTCGCCTTATTTTAACTCAGAATTCTGTTATAAAATGAAACAAAGGTTCCGATCGTTATTCGCTAATAGTAGCCTCAAAATACGTGGTACGATCCAAAAATTCGGGAACTGCGGCCATTCCTGACGACGAAAGCAAGTACCTAAAGTTAAACCGCTGAAAATGGATTCCCCCAACCCTCCCCTATCTGCCCAGGTTGGTTTAGCCTATGTCATGTGACCGACCCGCATGCGCAGCTGTTATATTTCAAAGTTGGTTACCTTTGCTCCGCGACGTAAGAAAGATGGCTTTTCTTGAACAGCGCTGCAACATTAAATTCTGCCAACGCTTAGGTAAAACACCAATGGAGACTTTGGGAGACTTTGGAATCACCGCGATCGAAAAAAATACAGCAAATCGGAGCAAAGGGAAAGTAGTGATGGAGGTATTTTTTGATTCTCAAGGAATTGTGCATTCCGAATTTATTCCCGAAGGCCGGACAATTAACATGGTGCAATATTTATGCATTTTACGTCGTTTAACGGAATCCATTCGTCGTAAACGGTCTCGGTTCTGGCAGAGTGGCGACTGGTACCTTCTGAATGACAACGCAACAGCACATCGTATCCAATTGGTAAAACAGTTCCTCGCATGAACTTGCACTAATGTGCTTCCATATCCCCCTATTCACCGGACTTAGCTCCGTGTGACTTTTACCTGTTCCCATCAATGAAGAAATATTTACAGGGACGCCGTTTTGTGTCGTCAGATGAGGTGAAAACGGCATCGCAGCAGGCCTTAAGAGGAGGTTACGAAAAATGGCTTCCAGCAGTGCTTCCAGAAGTTATACGAACGCTGGCAGAAGTGTATCATCGCCCAAGGTGACTACTTTGAAGGTGGATGTGCTTCGGTGCTGTGAACTATTCGGGGTAAGGTTTTTACAATTTGTCTCCGAACTTTTGGATCATACTACGTATTCCATTTTCCGTACCCTGTTTCACGATTGCTGTGTTTTAAGTTATCCCTGCGGCTCGAAAACTTTATGGAGAATAATAATTTAGAAAATGTTTATCATTATATTCAATAAATAATATTCGTTTATATTTATTTCTTTTGTAAGCTCTGTAGAAAAAAGTACTTCGTGGTAGATTTATCTTGTCAGTGTGGTAGAAATATATCACAAAATTGTTTGTTTAAATATAAAATTATCCACAAATGTGTCAGCGCCTAGTACTGTTGGATAACAAAATACTAGTTTGCACATCACTTTTTTTTTTAATCAAAATTATGCGTTCTTTCAAATATCTAAGTGTGATATTGAATTAGATTAAACAGAGCTTGTTAATTATTTTAAATACAAAATCACAAATAAAATTGTATCAAAATTCTATATGACATTTTAGATTATAAATATGAATTCTTATTGAATTTAAAATTATTGTTAATTCTGTAAGCACTAAACGAACAAAATTACTGTATTCTTAAAAAAAAAAAAAAAAAAAAAAAAAAAAAAATCATATATATATTTTTTCACTTTTTATCTCTGAGCATGTACATTTTTTTTTCTTAATTCGTCTATACCCTCATATTTTCAACATATCCTCTATACCCTTAGGCTATTATTTATATTTCAAAAAAGAATTCGAGACGTGGGAGGAAAGGCAAGTTCCAGGACATCAAACAAGTTATACATTCCAGGATTTATACTGTGGATCACACTACCAGTTCTACATTGTAGCATACAATGCCGTGGGCAAAGGCAAACCCAGCGAAGTTATTGCAGGAAAGACTTCCGGATCAGGTATTCCTATTTCCAGTTCAATCCTCTACGCTTTTTCAGTTGTAAAAGAAATCTTCAATATGTTGTAGTTTTCTTTTTTATCCTTCAATCTTACTTATTTCTTTTTAATATTTCCATGCTGAATGTGCGCTTTTTTCTTTTTTTTTTTTTTTTTTGTCTACTAGAGTAGTGTTTATTAACTTTTATATAAAAAAGCCAAGGATGTAAAAATGAAAAAAAAAGTGTAATAAATATAGAAGGTGTTCACATATTTTTTTAACGATTTTGGCTTTCTCTATGATTTAAATTTAAATGAAAAATATATATTGCATCAATTCGGAATAGTGTTTAATTATCACATTCCTTATTAAAAAAAAATATATATATATTTGCTTTAAAACATCGCTGAAAAATATACAATGCTTCGAATGCTATGTATTTGCGCTATTTGAAGTATTCAGTTATTAAAATGAATGTGTGAAAAGAATTTTTTTAATATTTCTACACGTAAAATGATTAACATAATTTATAAAAAAAAAAAAAAAAAAGTCAAAGTTTATATTTGAATGGGAAAAAGGTAAAATATGCATAGTAAACAAAAGTATATTAATAATAGTTAATTATATCTAAAGTCGAATCTTACGTTTAAAAAAAAACCCCATAACCTCAAAGAACTATCATAAGATCTTTAAAAATCTCCATAGGAACTGTAAACTAAATAATAAAATATGATTTAAAGATAATGAAATAATAAAGAGAAAAATATTATGTTCACCGTCTAATGAAAACATGTTTCTCAGCTTAAGACTAAATGCAGATTATTGAATGAAAATTATTTGGCAAGTGAGAAATATAAATTTGTAGTTACGGTTGATGAACCTTGGATATATTTATCTGATTTCAATAGAAAAGAATCGCTTTAATACCGAAAAAGAGGAGACAAACACCTAAAATATAGGTTCAGAGACGGTTTTACGTATTAGAAAATTGATATTAGTTTAGAAACTTTGATATTTAAATAATATCTACCTCAACTGTAATGATGTGCGATAGTATGGAGTTAAATTAAACAAACCTTCATAGATTTAAAAATAATTAATTTGTTTAAAATTTCGGTAGACTGCAATTATATAAGAATTAAATTCTTTTACAGATATAATTTTTACAACAAAATCACAAAAAATGATCGAGGCATTAAAAAAGAGGTTTTATTTAAAATAACGTAAAATGAAAAACTTTATAAATTATGTATGAGTAAATTTTCAGTGTATCTTTACAAGCAATAATTTTAGATTCAATAATTACTTTACAATCATACATATTCAAAATATTGTGATTTCACAAATTATTTTAAAATATAAAGGTTTGAAAATTAAGATTAACTCTGCAAAAACTAAATTTCTACATCAAAATTGTACATCGTAAAAATATGAATTTTACAGAATCAACAGAAATTTCGATACACATACTACTCGAGAAAAAGCATAAAACATATTGATTTTTTTTTTCTGTTTTGAAAAACCATAAAAAATATCTCAATTTTGAAAATACCTATGATTGCCTATTTTAAAGATTTTCATTTTCGAAATTACCTACGATTGCGCATTTTGACATACTGTCATTATAGTTATAAATACATGATAGAGTGTTCTGTATTGTTAAATGTACATGGGCACATGCAGGACATATATTTTTATGATTCATGGACATAGATTTTTATGACATTAGCTTTGTAAACTTATGAAGCCTCAAGTACGCTACACTAGGCTGGAAAAAATATTTCACTACGTTTAAATTTACTGTTGAAGAGAGATGTTTCATAACAGAGCTAGTTATAAGTGCTAGGTTGTTTAAAAATGCATGTAATTTAACAACATTTTAATTAATAATTTTGATGTTTCATAATCACCTATATATATATATATATATATAAATATATATATATATATATATATACATACATATATATATATATATATATATATATATATATATATATATATATATATAACCTAATTTATTTTTTCAGCTCCAAATCCCCCTAAACGAGATGCTCTTTTAAGCGTCAACTCAACTGCAGTCGCATTACATTTAAATACGTGGCTTGGAGGAGCATGCCCCGTGAATTTCTTCATTGTTCAATATAAAGCAAATACACAAAGAGAATGGATCCTGGTATCTAATAATATAGTTCCGGAACAAAAAATTCTAGTTATATCAGACCTTAGTCCAGGAACATGGTACACTGTGCTTATGACTGCTCACAGTGAAGCAGGTCCAACAGAAGCAGAATATGTGTTTGCAACGTTGACGTCTTTTGGAGGTATGTTTTATTCGCCTTTCTAATTCTAATGATAAAAAATAAGATGCAATATACATGCTCATTATACGAGTGAGATTAACTTTCAATTTGTATTCAAATAAAGCGTTTATCGGTATCTTTAGGAAACAAAATGGTATAAAATAAGATAAATACAATCAAGAGAAACTAAAACAAAAAACTGTAAACGGATTTTTAAAAAATGAAGTAGTATTTTCTAATATACTCTTACTTAAAATTCATTTTTTAGGGTTTCGTTTATCTCATGAAAAACTTATAGTCCCGCTTCGTGGTCTGTAGGTCACAGAACCGGTTCTCAGAAACTATATAACTTACAGAGTTGAAATTTTGTGTACTTATAGCTGAATATCTACTATGAAGCTCAAAATCATAAAGTTTGAAAAACTCGTATTATTTTAATATAGAGAGATAAAATACCAAAATTCTAACATTCTTTTCCTAATAAATTTAAACATTTTCCGTTATAGTAGTTGCCAACAATTACAAATCCACAATAAAATTCTTTCTACAATAATTACTTTTCTATTGAAAGATTTCCACGTGAAAAATGAAAATGAAATAAAAAGTTTCACCAATTGAAAAAAAATATTAATATCACGTCATATTGGTAATAAAACGGAAATTTTCAAACATTTCTCAATAATACAAGGAGTATGAGTATGTGTAAATACAGAAAGTAGCTTAATCTGAAGTCATATTGGAAGTTTAACGTACTTTTTCAAATGATTGAGAATAATACAAAGAGAGTATCAATATGAGTAATAGAGAAAACGAGTAGATATGACGTCAGCAAGTGATTATAACGTCATATGAGTTTGAGGAACATATTGAATCATGATAAATACCCGATTACGGAAATATTGGCATATTTTGACATTTTGAAGGTCTTAATACAACACGGGACCGTTTCAGATATTCGAAAAAAAGGAGAAAAATAGACTGGTAAATTTTTACTTTATAAAAAACGACTTTTTTTCCCTTTGAAAATGAAATTTATTTGGATTTATTAAAGAAGGGATTTTTTGGAGGAAGTATTTTGAAAGGAATATTAAACGAAACCCTTCGTGGATCTTCGATCTTACTTACCCACTTGTTCTTGTTTGTATTTACTCTTAGAATATTGTCTAAAAAAATGAACGATATCAAACAAAAGATAAATTTCAATAAAACTCGCATTTTTTAAGAAATTTACTAATGTCGTTTAACGTATACTTTCAGCAAGGATATTAAAAAAAAACAGTTATATTTGTAACACGCGTTTCTTTCTTTTTTTTTCTTTTTTTTAAATTTCTTGGAATTGAATAAAAGTGTAGGAATTAAAACATTATTAATATAGAATATATTAACGGCATTTAAAAATCATTTACCAGCATTTATTACAAAACCGATAAAGAGTGATAATTGTTTACTTTTCATTGTAATATTGCTGTTCATTATTTGAACATACGTCGTATTAACAATCCATTATTTTTATTTTCAGCAACTGTACCACCACCTTTAAGCTATGATGAAAGAAGACCACAATTTTACAGGAGCTTGAGCATTATGGTGCCTAGTGCGTGTGCTGTAGTTGTTTTAATCGTCATTGTTATTGTTGCGTGTGTAGTTGTAAAGAAAAGACTTCATGTGGACAATCCCAACAGAAGAGGTATTATTTCTATACTCCGTTACTTAATACTGTATGTCTTTCAATAACGTAATAATATTAAGGTATCCGAACACCTTCGGAGGTGATGTTTTGAATTTTTTGAAATTTTGTATTTATACCATTTTTTTTCGAATGACATTTAAGTTAAAACTTTGAGAAATATATAAATACTTTAGAAGTTACACAGAAATTTTCTTTTTTTTAATGAAAAATAGTCAAAATTGTGTGAAAAAGACACATTTGTGCAAAACATGATAACTCAAAATCAAATTAATGCATTCACATTTTGTAAATTGAATAATAAAGAGAATATCTTTCTCTAGGACATAGACTAGCCGCATTATAATAGCATCTCTATCGCAGAAGCTATAGCACTTGAAGTACTAATGTAATAAAAAATCGTAAAAATTATTGCAACTTTTTAACTTATACCATTGAAATATAAAACTAATTGATATATCATCGTGATTGTAGTCTATTCCCTCAATAAAAGTTTGTAAAATAAGTAAAAAAAAAATTCAAGGCATTTCAGGCATAATTTTTTTCTATAGAATGTTTTGCATACAGTAAAAATCTGAAAAACTTCATTTTGGGAAAAGCTAAAAATAACTTTTAAAGACGGTTCTTGCTATATAAATAATTATTATTCTTTAAGGTTTAATTATATACTTCATGTATTTTCTTGAACATATAATCCAGTTTAAATGCTAAATCTTGAAAAAGAAGAATGTAAGCATACATTTCAGTGCACTTCCGGTTTGCAGAACAATATTTCCGGTTCTAAAATTCTTTGGCTAGCTGTAATAGATGTAAGTTTAAACGGCTGTAACTTGGGTTCTAATTCAGATACAGACACAATTAAAGGAGAATTCGATAGATAAAAGATCGGATTATAATATTATTGCAAAAATGAAAAATAGTTTAATCGAAAATGACGTTTTAAAGTTGTGCGGATGCCTTAATGATAAACAGAATGTAGCTTCACAGAGTATATCGGAGTTAATAACCATATAACATGGCGTCACGTACATAAACATTAACTTCATAGTCTATGCAAAATACCTAGTAATTCTTTGAGTAATTCGTAATCTTTGACAAAAATTTCATTTTTAGAAACGCGGGGAAATTTTTTAAATTCTAAATATAACAAAAATGTATTTATACAATAATGTCTAAAAATGAAGGGGCAGTGACCGATTGTTTCGATTTTATACATTTAGTCGAATATCTACTGAAATTCTTTACGAATTTTACTTGAACTTCAAGAATGTAAAGAACATGTTTGACTTCATAACTTTCAGTGAAGAT
This sequence comes from Maratus michaelseni, assembly GCA_963931845.1. Taxonomy (NCBI): domain Eukaryota; kingdom Metazoa; phylum Arthropoda; class Arachnida; order Araneae; family Salticidae; genus Maratus; species Maratus michaelseni. The sequence goes on along the minus strand of OZ007593.1, from coordinate 194,697,279 downwards.
TTTGTGGCGAGGACAATTAGGGGTGGGACAATAATAATTTTAATAATAAAATAATATATGCGATCATCCAAGTAACAGAAAATACTCAAAATGGTCTGTTACTGTAGTAAATGACTTAGTAGGTCGTGTTCAACATTTGTGTGCATTTATGTAAACATAGCAGGTATAATCGTGAAGATGTTAACGTTTCTGTGAAATATTGCAAAGTTTTTTGTTTATAGCATACATAGTTTTCAACAGAATTTAACACGACTTTCTGAAAACTTGACAAAGAACATTAGAAATAGTCAACTGCAATTAAAATGTTAATATATTGAATATTAGATGAGATATGAATGTAAAGAACATGCTTGACTTCATAACTTTCAGTTAAGATTTTAACGCGAGGAAAATTAGGTAGGAGTAATAATAATAATACATAATAATTTTAATAATAAAATAATGTTTGCGATCATCCAAGTAACAGAAAATGCTCAAAATGGTCTGTGACTCTAGCAAATGACTATATAGGTCCTGTTCAACATTTGTGTGCATTTGTGTAAACATAGCACATACATTCGAGAAGATGTTAACGTTTCTGTAAAAAAATTACAAAGTTTTTTGCTTATAGCATACAGAGTTTTCAACCGAATTTAACACCACTTTCTAAAAACTTGACAAAGAACATTAGAAATAGTCATCTGCAATTAAAATGTTAATATATTGAATATTCGATGAGATATGAATATCTGAATTAAATAAATTTTAACTGCGCATGCGCGAACTACAGCAAATATTTTTTGTCATGATTTGGTAGTCAATACTATAGAGCAACTCTTGTAAAAAGAACAGTCACATATCGTGAAAACGCAAAAATATACAGGCAATACAGTGAGCTCATTGATAAATTGAGTAGGAAATCCCATATAATCCTTTAGGATTTAGCGAAAGAGCCATAATTAATGTAATATTAAGGATATTTACACGGTTTATCACGTTTATTCAATTATTTAAAAAAACATTAATGTAATGGCTGATATTTAAATATACAATAAATAATATTAATAGATAATTAAAACTTCATTAATGGGAATTTAATTTTAACATAATACTATTTATGTGCGAAAAGAAATTTATGTATTCAGAAAATATTTTTATGACAAATATTTTAAGTTTACGAAAGAATAAAAATAAGGAAAAATTTATAAGATCATGAACACTTACAATTTAAACTGCAAATAAAATAATAAGCCGTCATACAAAGTTTAGACGGCCAAAAAGGACAATACTTTTATATCCATGTAATATTGCCAATCGCAGACTTAGCATAATTTTGAATGAAAAGCCAATAATACAATGAATATATTTTCACAATATTAAGAACGTATCTAAATGATTTTTACTTAAAACATTTTTGAATATAAAATAAGAAATTCTTAACTGTCCCTTTATAAAGTAAATAAAATCTGAACAATGGAATTATGCAAAATTTGCGGTTTTCATATAAGTATAGTATGGAAAATAATTAATAAAATTCATGTACTATCTGCATAATATTGTATGCCTAATTAAAAAAATAACATATCTACCTCCACGGTACATGACATAAATATATATTCATTAAAGAAAATTAGTTAAACATGTAATTTTATTACTGATTTCTGAAAAAAAAATAATAATAACAATAAGCTGATGTTAAATCAAAGGTATATATTTCTGATAAATCTTGAAACATTTCCTTTTATATATCTTCAAAATGGATTTTTTGTCAAAGTTACTTTATAAATATTAACATTAACACGAAAATAAAGTTCATAATTCTTCCATTGTTTTCCAATTTTATTTTTCGATTACTTCTTTATTCTTTATTTTGTATAAATAACGATTTCACCTTTATCACCTTAATTTCAGTCGATTGCATTTTAAGACGATCTTAAGAATGTTACATTTAACGTAATATTTTTTACAATAACAATTTACCACCTGGTATAAATATAAAACACATTATTACAGAAAAATAACTTTTTAATATTCTTAAAAACAATTACTGGTATAATTATAAATGACAAATTTGCTAGATAAATAAATCACCTTTTATTTTCCGTAACAGAGAAAGGCCATGTATTAGAACATATTTTAAAAGAAATTTTAATCAAAATACATTTTATCGACATTTAACGGTTTCAATTTAAACATTGATTTATAGACAAACAGAATGTGAAAACAATACATTCATGACTACCCAATTACAAAAGGTAATCTAAAAATAGTCAAGCTAAAGAAAATGCTTACTTCCCTGATAAAATTAACAACGCAATTTAATTAAACACCTCTTTCTATTAAAAGGAAGAAAATTTAATTATGCAAATCACTCTATTCAAGCTTGATAACTGCGGTACTAAACTGCTTTGTTTCCGTAATCAGATAGTCAAATTGAGTCTACGTCTGATTTCCTGTCTCTTTTAATTACATTCCCGTTTTCGAGACAACATAACTGGGAAATGTCTAGAATAGAACGGAAACGAGGCAGCAACGGAAGTGGAATACCCGTAAAAGAACAGGTGTATTAACTTTCCGTTCATACTATGAGCCATTTCTTTCAGTTGATACAAAGTTATTATTATAATAAAAATTTATGTGTAGCTAATATGAAGACCTATATATTCAACATATAAAACAACAAAAAAATAATAATTGGGTAATAAAAATATGTATATTATATCGATATTGTTTGTAGAAGGTTAAAACATCCTCGTTATATGTGTATGTCATACGTTCAATTTTGTACTAACTTTCTTCTAAAAATGTATTATTTTCAGATTGTCTGTAGAATTTATGAGTAAAAGTGTTAGTTCCTGTTTCTTTCGTGTTTTGTTTAATCTTTTTTTTTCAATTTATTCTTTATTCTAATATTCATCCAATTCTTTGTATATGACATTATTTCTGCCGTATTTACATACATAATTTCTGTCTTTTTCACTTTTCTCTTAAAAAACTTACAAATTTTTTATTAACGCGCAATAAAAATATTAACCATAAAAAAACTTTTTTTTAAAGTAAAAATTTAAATTTTGCCAAAAATATTTTTTATACTATTAAATGTAGTAGAAAAATAGTTAGATAATTATGCCAGATATATAACCATAAGTTACGTAAAAAAATCAATGTATTAAGAAATATCCGGTTAAAATATACTTTTATTCCTTTGTCACTGGAGCAAAATGAAACATTCAACTAGATGTAAATATTTTAAGCGAAAACAATACATTAATTACTTTGAAATTATTCCATATAATCTAAAAATAGTCAGTGAAATGAAAATGCTTACTTCCCTGAGAAAAATTAACAACGCAGTTTAATTAAATAGCTCTTTCAATTAAAAGGAAGCAACGTGAATTACGCAAATTACTATATTGAAACTAGATGGGTGAGATACAAAATTACTTTGCTTCCAAAAACATATAATCAAAACGGGGCTGCGTCTGATTTCCTGTCTCTTTTAATTAGATTCCCGTTTTCGGGACGACAAAACAGGAGAAGGAATGAGCATGTCGGTAATGGAACGGAAACAAGGCAGCGCCGGAAGTGGAAGCCCTGTGAAAGACCAGCTCTATTATCCTTCGCCTTATGCTATGAGCCACATACCTATGTTCCAGAAACAGGGATCGCCAGAATCAGAATGTAGTCAAACATTAAGAAGAAACTATGGCAGAGAGCATATATATGATGTACCCTATCCACCGAAATGGGTAAGTGCAAAATGTTTCTAATCAAAGTTTTACACACTCGCAATCTCATACATGTACAAATATAATATAATTATGTGTGTGGGTGTATGCATGCACATTCGATGTACGCATGCGTATATAAATATATTTCATTCTAGATTTAGCGTTTTTTAGCTGTGAAAATTTTCACAATATAAGAATAATATAATTATCGATTATATAAGAAATAGAAGAAAATGCACATGGGAAAGCATAACGTAAATTTTTCAAATAAAAATATACTTCAAATATAGTTTTCTATGATTATATTAAACGACGTATTTATAACTACGTTTCAATCGTTTGATGGGGTTCCTGTCTCGAAGTTTACCATGTTGAGCTGCACTATAAAAGTAGACAAACGTTTCCCAAAATATTATGAAACTTAATATGATTTACTAAAATATAATATAACCTCTTCCGAGGTACCCATGATTCAGAAAAATGTTTCTTAATCTTCTGAAACCTCGGAAACCAATAGATTTCAGACATTTAAAAAGTATTTCTGAAAACAGAGTTTCTTTTGCTGCTCGTTATTTTCAGAAGAGTTATCGAGTAGTTTTAGAGTATTAATCCCTTTTCGTAAAACGAAATATCGTTGTTTGGATGCTATCAATTCTCAGTTAGATACTTTTCTTCTTCAACAGACCAACATGCTAAATTAACAGCATAAAAATTAACATTTTTCTATTACTCAAATATTTTTACACAGGCAAAATTGTTTACTTGAGAATTGATAGCATCCGAAAAACAGATATTTCTTGTTGAGAAAAGGGATTATTACACTGTAAAAACTACTCGGAAATTGTGTCGATTACGAGAAAAAAAAAAAAAACTTATTTATCGAAAATGCTTTCTTAAATCCCCGGAAAACTATGCGCTTCTGAATTTTCGGAAGATAAAGGAACACTTTTCTGAATCGTGAATAACTCGGAAGGGGTTGTATTGCATTTTCTTAAACCGTATACATTTCGTATTATTTTAGAAATTCGTATTATTTTAGAATTCATTTTTTACAGTGTGATTCATATTGCAAACCGGATGTTATTAACGAAAGGTTTCCTGACTGAAGTGTGTGGCAGTGTCTTCCATGATAGTTTAATAAGCAGAGGATTAGCAGGCATGGAAAGATTTTTTACTTAATAAACAATGCTTTTAATCGCCGTGCTGTTAGCTTAGTTTTATTACCTGTTGCGTACCCATCTCTTTTAAACCGCAATTGTTCTCAGCATAGTTAGAATATAAAATGCATATTCAGATTATTTAGTATTATTTGATCATTACTATGAGATTTGTTAGAAAAAATACTTTAGTATAAATAATTTTTAATTATCATGAAAAAAAAAAACTTATTTTTCATAATTAACTTTTAACCATATCAAAACTGAAAAGATTATAAGATTATTAATACTGTTTAGGGATATTTGTTCATACATAAAGAAAATCCTCTCTCTTGGTCGATTCAATCGTATTCAGTATTTTCATATTGTGAGATAAAATAGATTTTCCGTTTAACGCTACTTTAAAAAAAAAAAAAAAATCTTTAAAATACATTTTTTTTCATTATGCTAAATTGGTTGTGGTGACTAGTAACCCATAATTGATTATTTTCAACAATCTTAATAAATTAAACGAAATATAAGTATATAATCGTTCGTTATAATAAACGTGAAATATAAAGAAATAATACGAATATTATCGAACAGGTATATATGAGGGGGTTAGAATGACAGTAGAGTAAGTCGATATTTAGTCATTTGATAAATAAAGGGTTTTGTAAAACTAGTCAATATACCGTTGCATTGAGTGGTCTAACTTGTTTTGCACTCTAGCGACTCTCTAAGTGAACTATGACTTATTTGAATGTCACACTGAACAGAAATTAATATACATTCAGTGAATATATGTTTATCTAGATTTTTCAAATTTTTGACTTACTCCACTGTCATTCTAACACCCTCATATATAACACAGAATTACTAATTTAAATGGTAGAATCAATTTCAGACGTTTAGCCTTCCTTAACTACAACTTGTAAGTGATTGACGTAAATTACATTTGTTTACACTCACATAAGTATTTATCGATGATCTATGTTACCAGTTTCTCCAGGCTGTACGAAGGGCTGATAAAATCGATTCATTACCGATGAAAGATGCTCTGCGACACTAATTTCATTGCTGCTGTAACTGTTTTTTTAAGTCATGCAAATTTGCTGCTAGATTGTTTTATTCTGCGAACACACACAATGGAAATTGAGATATAATGATCTGAGAAATTATGTAGTATCCATTTTACGCATTTTAAGTTTAGGACATCTTGTTTTAAATAATCTACAAGTCTGTGACAAGTCTGAACGTCCACCCTTTGTAATCTGTGATAGTCTGTTGACCCTATCTTATTCGTTTGAACCTTTTAACTGTATGATTTTGTGAATGTACTCAGCAAAATTTGAGAGATAGATTGAGTTTAACAATATTTGATTTCAGTGTTGATATTTAGGTAGAGGAGCTTGGTGAGCGAGTACGTTTTCCTAGCTCCGACGGTTATTTCAATTACGTGGTTTGTGTTAGTTTGTTTAGTGGTGGTGAGTTAAGGAGTGGTTTTTGTGATACTTCAAAAAGGGTTAGGTCATATTTATCAGATTTGGTGAATTTTTTGTTTTCGGCATAGAGTCCTATATTGCGAGGAGGTCTCAGAATACCTTCGACAGCGATGGCGGGGTCTGAGGTCAAAGTCAAAGCTAGTCCTGTTTTGGACAAAGAAGATTACAACAAGTATAATTGGAATGACGGTAGAGAAGCAGGTGAACAAATTGAAATTATTCCGGAACTCCAAGAGTATGTAATTATCACAGAATGCCTACAAGGAGCTTTTCAAAAAGTAAACCCTATTCAAGTGAAACAAGAAATTAAGAAGAATTTTGAAAGACATAGCGAGATAGATACATTTCGATATACTCGAAATAATAAAATCCTGATAACGACGAAAAGTTATGAATGTGCGCGGGAAATCATACAAAAAAAAATATTTGAAAGACAGGTCAAATATAACCTAATGAACGAAAACATCACCACAAGATTTCTAATCTTTCGAATGGATGTAGACATCATGCTAAAAGATATCCAGGTAGAACTTGAGGAGGAAAATGATATTGTTGTCCAAAATGTTAAGAGATTCCTAACAAGACAAGAGGGACGAATGGTTCCCACGGGAACGGTGCTTATTACAATTTACGGCCATAAACTCCCGGAATATGTTAAAATGTTTTATATCAGACAAAGAATTAGGCTGTTTATTATTGACCGTCCGAGGCGCTGTAATGTGTGCCAAAGTTATACGCACGGCAGTAACAAATGTCCAAATGAAAAAAATCTGTAAACGATGCGGAAAATCTCACCCCGAAATAAACTGTAATGAAGTAGAAATAAGATGTGCTAATTGCGGTAAGCAACATGAAGCAGACAACATCGAATGCGAAACCAGAAAAAAAGAAGCTGAAATTTTAAAAATTAAATGCGAAAAGCATATAACGCTAGCAGAAGCAAGAAGACAATCCAACTCAAGGCCAGCAAACAGCTACGCGGCAAAGACTAAACAACATGTGGAAACAGCAAATATGGACGGTAATATTCATAAATTGGCGATGGTTATAGAAGATAAATTTCAACAGATAATGGTTTTCATTACGCACTTTTGGGAAGTATTAGATAATATGCAGCAGAAATTTGTAGAGAGAAAAGAAAACGTTCTGGAGGAAAACACGAAAGAAGCACCTGGTAAAAATAAAGTTGTACACGGAGATGTCATGACGGAGCTATATAAATGCTTGAGAAATAAAAAATTAAAAATGGGTGAGCAAAGTCAGCAAGGAGTACAGTCTCAGATTAATATAACTGTGGAGAGTGAGGACATGATGACGGATTCGGGAGAGACATAACGATGTTGGATCAATGGGATGCTGGTTAATGTCGTATGGTCATTATGTGTTTATGGACTGTTTGTTTTTCTGGTGTTTGTTTTGTAAAGACATTTTTGGGGTAAGTGTTTGTTGTTTTAATTCTTGTATTTTTTGGTGGTTGTTTTTTTACCTGTTTTTGTCGGGTTGTGTTGTATGGATACTTTATTGATACATTGGAATATTAGAGGTATACGGGCCAACTTACCCTGGCTTCATACTGGGTTTTTTCGTAAGAGTGTTGTCTGGGCATTTCAAGAATCTCTGCTCAAGGAGAAGCATAAATTATTGTTTAATGATGGAACATTTTTCGTGCTGATCGGATTGGAAATTTAGGGAGAGGGGGTGGAGGTTTGTTTTTAGCAATCCAAAAGAAGGTTCCAGTTACTATCATAAACCTGCCTGCTATTGACCGGGATCATGAGGCGCAAGGGATTAAAATTTGGTTTAAAAAGAGGTGGATTTCCATCATAAATATTTACGCTCCCAAAGGCTTCGGGGCTACGAATTGGTTGGAAAACATAAAAGATATGATGGGTGAAAATTATTTAATTATTGGTGATTTTAACATTAATTTTCTCAACTGGCGGACAAACCCGAAAGGTCAAAAAATGGTTCATCTTACTAACTGGATTAATCGGAATGATGTAGTGCTCCTGAATACGGACCAGGTAACGAGATTTTCTGGCGGAGGTAGTGGATCTCTCCTAGATTTGAGTATGGTGTCGAGTAGGTTAGCTGGTGAGTGCAATGTGGTAGTTCATTCGGATCCGACGGGCTCTGATCACTATCCCATTGAGATTCAGGTATCGAATAGTGGTTATGAGGTCAGGAGAGAATTTTTGACACTGGTTAATTGGGATCGTGTTGGCTCGGCGGAGGCTGGTGTTGGTGAACATAAATATGGGGATGATTTGGATAAGTGGACAAAAACTATTACCCAGACTATAGAACATTGTAAGGAGCGGGTTCCGATTAGTAAAGGGAATCTTCCGCCGTGGTGGGGAGTGGTGACTCGTCGGCTGTTGGCGTTGAAACGATACTATTATCGGAAAGCGGTTCGGGAGTGCCAGCTTGATTTATGGGTTAAATACAAGATGTACAATGCTAAGCTTAGAAAAGAAATAAAAAAGGACAAGAAAAAATTTTGGGATACAGTGGTCAGAGAGGCTGGTAGGGGGCCAAAAATTTTCAAAATCATTCGCGGCATCAAGAAAAAATATGAAGGGGAGGTGGACACGGATTTTTGCTTCCCGAATTGTCCGCCTGGCGCCACCTTCCAAGCGGATGCCCTATCCATAATGTTTCAAAACAGTCCGGTGGTACAAGGTATTCCAATCGACTTTTCGGGGAATGATGGAATGGAACTTAAATTCACATTGGAGCAGTTACAAAACACTATCAGTAAGGTTTTCAGTAAGGGCAAATCCACGACCCCTGGTATTGATGGCATAAAAATGAGCTTTTTTAAAAAATTGAAAATTAGGACGCTGACAACACTCCTAGATATGTACAATGCAATTTTGGAGAAAAAGAATATCCCAGAGGTTTGGAAAGAGGTGATTATGCTCCCTATAAAGAAACCTGGCAAAAATAGGAATGATGTTCGGGGTTATAGACCCATAGCTTTAACTGTCACTAGCAAAAAGATTTTTGAAAAAATGATCCTGGACAATTTACTTAATTGGTGCATGGAAAAGAAGATTTTCCATAAGAATCACTATGGTTTTATCCCATTTAGGGACTGTGAGGCTGCGGCATATAAAATTTATAGAGATATTAGTAGGGCAAGGTATTCAAAGCGGAAAGGTTATTTGGTGGCATTAGACATCAAAGGGGCCTACGACAATGTCTGGTGGGATGGATTGCTCTTCAAATTAAAAAAGCTGGGACTTGATGGTGATCTTTGTGTTTTAATTCGGAATCTGGTTCAAGAGCTAAGGATTCGAGTGAAATGGAGGGGTTCGCTGTCTGCTCCATTCCAGTATCACAGGGGTCTTTTACAGGGAAGTCCTCTCTCCCCTTTACTGTTTGCACTTTATCTAGCGGATATCTTCGAAATCTTTGATTCATGTATACATTGTGTAGTTTATGCTGATGACATTTTTCTTTATGGTTTTCATGATGACGTAGTTTGGTTCAAAGGGATTTTACAGGAGAACATTGCCAGGGTGATTCAATGGCTTCAGGCTTGGAACTTAGAGGTAAATCCCAACAAATGCCAAATCATCAGGATTGGGAGGTGGAGGAAGGTAGAGGAAAACCATTTACAGGTGCTTGGTCAGGAGGTGGATTTTTCTGATTCCCTTAGAGTATTAGGGTTTTATTTTAATCGCCAGGGGAACTTAAAAGATCATATTGCCATGTTAAGGGAAAAAACTAGCAAGAGACTGAATTTGATAAAAGTTATTGCAGGGATGAGTTGGGGTACGGAGACTAAACATTTACTGCGTATTACAAGGAGTATGATGGGAGTTCTGTTAGAAGGAAATCCTTGGATTCTGACGCATGCGAACAAAACGGAAGGTCGGCAACTCCAGGTTATCCACAATATGGCTTTACGGTGGGCTAGCGGCTTGCCTAAGTGGTGCCCAATCCCGGTCTTATTACAGGAAAGTGGGGTGTGGAAGTGCGGACAGAGGATTGAGTACCTTGCTACCAAACGGTCTATTTCAGAAGTCAAATACCAGGATCATACGGAAATGCTTTCGACTGACCTACTCTACCGGGAACTAAATACACTCAGGAGGTATGGTACGGAAATTAATGAGTTGGTAAATTATAAATGGGGGAAGAAAATCAGTGATCATTGTCGGATAGTAGTCAATACATGGGCATTTCAAAATAAAGACTTTCCGGACGAGGTGATCAAGAATTCCTTCCATAACTTTTCTCAGACGTATAAAAACATGGCCACGTTCATTGCAACTGATGCTTCAAAAGATACTCACAGGACTACAATTGGGATGATGAATCAGAAGACAGGTAGCCAGTTGGCTTTTCAAATTCCGCATATCAATACGATCTTCACGGCTGAAGCCATGGCTTTATTGGTTGCACTTAAATTTTATACGGTGGACAGGGGGGAATATATGTTTTTCACGGATGCTAAAAGCGTTCTCCAGGCCCAACAAAAGGTTAATCGAAAATCAGTTGCTATTATCACGCATTTGAGAGAAGAGATTAATAGGAAAAGCAATGACCAGTATAACATGGCGTTCATCTGGGTACCTGGGCATAAAGGGATTGAGATAAATGAGTGTGCGGATAGGTTGGCTAGGAATGGACCTTTCAGCAACGTACGGATTCCGTGGTTTTCGGCTGAAGATTGGATGACGAATGTGAGGAATAATAAACAGAAAGAATCTGAATGGGAGTGGGAGCAATATCTGAATAACTGTACTGGTCGTTGTTGGGACTATGGTAGCATAGGGCATCCTCATCATTCATTAGAAAGGAAAAGTGGTGTTATATTTGCAAGGTTTTTAACGAAGACTATTCTAACACAGGCCCGGCGTAAGAGGTTTCTTGATAGAGGGATATCGACGTGTAACCTTTGTGGTTTGGAGGAACAAACTGAGGAGCATTTGGTGTTGCGATGTAAGTGGTTTTCGGGAGTGCGCGAAATTGTGTTTCGCAAGATGCAGGTTTTGAGCAATACTTCGTATGAGGATCTTTTTGGAGTGACTGGGCGTAAAGGTGGAGATCATATAGTTTTGTTATCTCAGTTGTTGAATGCGATTTATGTACAGTGTCCGTGTTGGATTGATATTGATGGCGCTGGATAGGGGTCTATCAGGTTTTGTTTGGAGTGTTTGGCGGTCGTTGATTGCTGTTTTCTTCGGATCGGTTCACCTCAGGTAGGAGTTGGTACTTGTGGAATAAGACAGCTATATAGTAATAAAAAGCTGCTCACCGGGCCCTCGGGTCGAATCAACAACAACAACAGATTTCAGTGTTAAATATGGTAATGAGATTCTATCGTGGTTGTTTAGCTACTATAAAATGTACAAATTTAGCCGTGTAAGGTGAACAGTGTCCTATTTGACATTTGTGTCTAAATGAACTGTGTTTTAAATTTGGAAAGACTTCATATTATTTCTAAAAATAAGGTATTTTGGTTACAGTTTTTTAATAAGCGGATATTTTCAATTTTGGAGCCGGTTAGAACCAATTCTGAAAGTGAAAGTACCCTTATATAAAAAAAAACTGGAACCAAAATCGAAAAAGTAAAATTTAACAACGTTAGAGACCGACGTCAGTTATCCTATGCAAAAAAATCATTTTAAATATTAAAATGCGAGCGAGAAATCATGCAAGACCCTTCCCATAGACTTAACATTAGCTTGCGCGTTTGTTCCCATGACTGATGTAGGCTCTTAATATTATCTTTTTAATGAGTATTGGAGTGACAATATTGAGTGCTTTAGCACTTATTGCAATGAATGTGAAATATTGTTGAATTTAGTCATATTTTTGGGGTACTTTAAAATTATTCGAGAAGTATTTTTTTTTAGATAAATACAGTTAAATCATCTATCAGTATCTTTCTTACTTCGCTTTGAGATTTAAATAAAATCATTATTGTTTTACTTGTTAAACTGCGTTAGATCCTTAACTTGAAAATCATTGTTGAAAATGAGGGGGTCGTTAGAAATCATGCATTCTCAACGTATGATTAGGGTAGTGGACCAGAAGGAAATCTTGTTAAATTGAGTCCATCAATTGAATCCACCAAGATGGTCATTAAACAGTCCATTTATTGTACAAATATTTGAATCACACGAAAAATATTTTATTTAAAAAATAGAAAGTTAAAAAGATTATTTTAATTATATATGTTAAAGATGGAGAATATAACATTCATCTTGTATGCTACCCTCTATTAGGACGGAAAAGTATGCGAATGTTTATTTTTACTTATATACTACGCAACACATTTGACTTCTGTAGTTTCGGTCCGTTATTCTTTATTTAGTTACACATGTTTAGAAACTTTATATGATGACAGAAGTCAAGTTAGTTTCTGTTTCATGTCAGTATAATGTAAAACATTGTTTAACATAAGTAAAGGCATTTAAATGTATATTTGAAAATTTATTCGCTTTAATTATTTGGTAAATATTTCCACTGTTTGCGGAAAATTATTCTGCAATGTAAACTTCCTTAGGAATTTCAGATATGTGTGTTTTAACCGACAATTAATTTATGTTAATTAAAGATACAATTTGAGTTTTGCATAGTCCCACATTATTGTGTATTTCTGTATTTATGTACGCGTATAAAAAAGATATTCAGAATGTTAATTCACATTCTGCATTTCGAAAATACATTTATCTGTATAATTTTTGTGTGACCATCATAATGAAAGACACACGTTATAAATGCTTTATGCAATAAGGAGAAACTAAAAAGTAACGTACGCAGAATATGTTGCTCCGGCGCAAAAATTTATGCTTTTTTTATAAATATACATATTTTTTATATTTTTATTAAAATGTGTGCCTTTATGGGCATTTTGTTTCACGTGTAAAACATTAAAAAAATTTAAATTTAAATATTTCAATTTTGATATACCTGCTCAAAATATACGCTTTTGGGCACATTTATCGTGTTTGGAAACAAAACTGAATGAAAAATAATTCGTTTTCAAGATTATTAAAAATGTGAATTAAAAAAAAATTAAATAAAACACTGTTTTAAAGATTAATTATTTTCTAAGTGAAAAGCACATTTTTATAAGTAGTCTGATGAGATGGAATTTCATCACACTTCGTATGCAGTTAGATCCTGACATGCTAGTGATAAGGTTTTGAGAGCATCTTGATCAAGAAGTGGATTTTTTTTGTTTTGCTTTCGAATTATTTCATAGCTATATCTCTGCATCTATGGCATGCAATTTCTTCAAAATTAATGCGCATTTTTGGCTTTGTTCACCCAACAGGGGTCTCTAGCATTAAAAATGTACCTCGGTTTCTATTGCGAAAACATGCACCGAATTTATACTTTTAGTTGTTAATTAAAAATAAAAATAAATGTCTAGTTTTATGTTAGAATACACAACAGTAAGTAGTCTCATGAGATGGAATTTCATCACACTTCGTATGCAGTTAGATACTGACATGCTAGTGATAAGGTTTTGAGAGCATCTTGATCAAGAAGTGGATTTTTTTTGTTTTGCTTTCGAATTATTTCATAGCTATATCTCTGCATCTATGGCATGCAATTTCTTCAAAATTAATGCGCATTTTTGGCTTTGTTCACCCAACAGGGGTCTCTAGCATTAAAAATGTACCTCGGTTTCTATTGCGAAAACATGCACCGAATTTATACTTTTTGTTGTTAATTAAAAATAAAAATAAATGTCTAGTTTTATGTTAGAATACACAACAGTAAGTAGTCTGATAAGATGGAATTTCATCACACTTCGTATGCAGTTAGATCCTGACATGCTAGTGATAAGGTTTTGAGAGCATCTTGATCAAGAAGTGGATTTTTTTTGTTTTGCTTTCGAATTATTTCATAGCTATATCTCTGCATCTATGGCATGCAATTTCTTCAAAATTAATGCGCATTTTTGGCTTTGTTCACCCAACAGGGGTCTCTAGCATTAAAAATGTACCTCGGTTTCTATTGCGAAAACATGCACCGAATTTATACTTTTAGTTGTTAATTAAAAATAAAAATAAATGTCTAGTTTTATGTTAGAATACACAACAGTAAGTAGTCTCATGAGATGGAATTTCATCACACTTCGTATGCAGTTAGATACTGACATGCTAGTGATAAGGTTTTGAGAGCATCTTGATCAAGAAGTGGATTTTTTTTGTTTTGCTTTCGAATTATTTCATAGCTATATCTCTGCATCTATGGCATGCAATTTCTTCAAAATTAATGCGCATTTTTGGCTTTGTTTACCCAACAGGGGTCTTTAGCATTAAAAATGTACCTCGGTTTCTATTGCGAAAACATGCACCGAATTTATACTTTTTGTTGTTAATTAAAAATAAAAATAAATGTCTAGTTTTATGTTAGAATACACAACAGTAAGTATTTTGAACTGTACTTTTTACATCACTATAACTACTAAAGAAATTAAATGAAATTCACTATACTTCATAATTGTTGGCGTGTAATAGCGCTATTTAAATTAATAGGTTTGAATAATATAGAAAAAAAATTAAGTGATGGCCAACGCATAACAGTTTGTCATTTGACTTTAGAGTTGTTTAGATCGAGAATATCCATTTTTAAATTTAATAAGTTTTACTGTTTTTATTAATTTTTATTTATTATTATTACTACTAAATTAATTTTTATGAAACTAACTTTAATGCAAAATATGCTTTACATTTAAATATCATAGTTTTAAAAATAAAGAGTGACATTAATGTAGCATTTGTGAACAAATACACGTTGTCTCATAATTTAATTTTTTCTTAATTTATATATATTTAAAATTAATAATCGAAAACTAAATTAACAGAAAACGATTTCTAGAAGCTTCAAATATGGAAATTCAATTTCTACCTCATTTTGCTATGTAGTTTTTGAGTTACGGAAAAAAAACTTCATACGCATTTATTCTGCTTTCTAACTATTAAAATGAAATTAACATCAGGAGTTAACTAGATGGCGTTTTATATATTCCAGAGTTTATGAGAAATCAGTTATTGGGACAAAAATACAAAATTTACCTTCAAAACCTGTCCATTTTATAGAGTTTGAGATTTTGCAATTTATTTTATTTGGATAAGGCAATTGATATCTCCCCACCAAAAATTATCGTATTTTTCTTTGTAGTTCAATCAAGAACAATTTAGATCTAAAAAGGTTTTTTTGTAATGTTTTGCGTACTTGATTTATTGTTCTGAGTTTATTTATTTATTTTTTTTTTTAATTTAATTTGATTTTTACAAAGAGAGCAAATGAAAAAAAGTTCCGAATTGTTCCGGAATGTTCTCTTTTTACTTAGGTGTTAATAAAGCGAAACTCATAGCAGTCATAACCGCCGCGATTTGCCCAGATTTGGTAGACCCAGGAAACTAATTAAAACACGTTAACATGCTTGAAGTTGATTTTGCTGTCAAATTTTGAAAATTCCAGTTTAAAGCATAAGATACTTGATTTTACAAATTTCCCAATTCTGACTTCAGATACGCGTGCTGAAACTTTAACAATATTAAATTACCAAACATAGAGTTTTTTTTTGACGTGTTTAACGAGTCCATGAAAACACGCCTTTCGTCCCAATGTAAAGCGTATGGAGTGAACTATGACAGTATGAAACTATGTTTTTTTTTAACATTTTCAAAAATGGCGATTCTAGCGGAAGGAATATTTCTATCATTAGTGGCATGAAATTTTTCTGTCAAATAAAAGTATCAAACGTTTCTGTCACTAAAGAATAACAAATAAGATAAATATGTTTCATGATTTTTTGTTCTGTTCAATTAACAAAGCACAACCTTTTCCATTTTTTTTATGTGATCGATAATATTCAGTACCATGAAATATGAAATTATCCATGAAGTGTTAATAAGAAAATATTTTTAAGTACCATTTTTTCTCTTTTTTGTTCTTGTATTTTAGTTAAATTTTATTTCTTTGAAATCTTTTGAAATGTTTCTTTATTTTTATTTTTAGAGAGATCAAGAAGATCCATATTCTCATATTATTGACAATTCCAATATTCCTATCCATCCCAGTAGTAATATATATCAATCACCTCGTAAGTAAAACATATTACTTTCTTTTTCTATTTCAAGTTGATTCATAGAAAAAAAAAAGCATTAATTATTTTATTTACTGCTAAAAATTCGTAACATTTGGCCGTTATGTTTTAAAGTTATTTCCTCTCAGAAAATATTTTCAATTGTTTTCTTTCAATACTTTTTTTTTGTAAATAACTTTAAATGGAAGTCACACAATTTTATGTTTGCAATTTAGAAACATACATTTTTAATTAAAATGTCTATGCTGTGTTTTTCCATATGCATTTCAGTAAGAATAATATTTCTGTGTCTTAAACGGACAAGTTCGGAAATAGGTTCATTAAAAAATAATAATGATGAAATATTTTTATATTTTAATCATTACTTCTATGAAACGTGTCGCAGCATACCAGTGTACAAGTATAACATATCACGGGATACCAGTATATCCTGGTACAGTGTTTGATAATCACAGTTCTTCGGACAAAAACGTACTTAATTAACCAGATAAATTATTTGCCCGTACGCTGCACAGGTATTGCTACTCGTTGGGACTTCCTTCATTTGCACGTACACAGCCGCTGCACGTGCTAGAACAGTCTGCAAGGTCTGTTTCTTTTTTGTCAATATGTTTGTGCCAAATCAGTTTATATTCCAGCAAAAACATGCCAGTTATAGACCTTCCAAGCAGGATACTGGTTTTGAAAAAAATTATAGTTGAGAACATTTAATATCTTTTTAAACTATCCTGCAGAGGAAAGTAATAAACAATTAATATTTATTGTCCAAATTGTTTAAAAATAAAGAAATAATAAAGTAGTTAAAAGAATACATTCTTTCATTTGGAGCAAAGTGTGATGTTTTAAATTTATTTTTCAGGGAATGATTTGATTAAATTAAGACCTTATAACGATATTACACCTATCGCTAATTTAGTGACATCTAAATTATAAGAAACAATAACGAGATATTTCATAGAAAGGCATCTATAAATATTTACGTTATTTATGCCATTATTGGAAAAACTGACCTTTACAATTTAACGTATTCGTGTGGTGCTTTAGACACCAATAAATTTGAATAATAGAAAAAAAATTCATGTAAAGTAATGTTTTTATTTTATTCTGTAGACTCACTTTTTGAAAAATAATAATTCTAAGACATTTCAAAAAGAAAAAGATATTCTGCAGTATTTTGTTATTTTAGAGATAAAATACATATATACGCAAAAAATCCTTAAAACATTTTTCAGACTGCAAACGTATAATTCTGTAATTTAAAAGTGTCATCTAGAATATACCCAGTATCTCAAAATATAATGCAAACTGCATAGAAGAGCACAAAATTTAGCACTGCTCTAAATTCATTAATAAATGGAATTATGTAAAAAAATTATATATATTTGAAATTATGACACATATTACTACTAATAATAATAACAATAATAATAGAAAAAAATTGATTGCGTAAGTACGTATTTTTGTGTTATTTAAATAAAATATTTTAAATTTTTTTAACGTTATTTTAGGTATTATTCCTGTGCATGCAGTCCGTGCCAGCACACCATCTCACAGAGAGAGGAGATCATCTAGTAAAAGTAGAAACTCCCATAGATTAAGTTACAAAGTTTCCAGTATGGCCTCGGATGGGTGAATATCATGTTTATTTGCTATTTATGATTCTGTTTATGATTTAAGCCTTCAATTATAAAACATTTCACACGCTTTGAACTCCCATTGTACATGCCTAACAACAAACATAAAACTTTGATGTCACATTTTGTTGTATTCTACTACATTATCGACTTATCACATTTTTCTTACTGCTTTGTTTGCATTTGATATCATTTAGCCTCAAAATAATCTGTAAAAAATTAATTCGCCTTCACTCTGGATATGAAAGATCCGGAATCTAAAGTATTTTATGAATCCTCATTAAAACAATTCTCCCTAAACAACAGATTAAAATAAAATGCATTAAATTCTCTACATTATAGCGTTACTTATTTTATATTTTACTCTCGTTTTCTAAAATATTTCCTCATATAAAATATTCTCTTTATATTTAAGTTTAGAAGTTTAATATTTATTTTAATTTTTAACCCTTAAATAGAAATAAGCATTTTACTTTGTCACATAAAATATGTAATACGCTATTCACACACCTACGTGTTTAATTTCATGAAACCACTGAAAATTAAACCTCTTAAATGAAAGTATGCCTTGTGACTTTTCATTGTTTTCTGTATAAAATAATGATGCAAATAAACACTCTAGGATAAATTTTAGCTTTAACACTTTCCGGTCCGATTTTGTTTTATAATTTTGTGGAAAACATACATTTACGCTAATAATATTAAAAGTAGCTATCCGAATCAGAAAAGTGCGATTTACTGAAATTTAACAAATATGTCATTTACAGAAATCTCACGAATATAATTATTTTGCGTGCTATTCTTATGAAAATAAAAGCCTAAAGAAGAATTTTTGAAGACGCCTGGAAAGTGTTGTGTTACAATCTGATTAACCATGCTGTAAAAACTCCGGTGGGATTTATAAAATGTGATCTGGTAGCCGTGGTTAGCCGGAGTAATTACTCTAGCTGATTTGTAGAAAGAAATAATTCTTTATTCTAATATCGAAGTACAGAGTATTCCTTCTACAGGTTTCAGAATTTAAATAAAATAAAATAAAATAAAATGTGTGAGTTCTGTGAAAGTTAAACAATTGCAATAAAGTCCTATATCTCTGATTCACGATCTCTGGTTCAGATAGTGGGTTCACTTTTTGCATTAGGTGATGCTGTTGATTTTGGACCGGATGTCCAATAGATGTCGAGCCGAATGCTCTCCGGGACGCCTCTCTCACAGACGGGCTGTCCGTCCGTTTCCGTTTTCACCCTAGACCTATCTCCTTAGGTCTCCTTCGTTCTCCGCTTTTCTGCCACACCCCGTTTCTCAGGGTCACGTCTTCCTCTCTCGTTTCCAAAAACCCATCTTCTCACCGTCCTGTCTCGTTCCTCCAGCATCCGAAAAAAGGAGGGGCGGGGGCAAATATTCATTTCCGCCTCCTGAACTTTCGGTAGCCTCTCCTGGGTGACATATGGTTCTTATTCGCAGATTAATAGGACCTCCCTTGGAGTCCGACAGTCTGGGAAAACTTTTCCATCCCCGACCTCCCAAGGAGAGTAATCACTTTGTTAATGTCAGGCTAGGCGCCAGCCAGTCTCAGGTATTGTTTCTACAATGTCCAAACCATTCAGCATAGGAGATCGATCGTTTCTTTAGGTTTGGCCCGACAACTCCGGAGGTCTATAGTAACGGTTACAAAGTACCTTCGCAGGGATATGGGAAAATGTCAAAATACATAACAACTTTCTAGTATTTTTTTATGTTTTATCCCAAATCATTCGTTTAGAAAAGTATTTTAAATCTAAAAAATGAAACATATGTTTGAAATAAAATAATGAGAAAAAAGTTTAAAGAGAATTAAGCAATTTTTAATTTAATTTATTATTATTAAATGCTGAAGCTTAAATGAAGTCAAATAAATAATGCATAGACATATACTATCATTACTATACGCTAATATTAACAAAAATATTTGTTAAGACAAAGTTATATTCAATTAAAAGACGAGTACTATTAATAGGACGCCAGACCTGAAGGGTTTAATCGTGAAATATGCATTAAATACATAATAAAAATACTTTACAATAAATGTAATAAAAGAAAAATCCACTGAAAATTGTGCCGAATTATGTAAATGGATTAAGATTAAATTAAGATTTTAAAAAAGAATTTTCGTTCTCTAAAAATGTTATTTTATGATACATTTTATATTATACATAGAAATAAAGTAGATATTTACAAGTAGCATATTCATTAAACAATCGTATTTTTTTATGTCAGAACAGTGTCTCTTAATATAATTAAGGGTTTGTTCATAAATATATTTTCTTCTGCAGGGAAATTCTTATTCTACTAAATGTAATTGGTATTCTCAAATTTCATGGTCCATTATGTGAGACTGATGGAATAATGCTGCTCATCTCTTTCAAAATAGATGTTTTGCGTATTGACATTGTATTGACAATTAAAATCTATTTTACAAAAATAAAATGAAATAAAATAAAACAGTCAAATCAACTGCCAATAAATAAGTAGACATGCATAATGTGCATGCACAGAAAAAGGTGGTTATAACATTCAGTTTTTATAAGAAATAGCGAAATTATCATAAGGAAGTTTTAAAAGTAAGTTTTCCTCGCTGTTAGATTGGACAATATGATAATTGTTAGTTATTTAACCCCTAGTAGTTTTATTTAATTAAAAAATATATGGACTTCAAACAATTATTTAACCCCATCTCTTGTGGATCATCACGATGGAATTTTGAAGGGAAAATATTTACTTTAAATGATTGCAGATATCTGTCATTTAAAACAAAAGGTAATGTTTGAATTTTCTGTTAAATATTCGGAATTTCTGAATTAAAAAAGTCCAAAGGCAACCTTGATCAAAAGTCACAATCATGATTTATTAACTACGCAAAGTTGACTTTACACGAGTCACTCTTTGTTAATGCAAAATGGGTTTAATTTTTAAAATAAGACATCTCTCTCGACATTTTAATTTTTAACATAAAAATTATACATTTCTCCAAATTTTTTATTAAAATTATTAAAATTAGAAATATGCATTTAGATTATACAACATAAAAAAAAGTAAATCATAGTTTTATCTGAGAGACATTTTTTAATAATTTTTCTGCGTTCTTAAATAGTAAAAAAAAAAAAAAAATATATATATATATATATATATATGTAAATAAAGGATAGTTTTTTAAAAAATATACTGACAAACGTATTCCCACATATTTAACAAAATAATAAACATTGCTTCATTTAAGCATTTATTTTATTGCCTTTTCACGCACTTATAAGGTATTTTTAATTTTTGCAACAGTTCACTGTATGATTTCATTTAGAAATTCCGGTTCGATTGCACTTTATAATATTACTGGATGATCTCTTATTTATGTTTTTGTCGCTTTTTGCTTTTTTATATATTCCAGTGTTTATTTTAATTTGGACATTTTTTTGTAGAATCCTTCTTTACAGTGCATGTGTTTGCCATATTATTTCACTATATATTTCACAATGTTTAATTAAGAATTTTAAAACAGTATCCATATCATTACAATGCAGTTATTAAAAACTATGACAATGGACACTTTTTGTGAACATTCACTTTCAAATTTTGCGACGTTTCATACATTATACGTAATTTTAAACAACAGAGAAAATTTGTTTGAATATTTCAAAAAATAAATTGCATTAAAGTATCTGGTACATTAGAAAAAATAATAATGTCCATATTATAAAGTGAATGTTTCTGAAAAGATGGAAGGTTCAACAGGCAATGATTTAAATGAAATGACAAAATGATTCCAATGATTTCATTATATGTAGGTTTGAAACCTTTATAATTTGATTTACTTCAAAATTACTAAATGAATAATGTCTTTCTTTATTGTTGTTTGAATCT
Organism: Maratus michaelseni; assembly: GCA_963931845.1. Classification (NCBI taxonomy): domain Eukaryota; kingdom Metazoa; phylum Arthropoda; class Arachnida; order Araneae; family Salticidae; genus Maratus; species Maratus michaelseni. The sequence goes on along the minus strand of OZ007593.1, from coordinate 194,675,313 downwards.
CTCTTTCTTTTCTAACATTTAGTGGGAATAGTTTAGGGGTTATCCCACAGTATTTGGCTCCACAGCTTTGAAAAAAAAGTTATATAAAAAGTTAAGTGTAATACATCATTTTAAATCTCTTCTATTAAAATTTATCCAAAATATTATTTTTTTATTAAATCAAATAAAAATTAGAGCATTTTTTTTGCAGCCATATAGAAAAATTTGGACATAGGTCCCATACGTAACAAATAGCCTTGTCCCGTACGTAACAGAAATAATTAGCTTTCATTAATTAATGATGTAATTAAAAAAATAATTTTAAAGTTAATTAATAAAATGTATATTTCTGCTTCTACTCATTAAATTTATTTGTGAAAATATTAAATAAATTCAGAGCAAAATCCAAATTGCTAGAGGTACTTTTAAAACATTTTTTTGTGTTGTCCCGTACGTAATACAACTTTATTAATTAAAAAATATATATATGTATTGGCTCAAACAAAAAGAAATTTCATAAGAATCTAGTTGAAGTGATATATAATGCATTAAAAATAATTGCAAACTTTCTCATTTATATTTTGATACTGAAAAAAGTACAAATATCTAAAAAAATTGCCGTGAAATGTCCCGTACGTAACACATGAATACTGTGGAATGACCCTTATAATATTGGGTTGTCCGGAAAGCCCGTGCCGGTTGAAAAAATCAATTCGTACTGGAAAATTCTGCCCGTTAATATTTAGATATTAGATATTGGACTCGGTGTATAATAATTAAATTATAGAATTTTCTGGTACGAATTAATTTTCCCAACCGGCACGAACTTTCCGGACAACCCAATACATTCAGCTGAAAACACATGCAAATGTCTTACTGTTCTAAATGTATTTTTTCTACACAAAAATTATTCAAAACATAGACTATGATAACAATACTTTCTGAGCAGGTTTTATCTTTGGCACTTCGTCAGTTCTGTGAAGCTTCAAGTGTCTTATTTAATACAAATATAGTTCGGATTTACAAAACATTTTTCTCAAAAGTCCACACTCTAGTTGATAGTTTAAAATATTTTCTTAAGTTAAACTTTAGTTTATTTTTCTCATCTGAAAAACATACTAGATCGGCTGTGCATTTTGAATATTTCAAACATGAGAAATTGTATTACTCGTTATATTTTACTCGTTATATTATACGGATATTACTCGTATAGCATATTTTAAGATCGTCTAACATTTATCTTTTTTAAAATTATCACTATAAATTGTCTGATGTCCAAAAACATGGTAGATCTAAAATAAAGTCATTTAATATATAATTAGAGAAAAAATTAGAGATATAAAATTAGAGAAAAAATAAAAAAATAAGGAATATTCAACAAAAATCCGCAAAGTGGCAATTGCGTACAGTTAAACAATTCAATGTGTAAGAATACGTAAAGATATTTGTAAGAGAGCGCTGGTTAATATTTGGTACCGTGTAATATGTAATTCGCTTTGAACATCTTAAAAACTTCTGACATCATGCTGTGGATTTTTATGAAACCATTCTCATTGCTGACAACCAAAAATGTGTTACCACAATTTACAAATTATAATAATTACTTTATTTAATTGGAGAATTCTGCGATTTCAAAAGATAATGTATGTCTGTAATTGATATCCAGAACAATTTGAACAGCATTATGAGATGAGCACTTCGTCAAAAAAATTAGTACTCCGAATTCAAATTCGTTAGTACCGCTTCTGAGAATGATATCTGGTGGCATATGAGTGACTGACGATTTGTCAGTTTTAATGACACTTTTTTTGTCGTCATGTCTTGTAAATGTCTTTATCTTATTTTCATCTTTATTATTGCCAAGAAATAATCTTTACTAAAAATTTCGGTATTTAGTGATCATAGACAAGTTATTTTACATAGCATACTCAACTATTTCAACTTTTGTTGCCTACTGTAGGGGAAATAGGTGCAATTTGAAATACTATTATTTTTTTTCTTTATGTACCATAGATATTACATCACCCTACCGTATGTATGAATTAGAACAAATATTTGTTTACTGTGAAGACATTATATTATTTTAAAGATATTCATAGAAGTTTCAATTTAATTTATTAATTAAAAGAAATTTTATGTTTTAAAGAATTTTTAAAAAATAGAAATTGAAAAAAATAATAATAAATTATTTATATTATTGTATTCAAGAGCGAGAAAAAATGACTGATTTTTTCTTATTTTCAATTTTTTACACTTTTAGGTATTACAAGTTTAAATTTAAATACTACATTTTTATTAGTAATGTTAAGAGAAAAGTTAAGATTTTCCTATAATATATTTTTTTTATGTCTAATGATAAACTATTTTTACAATAGTTTAAATTATCTTTACCTATTTTAATTTTAAAAATTATTCATTAAAAGTTAATATCTCTTTTGTTTATTTGATAGCAATGTCTAACAATATAACATTTTAAGCCATTCAGGTGACGAAAGTGAAAATGAAACTACATATGTATTTAACAGAGAAGTGCCAGCATCATATCTGGACAGCCATGAGATGTCCGAAGCTGAATGTGACAGAGACTTGCACGAGTTTTGTGATAAAAGTAGGTATATATTAATGTAAATCAACTTTTCAGTTCAGCTCTGAAACAACAATTACTTTATATCTGTAGAATATACCCAAGAAAAAACTAAAATTAAGAACAAAGTGAATTTTAATAGGATGAATTAACAATCTTATTTAAAGGAATACATGTGATTGGATACTAGAAATATTCGAACTAAGTATTTCATATTTTATCAGTTATATCAGAAAATAAAAATCTCCATTTAAATTCAATGTCATCTCTATGAAACAACAGTCTGCTCAAATTTGAATAACATGATGTATTGTTTCAATATGCATAATATTTTCCTTTCTAATAAGCGTAATTAATATGTAGTTACATACTTGATTTTATACGATATTATACGATATATACGATAAGGTTAAATGATAATTTAGCCCAGTTTAGAAATGCCAAGGAAAAGTGGCAACCAACGAATAATTGGAAGAATGTCTGTAATGCTAGGAAGTAACTCCTCGCCCAGTCCTACAAAAGGAAATGGAGACAGGGCCTAGTGGGGAACGTCCACAGGTGCTGAATCATGGTTAATTTTAGCAGTACGGTGGTATGATTTTTTGGCATGCTGGTTCAGGGGAAGTGGCACGTACCCTTGTGACATGCGATATCTGGCCCAGTTCAGAAGATGTCGTCGGTAAATCTTCAGGCTGTAATTCGACCGCCGATAAATCCGTCATTGAAAGACTTCTTCATGGTAACTTACTGTCTCATTTTGAGAAGTACCCGGTGGGTACAGAAACTACTAATGTAGATAAAGAAATCATCCGCTGAATCTGCGACACTGCGAAACTTTTTATTGAGAATGAATTTTATAATTCTATGAATATAATAATAACTACAGACATAGACGATAATGAATCACAAAATGATTCTGTATACAATTACCCTACGAAACAAAACAAATAGAAGTTCTGGAGGTGCGTTTGAAAATAATGAAATAAAAAACAATTGAGGCATATGATAAGGCGAAGCGAAACAAGTTAAAAGCAGCCTTTAATAATCCGTCCAGGAAAGCGACAACATACCAGAAAAGGTATGCAACAAGTGCGATTGTCGGCCATTTCTAAACTATTCCTGGTGCCAATTGCCATTGTGTTGTGGACACTTCTATATAAAAGACCACAACCGCCTTTGAACTTTATGTCCAGCATCAACAAACACACACGCTGTACGCAAAAATACACACTCACAGTCATTAATTTATCTTCATTTTTTCCACATTTGTTTGCATACTCAATTTTCAAAAATAAGCAACATATAATAAACTATAACACCTTGTAACGATATATTTCTTTTAAATGATAAACGGTGTAAATAAAAAACATAATAAATACACAGTAAAATAACCTTTAATAGGTTGTTTGAAATGTTTGGGCTCACTCCTCGTGCAATTATGGGATATTCTCATTTGTTTTTGGAAATGGCTCGGAGTGAGCAGAAACATGTCAAACAACGTAATAAAAGTTATTTTATTGTGTATTTATTATGTTGTTTAATTACACCTTTTACCATTTAAAAGAAATGTAAGTAACATATTTAAGCTAACAGGAAGCCATATAACAGCAAAAATTATAAATTTACAACATAACAATTGTAACAACATCAATATATTGTAGTAAGTAATAAATGAATAAATAAATTGTGTGACATGAATTGTCTGATACCTCGAAAATGGCTCATTTCCGACGTGTAGTTCCATTGACTTTTTTACTCCTTAAGACAAGATCTTTTCAACGATACCACTCTCATCACAATTGGCGTGTAACGTTTCTTGCAGTTCCTTAGTGAGTAAATATTTTTATAAATAAAGGCTGCTATTGATAGCGAGTGTTATAGTGTTGAATGATAAAAGTTTAATTTTATAGTTCACATAAATCATAATTTTTATATATATTAATGAAGAAATCGCCATACTGCAGGACACGTTTACTGAAACGCTTAAATTGTAAAGATTAATTCATGAAAAAATAACAAAATGCATGAATAATAAAAAATGCACACTGTTAAAGATAATCTGAAATTCACGGGTATTTTTTTCCTGAATTTCCCAGAAAAAATCCCTTTTCACGACAAAAGAGCATTTTCCGTTAAAAACAGAAAATTTCCTCATATTTCCGGAAAACAACGGAACGGACGGAGATGAAAGTGGCCAACGGAGATATTCCTTTCTCTGATGCATATTTATTTTCAACGTTTAAAAAACTGACATGTTGCAGCACAGAAAAACTAAATATTCAATAAATTAAAATTTCTAGTTTATTTAAAAGGACAAAATAGTTCTTTCGAATTAAAAAAAGCAACAATTAATTTTCCCATGCTTTTAAAATTATTAGCAATTTATTTTTTAAAGTTATAAAAAAAAATATTCACAGTTAAAATATATTCTAAACAAATAGCTTAATATATATATATATATATATATATATATATATATATATATATATATATATATATATATATATATATATATATATATATAACAGTTAAATTAAGTGAAAAAAAAATCAATTTTACTCAAAAAAGCAACAAACAAAAATAATGCTTTCGAATTAAAAAAAAAAATAATAATAATAATTTTCTCATTCCTTTCAAATTATTCGCAATTTGTTTTTTAAAGTTATAAAAAACTTTCTCTTTGAAAATATATTCTAACCGAACGCATTAAAAAATATATATAATAGTTGAAAAAAATCAATTTTCTCAAAAAAGCAAACATACTTTATCGAATTTAATTCAAAATATAATATTCATATTTTGCATCTAACAATCAAATTAAGAATATATATAATTCATGTTTTAATCCTCTATTAATACTAAAGTTTTCAGTCATAATCTTAAAACAAAATATCCCTCCAATTAATTTCAAAATTACCAGGTTTCTAAACCCCAGATTGTTTAAGTTCCAAGCCGAGATTTGAAGAAATCCCGTATCATCGTTTCAATTTCTTATTCTAGCAAGGACCCACTGGTCTTGCGGTAAAATACTTGGCTCAAGGCGCTATCGTCCGTGGTTCGAACACCAAGGTCAGCCAGAAAATATTCTTGAAGTATATCAAATATTAAATACTCCCGTTATAGTCCACAGATGGCATCACAAACAGAGAGGTATTTTTTTAACCGAGATCATTCATAATTAAAGTTACTGTTACTTCTAACGAAGATTTAACCTTCTGTTCTCTTTCAAAACGGAAAATCTACTAACGGAACGGAAAAAGTCACGCAACTTTGCTGCCAGTAGTTTTACCTTGAAATAACGGATTTATTTTTAATAGTGCACAACAGTTTGTCTTCCTTTTAAATATTCACTTCGTATTTATTATATGTTTTCATTACTTTCAAAAAGAGTTTTTCAAAGTTTAATAAACATAATGTAATAAGTTATAATAATATATGTTAAATTATTATCAATGTAGTAATGTTATATGTATTGTCATAAATACTAATTTTATTGAATAAAAAATATCATACATAATAATCTGTTTGTTTCATTCTAGATGAAAAATTCCAGTTATTTGAACAATACGACGGACAAAGAATTTGCATAACTTAAAAAAACACTTTTTGTATATATTTCTTACATGTGATCAGCTGTACATATTGTCATACATAAATGATGGAAATCCATGATTTGTGCTGTTTTCAAATTGAAAATAAACTTTAAATAGTTGAATATATTAGTTTCTTTATTATTCATTTGTTGTACACATATCTAGTATTAACAAATCGCTTTTTATCCTACGCGCATTTAATGAAAATTTAAATACGGTACATCAGGCGAGAAGATTGTAGTTATTATCATTTGAATCATTCTATGGACAGTTATGTGTTTGCACGTAAGTCGATGCTAACTCCTAAATTGAAAAAAAATAAAAGTCTAGCCTAAATTATCAAAATTTAACGTAGACCAAAACCATTGTCTTTTATTTACTAGTTGTTAACTAATTTTAAGACTTGGTTATTTTATTTGCACATAATTTTTTTTTTCAAAACATGTATTTTCGTATGACTAAATTAAGGGATTTTTCGCCACACTATCTTTGTCATAAAATAAATTGCCACATTTTCATCAGTGCAAACAGAATAAAATTAAAATTATTTATTAATAATGTATCACTATACTTATGTTTTTGTTCATAGGAATCGAAACAAAAAGAATGGATTAGAAAATTTCTCATGTTTGCCCAATGTTGCACCAAGGAATAAAATAATAAATGACGGACACACATCTATGGTGGTTCCGGGAGGTGGATGGGAAGGGACAGGTAGGAGGCTACAGCCCCTCACCCCCAGAATAATATTGCCACCAAAATTTCGATTGATTTTAAAAAAAGTAATTTTAAATAATTATCTGAGATTTCACAGTTAATAAAAGCAATAAAAAATTACAGTTACATCATATGTATACATTATTTCTTATATACAGGGTGGTCATAAAGTCTTTCCCTGATTACAATAATTTATTTTAGAAAAATAATATAATTAAACATAAGCTTGTTTCAATATATTGTAAAGACATTTATGAAGTTTTATATAGAAGTACTTACGTCAGTAAATTTTGATGTGAGCACCCTTGGTAGCTTGATGAATGTTAAAGCGGTATTCCATTTCTCGACACGTATTGCCCACCACTTCAGCTATCACACTAGACACAGCATCTGTGATCTTAACCTTGAGTGGATACCCCCTGAATATTCATAAATTATGAAAAACTTAATAATTGGATTTATTACAATGTGTCAGTTGAAGGAGTAAACAATGCTCAGTTTGCTTTTGAAATGGGCCTTGGATTGACTAAGCCGTATGTATAGAGGATCATACATCCAGATTAAAAATAAAACTTACGAACGTGACTTTTCCATAATAAAAAATCACAGTATTTACATTCAATGGTTATTTCTTAGTAATTTTTAGTAATCAGGGAAAGACTTTTTAGGAACAGATGCTTTACACTCACGCAAACATATAAACATAAGTTTGGCGACTTTTTGGTTAGCGCGATTTTCAATACCGCGCCAAACGAATAACTTACTACAATGGCTAGCTTGCCATTAAAGGAAAAAATCCCTTAAATTTGGCGACTGTTTTCCTTTTTATGACCCATAAAAAAAACTGTGCGTGAGTGTATGACATCATAGTCACTTTATGACCATCATATATAACATATCTTATTTGAAATATATATATATATATATATATTACTAGACATTATTACGCGACAAAATGTTTATTTTTACTATTTGTTAATGATAAAATATTTTTAAATGAAGTATAAAACAGTCGAGTTTTTATTTTTTAAATATGTAAAATAATTTTATTTGAATAATACTCTTTTTGTATATACAATTTGGACTGTCAAAATGGTTCACAATCAAAACTAGCCTGTCATTTTATCGGTAACTTACATGAATACCGCGACGTTGTGCGTGCGTTCGCATGATGATAACCTATATACCTAAAATCAGTGTTAATGACTTTATACTTTAATACGAAAATCGTTCCAAACGGATCTTATTTAGGGAGACTCACTGCCTTCTGTTCGTACACCCTCAAATTAGTATGATTTTATATTTGTTGACGAAAAACTTCGCAAATGAAACTAAAGTTAGCGGACCCACTAACGTAGGCAACGTAAAACATTGAATTTATACGATTTTATATATTCAAATGAAAATCCATCCAAAAAACCTACATGGTTCCATAACTTCTACTCGTGCACAAGGTGTGCTGCGCACAAAAATCTTTACACGCGAGCTAAATGCTGATAGCCCCACTGCCTATTGAAGCGTACGCCCTGTAATTTGTACGATTTTATTTTACCAAACGAAAATATATCCAAACGAACAGAGAGTTGGTGTCCAACTAAGTTTGTTTACAAACGCTTCGGTACGAATTTGTATGGATTTATATTTTCTAACGAAAATATATTCAAACGAACTAAGTGGTACCCTTTAAACAGATTTCTGATTTAATTTCTGACATACAGATACATTAAACATTCTATTCTGAACAAAAGTTCCTGAGAAAACCAAAATAACATAAAACTCATATCATTCTTTCACTCTTTTAAAATGCGAAATATTATCAATAGCAGAACTTTTTTTAATGGAAAATGTTATCTTTAAAGGCACTGGGAGAATATCTAAAAATCTAACGAATACGCGTAAAGACCTCAAAATTATTTTATTTTGAAACATTTAATATTAATATGTTTTTTAAAGAAAGGTACCGTTAGAACCAAATGTACCGAAAATAAATAAGTAATTTTTTTTTTCTCGGCGGCAAAAAAATGACATTTTAAAACTGGAGAGAAAACGAAATTGTGAAAACGAAAGCGAATTGATCTCCAAGAAATATTTTGAAATAATAAATATTACTATTTTTCGAAACCCAATATTCTGCCACATTCGAATAGAACGCAATTCAAGTGGATATATATATATATATATATATATATATATTTACATTTCCGTCAAAGAATCGGATGCGACAGTTTAAGAATGTAGAAAAAACAGAAAACTTATAAAGTAATTGGAAAACGCGAAATCCAACATAATGGTACTTCGGATGATATATATTTTTCAAAATAGTAAATATTACTATTTTTTTAATTAAAAATACGCCAAAAGAATGGGAAATGTATCCAAATAAGTGGGTATTTTTAGTAATTTTTATATTTTTGTCGTGGAGGCAAATGCAAGCGATTCAAATTTCAGAAAACAGGAAAACTTGAAAACTGGCGGGAATCGAAGTTCAGTAAAAATGTTTTTTTGGGATAGTAAATATTAATATTTTTAAACAAAAGATATCGCTGTCACTGGGAATGTGCGACAAAAATTCTCATATTTTTTCTACGTTAGTGACTCTACTGGTGGTATGGTGATCCCGATTTCAAAATGCAGAAAATACCGAACGCAGACTTTAGTCTGCGTGAAGGACCACATATTGTGCGGAGATGGACAGTCTCAATCAGCGGAATGCAGGCAGCTCACCATTTTGTGATATCCATTATGGTTTGAAATTAATATCTAAGCTAATTAAAAAAATAATAAAAATCTAATCCTCAGGTTAATTTGGATCTCCTTTCGTCTATCCTACTGTAAAATTTCACACCAATACCTGCGGAAGATATTCATTGCAATAGAAGGCAGATACACGCAGATACAAACATCTTTATTTTATTAATATGTAAATTTCCCTTTTTTAACTTATTTTTCTTGCGTTGGGCCTAGTTTGGGGACTGGATATCCTACAGCCTCTCTCGATCACTGATTGGGATTCGATTGCATCGGGATCTGTTAATAACTACGACAGCAATAATGAATGTCTTTATTTTTCATTTGATCACGAGCCCCTTTGAGTGGTCCCGAATCGGCTTGGCTTAGGTACAAAAAGATGGCCGGGTACTCAGCTGAGGATGCAGCATCCACCATTTTGCCTAAGCGGGGTCCCAGATGATGGCAGGTATTAATGGAACTCCACTTCCGATCTCTTTACTATGTCACCGAGATCAATTATATCCGGGGAATACGTCTCCACGGCAGCATCGTGGAGAACCTATTTTCTCATACTGGAGGCGATAGCTTAGGGGCACAGTTTGTCACAGTAACGAAAGCATGTGGTTGCCTGTGAGTAAGATTAGCCAACAGTGTACAAGCGGTACAATGTCCGGGATGACCATTTTTTTCATGTACTACGTAGGCCCTGATATCTCAGGACTATTCCTCCTGGGATGCTCAGGATGCGAGGGACCAAATTTCATATTTTGTATGCATCTTTTCATTTCTTTTACTAATATTTTATGTTTTTGTATTGTTTTGTCTGCTGGTGAGGATCTAGTAGTCGCCTCTGTAAGCTTTCTATGATCCGCGCTTGTGGTTGAGCAATTCTCGGGAATTTGCTTCACACTAGTCTCTGAGATGTGATTAGTTATTGTGTGCTGCCATGTGGCCGATGATGCGTCGAGTCATTACTTGGGGACCCGTATCTGTTCCGTCACATCTAAGTGTGTTGATTGGGATTCAATAGCAGCGTACGAATTTCAGTTTTAATTCCTACCATGTCCAGTATTAGACGGGTGCAATGCTCCAATTGTCTTATCATTCATTTCTGGTACAGCATACCAAAAACATGAAATTACTTTATTCAAACATAAAAAAAATGAAAGGAAAAATAGAAATAAAAAATTTAAAGTATTTCTTTCAAAGGTTTTCATTAATATAAATATTTCATGGAAAAATAATCTAAAAAAGGAAAAAATATGAACTAAATACCATTAACCCTCTCACTCACAAGCCCGTATTAATACGTTCACTAAGCTCCAGGTTTCACTGCAATATAAGCATTATTTAAAGTAATAAAATTCTATTGATTTAATGCATTTTTAATGCTCTGAGCAATGAATAATACTCTCAAAAATTATATTCATATTTTTAATTAAGTTTTTTGTATTGAATGTTGGAAAATTAGTTTTTTTTTAGCAATTAAAACAAAATGCAGAGAAAAAAACATTGTAGATTTGTCATTTTGCAAGACTGTCAGAGTGCTTTAAGTAGTTTAATGCAGTTCTTGGTTTCCCAGACATTTTTGTACAAAAACGCCTGGGAAATGATGTATTACGTTTAATCATGTATTTGGATTATTCTTCAAAATTAAGGGGACACATATTTCATTTGAAACCCTCTTAACTCCTTACACATCCAGTGATCCATAATAGCTATTAAAATTCGGTTTCGTGTATTTCAGTCATTTGTGCTGATGTAGTTTGATGATGAATTTGGATTTTCCTTGAACAATAAGCGGACACGTGATTCACCATTTTTTTTAAATATCCCACACATTGCCCCATAAAACTCAGACGCTTTTAAGTTATTGTGGTGATATCTTACGCATGTTTCGCACACTTGTAACGCAAACTTTTAAAAGGTTCTTTTCTGGTTTATTTATGGTATCTGACTACGTTTAAACAGCAGTTTTCGACTAAAATTGTCAAAAACATTTTATTGCATTTTATTGAAATCCAACTTTGTACCTTTCCAAAACTGTATTTTTTTCATTGTATGATAAATAGAACTGGACTTATTACGGTTTTTAAACTACTGAACAATTATCATTCAAACCGCAAGTACTGTTTAAAGGGCCGGAAGTACTATTTAAATCGCTATATGTTTGGAAAATTTTCGCTAAAATATATAGTCTACTAGAAAAAAAAAGTATCGTTACTTGAAAAAAGTATGGCTTATAAAATCAGTGAAGTTTAGTTGCATATTACTGTAAATGCTTGTAATAAAATAAATACAAATCTAAACTTTAAAAACTTTAAATGCATTTTTTGGAAAATGTAATTTTTAGTGAAAATTCCATACGCAAAACATCATTTCTGTAAAAGTTATAGGGGTATCACTATAAAATTTAAATTGCACGTTGTTTACAGTATTGTGAAGGCAATGAACTAAAGATTTATTTATAGAATAAATATTTTTTGTTTTATGGATATTTTCGTGAAATGAAATCGATGAATTTTATGAAAGATTAGAATGTAAACAGGTGCGATATGCTAAATTTTGAAATATTTAAAATATATTAGATTTTAGTTCATTGTAATGTCATAAATATTAAGTGTAAAAAAAGTAAATTAATATATATACAGTAGAATTTTCTGCAGGGCATTTTGCGTATTGAGTCAAATTTCACTAAATTTTAACTACAAATTTCTCCATTTCCCAAACTTTTATGAATGAATGAAATATTTTTTGCTTTCTTTCACATTTCTAGTCATAATCTTAATAAAAATAAGTGTAAAAAATTATTAAATGGCTTTTAAGAAAGAATTCCTCTGTACATAGTCAGACACCTTAATAGAAGCAAATTATTAAAAATTTTGTGAATGAACGAAGCGGTTACGAATTTTCTGTTTAAATAAATAAAAAAAAAAAACGAAAATTTCTTATCATTAATAATGGTAACAAACTCCTTGTAAATTCCAAGGAATGTGCTAACCTTGCTTACGTGATCGGGTCTTGGAAGCGACTGCGGCTCTGTCAGTTCCGCGAGTAACGGTACTCGCCTTGTAATGATTTATGAAATATAAAAACCTCTATTTTATATATTACACAATTTTTCTTTTTAATTTACGCTTATTACAGTGACCGATAAGAAAGGAGACAAGCAAATAACAGTTGAATTATTACTTACGGTGCACGCGATAATAAAAAAAAACAAATCTCCCATCTTATTTCTTATATATATATATATATATATATATATATATATATATATATGTTTATAAGAATATGATTTTTTTTTTCAGATAAATACGTTACATTTTGAGGTTAATCATCATTTCGAAAAAATGTAAAATTGGTGCAACAATAATTTATAGAAAAACTGTTAAGGTAATTCCAGATTTTAATAACATTATTTTACGTAAAGTATACAATGTTAAAAAGGCAAAAATCGCTGATTGTGATTTAGCCACAACATCAAGGAAAATAATAAATTATTCAAGTATAACACAATTCCAAGTATGTGCATTTATTTTGAAATCCTTGCGTACGTTATACCGTTATGTGGTTAAAATACGGATCAGAATTTTACACCTTTTGTTTCAACTGTATCTAAAGGAATGTTATTTACATCTGCAAGATTCTTAGCAGTTCGCCCTGCAGGCAGACAGTAAAGTACGTTTGAACTAACTTCGCATTACTTCATAATGATGATTTCTTCTTACATATGTATCTATATATAAAAAAAGTATCGTTACCATATATCCTTAGAATCAAAGGTTTTTGAAAACTAATAACAAGTACAAGGCAATCCAAAATATATTGAAATTTATTGCGAACACAGGGTATACTTTGTTATGCTAAGTAAATAAATATGTAGACATTCCGAACTGATAAGTAATGGGAAGGATGCGTTTTGTAAGTTTTAAAAGTTTTAAAATTGTATTTTACTTTAATCTTACAAAAACATTTTAAAATTATGAAAAATTTCAGTTTAAATTTTAAAAAGGATACCACATAAAATAACTACTTTTTCATTAAAAATAAAATAATAGATTTTCATTGTTACGAAAATCATTTAATTATCATTAAAAACTCATAAAGATAGATATGCCATAGATAAATAAATAAAAATCTAATTGAAAAGTAGGTATCTGTTTCTATTAAAAATCTGCAATTCTTGTTATCAAGTTCATTTCACACTCTAGTGAGTTTTGTTGACTAATATAAAACTCAGAATTTTTTAATCAATAATAAAGTGATTGTATTGATTTCATCTCATATTTGAAATTCAAAACATTTTAAGAAAAATCGCACCGTCTTTTCATCAAATTGAAGTAATTGATTAAATAAAATTTAGAAATAAATTTTAGAATTCGTAAAACTATAAATTATTTTGTGTGATTTCATTATATAAATTAAGTATAGAAAACGTGTTGCAAAAATTACTTAATTTTCAAATTTAATTGTTTCTTAAACTGTCAATCTTTCGTGTGCAAATACTATTTGGCCTGAGAAAATTCTGTTTTATTTTTTAAAATGAGTATTATTATTTTTTAAGGTAAAGGGTTGGTTATTTGTTTTTGTTTATTATTTAAATAAAGTAATAGTTAAAACAGTTTTGTCACATTTGTTTGCTAATGTACGTATGCAAGGAATTGCGTGTGTGTAATACTTTTCTTGCTCATTGTGTGCAGTATGCATGCTGGAAGTTTTCCTAGTAAACACAAAACGGATTTGAATGTAAATTGTTCACATATACTAGCATACTAGGCACAGTTACTAAAATATGTAGTAATTACTAATTTGAACAATAAGGTGCAAAAAAGGACTAATTTTATTCACAAGAAAATGAAATAATTGTTTTTAAATTGTATTAAATATTCATTATTAATAAATGAACTTTTTTATTTATTGCTTTTCATTCAACGGTTTTATTAATAATTCATGTCTTCTTTTAATTAAAAGAAATTTGAAATTATTCAATTACTTGTATGTACAAAATGATACAATGTCACAATATTAAATCTATACTCGTATTTTTCAACGATTTTTTCGAATTTATGCAATAAAACGGTCAAATATATGCTAAAAAGTGTAATTGAGAATTAACTAATGTTTTGCTTACTTTTCTACTCATTTGTTTGGAAACAGGAATGCGTTTAACGTTGTTTTAATGCGGAATTCAAATCTTGATACCTCACTTATCAAAACACTTACATGAAATTTATCTCCTTTAAAGTAAAATATCCTCACATATTTCCATTTCTAACTTAATAAAATATTGTACTTTCAAGAGATCTTATATATTGAATCATGTACTAGACATATGCAGTTTCTTACTTGAAGAGTAAGCAGAATCTTTTCCCCTATTCTCAAATGTAATTCTGAAAAGTGATAGAAATGTGACCCAACTACCAGTATTTCGATCGCAGAGTCAAAACACTGAGAGCACAGAGACTATTTACATTTCATATAAATATAGATTTACTTCTTCAAATATTTTGAGTCTTAACACTGAATATTTCTATCAAATTTCAACATTTCCATCAGAGATGGAAAAAAAAAGAAAATTCATTGATGTATATCATCTTTAAAAAAATTATATGAAAAATATTTTATTTCTTTTTAAACATTAATTTATTTAGTATAAAAATCAATAATATAATATGACGTTAATATTTTTCCCGTATACTCAGTATATAGCTACAACAGCATTGTCAATTTACGAATTGTATTTCATATTTATTATAAGTTTTGTATATAATTTTAAAACAATTGATAAGTTTTTTGCATATTAAATTTAACACATTTTTAATTTAATTTGATTTTTATTGTTTTTAAATCAGAGATGGTAAATCATATAGATATGGTGATACATCGTTTGTACCTCATAAAATGTATATATTTTTTCATTTACCAAAATGTTGTCAATCTTAGAAATTTCGAACACTTTTACAACTAGTCGGAAGTGCGTATCCAAAAACTTTCATCTATCTCATACATGTTATTACTTAAAAAAGCTTTTTTTTTAAAAATTATGCATTTTAGAAACAAGACTTGAGTAGTTAACATATCTGTTATTTATTTCGTTTTATTAGAGTTCACGTTTTTTATGAATAAATATTTTAAAATCAGGAGCGTGGGGGGGGGGGATGGAAAAATATAAATGGTGTCTAATCAATGTATATTACAAAAATTTTTGTATATTACAAATATGCAAATTAAAGCTACATTGAACAATTTGGTGATTCAGTAAGGTTTTTTTAACAGATACTTCGAACGTGACGCAAATCGAAGAAAATTCCCGACCACAGCGCCACATTCAGACCGATTCTTACAAAAAATATTATACAAAACTCGTCCTATTACATTACATCTAAATATAAATTTTCGTTGAAAAGTATTCATAAATTCTTCACTTAAACTGCGAATATTCAAGAAAATCTCACAAACATCTGTATAATAGCTTCTCCTTCAGAGGGAATATGCCAAATTTTTAACTGGAACCTGACGTTCATATTAAAAACGTGTGAGAAATTTTCAATTCTATCCATAAATTAATAGTTTCTGATATTACGAAATAATAATCGCAACTATGTTCGCTATTAAAGCCATACCTCCCGGGTGATTTCCCCCACAATTGTACACAAACCTTGTTCTGACACATTGCATTTAAATATAAAATTGTTTCTAAAAGTATTCATGAATGCTTCACTTAAACTGGTAAATATCGAGAAAATTGCGCTATTACAGCGATCCTTCTTTGGGGAATATCGCATTTTCTACTGAGACCTGACCTTCACAGTCAAAAACTCTCAAATGAAGCTTGGTAATATCCTATCCATAACATCGTACACTTCCCGAGGATACAGAAGAAAAATCGCACTACAATCGCTATGACAACACCGTTTTGCGTACGGATATTTCCAATTGCATCTGGTACTTGATGGCTATAGTCAAAAACATATCTATGAAGTTCGACGCAATTCTATGAATACCTTAGTACACTTTCCGATGATACAATAAGGAAAATGACACAGAGATCGCTATAACAGTGCTTCCTTCTAGAGGAATATCTCTAATTTCAACTGGGACCTGCTGCAATTTTCAGGCAGAGCACGGTAGCTGTTGAAAAAAATCATAATAAACCACAAAATTGTGCATTTTCTATGTTTAACTGTTTTGTAAGAAGCAATTTTTTTTCATTCGAAAATGCATAATAATAATAAAAAAAAAACACTTTTTAAAGTGTTAACCTGGTTGAGATAGAAGAAAGTTTCGGCATAGGATCCGAAAGTCGGAATCTGACTAGTTATGCGTTACGAAAATAATCTGCCATGCGATAAAGTGACACTATATCAGCGGATAATGTTTTAAGTTGATGTTTAAAAAAATATGAAAAAACCCCACAACAGATTTATTTATTTATTATACTCTTTACTTAACTATAACTCTTTACTTAAATATGTAGGCAAAGTAGAACTTTTTGCTATAAAAATTTCCTTAATTAATAGGTACTTACATATTCAGTACTAACTTGGCTGCATATATTGTTTTAAATTTCTTTAAAAAAAATTTCAGACCAAAAATTTCTTGTTGCTATTTGATTACACTATGCAATAATTTGCAACTATGCACTTAAATATAACTAAACGGTTCAGTCAGTTTCTCTTAATGAGCGATGAATTTGCTGGTTCTCCTTATGATATAAAAATTTATAATGGGGTAAAAAAAACTATTAAATTATTAAAATATTTTATTAAACTATTAAAAAGTCATTAAATCTATTGAATTACTATAATTCAATAGATTTAATGACTTATTTATTTCAATATATATACAGGGTGATTTTTTTAAAGCTGTGAAAGTAAAACCCTATAACAAAAGAATCACTGATCCAAATAACCTGAAATTTCAACAGTATGCTCCCAAAGCAATGGGTATTTTTTTAAGTGTGGTTAAGAAAACCTTCAAATCGTACCGACAGATGGCGCTGTAAGTTAACAGAAACAAAGAATTTCATCAGTGGAGAAAAACAATGGACAGAACTTTGAGAAACCATCTTCCGTAGGACTTCTGTCGTCATTGAACCTATTTAATTTCCCAAGTGTCCTAAATCTCCTAAGAGTAGTTGATGTGCTATCATTATTCTGATAATGCAGTTTCACTAACAACGCATGGTCCATCAATGGCACAGTCATTGCGAGGATATCCGTAGAATAATGACCACGAGATGAGCGTGCTTCAAGTTTTTATCGACACTGTGCGTGTGTCGTGCGCAAGCTCGTCTCCCGGCATTACCGCATATACAATGCTATCTACCGGTGCGGTTTTAAGTTTTTTTAACTACACTTAAAAATACCCATTGCTTTGGGAGCATACTGGTAAAATTTCAGATCATTTGGATCAGTCGTTCTTTTGTGATTGGGTTTTACTTTCAAAACTTAAAAAAAAAATCACCCTGTATATATACTTAGAAACTATGTATGTGGCAAGATAGCATACCAAAACTGTAAAATACCATGTGGCTAAAAATGAAAACTAAATAGAAGTACAATAAAGCAGATTGTTGCCTACATATACAGAGTTTCTATTTCTAAAATGGAACAGCAGGACAATACATCCATCAGTGCTATTCATAGTTGCATGCAAAAACCGGGAAAAAGAGTTAGATATAGTCATACACTAAAACGTGAAATATCTGTTATTTACCTTCATATGAAAACTCTTTTATACACCCTACTTGTATGCTACAATATTGGAATGAGATAAATCTCAGACTGGTACTTTTATTTATTTCATCATATTCTAGAACTTAAAATAATAAATGCTTGGATACTGTAATGACTTGTTCATAAAAATACAAGAATTAAACACAATCCTATAAAATTATTATTTAAAAGATAAATGTGTTGATAGTTCTTATGGCGAATAAGTATTTTGAAACGCCGAAATCGAAACAGAGATTAAACGAAAGACAATACGTTGCAAACACCCCTAAAAGATATTAGATATAATCCGCTTGCCTATATATCAAGCAAAAATCAAAAATGAAATTCATAATCTTGTAAATGTGGTAGCAAGGATAAAATGTTTTAAAGGGGATGTCCTACAGTATCTAAATGAAAATACTTGTTTACCGAGGGTAAAAATAATTGTTTTGTGAAACAATGATTAACGATACTTGGTAGTGTGTAGGATTCAGCAATAAGTATCAAATTAAGAAAACCTCAATACTTTTATTTCTTAATAGGAAAACATGTATACAATGATTTAATATGTTCGTTAGAACCACCAAAATGTTTTTCTATAGTACATGTGTAATTATCCGTATTTGCATAGTGTAGCGATTTGTCACTTTATATTTTTCAAAAATTATGGACATCAACTGGTCTTTGGAATTTTTAAAAATACTTTTCTGTCATGTATTCATATATAAGTTTGTTAGAATAACTTTATTTTGAGGGGGGGGGAGACAATAAGAAATCCTGTAGAGTAAGATTTAAATATCCCCCTACCCCATCTCCACAATAAAAAAAAACAATGATAATATAAATTATTTCACAGAAATTTCAATATACGATTAATTAATGCGTAAATTAATCCGTAAAATAAATCTATACATGTACTTTTATTCATTAAAACACATTTTCATAAAATATTTTTCAATTAAATAAAATGATTAAACATATTTTTCTGATTGTAGCTTTATAAAGTGGTATAATTTAAAAGATATTTTATATTTGAGCATGCACTAGATTTATGTGGATTCTTGCTGGAAGAGTGAAGAGATTATTTTCTCATATTTTTATATGCGATTGAGAAATTTGTAGAAAATTTACATAACATACAATATATCGCTTCTGGAGAAAAAAAATAATTATTTCACCAAAATCTTTGAAACGCAGCACTAAATATTAATATCACATGTAAATATTTCCATAACTTAAAAAAAAAAAAAAAGAGAAAATGACACAGGCTTACATAATCACAAAAATATTTCGTACGAAAAAGAGATTATATTTTGGTTAAGAATAATTTTCTATGGGGGTTATAACTACCAATAATAAAATGTGATGCATTTTTGATTCGAGAAATTTCAGTACCCAATAGCTGTCTTATCGTTTTCGAATTTAAAGCTGTCGACTAAATTCTAAAAGTGCAATTCATAACAAATTATAGATTATTTTAATGTCAGTTGGTCGCTCCCAATTATGTATCTAATTTAATATATTAAGGATTCCGCACATCTTCGGAGGTGATTTTTTTGAACTTTTTGAAATTTTCCCTTTATGCCAAATCTTTCTAATGACATTTAAGTTAAAACTTTGAAAAATAGATGAACATTTTAGAAATTACACGGAAACGATTTTTTAAAAGTGAAAAATAGTCAAAATTTTGTGAAAAATTGACATTTGTGACAAAACATGATAACTAAAAATTAAATCAATGCATTCACATTTTGTAAATTGGATAATAAAGAGAATAACTTTCTCTAGGACATAGAATAGTCGCATTATAATAGCATCTCTATCGCAGAAGCTATGGCACTTGAAGTACTAATGTAATGAAAAATTCGGAAAATTTATTTCAACTTTTTCACTTATACCAGCGTAAATATAAAACTAATTAATATATGATCATGATTGTAGTCTATTCCCTCAATAAACAGTAGTAAAAAAAGGAAAAAAAAATGTCATTTTATGCATAATTTTTTGCTATAAGATGTTTTGCGTACAGTAAAAATCTGAAAAACTTCATCTTGAAAAAAGCTAAAAATAACTTTTAAAGGCGTTTCTTGCTATACAAAAATTATTATCCTTTAAAGGTTCAATTATATACTGCATGTATTTTCTTGAACATATAATCCAATTTAAATGCTAAATCTCGAAAAAAAAAGAATGTAAACATACATTTCAGCTTACTTCCGGTTTTCAGGACGATATTTCCGGTTTTAAAATTCTTCAGCAAGCTGTGGTAGATGTAACTTCAAACGGCTTTAACTTGGGTTCTAATTCAGATACAGGACACAGTTAAAGCAGAATTCGGTAGAAAAAAGATCGGATTTTAATGTTATTGCAAAAAGGAAAAATCGTTACTTTCACCGAAAATGACATTTCAAAGATGTGCGGATACCTTAAACCACTTTCTCCTATTTTTTTCCAGTAAACAAAGTTAGTTTACATTTCCTGGTTGTAACTTTAAATAATGTATTTTTAGAAAATATTTCATTTCAGAGCATGTACCAGGTTTATGCATTTTTCGTTTGAAAAATATGCAAAATATTTTCTACAATTGTCATATGCAATACAGAAATTGATAAACACGTGACGAAAATCCTAACATTTCGGTCAGGGATAGAAAAATTGATTGAAAACGAATTTTTGCTTTGTAGAAAATAGTGTTTTTCCTCAAAAATTGTTAAATATTACTGTTTCCATCAGCTGTGTAACAAAAGAAGTTTTTTATGACAGGTATTCATTTGAGTAATCTCGTTAAGCAAGTATGAATTCTTATGATTTAAACAACAATAATTTTAGTTGTATAGTTTTAGAAGATAACAATTCTTTTATATTTTCGAGTACGTAATTAATGTTTACATATTATATTTCAATTTATTCTATTTTAAAAGCACTACAACTTAATATAATAAATCTTACAAAATTTGAATGCATAAATCTAAACTCAAAAAGTTATTTCTGTATAATTTTCTTAAGTTATGTAGAGCTATTGTAAAATTAAAAAAAAATCTTAACGACGAATTTGAAAGAAACCCAAATTTTCTTCTTTCACAGTAAAAAACAAGAACGAAAAATCATGCGTCAAGCATAGATTATGAAACTCTTTGCAACACAGCCAGAAAACTGTAACGAAACTTCACCGTTAAATAAGGTGAAAGAAGATATGTAAATAAGAATCAGTTTAGAAAAAATATAACACATTAAAAAATACCGTTTTCGAAATTACCTTCCATTGTCAAAAAATTAGTCGAATTATTTTGTGCAGCGCTGTATATGTTCAATAGATGTGGATATATTGTATGATAAAATTTTATTCAGTTAGAATATTCCAATTAACAATTTTCGCCAATCGATTGAAATGCACTCGAAATCTTTTGTACAGCCCTGTATATTATCTGAAGACATTTGTACACACCACCTATTAAGCAAAAAGGCAACTTAAAATTTACTTGCAGCAATTACGAAACGTAAACTACAATTTTTTTTTGCCTACCCCTGTATATGAATTTATTTATATTGCATAAACTTCTATTAGTCTAATAAATATAGTTCAGCAGGAAAATGCGTAAACACAATTAAAAACTACCCTTAAGCAATTCACTCCCATAGTCTATAATACTTACGAATTCTCTTGTTTAGCCCTGTATATGATCAACCGAGTTTATAAACACACACGTAAGAATTTATACACACCACGTAATATGAAAACATTTATTTAAACTTAAAAACACAAACCAAAGTTGAAAGCGCACTTATCACACATAGACTGTAAATATCGCACATGTACTGTAATCAATATCTTTTGTGTGTCCCTGTAAATAAACGTAATGCACACAAAAGAGCAATTTATAGTGCACCTCAGTAATGCATATAATGTTTGAAATAGCGAAATATCACTAAATTACACTGCAAATGATTTTTCCCCATAGAACGATGTGTAGCACAATCCTTTTGTTTGACCCTGTAAATGAATAATAAATGCTTTGCACCGCATATTCTACAAAAAGCATGTTTTAATGCGCTTCATATTTATATATCAATTTGATTATGTTTTAAATGACATAGAGTCATCAAAATGCACTTGAAATGATTATTCCCCATTGGCCGTAATGTAACGGAATTCTTTTGACTGTCCCTGTAAAAAAAAAAAAAAAAAAAAAAAAAAAAAAAAAAAAAAAAACTATAATTGCTACACACTTCAGTTGAAATAGGGAACATGCTATAGATAACGATAATAACATATAACATTTCAGGACAATCCGAGCATATTTACGGGAGTTAGAGCACGGACAGACGGCCAGACAAACCGAAGTCATAAATACTTTTCAACTAGGTTGGAAAGTGTTAAAAAAACTAATACCTGAAAGCTTTATCAGGAATGTGTGCTTCTGATTATGCTGTCTTGAATATGGGTGAGTATACAAAAATTCTGGATGTTAAATGCTATAACGGTTAATTAATACAGAATATTGTTAACACATTATAAAGTGGATTTTCACAGTTAATTTCAGCGCAAAAACAACATACTTGTAATATATATATATAGTCTTTAAATTAGCTTGTTATATCACGAAATTTCGTTCGTATTATATTTTTTTATAGAACACTGTATGGATTTTCTCTCTCGCTTCTCATAAAACTTTCCAAATTATTTTCAAAGTTCCTGAATTCATGTTAACGGGTCAAATGCAGAAAAACCCTTAAAGGAAGGATCACATCTTAAAATGGGACACACCGCTTTTTCTTCTTGTGGTTTTTTTTCTTTGCTAAATATGCGGCTTTTGAGTGGTGGCAGATTGACTGGATGGTTTACTTATATGAAGTCTGATTGATGACTTTTACATATAAAGCAGCAAATTCTTCTTCGAAAATGGTTTTTAAAACACTTTACTGATAATAATGGTAATTTATTTTAGCCCTACTTAATATATTTCTTACGTTTGATTTAACTTCATCAGAAAATCCAGCACCAATCATGAATTCTTTTGGAAATTTTGCATTGTAAATTTTATATGACCCACTTCATGGAAGTATTTTCCCTCCATTAATTGATAAAATTGCTCTTTTTTGCTATAATCAATTAATTAAAGATATGTCGCATCCAATGTTAAAACCAACTTGTGCGTTAAAACCAGATTGTTTAAACGAACACGAGCAAGATGCGATACACAGCAATAATAAAACTTTCGAAAATTTCCTAAGAAGTGTAGCAAAATTTGTCAGTATTTTCTATAATACGAAAAAAAATCTACTTCGATGGACATTTCGATCCCTTTGATTCTTTACTCAATAATAAAAAAATTCAAATAGAGTAAAATGGTCGCAAACATGATGGTATTTATATCCAGAAATTAACTGAGAAAAGCGTTTCCATGAAGTGTGAACAAATTGTTACACTCAGTTGTTTTGATATTTATTTTTATTTCAATCTCTTGGAAAATTAGATTGAATAAAACGAAACTGTATTCCTCAGACGTAATTCGATATTTCAAAATGACTCATAAAATCAATTTCAAGTAAAAACGATAAATTCTGATAAGTTTTTTGTTTTTATTTATTATTTCTTTTAATGCGAAAAATTTTCCGGAAGTTTTTTGTTTAAAACATTCAAGGTTTTCAAAGAAATGTATCGCTACTTTCAGAAAATTGAGCAAACTGCAATAGCAATATTATATTATATTTTTAAAATTAATACTTTAAATATTTTATGATATATGCCATTTATATGAAATAATGTTTAACTATGCTTGCAAAAATAGTAGCATTTTATTCATAATTTGGTAGTCAACTTGTGACTTTTGTTACGTTTCCAGGACTTAAAAAGTAGGACATACTAAATTCACAACAATACAACAGTTTATTAATTCAATTTAAGAAAAGGAGGGACAGAGGAATTTAAAAAAAAAAAAAAAAAAACTTAATTTATATGGCTTGAAGCAAGAGTAATAATTAAAACCTACGAGGAGAAAAAAATATTTACAACTTCACTAAAATCCAAGTACATTACTAATCACACAATAATTCTAAAACGACACTTCGTTTTCTAGAAGCTCAATCATCTCTTAATGTTATTTAACTAAGGACTTAGTGAACCTAAATGCAAATGAAAACATAACATCTTACCATCACCTACAGCATTGCTATAATTCTGTTTCTCATTTGCTAAGCAAATACTCGAATGTATCAAGTTCGGAAAGAGACTTTCGCTACGACATGTTGTTAACTGCAGACATGTTGTTAACTGCAACTAGAGTACATTATACGGCGAGATAATGGGTAAGGCGAAGTTTGTTTCTAATAGCGCACCATAGGTAGCCACCACATTAGGCAATCACACAAACCATTCGCACTTTGCAAAACCTAAAGGAAACTAAAATAGTCTTCTAATTTACCCACAAGTATTAATAATCCAGAACAACACTTCTCCGCGCAAATTTACAAGTACTCACCATCTCACCATATTAACTTTATAAAAGCGTAGCCAGGCATACCCCCGTTAACTATATATGAAAACTTGTATAAAAAGGCTAGTTAAATATTTGGAAAATTGAGAAGAATAACGCGATAGACACAGAAGAATTTCAGTCACTTTCTAAAAGTAGCTGGATGATAATTTATTTTCTACAAATTGACAGGTATTACACACCAATTCATGACAAAAATACGTACTTAACGTAATATGTCCACGCGTAACTTTTATACCATTGATTTGACTATGAAATACATTTTTTATGTTGTTTGAATAGTATTATCATGGCTTTCCGATACACATTAAATCATTAACCAAAAAGAAAAAAAAAAAATGGCACTTTGGAGTGCCGACAGAATCGAAAACTTGAACAATTACGTGTGTATTTTTTGAATCGTCAGGAAACGTTTTATTGGGCGGGAAATACTTTTAAATGAAGTGTTTTTTTTTATTCATTATTATAAACTACTACTACAAAAATTATATTACAATTTTTATTTAATTCGCTATTGTACATGAAAAATAATGCATATTATTTTACATACAAAAATTGCAATCTATTGCTTAAACCGTAAATTTACAAATACATGGAATATGAAATTTAATTAATTGGTATTCTTTGAAATGAATACCAATGAAACTTATGAATTTTCATCCACAATTTCAAAAACTCTTCCTCATTATCATTACCATCATCATTATTATCATTATATTCCAGAACTGATACTATAGGTTTATCTTAACTAAAATAGGAAACAAACAATTGTGATTCGAATCTACTTAAATATATTATAAAGACTGCATCAATTGCGCACAGGCAAGCCAATAGCGTAACCAATAGCGCACAGGCAAGCATGCGGTGCGCGACGCGCCGGCCCGCCCTACCTCATACCGAACTATACACAATACATGTATATATTTATATACAGAGGTGTCGGTTACAGTAACAGTGTCGCGAGTTCAATGGTTTTTTACCATCTCAAAAAATACCGAACGTGCCTATAGAAATTTTCACTTCAAAAACATATATTTGCTTGTCAAAATCAAATCGACAGTTTGTGTAAAGTTCATTATCATGTAGATGCAATTGGAATTTAGCTTACTGTATCGCCGATATTTTTCCGAATTTAAACGATATTCAGATAACCTGTTTATATATCTTGTTCTATAGTTTTGAATAATAAATTAGAAAATAAATGCTATCGTTCGTGCATGTGCAGTTAAAAATGTTTACGCAAATGCTCATAGATAATCAAATATTCGATATATTTATATTCTAAATGCAGTATAAAATTTCAACTGCACGTTGTAAAGTTTCTTCAAATTAGCATAAAATAAAATGACAATTCCTACAAGCTATGAAATTGTTATTTAACCCTTTAGCGGGCGGTGGTCACAAAAAAGGACACCTAATTTTAATTGCAAAACTGACAAAAGGTACCAATAATATTTAATTAAATTTTTAGTTTTATAAACTACGGGAAAATAAGCACGTTTTTATTTTCTATTAAATTCTTTTGTAAATTCTGGTGTCACTCGATAATTTCATCATTTTAAAAACAAACTTACTCCGTTCCGGAAAGGGTTAAAAATATATATATCTTCAATAAAAATTTTATAACGTTATGAATATACGAGCTATTTTTTCAAAAATGCATAAAAGGATTGTACATGGCCCACAAATTACATAAATAATTTTGTTACTTCTACAAACTATTTTGAGCATTTTACGTTACAGTGTGGTGAAAAATATTTATTATTTGAACGTATTGCCACTAAACTTTCTCCGAAATGTATGGATACAAACAATGTTTTCACATCCCAGAAATTAAAAAATATTTCATTTCATATTTCTCAAGGTATACTACAAATGTACAGGTTGATTTTTTGTTATATAATTATTTCAAATAAATAAATAAAATTTCAATTTTCCTTTTCTAACATAACAAAATGTTGTATTTTGAATTCATCGGCTATATTCTAGCATGAAATGGATTTATCTAGTTTCTTATTTGTAATGTATGCAGAACTAACTCTGTTTACTACTCTATTCACAAATGTAATTCAGAAAAAGTGATAGGAATGTGGCACATTTCGGTCGAAAAGAGAAAATCTGGGAACACATCGACTGTTTACATTTTATATAAATATAGCTTTACTGCAGCAAAATCTTTGAGTTTTAGCGCTGGGAATTTCTATTAAATTTAGATGCTCACATCTCTTGCAGAGAAAAAGTAAATTTGAATGATCGCTATCATTTATAAATATTTTATGTGCGAACGAATCTATTTTTGTTGTGCATGGGGTTCTATCTTATATATAAAAAAATACTTTTAGATGATGCTAATATCGATTTCCGACTACGGAATAAATATTTATTGAAGTATGAAAAGGTTTTCAATATACGCATATATTTTCATTTTTGCTTTTATTGGATTTCACACATAAATATATCAAGTCTATCGTCAGTGTACGATAATGTCTAAAACATCTTGTATTATTTACTAAAAAAAACCCGCGGCTTTGCTCGCTTAATTTTTTTAATGTGAAAAGTGGTATTTGTGTGCCCATTTTCATTAGAGGAAATTTTACACCCACATATAATTAAAAAAATCTAATTAAGCCATATTTTGAATAAACATGAGACTTAAATGAATGGGAATACCTAAAATTAATTCCAAATAAATAGTAATTTAGAATGTATTTCTAATGTTTTCCGCTCGTTTTATTTTTCATTTGAAATTTAATAATTTTTAGAAACGTTCATAGCGAGAATTTACATCATAAATGTAATGGTCATGCCAAACGACAAGCTTCTATAGTAACTATATCACAGAAATCGCAATTTTATAAAAAATTTTGTTCCTGCACATTTTGAAAATTCTAAATTTTAAAAGACTGTTCTGTGGATGAATTTGTCTCTGAAGTAAGAGCCATGTCAATTTCAAGTTTCTGTCCCGAACAATTTCAGATAAATCACAGTTTAGAGTACTTCCTGCTCATTTAACCCTTTTAAATTTCGATTTTTTAGAAATATTTTTAGCCTAATAATCATAATTTAGAAAGTTTGTAATTCATTTTTAGCTCATTTCACCCTTTTTAATTTCGAATAAAAAATAAAATGTTCTTAGTGAGAGTTTATATCTCAAATGTAACCACCATGGCAAATTTCAGACCTCTATACCAATTGTATCACATAAATAATAATTTTAGAGAATTTTTTGTACCTACACCCTTTTAAAATTTCGAATTTTTAGAAAACTGTTCTAAGCCAACATTTGCATATTAAAAATAGTTGTCACGCCAAATTTAAAGTTTCTATCCTTAACATTTCCATAAGAATCTTAATTTATAACGATTTTCGCGCTTTCACTCTTTGAAATTTCGATTTTTTAAAAACAGTTCTTAGCGAGTATTTACATCTTAAATGTAACCACCATGCCAAATTCAAGGCTTCTATACCAACTATATGCCATACTCGTAAATCTCAATATTAGAACTTTTTTTGCTCTTTCACGCTTTTAATTTTCGATTTTTTAGGAAACTTTTCATAAGCGAGCAATTGTATCTTAAAAGTATATTGGAATAGCCATGTCAAACTTCCAGCTTCTCTCCTAAACAATTCCGTAGAAAGAAATCATAAATTAGAAACTCTTTCCGCTCATTTTATACTTTTACATTTACATTTTTTTAGAAACCAATCTTAGAACGCAATTTTATTTTAAATGAAAAAAAAGTCATCCTTTCAAATATCACACAAAGAATAATTAATCAATAACCCTTTTAAATTTAGATTTTTTTAAAGTAGTGAAGTGTGTCCATTTGCGTCTTAATAAAAGCAGTCGCAGTCATATTAAATTTCAAATTTCTATCCTTAACAAGTCCTTAGAAATCATAATTTAGAACGCTTTTAGAATGCTTTCCCTCATTTAAATTTTAAAAAAAAATTTTAGACGCTGTTCTTAGCAAGGATTTATATCTTATTTGTGAGCGCCATGCCGAATTTCAAGTTTTTGATCTTTTCAGAATCACAAAAACTGTAATTTAGAAACTTTCTTCCTACACTTTTTAAAATTTCTATTTAAAAGAAAAAAAAGAAAGAAAGAAAGAAAGAAAAGAGACTGTGTCGTGTGTGCGTTTGCGTCCTAAAAATAAAACATTTCAAATTTCGAGTTTCTATCCTTAACAATTCGATAGAAATCAGAATTTAGAACGTTTTTAGAATACTTTTCCCTCATTTCAATCGTTTAAATTTCGATTTTATTAAAAGCTGTCCTTAGCAAGCATTGATAACTTATATGTGACCGTCATGCCAAATTTCAATTTTCTAGTCCTTAAAAATCACAAAAACCGTAATTTAGAATTTTTTTCTCCTGCACCCTTTTAAATTTCATTTTTGAGACAGTGTTGTGAGTGCATTTACGTCTTAAAAGTATCAGTCATTTCAAATTTCAAGTTTCTAACCTTAACAATTCCATAAAATCATAATTTAAAAAAATTTTAGAATGCATTTCCTTCATTTCACATTTTTCACCTTTTATTTTTTTTTAGAATCTGTTCTTAGAGAGCATTTACATCTTATAAGTAACTACCATTCTAAATGTCAAGTTTCTAGCTGCTTCAGTATCCCAAGTTCGCAATCTTAGAACTGTTTTTGATTCTGAACCCCCGGAGGTCAGTGAAACTGACATAAAATATAGCCTATGTTGAAGAAGGAATAGTCACCATTAATTTGCCCCCATTGCTTTTGAAATCGATTCGGTAGTTCCAGAGATTACCCCTAAAAACCAAAAACAAAACAAACTTTACTTTTTTATAATATTAGTACAGATTTTTATTGAAACTTAAATCTGAATCAATAGGATATATGTTTATGTATTACTAAAAATAGTAAATGTTTGTGCATAAGTGAAAAATTATTATTTTAAGCATTTTTTAATCCTTTCATCTTTTACCCGAGTGGTTTTATTACATAGGTATTAAATTCATATTAACTGAAGTTTAGATGCGATACGTAAGCATTGCTTAATAAATGGGGCAAATATTTAGCTGTTAGAAAAGGAATTACTCTTACATTACAACAATTATTAAGTTTCTAAAATAGAATTTTCTAAAGCGTTTAGCAAAGTTGTGTTCATAAGTTTTTTTGTTATTCTAACCTTGAAATTTAATAATTCGTAAATTTTACAAATATCTATGTTCTATATGAAATAAAGTCCTGAGTTAAAGGATCATCAACAAACAGCCCGAATAATTGAACATAGCAAGGTGAAAATTTTGGAGAAAATAATTCCTAGGACGTAGGCGGACAGTAAAAAAGTTTTTCAAAAATTCCACCTCTAAAGGATAGAAAGGGGAACAAACATTAACAAAATTTCTTAAGAATCAAATATTATAATTATGTGTTAAATGATAACTTATTTTCATGTATTTTTGTATGCTAAATCGAATGGTAACCAGTAAGTTCTTCTAAGCCCAATACTTCTTGAGATATTGATTTTCAAACTTGGCGATGTCTTTGGGGTCGAAACGCCGAAAATTAAAACATTATATATATATATATATATATATATAAATTTTCGCCTTTTTACCTTAATTAATTTATTCCAAATTATTACAATTCTACCCTGTACCCCTGTCTTTTTAATAATATCTTAGATATAATTTATATTTTAATTCCATACCTTTAATCCAAATATTTTTTAATTTATTTTTCTAAAAATCTTAATCTGTAACACTTCTTTGTAAGAACTTCTAATTTATTCCTTCATATTGTGAGATACTACATTTTTATTTCTTTAGAACGTTTCTTAATATAATTTTTATTTTTATTAAAATTATCATATTCTATATCCCATGATTTATTGCAACTCCCGCGTCTAACTATTTCACTTCAAAATTATGCCGAGTATAATAGAGAGTGCGACAGCCTTGCAACTCGCTCATTGATTAAATCACCCCTGCATTGGCGAAAGATTCCTACATCTCGCCGTGTATAAAACGCATTACATAATCTTGGAGCTCAGAATGTTTACGTTTTTGCCTTTTTAAATGAAACCTGCCACTTGGAGGAGATTATCTTCGATTGGGTGTACTTCTAATTTAATAACATCTTCATTTTTTCTATGGCGTAGCACAGCCAAATTAAGAATTTTTAAACTGAGTATTAGTGGAATTGTCTTTGTTAAGTGTCAATATATTTATTGATGATGATGAAGATTCCTTTTTACTTTATGGGAGAATACCTAGCGTATTTCAAACATCGCCTTCGATCGAGATTTTATTCGACTGCAAATGTTGATGAATCTAATAATGAGTCAAAAAATACATCGTTTGACAGTATTAATACGTCAGAGGTTCTTCGAAATAATTTAATATGAAACGGAATTCCATACAAATATGTATATATATATGTAATTACAAATGCCACAATGCCATTATAAATATCTATATATATACATATAAGTCCTGATAGCAGGGATCATCAACGCAAAGCCCAAATTACTGAACCTAGAAACATGAAAATTTCGGCGAAAATACTTATTAGACATGGCTTAATTTTTACTGAAAGAAAAAGCACTGGTGCTCTAATATTTTGCAGTAAAAACAACACTAGTGTATCGCTCCCCATCCCCGTCAGTCCCCTACACCCTCATATTTATATTTCATATATTATTTGCAAAGTTTAAAGCACTTTCGTCTTCAGCAAAAGAATTTTTTTAATATATTTTGACTATATGCATTTATATGCATTCATATATAATAAAATCTAATAAATGAACAGAGAAATTTTTTTTAAATCACGAGTGAATAATTTTCGTAAAATTCTACACGCCAAGGATTTCTTTGCATAAACTAGCAAAACACAACACACCGGAGCTGATCGGGAGCGCAGAATTTGAACTCTGGTGAATTTCCACAAATATTTAAATATTCACTAAAATCAAAGTTGCACCGGATCTGAGCTCCTGTGAGCTCTGGCGCAAATTAAGCATTGTTCAGAGGACATAGTAGAGCAGTAAGATTCAAAATTTTCATGCCTAAGAAAGGTAAAAAAAAAAAAAATTAAAAAACCTCTTGTATTCTTTAAAAATCGAATATTATAGTTATGTTTGAAATGATAACCTATTTAATGTATTTTTGTGTGCTAAAAGTTCGTGTCAAGAAGTTCGAGCCAAGAAGTTCGTGTGATATTGCACATTTTCTAACATGGAGAGCTCTTTGGTGCCAAATCCTCAAAGTTTCTATCATTGCAATATCTCTCTCTCTCTTATATATATATATATAATTTATATATTAATAATTTATATATATAATTTATATATATATATATATATATATATATATATATATATATTTATTTATTTATTTACTTATAACATGAAAAATTCTTAGGACTTACGCTAGCACTACGAATGTATTTTCTAAAATCTATATAAATTAGCCTCCAAACGTTAAAGATTATTTTTTCGACGCCCACTATTTAAAGAATGATACTAAAGCAGTCATGTATGGTACAGCATTCATGCTTGGAATTACATAAAAAGTATATACACGGATTGTTTAATATCGTTGGAGATCTGTTTGCAGTGATAGTAGTGCCAAAATAGTCTAAATTTAATAGAAATGCAGCTGTTGAAAGGAAAATCGAGATTTTAGAAAGTAATACATTCACTTAGAGATGTAGACGTGAAAAATTATTATTTTCACTATTTTTACTTTTTCTTGGCTTCTCTAAAAATAAAATTAAAGCTGTATTGAAAATATCATCTAATCTTAGTTATTAAATGCAATACAATTATAGGAATACTTTTTTCATATCGGTTTCTGAAATTCATGAAATAACTTTTAGAGAATATAGTTAATGTAAATTTCTTATTAGAAGAAAATACAGTTTAGTAAAGTTTTAACCACATAACAGCAAACTTAATCTTACATTCAATTTAAATATTTATTGAAAAAAGCGGGTCTGAATAGTATGCAAGTTTAATGATCTCAAACATAATATTCATTGACGAAAGATTCATTTATTTATACATACGTATTTTTTTATAATATGAAAAAATGATTTGAACAGGTAAATAATTGCGATATTTATGTGTTAAATTCGTTTTGGGGTTGAAAGTTTTAAAAAGCAAATAAAATTTTCAAATAATGATATGCTCAATTGGTAATTTAGACTCGTTAGTTAATCTAAATTTTCTGTTGAAATTTCTGATGTTACCATTAAAGAAATATTACAAATATTCTATATGTTTAAATGTTATAAAATAGTCAGAAGTCATTTTGCATCAGAAAATTCAAAATTCGGATTCAAAATTGTTTAAGAAATTCCAAAAAAAACTTTTAGGAGATATCGCATTAAAGTTGTCACTAGGAGATAAAATAACACAGATATTAAAAACATAATATATTAATATTTTAGCGTTAAAATAATCGAAAGTAGTAGAAAGGAAATAATGGTAAATAATATGCTTAATTGATTATCCCAATGATAAGATAAAGTATTTCAGGCTCGAGAGTACATTTCATTCAGGATTATATATTTATCACAACATGTCAAAATGATATCAAAATAAAATTAAGCTGGTAGAAATTAAATATTGTGTTAAATCCGTCAGTTTGTTTATATTAAATAACTCTTTTTACTATCGTTGTGAAACAAATTTCTCAACACTTAATAATTTATTAAATGTTGGAAAATTATTTATTAGAATTAGAGGTATTAGGTTGAAATATAAAATTGTAAGTGACAGTTAAAAAAAAAAAATTGAAGACGGGCCACGCTAGTTGCCATTTATTGGATATGTTTAACTCATTCATGGGCAGTAATTTTGAATATTATATGTCACAATATATCTCAAAAATCGACACAATATTCGTTTTTGTACAATTATATACTATGCATATGTATATTTTTATTAGAAGAACTACCATTATTAAAAATATTCGTTTGAAAAATAAAGACGAACGCGGAACACATATTTTGTTAAATTGTTTGTTTATCTTGGTCTTTTAGGTAACTTTATTTACAAAAAGATAAATATTGTAGCAATTCCATAACATATTGTTATATTTTCACAGATCATGACCCCCAGACCGAAAACCATCCTCAGTTCAAATGTTGATTTATATATATATATATATATGACATCTGTCATGCTGTAACTCCCTTATTTATGAGCCCATTTGGATGTCACTGAGTATGTGTATATGACATACCAAGGTCTGGACCGAGTTCGTTGACCAGTTTCATCCGCCATCTTGTTTTCAAATAGCTGCCAGTTAAATATTTTTATTTTTTTTTAATTCAGAAAGGTGTTCAAAAAATTAGAATTTGAAAAAATTGTTTTCGTTAAGTGTTAGAAAGTGATACAAGGATTTTGGAAAATTTTTTTGACTGTAAAAATGGCTGAGATATGGCAGTTTAAAATTCTAGGGTGGCTGAGATTTTGAAACAATCTGATTTTTGTTATGCTGAAAGTTGCATTCAAATTCCGTATTAACAAAAACCGAGATTGAATCTTCTATAATCGGTTTCCAATCATTTAGCTTTGGGTTTTTGAACAAAATGAGTTGAATTTTTAAAAACATGAACTATGAAAGTTACCTTTTCTTCCCGGTACAGACCGGGAGGTCTTTTTTGTTTGGTTTTCTATGTAAAAGATAAAAATTTACCATACGCAGTGTGTTAATATTAAAAGAAAAGAGAAGCCTATATTGGGAATAACCTATTTCTTTTAAGAGAACATATTGTTATAATGAACTACAATATCTTAATAATTAAGTTTTTCATCGGGCTATTCATTGTATAAAAGAAGGATTAAGTAACATATATATATATATATATATATATATCTAGAAACAAAAATCGTAATAGCAAGATCAATGTTTTTATACTAAAAATGTCTTGTTCCAATTTTCTATAAACTCAAAACCAAGATCAATCGATACAGCTCGCAGTTCAATTGTGAAATAGATAGCAAATACAATTTTATTCACATTTCAAGTAATGTTTTTTATTTTGCTTGTGTTCATTTCTTTCATTTTAAGATGGAAGCAGTTTCAGCAATGTTTACGCTTTTCTTAGTGAAAGATTTCTGTCATTGCAAATGCTATATGTATTTTTTTCATTACTGGCATTGTAATTTAAGGCACATCTATAAATCTATTTTACAATGCTGCATCAAAGTTTTCATATCGATAACAGCTGGCACGAATCATGTTGCTCCATATTACTTATATATAGTCTTTCTTTTAGTTCATTGAAATTGTAAAATATACTGATTTTGTAGTATTTGGAAGAGATTTTCTTAAAATTTTTAGTCTGGCTTTTCTATAATATTCTTTTTCTAAATAAAAGTCTTGTTACACTATTCATGGAAAAACCTCTATGAAGTAATATTTTATGTAGACTAAAGTTTTTGTTTTCATCAATTATTTTTGTAATCAGAAATTAATATTAAAGTATATTTCTATCTAATATATTAAAGAAAATAATAAAACGAGTAATAATAACCTGATAAGACATGAATAATTCTTTAAAAGATGGAAAATATATTTTGTGTTTAAAATATATTTAAAATGGATTAATAAGAGTAAATCATATTTACTCTTACTATATGTCTTCTGAGATAGGTGGTTTCTGAATGAAGATAATAAGTACAGCAAAGTCTCATGCACTACATACAAAACAATATTGAATTAGCTTATTATATTTCGTGTATATACAGCTTTAAAGAAGGAGTTAATTTAAGTTTGCCTGTTTTTTTTTCATTAAATTTTTTTCCAAGCATTATTTGATATATTTAAGCAAATTATTTTAGCATCATTTGTAAGACGTATTGAACTTTTTATAAATCTATACATATATTTTTTAAAGTACAAACACTACGTCTGATTACTTTATTTTTACATAATATAAGAACACACATTTTATCAGACAATGTACTTTAAAAATATATGTATAGTTATTTACGGACCGATGACTGGTTAATTATCCTATTATGTCATCTGAAGCTGCAAACTGTTGGCCGATGACTGTTCTCAACATGAATAAAGTGAGAAATTGCCTGGCTAGGACGTCGATCTGGGTAGCTTAGTGGCAGAGTGTCAGCACGGTACGCTGAAGATCCCAGGTTCGAGTCCTGGCCCAGGTCAATTTTTCACTCATGTTGGATTAGTGTGTTTAATTGTCTGATAAAATGTGTGTTCTTATATTATGTTCACACACACACACACACACACACACACATATATATATATATATATATATATATATATATATATATGGAGGATTCCATTGTGAACACTTCATGTAAACGATATGAACTGACACTATACTATTATTATCCATGATTAGACATGCGTGAGTTGTAAATAGTTTGAATCGCGAGATTTGACTAAGAGCCAGTTTTCTAATTTTTGTTATGAAGCAAGATATAAAAGGAATATAGCCGGTAAAGGTATTATTAGGCCTCGCCGGATTGTTGTAAGCTAAATTGTTGTTATATAGTTTTTGCTAAAAGTGTATTAGTTGAAATTAAAGTTAGTATTCTGTTGTTCATCGATTATTTGTCATATTGGTTCAGTAAAGTGACTATTTATACATAATCTTCTCACATTTTGAGGGCTCGGATGCCAAGATTATTAAAAGTAAAAGCCACTAGTAGTGAAATGGAAACCAAACGTAAAGTGTTATAAAACGCCAGTATCAAAAGTTGGGTTACGAATTAGCAAGGTGAAACCGTAATCGTATCACTTCAAGTACAATTTTTGAAAGATAAGCATGGGAACTCTCAATAAAGCTAAGAGAATTGATCTAATAAACCTCTGCGAAGAATGCGGAATTGAAGCACCAGAAAAACTGACAACACCCGTCCTAATAAAGTTGATCAAGAGTTGGGAGAGTTACGAAGAAGAATTTATAAGAGATCGATTAGAAGTAGTGATAGCAGCTAGAAATGAAAAAACAGAAGAAGAAAGAGAAGAGAAACAGAAGGAATTAAAGCAGAACTGGAAGAGAGAAAATGGAAAATGGAATCGGAGCAAAATTTTGAAATTCAGAAATTGCAGATACAAGAAAATTCAAGAGAACACATTAATGAAGACCCAAGGACAAATCCAGGTAAGCAATTTGATTTGCTTAGATTATTAACAAAATACGATAGCTCGAATGATATTAGTTTATATTTATCTATGTACGAAAGGCAAATGGCGCGAACAGGCATTGATAAAAAAGAATGGGTAAATTATTTAATTAATCTAATGCCGTTAGATGTGATAAATATAATAACAAGGGAAAACGAACCTGAAATTCCCGATTACGATTACATAAAAAATATACTACTAAAACGCTACAAGCTATCACCAGAGGAGTTTAGGATGAAATTTTTCTCATCTAAAAAGGAGCCATCAGCCAATTGGCGAGATTTCGCTTATGAGACAAAGGTGTATTTTCAGCAATGGATTGAAGGTCTTCAAGTAAATAGCTTTGAAGATTTAGCAGAATTAATTGTTGTTAATCAAATCAGGCATAATTTACCTACGAAACAAAAACACATTTCATAGAGGAATTATTAGTAATAAAGAAAATTGATGACTTAATTAATAAATTAGATAATTACGAAACAGCACAAAGGGTTTACAATAAACAAACAGTTAAGGATACAAGTAGCGATTTTGATGACAGAAGATCGCGAGTGGCTGATTAAGCCAATTTGAAAAGACGCCAAATTGACAATAGACACAGTATGAATTATGGAAGCAAAGAGTCGCATATAATCTGTTTTGCGTGTGGCAACCCTGGTCACGTGAGTGCGAAATGTGCCATGGCGAGTAATACACAACGAGAATATTCAAATTTTTACCCGCAATATAATCAAAATTGGCGAGAAACAAAATACCAAAATGAGACCCAAAACACGCAAAGAAAAATTGTTAATATGGGAATGTTAAATGGTAAAAAAGGAAGAATCTTAGATATTAGCGGAATAAAAACAAACGTAATAATCGATACAGGAAACGATATTTCAATCGCCAGTTCAAGATATCATGCTGCAATAAACGCGCCAAAACTAACCAGCGACAGTATATCTATATCAGGCATAGGTGAAAAATAAATTAAGCCAACAGGTTTTTTCTGGCATAAAGTCTGCATGGATGATACAGAAATCGAGGATAAATTTTACGTTGTACAAGAGACGGACAGCGACTTAATAATAGGTAGAAAAGCAGTAGAAGGCATGACGTTAAAAGTAACGGAAGAGGGTGTTAGAATAATAAGCGGCAACACAGTAAGAGTAGGATACATTAAAATCAAAAAAATACCGACAAAAATTGATAAAGCAAGTATAAACAACCATAATCGAGGTTGGCAAGATATGGTTAATATCGACTGCGTAAATGACGAAGCGAAGTTAACTCACATTACAAATTTAGCAAACAGAGAAAAAATAAGAAAATTAAAAAAGATTTAGCAGAATAAAACAAAAGATCCAGGATTATCCGATGAATGGAATGTTGACTATCCATCTCCAGAAGAAAATTATGAAAGAAGAAGTCCTGCACATGGTAGAAAAGACTATGTGAAAGATCGCAGTAGAAATTTTGATCATAAGGGAAATAACAGAAATTTTAATAGAACATTTGATAACAGAAGCGATAATAGATATAACCAGAGGTATTTTAAACAGTCATTTAACCATGAAAATTACAATAAATTTGAATATGGGAAACAGAGTTCCGAGAATTCTTACCAAAATAAATCTGAGATTCTGGAAAACTCTGAGACTGAAAGTTCTTTGATACCTCAAGACATAGCAGAAAATACTTCACCTAATTCAAAAGCAAGGTATAATCCCAAATTTTCCCCTAGATACATGAACAGAGGCTACTATCATGGTCTAAGTAATTATAATTATGGTGGCCAACGATCGTACGAGGCTAGTTATAAGGAACAAAAATATTCACAACCATCACATAAGAATTATTCTCATCACGTATTTAAAGGAGCCGATAGTAAACGAGATGATTATTCAAATTCTTATCATTCTAGAAGCAATAGGTATATAGCTTCTGAAGATAGAGAGCAATATCCGGAAAGAAATTACAGAGATATTAGATATGCAGGTTCTAAAGACAGAGAGAAATATTCAGAAAGAAAAAAAAATAACAAATCAAGATACTGATGTCGAGACGCCATCACGTCAGGATGACCGATTTGTAGGATTCCAGTGTGAACACTTCATGTAAAAGATATGAACTGGCTCTCTACTATTATTATCCATGGTTAGACATGCGCGAGTTGTAAATAGTTCGAATCGCGAGATTTGGCTAAGAGCCAGTTTTCTAATTTTTGTCATGAAGCAAGATATAAAAGGAATATAGCCGGTAAAGGTATTATTAGGCCTCGCCGGATTGTTGTAAGCTAAATTGTTGTTATGTAGTTTTTGCTAAAAGTGTATTAGTTGAAATGTAAGTTAGTATTCTGTTGTTCATCGATTATTTGTCATATTGGTTCAGTAAAGTGACTATTTATACATAATCTTCTCATATATATATATATATAAGAGAATATATATATATATATATATATATATCGGAGAATATACTCAAAAGTGGATGTAATAAAAACATTCAAGTAACGTATTACGAATTGTATAACCTGTTTCTTTTTAAAGTAGGTTAAAATTAGGATTTTAACGTTTATCTAGATGCTAAATGTCTAAGATAATATTTAACCAACTTAAATACCCTACTATAAAAAGAAGTAAAATGTTGTATTTTCGCTTATTATAAACAATTTTCAAATATAGATCTTTCAACAGGATCGTAATACTATTTTGCAAAAAAAAAAAATTCACACTATTTTTAGAAAATAATTTTATAAGCTTTAAATTAAAAAAAATATTTGAAATATAATTATTAATATATGATTAATAAGACTTAAATTTAATAAATCCATATATAACCTTTCCTTTTTTTAGTCAATTAGTTATTTTTTTAATAATTTACATAATATCCTAGCAAGCTCACTTTTTACAGTACATTGAATATAG
The DNA here is from genome assembly GCA_963931845.1 of Maratus michaelseni. Taxonomy (NCBI): domain Eukaryota; kingdom Metazoa; phylum Arthropoda; class Arachnida; order Araneae; family Salticidae; genus Maratus; species Maratus michaelseni. The sequence goes on along the minus strand of OZ007593.1, from coordinate 194,635,432 downwards.
TATATATTTTCTATTTAAAAATTACCAGAACCTAGTTCACTGATTTCGCCGACTTTGACTTCTCTTTATCGCTTTTATAAAATAAGATATGCTATCAGAAAGTCAAACGGTAAATTAAACGAAATTTGGAATCTCTTTTATTCGATTTAGGCTGATAAAATGTTCAATTCTATTTCAGTTATCAAAGAGATTTGTACGTTCTTTTCCTACCACGAATTTATTTATGAATAATTTCACATAAATTTGTTCATTCGAAGATCTTCAAAAATGAATCTGTAAGTAAAAAATTAAAATTTGATTTAGAATACGAAAAATAGTGCATAGGGTTTGAAATCATTTCTTTCTACATGCACTTTAAAAGCTTATTCCACTTATTACAAAAAATAAATAAATAGTCGAATAGTACATCTGTGTCATTTTTTTCCATAAAAAATCCAAATTATGTTTTATTCATAAAATATTTTCATTGCCATAAATAATTTTTACCCTACTAATGAATACTGGTAAAGAAGTAAAAGTATTGAATGATAAAATAATGTTATGATGTATATTAAATAATCAAATATATATGTTAGAATTGACGAATTATTTAACTCTCTGACCGCCGAGCAAATTCCCAAAATTGTAATGTTGTCTTCTATGTATTTTTTTAAATGCTAAAAAATGTGATTTTTTTTAATATGATATCAAAAACGTAATTACGTATATGAATTTAATACTTCAGAGTATAAATCATTACTCAATGTTTTAAAACTGCATTATATCTGAAGAATTATATTAATTTAAATAATGCTTATATTGCAGTGAAATCCACAGCTTGGTGAACGGATAGTTCACAAGGGCTGCAAAGGTAATAATAAAAATAACCGAGATTTGCTGTGAAATGAATAGCCTGCTATGTCATAATTAAACTTACACTTTTTGAAGTTAACAAAATTACAAATTCTTGTTCTTATAAAATTAAATAAGTAAGTGAATAAAAATTTTCGTTTATGATACGTATTGTGCATTCATGTATTGGCATTATAGATTGCTTATGCAAAATGCTCTACTTACAATACATGGTATTTTAATGTTTTTGTTTTAATACAATCTGTGTTTAAATTGGTACTTACTAGATATCAACATTTTAGGCTTTATTTGTTTTAACATTGAGTTCCATACATTTAAATCCCGTTATTAAGTTATTTTGATTTTTTTTTTAAGAACACATTTAAAATGTATGGATAATTTTAAATATCATAGCGGGAGCTAATAATATACGATAATATAGAGCTACTAAATAACGACTAGTATACGAATACTATATAATAAAGGACTAATACAGAGAGTATAGAGCTACTAACATACTATATCTATATGCTTAATAAGTGTTAGGTTCTATGGGCTTCTGGAAGCATAAACAAAATTTGTTATCGTAAATTATTACCAACAAGAATACGTTAAATGAATCAGAATCCATTTTTAACACTTTCCAACCTAGTTGAAAAGTGTTTATGACTTCGGTTTGTCTGGCCGTCTGCCGTCTGTCCGTGCACTAACTCCCGTAACTATGCTCGTTAGCCCTGCAATTTTCCTATGTTATTGTCGTTATCTATAGCGTGCTCCCTACTTTAACTGAAGTGTGTAGCACTAATAGTTTTTTTTTTTACAGGGACACTCAAAATAATTCCGTTACATTACGGTCTATGGGGAAAAAATCATTTGCGGTTTATTTTAATGATGTTACACAATTTCAAATACATTGTAATTGATATATACCACTAAGGTGCATTACAAAAAGCTTAATATGGAATAGGGTGTGCATAGCACTTATAGTTACTTTACAGGGACAGTCAAAAGAATTCCGTTACATTACGTCTATGGAGAAAAATCGTTTAATTAAATAATGTTTTACTACTTTAAACGCATTGAAATTTATATAGACCACTAAGGAGCATTACAAGAGGCTTACTACAGAATATTGTGTGTATAACAGTCATCGTTCATTTATAGGGACACACAAAAGAATTATCTACTGTCTGTTAACAATAATTCCTGGAAGTGCGTTTTAAGTTGCTGAACGCGATTTTAAATTTAACTCACTTTTTGTCAATTACTTGGTGTGTATAAATTCTATATTTCATATACAGGGCAGCACAAAAGTTCGCGAACGCATCTCCATTTATTGACAGAAAATCCAGAAGGAGAATTTTAAACTGTGCTACGTGTTTCCTAATTAAACTAAAATTTAGCATCCTATGTAGTATATATACAAATCTATAGATCATATACAGGGCTGAATAAAAGTATTCGGATATTTTTTCGAATATTGTGTATGCTTGAAATACATGTTGGAAATTCATGAAATTACGTTTTTAATTATGTTATGCGTTTTCTAAATTGTTTACTTAGATGTTATCTTTCAGCTTATTAAACGGTAATGATTTGTAAAATTATTTTGGAAGCGTTGGAAAGTGTTACATAATCTATGCTTGACACATGATTTTTCGTTCTTGTTAATTTCTTCTATCAGTTATAAGAAGAAATTACTGGATTCGAAAATTCTTCACGGAAAAATAACTGAAGACCAGAAAAATACCAATTTCATGTGCTTGTATACAGAAGCTTGTCAGATGCTTCGCTGAAATTGGTCTTTGCATACTAGTATAGATACATTACTTTGCATAGATCTACTTCATATTATGCATGCCAGCGCCATCTATTGGTATTTTTTTAACCAAAACTTTTGTTGTTATTAAAAAATTTCGATCTCCCTCTAATCCCATTCTTGCAAAACTGCAAATTTTTAGCATCAATTGTTTCCTTTTAATGAATTTTTAATGTTATAACGAACTTTTGGCGCATTTCGTACATATTCTAACTGCAATAAAATATATCTCAAAATAATTTACCTATCTGATTTGCCCCTTTTGAAAGTATTATGAACATCTATTAATATCAAAAATTGAACAAATATTTGCATTTAATTACTCTTAGAAATAATGTATGCACAAATGGGTTCTCTGAAAATATTGAATAATGAAACACTTTGTTTTAAATTTAAACAAATATATCACCTATGTATTCATTCCATTCCAGTTATGGAATGTTCAGAAACTTTTACTTCCTTCCTCTTTAATTTATTTCATCGTGTAGAGCAACATATGTTCGTTTCATTCATAAATAATGAGCTGATGAGAGCGATAAATATATTATTCGAATAGAAAGCCTTATGGGAAAAACGTCGCACTATTTGGATAAAGTTAAATGTATATTTCTACATAACATAGAAAATCAGAATACAACTCTGGCGTTGAATGGAATAAAATATTATAACGTAGTGAGGAATTTCAAACATAACTAACTAATGACAAAGATTTGTTTAACTTGAGATAAAAAAAAAAAAAAAAAAAAAATCAGCAATTTGTTCTTAACTTTAGTAACTATTGCGCCTTGATGCGTGTTATACAACTTGATTGTTTTGTAAATATTTTTTTTCTGTAGACTGCGTTTTCGTTATTAATTGTAAAATTGAACGTACATTTTAATTTTAAAGTACTATTGCATCTATACAAATTACTGTGCCTCTAAATAAAGCGGTGCCATAAAAATGAAATAAAACGCTCTGTAAATCTAAAGAATTTTACTAAAGATATATAGTAAACAAAAAAATACATATTTGCATTGACGGAAATAAAAATAAATACCAGCTTTTGATTTCATAATTATAACGTCTTTATCAAAATGTAATAATCTGCATAATCTATGATTATTTCCGTATTTTTTTAATCCATTACTTTATCTTCCGTTTGCTTATTAATTGAAATAAATGAACATAATTTATTATTTCAAAATATTTTAATACTTAAACATAAGAAGTTGGGAATTGTATGACAAACGTGACAAATGAGGTGAGTTCGTACTATAGCTAGTTTTATAAATATTCAGATCTTGGTGGAGTAGCTGTTGCACTCTTATGAAAAAAAAAAAAACATGGGTACAAAATGTTTTTTATGTACAGATTTTCGTATTTTAGATATTAATTTTATTTTAAGAAGTTAAGATTCAGTAAACTTTTACAAACCATTAATTAAAATTCAGTGACATTACAATATACTCTGCACCCCAAAATACACAATTCAAGACAATGTACAAAAATCATCGTTATTATTTTACTGAAAAAATGAATTATATCATCTGTTATTATGATATGATTAATTTCCGTAATAAAATAAGTATATTTTAAGTTGGCAAAATTTTATCTTTTGTTTACATTTACTCAAACTTCCAATAAGAAACTTTAGCCTAGCTTTGAAAGTTTCAGAACTTGAAATCCATATTTAGACTCATTTCCCATTTAAAATTTATTTTTCCAGAAACATCTCTTCAAAAACCTGTCGTTAGATTATATGATTGTTATAATTAAACAATTTTAGTATACAAAATCAGTTTTTAAATTCAGTAATACGGAAACAATGATTCCATCTTAAATATGACGTAATCACGATGTCAACTTAGAATCATTACCTATCATGGGATATCAATGAATTAATTACGTATGATACTTTTTAATAGAGTGAAAAAAAAACTTTTATTAATATCTTTTAAGTTTTGATTAGATTTTCTTAAAATTTTAAATGACTAGACAAAATTTTGAAAAAATCATATATATTAAATTTTAAACCATTTGTTTGTGTAGATTTTGAGCTGTTATACGCGGAGAGACGGACGGACCGGACGACAACTATAGGTGCTACGTTTTTATACAATTACGAACGCTCGTAAAAAAGAGCCCAATTTCTGGTTATTGTATACCATATAAAGAAATAACATTTTATAAAATATTTCAGACTTTCAAAGACTAATAACAACATATAATTTATATGTTTGCCTTGAAATGAATGAAATATGAATGACCAAGGGAAAACGTTAATAGTACACTTTTGTGAGATTTGAAGTGACACTAGTTCAAGAAATATAGTATTTGGTAGTCTGGGATCAAGTTAAAATGAAAGCAGTCATTTGACAAACATAGTTGAATATCAGGTTTTTACTAGTGATCCATAGTTTTTCACTGAGATTTCAAATTCCCCTGGTAAATGTTAAATCCATAAGCGTTTGATGCATTTGTATTTCAAAAATATCTCCGAGGAAATTAATATTTATAATTTATTTTTTCTAGGGACCATCCTTATATGATGTATTTTATTTTTTAGTTGTCAAATTAGTTCTAAAATATATACTTTTTTTATTTTAAGTGCTAAAATCTTGACGAACTATGAGTATGATTTTTACATTTCAAATCATATGAAGAACATATTTTAGACACATTTTAGAAACATGAAAAAAAAAGACAGAAAGAAAGAAAAGATACATTTTTTAAGAATAGTATACAAATAAAAGATGAAAAAAAATTGTACTTTTCTGAGGAGATACTTTAAATATACGACTGCATTAGACTCTCACACGTTTAAGATTGACAATGAAAATTTGAGAGCTTGCTGCCTAAATAAAAAAATATAAATGACTTATTTCGGGCTATTATGGTTTTTTTCTGTCCTTTCATAGCTTTTTACTAGGGTGGTGCGATAAAAGTCATGTTGTTATTTCCGTGTCGCCATAGGGTGGAAAATTTGCGATTGGTAAATACAAGAGAAAGGAAAAAAAATTCAAATCGGGCTTTACCTTCCAATCCCGCAAACCGCTTAAAAGAAAAAAATGAAAAATTATAATTTTTTCACAAAAAAATGTATGTATTTTTTATCGCTATAGTGAAAAATATATTTGCAGATTGTGCTGTTTAATAATAATAATAATAATAAAACCTGCGTTTAGAAAATATCTTCCAATTGCACAAACAACCTAAAAAAAAAAAAAAAAAAAAAAAAAATGGAATATTCGATTTTTTTTAGAATAATAAAAAAAAAAATACGTATATATATATATATATATATTTTATCGCTATAGTTTAAAATATTTGCCGATTGTACTGTTTAATAGTAATAATAATAATAAATTGCGTTTAGAGAATATCTTCCGATCGCGAAAGCGCAATAAAAATCGGGAAAAAATAAATTTTGAAGTGATTTTGATGTATTAAGAAAATAATCAACTGAGGTCATTTTGTGGTATCAGGTTAAGATTTAAATGTGAATTGATACTATTGAGCTGATTATTGAACAAGGAGTTTCACTAGAATACTTAGATTTGGTAGGCTATGGTGGTACAAATACAAATATAGGATGTAAAGGTTGGGCTATCAGGCAGCTTGAAGTGCTTCTCGGACGACCACTTTAGTGGATTGTTTGTTTATTCCATTTTGTTGAATTACCTTTCTGACATCTTTTTCAACATTTGGGGAGGGGGGTGAAACAACTGGCTCAACATCATTTAGTGGACCAATTGGACAGAATATCATTGGTTGTGAAAAGCTCTCAGTGATAAACTTTCAATTAATTGATTGAGAAATTCAAAAAGTGGGCAGACAACTCTTGAGCAAAGACCAAAGCTATCTTTTTGACGTCTTTCCAAATGACTTATCAAAGCGTGACCCCGGCCCAATTTCACATGACCTCACATTCTTGTACAAACAGAGTCTTTCGACTTTACGTAGACGTGCAAAACCCATTGGATGCCTTAAAAGTCATTGTGATATTTACTATCTTGCATGCCAGTTTGGTTTGAAATAAAATGCAGTAAATATATTACAAATGGGACTATTCATCTGTACAGAGCAATAGAAACTTCTCAATACTTGTCTGACGACCTGAGGAAAGCGGTATTCCCTGTAATTGAACGAAACTCGCTCTGTGGCCACCCGGAAAACCTACTGATGGCAATGGTCTTTGATAAGAGGAGGTACATAGAGAGCTAGGGCTAAGAAGACTATTAAAATCTAGGTAGACTGTTTCAAAATGTAAAGTCATCAGAAATTTAATCACTGCTACTTTAAACTTCGATGCGGCAAACTATACAGAATTAATTGATTGGAATGTAGCAAAATTATAATCTCCTACTCTTTCATGGAGAGTAACCAATGAAGAAATACACTCCTTCGTTTAATCAGGTGGTATCTCAGACCGGGATGCTAAATAATTTCCCTGATACACGCAAGCTGTCGATGCTGTGTGTCAAATTGGTAACGGAAGCATCGCTTAAGACATGCGGGCCCCGATCAAGAGATGGATTCATCAGTGCCACACTGAAATCAAGGTCCATGATACCAATCTTAACCACCAAATTGCAGTACAAAGTTGCGTCTAAAAGTCAGACTTAAACAGATGGAATAACAAATTATATATTTAAGTAATGTAAGTAGCAAACACCCTCATTGGTTGGATGGAGGGAAGGGTGTGGGTGGGTCATTTTGTGTACGTCAGCTGCATGTGAATCGTCGATTTAACTGGATAAGAGCAGCTGATGTATTATACTAAACTACGAAAAGTCCTTCTGGCCTGTACCGTCAGGAAAAGATAGCCTCAATATTGCTTAAATTTAAGATTTTAGCTAATTTTACTGAAAAACGCGAAGCTAAAATGCGTGGAACCCGATTACAGAAGAGTCATTCCCAGTTCTCGTCAATATGGAATTTGAATGAGTATCTCGCCAAATTAGACAGATATGGCTTCAGATATGACAACGTATTTTTGTCGCAAATTTTGGCAATATTTTGCCAATTGTCGCCATTCTTGGCAAGAATTTGACGTTGGCGATTATAAATATATAGTGTTACGTATGTAAGAGTCGAAACGATTTTTAAACAATGAAAGAAAATTTGCCGAAACCATGTTCACTGAAACTCATAAATTAAACCCGTGTATGGAGGAATCCTGCTGTATTGTTTCAAAATGTCAGCGACCCTAAATTTTAAAACTGCTATATCTTAGCCATTTTTTAAGATGGAGGCAAAACAAAAAAAATTCTCGTAAATCCTTGGATCCAAGCCGAACATTTAAAGGAAAAAATATTTAGGATTTCTAATTTGTTTTGTACATCTTTTTGAATTTGAAATCTTTAAACGGCTATCACAGTGCCCCCTCCAGGTGCAATATACCCCAATTCAACTGGGACCTGCAACCCATAATCAAAAACATATACAGAAAATTTGGTTTAATTATCTGCATAATTTCATACACTTTTCGATGATACAATAGTGAAAATGGAACAAACATTGCTATCATAGCGCCCCATTTTGTTATAATATTCCCAAATTCAAGTGGAACCTTCTAGAAATTACCAAAAACCTATAGTTGAATTTTGGTTCAATTTGAAGCATAACTTCATATACTTTACGATGATACAAAGAGGATATACACACGGACAAACGGACAGACAGACATTTTGTAAAAACATGTTTTCGGAATCTCTATTCCCTAAAATGTGTAAATCCGTCGAAAAGTGGTAGTCGAAAAAATTCGATTACAATACTTTCTTCTATTATAGATAAAATAAACTAAAAGTAAAAAAAAATGAAGCATTGAAACGCTTCTTTTATTTGGAACTTTATTGCATTCTAAATTACCATCAGGATTAATTTCAGTATAACCATACACTTTAAAAATTCAGTAAAATTACTGCATCTGTAATTCCAAGCTAACGTTTTTTTTTCTTTTTAATAAACGAACTTCCCCAATGATAAACGGGGATAAAGCATGTTTAAAACATCCTTGCAAAAAGTTGAAATTTACAGGATTTCAAGTTTAACTTGAAAAAGTAGCATTTCCATTAAAATTATAGCAGCAATTAGAGATAAAATACCCGTGAATATATCTTTTTTTTACATTGTATGATAATTATGCAGTTTATGGTCCTTAATGTACATCATTACTTCACAATAGCAAACTTCGCCTTATTTAATCGCATAAAGTTACTAACAAATTATGCAACTTCTAAAAATTGGTGATATTTATTTAATGTTTAAACAAGTTGATTTTATGATAGTTGGAAATGTTAAGCATTATTCAGATAAAAAATTATAAATCATAAAAATATTTTTAAACTAATCATAATATCATTTATATTTTTCGTATTATTTTTATTTATTACAAATAATGCAAAATCTGATTAGAAAATTTTATATTTCGGCTACAGTTTTATTCATTGTATCTTAAATAAGGATGGATCTCTAATGTAAAATGTGTAACTGAGAGGTAGTTTTTGCGAGAACGTGACTTTTTAAAATTTTTCATTCCATCTGTGAACGTGCTTGAAAGACAGTTCAATGCTCCTATTATGTCTTTTCAACAGAAATAACCGTAATTTTGATTAAAGTTCTGTTTATCGTATAAATAAAATATATTAATTTCGAAGCTATGCAGCACAAAAGTTTAAATAGCTTACAAATTTTAACACATATTATTAAAGGAATATTATTCAGATAGAAGCTTTAGTTTACTGTTTTTCAAAATTATTTTCATATATTTCAAATGAAATCCTATATGAAAAAATTATATTAATTTTATCAAAATTGATTTAATAAAATTGATCATTAAAGTATTGTAGAATGTGAATAAAATTCACTATTGATGCACGATATGAGAAAAATACACGACTATAGGAATATTTTTATTGAAAAGTTTTTTCTGAAAAAAATATGAAATACATTATGTTACGTACAAGATGTCACACTCATACAATACAAGCTTCAATGATTTGTGCATATATTATAATCGATGTTAAAACTCTACAGTTAAGGAAATATGATACATAGTATGAAACTAGTCGGATGTGCCAGCCCCAAAACTTTATTCTATCTGATACATGTTAATACTTAAAAAGTCTCTATCACATCGCCAATAAAATTAATATTTTCGTCATTTTGTGGTACGTCAGCTGCTTGCCAATTGTCGCTTTACCTGGATGCAAAGGATCCTACGTTGCACTAGCACCGGGCTTGCTCATTCATTCTCATGACGTCACAAATGGTGATCGGCCGCAACCAGCGATTGGTACAAAGCGACGCGCCCATCGTTTTGTGCCAATCGCTGTATGTCTTTCGTCGCGGCTAACCACCATTTGTGACGGCATGATGATGAATGAAAAAGCCCGGTATCTAGTGTAAACCCTGCTAGCAGCGGATCTGCCTCCCTATTCCTTGTTTTTTTTTTCACTAATTGTACTGGAAAACACGAAGTTAAAAACAGTGGAACCCGATTACAGAAGATCCATTCATAGTTTTCTTCAATATTTAATTTCAATGAGAATGGCGCCAAATTAGTCAGTTTAATAGAAGAAAACTTAAATATATTTTTCGTCATCGAAAAGCACTTTAAGATCAAGCATTTATACTTTAACGAAATAATAACTAGAGAAGACGAATTGAAACTCATTTAAACTAAGACACTTTATAAAATATGTTAGCAATGTAGATTATTAACTGTAAGCGAAAAGTTCACTTCGCCACGTTACACAAAGGATTTGTAGAACTGACGCATTAGCACTTGGATTTGTTGGAAAATATGCATATTTCATGGAAATATAAACCCAGAAATAACGCTTATTATGATCATTAATTAGATTTAATCATGCAAAAAAGGGGATTTTTTTTTTACTTACTGTACAAAATTATATAAAAAGCTAAAAATAATTATAAATTATTGGTAGGTGAAGGAAACTTTTCTACATTTAAAACCATTTATGTTTAATACTGAGTGAAATGATGGATATTTTTAGTTATTGTTATATAAAATTTTATCGGATAATGTCTTTTTTTTCAATAAATTGTTATTTAACCACTTCAACTGCCGCAATGAGATAAGTCGGGTTAAATATTGTTTCCATATCTCTGTGGTCGTTGAACCAAAATGAACCGAATTTACAAAAAATTCTTATTTTACAAAATTAGGTAGATTTAAAAAAAAAATCTATAATAGAATAAATTATTGTAATAAAATTTTTTTCGACTTCCGGTTTTCGACATATTTACACGTTTAAGGGATCAGATATCCGAAAAACAATTTTATACATAATGTCTGTCTGTCCGTTTGTCTGCCCTCATTGTATCATCGAAGAGTGTATGAAGAGTGTATGAAGTTATGCATAGAATTGGACCAATTTTTTCGATGTTTTTGTCTATTGTCTTTCTTGAATTTAGGAATATTCGGCCGGAAGGGGGCGCTTTGATAGCGATTTTTGTTCCATTTTTACTTTTTTCAATCTATAATAGAAGAAAGTATTGTAATCGAAACTTCTTTCGATTTCCGGTTTTCGACAGAGTTACACGATTTTTTTTTTTTTGGGGGGGGGACAGATTCCGGGAAACATGTTTATAGAAAACGTATGCCTGTCCGTGTATCTGTCCTGATTTTATCATCGAAAAATGTATGAAGTTATGAACTGAATTGAACCATTTTTTTGGCAATGGGTAGCGGGTTCTTCTTGAATTTGGGAATATTCCGCAGGAAGGGGGCTCTGTAAAAAAGAATTTTTTCCATTTTCATTATTGTATCATCCTAAATGTATTAAGTTATGCATAGAATTTAACCAAATTTTAAGCATATGTTTTTTTAATATTGCCTGCAGATCAAGTTCAATTTGGGATATTCCGCCTGCAGGGGGCTCTGTGATAGCCATTTAAAGATTTCAAATTCAAAAAGATGTATAAAAAATTAGAAACTGTAAAAGTTTTTTTCAGTTAAATGTTCGGTCTTGATTCAAGGATTTCGGAGCAATTTTTGTTTTGCCTGTGTTAAAAAAAATGGCTCAGCTGTAGCATTTTGAAATTTTAGGGTGGCTGACATTTTCAAACAACACAGCTGGATTCCTCCATAAACAAGTTTAATTTATGTGTTTTAGTGAACGTGGTTTATGGCAAACTTTCTTACATTTTTTTATCTATCGTTCTCGCACTATCTATTCATATTCGCTAGCGTCGAATTCTTGCCAAGCTTGGCGAAAATTAGCGAAATAGTGCCAAATATGTCTGTAAAAATAGATTGCCGCAAATGAAGCCTCTTTTAACTATACATTTTTAAATGATATCACTGTATTCCATTGCATCCATATATGTTAACTAACATAGGATGGAATTAAATGTAATTGCACATAAATCAATAATCTCATATATTTTTTTTGTTTTATTTTAACTACAAAAAGAACTGAGAGAGATAATATCGGTGGAAATCTAGCGTAGCATTATCGACTAAACAGCAATCTGGCATTTTTCTGTAGTACAGTGCGAACCAAAAGTATTTACCTGATTATAAAAATACATTACAAATAACTTTTTGTATAATAATGTAACTTGTATCATTGAATAGGTCTGTTTTACTAGTTTTTTGTGCAATAGATGACACAATTTCGCCTTGAAGAGTAACTCAGTGTATTATTGGTAAGGAAAACATCAATTCCGGCCGAAATAACGTCAATTCAAGAGAAAGCTCAATGTGTTCTTTGGTTTTACGAAACGAAATCAACCATTAATGTCCAGCGAACATTTCGACGTTGTTATGGACGCAACCCTCTCCTATGCGAAATCAATAAAGCGGTGGTATAACAGGTTTAAAGAAAAATGCAGTGTTACTGATTTGACCAGAATTGGCAGACCTAGTGTGAGAGACTGGTGCGAGTAGAACAATTGCTGACGTCGAAGAGCTGAAGACTAGGAAACAAGCTACTGTGTGTACTGTAACAGAAGATATCTTAAAGAACACTAGGATACCGCTCAGACATTTTCCGAGCTACCAAGGGTGCACACGTTAAATTTACTGAACTATGTGGTCTTATAAAAAGAATCATAACAGTACTTAAAATGTATCCATGCAAACATATGTCTAATTACAATAGTTTGAGCACAGTAAATATTTTTAAACAGGGCAAGGGTTCTCTTTATATATTATTTAAGATATCGCTTCATCAAGTAATTGAGTAACTTGTTGAAGCAATGACTTGTAATTCATCCAGTAATTGCTTCACCAAGTAATTCATACAGTAATTCACTTTTATTTTATTTTCATATTACTTTCATATAATATATATTCTATTTCCATTGTTTCTTCTGTCCATTCGATATAATAGCTAACTTAGCATCATGATGTCACAGCGAAAATGTGATTGCCACATTTAGCTCTTAGTTATTTATTATAATTATTAGCGTGTGTCCTAGAAAAAGAACGATGTGGAAATTATATGTGCAGTTTTTTTTGTGACTTTCATTAAAAATGCAGTTTTATTTTTTTTCTAAATAAGAAGTTATCACTCATATTATTTTATTTCATTTAAACTGAACATATAAATGTAACTCCAAATATGTGATTGGATGAATGAGTTTAACGCATGATAAGAAGGGCGTAAATAATAAAAATTCTCATGTGACTTTATAAAAATAAATGTAAATAATTTTCTTATATACCCAGCTAAAAATAAACTGCAGTTTTTCTACAGAAGTGAAGTGTTTTTGAAGTTTTTCTACAGTCAACTGTAGATTTTTTGCAGTGAAATCTTGACTGCAAAAATACTTCAGTTATTTTGTAGCTAATGTGAAGTAATTTTGCAGTGATTTATTTAAAAAATACTCTGAGCTATTATCTGCAAAAATACTGTAGTTTATGTGAAATCATTTTACAACCATCAATTAAAAAAAATGAGACTTTATATTTGTAGTAAATCTGCAGTAAATTTGAAGTATTTTTACAGTTAATAATTTATTAGTATATATTCTGATGTACCTGCTGTATAACTGTAGTTACTGTGAGGTAATTTTACAGAACTTACTTTATGAAAAGCTCGTGTTATATTTCTGTAGTTCTGTAGTAGTAAAAGTGATGTTAAAGCTTTTCATTTTATGTTATTGTTGCATGACTCACTATTTACTTTATTAATAATAATTAATACTGTTTTCAAGACTTTTATTTTAAGGATCTAATTAGAACTCCTGTGAAAATCCTCCCCTCCCCCCTTCTTTAAGTGAAGCAAAACAATTATTCAAATATATCAAACTTTAAAATTCAAAACAAATATACATTAAAAATCAATGAATGTTATTTATCGTTAAAATGTTAGAGCTAACCAGGGACCGACTTACAGATTTCGGGGGCCATGGGCAGAAACATAATAGTGCCCCTATAACATTTTAAGTGAAAACTAAATACATTAAATCCATTTCGTCTATTATACTAATTTACTATTCATACAGTATTATGTCATTATCTTACGCATTAATTAAAACAATTAAAGTGCTATGCACCATATATATATATTATAATTCACATTATAAAATTCAATTAAAACTTCTAATTATATAAAATAATTAAATATATATACTTAAACGTTTTTAAACTTAATCGTACAAAGAAAATCTAACTAGTTCGCAAATTAATTCAAATTATTTTTTACACGCATTAATATAAAAAGCAACAACTATTTTTCTTAATTTATTTAAAAGTCATCTTATTAATTACAAAACAATATGATAAGATGATACATAGATGGCGCCACCAAAAACAAAAAGAAAAGCAAAATAAAATTTCTGCAAAATTACTGTAGTTTCTAAACTGTAGTTATTTTGCAGTTGTATTAACATAAAAAAACTGCAGTGATTTGTGCCAAATCACCACAGTTTTCCAACTGCAGTTTTTTTTAAGTTTCACTGTAGTTCATTTTTAGCTGGGTATATACATAAATGTTATTTTCTTTGAGTATTTGCTGTAATCCTTTACGATTCGTGTAATCGCAAATTTTCCATTTAAAGATTTAGCTTAGGCACTCAATCTTATTCGAAGTTTTTTTTTCAATATTAAATTATTTTTCTTTTGAAATTATTATTAATAAATAATTTTAATTGGATTCATAGCTATGGAATTAAACCGTTAATGCACCTTTTAAAATTGATATTACGTACTAGTTAATAGTAACTTCACAAAATTACTATTAATAAAACAGTGTCCCTCACAAAATTCTCTTAATAAAATACGGCTCTTCACAAAATCTATTTTTATAATAACATACTATTTTTTAACAATTTTCATTTTCGAAATTAATATATATATTTTTTTAATTAAAAATATATAACAATTAAAAATATATATCTTCTAAATTAATTCAGTATATAAATAAATAACCGCTAAGATATTTATTCCACGCCTTTAAATAATAAATTAATTTCGAAGTACACACGCACAGAGCATTTATAAAAATTCACTTCAAAATCCTATCTTTCACGCCGTCAAATCACCTAAAAACGAGAAATAATCCTGCTTATTTGACCATCCTCCCCTTATGACCCCATTCAATCAAACCTTTCATAAGACCCGGTTGCTCAGTCCGTAAGATTTCCAACCGTTACACCTCGGATCGAATCTCATCTCGGCAAGTGGGTAAAAATGTTCTTTTAAAATATTTACAAAAAAATATGATAAGATGATGCATAGATGGCGCCACCAAAAACAAAAAGAAAAGCAAAATAAAATTTCTGCAAAATTACTGTAGTTTATAAACTGTAGTTATTTTGCAGTTGTATTAACATAAAAAAAAACTGCAGTGATTTGTGCCAAATCACCACAGTTTTCCAACTGCAGTTTTTTTTTAAAGTTTCACTGTAGTTCATTTTTAGCTGGGTATATACATAAATGTTATTTTCTTTGAGTATTTGCTGTAATACTTTACGATTAGTGTAATCGCAAATTTTCCATTTAAAGATTTAGCTTAGGCACTAAATCTTATTCGAAGTTTTTTTTTTTTCAATATTAAATTATTTTTCTTTTGAAATTATTATTAATAAATAATTTTAATTGGATTCATAGCTATGGAATTAAACCCTTAATGCACCTTTTAAAATTGATATTACGTACTAGTTTATATCATTAATATTTCTCATCCATTATTGTAATCCTGCAAAATTCAGGAATATACACGGTGACAAGTACTTAATTTATATACTTTCGAAAAGTAACATCTTGTACATTTTATATGAATTAATTTTGAATTAAAAAAATATTCTTGTTTCGTTCAACATTAGTATAATATTGTTTTAGATATACAGCGTGTATTTTTTCTTTGAAGCTTTCGCTTTTCAAATTTCTAGTTATAGAAAAGTGTTCAAAATGGGTATTATCTGGAGCAGAAATCTCCTAGAAACGGCGCAAAAATTAGTCTGGTCTCCGCCGCCGTGGTTGCAATGCTTCTTCTTTCCTTCGTTGCTTCTATGATGTTCGACGATTGCTAATTGATATTTTGCTGAGCCAATTCGGCACAGCGCAGCGAAGAAATAATAGCTGTATGTGAGGAGATACTGGAGTATTTGCTGGACTTCTTTTGGTAGCTATTATTTGTGCATCTCTTTTGGTTGGGCAAAAATACTGGTGTCTTAAATATGAATCTACAGCCGTATCTCTGCCATGTTTCTGTGAAATAAATAGATAAATGTATCTTTAAAAGTGAAACAACATATCTAATATCACTACTATACTTTGTTCGAAAAATAAAATGCCTTCAAAATTTATATATATTATTATTATGAAAATCTTATAAATATATTCAGTAATGTTTTGTAGTAGATAATTGGTGGATCGTCTATTTCGGTAGTGTTCAGAAATTGGTTATTAGGGAAAACATCGTTTACTCAATGTTTTCCTTTAGACTATGATATGTTTTTTTTTTCTTTTTACATTGATTTATTTTTAAACTATCGGCTTTAAAACTTTTTTTAATACTTTATTTTGATTATATATTGATTATATATATATATTTTAACAAATGCAAATCTTGTACAAAATATTTAAAATATATTAAATACGGAATGCCACCTTGAATTAATGCAAATTAATTCTTTTTCTGAACCTTTTGTGAATATAGAAATGTTTTTGAAAAAATGAGAACTACTTAGTACAAACTAAATCTGACAACGTAATTTAAAATTATATCACTCCATTGATCATATAAAATACATTTTCTTATACATAATTGACATTCACACATAAGTCAATTCGAGAAATTTTCCCTTAATTAGTGGCATCAGGTCTTCTTTGAATTTCACGTGAATAATGTCACGGGCAAACACTTTTCTCCAATGGAAAATACTAACATCGACTTTAATATATATCTATTAAATTTTAGTGAAATCAGGGTACTGAAATATCGCACGTTAAAAGGAATAAGCTTATGTATTTGTGGACGATATAGTCTGTAAAAATTACCCCACTTTCTGCAATTGCAGTAAAATAGCAATATTTTCCGAATGATAACCGGTTCATGATTTAAAATTTGACGACTTTCACCAGGGATAGTTTTTTTCCTACACATCAATACGTATCTGTATTAAAAAAAATTACTTCATGAATCATGTACAAATAATGCATTTATATTTATTTAAAACATGAAAGCGCTTAACAATCTTGCCGTTTTGTCAGTATTTAAAACAAATGTTTTGAAGTCTTAAATAAAAATGTGTTGATTAACAGAAAATTTGGTAGATATTAAAATGGGTTTTATAAATTAAAGTGCAATTATGAATTAATTTTCTCAATTATAGCCATTCATTAAAAAGTAAAAAAAATTAATAAATGTTTATGGATATAAAAATTTCATCTAAAAATGCGGCAACAGGAAAGAAAAGGGAGAGAATTCAGCGAATATATGAAATAGTAATGTTTAAACTACACTGTTAAAAATTTGCAGCAAACTGTCTAGTTATTTGACCGTTTTTATAGAAAAATGTTACATAACCGTAATTTAACTGTATTCTGACCATAATACTGGCATTAATATGGTCTGTATAGAGTTAAATTACGGTTATATAACCGTTTTTTGTAAAAACGGTCAAATGACCGGACAGTTTGCTGCAAATTTTTAACAGTGTAAAATAAACGATTTCAAATAATTGTAAAAAAATTAACTATTAAAATATGATTCAAATTACCGATATCTGCTTATCATCTTGTCATTTTTTACTGTAAAATTTGTTTTGTATTCATTGATATTCTTGCTTTTTAATTATTGAATATGATTTTTAATATGACTTTACCTTTTCACAGAGAAATTTCTTTTTTTAATTATATAATTCTTGTTCTTTTTCTTTTCCTGATAATTGAGACATAACTTTTGGCAAAAAATTCTCATCATATGTAACTAATATTCATGCTTAATAATCAGCATTGATTTAAAAAAAATAGTTTTCGTATTAAATAGGACGTTATATTAACCTACTTTCTGTAATTGCTGATATTCGTGCAACTTACAATTTTTTTTTGGAAATGCCCGTTTCATTTCGCATATTGTCTCTTTTTCCCATCGAAATGTATACTTCAATAATATAGTTCCTATTCCTTTTCTTTACCTGATAGTCATGATGTCATATTTACTACTTTCTCTACTTAGCGATTCTCATGCTTCTGGCAGTAATAACAAAAAATTTAAGGGGGGAGATCACGTTGAACAGCCTGAAAATTACCCTAATTCAACCAATTCGAAAAACTCTGTAGTTTGAAAACCAATGAATGAAATACAAAAAATAATAATAATAAAAAAAATCTATAATTTCACACATTTTTGAAGTTAAACAAAAACAATAAAATTATATACATTTAGCAATATTAATTAATTAAATGATAATGACAAAAATGGCTTTTTAAAAATATAAATACTAAAATATGTAATTTTCGCGCAAGATTAAAAAACTTCTGTTGCTGACACATACTTAATATTTCATTTATTTTTACTGAATACTACTATATTTTACACTGAACCTAAATTTAAAAGTATATTAAAATTCATTAGCATAATTAATGGCTTTTATAATGATATTCACTAAATTTACCAAAAATTTTAGATTTAATTTTACAATACAAAATTTTCTATGGAAAAAATCAGACTAAATTTAGGTTCAGCATAAAAGCATACATGAAAATTAATTATACGCAAAATTTGAAGGTTCTATGATAATTAGTTTTTTAATGAGAGTGCGCACAATACCAAAACACTCTGTTTTGAGAAAAGGGCTTCAAAGGTATCTTTATAGAATGACAGGAAATGGCGTTTTACAAGATATATTTAGCTATAACATTTGTTCTAAATGGAATTTTTCTAAAATTCTTTTTTCAGTGTATTTGTAACATTTCAAGGCATCCATGCTATTTTTTTTTGAAAAATTGATTTTCTTAAATCTTCAACGTGATCTCCCCCCTTAAAAATGTCCGTTTAATATTAAATATCACGGCATACTTTCCCAAGCAAAATCTTTGTTTAATAATATAATATTCTTGTTCATATTTTCCCTGTTAATTATGACGAAATTTTGACTGGAAACCTCTTCTCTATGTAACTGATATCGATGCTTTACGTATAATAAAATATATTTCAAATTCTCGTTTCAAATATGACGTCATAACCGACTTTTTTTTAAATTCTATCAAATTTTTATTTCATTTTATTTTTTTGCGTGAGGATAATTTAACATTAATTGCTCAGGAGATAATTATTATTGGTTTTGAATTTTTCGCAACTGTAAAGAAAAATGGTTAAATTTTATAGGGAAAATGCCCGATGATTCTTTAAACAAATGGAATTTAGAATTATTACGAAAAATATTTGAGTAAATAATAGCCTATGCTCATTTCTGTGTTATAATCTACCTATTTGCAACAACGAATATACAAAGTCATGAAACCATTCGTTTTGACACTGACTTTATTCCAAACTTTCCCACACACTTTCACATTTATAATATTAGGATAAATGATTTGTGCCAAACTTTAATTTTATATAAAAAAAAACTAATGTCAGTAAATAAAAGTCTTATAAATAGAAAAAGATCGGTTTAGTGTTATCATACCAATGACATTGAAAGTCAGTATCCATCCGAGTATTATATAGAACGAAATTTCTAAAAATGAAACACGAAGCTATGTATCATACTGTCAGAAACAAATATATTCAATGGATTGTACTTCGTATAAAGCTAAAAGTCTAAATAAACAATGTAGCTCTTCGGTAAGCGCGTGCTTCTTTTCTAGAATTCTGAATTATTTCAGAGTAAAAATCCTCATTGGATACGCTATTCGCTAATTTAAATTTTCATCATTTTTCCCTCTTACGTTGGAAAATTACGTTGTACATTTATTAATATTCTTGTCTTGTAAAACAATTGATATTTAATTTCAATAATTTGAAATTATCAAAAATATCTTTATATCTTAAAATTGTATGTTATGATTAAAATAGAAATAATAAATATAATTAATACGTTTAATAATAACAAGGGATTTTAGATTTAAGCCACAATACTTTCATTTATATTATATATATAAAACAAGGAACTTTAAGAGGCTAGATATTTTTAAAGTGTTTTTCCTAATTGATTTTAAATTGTTGAAAATTTGTATTTCAAAATTCTAGAATTTCTTTTTTTGTGTCCACCCAGGGTACAAGTAGATCCCCAAAAGCACAGGTGCTAATTTATGTTAGCTAAAAATTTACTATTAAACTGCAAAAAATATATAGGAATTTTTGAGGTAAGTTTTATCTTAAATATTTAGTGTTAAATATTTATTATACAAATAGCGGTAAGGTAGTTGATATAGCAGCACATAAACATGAATGTCGCAATTTGATAGATCTTTAAAAATGCATATTAATGTCAATATTCCACTGCGCTTTGCAAATATATATATATATATATATATATATATATCTTATCATTCTAAATATTTGTTTAATTAGTGTTTTTCTTTTATATGTAACTTTTATAAACTCAAATATTAGTATGTCTCTAACATAAACTATTTCTTAGCAATCTTTTATTTTGTAACTAAGCTTAACACTTAGTACCAAAGCATAAAAACCTAAGTTCTCATAAAAAGGAAATGTCTGTTTAGTATTAAATCAGAAACAATGAAAGTAACTGCCGTAGATGTTTTATGTCCAAGAAAAGCAGTAAAAATAAACAAGAACTGATGCACCATACTGACATAAACAAAAATTCTCGTTAATTTTCAATGTTGTAAAGCTAAAAGGAAAAATAGAAACTGCTGCTTTGCGGTAAACGTGGATTATTTTTTAAGAATTTTAAATATGTTCTGACAAAGCACGTGCATTTGAAAAAGAAGTCATTATGGTATATTCTTTTATACAAATGGAATACTGTTATTATTTCGTATATTTTCAAATTTGTATTCTGTTTTTAAAGCCTTTCTTCTGTACATATTTTAATGTACTGTTTAACTACAATAACAAAAATAAATATTAAAGTAATGCAATAAATAATACGTTCACAGCATTTAAGTACGTTCGTTCAAACAAAAATAGCTCCACATACTTTTAAATCTGAAAATATTCTCAGAAAAGACAACAGTAGCTATCCGATTGAATATTGTGTTCTTTCACTTTATGTTAAAAAAAAGCTTAGAATATAGTCTTCTTACAAAAATTCTACCATACGTAGAAATTGTCAATACTATCACCTAATTTATAAATTTATTTTGATTTTAAAATACATTTTACCTTAAGAGACTACATCAGTCACGCGAAAAAACGCTCCAGCTAATGTTAAGTCTATGGGAAGGTTATCGCGCGATTTCTCGCTCGCATTTTAATATTTTTAAATGATTTGTTTTGCATAGGATAACTGAGGTCGATCTCTAACGTTGTTAGTTTTTACTTTTTCGATTTTGGTTCCAGTTTTTTTATATAAAGGAAATTTTACTTTCAGAACCGGTTCCAACCGGTTCCAAAATTGAAAATGTCCGCTTATAAAAAAACCGTAACCAAAATTTAAAAAGTAAAAACTAACAACGTTAGAGATCGTCCTCAGCTAACCTATGCAAAAAAAAATCATTTAAAAATATTAAAATGCGAGCGAAAAATCCCGCGATAACCTTCCCATAGACTTAACATTAGCTGGAGCGTTTCTTCGCGTGACTAGCGTAGGCTCTTAAGATATTAAACTGGAAGTCATTAGGTAGTTTAGAAATTATGAATGTTTAAATTTTGGAACTCGTAATATTAAATTCATAATTAATTGTTTCAAAACATATTGCAATAAATACCCAGCATCGGATAATAACAAAATTTTCAACGGGACTGAAACTACCCGTAAATTTAATAACGCTGACAAATGATGTGAATTAGTTTTCACTTTGCTAAACATCGTACAACCAATAGAGTGAAAAATCTATCCAGACTGGGGATCGAACCCTGATACCCTGATATAGCGCAGTAAGTGCTTTAGCAGATGGCTTAAATGGAGAAGCACTTTGTGCGCTATACCAAGAAATTTGGGTTCGATCACCGGTCTGAACAAATTTTTCATTCTTTTGGTTGTACGCTGTTTAGCAAAGTGAAATTTAAATCATATCATTTGTCAATGTAATTAAATTTACGCGTAGTTTCAGTCCTGCTGAAAATTTAATTGGAAATTTGGTTATTATCCAATGATGGGAATTTATTCGTCTCATGTACGCCACTGGGTAACGTGCTCATGTATGTCATTCCATTTTGTGCAGCGAAGTTACAGCCTTGCCAACATATATAAGTGCAAAATGCCAGACTGGATGTCGTCCAGATAGCTAAAATGACAAATCACTTGGTGCGCTATACCAAGGTATCCGGGTTCGATCCCCGGTCTAGACACATTTTTCACTCTGTTGGTTGTACGCTGTTTAGCAAACTGAAAATTAATTCACATCATTTGTCAGTGTTATTAAATTTACGCGTAGTTTCGGTCCTGGTGAAAATTTAATTGATTTAGACATATGAAATATGTCCTGTATTCTATCTAGTATGCATAAACTGAGACATTTATAAAGCGAAGCTTTAAGATATAAAGAACAATCAAACACAAGACACAATTCATATAAACCAATAATGTAGAACATTTAAAAAACATTTCCCTGCTTGTAGGGTAAGCTCAATATTTAGAAAAATAATTTTTCGCTGATCAGAGTTTTTGTATTCATTCCTATTGATTTGGAATTTTGAAAATCAAAAATACTTTATGAAAATATAATGCAAACTTGACTATGTGTAAAGTAAACATATTTTTAAAAGAAATAAGTTTGTAGCTCATATTTTATTGTATCAATACTTGTTGCAGTTTTTCTACATTCATAGGAAAAATAGGTAAAATAAAATATCATGCATGTAATGTTAATATATTATAATGCTCGGAGTCGCTTTATACACTGAAGTGTCACTGAATTACATACACATGAGTAGTAACGCGTTGCTGTTCATCTGTCTTTGATAATATCTACCACATAACTAGTTATTGATTCAGGCAGTCTGACTAAATCTTTCAGATATATGACATGCAAAAGTTTCCCAAGAAATTCCCATAGATGAGTTAAAACGCTATTGTAGGTTTACAATCTTGCACTACACTTTCCAGGATATCCCAATTATTGCAAAATGAATTTAAGCTTTGTTTCACGGTGGTCCCTTTAGCTAGACAATTTTATTGGTTTTCTAAGTGAATCAGGTGATTTACACCAGGACCTTGATAGGAACAGTTACTCTGCTATAACTCACTTCTATCCGTGTGAAAGCATAAAAAGATGAACTTGAACTCCCTTATTACAGAAGACAGTAGACACCTATCTAAACGGACAACACAATGGGTTTAAAGCCAGGAGTATCCCTATATCCCATGGGGAAGGATCTATGTATTCCCAGGTAACCCAGACCGGACAATCCTGGAAAGCATGTCGATTTATTCAAACTTTTAATGAAAAATTGTGTTTCGAACATTGCCGAGAACAAAGAATTTAGATCATCGCTAATCAGCCATAAACGTATACGAAAATCACTGACATTCAACGACTCCATGAACTTGACACAATATTCAAATCCTACCACACATCCCTTGAATATTAGGCCTATGCGCTGACCCAAAAATGGCGGCTGTCGTAGGAGGTTTTATTCAACGTTTGTACGGTTGCTTTATTTTGAATACAAGTAATTTCTAAAAATAATTTTGCTATATTTTATTAAGATTAAATAAAGACGCATAATACTTTAAGATAATAACGGTGTTCAAATTCAAAGGACGATACAAGCGCTAAAAACAAAACCGTGTACGGCAGCCGTCAATTTTATGTCAGAGCGTAGTCCTAGTTTTTAGAGAACTGTACCTACCGTCAGCATAACGCTGTCGAGATCGATACTGATCAACCCCATGCAACTCTTCCATAACCGTAAATGTTTTGGATACTTTATTCTCCTTCCCATGAAACATAATGAAGACAGTCGTGTGCATTGTTAATTACTACCCTCGTGCACTTTCTGTCTCTGAATATTTGGTGAGGCGATCAAGTCAGAATATTACTTATTATTAGAAATGTATCATCATTTATCTGACTGTCTTCGTGAACTATGGTTGGCTGTTGCTCACTGCATATGGCAACGAAAAATCTTAAAGTAAATTTTAATGAAAACTAAAAATAATTTGTAGCATAACTATTTATTACTCTATTTTATGGTGTACACGCACTCTCTCCATACTTCTGATACTATAGAACGAAGAAACCGTATTGTCGAGTTCTTTCTGAGATTAAATGACCAATGTAGCGAGCACTTAATGTTTCTCTTTAGTAGAAATCCATATTTTTCTATTATGTAACTTTTAACATTCGTTTATGAAGACATATATATCCAGCTATATATATCCTAACATGCCGAACATGCGTCCTAACATGCGTAGGAAAGCAAACGGCGCTGAGATTGTTTCATAACACAATCCATTTCTAATTGGAGGTGATTTCAGCCTATAACAATTCCTGATCTTGTATTCACCACTCATAACTATTATATATTTATTTTACTGTATTACAAAAATCATAGAAAAATTTCTTTCTCTTTCAGTTTTATTAAAATGTCTATTATTTTTATAGTGTGTCATTTGGAAAAATGGTACACATTTCCTTAATTTTTAGAAGCGGCAAAAAATTCATATTTTTAAGTTACCTTTGCTAGCTTGTTTTTCAAAATACTTGTACTTCAATCCGCTACAACATATTTATGTGAAATGTTCAGAAGGAATTAAACATAAAATGCAGCCTGTTTAACATTACCCCCTGACAAAAATTACATAAACGTAAACAATATTTTTTTCAGAATGGTCAAAACAAAAGTACGCTGCTGAGCCATGATTATTAAAGGGTAAACAACTGTCTTACTTTAGCCATTTGATTATGATGTTTACAGTTTCTCCATTTAGTAATTTACACTTACACTAATCTCAAACTTTTGACATTTCCGTAGATTGTGAAATAGAAGAAAATGTTTCTGAGAATATCTGGATATAGAAAGTGATGGGCATGGTGTTAAGGCTTAATAAAAGTATGGATTTTTTTTCCAATTTACATTATTAAAATAAAAAAAACATTAAATTTTTTTTTTAAACAAAGGGGATTACAACCACCCGATCCTTTCTAAAGCAGACATAATATAAAACCTTCTTATAAGCACAAGTTTTGGTGCCTCAATATGACCAAAATCGTCTTCTCACTGCGCATCATTACATCAAGTACAGCACTTCTTTTCGACGATTTCAACAGATTCTACATTCTCCTGATCTCAAAGTCGTTATTCAATATTTTTTCTGAAAAATATCGACTTTGATATTCGGAAATTGCGTTAACTAAATAACATTATTTTAATTGGCGCAGTGATCGAGTGAACTTTATCTCATATTATGATTGCTCCCATTTTTTTTTTCCATTTACCTTTCTCGTTGTTCAGTTATGTAACATATGAATCATGTACAGTAATGGAATTTTCGTCGATATATTTTTTTTTAGTAATAAGCTCACTTTCTTTTTGTGGGATATTATTTTTTGTTGGTATTTCTGATTTTTTATCTTCTCTATATTAATTCCGCTCATTAATCTTCTCTATATTAATTTCGCTCATTAATCCGTTTTTAAAGAATTTTATTAAACGTTTCGTCATGTTTTAATCAGAGTGAAATATCTTCAGAAGTTTGCACTTGCCCTTAAGTATAGTGCTTCTATATTGTCCCTATTTTTTTTATATTCCATAACGAATTTGATAACGAATTTGATAACCCTAATTTGATAACGATGTAAAAGCAGCATTCTATGAATTACCGAAGCGTCAGAAATTCATTACAACATAAAAACCCATAAAATAATTCCCTTATGGTAATACGGCTTGCACCATAATATTTGTAATGTCTCCCATTTTTATGGCTAGAGTGAAAAAAAAATCAAACAAATCCAGTAATAACTTCAGATTTCAAAAATTTATTATCTGATCGCAATTCAAAAGGAAATCTTGTAGTGGAATGTAGTTTACAGCATAAGACTTTTCAAATAGCAGCATTCGTCGTGACAAAAGAAAATAATTGTTTAAAGATTGCCAAAGTCTTTCCCATTTTAAATAAAATGTAACAAGTAGCCGTATCTGTTTGAGGTTTACACCATAAGACATTGCAACTGGTTGGTATTTGTCTAACAAAATCTAATTGAAAATAAAATTTAAGTATATTTTTCTTTTAGCACAAAACCGCAGACAATTATACAAGTCATATGGTGCAAACGACATTAGAATATGGCATTAATGTATATATATATATATATATATATATATATATATATGACTTTTTATAACTGTAACAAACCTTTGACGCACAAGATAGTCTGGCAAAAAAATATCAACGAACTCTTTTGAGTGAATCGTCATCTACGTTTGTCGGTTTTTGTTTGTCAGGTATGGGACAGAGAGTTAAGTTTTCTAATGAAAAAGGATGTTTCATAGCACCTGAGCCGAAAATAATGTAGATATAAATATATGTTTAAAATTATTTTCGTAATGAGAAAACTTAGAGAGGAATTGTAAACAATATCGTGCAGAGGTTTAGAAATATTTAAGAACTCATACCAGTAAACATTTTTTCTACATAATATGTCACTAACAACAATCATGCAAAAAGACTTGCTTCTCGTTTATATATAAGAACAAGTGGAAATAATGGTGTGTATAAGCTTCATATTTCAACTTTTTCAAACATATGAAATTATTTTAAAAACCACGCCGCCAATTTTAGCACAAAAATTTCAGCAATATCAGTATCACATTATTTATGGGTGATCATGAGATAAGAATTCGCTTATCTATTCACATACATTCTGGTATGTACTGGTATAGATTTTTTATATTTTCTCCTGTTTGCATTTAAACCTAACTAGCCTAAATCCGAATACGATTTATGTGTTCCAACCTACCTTACTTTACGTAGAATGTTCTGTATTTGAACTAATTATATTTTCTGAATTTTAAAAGTTTATGTAGTTTTAAATGTCCTTGAATATTGCAAATTTTATTAGCTATCCTTATCATTGATTTTTTTTTCAAACAGATACTTTACAATATTTATAACTGCTGAAAAGTTTAGTCAGTTTTTATGAAGATAGCTTGAAGAAAATTCGTATAAAATTGTATGGGAAATAATAAGCACCAAATAAATTAAATTTACAGAATAATCAGTCAGAATCTTCGGATATAAAAGGAATTAGATTTACTTATATACGAAGAAAATTTTAGAAAGCACATTCGCCAGAGTGCAGCTTGATTACTCACTACAATTTAAATTGTCTTTTTGATTCGGAAAACATAACAATCTAGATGATCAGATGCGATTTATAAAAAAACTTATTCAGAAAATTTTTGGTCAACTCACTCACCTGGAAGACATCGTGGAAGTGTATTAATTTTGCCTATCTAACCCACTGTAAAAAAGCGTTATTTAAACTGAGAGGTAAATTAACCCTTATTATCATATCGGTACCATTTGGTACCATATATTACTACTTTGAAGATAATGCTTTTCTGTTTAATACACACACACATATATATATATATATATATATATATATATATATATATATATATATATATATATAGTACGATTTTCTGCTAACACATGGCGCTTCTAGACTGCTTAAAGAAGTAAACTAGTCAGTCAAATAAAACCAATAAGTGCACGTTCTATGCTGTTAGTCTCTAGAAAGATTTGCGTATTGAAGACAGGTGGAAAAATGGATGTTCGGCAAAATTGGGTATACTTTATGGAAATTTAAAATTTGTAAATGATTTAATTAAATGTGAAATATTATTTATGTTTGAATGCCCTTCCTATAGGCCACATTAAAAATATTTTATATCACATGAAGCAATTTTCGTTCGAAATGTTGTGGTACCGTATGGTACCTCTAGGCTTTTATGATAAATTTTTACATCTAAAGTTGAAACTATGTGTTTATTGATTTCAGTTACGTTCTATAACTTTAGTTAGAAACAATAAGTTTTCTTTTTCGAAGGGACAGACTTATGCAATTCTTTTATACAGGGATATTCAAAATAATGTCATTTTGGGGAAAATAGCGCATATTTGAATATTGAACTGGTATACAATGCTATGCGACGGGACCGATTCCTTCAAATTATCAAGTTGATCCATGAGGCTGAAAACAATAAAATTGATAAGACGGATAAATTATACAAACTGCATCCATTGATTGACAAAAAAAGCAGTTTCTTTCATATTTCAAACATGAGCAACGGATAAACTCTGATGAATCGATGATCACGTATTTCGGCCTTCATAGCTGCAAGCAGTTTATTAGTGGTAAACCAATACGTTGCAGATATAAAGTGTCGCGCCTCAACACACCTGATGAGTATCTCATCAATTTCGATCTTTATCAAGGGAAATATCCTAGATGTAATTCTTAATATGATGAAATATTTTTTAAGCTGCAGCACGTCTATTTGGAATGCTGGATAATTTTCCTGACAATATCAAAAATCTGCCATTCTGCTTGTATATTGACAACGTATTTCTCGGAATGAATCTGATAAAGGAGCTGAAAGAGCAAAATTATGGGACAAGTGACACCATACCTGAGAAAAGAATTCTGTCGGATTGTCCTTTGCCTTCTTCCAAAGAAATGAAGAAATGGAAAAGAGGATGAATTGAAGTAAGTTCTTGCTTAGAAGAAAATGTTACTATCGTCCGTTGGGTTGATAATGCTGTAGTAACTGTCTCCGCTAATTGCCATGGACTGAATCCTGTTATATGTACGACGTTTTTCCAGAACGGACAAAATGTCATGCCGTGACTAAATGTCATTGGTGAGTATAATCGCTTATGCGTGGTACAGATAGAATGAAATAAAATGTGTACTCGTACAGAATCGTCATTCTAGGAAAAATATACTGGTGCTCTATTTTTACGTGGTATATAGATGTGATGGCACGTAATGCTTGAATACGCCACAGGAAATTGAACTCCTCTATGAAGCAACTAGAATTTCTTTGAGTCATAACTGAAACATACCTCACACAATACTGTAATTCTCCAAAATTTTTAGGAAGTCTTCCAACCTTAAGTCGACTTACTACTAGAGTCAGGTAGGAAAAATATTTATTTATTTTTTAAAATGTGATTCAGAATATACTTGAGTCCTATAGTATTTTTGAATATTTTTTCCAGAGTATCTGATGAGTTAAGATTTGACAAAATGAGCTATCTAGTACGACCAACTTTACAAATGCGTCACTGCGTTGCTCCGCATTGTACAGAATGTGCAAAAAGTAATGTGACTAGGTGTTGGTTGTTTTGTTAGTTTTCAATTTTACAAATATGTAATTTAATTTTAATATTTATAAAAACAATTTTATGGAGAAATTAAAATTAAATCTGTTCTTGTAAACATATTTTGTCTACAGTAAGACCAAAATTTTGAAAAATGGACTTGCAAAAATGGTACTCTAAGAGCCAAGTAGTACCGCTTGGTACCAGTAGTTTTGGACTAAAATAATTAATTTTCTTTTTCAATGTTACATGCTACCCCAAGATAAGCAATGAACATTGAACATACACTATAAAGTGAAATAAAATTTGAGGAAAAAATTAATTCAAACATTGCCGGGTTAACGGCAAAATTTTAAACATTCATTGAAAATGAACAAATGTTGTAAACTGCAATTCGTACAGTCACAACGTTTCAACTTAAAAACTGCAAGTACTGTAGAAAGGGTTGAACATATTGAAGAATAAAATTTAGACATTCTAAACTATTTCGAACTAAGACAAGGACTTGATAAACTTTTATCACATTCAACTACAGATTCCTTTGACGTTTGCATATTTTTACATAAATATAGGAAAATATTCTGACTGAAAATAATATTACTTGGGGTTAAAAGAAAAGAAAACTTAAATGAATTCAGAATTAGGCATTCAGGATTAGAAAATACTTTTTATTGAAAATTCACTTAAATTTCAGATTTAAAGTGGACTTGTATTGTTTTAATACCTTTCATATGTATTAAGAAAAACAGTACGTTCTGCATTAAACAGCCATTGACTAAAAATGAATATCCTAGATTATAAAATTGCAATTTTACTGCACACTGTTAAAAATTTGCAGCAAACTGTCCAGTCATTTGACCGTTTTTATAGAAAACGGTTCTATAACCGTAATTTAACTCCATTCTGACCATATTATTGCCCATATTATGGTCAGAATAGAGCTAAATTACTGTTATATACCCATTTTCCATAAAAACGGTCAAATGACTGGACAGTTTGCTGCAAATTTTTAACAGTGCATATTAAAATAAAAACGGAATTTTTTATTTATTTTTTTTTTTTTTTTATCATCGTTTCCCTTTTTATGCATTCAAGTATTATTGAAAATATATATATATATATAATATGGAATTTTTCAATGAAAAAAGTACTTATTTTCATTAAATATAGCAACTAAGAATTTATTTTTTAGAAGTTTTCATAACTGAAATGCAGAAACAAAATATTGCTCATTCCTAAAAATGCAATCTTAGCTTAAAGGGTTTTGACAAAACTGGGTGCGATCTCACAAGATAAATGAAGCAAAGGGCTGTTTTAGACGTCCATTGTGCGTGAAATGAAGCTAAAGCAATTTCATTTCTGTCAGAAAAAAAAAAGAAATGTCACTGTCCGTCTAATGCTTTAATCTATAAACCTCCCATTATTCTGAAAAAATGCAGTATATTTTTCTCTGAGAAAGATCAACATTCTTTTTCCTGTTTGTCATTATTAAGAAATAAATAGCTTTAAAAGAAGTTTTCTTTGTGTCTCCTGATTATCGGAATATTTCCTTTCCCAATATTTCGTATTTGTCTGTTGCTAAAGTATTATCTGTTGAAATGTGTTTTTTAGAGAAGGGTAAAAATTAATTGATGAAGCGTTTTTGAATGAGATTTATATGTTCTAATATTTATGTATAAAATTGAATAGCAAATTTTCTTATATTTATTGTTATTCATTTTCTGTCACATGAATTTTTTGTGTCATTTCATTAAACTAGAACGTTAGAAACAATACATTTGCATTTAGTTTAATATTCTATCATAATTTCCAATTATTATCGAGACTTTATACTCTAAAAATCTACCGTTTTTTAATATCTTATATATTTATTATAATATTATCATGCTAATATTTAAAACACAGAAACATATATATACAAGGTGGTCACAAATTCCTTGAAACATTTTAGAAATCAACAAAAAATAAAGACATTGACACACGAGAGTGTGGTTTGGATGGTAATGTTTCTTGTGATCGAAAGTTTTGTTTAAACAAATAAAACAAAAGTTCAAAATATTTCTTATACATGGCGCTACATCAGCCAAAATATCGAACACGCTTAATGAGTTTATACATGATAGTGGTGACATACATTCAGCGTTCTTATTTAGATTGAAGATTTTGTTCAAACAATGGTAACCTACATTCTAGAAATTCGTGGTGCTCTCCTGGATGAATTCGTTTAGACAAGAGTGGCAAGTAAACCTACATTAGCTTAGTAATTATGAAATTTCACGATGTTCGGCGAATCATTGTTGTCCAAAATTGTCTATCAATAAAATTTTATGCCTGTATGGCGCCATTTTATTATGTATAAACATTAAACTGTGTGTCCCACAATGTAAAATGTAAGGTTACTTGTTTAAGAAAATACTATTTAATCTGTAACTTCATTCTAGCTAATCCTGTAGATCAGAGGTTCCCATCCTGTGCTTCGTGGGGTCTTGAATGATCTGCGTGTACGTTTCGGGGGTTCCGGCCGCGATTTACGAAAAAACAATCAAACGAAATCAATACATTTCAAACAGGGGATTTTTTTCAAAATTTTGTACGAATTTAATTGTCCAAAATGCTCTCTATATATTAAGAGCTACCTTCAACTAATTACTCTTTTAAAATTAATTTTTATTTTCTGTAATAAATGTCACGTGCAAACACTAAAGTCTACTACTACTCTTATTTTTACATTTTTCGCTCAGAAAATGCAATAAATGGAGAAAACAAATGTAGATTTGAAGTAAGAATGTGGAATATTGCATTCTGAAAGAAAATGTGCTAATTCGAATTTTTTAAACCGTCTGAGTGTGATTTGTGGATTGTGGTAACCAATAACGTCATGTTGCATTCTACACTGCGTCATATTTCGAAGTAAAAAAATACTGACTTGAAATATAGATCACCTATTTTTTTTTTGGAGGAAAACGTAATGTATGCTACAAAAGAAACTATCACGTCACTTGTTAAAACAAGTAATCAAAAAGTCTTGGAAACATCCTATCTAATAATTTAACGAGAAGATTCAGTTGGTGAAGCTCATATAATTCTAAAGACGCTTAATAAACTTCGTACAAAAAATATTGCGAAGAATATGCTTGATGAAAAAGTTGTTAATTTTGTGTCCAATAATACTTTGTCAAATAACACCATTGTTATAAAATTAAACGATATGATTGGTGACGTAAAATAAGCACTTAATAGCTTCTTCAGATGTACTAAATTATCACTATAAATGGTTGAATCTACTCACGTTACTGGATTATCAGTTTTATTAAAAATTTTCCGTTCCATATATTTACGAAGCTCTCAGGATGATGTTCTCTGCAGACCACTTCAAACCAATACACTACTAGACGAAATATTTTTGGATGAATACTCATCATCAAATAAAGTACCATGTGAGAACTATGCACATGTATGCACTAATGATGCGAAAGCAATGATTGGGCACAATGCTAGGAGATATTGCAATAATTGACAATAAAGCAAAGCACTGTATCAGCATCTCTTGTGCTTTTTATAGATACGCGCTGTCCTCTAGATAATGTATTCTGAACTTATGATAATTTTGAATAATAACATTAAAATAATAAACTATATGAAATTCTTCAAAGCGATTTCTTCAAAGCAAACATTCCAAACATTTATGCGAAGTTATTTGAAGATAGCATCCATATTTCCATATAAGGAAGAATTTTTACATGTTTGTTGAAACTGCGTGAAGAAGTTATATTAGATGAACCATATTGCTCAAATGGGAAAAAAATAAAAATTGAAGATTGATTATGCAAATTGCGGATTGTTTTGACATTTTTAGCAACATAAATAGATCTATCATTGCAATGAAAGATTGTCATAGTTTTCAATGCATGTGACTAAAGTATATTCTTTTAAGTTGAGCTAAAACGGGTATTGGTTGGATTGCGATGGAAATGAAGATACCGATAACTTTTATTTTGATAACACGGAACGCAAACGCAATCCAGCTACAAAAGTAATACACATGCGTATCTTAAATTTTTAAAGAATCGTTTGTACAATATTTTTCAGCAACTCAATAGAAGGTTTTGGACGAGTTTAAATGTATTCTGAATGTAGTCAATGTGAACAGAAAGCCTCTGAGATTAAACTCAGAGAAATACGATGTCCTCCTTCATTTGACAAATCACAGCAAGTTAAAGATCATATTTCAAAACCA
The DNA here is from genome assembly GCA_963931845.1 of Maratus michaelseni. Taxonomy (NCBI): domain Eukaryota; kingdom Metazoa; phylum Arthropoda; class Arachnida; order Araneae; family Salticidae; genus Maratus; species Maratus michaelseni. The sequence goes on along the minus strand of OZ007593.1, from coordinate 194,601,671 downwards.
AAGTCTATTAAAGTTTTTATGTTGTTTGTTATATGAATTCAATTCCTTGTCTGAAAAAGTAAAATTAGTTTTAATCCTTCTCAACTACCTATATCCGTGAAGTTCTATTTTCAATTTACAACGCCGCCTAAATGAAATACAAAAGTCTTTTAAATGCAAATTCAGACATTCGCCTGCAAATATCAGCAATTGGACCACAAAACAATCGAATATTTTTCTTAAAACGTTTATGCCTTATTCTCTGTCCTACTAACAATGTAAAATGTATGGTAAATAAAATGGTAGTATTTCTTGAATTTTGGAGTATTCTTAAATATGATAATATCTTCATAATATCATCAGTATTGATGGTAATTGAAATTAAATTTAGTATTACGATCAACATTCAAATTATAATTTTATTCTTACAAAAAAGCACAATTGTTTAGATTACTAGTATGAATTCCCTCGGTAACAATCCATCTAAAAGCCATTGCCTTGTAACAAAGGGTACGTCAGGCTTAAGGGTCTCCGCCATAGAAATTTATCCTAAAATAAGCTATGCGAGTCGAAAACGTTGGGGACCACTGCTGCAGATTATGCTTTTTCATCATGTATTGGTCGCTTATTTTCTTTACTGCTTATTTTTGTAATCGCATTTTTTAAATATAAGCTTGTTAGTTTTAGGCAGGTGTAATCAACATATTTTTATTTAATAATTTAATAAAATGTTTAAGGATTTTTTAAATATTATAAGTAGTTTTAATAAAATTCGACGGTATTTACTCCGATTTATTTCTGCATTATTCACACAACATCTGCTTTAAATTGTGTCTTCTAATTTAAAGTGTCCAAGAAGCTCATTATTCTGGATCGCAGCGCCATAAATGTTGATGAAAAAAAAAGCCGCACATCGCATTAAAGAATTCAACGTGGCAATAAATGGTGACATCTGGGATATTACACTTGCTCAATATACGTTTCTGATGCCTGTTAGGGAAGCTTAGCATATCCAGAGGCATCTATGAGAAACTGTTAAAAATATTTTCTTTCTTAAAAAACACTTTCGTTCACATGATATATATATATATATATATATATATTGTTGAAACCGTCTTCTCGAATGCCAACTACTTGAAGTGTTATCGAATTTTAAAAAGTGTCAAGGATTTTGGCTGTATATATACGGAGCTTGAAAGAGGATTAAAATGAAATTATTAAAAACATTAAGGAGTGTGGTAGAACACACAACAATAAACATTTTTTCAGGAAAGCAAAGATCACAATCCATTTATTCAGTAAAAAAGTACAGGGTTTCTCACTTTAATCTGAACCCAAGTTTTTCTTCATTACAGTAATATACAGTGAGACTTAAGAATCGTGAAAGTGTACAATATCTCGATCACCTTTATCCTGCGTAAAGTCAGTTATATTTGACTCCGTATTACTTCTTGTGATATCGTTGCATTTCAAACAATGCAAAGTACATTCTTTGATAAATCCATTGAAACTCTTCATTATTGTTAAGAGAATCGTGGACCTTTATTTCATCAAAAATCGGCCCAAAAAATCGAAATTTATTTTTGTGTGTATTATTATTATTCAATTTGTATTGAACCATTTGAGAAAAACTGCATGCAGATGCGATGGTTTTTCAAAAAGTTACAAGCGTTTGAATTATGTACACAATCAATTTTTCGATGCTTCAGTAAACTTTATACCTGTTTTTCTCAATACCAATTTTATACGTTTCTTAGATTTTTGAAATGCTCCATGCGTCTTAATTTTCATTCATAATTCAGGAAATTGTAAAGGAAGAATCCTGATACTGTTTAAAAAAGAAACTGTGGATGCATTTTACAATTAGACTTGGTTAAGATAATTAAATTTTATTTGTAACATTAAAATGCTAGATTTTGATGAAACTCGGAATGGAATTCAGAAAAAAACCCTCTGAAAAATGAACTATTCAAGGGATTAAATAACTAATGCACAGATTTGTTTGTAATATAGTTTTAAGTGATCCAAATGCCAAATCGAGGAAATACCTTAAAAATTAAGTAGCAAGGAGTATTTTAAAATTTGGTTTAAAAATTTAAATTAAAAAAAATCTTAAAATTGAATTAAGATTAAACATTTTTGAAGGGTATTCTATATCTTATGGTAAATTGTATATATGCACAAAATTTCATATATGTAAGATGAAAAAAAAATCAATTTTAACGTCCGCCGTCTTCTTAATGTGATGAAAAAAAAAATCAGGTTTCAAATTGGATTGATGTATCTTGTATTGTGTATGTCAATTACATATGCCACCTTCTACTACTCTTCGTGTCAGCGTTACATTATAAACAATGCTATATTAATTCTCTGAAAATTTCATTAAAAAGTCTTCATTATTGTAATGATATGGAAACTAAAATCCAGTTTCAAATGGGAGTGAGACATTTTGTGTTTTGTATAACAATTACATATAGCAACTTTTATTACTTTTCGTAGTATCATTACAATTTAAATAATGCAAAGTAAATTTGTTCAAAATTTCTTTAGAAAGTCTTCATTAGTGTAACATTATGGACAAAAACATGGGTTCTAGTTGGAGTAACCGTAAAAGCTTGACTGAGTAAACGAAATATCACACTAGTTTTCTATATAAATTTGTTTATTGAAGTGTGCTCTACCACTCCTTAAAGTGTTTAATGTTTTTTTAATTACTTAGAATATGACAAAGCTTTAAATTTTACCTATCGCTTGTACAAGTTTTCTTAGACTCGTGTTTGTTTCAATATGGTTTATTTACTTCAGTTTTAGAAATAATTTACTTTTTGATTTTCTAAAATTTAATAAATATAAATGCAACTCTAAAACATCTACAAAATTCAAAAATTATATACGCTGTTGCCAAAAAAAAATGTACACCTTTAGTAGATAAAGAACGTAGCTCAATATACACTATATAACCATTAATGAACGACAACTTTTAATTTTAGACATTTTGTGGAATACTTAAAAATGTACTTGTCAGATTCGTCTGAAATTTTAGGATAAAAAAGAACAGGTTTGACTTCATATTTATCAACATCGATTTGATAAGGAAAACAATTAAGGGGCCAAAAAGTTAAAGAAAACAGAAAATAATACTTGAGATCAACCTGTAAAATAAAATGCACGAAATGATCTATTGCTACAGAATATACATAGGAAGACATTGTACAATATGTGTATCCATTTGTGTAAGAATAGCATGTATATTAATATTGATACAGCGATTTTTTTTAATTAAAAAAATTCTTGCATGTTTTTTGCTTATAACTAACAGGGTGTTTAACCAAATTTAACGCCAGTTTCAGAAAACTTGACAAAATATAGTAGAAACAATATAGTGTAATTGGAATGTAAATATATTAAATATTTAAGGCGATATGGGCATTTGTATAAAATATTTTTTATCTGCGCATGCTCGAACGATAACAAGGAACTTTTTACATAATTTAATAGTCAACTTTATGGAGGAACTTATTAAAACAAATCCGTCAAATATCGTAAAAATTCAGAGAGATATCGGCGTTAGAGTGAGCTGTTTTTTAGTTTCTCACTAAAACTCGCTGAATGATAAGGGATTGTCTACAAATTGTCATGTTTAATTTTTATACCATATTTCATTTTTTATTGATACTTTAGTTCGCCTTGGAAAACTTGCACCAAGACAACCAAATTTCACTATATAGTTCGAAATATTGCACCAAATTATAATACTTTTGGAACGGTGCTTTGATTTTGATAATTCTTTTGTTGTTCGAATAAGCACGTTAAGGTAGTTTATTAAAGAGAACTAAAGTATCATTAAAAATTGAAAAATAGTATAAAATAAAAAATGACAATTATTTAATGACCTTATCATTCAGCGAGTTTTAGTGCGAAACTAAAAAAAAAAAAAAAACAGCTCACTCTAACGCCGACATCTCTCTGAATTTTTACGATATTTGACTGATTTTTTTAATAAGTTGCTACATAGAGTTCACTATTAAATTACGCATAAAGTTCCTTATTATCGTTCGCGCATGCGCAGATACAAATCATTTTAACAACTCCCCATATTTCCTAAAATATTTAATATATTTATATTCCAATTGCACTATATTGTTTCTACTACATTTTGTCAATTTTTCTGAAACTGGCGTTAAATTTGGTTACAAACCCTGTATGTTATAAGCAAAAAACATGCAAGATTGTTTTTTATTTTAATAAAAATCGCTATATCTCTATTACTGTACATGCTATTCTTACACAAATGAATACACATATTGTACAATGTCTGCCTATGTATATTTTATAGCGATAGATCATTTGGTGCATTTTGTTTTACAGGGTGACCCCAAGTATTATTTTATTTTAAATTTTTTTGGGTCCCCTAATTGTCCTTTTTATCAAATCGACGTTTATAAATATGAAGTCAAACCTGTTCTTTTTTATCCTAAAATTCCAGACGAATCTGACAAGTATATTTTTAAATATTCGTGAAAATGTCTAAAATTGAAAGTTGTCGGTCATTAATCGCCATATAGTGTATATATATATATATATATATATATATATATTTAGAATTCAATGAAATTCGTTATTAATTTTCAGAATAAAAGTTTTTTTATTATTGGGAAGAAAATATCCATCAAATGTATAGTTTTAAAATATGTTTTTACATTTGGAATGCCTGCAAAAGAAAAGAATAAACTTTTTTTTAAAATTTGCATTCAAAATACGTATATTAAAAGCTACATAATAAGGCACTTTCGAAATTTTTAAATAATACTCAGCTATTTCCTTTTTTAAATATTTTTTTAAATACATTCTTTATGAAATGCAACTATAATTAAATTAATCAATAAATTTCTTTTCATATCTTACAGTTACTTTACGATATGCTTTATCACATTTTCAGGATACTTTCACAAGGATTGAAAAAACGTATTAATGACTATAATATACGATTTTTAATCTACCATACTTCTAGTTGATTTCTTAATTTATATTTTCTTATCATTTAGACAGGTGAAACTTTGGCTATTAAAACCAATATTTCCAATTAATCGCTATTCATAGCATTTAAAGCAGTGGTTCCCAACCTTTTTTTAGCCGCGCCCCACCAAAACATCTGTAAAATGATGATGCCCCCCGTCCCCCTATAACATATAATTCTTATAAAATTTTAAAAGAATTTACTCCTGATATAGTCAAAAGCATTTAACATTGATCCTGAAACGTGCCGAAGGTAATGGATGAATCAAATATTTTTTATAATCATCTGATACTCCTCGTAGTTTACTGGTACACGGTCGCCACGTATGCGTGATGTATAGAGTGCTCAGAATCCTTGATTAGAAAAATCAATAATCTTGAATAAAACATTTTTGCCTTATTTAATCTCAAAATTTCTGCGATTAAATTACGCAACAATTTCTAATCAGAATAAAACGGGATAAAAGATTCTGTAATGGAAGGTCGTCAAGTAATTGTTAAATATACACTTGAATAGTTTCATGTGTAAAATTGATTTTCATGTGACATATTGCAGTGCGACTCATTCAATAAATAATCGAAAAAGTTGTTTAAAATTCTAAAATAATTATAAATCAGAAAAATTATAAAGAATTTTTAAATATATAAAAGGTATCTAAATATATTTTAAAGTTTTCTCTGTAATTATTCTGGTAGCATTGTATTTGAAACTTTTGAATGGATACTTTTTAAAAATTGAATAAAAAACTTATTTTTTGAAATTATTTTTTTGAAATTTGAATGTGTAACTTTTATTTTCAGTCTACAACATTACTGTTAGAAAAACAATTCAGAAGGTGTGAGTTAACAGAAATTCCAATTGTCCCCTTGATACGGTAAATTGCCCCCCTGAAAAGTCAAATTGCCCCCTGTGGGGCGTACGCCCCCCGTTGGGAACCACTGATTTAAAGGAAAGGAGAATTCCAATATCTTGAATGATATGCGTCATCCAACTTTAATTAAAATATTTATATAGCATAATAGAATGGAAAAATTAATATAAATCATTAAGTTTTATAAAATGAGATATGATTTTTTGTTTTTAACATAACTTTCTGAATTTAAAATTTATATTACATTTTTTTAACATTTAATAAATATAAGAAAAATGTATTTGTGCAATTGATTCATACTATTACTCACATTTATATTACGACTTAATATCATAAAATGTGTTTATTTTACATTTGTTTTCAAATGTGTATATATATCTAAGATAAATGCGGTGCATATAGCTACACTTTATTGTAAGAATATATATATATATATATATTTATATATATTTCAACTGTTATACTTTTTTTTTTCAAATCTCAAACCATTTTCGATTTTTAAATAAAACACTTACTGAAATATGAAATATATTTGAAAAGTAAAGCTGTTATGTTGATTCCTATAAGACAAGATTTGTTTTGAAATTTTTGACATAATTTTGATTAAATAATATAATGTAGAAGTTTAAGATAATATCTGTTTTCTTTTGCCATTATTTCTTTTTTGTTTTGTAATAGCACATCTTTATCTCCTAGAAAAGCAAATTGAGTGAAGAAGAAATTTTCATTTAGAATGTTTAGATATTTTTCATGTGCAAAATTGAATTAAATAAAATATTCTACCACAGTTTGTACATTCTATTTTGAAAACATTTTTTTACATTTTGAGTTACAATATTTAGTCTAAATATGATAGTTTTTTAATTTGTTTTTAACCTTCTCACCGCCGTGAACTGATATATATATCCGTTCACTATGCTGTGGGTTTTACTGCAATAATAGCATTGTTTAAATTTACATATTTCTACAAATATAATGCAGTTTTAAAATATTGAGTAATGATTGATACTCTCAAAGCTTATACTCATATACGTATTTAAGGTTTTTTATTTCAAGTTTGTAAATTCATCTTTTTTTAGCATTTAAAAAGAAAATTACAGAGAAAACAATATTACAAATTTGCCCTTTTGCTCTGCGGTCAAGGGGTTTTAATTAACTATCATGTAAATACTTTGTATGCATAACATTTAAGAATAAAAGGATATCTTGTTTCGAAGAGATTACAGCAGGATTTTGTTTAAAAATATCTTACTTATAATAAAATCCAAAGGCGAGAAAGTGTTTGTAACGGTACTGGGCTGTACCACTCTGGTCTGCGAGTCGATCGTAGTTAAACGCCATGTTAGGCTTAATGAAAAACATATAGTAACATATGACAACTAAATGTTAATTTCTTCTACGTGAAATCATGTCTGTTCTATTTTCACATATAACATGTATATGTTATTCAATTATAATGTATTAAATTAAAAATTAAAAATAATCTGTTATAGACATCAGATTACTAAATATAAACAAACAAGCACTCTTGCCACTCGGAATTTCCGAATCGTGAAACAAATGAATGACTCTTTGAACGCTTCAGTAAAAAAATATAGGTTAATTATCTGATTCTGTTCTTAAAATATTTGTAAAAGCATATTAAAGTCTTTAAATATTTAAATTTTGTTTAAAACCTTCAAAAACTATTTTTGCAGCCATCTTTCGTCAATTAATATAAACAATCGAACTTTGTTAAAAATACAAGTTAATATTTGCATTAATTAGCATATTAAAATTTAATGTGAATTTTTCAGAAATTACATTTCACTTTGCTAAATTATTATTATTATTATTTGAAAAAAAAAGTGGCGAGTCATTCACTTTTGAGACTCATTCATCAAAATTATTTGTACTGTACAGATTGCCAATTGGCCACGTGTGTTTTACTGTTTCAACATCTTTGTTGATCTTTTAAATGCTGTTTTAAACACGCGTTTGTGGATCATTCGGGACTACAGCCGTGCAGCTATAGGTCTCACCCCCCCCCCCTTTCAAAGTTAAAACATGAGGTGGATTTGAATATGTTCAATCAAATCAGTTTTTATTGTTTTTTATATAATTTAAAGATCGTTTTAGCGATGCCTGATGAAAATGATGAAACGCCGATTGAAAGTAGACGGCGATTAAATAGAGAAAGACAGTCAAGGTGGTTTGCTTTACAGTCACAAGCAACATTGGACCGCATAAGGGTAGATGGCGCCATCTACTGGTAGATAATGCAAACAAAGTTTGAAATTTGTTTCCATCGTAAATAAAATTGTTTTTTTCTTATGAAACGTAATTAAAATATAAGGAATAAATAGTACCGAGTAATTTCCATTTAATTTTGCTTATATAATCAAAAAATGAGCTATGTGGTGAGTCAAGCTCTTTAGAAACTCATTGATAACACTTTTTTTACAGAAAATTTCACTCATGGATTTTTATTTATTTATTTTTTTTTTAATGTTTAATTTGAATGTTTTGTCCATTCGTTGAACTATTTCCAAAATTGAATATTGAGTCAATATCCTGTCATTTTTAACGGGGGGTATATACTAGTAAAACTATATTAGCAGCATTGAACATTACCATAATAAGTAATATAACTCGCTAGCCTAGCATAGCGTTTTTTCATACAATCATAGTGATGTGATCCCTATTGTCTTCGACAGTGAAAATCTAGCCTTTACTCTTCTCCATCCTAAATATTTGTTTTCACGTCAATCAGTGTAACGGAGCTTTGCGCTATTTCAGTCCATAAAAGATTAATACAACATTTTTTATAACGGTGGTCTTCACTGAAACGATCCCGCCGTTAACAATTTATGGTTTTCGAGACCATAAAGCGTTAGAAATAGAATTCTGTTAAAAGAGGAGGTAATATGAAGCTAATTGTATAAACATTGTTATCGGGTAACAAAAACGCGAAAAAGTAATAGTAAGTTATGAATAGTTATTTTAAAATAATTCTAAATCCCATCTAGAAAATTAGTCTTGCGCAAAATATATAATCAATAATTCATTTTTTTGTCAAAAAAAACAACAAATCAGTTGCAAATAACTCCTTAAATGTTAAGTCTGTGGACAATATATTTTTTAAAACACAATGAATATAAATATGATTTTTTATTGACTTTAAAACACAAAAGGAAATAGTTTAATAATATATACCTTAATTTAACATGGAAATTAATTAACTTCAAACGTCACTTGTTTGATCATTGTTCCTACATTATATGTATTTTTTTCCACTCTTGGTAATTTTCTGTTTTAAGATGTGGCAATAGGAAATAAATATTTTTAATCATTCAAATAAACCCATTTTAGCTGAAATTTAGCCCCATTTTTCCACAAAACATTAAATAAATACATATATATTTCGAATTACAAAAAAAATTGTCGAAAACAATTTCCCGAATTATAAGCACAATTTTAAGAAATGTGACATCTTCACACTCACTGGGATTGCTAAGCTTTGCCTTACACATACATACATACATACCCTGGACACTATTCAATGGTACAGAAATTAAAGATTCAATGGCATAATTAAACATCCCTAATAAAAATGAAAATCATTAAAACATTTTTCTAACTCAAATAAATACATAAATACAAATTATTTGTTCAAATAAGAATTTTGTCAATTATAATGCAAGGATACTTCATCTTGAAAAGAATAAAAGTATATGACCCAACTTAAACAATTTTTATAGACTTTCTTGTAAAATATATATATTTAAATATATATTCTGGAAATGTAAAATTATTTATATTTAGAAAATAGAAACAATGAATACGTACTGCGTGTACTGACAGCTAACACTCAAAATCTGAGAAAGTGTTTATTTATAAAATGAGTTATTTATATGTAAGATAAATGTCGTTTAATCTCTCTGTTTTCAGTTTTACGTGAGCAAGAATTTTTAATTCAATTCTTAAAAAAATACTTCTGTTATTTCTTCTATTTTCTTTTCTTATTATGCCAAAGTTTATTCGACAATGAAACGGAAAAAACATATATAAACAATAATTAGAAGAATAAAAAATGTATTTTGTTTCACTAAAAGTAAAACTGAAAGTGGTATTCAAAATTTCATGATTAAAATACGGTTATTTCATTAAATGATAATAAATTAATTGACTAAGCTACTTGATCTCTCTCATAATTTTATAACAAGCGTATAGCAGATATAAGAATAACAATTTAAGATAAAAATATATATATAAGCAATATATATAAGTATAACAAGCGTACAAAAAATAGCAAATACTTACGATTTTCAAAAATATATTTCAATATATTTGTTTTATATACTGCAGATACTAACTAAAATGAAGTTTTTTTATTTTTAATCAAGCATCCAATTTAAATACTTTCAGAATGTTAGCTATTTTTAACTATTTTTTAGAACGTTGACAAGGCTCCTACCTCCCGTGCTTTTGTCCAAACCTCAACGGATTAACCCTTACAGGGGCAAAGTACTTCTGTTCTTAAAATTAGGAAATGTTGGTTGACATTAGGAATTACAAACAAGTTTACTTGAAAATAAGCAAAAGACTTTCTTCACGTACATTCCAAATTCAAAAATTTTAAAAACGATTTGGAGATAATGTGGCATTTGCGAATTAAAATTAAGTGGAACATATTATATTCCATTTAACTTAACCACTTTACTTTAATTTAACATCTTAATTTAACCACTTAATGATCCCACTTACAATTTGTTCTATTTATAACGTACTTAGAAGAATAAAGCATTTTAGACAACAAATTGAACAAAAGCTCAAATCCATCTAAAAGAATAATAAAATATCATAATTAAAACTTACATTCCAATCTTTATTTCAAAAATATAATAAGGTTTGCAGTACTTTAAATTTTCAATTTTGCTGAAGTACATTTTTATATTAATTATTTCAAAAGATGTAATTTAAAAAGTATCTTTATGTATGTGTCTGTATCCTTGAACATTAAACCATGCGTTACTTTCTAATGGATTAATTAGATTAAACTTATGTGAATATCTTACAGAAATTTAGTTCAAGAGAGAAGCACTAATAATTAAATGTTAATTAAACGTTTAATAAAGGCTCCAAGAGGTTACCTTAAGAGAGAAACATGTATTTTTTCATTAATGTTAAAATGAAACACATTCTGAAAATTACTCTAATGCACATAACTCTTTATTCGATATGTTCTACTACCATTCCATTATAGATTTAACTTTATGATACTGTGGAATGATTTGAATAATAAATCATATGTCTTGCAATGTTTATCATTCACAGTTAACAAATGACTGAACTCTGAATTGCTATGAATTTATAAACAATCAGGTTCAGGTTTTGCTAATTTTAGACATTAAAATTATAAAACGAAATTTTCAACAATTAAATAAGCTATAACAATCATAATTCTAAGTGAAAATGACTACAAACTAGTATATCAAGTAATTCACCTTATTGTGAAATATCATATAAATAATTTCGTAAAATCAAAATTCCATTTAAAATTACTTAAAGGTGTTTTATTATACACTGCACAAAGTATCAACGAAATACTTTCGAGCGTCTGACGTTCTCATCACCAGGGTTGAAATCATTAAAACGTTACAAACCAAAAGTCGAGTTCATTCCTTTATACTTGATGGACTGTTCCAAAAATGAAAAGTGAGGGGAAAATAACTTATAACCAGGCAACATAAGTTTATCCCCCAATTTTTCTATTCGGAACAGTGCATCAAGTATAAAGGAATGAACTCCACCTCTGGTTTGTAACGTTTGAACGATTTTAACCCTGATGATGAGCACGTCAAATGCTCGAAAGAACTTGGTTGGTTTTTTGGACAGTGTATAAAATACACCTTTAAATAATTTTAAATGGGATTTTTTGTTTTCACGAATTTATTTACACAATCATAATTGTACAGAATTTATCCTTTAATTTTAACATAAATCTTTTTAAATGCATGGAACTTTATTAAAAATAAATAAATATTTTTATGTATTCGTTGCGTGTGTTTGTATGTTTGTTAGCCATGATGAGAAAATCTATCGCATGAAGATATCATCAAATATGTTTTCAGACAGACAAAAACAGTTTTAAATGTGCACAAAACTGAGATTTTTAATTTTACTTACCCATCATACGTAGTATAGGTAAGTCTTGTAATCGTTTTTAAAATCGAAAAATTTTTTTTGACGGATTTACACGTTTCAGACACTGGAGATTCCGAAAAACATATTTAAAAAAAAAAAATTTTGCCGTCCGTCTGTGTGTCTGTGTGTGTGTCTGTGTGTGTGTCTGTGTGTGTGTCTGTGTGTCTGTAAACGCTCTATCTCCCGAAAAAATTGAGATAGAGACTTGCAATTTGGTATGTACTTAGTATGTAATAATGGGAAGAAGCCTATTTCATTTCAATAACCTCGATTAACCGGAACTATTTTTTTCGGACTCTCGAAATATTCGTTCTGATAAAAGGTATATAAAAATTTTCGAAATTGGTTATTTTAAGAAATGAATATAAAAGACAATAAAAAAACATAAATTTTGCATAAAGCATGAAGTCGATCGGATAATGAGTTGCCGAGATATTTGGAATCCTATTTGCCACACTCTTCGATTTTTCATGACCCTGTATTTCATCCAAATTTCACTTCAAAGATATATTTTAATTGGAAATTTGACGCTTAATCAGATGAAATAAACCGCTAGTTAATAGAATTATTATTTTTGGAGTTATAAGGATGCTTCTTTCAAGCAATTCAGTAATCGAGCCTTTAAAGTTTGTGACGTCATCAAGCCTCGATTTTATTCGAATTGAAATGCATTTTATAAGTAGTTTACACAATTTTTATTTTAATATTTTACATTATGCATATCCATGATGGGTAAGTATTACGGTGGCCCCCAGCGACTAGTTTTGTTATTTTAGACTGAATGGAACAATTTAGGTACTTTCCCGATTTGCCAAGTTGAAGTTTCAGCAGTTTGAAAAATAGAATTAAACAAAAACATGTTTTGGGGATTTTGGTGGCCTACCAAATTGTTTATAGTTCAGTGGAAAATGTTACAATATACTTCAATAAGAATCACTTCAGCTTAAGAAAAATTATTAAAAAAGATTATAGAGTTATTAACCTCTGTTTAGGAAAATATGGTTAAATTTGAAATTACCGTGTAGAACAAGACAGCTGAATTATTTTCAAATTTCAGAAAAAGAAAAAAAAATATGTAAAACAAAACTTCTCGGGAATTCATTTATTTGTAATCTCTCAAAGGAGATGCTTAAAATGGAGATAAAAATTGAAAATCTCAATAAATTTCCGCAACTAAAATCTGGCAATGTACACAAATAATAAAGATAAAAAAATCTGAAGAAGTATACTTCTAGTCCATAAGCGTTATTAGAATTTTCTATAAAGATATTTTTATTTTAATCTTACCATATATTCTAATACGAGCAAATTTTGTGTTTGAGTGTGTGGTTATATATATATGCAAATTTTATCTTCAAAACGACTCTAACGATTTTGATGAAATTTTGTATCCTACCGTTTCGGAGCACTAGAAAACCATTGGGCTAGGTCCCATGTTCGAGAAAATATGATTAGTGGGTCATTTTGGGTCCCCATGGGTCAGGGTCAAGCTAATTGTATCTAAAAACGGTTCAAACTATTTTAACTAAATTTTGTATCCTACCATTTTCGGGCAGGAGAAGATTATTGGGCTGGATCACATGTTCGAGAACTTTCAATTAGTGGGCCAATTTTGGGTCAACGTGGGTCAAGTTAATTTTATCTAAAAAACACCTATAACGATTTTGATTAAATTTAGTATCCGACAGTTTTAGGGAAAGAGAAGATTATTGGGCTAGGCCACATGTTCGAGAAATTTCGATTAGTAAGTCATTTTTGGCATGAGTCATTATGCGTCAAGCAATTTTTATATTAAAAAGGACTCAGACGATTTGAACTAAATTTTATATCCGACGGATTTTGGGCACAATAAAATCATTGGGCTAGGTCACATTCTCTAGAAAATCGGATTAGTGAGGCATTTTTGGGTCACTGTGGGTCAAGCTAATTTTATCTAAAAAGCGTCTCAGACTATTTAGACTAAATTTTGCATCCTATGGTTTTGGGGAACGAGAAGACTGTTGGTCTAGGTCACATGTTCGAGAGAATTCGATTAGTAGGTTATTTTGGTCATGGGTCATTATGGATCAAGCTATTTTTATCATAAAAAACGGCTCAGAGGATTTGAACTAAATTTAGTATCCTGCGTTTTTTGGGCACGATAAAATCATTGAGATAGGTCACATGCTCGAGAAAATCAGATTAGTGGGTCATTTTGTCATGGGTCATTATGGTTCAAGCTAATTTTATCTTAAAAACAGCTCAGACGATTTGAACTAAATTTAGTATCCCACAGTTTTAAGGAACGAGAAGATTATTGTGCTAGGCCACATGTTCGAGAAACATCGATTAGTAGGTTATTTTGGACATGGGTCATTATGGGTCAAGTTATCTTTATCTAGAAAAACGACTCAGACTATTGTGACTAAATTTCATATTCTGCGGGTTTCGGGCACGAGAAGACAATTGGACTTGGTCATATGTTCGAGATAATTCGATTAGTGGGTAATTTTTACTATGGGTCCTTATGAGTCAAGCTATTTTTATAAAATAAAAGGCATTATAATAATAATACAGATAGAAAAATGTATCGAATTCAACTCAGAGCTAATTTTGACCGAGCATAACTCGGTCTTTCCTGCTCGTGTCTATTTCATCTGACAAAGAACTTTCGATATCTTCCATTACTAGAAATAGAAGATGAAATTATCTTGTAAGTAAAACATGTATTTATTCTTCTTTCAAGTATCATTTTTTTCAATTGTCAATCGTGTAATTTAATATATTTGAAACAGTTGTAGACATCTTTGCACGCTATACAAAATATTAAAATCGTGTATATTTATTTTATGAACAATTTGGAACAATATTTCCATTGAAAATTAAAGACTTTCCTATATACAACTCTCGTGAATGTGGAAAAAAATGGAAGGCATTTATAAGATGCGAATCTAACACTACAAAATTTAATCTACAGTTAAAATTACCTTAAATACAATAATTTGTATGATAATGCAAAAGAAATTCGGGAAAGTTGAGTAAAATAGGATACCTTATAATTTTTTCCTTAAAATCAAAATTTGCAAAACAATTTAATGAAATTTTGAGTGTAAACTGCATTTATCCATGTAGATTAAAATCTGTATAAAGGAACTTTGGGTATTATGGTATAGTCAGGGAATATGGTATACCAAGTTTTCTGTTTGGTAACGTGTTATCACCAAGCTATATTATCATAAACTACTTAAAAACGTTTCAAGAATACCCACCAAAACGAGGAGATCGTCGGTCGGCGTCAGGGCGCGTTGTGTGAATAAATGTTTGTTTTTATGTTTGAAAAATCAGGAGATAATTTTTCAATATTTTTTTATTCATTATCAGAAGAAATATTTTTAAAATGACATTAAGCATAATGTACCCTGAAATACTAACAGTTGTGTTACTGGGTTATATGGGATATCTCATAATACACCATTATTATGGAAGCGCAAATGCAGGTCCTTATATTTGTAATTTATGCAAATATGAACTGAAGTATATTGACTACCTAGACATTGTATGTGATCACTATATAGAGATCATGCTCTGTTGATACCATTAAATTTGTTTTTTGCAAAATTTTGTTTATTTTTATCCCTGTATTCCCTATTTCCCGACTATCTGACAATACCCTGAAAATAAGTTTATTATTATTTGTTTGAAAGTGATAAAATGTCAAAAAATAATTTTTATCTATAAAATCTATTCGTAGAAAGTTGAAGTTTGTAATTGTATTCGGTTTTTGGATTTTAAGCAATATCGGTAGGTTATATTGCACCAACTGTAAATAATATTCCATAAAACCTGAAGTTACTCTAAATATATAATCTGTTTACCATATATTAATAAATGTTTTCTTCCATACTTACCCCGCCATTAGTGAAAGACCGTATGCATTTTTTCCTCTTACAGAAAATTTTAGCCATTATTTTGAAAAAAAGAAAACATATTTAAATTTGCAACATTTACTGAAGCATTTAACTAACAATGTTTCAATTATCAAAATAATAATTTAATATTTAATGACAAACGGATAGTTATCTTATTTTTCATTGGAGATTTTGCAGAAAAGAAATTATCTATTTTGCAAGCAGCAAAAAAAAAAAAAAGAAAAAAAAAAAAAAGAAAGGTCTCTTGTCCATATAGTTTTGATTGCCTTTTAGAGCGATGTTTACAAGTTCTTAAAGTACTTTTTTTCAATATCCGTTTTTAACACTTTCCAACCTAGTTGAGAAGTGTTTATGACTTCGGTTTGTCTGCCGTATGGCCGTGCTCTTTGTTGAAGAGAAATATGCATGGCTCAGTTATATTATTTATTTAAGATTTTTATTCTTTAATTGCTGCCCATTCCAACATAACCCTTTTGCTGGGACAAGTTGATCAAAATTAAAGCTTAGAATTAAATATATAAAGGTTTCTCTGGGGTTGGCTAATAGAATAAATTAATTTACCAAGATAATAATAATAAAAGGAATCCTTAGAGATTAAATTTTGGATATGTTCCCCCATTGCATGGTGTAATTTCGAAGTAGCCCATTACCCTTTTTGAGAATGATCATTCTTGCCCTTAGCTGACTTTTAAAGTGGAAATCTAAATAAACAAACACATACTAGATAATTTAAATGAGAAAACTCCAAATAATTAACACTATTATTTATTTACAATATTTACAGTTATTTCAAGAAAAAAAAGATTTATCAGAACACATCTGATTTAATTTCCTAACAAAATTTCTCCTATAATATTGGCATTAACACTTTGATCCTTGCAAAGGATACTTATATTTGTTTTTATTTATATTTAAATTGATCTTTGACAACATTATTTGTTTACAATTAAAATTCTGACTTCCATTTGTGACTAAGGTCACACTACCAGCTTCTCTTATAATATTTTGATAAAATCAAATAAACTGGGGAATTACTTAGGTCAGAGTCATATTTACCTCTACACATTGATTGAAGAAGGTTTCTCTTTGTATCAGAACACTCTTTCCGCTAACTAAATAGCGCTGCACTTATTGAAAATGTTCATTTCACAAAACTTAGCTTAACTTCACCACTCTCCATATATGTTGTTCGGGTTCGTTGCTTTCTTACCATCAGAATACCACTCACTCTATTTTCCTCTTTCGGACCGCACAAAACTCATCGCCTCATTTTATTTCACCTCTTACTTTCGCTTCTGAGATCGATGTGTGTTCTGTTTTCATTCTTTTTCACAACTCCCTTTTCATCCCCACGGTGGGCCGTACTTCGTTCTGCCCAAAATTTGCATGATAGTGCTTTAAGCCCATCCTTCTTTTTTTCATTGGGTAGTTGATCTCCCGTCTTAACTGAAATTTGCATAACAGAGGGTCAGTTTCACCTCCTCTTTACCAACCCCAACCAATGGCTATGCATCAGTTGTTTCTGTAGCGTGTTGTTTTTTTTCTCGGAACTACGTGTGTGTTCTTTGATATTATCTCCCAGACCAACTTAAATCAAAGTCCTTCTTATTTGACTTTTATGGCTTAAAATTGTCGCCAGCCAGTCTCTGGTCATAAATTTGTCATCCTAAATCTTTCAACTGAGGCGACTTATGGGAAAGTCCCGATAATGTAATTTCCTTACATTATCTTTCCCCCCGTACTGAAAGAAAGAAAACGTCCAGTTTTCTTTAGCATTGCATTTCCAAGAAGTCCATCACCCTTGCAGATAATCTACAGATCACATAGATGATATCAGTCCACGTTCATCTATACAGAATCATATTGTAGACTAAAGTTCATGCAGAGGAAAATGTTCATTTGTAAATTACTTGTGTGACTTTAATAAAGAACAGTTCATATATGTACACATTTCCTAAGTATTCCCAAACAATTTAGAGATAAAATATTATCATTAGTACAAAAAATTTAAATTTTGTGGTTAAATATAACCGGTGTGTCTAAGATAAAGCACTCACCAAATTCAAAATATCTAAATAGCCAAACAGACCATACAAAACAAAAAGATATAATACACTGTGATATGTAAGGATCAGTATTCAACTTTACAATGATTCTTGATAATTATTTTTAACACAATACATGCATCATACAATATATAAAACCCAATTCAGGCAAAATCTTACAATTACACATACATAACTGAATATGTAAGATACCTGAGAGAAAAATTATGATAATGAGTATACATTCAAAATATGTATATATATATATACATATTTATATAGAGCAATAAAAGTTTTTGTCTAGCTCTACCTCTCTATACTTTGTTGAGGAAAAAAAAAATCCTATAGATACACGTGATTTGGATAAAATATACATATGAGTATATCAACAATATACCAATAGAGCAAAGAGTTTAATCCAATATAAAACTGTACATCAACATTCTCAGATTTTCCCTTTTTTTTTTTTTTTTTTTTTTTTTTTTTTTTTTTCAAATTATTTAATTATATCTAGTGCTACTAAAATTGAAACCAAAATTAGGCCAAAACAAACCAAAAGGAACAAATGTATATCTATACATATATATATATATATATATATATATATATATATATATATATATATAATAGCAATACTCTTCTGAGTTCGATGAAATGGCATGTCTTCAACTTTACAATATTTACACATATTAATGAATGAATTCAGCACTATATCTAATTAATAATTGCAAACAGACAAATATTTTAGATGGACACAAAAACAGTCCTAGCAATCTGAAAACATGACACATTCATGATGTTGTAACTTTATGATATTCATCTACTACTTGACCCAATTTTATGGATTAATTCAGTTACCATTTGTATTGTCCATTCATATGATTGTTGCAATTTTATTATATACATACAATTCTTTCGAATTATTAAACAACAAAGAATGAATAAAAATAAAAAAAAAATGAAATTTTTCTTTAATAATTTTCCCTTCTTTCCTATTTTATTTTTCTATTTATTTCTCTATTTCCTTTTCTTTTTCTTTTTTTTTTTTAAACGCCTAAGCGTAAAAATTCTCATGTTAATTCTAACATGTTGAAAATAATAACTCCCCGTTCTCTCACTGTTAATTTTTTCTGCCCGACAGAAAGAAGAAAAAAAAAACTTCTACTCAATGATACGAATCGGAAAGCTGCGTGACCTCGGGTCATACTCTCACCCCGTTTCTGTCAATCATGTAGCCCTACTGAACAGGTGATTCATTCCTTCCTCGTACACCTGAAAATGCTGGCCTAATCCCATACCACGACCGGTTCAACACCTAAATGCTTCCTTACCTGTGATAATGCGTTTCTAACATGCCCCCTGAACGCACCTTTTTTTTTCAACCCTGCAGGTGAATAGCGTTTGCGATCCTTCCGTATGCATAACACCTCAACTCATCTCAGATCTACCTTCCTGATTTGCCCCGTCACATGGAGTATGGCTGCGAATTATGATGTAAGTTTACGAGTTATTATTCTCATTATTTATTTATTTAATGATATTTATATCTATATATATAATTTTTTGATATATATTAAAAGCTTAATTATTGAAACTGACTATAAGCCAATTGTTTAAACTAACCCTTCGTCTTGACCCGTAAATTGAGATCACCAAATAACATGCACGTGGTCTTTCATGCAATTCAATATTAAGACAAAAATCCATTTCCCGTTAATAATGTTACCAAATTACCATCTTTATATAAAACAAATATCCTTGAAAGTTTATTATCATCTAATCACGGCCTTATAATTACAAACACTTAGCGAGAAGGAGGGAAAAAAAATGACTTCAAGCCTACAAGATCGTGTGAACTAAGTCATCTCCACGCTAAATGATTATTAAATGGTATATGTCCACTACCGGAATGCCATACATTTATTTCCTAAAATCAGTTATCGAATTAATTTCATAAATATGCATATGGGAATCTTATCAATTTCGGTTCCCCTTTAGATGAGCAGCCCACGTTGAAATGCATAGTACTTAAAAGCCTCTGAATCACTGACAACTTTTAAGATTATCTCCAAATGCTCATTTAAAAAAAAGTTTAAATATTTTAAAACCGATAAAATTTATTTATTTATTTATTAATCATTATAATAATTATTAATATTATTATTCTTATTATTTTTTTGTATTATTATTTCTTTTATTTATTTATTTATTTATTATTTTTTTTTTACTACCTATCTACTTATTAAGAAATAATATCTTAGAACATTTAACCTAACTTAAATGGAAAAAAAAAACTTTTATTTATTTATTTATTTATTATTATTGTTTTTAATTACATATTAATTGCCCGCCACCAATTACTGCAGTTAAGAAAATTTTGCCCGCAAAAATTTCCAATTAGTGTTGGAACTTAATATGCAATTAGCATCCTAGTAATTAAAAAAAAATTACACAGCTGGAATTATATGTATATATACTTTATTATTTCTATTATTATTATTTATTTATTCATTATTATTAATTTTTATTTTTTAAAACTCAGCTTAACGAATTAGTTAATGAGATTAAATGTTAAATCCAAATTGTTTAGTTAAACTAAAAAAAATAATGTAACTTAATTAATTAATTAATTAATTAATTTTTTTTTTATTTTTTTTATTTATTTTTATTTTTTTTTAAACGGCTTGGCTTTACCATGCAAATGTGAATGAAATGATCTTTTGACCGATTCATTTCCCAATTTCATGCAGTCTTTTGAAAAGTGAGCCTTAATTTATAGAAACAAGAAAATAAATTCTGTCATTATTATCATTATCACTTAATTAATTAACTGAATTATTTCCTTTCGTCTTATTATTATTATTATTATTATTATTATTATTTTATCGTTCTCTAAGAGTTTAAAATCGTTATCTAAATTTTCCAAAAAAAAAACACGAAATTAAAACAAAATGATACCCTGAAAAACGAATGTTCGATATTTGTTTATCTGTTTACTGATTTCGTTTTTTTTCCTTTTTATGATGTGTCCCCTGCCAACCTGACCAAGCGGACGAGCTAGGAACCAACTGCTACCGTTTCACGCCCCTGGAGGAAACAGAAATTACAATCCAATTTTAGCGTCCAGAATGTATCAGTGTCAACAGGAAAAGACCGGGGGACGCATACGGAAAACTCCCCCCCGGTGTTTGTGTGTGCATTTTATTTTTTTTTATTTTATTTTATTTATTTATTTTTTTTTTTTGGTGTAATATGGAAAAAAAT
Organism: Maratus michaelseni; assembly: GCA_963931845.1. Classification (NCBI taxonomy): domain Eukaryota; kingdom Metazoa; phylum Arthropoda; class Arachnida; order Araneae; family Salticidae; genus Maratus; species Maratus michaelseni. The sequence goes on along the minus strand of OZ007593.1, from coordinate 194,580,401 downwards.
TGGTGTGTGTCAGGGACGCCTGGATTCTCCCCCAAGGAATAGACACACACCCAAAGAGTGCACCCTCGCGAAGAAGACATCAACCGAGTAAGTGATACCCTCATTTATCTATTTTTATTTATTTATTTTTATCTTTACTGACCCTTCCTTCCGCGAAGTTGTCAGCAATGCCTGTTGACATGGCAACTGGGGATGTTTGTTGATAAACAAATCCCCACTCCGCGCCTACCTGGTACGTCACCAAAATCTTTCACACCGCCTCAGAGATTTTATTGCCCTGCGTAACCTAACCTAGGGATTTATTATTACTTACTTGCTTATTTGTCTTTATCCAAATATTTATTCAATTGATTATGTGATTTTCTTTGTTTTTTTATTATTGTTTGTGATACCTTGGGTCGCTTTTACTATGAAATTATTTCTTATCAAAATTTGAAAAATGTGCCAGGGATATCTTATTTTATGTTATTTTATTTTACTTATTTATTTATTTATTTTTTTCAACCCTAGTTGAGTATGCCATCGCTTTTTTGAGAATATTTAAATTTGACAGTTAGTAGAATTCTGCAAACCGCAACTAAAATTTTTACATAAACTGTTTAAGCTATTAGTCTTTCTGTAACAGTAACATCTTACTACCCCTTTTTAATGGTATTTTATTCCCACTATTCTTCCTCCGATGAGCTTGACTCCTCTGTTTTGCACCTGTCAGCATGCTTTGGTGCCCAGAGTCTGTCAATGTGTCTTTTTATAGTTCCTTTCCTTTCTTCCGTTACATCTTGTAAAATGTAATTGTTATTTCGCACTTTTCGAACCACCATAAATGGGCCTTCAAATTTTTTTTGTAAAACAGTAGGGTTAATGGACTTAAGGTAAACTTGTTGTCCTAGTTCAAGTGTTGTAATTTTATCAAGGTCTTCCTCTTTCACATATTCGGCCATCATTTTCTCCTGCTGTGCCAACGCTTGCAGTCTAACCTCCTGCATGTGGTCCATTCGGTTTTTGACATATGTCTGAGTGTGAATTTGTTCTGTTGGCATGTGTGCAGTAAAAGGAGTGCGTAAATTTCTTCCAAAAAAAAGGAAGGCGGGTGAAAATCCCGTCGCTCTGTGCTTCGCCATATTGTATTGGAGTTTGAAAAACTCTAGGCGAATGTCCCATTGTAAGGAACTTTGTGCCATGGCTGTCAGTGATCCTTTCAGTATTCGATTCACGACTTCTATCAGGCCATTTCCTTGGGCTCTGTAAACTGAACTGAAGCGAATTTCAATGTTTAGAGCACGCATGTACTCTTTGAATACCGCTCCCCTAAAATATGGCCCATTATCTAATTTTAACTGTTTTGGCAATCCAAAATAACTGAAGTATTTATTAAAGACATTGAGAATAGTCTGGGACTCGACATTGCGAATAGGTATGGCTTCTAGGTATCTTGAAGTAGAATCCATAATCGTGAGAATAAATTTATTCTTGCGAAGTGTAAGTGGAAGCTTTCCGACGATATCCGCATGTAATACACTCCCTATCTCATGGTCCTTAACCATTTTTTGAATAGGAACTTTCATTTTTTTATGTGGATTTGCGGTGTTACATGGTACACAATTGGCACAATAAGTTCGAATATCTGTATACATTCCGTGCCAAAATATTCTACTTTTCATGGTTTGATAGGTTTTGTCAAAACCAAAATGCGGTTTGTGCACTTCTTCCATCAAAGCAATCTTTAAAGCATCCGGCGCTATAATTAGTTCTGTTTTCTGTTTCCCCGGTTTTAAAATTAGCATCTTCTCTTCATTTAAAGTATACCTTTTGGTATTTCTGTTTTCTTTACCTTGTTCTATTTTCTGAATTATTTTGCTTAATTTCTCGTCTGAATATTGATGTTGTTTAATATTCTCATTAGATAATGCGGGATTAACGGAAAATAAATTATTGTGTAAATTTGTATCCGTAATAATATTATTTATATTTCGCGAAATATAGTCCGCTGGGTTGGTGTCCCCTTTAATGTGATCGAATTCATAAGAGAAATCGCTGAGATTTATCACCCATCTTTTAACCAAATCGGACTGATTCTCTAGATGTAAATTTTCCGTGAGAGCCTTGGAATCGGTGAGAATCTTGAAGTGTCTGCCTTCCAACATAGTTCTGAAGTGTAACACCGCTTCATGAACCGCTAACAATTCGAATTTCAAGCTCGGGTAATTCTTTTCCGGTTCCCGTAATTTTCTCCCAAAAAATTCAATAGGTTGTAATTTTCCCTCAATTTCCTGCGCCAGTACCGCTGAAATTGCAATTTTTGAGCCGTCTGTGATTAAAGTAAATTGTTTGGTGTAATCAGGAGGATGTAATGTTGGGTTGTTTATAATTTCATCTTGGATTTTCTTAAAGGCCATTTCAGTATTTTCATCCCATTTAAATTTAATTTTATCTTTAGTAAGATTAACTAATGGGTTTACTATTTCCGCATATTTTGGAATAAGTGTTCTAAAGTAGTTAGCCAAACCTAAGAGTGACCTTACTCCTTTTTTTGTTTTAGGTCTTACTAAACTTTTAATTTTATCTATATTCCTTGTGGATGGTGAATAGCCGTGCTTGTGAATTTGAAAACCAAGAAATTCTATTTTATCTTTACATATTTGCATCTTGGATGGCTCAATTGTTAGATTATGTTGGATTAGCGCCTGTAACACTTCTTCCAAAATTCTTAATAATTCTGATATAGTGTCAGCCCCTATTAAAACATCATCAATAAAGTAGGCTACCTGATGCTTGTTAAAATGACCCAATACCTTATTTATCAGTTCAGCGAAATAGGCGCTCGAATTGCGAGTTCCGAACGCAAGTCTCAGAGGTCGAAATTTACCATTTTCTGTAATAAACGATAGTTTTTGGCTATCTTCAGGTCGTAAATTAATTTGGAAGAAAGCACTGTGTAAGTCAAGTACTATATAGTACTTCTTCCCACTAATATTCTGTAAAATTTCTTTAATATCTGGAATCGGATAGGAATATGGCTCTAAAATCTGATTTAGCAGCCGGTAATTAACCGCCATTCGAAATTTAGGATTGTTTTTGTTATCAGCTTTTTTTCTTACAAAAATGACAGGAAATGCGTAATTAGAGTCCGATTCCTCGATGATTTTCGCTTCTAATAATTTTCTTATCTCTGTCTTTGCATATTGCTTCACTGCTTGTGGCACTTTATAGGGTTTTGTTTGAATGGGATAGTCGTGGTTAAGTGTAAACTTTGGTGTCACCAGTGAGCATTGACCTAAAGTTTGATAGGATTTCGAAAAAGCGTGTACATGCTTTAAAAGAATTTGTTTGAACGAATCCTGTACATCCGATGGTAAATGATTAAGATCAAAATCTTCCTCATTTATCTCTGCCTCTCTTAATTTATGTACATCTTCCAAATTTAATGCATTGAACTCAAAAATTCTCCCTTGCTCAATATTGTCTATAGATTTATCTTGTTTGTATTCCAAATTAGTGAAAATTTGCCCGATGTTCATACCTGTTTCTAAATGTATCTTGTTATTAGTAATATTTTTAATTAAAATATTTATTTTTCTGTTACTTGGGGTGTCATGGATAGATCTTTCATAGAAAATTTTATTTTTGTGCTATATTGGTTCTAGGATAAATGTTTGATTTTCCTCTAATTTTATGGGGCATTCTAATTTTACAAATTTTTCCTCCCCTGGGTTTATAATATTATGGCCTACCGTTTTTGCAAACATTTTCCCCTTTGTAGGTTTTCTGTATTTTTTAGTCCTTGTGTTTTGTTCTGTAATTAATGTATTTACTTCCCCAGTGTCCTCCGAATCTTTGATGTTCAATGCCATTCTTCTTCCTTTGAATTTAAGATACTTCTCTTCAAAATCTAGAACCATTTGATTTTCTTTTAAGAAATCGTACCCTAGTAATAATTGATATTTGCGGCCAAAATCTTTATTTGTAACATAAAAAGTTCCTTTTACAAAAGTGTCCTGTAATTTAAATGACATTCTAATGCACTGTTTGAATGTAATCAGTGAATTTGTAAGTGTTTGAATCTTAATTTGATTTCCCAAATATTTAAATTTTATATTTGCTTGTTTTAAATCTTCAAACAAAAGCGGTGAGATCAAGCTCACCTGTGCGCCTGAGTCACAAAGGCTGTTAATTACAATATCTTTAATTTTAAATTTAATTAGAGGAAGTTCATTTGTATCGTTCTGTACACTTGCAATAGTTTTGTCCCTTAAAATATGCCCGCTATCGTGAGACTTGCTCGGGTCTTCTTTATCTGTATTTACAAGTCTCGTATTTAGTTTTCCGCATCCTTATCTTTGTTCTGCTTGTATCTTTTATAATTGCCCCTCTGAAATTTACCCCTTTGATTACTATCCTTGTTACTGTTCGTATGATTTTCTCTGTTTTCCCAAGAGTCCGTATATTTATTGCGATAGTTATTCCTCTGTGCACCTCTATAATTTCCTCTCTGTTGAGTGTAATACCCCTGTGCATCATAATTATTAAAGTCAGGTTGATAATAAGTATACGGCGTGTTGTAATGTTGTTGTGGTGGGGGTGGAAAAGGTTGAGCATTTGGTACATGATTATAGTAAATATTACCCTCCGGAAATGCATTGTGAGAATCGTGTCTTTCATACTGGTTATAATTCTTGTAATTTGCTCTGTAATTACCCCTATTGTTTACAAATCTATGCCTATAATTCTGGTTGTTGTTTTTATTAGCTTTATTATACCAACAACTATCCTCATTGTGTGACCCCTTCTTGCAGATATTACAAAATTTTTCGACTTCCTCTCTTTTTTCGATTGTTCCCAATTTTATGTTATTTATTTCTTTTGATAAATTATTAATCTGCTTCGCCGTTTCTACATTTAATTTCAATAACTTCTCAAAAAGTTGCGATTCATTGTTAGCTGTTATAGTATTTACCTGTTCTGCCCCTATATTATTGTACGCCTCTTCTAATTTAATTGCTGTTTTGCAAGCATCCTCAAAATTATCGTGAAAGGTTTTCCTTAAATCCATACTTAAATCCGGTCTAATCGCATCTAAAAATCGTGTCAATCTTACTAAGTACAAAAATTTCCCGTTTCCGTTCGGATCAACTTCTGTATGGCTTTTCTCTATATAAAGAGACGCTGCGTTTTTGAATTCGCTAATAAAACTTGTTAAGTCTTGTCCCGGTTTCTGTTTCAGATTGAAAAACTCAGTCTGTACCTGCGTAAATGATTTCTTGATTTTGAATAAATCTAACAATTTCTTTTTGAATTCGTTGTAGTTTTTCTCTTCTATAAGCGATTTATTTTGTGAGAGTTTCTCTCTCGCAGTACCCGACAATTTTGCTTTCAAAATTGTAAGCTTCGCATCGTCTTTTAATATTTGTTTAGTTAAGTCCTCAAATTGTCTGAGAAAATACTCGCAATCACTTAACTTTTTCCCATCGAAATTCGGGATTAGAGAAATTATTGTGTCCACTGATGGATCTGCCATCGTGTTTTCGAATCAATTTGCTTTTCTTTATTTAACTTTTTTATATGCCCTCGCGTTAATACGCCAGAAAAACTCGAGTTCAAGCTATTTCTATGATTTCTACGATTCTTTTTTGGCATTCAGCTTTTTGATAATTAAAATTTATTTAGGTACTGAATTCTAAATCTAACTTTAAAAATGCATGGAAATTCTTACACCTAAAAATATTATTAAGCCAAGTGTAAACATTTGCAAAATTTCAAAGATATCAAAATATAAATGCATTATACAATAAAGTATACAGTATCAAAATATATATGCATTAACAATCTACTAATACACTATTTTATCTGCTACATAAATCCTTATCTTTTTATTTTTTTATTATTCATATCATTTTACGATATCATTTGATTTTTTTTTATGATTTACTTTCTTAGCACAATGTTTCAGTATGCTGTTAAAGATCAAATGCAAAGTTCATATAAGAGTAACATAAAATATACATACAATTACGAATATACTGATTTTTCTAAGTTGAATACTGATATTTACGAAATCACCGACTTGCTGGTAGTGGAGCCTTTTAGAGGAAGTCAAACAAACCATCAAAATAAAAAAATCTCCATTTAATCTTCCAATAACTTATCATTAAAATAAAAGAGTTGAAATTATTCTAATTAACAGTTTCATAATTATTATTTTGCAATATACTATATAGATTGTAAATTTCCACAATTTGAATATAAAATTTTAAATTGATTACTTTTAACATGAGCCTGCATTTTAGAATACATTAAAGGTATTTAACTTAATGTTTGACAATAACCCAGTTGCAATTTTTTAATCATTAAAATTGAAAACTCAATTAACAATAATTAAGAACTGGACGGCACCAGTGAATTATATAGGAATTGCAGATGTTGAAGAGAAATATGCATGGCTCAGTTATATTATTTATTTAAGATTTTTATTCTTTAATTTCCCTTCTAATTGCTGCCCATTCCAACATAACCCTTTTGCTGGGACAAGTTGATCAAAATTAAAGCTTAGAATTAAATATATAAAGGTTTCTCTGGGGTTGGCTAATAGAATAAATTAATTTACCAAGATAATAATAATAAAAGGAATCCTGAGAGATTAAATTTTGGATATGTTCCCCCATTGCATTGTGTAATTTCGAAGTAGCCCATTACCCTTTTTGAGAATGATCATTCTTGCCCTTAGCTGACTTTTAAAGTGGAAATCTAAATAAACAAACACATACTAGATAATTTAAATGAGAAAACTCCAAATAATTAACACTATTATTTATTTACAATATTTACAGTTATTTCAAGAAAAAAAAGATTTATCAGAACACATCTGATTTAATTTCCTAACAAAATTTCTCCTATAATATTGGCATTAACACTTTGATCCTTGCAAAGGATACTTATATTTGTTTTTATTTATATTTAAATTGATCTTTGACAACATTATTTGTTTACAATTAAAATTCTGACTTCCATTTGTGACAAAGGTCACACTACCAGCTTCTCTTATAATATTTTGATAAAATCAAATAAACTGGGGAATTACTTAGGTCAGAGTCATATTTACCTCTACACATTGATTGAAGAAGGTTTCTCTTTGTATCAGAACACTCTTTCCGCTAACTAAATAGCGCTGCATTTATTGAAAATGTTCATTTCACAAAACTTAGCTTAACTTCACCACTCTCCATATATGTTGTTCGGGTTCGTTGCTTTCTTACCATCAGAATACCACTCACTCTATTTTCCTCTTTCGGACCGCACAAAACTCATCGCGTCATTTTATTTCACCTCTTACTTTCGCTTCTGAGATCGATGTGTGTTCTGTTTTCATTCTTTTTCACAACTCCTTTTTCATCACCACGGTGGGCCGTACTTCGTTCTGCCCAAAATTTGCATGATAGTGCTTTAAGCCCATCCTTCTTTTTTTCATTGGGTAGTTGATCTCCCGTCTTAACTGAAATTTGCATAACAGAGGGTCAGTTTCACCTCCTCTTTACCAACCCCAACCAATGGCTATGCATCAGTTGTTTCTGTAGCGTGTTGTTTTTTTTCTCGGAACTACGTGTGTGTTCTTTGATATAATCTCCCAGACCAACTTAAATCAAAGTCCTTCTTATTTGACTTTTATGGCTTAAAATTGTCGCCAGCCAGTCTCTGGTCATAAATTTGCCATCCTAAATCTTTCAACTGCGGCGACTTATGGGAAAGTCCCGATAATGTAATTTCCTTACATTACTCTTATTACATAAATATGCTCGGATTGCCCTGCAAATTTTATATGTGATTGTCGTTATCTATAGCATGTTCCCTATTTCAACTGAAGTGTGTAGCACTTATAGTTTTCTTACAGGGACACTCAAAAGAATTCCGTTACATTACGGTCTATGGGGAAAAATCATTTGCGGTTTATTATATTCTACGTAGGATGTCCGGTATTACCAAAAGTTAATACGAATTAGAACTACCTATGTAAATGATGGAAAATGTGTTATTCTGGGAAATAAATCCTTATAAAATATGCTACACACAATAATATAAAAAGTCCCAGTAACTGTATTTGTGTTAATATTTGCGAATTCCTAAAACAAGTAAAGATTAAGCAATAAAAATAATAATAGGAACTTTCCAACACAGAAACTCTCAGAAATGTCTGAATGTAGATACCGTAATAGCAGCTTCTACGTTTTCGACTAGAACTAAATATTTTAACTTTTATTTGGTAAAAAGAGCTTCTCAAGTTGATTAAAACAACTTATATCTTTTATCACACGACTATATCTTACTTTCCCCTACATGTTTTCATAAAGTAGTAAAATAAATAAAAAATGAAATATGTTTATTTTTTATTTTATCTTTAATTTATCTGTTTGTCATAAGTAAAATTAAAGAAATTTGAGTGAAAATATTCGGCACAATGATCAGAAAAATGGTACGGTTTTTGTAGCAAAGGGAGTTATAATCAAAGGGTAAATGTTGCTTTAAACACCTCCGGATTTTTGAACGTTTTTCATCTATTATAAATTAACATTAAGCAATTTTTTTTAATTATTTAATATAATTTGGAATGCATATAAACGATTTAGCATGTTTTATCAACTTGTAGAATTTTTACCATAGCTAAAGTTTTGTATTATTGTTTATAAATCAAGCATTAATACAATTTTCACAAGCACTTCAGAATATTTCCTAAAACATCTTTAGATTTTATGCAAAAGTGAGATAATATGGAGTGTCAATTAACCGAATGTTTTGTATAATCTAAGATAGGTAAATCGTTACTCTACTGTATTTATGCTATAGTTAGGATTTCTACACAATTATAGCATACAGTTAATACAAAAATTTTAAAACAATTAACTAAGTAAATTGTTGTTCATTGTATATGTTGACTTGACATTGGGATGATGTACATGAAATTAAATTACCGAAAAAAATGCGTACTAAATCCTACTTTTGTGATAGTATTTTCAATTTCTTCTTTACATTTAGTGAAGAACGTTGTAATACAATATGAACAAATTTTTCGCTTACAAGTAGAATTACTATGAGACTGGCCTAAGATGAAATTCACAGAACTATGACTATGGAGTTATTGGCCTAAAATCCTGGAAGTACTTCCTTTGATATAAATTTATTAAAAACATCCCTAGTTTCTTCGAAAGAACTGTAAAATATATTATGGAATTCCAGTACCAATTTTTTCCATCGAAAATCATGGTATGAAAATGAGTTTATTTTATTTATTTTTTTCATTTTTAAAAAGTATTTTAGTAGAATAACATCATAGCAAAGGGGCTAGCTCATAAAAAGTGAAATATATAAATTACTAAAAAGTAAATTTAAAATTTAACAATATCTTAATAGTTATAAAAATATACAAGTAAAGCTTTATGTGTTATTTATTCATTTGTCTTCTACCTTTCTTCAAACTTCATACCCTAAAGTCATGAATCCGAAAGTAGCTTTCGTAGATTTTATTTTTGTTTTCGATGACACTGATGATGTGAGTCCAAGTTACTCACGAAACGTACGTCTGTTTTTGGTGCTGAAGTAGGATATTGTTTGTTTAAACTTTGTTTTTTTGTGTATAATTATTCACATATGTTCTTAATTCTTTATAGTTAAATCTAATACTCAGCCCATTACCAAAAGGTTTTTTTATTTAAATCCTTCTATATATAAAAAAAAGTAATGGTTTAAAAATGGACCAATGAAAATCTGCGTAGATATTCCGGGTTATTCTCATCGCTTTTTTACTAGGGTCTTTTTTTGAGGAGCGATTACTTTTTTTCTAGCCATCCTACGGATTCGAAAATCATACCACCAGACGCGAAATATAAAGAGGTTTCAAAAATTCAAAAAATTATCACGGTCGGGCAATAAAAACTCAAAAAATCCATCGAGTAAAAAATCTTTTATTGAAAAAATCATTTTTTTATATTGTTGCCAATTTCTAAATAAGCGCAAATGATTATATTTTATCTCAAATAAAAAATGTATTTGCACGAGACTATTAAAAACAATAATGAAAGTTAAAAATAATAATTAAATGATCACGTGTTGAAAGCAGGAAATAAAGAAAATTACGTCATAAAAATCGTGTTTACACATGAATATTAAAAATAAAAAAAGATGAATTAAATGAAAAAGCATTATAACCAGTTAAATGAAAAAGGATTATAACGTGTTTACAGAAGATAGTCGCCGTTCGTGATATCATGATTATCATCTTTTTAAAACTGGATACATTGCCTTTACCAGATTTTAAGAGGCTGTGAAATCAGAACGGGGATTGGTGAGCGTAGCGAGCAGGGGGTAGAGCCCCCTAGTTAAGGAAAAAGATATTTAAGTTAAACAGTATTTCGTATGATACTGAGTCCGAAGAGTTGCAACTACTTGCGGGTAGTGACATTATAGTCTTCAGTCATTGTTTGTATATTTCTCAATATTATTGCTTGATAACCAATGCAAGTTTAGAATTTGATAATCATGACTCTGTGATTACTTCTGACCTATTGTTTCTTCGCAAATTTTTATATGAATTGCCAGAGGCGCGTTACTATTTACCAATATTTGGGAAAGGAAATGTATTATTTGATTTTTTACATTCACAATTATCCTTAAAGCTTATTAAAATTAAAATACAGAAAGAAAGATTTCGTAACGTTCGAAAGAGTTCATAATCTATAGATGACTTAAGATATATATTTTTTTTAATCTGTGTATAATTTATTTTCATGCCTCTAAAACATGTGTACTACAATAAATTTCTTTGAATTCGATGTCCAATAACAAACGTGGGCAAGTAATTTCCTAGGAAATGCGATCCAATTCGCAGAACAGTTTAGTTACCTTGAAATGAGTAATTCAATGCTCTGCTATACATACAGCGTTTGAGGCGATATTCTAATATCAAATATCGTAATCTACAGTTATAGAAGCACTAACTATTTCCGCTGTTATAATGAAGTGGCTATTACTGTAATATTTGGCAGGAGCAGCCACTATTATAAACACATATTAAAAATGATTTATCTTGTAATGAATAATGGATACAAATTTAAAATCAATCTGATTATTTATTTTAAGGTAATTTTTATACAAACAACAATGAAAATTCTTATAAGAATTGCAATAAATCTGAGTTATAGCCTCTCAAATGCTTTAAGGCATAATACAATGTAGTGGAATTTTTACAATTGAAAGTACTGTTGATATATAATAAAAAAAGTAAGCACATATATCAAACTTGATTGCTGTAATTGATTTTTTTTTGTATTTTCCGCTTAATATTTTATCCTAAACTTTTACAAAAGAAAAATTATTTTCTCAGTCATCTTTATGAGCTCGAAGCTGTATTGTAAATAAGACGTTATTACTTAAATGTTTGTTAACCGCTATAATAAAAAGTTAACAGTAAAATATAAAGTTATTGAAGTGACGCCATTTTGACGCAATCATATTAAAATGGAAACGTTGACGGAATGAAAGCGTGCGTTTTCTTTTAAAAACGACATCGTTGTCACATCGAATGAAGCGTCTCATATTTCCTGTAATTAGGAGGATATGGCTATAGATTAGAGTAACGGATTAAAAATTCTTTGTCTGAATACCCATACCGAAAATATAAAAAAATCTTAAAAAGTATGCCTCTTTAATGCAATTGTAATAAGACATTTCATTTTTCTGGATAAAAGGGTTATTTTACTTTGATAAATCAATTTTCACAGTAAAGAGGATATCGTCTCTTTCAGTTTGGGAAACAATGAAACTGAAAATAATATCATTATCACGACAAAAATGATATCATTAGCAAGAATTTACTGAAAAATTTTACTTTTTTTTTTTTTTTTTTTTTTTTTTTTTTTTTAAATAAAATGCCAACTTTTTATTCTGAAAAAGCAAATTTTAGACCTGTCTTCATCCAAGAAGGTATTTTAAAAAATGTAAATTTTGGTACAAAAGTATGAGTGAATGTGGATTGTTATAACTTCATAAAATGTGTAGTGTTGGGAAATTGCACTGTACAAGAAAAAAAATATTTTACAGCGAAAAACTTTCTGTTGGTATGATAATGTAATTAAATATAATTGAATCTTGAACGTTCTGAAAAATATTTAGATGGAATCAATTGTGATTTTGCAACTGCTTGATTTGTATTGTAAAGCATCATCTACACATTTTATCCACAGGATACTAAATAAATGGTTTGTTTCTCAGAACACAATACAAAAATCTGTCGATTTTATAGAAAGAATACACTCAACCTGGATATTCTTATGGAGTATTCTTTTACTGTAAAATCAACAATTATTTTACAGTGTACTGATTTTGCTTTAATTGATATATATGAACACATATTACTTTTTTTTATATATTGTTTACCGATAAAAGCTCAATATATACGTTTAATACATTGATTTATATTCTAAATTTTTTTTTCACCTTTATAGATAAAATGTAAACAATATATACAGGGTTATTATAAAAAAAAACTATCCCGACATTTGGGCCCCTAACTATCATACCATTCACAGAAACAGAGTGAAATTTTGGCAAAGATATTTTGAGGTATGCGCTTAAGAATTATATGGAAAACAACAGTGTCACTCAAACAGTTGCGGTTACAGTGAAAAAATTTCGAAAAAATCAAATAGCAACACCCAGTTTTTTGTATTGGAATGTGATCTTCATTGTTAAAAACCCTAAATTGCGTTGGAACAGCAACTGTAGCATGAAAATCACCAGAACTAGGCAAGGGAAAGGTAAAAAGGACTTTGCCGTGCCCCAGAGCATTAAATTTCGTTTCATTTACGTGACATGTCACACCCTTTCTTTGGCTGATATCCCAGCCTGATTAGTTCTGCACAAAACGAGAAGAAGAAACCAATAAACGCAAATTTCGGGTTCTACGTAAGACACAGTCATGACTGACGTCGTCACGCTAGGTGAAAGAAAAGGCACTGCGAAATGCGAGCCGCTTATGTTCCTTTCTGCCATTCCGAACAAGATGCCGCTTTCAGGGAAAGAACGTGGGGAAATCGTAAAGATTAATTGCCTGAATGGACAAAATGCCGCAGAGACATTGCGTGTTTACCGCAGAAACCATGGATTACGGCAAGGCCCGTGCACTGTCAAAGCTGCACGGGACTTGATTCATAAATTTGAAGAAAGCTATCGACCTCGTTTCTGGACGACCTTCCGTTCCTGTTGAAGCTGTTTCAGAAGTCCATCAGACGATAAGCACAGTTCATCCTGCAACTGCACGCGGTGTTTCACGTGTTCTGGATCTGCCGAATTCAATGGTACGCAATATTCTGCGCTCTGTTCTAAACATGTTTCCGTATCGATTCCAGCGTGTCCAGATGTTGGTAGCGGGAGACTATCAATTACGGCTGGATTTTGCAAATCAATTCCTTATCCGGTATGATGAAGATAGCAGCTGGCCTTTACGCATTCTGTGGACAGATGACGCGCATTTCTCGTTAACTGGTAACGTGAATTCGAAAAATTGTGTGCACTGGGCAGAGAATAATCCACATGATGTGCATGCACGTCCATTACACGAGGAAAAAGTGACTGTGTGGTGTAGTATAAAGAGTACTTTCCTCCTCGGCCCTTACTTTTTTGAAGAGGTTACTGCCGGTGATCTGCAAACGTGTACAGTAATGAGTGCTCGCATCTGGACATGTTAACTATCTGGACATGTTAACTCATTACGCGATTCCCGCATTGCAACGGCAAAATGCTCTATCTGAAGTTGTGTGGATACAAGATGGCGCTCCTCCACATGTCGGGTCTTCAGTCAAACGTGTCTTAACTCAACAGTTTGGTGACAGAATTATCTCCCATCATTTCCCGTTTCCGTGGCCACCAAGGTCTCCCGATCTGACACCACTGGATTTCTGGCTGTGGGGATATCTGTAATCCAAAGTGTATCAGTTTCGTCCTCAAACTGCATCTGATTTGAAAGTTGCCATCAGAACTGCGATTCAAGAGATTTCTATTGCTATGATACGTGCTGCAGTGCTATCCACCATCAGCCGCATGCAAAGTGTCATCGTGTGTGAAAGAGGTCATGTGGAAAATCTGTGAAATACAATAAAATGCTTTATTTTATGCTGCTTCTCTGTCCTTACTGGTTATCCTCACTTTTAGCCTATCTACCGCCAGTGATTTTCATGCTACAGTTGCCGTTCCAACGCTATTTAGGATTTTTGACAATGGAGATCATATTCCAATACAAAAAACTGTGTGTTGCCATTTGATTTTTTTCTAAATTTTCTCACTGTAACCTTAACTGTTTGAGTGACACTGTTGTTTTCCATATCATTCTTAAGCGCATACCTCAAAATACTTTTTGCCAAAATTTCAGTCAGTTTCTGTGAATGGTATGATAGTTAGCGGCCCAAGTGCCGGGATAGTTTTTTTATAATCACCCTGTATATCTTTAAACTAATGTATAGTTCATTTATTTATTAAAGAAGTTGGCATGCACATCTAAAAGTATTAGAAATTCATAAAAGTATTAATTAAGGACACATTAAATTACAATATGTAGATATAATTAAACTGACAGTACTCAGTGTGTTCTGTAGATCGATGTTATTGAGAGAATGGAGCCATATTTTCTAGAATGATTAAAGAATGCAGCAGGCGAAATATTCTGCAGGAACAAAACGTTCCGAAACGTCACAGTTATGGGGATATGTGGTTCTGTGTAATAGAAAAGAGCGTTTAAAAAATGCAGAATTAATAACGAAATAAAATTAATTTAGCACATTTAACGATTTTATTAAAACACTATATGGCAATAATTTTTAAAAAGACTGAAAACTGACATAAACACCGATAAAATCTCTTTATCTACATTTTCACTCACTGAGTGCCAATAAATGAAAAAGAAGCAGTCTATTTAAATTGTAAGATACATCCTTTATCACAATGTCAGTTTGTTCGGCATTAAAAGTGAATGTTTAGGAACAATTTTTTAAAACTTTTGTGCAACATGTATCCTTCTTTACCCGAGCGTACATTACTTGTCAAATTATTTTACCTCAACCAATGCAATGCGTCAGCAGCTCATGCTTTTAGAAGACACAAAATTGCGTAAAGCCAACGGTGCTATGTCAGAACATGTTTTAAAAGCAATTATTCACTGCCTAAGTGGAACTGCTCAGACAAGGAGGAAAAGTTTGTAGAGCATTGATGTCCCTTCCGGTAACTTTACTATATATTTAAAAAGAAAATACAAAATCAGCCGAAGCTGAACCCGCCGGCAAGCGCGACAAGGGGCAGGGTGAACAGTGCAATGGCTTTGGACCAGAGAGAGAAAAGAAATGTCAGACTTATATATACTAGGCCAAGTGGCCGGTAGGTCTGGGCGATGTCAGGAATTTAATATCAGGATAAATCGGCATCTTTATATCACGATATTCTGATATATCGATATTGTGACATGGGAACAATGTAGTAAAATATCCAATTAAGCATGAAACTGATCAAAGTAATACAATTACTGATATAAATTTATAGTATATTTAAAAAAAAAATCAAAGCCCTTTCTCTGAACCCTTCTCCCCTGCTAGGCACCTGCAAGAAGTATCGAATGACCTAGAGATGTGTTTTAAGAGAAAAAAAAGGGGGTTCAGCATCAAAGTTCCGTCAGCCTGTGCTGGTAATAAAAGGAAATGATGCGAATTCCATAATCTTTTTTTGTTTGTTTGTCTGTTTACTAGCTGATCCGCCCTGTGTTGCCCGGGCTCATGATAATAACTGGAAGTGCTAAGAAGTTGTTCGAAAAAAAAGCTAGTGAATCTGACGATTTTTAAGATATCAAGAGTAGGGTGCCCAAAAGGGGCCAACTGATAGTTTTGAGCAGAACGCTCAGAGAAAAACATTTTAAAAGGTCCTAGTACTTAGCACTTTAGATCTTCAATTAGTAGAAATTAAGCATAGGATATAAATAATTCATTAGAGTAATTTTTTAAAGAAATTCTTGAAAAGGGCCCTTGGGTCCAATTGAAAATATGAGGGTATTGGCCCAAGGAGAGGAGTCCAAGACTCAGCTTTAAAGTTATGCATTGAGAGGATGACACAGTTAGGGAGGTGAAAAATGAATGGCGCAAAAAAAATTCAAGGGGATCAAGGTCCTAACGGGAGTGCAGAAATGGCGGAATAACTAGATGAGGAAAAGGATCCAAAAACGAAGATGAAAAAAGCGCATGTTATTAACAATTTATGGAATAATAACAATAATAGAACAAATTAATAATAATAATAAAATTTTTAATAATAATAATAATAATAATAACAATTTTAATAATAATAATAAAAATTTTTAATACTAATAATAATAACAATAATAATTTTTAATAATAATAATAATAATAATAATAACAATTTTTAAAAATAATAATAATAATAACAATTTTTAATAATAATAAAAAAATTTAATAACAATAATAATAATAATAACAATTTTTAATAATAATAAAAAAATTTAATAACAATAATAATAATAATAACAATTTTTAATAATAATAACAATTTTTAATAATAATAAAAAAATTTAATAACAATAATAATAATCTGTTGTATTATTATTTTTTTTGTATATATCAAGACTTTTTTTTTTGTTGTTTAAGGCAGATTTTCGTCATAGACAGGTCTTACTTTCACAGGTTTTAATAAAGTTAATTTTTTTGCCTAGAAATGTATGTACTGTTCTTTAAAAAAAATAATTAATTGTAGAATAATGGCCATTTAAAAATCTATGCATGTTGTACAAAATTGTTGTGCCGGGTCTCATTTTACTGATTTTTGTATGGCATGAAAATTTCGGCCTGTAAAAACGTCTAAGAAAAATGAAGTCCAGGCCCAGCTTGCCCCGGAAAAAAGGAGTTTGGACCAGCCCGGTCCGGAAAAAGCGATGACTAGGCCCTGCCCGCACCGGTCCAAGGCTGTGTAAAAATGTTAGACCCGAGTGCCCGTGCAGACCTCTAATTTAATTATGGACTCATTGAATTCCACTCAGCACATGAGCGAGTTTCACTTAATACATCGAAATCGTAAATGGATTTGTGAATATGCGAGTTCAATGAATATAGACGATGTGAAGAATACATTTTTTTCCACTCAAGAATGTTCGATTTTACTTGCGAGTATATTTAAATATTCATAGATATCATGCCAGCTCTGAAGCGACCAGCAGGCGCGGCGTGATATTTACATCTACATTTAATTTTCGGTTCAACAATTAAATATTTTAAAAATACAAATTAAAATATAAACAGTTAATTCTTAAAAATAAATTCCAAACAACCATTTAATGCTAAATTAGGACTAATGTATTTTATAAAGTTCGACAGCAAACGAAGCCCATTGTTTCTTTATTTAAAATAAAATAACCATTATTTTATTTATTTTACAATGCAACTGAAAATAGTTCTTTTAAAAAGATTTTTTTGTTATACTAGCAACCTATCTTAATATTTAATTTAAGATATTTATTATGCTTCATAAAGTGATACAAAAATCAATAATGGGATTTTTCAATGTTTTAATGTTTTAGTTACTGTGTTATTATGTTTTATAAAGAAATACAAAAATCAATAATGGGATTTTTTAACAAGTATCAGCATTTATTTCTCTTAATACTCTTAACAAGCATGCTGATCAAACTCGAAAACAAGTACAATAATGTACATAATGCATACTTCGTTTATTTTCAATAAAAGGATTAAAAACTCTGCAGAATGGCTAAAATATTGCTTTAACGATATTCACATTTAATCATTAAGTAATGTTACTTTTTCAAGCACTTTTAAAGTACCAAATATTTTCTAAATTGCTTTTACAGTAAATTATATACATAAGCAGCTTCAAAAGCAAATAGTTTTCTTTTATCGAATAAAAATACATTGATTATTTTACCGTTTTTTTTTTCGTTTGAAGTGATATGTTAGTTAAAAATGATAAAATATACATTTTTTAATTTCATTAAAAAAAAAAAAAATCAAATAGCCACAGGTGTAAAATACATTTCAGAATGGCTTTCAAAAGTTAAGAGTATATAAAACTTTTAATAGAATGAATTTTAGAAGAAAAATTAATTTTAATGTAAAACTATCATTATTAAAAGTCTTTTTGATGTATTGATGTGTAACTTAGTATTTACAAAAGTTGTTTTTTAAGAATTAACAAATGGAATACCTAAAACCATTTAACATAGTGGAATCTAAAGTGTGTGTGTTTTTTAATTATAAGTAAATCGTTTTAAATTAAAATTACTAATATAAACGTTTATTACGTACCTCATCCTTTTAGAGCTAAAAATGTAATTTTGTAAATAAAATAACAGTTACTTGACTGCAAGTATATAACAACAAGTACAACATATACAATTACAATATACATATGCATATACATATACATATGCAATATGCAAGTACAACACATAATTAAACATGCTTAACACGTATGTTTAATACATTAAAAAACGCATTTGGAAAATTTGCATGCAAATATTATAAATGTGCAAAGTTTAAGTCAAAATAACTTTAGTCAGTTAGGTTAAAAAAAATTCTATTTTGTCATTGAATTGTAGTTCCATTAATTTTTTTTTAGCCTTACTCAAAGTCAGCACAAAAATTTGCCTAATAAATTCTCACCTTGGTAAATACAGGGTGCGAAAAAATTTGGAGGGTTTTGCTATCAGGGCGAGATTTTGCAGAAAGTGATCAAACATTTTTCCCCAAAACACTTTTTTGAATGAAACTGAGAGTTTCGGGAAGACTACTCCAGCGCGCGCAAGACTCTTGACCGGCTTAGGGAGAACAACATTCACTGCATTTCTCACGATGAATGGCCTGATAACTCGCCCGACATCAATCCAATGGATGTTTCCATTTGGGGAATTTTGAAGGCAAAGGTCTTGGCTACTTTCCATCGATGTTTGGATGGTCTGAAAGCAATATTGAGTAAGGAATGGACCAATCTTCCCGATGAGATACTTCGTGGCACAGTACGTTATGTCCCAAAACTGCTAAGGGTATGCATCAAATAAAAAGGCGGATACTTTGAGATCAAATCTACTTTTCCATTATTTATATGGTGTTAAATTTAATGTATTTGTTAATGAATTGTTGACATTTACGGTTTTAGCGAAAATAATGGATTTTATGCCCATCCAAAAATTTTCAGCACCCTGTAACTGCTGAAGAGTTGTTAACATTCAGTTCCTACAAAAAAAGAAATCTTCTGGATTCAATTTCGTAGGTAAAAGCGTTGAACGTTTGAAAATGGCTTAATACGTTATTTATCCCGAGACCTTTTACAAGTGCTTACCATCAAGTGAGAAAACAAAGGAATGTAGGTGTTTGTTAGGAATGACTTTGGGATGTTAAAGAAACTGCCGAGCTTAGTCTAGAAGGTAAATATACATTGCATTTTAAATCCTATCTTTTATGAACTGACTTGTCATGTAAAATCTGTTTGTCTAGTAATAACTTGGCAAGAGACTTCCATAGCTATTTCACTTTTCGTATACATACAGTGTAAGGAAAAAATATTGCAATCATGATAAGAACCCGATCATGGTAATATTTATATATTTTTTACAATTTGAATTTCTCTGAATCCATTTTCACTATTTTTTAACTTGTTCCATATGTATGCGTGCATGTATGAGTGTGTATCCGAATTTCCTAAGCGCGTTTCGATGATGTCGCTAAGTAGGTATGTATTTATGGGAGTGAACACGATGGCACCCGAGCTATGCTTTCGAATGACCTCCCATTTTTTTATAGTGTTTCAGGCCACCCTCGTAAGAGTAAACAGTCAACGGTTTGGTATCTAAAACTTTTTCAACCATTTTCTAACCATTCTGTTACGATACACTGTTAAACATTTGCAGCAAACTGTTCAGTCATTTGACGTTTTTATAGAAAACGGTTACATAGCCGTACAATTCAACTCTATTCTGAATAATATGCGCAATAATATCGTCATAATAGAGTTAAATTACGATTATGTGACCGTTTTCTCTATAAATTCTAAAAATACTGAACAGTTTGCTGCTAATTTTTAACAGTGTAACTGATAATAACTTTTTTTCTTATATATCGATGGAATTATTTTTACGTTCATCAAATCACGTTCATCTTATGTTGATACAAAAACTATGTTATGACTCCATTTAGTAAAACTTTTTTTGTCTTTAAAATATTTATTTTACTCACAGTAAAATATTTTTACGTAAAAAAAAAAAGATTTTACTAAATAAAAGTGCATGGAAATTTGCGTAATGATTTTGTAGAAAAATAACAAAAAAAAAAAGTTTCTAATTTTTTAAAAATCAAACAGAATGTTTTTGCAAAACTTTCTAAAATATGCTTAGGTCCATTTTTGTTGAAAAAGTTTTGTAATTCTCATGCACTTAAAACTAATTGTCGCCAGAATTTCTCGTGTGTGACGCCAACTTTGGCTGTGAGACCAATTACAGAAGATTGAAGCATGTTAGTAGAAACCATTCCATAGGTTTCAGTTTATATTTTCAGTTACTATAGGTTTACATGATATTTGAATGAATTCTATAAGGTGTTCGGGATGTCAAGTAGAGTCTATCCAGATTTTTTTCAGCAGTGATATCGTGTTAACGGAAGTTCAAAAACTCATTGTAGCAAACTGAATTGTCTAGTTTGAGGTCAAGTGATGATGAACAGTTTCAGATGTTTATTTCTGAAATTTATTTCTTTAGCACTAAAAGTTGCACTAGGGAAAAAAAAAACATTTCTTGTAAAAACAATCCATTCCAAATTATCAATCAAAATATTATTTTAATAGTATTTATTTTGAACACTTCCATAATGAGCACATAGATTAAGAGAACCCGTCCTTAACGAGTAAAAAGAAAGTAACTGTTTGATTTATTAAAAAATTACATTATACAACATTTGTTTCTAATGCCCAAAACATTTTTCGATGTCAGATAAAGTTTTTTTTAGTACCTTAAAAAAGAGTTATTTAATGAGAAGAGTAGGTCACACACATAATGATTATTTTAAAATCCTTAAAAATATAAAACAATCTGGAGTGATACCAACTGACTTTTCGAACACTTTACTATGCTTTGAAAGAATAGCAATTTAAAAAAATATTAAAACTTATGTTCTAATTTTATAAAGGTTAAATGTTTTCACTGTTGAATATGACCTCATGTTCTAAAGAAAGCGTGCACATTCATTCATAAAGAGGAAACATTTTTTCTAATATTATGGCTTAATTTGTTTAAGAATTTTCCTTAAGTTCGTCCTGAGATTCAGAACAGTTTCTTAAAAACTCAGTATTGAAATTAATCTTACATACGCATTCTGATGAATTATTAAAATAATTCTAAATGTACGTAGGTATTTCGCTTTTTTCTCAATAAAATGCGATACATTTATTTCCATGCGCTTTTATTAGAAAAAAAATCTCTCTCATATTTTCATTTCATTTTATGAAAAATGTTTCTACAAAATTAAGTCACATTCTGATGAAACAGTATTGTCGGATAAACAGAAGATGAGTGTGCACAAATGATTAAATGAATAATTCAATTAAAAAATAAAATAATTACCGATTTTTTTCTAGACATACAACGGTTGAAAACTCGTTTAAGATTGTTTAGATACAAAACTCTTTCTTATATTTGCTGGGAGATGAATACAGTTCTTGCAGAAGTGACCGACACAGGTTTCGTATACACTGTTAGAAATAAATCCGTAAATTCACGGTAAAACTACTGGCAGCGAAGTTGCCGGACTTTGTGCGTTCCGTTAGTAGATTTTCCGTTTTGAAAGATAAAAGAAGGAAAATCGCCGTTTGCAGAAGCGGTAACTTTCCGTTAACGCTCTCAGAAATCAAGGAAATATTCCTCGTAGAACTGACATAAAAGGACGTTTTCCGTTTTATATAAACTCTGTTTTAAAAAATCTTGAAATCTCACTTGGTGCTGCCATCTGTCGATTTGCGGGAGTATTTACTATCTGATATACGTCAAGAACAGCTTCTGGTCGACATTGGGTTTTGAACCAGAGGTGATAGCGCCTCGAGTCCAGCGTCTTGCCGGTTTGACCAGTGAGCGCTTTCTAGAATAGCAGTTTGAAAGGATCATTTGGAAATTCTCAAAATGGCGGCTTAGAACAGACATAATTTGGTGTTTAGAAGCTTGGTAATTTTAAAGTTAATTGCGGGGAGATTTCGTTATGAGATGATGTTGATGTTTTAAAATTGTAATATTAATACAGGATAAAAACATGAATTATATATATTCTTAACTTGATTGTTAGATGTAAAATATGAATATTATATTTGAATTAAATTCGATAAAAAATGTTTGCTTGTTTAAGAAAAGCGATTTTTTTTCAACTATTACATATTTTTAAAATGTGTTCGCTCAGAATATATTTTCAGTGCGAGTGCTTTTTATTACTTTAAAAACTAATTAATAAAAAACTGCGAATAATTTTAAAGGAATGAGAAAAATATTATTTTATTTTTATTTGAAAGCATTATTTTTGTATGTTGTTTTTTTTGAGTAAAATAGATTTTTTTTTCACTTAATTTAACTATTATATATATATTTTAATCTGCTTGTTTAGAATATATTTTAAGTGCGAATATTTTCTTATAACTTTAAAAAATAAATTGCAAATAATTTTTGAAAGTATGGGAAAATTGTTACTGTTTTTAATTCGAAAGTACTATTTTGTTGTTGTTTTTAAAAAAAATAAACTCGAAATTTTAATTTATTAAATTTTTAGTTTTTCTGTGCAACAACATGTCAGTTTTTTAAACATTGAAAATAAATATGCAGCAGATAACTGACTATTTCCGTCATCCCCTTTCGTCTCCGTCCGTTCCGTTGTTTTCAGAAAATATGAGGAAATTTTCTGTTTTTTAACGGAAAATACCCTTTTGTTGCAAAAAAAGACTTTTTCTGTGAAATTCAGGAAAAAAATACCCGTGAATTTCAGATATTTTTAACAGTGTAGTTACTTAATTTTGGATATGAGTATTTAAGAAATGAAATGTTATTCTTTTTAAATCGTACTATCGTGAATTAAAATAACGGGAAATTTAATTTTGTAAAGTAATTTTATTCAAATGTAAGCACTAATACGAACTCTGCTATACCATATTTTCCGACTGGGAGCTCAATTAAAAACCGGATTTGGCCGCACTCATGTACACGTGCACATGCACACATCGTAATTACTACTATTTTCTTCCAATAGTATTCTGTATATTATTTTTTTTATGTTAGTACATTGAAAAATTATAAGAATAGAGCAGGTTGCAAGTGTCGCAGGGAAATAAAATGATACACAAAAATGAAAAAATATATATGTATCATGAATTTATTGATACTTTTGTTATTTCATTTTTATTTCATAAAATGCATTTTTTGTTTATAAATTTATTATTGAGAATTAATAATGTAAATTACATTAAACTTTTAAATTTATGTAGATAATTTAGAAATGTAAAATTGTCTATTATCATATCAATTATTCTCTAATTTTTATACATTGTCTGGACTTCTTTTGCTTTTTTTAGAATACGAAATTTTAAACTTCAGTATTTTAACAAATCTCTTACAATAAGCAAATGATATTGCTCATTTCTTATCATTTTAACAGAGTTCGATATATATATATTATTCAAATTCATTTTTTAATTAGTTCATTAGAGTCCTATTGGAATAACGATGCAAAAAAAGTGGGAAATGAAGATTTAAAGAACATAAATATTAAATGATGAAAATAACTTAAATTAAGCTTTATATAGCGAAGATAATAAATTCCTGTTGCATTTTTCACTTATATATTGATATTGCATTCTTTACAGACGACGGGATAAGATATAAAATATATTTATCTAATACAATTTTTGCATTAAACATTTCGATAAATTACCCAAGACAAGGTTTTAAAGTAAACTTTGGCAAAAGGTTCAAACATAATAATTGATAATAAAAGAACTAACCCAACATTTTTCAATAATTTTGTAAATATTTCGTACATTTTTGCTAAAAGCATTACTTCGCTTAACTAAACATAAGAGACATGAAATGCGATTCAGTAGCTTTCTTTATGTTCGTATTATCTTAACAAAGTCTGAAATTAGTTAAATATATTCGCAGAAAAAAAAAATTATAAATGTAAAATATTTTCGCCAGTTAGATCACAATGTTTTCAAAGCTTACTGATCGCATTACGCGTATTCACGAAGGAAAACATATAAATCTAAACCACCAGCTATCATGCACGCGTGAGTTAAAGTGACAAAACCAACAAAAAAGAGTGTGCAACATCCAGATATGTGACAACTACCAGTCACAAAAGTTACAATGTGACAAAACCCACGATAGTGACATAATAACCATTGAAACTCTCACAAGAAGACCAACTTTCAAAATGTGACAACCATCACTAGCACAAGCTAGATTTATCAATTTATCAAGATAGAAACAAAAACTTAACCAACGATATTAGACAAACAACACCCAACAAGGGTGAGCCCATAAAAGCGACAAAAAATCCTGAGATTGACAAATAAAAGAAGAAGTGAAACCAGCCCATAAAAGTGGCGATAAAACAATCTACCATGAACGTGACAAGCCATCAGCCTTGCCAAATATGTAAAACAACACAAGTGACAAAAAAACAATAAGGATAGCGATAAAAACGCCCACGATCTACCAATACAAATATTTATTAGACAAATTAAGTATAAATAAGTTAGCTATTGTTAGGATTAGAAATTAGTAGGATAGGATTAACTATTTAACTATAACATTTAATCTTCGATCACTCCCCCCCCCCCCACACACACACCTTTTATATTCCTAATGTTAGTAGAAGGCAGCCCACCCATCAACCAATCCTTAACTAACCATTTAAACGTGACAGTTTAGTCTTGTAAAACTAGGTTAGCTGCGCATGCAATATGTCCCCCGTATAATTATACGAGTAACTTATTTTCATTAAATGATTATTAGTAAGTATTGAAAATAAGGTTGTAAATTTAAAATTTTTAAATTCAATTAAAAAATCAAGTGGTGTAAGTAATTAACATAGTTTTAGAAATAGTAACACATTTCTGATAAATAACAATGTAAGAAAATGTCTAAGCCCATTCCTTTTCCGGTTCCTCCAATCCCATTTTCATTTATTAGTTTATAACACTTTCCAACCTAGTTGAAAAATGTTTATGACTTCGGTTTGTCTGGCCGTCTGCCGTCTGGCCGTCTGGCCGTCTGCCGTCTGTCCGTGCTCTAACTCCCGTAAATATGCTCGGATTGCCCTGCAATTTTTATATGTTATAATCGTTATCTATAGCATGTTCCCTATTTCAAAGGAAGTGTGTAGCACTTATAGTTTTTTTTACAGGGACACTCAAAAGAATTCCGTTACATTGCGGTCTATGGGGAAAAATCATTTGCGGTTTATTTAAATAATGTTTCACTATTTTAAACGCATTGAAATTTATATATATCACTAAGGTGCATTAGAAGAAGCTTAATATGGAATAGGGTGTGCATAGCACTTATACTTACTTTACAGGGACAGTCAAAAGAATTCCGTTACATTACGTCTATGGAGAAAAATCGTCTGCGGTTTATTTAAATAATGTTTCCCTATTTTAAACGCATTGAAATTTATATAAGGTTCATTACAAGAGACTTACTACAGAATATTGTGTGTATAGCAGTCATCGTTCATTTACAGGGACACACAAAAGAATTCTCTACTGTATGTTAACAATAATTCCTGGAAGTGCGTTTTAAGTTACTGAAAGCGATTTTAATTTTAAATCACTTTTTGTCTGTTACGTGGTGTGTATAAATTCTGTAGATCCTATACAGGGAAGCACAAAAATTCGGGAACACATTTCCGTATTATTTAACTCCAGACGGAGAATTTTAAACTGTGCTACGCGTTTCCTAACTGAACTAAAATTTAGCATCCTATGTAGTATATATACAAATCTATAGATCCTATACAGGGTTGAATAAAAGTATTCGGATTACTTAGATGTTATATTTTAGCTTATTAAAGAGTATGATTCGTAAAATTATTTTGGAAGCCTTGGAAAGTGTTACATAATCTATGCTTGACGCATGATTTTTCGTTCTTGTTTTTCTTTGTGTGTGCAAAAAATGTGTACAAATCTTGCATTTAAATCAAAGGTATAATTAATCCACATGGAATGCTGCGCTACCAAGAATATATACTTATAATATGCTTTATTTTAAAAATTCTATACAGAAAAAAAAAATAAATAAATGAATAATTTTCGAAAATTAACTTTATTTTTGTTGACAAAAATAGCAACCAGTGAATAAAAGAATAAAACATATTTTTTAATAATGTAAACAAATGACGTTATTTTATCCAAAACATAAATTTTCCTTTGTTAAACATGATTTCCGCAATGAAATTTAATCCAGTAGAATACATATCGTATAGTACATATAGTAAAATCATATGCAGATTTCTTAGTTTTCTTGTAACAAGTTGGAAGTATTTGTATAGAGCTCCTTTTACTTGTTACATGATACTAAAGAAAAATAGTGTAATTTAATAACATTTTCAATAAAGTTATACAGCGACAAATTTAAATTATGTTTAAAGAATTAAGACAAATTCAAATAATGTTTTAAAAATTTTGTTCATTGAAAATTTCAACACATTTTTAGTTAAGCAATTAACTTTCCTTTTTCAATAAAATTATTTTGAATATATATTTGATAATATTTGCTTTAACTTAACAGAAATTAATTTAGATTAGAAAACAAAATTTTAATAATGATATCTTAGTACATTCAATTTTACCGTCTTGCTCACATCCTAATCTAAAAACTAAATAAATAAATAAATAAATAAAATTGTGTTAGAATCGCGTTTCAACTAAATTTGAATTTAACTAACATTAATTAAATATCAATACCAGGGCTTTACAAATCCGGTCGCCAGGTCGCCACTGGCAACCAGGATTTTTGATTTGGCCACCAAGTTATTTAATCTTGCGTTTTTTTTAATTTTTTTTGGTAAAAAAGTTGACATCAGATGTGAGCACTGATGGAATTTTTTTTCTCGCCACCAATGCTCTTGTGCGGCAAGCAGTGATATTCCTCTTCTCTCGTACTTTTAATGGAAGAATTAAGTTTAAAAGGTATTGTGCATGTCATGCACAGAAAATACCATTATTTTTAGCTCTAGCCACCTAGCATGTGTCACTTGATTAGTATGTAATGATATTTAAATAAAACAATAAGAAATAGTGTCAATCCAGCCTCTTTGGCATCTAAAATTAGATAGAATGCTAAAAAATGCTTTTTTTTCTTTTCTTTTTTTTTGTAAGTTTCAAATCAGATTTTTGTGTTCATATAAGTTGTCAACATATAAGTGATTATAATTTTGATGTTTCATTAGAAAACATAGTTTACATTAACTTTCTGAATTATTTACTATTATAAACTATGTAACTAATAAATCTAAACTATACATGTTTTTATTTTTTCTCAATTAATTCATAAAACACTATTGTGTCTTTTGAAAATCAATAACGGGGGGGAGGGGGGGAAGAAGTAGATATTTGGAGAGTAAATATTTTTTACTGGCGACTCGAATTTTTTCCTGGCTACCAGATTTTAGCAAATTTGTAAAGCCCTGATCAATACCTCATATGTGATATTCATAATTATTTTATAAATAATCTCGAATGCCATTTTAGCTATAACAAAAATAAACTCGTTAGAGAGAATTTTATAAATGTATAACATTGAAGTGCTGAATATATTGTTAAAGATTTTCCATGTACAACATGTTTAGATAAAAAAAAAAAAAAAAAAAAAAAAAGTTTACAACATTATCGAAAATAAATGGTACCATTTTGATGGAAAGATAATAACTTCGCTTGCTTAAATATGATATGAGGGATGAAATTCGATCGAATGCCATCAATCATATGCATATTCCTTGCATTTTTGTCTCCCTAGGCGAAAGAAATCTTCATCAGAACAGAAGACAGCAAGCCGAACGGGACATTGATCATCAATAACGCAGATCGAAATTGAGACGAAGACAACTACAGATGCATGGCAGAGAGCAAAAAAGGAGAAAGTGCCAACAGGGATATTGGAGTCAAAGTCTTGGATAGATAGAATATTTTATGATTTTTTTTCTTTATTTGGAAGCGAAGATTTAAAAAAAAGACCTTTCTAATTTGAATATTTTTATTAGATTTCGATACACGTGAATGTTTTCTAATTCCGTGTCATCTGTTGACAAATGCACACGACGTCGAAATTATAATACTAATTATTTTACGGTTAATTATTTATTAAGAGTTAATGCATTCTTTCATTTATATTACTATTGTTATTCACACAGTATTAATGAGATATTATTTAAATATTCAATAAGAAAGTATGATAAATGATGAGATTTTAGAGTCATTAAAATACACAGTGAGAACTTTTAATATTTTTCAATACAATAAATGATGAGATGAGATTTATAATCATTAAAATACAGAGTGAAAACTTTTAATATTTTTCAATTCAAAAAATAATTAATTGTATTTATTGTGTGAAAAATTATTGTTAATTTAAATAAATTATACTTAAAAAGGAGAGAATTCTGAGTTTTTTCTTCATTTTGTATTTTCGTCCATCTGTTATTAATATTATCAATATAGTTTACATTAAAATATATTTTAGGATTGTACTCGTATTTATTTATTAAATTTTAGCAAACAAAATATTATTCATTGTTTATTACAAAATTATATTAGAAATTATACAAGTAATATTACAAATGTAATTTAATTTATAGCTTCGTCTTCAATCTAATAAACCTATTTTATTTCTTCTGAAGTATATATGTTTGAAGTAAATTTTCTTATAAATGCATATGTGTTGTGTATTTTCTGACAAAGTTTAAAAAATATGCCATTAGCAACCGAGTTAAGATTTATATTCAGACAGAAAAGGAATCTGTTTGGGGTTTTTCTATATAGAATCTTGATACTGCTTCATAATATTTTTATTCTAAATTTTGTATTTGCCGATATTCATAAAATATAGATTTAGAGAAGACCGAGTAAAATAAATTCAAAATCCTAGAAAAATCGTTAGAGAAACACCTATACAGGGTTCTCAAAGTTCTATAACGAATTTTTAAAAGTTTTTTTCGCATTATCTCGCCTGCAAAAAACTATTGTAAATTTCTGGGAATAAACGAGTTAATTACAAATTCTGTGTTTAAAAAATTAAATAAAATATTTCGTATCAGTAATTGTGGTGCCAGGCTCTTTGGAAATTCTAAGGAGTGTGCGAACCTTGCCTATAAAATCCAATCACATTCACATATTCGAAAACGATTTTAATCACAAATAACCATATATATTTTTAATTGGATATTCTTGTAAACATTATAAAATGGTTATTGAAAAGGATTTTACCGTATATAACATATTAAGTGAGTACAATGTTTATACTTCTAAAACATAGTACATTAATAGAAGTGACTGAGTAATTCTGTAGCATTTAAACAATCGAGTACTGAACTTCAATTTGGATACAGCCCTAAAATAGGCTCGTTTTAAAATAATTAATGTACCTGAAACTAATCGTAGAAATTTCATGAAATGTGATATCTAGGCATAGTTTGAACTGAAGATTTAAAATATTTTATCTAAATTGTGTTTTGCCGTTGAAAAAAAAATACTTTAGGTTTGTTTTGATATGTAGAGTTTTCCATAAGAAAATTTTATATTCATCATTTAAAAAAGTAAACTTTATTTCAATCGTTTGGTACCGGTAAGTTTCTTCTACAATAATTTGACGCAGAGTTAGTAGGGGGTGTTATTTATCTATTTATTTAATTTTATTTTTTTACCCCAACTGTAACTGACCTTAAATATTTTTTCTTCACCTCCATAAAGGTGCAATACATCCCGGCTTTTTTTCATTTATATATTTGCAAAACAATTTGAAAATTCTCAAAAAATCAACGACAAACTCATTTTTTCCCCAAAACATTCCCTAAAATTTCAAAGCTTGTGATAAATATAAAAAAAATCAGTAAAATTCAATTTTATACTTCATTGTGACATAATATTTGAATATTAAATGAAAATTGTTTTTTTATTTTCAATTGTCCGCCAGACCGAAGACAACAAACAGCTTTCGAAAAAATGAAACGACTACTTTTTTTGTTAACTATTCCACTCAACACATTCTAAAATTATTACTGGTTTTAATTTATTACTAGTTTTATCACTATTACGTTAATATATTTTTACAAAATCTAAAACTCAATTACGTTATTATTTGTAGCTTAGTTAGTTTGTGATTTCTGTAATTTATATCAATTTTTATTACTAAACGCTGTTTGATTGGTGCAAAAATATTTTACTTTTGGTTATATATCGGGCAAAGTTCATCACAAATAATATAATTTAAAACTTTCTTTATAACTGTTCCAATTATTAATCGTCACTATTATCACACAATCTCAAGAAAAGGCAATGTGTTAATACCACATGTCTTATTCTTAACGCTGATCCACATATAATCCCAAGTTGGTATGAAGACAATCTGCGGACCATCGATAATACGAATGTAATGATAGAAACTCGCTGTTTGATTGGTCCAAAAATATTTTACTTTTGGTTATATATCGGGCAAAATTCATCACAAATAATATAATTTAAAACTTTCTTTCTAACTGTTCCAATTATTAATCGTCACTATTATCACACAATCTCAAGAAAAGGCAATGTGTTAATACCACATGTCTTATTCTTAACGCTGATCCACATATAATCCCGAGTTGGTATAAAGACAATCTGCGGATCATCGATAATATGAATGTAATGATAGAATCTCCGAATGAATTCATGTTACTTTATATTTAAAGTTACTTACGACGGGGATTAATGGAAATTATAGGTGTATTACAACAACAATGCATATAATATTAATTTTACGAAACCTATGGTTGTTAATGGTAAAGAATAAGACATTTTTATACTATATTAATATTTTATCAGATGTTATGATATTAATGGTGCGATGAAAAAAGTTTTATTCTAAGTAACCGGTCTTATTAAATACTTGCTAAAATTGACTATAATATCTAAAATGTATGTATTTTGTTCTTTGTTGTAATAATGACTAAAATTAAGAAAGATCAGCAACAACACGTATTACACCTTCCATGGAATTTAAATTGAATATGATTTTTACAATGTTGTTTAGTATGTTTCTCTTTTCTTTGAGAATTTAAATGGTTAGTAGATTTAAATTTTTAGTTGAACATTATATTATTCAATTCTCTAGAAACGAACCAATAAATGTTCTTCTTTTTATGTTTTCTTTTGATTTCATCTATTACACTTACACCGAAACTATTTTTAGATGAACGATCGCCTCTACAATATTGTTTGAAACTGAGAAATGTTTTAAGAACTCGTATGAAGTAGGTATTAAACCGTAAGTTATCGACGTATTTCTCCATAGCTTTAAAGTGTTAAATATCGTCTCTATAAAAACAGAACACACTGATTAACGAGTCCTTGAAAACGATTTATGGAACTGATACTAAGAAAATAAATTTATATCAATCACTTCCAGCCCTATTATTTAAAACACTATTTTCTGCAGAAATACATGGAGCCATTGTTACATTGTAACGTTGATATGCAAATGACTAGAATATAATACAGCGATTACTACAAGCGCATTTTTTAATACACACGACGCATTTTTTCAAAAAATCTTATTACAGCCTAAAGAGCATAACATTAATCAAAACATACATCTCTTACAATAATTAACACAATATATATATATATATATATATATATATATATATATATATATATATATATATAAATTCAGAGCACAAAACACTGATTTTATCCTGACCTCTAAAACACTGCATACATTTTAAAACAGAATTGCACTTCATGTATACAATTTATTTTCTTTCATTATTATTTTAAGTTGGAATTTATAAATATAATCTTAAGTAATTACTTCGAACGAATCTATAATACTTCTTAAGAAGTAAACTATACTACATTTGGAGCCAAAATTTATAATTATTCATATTTATTTAGTTAATAGATTTATGCCATTCCAATATCTACTCTTGTATACTAATTACATTAGAAGTTTCAATTATCGTCATTTTGTTTTAAATCCATAATCTAATTTTACTTTTTTTTTTTTTTTGCTGCTCCTTTAACTTTTGAAGAATTTTATTAACTTATTCATCTACGGCCAATGTATAAATTGTGTCAAACTTTAATAAAAATTGTTCAACTAAATACGGGTACATTATTATACTAAAAAGTTTTATTTATATTACAGTAGTTTTACTGAAAAAACCATTTTTCATAACATAAATTCAAAATAAAAATTTAATCCTTTCTTTGATATATCATTTTCGTTATGAATAAGAATACTTTAACAAAATTACATACGACAAAATATGTCAAACACCAAACTAATATCATATAATTAAAGGCTGGTTCTTCTTGCAAGCATGATAGGAAAAATAAATTCTGACAGAAATTTCGTCTTGGCATGTTTCCATTGTTTTTAATATGTATAGTATAATGTTTCACTATAGCTGGCAATTTATTGAGGCATGTGAGAGTATTTTTTTCGTTTTCGGTTCTTCCTCAATGAGAAATTTCTCCTATCCATAAGTCAGTTGTCGTAGAGTAAAATGTTGCCACTGATTGTCATGCAGATGTTTTTCCACAGCCTAGCATATGGTGGAAAAAATCAGATGTTATGTAATTTTTTTTTTTTTTTTTTTTTTTTTTTTACGAGTTTGAGTTCTGTGTTATGACTGATACCATTTTCAAAATTCGGATAATTGTTTTTGACTTTTTACCAATTTCATAACTCCTTTTTTTCTTTTGTTTTATGTTTATATTTTATTGACTTGCGTTTTAAAATACGTTATTAAATTTTGTAACATATATATATTTCTTTTGCATATCTACTTTTTTACTGATACGATAAACACTTTAGTAATGATTAGATATTTATAGTATGAGAGATAATACTAAATATGGAGCATAAATGCAGTATGTAATTCTAGAGGTATATAGTTGTTATTTTTTATGCTATTATCGATATAAAGTGTCATAATAAATTCATACATACGATGCTTGTGAATGTAAGATTACTAGTTGGAATTCTGAATTGGTAGTTTTAATATGGTATGAGTTTTCCGATATTTTTTATGTATTTATGTTAGTTTGAATAGACATTTTTATGTACTGTTAGTAAATTGGTCAATAAAAGGGAAATAATTAAGCTAAATCTTTATAGTTTTAGAAAAGTTCTCCGATATCGAACATATGCGCATGTTACGTTTACGTAATACATATAAGTATGCATTTTTTTAGCATTAATCTTATTTTTATTCCTTTTATTATTATCATATCAAAACCAAGTTAAATAGTTCTTCCCGCATAAGATAGAAAATGATAAGCTAGTAGATAATATTAAAGTGCAAATTAAAATGCCCATTCTAGCATTACCGTAAAAGAAAAATCATGCTTCAAGCTTTGATTAGGAAACACTTACCAACACATCCTAATAACTCTAACGAAACTTCACCGCTAAATATGGTGAAAAAAGGTACGTTAAGAAACAGTGTATAAAACACATCATTCTAAAATTAAGTTTCAGCAATTACTGCCCGTAGTCACGAAATTTCTCGACTTATTTTCTGCAACTCTGCATATGATATATAGATTTGCATACATAGTACATATAATGCTAAAAATTGGTTCAGTCAGTAAACGCATAGTTGAAAATTTGCTTTTAGCAAATTCGTCAATATCTGGAAATGAACTCGAATTCTTTTTTATTGCCCTGTATATTATCTAGAGATTTTTATACAAACAAGTATAATTATGCTAAAATTTAATTCAGTAAAAAAAAAAAAAAAAAAAAACACAACATAATTAAAAACGCAGTTCTAGCAATTGTCATTTATAAACGGTAATGTACCCATTTCTTTGCGTAGTCCTGTATATGAATTTATTTATATTTCAGAAATGTCTACTATCCTGCTACATATGGTTCAGCAGGTAAATTCATAACACAATTAAAAAACCTCCCTTAAACAATCCATGTCCATAGGCAGCAATTCTTATGTGTTCTTATGATCAATGGATTTTATATGCCACACGAAATATGCATAAATATAATTAAACTTAAAAAACCCTACCACAACTTTAAAAACACTTGCAGTAAATATCGCTCATAGACCTTTTCTCTAACCGAAATATTTTGTGTGTCCATGTAAATGAGCGATAAATGCTATGCACAGCATATTTAACAGTATTCATCTTATGGTGCATCTCAGTAATGTATATCAAATTCGTTTTGTTTGAACTAATATAACATCATAAAAATACACTGCAAACGATTTCTTCCCACAGACCATTATGTAACGGAATTATTTGTGTGATACTGTAAAATAATGACATTTGCTTGGAATTCCATATTCTGAAAAAAAAGGTTTTTCATGAACATAAGAAATGCATACCAATTTCAATATGTTTAAAAGAGTGTAACGTCATTAAAATGCATTTCTAACGATTTTTCCCTATTGACCTCAATGGAAAGGAATACCTTGGAGTGTCTCTGTAAACAAACTATCAATACTAAACACTTCATTTCAATAACGATCATGCAATAGTAAATCTCAATAACACATATCAATTACATGACAATCTGAGTATATTTACTATTTTTAGAGCAGTATGGACGAATAGACGGACAGAGAGACAAATATTTTTCAACTATTTTGGAAAAAAGTTAAAATTCGCATTGGTGAAAATGAAACCATCTCATACATAACAAAAAAAAAAGGGGGCCACAAATTTTTAATTCTTTTTTTTTTACACTTAAACAAGAAACAAATTTATGTACTAAATTATTTATTAAAATACTACTTTTAAGTGTCTTCATATTTTCCTTCAAAATGTCCTTCAATATTCTTTAGAGAATATCGAAATGTGTAGTAGAAATATAATACGATCTCATTTAATGATTTTATTACATTTTATATAATAGATCATTTGTAATGTTCTCTTACGTGTATATATAATTTAATTTCCACTGCTGAAGATAACAAATGGAACAATTATTACATTTTTTTCAAATGCCTGCAACAATTGTTAGCCATCGTCCATCATTCTGTACAGCATATAATTCCAGCCTTATGTTACTAAGCATCTCCTTTTGTTTGATATATATGCTCGGTGCGTTTTACCGCATATCGTTATACAATCCGGACTTAGGAACTGTAAGACAATCATCAGTAATTCTCACATTCATGCGTTAGAAATGGGTCGTTAATGATCAGAGGTGGAGCAATGCCATGCATGATTATATCTATGTCAAACAACTAATGCATCACTTCCGGCTCCTGCAAATTGTTGGACTAACTATACTTGGTAATATTACAAAACGTTCATAAATTCGTTTAATTATATGCTTAGTATATAGTGACTGTGTTCATTTCGAAATGTTTGGAATAATACATTGGAGTCATTCATTATGGCAAAAGAAAATTTAAAATAATATTTTGTATTCGTTAGCTGTACGACAAGTAAAAAATGTAACAATATGTGTGTTATTAAGCCTACTACGATGTTATTTCCCAGAATTACAGGCTAATACAGTTTTTTATTTTGTACTCTGTGATTAAGTGAGAGTGAATATTTGAAAGAGAATATTTGTTATTTGTAAAAAAATTTTGAATCTTTATGTCATTCATCAAATTAAATAATTATTTTTTCATTAAATTACAGGAACTTGTAAGTATATTGAATTTAAATCTATATAAAGATATATTGTGAGTACAGGTTTATGCTTATTTTCAAATAAGTAAAAAAAAATATTGCGAAAAAAGTTTACTGTTTAACGAGACCATTAGTTAAACCAATGATTATTTTTTTTAAATTAAAAGTCCATTTTTTCTACCGTGAATATAGCCTGCCTGGACAATTATTTGAGTTTTTATATGAATAGAATATTGATAATAATCTTACAGAATGACTGGTACTTATCTGATCAAGATAATCCATCCCTTTAAAGAGGCAAAATGTACAAATGTACTGACAAGCATTCATTACTTTATACATTGCACATTCATCTCAGAGAAAAAATATTTATGACATGAAAATAAACAGAAATGTTAATCATATGTAAGATAAAATTCTTATTTTATAAAATAAATAAAACAATGCAGCAACATTATGTATTTTTAAATACTTATGTGTTACTATGCTACACTGCAATATTGAAATTAGTTGAATAAGTAGTAACTATTTCAGATTAATTGCACTAAACAGTTAATCATATTATTACGATTTAGTAAGGGTTCCAATTAACATTTCTACAATTACATATGACTGCATGTAAAATGTCAAGTATACCAAAACCTTAATATAAAATTGTATGAAAAAATCAATCAAGCAAAAAAAAAAAAAAAAAAATGCTACCAGAAAATTGATTTAAAAGTGTATTCAAATTAATTTTTTTCAGTATTTTACATTAATTTAATTATAGTACTTACATTTCAGTTTAAAATGTATAGAAGAATATCTGGAATATTAGTTTATTTTATAGTTGTTGCATATTTCAATGAGAAGTTCAAAGTACACACTTGACATATAAAGGGAGTAAATGTCAATTTCTTCTGCGAAGTATTTGGCGAAAAAATAATTATTATTTTAGAGCAAAGACAATCAGCCATTTGATCCACCAACAGATCTTAGGTTAGCATATATCGGTTATATCACTAATTTTTGCAGTTTAAAATTATCGGTCTAATTTCAGAGTAAAAATTCTTGAAATTATTAAATACAATATTTTTATTTTATTCAAAATGTCTACAGAGATTCTAAACATTTTTATATATTGCATCCTAATAATTTTTTTCGAAACTCCGAACATCTGGTATTTCTTCATTTCAACCTATTACTAGACTAATATAAAATAACGCGATTTGACAAATATGTTTTAATAATAAATAAATAAATAAATTACTTAGCGCGAATGTTTCGAAGAATTTGATTCACACGAATGCCCATTTAAAAAATATCTTACAATATTACTCCATTAAATGAACTTTATTCCAAAAGTCATGTATCTGGAAAATATATTATTTTCATTATCAATATTTGCATCTATATCCCCATCTGTACATTTTTACATATATTTACGTACTTGTATAGAACAACAAAATAAATGACACATAAATGCTGATTTTTATTTGTTATAATTTCATAGACGTAAAAGATTAGTAAAATATTTTCATAGACTATAATTTACTTTAATCATGGCAGTGATTTTAATATGAATTGAATCAATTTAATAATATTTTCTTCTTTTAAAATATTTGTATCGGTTCTACATAAATTCTCGATGCGAGAGTTCCAAAGGAGTATGAGGAGCACTCCGTGAGTATTTTCAATAGTTGTGTCAGTATTTTAAAAATGTGATTAAACATTTTAAGAATGGTTTAGGCTCATATCAGTACTTCAATGTATTTTTTTCTTTCATTCAACCATTGCACAGTATTTCCTTCATGTCCTATTACGACATTCCGTTTTATTACTACCTTACCTTACAGAGTATCTAGATCTCAATCGTATGTAATTTTTTTAGTAATCTCTTAATGAAGCTCCTAGTATTCAACTCGAGAAAGTTATATCCCAAGACAAAATAAATACATTGTGTTGAGTTCAAAGTGAGTGCGAAATAGAAATAGTATTTTTTGTGTTAATCATAAATTTATAATTATGAATTATACTATTATCAAATATATTATTATGCATTTATAATTATGAAATATCATTATATTTAATTATTTTCTTATGTTTAATAATTGTTTAAATTGTTTTTGGAAAGTCTAATACATCATGAGTTGCAATTTACATTTGGTTTTAAAAGTAATTCATCGTCATCTATTTCTGAGAAACATGGAAAGTTTATTGAATATATCTGTATGAAAAACAAGAAAAAAATAATTTGTGAATAGAACTAACTGTTGTTAATAACTGTTGATTGTTTTGATACAATTATTTAATTTTATATAAAACATTTATCCACATTAATTAGACGATTAACTTTTTCGTAAATGTTTGTTATAGTTATGAATTTCTGTCCCATTGTGGGCACGCAATTCCTGAGGTTTTTAAAAGCTGTCCATTCTGTGACCGAAGGCTTCCGTCCACCTTTATTGCAAGTAATATTTATGGACAATATGACACAAACATACCAGTCATTATTAATTGTATCTAGCACTACACAATATACCTTACAAATTGTTTAAAATATATTTCATCTTTATTCTGACGTAATGTTTTTTAGTTATTGTCAATTCTGGTAAGAATGAAAAAAATAATTTAGGCAATAAATTAATTCTAATAAATGCATAGATATGCTTAGATATTATTTTGTAAGAAATGTATTAAATAATACCCATGTTTCTTGCCAAAATACGAAAATTTTTATTAAGGTTTAAGATTAAACTTTTTACGTATGTTTTGTTAATTGGCAAAAAATAGATGAAGGAAATTATTAGAATTTACAGATTATGAACCTACTTGTCATAGTAGAATCGCCTTTCAAGAAAATATAAACCATATCGAAAATTTTTAGTAAATTGCCGCATCTTATATCTATTAATTCCCGATAAATTTTTCCCAGCGATCGAATGACTATTTAAATTTCACCCCGACTAGACCTAATTCGAATAAAAATTAGTTGTTCCCACTTACGTTATTTTCTGTAGAATGATCTGCATTTTAAATATTAACCCTCTAAGCGTGTGGAACGTAATATTCCGTTCACTAAGCTCCAGGCTTCACTGCAATATGTGCAATGTTTAAGATAATATAATTCTATAGATTTAATGAATTTTCAAAACATTGAATAATGATTAATAATCTCAAGGGTTAAATTCATATTTGTAATTAAGTTTTATTTGTAATGCTGACAGAATCATAATTTTTTAGCATTCAAAACAAAATGAAGAGAAAACAACATTACAATTTTACCCTTTTTCAAAACGCTCAGAGAATAAAAAATTTTGTGATTTTGAAAATCACCTGTAAATTGAAATGGCCTTAAATGCAAATGTTATTAGGAAGCGTTATCAATATTTTTTTTTTTTTTAGATTTTATCAAATGATATTCAGCAAATTAGAATGATCACTACTTCTAATAATGTTGGTCAGTTTTTATTAAAAAGTTTAAAAAGCTTTTCATAAAGTTTTAGAAAGAATATTAATAAACAAGTAAATGCAATTTACAAATATTCAGTTAGCATTTTCTGATTTAAGAGAAATTACTTTGAGTTATGAGAGAAATTTTTAAATTTCTTTTCTAGAGGTTTTCTTAACTGAAGTGTTGAAAACAAAATTTGTCATTACTAAGAAAAAAAAAACACCCTCAGCTTAAAAATGTGTTTTGACAACACTGTATGCGCTCTCACAAGATAAATGAAGCAGGAGGTTGTTTTAGACGTCCATTGTGTGTAAAATAAAGCTAAAGCAATTTCATTTTTTTAGAAAATAAATGAAATGTTACTATAAATCTAATTCAATAATCTATAAACCTCCCATTGTTCAGAAAAAGATGTAGTATTTTTTCTTTAAAAAAGATCAACATACTTTTTCCTATTTGTCATTATTAAGAAATAAATAGCTTTAAAAGAAAGTTTTCTTTGTGTCTTCTGATTATCGGAATGTTTCCTTTCCCAATATTTCGTATTTCCACGTTGCTGTAGAATATCTGTTGAAATGTGTTTAAAAGAGAAGGGGAGAGGAGTGTAAAAATTAGAGTATAGAGCGTTTTCTGAATAAGATTTTTTTTAATGTAAAATCGACAAGCAAGTTTTCTTATATTTATTTTTGTTTATTTTCCATCCTACGAAATTTTGTTGGCAATTTATTAAATTATAAAGTTAGAAGCGATAC
Source organism: Maratus michaelseni (assembly GCA_963931845.1). Lineage (NCBI taxonomy): Eukaryota > Metazoa > Arthropoda > Arachnida > Araneae > Salticidae > Maratus > Maratus michaelseni. The sequence continues at coordinate 194,540,288 of OZ007593.1, read as the reverse complement.
CTTTGAATTTATATCAATATTCTATTATCCTCTTTAATAATAAAAAGCTATGCGTTGCTGACGACTGGGAATTTCGATAATCGTTGCCACATATTAAACTCGGAAAGTGAAACATTTGAATTTGGTGAAAAAAATAATAGCTCGAAAAGTATTTGTCAGAAAATTGTTATACAAACTTTGTTAAAAAGGTAAAAAATTGTATTTTTCTTGATATAAATTTCAAATCTAATGATTATGCCCATTTTCAAATATTGAATTTCAAAAATTACCAAATTTCATAATGGAGTACCATAGCGAAATCTTCACGCGTAAAAAGATAATGGCAACGCCCGTGTCTCCTGACTTATACTGGCTATAGCGCGTGTCATAAATTATAGTAGCCTTACTATTTTGTTAAAATGTAAAAGTGAATTATGATGCCACGAGTGCATGATTTTTATTTACTTTTTTTATAACCATCTTTGAAACAAGATTTTGGATTATTATTTTTTTTTTTTTTGAACGGGTCTAATAAATTGGCCATTATTGTATATTATTTTGAGTTTAAAAGATTTAAGGTGGGGGAGTGCTTTGTATTATTTAGGTTTCCACAGAAACTTTTGGTCAGAATTGAAATTTTAATATATCAAAACATCAGAAATTAAATTGCCATTAAATCGGCAATAACTATAACGACTGTCCCTTAGTTCGTTTGGATAGATTTTCACTTAAAAATATAAAATCATTCAACATTGATTTTAGGTATTTTTAAGGTTATTGTTACGGTGCCGGGCAACGCCGGGCATGTCAGGTAGTTACACATATTTATCATTATCGATACATTAAAATGTAAAAATTTACCATTGTTTTATTAAAATTTTATTATGCTAAAATTTAAAACACACACAGACACAAAAATAAAGAGGTTGAGAAAAAAAAACCTTGACACAATTTAAAAATCATCAAAATGTCAAGAAATTAGCCTACGAGAGTTTGGATGAAAATGTTTCATATGATCGAAAGTTCTTTTTATAGAAACTAACAAAAATAAAATTTTAAAATTTTCACGCTGATGACTCTGTATTCACAAAAATATCGAATAGGCAGTGTGCCTTTATACATGAGAGTGATGATATATACACAGCGCGCATGTTTAGATTGGAGATTTTGTACAATCTACGACAACCCACATTAAAGAAGTTGTGGGTACTGATCCTGGAGGAGTTCGATTAGTCAAGAGAGACAAGACAAAATACATAAGCTTGTCGATCATGAAATGTCAAGATGATCGGCGACTCAATATTGTTTAAAATCGTCTCGGTCAATAAATTTTTATACTGGTATGGCACCACTGAGTTATAAATAAAGCATTCTAAATTAACCGTTTCACAATGCAAAATGTTATTGTATTTGTGTAACTAATATAATTAAATCTGTAAATTCATTCTTCTTAATGCAGTAGGAAAAGCTTTTTCATCTTGTATTATTCGCTTATGTCTTCATAATGCTTTTTATCCCTCTTTAAAGTGAGCCTATTAGTTTTAGGCCGATATGAAGAATGTAAATTTCCTTAATAACGTAATTAATTTTTTTAAGAATTTTTAAAATAATTTAAGTAGTTTTATGTAAATTAATATTTTTTACTCTGATTTATTTCAACATAGTTCACACAACACCTGCTTTAATATGTCGTCTTATTAAAAACGTTTTTCCTATAAGTAAATTACTTTATATCACAGCGTCAAATTTGAAGAGGAAAAAGGCATTCATCCCATGAAAGAATTCAATATGGTAATAAAAGGTAGCATCTGGGATATTATGCTTGCTTAATTTGAGTTTTTGTTTCTTAGTTTGGTATCTTATCCTATGTTTTGCTATCAATGAAACTTGATGAAACATTTACAAATAAATAAATAAATAAATGAAATAAAATAAACAGCATTTCCATACGCCAATTACTTGCATTTTATGTATAATTTTTAAATTTGTCAATGACTTTTGGGCAACCCCATATATATGTAGACAATAAGAGAGAGTTAAAAAAAACATACTTATAAAGAGTGGTAGATCACATTAAAATAAACAACCTTTGTTTAGGTTTGTTTAGACCGTAATCTCGTTATTTAATCTAAAATTCAGGATGTACCGCTCCAATCTGAACCCGAATTATAATTCATGACTTTAATAATAATAAATATATATGAACGATCAGTTCAACAAATGTATCTTTTTTTTCAAATATAATGATATTTGCGACACTTTGATACTAATCGTCATGGAAGTGTATTGTATATCTATCTGTGATATTATATGTAATATCAATTACATCTAGCTACTACTTTTATTTCTTGTGATACCGTTATATTTAAAAAATATATACAAAATTCATTTGTCGAAAAATCCATTAAAAGTCTTCATTCTTGTTAAAGTTATGGAAAAAAATCCGGGTTCTAATTAGAGTGAGACATCTTTTATTTTGTATGTCAATTACGTATCGCCATTTCTACAACTTCTCGTGGTATTGTTGTATTTTAAACAAGGTAACAATGTTATGCAAGGTAAATTCGCGGAAAATTTGGTTGAAATTTGAATTATAGTAATGTTATGAACAATTAAGCCGGATTAGAATTGTAGTGAAACATCTTTCATTTTCAACTGAATAACAGGATTACGACTCTGGTTTGCTATCGAACAAGAATGCAAAATAATGAATCAGTCATAGGTTATAAAACAATTTCTAACACAAACTGATTATTATTAAGAAATTTAATTATTTAATAAAATGAAATTAGATATCTGAATAAGCAATTTAAATAAAATCCACTGCAAATGATTTTTTCCCCATAGACCATAATGTAACAGAAGTATTTTCTATGTTCCTGTAAACGAATTATAAATCCTACAAGTTTAATTTTCAATAGGATATATTCTATATTGAACCTTATAACATATAAAAATGACATGTCAATTCAAGTATATTTACCAGAGCTAGAGCACAGACAGATGAACAGATGGTAAGACAGATCGCATTCATAAGCACTTTTCAACTATCCTGGAAAGTGTTATTTTGTTGTTGTTCTTGAGTGCTCTACTACTCCTTAAATTGTTTCGAAAGAATATGTATACCAACATTTTTATTTTTTTCAGCTATTTCTTGTATAATTATCTTTAAATTAGTTTTTATATATCATTATGTGTTATTGATTTCAGTTCCAGAAATAAGTTACTTTTTGATTTTCGCTACTGTTTACTGCTGCTTAAAGTGTTCCAAAAGAATATGTATACCTGAATGTGTATATATATATATATATATATATATTAGCTATTTCTTGTATAATTCTCTTTAAATTATTTTTTATATATCCGTATGGCTTATTGATTTCAGTTTCAGAAATAAGTTTACTTTTCGACTTCGTAAATTTCAAAATCATAAAGACAAACCTAAAACGCCTACAAAATTCAAGAATGTCATGTCCTGTTGCTATTTAAGGTAAAGCTAGGAGAGTCTGCGCACAATTCAAAAGAATAATAATAAAAAATCTAAATAAAAAATCTAAATATTAATTTTTTGCTAAACTATCCATGGATAATTTTTACTTCATTTGGTTTTTATGCATTTCCATTGCTATTTTGTTGTTATGTTGTAATTTAATAGAACATTTGTAATAAAACCAAAAAAGTTACTTTGCGCAATCTGTCTTTACAGGGTTGGTGTGATTGCGCACATGGGTAGGAGAGATTGTTACTAATAATAAGTACAATTAAATTATTAACAATAATAATTACACTTAAATGACATTGCTGTAAGGTTTTTGTGAACAAATATTATTGTATTAGGAGTGAATATTTCAACCTAATGTTTAAAGAATCAGAAAAAGGAAATAATTAAAAAAAATATATTAAAAAATTTTAATTAAAGGAAAAAAAATAAAGAATCAGAAAAAGCAAGTCCAGATAAGATTACAAAATAAAATTATGTTACTTAATAGCACGTTTAACTTAAAATTAGTCCATTTTCATTTTTCATTTTTTATGCAAATTTACCAATAAGCTGCGTAATCTCTCCTAGCATAGAAACTAATGGGAACAATGCGCCATCTCTACTAAGTAGCAGATGCGCAAACTCTCCAATTTCGGTAAGAGAGATTGCGAAGCCATTTATATAAACATGACCGCTACTAAAACGAACCGTTTATGTTCACATTGGTAGTCTAGATTAGTAGCTTATGAGAAATCGTTTAAGCTAAAAATATATTGTACTACTGACATTGTATAAAAATTCTGATTAATAGCTATGAAAATTCAAGCACTTACTTTGGGAAAACAAAACAAAATAGCAATGCTTTACCTTAGACGCTCAAAACAATCAACGTGCACTTTCAAGTAGACACTCCACTACTGCTGTTGTACAACTACCTGGAGTCGCTGCGCGCTCACTCTACTCCTTCGCCCCGAACCTCTATGTGCGCAATCTCTCCGACTGCGCCATCTCTCCTGGCTTTACCTTAATATTTGTAGATTTTTACCATATAAAGAACGTAGCTCAGTATTTTGCCTTTTGAACCTGAATGATATTCGTCATTAATTATCAGAATAAAAAAGTTTTTCGTTTTGTGTTAAAAATATCCAGCAAATCTTAAACCTTAGAAAAACATATTTTTAATTTCAGGATCCATATAAAATGAAATAAAACTCTCTTGAATGTGTATTTAAATTGCGTATATTAAAAGCTCCATTATGAGGCTTTTTCACAGTTTTTTAATAATATTCCGCTATTTTCTTTTAAAATATTTTTTTAACAGATATTGATTCTGAAATGCCTCTTTCAATTTAATAATCAATAATTTTCATTTCATACCCCACTGCTACTTTATGATAGTCTTTAGTGTAAGTTTTGCTCCCATTTTGAGGAGACTTTCACAGTTGTTTGAGAAATATATTAATGGTTAAATAATATATTACACGTAACAAAATTGTAATTGATTTCTTAATTATAATTTTACTTCCATTTAGACTAATGCAACCTCAGGTATTAAAATTAATATTTTCAATTAATCGCGAATCATAGCATTAAGAGTGTATTCAAATCCAAACTGCTTATTTTGAGACACATTTGTAAATTCATTTTTGCTCTAAAATGCATCCAATTGGCAGGTTCTCTTATTCAGAAACTTTATAATGTCCCCACTGTCTAGATTTTTTGATAAAGACAGAATATATTTCAAAAAATGCTGTCAACGTGGACATTTTGAATCGAATTTCCCAACGCGATAGCGCTTGAAACAAAAAAATTGATCGTACTTTTTTAAATAATTGTCTGTAAATCAATTTCTAATTAATTGAACGAAAAATAAAAACATGAGGCCATTATAAATGTCTTTATAAATCCCGCCGCCAAGTTTCCTGTTGTTACTTTTAAAAATGAGTCTGGGAATGTATCTCAAAATTTTGAGTTGTTAAGTGTGGAAAAATATTTTTTTTGAATACCGCCTTAAAAGAAAAAATAATTTCAGAATGAAAAATGATATGCGTCATCCAACTTTGATGAAAACATTTAATATGGTAAAATACTGAATTCAATGGAGTAATTAACTATTAATATACATTATTATGTTTAATAAAAGGAATTTTATTTTTAAACATAAAATTCTCAATGTAAAATTTATATTTTATATTTTAACATTTTGACTTTTTTTTGAAATACCCAGAAAAATGTATTTATATGGTAGACGGTTTCAATTTTTTTTTTATTATTTTGTTTTTTAAACGCCATTTTTGATAGAAAATGCACACTTTTCGACGCCGGCAAATATGCATTTTATTACTAATATTTACATTACAAAATTTGCATATATTTATTTTATATTGCAAAATTAAGTACACGATTTAATATCATATTGTTAGTTTATATTGCACAAATTTTCAAGTATTTTTTAAGGATAAATGCGGTATGGTATCTATATTTATTGTAAAATATGATAATTTTGGTATTCAACCGAAATACTTTTTTTTTATTTCTAATCCCAAAGAATTTTTAATTTATAAAAATAACAATTTTCTTGAAATGTAAAATATATTACCAAGTAAATTAATTGTTATACACTAAAATAAAAGACAGGTTTTATTTCACTAGAAAAAGGTTATTGTTGTTTATATTATAATTAGATACTTTAGAAGGTTAAACTTTTTTATGTTTCTTATTAGTGAAAGCTTATTTATTTCTGCTTTTTTAATTAACGGGGGCTTTTTTTTCGCCACGAAAAGCAGAAGCAAGGAAATAAGAACATTGATTTACGATGTTTTTAGAGATTGTATATGAAAAATTCAATTACATTCTTCTTTTAGCGGTCGTACATTAAAATACAAACACAATTTTGTGCATGAAAATTTTGAGTTATAAATACTTACTCTGAGCATGATATTCATTTACGAAAAACGATGATTAAAATGCATTTTTGGATAATATTTAGTAATAAAAGTTTTTTTCAGAGATATTTTAGCAGGGCAGTGTTGAAAACTATACATGAATACAAGCAGTACTTAACATTATCATAAAAAGTAGCAAAACTTGCCCGTCTACCAGGCAGGATTACACAACAAACACAGTGACGTGGGTCCTACAGTCTTTAGCAGTGTAGATCCAGCATTTGCCCTTCTCCATCTTTACTATTTTTTAATACGACCAACACTGTAGCGGGGTTGGCTCGATTTCAGTCCATAACAGGTAAACATGGCTTTTTTTTTTTTTTTTTTAAATAAAGGAATGTTCAATAAAACGGGTTCAATGAAACCCACTGTTAAGGATTTTTGCGTTTCGAGACTATAAATAGTTAAGATGGCGATAAGTCATTAAATTCTAAATATTTACTTCTAAATAAAATTATGTTAAAAGTTGAAGTAATGTACTATATTTTGTATAAACTTTAAAATTGTGTCGCTAATATGCTAAAATAAAAATTTTCTTATAAATAATTAAATAAAAAATCTAACCAAAATTTCATCATAAAAATTTGTTTTGCACAAAAAAAAATTACCAACAATTAATTTCGTTGTCAAAAAAAAAAAAAAAAAAAAAAAAAAAAAAAAAAAAAAAAAAACTAAATTAGTTCAAAATATTTCCTGAAAAAAGAAAATTGATATCCATCTATTTAAAGCAGTTTGGTAATTTTGTCAAATTTCCATCGAATTTCGACCGAGTACGCATGCGTCAAACAAGGACCGGCCAATGAGGCGAGGGTCTATTCCTGTCTCCAAACGTATTTGGGATCAAGATCAAATCATGTTGTTTTGATGGCTTCTTTCACGTTGTGTTAAACCTAGGAAGATATTTATATAAAAAAAAAACTGTGGAGTGTTTAGAAGGTATTTATTTTATTTATTGTTGTATTTATTGTAATTTGTATGAATACTTAGGTATCCATTTCGGATTTACTGTGTAACATGAATTTAGGTTCATTTAACGTTCGCGAAATCAAATCATTTTGTTTATATAGTACAGAAAATAATTATTCAATCGTAAATAAAAATATAGTAGAACATGTAATACAAAATTGGACCACTTATATTCCGTTTATGATCGAGTATGAATCTTATGGTGTTCTGATTGCTAATTAAAACTATTATGTAAATATAATGTCAAAAGACAGTACGCACGGTAGTAATATTTTTATTTTTATATGTTCAAAAAAAGCGAATCTGAGCGTCTGAATATAAATTATAAAATATTATTTCTGTATTTAGCAACTAAATATTTAATAAATATGCAGGAATGTGACTAGCTTTATGTGAATGTATAATATATATAAGTCTGAACTTTAGCATTATTTTTTAACAGAAATATATTATCTCTATTCGATTTAAAAGTTTTGTCATTACATAAGTGTGCTATTTTATTTGTAAAGAGTATGTATGCATTATATTGTTTGTATGTATACAAATCTTTAGAATGTTTTGATTTGCTAACTCTTAATATTTGAATAATAATGTTTACATTATATTTGTTTGTATGTATACAAACAAGTATATATACAAACAATGTATCATGTAACAATATTAATATTTACATTGTTTGTATGTATACAAATCTTGAATGTTTTAATTTATTACATTCATTTTTTACCAGTTTGCATGTCCGTTCATTGGCGATTCATAAGAAACTCATAATTTGTCACAAATTGGTGATTTTATTGATTTAGTGCTTTGCCCAGGAATGTGGAAAAGAAAACTATTTTTGACATCTGGTGAAATGAATGAGGTTATTTCCGTTTTTATTTTGTATATAAAAAATGTTATATGTAAAAAAATCCTGGTCATTAATCACATTGTTTTTTGTATATTTAAAGACGATTACTTATTCTTTGTAATTCTTTTTTTGTTGGGGGTTTTTGAGCAAAATAATATTACTTCATAACTAGAACCAGTTGCGCTTAATCATTAATATTTACTTAATCCTTTGACCGCTGAGCAAATGGGCAAATTTGTAATGTTTTTTCTGTTATTTTTTTTTAAATGTCAAAAAAAGATAAATTTTCAAACTTGGTATAAAAAACTTAGGTATTTCTCTATTATCCCATCGTCCACTTTTCATAACAAAATACTATCGCCAAACTGTATGAGTAAATGCCAAAAATGCAGTCCCATTTACTTGATGTCGGAAGCATTATACGTGTTTGTTATGTCGTCAAGTGGTTTTTAATTCAACATTTGCGCGTATTAATGACAACGTTCTCCCGTTTATTTGGCGTTACAGTTTGGCGACAGTTTTTTGTTATGAAAAGTGGTCGATGAGATAATAGAGAAGTACCAAAACTTAATTACGTATATATTCCTTGACAGTATTAATCATTACTCAATATTTTAAAACTGCATCATATTTGTAGAATTATATTAATTTAAACAATGCTTCTATTGAAGTGTGAAGAAGCACATACTTCTATGAAGAACCATATATTTACATAATCGTTTTCATTAGCAATCGGAACACCATAAGATTCATCCCTGATAATAAACGGACTATAAGTGATCCAATTTTGTATTACGTGTTCTACGATATTTTTACGTACGTTTGAATAATTATTTTCTGTACTATATATACAAAATGATAGAGATCTAAAAACACAATTTCCATCGGATTGATTTCGCGAATGTTAAATGAGCCTAAATTCATTTTTAAACAGTAAATCCGAAATGGACACCTAAGTATTCATACAAATTATAATAAATAAAATAAATACCTTCTAAACACTCCACAGTGAGTTCTATATAAATACCTTCCTAGGTTTAATGCAATGTGCAAGAAAAAAACAAACAGGAGATGATCCCAAACACGTTTCTAGAGACAGTAATAGACCCTCACCTCATTGGCTGGTGATTTTTTTTACGCATGCGTATTGGGTCGAATATTGTTGAAAAATTATTTTGAAGAAAAAATCGGGAAATTCACAAAATGGTTTCGGGAAAAACTTCACCAAATGGTTTCAAAATTCTTTGATTGACAGCGGGAAAAAAATTTCATTTTACATTCAATCATCGCAATTGGCGAGTGTGACTATTAAGTTTAGCCAGTACTGGCAATAACATCAATTACCAATTTTTAGTATTACTCGCCGATTGGTGAGTGTTAATTTTGTCTTATATCACAAACTGTATTTACATATACTACTAGACATAATGATTATGAACCATGATTTTTCTATTATTGGGCAAGATTAATGTTTTTTCAGCAATTCTTTGATGAAATTCGTGTTTTTTCAGCGATCCTTTGAAGAATTTCGCATTTTTCTCGTGATCCTTAACGAAATTCGCATTTTCCAGCGATTCTTTGATAAAATACATTTTATTCCGCAATTTTTAGACGAAATTTAGTAAAAAAGCGTGATCTTTTGGTGAACTTTCCTTTTTTGCGATTCTTTGACAAAATTTGCTTATCTTTCACGATCCTTTTGCATAATTAATGTTTTTTCTGTTGTCTTTTAACGAAAGTCATGTTTCCCCATGATCCTTTGATGAATTTAGTGTTTTTTCCTCAATCATTTGACGAAATCTGTGATTTTTCCCCCCCCGCGAAGATTGGTTAGATGTTTTTAGTCTGCAGGTGCCCTAAAAAGTCTGTGACGCCCGTTGCTGCATTGCACACATTCTTCCATCTGACATCGAACGAAGGAAATTCATCCTAAAGAATCATTGTTTCATTCTTGACATTTCTGGAAAGAAACAACGTTCAACTCATTGGCTGAATTGTAAAGGGCGAAATGTGTCAAACATTAGCGGAAAGAAAGTGCGCAATTTGTTCGTTCATGGATAAAATCATGAAATTCATTAATCGATAGTTGATAAATTGCGAAATTCTTCAATCGATAGCGGAAAAATCGCAAAATCCATTAATCGACAGTGGAAAAATCGCAAAATTGATCAACTGGTTTCGGGGGGAAAAGTTTTCGAATATCGTCGAATGGCTTCGAGAAAAAAAAATCACAATCCGTCAATTTCGGGGGAAAAATCGTGAAATTCGCCAAATGTTTTAGAAATTTGTCGAGCGACAGCAGAGAAAAAAATCTTTTTCCATTCAATCATCGCAATTGGTGAGTGTGACTATTATGTTTGACAAGTGGTGGCAATAAAGTCCATTGCCAAATTTTCAGCATTACTCGCTGGCAAGTGTTAATTTTGTCCTATACTTCAAAATCCTTTTGATCATATCATCAGTGTGCAGGACAATTTTTTTACAGGAGACCATTTGATGAATTTTGTGATTTTTCCATTATCGATTGACCAATTTTACTGCTATCGATTGTTGAATTTTATAATTTATCAACTATTGATTAGCGAATTTTATGATTTTTTCCATGAACATTTGACGAATTATGCAAAAAAAATAAGAATATCGTTAAATTGTCTTGGGTAAAATAAATTTAATATTATCAAATGCCTTCGAGAAAAAAGTTGCAAGTTGAAACACCTGTGACCTCTTTTTCATGTTATGCATCTCGGGTCTATCCCCCCACTCCCCCCCCACCCAAGTGGGACACTTTTCTAAATTTTGCAGACACCTCTCATGTGATATATCGCTGGAAAAGTCTTTGACTGCTTATTCATGTTATGCATCTCCGGGGTCCATCCCGCCACCCCCTCCCCTCCCCCCCCTAAGGGAGGCACTTTTATAAGTTTTGTTGACACCCCTCATGTCATATATTGTTGGAAAGGTCTGTGACTGCTTAATCATATTATGCATCTCCGATGTCCATCTCCCCACTTTCCCCCCCCAAAGGGTACTTTATAAATTTTGCACACAACCCTCATGTTATATATCATTGGAAAGGTCTGTGACTGCATAATCATATTATGCATCTCTGATGTCCATCTCCCCACTTCCCCCCCCCCAATGGGTACTTTATAAATTTTGCACACAACCCTCATGTTATATATCATTGGAAAGGTCTGTGACCACTTAATCATATTATGCATCTCCAATGTCCATCTCCCCACTTTGCCCCCCACCCCCCCAAGGGATACTTTTCTAAATTTTGTTGACACCCATCATGTCATATATTGTTGGAAAGGTCTGTGACTGCTTAATCATATTATGCATCTCCGATGTCCATCTCCCCACTTTGCCCCCCCCCTCCCCAAGGGGTACCTTCTAAATTTTGCACACAACCTTCATGTTATATATCATTGGAAAGGCCTGTGACCACTTATATCATATTATGCATCTCCGATGCCCATCTCCCCACTTTCCCCCCCCCAAGGGGTACTTTCTAAATTTTGCACACAACCCTCATGTTATATATCATTGGAAAGGTCTGTGACCACTTAATCATATTATGCATCTCCCATGTCCATCCCCCACTTTGACCCCCCAAGGGGGTACTTTTCTAAACTTTGCACACACCCCTCATGTGATATATCAATGGAAAGGTCAGTGACCGCTTAATCATATTATGCTCCCCACTATGAAATTTGTCAAGTTAAAGCAACTATAAATTTTATTTTTATGGTACTATCAAGTTGTTTGCCGTCAAATTTTGACGGGTTCCATCTAGTATATATATATATATAAGTTACATTTATGGACAATAATCTAATGAAATCACAATGAATATAAATATGATTTTATATTGGCTTTTAAACACAAAATGCAATTTTTAAGACTTTCCAACCTAGTTGAAAAGTGTTTATGACTTCCGTTTGTCTGGCCGTATGGTAGTCTGCCGTCTGCCGTCTGTCCGTGCTCTAACTTCTGTAAATATGCTCTGATTGCCCTGCAATTTTTGTTATTGTCGTTATCTATAGCATGTTCCCTATTTCAACTGAGGTGAGTAGCACTTAGTTTTTTTTTTTTTTTTTTTTTTTTTTTTTTTTTACAGGGGCACTCAAAATAATTCCGTTACATTACGGTCTATGGGGAAAAATCATTTGCGGTTTAATTTAATGATGTTACACAATTTCAAATACATTGTAGTTGATATATATCACTAAGGTGCATTACAAGAAGCAAGCTTAATATGGAATAGGGTGTGAATAAAACTTATAGTTACTTTACAGGGACAGTCAAAAGAATTCCGTTACATTACGTCTATTGAGAAAAATCGTTTGCAGTTTAATTAAATAATGTTTCACTATTTTAAACGCATTTAAATTTATATATATATATATATATATCACTAAGGTGTATTACAAGAGGCTTGCTACAGAATATTGTGTGTATAACAGTCATCGTTCATTTAGAGAGACACACAAAATAATTCTCTACTGTCTGTTAACAATAATTCCTGGAAGTGTGTTTTAAGTTGCTGAACGCGATTTTAAATTTAACTCACTTTTTGTCTATTACTTGGTGTGTATAAATTCTGTAGATCATATACAGGGAAGCACAAAAGTTCACGAACACATTTCCGTTTATTGACAGAAACTGCAGAAGGAGAATTTTAAATTGTGCTACGCGTTTCCTAACTAAACTAAAATTAAGCATTCTATGTGGTATATATACTGAATTAAAGTATTCGGATATTTTTCCGAATATCTTTGGTAATTCCTGAAATTGGGTTTTTAAATATGTTAGGCGTTTTTCAAAATTGTTTAGTTAGATATCATCTTACACCTTACGGTAAAGATTTTCAAAATTATTGTGGAAGTGTTGGAAAGTGTTACATAATCTATGCTTGACGCATGATTTTTCGTTCTTGTTTAAATATATATACTGTAATTTAACATGCAGATTAATTAATTAAATCCAAAACCCCACGTGCTTCAACGTTGTTCCTGCATTATTTTTACATTATCAACACTATCTTTAATAAGTCCAAAAAATAGACGAAATTTAGCGAAATTTTTGGTAAATAAATAAAAAAAAAACAAATATTTTGAATTACAAAAATTCGCTTATTGCGATAATCGAAATCACTTTCCCTCAGTATAAGCAAATATTTGAGACATTGCGACGTTTGCAAACTTGGATTGTTGAGCTTGGCCTTTGACATAAAAACATAATGAATATACACATATATACGTTACACAGTATTTTATAGTACAGAGCAAAAATGTTCAGTGGCATAATTAAACATTCCTAATAAATATGAAAATTATTAAAATATTTTTAAAACTCTAATAATATAATAAATAAAGAATATGTGTTAAAATATTTGTACTAAATTTTGTCAATTAAAATGAAATGATATTTCAACTTTTAAAGAATAAATATATATTATCTAACTTACACAATCATTAGACTTTCTTGTAAAACAAACTGTGTTTTAACTGTAAAATATGTTATATCTAAAAAAAAAAAATCCCTGACGGCTCGGCCTACAGGCACAGGTAGATTTCGAAGACGCAGACCGTGGGGCACCTGCTTATTGGGAATTGCAGAAGAAAGACCTATTTGCCATGATGTGGCAGTTCAGACCACTCACTTCGAAATATACCTCTGCCTGTAGGCGGAGCCAGCAGGGATTTTTGTTTATATTTTTTTTTACTGTAATAGTTGGTCCTATAAAAAACTTTTCAGTATAAAAATTGTAGATAATATTAAGAAGATTTATAATAAATTTAAGCGGATTTGATATTTTGGAAATTGACGAAGTTATGAATTTTTTTCTTCTGAAACCCCTATTTCCCCCACCCCCTCCTTGGGGGCTTTTTTAATGAAATCAAAACTCTGTCATACATAAATTTTTGGCCCTTTTCCTAGACGTAATAATAAATTTAAACGGATTCGATATGTATAAAAATTAAGAAGTTATGGATTTTTCTGTTTTCACGTCTGCTTGTAGGCGGAGCCAGCAGAGATTTTTTTGTTTTTATTTTTTTTTTTTTTTTGCCGTAAGAGTTGGTCCTATAAAAACATGTCAATATAAAAGTTGTAGATAATTTTAAGGAGATTTACAACAAATTTAAGCGGATTTTATATCTTGGGAATTGACGAAGTTATGAATTTTTTTCTTCTGAAAGCCCTATTTCCCGCCCCCGTCCTTGGGAGCATTTTTAATGAAATCAAAAATCTGTCATATATAAATTTTCGGCCATTTTCCTAGAAGTAATAATAACTTTAAACGGATTCGATACGTATCATAATTAAGAAATTATGGGTTTTTTTCTGTGTTCACAAAAAGCCCCCCTATTTGCCCCCCCCCCCGAAATTGTATGCCCCTTGATTTTATGTATCAGTTTGGAAGAGATTTGTGCAGAATAGTTGCAGTTATCGTGTCCATAAAAAAGTGACATAGATAGATAGATAGATAGATAGATAAATAGATAGATAAAGTTTTGAACTGGGGGTGGTTTTGGGTTCTGGGAGTCATAATCGGCGTAGATGTGCAAACATTTTTCAAAAATTCCAACTTAGGGGAGAATGTAATAGGCAGTATTTATTACGAAATCCACCTAAAAAGGAGCAAGAAATAGTAACTTCTCACAGCAAATACACAAAATCTTAAAAAGGCTTATTTTAAAATGATCTATTTATTATGTGCTAGATAAATGTTATTTGATCTATCTGCTTTCATTCTTTCATTTTTACCCGAACAAAAATACTTAAAAAAATAATAATAATAAGGTCTGTTATTTCTCCTTTTTCTTTTTTCTTAATTTTTTCTTATTATGACAAAGTCTATTCGACTTTGAAATGGAAAAAAAGCACCGATAAATACGAATTTCAAAACTTAAAAGTCTAATTTTTACTCATTAAAAGGAAAACCGAAGTACTATTAACTTCAAAATTTCATGATAAATATAAAGTTATTTCATTTAATTGTAAAAATTGAATTGACTATACTACTTGATTTATTTTATACTTTTAGAACAATCCTATAACAGAAGTAAAAATAACAAATTAAATAAAAAATATATAAGAAGTATATATAAGTATAAGAAGTGCAATACAAAATGATGTATACTTTTAATTTTCAACAATATATTTCATTATATGTATTTAATTTACTGCAGATACTAATTTAAAGCAATTAATTTTTTATTCAAGTATCCAATTTAAATACTTCTAGCATATTGCGGTATCGTGGTCACATACATATAATTAAAACATATCAGTTCGTATTAAACGCAAAACTTTATTTAAACATAACAATTATAAAAACGTGATAGTCAAATTTTAGATGATATTACAAGACATTCCCGTACATCCAAGGAACCCTTGCCTTTCTTATCTCCAAAACCAAGGTCCGTCTACTCAGAACACAAAAACCTGTCTGCCTCCCAATGTCGAAAAACTCCATCTCTTTCCTGTCTGCATAATACCTCGTATCTTACTTGATTGAACCAGACCCTTCTCCCTTTTTTCTAATCTTTGTGTTCTCTAAAATCCATTTCTTTTATACTAACATTCATACGAATATTTTTATGGAACTTTGTAAACCACTTCAGATAAGCTTCTTATAGAAAAGTTCACACATACTTTGAAAGGTTATACAAAGCATGAAAAGTCTTTCATTTCATTCTTACTTGAAATGCACAAAAGAGATCTTCTCACTTGGTTAATCCTCAGAATAGGTGTCACTCAATACACATCACTTCTTTTATTATGGGATTGCTTTAATCCTGTCATAATGAATTAAGATGATGATCTCAAGCCATCATAATATTAATGATTTTAACAATTTTGCTGAAAACGAGATACAAAAGGAATGAGATCAACTGATATTTTATTTTAAATCTTCTTATTTTCGCTATTGGATTAAGGCTGTATGATTTGTTAATAATGTATATTGAGATTGTGTCTATCTTGAATGTGGTTCAAAAAGCGCAAAATATGTTGGATTTTCAAGCAACTTTTGAACAAAAGTTTCACGATTAACGAGCAAACAGTGGCCGAGAAAATTTTCAATTAGTTTAATCATAATATAAGTAAACGTAGCTTTACATTAATAAAATAAAGATGAATAAAATATAAAAAATACATCTAATTTTAATATAACTCAAAAATAAAATGTAGCAAATAATTTAAATAAGAAAATACATAATTTAAAAAATAACATTATGTGAGTTTTGTCCAGTATTATACCTGGACAAAATTACAAACTGAAAATTATGATTTTCTATATGCTGGTATTTTTTATCTGAACAAATGCATTTTATGATTTAAAAAAATAGTATATTATATTTCACATTGGTATTAATGCAAACGATATTATCCATATTTTCATTTTTCTGGATAATTTTATTAAAAATATTTTATTGTCTGCTTTTGAATTACTTTTAGAATAATTCTGAGTTTTTTTAATGTATCTTGTTTATCTTGTTGTGTCGTTACATGTTGTTCTTAGAACAGTGAAAATCAACAATTTTTCAACTGCATTGAGGAAAGGTTCTCCGAGATACAAGTTGGTAAAAATTTTGGATTTCAGAGCTTCTGTAAAAACCTAACGCAAATTGCTTTGCTAGTTAAATGTTCACAAGGAGCAGTAAAAAAAGTTTTAAGGTATCCATCAGGTTACGGAAAGAAAAAACGCAGGGGTTGACGTCCAAAGATAACAGAAAGGAATCGAAGATCTATTATACGAACAGCATCTAGTACTGGAGTTTTTTTCTAGCCACATTATAAGTGATTTAAAGCTACGTGTAAGCTCTCAAACTGTTAGACGAATTCTTCAACGAGCCCCGAACATGAGATGGAAGAAAATGAAAGTTAAGCCAAAACTTGAGCCTAATCACATCAGCACATGTCATGGACAACGGAGTGGAGCACAGTCATCTGGTCAGATGAAAAGAAGTTTAATTTAGACGACCCAGATGGCTTAAGATACTACTCGGCATGAAGAACGGTACATCTTAAGTCGAAACTTTGGTGGAAGATCCGTGATGGTGTGGGCTGTTTTTTTTTTTTTTTTTTCTCAGAATGGTAAAATTGCACTGGCGTTCCTTAATGGAAAACAAAAAACAGAAGACTACAAGTTAATACTGGAATATAATCTATTGTCTTATGCACCATTGATTGCTGGAGTAAACTGGGTTTTTCAGCAAGATAATGCAGCAATACACTCTGCAAAAAGTTCAAAAGAGTGACTTGAATGCTGGCACTTCAATTTCATGAAATGGCCAGCCTGCAACTCTGATCTAAACCACATTGAAAAGTTTTGAGGTGCAATGGTTCGAATAGTCTATCATGATAGACGACAATATCAAAACACAAATGATTTAAAAATGGCTATATTTGCAGCATGGAACCAGTTGCCAATAGAGTAGTTGGAAAAAAATTCTTCAATCTGTGCCGAGCCGCATATTCGAAGTAAATCAGAAAAAAGGGGGTCCAACTCATTTTTAAATGTGTGCATTAATAATTAGCACCAGGATTCAAATAATGTTCATTTTTTAAAATCAGTAATTGACTGCTTTTGATTTAGTGATGTGCTATATTGAAATTACACATCTTTTTGAGAACAATTTAAAAAATGCATTGATGTATTGAAATGTATGGATCCCTAATGACTCCATTTATTAATTTCTTATCATAAAATGCATTTATTCTGATAAAAAATACCAGAATATAGAAATTTCTATCTTTGAAATTATCATTTGTCCAGGTCTCATATAATGCTATTTTTTTTTAAGTTATGCATTTTCTTATTTAAACTATTTGCTGTTTTTATAAATATTTATCTTTATTTTATTAATCTAAAGCTAAGCTTATTTATATAAGGATTTAAACAAATTGAAAATTTTCTGAGTTTATAATTTTGTTCAGGAATGTATTTCCATTACTAATAGAATACTTCATGAATACTTTATAGAATACTTCATGAATGTTGCAAAACTTAAAATTTTAGAAATCCTAATCTGGAAATGCAAAATAAAAAAAATGTAGCATAATTAAACAATGAGATAAAATACGTACATCATGGTAACGTTTTTTGTGTGAAATTGTTCCCTTGCATGTAATATCTGAACACAAACTAATGTAACTAAACACAATTAAATTTCAAAATTCTTCATAGTTCTATCTTTCTTTTAGGACAAAATGTATTTACGAAAAAAAAATGTTTATTTCACATTTAAAAATGTTTGTTCTATCTATAACGTGCATAGAAGAAAAACAAAATTACAAACATAAGAGAAAAATGCTGAAAACCACCTAAAAGAATCATAAACCTGTCAATAATTAAAATTTCCATTCATATCTTTATTTCAAAAATATAATAAGGTTTGAAGTACGTCAAATTGCAATTTTGCTGAAGTACATTTTTATAATAATAGTTTCAAACGATGTGATTTAAAAAGTGTCACTCCACATGCTTCTATATTCTTGGATATTAAGAAACACGTTACGCTCTAATGGATTAATTAGATTAAACTTATGGGAAATTGCGTACAGATATTTAGCTAACATTTAATTATAAATGCTTCTCTATTTAATTAAAGGTTTAATAAAGTTTCCATGAGGTTACCTTAAGAGAGAAACATGCATTATTTCCTAAATGTTCAAATGAAACACATTCTGATAATTATACTAATGCACGTAACTCTGTACCAGATATATTCTACTACTATTCCACTACAGATTTCACATTATGAAATTGTGGAATGATTTGAATAATGAATGATGCCCTGCAATGTTTATCATGCACAGTTAACTATGTAAAAGACATATCTATAAATTGCTATGAATTTATGCACAGTCAGTTTACGATTTAGCTAATTTCAGACACTAAATTTATAAAATAAAATATTAGACAGATGAAGAAGCGATAATGCAGTGTGTCTTAAAAGTATATGGACAGGCGATTTTATGAAAAAACAGTTCAAAAATGAAGCAATAAACACGAAAAAATAATTAGCATAAAATATCATAACATAAGTTTATTACAATACGGAAATATCCTTCTTATGTCACATATTGTTTCTAAAAATAAAATTCGAAATAAGCTGTCCCAAAAATATATGGACAATGAAAAGAACCGATTTTATTGCCACCGTATCAAAACAATTTGCATTTTCTTCTAATTATAATTTCACTGCTCGTTTTTCAATTCTCGAATAGTTGGAAAATGTTTCGCAACGATTAATTCTCTGCAGCTGACATAGCTAAAATTTGGCATTTAAAGGCTCAAAAGTTAAAGTTTTTGAAATTGCTAAACAAATGAAGTGTAGCAGATCTGGAATTTACGAAATTGTATCTAAATGTAACAATGATATTGTTAAAAAACTTTCAGGTTGAACATTGAAGAAGAACATCTGAGCGCGAAGAACAATTTTGCAAGCAATTTCTACCCAAAAGAAGTCCGTTCGTGAAATTTCAAGGACTCTAGCGTTTCCTATTCCGCGATCTACTGTTCACCATCTCACATGCAAGAATATTACATAGCTATCACAGAATGTGTTAGACAGCTATGCTGAAATTTAACAATAGACATTCACGCGTTCTTTGGGCTAAAAAACACATGCATTGGACAAATCAATGGTTAGTGACGCATCAAAATTCAATTTGGTTGGCCCTGATGGCTGAGCATACCATTAGCACGATCGAGGACGAGAACTACTTCGCGAGTTCTTTAGTCGTCAACAAGGAGTGGGATCTATCATGGGGTAGGTCTCGTTGTATTTCAATGGAACAGCCGATTATGCTTTTCTAAATGGGCGACAGTGCTCTTAGAATTATCAGAATGTCCTGAAAAGCAGTCTACTTCCAATTGAAAACATTTCAGTGGGGGGAAAACTGGAAATTCTAACGGGACAATGCGTCGATTCACACCTCCTACTCAGCAACAGCTTGGTTTACGCAGAATGGAGTGACTTATAGACTGGTTGACAACCATCAGCCAAGTCTCAATGCAACTGAAAACATTTGAGGAGTACTTACTAGAGAGGTGTATGCCCATGTGTTGCAATTAAAAAAGATTTGTGGAGCTAGGGAGAAGTCATTAGACTGAATTATATTAAATGTTTATAATTTGAGATTGGTTTGTGATGAAGATGACCTGGTTCGTTAAATAAAATAGGAGAGAGAAGTTTTACTTCCCTGATTGTTTGCATGAAGTTCATAAGAGCTTAAATCCAAGTGTATATAGAATACAAATAATAACAAAATGTATTGGAATAAACTAAATTGGTTTATTCATCTTTTCTTGTACATTTGCATTGCTATGAGACCACTCACATTACCTTATTGATTTCACTACATCTAAAGGCATGGTATAAGCACAGTTAACATATTATAAAAAAAGACTGTTAGATAAATGAATTATAGTTTTGCTAATTTTAAATATATTAATTAAAAACTTTAGACTTGAAATAGTGAATCGAATAATGCAAATCTTGAAAGGTGATTCATCATAGCTTAATCTTTACTACCAACTTATCTTGTAAATTTGATAAGTGTATTTCTTGAAATTAATTTTAATGTTTCATATTAAATAAACAAATGTATCAACATGTTTGGCTTACCGCTTTGTGAAAGAACACTCGGCAAAAGATCAATCCAACGCAACTTGTGGATGCACATAGATTGAATATACTTAGCTCTGGATGAATTATTCTAAAAAAAAACTGAGAAGCACAGGCACGCATCCTCGTGCATCTTGCTATACTTGATGTTGTTGTAGCTAGTGGCTAGAAACGGCGTGCGTTCGTATTTATACGAACATAGGTTGCCATACTTGTTGTATTTCAAATCACGCCAAGCAGGAACCATAAAAACGCCAAGAACAACAAGGGAACAGATCCGATTGGATGCAGAAGAAACAATGGTTCTGCGATCGCAGAAAGCACCATCTTGGCGAAAGCCAAATAAGAACTACAACGTGCGATCGCGAGGCCAAGATTAAAGAGAAAGTTGTAGTGCTTGTTTTCAAGCAAAGATGAGACTACAACTTCGAAAATGGATGGGAAAGATAACTATTGACATTAAGAGAAAGTATTTAAAATGTAAACAGAATGAGATAAAAGTTAATAAAGATAAATAAATAATAACGGAGTGGGAAAATTGAGTATTAACTAAAAGGAGTTAATTTTTTCCCACAACACCATGGTCGGCAATTTTCGGCTATTCTATAATTAAAACAACATGTAGAGCAGAGTTGGTATTCTTTAAAGCCGCATATTCTCCAAAAGATATCTCGAAACATGCCCGATAGGATTTTCAAGATAAGTTAAAGAAATGTATCCAAAATTTGACTTTAAATACAAAATACTCGAAAAGTCCATATATTTTTAGGTCAAACTATTTTTTTTTAATTCTGTAAAAAGTACACTGTATTTCTTTGTTGTACTAAATTTATGTAATTTTCGTATGTATATATATTTTTTCATGATTATTTCTTCATTTGTTGAATTGTTATTCCAAAAATTCGCCTTTTCATATAATTTTGAGACGAACTGTAATGACAATTGAAGAGAAATAATACTTTAAGTTTAATTTAAAGAATTTAAATTGAATGAATTTTTATTAAGAAAAGAAAGATATTTGTCTATGTATGAATATATGGCTATTTGTTGGCGATGACGAGGTAAATATATCACACGTAGAAATCAATAAATTTGATTTCGGATAGGCGAAATCTGTTCCGAATGTACATGACACTCAGGTTTTTTTTTTAATATTAAACAGAACGAGTCATATATTCTCCCGATTTGCTAATTTGATGTTTCACCATTATCAAGAGTTTGAAAATCCAAGTTAAACATGTTTTTGTGATTCTGCTTTACTATCAAATGGTTTGTATATGAGTGGAAGATTTTACAATGTACTTCAAAAAGAAGAACTTAAACTTAATAAAGACTATTAACAAAGATAATAGAGGAAGCAACCTATATTTAAAATAATACGGTTAAAATTGAAATATCCGTGTAGAAAGTATAGTTAAATTATTTTTTAATTCCAGAAAAGGAACAAAAATTACAAAACTGAAAAAAAAAACATGATAAGCCTTTTTTTATTCTCACAAAATTGATGCTTACTATGCAAATAAAATTTGAACAGGCCAATGAAGTTTCGAATACTCATCTGTCAATATACACAAATCATAAAGCGAAAACAAGCTGAAGAAATATATTTCTTGTCTTTGAGAATTATTAGACTGTCTGTAACGATATTAATTATTTCCCTTATAACTATTAAAACTGAGAAAGCTTTTAAAATATTTTCCATTACTAGTAATGTAAGGTGAAACTATGTTGTAATTGACACACGTATTCATTCTTGTTTCAAATATCACATTGTCAATCATCAATAGTAATATTTATAAAATTTCAAACAGTTGTAAATCCTTCTGCACCCTCCATAAAACTGTTAAAGTTGTCTATATTTATTTTATGAACAATTTGAAACGACACTATTTTCGTTACTAAATTAAACACTTCCGTGTATACAACCCTCATAATTCCAAGTGCATGTTGAAAAATGTGAATTGTCAAAAAATCGGAAGCACTTTCTCAGATGCATATCATATTTCTACAAAAATCAAACTATAGTAAAAATTACCATAAATAAAATAACCATTTTCTATCATAATGCAAAATAAATGCGGGTGTTTAGGTTAAAATAGGATACTTTATAATAAGTTGTTTCTTAACGGTAGAATTTCCAAAATAATTTAATGAAAATTTGCGCAAGTAAAGTGTATTTATACAGTCATATTGAAATCATTATAAATATGTTCTTTTTTAACGCATTTTAAATAATATATGATTTCCAAAGAAAGTGAGATCCTTTGGACTTACCTCACCAGAGCGGTAAGACCGAATGAACATGTTAATCAAACATAAAATTCAGAAAAGACCTTCTGATAAAAAGAAACAACATATTTTACTTTACAACATTTACAAAAGTACTTAACTAACAATGTTTCGATTATCAAGATAATAATTTAATATTTTATTGCAAAATTATAATTAACTGTATTTCCATTTGCACTGTTAAAAATTTGCAGCAAACTGTCCGGTCATTTGACCGTTTTTATAGAATACGGTTACATAACCGTAATTTAACACTATTCTGACCATAATATGGACGATAATATAGTCAGAACAGATACGGTTATGTAACCGTTTTCTCTAAAAACGGTCAAATGACTGGACAGTTTGCTGCAAATTTTTAACAGTGTGAGAAATTACAGAAAAGAAGTTAACCGATTTGCCAGGTTTTGAAAATAAAAATATAATCACTTTTGTCCATGTAGTTTTGATTGTAGTTTGTTACAATATTAGGAGATATTGAAGAATAATTTTTGAAATATCCGTCTTTATTTTAAGTAGGATGTCCTGTATTACCCAACATGCCGTAAAACTACAACTATAAATGAGGGTAATACTTTTATTCTCGAAATAAATTTTATAAAATATGCTACACGCAATTATTTAAAAGGTTACAGTAACTGTATTTTTGTTCATATTTACGAATTCCGAAAACAAACAAACATTAAGCAATAAAAGTAATAAAAAGAACTTTCCAACACAGAAACTACAGAAATACCAATGTTGAGATACCATGCTCGCCGCTTTTACTTCTCGCATAGAACTAAGTATTAACCATTATCTGGTACCATGTCTGCTCAAATTGATTAAATATGGAGATATCCTTTTCGCACTACTAAATGATTTTATCCTTAAATATTTTCCAAAAGTAGTAAAATAAAGGAAATTTGCCTGTATTTCATATTTTATTTTAATTAATTAATTAAGTAATAAATTTCTCATAAGTAAAATTAAAGCATTTAGGGGAGAAATATTCGGTAATGCATTTTTGAAACGGTGATCAGAAAAGTGGATACGGTTTGTATAGCAAGGGGCGTTATAAAATTCAAAGAATATTTGTTGGCTTAAACTCGTGCGGATTTTTAAATATTTTTTTTAACTACTATAAATGCATATTAAGCAAGATTCTATATTATTTAATGCAATTTTCAATGTATGGAATTAATTTAGCAGTATTATATCACTTAGTAGAATTTTTACGATAACTAAATCTTTCATTTTTTATAATTAATACAATTTCCACACGAACTTCAGAATATTGCCTCAAACATCTTTAATTTTTTTACTCAAAAGTGTGGAAATATGGAGTGTAAATTAACCCTACGTCTTGTATAATTTAATGCAGTATAATCAGAACTCTACTGTAGTTCTGAAATGATTATAATAAAAAAAATATATAGCATATAGATTTTAAAAAGGAAAAACAAAATATGTAGAACAATATTACGAAAATTCTCGTCCATTAAATCCAGTGACTTTACTTGGGGATAACGTGCCTGAATTTTAAAAACTAAAAAAAAAATGAATACTTGATTTTAGGTTCCAGATAGTTTTCGTTAATTGTCTTTTAGACATAGAGAAAGCACTATTTTATTAACATCTGATGGCCTGTTTGTATTTCACAACTCTACCTCCTAGGATATGGTACTCTATTTATTATTATGGTACTCTATTATGGGTCTACCTATGGTACTATTAATCTTATTTATTATTATGGTACTCTATTTAGGATATGGTACTCTATCTATGGTAACTCTATTTATTCGAAGGCATCTGAGGTTGCCAAAGTAACTCAGAGGAATTTAAAAATTTGATTAGTTTCAATATATTAATATTTGTTTATTTTGTAATTTCTCGTGACATATCTGCGATAATGGAAACAAAAATTCTAAATTTTTGTATAAAAAACGGAGAGAAAAAAGGGAAACAATGGGATATCATCTGCCTTCCGAACGGATGAAAAATAAATTTTTTGTAGTATATATATATCTACAAAAACAACTTTTCAAAAGTAAAAAAAAGCCAAGCATAAAAAAAAAAAAAAAAAAAAAAAAAAAAAAAAGTTGTGGCTAAAAAATGGTGTGATATCAAATTTCCAAGCTATTATATTGCTTATTTAACTTTTTTCCATTAAATAAGTTATCATATATATAAGTCGAGTGCCTACGTATATGTTAATAGAAATCGTTTTCTCCTGTACAAAATACATCCTAATGAGTTTCTGAAAATTCAATTTTTTCCAAATTATGCATGATGGGCTTGGCGGCCATCTTTCCATATTTCTAAGCACCCAAATTTCTAAAGTAAAAGCGTAATATGTTTGCAATGTTATATGTTTATAAAAATTTCGAACTTCAGATTCTAACTACGGACAGATAAATTAGATAAGACTGATATTTTGATAAATTGATTTTTACTAGTTTGAAATTAATAATTACTCTAAAAAATAAATCATAAGATGAATCTTTAAGATTACCATCATTATCTTAAGACACAATTTTCAGAGCATACAAGTCTATAAATGAAACTCTTAAATATTTGCTTAAATAACAATTTTGAACTTCGGATTTTAACTACGGATTTGGGTGGTTAGAATTTTGTGAATAATATGCAAATATGGCCGCCAAGCCCATCATGCATAATTTGAAAAAAATTGAATTTTCAGAAACTCATTAGGATGTATTTAGTACAGGAGAAAACGATTTCTATTAACATATACGTAGGCACTCGACTTATATATATGATAACTTATTTAATGGAAAAAAAGTTAAATAAGCAATATAATAGCTTGGAAATTTGATATCACACCATTTTTTAGGCACGACTTTTTTTTTTTTTTTTTTTTACGCTTGGCCTTTTTTTACTTTTGAAAAGTTGTTTTTGTAGATATCATTTCTTTTTTTTTAAATATATTGAACATAATTTAAGTAATCTAAACATGAGAAATAATTTAAAAATACATTTTACTTTCAAACATTGTTTAAAGGGTTAACTAGAAATACCAGTAGATTTTTCAATTAAATTAATTACACTCTTAAAAACAACATACTAAATGTGGCTAATACTAATACTTGTTATCCTCCGTTAAAAAATATCACTGTCTAATCCATTAAATGAATAAAAATGGAATATGTACATAGCGTGTCAGCGCTGCATTTGAAACCAAACGTGATATCACGCTCTTTTATTATTAGCACTAGCTGGCTTCGCCCGCTAGCGGGCCCCTAATTTACTCCGGGGCCTCAATCCTTTTAAAACCTCGAATAAGATAAACCACGAACCTCCGACCTGGTTCCACGCTGCCTTCGGCACCGGATAATCCCTTAATTTGCACATCGAATTGTATAAACCTGTAAACAAACGAACTTCCGACACGGGTCCCCGCTGCCTTCGGAACCGTATAGCAGTCGTGCTGCGCACGCTCAAGGTCTATCTTCCACCACCAGGTAGCGCAATCTGTTCTATACAAATCTCGGGCACTGAAATCGTTAAGGCTATAGATGTCGAGTCGAATGAGCTATACCCCGTCGTGATCTAGCCCATAGAACCAGAGATAAGAAAGTGCCCCCTGGTGGTGAAAAAACGAACTAAAATCGGAAAGCTCTATAGATGTTGAGTCGAATGAGCCATACCCCGTCGTAATCCGACACATAGAAACAGAGATAGGAAAGCGCCCACTGGTGGTGAAAGCTAATCGCGTTTGGGGGGCAAAGTGGGGGGGTGAACACCGGAGATGCATAATAAGATTAGGCGGTCACAGACTTTTCCAACGATATATCACATGAGGGATATGTGCAAAATTCAGAAAATACCCCCCCCCACCTGCATAATTTGATTAAGCGTTCACAGACCTTTCCAACGATATAAAACTATCCTGCACCGCCAGGCGCCCTCGGGGGTAGCCCGCGGCACGCTTCGACCATCGCGTCCGGCGCTGCGATCGGTCATGGGCCGCCCCTCTGCGAACCCTAGACCATTTTACCAGGTATCGACCCCATAGGTCGTTGCGGCAGTAACCCTGCTCTGGGGAAACTTCCGCGTGGAACACACACCTGATGAACCGCCAGAGAACCCCCGACGGCCTCGTTCGCGAAACCTCACTGGGGGAAACGGTCCCTCGGTCATATGTCGAGTTACTCCGACGGCTCTTGCTTTCCCACGGCTTCCGATCATAGACATGCATGGAAGAGCAAGCTACTGGGCTCATCGGCCGTGAGGTTCACATGTTATGCACTAAAAACAGCAGAAGAAGCCTCTCTCCGACCCAGAACCACGAGGAAATTCGGTTCTTTCCCATAGACGGGATTCGGATAGGTCGTCCCTGCGCAGTCTGGCGCGAGGTTGAACCCGACTAGGCGAAACTAGTCGGTTACCCAGCGACAACTCCAGAACTACGAGATCATCCACATATAATTACACTCAAAAAACGGAAGAATCCTAAAGAACCACTATCGGACTCCAGAGGACGTGGGAACCCCCTCTGAGCGCGCCAAAGAGACGGGCCCGATCGAGATTAGTAGCGAGAAAATTAGTAGGCGTGCCACTAGTTTGCCCGCCAGGTGTGGAAATTCCTGGCTGCACAAAAGACGTGCTCGGACTGGGTTTCGGACCAAGGTCTCGAGTTTCGGCTGATAGATGCCGCGTTAGTCGGCAGCCTCCGGCCCGGTTCCTCGTAATCACATGGCAGAAAGAGGGTGGTCCTTTCCTCGAAGAGAACGTTCGCGTCCCTGGCGTCTCTGGCTGACCGCCTTCGGATGGTGACCGTCTCCTCGATTCAGGCACTTCCTGCGGTGACCATTGAGGTCGGCTCACAACTCTCCAGCTGCAGTGGATTTCGTGAGGTCCTCTTCCACGAGTCGGGGACCACGTGTTGGGACTATTTCACCTCTGCCTCCGTCTCGTCGCAGATAGTTGCTGCACGCCGTATCTCCCGACGATCGGTGCACAACAGAGTCATCATGTTTTCGTGCTCTACAGAGATCGATCGTGCTTCGTCATTTCCTTAGTCAAATTTTGGAGGGATCCGGCTGGCATTTGCTAGCCTTTGCCCAAGATCCACGTGAACCTTGGGATTGGCCTACGGAGTCGTCTGCCTGCCACCTACGGAAGATTCCGATCACAGGCTGTGCTCGCGTCGCAGAGAACCTGCGCTTGCGAGGAGGAGACCCACGAACCCACAACCCAAATGGGCGAACCTCAATGGGCCATAGGGTGGCGACTCCGGCCCTGCAGAGACTCCTTTCCCACTGGCGGACCACGATAAGGAACCCAGACCAGTCACCTCCTGTCCCCGTCGTGTCGACGAACACTCCGTATGGTAGGCGCCCGGTCATCTTCCCTACTCAAAGGGCCGATTCGGAGTCACCTAACGGTGTGTCCGCGCAATGCTCCGCTCCCGGTCACCTCCTCCACCAAAGGAGTTCGGTCGGGACCACGGAGAGGGACCCGCCAGCTTTCCAACGATATATCACATGAGAGGTGTCGGCAAAATTTAGAAAAGTGCCCCCTTTGGGGGGGGGGGTGAAAGCGGGAGGATGGACCCCGAAGATACATAATATGAATAAGCGGCCACAGGCCTTTCGAACAATATATCACATGAGTAGTGTCGGGGGGGCGCAAAATGTGGGGGTTTCACCTGTGGTGCATAACATGAATAAGTGGTCACAGCCCTTTGTAACGATATGTGACATGACGGATATCGTTAAAATTTAGAAAAGTGTCCCCCCCCTTGTGTAGGCAAAACGCGCTCCGCCCCTCCCTATAATTTTTGACGCAGCTTTATTTTTTAAATTTATGTTATGTGTTATAAAATATCGTAAAATTTCAAACAGATAGCCTTATTATACTTCCTAATTTTGTTCACGCTCCTCCCCATCCTCTACTCGAACTGTGACGCGCCATTCTTTTTTATAATTTTTCTTATCATGTGTTATAAACCATCTTAAAGTTTAAAACAGATCGCATTGGAATTTAATATATTTGCTGAAATTACTATTATATGTAGAATAATATAGAAATAAACCCTCCTTTAGATTGTAATTGAGATATATGAACAATTTTTAGAATTTATGAAAGCCGATTCTTATTTATTTATTTATTTATCTATTTATTTATTTTTTTTGCATTGCCCTGTGCATGTTTGGAATTTCTTAGCAATTTCTTAGATTTACATTATTTTATTCAATTAAACATTGTGCTGTTACAATAAATTTAAATGGAAACTTCACTTGTAAAACAAAAATAATTTAACAAATGGATTTCATTAATTTATAGAAAAATGACGTGAAAGGTATTCCTGCGAACGAAATGCCTGTCCTTTACCGTTTTTTTTTTTTTTTTTTTTTTTTTTTTTAGAAATAAATGAATCACCTTTAATTCATTTCAAAAATTTTGTTTACGTTTGGAAAGAAATTTTAAATGCCGATAACTCTTAATGTATACATTTTAGAAGGTACATCTTCCCTCAAAAACTAATTTATTTTTAAAGATCTTTCAAAAACGTATATTATATATTTAAAATATTTTTTAAAGCATAAACACTACGTCTGATTACTTTATTTTACAATATTTTAAGAACACGCATTTTATCAGACAATTAAATGCACTAAACAAACACGAGTGAAAAATTGACCTGGGCCAGGACTCGAACCTGGGACCTTACGCATACCATGCCGACGCTCTGCGACTGAGCCACCCAGATCGATACGCTTGACGGGAATTTCTCATACTTATTCATGTTGGAAACAGTCATGTGCCACAGTTTGCAGTCATATTTAATTGTTTGATAAAATGTGTGTTCTTTTAATTATGAAGTTTTATTTAAAAAAAATATCTTCAGAAGAAAATGGTTGACTTGCAGATGAAATTTGATGTTGTTATAACATGTAACTGATTTGTGCTATTATAATACAGACTAGCCGCCACTGGCGACCAGTTTGGTCTCCCTTAAATGTATGTTAAGCACTGTAACACGTTACTTTTATTCATAATTTATTTTTTTTTCCGTAATCCTTCGCCAAACCGGAATATTCTAATAGACAAATCAAAAACTTTTTCGATCATGGTAGCATTTCGCATATTTTTTGTTGTTATGTATTTCATCTTTCTTGACAAAAAACGCTTAACCAACTTAAGCATTTATGCTTCATATCCGTTTGCTTATCAGTTGCAATATGCTTGCTAATGAGGAGATTCTTAAACATATTAAGTAGTTTTCCGTAATTGGATCCATTGCCAAATGGCGTATTTTAGTTAATACGATTTGGTGCAATGAAGTCTATTTTGTGAAAATCTTTAATGATATCCACCATTTACACTGAACCATATTGTTGCCAATATTTTTTTGTTTGTTTGTTTGTTTCTCGCTAACTTTGGCTGTAGACTTGATTACGGGAGAATCAAGAAGAAAATCTATCATTATTCTCATTTAAAACGTCTTGAATAATGTGACATAATCGGAGTGCATATTGTAACACGTAATTTTCGAGTATGGTTTGGTGAAACATTGAACTTTTGGAAGCCAGTTTTGATAATCACGTAAATATGTCACACCAACATTACCGCCTATAATTCTAATTACAGCAACCCATTTTTTCTCTCTATATTGCAACTCTATAGTTAATATAGTGCCCCGGTGCGTCTACGACAGCTGTTCCATCAGAACGTTTTATTTCAAAATAAAAGTATCGTTTCTAATTTGCACACGCGAAAAATAAAAGCTGTTATTGGCGATTTTAAAAATTCTATTGGCGAGATTTGCGCCCAAATAACACAAAAGTACTTAATGATGTTATGTATTTTGTAAATGTATATTAAATTACTGTTTTGAAAGCGATTGGTTATTAATAATGGTAAATATGATGGGTGATTAACAATCATTTTCGGTGGTCTCTCTTCCTTTCACGTATAATACATAAATACCAAATTAACTGACAATTTGTTTCGAAATTTGATTCATTAAATATCATTACATGAGTTGTATTTGTTTACATTCAGCTTACATCAAGAAAAGATAAAGAGTTTGTTAAAGAAAAGTTGTATAGCACATAATTATGGTAAACTTTGATTGTGTCACTGGTACAAATTATTTTTTTGACACCAGGCAGCGCTCCAAAAAATCTTTCAGGGAAAACTAACTTTACGAACGATTATCTCCATGGTTTAATGGTTTAATATTTTAAACCTTCACGACGAATGAATCCTTTTTTATTGTTTACTTTCATGGATAGAGAATTTGAACTGCGAAACTAATTTCAACTGAAGTTATTGGAGAATATATACATAATTGAACGTAAGTCATCTCTCAAATATTAATTTATTTTGAACGATCTTTCTAAAAATGTCACATTTATGAAGTTTTATTCGAAAAAATAATTTTTAATAAAAATGGCCGCCTGGCATATGAAAAAGTGAAACGGACATTCCGGAACTGTTGATGACAGTCACATACAGACATGATGACAGACTTACGGTTTTATTATAGAGATGGTACATGGTCGTTGGCATGTTTTATCTCTGTTTTGGCATAATTTTTTAATCGCCAAGTTAATTAACAGTTTTTTGCTAATTAAGGATAGAAAATAATATTTTTTTACACTGAATTTTATAAAAGCACATAGATTACGTAATTACTTGTCCAAAAATGAAATCCTTTTTTTATTCTGCCGAATATAAAGGTCTGTAGGTTGTTTGAAAAAAAAAGTTTGACGAAGAAAAAAGTGATCATTTTAAGTAACTCGACGTTTTTTTTTTAAATCTATATCTCTGTTTATAAATCACTTATGAAGATGAGTTTGGTCTTAAATTGAAGAAATTCTTCATTAGATTCTTCTAGTTTTCGTTTTTTTTCTGCGACGCTTGGTTTATTTGTTATCTGATATTTTAATCTGGCATGTTTTGTCGATTTAACATTGCGAAGTTGATTTCTGTAAATAAGCAGTAGCGGTCTAGTTCAGTTCTTGGCGTTGTTTGTGTGGCTTTTTTTTTTAAAGCTTGGCTTGGCAGAGCGACCGCCCTGCTTGATATATTAATAAATTGATTCAATGATTAGTGTACATTTCCTTTTTTTAAATGTACAATAAACAATAACCATGTGACTTACTTCTACATGCACTAAAATTATTACCAAAAAGCTGAAAAATTTCAATAATATTGATTGGCATGAAATAATATTTGCCAAATTTATTTAAAATGTAGATGGATGACCTGTGTTAGAACATGGAGTCTGAGCATATGTACAGGTCATATGCTAAGAGTAAACGTTTTTACAAACGATAGCAATTCACACTACAGGTCAAAGTTTTTATACCAAAACTTCTAGATCTATAAAATTTTATAGACTGTAAATCACACTTTTCGTATATAGACATTATATTATAAATGCATCAAAATAGCGTAACTTGTTAAAATGTAGTTTGCGTAATTTTCAGTTAATTTAAAATGTAAATGTAATTTCTTGTTCATAAGGAAATATTTAATAAGAATCATTTGATTTATTTTTATTTTTATTCAGAAAAAAATACATTTATCTGCCTCCACCAAAATGGAAATATGTACAATATTACGTAAACAATATAAATGGAACACATCGGAGCGCTAAGCCAGTTAGTGTTATAATACAATACGGACTAAATTTTTGCTTAAAAATAAAATTGTCAACTGATTTGCATTGAAATTCGCAGGAATTTAAAGATAAAATTATTAGTCTAAGATCCCTTAAGTACTTACTGTTGAAGAAAAAAAACATCTATACTGACTTCGAGAGAACTATAAAATTGATTACGGAAATTCGAATGTAGTTTTTTCCTTCGAAAATACTATTAAGTATACAGGATTTTAAAAATTTCCTTTTTAAAAGTAGTTTAATATCTTAATAACATAAAAATTGGGTTTGTTTCGAGAGAGTGAAATGTATAAATCGCTAAAATCGAAGATTAAAAATTTTATAAAGGGATAATTATAATGCTTGCAAAGAATTCTTATTGTATAATTTTCTCATCCGTTTTTCTATATTTCTTCAAATATGTATTTTATATTTTTTAGACTGTAAACGAAAGTTTCAAAAGTCTGAAAATATATTTTTAAATTAATGAGGAAAAACAGAAATATGTAGTATCGAATGTTAAATCCTAAAACAATAGTTCAGTCGACTTTTATTTAATTATATGTTTATTAAAAATCTATATTTAAATATGATGTTTCTGCGCATTATCAACATGGTTTTTCGATGAATTAAACGAAAAAAAAATGTTTTCTTAAAAACTATTTTGATGGTTAATGGCTGAGTAACGTTACAACCACTTTCAACTAGAGACATTAGATACTTCAGCCATAATTTCTTTTTTTTTTTTTGCATTGTTATTGCTTGCTAATTACTGAACGTTTATATTTTGAACTTCTGTCTCTGTGATTCCATGCAATTTTTTATATGAATAGCAAGACGCGCTTTATGTTTAATTTTTGTGAAATAGAAACTATTCTTTGGATTTTGTCATTCACAGATATGTTTTAAGCATATTAAAAGACAAAAAGAAAGATTCCGTATCCCTAAATTAATAATCTTCAAAATAGTTTCATAATCTGTAGGTGAATCTTTATTTTTTCTTTATTTTAAAATTAATGAAGAAAAAAAAGAAGAAATAAGACTAATTATCGCAGGTTAAATTCTAAAACAATAGTTCAGTCAATGTATAATGTAATTTCATACCTCTAAAATATCTACACTTTAATAAATTTCTTCGAATTGGAGGTCCACTAACAAACGTAAGCAAATAATTTCATAGGAAATGCGATCCAATGCGGCATATCACTTTAATTACTTTGAAATGAGTAATTCGATGCTCTGCTAAACATTGTGTGCAGCTTCTCAGGCACTTTCCCAATACGAAATACTGTAAACATCAGTTATTGAAAGCAGTATTAATTTCCGCTGTTACATGAAATGTTAATTACTATAATATTTGCCAGGAGAAACCATTATTAATAAGTATATATTAAAAGTGATTTATCTCTGAATTATGAATATACAAAATAAAAATATATCTGATAATTTATTATCAGTCAATGTCTATACAAACAACAACAAGGAATAGTCCTATAAGAATTGCATTAAATCTGATTTAAAGACTCTCAAATATTTCTTTGCGTAATACAGTGTAGTGGAATAGTTACAACTCAAAATAAAGTACTGTTAATGAATGGGAAAAAAAGTTCATATGTCAAATTCAAATGCTGAGAATAATATTTTTTTAATCATATTTTTTTAAGGAAAATTATGCTGAAAGTATAAATTTACCAGCTCCAAACCATCTTATGAGTAGTATGTTGATTGCTGAAATGTCTGATCGCTGCTGAAATAAGCAGTTAAGTCTGTTAAATGTAAAATTAAGTTAAAAAAAATCAGAAAATATTTATTTTTTAAATATCTTTAGCCAACTGATTACATTTTTCACAAAAAAAGCTATGCATATATATTTTTTTTCTTTTTAGGTATTTTAAAATCATGTTATAATAAACATTAGGTGTACATCTAAGTACAGAAACTCTGCAAAAATTCAATACAGGCAAAATGGGACGAAATATATTTCCATTTCTAAGCTATGAAATAAGAGGGTGTAGTAAAATTTTCTATCTTCAAATTATATACTTCCTCTATTAGCTATTTATCTTAATCAAAATACATTATCACAGTTATATTATTAAAAAAAATTAAATAAGTTAAGGTTTAACATAAAAAAATCCTCCAGATGGACAAATATTAAGATTTATTAAAAGATGTTTGCTATACGTAAATTGATTCAGATTTAGTAGATAATTGAGGAATGTTATTTTTTAAAAATTAACATAATTTTAAATTTTAATTAGCTTTTAAAATATGTATTTCATACTATATTGATTGTCCCCTAAAAAAATTAAAATGAGTCTTGTTAAGGAGGTTAAGAAATGTAATTTAAGATATTCCTTCATGTTCGACCACTTCATCTATTTTCAGGTGAAGTCTTAATTTTTGGAATATCTGCAATCTTACTATACGTGTTCAATGTATTCATATACTAAGTAAATAAATTTAGACCAATTTACTTTTGAAAATCTTAAGTTTTATTTTAATTTGAAAATTTTGTCAAAAGTTGTCCAAATTCAGCGACTAGTTGCCTAAGTACCCCATGTCTTCTAAATTGAACCCAACAATATTAGGCTGATTTAATGTAATAGAACTAATTTTATTAAAAGCAAAGTTTACGATTAATGAAACAATCAAACAAACACCCAGAAAAAAAGTTTTGTTGAATCAAAAAAAAAAAAAAATTGGTTGACCCAACAAAACTTTTTGTTTAAATATAGGTCAATGGAAATTTTGTTTGAATACACAAAAAATAAAAATAAAAAATTGCAATTGCAATTGCAAAAAAAAAAAAAAAAAAAAAAAAAAAAAAAAAATGTATCGCCAGCAAAAAATATTTTGTTAATTCAAGTAAAATGATTCAATTTTACTTGAATTTTGCAAAAACAACCAAAATGTACTCAACAAAACATGTTTGTAGTTTTAATCAATGCCTTTTTCTGGGTGAAAAATAACAGCAGTGAAATATAATGAAATAAGTAAGAGTAATTGCTTTAAATTAGAATGTATTCAAAATATAAATCAAAGTTGTAAGTAATTAAGAATAGAAATTTTGGAACTAATTGCCAGTTACTTGAATATCATGTAAGAAGTGATGCAAGGATTACACATGAAATTCTTTTATTCCAGCGCACACAACATGGAACACCATATTTGGCAATCTGAACACTGAATCATTTCGGCTATTTATTTATTTATTTATTTATTTATTTATTTTTACAAATAAGACAAAATCAATCATCACTGTCTTGATTTTTCTTTTTAGATTCTATATAATTAGACTTTTGAAAGTGGTCCAATTATGGCATTTTTAAACAGATAATCTCAAAACTACGAAAAAACGGAAGAAAAGAAATCCGCGTCAAAAATATGTGCAATGAACACGGGAATTTAGATATGTATATGAAAAAATAACAACTTACCTTAGTTTTAAAGTATTCTCTTACGTTTAGTAGAAATTAATTACATTAAAACAACTAATTTTAGGTTTTTAAAAATTGTCTGAAAATGGTACGTGGAAGTCGAGTGCTCCTTCTAATCATAAATGACCTCATTCTGATGAGTACAATTTCAGCAGTAGATGGAATCCGTTTCGGTAATTAACGGCATAATTTCAGCGGTCTAAATATGGCTACTATTCCATATTTCGAAAGGTCTTTTCGATACTCATTTAGAGCATTTATTTTAAAAGCAAAATAACACTGAAATATTCTAAGACATTCTGTTATATACGGCAGAATCTATTGCCGATTCCATATTTGATAAAATTATCATTAATCCAAAAGCCAGCATACAATAAATTCTATTTAAATAGAAAATAAAATTGTTCGGTATACAGATTTTATTATTACTAAAAAAATGAGTTATCATCATGAATAAAGAAGAAATTGTAAAACGCTTGCGTATTGTAAAGTCTGCGTTATTGAGTTTTAAATGTATGTCTTAAAAATATTTTCAAAACTGTTGTAAATTTGTCATTTAGATATTGTTTGTATTGTACTCTAAAATTAAAAAAATATATATACAGTGGAACCCCGATTTTACGTAACCCGTTTCGTACGTTATCCCGCTTCTTACGTTATTTTTCGTCGGTTCCAAAAAATTCCTATTCCGATAATGTTAAAAGGACCTCGATTCTACGTTATTTACTCTTAACGTATCCCGCTTGGTACGTCATTTTAGTCCAAGCACCTCAGGAATTTTTTTCTTTTTTCACTCATGGAAAAATTTTCAAAAGAACAAAAATAATTTCCACTTGGTCAACTGGTTGTTTGTTATCAAAAACAGTTCTTCCCTTCTCCGTTAATACTCCCGTGAGAAAGTAATGATGAATTATTATTTGTCAAAAGTAGGATGTCTAAAAGAAAATGTTTCTCTGTAGCCGAAAAGACAGAAATTATCGAAAAATCCAAAATTTCCAAAGGAACTAAAGTGGATCTCGTAAAATCGTTCTGTATCGCTGGTTCCACATTACAAACCATCCTAAAACAAGAGGTCTCTGTGGAATTAAAATTTGTCAAAGAAAAGAAAAACATTGAAAACCTCTCATTTTGAGAAACTGGAAAAGATTTTGTACGACTGTTTTAAACAAGCCCGTTCAGCCAAGATTCCAATCAATGGCTCAATTTTGTAAGAAAAGGCTCTTGCAATTTCTTTTCGAATTAAAATGCAGAATTTCATGGCATCCAACGGTTGGATCGACCGATTCAAGAAGAGATATAATTTGTCTTACAAGTTTATTTGTGGTGAGGCAGATGGAGTAAATACTACGGTCGTTGAGGAATGGATGGAAAAAACTTTGTCATCTCTTGTGTGTAATTACTCAAAAAAGACATCTTTCACGCAGATAAGACCGAATTGTTTTTTAATCTCTTCCCTGGTAGAACATACACCGTGAAAGGAGAAATGTGTCACAGTCGATAGCTACCAAAAGTGCGATTAACAGTTTTGTTATTTACGAATGCAGACGGAATGCATTACGAATGCAGACTAACACCCTTTGTGATTGGTAAATCCAAGAAGCCCCGATGCTTCAAAAACGTTAAAAGTTTGTCGAAAGATTTCAATGCCAATCGCAATGCTTGGATGACTCTAAATATTTTTGAAGATTTTGTAAGAAAATTGAATATAAAAATGAAATTACAAAAGCGATTTTATTCGTAGACCAGTGCACTCATGTTAATCTGAATTTAAATAATGTGCGTATGGAATTTTTCCCACCCAACTGTACCAGTTTACTTCTTCCATTTGACTTAGAAATAAACAGATTCTCCAAGATACATTATAGAAAGCAAATGGTAAGAAAAGGCCTTTTTTCACTTGATTCTGGTGAGATTCAAGATGCTTGGAAAACAAAGCTAAATGCGCCGGATGCTCTTCATTTCATCTCATCGGCGTGGAAATGAGTAGATGAAAAGTGCATGTTAAATGCTTTTCTGAAGGGAGAATTTTCAAAATCCGAAATTAACGGTGAAGCGCCGCCAGAAGAGCTTTCTATGGAAAACTACACAAAAGAGGATGAATTTAGACTTGTAGACATCAATGTTGATGAGTACATTGATAGCGATAAGGATATTATCGCTACCACAGACATTCAGACTATTTCCGATTTGATTTCGCGATATTGAAGTGAGGACGATATTGGTGAAGATCCAGAAGACATCGTGCCCTCATTGGCAGAGGCCATTGAGAGTTTAAAAATTTTAAAGGAATTTTAACTGGACATGAAAATTAAGAAAAAAATTTGCAAAAACTTACATGTATTGAAAATAGAATACATGTGAAATTACACTTAAAAAGAAAACGCAATAAAGAATAACACATTTTTTTAAATACTAATATGGTATTGGTAAGTTTATTTTAGTATAATTTGTTTTCTTGATATGTTTTTCTCTATTTGACCCCGATTTTACGTTTTCCCGTTTCATACGTTTTTTTCTGCTGGTCCCATGAAAAACGTAAAAACGGGGTTCCACTGTATATACATCACTTTATTAGTTGTATGTTGCCAATTTACGTAGAAATATGTTGGATTAAACATACATTGCGTTGTGAAGCATACATAAATCCATTAAAATTTTATCTTTTATAAATTAATTTAGTTCGTGGCTACACTTAAAAATAAATACGATATGTAATCACCGAACTCTGCTATGTAATAGGAAAAATTGGACTCTTTAAAATTTGTAGTCTCTAAGCCTATATATTCGGGTGGAGCGAATTTTTTTTTTCCTTCAAATCAAAATGGTACGGGGTGGGAAAGTTTCTCTATCAGATCCTCATTCTGAATATAAAATATCTTTGAAAAATATGAATATTAAATACTGCCTCAAGGTCATTGGATATTTAGAAAAATTGTAAAAGTTGTGCATTTTCCCATTTTCTTGTCAAACATATAAAATGCACAAATATTATTAATATTAAATTAATTTTAAAGTATTCTTCTTAAATTATTATTATTATACGCTTATAGTGAAACTATATAATATTTATATCAAATCCAGGTATCGTATACTGCCCCAATGACTTCAAAATTTTGAAAAATGTACAAAAATTGGGTAATTGTAAAGCATAATCAAAACAACAAAATTGTGTTATATTTTATACTTCGTAAGGATACATATTTTTAAAATTATACTTGAAGAGGAAGAATAACAAGAAAAAATAATTTATTATTAAAATTTACAAGCATTATAAGCTTAATAAAGGAACCAGGTTCTGAGTATTTGGGCACCTTTCCTTACAATCTGGAAAGGTTTTAATTTTAAGTGAAGAAAAAAAAATAACTACAAAAAATATTGATACCAGTAAGCTTGTTGCAATTGGCTGTGACAGAACTACAGCTAGCACGGGTTACAAAGAAGGTTTCATGTGATTTCTAGAAGTAAAAGAAGGAAAACCACTTCAATGGCTTATTTGCCAAATACATGCCAATGAGCTTATCATGAGCCATTTGCTCTAGCATCTTGACGGAACAACAAATGGGTCTCAAAGTTTTACAGGATCTATTGGCAAACCTCTAAAAGATTGTGAACTTCTTCCTCTTGTACATTATAAGAGAATAAGCTGTGCTTTGCTAGAAATTACTAACAAAAAGGATTTAAGCACGAATCAACTCTATTTGCTTGAGATATGTGAAGCAATTTCTTCGTTATTGTGTCCCGAAAAATTGTATAAAAGAAATCCTGGTAAAATTGTGCGTTCTAGGGGGCTTACAATGGCAAATAAAATTCTTAGGCTATACGTTTATTCAAGTGAACCGTCTGAAAATTTGTTAATTCTGACAAACTTTATACTAAGAGTTTATTCAACTATATGGTTTCAAATTAAAACGAAACCTTTATGCATTTACAGAGCTAAGCATTTGCATCAAACATTTATGTTATCA
Organism: Maratus michaelseni; assembly: GCA_963931845.1. Lineage (NCBI taxonomy): Eukaryota > Metazoa > Arthropoda > Arachnida > Araneae > Salticidae > Maratus > Maratus michaelseni. Next base: position 194,500,107 of record OZ007593.1, on the reverse strand, counting down.
TGATATTTACTAAAGGAATTACAAAAAATAATAGATCACGTAATTCAACGAAATGGTTATTTTTGTCATCCGGAAAATATTTTGATTGCCATGTTGGCTGACGATAGGGACTATGTAACAGTGTTGGCACTGCGTAGAATAATAAAATCTCGAAAGTCAAGAAATTCTTTACATACGTTCAAGTTACCTGAGATCAATTTTGAAGTCAAAGACTATGTCGATTTTATAAATTGGGCTGAAGTGACCGTGACAGAACAGCCATTAAATAAGTAATTAGAGCATAATATTCTTACAAAGTGTATCCTAAATCTAAAGGCAATAGATGAAGACATCTTACCTAAGATTAAACTATTCCCTTGTCACAATCAAGCCACTGAAAGATGTGTGAAACTTGCTACGTAGGCTTTTTCAGCTGTTTGTGGTCCTTTGAGACGCGATGGGTTCATTAAAACTTGTCTGGAGTCTCGGAAAAAAATGCCAGTTTTTGAAACCAAAAAACAGTATGGACTACCATAAAAAGGTAACTTCATTGCTTGTAAATTGTAATAGTAAATTATTTTTACCTTATTACAATAGTTCTTTATAAAATAATTAGAAAATCTATATATTTAAAACGCTAAGCGTTTTGTTTCGACAATCCATAAGAACAAACTACTACATCAAATTACATCATTCTTTTTTTAAATGAAAGATATTTGGTCACAAATTTGTCATCGTACATTCGTTTGTTCGAAAATTTAATTAATTAGCTGTAATTTTAAATTAAAATTTTACTTCTGCTTATGACGCCATAAAGTCGGCAATCTGATTAACGCCCACTGTTGCGACGTACAGAGTTTATTTTCTGAACTCAATGGTTGCGAGCATACAAAATAAATATTAAATATTAAAAGCACGTGACTTTTAGGCCGAATTTTTTAATTTTTAAGTTAAAATATAGTTAAAATGTTTAAGTATTTCGGTAAAAATATTTATTCGTGTGTTTTATAAGCAAATAAAAATTCATATTTACTGTGACGTCACGGAAATATTGTCCATTGGGTTCAATTTATCATAGAGATTATAACTTTGTTGATGCCATTTTTTTTCATTAAAATTAAATGCAAAATATATTTTTATTTGTATGCATGGTGCTTAAGCATAAATGTACGTGTGAAAAGTTTGTACCTGTGAAAATGACGTTATGCTTAGCTTGAAATGCATTTTAACATTGATCAAACTAAAAAGAAAAATTTATATGATTGTGTCAACATGGCGTAATATAAACTGATATTTCAATTTTTAATTTTAAAGATTAGAACTGGAGCCTTTATTGGTTGCTTCATCTTGATTGCATACCTTGATTACATGTTACCAATTACTTTTTTAAATTATAGGAATTATAGGATCTAAATTATTAAGATTTCCTTTTTTAATAAAAAAATTCACAAAAGTAAAGAATTTCAGGAAAAAAAACTTGAAATAATGATTGTATTTTTAGCTAGAATAAACAATGTAAGGCTAATATTTTATAGGAATTATTTTGGTAGGTTTGTTATAAGTTCATTTAACAGTTCCTTATTAGCGGCAAAGTCTTATTTCTTTCACTTTGAATTTTTCTTTCGATGTCAAAAAATGGTAGTCTACTTTTGGATGCCAACCAAAACACAGTGGCAATATTTATAAATGTATACCCGTAAGGCATGGTGACATCACGGTGACGTCACTGTGAAGTCTCACTGTGACTTTGTGACAGTCGTCGTGACGTCACGTGACGTCGATGTGAAGTCACTGTGACGAAAATGCGAGGTCGTTATGGCCGTTTTCAAGGCTTTCTGTGACCTCACAATGTGACTACTTTGTGAAGTCACCGTGCGACTTCAATGTGAAAAAAAATGTGACGAATCTGCATCGGATAGGGTGACCAGATTTTACCCGAATCCTATACGGATTGTTCGGATCAAAATTTTTTTATGGTTCAAGTTTGTGACGTTTGTGACGACACTGCACCGGGTCGGGTGACCAGATTTTACCCGAATACAATCCAGAAACTTCGGATCGATCTTTTTGGATTTGTTTGGCTACAGAATAGATTTGGATTAGTTGTCGTGTGACCTGATTTTCGTGAACCCGATCTGACCCGAGTCGGGTATAATGTTTTTACTGTAAGTCTTGTTCAGAATAGAATCTTGCATACGACCAAGTAACCAGATTTTATCAGAAATTGTGTTACGATACAATTTCTGATGTCGGCTCGGATCTAGAGTCATGCACGAATCCGGTTATATACTTCTTGAACATGATTGAATGTCTACTTGAACATGAATGATGGTTGACTGAAACTATATTTACATTCAACCCGTAATCTTACCCTAACCCAACAACAACAACAACAAAAATTCTGTAGGCCCACAACCTGACCGAACCTGATAAATGATTTCGCATAGATTCGGATAACAAGATTTCACCAAATACGGATAAGATCGACGATAAGGATTGGATTGGCAATCATTTTTTTTATGCAACTCGTATTCAAATTAAAACTTTGCATCTGATTGGGAAACCGGCTAATGTAGCCGTTAAACAAGAAAATTATAAATGTAAAAAACGCATACTAATATAAAAATAATAGATGAATCCATTAAAAATTATAATAAAATTAAATATTTTAATAATATGAAATTCCATTGTGCAAATAACCACTTTTAAAAATAACTTCGACTTCCATTTGTTTTATGTAACCACCAAAAATGTTGACAATAATTAAAACTATGCTATTTTGCTTTTAAGCATTGAAGTTTTTAAATGTGTATACTTTGCCATATTTCCCATCGTTCAGTATCACGAAACTTTCTGACACATTTATGAACAAATTTTTAAACGCTTGGCACTTGCATGCCTGATTATTAAAGCGATTTGGAATGAATAGCGTTTTCCATTTTTAGATAAATGAAATGCTTAAGAGCAATTTTGGTCACTTTTTTTCCGTTTCTGACGCTGCGCATCGGAAATTCGGTTCAAAACACCGACTTTGATAGTGTTTTCTGAAACATCTTTTGTCAAAAATGGAAAATGCCATTCTATTACATATATTCTGAATAAGAACACCTGCCAATTTCATGTGTTTCCGAATAAAAATGAATTCAGAAATTAGTTATTTTGGATTTGATTACAAATTTAATGAAAATAAAAGTATAGATTTTTAAATAAGCATTGTGAAAAATTTATATTAGGAATCCATTTAAATAATAGATCTACCTATTGTGCGATATTATTAAATAATAAACATTGCATCAAGCAATAAAACATTTTTCGAAGCAAATGAAATTTAAAACTTCGGATCATAAACGCAAAGAAAAAAAAAATATTTTTTTTCTTTACAAATTATTTTATTTATAGTTTTTGATAGAATACTAAATGCAGAGCTTAAATGTCAATTTTTACTATAGAAAAAATTCGATAACATAACTGGAAAAATTACCTTAACTGAATAGCTGTTTTATTGTTTCATCAATATTCATTATTTTTTTGCACCTAATATTGACATATCTTAACAACTAAATTTGTAATGAGTTAAATTGTCGCAATTATTTCAAATATACCAGAAAATTATTTCTCAAAACCTCCACTAGCTAAGAAATTTTCAAATTGTAAATCAAATATTAATAGTTTTAAAAATTGCAATGTTTTTAATTACAATGAATAACTATGAAAATTGAACTGAGAAACGCAAAATATAAATACATTCCTCGTTATAAATAACACTTTACATTTAGAATATATATTGTTAGTAAATACTTTAAGCTTTTTTCGAAACTCTCTATTTAAAACGATTTAAAACATTAAAGATAAAATTTTATACAAGTGATTAAAAAAAATAGATTTAAACATCTTAACATTTAAATAATGCACTATTAATGTACCATTACTAAATATGCACTATTAACAAAACTGCGAAGACATTAAAAGTTACCTGCTAATCTATAAGTAAAACCACCAGTTCTAAGGATTAAGTTTTAATGGTCGTTGACTGCTTCCTTTTCAATGAAAAGGAGACTCAAATCCACTGCTTTAATTTTCAAAGTGTCCAGCTTAGGTGTGTTCATAGATCTGAGATATCAAATATCGCACGCAGACCTTAATAACGCACCCAGCTAGACATAAGGATAGGTTAAAATGGATGATTCACTTTAAAACGTTAATTTACTTTCACGGTATAAATTCCACAATATACTTCCACAAACTAAAAGAACACCACACACTCTAATCCGCCGATGAAATTAATCGTCTGCCCTCAACATCTGCGATCATGATCTCCGCAGTAATGTTTACCACAAAGTAACATCTAGCAGGTGTTTCCAGAAAAAGAATAGAAAGAAAACAGTTAAATAAAGACATTTCAAATGCTTTATAGTTTATATGGCTGACAAATAACTTCTAATAAAACTATAATATTCTGTTTTTATATGAGAGAGTTTAGTATTCTTGGAAATAAGCTGTGAAAATTTAAATTTTTATATATTTTTTAATCAGTTGCATTTGTTTTAGGCGTCCAAAGTAAACATAAATTTTAAATAAAAGGGATTTAATAGTCTTTATAAAATAATTACGACATAAATATAAATACTATTCTGCAATCAGATTTCCTAAATACGATTTTTTCATTTTTTACACTCTATTGAAAAGAGTAATATATTTAACAGAGGTGATATCTTATTAAGCACTGACCAGTTTTGGAATAAATTGCTATAGGAATGACATATACTTTATGACATATTTTTAATTCGTTTTTGTTCGGAAACGCATGAAATTGGCTTTTGTTTTTATTCAGAAACTCTGTAATTGAAAGACGTTTTCCATTTTTTAGTAAAATCAGAAGATCTTTCAGAAAATAATGTCAAAGTCAGCGTTTTGAACCAAATACCCGACGTAAACAGGGAAAGAAAAGAGAAAAACCAGTCGTCACGTGACACGAATTGCTTATAACTCGATAAGTAATATATTTATCAAAAAATGGAAAACTCATTTCGATTCCAAATTGCTTCCATAGTCAGTCCTGCCCATTTTATGCCTTTGCGTTTAAAAATGAGTCAGAAATTATGTCAGAAAACTTCGCATTGTGGAGGAGCTCAGTTGTGAACCACCTTAAATATTCAGTACAAGAAAAATCTTGAACGCGTTCAACGGTCACCCCGAGCACCCCCGATGTCGAACTCGCAAAAATGGTGTCCTCACTTTTTAAACAGAAAGCTGATGATTGGGTTGAGTGGCCCCTCAAAATCAAGAGTGGCCCCTCTAAAAGTGGCCCCAATAAAATATTTTTAGTATCACAAAATTAGCAAATGAGTTCTATGCGGTGGTAGGAAAAAAAATAAATGTTTGTAATTAAAATGCTAACAAATCTCTAAATTACTAACAGTTTTATTAGAATGGGAGATCTATTTCTGAATTACTTTCCGCCAAAACTTTCCTACGTTACTAGATTTCTATTTAAGGATATTTACCTGTGTATTATATAGTATATTTTGTTAAATTTCATGAAAATGGCAATGAAAATTGTAAAAAAATATCTGCCTCATATATGTAGACAAATATTTATTTATTATTTTATTTTGGAAATACAATATATTGTGACAATGTTTTTATTAATGATTTAGGTACATGACATAATTCAATTCTATATTTTATGAGTTTTTTTCCAAATTCTCTCTCCGATCACACCGTGAAGTCACAGAGTGTTGGCATTTTGGTCATAGGTTTTACGTGACTTATGTGACTTGCAGTGACGTCATTGCAACGTCACAAAAATTTTTAAGCTGTCAAAAAGTAATTTTCTTCATGCCATAAGATGTTCTAAAGTTTATTTTAAGTTTTCTTTAGATCTTCAAGACGTTCACATTTTGATCACAATGTGACGTTACAAAGTGGTGTCATTTTGGTCACAGATGTGACGTGACGTACGTGACTCACAGTGACGTCACAATCACGTCACTGTGACTGTGCATGCTATGCGGGTAACGGTTGTGACAACAAACGGCAGTATCGCTTTAGCTTTCATCGCGCTTACATCACTTCTAAATACTAAAAATTTATTTTTTTACTACATTTTACAATTTCAATTCTTACATTCTCAATTAGAAAAAGAGATTAGCTTTCGATTGAAATTTATTTGAAATCTGCCGCTTAATTTAACGACTTTTTAAATAATTTTCAAGCATGAAATATTTTTGCATTCTATCTCAACAATGACCATCCGTTTGTTTTAATAATGTAAAATAGCCCCTTGGAAAGTTGCAACAATTGAAAATAGGTATCCCTAACCTTCATGAAAAGTGAAAAAATAAAAAATAAAAACCTGATAAATCATAAGATCAGATTATCCATCAGATACAGTATTTTGGCGCTAATATAAAATCTGTCAAAAAAAAAAAAAAAAAAAAAAAAAAAAAAACTATGTTTAGTTTATGATTAACATAAAATTGATATGTTGAATTCGTTGATGTATATGTTGAATCAGAATATGCTAGGAACTGTAATTTATTATTTTTTTAAAGATCCATTGGATATTTAACTGTATAAGAGACCGACTGTGATGGAAAAGGAATAATCATCCTGATTATGTAAAGGGATAGAAAAAAGCATACAAATAAATTACAATTGAAAACATTAAAATTCTCTCTCATCTGCATATTAATTTATTATTTTTAACAAAAATTCTTCATTTTTACATAAAAATTGATTAGCTTAAAACAATGGATGCGGTTTAGAAGATATGGATTTGAAACGAACAATGATTAAAGATTAAGACATTTTAAAACTTTTAATTTAAACATTTTAAAACTTTTTTTAACTTCGAATTTGAATTTCAACGGTGCCTTTGGGCAGATGTAATACATATGCGCATAGGAGCTCATTATATTGCATTATCATTGGGGAAGGGGGTGCTTATACTATGTTCTTTTATTTACTGAATATGAGATGAAAGTAGGAAATTTGTATGATATTTTATGATAGGACTATTTGTATAATACTTTATAGTTCCATGACTTTTTTTTTTGTCGTGGGGAATATGGTGGTAATGTCAAACTGATTTGCATTACACATTTGTTTACGGAGTGTTCGTTTGGAGTTTGCATAGGAAAGAGCATTTCACTGGGGGGGGGGATTTTTTAAAATAAAATATTTGAAAGACTCTTTCATACGAAGCCCTACTTAAATAATAAAGAAGCTTATTTTACTGATATTGTTATAGTATTTTTTTCCGTCACGTTTTGACGGGTTCCATCTAGTATATTTTATTACATAAGTTAAGTAAAAAAAAAAATAATTACAATTACCCAAATTTCAAATACTTAAAAAAAGTAGAGTCATTGAGTTAGTATAATAAAAGCGAATTTGATATAAATATTACATAATTTTACTATACATATATAATAATAATAATAATAATTCGATGATCATCCTTTTAAATTAAATTATTATTAATAGTTTGTATATTTGAGGAAAAAAATGGAAAAATGTCCAACTTTTACGTTTTTTCTTAATAATCAATGACCTTGGGGCAGTATTTAATATTAATATTTTTCAAATATATTTTATATTTAGAATGAGGCTATGATAGAGCAACTTTCCCACACCACCCCATTTTGATTTAGTGAAAAAAAAATATTTTTCATAGGAGAGCGCTTTTACGTTTTTTCTCAATATTCAATGACCTTGGGGCAGTATTTAATATTAATATTTTTCAAAGATATTTTATATTCAGAATGAGGATATGATAGAGCAACTTTCCCACACCGTCCCATTTTGATTTGGGGAAAAAAATATTGTTCCATAGGCGAGCGCTCCACCCTACTATATATGAGTATAAAAAAAAGATGTTTCCGAAAGAAAATATAATGCAGTGTAGGGTTAACCTCTCCATTTACTTTGATTGTCACAAATTTAGAAAAAATCAAACTATTTAATATATATTTTAACTAATAAATAAATAAATACATATATATTTAAATAATACAGGGCATGAAATTTCAGTTGAAAAGGTACTGACCAGACTAAAATTTTTGCTCGCCACTATTTTACATTCATTCAGACAGTAACCACACCTGCCCAGAAAATGAACTATTTATGACAAACTGAATTGGAATTGACCATTGTTAGAAGGAGCTGTCTGTTAAATCCAGAATATTTTACAATCATGAAAAATATGAAGAATTTTTAAATGTTAAAAATTAGGAGAAAGCGAATAATTTTTATCGTATTTCAAGCAGCTGAGATTAAGTAGCGAAACATGATTCACTTCGCGAAGGAGTGAAGAGTGATCAGATTCGGTCCCGGAAAGGAAAAAAGCACCTTTGACGCTTGCGTGGTGCGAAAGCGGGGTAAAGAATGCAGACTGGGGAAACTTCGTTCCTCCGTAGGAGAGAAATGGAAGGAAGTGGGTGACGCCGCATTTTTTCTTCTTTTGGAAAATAAATGCCGTCGCTTGGTTTTAAAACACTTCCGCGTGTCACTAGATTGAGGCCCGATAATATGAGCGTATACAATTTAATTTGAAGCACGACATTTCAAAAGACGAAACTTACTCGCCAACCCTAAATATTTGCTCGCCAATGGCGACCTGGCGAACGGAAATTTCGTGCCCTGAATTAATATAATGATAATGTTTGCTTTTTGTATATACCAATGATTTGGAGATTAAACTGTAATTCATTACCTTTACTTTAAAATGTTAACTACATTTAAATTTAAAAATATCAGCATGGCTCATTCTTAAAAACCCATCTCTTATGCAGCTGAATTTTTTAAGTATCACCTACGTACAGTCAAATAAAAACATTGTTAAAAAGGCTAAGAAAGAGTACTTTCAATATTGATTTATGAATATCGCAAGTTTTATTTAATCTTGGAATTTATTTTAAGGCATGTTACAAAAAAAAAAAAAAAAAAAAAAAAAAATCTGTATCGCTTGCGATTTTTTAGCGCAATTATACAGTAATAATAATGAGATTTTTTGCAAATGAAAGAGCATATCTTGATGTTTTAAAAACAATTTTTGATTTGGAAAGTGGTTGAAAGATTTCCCCTGGATGCCTTTGATACAGGGATATGCAAAATTTACAGCGTTCGGCGGTACCAGATAAATCGCGGAATCATCTTATCTGTAACAAAAAATAAAACAAAAAACCCATCAAAATTTACGATATTTTGTAGTTCTTCTCGAATGGATCAATTTTCTATCCTGAATAATGTGGCAACCGTTCAAATTTCAAATTGTCGATTTTAGACAAAAAGTTACGGATTTAAATCGCGAAAAAATATTTAGAATTCGAATACTGAAATCCGCGTCTGTGAGAGACAACAAAATAGTATATACTAGAAAAGGAGGAAAATTTCAATCAAATCGCTCGATCCAATCTGGAGTTCTACCTGGTACCGATTTGTAAAACAGAGTTTCGAGAAAATCAGGTTTAAGGTTTTACAACGTTTTTAAACAAACATACATAACAGTGACAATTTCCAACTTACATAAAATCATCTATTTCTTGCCCATATAATTGACTCTCCTGGAAATCCTCTTTCGAATTTATTTTGTTTCAACATGCGCGCCTCATGCAATGCTCTAAAAACAAGCCTATTAATTGCAACACCAAAAAGTGGATAACTGTTGAACCAAAACAAATTTTGAAAAAAACTGTTTTGCCACAAAGTGTTTGAGAATTTAAAAAGTGACAATTATGTAAAAAAAAATCTCTTTTTTTTCAAAAAAAAAAAAAAAAAAAAAAAAAAAAAAAAAAAGTTATAACATGCCTTAAATGGAAAGTACTATTGAAATATTTCGTGAAATATTATTTCTTTCAGCTAAATCTGTTGACGAGTTTAGATTTCACAATAATGAGCTAATCTAAAAATCCACATGAAATGCATTCGATAAAAATAACAAATAAAATTATCTCCTTTTTTACTGAAATTTCAGAAAGGGCAGATTATGAATAAAAAATATTCATCAACAGTATTTTAATTAAACTACATAATTAATTTTAATATGTGAGTATTAAACCAATGTGACAGAAATTATGAAAATTTTAGGTATCAGGAGTCACAACCCTGTATTTTTTGGATTACATAACATACCACCCAGATTACAGGAAGAAATATTTTTTTAATGGAGAATCTAATAGATCTTTTTTATGGAATACAAATATAATATGTTACTCACTAATTAGACAAAAAATAGATTGAAATGAAAATTATCAATAATATATTCCAATAATAACGATCTTAAATATACTAAAAACGACATTGCTTTCATATTACTTCCATGCTCAGCTGCTAATAGCCACAGAAATCGCGTAACATTTCATTATTTATAGCACTTGTTTTTATTGTATTTATTTCAGTGTTTAAGTAATTAAGTAAGAACATGTATTAAACTTGTATTTTATTTATTTATTTATTTAAAAATTAGTGAAAATTAAATTTTTTATAGAATTTTAACCGAAAGAAAATGCTGATTTATACATATTGTTGCAAGTGCAAACATCTGGACGTGTGCCTTCTGAAATAGTGTGGATAAAACCAAATCATGTTTAAAAATTATTTTTAAATTATTAAATAATCAGTAAATTGAGATACAGTTTTCAAAGAAATTGCTCATGGAAGTACACATTTTTATTCTATTCGATGGTGTAAAAATGTAAAGTTTGCAATGTTTAGAAATGAATAATTTTGGGATAAAAATGAAATTGATTATGTATGTAGTTTCTACCGTAGACATGACGTCAGCGTTATTAAAGTACCTACATTTTTCTTTATTAAATATATTTGGCATTGAACAATAAAAATATAATATTTGCTTTTTTTACCTATAACTTTTGAATGTATTTGAAAATAATTCGTGCCCCACAAGATCGTCTACATTTAAAATTCATAAAAATGTAAGGAATTTTTTTATGGGAGTGTGATTTGCAAGAAAAGATTTCTCAAAAATTCTTCCTGTTGGTGTCAAAAAGTGGTCTAAATATTCATCGATACGTGCCCATTTTGGTTTACGTTATTACAATATATATATATATATATTATTATTGAGAATATGCTATACCACGTATCTGTAAAATTTTGAACTTTTTCTGAACTTATATTTTTTTTTCCTTGAAATACCCTTCTCATATAGAAGTTTTGTGTGGAAAATATTAATCTAATATGACAATTTGTTAAATTTTTATGTATTTTTGTAATATGATCAGACTCTGTTTAAATGGAATTACTTTGATTAACGTTTTATAAACTTTAACTTTTACAAATATGGATTAATCAAGAGATTTATTTATTATAAATAAATTATTTTGAAATTTTGAAATCTAGATTCGTATACTGGATGTGACATTAAATAATCAATTTGGATAACTTAAAACTTCATAAAATAAAACCCAACTTTATTTTATATATTTAATCAAGTCATTTGAAAAATAGCATATGTCTCAATTTATCAATGAAAAGTTTAACTATTAATATGTATATATTTTTTTAATTTTGAAAATATTTTGTTCGTTTATTTTAACATACAAATTAAAATACAATTTATGTCAAAAATATGTTCTCGAATTTATACATATATGTGAATAAGGCATACATCATTTGAAAAAGTGCACGTATAAATTAAAAAAAACAACCATGAGAGCACTTAGAATCAGGCGGAGTAATAAGTTTCTAAACAATCTTGTTTCTAATTAAGCTTCAATAATAAGATGGATGTAATTATAAAATACAAGTCAGAATTTTTTTAATTGAGGTTATTTAAAACAGTATACTACCACAAGATCACTTCTAAATCTTATTTTTCTTCTATTAACTATAATAACTTTCTATTAACTATAATAACTTCTAAATAAGCTTCGGTTACAAGAACTTTGAAACACAAATTATTTCAAACGGATAAAGTCGATTTTACATAGGTGTGTGAATAAGCCACATATCATTTGAAAAGGTGTACGCATACACTTAAAAAAATTACCTTAAGAAAACTTCTGAATTTTGCTGCGTAATAAAATTTTAAATAATCTTGCTCCTGAATAAGCTTCGATTATGAGCTAAACGGAAACTATGCAAAAAATTGTTTTTCACATTTTTGAGTTTAATATTTTCTTTTTGTGAGAGTTTGTAATACCAGTTTTTGTAAAACCTTTAACAAAAATTTTCAATGATAAAAAGAAAAAAAATCTCATATTACTCTGACGAGACATTCGTCCTGAAAACTATAATAGTCCACTGTGAATTTTGTATTTGAATGCAGACGTCTAGATTTCTGCAAGGTGCCCTTCACTGAAATTCCCAGATCGCGAAATCCCATGTTAAGCTATGGGAAAACTGCGAATCGCTATTACTCATAACCTAATATAATTAAAAAATAATGTTTTCAACATCAGAAAATAGACATCAGATGCCGATGTTCTGCGTTTTTTTTTAAATGTACGTAAATTTTAAATATTTTTAAGAAGACGATAAACTTTCATCAAGTAAAAATTGCAAAGTTTATGGGGATTTTTTAAATAATTAAAATTTTAAGATACTATTTTTAAAAACTCACAACATTGAAATCTGACGTCTACTTTCTGAGGGTGAAAACGGTATTTTAATATGTATATTAGGTAATGAGTAATCACGTTTCGCAATTTTCCCATAGGTTAACACGGGATTTCGCAATCGGGAAGTTTAAGTGAAACGCGCCCTTAAAGCTTTTCTCAAAAAATATATTTTTCTCCACTCCACAACATGAATCTTTCTGTCACATTTCTTGAGTTACTTTTAAGCATAAAAGCATGATATAACATCTTGTAATAATATACTTCTTTGAATTGCTAAAAGCATAAACTAAAAACTTTATAAACAGTAAAATAAGTTTGGTACTTTTCGGTCAGCCGGGCGCCAGTGATTTATAAACATGTATATATACACACATATACATATACACCTATATCTACACATGTACATATATATATACATACATATATATAATAATGACAGCGCAGCAACTGCTCTTAGGAGATTTAGAACACTTAATAATTTAAGAAAAGGTCCAATGACGACAGAGGGTCTACGGAAGATGGTTTCTCAAAGTACCGTCCATTGTTTTCCTCCCACAGACGATATTCTTTGTTTCTGCTACCTTACAGCGCTATCTGTCGGTGCGATTTTAAGTTTTTTTCTTAACCATGCTAAAAAAATGCACATTGCTTTGGGAGCATACTGGTGAAATTTTAGGTCATTTGGATCAGTGGTTCTTTTGTTATAGTGTTTTACTTTCACAACTTTAAAAAAAATCACCCTGTATATATATATGTATATACATATATATTTATATATGTATATATATCACTGGCGCCCGGCTAACCGAAAAGTACCATAAGGGTTATTAGATTGTTGAAATGTTTCGACTGCATTGGAGCCATAATCAAAACAATTATGAATATTCTACAATTGCACGGTCTATGAAGTTATTAATTGAAACACCATCAATTAATTTTTCACGTATTTTTTCAAATTACGTACGTTATATTTCATCTTTACTTGGATGTTTATTTCTATATTTGTAACAATGAATTATCTCGAGCCACATTTTGGTAAGTTAAATGATACTACATCGTTACATATCTTATTTTTACGTGTTATAATCTCTACGGTTTCTCTTATAATGGATGGATAGTATAGATTGGAGGGAGAAATTATCTTACTTTCAATGAAAATTATTTGCATGGATTTTTCTTGATATAATCGTCTCAGTGCTTTGATTTTTCTATTATACAAGGCTGTGATTTTTCTGCGATGATACCTGATTATTACTCTACATGTACCATTTTGTGCATGTTTTACAACATTTTCTGTTTTATTACATATTTTTGTCATATTTCAATTATTTATAAAAAGACATACTGGATATTTAAGATTTATTTTTGTAATAAAATACTCAAAATTATTACATCTTATGTACTACATACACCTTCACCTCGCAAATCAGGTTTTACGTCCTGTACCTCATCCCAAGTCATTTGAAACATTATACATAGTGATAGAATTTTACACTGAACTTGAAGTATGTACATAATATATTTTTCTGTCATATCACTTCTTTTTATGATGTTTGAGATTTCTAGTTTAGCAGGAATATGTACAACGAGTTTTATTTTATGATATTTTTAATTTCTGTACTTGCATACAAAAATAAAGTAATATCATTTACTAAAACAGTTTTAATTCTATACATTTTGATTTATGATAATATTTCAAATTACGTACCGACTCCTGTTTTATGAAGTACAATGAGGCATAACTGTTTATTTCAGAAACTGTGACGTTATTAAATAATGACACAGTTTCTGAAAACTGATAAAGAAAGAAAATTATGTATCTTTCTTCTGGATGGAAAGTTATATGTTTAATTTTTGGGGCTTTATGAATTAAAGCTAAAATTACATATTTTAACAGTTAAAAATTGCTTTATTTTTTAATCAATATTTCTAGACAATTTGCATTATAATTTAGGTTAAAACATTTTTGTTGATGTAAGAAATAAGTATAATGTAACATTTAATAACAGCTTCTAACATTTAATTTATGCAACATATCGCTGACTTTATAAATGAAGTTGAAGAAAATATTAGTTAGGAATTCTAATTTGCCTTTTTACTGTTTAAAATTACTTTTTCCTACTGCATCATTTACAATTTATTTGCATAATTCATTTTTAGGTTTTAAAAAAAAAACTTTATTGTTTTTTGTGTTTAAGTATTAAATAAATTATTATATTACATGCAACAAAACTCCGATTTTTTATAATACCGAAATATTTATTTATTTATTGAAAGGTATATTGAAATAAAAATACAACAGATATAATAAAGCAATATAGTTAAGTATGTCAAAGATTTTAGTTATATTGTTTTGTCATTAGATATATAATTCATAAAATGACATTTCATATTTATTTTAAGATAATTCCAAATAATTGCGTTAAAATAACTCTGATTAATAGGTTCATTCATTGTACTTACTTTAAATAATAATTAAGCTTTAAGATTTTTTTTTTAGTTTAAGATTTCAGCTTAAAGTGTAGTACACAAATAAATGGATAAAACTTTGTTGTTTGTAGTTAGATATAAATTAATATAATAGGTATTTTAGAAGTATAATTGTAGTTTGGTTTATACTTATTTTGTCAATTTGAATAACCAATATATTTATTTCCAATCCATGACTTATATGTTAAATATATGAAATATGACAATGTTTTTGCAACATGTGACAAATAAAATTTCTTCAGGGAAGTTAGTGATATTGAAATACTGTGAAAAATGGGATAAAGATAAATAAAACATCTATGAAAATCTGAAAGGAAAACAAAATCTCGCATTATATAAAACAAGGATTATGTTTCAAACGCAAATCACTAAAACTGAATGAAATTAATTTACCTTTTCGCTTCTGCGGAACTTATAGAACGCCTGATTGGTTTGTGAGAGTGTACAATTAGTCAAGAGTGCTTCAGAAAATTAGATTTATTATTAACCCGACAAATATGCCTGCAGAAAACTTCGATTACAGTACAGATAAGAGGAAATCTTCAAACAAACAGAATAATTCTCCAAATGTATATATTGATAATAATCTTTAGAAGAATTTAAGAATATTAGTGAAACAGAATATCCAATAAAATAATTTTAAAGAGTATGTTTATAATATGTGCGCGAAAGCGTGTCTTAAATTTGTAATTTAACTTTGCATACATTTGTTTTAAATTTAAACCGTTTGTGAATGTGTTTTCGAAAGTTCTACATGGTGCTGCATTCTAATCCATTAAGCACTTTATAAATTTTATGTTAAAACTGATAATATAATATTGTAAATCATTACATATAACTCATTTCACGTTGACTAAATGAGTTTTTTTTCCTATTAACTTTCTTGAATTAAAATCAAACATTATATTTTATATACCTTCAGAAATTTATAGCCCTTGACATCTAATTATT
Organism: Maratus michaelseni; assembly: GCA_963931845.1. NCBI lineage: Eukaryota > Metazoa > Arthropoda > Arachnida > Araneae > Salticidae > Maratus > Maratus michaelseni. The sequence goes on along the minus strand of OZ007593.1, from coordinate 194,484,103 downwards.
CTTTATATGACAGCATTTAAGGAATTAGAAGTTTTGCTATTTCTACTAAACGGAAAAACATTATTCCCTTATGTATTGAAATTAAATTATATACAAACTTCACGAAATACATGCAATAAGCAATAAGATATGGAATATAAGATACTAATATTCTATAAAACAAGACAAATAACACTTAAAAAATTATAGACAGAAATAACTAAGTTATTAAAAAAGCTGTATGATCTATATTTTTGTTATTCTAGTTAATATTATGTATATTTTTTATCTTTTTGAATACAATATATTGCAAAACTGTTTTAATCCATTGATTGCGAATGATAGATCTAAAAGAACATTCCTCTTCGAATCAGGCATTCTAGCAATCCAAGGAACCACAGTCGAGGTATCCTGTGCAGCTGAAGGCTAAAGTATCCCTGAAACTCATTGGTATAATTTAGATAAAAATCAAGCATTCAGAATGTCAACTGGCCATTGAAATGTGTATACTGGAGATTTTTTCATTATTAGGAGCACTGAAACAGTAGTTAGCGGACAGTTTGTGTGTTTCTTGAACAACATCGTCACAGATGAAAGAATCGAAAGAAATTGTAACCGGCTAACAGAATACTAAAAGAATATGTAAACTTAAAATTTTATGGATTAGCATTCAACGTGAAAATCATTTCAGTTTAAGTACAATATTTGGTTGTAGTTTTGGATGAAATACAACTTCTTAATAACAATTACTATATATTGCAGTTTCTTTTATTTTGTTAACATAACAAATATTTATAACTACTTTTTATAAATATTTATCATCATAATAATTTCTAAGATTGCAATAAATATTTATATAAACATATATATTATCGTGACATACGGAAGTCTCAGAATGCATCATAATATAGTGTCACCCTTTATTTATCCATATGAAATTTTTAACACATTTTATGCTTCAGGAAATGCGTTTAGAAAGTGTAAAAAAACATTTGTATATATTCCATGCTGCAATAAAAAATTATCAGTTATTATTTGGAAAAGTAATATAAATATAAAATAACAAATATGTATGTATACATTTATTTGACAAGTGTGATATAATGTTTCATATTATTGTGCTATAGTAATATAATGTCATTAACTATAATATAGTAATATAATAGATAATATTTAAAATTTATTTTCTCAAGAAAATTATTACAGCTCTTCACAATAAGTGTTAATATGTGAATGCTGAAACTTGGATTTTTATACGTGCAGATTTTTAATTCTATTTTTTTCTAAATTTAGTTAAAAGAGAAAAAATATAAATGGAAGAAAATGTTTAACGCACAGTGTAAAATATTAAACACATTTAAAAGTTTTTATCTGCACAGTATTGTTTGTTTACTGCTGAAATAAAATAATTCAAACGGAACAACTTTCTTGAAAGATTTATTTAATAGATTTTCTTCTGGAATATTACGTATTTTATTATAGAACTGTTTGTTCATCTGAAATATATCTCAAAATTTCTACTCGTACGAGAATAATTAAACTAATGATAGCATAATTCTACGAGAATACGAAAAGGCAAATATTTGTTCTCTGCCGAATGTATAATTTATATATATATACATTTAAATTGATTTTTTTTATTATTTTTTTTTAAAAAGACGTGAACAAATCAAAATATTTGAGCAAAATGATAAAAAATTATGATCCCTTTACTCTTTTGTGAAAAATAATGTAATTTAGAACACCATTGACAGAAAGATGTATACGGGAAATACTCTTGCCTTAAGATGCATAAAATATTTCGCTAGCCGGGTTGTTACAAAAAAATATCTGAAAGAAAATTTGTATAGAAATGTGTCACAAAAATTTCAAGCAGACAAATGTCTACAAGTATCTATTTTTGAACATAACCATCAAAAATTTCTCCAGGGAAGTTAAAAAAAATGGACGTGTAGTTCCGAGTCGCCTCTATTTCGTATAATCCGATATTAGAAGTTGTGGCAAACATTCTCATTTTGCATTCACGTATTATGAACCAAGTAATTATGCATATAGCTCTGATAATTAAACTATGTTTGACTGAAAATTTTCTAATAAATCTGTATTAGATATCTGAGTTCAGAATAAATAACATTATACCAAACTCAAAACTGTGTGAAAAATGCGAATGCTTCGGCAAATTTTTTTATTATCTATGAAAAATGAAATTGTTATGTTTTCTTGTTTACCTAAAACTAAAATTTAGTTAGTTGAGATGCGTTAATTTATACTTTTCATCTAAAATAGAAATTTTTCTTATCTTTCATCCTGTTTATAGTATATTTAAAATATGTTACATGAAGAAATACGGTGGGATTAAAAATTCAGCAAATATTATTTCAAGAGAAAAAAGTATACTTAAATGTTATTCGGTTTGTCTAAATGAAACATACTGGGATTTTATTACATGTTTTATACTTTGACAAAAAATTCACATATTACAAGCGAAATCTAACAAATAAATAAACTGAATTTCAGGTCTTTTGAGCTGCATACGATTGAATGTTTAGACAAGAAGGTTGCATTCCTCATAAGGTTACAAGCATTTCAGTTTAGTAAAATTTCACTATTTTACCAAAGTAATGCATGAAGTATTTCGTATATGATATATTAGTCAGTTCATAAAATATTTGTTTCTGAAGCGTTGTGCTCATTGGATTTTTCAAGATAATTGTTTACTGTTATTATTAGTTTCGAAACGCAGATTTTATGACATACATTAGTATTTCAGATTCTTTAGAAGAAAAAGCTTGTAAGATTAGCTCCAACTTAGATAACATATTTAGCTCTATGGTATTTTAAAACGCTAAAATTTTTATCAAGTGTCCAATAATGTCTTTTAATTTGCATGCGATTACGTTGAAACGTTACAAGATATTCTTGAAATTGATAGTATTCATGTTTAGTGATAAGTCGCTTAATGTTTAATTAAAAATATCCAAAAGGATGTGTGTGCTGTAAGAAATCGTAGTAATTCATTTTGAATTGCTGTGTCGTTGATAAAATATAAATTTATATATAAATGGTTATAGTAAATATTCTAAAAATACGAATTAAAATAACAAAATAAACACTGTTCATTCCAAAAAAGTAATTTCAAACAACCATTTAATGATCAATAATGAGTAATGTATTTTTAAAAAAATGTTGTACAGCAAACTTAGCACTTTGTTTATTTATTTAAAATAAATAAATCTTTATTATCTTTATTTTAGTATAAAAAAGAATATATTTATTTCCAAAACATTTTTTGAGAGACTAACAATCATTTTCTTCTTAATAGCTTTCTTATGATTTTTATTATGTTTCATAAGGTAATTCAAAATCCAATACCTATATTTTTCAACAAGTATCAGCATTTATTTCTCTTAATGCTCTCAAGAAGCATGCTGATCAAGCTCGAAAATAAGTACTATATTGTGCTTAATGAATACTTCGTTTCGTTTCAATAAAAGAATTAAAAATTTGCAGAATAGCTAAAATAATGCTTTAACCATATTCATATTTAATCATTAAGTAGTGTTATTTTTTCAAGAACATTTAAAGTATCAAATATTTTCCAAATGCTTTTACAGTTAATTATATACTTAAGCTTCAGAAACAAATATATTTATTTTATCGTATAAGAATGGATTGCTTATTTCATTGTTTTTTTTCTCATTCGTTTGCAGTAATATATTAGTTACAAATAATAAGATATAAATATTTTTTTAATTTTATTAAAAAAAAAAAAAATCCAAATAGTCACAATGCAAAATACACTTCACGATGGCTTTTAAAATTTAAGAGCCTGTGAAATGTTTAAATATATCGGATTTCGGAGTAAACAGGAATTTTAGTGTGAAGCAATCATTATTAAAATCATTGTTATTTATTGATGTGCATCTTATTTTTAAGAATTCTTATTTATAAACCTACGGTTACTTAAATATATATTTGGCGTATAATTATGAATAATCTTCAATCTAACTTTTAAACAGTTTTATTACTTATTTAATAAAATAATTCAACGATGTCACTACTCAACAATATCATATATTTGTATACAACAGTCATTCACCTTGAATTACCCTTTTAATCCTTTATTATACATATATCTCTGATTATTGACCACCATACTTGGGTACAAAACTATGGAACAACGGTATTTCTAGCTCTTTTGTTTTCTTTTTTCCAGTCTCGTAATAATCTTTCGATATCACGTATCTATTAATTAAATCATTGAGTTTGTATTATTGTGAATATTGATGCATACATGGGTATTATTTAATTTTTTATCCCATATTCGGTCACCCTGACAGTCCGGTGATTCAACGGAATACATTTTCAAATTCTGTTCACCTAGTTAAATACATAAAATGTAACGATGCACATATATAGATAACGATACATTACATAACATTCAAGATTTAATTAATTAGCCAGAGATTCATATACTCGGCTGATTTAGATGTTTGGCATCGTTCATCAGGTTCTCCCACTTTTCCCACGTCGTATCGGGGGTTTAACTTCACTTTGGTCAGTTTGTAGGGGCCTAAAAGTTTTTCCCGCAGCTTCATACCTGATCCATGCTGCGTTCTCCGGATGACTACGAGCTCACCAATTTGATGTGTTCTCGGTTCCTTTCTCTTCTTGTTGAACTGCTTCACATTCTCTTCTTGATTTTTCAAAATATTTCTTTTAGCTTCTTCTCTCGAAATTTCTCTCATTTCTATAAAGTACATTTTATGTTCTTCCCCTAATAATTCTCTAATATTTTGCATATCGTCATCTTTCACCTTAACTCCTACCATCAGTTCAAAAGGACTGTGTTTGGTAGTCCTAGCAACTATGCTGTTCATTATCTTCTGAAGTTTAGGCACGTATTTTACCATTTTTTCCATTTTCCTAACTAAATTTAGCTAGAATTGGTATTAAAATCATGTTAATTATTTCTATTTGACCGTTTCCCCTTGGCATCCCGGTTGTTATTTTGACGGGATCTATCCCTTGTACTTTGAAGTATTCTGAAAATTTATCGGATTGGAATGCAGGTCCGCGTTCTAATATTATTCTACTGGGATTATCGAATACTGTTTGTTGCAATGATATCTTTTCATTGACTTCTCGGGTTTTTGTATATTTTATTGGGAATAACCATACAAACCTGGTAAAATCATCTACTACCAAAAGATGTGTCGATGTTGCAGTGGTTGGTAATGGATCAATATGATCAATATGGTATGTATTTAGTGGCTTACCTTCCTTTTGAATTGGATTAAAAAATCTTTCGGCCTTACCACGTTTTCTATCATATAATATGCACTTCACACATTTGGTAATCAGCGCTTCTATTTGTTGGGTTAATCTCGGAATAATAATTTCTTTTATTATTATTTCTTCAGTTTTTGCTGTTAAAAATGACCTCGGTTATGCACTTCTCTTATAATTTCTCTTTGCATCCCTTCTGGAATTACTAGTAATTCTTTTCCGTTAGTAAATGTGTATAATACACCAATTCGGATAACATATTCTCCACCTTTATTATTTTCTACCAATTTCTAGACATCTTGTATGAAATCATCTTTATTTTGTATTGCCATTATTCTTGATGTAATATTCTGTTGTCAACTAGTGACAATCATTACGTTCCTACTTGAGGAATCTGCATGTTTCGGTGTTTAATTTTTCTTATCGAGAGTCTTTTGAAACAGTTCGCATTATGGTACTATTTTGAACTTTTGCCCCTAAGGTAACATCAAAATTTCTTTAATGCTTCTATCACTGCTAACATCTCGAGCTTATAAGTACAATATTTTTCTTTTTAGTCATATACTATATTGGATGGAGTTGTCCATCTTCGGTTTGCTGTAAAAATACTGCGTAAAATCCGTGACTACTCGCTTGTGTATGCAATTCAATTCATGCTCCTTACTTAAAAAGTTTTAATTCTGGTTCTTCTGAAAGAATTTGCTTTAGATTGTCAACAGCGTTCTGTTGTTCAGGTCAAATTCGAAATGGTTTTCCTTTCGTAAGATTTCACTCAACGGTTTGGCTACTTCAGCATAATTTGGCACAAGTTTGCGGAAATATACTGTTAATAAGAGAAAAGATTGTAAAATACTATACTCATTTCGGTTCAAAAAGTTTTTGAACGACTAACGTTTTAGTTTCAGAAGGTTTTATTGTACCATTTTCAATGATATATCTTAAGAATGTTACCTTACGTTTCAAAAAATGACATTTCTTTAGATTTATTTATAGACCATATTTCGATGCTATTTTAAATACTTGCATTAGTTTTTAGATTCCTTCTTCTTCGTCTTTTGATGGTATCACATATTCATCCATATATACTACGATCGTACCATTACTGTATTTACAAATCTATGGAATTGGTTACCTCATATACGTAGCCCGAATGGACATTTCAGAAATTCATATTCACATTCATGCGTGATAAAAATTGTGCATTTATGACTTGATTCATCGATTTCTACATGAAAAAATGCATTCTTTAAATACAGGGTCGAAATTACTCTCCCTCTTTCTAATTTATCTAATACTTTTTCTATTAAAGACAAAGGGTATCGTTTTTTTATTATTTTCCTGTTCAGTTTTTTTGCAGTCTATGCACAATATATGCAACCAATCTGTCTTCTTAGTTAGGACTACTGGTGGAGCATAATCTGAAAAACTTTGTCTATTTATACCATCTTTCAACCATTCTTGAAATTGTTTTTCAATTATTTTCTTTTGCGTAATCGGAAATCTTCTCGGTCGCTGACAAATTGGCATTTCATCTGCAACTATTATTACCATTTTCAATCCGGTATATTTCGTTTTATTTGGCTTATAGGTTTTTACTAATTTTAGTAGCTTTTCCTGATATGATCTTTTCGTAATGTGATCGAATTCTACATATTCGTATTCATTTACTACGTTCATCATTTTTTCAATAAATTATTCATATTTTTGCCAGTTAAATTATTAATTATTCTTTTATTTTCTTTTCACATGCACGCTCTTCACGTTTTTCTTTCAGATCACTTGTTAATCTTTTCTTACCCATTGAATTTTATTTTTCATCGCGAGGTGTTTCCGTTATTTTCATGATTCTATTTTTACTTCATCCTTTGGCAAAATGTATTTTAAATTTCCAATAAAATTCTTTATCGTTTTCAGATATTTACAATACACAGTGGTTTCATCCTTGGCATTATTTCGTATTTTGATAAATCCTGCCTGATAAATCACATTCCGATGCTGAATTTACACCTAATATATCACAGTCCAGATTTGGTAAATTATCCGTTAATTTCACGCCATCTACTTGTATTTTGTGCTCGAAAAATCCTATTGGGTTCGTTTTTTTTTTTTTTTTTTTTTTTTTTTGCCAAATCCTGTCAATATACATACATTTTTGGCACAATTTAGGCACGCCTATTTCATTGTAGTATTCTTTATTCATTAGGCTTACATCCTTTCCTGTATCAATTATTATTTTCGTGAGCTTATCATTTATTGTAAAAATACGTTTTTTTGTTTTCGTATTAGCGTTGTTTTCTGCTCTTGACAAGTTCATTACATTTCTTCTCTGTATGCCTTTCTCATTTATTTTCTTAACCGGGTTGTTAATATAATTTTGGGTGTTTGTTTGGCTTCTATTTGTATTTTTGGCGGCAAAGTGGCCAGGAAATTTGTAATGGTAGAAAATTATTCGTGAATCAACAGGCTTTTCACCTCGTCTTATATTATTTCCTCTGTGTATTTTGTCGCCAAGAGTTATACTTTTTCTCCCTGCTTATGTTGTTTCTTATTTAACTTGGTGTTTTTACACCTTCTGATTGACGTATCAAAATTATCTAATTTCTCAACTAATACATCCATCAACTTCTTTACCTTTAGTAATTCCTGAAGAAAGCGTTCCCTTCCCTAATCTATGGGGGTATTTTTTGCTTAATTTGATCTGTGACCAATAATTCCGTTAATTGTGCAAAATCTGTTACATTCATTCCACGCACCCATTCATTAAAGTATATTCTCAACTGAAAACCAAAATCATGCCAATTATACGTTGTCACTTTTCTGTGTGCAATGGACGTTTATCCAAATGCTTCTGGTAAAATTTTGAATATTTTCAACAATAAACTTTTTATATATTCGTAATCGCTTATTTCTATTTTTATTCCTTGTGATTACACTAGCTATTGGTAATAAGTTAATAGATACGATACCTATTCTTCCTTAGCTATTTTCATTTGAGATATTTGCCTCTCATATAATGTTAAAATCATACAGATATCATCATTTGCACTTTCATAACGATTAAGCATATTTAGCAGATCAAAATTCTTACCTGATACCCATACTTGGAGTAGTTATTTCCTAATCTTTGCGAGTTTCGGCTTGTATTGTTAATTTTCTTATTTCAAATACCATATCTAATTTCTGCTCTTCTAGCTTCTGTCTTCCGTTAATATTCTTTCTTCTGCTTCAGGTTGTCTGCCTTCCACTAAGCTTCTTTCTTCTTTTTCTGAGATAACAACTTCAAGACTGCCTTTGGAGAAATCTTCATCATAATTTTCAGACTCCGTTATTAACTTGATTATATACGCAACTTTTGGGTTTTTAGGAATAATCAGCCCCAAATCGTCACATAATGATAATAAATCCGCCTTTTTTGCTCTATTCAAAAATGACGTAATCTATTCTACCTAGGCCACGATGAAATGAAATTATCTCAAGTTTTCGCTTTAGTAGTAATTGTAGATCTGATTACAGAAAATTATTACCGCTCATATAAGTCAGTTCAAATTCTTTCTTGCTTATTTCTTGGTTTTTTGAAATATCTTTTTATCAAAAGTCTGGAATAAAATAGCTTTTTTATTTAAGATTCTGACAACGAGTAGCGCTTTTTATTCAAATTCCAAACAAGGAGCCCCAATAATTTGTAGGAATTCTTATTTATAATCACACAATTACTTAAATATGTACTTGGCTTATAATTATGAACTTCAATCAAAGTTTTAAACAGTTTTTATTTCTTACTTAATCATCAAATAGTATAGTGCAGACACTACGCAACAATATAATGTATTTGATTACAACAATAATTCACTAGAATAATACTTTTAATTCTTTATTATACATATATCTCGGATTATTGACCACCATCTTTGGGTACAAAAGTATGGAACAACGGTATTTCTCGTTCTTTTTTTTCTATTTTCCAGTCTCGTAATAATCTTGCAATATCACGTATCTATCAAGTAAATCATTGAGTTTGTGTTATTGAGAATATTCACGCATAAATGGGTATTATTAAATTTTTTTCCGACATTAGTGTTTTACAATGATTTAGAGTTATGAATAAACAGCTGGGGTATTTAAAACCATTTAATTTAGTATATGCTAAAAAAATTTCTTTAATAATAATTAAATAATTTTAGATAAATTTAATTACTTGGATGTATACATCAGGGGTGATTACATAATACTTCAGGGATGATTACATAATACATCAGGGATGATTACATACCTCAGATCTTCAGAGATAAAAATGTAATTTGTTAAATATCTGAACAGTTAATATTTTTGTAATTTCATTAAATACTTTATGATTAAACAGACTTAAAATGCATGTTTATTACATTTAAAAACGAATTTGGAAAATATGTATGCAAATATTATAAAAAAGTAAAGTTTAAATCAATATAACTTTAGTTAATTAGATTAAAAAAATACATTATTTTTATATTTAATTTTAATTCCATTCATTTTTTTTGTCTCACTCAAATTGAGTACATAACTCCTTGGCAAATAACTTTCTGAAGAAGCCGAGTTGTTAACTTTCAGTTGTTCGATAAAAATATATCTTGCGCATTCAAATACGTAGGTAAAAACTTTGAACGCTTGGAAATGGAAGACTACGTTACTTTTCTGGAGACCTTTTACAAGTGGCGCCCATCTCGAGAGAAGACAAAGGAATATAAGTGTTTAATTACAATGACTTTGGGAATGTTCAGGGGGTGATGGTGATTATCTGCGATATAGGATATAGGCTGGTAGGAGGAATTGCCTTCCGTGGGGATCTTTCTAATAGATCCTAACACGAAAAACGCAAATTTCAAAGAAAACCACGGACAAATACGAACGATTCGGTAGACGGGCAAGATAGGGTTCGAACCCAGCACTTCCCGTGTACCAGCTTTGAGAACAGAACATCTCAGCCACTGGTGGGACGGGATGAGTCAAGAAATTGCCGAACTTAATCCAGAAGATAAATATGCATTACATTTTACATCCGGTCTTTTACAAACTGACGTGTCACGTAAAATCCATTTGTCTACTAATCGGATTGGCATAACTGGGAAAGAAATGATGTAATTTTATTTTTAACATGTATATAAACTAAAGAAGCAACAACATTTTGAAATTGGATAGCATGTTTTGTTAGCATACTGTCTAATTTCTGTAAATAAATGAATTATTTTATAATAACCTGCCTCTTAAAACATAATGCAGATTATTGTTTTATTGAAAATTCCAATTCCACATAATTTTTTACTAGTGCATGACATTAGACAGGTCTCCTTGTCTAGAGTTTAGGGCGATGGCTGTTGATCACGAGACGCGGAATTAAATACCGTTTATGGATAGTTGTATATTGCATGATATATTTAACTTTAAATGCATATGCCAGTTTTTTAAGCATCGTGAGCAATCGACGGCAGCAGAGTATTAAAATCACTAATCCATGATGATTAAAATAAAGTCAGGTTTTTTTACTGATATTTTAAAATAATCTAGATAGTGAAATCTTCATTCTCATGCTTACTACTTAATAAATTTATCGAGATTGAAACTGCAATTCCTCATGAAAAGAAAAATAAAGAAATATATATATATATATATATATATATATATATACATTATTCTATATGTGGAATGATTCTGAAATATATTTTATGGGAATGGAAATTAAGATCTTCTTTTTTTACCAATATCACGAATATTTAAAAAATAATCATCAATTTCATGCAGAAGATTCCTATGTGTCTCAATAATTTATTGTGAAAATTTTAACATTTTAATAACTATTTCTTTTTTGTTTTTGAGCAATAATTTTTTTTTTTCAGAGATCATCTGTTTTTTGTAACATTCTACATGCATTAAAAGTGAAATAGATTTCTTACTGAATTTAGTTTTATGCTATTTTTAGCATTTTTAGAAAACCTAAATAGAAGAGAAATATTGTAGCTAGCAAAAATATGTCTTATCTGCTGTCTCTTCCATTACCCCCAAAATTGTTTGCTAGATAAATGGCAAAAAATAAAATAGAAAATCTAGAGGAGGATATCGGATATCAGGAAATAATAAACAATACAAAAACGGGGTTTACTCTCTCAATTCTTCTAAACAAAACATCTTTATCCACAATTATATTTCTACACAAGCTTTTTGTATCCAACACAATAAAAAGGGATAGAATTCTTACTCCCTATAAAAGAATGATCTATAGTAATGGAAAAGGGGGAGAAACAAGTAAGAGACAAGTTGAATTTCAGAACATATTAAGTTTTTTCAAGGATGGAATAATTTTTTTTTTCATAGACAAACTAAAACAATATATTGGGAATAAGTACAAACAATTTAGGTAATTTATTATACGATATTTCGTAGTCAAACTAATATAATGATAAGTAAATGACTTTAAGTGTTCATTGGTCCACAAAAATAATCTTTTTTGTTTACGAATGGAATTTTTTTTTAAGTTTAATGTAAATGTTTCAGTATGCAAACTTTAAAAAAAAATCGTTAATGTTCCTCGAGATAATCCAAATTGAAATATAAAACATACCCTAATAATTAGCATTCTTCAGAATGCACCATGCGCATACAATTTTTACATATAAGCTCAAAATTATTTAATAATAATCATTTTATACAAAAAGAAATAATGTTAGAGAATATTTTTCGTTTACAACATAATTAAAGATTTAAAAATGAACATAATTTGAATTTTATAGATTTTAATTTTTAAAATATTGAAAGTTTAAATTCGTTATTTTTTTAAATAAATTAACTTAAAATGACATTAAATTTAATAATTTATGTTGAAGCATAATATAAGAAACATCAGTAAAAATTGAAAAAAAAAACCGACGAAAATCTTAAATTTGTAAAAAGCGGGTTTTTATGAATAAAATATTTAGAAATGCTCAATATATATATATTTTAAACAGTTTCAACAGCGAGAAATATGTTTAATATTATTTATGAATCATGTATTAGATTTATATGTATTTATGCTGCATGTAGCAAGTTTATTGTCCACTAATAAATTTTCTGTAATGTTTGTAATATTTTGGCATGGAACATATACTTACCAATATTGCTCAAAAATATTATTAGTATATGGATACAGCCATTTTGTTTTAATGTAAAATTATACATATTTTATAATTATAATAAAACGAAATATAATGAAATAACCTAAAAGTAAAAGATACGTTTTAGAAACAATTAATTATAATTTAAAAAAATTATAAACTTATTTTCTATTATACAGTATATGAATCTATTTATAATGTAATTTTGAACATTAACAATACTTAATATGTTTATTCAAATGTACATTTTGCTAATATTACTGAATATGTTCCACAAAAATTCCTTGCAACCGAAAAAATAGAAACCGTTATTTACCATTTAAGTGTAATATCCAATTGCATTTCTAACATAAACCTTTTATGAGCAATTTCTATATATATTTTTAATAGTAACATACTCAGTGACAGAATGAATATTCTTAATATAAAAACAACATATATGTTTAAATTAGTAGAATTTACTTTATTAAATAGCCCTTTCATTAATTCATTGATTAAAACTGCGCTATATTTTATGCAAAACCTGTGTTTACATAAAAAAATAAATAATTAAAGCTTTTTCTGCCGTTAAATGCTCTTACGCAAATTTTCATCTTTAGTCCTTACGCGAGATAAACCTTTCGCAGGAGGAATAAATCATCATAGTTCTCTCAAAGTCTGCCAATCTTGGCTGCCAACGTTTACGATTTGTCGTGACAACTAAATTTAATTAGAAATTTTCCCCTATTTAATCGCCTTTATCGGTGTTTAAATAGCGCAAAATTTACCTCTAAATTTTAGAGGTTAAAAGAAAGTGTAAATATAGGCAGAAATGCATAGGGTGTTTTATATATGAGCGTGGTAAAAAATAGCTAATGCCAGCAGCTTCACAAGAATGCTAATAACGCGCATAAAGTAATCGGAATTTTTTTTCGACGGAAACCGTGGTCATAAATTTTATTTTTATGCTTTAAAAAGAAAATCCATATTTTGAATGTTTGTTTTGAATTTGAAAGTTAACTATACATTTAATCAGATCCAGGTATATCTAAGAAAGATTCTGAAAAACCCAAACGTAGTAAGTGTTAAAGAAGATATTTCATAACAATTTTTGTCATAAAGTATTTATACCTTACTAACAAATTTATAAAATAAATAAATTAATATATGCCTCCCAATAACGAGTTAGAAAATTATCCAAATTTTACAATTAATTTCAAGCGATTCTGTCATCACTGTAATTGATACTTATTTTTCATGATTTAGCAAACTATGTTTTCTAGTCTAACTTCTATATTACATAAAGTATGTTGTTTCAGTTTAAATAAATCTAGTACACACGCACACACACACATATAATAAGTGTCAACCTATCGTATTTTCTTCTGTATTTTCCTCATTTATTTTACAATACTTAGACCTAAAATATTTTGATTTCGTTTCCTCTTTCAAATTACTAACTTGTTTTTTTTTGTGTGTTATACATTTGTTTTCGCTCTTCTCGATTTACTTTGAAATTATCACTATTGGCGCCCATATATACACTGCAAATCTTTATACAATTCTCAGAACACTTTTTAGAGCCCTTATTTTGTCACCTATTTGTGTACACTTTGAAGCGCAAATTTTGGAACTGTCTTTAGAATGCTTCTTAGAACACATATTTTGTTCACCAAACTTTCTAGAGCACTTTTGGAAAGATATGATTTCAAGTGTTTCCAAATGCGCTCCCAATCTGTTCTCAAATGTGTTCTCAAATTCAAATTTTACAAATAGGCTCAGCAGAACACTTTCGGTATACTTTTGAAACACTTTCTATATAGTGGAGCATATTCGGAACATATTTCAGTGCTCATTAAGGTAACTGGAAAACTTTTTTGAATAATAGTTTTCTAAATGTGTTCCTAATGTGTGCTTGGAATTTTCAGTGTATATATATATAAAGATACATATATAATATATACTATCCCTTCTCAAATTTGTCGATTCAAACATTGCATTCTATCATTTAAGCCTATTTTTATTATTATTCTGGGGGAAGCTAGATCATTTTCCCCGCCTTCCTGAGGGCAGTTTTCTTTAGTTTTAACAAACCTGACAAAATAGTTTTAAATGGCTTTTCATGAAATTTGCTCTCATCACACTTTGCGGGAATAGTCTGTACACTGTAAAAAATGATCAATGTTTCTTATTTTATGAATATATACTATAACCACGAACGAAAATATAATATAATCTTCTGAGTTATCCGAAATTCCGAATAGCGTGCTCCATTGTCTTTTGAATCCTCAGAAACCAATGCATTTCCAAAATTTAAAGAATTATTTATAAAAAAAAATTTGTAGCTGCCGTATTTTTCAGAAACGTTTCCGAATAGTTTTTATAGTGTATTAAACAGTTTTCTCAGCCTGGAATACCTATTTATCGAATGTCATCCATTCTCAAGTAAAGGTTTTCAGCTGCATAAGTTAATTTATACATGAAAGAGCAAAGAAATAATCTTAATTTTAATGTTAATATTAACGCTGTTAATTTTGCATATTAGTCTGTTAAACATATTTGTTGAACATGAAAATGTTTACTTGAGTATGGATAGCATCGGAAAAAACTATATTCCGTGCATAGAAAACTGATTAATACACTTTAAAAGCTACTCGTAAACGTTTCCGAAAATTAAAGGCAGCTAGAAAAATTTTGTTCTTCTACATGATTCTTTACATCTCGAAATGTCATTGATGTCTGAGGTTTCTAAAGATAAAGAAACAGTGTTCAGAATCATGGTTAACAAGTATGAGTTTATATTATGAATTTATTCGTCATTATATTATATTTTCGTAGATTCAGAAACATTCGTCATTTTTTACAGTGTAGGTTTGTGTGCTGTTTATAAGTATTCTTAAACAAGGTCTGAACTTGCTTTGTACGTATTTCAGCATGCATTAAAAAAAAAGCATCTTTTTCTTTGATATAATAGTTGATGGTTGCCACTCATTTGTTATAGAGTCGTGTGGATTTTCTCAAAAATGGTATTACTAATACCATGACTAAAAATAGGGTGATGCGAAAAAAGTGAAATTGGTATTTCCGAGTCGCTATAGTGCGGAAAAGTTATGTTTGGTAAATAGTAGAAAAAAAAAATCAAACCGGACTTTATCTTCCGATCCCGCAAACCGCCTAATAATTCAAAAAAATTTTAAATTTCCGATTTTTTCAAAATTAAAAAAAATGTTTTACGTATCTATATTTTTTATCACTATAGTGAAATATTTGCAGATAGTATTGTTTAATAATAATAATTTAAAAAATTGCGTTTAGAGAATATTTTCCGATCGTTTAAACCGCCTAAAAATTCAAAAAAGTGGAGAATTTCCGATTTTTTAAGCATTTTTTATCGCTGTAGTGAAAAATATTTGCAGATTGTGCTGTTTAATAATAGTAATAATAATAAATTGCGTTTAGAGAATATCTTCTGATCGCGCAAGCTTAATAAAAATCGAGAAATTTTCATTTTTGAGTGATTTTAATGTATTAAGAAAATAATCAACTGAGTCAGTTTGCGTTCCAATGTTAACAGTTGCATATAAATTGTACAGCTCTTTTCTTTTTAAGATATTTGATAATATTTAAACAACCCAGAACTCACCGTGGGGAGATGACTGCACTTAGAGTCCCACCCAAACCCTTTCCTTTATCCAAATTATAAGGGTGTTTGCTACTTACATTACTTAACCTGTAGCAATCGGCAAACATTATTTTCGTTTTAAACCAAACTACGGCAATCAGGAAATTTTTTCCCCCCTTTAACTAGTGGGTGAAGGTGAGACCTTCTTTTGTCTGCCTCAGAGAAAATTATTCCTCCCCACCTACTCAGAAAGGTTGCTGTTCAATTCCGGGAATAGTTGCATTTTTCAGCTGGTTATTCATTTTCTCCATGAAATCGGTAGTTTTGGCGCTATTAAAAAGAATATAGTTTCAGTCAAATATTCTTCTTTCCTTTTTTTTTTTGTATTTTAGGTATAGGTACTGTGAGCTTTACAAATACTCATTATACAGATCGTACGGCCTTTATTTTAGTTATTATTTTTCATTAAAGACAAAAACATTTACATTGTATCGCAAATTATATTAAATATCATTCATATTCATAGAGGAAAGGCATTTTAGATCCTGCTTTTGTTGTTTGTATTTATTTATTTTTATCAGATATCTTTAAACTAATGAAATACTTGAAATATTTATATTATCATTTGAATAACGGAACTGCTAATTTAGCGATTTTAATTAAGAATAGTCTGAGAATATTCCTAAGGGATCTGACTCGTTTTCAAGTTGCTTCTAAACAAAATATCTTGCACATTCCACCATGTACAAAATATCTCAAAAAAAGGAAAAAATCTTTAATGTTCTAGCTACTATCTACATATAAATATTTTTTTTTTCTTTTTTTCCCCTCACTTAAACATCTGTTGTTTATTTCACCCAATATATACTTTATCGTTTACCCGTTCAGTGTCAGAAAAAAAATCAAACAATAATAGCTACTTATAAAAAGGTTAATAATGTAGATAAATGCGAAGTGTATTAAGTGCAGGAGTCGATCCAGGCAAAATGTGGGGCCGATTTAGGGCACCTTCATAAATATCCATTTATTAAGCAGATTCCATTTCCCAAAATTCCTCTTAATAAAATAGGTCTCTCGCAACATTCCATTTCATAATAACGTAATTCTCATTAAGTAATTTTATTTTGTTACGTTTTAAAATATGTAGTTTCGAAACAGAACAGTTCACCAGAAAGTGAACGTTTAACAGAAGGATTTAAATAAGTTATTAATAACTGCTTGGTTTGAATTAGAGGAACTTGATTTCATCTCTCGTTACAAAATGTTATTTTTCACAAAAAAAAAAAAAAAAAAAAAAAAAAAAAAAAAAAAAAAAGCTTTTACTTTTCATAAAATGAGCCGCAAGGAAAAAAATTCTGCATAGACCTCTGAAGTGTAACATATTTTAAGGATATGTATTAGTAGCGCATAAATTAGTGAAACAATAACCGAAGTGACAAAAAAGATTAAGGTAGTTTGGAAAAGACAAACGCTAATATGAAAATAAAATCCTTCACAAAAATCCATTTAATAAAACAAAACCCTTCACAAAATTATTTTGAATAAAACAAGACCCTTCTCAAAATTTCTCTTAATAAAATAAGTCTTTTTGCATAATTCCATTCCATAATAACATACTTCTCATTAACTTATTTTATTTTATTAAGTTTTAAAATATGTAGTTTGCAAACAGAACAATTACCAGAAAGGAAAAGTTTGGTAGAAGGATTTAAATAAGTTATTAATAATTGCTTTGTTCGTATTGGATTAAATTGGTATGAATTAGAGTAACTTGATTTCGTCTCTCGTTACAAAATGTTATTTTTCACAAAAATAACTTTTACATTTCATAAAATGAGCTGCTAGGAAAAAAATTCTGCATAGACCCCTGAAGTATAATTTATTTTTTAAGGGTATTTATAAGTAGCGCATAAATTAGTGAAACAATAAACAAAGTGACATACATGATAAAGGCAGTTTGGAAAACGCAAAAGTTAATATGAAAATAAAACTCTTCACAAAAATCCATTTAATAAAACAGCACCCTTCACAAAATTCCTGTTAATAAAACAGGGACCTTCACAAAATTATTTTGAATAAAACAAGACCCTTCACAAAAGTCCTCTTAATAAAATAGGTTTCTTCACAAAATTCCATTTCATACAAACGTACTCTTTATTAAATAATTTTATTATGTTTGATCTTAAATTTTGCAAACAATACAAGATCCCCAGGAAGGAAAACTTTAGCGGAAGGATTTAAATAAGTTATTAATAAATGGTTAGTTCGAAATAGAGGAACTTGATTTCATATTACGTTACAAAATGTTATTTTTCACAAAATGGACCCCAAGGAAAAAATTCTGAAGTGCATCTATTTATGAAGTGTATCAGAAGTACATCTGAAGTGCAATCTTTTTTTTAGGGATATTTAAAAGTAACACATAAATTAGTGAAACAATGAACGAACTTGTAAAAAGGATAAAGGTAGTTTGGAACAGGCCAAAACTAATATTAATATAAAAACTTTTACAAAATTCCCTTCAATAAAACAGGACCCTTTCACGAAATTCCTCTTAATAAAACAGGGTCCTTCACAAAATTCTTTTTAATAAAACAGGAAGCTTTACAAAATTCCTCTTAATAAAATAGGTCTCTTCTCAAAATTCCATATCATAAATTTTTTTTTTTGCTCTTAAAAGAGTATTTTATTTAGTTGTAAATGAAAAATACTATATTTCGATACATAAGTTTTCACTTCAACCTTGTGTCCATGTTCAGGGGTCTGTCCAGACTTTTTCCCCAGGGTCCTGTTTTTGTGAAATTGTGAACAGCTTTTTATATTTGTGAAAAATCTAATAATAATTTTGTGAATTTGAAATGATTGTTATATTCAGATTCTTGTTTATACATTTTTAAGAATATATATGGATCTAAAGTACATATATTTTCTTTATATATGTAAAAGTGACAGGTCAGATTTCACTTTTATATGAATAATTTGTGAAATGTTCAGTATAAATAAGGAAAAATTTTGTGAAAAATCTATTTTTAAGACAAAGAATTTTGTGAAGGATCCAGTTTTAGGGAAAATAATTTTGTGAAGGGTGCTATTTTAGGGAAAATAATTTTGTGAAGGGCTCTGTTTTGAAATGAGAAATTTTGTGAAGAGTCCTTTAAAGGACCCAATTCTTTCCTAAACGGATCTCCGATGTTGGTGAACTAAAATGCTTATTTTTTTCTTTTCTAAGATTCTGGAAAAATTTTATTTAATGGTAAATGAAAAATATCATCTTTCGATACAGAAGTTTTCACCTCAACCTTGTGTTCATGTTGCTGAAGTAAAGTGATTATTATTTTTTTCTTTTTTAAGATACTGGAAAGAATCAATTTTGCTTTTAAAAAGAGCAGTTTATTTAGTGTTAAATGAAAAACTATATCTTATGATACAGATATTTTAACTTCGACTTTGTGTTTATGTTGTTGAAATAAACTGATTATTAATTTTTTAAACTTCTCTAAAGAGTTTTTAGAACTTATAAATGTATTATTTTTGTGTGTCAATTGAATGAAAAGCGATGTCATCTGATATAAAAGTTCTCACTTCCACCTCGGGTTAAAAGATTTAAAGAAATAAAAGTTTTATCAGATAATCGTTCTCCTATTAAATATTAAAATAATAAAAACAGATGGGATTAGAGAGCTTATCTGCATCAAAATCATTCATAAGTTTATCAATTTCTTTCTGACTCAGAACTTTAAAACGTGGAGCCATTGTTTCCAGAATATAAATTCTATTTAATAATTAAACAATATATCTAATTATTTTAGAGCGACCAAAGAGAGCAAAAATATAATATTACTCAGCACACGTGCGTGTAATAGAATGACAAAAAAGTCGCTCTGTCTAAGAAATCGCCAATACAAAATCCTGTCATTCCAGAAACTCGCCAAGGCCAAAGATAATCCCCCTTTCACCCCGGAAACAGAGACTTACCTCCTCTGAAACTCTGAGATGACAGATGATTGATCAGCCTAGCTTAAAAATGGGGGTAGCAAACTTTAGGGTACAGACGTCTGTACCCTAGCCGTTGTGAGGGGATATTAATTTTAGGGTACATATGTCGTACCCGCCGAGGCCTAGAGTTTAAATACATAATTTGTTATTTCATCTGTTTAAGTTTGACTTTTAGACGCAACTTTGTACTGCGATTTGGTGGTAAAGATTGGTATCTTGGACATTGATTTCAATGCGGCCCTGATGAATCCATCTCTTGATTGGGGCCCACGCACCTTAAGCGGTTCTTCCGTTACCAAATCGATGCACAGCTCGACAGCTTGCGTGTGGCAGGGGAATGTTTCAGCATCCCAGTCTGGAATATCACCTGATTAAACGCAGGAATGTATTTCTTCATTGGTTACTCTCCGTAAAAGAGTTGGAGATGATAATTTTTCTACATTTCAATGAATTAATTCTGTATAGTCTGCCGCACCGAAGTTTAAAGTAGGAGTGATAAAGTTTCGGATGACTTTACCTTTTGAAACAGTCTACCTGGCTTTTAACATTCTTTATAGCCCTAGCTCCGAATGTGCCTCCTTTTATCAAAGACCATTGCCACCAGTAGGCTTTCCGGGTGGACAAAGAACGAGTTTCGTCTAATTACAGGGAATACCACTTTCTTCAGGTCGTCAGGCAAGTATCGAGATGTTTCTATTTGCTCTGTACAGATGAATAAGCCCATCTGTAATGTACTTACTGCATTTTATTACAAACCAAACTGGCATGTAATATTTTAAAATAAATGTCACTATGGTTTTTAAGGCATCCGATGGGTTTTCTACGTTTACGTAAAGTCGAAGGACTCTATTTCCACAAGTGAACCATCTGGCATGTGAATTTGGGCCGGGGTCACGCTTTGATACGTTATTTGGAAAATTGCCACTTTTAATTGCTTGACTTATGTCAAAAATATATCTTTGGTCCTTGCTCAACAGTTGTATGCCCACTTTTTTAATTTCACAATAAATAATAGAAAATTTATCACTGAGAGCTTTCCATAACCAATGAGATTCTGCTCAATTGGTCACTAAACGATCTTAGGCCAGTTGTTTCACCATCCAAATCTTGAAAAAGATGGCGGAAAGGTAATTAAACAAAATGGAATAAACAAACAATCCACTGAAATGGTCGTCCGAGATGCACTTAAAGCTGTCTGATAGCACCACATTTCCATCCTGTATGGGTATTTGTACCACTGCAGCACCCCCAAATCTAAGTATTCTAGTGAAATACTTGTTCAGTAATCAGCTCAGTAGTTCAGTTCAATAGTATCAATTTATATTTAAATCTTAACCTGAGACCACAAACTGTTCTCAGTTGATTATTTTCTTAATACATCAAAATCACTCAAAATTGAAAATTTCCCGATTTTTATTGAAACTTGCGCGATCGGAAGATATTCTTTAAATGCAATTTATTATTATTATTATTATTAAACATCACAATCTGCAAATATTTTTCACTATAGCGATAAAAACGGTATATACGTAATTTTTTTTCAAAATGCTGAAAAAATCGGAAATTTTCAATTTGTTTAAATTTTTAGGTGATTTTCGGGATTAGAAGATAAAGTCCGATTTGTTTTTTTCTTGTATTTACCAATTGCAACTTTTCCGCACTATAGCAACTCGGAAATACCAACTTCACTTTTTTCGCACCACGCTACTAAACAATTCAGTCTACAATTTTCGTTAAAGTAAACCCTGTTATGGAGAGTCGCCTTCTGGGCAAGTAGATTTCTTTTCAAATAAATTCATGCTCGTTGGATAATCTCCCTTTTATTTTTTTGGTGAAACTTCCTTTTCGTTTCGACTGTTTTCTCTACTCGTACCAGTTTATTAAGCGATTGACAATAACTGTTATGAATAATTTAAAGTTTTTATAGTCGGGTAGAAAATTCTATCTGCGATGTTTATGTATTAATTCCGTCGTTGTATTAACATCAATCTTATTTTCTTAATCAATCATTGTAGTGATATGTGATTTGCTACAACATGTACGTTTGAGTATATTTCTACAATAAGTTATGTAATAAGGAAGTGTAATAGGATACGTCAATATACATAATAATATATATATATATATATATATATATATATATATATATATATATATATATATATATATTCTATATATATCTATATATATATTCTATATATATCTATATATATATTCTTAGTTATATATATATCTATATATCTATATATATATAACTAAGAATCAGACTAAAGTGCTATATATACTAAATTATTAGATTCTGAATTATTTTTAAGTATATATAAATTGATAAAAGACATTTTGAAAGATTTATTTTATCATAACTGTTCCAAATACTTTTTTAAAATACGCAAATATGTAATATATCACAAATTTAAACACAGTGACAAAGAAAAATATCATTTAATCAGTAAACCAGATTGTATTAATTTCACGCATTTCTCTGGTTCCGGAAAATTTCTTACAAACGTATTTCGATTCAATAGATCAATTTTTATGACATCATCGGTGTAAAGGAATACCAAGCTTTCTGCATGACAGCTTAGCGTTGTACAAATGAGTCATATTATTTTGTATTCTTATGAATTTCTTGTATTGAAATTCACCAAATATTCACAGTTGGTTTTTTGCCAGGGCTTAAACTTTGTATACATAACAGTTTGAAAATTCTGCGCTTAGAGCATTTCAGCTGAGCCTTTGTAGTACATTATGTGTTGGGGGGTACGGCCGGTATTCCAGATAATTTCCTGTCTCATATATACGAAATAATTAGTTGATTCTGTGAAAGATTTGCAGGATTTATTTTGTCATAATGTTGAAAAATACTTTTACAAATCCTCTAGTAAATAAGTATGTAATATGTGAAAAGTGTATGCACAATGTAAAAGAGAAGTATCATTTATCCCCTACACTTGGTTTTATTCATTTCATGCATTTCTCTACTTTTGGTTAATTTCATATAAACATATTTCAATTCAATAGATCTATCTTTACGATGTCATCGGTGATAAGGGATTCGAAACTGCCTCTATGACCACTTAATATTTTTCCAAATTGTCATATTGTTTTTTATTCTTCTAAATTTCATGGGATTATATATACCAAACATTCTCAGTTGGCTTTAGGCCAGGGATTAAACTTTGTCTGTATGAAGTTGAAAATTCTTTGCTGAGAACTAGTCTTTTGTACATTATGTGTAGTGGATTGAAGCCAGTTATTCAGATAATTTTCTGTCTCATATCCACGGAAAAATGGAGTCGACATTGTGTTATAAATGTAAAAATGCAACATGTATACAATAAGTGTTATAACGTGTAAGTGGTAGAGTAGCATTCAATGTTAAAACGCATTTGTAAAGCAAATAAACGTTTGAGAGTTTTATATTATTGAATTAACTTCTTTCTTCTGTGACAGCAAGACATAAAATGTTTACTGTGTAAAAATTAGAGACCCTTACACGCTTACGAAATATTGGTTTTATTTAAATAACATACAACATACAACTCATATGATAAGCAAACATACTGCTGCTTTTTTAAACTTTTTTTTTTCTTAAAAGAAATAAGACGATACAATAACGTAAAAATCTATTTTACTTTTCATATCTATAATACAAATTCCCTCACCGCAAGTGTAACATTAAATAAAATGGCAATTCATTTTCAAAGTGAAAGACATAAAGGAAAATATAATGAAGACCGTTGTCATGCGACTCTGTCGTTAGTAAAATGGAATTTAGATAGATTACGCAATAAAATTCTCCAGTGATTTAGTATTTTTAGCCTTTATGAAAATGATAATACAAATCTAGTTGACCTTTATGTGTAAAAATACTTTGATACTTTATATATTAAGTTTCATTAAAATCTGAAAGAAAAGTTACAAAAAAGATAAAATTTGATTTTTATCTATTTTGTCAATGATTCGTTTTTCCATTGCATGTGAAACGTTATTTTTTTTATAGGAAATAAATTATACTTAATTTCAAAGTTTATCTCAAAATATTTTACAGAATATCATATGCAAGAAAAACAGTGTATTCTGTATTTTACAGTTAATTAAATTGCTTAAAGTGAAGTAATTATCAAATTGATGATTATATTTTCAGATTTTGTTTTTAATTTGAGGTCTATATGAAAATACAATCAGATCCTCGCGTTTATAATATATTTTTTAATATTAACAGCAGAACTATGCACGTAACTGAAAACGTGAAGCTGAGAAGAAGATTACGCCCAAATACTCAAACATGGCAATACCTTGTAATTCGCTACTTTGTTAGATAAATTTGGTTCTAAAACCAGATTTTTAAAAAAATGGTAAACATTGAAATCATGTAATGAGTTCAAGCAAAATTTCATGAAATACCTGAACACAGTGTAATATATATATATATTTTTTTTTTTCAGAATTTGTCGTAAATTAAGAATATAGAGCAGAAAACTATTTCATATTTCACCTGCATACGATGAAATTTGGCAGTGCATCAAGAAGTTTTTTTTTAAGTCTTTCTGTTCATTCTGTGAAGCCTGCAGCTTAATGTTCGGCGCATCGCGCTACCACTCTAGATGTTCCGAATTCGATTCGGACTGCACACTTCACGATAATATGTCGATAAAATGAGTACCATGTATGCTTGGTAGCACTGAGGGTCCACGTTAGGATGACCACCTGACAGGGATATATTTCATATAGCACCGCACAGAGCATGGTCTAAAAGCAAGGCTAGAACATGATCCTTAATGTCTTGTATTACCGCAGCATTTTTTAAGTCTCGTCTGTGCTGTTAATGATGTCGTAATGTTGTCATGGATTTAATGATAAGCAACATATATTAAAGAAACATGATTCTGTAACATGTTTGAAATTAACATCATTCTTCAATAGACAACCACCGTTTTTAATTACGAATATTCTTTGACTGCACCGAATGTATCCTATGTTTCTTTCTTTCTTTTCCAGTTTCTGATATGTTTTTCTAATAATGCTTCCTAAAAACTTGGCTGACCGTTCACGAACTTACTCGTTTTTATAACACAAAATGTTATTAACTAAAGACGTGTACTAAGTCCTGAATTGCATCTATGAAATTTTTCTTGCATAAAATTTAAAGTTTTCTTCGAGATCAATATGTTTTCAATCTTTCCAAACATTTTTAGGAGAGAACGGACTTTAAGAATACAGATTTCATAGGGAAATGACAGTGAAAAATGAGTTAGTATAAAGTGAAAATTTTCTAAAATCAAAAGTAAACAGTAATGCTACAACGAAGTTTCGTAAACATTTCTTCTATATCCAGATTATTTGTTTTCTATTTTTACGCTATTTTTACATTTTTTTCTACATTATCATGAAATGTCTCTATCATTTTTTTAGACTAATAGTCTAACTTTTAAATATAAATTTGTCGACGTTACAAAAGGGAAAAAGTAGCACTAATATTTTAATGTCAACTTATAAAAGTTAATTTTCCGGTTTCAGAAATGTATAAAAATGGAAGTTAATAATGAATCTCTTTTCGGAAATTTCAATAAAATTTTGTAATGTTTTACTTTGGTTTCGAGAAATCTAAACATTCTTATACTAATTAATAAATACAGAAATATGTGACGCATTACACACCATGCATTATCTCTACTGTATAGAAAGCACGCAAACTGCTCATTTTCTTTGCTTGTCTTTACAAAAACAAATAACTTAATTTTTGCCTGAGAAGCAAGAGTGAATGGAAAATATTTCTGTTCTCTAAAATGAATTATTTACAATAAGGTTGTATACATGTTCATTAAATACCATCATATTTTCACCCGAATGAAAATGTCGATGCTTGTCTGATGTGTATAACATTTTTCATTCAAAGAATCTTTCTCATTTTGCATTTCATTTTTTGTTTGCATTTATTTCATGACAGTGCGTTAGAAATCTAATCCTATTTCACATTGTGAATCATAAATCTTTCTGTAATTTACGGTTTTTACATGTATATGTATGCATAAAATTTAAAAGAAAATGTTTGAAAAGCAATCTATAATAAGCTAAATAATTTTTTGTTTGTTTGTTTTGTTTAAACTTAATTATAGTTGACACTTTAATGAGTGGAGGTTTACTGAATATCTTATATCTTATTTATTTATTTTGATATTCTAATGGCAACGTTCTTCCATTTGTTTATTTGGCGTTACAGTTTCGCGATAGTTTTTTTATGAAAAGTGGTCGATAGGATAATGGACAAGTACCGAATCATTTTGTAGTCGTCAAATGCAATAATGTTGTTGTATTTGACGGATAAGAACCGCCAATTTTGAACAGTATAAATGGTATAACAATGAATCGACCCATACATGTATTAGTAATGGCATGTATTTATTAGTGGTTAGTATTTATTTTATATATCGCTACACGAAAATGTTGCTGTATCCAGTTATATTTTTTGTGGTTGTTTTCAAGAGGATAAAATGCACATACATATATGTTAATGATAGCTGCTTAACAAGTTTCATATTTTTTTTTTTTTTTTTTTTTTTTTTTTTAATTATAGGCGAGAAACTTTTGTACATGTATCAGTGACTGAAGCTTTAATGAATTTCTCGTATTTTTGATATTGCTGTATTTTTTTTTTTCATGGGCACACATGCTTTTTTTCTTGATCATTGTATCTTTTACGAATTTCATGCATTTTTTTAGATTGCTACAGAATAAGGACCGAGTCATGTAAACGTTGTTGACAAATTATAATTTAAATGGTCCAGTGTTTACTCTGATGTAACAGGGTACTTTAAAAGGTTAAATGACGCAATGCTTTTATCTAGAAGTTGTTGAGAAATCAGTATTTGAATTATTAAGTATTTACTCTTGTGTAGCAGGGCAGTGTAAAAGATTGAAATGATGCAGAATACATATTCCCCATTAAATTTTGGTTGTAAAAAATATATTTTTAGTTTTAAAGGTTTTAAACACCGTGCTTTTTCGGAAAAGGTGGAGGAGAGGGAAGCAGAGAGTTTGGGAGGAGGAGGAGAATCTGTTATATGTTTGTTTAATTTATTGTTACTTGATAGCAACGAGTACAACACTTTTTTTTCAATAAAGAGTTTAAAATATTCTAATTTTGTATGCTGGAGGGATGAGGGTTGGGGGGACAGAGATTTCAGGGGATGGGGTAAAGGTGAAAATAAGCACGCGGCGATAAAACTGGAAAAACTGACGATTAAAAATACGGAAAAAACCGGTCAAATGCAGGATTTTCTGATTTTCTTTTTTCCCTTCGAGTTCCTTCCGTGTCCGTTTGACAAAATTCTTGATTTTTCTTCACCCAATCGACGAAATTAATGACTTTTCCGCACCCGATGTATGAAATTAATGACTTTTTCGCACCCGATGGACGAAATTTGTGATTTTTATGCGTCCGATTGAAGAAATTTGTTTTTTCTGCTCCCGATCGACGAAATTAATGATTTTTATGCACACGTTTGACGAAATTAGTGATTTTTATGCGCCCACTTGACAAATTCGTGATTCTTACGCGTACACTTGACGAATTCGTGATTTTTACGCGCCCATTTTACAAAATTCATGAATTTTACGCACATGATCGACAAAGTTCATGATTTTTACGCGCCAGATCGACGAAATTTGTTTTTGATCACCCGATCGACAAAATTAATGATTTTTATGAACCCGTTTGACGAAATTTGTGATTTTTACGTGCCCACTTGATGAATTCATTATTTTTTGTGCGCCCACTTGGCGAATTCATGCCTTGTACTTGCCCACTCTACGAATTCGTGATTTTCACGTGCCCACTTGACGAATTGGTGATTGTTGCGCACACGTTCTACAAAATTCATGATTTTTACTCGCCCGATCGACGAAATTAATGATTTTTTTGTACCCGATAGTCGAAATTAATGATTTTTACGTGCCCGATCAACGAATTTCTTGATTTTTATGCGCCCGTTTGACAAAATTCTTGATTTTTATAACCCCTTCTCCCCCGATCGAAAAAATTCATGATTTTTCTGTGGCGATCGATGAAATTCATGATTTTTACACACCGATCAACGCAATTCATGATTTGCATTTTTTTCCGAGACTAATTGGCGAAATACCCAATTCCTGAATTTCTGGAGATATTTGCCACATTTGATCCGCGGGTCTCAGGTTCTGCATGTGTACTGAATATCATGTTGTGGCTTATCATTTGGTATATAAACATACCTATTTTATTATTATAAGATCTTAATTCTAGCAAATAGTTTTTTTAAATAAGGATACACGAGCAGGGAAGACCGAGCTATGCTCAGTCAAAATTAAATTTGAGTTCAAATATCATGACCCATGACCAAAATGACCCACTAATTGAATTTTTTTCGAACATGTGACTTAGCCCAACAGTCTTCTCGTGCCGGTAAACCATAGGATGCAAAATTTAGTGTAAATTGAGCCGCTTTTTAGATATTGACCCACAATGACCCAGAAATGACCCACTAATCGAATTTTCTCGAACATGTGACCTAGTCTAATGATTTTCGCGTGCCCGAAACTCGTAAAATACAAAATTTAATCAAAATCGTTAGAGCCGTTTTTTAGATAAAATTATTTTGACCCGCTTTGACCCCAAAATGACCCCCTAATCGAAAGTTCTCGAACATGTGACCCAGCCCAATAGTCTTCTCGTGCCCGAAAATAGTCGGATACAAAATTTCGTCAAAATCGTTTGGACCGTTTTTTTGATACAATTAGCTTGACCATGACCCAAAATTATCCAAAATGACCCACTAATTGAATTTTTTCGAACATGTGACCTAGCCCAACAGTCTTCTCGTGCCCGGAAACCATTTAATGCAAAATTTAGTGTAAATTGAGCCGTTTTTTATATCTTGACCCACAATGACCCAAAATGACCCACTAATCGAATTTTCTCGGACATGCGACCTAGCCCAATGCTTTATCGTGCTCGAAACTCGTAGGACACAAAATTTAATCAAAATCGTTAGAGCCGTTTTTTAGATAAAATTAATTTGACCCGCGTTGACCCAAAAATGACCCACTAAGCGAAAGTTCTCGAACATGTGACCCAGCCCAGTTGACTTCTCATGCCCGAAAATGGTCGGATACAAAATTTTGTCAAAATCGTTTGAACCGTTTTTTAGATACAATTAGCTTGACCATGACCCAAAATGACCCAAAATGACCCACTAATTGAATTTTCTCGAACATGTGACCTAGCCCAACTATCTTCTCGTGCCCGAAAACCATTGGATGCAAAATTTAGTGTAAATTGAGCAGCTTTTTAGATCTGGACCCACAATGACCCAAAATGACCCACTAATCGAATTTTCTCGGACATGCGACCTAGCCCAATGCTTTTATCGTGCTCGAAACTCGTAGGACACAAAATTTAATCAAAGTCGTTAGAGCCGTTTTTTAGATAAAATTAATTTGACCCGTGTTGACCCAAAAATGACCCACTAATCGAAAGTTCTCGAACGTGTGACCAAGCCCAATTGACTTCTGATGCCCGAAAATGGTCGGATACAAAATTTCGTCAAAATCGTTTGAACCGTTTTTTAGATACAATTAGCTAGACCATGACCCAAAATGACCCAAAATGACCCACTAATCGAATTTTCTCGAGCATGTGACCTAGACCAATGATTTTCTGGTGCCCCAAAACGGTAGGATACGAAATTTCAACAAAATCGTTAGAGCCGTTTTTAAGATAATTTTTGCATATATATATATATAACCACCCACAAGATTTGCTCGTATTAGAATATATGATATGTAGTTAGCTACACAAATACCTAAACAACAAAAAATTTTCTCGGACAAGACCCGGGCCGCCTGGGCCAAATTTTAAGTTTTTGTGCCCTGAATTTCTCATAACTTGCCCCCTTTTCTTCCGATCATCTTCGTTTTTGGGAGCCTTTTCTCCATTTATTTATTCCAGCATTTTTATATTTAAGGTAGCACTCTCCGTCTTACGGCCCTGCTCAAAACTATCAGCTGGTCCTTTTTGGGCCCCCTTCAATAGCTCCCTTAAAAATCGCCCAATTCACTAGCTTTTTTCTAACAACTTCTTAGGATTTCCAGTTACTACATGAACAACAAAAAAATTCTCAGGCAAGACCCGGACCCCCTGGAACTCGATCTATGAAAATGATTAAAGTTTTTTACAGAGTTTTTGTGCCCTAAATTTTTAATAAGTTGCCCCCTTTTTCTTCGATCAATTTCGTTTTTCGGGTCCTTTTCTTCATTTCGTTACTCCACCATTTCTACATTCCAGCTAAGTCTTAGGGCCCTGCTCAAAACTATCAGATGGCCTTTTTTGGGTCCCCTGCTATAGCTAGCTCCCTTAAAATTCATCCAATTCACTAGCTTTTTTTCCTAACATTTTCTTAGGACTTCCAGTTATTTCATTAACAAAAAAATTTCTTGGGCAAGAACCGGGTCCCCGAGACTCCTTTAAATTTTTTCGCCCTGAATTTTTTTAACATACCCCCTTTTTCTCCGATCATCTTCGTTTTTGGGGCCCCTTTCTCCATTTAGTTATTCTGCCATTTCCGCATTCCAGTTAGGACTCTTCATCTTAGAGCCCTGCTCAAAACTATCAGTTGGCCCTTTTTGGGTCCCCTATAATAACTCCCTTCAAAATCGGCCAATTCACTAGCATTTTCTCTAACAACTGCTTAGGACTTCCAGCTACTACATGAATGACAAAAAATTTGTCGGGCTAGACCCGGGCCCCCTGGACTCCTTTAAGTTTTTTGCCCTAAATTTTTAATAACTTGCCCCCTTTTCTCCGATCATCTCCGTTTTTTTTTGGGGGGGGGGCTTTTCTCCATTTAGTTATTCCACCATTTCTACATTCCAGTTAGGACTTCCGTCTTAGGGCCCTGCTCAAAAATATCAGCTGGCCATTTTTGGGCCCCTGACTATAGCTCCCTTAAAAATCGCCCAATTCACTAGCTTTTTTTATAGCTACTTCTTAGGACTTCCAGCTACTACATGAGCGACAAAACATTTTCTCGGACAAGACCCGAGCCGCCTTGACCCCTTTAAGTTTCTGTGCCCTAAATTTCTCATAACTTGCCCCCTTTTTTTCCGATCATCTTCGTTTTTGGGGCCCATTTCTGTATTTAGCTATTCCCCCATTTCCACATTCCAGTTAGGAAACTTCATCTGAGGGCCCTGCTCGAAACTATCAGCTGGCCATTTTGCCCCACCCCCATTATAGTTCCTTTAAAAATCGTCCAATACACTAGTTTTTTTCTAACAACTTCTTAGGACTTCCAGCTACTACATGAACAGCAAAAAAAATCGAACAAGACCTGGGCCCCCTGTACCTTTTTAAGTTTTTGAGCCCTAAATTTTTATTAACTTGCCCCTCTTTTGTCTGATTTTTTTTCGTTTCTGTGGACCCTTTCTACATTTAGACCTACTAGACCCTGGTCTCCTTGGCTCCTTTTAAGTTTTTGTGACCTAAATTTCTCATAATTTGCCTCTTTTTCTTCGATCATCTTCGTGTTTGGGGCCCTTTTCTCCATTTAGTTATTCCGCCATTCCCTAATTCCAGTTAGTGCCCTTCATCTTAGGGCCCTTTCCGCATTACAGTTAGGACCCTTCATCTTATAGCCCTTCTCGAAACTATCTGCTGGCCCTTTTTGGGCCCCCCTACTATAGCTTCTTTAAAAATTGTCCAATTCACTAGCATTTTTTTCTAACAACTTCTTCTGACTTCCAGCTACTACATGAACGATAAAAAAATTCTCGGACAAGGACCGGGTACCTTGTCCCCTTTAAGTTTTTGTGCACTAAATTTCTCATAACTTGCCCCCTTTTTCTTCGATCATCTTCGTTTTTGGAACCCTTTCTCCATTTAATTTTTTCATCATTTCCGCATTTCAGTTAGTACCCTTCATCTTACGGCCCTTCTCAAAACTATCTGCTGGCCCCTTTTGGGCCCCCTATTATAGCTCCCTTAAAAATTGTCCAATTCACTAGCATTTTCTTCTAACAGCTTCTTAGGACTTCCAGCTACTATATGAGCAACAAAAAAAATTTCGGACAAGACTAGGGCCCCCTGTACCCTTTTAAGTTTTGAGC
This sequence comes from Maratus michaelseni, assembly GCA_963931845.1. Classification (NCBI taxonomy): domain Eukaryota; kingdom Metazoa; phylum Arthropoda; class Arachnida; order Araneae; family Salticidae; genus Maratus; species Maratus michaelseni. Next base: position 194,451,970 of record OZ007593.1, on the reverse strand, counting down.
CCTAAATTTTTATTAACTTGCCCCTTTTTTGTCTGTTTTTTTTCGTTTCTGTGGACCCTTTCTACATTTAGTTATTTTTGCATTTCTATATTCCAGTTAAGAACGTGAGCCCCTTGAAATTTTTGTTCCCATAAATTGCCTCATTTTAATCTGATCTTCTTCGTTTTGGGGGGCTTTTCTCCATTTAGTTTTCCCATCATTTCTGCATTTCTGCAGTTAGGACTTTCCACCTTAGGCCCCTGCTCAAAACTATCAGCTAGCCTTTTTGGGCCCCCTACTATAGCTCCTTAAAAAACGTCCAATTCACTAGCTTTTTTCCTAACAACTTCTTAGGAAATCCAGCATTGAACAACAAACAATTTTCTCGGACAAGACCTGGCCCCCCCTGGACCACTTTTAAGTTTTTGTGCCTAAAACTTTAATAACTTTACCTCTTTTTTATCCGACTTTCTTCGTGTTTAAGGCTCAATTCTCCATTTAGTTATTTTTCCATTTCTACAATCCAGTTAAGACCCTAGAACAGTTACGGGCCCCTTGAAGTTTTTGTTCCCTGAATTTTAAAACTTGACTTTTTTAATCCGATCTTCTTCATTTTTTCCGGCCTTTTCTTTATTTAGTTATTCCGCCATTTCTGTATTCCAGTTAGGACAAAGGCCTCCTGTAGCCCGGTTCAAGGCAATTGAACTTTTTGTGCGCCATGCATTTTCACCCCACCCCCCCCTAATTGTTTCACTCTCTCGTTGCATAAGTGTAAATTTGAGTCTTGGACTCCTGTCCCCGGGCCACCACCCTCATTTTTTTATTTAGGCCATAGGGGGTCTTTTTTTTAGCATTTCTTTAAAATTTTATTCGAATGATTAATTTATACCCTATGCTTAATTTCGACTAATTGAATTTGTAATCAATAACCGCAAAAAAGTAATGATATCAGTACAAAAACAGTTAACGGGTTAAAAGTTGTGACGCAGCACTTTCTTATGTCTCTAAGAATTTTATATATGGGTCTTAAAAGTAATGATATCAAGTTTGAGTGACGCTATGTTAATAATTTAAAAAAAATCATTTTCTTTATCGTTTCATTTACATTCACAGGTGCAATTATTATTTTTACCATGAAAAGTTATCTAAAATTTATTGGCTGATGCTTTTTCATTCACATCTCTCATGAATTCAAAATAGGGGTTTAAAAAAATTATATAAACATTCGAGTGACACCTTCACATGAATTTAAATAGGATTTTTTAAAATTCAATTTAAATTATTTTTGGCTTGCCTTCTAAATTATATGTACACATACAAACAATACTTTTAATTTTCCAATACATTGTTATATATATTACTTTCACTGGGCATATGCTTTGCACTGATATGTATTTATTTTAATAAATTGATTTATCTTTTGTGCCACGCTATCCAAAATCATAAGTAAAATTTATGTAAATGATTATTTTGCGTCATAGTATCCAAAAAAGTGAAATGTATTTTGTGTTGAATTTAAAAATAATCCTATTATATTCATGTGAAGGTGTCACAAGATTTGATATCATTTCTTTTAAAACCCATATTTTGAATTTATGAGAAATGTGAATGAAAAAGCATCAGCGAATAAATTTTATATAGCTTTTCATGTTAAAAATAATAATTGTACCTGTGAATATAAATAAAACGAAAAAGAAAATTATTTTTTTTAATTATTAGTATAGCGTCAATCAAATTTAATATCATTACTTTTAAGACCCATGTTTAAAATTCTTAGAGACATAAGAAAGTGCCGCGTCAAAACTTTTAATCCGTTAAGGATTTTTGTACTGATATAGCTACACAATAATAACACAAATCCATATAATATTTTCAAAACTGTCTATTCAAAAGTTTGACACATTTTTATTTAAGCACTTTATTTCCTATTTTTAAGTATTTCAGTTCATTTTTTAATGAAATAATTTTGTACCTAACTTTTTCAATATTTACTTTAACTTAACAGAAGTTTATTTTGGAAAATAAAATTTAAATTATAATATATTAGTACATTCAGTTTAACTCATTACGCTCGACTGTACCTCTTAATTAAGGTCATAAAAAATGGTTTTAGAATCAAGTTTCAAATAAATTTTATTTTGACTAACATTAACTAAACATCAATACCCCATATCTTATATTCAGCGTTATATTATTCTCAATCTAGTCTAGGATATTAGAACAATATTAAGAATGATTTATTTTTAAAAAAAATAACTCGTGAGCGAGGTTAAAACGTATAACCCACTCAAATACTTATTGTATTTTTAAAACTTCCCATATACAACATGTTTACATATAAAAAATATATATTTATCAAATTTAATTAGTAAACTGAAGTCAATAAAATATTTAAAAAAACTTATTTTAAGGTAAATGTCTTTCGATAAAAAACAGTTTCACATTTCTTGACAAAAATAGCAACTGTTGAATAAAATAAATGGAATAACATTTTCCAATATTATCCAATATAAATGGTTCCATTTTGCTAAAACTATAATATATTCGATTGGTTAAATATGATATGAGGGATAAAATTCGATCGAATATCATCATTCATATGCATATTCCTTGCCTTTCTGTCTCCCTAGGCGAAAGCAAACTTCTTCAGAACAGAAGACAGTAGTTTTTACGAACGAGACATTGATCATCAATAACGCAGATCGAAATGGAGACGAAGGAAGCCAACTACAGATGCATAGTGGAGAACAAAAAAGGAGAAAATGCCTAGAGGGATATTGGAGTCAAAGTCTTGGGTAGATAGAATATTTTATGATTTTTTTTTTCGAAGCAAAGATTTTAAAAAAGACCTTTCTAATTTGAATATTTTTATTAGATTTCGACACACATGAATATTTTAGAATTCAGTATTATCTGCTTCATGCATATGGTGTCGAGATTATACTACTACTTATTTCCTGTAAAATTTTACGGGTAATTATAAATTAATAGTTAATACATTATTTTATTTACATTATAATTTTTCAAACATAGCAATGGAATATTATTCAAAGATTAAATAAGGAAGAACCATAAATTATAGAAATTTAGAGTCATTGCACAGTGCAATCCTTATTAAGTTTTATTACAATCATTACAAAAATTATAAATTGTAGTTATTGTGGGAAAAAATATTGTTCATTTAAAGAAAATATACTTAAAAAAGAGAGATATCTTAGTTTTTCTTTTTCTGTTTTTTTTATTATATTTTGGTCTATATTATCAATATTGTAAAATAGCTTTGATAAAAAACATATTTTTGTATAGCACTCGTATATGTTTAACAGATTTCAGCGAAAATGATGTTGTTAGATGTCTATGATAAAAAGTATATGCAGAGCAAAATATTATGTATAAAACGTTATTCGGGAAACCTTCAATTGTATTAAAGCATGGAATGTTATTCATAATTTATCCAAAATTTGAACAATTATTTTTTTTGTGGGTAAATTACTTGATAGTTATTTAATGCCCTCTTTTTAAAATGTACACCTATTCTCAACATTTCGCTGTTGTTTTTCACCCTTTTTTTATTAATATGTGTTAAAATATATTATAAACATCAATAAGGAAAATTTTGTAAACTGAAATTTATAGAGCATACTTGTAAAATTTGTATTTAATACTAGCATAAACTATGCTATTCAATTGGCAACAAAAAATTTATAGATGATTCTAAAACCTTTACTTTTTATATACTTAAGAATGAAATTAAAACTAGTAAATCTGCAGATCAGAGGTCTCAGCGTTATCTCTAGAAATCATTGTTCATTGACTTCACTAATTTTTAATATAATACGCATAGTATTTGATATCCGAAAATTCAATTTTTTAAAGTTATTTATTCATCATTTTAATGTTATGGAATCATCATAAAGAATGAACCATAATTTAGAAAAATATAAGCTTTATCGAAACTTTCGGAAATTTTAGAATTATCACATTAAACACAGTTTTATACATTTATAGGTAAGCAACTCATTACTGTATTTTTTCAGAATACGAGTACTACATTACTTCAGCGAAGCGGAGCCGCAATGAACACCCCTTGTTGTTGCTTTAATTTTATGTTATCAATTTCCAGTAATCGTGCTATTTCATTATTAGAGTATCAGTATATTGCCAAATTTTAAATTCTTGTTTTATTAATTTATCGGTTGGAATTTATTTATTTTTGAAGTTTTAAGTTAGTTTGGGGATTTTATTATGGACTATTTACTAGGAAACAAATGAATGCTTATGAATTTATATTTGTATGTGCAAACGGGATAATTCTCCATAATCGGGGTGTATTTCAGTTGGTGTATTTTAGCTCACGCGACACCTTTAAAAACATACAACTTTGTTTTAAAGAATGTAGTTAGTTGTTGGAGTAGATTATGTTTGACGTTGTTATTTGGCATGCAACATGATTGCAAAAAATATTCTGCAATATTGTTAAATAATGATTCAATACCAAGATTAAACTGCAATAGTACTGAGCAATTTCCACACGAAACAAAGACTATTTTTGACAATGGTTGACAAAGTTGTATTTGTTGACCATGGTTGAAATGTTTGACAATGGTTGGAGCTAACACGAAAGATTTATACGAAAATTATCAATTATGTATTTAGGTAATAAATTGTATTTCTATTTGAAAGTGCATTTTAAATGAAATATGTAATTTGTTTTCCAATCTCGTTTTTAATCTATTTATATATACTATAAAGTTTCAGAAAAGTTCACCCATTAGGTTAAGTTCTAGGCATTTTTCGAAATAGACTTTTGTTGTGTGAGGCAGGTCGAATATCGCCAAGCATGTACCAGGTATTGTCAGTTATAATAGTGGTACCACTTTTTCCTTAATTTTGAATATTTATTAATAATGTTGTTATTTTATATTATTGCAACAAAGGTTCATAGTTTTGAAAGACTTGAAATTCATGCTTTATTATTTTATTTTTAAATTATATAAACAAAGCGAAAGGGTATACAGTTTCCGAAAGATAAAAAAAAAATGATTGAAAAGTAACTTTATTTTCTTGATAATGTAAACATTGAAATTATACGATATTAAGGAACAAATATATATATATATATATATATATATATATATATATATCAAAGAAAGCGATGGCGATATCGTAGGATAGCGTCATTATGGTGTCAGTTTTCATGACACACATATTTTTGTTTTATAATATCTATTTGAATAAATTTAAATTTGTCTACATCTGCTGAGATTTAAATAAGGCTTTAATTTCCAATACGTAAGAATGATCTTCTTCGAAAAAAGGATGATATACGATTAATCTTATTTCTTATAAAAATATTTTCAATTTAATTGCTTGCTTCATCATGCAGTATTATTTTATCACTTGTTGCTGTTCTTTACATTATTATTTTTTCAATCGATGTATGGTGTTTTCCACAGATACTATATAGGTATATTTGAGATAAAATACTTGGCAATGTTTATTCATTATCCAAAATGGACTTGTAAAACTCTAAACCAGTGTCCTAGCTTTACTGCCTACGGATATTGTCTAATGTTTAAACTCACTAATCAATTTTAAGAAAATAAGGAGTTGAAATAGGATAGTTGAAGAAATATTGGGTTCTGAAACATAGATTCTAAAAGCTTTACCTTTGACAAAAAAAAGTAAAAGGGGGAAATTTGGTGTAATATATCTCACAAGGAAGGTCTCCTTAAAGCGCATACTCTGAATATTTTGAAAAAAAAAATGCTAATGGAACTACTTATGTACGTAATAAAGGATCAGTCAAATTTAGCTTCTGAATCCCATAATATTAAATGAAAAGTGTTTCTTGTTTTAAATTTTCCGCCAGACTGTATGCAACAAATAGATTTCTAAAAACTGATGCGACTAATTTATTTTTTAATTTTCCATTCTACAGATTTAAAAATTATGACCGTTTTTCTCACTCATACGATACTATATATTTTCATGCTATAAAGCCATTAATTCCATTATTATTTGTAGCATCGTGAATTTTAGATTTCTCTTATTTATAACAATTTCCATTACTGAAAAGCTGTTTGATTTGGCCAAAGAAATTTACTTTTGGTATTGATTGTGAAAACTTTACGAAAAATTGTATTTTTTATAATTGCTCCATTTGTGAATCAGCCGTCTTTTCCAGATAATCTGAAGGAAGGGCAAACTGTTAATACTACATGATCTATTCTTAACGCTGACCCTCATATAACTTTGAGTTGGTACAAAGACAATCTACCAATCAGCGATAATATGAATGTAATTGTAGAATCGCTGGATAAAATCATGTAAACGTTTTTTATCAAAAGCGAATGACGTAGTAGAAAAATGGGAATTATAGCTGTATTACAACAGAGCAGATAGTATTGGTGTTATGGCCCATTTGGATGCTAATTGTAATATATAATTTATTTTTATACTATATTAAAATTTTAGCAGACGGTATGATACTAGTTGTGTGAAGAAAATTATTTTCACAAATTGTCTTATTTTATGCTTGCTAGATTTTACTATACTGTCTTAAAATGAATGCATTCTATTATTTCTTTTAATAACGATGACTAAATATTAAAAAGTATTAGCCACAATGTATATCAAAACTTTTATGGCATTTTAAATGCTTATTATTTTGAAAATTTTGCTTTCTACTATGATTTTTTTTTTTAGAATTAAAATTGTTAGTAGATTTATATTTTCCATAGAAATATACCAATGACTATAAATATTAATTTGGAGCTTGGTGCGATATAATTAAAGTAAAAATAAAATGCAACGTTAAAACACCAGTGTAATTGAATCTACAGCATACCGAAACCGGTATGCCCGGTATGCTACCGAAACCGGTATGCTGTAGATTCAATTACACTGGTGTTTTAACGTTGTATTTTATTTTTACTTTAAATATACCAATGACTATTCTACTTTTTCATTTTTAATTTTATTTCATTCATTACATTTACCTTAAAATATTTTTTAGAAGGATAGACATCGTCTCTAGAATATTGTCTGAAACTGAGAATTTTTTTAATAATCTATATAAAGTAGGTACTGAGCTGAAAGGTATCGGCGTATTTTTCCTTACAGTAAAATTAGGAAATAATCTCTCTAGACGTTCAGAGTACACCGATTACTGAGCGCTTGAGAAAGGTTTATGGAGCTGAAGTAAAAATAATCTTATCTGCATCATTTTAAGCACCACTATTTAAAACACTATACCCTGCTCATATACATGATGCTAACTACATTTTTAATGTTGCTACTCAAAAGACTAGAATAGAATATAGCGATTACTATAAATTATAAAACAGAATTTTTTTATGCACCCGAAGCAATCAAAGTATATTTTTAAAAAATCTCACCATTGGCTAAAGAGTATAAAATTAATCAAAGCTCACATGATCATTCAGAATACTCTTCACAATTACATATAGAAATATACATTCGAACACATAACAAATTATAACAAATACTTACAGAAACATACACTCAAACACATAACAAATTGTAACAAATACATACAAAAACATACTTGCAAACACATAACAAATTATAACAAATCCATACAGAAACATACATTCAAACACATAACAAATTATAACAAATACATACAGAAACATACATCCAAACATATAACAAATTATAACAAATACATACATTCAAAATACATACAGAAAGCTAGAGCACAAAACATTAATTTATAACCTCAACGCAAAAATACCACATATGTTTCAAAACTTTCTCTTCATTTATTTATATTTTTTTCGTTGTTATACTGTGCTAGTATTTATAAATGAAATTTTAAATAATTTAATCGAACCAATCTTTAATACTTCTTATGAAGTAATTTATGAAAGTTTTAGAAACAAAAATTTATAATTATTCATTTTCTTAATTAAATAGATTTAGACATTCCAATGTCAATTCTTATATGCTAGTTAAGTTAAAATATTCAATATTATAATTTTTGTTATAATCAATAATTTGTTTTTCTTAAGTTAGTAATTTCATTTAAGTTTAGAAGAATTTAATTGATTATTCATCGAAGGTCAATGCATAAATTGTGCTAGAATTTACAATTTTTTTAGAAAAATATGAACACATATACACGAAAATATGCATTTACAATAGAGTAGTTTCACTTAAAAAAACAATGTTTCATAAAGTATATTAAAATAAAAACTTAATCATTCCTATGATATATATCTTTCGTTCAAAATAGTAATACTTTAACAAAATTACATACGACAATATATGTCAAACACAAAGTTTATATCATATAATTAAATGCTGATTCCTGCAAGCATGACAAAAAAAATCTGACAGAAAAATTATCTTTGGCATGTTTCCATTGTTTTAATATGTATAATATTTCACGATAGTTTGCAAACTATTGAGGCATATGGGAAATTATTCAGTTTTTCAGTACTTCGTGAATGGAAAATTCTTTCTACCCATAAGTCACTTTTCGTTAGACAAAATGTTGTCATTGATTGCAAAACAGATGGCTTTCCACATCCCAGACTATGGTGGGAAAAATCAGATGGTACGTAATTTGTTTTTCTTTACGAGGTTGAGTGCTGTATTATGATTAATGCAATTTTCAGAATTCGGAAATTTGTTTTTGACCTTTCACCAATTGTTTAATTTATTATTTTTGGTATTACTTTTAGGTTTTTATTACTTGCGTTTTAAAAAAAGTTGTTAAAATTTGTATATTTTTTTCTTTTGTGATATAATAAACATTTTAGTAATGACCGGAAATTGTACCTATGAGAAATAATAATAAATATGGGGCATAAATGCAGTATAAATTTCCTGCGGTATATACTTGTATTTTTTTATGTTTCATATTTAATTCATACATATTATATCAACTTTGTGAACGTAAAATTACTATTTGAAAACTCTGCAAGATATGTTTAATAGAAAAATGCGATAAGTTGGCAATACCGAATATATAGATGCATAAATACAAATATATGTACTCAGAATTTAGATACTCATCAATGCAAATTATATTTCTAATAATGCTAGTTTTATCTTGTCATGATTACTTGCAATATTTTTAAAATACTTGTGTATTTATGACAACTTATTTGTATGTGTGTGATATTGTGTACGTATGTGTATTTATTGTAAATGTTATCACACTGTTAGTAAATTTGTCAATAAAAGGAAATTAATTAATCTAAATCTTTACACTTAAAAAAATAGTTTTCCGGTATATTTCGCATGCGTATATTAATATTTACGTAATATGTATACTATAAATAATCATTTTTAAACATGATTTTCCTTTTTTTTCATACTAAAACCTAGTTAAATAAATCTTTTCGCATAAGCGAGAAAATTATAAGCTGAATTAGAATTCAAATGCTTATTAAAATGCTCATTCCAGCATTAACATAAACGAAAAATCATGCGTGAATCTTAGATTATGAAAGACATCCCAACACATCCAGAAAACTGTAACGATATGTCGTCTTTAAAAAAGGTGGAAAAGATATCATAATGACCGGTTCCGAAACAGATAACAAATTTTAAAATTCTGTTTCAACATTTATCGTCCTTAGAGAGAAAAGTATTCGATATACTTTGTGCAACTCTGCATATGATCCATAAATTTGTATATGTAATACATACCAGGATATAATTTAGTTCAGTTAGTAAATGTATTACATTGTTAAAAAATTCATCTTTAGCAATTTGGTCAGTAGAAGGGACTCTAATTATTTTGTACTGTTCTGTATATTAGATATGCAATTGATTTTTATACTTACAGCATAATTAAGCTAAAATTTTATTTACGTTAGTAAAAGCACAAAATAATTAAAAGCGCACTCCTAGCTAAGAACAACACAAACAGCACTGTATCGATTTCTTTACGTAGTCCTGTATATGGAATTATTCCATAGAATTCTCTTAGCATGCAAAACATATATCAGTTGGAAAATGGATATCACAATTAAAAACCACTATTGAGCAATACACGCCCACAGATAGTAATAGTGACGAGTTCTGTTGTGTAGCACTGAGTATGATCATTATATGGTACATCCCTGTATGATTCTTGTATATGACACCCCACATAATATACATAAATTTAGTTAAACTTAACGATCACAATGGTATAATCACTTACAGTAAATGTCGCTCATAGATCAGTTCTCTAACCGAATTATTTTGTGTGTCCCAGTAAATGAGCGATAAAATCTGTACACCATATTTTACAGTACGCATCTTAAGCTACGCCTCAGTAATGCATGTCAATTTCCTTAATTTTGAAATAATGTAACATAATTATAATACACGGCAAACAATTTTCCTTACTGACAGGGTAGTGTAATTGAATAGCAATGAGTGTCTCTGCAAATAATTTATAAATGCTACAGATATCATTTTAAATAACAATCATTCTACGACAAATCTCAATAACCTATATCAATTACATGAAAATCTGTGTATATTTACAGTAGTGAGAGCATGGATGAACGGATAATTGAAAAAACAACCCGAAGTCATAAACTTTTTTCAGCAATGTTGGAAACTGTTGAAAATGACATTGGTCAAAGTAAGAACATCTTATGCGTAACAAAAGAGTTGCTTCTATTATTTGTCATAAAATATTTGTATGATATTTAAACAAAAACAAATTTATTTACTAATATATTTATTAAAATACTACTTTTTGTTTTAACTGTATTTCATATTTTCTTTGAATATGTCCTTAAATACTTTATAGAGACTGCCAACGTGTATTATACAAATATAATATGGGTTTTTTAAACACTTTTATTAAATTTTTGTGGAATAGATTATTTGCAATGTTCACTTATATATATTTATAATTAAATTTGCAGTTTTCAAGACAAAAAACGGAACAATGATTACATTATTTCATATGCAAGCAACAATTTTCAACCATCGTCTATCATTCTATATGGAATCTAATTCATGTCTCGGGTTAATAAGCATCGCCTGTTGTTTGATGTATACTCTCAGTGCATTTTACCGCATATCGTTACACAATCCGGACGTAAGGACTACAAGACAATCATCAGTAATTCCCACATTTGTGCGTTGGAAATGGGTCATTAATGATCAGAGGTGGAGCTAAGCTATGCGGGATTCTAACTCTGTCAAACAATTAATGCTGCATGTTTCGGCTGTAGTAAATTGTTGAACTAACAACACATGTTAATTTTATAAAACGTTCATAAATTAGTGTCATTATATTCTGACTATGTTCATTTCGAAATGTTTGGTATAACACATTAGCGTTATTTATTTTGATTAAACTTATTCGAGTAATATTTTGTATTCGTTTGATGTACGATAAATAAAAAAAAAAACATAACAATTCTGTTGTTATTACGAATACTACAATATGCTTTATGACAATAGTAAATCGAGATACTTTTTAGCTCACAGGCTATCAAAGCCTGAGAGTTAATGAGTCCGCCCGTTCTGTATGTATGTATGCAGGGGTCGGAAAAAACTACTTTTTTATTGTAGCGAACTACAACTACAACTACTTTATCGAAAGTGTAGTTAAATACAACTACAACTACTTGTTTTAAAAAGTAGCGACTGCAAACTACTTTTCAGAAGTAGTCACTACTTGGCTACTTTCAGATTTTGTCAAAGTTCAATTTACATTCGAAACTCAAGACCTGAATTCATTAATACAGCGACCCCTCGTTATATCGCGTCTGCCGGGATACAATTAAATTAATGCGACACAACCTAGGGCTTTAAAAAAGGGGAAAGATAACGTACATGAAAATGTTAGTTTATACACCCATTACACATTTCGTAGAAAAATTAAGAGAGACATTATAATCTGGAAAATTACAGAAAAACAACTCTAAATGCAAACAATAAATAAATCTGTAAATAAAGCAATTCTTAAAAAAAAAAAAAAAAAAAAAAAAAAAAAAAAAAAAGAAACCCGGCCTTAAAACATGAAGTCTTAATAACGAGTAAATAGACATGTGTTGTCAGCAAGAAAACTATTTTCTTTGGTTGGTCAGTATTTGATTTTAGCAGCAAGTATCAATGAAAAATATCTATGACTTCATGCGATACGTTTCTATAAACTACAGCTGATATTAGAAAATTGTTGAGCAGAACAAAATTTGCACCAAAGAAACTTGTTTGAACAACTTAACTTTCAGATTGGCACATTTTCTTACCTGAAGTAGCGTTAAAAGTAGCGTCGGTTCTCGCTACAAACTGCTGACTTTTTGTATCGCGCTACTCGCTACACTACATTGTTCAAAATGCAGTGCGCTACGCTACAAACTACTGTAAAAAGTAGAGACTACAGTAGTTTCGCTACTTGTAGCGCGCTAATTCCGACCTATGTATGTACGTAACGTGATAAATCTTGATAGAAATACCGTTTTGCGTCAAATTTTGTTTATAGGTTCATTCTGATAAGGCGCCTCCCTGATTATTTTTGGGGGTTCATTGGTTAAGTGTAAAGGAGGGAAAACGGGGTGAACGGGGTGCTAATTCAACTTAATTTAGATAAATGGGTTTTCCATGCAGAATTATTCGATTTGCTTCAGATTTTGTAGATAGGTTCATTGTGTTAAGGGAGATGCTTCCCTGATTAGTTTTGGTGGTTCATTAGTTATGTATAAAGGGGAGAACGCGGGGCTAATCCACCCCCTTTATTTACATAAAGTGGTTTTTCATACAGAATTAGCTGATTTGCTTCATTGCTGATTTGGTTCATTCTGATAAGGCGCTACCCCGATTAATTTTGGGAGTTCATTGGTTAAGTATAAAGGGGGGACGGGAGATAATCCCCCCTTAATTTATTGTCGATTTTTTTATTTTTCGAGGGGCATTATTCTTTGAAATAAGAGTATAATATGCAATTAGTGTGAATAGCATCTGGGCTCAATGCCATCAGTTTAACTGGACATTTTTCTTTTTATTTATTTCTTCTTTTTTTAAATAGTTTTTTGTATAAGTGATGATGTATACAGTAGAACTCCAATTATCCGAACTCCGACTATCCGAATCGCTGATTATCCGAATCTCTTTCAGAATTTCAGAAAAAAAATGAAGACGGAAACGTACTACGATTCGCAAAATAATGATTCTCTCTACGCGCGCTATATTGTTCTTCCCTCCGCGAATCTAGTGTAGGCGCAGCGCTAACATTATTGGGATGATGAGTCACCGTCTCAGAGTGCAGTTCGATTATTGGCTGTCGTCCGTCGCCAGGTGGCCGGCCGGGCTCACTTGGATTTCAGACTCTGTGTTTCAAATTCTAAATGACGATGAACTTATTGAAAGTGTGAGAGAAGAAAGTGTCGGGGAAGAAGATGACCTTAATGTCGAAGTTGCAGCAGAAACGGGACCATCAGCTAGTGAAGTATATGCAGACCTTGAAACTGCGTTGAAGTGGATGGAGCGTCAGCCTGAGTGTGACCACATACAACTTCTCACTGTCAAGCGGATGCGCGATTTGGCTGCCCGAAAATAGATGAAGACTGTCAGAAAGCTTACTTTGATCGACATGTTCAGCAAGCAATATAACTTTCATTTACAGTACGATACGTACATACTGTACAGCACTTGTAAGTACGCTTAACATGTAAAAGTTCTGTCTTATCATTTAATTAAAAGATCTTTTTCTTTAAAAAAAGTTTTTTTTCTCCCATTTTCAACATACATACAGTAATTAATAAATATAGACCTTTTTTCGGAAAAAATCCAATTATCCGAATTTTTGATTATCCGAATGTGGTCCGGTCCCAATTGATTCGGATAATTGGAGTTCTACTGTATTTGAAAAAATATTTTTTTGTTATTTGAAAAGCGTGTTTGAATTGCTATGTCATTCATCAAATTAATATAATTGATTTTCCATTAATTCTCAAGAACATATTTTAATAGGTAATTTGAAGATACATAAAGAAATACTGTGAGCTCCTTTCTCTTCTTATTTTAAAGAAGATGATAAAATAAATTTATAGTCTGATATTGACTGTTTAACGGGACACTTAGTTAAAATAGTAATAACTTTTATTTTGCTTTGTGTTAAAAACGTTTCTTTTTTCTACTGCGAAAATACCAGAAAATTGTGTGTTTTTTAAAAGTTGTTGACGTTTTTATATGTGTCTTGATAATATTCTTATAGAATGCTTGATATTTACCTGAACAAGATTATTTTATGCAAAAAAAAAAGAAAAAAAAAAAACTTATTGACTAGCGTACGTTTACATATTATCCATTCATCTCAGAGAAATGTGGTTACGACATAAAACTGAAATCAAATATAAATTATAAAATATTTTTATTTTATATAATAAATAAATAAATGCATCAACATTATTGAGTTTAAATATTTATATGTTACTAAGCTAGTATTAAATATTCAAATATACACGTATTGATCTTGTAACATGTGAAATTAATGGGGCTAAATATTTAATCATAGTATTACACTTTAGTAAGTATTTCATTAAGATTTCTAAAATTACACATGCTGATAGGTAATATGTAAAATATATTAAAATCACAATATCAAATTGTATAAATATCAATCAAGAAAGTATCGCTTTCACACAATTGATTTAAAACTATATTAAAATTAATTATTTTAATTTGACCATTTTACATTAAAACAATTATTCTTTCATTGCAGTTAAAATGTACAGAACAATGTCTGAAATAATTGATTTAATTTACATAGTTGCTGCCTATTGCAAAGGAAAGTTCAGGGCACAGACTAGAAAGGGTCAATGTCTTCCGCGAACCAATTGGCGAATAAACTAATTAATATTTAATAGAGCAAAGACAGGTAACGATTTGATCCACCTATAGATCATAAATTATAATATTTCGAATATTTTTTGTGTATTTTTACAGTTTAAAATTCTAGAACAAATATTTCAGAGAAAATTCTTGAAATTATTAAACATACTAGATTTTCAAGTCGAGAATCTAATATTAAAGATATATTCATTGAGAGGTTACTTAAAACAGCATTTTAAAATTTTCTTTGAGTCGAAAACATTTGCAAACCCACTTTCATCGAAATTTTGAATCTTATTTTTTAAGGAAAATTCATAATCTGTAAAACATATCAGCTCTATGTTTTTAATAACTCTGATAATCACATTTTTAAAAATGTATTTTCATTCAACTTCACTTTTTGTTTTATTGTCAATATCCTAATAAAAAGGTAGAATTTCAATGACTTCCAGAAACTTTATTTTTTATTAACAAGTAAAATTTAAAAATAATTTTGAATTTTCATAGCAATTAACACTTAAAAAATATTAAATACACGTACATGGAAATAAATGAATATAAAAGAAAGAAAATCCAATATTGTATGTTATACGAAAAAATATTTTGGATGCTTAATTGCAATTTCACCGCGCGATGCAGCACAGAGACGTTTTAATTAAATTCAGAATGTAAAGGTATTTTCGAAAAAAAAATGGTCAGCTAAGTCGAAATTGGGGTTTTATTAGCGTTCATAAAAAAAAGTTTAATTATTGCTCATTTTCTGTCCAAAACAACATAATATTTTTTATTATAAGAATGATTAAATTAAAAGTAAAAATAGGGAATAAAATTTACTTTCTTCAATTGATATTTTGTTATATGTACATTCAATATATTCATTACAAAAAAAATATTTATAATTTAATATTTTCCTTAATTTAATAAATCCATTGTTATATAATGTGAATAGACTTTCCTGCTAAACGAAAAGTTTTTATAAAAAAAATAATAAAAAATTACAATCATGTGTGTCTAAATACTTCTTTTTAAAAAAAATGCAATTTCCGCGAAGATTATTTAAGAAAATCAGAATAATAATTTTCATTAGGAACATTATAGAATTATATTTTCAGAGATGCTTCTTGAGTCAATTTATATATTTTATTTATACCACTATTTCAGAAGAATAATCCTCACTGTGCATATCTGCACCATGTACAAGAAAAATATACCTCAAATATTATTGTTGGAAATAGTAGTACAATAAAATATTTTTTTTTATGTTACCTGTCACTACCCTTTTTCTTAAATGAATTATTTTTAAAACTTTCCAACCTAGTTGAAAAGTGTTTATGGCTTCGGTTTGCCTGGCCGTCTGCCGTCTCTCCGTGCTCTAACTCCCGTAAATATGATCGGATTGCCCTGCAATTTTTATATGTTATTGTCGTTATCTATAGTATGTTCCCTATTTCAACTGCAGTGTGTAGAAATGTGTGTAGTTTAATCCTGTGTATAGTTTTTTTACACACACGTGAGGGGCACTCAAAAGAATTCTGTTACATTACGGTCTATGGGGGAAAATCATATGTGGTTTATTTTAATGATGTTACACAATTTCAAACACATTGTAATTGATATATATATATCACTAAGGTGCATTATAAGAAGCCTAATATGGAATAGGGTGTGCATAGCACTTACAGTTACTTTACAGGGACAGTTGAAAGATTTACGTTACATTACGTCTATGGAGAAAAATCGTTTGCGGTTTAATTAAATAATGTTTCCCTATTTTAAACGCATTGAAATTTTTATATATGACTAAGGTGCATTACAAGAGGCTTAATACAGAATATTGTGTGTATAGCAGTCATCGTTCATTTACAGGGACACACAAAAGAATTCTCTACTGTCTGTGACCAATAATTACTGGAAGTGCGTTTTAAGTTGCTGAACGCGATTTTAAATTTAACTCACTTTTTGTCTATTACGTGGTGTGTATAAATTCTGTAGAACATATACAGGGCAGCACAAAAGTTCGCGAACACATTTCCGTTTATTGACAGAAACTCCAGAAGGAAAATTTTAAACTGTGCTACGTGTTTCCTAACTAAACTAAAATTTAACATCCTATGTAGTATATATACGAATCTATAGATCATATACAGGGCTGAATAAAAGTATTCGGATATTTTTCCGAATTTTGTAAATGTTGGAAATATATGAAGGAACTTCCCGAAATTACGTTTTTAAATATGTTATGCGTTTTCCAAATTATTTACTTAGATGTTATCTTTCAGCTTATTAAACGGTAATGATTTGTAAAATTATTTTGGAAGCGTTGGAAAGTGTTACATAATCTATGCTTGACGCAGAAGTGACTAAGTTTGTTACGTGGATACATCTTACAGGTATAATATCATTGTTAAAAGGCACACAGAATATACTTATGCTTCAAATATTCTTAATATAATTCCTATTTTACATATAATTGGTGCAGATGCATATAATTAAATTGAAATTAAATAGTGAATTTTCTACTAAAAAAATTATTTTAAAAGCATTTTGAATAATTTTTGTTTCTAAGTACAACATAATTTCGGAAATTCAATGCTAAGTACTTTATAGTTTTTAAAATGTTGTTTTTTATTACTAACAATTGTTTTACACAATTATATGAGTCAATTACTTTAGCATGTTCTGTACATTATCAAGCAAGTACAGAGTATTTTTTTTCTTTATTTAAGTCTTATCTCTGTCCAATTGTGATTTTACCGAATAGTATTTATAAGATTTCTATTAAATTTTGAAAAGGATTTTGGAAATCTTAAATAAATTCATGATTTTTATAATGAATTATTTTAAAGAAAAGTACTTGAAGAATATGATCTAGAATATCGCTGAAATGTGTACAACTTTCTCTAAAATCACAGTTTAAAAGTAAAAAAAAAATATTAAATAGTGAATTTTCTTTTAAAAATTTATTTTAAAAACATTTTGAATAATTTTTGTTTCTAAGTACAACATAATTTCGGAAATTCAATGCTAAGTACTTTATAGTTTTTAAAATGTTGTTTTGTATTACTAACATTTGTTTTACACAATTATATGAGTCAATTACTTTAGCATTTTTTTTATTTTCTTTCTTTTAATTCTTATCCCTATCCAATTGTGATTTTACCGAATAGTATTTATAAGATTTCTGTTAAATTTTGAAAAGGATTTTGGAAATATTAAATAAATTCATGATTTTTATAATGAATTATTTTAAAGAAAAGTACTTGAAGAATATGATCTAGAATATCGCTGAAATGTGTACAACTTTCTCTAAAATCACAGTTTAAAAGTAAAAAAAAAAATACATTAAATAGTGAATTTTCTTTTAAAAATTTATTTTAAAAACATTTTGAATAATTTTTGTTTCTAAGTACAACATAATTTCTGAAATTCAATGCTAAGTATTTTATAGTTTTTAAAATGTTGTTTTTTATTACTAACATTTGTTTTACACAATTATATGAGTCAATTACTGTAGCATGTTCTGTACATTACCAAGCAAGTACATGGTATTTTTTTTCTTTCATTTAATTCTTATCCCTATCCAATTGTGATTTTACCGAATAGTATTTATAAGATTCCTATTCAATTACGAAAAGGATTTTGGAAATCTAAAATAAATTCATGAATTTTTATAATGAATTGTTTTAAAGAAAAGTACTTGAGGAATATGATCCAGAATATCACTGAAATGTGTACAATTTTCTCTAAAATCACACTTTAAAAGTAAAAAATATATATATATATATTAAATAGAGTTTTTTTATCAGTCTATAACATTTTTTCCAACCTATATATGAAAGCCTGGCGTGAAGGCATTTCTTTTAGATATACCCATACTCTAAACCTATGAAATATGCGAATAACGACTTCAACATTTTACCTCAAATGGAAGACTCTTAACAAAGATAACTGCTTTGTCACAGGTAATATATTTATATAAAATAATTTGAAATGATTAAAAAATTGATTCAATCAAACCTACCAACGCTTTTAACCTTATATATAAATAACTGTTACTTATCCATTTTATAAAGCGTTCTAATTAGTCAGGATGGAGATAAAGGTATGGTAACCTCATCGGATTTGTAGAATTCTGCTAAATGTTAATTTTTGTTATGAAAGGTCGAACGAAACTTTGAAAATTAATATTTTTTTAATCGTAATTTTGATAATTGGTATCAGCACTATTAACAAACAAAGATTTCATTAGACTGGTAAAAAATAACGTTTATTGTTAAAAAAATGTAAGGAATCTGGTAAAGTAACGGTAATTTTTTCTTGACAAAATATAACGTTTTATAATATGGTAAAGTAAATATTTTACAGAAGTACGGTTGAGTATCTCAACAGTTTTCTAAAGGGAATTACAGATAACAAAACACAATTTTAGGCGAATTTTTCTACCTATATTAATATTATAATGAAGTAACGTCTGCATGTTTCTTTGTGCGTTTGTTAGTAAGGACTAATCTGTGGAAGTACCAAACCGATAAAAAAAATAGTGATGGGTAAATGCTGATGAACATCTCTGCTCCATTATAGGCTATTTTATTTTTTGATGTAGGTAAAGTAACTTTCAGGGGGCTGCTGAGCATTGACAAAAAACATTATGAAAATGCGATTTCTGCTATATTATTGGGACTAGAAACTTTAAATTTGTTGTAATTATTACATTTATGATGTAAATACTCGCTATGAACGTTTAAAAAAAATGATCGAAATTTTAAATGTTTAAATGAGCTGAAAATTTTCTATAAACGTTCTGATTTATGATTTATTTCGAACTGATAGGATTAGAAACTTTGATTTTGACATGACTTTTATTTTTGAGACGTAAATGCTTTTCACAGAAAAAAATCACAGAAAATTTTTGAAAATTTTTGAAATGCAAAATGGTGCAGGAACAAATAACTCCCTGAAATTGTGAAATCTGTGACACTGATGGAGGTAAAAACTTTAAATTTTGCGTGGTCAAGATATAAATGCTTGCTAAAATCTGTTTCTAACAAATTCAAATATTTAAAGGGTAAAAGGAACGAAAAATGCTCAAAAAACGTTCTATATTGCAATTAATTTTGAACTGTTAAGGCTAGTAACGTGAAACTGTGTACATAACGGTTACTTTAAGACGTAAATACCCATAACCGAACAATTAAAAAAAAATCGAAATATAAAAGGGTGGAGGATCAAAACGCTTTCTGAAATTGCGATTTCTGTGATACTCTTAATAAAATTTTGAAATTTCGCTCGTTGGTTACTTTTAAGATGTATATAACCTTAAAAAATAAGTTTCTAAAAATATTAAAATTTATGGTGTCAGGTATCTTTGAAAATGACAAATTACATGTAAATGTGACCCTATTATGGATGGCAATAATTTCATATCTGATTAACTTTTCAATATGAAATTTTAAAAACACGCTAAAAGAGATAGATGCGAATAGTTAATATTCAGAAAAATTCTAGATGTATAAAAAATATTTTATTTATTTTTAATTTTAATGCTTCTTTAGTAAAGCAATTCATCTTCTGTTCATATCGCGCAAGGTTTCTCACAACTCAATTATCAGTGCCTAACAGATATATTGAATAGGAGTACAATATTTGCTAAAAATTAATTATATTGGGAAAAATATAATAACTAGTTCCTAAAAAATTACTTAAAATTTTGAAATTTGTTTAACAAAAATAGTCATAAGTTCTCACCTAATGAAAATAATAGTAAGTCCTTTTGTGTATCTATAATGTTTATAACTTCAGTCAAAATTTCAAGAAATTCCATCTAGGCATTTCTTAGGAATTATGCGCACAATTATAAGAATCACAGTTTTGAGAAAATTATATTTGGATCACATGAAAAGATTCCTAAACTATTTTCGACCAAACATCCCTTCTAAAGCGAATTTTTGCATGCATTTTCTTTTAAAATTTTTTAAACAAATTAATTTTAATATAAGCTATTGATTTTGTTTTGTATTTCTTGCACTTTCAAATGATGCTATAAAGGTGAATTGAGCGTTCTAAATCATTTTAAATTAAGATTTATTTGGAATTTTTAGAGGTAGAAACTTGAAATATATAACAAAATTAAACTTATTTTTCCCTAAAACAATCGAAATACCTCATGCAATTTAAATGCATCACAACTGGTTGATACACAACCAGTATATATATATATATATATATATATATATATATATATATATATATATATATATATATATATATATAACTATATTAACCGAAACAGTGAAAATAAAAATGACTAAATAAAAAGTCTATGAATGTGATATTATGGGATATTCAGAGAAGCGACATATCAACAATTAATAGTGAAGGTGTGTTTATTTCATCTTCATCATAAGACTAAAAATCTAAATATCAAGCTATCTCTATCCTTCTCCATATCCCTCCTCTCTACCTCTGCATCTCGCTTCCCTTCCCTAGCTTTTTTTCCCTATCCTTCTTATCTCAAATCCCCTCTCCCTAACCTTCTCTCTTTCTCTCTGTCTCTCTCTCTCTTTCTCTCTCTCTAACAGATTTTATTAATTATATTAAATGTATAATATATAAATTTGCCAGAATTCTATATGATATTATAATGCAATAAAAACATTGATTTTGAGATATCGCTAAACCTTTAATCACTTATCCAAACAAAATATTTATTGTTTTAAAACAAAATTTACCATCGTATTTTTCATTGCTATCTCTGAAAATGTAGTTTTTTTTTCCAGTTAAAAGCATCTATATCCTCATATTTTCAATATATTCTCAATATCCTTAGGCTCTTATTTATATTTAAAAAAGAATTCGAAACGAGGGAGGAAAGGCAAGTTCCAGGACATCAAACAAGTTATACATTTCAGGATTTATACTGTGGATCACACTACCAGTTCTACATTGTAGCATACAATGCCGTAGGTAAAGGAAAAACGAACGAAGTTATTGCAGGAAAGACTTCCGGATCAGGTATTCCTATTTCCAGTTCAATCCTTTATGCTTTTTCAGAAATAAAAGAAATCTTCAATATATTGTAATATTTTTTCTCTCCTCTATACTTATAATACTTTTTTCATGTTGAATGTGCTTTGATTTGTTGCTAGTAGAGTCGCGTTTATTAACATTTATATGAAGGCTCTGGATTTTAAAAAAATGAGTAAATAGATATAAGTTTAGAAAAGAAACAGTAGCTTGGAACTAGTATTTTAAAGAATAGTGCTAACTCTTTTGGATGCAGAATTCACAAACTAAATAATATATTTTAAAATTTATTATATGTCTGTAAATACTTCTGAAATCAATATAATTCATTTAAAATATATGCTGGTAATATAATTAGAACTGACATTTACTATTTTCGTCGAAATAAAATAATTTGTATTAAGTTTGTAATCAGTTATAATTTATTTTTGGCACGGATTTCATTTGTTTACTGCTTTTTCATATTTCAGAAAATCATTTTTATTTTCTTCTATATATATAAGAATAAAATATTTTAAATTCAAATTTTTTAGACTTCCTTTTTTTGCTGTATTTAAACGTTTTTCTATGTTCTGAATATGATTTGTCTAATTTTCGAAAATGTCTGTCTGTCTGTTACTTTATTAGACTCAGTACGACAGAATGTTTGTGGCCGCCTCCCCTCAAGATCTAATTGACGGAATTTAATTATGTTCATTTTCTGTTATACAGGAAAAAAAAATTATGTTGATTACGTTCGGATGCGTACTGCCTAACAGGTGGCTATGTTGTTTTTAATTCCAAACAGGGGGCGCTATTGTTTTTATCTTCTTTTAATTCAATGATCACTGAAACTTTGTCTTAAGTTGGAAGTAATTAACTATGCTTTATAGTCATAATCTATTATTCTATTATAAACGAATATATTAGTATGGTATAGAAGAAAGTTTTGTGAAGACCAAAGCATAGTATTTGGAAAATGTCTGTATGCTAGTCTGTATGAGACACATTTTGTTGCTGCCGATCTTTCTGAAGAACGAATGCACAAAATGTCATCAAACTTCATACTTGGTTAGACTT
This sequence comes from Maratus michaelseni, assembly GCA_963931845.1. Lineage (NCBI taxonomy): Eukaryota > Metazoa > Arthropoda > Arachnida > Araneae > Salticidae > Maratus > Maratus michaelseni. The sequence goes on along the minus strand of OZ007593.1, from coordinate 194,429,092 downwards.
TGACAAATGAAGATTCTTATTAGGTTTGGATGTATACCAAAAAAAGCTGAATCTTTCTGGATTTCCATAATAGCAATATCTGGAGATCTAATTCATGGAATTTCGAAACAATATATGTTGGCTTCATTTTGGTAAATATCGCCCAACAAGTCGCGCTGTTATGCTATGTTCTGCATGATTTTTGACAAAGCTAAATATCGGCGTCTATGGGATGGAATTTCATCAAATTTCATATTCAGTTATACCTTGACACAAGAAGCGACGGATTAGGTTTCGATGTTTATACTCCAAGAAATGGCGCTGCTTTGCTATTTTTTCACGATTTTCCATGATACGTATACTATATACCAGCACCTATGTGATGGAATTTCATCAAACTTGGTATCAAGTTATACCATTAGATAAAGTGCTACTGCTTAGGTTTGGTTGCATCTTCTTCAATAGGTTGTGCTGCTATGCTGTGTGTTTAATGATTTCCATGGTAGCTGTATTCTCCATTATGTGGTATGAAATTTCACCAAGACTTTGATAAAAATTACGTTGATTTAATTTTTACTTTGTTCCCTAGATATAGACAAAGACATGCTAAATTTATACGATAAACATTCTAGAGGTATCTCAGTTTCAACTGGGTACAAATTCACCGATTTCGTTTAATTGAAATTATTAATTAAACATTTATATTTTCGTTCAATTCTGTATTTAAGTACCCAAAATGGGGAGCTGTTGAAATCTGTCTTTATTTATTCATTAATCTCTGTAACTAGGAGTTAAATTCATGGAAATATTACTCTACTAATATACTCTACTCCCTAATTATTTGTTTGTAAAAGTGCTATTCAAATTAATATATTAAAATAATATACATATAGCTAGAAAAAAAAAATATATATAGAAGAAAATGTATGTATAGAAGAAAATTTTGTGATGGCCACTGCATACTAATTAAGTCTCTATGCATCCGTTAATGTGTGCAGATTATTGTGAGTTATGCATAAACAATGTCAAATGTAATATTATTTTTCCTCTCACGAAATAACAACCGATTTAAAGGCATACTTCTCTAAAGCTGTAAAAATGATTACCTAAAAAAGGACCCATTAAGATGCTATTTTCTTCCTAATTAGGATGACTTTTGAAAACAGAATACGTAAGCAATATTTGAAAGATTGTTTTCTAAAATTTGTATACGATAATGAAAAATATTTGAAACGAATTGCTCAGTAATCCAATGCTAAGATTCGAAATTTTCAAGCATCCAATGATTATTCAACATACAACTTATTTAAATGTCCGTAAAATAATTTTTGTCATTATTTTATTTCGTTATTAATTGCTAATATCTGTAAACAAATATGGTTTAGAGGAATTAAGATATTTGAAAATTTTAATTAATATATATTATGAAATAAATTATCTTATATTTTTGTTGCAATGTTCAGGTATTTTATTGTAGCACTGTGATTAAAAATAATTCAATTATACAGTGGTTAATAATTGCATGTGAGAAAAAGGAAAAAACAAATATATATATATATATATATATATATATATATATATATATATATATATATATATATATATATATATATATATATATATATACGTTTACATAAAATTCAGTAAAATTTTAGATATATAACATATTCACCTGTCAAAATGGAAACACAGCTAAAGACATATCTTAATCGAATATGACTATTATTATACTACACATCAGTGTGTGATAGTATAATGTATCATTAACTGAAGAGTACAGAAATAATGTATTTTCCTGATGTCGAAATTCAGAAAATGAATAGAATTTAGACATAGTTCTCAGCAATTTCAAAATTATTATAATATTATTCACTTAATCTTATTTAGATACAAGTAGTAATATATAATTTACTATATTAGATTATCAAAGTTTCTACGAATTGAAAAATACTCGGTTATATTAAAAACTTAATGTAGAGAAGGTGACATAGCTTTATATTTTTACTATTCTTTATTTCTATTATTCCTTATATCTTTACTCATAGCAATTATTATATATTGCAAACATTGGGCATTATACAAAACTCAAGATTTTTGTGCTACGTCGAGTGGGATACAGTTTACTATGTATTATTTTATAGCAAAATCCAATGACGCAATTCTAAAGTCGATATGGTCCCTTATTACAAAATTACGCCAGGTAATATGAGTAAAAAGTCGTAAATTCCACTTTGAGTTAGCACAACATTATTGCATTTATTTTTTATGCCTTGCAACTATATAAAGCAACACAACTTGATCGTTTAGATAGTGAATCATAAGTTATTGATAATCTACACCAGGATCATCCAAAAAGTGTGAAGATACCTCAAAATCATACTCAGATGTCACTTAACTGAGGTAAGGGAACTGAGGTTAGAGACGAATTGCATTAATTGCATTCTTCATTTATGCAGAGGCTTACGTTTTAAGCCGAGAGTTGGGGTCCTTTGATCCAATAATAAATACGAGGAAGGTTGAAGTTTGGTGGGGACCAAGGACATAAACGAAGGACAGAGGATTCCGCCAAGTTACCGGTTCAAGTGTTCCTTTCTGTTTCGAATATTCTATCCTTGTAGTCAAACCAACCTCTCTGATACTTTTGCCGGTAGTATGCGAGTACTTTTTTGTAGTAAATAAATACTTAAATATGTAGCAATATTTAATTTTTTACAAATTGTTTTTTTTTCTTATTTCAAATATTGAATGAAAACCTTATCCAATGTTTGACTTTATTTTTCTTATCCACCTCCTTATCATAAACCCTTTTCCTGTTTACATATTCTTAAGAGGAAAATGTATTCTTCATCTTAATTACAATGTTAAAACAATGACATGAAAGCCTATACTATCTTTGCATATGTGTTTAGCGGATTTGACACAGCTAGTGGCATACAAGGCGGAAATTTACAGAAATCACCCACTGGTGGACAGCCAACCGTAAGGTATATGAGCAATAAGTCCACATGAGGAAAACTATTTCCATCCCCCACCGCACCATGGCCAAATGATCGGACAGTGGAAGCAGCAGGTGATGGAAACCCCCCTTCCCACACACACACATAAATACACAGCCATCACACCAGACACCCGAGAGAACCAGAGAGGTAAGCTGTTGATCGATTCTATTCCATCGACGAAGTTTTATATTGAATTTAAAGATATATACAATACCAATAACATGAAAGGAATTAATAATATGAAAGGAACACTTGCTAAATGTGAAAACTCCAACAAAAGCTTCTAAACATGCGTACAAAGAGAAAAGCGCGTGTAGAAAAAAATTGTGCTGAAACTTTGAAGTTTATGAAAGTAGAAAATAAAACCTAATGTAAAATCAATAAAAATTACAATGTTAATTAAAATAATAATAATAATAAAACAATTATTTGAACATTAAAACTCGAAAAGTATAGTATTTACGGTCTATCTCTAAGATATATTTCCGATCTCAGCCCACACTGTAGAATTGTGAATAAAAACAAATAAGATGGAGAATAGTATGGAGAAATTTTCAAAATATCATTGGGGTTATCTTAATAATTACAATAGAAAAACAATTTGTTAATATAAAAGAGGATATGCAAGTTAAAGCTTCGTTTAATTTATAAATAAAATCTTAATAATGTATTTGTGATTGCAACTAGATGTGCATATAATAATAAAAAACAAAACAAATTTCCAAGATAAAACCCTGATTGTTTTATGTTACTCGATACATTGTAAAAAATAAAAATAATAATTCCTGGAAAAAATGAGCTGTTATATGTCATAATGTTTAAAGAAATATTTCTAGAAATTAAATATTAGAAACTCTACGGATATCTTCTAGGTAGTTTGATTCACATAATGATATTTTTAAGATGTTTTATCTTAAACAATTTAGATTAGAAAGACAGATTTACCATGAAATTCTGAAATTATTTCAGAGAAATGTTGCATAAATTTTACTAGGAATTTGAAAAAATAGAAACAATATTTAGAAACCTCAGAAAATCAAATAAACAGATCTTTGTTAAGATATAATTTATTTATATATCCCAGTTATTATTGAATTCGATAAAAACGTCGAAATGGAAACAGGTATTAACGAAAACGTGGTTATTGATATTCCTGATAAAAACTGAAATTTCATTTTTTGCGTTGAACTTAAAAAATATATAACATTACACGAATTAACACTGAAATTAAATTCTTTATATTTCATTACTTGCAATTCTTAATTTTCCAATTAATTCTTTTACTCACGTTTGACATTTATTCATTTTTTGTGTATAAATAACTCTACCAGCCGTGCATACTCAAGTTTAATGCGTTTCAATTTTAAAGATCTTACAAATTACACTTTCAAAAGAGAATAAAATATTAGTTCAAAATAATGATATCGGATGAGGATACATATACAGTATATTATTACAGAAAATATATTTTTCATATTCAAAAAATAAAATGTTTTAATTAAAAATGGAAAAAAAGTCAGATAACAAAACCCAATTATATTTATATAGTAACAGATAAAGGATATGCATTATTATGTCTGAAAAACACTTTTAATCACAGAAAATTTAATTCACTATTTACTTCATTTTCACGCAAAGAAAATGTGAGAAAGAATATTTTTGATACTGTGTAATTACACATAATAATCTAAAAATAGTCAATGTAAAGGAAATGCTGACTTCTGGGAGAAAATTAACAGCGCAATTTAATTTAACACTTTGTCGCATTAAAAGGAAGAAATGTGAATTATGCAAATTTACTCTATTGAATTTAGATGGCTGCGATACGAAAATGCTTTGTTTCCAAAAGCGGATAGTCAAATTTAGGCTTCGTCTTATTTCCTGTGTTTCTAAATTAGATTCCCGTTTTCGGGACGACAAAACTGGTATAAGAATAAGGATGTCTGTAATGGAACGGAAGAAAGATTAGCTCCGAAAGTGGAAGCCACATACAATACCAACTATATTATATTTTGCCTTATACTATGAAAACTAATTTACAATTTCTGCAAGCAAATATATTATTACTAGGCAATTACAAGAAACTTTTTCAAGATGCTGTATTTTTAAATGAAATTTAGCAAAAATAAAACTGTTTTTATACCAATACACGATCAATGATGAGTGAGTGACAGGTGACCACCGGTCACTTATCCATCACTTACCCATCACCTGTCATCTGTCAATCAAACTGGGATTTACTCAACTTTTTCCTCCCGATGGCGCAGAACCCCTATTTTTCTTTTACTACGTGCTACTTCCTTATACACTCCTATTCTGCTAAGTTGGTTGTAAATAATGTGTTTTCATATATATATTTTTTTTTATTTTAGTGCTGCCACCTAATGAGCATAACTCAAACTTGTATTTTTTAATTAAATTTTTCTAGATTTCACCATGGCCGGAGTTGAACTAACTATCGGTCGGTTAGTAGGCATATGTTATGACTATTATACGAGTCGGTACTTGATTTGTGTAGCGAATGGGGGTGAGATAATAGAAATGGCTTCAAATAAGGGTAGCTTTATGAGTTTAGAAGTTGGTTTTTTGAAATGATTTGCTGGCTTTTTATTGATTTAATGAATTAATATAGAGGTATGAAGTGGATAGTTTTGTTTTGTATCGTTAAAGAAATATAACTCTTGGTTTATTATATTTATTAATTAATAACAATTAATTAATAACAATTATTTAATAACAGATACAAGTATAAGTTTATATTATCTTCAGATATTGAAAAAAGGTTTTGGAAATCAATTAGTTTTAAATAGTATGAAATAGATTATGGAAAAGGTGACATTAGTTTAATTAATTTGAAATTAATAGTTGAAACATTTTCTGCTTTTGTATATAAGTAAAGCCTTTGCCTTGTTTGGTTAGCATATTATGAAGTAATAATAGTTAATATAATAAAATTATGGCTAATTGTTTAAATAACTGTTAGAATTATGGTTTAGTCTAACTATGTTTAAGAAATTATACTGATGAATAAAAACAAATATAAGTACTATGAGATTCGAGAAAGTGATTTTTACACCAGTTTTACAAAAACGTTCTGCGATATTAAAAGAAAGACGTGTTCCATGTCTGCTCCGTGTTTTACTTGAATCTGTTTGTAAGTATAACTTTATTTCTATTCATTGTACATATATATATATATATATATATATATATATATATATATATATATATATAGATAAATATAATAGAAATAAAGTTATACTTACAAACAGATTCAAGTAAACCACGGAGCAAACATGAAACACATCTTTCTCAGTCAACAACATAAGGAGAAATGACCAGTGACATCACTTTAGAGGAAAGGGATAGCGTCATCTAGCATATCATACTGGTCTGTGATTGGTTAAGAATTGTAGGGTAATTCTGTTATCTCCCCCACCCAACCCCACGTTAAGCAGGTTACAGCTTGTCAGCAAGGAAATGACATAGGATGTCGCCACCATGTCGAGGAAGGGTATTGCTGCAGGATTTCGTCATCACGACTTGATTTTGCGATGACTTATGCTTTTAGAATCACGACTTGATTCAGTGAAGGTGAATGATTTTAGAATCCCGACTCGAAATTGTAATGAGGAATGGTTTTAAGAACCACGATTTAAAACTGTAATGCGTTTTTGAACGAGAGAGAACTGTGCGTGTCAGTCGAGTAATGAATGACCTCACTCTTTCGGTGTTGACTTATGAGTAGAGTTGCAAAGGCTAGAAAAAACCCAGTTTAAACCTGGAAATAAACCGGGTTTTTTGGGAATAATTTCGGTTTTTTGGGAATAAACCAGGTTTTTTGGCAATAAACCTGGGAATAATCCGGTTTTTTGCAACTCTACTTATGAGGATCTCCCGCTAGAAGTATAAATAGGGTTGAAAATTATTATTTTCACTATTTAATGATTCATATCGCTAGTGATTGGACGTGTCTTAAAGAACTCCTGCCTTTATCTAAGTAATTTTTGGTTAAGATTGATGTTTTAAAAGTTCAACATTTTCCTGATATGGATGCTCATATGTCTACTGAAGACGCTGTTGATATACAGTCTGTTAAAAAGATGTTTAAATGTGTTACCTGTGAGAAGACATTTTCAACGTATTTTAACCTGAATCGACATATGAAACTTCATTTGGGAGAGAAGTTACATATCTGTGATGTCTGTGTGAAGTTTTTTGGAAGGAGAACGACATTCTAAAACTCATAGTACCAATGAACAATCTTCATTGAAGTGTGATCAGTGTGAGCGGGTTTTCACACGGAAAGATAATTTGAAACATCATTTAAAGTCACATCAGAATTCAACATTCCCTTGTCAGGATTGTGATAAAATGTTTGGACGAAATTATGAACTGAACAGCATATACGCACCCAACACTCTCTCACACCTCTTGTGAGTGTTAAATGAAAAATGACTTTGTCTAATGTAAAGCCAAAAAAGAGAAAACAGTCTGATGGGCTTAATGTATTTAAAACATGAAGAAAGTGATTTAGAGGTATTTCATACACACTTACGATATGAGATACATGAACGCTTAGTAAGTGAATTTCAAGAAAAGGGTGCCATTAAATGGTATATGGTAGAAAAAATATCACTTGAACGTATGACAAATAATGAGGAGATGCAAGAAATTGAATCCTTTTTTCGATGATCATGTATAACCTAACTTATTGAAGAATCTATACAACAGCACATAAAAGAAGGATTCTCCAAAATAACAAAATCTTTTGAAGATTTTTTACAAAGGGGATCTGGATGGAAAATGAGAAAAAATCATCATTTAGAACTCAAGATTGCTAAATATCATCATCTCGCTGCAAGTTCATACATCCCATTATCTAAAAAACTGGATGATAAGAAAGCAGTGTTTAACATAAAAAACGAAAACAATAAATGTTTGGTATGGTGTCTTTTGGCGTTTAAACTAAACTATATATATATATATATATATATATATATATATATATATAATCTACTTATCTGTATCATAATTTTTAACCTTTGAATCAATAGCTTCATTATCATTAGGATTTTCACAGATTTCTTGATATGTTTTCAGTCTTGCAACTAATCCCATCCTTTTTTTTTACATTTATTTTTTGCCTGAAACTGTTGTAAATTCTGTAAAATGGACCCATATATATGGGATAATTTTTTCTACCTGCCATCATTGCGTTAAATTTATTTTAATATCTGCTCATATATGTGTGTTGATCTTACTCTATATATACATAATATACATATGTTATATGTTACATATGTATATATGTTATATACATGATATACATATGTTATATGTTACATATGTATATATGTTATATACATGATATACATATGTTATATACATGATATACATATGTTATATGTTACATATGTATATATGTTATATACATGATATACATATGTTATATGTTACATATGTTACATATCTTACATATGTTTTATACATATGTGTTACATATGATTTTTACATATGTTACATATGTTTCATACATATGTGTTGCATATGATTTTTACATATGTTACATATGTTTTATACATATGTTACATATGATTTTTATATATTTTACTATTGTTACATATGTTACATATGTTTTATACATATGTGTTACATATGATTTTTACATATGTTACATATGTTACATATGTTTTATACATATGTTATATATAAATAAATATATATATATATATATATACCTGTGTGTATGTGTGCGTGTGTGTTATATATCTATATCTATATATATACATATGTTATATATTTAATAATTAAAACTTAACTTTAAAAAAATATAAGAAAAGATTAAAGAAATACTATTTGACAAAAAAAACTTTAGAAAAAGTTTTTTTTTTGGAAAAATGTATAACTTAACAAAATTAAAAAAAAAAGGTTTTAAACAATTTATAACTTACAAAAAAGTTTTAAAAAAATTATAACTTACAAAAAAGCTTTAAAAATTTATAACTTACAAAAAAGTGTTTAAACTTAACCTTAAAAAAAAGTTTAAAAAATTACTATTTGAAAAATATTTAGAAAAATATATTACTTATAATTTTTTTATAAAAAGTTACAACTTGGAAAAATAAGTTAAAAAAAATACAGCTTAGCTTTAAAAAAGTAAGAAGTTGAAAAAGAAATTACTATTTAAAAAATAATTACAAGATTAAAAAAAAACATACTTAAAGGTTTGTATGTGTAGGTGAATAGACGAATGCATATGGATAAGAATAAGTTTTAATAAAATTTGTAAAAATAAAATTTCATGTGAAAGTTTTGTGTACAAGTTTTAAATACGTACACATGTTTAAAATTAACAATTTTTAAACAATTTTTAAACACTTTACAAGAAAGGCTTATTTGTAATAGAAGTATTTTAAAAAATTGATTATTTACAGAACAATGTTATCACTACATTATTAGAACAAATCAGTATTTTCTCGCTCATTAATTTCCCAATGTCCATATGCTAAGCTGGATATCCCATCATCTAACAAGTTGCGCTTATCGACAAAAGGATTTAGACTAATCTTATTCTGAGTTAGTGTGTATAGGTGATGGTCATCTTGGGCGATCCATGCTTGTTTTTTGATGTCATAGACACTCCAAATAGTCGTCATTCTTTATTTTCTGACGAACAATCTTTGTTGACACGTCTTTTGTTCGCTTACTTACTTATTTCATGGATTTTAATGAATACATTTTAGCCCTTAGACTAACAAATTCAAGCGATAATTCACAATTTAGCTCGTCCTTAAACTTACCAGTCACCTTTTTGTTATCATAAGAGAATAAATTATGGGATTTTGGATAATCGGAGAAGTCAAACAAATCACGATGTTGCTTCATGTCATCAAAAATGTTGTTTGTTTTTATATGATAAGTTAAGGAATCTGTATCAGAAAAGAAGTGTCGCTTGACTTTTGTATATGTTTTTTACATACCCATAATGAAATTTAAACATTAATAATTTAGATAGCTCTGAAATTGTGAATCCGACACAAATAGACCGATTCATTAAAATACTAGTTTTAAGTTGTTCTACAGCACTCAAATCTCATCAAAGGTTTTAAAGGATTTAAATGAGGGTGATTCCACTAGTTTTTTGGCCCTTTTTTCATCATTACGCAATACAGTATTTCGCCTTTTTCGAAGATTTTCCATAGTTTTACCAAAAACAGAATTGTTCATCAACTTAAAAAACATTCCTTTTCAAAAGAAGATTTTGCTTCCTTTCTTTTTTGAGTATTAAATGCAATATATTTTTCTAGCCAAGGTGCCTGTTTAAGTTTTATGGTTTTATGCACAGTTGTAATTTTTAATCCGAGCTGCATACAATATTTTAAGTTGCGATAATGTACTATATAATTCTTCTTATTACTCAAATTGGGTATACGTTTAGGTGTTCCTACGAATTTTCTTTGATTCTGCAAGTTTTGTGCATAGAGAGACAGCATTGATTCTTCTACAGTGACCTTCTCTGGAGCAGCAGGGTATTCGTTATGCAGATGATGAAGATGTTTCCGATATTCCAAATCTACCTCGAAGAGGTACCCATTTTCAGAATCATCAGATAAAGACAAAATCCACTCTTCTGTAACATGACTTATTCCATACCATTCAAATTCACCGTAGGGCAAAAATTGGCTCATAGCCCACCCATATAGGTTATTAGCATCCCAGTACATGATGTAACTGGGTGCCTCATTTTCCTTATAATCGGGTGAATCGGGGATGTTTGCCCGAGCATATCGTTGACTGGTCATGCTTACACCCTCGCGAATACCATTTTGGAACATCAACAGCATGTCGATGTCAGTCAACATTTCAAGGGGGTATCTGATTTTTAAGGCATGCTTGCCAGGCAAGAGAAGGTGCAATAAATAGATGAGAGGGATCAATTTCGTAATATTGCTGACATAATTTCCTAAAGTTTAGAAATACGTCAGCAGGGATGACCACCTCAGGAAATCCGGCCTAAGCCTTAGAGTTTGTGTGCAATCCTGAGGGGCTGACACGCCTCTATCTCCAGCGATACCACAGTTACAGAATTATGTATGCAAGTTTTACAATATAATATTACAATTTTTCTTCTTCTCACAAGTTTTACTTTTACATGCTATTTTCTTTGTACTGAAAGTAAATGAATTTTGTCTGGTAATACAGTTATTACTTTCATACATACGATTATTATTATTATTTCAATGTATACAGAATATACAATTTCCTGATGAGCTATTTACAAATACTGTGCAGGCACCATGCTTAAAATTATTATTGTTAAAACAGGTAAAATGATCATAGGGGTAAACCCCTTTGCGTGTCAGTAAAGACAAATTTCTATTTTGTGGGAAATTTTCTCTAAGTATGGTGAATTGATCAGCTCGAAGATTTTTAACAAATTTATCCAATGATGTGGGTAAAAATTGGAAAGAATCAATAAATGCCATCTGAATAGAACATGATGGTTTTCTTAAATTAAAGGTTATATAATTTTCCATAGAAGAAGCAATAACGTCAATTTGATGGTCTTTAAATTTTCCTAATTTATTCATAATATGATGACAATCATAGTTTTTCAGGTTGTGGAATATAACAGGTATTGTTTTACACTGCTTATAGTTAAGATTACAGTTCACATGAGCAGCTCCTCTAAACGCACCTGAAATATGGCAGTGGTCTCTTGCACGGTTCTCACCTAAGGCTTTTTTTCCATATATGACAGTGGGTCGCCTTTTGAAACTCGAGTTTTTCTTCAGCTGATAATTCAATGGGTTTCACATCTAATAACTTTTGTCCCAATATTTCTTTATCTTGCATCATTCGGTTTAAAAAATGTTTTACACAGTCTTTACCACGATATACTTCAAATTTCTTCACACATGTTCCATCGGGTCCAATAACCACATAAGCGTACCCACATGGAAAGTGGTAAGTTGTTTTCTCAGTGAAGGATGACACCGAAGAAAGTGTGGCAGTTGCAATTGGTATAAGTAAGCTCTCAAAGTCAGCATAGATGGTATAGGCAACAGGGTGTTGCAGATGAATACCACAAAACCGAAGTATATTGTTTATTTACTAGGCATCTTTATTACTTGTGCAGCATGGCGAGAACAATATTCGTCATGTTTATCCAAAAGATATTGTCTTGAAAATCGATGTAAACATCGATAACAGTAATGGGTGGCGGCTCTATGCTTGGTCAAATCTCCTAAAAGCCTTGAAAAGCTGCGTATAAGCCAATAGTGTTGCTTTTCACCATCACTAACCAGTAAAAAATTTATCACATTACAATCTTCTCAAGGGGAAACATAAAGGGGATACACTCCTTCATCTTCATCTTCATATCCAAACACATACCCCAATGATACATCTGATACAATATTACTGTATATATATATATGTATGTAAGTAATTCAAATATGTTTATATTAATAAAAATAGATTAAACATTTATACATAATTTAATGAAAAGACAATTTTAAACAATTTAAAAATTACAAGCTTATAATATAAGATACAATTTCGAATGAGCCTGTGATAAAACTTTTATTTCAGTTATCTTATGTTTTAAAATTATTAACGTTTAAAAAATTAATCATTATAAATTTAGTTTTATAAAATATGTTTATATTTTATTTAAATATGTTTATGTTAATAAAAGTAGAATAAATATTTAGATAACTTAATGAAATGACCATTTTAAATAATTAAAACTAATATGATAAAAATAAGACACATGCTTCAAAGATTCTGTAATAATAAAGTTATTTCACTTTTTTAAATTATTAATGTTTAAAAAATTATTATAAATATATCTTTTAAATATGTTTATATTTTATTTTATGGATTAACCACTCATATCATGTAGTAGACAATAGAGGTTATGCAATATTACTGTGGATACTCCTAGGTAAGAAATAAAAAGAAAATCTACTGAAAATGAAGGGCTAACTACAAAAAAATGATAGCTACGTATTTAAAATCAAGTAGTCAAAAGAACATTATTGATGAAAATGTAACTAAATTTGTTTATGCAACCAATTCTTCTTTCTGCAGTGTTGAGCATTAAGAATTTAAAAACATGAAATATTTTCTGGTACTACGTTCTGGTATTACTTAGATGGGTGGTAAAATGTCCTCAATAGCCAAACAATTGTGCAACTGTTAGTACTTCTGTTGGAAATTTATCTCTGTTAGATTCGATTGACACATCAGAGCATCCTCACCCAAAATAAGGTGTGGTTATAATTGCTCAAGAAATTATATCCAAATGTCAGTCTGAATTCAATTCTTTTATCAACAACACTGTAACTGATATTGCTGCTAATGTTAAAAGATTGCGTGAAAAGTTTGAAAATATTACCTTATTACTTATGGCTGCGCTGCACATCTTTTAAAATTATTAACTAGTGATTTCCAAATTCCTGATGTGAAGGAAGATATAGTTCATAGTGTTACATTGTTCAGAAATAATCCCTTTGTTGCTTCCAAAGTTAGTAATGCAACACGATGTTCTCTGGAGTACTATGATTGACTGTCTATTAACTTATATAAAACATTGGGCAACATTAATAAAAATATGTGAAGAACATAGAGACAAAATTGATAAGGTTGTCCGTAGAATTTTTTTTAATTTCTCGATTAAAAGAATTGGGGGGGGGGAGAGATTTGATTAACTGACTAAAAGCAATTACTATATCCTTAAATGCAGTATAGAAAGATAATTCTTCCACTTTTGGTGCTCTTCATATATGGAAAAAACTTGAACAGATATTGATTGAACAAACGCTTCATACAAATAACTTTAAGTTTTTAACAACTCGATATGATAACGCACTTGGTGCACCTCATATTCTAGCATATTTAATAGACCCACGTTTTTAGGGTAGCAAGTTAACTGAACTTGAAAAAAGAGGGGTTTGAATTTTCGCAAATAAAAAATATTCAACTTCTTTTATGTATTTAATCAGGAATTTTTTATCTTTGGTAGATCCTTTTTTATGATTTACTTTTTGAGGAAAGCATCACATATCAAATTCACATTTGGAATGGAGGAGGGTTCAATTTAAATAAAGTGTTTGTGCAGCTGACCAAAATACTACAAAGCAATTGCTTTCTGCAGTAGCTATTTTCTGCTTCTTTAAAAATAATATTTTTTTTTCGCATGGCTTAGTGAACTCTACACTTTGAAGCAAGTTAAGTCATAAAAAAGCAGAAAATAAAGTTTTTCTCTGCGCAGCATTAAACTTGCTTTAGCTAAAATTATGATTACATTTTCTGATTTAAAGTAAATAGATAATTTGTTACATTGATACTTGTCTATTTTTTTTCTCTGAAAATATCAGTGTAATAAATGTGTATTATAGAGTTTAAAAGAACATTGGTTTATGATATGACCAGTTATAAAATTAGTATTTTTATTATTATTTTGATCTTTGAACATTTGTGAAAATATATATTTGTTACATTGAACAAGAAATCCATTAGTACTTTTCTGTATGCTTAATCTGTGTTTAGTCTTGCATTTTTTAATGGTGAGTTAATAATTATTTTATATATTGTAATAATAACGTATATTTAAAATAATATGTAATAATGGTGGTTGTTTATGTGAGTTGGTATAGAAAGGCAATGGATGGTTCCTTTAATTGTGTTAACACAGCATCTTATTGAGAGGTCTTAGTAGGTGATATTTAAAATCAACTAGTCAAAAGAACATTATTGATGAAAATGTAACTAAATTTGTTTATGCAACCAATTCTTCTTTCTGCAGTGTTGAGCATTAAGAATTTAAAAACATGAAATATTTTCTGGTACTACGTTCTGGTATTACTTAGATGGGTGGTAAAATGTCCTCAATAACCAAACAATTGTGCAACTGTTAGTACTTCTGTTGGAAATTTATCTCTGTTATATTCGATTGACACATCAGAGCATCCTCACACAAAATAAGGTGTGGTTATAATTGCTCAAGAAATTATATCCAAATGTCAGTCTGAATTCAATTCTTTTATCAGCAACATTGTAACTGATAATGCTGCTAATGTTAAAAGATTGCGTGAAAAGTTTGAAAATATTACCTTATTACTTATGGCTACGCTGCACATCTTTTAAAATTATTAACTAGTGATTTCCAAATTCCTGATGTGAAGGAAGATATAGTTCATAGTGTTACATAGTTCAGAAATAATCCCTTTGTTGCTTCCAAAGTTAGTAATGCAACACGATGTTCTCTGGAGTACTATGATTGACTGTCTATTAACTTATATACAACATTGGGCAACATTAATAAAAATATGTGAAGAACATAGAGACAAAATTGATAAGGTTGTCCGTAGAAATTTTTTTAATTTCTCGATTAAAAGAATTGGGGGGGGGGGAGATTACACAGATCTTACACAGAAGTATACAAATTTATATGCATACAAAAATTGTATACTATTTTTTAACCTCTGTCTTAATTGCATTCATAAAACTACTGAACATTGCATCTGTAACCTTCAAAGTTTAGACTAATGTCGTTAGTTAATTTTAATTTTAAAAATACAATTTGAATTAAAAAATCCGATTATTTATTTAAAATAAATCGACTTTTCAATACCTTGATTGTAAGTTTCAACGAAAGATCATGTATTACAAAGTTCACCTTAAAAGAAACATTTTATTAACTATTTACTTCAGATAAAATAATCATTAGAATATAGTGAAAGCAGAAATCGGAAAAGAATGCATTCATTACTTTTAATTGCACTAAATAATCTTAAAATAACCAATGAAAACAAAATACTGACTTCCCCGCGAGAATTAACATCACAATATAATTACACGCGTGCTTCAATTAAAATGAATAAACGTGAATTCTGCTGATTACTTTGTAGAAACTTGGTGGGTTTAATACGAATTTGTTTTGTTTCTAAAAACGAATAATGATATTGAGACTTCATCTGTTCCCCTGTCTCTTTGAATATTTAACTGATGTGACAAAAAATGTCCTATAGGTACTGTCAGCGATTTTTGAGACCTATTGATTGATATAAGAATGAATAAGTGGTTTAATAAACCCATAATGCACTTTTTCTGTACTAAACATTATTACTTTTATAATTAAAATTCACCTGTTTGGAAATCTCTAGAGATAGTAGTAGGTCACCAAATGAAACAGAATTTCACTAGTATCTCTCTTTAAACTTAAAATTACGTCAAATTGTAAAAATCGAGGCTAACGAAAAAGAAAGGCTACCGCGGTACTTTACGCGTATCTTTTTTTACAGACCGGCGGAATCACGTGATGCTCGAATCCACCAATGCATATGTACGAAAAGAGCATCACGTCACTCTCGCGGTCTGTAAAAAAATATATGCAGAATGCACCGCGGTAGCCTGTCTTTTTCGTTAGCCTCGGTAAAAATGGAAAAAATCAAAGGTCTGTGACACCGCTAACACCAGTCAAGGGTTAATTAGATTCCACTGCTCAGGACGACAGATTTGTGGAAAAAATGATCAAGGAAATAATAGAACATGATTACAGCAGTTCAGGAAATCTCATAAAAGACAAGCTGTCACAAGCAATTATCAATGCAATGACTGGAATATTTCAGTCTATGCCGTAGAAGACATCATTATCATGAAAATAAAGTTGTAAAATAATTCAATAAAGGCCTATAAATGAAACATTCAAAACACAAAATTTGCTCTAAACATTGTTCAAAAAGCCTTTCTACAATTTCCCTTTGGAGTAAAATATGTTTTTACCACAAGAAATTTAAAAAATTACTTTTTCACTTTGTTTTATTTAATATTTTAAAGTGTCTAGAATGTGCTCTCAAAACCACTTTTTTTCCAACCAATATTTGCGACACGCAGTTAAATGGACCAGTGTCACGACTGACGATTCCCGTGAAATTTTGATTTATTTTATCAAATTTACCTCTGACATTAAACTAATTTAATATAATTTAAGAGAAATTATAATATTTTCCTTAAGATATCTATTAAAAAATAAATCCCGTAAGCCACCACACTGTCCACATCGTGCATAGGGAATTTCGAATCTATTTATATCGATTAAAATACAAACATTTTATGTATGATAATATTAATACACTTAGTCAAAAATTCAATAAGTGTATCGCCAAAATTAATTTGTTTCCGTGTGCATTTGTTTAAAAGAAAAAAAATCAAGAGTATTAAAAAATCAAGCCGTTTTTGGAAAACGTCCCCTTAAAGTTTCTTTAAAAATGGATTATTTTGAGAGAATTTATAGACTGTAAGACTGGAATATTAGTTCTTATTTCTTTCAAAAACTTCTTTATATTATCGCGCCAGAGATAACATACTTTCACAATAATTTTAACCTATTTATATCTATGAATTCAATCCTTTAAAAACTGTGTGAAATTGTATTTTAAGATGCAATAAAAAATTTACATTCCTAAAAGTAATCACTTCGGTTGTTAGAAAATAAAAAAAATATATACATTTATGGATAAAATAATTTACTGACGTAATTGAAAAACAGAGTCATATAAAATCAGATAAATCAGTTGTATTACATCACGTTACACCAAAAGTATATCTATAACACAACATCATGTTAAAATATATTTTAATCTTTTCTAATTAAGCAAAATTAAACTTTAATTGATACGCAAACTTAATGTGGAATATAATGTAATATGTAATTATAGAAGATAATCTAAAAATAGTTTTGGAAATGAAAATATTAAAATTCCTAACAAAATTAACAGCACATCTCTTTTAATTACGTCTTTCCATTAAAAGAAAGAAACGTGATTTATGTAAATTACTATATTGGAACAAGATGGCTGAAATACGATTTTTTTTTCCAAGAACAGATAATCAAATTGAGACTTCATATGATTTTTTGTCTTTTTAATTAGATTCCCGTTTACGGGACGACAAAACATGGGATTGAATGAGCATATGTGTATTGTGTAATGGAATGAAAACAAGGCAGCACCGGAAGTGAAAACCCCGTATGTTGTAAACCCGACCAGTTGTGTTGTCTTTCGATTAATTCTATGTGGTGCTATGTAGTGCAATTGATATTATAGAAATTACCTTGTGCTTGGAGCTATACTATCATGTTTTAGAAACAAGGATAGCCCGAATCAGAATGTAGTAAGGCACTAAGACATAAAATATGCCACAGAGTAGATATATGATGCACCCTATCCACCGAAATGAGTATATACAATTTTTTTAATTAAATTTACACAAATATAAGAAGTTGAGTTAAATATAAAACGGTCTTTTCTCCTCGTCTCGTCAGAGGCTATCCCCTGAGCGAGGCAGCCCCTAGCGGACTGACAGTGTAGAAAATTAGAAATGGATGTGTTACGAATGGGAATCTGATAGATGGCGTTGTTGCTTTCTGTTCATTCTTCAATAGAGCAATAACTGAACAAGATGTTCCGTCGTCAGTTCGCAACGGACTACAAAGTTTTTGACGAAGCAAGGCGTTAAACAATCAGAAATTTTGACTCAGTTGAAGGCATAGTTCTGTCTCGTACCAAAATGTTTAATTGGTGAGTACGGAGTGGATAAGGAAAGATGAAGGACAAAATTCATTTCTCAGTCGGAAAAATTATTTGGGACATGTGTTTAACTGGTAACGAATTGTACACCTTGAATTTTTCCAAGATCGACCTAGAGTTAATGCCGACTACTATAGCCAGCTCTTACAGACAGAGAAAGCCGCCTATTGAAACTAAAGATTGGGTACTACCAACAAAGATGTTATTCTTCTCAATGAGAATACGAAGTCTCATACAGCGGTTTGACGAAGGATAAACTGGAAGAAATAAAGAGAAGACATTGCTGACCACATGGGAAACTCATCTTATGCTTGATGATGCATGATATGCTTGATGCCTTGAGTGATAGTGCAATCTGTAAATGGTAAACTCTTAAACAACCTCTCTACAGCCAATATTTGTCCCTCAATGATAATTTTGGTTTGTGCCGAAGAAGTTACAGATTTTCAGAAACACGGCTGCAGTTAGTTGACGACTCAATGTCATTGTTTCTTTGAAGAGGGGATCTACAATTTTTCGAAATGCTGTGTAAAATTTATAGGGCATGAATGAGACTATATTGGCAAAACTTCATGATCAATAAATGTATATAAAAAAACGGTTTATATTTGACTCACCCTCGTGTCTTCGTCTAACAGAGTATTAAATTTAAACACAAATAATAATTTTAATTTGTATAGAACGCAATAATATTTAGTCCAGTCAATTGTTTTCCTAAATTTTAATGTTGTTGTGTAAAAAAATTGCGACATGTAAGACAAATATAAAAATTCATTAAATGTTTCTTTTCATGGTCTGCTATTTTGGATTTGATGACTAGTAAAATATAGTTGAACATATTTGACAGTCTAAAGTCCTTCAATATATGTATAATTATTTATGTCTTGTGTCACTGAGTATATCTTTGACTTTTTATGACATCCAAATTTGCTGCTAAAACTGTGTTAGTTTGAAATCCGCACAAGAATGAATTACTGTATAATTAACACACGTTTTTTTTAGCGGCAGCCATTGGGCTCGCAAATGAATCTATTGCGCAGATTGTAAAAGTGCGCTCTAGTGGAATTGTTATATGACATCTTTTTTAAAACGGTACATCTCAAACTGATAATGTATGTTTTGGGAAACGGGAAAATGTGTTTGTGTGTGTGTGTGTGTGTTGGTGGGGAAAACTTTGTTAAACTAATGATTAGCATTTAAATCAACAAATTTAATATTGAAAAAAAATAATTTATTGTTTAAGAATTTTAATCGTAAGAAGAACATTTCATAAGAAAGCAATTAGAAATTGTACAAGATTCTTTTATTTATACATTTTCAGTATAATATTTTACGGTGTTATATGTATTTGTCACTGAAACCATATGCTCGTACAAAAGGAGTAAATCACATCCATACAGTTCCATACTATGCTACATCATGTCTATAAAATATGAGAAAAATAAGTTTAACAATTATAAAATGTCTCATGTTACGTTTCTATAGATTTCATACGCTATTTCTCCTTTAGTTATACATTTTTGGAACATTTCTATGATAACAGAAGGCAAGTTAGTTTCTGTTTCATGACCGTATTATGTATAACTTTGCATAAACATAGGTACAAGCATTCAAATAGTTTGTTCGCTTTAATTATATTTAGTAAACATTTCCGCTATTTACGGAAAATTATGCAGCAGCGTAAATTTCCTTAAGAATTCTAGAAATGTACGCTTTCTGTTAATTGAAGTTACTTTTTGAAGTTTTCAAAGTCCAGCATGATTGTGTAGCTCTGTATTTAGAAACGTATATAGGAAAGATGTTGAAAATTTGAAGTCACATTCTGTTATACAAAATTGACTTACTTTTATAATTAAAGTTTCACCGACATTATCTAATTGGCACCTTTAGTACTGGTCAGTGATAACGTAAATTTAAATATTATTACTAACAATAATATTAATCAGAATAACATACAGAATAATATTTAGAGACAATTAAACTTTCCAGTTAACCAAAATTATACTTTTATTAATTTATTTATTTATTTTAAACGTGTGCATATAAATATATTTATTCTATGTGTAAATTCTTTAACATCGCTATAAACTTTAAAATTTCAATCTTTAATCCCCTAATAAAAAATTAAAATTATTTAAATATACTCGTATAATAAATTGTTATATCCCGTAATATTACACGTATTTTAATTGTTTAAAGATATAAAATAAAAACTTTATAAACAGTAAAAAAGTTTTATCAGACTGTTTGCATGTTTTGGAGACAACGAGGACAGTGTCAAAGCAAAATGAATATTCTAAAATTTCGCGAATTATGATGTAATGATTTTAAATACTATCATTTAATTTTTCACATACTCTTTCAGATTGCGCATGTTGTTTTTTATATTTACTTGGATTCTTATTTCCATATTCGTAGCAATGCCTTAACGTAAGACATAATTTTTATAAGTTAAATGTCGTCACATATTGAATTTTTGCGTGGTACAATCTCTGTGGTTTCTCTTACATTGGATGGATAACATAGATTGAAAGACAAAATAGTCAATAGTTGACCAAAAAAATTTTCCCAGATTTATGGTAGGTAGCGCAAAAATAATCACCTGTGCTGAATTTGTAATGTCACAAAATTTGCCCAAAGCCAAAGCCAATCTGTAGAAGTTAAAGTTTTTTCAATGTTTTGCAGTTTTTCTCTGCAGTACCATGTGTATTCCTTTTGCTTGACGAAGCATATAATGGAATATGTCGCCTACACCCAGAAAAAAATTTTGTTGAATCAACAAAAATTTGGTTGACCCAACAAAACGTTTTGTTTAAATATAGGTCAATGGAAATTTTGTTTCAATCAACAAAAAAAAAATTATTTTTTTTTGCAATTACAAAATTTTTTTTTGTATTGTCAGCAAAAAATGTTTTGTTAATTCAAGTAAAATGGTTCAATTTTACTTGAATTTTGCTAAAACAACCGAAATGTCAGCAAAACATGTTTTGTAGTTTTAATCAATTCCTTTTTCTGGGTGTAATATCAATGCTATCCTTTTTATTCACAAACTAGCTGACCGCCCGGTCCGTACCCGTCATAATAACCTTAAATAGAACTCAAGTTTATATGAATTTTTTTTTTTTTTAAGAAGCTGCTCCAAGGGCCTCAAGAAGGAGATTAATATTCAAAATTGGTGGTAGCTAAGGGACGAGAAATTTTTTTGTCGTTCAAGTAGTAGCTGGATATCCTAAAAAGTTGTAAAAAAAAGCTAGTTAATCGAACTATTTTTAAGGGGAAATAGTAGGGGTCTCTAAAGGGGCAAACTGATAGTTTTGTGCCGAGCCCTAAGAGGAATACATCGTAAAAGGAAATAATAAGAAAGAATACATCTTAAGAGGAATACATCTTAATATTAAGCATAGGGTATAAATTAATCATTAGATTAAAATTTTAAAGAAATGCTTTAAAAAGGACCCTAGGGCCCCAATACAAATATGAGGGTGGTTGCTCGGGTAGAGAAGTCCAAGACTGAACTGTAAAGTTATGCATTGAGAGGGTGACACAATTAAGATGTGAAAAATGCATGGCGCGCCAAAAGTTCAAATGGCCCTGCACCGGGACACAGGGAGACAGAGACCGAACTGGAATGTAGAAATGGGGGAATAAGTAAATAGAGAAATTCTCCCAAAATGAAAAATATTGGATCTAAAGGGGCCAAGTTATTAACAATTTTGGGAACAAAATTTTCAAAGGGAGTAGGGTCTTAACTGAATGTAGAAATGGGGGAATAACTAAATGGAGAAAGTGGCCCATAAAACGAAGAAGTTGGATAAAAAGTGGGCAAGTTATTTAAAATTTAGGGCTCAAAAACTTAAAGGGTCCTGGGGGACAGAGTCTTGTCAAAGCAATTTTTTGTCGTTCATGTAGTAGCTGGGAGTAGTAAGTAGTTGTTAGAAAAAAAAGTGAATAGGACGATTTTTAATGGAACTATAGTACTTGGACCAAAAGGGACTAACTGATAGTTTTGAGCAGGCCCTAAAAGGAAAATATCTTAAAATCCTAGTACTTTAATAAAATCCAAGACTCAAATTTAAAGTTATGCAATGAGAGGGTGACATAGTTAGGAGTGAAAATGCATAGCGCACAAAAAGTTCAAATGGACCTGGACAGGTATCCAGGGGGGGAGGGGGGCAGAGACCTAACTGGCATGTAGAAATGCGAGAATAACTAAATAGAGAAAAAGACCAACAAAAATAAGAATATCGGATCAAAAGGACCAAAAGAACAAGTTATTAACAATTTAAGGAAAAAAAAACTTAAATGGAACAGGGGAAACGTTTTTTCCGAGAAAAGTTTTGTATTTCATGTTGTATCTGGGAATCCTAAAAAGTTGTTGGAAAAAAAACAAAATCCAGTCAAACGGACAATTTTTAAGTTAGCTATAGTAGAGGACCCAAAAGGGGTTAATTGATAGTTTTCAGCAAAGCCCTAATAGGGAGACATCATAAAAATCCTAGTACTGTAATAACATCTTAAAGATATTTTTAAAAAGGGCCCTATGTCCCGAATAAAAGTATGAGGGTGTTGGCCCGGGGAGAGGAGTCCAAAACTCAACTTTAAAGTTATGCATTGAGAGGGTGACACAATTATGGGGTGAAAAATGCATTGTGCAAAAAAAGTTCAAGGGACCGCAGACCAAGGGGGCCAGGATCCTAACTAGAAAGTAGAAATGGTAGAACAACTAAATGGAAAAATGCCCTCCAAAACTTAGCAGATTGGATTAAAAGGGGACAAATTATTAACAATTTAGAAAACAAAAGCTTCAAGGGATTCCCTACCAGGCCTCGTGGTAACAGTGTGTTAAAAGCAACGTAGAAATGGGGGTAAGGCTAAAGGGAGAAAGGACAGAAAAAACGAAGAAGATCGGAAACAAATAGGACAAGTTATTAACTATTTCGAAGCAAAATACTTAAAAGGGCCCCAGGGTGCCCGGGTCCTAAAAATTTTAAATTCCGAGCCTCAGGTGCATCAGAACCTGCCTTCGACTAGCCGTACCTAAATTTTCAGACTTCTACGTATGATAGATTTTTGTAGCTATCGCACACACACACACATGCAAACAACTTTCTTTATTAGTAGAGATAACGCCTTTCCCGCTTTTAACATGCACATTTTTACAATATATGTGACATTATGGCTTCACATGTTTGGCCAGAGTGTAAAGAATATATAAAACAGCCTCCCAAAATTTTTGTTGCTCATTCTTAAATTGGTTCACGATATGATCTGACGTTACGTAATTTGAACATAAACTCTGAATTTAAATTTTCTGTAGGGTATTTCCTATCGGTTATTCTTTACCAAATGTTTTGTGCCTAATCTATTAAAGGAATTTAATAATGGAACTTTTTATTCTAGTTTCATTTTTCTGACATATAATAGAAACGGATATTGCTCCAATTCTATTTGGCATCGCGATGCAATATTTGTCAGTCCATTCTGGTAGAAAATTGTAATGCAAATCAAACAATCACAACAATAAACAAATCGAACTTGCACTCTCATAAAAAACTGTAAATTTATGAGCGTTGCTTTTCAATTTTCACGGGTAACAGCCTTATTTGATGAATAACGGTCTGATCCACTAAATAAGTGGCCTTATCCCTTAGATACTTAGAAAATTAAGAGCAATCCACATATTCTTACAGTTCTAGCCCATATGTTAGCAAAAATATGGTACGACCCCTGTAATGACGTTTATCATTACATATCCTCTTATTCTTTAAAATTAATCCTCCCCCTTTGTTGTTTCAAAATTATTTAATTTATTTAACTTTTCCTTTTTTTATTAACAGTAAAATAACTTTATTCTACCCTTCTCCATTTTTGCTTATTAATTTTTAATATCCGTTTTATTCAGTGCGGTTTCACTCAATTTGATATTTGTCACCCTGCATTTGCTCATGATTGTCCTTCACTAAAGCGACACATTGATGAAAAACGGAAACATATTTACAAGTACACTTAGGCTAATTTTTAAAAAAAGAGTTAATAACATGCTTTATTTTTTTCCCTCTCACTAAAAAACACACTCCATACGATTTTTTTTTCTTTTCTTGTAACTCAGAAACTACATGCATACCAGTTTGTATACGTTTCTTTTCATACGTCTATATACAACAGTACATTTTACATTTCTTTGTATTCATTTATAGATATTTCTTTAGAGTTAAATTTTTGTAAACATCTCTGTGTACAGTTTAGTTCATCTTTTCATTTACCTATTTTAACGATCGGAAATGGTTAAATGATATGATGTATTATTTTGTATGATAATTTTTCTTGATGCGGGTCGTCATTTTTTTTCTCATACAAGGTAATTTTAACTGGTTATGTACACACACATATGCATTTTTTCCCTCGCTTATTTACTATTTACACTCAAACATACAAACTTTTATATTATTTTAACTTTATTTTTTTTTCATTTTTACACCTACTTGCATTGAAACATAAATATACTCTTACTTTACTCCACGTTGCTATTTTAATTTATTCTTTAATAAATCCACTTG
This sequence comes from Maratus michaelseni, assembly GCA_963931845.1. Classification (NCBI taxonomy): domain Eukaryota; kingdom Metazoa; phylum Arthropoda; class Arachnida; order Araneae; family Salticidae; genus Maratus; species Maratus michaelseni. Next base: position 194,403,958 of record OZ007593.1, on the reverse strand, counting down.
GAATTTCTATTTCTCAATAGTTTTTTATTGTCAACGGTATTTTTATATGTTTTTTAAGACATATAGTTCATTGCAACATTAACACATATAGTTCATTGTTTTTTTTAGGGTTCTTATATACACGGAAAACTGCTGCTCATAGTTACTCATTGTTTACTCATTGAATAGATCATTGTTTCGTTTTTTTTATGCAAAAAAAAAAACGCTCATTGCGTATAGTTCATTGTACTTTCAGTTTTTTTAGTGTATACGGAAACCTTTACTCATTGTTTACTCATAGGTTAGTTCATAGTTTTCTCATTGACACAATTACACAACCCACCCTTGGATCATGTCATAGCGTTTGCCATATTGTGCTTGGTTCATTGATGACTCGATATCTTTTCATAAAGATTCTGAGTCTTGTACACACATACCGTTGAGTTTTCCTTTCCTTTACCCTTCCTATATGTCTAATTTTATTAGGTATACACATTTTGTTTTTTTTTCATCTTTGTAAAATAATTTTACACTCAATTTTTTGTGTGTAATTTCAAGGCATTCTAAGGCCACTTTCACTTTGTTGGTAAACAAAGATTCCTGTCAGCACCTTTCTACACATTAATACTCAGATGATATGTTGGGTCATACACTGTTCTTCTTACATGTTAGAGTTATGACATTAGTCTTGATACAAAAACGAGTAAAAAACTCTTTTGTGTTGTTTTCCTTTAAACATAAAATAAGCTTTACCATATAATATCTCTGTACTTTTTCTCCTTTGCTTATGTTGTTTTATAGTAAAATATACACATCACACAATTCATAAGATATTTCCTTCTACAAATAATATTAGATTAACAATACCTTTTTAATCTTACTTCAACTTAACTTTTAATTTTATATGCTTACACATAAGAATATATGTCTTAAACATTTCTATTCAATATTGAACATTTTAACTGTGTTTATTAAAAAAAAAGGCTCGTTTTATTTCTTTCACAGACTGATATGTCACTCTGAAAATCACAAAACGTTTTTTTTTTTTTAATGCAAAATTTCACACATTAACATTAAGCCCAGCTTCAATTACCTAATTCAATTTTATTCTGTCTTTTCAATATTATAAATAAATGCATTTTTTTTTTTGCACTAACTAAATTTAGGACATACTTGCACTTGCATTTTCACGATAATGACAAACTGTCTCTCTACACTCTCGGATAGTATTTTGAGTTTGATAAATAAGATAAATATATAGCTATTTTTATTTTTTTTTACTAATTATTACCATCTGAAGTTCAGGTCAACTCAGAATTTTTGTGCCCTATTCTCCCAAACTTAATAGTGCGGTGAGACAGTCATCAATTGGTGTAGCATTTTTTAAAAAAAGGACTCATACAAGACATTGACTAGTACTCCTTGTTGGAGATCACTTCTGGTCTTCAAGGAATTTGAATTCCTTTTGCAAGGAATTAATATCGTGGTCAAGAACAACCATAATAAGGACTCTCATTACGTCAATATTTTCCCTAGGACGTAAAGCACTTAAGCTTGAGACATTATAGTTGTCACATGACAAGACTTGGGGCAGATTTTTTATTAGTTTGCCACATGCATTATTTTCTGTCCCGTGCTATGCACGAAATATTTTCTTTTTACATATTTTTTTCTGCTCATTTAATTATGCTTATTCATTATTACATTTTATACTTGAATATATATATAACCTTTTCTTCTATATTTTTATACATTTGTAGTGTGTTTTATTATTGTATGTGTTTGTTTATTTTGTGAACTTAAATTTTTGGCATCAGTTTAGATTCAAATGAATCTTTTTTTTTTAGAAGAATAATGATAATTTGTCTGCTTTAATCTTCTCTATTTTCTGACCATATTGAAGTCCTTAAAGAAAATTAAAAAAAGGACTGTTATAAATTTCTCGGTACCGGATGATTAAAGAAAGAATGATCAAAATGAAAAAGTATTAAAATAACTAAGGATATCCATGTTAAAAAGAAAACCTCGTTAAATAAAAAGTTGCAACTATAAAAAAAAAAAAAAAAAGATTATTATACAGAGGTTAAAATTTTGATGGTCAAAATAGTTATGATGCCAGTATTGCATGTTGATTCATTACAGGTTTGTTTTGCATTTTCACATTTTTATTACTGTATTATTGTATTTTTTTATATTTTCATGCAAAGAGACAAGGTATTTTCTCGCGCTATTAGGTAAGGATTGAATTTCATTCTCGTTCGCGGGGTGAGATATGTAATGACGTTTATCATTACATATCCTCTTATTCTTTAAAATTAATCCTCCCCCTTTGTTGTTTCAAAATTATTTAATTTATTTAACTTTTCCTTTTTTTTATTAACAGTAAAATAACTTTATTCTACCCTTCTCCATTTTTGCTTATTAATTTTTAATATCCGTTTTATTCAGTGCGGTTTCACTTAATTTATATTACTGCATTTTTTCTCTTCCTTTTCACACCAGCCGGCATTTGCGAACATAAATAAAAAAAAGAAAGATAAAGTAACTGCTTCCTTTGTACTTCCTCCTACGCCGTCATTTTCCTAACGAATTTTCAGTTCTCATATGCAACCAACATCTAAATTTAGCACTTAGTTTTGTCTAAATTCTAAAGTTCATGCATTCTATGTTAATAATCCTCGCTCGATTGGCACTTCATGTAATTACAAAAATCTGTACAACCCTCTCTTAACACGAATCTTCTGCCGGTCTGTCATTTTCAAAATTACTCCCTTAACTCTCCAAAATACTTTGTTCCTTTGCATGAATATCGCCAAATTCATTGTATATGTTGGCGACTGATAACGAAAACCGCACGCCAAAATAAAAAAGTGCAAATTATGTTCGAAACAATTTGTATCACTCTTACCTCGACTGTCTCAGTATTAACTTAATTGGTACGCCTCCTCTTCAGTGATTATTGCCTGTAACACGAACCTGGATACCAAATCAACTGCAAAATAAAATTATGCTTTGGACAATTTTGTAATGAAACTATTCTCTCCCACATCTAACTTTTATTCCAGCTTAGCAGTATCTCCACATATATATATTTTATTCCTGTGACGCCGCAGCTATGCATCTGTTTACCCGTTATCTGGATTCCACAGTACAACCCCATACACTGTTCTCCGCTAGGGTGTAACCCTTCATTTTACTCGGGTTTCGAAAATTTTAACCAGACAAAACAGCGATTCTGTGATGATTATCTAACATGCTACGTGCTACCGAACAGTAAGCAAAGTGTTATTGTGTTTTAAAGTGCATTATATCCTGTGCATTATAATGCTATATTACTTTGCCCCGTAGTATACAAAATAATGCTGCACAAAATAATGAGCATGGATTTTTTTTTTTTTTTTTTTTTTTTTTTTTTTTTTTTTTTTGTTACGGGGTATGACTGGAATCTCTGCTGCCGGCCTCTGCCCGTAATCTTACTGCTATTTTTTTACAGTGTACAAGAAGTCGGAATGACAGTGAAATTAATAAACACAATGCGTGCATTGTTGCAAATGCTAGACTAACCTAAAAATATTAGACAGGGAGACAGCTTAGCAGGTGTTGCTCATACTACAAGATCAAAGCGGTAACTGTCTTAGGGGAGTATTGATAGGGAGGGGGGGGGGCGTACCCGCGTCGGGTTGGGTCACGTGCACGATTACGGCCTTTATGGTAAGCGTTCTACACAGAAAAATTGTTATTTTCTGTTATTCACAATTTAGCCATGGTCCTCACAAAACTTGAGTACTAATGTTGTCCAAAGTCCGCCATTTGATGACCTCTGTAATGCAACATAATTAACGATAATATTTCTATCATTTTACTATTTCTTGTACATACGTATGTGGATAGCTGCGTTTTGCACACAATGCACACAATAATATGAAGCATGTGAGATTTCATATTGTTGTTCAATCTATTCTTCATAAAATTCGCACCCCACATTTTATGCCTAAAATTTCGAGAAATTCATTACACACTATATATGAGTAAATACGTTACAGTCTTTCACGGGTGTACTAAAATTTTTATGAAATATATTTTTATTAGATTAAAATAGCTGCAGAAACACATTTTTAATTAGCTTACATAATTTCAAATTCAAACGGCAAGTATAAATTCCTTTCTTTGATTTATTAAAAATATCTTTATATTTGTATATACATTTTATCATTTTATTCTTTTAAATTTTCTCAATTTTCTTAAACGCTTAATGTTTATTTTCATAACGAGTGTTATTTCCCCTAGAAATATAAAATACTTTTTGGAAAAAATTGAAGGAAATAAATGTGAAATATTAGCAAGTAAATAAAAACACATTTTAAAGTCTACTCATATTACCTCGATACGTAAAAAGCTTTACGAAACTCAAGAAAAAAAAACAGTTTCTGACTTAAGTCATGTTATATTAAAGACGCTAGCGTAGATTAAAACTTCAATCAACTTTTATTTCTTTTCTGAGAGTATAAGCCTTTTAAATACGATGGCGTGAAAAATACGCACGGAGTTTAATATAAGCATTACGGAGAAAACACTGATAAATAAAATAAATAATCTTTGACACTTTTTTTAAAATATAATTTTCAATCTGTTTTATATTACATTTTGATTTAAAAAATTGGTATAAATTATATTATATATTAGAAATTACTATTATAAGTTCTTAATTCTTGATATTTATGTAATAAATCTTAATTTATAAAAATATTTCCAAAAAAAAAAAAGCTAAAATATTTCGAAATTTTTCTTCAAGCATTAATTAATTTCTTTTTTTTAATATAAAGAGTCAGATTTTTGTAAACAAAATAATTACTAAAAATGAAGTTGTTTTAATGTATTTGCGTTTTCGGAGAAAATGTAAACACATCTGTTATTGTTGCATTATGATATGAATTGATTAATTGTGGTTTTTTTTAGCTAGCAATAGAATATCATGATTTTATTTCAGGATCGCAAAATCAAATACTATTATTTCTAATGCAAAATATGCAAATTCTATGTTACTCCATAAATTGAAGTATGTGTGAAGTATAAATGTAAGTATAAATTGAATAAATAAGCCTTTAAAAACTTCATAATTTAGTAATTCATTTACTACTAACGACATGGATACTGAATAGGAAATATTAGTAATTTGAATTTACCTTTTATGAAAGTGTAAAACTGTTTTTTGCATTATAATAATATGTGTTGTGAATTAAGCATTTTAATACAAATAAGGGACTCCTATTATTAATTATTCTAATAGAAATAATTAAAATGTCCAATTTCAAAATGTATTTCGCAACTAATGGAATTGTGAACGATGACTTCAATAAAGTGATTATATAATGAAACTTTCTATGAATCACCATCAAAACAAAAGAACATACAGGACGCGTTTCGGGTTGGAAATAAAAGAAATTCATCAACTTCCTTTTAAAATAAACAGCATTTCGAGAGTGATCTATCGAGATGCTGTTCACACTATATTGCGATGTCATTTGTGACAGTTTTGAAAAAAAAAGAACAAATTGGAATATCTAATTGAAAATTTACAGAACAAATTTAAAACAATTTATACACCTTAAAACAACAAATGCATTGAAGCATAGAAAGGACACCTTGAAATCCGCCTGTATGTCTCATCTAAAAAATCATGTTATGGGAGCAAAATATAAAAACTGTTTAAATGAAATTCCGGCTGTGTTTTGAATTTTTTAGTTTATAGTAGGAAAGACACATATATGATATCTAAAGATAGTTTATATGGAAAAAAATCCCGAAAGTTGAAAAAAGGTTGTAAAAAAATTAACAGAAGATCCAATGCTAGAGAATATAACTTTAATTTCTTTCAAAGAAAAAAACAATTTTTTGCTGACTGCTATTCATGATCGAGAAATGGCTGCTACAGAACGAAAGAACAGACAAACAGGAAATATTATTTAAAAATCCGAATGCATTTTAGTGTATATTAAATATATGGTGAGTGTTGATATATGTTATCCAATAATGATCCATTATCATGTGTTTTTGAAAGTCCATTAAATGGAATAAGGGATTATTTTTTGATTTAATGGATTTCGCTTTGTTGAATGCCAATGTTCTTAATTAAATTCTAATCAATTATAAGAAATATGGGATTTAAACATAATTTCTTCCTTTTAAAATGAAAATTGTAGAACAATTATTTGAAAATTTGGAAAGTTTCAGGAAAGAAAGGGAATTCAAAGACCAAATCGTCCTCATCCGCGCACTTAAAGGGTTTCTGAAATGCATTTTCCTCTGCTAAGTGTGAATGAAAGAGAAAAAAAAACAGAAAAATGTGTCTACTTTGAAGACAGACTGTAAGAAGTCAACAGAACGAAGGACAATTTTTAACCCTTGTTAGTTACAAAATAAACTTGAGTCATGAAAAACACAACACTCAGTTGAATCAAATTCACCTCTGTACTACAATAATTGTTTAAAAACAACACAAAATGTCACAAAAACATATATGCATCATTTATTAAAAACTTTTACTTTAGGTGTTTTAAAAATATACAAAACTGCATTTCACATTAAAAACCTAGCGCTTTCGAGCCGTCCTGGCTCATCATCAGGGTTAAAACATCACCACGCAGATACACACAAAAAAAACACAACTAGTCTGAGACACTGTAAACACATCAATGTCTGCTGAAGACAAGGTCAAACCATTATAAACAGGGTGGGAAGCATAGGGAGGGATGTGCCAATCATATTCATTCTTGAACTATCTGTAAAAGCTTATACCATACTTTAGGGATATTGTACGAAACTGAATCATTGCATGTTTTATTTTTTCCTGGTTAAAATTACTTTTGATTCACTTATTATTGCTTCATAAAAAGAGGATGTGGGTTTAAAACGGCACTTTCCAGATTAAAACAACAGCAGTCGATTATAATAGATTTTGATAACGCTAAAATTATTAAACCCACATCCTCTTTTTATGAAGCAATAATAAGTGAATCAATAGAAATTTTAACCAGGAAAAATAAAACATGCAATGATTCATGTTTAAAGATTTTATAAAAATACTAAATTATTAATAGTATTTCTGTGCAGAATATACATACTTTTAAATAACTTTATTTTTAATATGAACTTTTCTCTAACTTTAGCGGCACAGTAACATTTTAAATACTTAATGTATATTAATATTCATTAAAATACAAATATTTATTTATACAATGAAACAACGAAAGTCTTGATGCGGATACTTTAAACTATTTGTTTAAAATATTTTAATCAAATAAATAGTTAAAAATTTACCACGCATTTTTTTCATTTTTTTACAAACAATTGCGGTGTTATTTTAGAATACGTTGTTCTTCGAATAGAGGAAAGAAGGGAAACATTATTCTTTGTTAATGTTATACTTGGAATAACATGTTTTCTAGAAAGTAAGTAAGTAAGGAATTTGCGTTAAAAATGAATGAATCTGGTGCTTTTTTATGTTTTTTTTCAGACAGTGTTTTTACAGCATGTTGATGATGTAATTTTCCACAGTCATGGATACTATAAGGAATGTAAAAATAACTTATCAAAAATAACTCGAATGGAACTTATAACGTGAATGGAAACCTTTCTGATGAAAAAAATAACAAAATTGTTTCTGTAAACGTTATTGCACAGAAATGGTTTTAACGAAACTTACTTCAGATTTAGAGGGAAAAAACATATTTCCTAAAGTCGGGTCAAATATAACATACTATATATATCCCGCCATTTCTTGTCTACCCCAGAGGAATACCTTCTGTAGGTATTCACGGGTTTCGCGACCCCGGACTCAAAAGCGATATTTCTTCCTTTCTCTTTTCTTCTCATTTTGGTTTTCCGTCCTTTCTTCTTTGTTTCATTCGTTTTAATCTTTACTTTTCAGTTTGTTATCATTCTTTATTTATTTTTGCTCGTGTTTGGTTTTTTGCTAATACTTTTGTTCAAACTGTTCTTTGGTATACTAATATTGGTTCGTTATTTTGTTGTTTATAAAATTAATGCAAATGAAAAGTATAAAATTTTAAAAATAAAAAAATATATATATATAAAACTTTTTGTAAAAAAAGATAAAAAATACAACTGAAAGTATTTTTTCACATTACATTTTATGGCCTTATTGCTGCTAAGCCTATATTCTGTTGTCACTTGAGTACACTATGGACTGCGCACCAGTATTCCAGTCTAGACGGTGACGGATTGTAGATGCCCCAGCGGAAACAGCCCAGTTTTTAAACGGCAGCAGAAAAGGATTGGTTGCTGTCAATAATGTACGCTGTCGAATGGCTCTCTTGTAGCTATATCTGAGGTTGAATCCCTTGGTTGTGTTTCAATAGGTGGAGGGGATTTCTTCATAGCAGGACATTCTCCTTGGCTTTGCTAGGGATCATGTATTTGGCGCACGTTATGGGGATCCCCCTTTATCTAGTGTGCGAAGACGCCGGAGGTTGCACGGGCCTCGTTAGTAATAAAGTGTGGACTGATGGGATTTGGACGGAGGCCCGATCAAACTGGAAGTAATTCGTTGGTTAAAAAAGTAATATGGTGACAAACAAAGATAATTCGATTATGCCTTCGGGTGCAGATTCTCTGTTATGTTGCCATAACTCAAACAACAAATATTCGGAAACTATAAAGCCTCAGAATAACTCTAAAGGAAAGGATAGTACGTCAGGTTAAGCCTAAAATCTAAATTAAATTCTCATCAGTTAAAAATGAAATATTTGGCTGATAGAGTTGAAATTTTTTTTCAAGTGTGGAAGCTAAAACTGCCGATACTGATATAAATAAAACCTGCAAAGCAGAGAAGAATTTTTTTGTTATGAAACGCGTAGAAGTGAGTTTCAACAAGACATCTGCCTTTCTGATACATAAATCTCTCGAAGCACTGGTTGGTGAACCAAAGACGTTAAATAAAATTTGGTCTGATGAACTTCTTTTTAAAGTAAACTATATTTTCTTTAAGTTAGCACACAAGCAGTTAACTTAAAGGCATGTACACTCTTTGCAAATATCCCTGTCTCTGCAAGTCAGCATTTAACTCTGAATACAGCACGTAGAGTTATCTTTGAATCTGATCTTTTACACGTTACGGAAGTTGAAATATTAGAGAAACGAAAGGAACAAAATGTGATTGAAGCGAGAAGGATAAAAATTACCGTCGGGCTGAAAACATACTACCTAATCAAGTACAAATATTCCCTAAGCACATAATACTTACTTTGAATTCACCTAATTTACCTAAGTCAATAAAAGCTAGATACTTTTCATGTTCTTTCAGACCGTATATTACAAATTCACTGAGATGTTTTAAATGTCATCGCTTTGGACACTCGATCATCATGCCACGCTAATGTAACCTGTGGTTGTTTCAGTGAAGTGGTCCATGAAAGTGTGCACTGCAATGTCACAACACGTTGTGTAAACTGGTAAAAAAGAGCAAACATGCTATTCAAAATCTTGTGAACAGTGTAAAAAAGAAAAATAAATGTATCATATCTAGAAGCCAGGTAAATAGTCGAATCTAGGACACCCAAAGTTGAAGTATCATATGCTGCAACTGTATAAAAAATAGCTCATAAAAATTATCAAACTATTGCAACTCAAACTGAATTCCCTCCAGGAAACCAATTGCCAATCACAACAAACAGAAAACAAAAAGTCTACGAATCTCAGTCTGCCACCCAGATCAATACAATTTGCTACTGTTAAATCATAACAAACTGTCTCTTCCATGTAAACAAAACCATTTTTTCCCAAACTTCCTCTCCACAAACGAACCTCTCATACTACCTCTAAAACACAGTCTTTAAGGCAAAGCCATAGATCTGATGCTGAAAAGCATAACCTACCATCAATTAAATCCTCTATGCCATATGAGAAACCCACAAACAGAAAAAGAAAAGAACACCTAAAAATCAGTGAAACTGAAAATGGGTGACAAAACAGATGAGCATTCTATGGAGGATGCAGATGTCGTGACCATTAACACTGATTCGGATATAGAGGGGAACGAAGGATAATATGTCTACTAACTTCGAACAAAATGACGTATTTTTACACATCTAAAAACTCCCCAAATGACTAATATTATTTCGCGGAACTACCGTGGCTATTACAGTAAATATGACGAAATCTGTAATATTCTCTATGACCACCACGTATTGCGTTTGGCTTTACAAGAAACACATCTGAAACCTAGTGACAAAACTAAATTACTCTCATATGTAACTCACAGAAATGACTTTACAGGTAACGGTAGGGATACTGGAGGTGTAGTCCTTTTTATTTCCCGCAGTTTACCCTATACGCATATGCTTTTAAATACTAACATCCAAGCTGTAGCAGTCCGTGATCATATCAAATATCTCATCACGATCTGTGGACTCTATTTACCACCGAATCAAAATATGCAGTCATATCATCTGGATAATCTATTTCTCACACTCCCTAGTCCATGCATTATCATTGAATTCACACATCCAAATGTGGGGAATTCAAAACTCTAATTTACGCGGTCAAATGATTGGAAGTTTTATACCTGAGAACGGATTATGCCTGCTGAATAACGGTGATCACACTTTTTTTCATGAGCCAACCCGCAATTTCCATGCAATCGATCTCTAGATATGCTCCCAATCACTCTATCACTTTTGGATTTCTGGGTCTCAAATGACCTGCACGACAATGACTACTTCCCAAATTCTATTTTACAGACTTCTTCTGATGTAGATTCTGTCAACTATCCCAAACAATATGCATATGGCAGAACCAAATGGCCAATGTTCACAATGCATGCCAATATTACAAATAGTATGATAGAGGGAGATATTGACAAAGCACTTGATAATATAACTCAATGTATTGTCAATGCTGCTGCTGATTCCATCCCAAAATCTTCATCTACACAAAAGCACAGACAACCATGATGGAATAGAGACTGTCAAATATCACAGAAAAAAACAACAAAAAGCTCAGGGACTCTTCCAGTGGTACCCAAATAATGATAATTATTATATTGCATATAAAAAAGAAAAAGACGCAGTTAGAAGTGTGTGACGAAAAAGCCAACGCTATTGTCATACATGTCCTTAAACCAGGAAAAGATTCTACAAAACACAAGAATTACGGATCAATTGTACTTTCTAGTAGCCTTTGCAAACGTCTTGAAAAATGGTAAATTTCCGCTTGGTGCAGGTGTTGGAGTCTAATAATTATCTTGCAGCCTTCCAAAGCGATTTTGACATGGTAGATCTACTATTGATAACCGTATTCACCTACATATTCCCATACGGACTTCCTTTTTAAAAGGCAACCACTTGGTGACCGTATTTTTTGACATGGCAAAAACATATGACAGAACATGGCGATATTGGATCATTCGTAATCTTTTTAACATAGACGTGGGAAACCTCCAAATTTTTATTAAAAACTTCCCTTCCTTTCGATTTTCTCAAGTTCAAATTGGCAGAATACTATCCAGTTTTTATGTACAAGAGGAAAGTGTACCCCAGGATAGTGTTCTGAGTTAAATCTCCCGGTTTTGAGTTTATATGTTGACTGTGTTGAACCAGCACTACTACAGTATGTACGTGAAAAACTTTCTTTAGATCTATATTACCGGATTCTTTCGCATCATGGCCTTCCACTTCATACCTACAATTTAAATCCAGACAAAGACACTCTTTATCACCATGGACCATCATACATTCCATCAATTGGCGTTAGATGGAGACACATTATTGACAATAGCCCTCTCAATAATATTGAGGTGAGCCCATGTCAATCACACGCGACCCCTCCATGGCAATCTCCGAATATTGTCTGCCTCCATCCGTTTAAAGAATATGATAAAAACACTTTTGTTACTACTGTCTTTTAACAATTGTTTGCAGCACATCGGTTAAATTACAGCAAGTATAATGATATATATGGAGATAGCTCAAACAACGGGGATGTTGTTGGATGTAGGATTCTTTACGAAAATACTTGCTTTAGTTATGGGCTTCAGTCTTTTATGTCAGTTTTTACAGCTGAATTAATTGCGATAGACAGAGCCATGATGCACATTTATAATCATCCTAACACATCTTTCGTGATTTATACAGACTCGTACAGTTCTATTGATGCAATAAAATCACTTAAAAAGCATCCTTATATCTCAGCGATCCTGGATCTTTATAATCAATTGGCAAGGTGTTGTTGTAATATATTATACTGCTCGGTGCCTGAACACATGTGTTTTCCTGGATATGAGAAAGCAGACAAGACAGCAAAACAAGCTCTTAATAAAATACATTATAAAATTCCATTGCAGATCTTAAACTTTAACAAAGCATTTTATTCTGAATATATGACAAGAAAGTTGTGATGTAGAGTTTTATAATAAAACTGCACCATATTAAACCAACAATACCGACCTGCCACCCGAATTATCCAAGGAAAACTGATATTATTTTGACTCGACTAAAAGTCGGACATTCGAGAATCATTTATAATTGTCTGTTACTTCGAGAGAACGCACTCATGTGTCCTCACTGTCACTTTGACCTTCTCACTATTCAACATATTTTAACTGATTATCCGGGCCTACGTCAATTGTATGGAATGTATTTTAATACATCATCACCCACATTTACAAACCTTATTGGGAAAACACCTCATGCGTTACTCTTTAATTTTCTACGACATGCAGGCTTTTATTTTAAGATATAGTTTTTTCTGTATTTCACTGTTCTAACAATTAATGATTTTCGTTTACGCTAATATGACATGTGGATGGGTAACACCATACAGATATTATTTCTTATTGTACTAATCTTGTGTTTATGTTTTCTGTTTTAGAATTAAAAATCTTCGCTTTATGCACTTGTAGGAATATATCTGCATGGGAAACCCCGTCGAGAAAACATTTCTCATTCAGCTTTGTTTTATATTCGTATTTTATATGACACTCTTTTAGCATGATATTTTTTGAAGAATTTTGTGTTTTCTTATAATTCCTATTCTGGCGCAGCATGTCCATAAAGAGATTTTGTGCCATTAAACCCTATACAACTAACCAACCAACCAACCAACCATTTTTTGTCAATCAATCAAATTATTAAATAAAATGATTTACAACAGTTGATTCTGTCTTGATGAGTTTAAAGAAACATTAATGAAAAATAATAGTTAAAATTGGAATTTTGAAAGTTCTCATAAGACAAAAGAATTGGTACATATCTTTAAAAAAATTCAGTATAACAGAGTGTTGTAAATCATAGAAGCCAGACACTTTGCTGATAACAACATTTGTCTGCGATTTTTTTAATAGGTTTTATTAACATCAATTGCATTTTTGTTTTCTATTGCTTATTCTGTTTCCTTTCGTTATATTTCCATTTATTTGGAGAAATAGTGGAGAACGAATTGAATTTTTTCGTAAAATATACGATATTTTTATATATATTTAATATTTGTACATTGTTTTTCTTCTCAATGATCGATAATCATATTTGGAAGACAATATTCCCTGAAATACTTTTCGAATATTTCCTATATATAGTTTTATTTATATATACTACCTACTTCTTTACAAATTCTTTCAAAAGAAAATCTAAACGAAGTTATATTTCATTATTTCTCATAAAAACGGGAAATAAGATGTAATCGAAATGAAGGTGAGTTTATTTCATAGATAATCATTACTAGTATTATTTCTATGAAAAAGGAAATGTATTACAATAATTCTCTAAAAAACAAGAAGGGTAAACGTGTGGAATTGGGGACACGTACTTTATATAACCGTACGCTTTTGGTAGACGACAAATATTTTTAAAAAGCAGTGATTGAGAACGAACGTAGTTGCACATACAATTGTTTGTATTTGTCTTGAACTAAAAAAGTATAGTAAGTGAATTAAATAAAACAGTCGTCACAGTCCCCCCCCCCCCTCCTCCATCCCATCCCTCGATTACACTATGTAACATTTAAAGATAAAATAAGTTATTTATAGGTTATTTATTTAATTCGGTAGTATTGTTATCAGCATCTCTAACAGTAACAGTTTAAAAATTTTAGTACCAATATAGGGAATAATGCGCTAAATACTTGTAGAAATTCTTTACTAAATTCTATAGAAAATAATACTGTGACAAAAATGCAGAATTTAATAATTATGAAGTAATAGAAATAGAGAAATATTACTTGAACGTAAAATATAGTTTTCTTTTTTTTCACATAGTAATTTATTATAACAGAATGAAACATAGAATTATTAATAATTATAAATAGAAATTAATGATTATTTAAATAAGAAATAATATTTATAAGTAATTTTAACTATGTTCTCCCTTACCCCTCTTCTCTCTCTCTCTCTCTCTCTCTCTCTCTCTCTCTCTCTACTTCTGTCTCTGTCTCTCTGTCCCTCTCTCTTTGTCTCTTTGCCCCCCCCTCTCTCTGTATATATATATATATATATATAATACCTTTGAAATCCAGAAATATCTAATATGTTCGTATAACAAAAAAGACAAAATTTGTAATTTAAATATGACATTTAATATTATTATACATTAGTTAATGTAGTACAAATATATTATTTATAAAAATATCTTATTAAATATAATGTACCAGGAAATATCAATATATTTAGAGTCATAAAGATTTTACATTTAAATAATGCCAAACACAAAATTAATTATAAAGGATTTAATCATAAAATCGAATAAGGAGATTTGATGGAAAATGATAATCAAAGCAACATGTGGGTGTTTAATCGTCAGTTAGCAATAACTTCCACGTGTCTCAAAAATGCATTATTTCATGTATGAGACCAGTAAAAGGATCATGAACTCAAACACTTACCATATAATGCATTGAAGGAGTAAATAAATGAAGATACAAGAGAAAAAATATTGGATTAGAAAAGTCATTAATAATAATAATAAATGATTGTACTCACTGCCTTTCATAACATCCGGCTCTTTGCAAAGATCCTAGGTTGTTTGCAAATATCCGAGCCAAATGGAGAATCATCTTCCTTTCTCCAATCGGCCTGATGTTTTTCAGTCTTATTGCAAAGAGCCTAGAGAAAGTTAGGTTAATTGAAAAATGACCCACTTGTTTCATAGTCAACCAGATTTTGACCAGTTGTTTGTCCAAATATCGTGTTGTACCCGACCCGAACCTGACAAAAAAAATCCATCGAACCGTAGCTTGATCCGAACAGAAGAAAATAATTTCCGTCGGCACACAACCAAACCCTAATCTAAAATTTCCAATTGAAGTCAACCCGAACGCAAAAAGTTCCATCGAAAAAAAAACTGATCCGAACAGGACAAAATAATTTCCGTCAACACGCAACACAAGAACCTCAAAATTAAATTTGAAGCAAACCCGAACCCCAAAAATGTTCCATCGAACCGAAAACCGATACGAACTAGATAGACAAAATAATTTACGTCGACACGCAAGCCAACCATAACCAGAAATTTCCATTTCAAGTCAACTAGAACCCCATAAAAGTTCCATCAAACCGTAACTCAACCCGAGTAGGAACAAAATAATTTCCTTCGACAGGCAACTCAACTCATATTTAGATTTCTGCAATTCGAGACATTGGGATTTTCATAAAGAAATTAATGAAATTAAGCAGAACAATGTTTTAGATTAAATATCTATATATTTAAAACGCTAAGCGTTTTGTTTCGACAATCCGTGAGAACAAACTACTACATCAAATTACATCATTCTTTTTTTTTAAATGAAAGATATTTGGTCACAGATTTGTTATCGTACATTCGTTTGTTCGAAAATTTAATTAATTAGCCGTAATCTTAAATTAAAATTTTACTTCTGCTTATGACGTCATAAAGTCGGCAATCGGATTAACGCCCACTGTTGCGACGTACAGAGTTTATTTTCTGAACTCAATGATTGCGAGCATAAAAAATAAATATTAAATATTGAAAGCACGTGACTTTTAGGCCGAATTTTTTAATTTGTAAGTTAAAATATAGTTAAAATGTTTAAGTATTTCGGTAAAAATATTTATCCGTGTGTTTTATAAGCAAATAAAAATTCATATTTACTGTGACGTCACGGAAATATTGTCCATTGGGTTCATTTTATCATTAAGCATTATAACTTTGTTGATGCCATTTTTTCATTACAATTAAATGCAAGATATATTTTTATTTGTATGCATGGTGCTTAAGCATAAATGTACGTGTGAAAAGTTTGTACCGGTGAAAATGACGTTATGCTTAGCTTGAAATGCATTTTAACATTGATAAAACTAAAAAGAAAAATTTATATGATTGTGTCAACATGGCGTAATATTAACTGATATTTCAATTTTTAATTTTAAAGATTAGAACTGGAGCCTTTATTGGTTGCTTCATCTTGATTGCATACCTTGATTACATGTTACCAATTACTTTTTTTAAATTATAGGATTAAGTTATAGGAATTATAGGATTTAAATTATTAAGATTTCCTTTTTTAATAAAAAAATTCACAAAAGTAAAGAATTTTAGGAAAAAAAACTTGAAATAATTATTGTATTTTTAGCTAGAATGAACAATGTAAGGCTAATATTTTATACGAATTATTTTGGTAGGTTTGTTATAAGTTCATTTAACAGTTCCTTATTAGCGGCAAAGTCTTATTTCTTTCACTGTGATTTTTTCTTTCGATGTCAAAAAATGGTAGTCTACTTTTGGACGCCAACCAAAACATAGTGGCAATATTTAGAAATGTATAACGGTTGTGACAACAAACAGCACTATCGCTTTAGCTTTCATCGCGCTTACATCACTTCTAAATACTAAAAATTTAATTTTTTTACTACATTTTACAATTTTAATTCTTACATCCTCAATTAGAAAAAAAAATTAGCTTTTGATTGAAATTTATTTGAAATCTGCCGCTTAATTTAACGACTTTTTAAATAATTTTCAAACATGAAATACTTTTCAATTCTATCTCAACAATGACCATCCGTTTGTTTTAATAATGTAAAATAGCCCCTTTGAAAGTTGCAAGAATTGAAAATAGGTATCCCTATAACCTTCATGAAAAGTGAATAATAATAATAATAATAAAAACCTGATAAATCATAAGATCAGATTATCCATAAGATAGAGTATTTTGGCGCAAATATAAAATCTGTCAAAAGAAAAAAAATACTATTTTTAGTTTATGATTAACATAAAATTTATATGTTGAATTCGTTGATGTATATGTTGAATCAAAATATGCTAGGAACTGTTATTTATTATTTTTTTAAAGATCCATTGGATATTTAACTGTATAAGAGACCGACTGTGATGGAAAAGGAATAATCATCCTGATTATGTAAAGGGATAGAAGAAACCATACAAATAAAGTACAATTGAAAACATTAAAATTCTCCGTCATCTGCATATTAATTTATTATTTTTAACAAAAATTCTTCATTTTCACATAAAAATTGATTAGCTTAAAACAATGGATGCGTTTTAGAAGATATGGATTTGAAACGAACAATGATTAAAGAGGACATTTTAAAATTTTTAATTTAAACATTTTAAAACTTTTTTTAACATCGAATTTCTACGGTGCCTTTGGGCAGATGCAATACATATGCGCATAGGAGCTCATTCGATTGCATTATCACAGGGGGGGGGGGTGCTTATACTATGTTCTTTTATTTACTGAATATGAGATGAAAGTATGAAATTTGTATGATACTTTATGATAGGACTATTTGTATGATACTTTATAGGTCCATGACTTTTTTTTTTTTTTTTTTTTTTTTTTTTTTGTCGTGGGGAATATGGTGGTAATGTCAAACTGATTTGCATTACACATTTGTTTACGGAGTGTTCATTTGAAGTTTTCATCGGAAATAGCATTTCACCGGGGGGGGGGGATTTTTTAAAATAAAATATTTGAAAGACTGTTTCATACGAAGCCCTACTTAAATAATAAAGAAGCTTATTTTGCTGATATTGTTATAGTATTTTCTTCCGTCACGTTTTGACGGGTTCCATCTAGTATGTATTAAGTTTTTAAAACGTTTGATGTGATTAACATTTTATAATGATTCTTAAATATTTCTAGATAATTGTAATTATTAAAAAATATATTTTCCAATCTATACTAATATTATAAAGGAGTAAAGATTGTTTGTTTGTTTGTTTGTAGGGGGTAATCTCTGGAACTACCGAACCGATTTCAAAAGTGATGGTGGCAAATTGATGGTGACAACCCCTGCTCCAACATAGGCTATATTTTATGTCGGTACCACTACCACAGGGGGGTGCAGGAGCAAAAAACGTTCTAAAATTGCGATCTTTTCTATACTGAAGCAGCTAGAAATTTGAAATTTGGCGTTGTAGTTACTTATAAGATGTAAATGCTCTCTAAGAACAAAATAAAAAAAATCGAAATTTAAAAGTGTGAAATGAGCGAAAAGCGTTCTAAAAACATTCTAAATTACAATTTCTATGGAATCTCTAGAACTACCGAACCGATTTGAAATTTGGCGTTGCAGTTACTTATAAGATGTAAATGCTCTCTAAGAACAAAAAAAAAAAATTCGAAATTTTAAAAGGGTGAAATGAGCGAAAAGCGTTCTAAAAACATTCTAAATTACAATTTCTATGGAATCTCTAGAACTACCGAACCGATTTGAAATTTGGCGTTGTAGTTACTTATAAGATGTAAATGCTCTCTAAGAACAAAAAAAAAAAAAAAAAAAAAAAAATCGAAATTTAAAAAGGGTGAAATGAGCGAAAAGCGTTCTAAAAACATTCTAAATTACAATTTCTATGGAATCTCTAGAACTACCGACCGATTTTAAATTTGGCGTTGTAGTTACTTATAAGGGGTAAATGCTCTCTAAGAACAAAAAAAATCGAAATTTAAAAAGGGTGAAATGAGCGAAAAGCGTTCTAAAAACATTCTAAATTACAATTTCTATGGAATCTCTAGAACTACCGAACCGATTTGAAATTTGGCGTTGTAGTTACTTATAAGATGTAAATGCTCTCTAAGAACAAAATAAAAAAAATTCGAATTTTAAAAGGTTGAAATGAGCGAAAAGTGTTCTAAAAGCATTCTAAATTACAATTTCTATGGAATCTCTAGAACTACCGAACCCATTTGAAATTTGGCGTTAAGATGTAAATGCTCTCTAACAACAAAATAAAAAAAAAATTCGAAATTTAAAAGTGTGAAATGAGCGAAAAGCGTTCTAAAAACATTCTAAATTACAATTTCTATAGAATCTCTAGAATTACCGAACCGATTTGAAATTTGGCGTTGTACTTACTTATAAGATGTAAATGCTCTCTAAAAACAAAATTAAAAAAAATCGAAATTTAAAAGGGTGAAATGAGCGAAAAGCGTTCTAAAAACATTCTAAATTACAATTTCTATAGAATCTCTGGAAATGCCAAACCGATTTCAAAAGTGATGATGGCAAATTGATGATGACAACCCCTGAACCAACTTAGGCTATATTTATGTCGGTGTCACTAACCCCAGGGGGGTGCAGAAGCGAAAAACTTTGTAAAATTGCAATTTTTTTTTCATACTGAAGGAGCTGGAAATATGAAATTTGGCATTGTAGTTACTTTTAAGATGTAAATGCTCTGTAAAAACAAAATAAAAAAAATTCGAAATTTAAAAAGGTGACATGAGCGAAAAGCGTTTTAAAACACTCTAAATTACAATTTCTATGGAATCTCTAGAACTACCGAACCGATTTCAAAAGTGATGGTGGCAAATTCTTGGTGACAGTCCCTGCTGCAACAGCCTCTTTAATAAAAATATTGCGTTTCTGACGACTGGGTCAGAACACTTTGTTGCCAAAGATTAATCTCGGAAAATGAAACATTTGAAGTTACTGAAAAAATAATAGTAGCTCGAAAAGTATTTGGCAGAAAAATGTTAGGCAAACTGCGTTTGAAAGGTAAAAAATTGTATTTTCCTTGATATAAATTTCAAATCTAATGATTATGGCATTTTTCAAATATTGAATTTGAAAAATTACCAAATTTCACAATGGAGTACCATAGCGAAACCTTCACGCGTAAAAAGATAATGATAAGGGCGACGTCTCCTGGCGTGTTTGTATATTGGCTATAGCACGAGTCACAAATTATAGTAGCCTTATTATTCTGTTAAAATATAAAAGTGAATTATGAAATGCCACTATTTTGTTGGATTAAAAGTTCGTTATAAGAAATTGACCAGCGTAGCGGGCGTAGCTTGCTAGTTTTAAATAAAGGATTAAGTGGATCTCCTGAAACATTAATCTAATGGTACTAATTTAGTCTTTTTTTAAAAATAGATTTTCTTCAATAATATTTAAACAAACTAAGTTTAAATTTACTTCGGGTTTGAATGTAGGTATGTTGGGTTCGGGCAGGGTTGCGGTTTGATATAATTTTTTGTTGGGTTCTGGTCAGGTTGCGTGTCGATGAAAATGTATATTGGTTTATTCATTCATGTAGCATTCTTCAACATGATAACTATAATTAAATACATTTAATGTCGGTAATGTTACTTCTCAATATCTTGATATGTACAGTACACTGACTGTATAAATATAAATTTTATGTTAATATTTTGGAAATAATTTTGACATTCCTAGTGAACAGTAAACTGAAATATATGTATTTTTGCGAAATCTGCACAACATGTGCCAAAATAAAATTTGAGAATAGAAGCAATTACGTTTTGTCATCAATATCTGTTTTTATAAATTTTTACATTAGACTAAAAGGATTAGTAGATAAATGTTGTTTTTACACAAAAAATAACTTCATTTCTGAAACATAATGTAGAATTTATAAAATAAACTTATTAATTAATGCAATTTTAATAAACGTTTTAAAATTGTTATTAGATATATACAACATTCGTTTTCGTAAATAGAAAAAAATATAAATACTCGCTGAAAGCATTTCAAATCAAATGTAATATAATTTTTTCCGAAAATAAACTCTCTTGAACGCATACACGAAATTTCAAAGAACTAAAAAACTGATTAATTCCATTTTGAAAATATTAAGTAAATGAATATAAAGTAAGTAAAAAGTTCTTTAAAAGTACCTTACGAACTTAATTGAAAAATATTTTATGGGTGAAAATTACCTTAATATTTTGCTTTAAAATATATCGATTGATGTAATATACTAAAAGGCTGTACTTTGTTTGGTTTTAAAATATTTAAAACACATAAGAAAAAACAAAATAATGGAAAATAAGTAATGAAAACAGAAATTGATGTATCGTAATGAAAGTAATAATACAGAAAAGATAATTTACTATTCTGAAATTACTATTAATGCAATAAATACTAAACTGATTTTATTGAGATCTTGCAGTATTAGTTCTTTGTCTGTGTATCCCCATAAATACTCTACTTAATTAAACATTATATTCCTTTAAAGAACAATTTGGATTTTAAATATAATTTTGTATGAATTATCATACGCATAATTTTAATAATTCGAAATTTTTAAATCAATGGAACTATAATTTTTGATTTATTCTGTAAACAGAAGTTTTTTATGAACTATTCTTTGTTAAACTTCATTAATTGAAAACTATTTATTCTAAATGGTAAATAAATGATATGCACTGCAAATAAAGGAGTCTTAAAGTAAGACGAAAAAACGACTGAAAAAGCATTTAAGACACGTAAATATCTTAATATAGAGCTTAGACATAATAGATACCTTAATTTAAGACACTTGTGTCTCTTAATGGACTGGTGGTAGAAATGAACCAAAATAAAGTGTCTTGATATGGCAAAATGTCTTAAATTAAGATATAACGTTAGCGTTATTGATCACATAACAAATGAGAAGGGAGGGAGAGCAGAGCAGGCAGGTGCAGTGATGACGATGGATACCGCCATTACATGACGGCGTAATACATTCACAAATATTATAAATACAATAGCTCCTTGGATTATAAAAGAAAATATTTTAAAGAATAAAAGTAAGTTTTACCTTCATGTTTTCTTATATCTTTGTTTTATTAACGTCACATAATTTTTCTTATATATTTCTAAGATATGAATTTAGTTTTTAAAC
The DNA here is from genome assembly GCA_963931845.1 of Maratus michaelseni. Classification (NCBI taxonomy): domain Eukaryota; kingdom Metazoa; phylum Arthropoda; class Arachnida; order Araneae; family Salticidae; genus Maratus; species Maratus michaelseni. The sequence continues at coordinate 194,381,861 of OZ007593.1, read as the reverse complement.
CACGTGTACATCTCGATAATAACTTTCAAGTCACTTGCGTAGAATAAGTATTTTATCTTAAATAATTAAAAAATAAATGATCTTGCTTGGGTTATGTGGTTGTATTGTAGTTTATTTTAACTATTACGTGTATTTTATCACATGACTTTTTTATTATTTATCTATGATATTTGTCTAAGTATTAAAAGTAAACTTTATCCATGCATTTTTTAAGAAGATTCTTGTTCTTTATTTCGATATTAATATGCATTTTTCAAAATTCCATTTTATGCGTTGGTATTAAAATATATTTTCTAAATCATATAAATTTTGTTCCGGCTAATATTTTTCGGTTCACTTTCGGCGTTAATTTAAATATTTATTTATTTAATATACTATTATAATTCACTAAATTTTAAAGTCGTATTAATACACTGAGGTAAGTTTCGGCCAGTGATTTATTTTAGATTTTCTTATATGTAACTTTCAAATAATTTATTATGATTAATCTGATTGCACCATTTTATGAATTCCTAACATATTTAAATAGCTTGCTTACTAGTATCGCAGTATCAATTAGCAGAGACTTGGACCTTGTTTTTGTTCATAATGTTCCTTTCATCTTCTTTAAGGTTTTTATGAGATCATATTTTTTTAAATATTATTATTTATTCTTCTTAATTATAATTAGAGCTTTGTGAAAGTTTCTTAACGTCGTGTTTTCTTTTTCTCTCTTGTTCATTTCTTAATAGAATCTGAGGATATTTGTAGAATTAAGTGTTGATTTACAAAGATTTCTTAGCATAAAAAAAAAATTCTTATCAATAAAGTTTCCGTATCTGAAAGTTACACACAATAAAGTATTGTTATTAATCATTTATGTTTGATAGTTTAAATACCAGAAACTTCTCTAGATCTGTAGAATGGGGGGGGGGGGGCATAATGATTACATTGAATAAACAAAAATCTTTAAATAGATGCAGAAAATATAACTACAATTGTTGAAAAACAACAAATATATATATTCATGATTTAAATTAGTAGGTATTTTCAAACACAAATATATGGATATACAAAATCCTGTAAGGAAATACTGAATAATGAATTAAATTGATTAAAGGTTAGTTAACATGTAATCCCCCTTTGTTATAATTTTTTGAAAAATATTTTTTCTCTAGGCAAATGGCTAAAATATTTGTTTGTGATATAAATGACCAAAAAATTAAATTTATACCTTACATATGTATGACAGAATTGATTGTATAATAATAATATTAAAACAGTGATGTAAGTGAACAAAAAGATAATACTTAGTGCCAAAGTTTTAAAATATATCCCAGGTTAAAATTAGAAGAAAAAAAATAAGATAAACAATACATGGAGAAGGAACAACCATATTGCAAGCATTTTTAGCTGTAAAAATACTGTTTTTCATTTTTTTCCATTTTTACACTGTAAAATTTCCTATAAATATATTAGTTTTGTATATTTACTAGGACAAGGTCGGCGAACCTTTTCACATCCACGTGCCAAATTGTTTCAAATTTTTTTTAAGTGACCATGGTGTGCCAAGAACCACCCTCTCCCCCAATCCACCCCAAAAATCTATAAAGGTAAATAATAAAATTACTTTTATTATTATTAGATTAAGATAAATATCGATAACATACCTGCAGCAATGTCAACATACACATTTAATAAAATAGTATGATATTAAAAACTAAAACCGAAACAATTTATCCCATGAAAAAAATTAATTAATTATAGTAATAATTATAGAAAGAAGATAATATATAATAAATAATTATAGTAATCGTAAAAAATATTAAAAATTCATCTCGAACCAACTTGCAAAAGGACTGTAATAAATAAGGTAATACATGGTGTTGCTCCTTGGGATCTGTTGATTTTGACATTTTAAGCAATGTGGTGATTTTTTAATTGAGGTAATTTTGTTTTAAAATAGACGATGAGAAAATAAACTTTAAATAAAATAATTTACGAATCATATCTGCATAATATTTGTTTTACACCTGCTATTAAATGGAAAATTATTAATTTAAAAACTTATTACAGTGAATAAGAAGAAATTAGCAAATAGAAAAAAACATTACTTAAAAAGTTTGTTAAATAAATATTTTTTTTCTCTTTGGTTTTGGTTGATTCAATTTTATTTTCTAATTTCATAAGCATTGCAGAATCTTTTTTTTTTTTTTTTTTTTTTTTCAGAAGAAAATCAAAAACATTGTTAAGTACGTAATGCAGCCACAGCGTTTTGGAATTTGTTAGTTTCTCTTCACCAAGTTCGTTATTACTCTCATCTGACTCATTGTCACAAATGTTTGTTTTTTCTATCAATATGTAACAATCGTTTGTAGGAAAATAAGGAAAATCATAATCCGAAAATGGCGATTTGACATATCTCATATTTTTCGAGTCAAGATTTATTACGATTTTTTACCGCTATTTCCTTATCTCTTTGCTTGGTACTTTAAGAAACTGGCATAATATTCAGAGTAATGCTTTAAGCGAGTGACGGTTTAACAATGTCTTAATGTAGTTATATTTTTTAAATAATGAAAAAAAGATGAATATTTTTAGAAGTAATTAAAAAAGAAGAAAATAAAGTACTGAAAAAAATTAATGTGATATCTGACGTGGCATCTTGAATACCAATTGATTGATATCGAGCTCATAATTGGTTATTTTTAATAAAATGCATAATGAACTGGCCTCATCTGACAAATTGATTCGATTTGAATTGTTAATATTGCACATCTCTGAAAATAATGATTCGCAAACATGAGTAGAGGAAAAGATTGTCAACATGGAAAATACTAACTCCTTCAAATAACTATAAGTGTCTGCAATTGAATACCAAGTGGACATAAGTTTATGATAAAAATTTTTGTTTATGATGCCTGATAGTCTTTCTCTTTCGATCATCTCCAAATCCTCTCTCAATCTGACAGATTTCTGAGCTCATATTGTGTTGGATTGGAAGTCGATAAGTTCCATTTCAATTTCTGAAATTTCAAACAATCGAATACAATCAAGTTTGGTTTATTAATTGGAGTGACATCTGGGTCGATAATAAATTGAAGAATTTCCGAAATAATTTTGAGTTCACAAAATCTTGATGCGAAATCTTAAATTGCTGCATTTATTACCGAAATAATATCTTCAGTGAGATTTAATCAGTCTATTTTTTCATATAAATTAAAATCCCCAGCTATTTTTTTTTAAGTTTGGGAAATACTTACCTTTTTTGTTTTATTTTCTAAATATTTGCAGTTTCGATTAAAAACCTCGAATAATATAGCATGATAATAACAGTGTTATTTGTTCCTTGGAGCTTTAAATTTAAGTCTTTTAAATGTTGGTACAAATCGGTAAATCACATTAATTTTGTAAGCCATTTAACATTCATACATTTATCAATTTTACTTTCTTCATGTAAGATAAGCCGGATTTCTTCCAAACAATCAACGAATCTTTGTAGCACTTTGACGCGACTTAACCAGCGCACATTGTTATACATCAGTAATCCATGGTACACAGAGTGGACTTCGTCTAACACAACGTCAAACTTTCGTTTATTTAAAACCTGTGACGATATGAGATTAACTGTTTTTGTGATAACAACCATAATATCACCAACAGATTCGAAACCAGCCTTTGCACACAGGACTTGTTGTTGTATGGTGCAGTGAAATTCAAGAATAATATGTCCAATGAAGTTTGAAATAAACTGAAAAAAAATATTTTATGCACCTTACTAGGACCTCAGTCAGTTGTAACAGCAATTATTTAAGACAAATATATTTCATTTTCAATAAGTGAATTTATAACTGCTGTACAAATATCTGATTCATAGATTGTAGTTGATAATAATAATAACGAGAATAATTCCTCCTTAATGTCATTTTCAACAAAGTATCATACAAACATAACTAAACGAGCACAGTTTGTTACAACATTAGTCAAGACATCATGAGATGAAAGGAGAATGAATCAGATTTTTGTTGCTATTGATATCAGATTTGTGTTGCTCTCCTACATTTTCTGCCATTTTTAGGATCTTTGACTGTATTCCTTGATAAAAGAATACATTTAATTCATCGAATTTTTTTATCTTTATTTTCAAAATTGTCAAGAAGTGATGGAGCGCATTTTAACCAGGCTTCCTTCAAAATCTCTCCATTGCAGAAAAGTTTACCATTCAGGGCAATGACATTCGCAGTCGAAAAACTTGCTACAGTAGTTTGAGAATCCTTGCTGACATATTTAATCATAGATGTCGACAGTTTATTTTTCTCTTTAATTGCACTGCCAATTAAGTTTGAGTGCATTTTGATTTAGAACTTAAATCAACGGCGTGCCAAAAATATCCTCTCGCGTGCCAGCTATGACACGTGTGCCATAGGTTCGCCGACCCTGGACTAGGAAAAAACATTTTTGTGAAAGTACTTAAAAAAGATTGTAAGTTTTTAAAAATATTTTTAATACCTAGAAGGACAGGATATGAATATCCTGGCAGATTGGGTGTTTTCAAAAGAACAATGTGTTGCAACAGATATTTAAGAATCAAAAAAGATTAATTTAAAATTGTAATTTTGAAAAAATTTCTATGCTAAATTGGTAATGTTCGCATCATTTAAAAAATTATAAAATTTAACAGTATTTTAAAAATGTACTTGGGAACATTGCACATGGCTTGCTGCAATACAAAATAAATCATGATAGTATAATGCAGACTGTTGTAGTAGTCTTTCATAATTGGCAACCACTTACTTTGCTTTGTAGCTTGACTGTAAGTCTAAGTTTTAGCCTGCTGCCAGTGTGTAAATAAGAGAAAAAAAATCGTATAAGATGTTTCGAGTGTCTTAAAAATGGCAGCATTTTAGATGTTTTAATTGTCGTATTTTTAAGACATTTCAAGTGTTTTAAAAATGGTGGCGTTTTAAGACATTTCAAAAGTTTTAAAAATGGCGACGTTTTAAGACCTTTCCAATGTCTTAACTTCAGATGCAAAAAGGTGTCTTAAAAAATAAGACACCTTTTTTAACTGAATTTCAGACGTTTATGTTTACAGTGTGGGTTGTAATTTTTTCCTGAGTGAAAAAGCGTCCAGGCAAAAAATTTGAACCCAATACCTTAACTTCAGCTGCAGACGCTGTACCAAATCAGCTATCCTGGACAAATCCGGTGGACACAATTCACTGATGTAACCTTATGATAATGACATCTGGTCTGTTATATCACACTGCTCAACAGAATAAATTGCAATGAATGAAACTCCAAGTAAACGTTGGTTAAGAATTACAATTCATTCATGAATTGTGTTGGATTAATGAAGTGTAATGACATATCCAACGTTTACTTGCAATTCCATTACCTACGATCTGTTCTGTTGAGCTGTTTTGGAAAACACACCAGATGTCATTATCAAAAATTTAACTGATTGAATTGTCTGTAAGATTTGTCCAGGATAAATCAGTTGATTAAGTTCTGGCTGCTTAATCCGAGATCTTGGGTTCATATCTTGGACACCTTTCCAATAAGTTGGAAAGTTAAAATTCCTATTCTTTATAATGCGAGAAATTTATAATTTTTTTCACTACATATACATTTATTAATTTCTGAAACATAGTGACATAAATCAAATTTGCACAGATTTCTGAGCCAATCTATCTATAAATCAATTATAATCTATCTAGGTTATAAAACAAAGTCTTGACTGACGAGATCGTCAACGTGCAGACCACACTACTGATACTAGAAGGATGAAAATTCGAGAAAAATACTTCTTAGGATGTAGAGGCGCAATAAGAATGGTTTTCGTAAAACTCCACCCCTAAGGAGGATAAAACGGGAATTAACATTTAAAGCATTCCTTAAAAATCAGCTATTATAAATATGTGACAAACGATAACGTGTTTTAATGTATGTTTATATGATGAATCGAATGCTACCAAGTAAATTTTTTTAAGTGAGTTCGAGAGATAATTTACATTTTCTTTAATTTGGCGATGTCTTCGTCACTAAAACTTCAAAATTCTAACATTAAAAATGATAATTTCTAAAAATACATGCGTTTTTATAGCAAATGAAGAAATTCAAACTGTCGATAAAACGCGAGGGACTTCTTTTCATCGTTGTAATATAGTGTGAAGAAATGTACTTCCGCAAACAGTTATCTATACATATAAAAGAAAGTTATGACTGAGAGATTATCCACGCACTGAATCTAGGAATATAGAAATTGAAAAAAAAAAACTATTTAGGACGTAGACGAGCACTGATAAAGGATTTTCTAAAACTACACCCTTAAGGTAAGTAAAGAAAGGGACATACTTTACAAAAATTCCATAAAATCAGATATTATTAATCGAATATCTGACAAATTTGGAAATATAATAGTGCAAAGATGTTCGTATCTTTTCCAGAAATGCAGAAGGATATTCCGAGTAAAAGTCCACATTGTTCAAATTCAATAATATATTTCGTTTGATTCAAGATTCTCTTGGAAAAACCAACCAGCATAGCAGGAGATGCATGTCAGTATTAAATAAATGAGTATATTAACTAATTTACTATGACGCGTTTAAAGTTTATGTATGCTTTTAGAAAATACTTATAATTTAAGAAAAAAATTAGTAAATATTTAAAAATTCTGTATTAATTCCACTGGTTTCTATTATTTTTTCGTCACCTTGTAGATTTATAGTTGCCTATTTATTTGTATATGTGAGAGTCATGCATAACAGATATAAACAAAAATAGCAGCGAATGGATATAAATAATCATAATTTTATTTACATTAATTTAGGCAGCAATTTTTTTTTTAATTCGACAGTTGCATTTGGTCACCTATAATTATTTTTTGAATTGATGTTAATTTGCTTAAGTGCAAACATCAGTGACGTTTAACATGTAATTCTAGTGAGTTGTTACATTTTGGCCAGTCAATGATGATATGTAAAAACATTTCAATGACACGTACAATGCACCATGTAGTGCATTCGTTGTTTCTTAACAATGATGCGATGCGTACCCAAAAGATTTACGCATATCACACATTTGGGAAACCATCAACGATTAAATGCCAGTTACTTAACATATAGGCCTAAAACATACTGCAGCATTTTACAATTTAAGAAAAATGTATCTTGTTATATTTCCATTTTACTTATAATATCCTTTATCTATGGTTAAGAAAAATAGTTGACATAGGTTACAGTATTAAAAAAAATTAGCTAGTATTCATATTTATTCTGCATTTACCTGAATTGCCCGGCGTTGCTTGGTGGAGAAAAAAAAAACTTACTTTGAAACTATGCTGTGTGAATTTTGCGCTTCATACAATGTTATAAAAAATTAAGGAAGTACAGTGGAGTTAAGGAGTCGATGAATTAAAGTTTACACATTTTGTTATCGGTATGACAGAGTTTCTTGTCACCATGTGTGATTCAAAGTGACGTCATGCAAAAGTTCTTAGTGATATGCGTGCCTTAAGTAAAACTTTTTTAAGTAAAAGACAAATAAATAAACCAAAATCGTATAAAAAACATCCATGATGTTTATCCCTTTTAAGAAGAAGTTCTAAATATACTATTTTTTTAATTTATCATATGTTACTTCTCCCATGAATTTTTCAATCTAATTCCACTGTATATAAAGAATATATATAATACATTTACTCTAAATGTTTAACAAAACATACAGAACTACGTATTTTATCAATATATTTTTCAGTATATTTTTTAGTATATTTTTAAATATTTCTTTACAGCCCACATGACAGACGCCTCTCCACAATGCATGTCTTAAACACAACTCGTCCGAAAAATCTTCCTTTTTCTTTAATTTTCTATTCTGTTGTAAAGCCAGGTAATAAATAAGAATGGAAACAGCTGCATTTGATAGCAGGGAGAAGAAGGAAACAAGTAGCAATGTGAAAAGAACGATAATTCTTACTGAACTGGTTATTTTTTTTATCTTTATCTACTTAAAGGATGAATACTGTGAAAGGATTAAAAACCTTTTTAAAATAGTAACTCGATATATCTGGTAAGATAGTGAACGAGAGCAAACAGAATATTTTGAATAAAAAAGTACCCATCGTTTCTACAATACAAGAAGAAAGCTATATTATTTAAAAACTATTAAACTTTACGAATTATGCCGGAGTATTAAAAAAAAATCTTAAAGGCATTTTTCATAGGTAAACATGTTTCATATTTTGTTCACGAAAAATGAAATAAATGTGAGAGCAAATGTGTTTTCTAATATTTCCATGTATTATCGGAAAAAAATAACACATTTTAAAATAATGTTTGAATAAGATGTAGAGTTAATAAAATTTAATTTTTATATTACCAAACAAATTATTTCAAACACTTATTACACTTTTTTTCACAGGAAATTCAACTAGTTGTTTTCCGGATTACAGCATCCCTCTTGTGTTAGCTCTCTGTCTTTAAAACTTCAGCCTGAAAGAGAATGAAGCATTTGCAAAACTTGCTTTCCAATTTTGGGAGAACATTACTATGAGGGAAACAAATACGACTATTACACATTTAAAAAAAAAAATAGAAAGAAAATTAGCAGTTAAAATAACATTGAAAAGATGATGAAAATAGTATAGCGTATTTCATAACGTGTGAAAGTTCGTCATAATCTAGTTCTGCTCCAGAAATCATTGAAAAATACAGAATATCTTTAAGTAAAACACTTCTATTTCAAGTCGTGCCGTTGTTAAAAATTTAAATTATTGCATATTGATAAGATGATAGATTTAATGCATATTTAAAAGAACAAAAATATCTGAGAATTAAACGGTTCGTTAAAATAAACTGCTAAAATCAAAGAAATTACCATTTCAGTAAAAATAACATTATTTTTTACATTGCACGTGAAGAATCGGTTAAAAAAATCCGGGTGTTGTAGTAACTCAACAAACACTAAAGATACTAACGTTTTAATTTTATTATTAGAAAATTAAATATATCAAATACGTATTGGTCACTTTTACAGGTAATGAAAAAAATATCGTTTTGTAATGGAACATTGTTTTTGTTCATTTTCAAAATGGTTAACGGGTGTTGCTTTATCACTTGAAGCAATGTTTTTTCAGCAATTGAAGCATCATATAATAAATCAAAGCTTTAAATGAATATGTATTTATTTACAGTGTAAGTATATAATATTCTGTTTGCTGGTAAATTCCAATTTAAAAAAAAAATATTTAATTAGTTTGATTTGTATTCATTTACGAAAACAAAATATCATACATATTTTAGTCCATTTTCATTAAAAATAATTTAAAATTATTCATTCATCCGAGTCTATTAAATGTAAAAAAGATTTTGAGTGTCAATTTTCAATTTTCAATTTTAAAATTGACACTCATAATTATTTTCTATAAACTCTTTCAAGAATTTTTGCTATAAAATTGTCAGTTATATGCTTAAAAATGTAATTTACATATTACTTTAATTTCGGTTGTTCTTCGATTTAATCTTTTGAATCACAATTGAGTGTTTAAATCCATTATATGCGTAATATAAATATTTATTAGTAATTGAATTCAACAAAAGATATTCACATAAAGCCATTTCAAGTTAATAATACCATTCCAAACTTAAAAAAATAAGGATATTTTCTAAAGATTTTATGAATTCGAGCATGTAATAGTTTTATGCAACTAGTTCATATCAGGGTGTCTCTATATGAGAGTTGCAACATACACATAGTGTTCATGTTCAGACTAAGCTAAAACATAAATTTATGTCCAAAATATGGTAAACCTACATTCCAGAACTTGATAACACTCACCTAGACGAGTTCGATTAGCCGAATCAGACAAGTTAAGAAACAATATTTTTTCGATAATCGCAGTTTCGCTATGAAGCTTGGCAATTCGATTTCATTTAAAATTGCCTTAACCAATAAAATTGTATATCCCGTATGACGCTACTCTGGTAGAGGCACACTATATTTTAGTATTCACCTTTTTTAATATAAAGATCCCAATATAAAGATCTTCACATAAAGCCATTTCAAGTTAATAATACCATGCCAAACTTAAAAAATATAGAATATTTTCTAAAGATTTTATGAATTCGAGCATGTAATAGATTTATGCAACTAGTTCATATCAGGGTGTCTCTATATGAGAGTAGCAACATACACATAGTGTTCATGTTCAGACTAAGCTGAAACATAAATTTTTGTCCAAAATAGGGTAAACCTACATTCCAGAACTTGATAACACTCACCTAGTCGAGTTCGATTAGCCGAATCAGACAAGTTAAGAAACAATATTTTTTCGATAATCGCAGTTCCGCCAAGGAGCTTGGCGGTTCGATTTCATTTAAAATCGCCTTAACCAATAAAATTTTATATCCCGTATGACGCTACTCTGGTAGAGGCACCCTATATTTTAGTAGTCACCTTTTTTTAAGTACAGGAGCATTTTCATTCGATCCTTCATTGGGAGCCTGCGCAGCGAATTAACCAATGTATGTAACTTTTCGCTTTTTGGGAGTACAACATTTTATAATGAATGACAATATATTTACAATATTCATGAAAGTGATTTCCCCTCAGAATACACTACAAAATCTCCGTTAATATATTAACGTTATTTTAAAGCATTGCAACTCAGGCTATATTAATTTTATTTCTCGTGTCTTTATGATGTAACTTTGTCAGTAGTTTATTTTAAAATACTGATTATGAAATTATAACATAACAAAAAGAAGGATGAATTATTATATTGGCTAATGTTAATTATATATGAAGAATCACACTTATTTTTAGCATGGATACTTTAATATATTATTTCTATAATAATTTTTACTACATTTCTAATATCCAAATATTTTTACTGTATATTTTTTAATTTAAAATTATTCAATACATTTATTATGAAAAAGCTCAACAGTTACAATAAATATTTCTTTCTTTCTCTTCTTTTATTTCTTTATGATGTAAATTTGTCAGTAGTTTATTTTAAAATACTGATTATAAAATTATAACATAACAAAAAGAAGGATAAATTATTATATTGACTAATGTTAATTATATATGAAGAATCACACTTATTTTTAACATGGATACTTTAATATATTATTTCTATAATAATTTTTACTACATTTCTAATATACAAATATTTTTACTGTATTTTTTTTATTTAAAATTATTTAATACATTTTTTATGAAAAAACTCAAAAGTTATAATACATATTTAAACAATTGTATTAATATTGTTCCATTTACTATATCAGCTACACATCGTTTGATAATTTATGTGCGGAATGCATATATACCTATTTTAGGAAAAAAATGAATACTTTTATAAACTAATTCAGGTGAATAGATATTTTTATGTTAGTAAAGTTACAAACTAAAAATATTTGTGATGTAATTTTACTACATGTTATTATTTCCTTTAAATATATGTTTTGTTTTAATTATTAAATTTTAGTTCTTAGATTATATTAAATATTAAAAGTTAGTTTCATTAAAAAGATTCGATTAAAAAAATTCCAGTAATTGATATTAAATAATTAAAAATAGAATAAAAATATTGAAAAAAAAAACACAAAAGTACCGAGAACACAACTCGCAAACTTTAGATTAAGGGACTGTTCCGATTTGGCTTGATGACCTCTGCGGCATATTGCTCAAACTTTGAGCGATATGGTCAACAAAACAATATAAATGCATGTCCGTTTCTACAAGACGGATGTGTGAATGATATGAAGGAGATTATATAACTAATTTATTAATAATAATATGAAGGTATATAATATGAAGGTATGATATTAAGGTATATATAATAATAATTAATGATATGAAGGGGGTTATTATTGCTTTATTCAAGGGGATTATTATAAGATTTTTATACTTTAAGTATTCACAAAATAATTAAAACATTGCAATATAAGCATTAGTTTTTACAATTACTATTCTTGAATACAAATAGTTCAAGTGAAGAGAAAAGATACATTGATATTAGTTTTAAACATCCGTTAATTTTATTAGTATTGTTTATTTATCTTTGGGAATCATAATTATATTGAGCATCAACAGAAGAAAAAAATAGCACGCTGCTTTCTAGCTTCTTTTTTAGAGACAATGCTGGTTCGTTGAATCAGAGCCCAAAAGTCGATTCAATGAAAATGGTGAGGTACGTCGAACACGGTAACAACCACTCGCTATTGATATATGAAGACTATTATTTGAAAATAACACATTTTTATTTAAAGTGTCGGTCACGAAAAAAATAAAAAAAAGTTTTGTATTTTTTATTTTTTTTATTATTATTTTTTAATGTTTGCATATTTTTAGTTTATCCAAAAGGTTTTCGGTTTAGGACTGTATATTTGTATTATATTGAGTAATTTTTATTTGTTTTGGAAATCATGAAAATTGAGTGATAGATATAACTTTACAAATATTTCACGCAAAAAAAAATATATTTAGGTTAAAAATAACTTATCTTTTTATCAATATTATAATTCGACGTTTTTTATACTCTAATCTAAGTAATCACAAAATTATTAAAACATTGCAATATAAGCATTAGTTTTTACAATTAAAGTTCTTGTATACAAATAGTTCAAGGGAAGTAAAAAGATACATTGATATTAGTTTTATACAGCCGTTAATTTTATTATTATTTTTATTTATCTTTGGGAATCAGAAAGCCATATCACCAAATTTAAATTTTTAATTTTCTGCATAAAATGTCCGTAATTATTAATTTACTCGAAGATTAATAAAAATTTGACATAGATTCTGACATTTCAGTCGCGGAGTGAAAGAATGAAAACACAGAGTATTTATGCTTTATGTTAATATAGTTTAAAACAAAACGCCTTTGGGGCTTACCTACGAATATTCCTACTTCCTTTATATATTTCATTAGTTGTGTAAAAGCAGAGATGTTCATGTTAAATCTCTGCTTATGAATAATGCAATAAAAAAATATATTTGGTAGAACATGAATTTCAGTCGTTTAAATATGAAAACTTTTACACGAGTTTACTATTTGATTACTATGACATAAGGAATACTTTGGAGATATGTTTCAAGTAGAAATAGTCAAGACCATATGTGAAATATAAAAAGATTCGCTTATAAATCTTTCAATTACTTTTATATTAAAAAAATTAAATTAGAATGTATATCACACATAGTTAAATTTTATTATCTATAACATAATACATATTTTTTTTTAATCAGAATTTTCATTTTCAATAAATTGAAATATGTGAATCAAAGTTCTTAATAATATTTTTGTACCACTTTAACTTTGTTATAAAGTACACATAAACATTATTTGCATAAAGCGCTAACATATAAATAATGTATTTTAATTCCCTTGGTTATAGTTCGTTTTGAATGAATGGTAATATACATTATTTTTCAATTCAACATGATTTTAAAAGATCGTGTAAAATCATTCATTTGCCATAACTTATTAAAAATTACAAATTAGCAATTCTATAGTATTTCCCAATAAAAATAATTTTATATTTTTCTTTATATGATAATAACTTTGATATTTATTTTTAGAAAACAATTCTTATAAAAATCTATTATGAGTTAAATCCAAATTTTCATTTATTATGACAACAAAAGACATTGAAAATAAGCTTTTTATATTTTACATCTTAAAAATCCATATATCATGTACACTGGTATGCCAAATTTTAGCAACAAACACAAAATGCTAATTTCTGAACACGTGAGTACTCAAAAGGAAATTTTATAAAGAGCAAGTGTAGAAAAGAGGTACCACCCTAACAGCACGGTCAGTCGATGTGAAGTCCCCTTGACGTCACACATGGTTAGAAGTGTCACAATCGCTACGGTGGATCAAAATATGGGATATTTCACTGTCTCATTATTACTCTCAAATGATTGTTAACACTGAAAAGTCACTGTGTCTGTCACCAGGTGACATTACAATGACATTGTGATTCTCAAGTCACTGTCAGTTGAAGACTGAACTTTGAAGTCATTGTGAGATTGCATTGTGATGAGTCGCCAAATAATGTCCCAATGAAGTCGCATGGTGACTTACCGGTGATCGACACTCTATTGTGAAGTAATCATTGCACTCCTTTGTGGAAAGTCACCAGATGATTTTATTTTCTGTCACTTGGGAACTCGTCACAGAACAGCTATCATGATGACTTTACAATGGAGTGTCAAAATGACAGTCACATGAGAGTCACAAGATGACTTCATTGTAAAATCACAAGATGACTTCATTGTAAAGTCACCTGGTGACTCGTCAAAAAGCAGCAGTCATCGTGACTGTTCAGTGGAGTGACCAAATGAGAGTAAAAATGAGACGAGTGAAAGATATCACATTTCTGTTCATGGTAGTGACTGTGACAATTGTGACCATTTGTGATGTCAAGAAGACTTCACATCGACTGTCTGTGCTGCTAGGGTAGTACCTATTTTCTACACTTGCTGTTTATAGAATTTCCTTTTGAGTACTCACGTGTTCAGAAATTAGCATTTTGTGTTTGTTGCTTAAGTTTTGCACACTAGAGTATTTGTATAAACTCAACATTGTATTTTATTTATTTATTTAATTATACGGAATGTTTGGGAGGATAGAGTATAATTTACGTGGTGAAAAAGATCTTTTTCATAAGCGATAAAAAGGAAAGTAATCCTCTACGTTAAAATGTTTCACGTGCATTCCTTTTCATCCAATTATTTTCTTTTATAATTAATAAGGACTTTACGTTGCACATATAAATACTAACATCAAACATTTGCTTCCAACGTATATTTCGTTTAATTTAATACGAGTTACTTTAAAACTACATATATAAATAATTCTCGACGTTTCGGTTATTATTTATAACCATCTTCAGGAGAAAACTTTCATAAATACAAACAGCAAAAAAATTAAATGTGTGTTACATGATTGAGTCAAATGTTCTCGCTGACAACGCTAAAATAACGGAATTTACAAAAAATATTCAAAATAAGCCAGGTGGCACCCTCTATGAATCAGCTACTTAACTGGAACTCATGTTCAACGAAATCAAAGTTCCTTCAATATGCATTTCCAGATAGCCGGAACAGAAAATGATGAGTTATCGTTACAAATTTCATGTCTTCTTATTGAATTTTCTAGAGATTCACGGATGTAGGCTTTAATAAGATATTTTTGTCTGGAAATAGCTTATAATGTATGGTTATATGAAATTCCATTTGAATTGACCGATGGTACAAATTCTGCATATATTGGTATGACAAAACATTGCATCTTAGAGAGACTTAAAGAGCACAAGAGTGATTTAAAATACAATAAATTTTCCACTGCCTTATCAAGGATTTTTGCTAATGGACAGGTTAGGTTTATTGATTTTGAAAACGTTAAAGTTATTAATAAAGGGATACTTTTTCACTACAAAGTACACTTTTTTTTACCCGGATACTTTGTTCATATTTTAGATTTCGAATTTAATAAAATATTGTTTTTTTAATACATCATATATATGAATTCAAATATGTGCTAATTTCATGCAGTTCTTATTTAAAAAAATATACAGAAAATATGTTCCCTATTTTCAAATGTAATTCAGAAGAAATATACTAATGTGACGCAAATCTGACCATTTCAGTCCTAGAGAGAAAAATTAAGAGAACAGAGGCTAGTTACTTTTCATATAATGAAACATTATTTCAGGAAAATCTTTCAGTCTTATCACTTGTTATTTCTATTAAATTTACGAATTTCAGTGTGTTGTGAAAAAAAAAAAAAACAACGATTTATATCATTTATAACTTCTTTAAATCAAAATGAATCTATTTTCTCTGAGCAGAGATTTCTATCCTATTTATATCAATACTTTCAGATTTCTCTAGTAACGATTTCCGATTAAGCTTTAAATATTTAGGATAACATCAAAGCATTGTCAGTTTACATATTGGTTTTGGTAATTATTATTTTGTAGCACACCTGCTGTTTCCCGCGGCCATGAAAAAATAACCTTAAACTTACCTAAATTCAAAGTAGAATGATTATATACATTTAAACGAAAATCATTCTAAATAATCCTAATGCTGGGTTACTTTCAGCCAGGAATACACCATGGAATTAACATGATTATATATTATTAAATGAAAATCTGTACAAACGAACTCTATATAATAGCTGCCAATTTAATTTATGATGTTTAGCTATATAAATCATTCAATTATGACCACAAATTCTTGTGAAAACCTAAATAATTATCAAGTGGCTTCACATCACCTCTTTCCTCCAAGCTCAAAAATATACCGGATGGTTATAATATATCTATATTTGGAGCTGTTTAGAGCTTAAAGGAATAACCTGAATGAAGCCAAAATCGGTACACTTCATATTCGGGAAGGGGGGAGAAGAATGAAACAACAAAAAAATGCAGTAATCGCCGAGATATAGTGTTTTTGAGTGTTATATGTAATGTGTAATACAAGAACAACAAATTGAGGCATAAAACCGGATGGCATAATTATTTTACTGTAAAATGTTATAGTGAATGTTGTTACCAGGGCTGCGGAGTCGGAGTCACTAAAAAACAGGCCGACTCCGACTCCGACTCCAGCTTGTCTTTTGGACAGCTTGAAGTGAAATTAAACCAATTCTATGTAATTTTAAATTTATAAACTGAATTATTATTTTTATATTTGGACTATATATACAAGGAAACTCGGGTTAAACAGGCCTAATATACTGTCCAGCGTACAGCATATTTGAAAATTGTTTTGAATTGAAATCTCTAGTTTATATTTAGTATATAGCCCTTTCTCTAGGTTTTTGGGGGGTTTGCGGAACCCGAGGTAATGCGAAAATTGGAAATTTTTCCCTTTTTTTTTCTTGTTTTCCTCAGATTTTTCAGGTCTTTGGTTACCAGGAGTAATGCTGAAATTCTAAATTTTCTCGGAAAAAAAAGTGAAATTGTATTTTTTTTTTCTTGAGTCTGCAGTACTTAAAACAATGATTAAATAGTGAATTTTCTGTTATCTTTCTCCTTTTGATATTCAGGTCTTGCAGACCCGAAATAAAGCCAAAATGATACAATTAATGCAGGAAATATAAAATTTTCATCTTTATTTTTCTTACTTTCTCTCAGAATTTTTCGTGTTCTGGAGACCCAAATAATGCTTAAATTGTAAAATTTTGTCTCCTATTTTTTGGGTCTGCAGGAATAGATATAAAACCAAAATTAAACATCCTTTCACCCATATTTTGGTATAATATATGTTTGATTTGGCATAAAATATTTTGGTTATCGTCTTAAAATGATATACCAACAGATTATATGTTGTTTATATGTAGTTTGGATTCATCTGATAGATCTTTGTGTGTGTTGTTCAAAATAAATTTTGGAGATTTATTAGATTTCAACTGTTGTTTTATCTAATAGCTTCAAGTTTAACTTTTCGATTGCAATTTACATTCATATAAATATTTTACATGCAGTTTTTGCAGAGTTTTGACAAAATAAAATTTAACCACATATAAAATTTAATGCATGTTGTGTTTTTGTGTGAGTGCATGTGCATAGAGTATCTGGAAGGAGGAGGGGGGGGGGGGTGTTCAAAATATTTTCAGTCTTGACCAGAGCCAATTAATGTAGGGGCAAAGTTCCATAGGCATTTTATAAGAATATTTTTGCCTTATTTAAAAAAAAAAAACTCTGCATTTAAAAAAAGGTAAAACTTTTTATACTAAAATACTGTCGGAAGTTTGTCTCTGCAGTAATTGAGTCCTAGTCTTGACTACCTATCACAGCTTACACCCATAATTCATCCAAAAAATGAAACGTGAAAAAAATTATCGGTTGATATGTATACATTATATGCTTCAAGGTCAAACAGGAATGTAACAGCAGGTTGCAGTGTTGCCAGTTGAGGTTTTTTTTTATTCAGATTGCTTGATTGCTGCCACTTTTTTTAAATAGTAATATTTCCTTTATTTAATGACATTTAATAAAGCGACTATTACTGTTTCAAAACAAATGACAGCAATGATGTAATCTGAATAATAGGAATCAGCAGGCAAAACTAGTACTTTAGCCATCACGGAGTCGGAGTCAGAGTCGGAGTCGGAGTAGGTTCCTTTAAAATTTCAGGAGTCAGAGTCGGAGTCGGAGTCGGTTATTTTTCCCACCGACTCCGCAGCCCTGGTTGTTACGCTTTCGCAAGGCGGTGCCGATCATGTTCAGGTTCCACATGGACATTATGCTGGAAGACACAATCCAGGCAGTGCACGACGTGATCAACTGCGGAATGTAATGCATCAGGAGTGATATTTCAAACATGTTGTGATATGCAATATTTTAAGTCATGGATTTTTCTGATGATTACAACGGCGTTTGCGACGAAAGACCCCGTAGTGCCATATTTTGGTGTTTATTGCAACTATATTTTTCATTATTCCATTCTTCTCCCACCTTTACGAATAGTAAGTGTACCGATTTTCGTTTCATTCGGGTTATCCCTTACAGCTACAGACAGCTCCATATAGAGATATTCATGTTATAACCACACGTTATATATCTCGAAAATGCAGTTTTCGCAGCACAAAAGCACAAACGCAAACAATCTAAAGGATAATTTAAAACACGCTTGGAAGAAGTGTTTTGGAAAATTTCCGAAAAAGAATTATTTTCAAAAATGAATTGAATTATGCGACATGTTCTCTTTTTACTGAGATAAAATACAGTTTTGAGAAATCGCGAGTTAACTTACGGAACAGAATTTTTTATTAAAGGATTAATATTAATATTTTTTTAAACAGACGTCGTTTTAAAGGTAAATGTACATCGATTAATTTGGTATGTTTTTTTTTTATCATATCTCATTATAAAGAACGGATGCATAATTTTAAACGCTCCAGAAAATACGAAATAGCGAAAGTGATTTTCAGATAGGAATTTGTTTTAAGGGTTAATATTAATATTTTTTTTAATCGCAGATGTCGTTTTAAAGTACGAAGTACGCCAATTATATGGGTATAAATATTAATTGTATTTCGATTAAAATAGTGGATGAACTTATTAAAAAACAGCAGAAAAAAACAAAAATCGCTGAAACGTCTGTCTCATTTTTTAAAGGATTCATATACATATCTTTTTAAACGGATAACTCCATTGGAAAAGAATAACTACGACGGTTAAGTGTGTATTTTTCGTTTTATCGTATTTGGATTAGTCTAGTCGATGCGTGCTTGAAAAATCGCGAGAGAAAAAACTCACGAAAAACGACTTTTGGAAAATAATTATTTCAAAGTACTAATGATGATACTTTCGCAACGGAGTACACCGTTTAAACGAAAAAAGTACCATAATCAGGTAAATATTTTTGTTTTTCATGTTTTGTTAAAAAAAAAGAAAAAAAAAAAAAAAAGTTTGGAATTCACCGCGATCAGTAACAGGGTGCCATTTTCTAATGTTCATTATGGTTCTTAAGTAATATCTCTGTTAATTAATTTAAAATTAAAAATCTATATGTCAGGTTCATTGGACTTTCGTCATGCAAAATTTCAGACCCCTACGTCCGGTAGATTTTGCTAGCCATCGCCAACAGACAGACAGACAGAAAGACACATACACAGACAAAACTTTCTTTTACTAGTATAGGTTAAGCAAAGTGTAAAAATATTTTAAGGAAAGTTATAAATTACATGAAAACATACTTTCAATTTATCCATGAATCGAGCGATTTTTTCATATCCGCTCCATAGCGGAAAGGGGGCTCTGCATGGCTCAAAACAAGTAAAAATTGGAAGGAGCATTTCTGGTGATTGCGATAGGCGAAGTAGATTTTTTTTTGCCATGGAAAGTAATTTTAGATGATTTGGCGTATTCTAGTAATTTTTCTTTCAATTCTGTATTAAACAGCACTAGTTGTTGTAACTAACGTTCCTCTTTAATATCGGGTTTTAACAGGTTTTAGCAGCTCATGATATACCACACACTTCAAATCCGACCAAATCCAGAGAATTACTTACGTACGATGTATATTTAGCTTTGCCGTCTATATTTATAATAGGGGAGGCTTTTACCGTGTTTTTCTGCTCCTGGGATTGTTGTAATATATATATATATATATTCATTGCGAGTGATACGATACACAACCCATCCTTCTTTGGCGTTGAAACAGCAATTGATAAATGCAAACATAACTTTCGATGGCTCTTGGTATAGCATTCAAATTGCTTGTTTTCCAACTTTTCCCATCCACTTATAATGTTTAGATACGTTGGTTTTAATTAGATCTAATGCTTCTTTAAATTCATTAAGAGTTTCATAATAATCTTCGTCCTGAAATGTCTTTAATTCTCCGCCTTCAAACCTTTTCGGTTGACCAGGACGTACCTCGTCCTCCACATTAAAACAATCCCTTTTCAATCATCCAAACCAGTGTTCCAAATTTTGAAATCGACGGAGCATAATAATCATAAGCTTTATACAACAAACTAAGACTGCCAGCTACTTATTTCTTTAAATAAAACAAAAAAAACCGCACTTCCCGCAAATTGAGTTTCGTTGACGCAAAACTCGACATATTGAATACACTATAAAAATATGATTTTATACTTCGTCTAAATGCAATATACTGATTTTTAAAGTCTCTTTATATCAAGCCTTTCGTATGACGTTGTTTTTAATAGGTGCCTTATGGTGCTCATTACGCCATCTCTTGTCGATCCTTAAATAGTACTCATTTTGCAACGAATATGTTTGTTTATCATGTTACAATCTTCTAATCTGGAATTTATATTATGCCCTTATTGATATTTTGTAAGAACTCATTAACACTACACTGTTAAAAATGTGTAGCAAACTGTCGAGTCATTTGACAGTTTTTATAGAAAATGATTATACGACCGTTATTTAACTATATTCTGACCATATTATTGCCCATATTATGATCAGAATAGAGTTAAATCACGGTTATGTAACCATTTTCTGTAAAAACGATCAAATTACTGAACAGTTTGCTGCAAATTTTTAATAGTGTAATAAATATGATTTAATTAATTTTGTACTTAAAAAAACAAAAATTGTAGTAAATTGAATTTTGTAAATAATTTTGAAATTTAAATGATATTAGCAAGGTATACGTATCATAAATAAAACTATTATTTAATGTTTTCTATTACTTAAAGTCCGTATCACTAAAGATTTTAAATATCCACAGTTTTATTAAAATAGTTTTCATATAGTAATCACACGTTTTAATATAAAAAGGTTTCTCGTATATGGATTATACATTTTTTAATGATTGAAAATTATTCAAATGTCTTCCAGTCAATCTTTTATTGGCAGTGTAATAAATGTTACCTGCATTTATTTTATAGCTAGAAAAGTAATTTAAATAAAATATGAGCAAGGTTATATATTACATTGTACTGAAAGAACTATATATCTTTTAATTTAAAATTTACCAGAATAGATTTGGCAGATTCTACAGAATCTCAATACGTTTTATCACATTTCTGAAGTGAAAATCAGCTACTAAATTAAATGAATTTTTAAACCCTTTTTATTCGCTTTAAGCTGATGAAATATGCAGTTCTTTTTAGACATGAAATAAATTCTGAATGTTCTTTTGCTTCTACCAATTTACTTATGAATAATTTCCCATAAAGTTACGAATTGGTAGATCTTTTGAAATGAAACGGCAGTTTAAAAATTCAAATTTAAAATAAAATAGCATAAATAATCCTTAAGATAGAAAATAATTTATTTCGACATGGATATCTTAGATTCACTTATGGTAGTAATATTCAAAAAGATTATGCGTGTCTCATTACTTATCTATAAAAAAAAAATTGTGCTTGTATTCTTAAAGTTTTGTCATCGTCATTTTTTTAAATCTTACTGAATATTATTTATATAGAAGTATAGATAGGGAAACAGCACAAAATTTCATAAATTATAATAAATAGTTATTAACGAAGTTTAAGCGTTATTAACAACATTAGATTGGATAAATATATAAGAATTAAAATA
The DNA here is from genome assembly GCA_963931845.1 of Maratus michaelseni. Taxonomy (NCBI): domain Eukaryota; kingdom Metazoa; phylum Arthropoda; class Arachnida; order Araneae; family Salticidae; genus Maratus; species Maratus michaelseni. Next base: position 194,359,830 of record OZ007593.1, on the reverse strand, counting down.
ACCGTTAATTCCCATAAAATAAATGGTCTGTTATATCCATGTTAATCTGTGGTTTGTGTCATACCAAAAATTATATATATATATATATATATATATATATATATATATATATATAAATTGCAATTACATTAGCTGTTAGATTTATACTCTGCCCAGACATTACTTTTGCTGTAATTTCATATATCTTTAATAAGATGATTCCTATCGGCATTTGACACTTACACCAGGAAAAACAAGATAATCCTAACCAGAGAAAAGAACTTTAAAACTTAATACGGAACACATGATATATTGACAATATATTTCGAATTATCTAGGGCATCCTGTAATTCTTATTTTATTTTCATTTTCACGAATTAATATTCAGAGGGATAATTATTACACCGGTAAGAATATGCGTATGTATTTAAGCACACTCTAAGTATTTGCTGATAATTTAAAGAAAGTTCTTTTGCTTTTTAATTAATGCATTTCCTTTTTTTTTCGCAATATGTTGTATATGTGATTTACTATGTATAATTCGCCTATTTGCGTATTTCGTAGTTAGGGCACTTGGATACTAGACACTAGTTCGTGTGTTTAAATAACGATGGCGTAAGTTGTCAGTCTAATATGTTTTATACGCGTTTACGCATACATTGGATCTCCAAAATCAGAAATCATAATTGGAAAGCGTAGCAACAGAATGGAACCTATTTTTCATTTAGTTATCGGTGGTATATAACATAAAACAGGTTTAGAAAGCATCGTTATATGCATTAATAGATAGAGATTTCAATTAACAGCAGTATATTGCTTTTATTTTTAAGTGTTTCATAAGAGGGCAAACGTTTTAGCAGTGTTTGGATGGAAATCTTTGATTCATATTTATAGATTTCATTCCTCATACAAAGAAACTTCTGAAAACGTCTCTTATCGTAAAATATACTACACTGTAAAAGAAATTGCAGTAAAATTACGGGCAGAGGTCGGCAGCAGAAATTCCAGTCATACCCTGTAAAAAAAAAAAAAACAATCCATGCCCATCATTTTGTGCAGCCCGTAATTTTACTTTGCAAAGTAATATAGCATTATAATGCACAGGATATAATGCACTTTAAAACACAATAACACTTTGCTTACTGTTCCGTAGCACGTTAGATAATCATCACAGAATCGCTGTTTTGGCGGGTTAAAATTTTCGAAACACGAATAAAACGAAGGGTTACACCCTAGTGGATGTATGGGGTCGTACCGTATTTTTGCTAACATATGGGCTAGAACTGTAAGAATAGGTGGATTGCTCTTAATTTTCTAAGTATCTAAGGGATAAGGCCGCTTATTTAGTGGATCAGACCGTTTTTCATCAAATAAGGCTGCTGCCCGTGAAAATTGAAGGGCAACCGCTCATAAATTTACAGTTTTTTCTGGGAGTGTAATATATTTAAAAAAAAATAATAATAATTTTATATCCTTGACCCTTTCGCATACAGCTCATGTACACTCACACTGATTTTTTTCTTTTTCTTCTGTGACATTTCACTTTTTGCTCCAAATACGAATCATGATTTTCTGCATTATTTAAAGCTAAACCAAGGTGTAAAATTATCAAACTCTTTATCGATTGTTGTTGAATGATGGTATAGAAAAAGTACTACTATGTAAATCTCTTGCTTGAAGCACCTTACACATATCTGAGATTTTCGACAATTAAACTTCCGGAATAAAACAAATCAGTGCCTTTTTCATTCACTGTTAAAAATTTGCAGCAAACTGTCCAGTCATTTGAACATTTTTTAGAAAACGGTTACATAGCCGTAATTTAGCACTATTCTGACCATATTATATCCGCTATTATGGTCAGAATAGCGTTATATTACGATTATATAACCGTCTTTTTAAAAAACGGTCAAATGACTGGACAGTTTGCTGCAAATTTTTAACAGTGTTCAATCCTCGGCCAAATTAGAACTGAGGTTGTCGTTCTACTAACCAACATAAAGATCAATTGTTACTGTTCATTTAGTTGCTCATCACAGCTGCGGACGTTCGTAGGTTTGAATTTGTGAGATTAATGTGAAGTGCCTGTTAAAAGCTGTAAAATTATTGAAATTATTATTCCCTTTCAATAAATTTATTGCAAGTTACATTCAAATAAATTTAACAATTGTCCATGAAAACGTTAACCTATTATTATTATTATTACTGGGGGGGGGGGAGACTCGAAAGCCAAAGCACCGCGACCAGAGGTCTATTGTACTATCCCCCCAGGTCTCCTAATTTTGAACCAATTCCAGATGAGAGACCTGCATCTGGATTGGCACCCCCAGAGGTACTTGGCACAGAACTTGATACAGAACTTGGAGGACTTTGGAGCCACGAACAAATTTAACGTGCACCAGCTCCTATTAACGTACACGGTCCCACAGCAGAGACAGACGAGAGAGGATAGACGATGCACCCTCCCAAGCAGTGACCGTGGTCGATGCTGCTTGGCTTTCACCGTCCACGCCACTGCGGGACTAACGTTAACCTAAGACTACCACAAGTCTTTGAAAATAATTTTTTCTGTTTCTATTGACACTTTCGCATAGAGCTCAATATACACTAACTAATATTTCCGGAAGATTATTTTGTTATTTTGGAGTTTTCTCACACCAGCCGATCTGTTTTATAAGTAGACCCAAAAGTGACTATTTCTGAACATTCATGTATCATTTTCCTATGTAACGACGCACTGCGTCAATCTAAATCTTTAATATCAATTGAGAAATTTAGATTTAAAGATGTGTCAAAGTTACCCAATCTGGTGGGGTTACTTTGTGACAAGTGTGTTTTTGCCTTGAAATGCAAGATAAAAAGTTACTTTCACAAAGTTAGACAATACCACGTTTATTAAAACTTTTATTTAAACAATGTTTAAATTTTTTTGGCAGCGTAATGTGAGTCTTTGATCGCAAACAACCCTCGGTTGCCCACTGCCGTTGGTGGGTCGATGATGAATAAAATCTCGTTACTTTCATACCAAATTTCATTTAGTCCCCGATGATTGCCTTTGGACCGCCTTTTCTTTCCAGAGTAGGAAGTATAAATGATATAAATTAGTCCTTCAAAACTTGGTGGTTAAACTAAGTTGGTGGTTGTTCCAAACTTAGTAGTTGTTCACTTGTATCTTGCTCCCTACTGTCCGTTCTCTGTCCAAGTGGACCACAATTTATCAGTTTTCTAGTTTACGTAAATTGGTGCTAGGTCCCTGTAGCGATTCTGCTTACCATAATTGAAGTATAAGCCTTAGACTCGTTTTGAATCATTAAAAATAAATGACCAACGTGAAATAGCACAAATAATAATATGTAAATTGGCGAGTGATGCAAGAAAAAGCTGAAAATACTGCCGGCCCCCACGGTGCCTGAAAACCTTGTTATGACATGGTGACAAGTACAGAAACGTGAAATTATGCCTATAACCCAAAATAAAATAATATAGACTCTTTAGATATTTCAAAATGAGCAGAATGCGATGAAAAGTGTTTTTACACGAAGCGGTAAAATCAAAATTATTACTTCATTTTTTTTTGTAATTCCAACCTTTTGAAACTGTTGATTTGGAGGGCTATAGAACAGTGCATGCTAATTCGTATATTATAGCTTGTTTGCCAAAAAATTGTGCTGAACTCTAAAAAGAAAAAAAAGAAAGCCCCATTATTATTCATCATGACATTGCAAGTGATCTCTCTTTATATCAAACTATCAGTTGTATGAAGCAACAAAAAATTATTTCACGGATCATTGTCGTTATTCGCCTGACTTTTATTGTTTCTTTTTATCGAAAATAATGTAAATGGTCACCACATGCCAGAACACGCCGTTGTAGCCTAAAAATCGCACGTTTCTATGCTAGAAATTTCTGAATAGCATATATGTTATGAAAATTATTTTATCTGAATGCAAGATGAATTGATGCTAAATCCTGACATTTTAAAGAACATTGAAATATTTTATTCGGATACGAAGACTTTTTTTGAATTGCTTTCTAAAATCTGACTGTTGTTCCTCGTATATAGAAATATGTCACTAGTATACATAAATAGTCATCTTAAGGATAAAATCACTTCATAATGAAGATAATATTAACAACTAATTATTTTGTATAAATTCTTCTAGCACCACTTGAATTAATTGAATTAAAAGATAATGTAGCAAATTACATTGTTTAACTATGCAACCTGATTCATTATACACATACCTTTACAAGAATACAACGGGATAAGAAATCACAGAAAATTTATTTTGAATATCGTAATAAATGTGTATAGCTTTATAAAATATGGAACAAAATATGCCATTTGAAAATTTTATTTTTAGAGCTATAGATTCATTTACCATATCGTAAATAAGTGCTTCTAATGTAAAGTATTTAACTGCGATATAGTTCTGATTGAACGTGACTTTTCGAAATTTTCCATTTCATCTGTGAACGTGCTTGAAAGACAGTTCTAATTTTTCCAAGGAATCTTTTTATTGGTAAATAACTATAACGTTTAAATTCGAGTTAATCGTATACATAAAATGAATTTATTTCAAATCTATATATCTTAAAAGTTCAAATTGTTCAAAATTTACAGCATAAATTTCAGAAAAATAATATTTAGATAGAAAAATGTAAGTTTTTTTTTTTTTTTTTTTTTTTTTGTCGAAACAAATCGTATTTATGATACACATATCAATCGAGATTTTTTCATGATTAATTTATATATTATTTTTAATATACTTTATATATTACTTTATTTTTAATTAATTAATTATAATTTTCAATTAAATTAATTAAAAGCATAGACATAAAATAAAGCAAAAAATGACCAATATAAATTGATTATTTAAAAAAAATCCATATGTGAATTTTATTAGTTAGTTATTATGTATCATACTAATAAAATATAAATTAAAATAACTAGCAAAAATATTGTACGTTCATTCAAAACTACAGAATTCATCATAAAGCACCCAAAAGATGAAAAAAGAATATACTGTATTTCGTTTTAAGCCTTTAATTAACAACTCATTAAAAATGATTTATTATATATTAAGTGAAAACCCATAGAGTAGATCGGATAGAAAATCAATTTAAATTCTTTTAATAAACAGTTTTTTCCTATTATTTATTCTGAAAACTATATCGAAATGATTAAATATTTAAACTATAATTAAAACATATCATTACTTTTCATAGCACCGTAAATATATATATATATATATATATATATATTTCCAAAAACAGAAAAAAAACAGTTAAAAATTCTGCTTTTGTTTAGAGTTCGGACGAATGTCTGTTGTAGAATATATTTGTGTCTTATATGTATTTGTTCAATGTTACAAATATATTTGTATTTTCGCAATAAATGTAATTTTTGAGGAAAATTCGAAAAACTTGTTTTATGTCAGCTACAGTGGGTAGAATGTTTTTCAAGATAAGTAACAGTAAACTAAAATAAAGGAATAGGATTTATTTATTTTTCTTTGAAATGATCAAATAGATTAATGCATTTGCCGTAACTCTTAACATAATTAAAAAACCCATTAGGCAAACAAAATATGCGTTCCTTGATACGACTAACTCATTTGTAGCGTTTTCAATTCTTTATTGGATGCAAAGTGTCTTTCTTTGAGAGTTTTCTTCAATGCGAGATAGAGCTGGAAATTGCTTGGGTACAAGTCAGGAATTTAGGGTGGTTGGATAAATAACACCAATTTGTGTTGTGCAATAAACTCAAAATAGACACAGTGTTTTACACGTTTGGGTCATCAAGCGATTTTTCCAGTTTAAAACATTGGTGCACTCGGATATCTAACAGCACAATTATTTGCTCTATTTTAGATTTGATTACAATGTATTTTTAGGATAGATGTAATACGTAAAATCACACTGAAACAAAACTTATACCGCCTTCATCTAGAACGAATAAGTAGTCATTTTCTAAATCCCTCAACTAGAAATATAGATTTCCGAGTTATACGAATTAGGTAAACAAATAAACTGAATAGACGAAGTTATTGAGATAGGTGATGAAACGATACATTATATTATGAATTGTTTGAATTGCGAGAAATTATCACTTGGTTTCTAGAACAAATTCCTAAGCTAGAATTATAGTTACTAAAACTAACCTCTTGTATTCACATTTATTTGCAGAGATTTTTAAATAAGTTTGATCATGATAATATAGGAAAACGATCTTGAATTTTAATAGGAGAAACTAGAACTCTCCAGCAAAATGAATTAGAATTTATTCGGATGATATCGAACTATATTTTTCTAGAGCCAAAAGTTCGTTTCTAGTGCCAGTGGCATACTTTTTTTCACTGCATGCTTATATTTAACACCATATTATTGCAATACTTTTTGTGTTTAATTTTGTTTTTCCAAAAATAAAAAAAATGCATTTGAGGAAGTAAAATTGGAGAAGTTAAGAAAGAAATATTTGAATAAATCAGAGCTCCTTACTACAGACTGTATCAAATAACATAATACGCATTTATATTCCTTCAATCCTCTTGTACAATAACATTAATCAATCTTAATTGTTATTCACACATAAAGAATTTAATAGTTAAATACAGCATAAAACTTTCTTGTTGTCTTTTTTGTTGTATCTACGAAATATTTATTTTCCTCCTTTTAATTAGATTTATCTTTGTCTTCGACACATATGTTTAATAAAAGTTGAAATGGTAATAGATGTTTATGCATTCAAACAAGATAAAAATAATAGTAACAGAGTAGATACCATCAACTTATTTTGAAATATAAAATTTTAAAATAATTAATTTTTTCGACTATCTAAACACGAAACACATATCAAGGACTTGTAATTAAGAGATTTATTAATATGTCTAATGCATTTGTGCTTCTAGTTATTGTTTAATGGGTTGTTTTCTAAAACTATTTGTTATTCAACTACACTCATTACAACCTAAATTTAAAAACATACTTCTGAATGTGAAGATTACAAGAAATATATTTATTACAAAATTCAAAAGCCTATGATAATAATACTAATGACAAAAAAAGTGTATAAAATGAAAATAATTTTTTTTTGTATTTTTAAGAAATAAATTTTCATGATAATTTTTGCTTCTTGTTTTCTGATGACGTTTTTCATTATGTTAATTATGAATTATATTTAAGTAATAAAAATAATGTGATGTAATTTTAATAAAAATAAAATATAAATCAATCTTGAATATTTCAATGAATGTCGATAGAATTTTACCTTTCACTTTAGGTCTAAAATGATATTTTCCCTGTTCAGACCAATCCTGACATTACGGGAATTTTTTAGAGAAAAATAATGGAACGCAGAAATCACATTTTGTAAATTAAATAAGAAAGAACGCAAAGAGAGAAAAAATAGTCAGAATTTAAAACGATAAGTGCAACATGAAATAAACTATTTATCAAATAAACAAAAAAAAAAAAAAAAAAAAAAAAAAAACAGCAACAAAGTTCGAAAACGGTAAACAAAACACATAGGTGAAAAATTAATTTAATTATAGAGTAAAAACAAATCAGATAAAATAAGTGGAAAGCTATAAGAAGCTAAAACCATTTGAAACATTTTCCTTTTTCATATTTGCGTATTATTATTTTTTATTTGTTCCATTGTAACACGCTTCACGCGTGTTTATATTATAGATGCTTTAATAAAATATCTGTTTGACCAATTAATGCTATTTACTTACAGGTAAAATGTATATGATCACTATTTTTATTTATGTAACATAAAACACTTTAAAGAAAATATTAATTTCATAACAAGACTTATAACTTAGTAACTGCACAGAAATCGTATCCCACTTCTGACACCAATTGTAACATAATTAAACAAAAGAACTGCTGATGCAACATGGACTTTAATTAAGCTACGTCTCAGTACACATAAATTTTACAACAATTACAGAAAGCTGCACACATAAAGCTTATTTGTTGGTTAGAGTTTGTAGTTTGTCAGGACGCCCATCGCCTTCCTGGGCAAAGTTTTTACCTTTTCGGCACAAGGGCCGAAGACACATTTCTTTTTCTCAAGGGAGAAAGCCAGGAGCTTGTTCGCTCTGCTGAAACAGAATTCAGAATCCTCTTTATGGCCCCTCACGAGTTGATTATGTCTAGTGAGAGTATTTTCAAGTAGTTTCGAGAGCTTAACATTCCCAGGATGAGCAGATGGCGGTTTTTGAAGTAGCTAAAAGATTTGAACTTATAGACTCAAGTAGCTTGAATTTATTGTAACATAAAATTTGGCTAAGAAGGGAGTGGTTGTGACAACTCCTCATTAACAGAACTCTAACAAGTTTAATTTAAAACAAGTCTATCTCACCAATTGGAAGACTTAAGTTGTGTATCATATGTTAAGAATTATTTCCTTCAATGGATACCGCAAGATTGGTTCCAGATGCAAGTGCTAGAAATCTCGAGAGTAATCGCCTTCTCAAGGAGATATAAATTTTAGATCATTCCTTTGATCTGACGTTATACAGACATTAATGTTATAATAAATTCAAGCTACTTGAGTCTATAAGTTCAATATCTTTCAGCTACTTCAAAAACCGCCATCTGCTCATCCTGGGAATTTTAAGCTCTCGAAACTACTTAAAAATTCTCTCACTAGATATAATCAACTCGTGAGGGGCCATAGAGAGGATTCTGAATTCTGTTTCAGCACAGCGAACAAGCTCGTGGATTTCTCCCTTGAGAGAAAGTAAAGATCTTCGGCCCTTGTGCCGTGAACTTTAATAACTTGCCCAGAAAGGTGAAGGGCGTCCTGACAAACTATAAACTCTAACCAACAATATAAGCTTTATGTGTGCAACTTCTGTAATTGTTGTAAAATCTATGTGTACTGAGACGTAGCTTAATTAAAGTCCATGTTGCATCAGCAGTTCTTTGGTTTAATTATGTTACATTGTAACATAATATACTGACACTGTAACATAATATACACATAACTGAATAGGGGTCACTTAAGTGTCAATTAGTGTTAACATTAAAAATATAGAAAAAAAAAGGTTCGACTTTAAAAAAGAATTCTTGAATTAATAATGCTTTTTTAGCACTAGAAATGAATTTCCCTGTGCTATTAACGTATGTTATTACAAGAAGACATTTTTTCATGTTTAATTTTTAGAGAATATTTCATATACAGAACCTTTTGTCCCTTATATGATGTAGGCATTTGATAATTTTGGTAATTATGCTTTATTTTACATTTTAAGTATATTAAATATTATTGAAAAATTAAAAATGACCTAGAGGCAATGGTGAATAACAATTCAAATGTTGAACTTGTAAATATGGAAATATACCTTATTGTATGGTAACCGCGCGAAATTTATAAGTAATAGCAATTTCAAAATTCTGACAACTGCAATGAATAAAGGGTTTCAAAAAACGTTAAGTTTCTAAAAACAATTCTGTTTGGATTACTTTGGGAATACCAAAACAATAAAGTGACATTTCTATTACAAAGAAGACTTTTCCATATTTTTCGGCTTTTTGTTTCAAGATGGTCTTTTATTTCAGTAACCCATGTTACCGAACGTGACAAACATTTAAAGAGGATATTATTTCGACGTGAAAGGAAACATAAATAAGTATACCGCAGAAAATGTATTACAAGAAAAATTGTGGGTTTAAAAGAAATAATATTGGGAATAGGAGACATCATTTTTCATCCTAGACTGTTTATGTGGATTTTTACTTTCTCACACATGCAAATATATAAATTTGTGTTGTATTCATGCACCTATTTCAATAAGGATAAATAGTGCTAACACATATTTCCAGTTCAGAAAAAATAGCCCTTGGAAATGCGCGACACCATTATTTTCCGCTACCTCTATACTGGAGGACGGACAGCATCTGTCCCGATTTAACATGTATTTTTGAAAAATCCCCTGCCAAAAGGTTAAAAAAAATGTGAATTTTTACCCAGTTGTATATGCATTTATACATTTGTGTACTGCAAATGTGCATATATGAATTAGAATCGATATGGTACATATTTAAAGTTGAAAAAGATCTTAGTATGGTATGCATTGCTAGAAAGTGACAAAGTACAGCATTGAATTCTGAATTCGATATCCACAAATTTATTAAATCTGCTTAACAGTAATAAACAAGATCAGCGTAGGCCCACCTTAAATATACTTTTATATCAATTTATTGAACATTAAAAAATTTCCAAATTTTAGCCTAAATTACTATCGGTACACGCATGTACTAGTTTTGGCAGTCAAATCCGAATATGTAGTTCCTTTATTTTTATTTTCACTATTTCAAAACAGGTATGTAAATGTAATTTTCTTTTGGAAAACTCTGGCAAATTTCCATCAGAAAATTATATCAGAAAATTTTTGGATTAATGTATTGGTAGGCAAAGTAGTTTTAAAAAATCAAACATTTATACTATTCTGTACCAACCGGTAAAAAATAATGATATTCTAAGACTTGACAATAACTAAACTTTTAAACTTGACGAAAAAAAACAAAACTTTTCTAACTCATTATTTAATCATTACCCTTTTGCTACACATAAAACTGTAGTTAAAAACTTACATTACTGATTGAATTGTAATCTAGTTTTAAAAAAAATCTTTGTGGAAACACATAAAATTTTGAACGTAATAAAATTTTGAATTTTTTCTAAATATGTTCAATTCTGTGTTCGTTTGCCCATCTTTTTTTTTGAGTTAATTTTATTAAATTTCCCCCCAAGTATAGCATTTTTTGGAAAGTGTTCATAATACAATTACAGAAAGGATGAAAGATAATGAAAAGAAAGATTTGAAAACATTTTGATGCATCTTTGAGTACATGCTCTGCAATTATTATTATACCACAATATCATTTTAAATATATGATTAGTTCCTCACATTTTTATTTATTAATATCATATTTAAAATCTGTTGTTTCTTATATTATGTTAACACATTCTCGTTTTATAAACATATGTTACTTTACTATGCACTAGAATAACTACTAAATATACAACAATTAATAATAAAAAAAATGAATTGCTGGATGCCGTTAAATAGATCAAACGAACAAGAAAAACTAAGACTTAATTAAGATTATCATTTTAACTATTTTTAACACAATCAGCGGATTGGTATATAATCCATACGAGTAGTAATTGTCATTATTAATTAGATGGAATTTTACGATTCAATAAATTAAAAAAATGAGTTTTAAAAAATTAGAATACTTTATTATATATGTATTTATTTTTTACCATAAAAAAAATATTTTCGAAATTAAATTTATTGCTGCTACTTTACATGGCATAAAATATCTTGTAATTTTTAATATATTTTAATACTATGTTAATTTTACGATAACAAAATTGAGAATGGATTACATAATACTTTTTAAAAAACGTAAAAATATAGTTTATTATTGATATATACTTTCTATTTCATCCTCAATATAAATAAACTTTAGCTTTTTTTTTCACCTTTCAGCAGAATATAAATTTTATTGCGAAATATTTCGGTTGCGGTATATTAGATCATATTTCATAATAGAAGTTTTTGTATCATGTTTTTTTTCATATCGATAGGAAAAATATTGAACATGAATTAGAATATATGCGAAGATAATAAATTGTACTTGACACAGCTGCTTTTTATAATATACTTCTGAAATTTAAATGAAACATGCGACAGTATAAATATTTCATCTGCAATAAAATAAAAAGGTACAGTGAATTATTTTCCTAATAATTTTCATAATAATATGTGTTTAATTTTAAAACATATCTGTTCTTACTTGCATTATTTAAAACATAACGATTAAAACATACCTGTTCTTACTTGCATTATTTAAAACATAACGATTAAAACATATTTGTTCTTACTTGCATTATTTCGTCCCGATTATTCTTGAGGTTGTGTTTGGTTACATTTGGTTGACTGGGCGACGGATATAGGCCAAATTAGAGAATGTCTTCCGTGGGATTGTTTCTAAGGTCAACTAACCCAAATTTCCACAAGCATAATGCAAGTTCCGAAGAAAACGATGGCAAAATACTGAGCGGTTAGGCCAACGAGCGCAACATAATTTCGAACAAATCACCTTCCGTCTACCAAATTTGAAATCAGAAACTCTCAGCCCTCCAGATTGTTCTAAGTGTTAGGTAATAATTTAAATTGAATTTTTAAAAAATCTGACATTTGTTTTGTTTTTTAATCTGACGTATTTCAAAGTACTAGACCTAGACAGAAACATCATTGTTATTTTTTAAACAATATATACGTAGGTTGATCCAAAAAAAAGTTTACAAGCAGAAGCATTTGTAACGTAATAATTGTGGAGCGAATATTTCAACCCAGGGTGGTTGACAGATTGCGCTAGTTGTCCTACAGCGGTTCTACGAGTAAGTAGCGTCAGTACGCAGACACTTAAGAGCGAGAGTAATGGCACGGCGTCTAGAAAAGTGGTCTCACATAGAGGTGCGAGCCGTAATTCGATTCTTATGGGCCAAGAATGTGTCCGCATCCGAAATACACAGACAAATCGTTGAGGTATACGGGGACAAAGCAATGAGTAGACAACAGGTAACGAAATGACTCAGGAATTGCTGCAAAGGTTCAAGTGGGAGGTCTGGAATCACCCCCCATACAGCCCCGATTTGGCTCCAAGTGACTATTTCCTTTTTCCGGCGTTGAAGCGAAACTTATCCGGAACACGGTTCTCCTCAGACGATGCAGTGAAAACAGCTGCCGAGAAATGGCTCAATGAGCAGGGCCCTGATTACTACCAAGACGGGATAAATAAATTTGGTCGAACGTTCTGACAAATGCCTAAACAGGTTTGGCGACTATATGGAAAAGTAAAGGCCAGATGTGTCTCTTGATTGCCATTTGTATCTTGTTTCTATTGTTAATAAATACTTTTTCCTTTGCCTTGTAAACTTTTTTTTGGATCAACCCTCGTAGGATTTACTAGCAGCTGTAACTGTAAAAAATGTTGGTTATTATTTTATAGGCGATAGCTTGAAATAAATTAATATTATATGATACGATTTGGAATGAGATGGTCACTTAAACGGAATATACAATATGACACTAACAATTAAGGTTTTAACATTTATGGGGATTTAACGTGCGTTTTGAGTGTATCTGCATGCAAATGACGTGAAAAAATGCACTAAAGAGTTCACTTTGTTTATTATTTTTTTCTTTCACGATTTTTATGGTACGCATAATGTTCAAAGATATTTTATTTCGGTCTGTGAAACATTTACAAAATATTGACGGAGAACAAAGACTATCTAATAGTAATACCTCATTCAAATTGGCTGTATGTAACGAATGTGTTCTAGGGGATGGAGGGGTAAGATAAATGAAGACACACCCTTTTCACTAAACACTTTCAAAAAAAGAAATATCTGATATTTTACATATGAATTGAAATAAAATAAAAATGAAAATAAACAGAAAGTCTGAAAATAAAAGAAAAAGAAATTTAGAAATATATTTAAAAATTTAAGTTGAAATTTTGAATTTTATTTTTTTATTTATTTTTCTGACCTCTTATTGTTGGACGGGTCCATGATAATAAATTTAAATATACATAAAATTTGTGTTGAATTATTTTATATTGTTAAACGAAAATCTTTCCAAAGGAGCCAAACGTTGGGAAGCACTGCTTTCGGCATCGTACATGCTCGAATTTATATGATGTTATATTTTTTAATGAAAATTTCCCCAAATCCACCTAGAACTTTCGGCATCATACACCTGGTGTACTACGCACGCTGCGGTCTGTTTTGATTTCATATTTTTAAACGATAATCATTCCAAAAGAACCTAATGCTAGGGATCCCACTCACTTCGGCAGCGTAAATCTTAAATGTGTATGATTTCATATATTTAAACGAAATTCAAACGAATATAGTGCTGTGCTCCCTCACTGCCTTTGGTAGCGTTCAACGGGCGTACTACGCAATCTTCGGTCTGGTTTTGTAAATGAACAAAGAATTTGTATGATTTTATATTTACAAAGAAAAATCTATTCAAACGAAATCAAGGGTCCTCATTATGGTAATTTAATTTCTTATATTAAGATGTAATAATCTTTCAATTCTGACCAAAATTTTCTGAGAAAACTTAAATAATTTAAAATGCATATTATTCTTTCACTCTTCACTAAAAACGTTAAATAATATCCAAAGAACTTTTTTTTTTTTTTTTTTTTTTTTTTTTTTGTAAACGGGAATTTGTATTTTCAATGGCACAGAGAGACAGAATGAAGAAAAAGATCTCTGTCGAAGTCTTGAAAACACTGGAAACCAAAGATATCGCCAGAACCCGAAATATACCGAGGAATAAGTGGGTATTTTATTTATATTTGTGCCCGGAAAGCGTTCGCGGCAGTTTGAAAATATAGAAACAATCGAATTTTAAAAGAAATAAGAAAACACGAATTAAATGGTGGAAAATATTTTCTTTGATACAATAAATATTAATATATATATATATATATATTTGCAAAACACTTTTAGAAAGGTACCTGAATAAGTGAGTATTTTTTTTTTTTTTGTATTTCTGTCCAGTAATAGGATGCGCACTTTTGAATTGCAGAAAAACGGAAAACATGAAAACTGACGGAAATTATCGCCCAGAATGTTTTTTTGGTTATTTATTTATTTATTTATTTATTTATTTATTTATTTATTTGAGAAAGTATTTTTAATACCAGTGCACCTGTGCGAGGATTTCGCACTGCAATCTAATATTATTTATATCCACGGTTAAACTTCTAAAAAAAGCATTAGTGACAAAAATATCTGCAAATGACATTAGGCAAGCCGGAATATCATCTCATTTAGTCCATCAAAGTTACAGTTAAAACTGATCGAAGATAGCAAAAGGCACACGCTAAGATTAAAAAAAAAAATCGTTTTTTTACTACATTAGAAGATGACGTCATCAGTTTCGGGTAAAACTCGAGACAAAGAAAACTAAATTGAATACATATAAAGTAAAATTTAATATTACATAGCATAGCATACATTTCTTCGATCGATCGATGGTTTCTTTTTCTTCTGAACACTTGAATTTGAATTTTGCTTTATAATCATAGATATAAAATGAACCCGTGCGGAACGTCTCACTTTACTATTTATTTATTTTTTATATATAATCACTCTTGAGAATGATATAATGCGATATTTTATTTTTCTCGCAACATTGATTTGAGAAAACCCCTTTCATTTTGTTTATGAAAACAATGCCGATTTGATTTTTCATTAACTAAAATTTTTAATCAATTTTTTTAAAGAAATTTGAGTATACTATGTCAGAAACCGTTTGAAAAACCTTTCACATGATACCTCATTCATTGTTGTGCGTTTTGTAA
The DNA here is from genome assembly GCA_963931845.1 of Maratus michaelseni. Classification (NCBI taxonomy): domain Eukaryota; kingdom Metazoa; phylum Arthropoda; class Arachnida; order Araneae; family Salticidae; genus Maratus; species Maratus michaelseni. The sequence goes on along the minus strand of OZ007593.1, from coordinate 194,344,437 downwards.
ATGCATAGAAAAACGGATGTTGGCAACATAATTAATATATACCAGTGAACTCATGCGAGAATTCCGCACGGCTTTCTAATAAATTTTAGCAATATCGAATATTTTTAAGATATAGGTTTAAACATCTAAAGAAAAACTCAGGATAAAAATATCTGCAAACAGTATGACAATCCAAAATATCGTCTCATTTTTTCCATCAAAGTTACAGTAAAAACTGATTGTAGATAGCAGAAGGTACACGCGAGAAAAAACAAATTACCAGCCGTATTTTATCTGCATTAAAAGATAATGTTATCCGCTTCTTGAAAAACATGAATGAAAGAAAAATAAGTTGAATACATTTAAAATACAATTGAATATAATATAACAAATCATACATTTTATTCTATACGTGAAATATCACTACTTCGATCGATCGATGGTGTATTTTTCTTTTAAACTTTTCAATCTCAATTTTGCTTTTTAACCCTAAATATAAAATGTACTCGTGTGGAGAAATTATACTTTATCTTTTTTGTACATCTATTTTTTAATAGTCATTGTTGAGCATCATGTGTTGCGGTATTTTATTTTTGTGGCTAATTTGAGGAATACCTTTCATTTCCTTTATGAAAACAATGCCGATTTATTTTTTTATTAACAGCAATTTTTAATCAAAAAATGAGTTTAACGAAATGTGAGTGTACTATGTCAGAAAGAGCTTCAAAAACCTGTCGAATGATATCTCATTCATGCTTGTGCGTTTTTGTAGATTCATAGAAAACGGGATGTTGACAACAGAAATAATACATGACATTAGTAAACGAAAGATACTGTTGAAACCGGAAATCTAAAATATTTTTTGTGTGTTTTTCTTTAAAATAACAACAACAACAACAACAAAACTGTACGAGGCACTCTCCGATTGCGGTTTCAAAATGCAGAAAAAATGGTGCTTTCGCATTCGTCTGCGGGAAAGAACCGCGGAACATCAGGAGATGCACAAATGTAATCTCCTTCACGAAGGAAGCTCACAATTCACGTTTTAACACAATTCATTCTTGCTACGTTTATTATGGTTTTTAATTAATACCTCGGCTAATTATAAAAAAAAATCCAAAAACTGTATCGAAGAGACTGGTAATCATATACACAACAGGTCTGTCCTATCATACAGGTTCCCAACCAGCCAAATATTGTAGTTCGCCGCACAGCGTGTCTTACAAATTCACACACACAAAGAAAGAATGACAAACAAACAAATAAACTTATTTCCTTGTTATTATAGATTTTTTAAACATAAACTTTAAATTCTCTGTTACTGAATTGCGTAAGAAAAACATCCTTATAACTCCAAAAATGTTAATCATATTAACTAACAGTTTATTGCATCGGATTAAGCGTCTTATTTCCAATTAAAATATACATTTGAATTGAAATTTGAATGAAATACAGGGTCATGAAAAATCGAAGAGTGTGGTAAATATAATTACAAATATCTCGGTAACTAATTATTCGATCGACTTCATTCTTCATGCAAAATTTATGTTTTTTATTGACTTATATATTCACTCCTTAAAATAAACAATTTCGAAAACTCTAAATGCTCTATTACTGAATTGCGTAAAATAAACATCTTTATAACTCCAAAAACTGACGGTGATATCTATCAGATATGGATTAATTTAAAAGTTACTAAAGAATTAATCTAGTCGTTGAGGGCCACCGTAAAACTTACACATCATGGATATGCATAATATAAAATATGAAAGTAAAACATGCGTAAACTATTTATAAAACCATTAACTAACGGTTTACAGCGTCACAGTAAGCGTCTCATTTCCAATTAAAATATATCATTAAATTGAAATATTAATGAAATACAGGGTCATGATTAATCACAGAGTGTGGAAAATATTAATACAAATATCTCGGCAACTAATTATCCCATCGATTTCATTCTTTATGCAAAATTTGTTTTTTTTATTGTCTTTTATATTCACTCCTTAAACAATTTCGAAAAAAATTATATACCTTTTATCAGAACGAATATTTCGAGAGTCTGAAAAAATAGTTTCGGATAATCGAGGTTACTGAAATTCAATAGGCTTCTTCCCATTATTACATACGAAGTACATACCAAATTTGAAGTCTCTATCTCAATTTGTTCGAGAGATAGAGTGTTTACAGACACACAGACAGACGGACGTGTTTTTTTTTTATATGTTTTTTTGGAATCTCTAGTGTATGAAACGGGTATGTCCGAAAACATTTTTTTCCGATTTTTAAAACAATTGCAAGATTTTTTCTATGCTACGTATGATGGATATGTAAAAGTGAAGGCAGTGAGTTGCCGTAACAACCCTGTAATTTTACGAATATGACGAATTTCTTTAGATTAGAGGATTTAAGGTAATTTTTTTGTGAATTTTTTCTGTATTTTTAGTGAAAATAGGCAAATTGAAGTAGAAATGTTTTATTTTAAATAAAAAAGAGCAACGGAAATAATTCACATTTTTCTTTAGAATATTGTTTTTTGCAACAAATTGTTTTTTGAAACAACAAAAAAAAATTATTGTAATAACACTAGTTTACAAAAAAAAAAAAAAAAAAAAAAAAAAAAAAATGTTCATGAAATGAAATATATATTATTTGTGTAGGCTATGAACGGTAGTTAAATTTTTTTTTTTTTTTTTTTTTTTTTTTTTTGTAGCACGTCACAATTCTGAGGTATGAAGGTCTTTGTTTTTTATCTACCCGCAATTGTTTAAATACGTTTATCGTTTTATTTTGCAAACAACTGTGTGATTCAAAAGTCTTATTTTTATATAAAAATGTCATCTAGAGTGTGTAAACTACATCAAAACCTATTTTGTTATGTTTGTGGCAAAATTGTTCAGTTAAATCGTGGTTTTCCTATAACAAAACCATTGCAAGAAGTCTATTTACATTATATGGGTTTCCGGTGTCAAATCAAGATAATAATTGGGTTCCTCATGTGATTTTAATTTTAATTTTAATGCCTGAGGAAGACCACTCGGCTGAGGGCGAATCCAGCCGTTGAGCGTTTAATGTCTTCCCCGGCTAGCTCCCCGGCACGCAGGGATTAAACGTGACAGTACAAAATCCTGCCGGGCAAAGCCCCACGCGACAAGCGGCAGGAACTAAAGACAGACAAAAATAAAATACAAAACAAAAGTCTGTCGCTGTGACCAGCGTCACCACGCGACATGTAGCGACAGACAAGGTGAAGGGGGTGATGTGCAATTCGGGGGTACGACTGTACCAGTTGTAACAGTTCGAGTACGACTACACCAGGTGATTGCAGTGACCCGTATGTGAACCCCACGCGACAAGGAGCGCCACACCAAATGCGCTAAAGACCACGTACGGGCGGTGAAACAGGTGATGATATAGTTTGATGTGGAGGTGGTAGACTGGTGAGCTAATATGGTTCATACATGTGAGAATGGTATCCCCACGGTGGCTCACGATCGTTTGAAGTGTCGATGTACTGGGTACGTCTCTGTTGGTTGTTGTGTGCAAACTGTTGTCGGTGGAGTGTTGGTGGCTGCTGATGTAGTGTAAGATGATGTTGGGGTGAATTCCTCGTCAAGTTGGCGTCTGAAAAAATTGTAGAGTCTTCTGTACACTGTGCAGGTCGAGTCAGATGCCTGATGCTGTGTGTTGAAGTGGGTTCTTTCTTTCTTGTTGTGATCATGGCAATTTATGCAGCAGGGTGGTTTGGAACAGTTGGAATCGTCATGATTTTCCGCGCAGTTGGCACATGTTGGTAGCTCACTCTTGCAGTGTTTTTCGTTGTCCTTTAGTGACTGGCAGCGTCTGCAGCGTGGTACGGTGGTGTGTGGTTTCAGGAAGTAGGATTTGAAGCCAATGATGAGGCCTTTATCCTCTATAATGGAGTGCCCTAGTGTCTTAGAAATTAGAAGAATGAGGTCTTTTGCAGCATCATTTCTTCTATTTTGAAGTGTTTTCAGGATGTTTATTTCTTCTGCGGTTATTTCAAATCTTGTTGTTATTGCTGCTTTGATGGTTCATTCTGGTGTATGTGTCGATACATTCAGGAGGATCATTTTCTGCTGTGGAAGTGTTTTTGGGACTACTTGTAGTGTTTTATTAAGATCTTGATGTCGGTGTATGTCATTTTTCAGGGTTTTAAGATCGTTGATAGTGTTGCATTCTATTTCGATACAGTTTCTTTTTCTTGAGATGTTGTTTGGCTTAATTGGAGATATATATGTGTTTTATTGTAGGGTTTTATCAATATCATTACATGTGATGTCTTCTTTTCCTTTTATTATGAGTGTGTGTCTAATGGCGCTGTTGCGGAGTTTCTTCTTGCATTGCTGTGTGTGCGCTTGGCTGGATGTGGGCTTTATGTTTTCATCTTGTAGTGCTGGTGTGTTGTCTGTTGTGGCCGGTGTTTTCTTGCTGATGGTGTTTTGGACTGTATAAATGATTTCGGCTGTGTTGGGGAGCTTCTGCATTAATTGCTGATAGTTCTGCTGTGAGACTTCTAGATGTTCTTCCAGGCATCGAACCCGTTCTGTCAGTGTTGTGATCTCATTTTGGAGTGCTGGCATTTCTCTTAGGGTGAGTGTGTCTATTTTATCTACGTGATTTAGAATTGTTTTGAGTGATGGTAGACTATGTTTTTCTGGCTGACAATTTCTTTCTAGTCTACCTGCTATCTGTATGAGGATTCCCCTGGCTTTGTTGGTGAGTTTAGCAATAGTAACGTCTTCCTTCTCCTCCTTGTAGAGGGAGGAATTGCTCATATGATGATGTTTTGATTTTAGTGAGACTCTCAGATGGTCATCTGTGTCTTCGTCAGTGCTTGACGGAGCTTCGACCGAAGGGATTTTGAAGGTGGGAAAGGAATCCTTGCGTGACATTCTAGAGCCTTTGTTATTTTTGGTGTTGCTTTTAGGAGTGTGGCTCATACTAGCTGTGGAAAATTTTTGAGATGAAGTAAAATAGACTACAGACCCTTGGGCACGGGCAACACCCTTCCTGTCCATGATGTCTCCATAGGCTTGCATTATGTTTCTAATGAGAGAAGGTGAGTAACGAGAATTTTTGGGGTGTTTGCCATGCACTACTAATGGGAAAAAGAGGTCACGGAAAAAATGGGGAAAGCTGAAAAGAAGGGGCTGGAACAGAGCCAGCACCACCAAGGCGCATGCCCGCAGAGTGGCCACTTGAAAGTATTTTGCGTACTAAAAAGAGTTAAAGTTAATTTGAGTTAAGTGTTCAGTTCTAAAAAATGGTGAAAAATGACAAAGTTATTTTGTGGAGAATTAGTTAGAGTCCAGTTGGGGTGTAAAAAGTTAAAATTTATTTGAGTTAGGTGTTCAGTTTAAAAAAATGGGTCAAAAAAGACAAAGTTATTTTTGTCGAAAATTTGTTAAGAATCCAATTGGAGTGTAGAAATGTTAAAGTTTTATTTGAGTAAGGTGTTCAGTTAAAAAAAAAAGGGTGAAAAATGACAAAGTTATTTTTGTCGAAAATTTGTTAAGAATCCAATTGGAGTGTAGAAATGTTAAAGTTTTATTTGAGTTAGGTGTTCAGTTAAAAAAAAAATGGGTGAAAATTGACAAAGTTATCTTTTGTCAAAAATAAGTTAAAGTCCGAATTGTGTGATGAAAATGTTAAAGTTTTATTTGAGTTAGGTGTTCAGTTTTAAAAATTGGGTGAAAAATGACAGATTGGTACTCAGCTCCTGGTATTTAGGTAAAAACAGATCACTGAAATTTGGTAAACCAATGATATGGAGAGAGCCGACTAACCACGTATCCGATTGTTACTTTTGTTTGACAAAAACTTTTGGTTTTAATTCAAAAAATAAAGATAGCATAAAATATGCAGACGTTCCATAAATGACTAAGCCGGTCCTTCAATCAGAGGATTTACCAGATCCCACACCACCTTGCAGAAGTGACCAAACTATCACAGATACATCAAGTAGTATTACGGTGAACGAGCATAGTGACTGTGAACAATCAAGCTCAGATAACTTTTTTGATGAGGAGGACAGTCCACATTTAATAACTCAGTCTGAACTCAACGATCTTATAAGAGGTTTGCAGTTGTCTAAGTCAAAAGCGGAATTACTTGGCTCCAGGCTGCAACAGTGGAAATTGCTTGATCCTAGTACAAAAGTTAGTATTTATAAAGAGATTGTTGAAAATTTATTGCAAAATTATGGGCGTATGGGTGTAAATATGTCACTAAAAATTCATTTTTTGCACTCCCATTTAGATTTTTTTCCAGAAAATCTCGGTGATATGAGTGATAAACATGGTGAGCGATTTCACCAAGATTTAAAATCATTTGAGCAAAATTATCAAGGTTTTTGAGACCAAAATATGCTAGGCATTGTTGGTCTGTTGTTAGAGATACAGGTGAAAATATTTATAAAAAAAGGAGTAAAAATTACCTGTTTTTAACTGTATTGTTTATTCAGATGTAGTTTTTTGTAAAAATCTCCTTAATAAATATTTAAAAAAAACTGACGTGCTGGATTTTTTAAAATATTTTTTTCCTACATGTAGATACCCAAAGTAACGTAACCGTATATATTTCCTTTCATGAACAAAAGTCATGTAAACTAGTGTAATTATTGTAAACTATTATAATATGATTTATTCATCATATTCGTTTTTACTATGGGAGATCTCATTTGAATATATTTATAAACTTTTAAATAAGTTCGAAAATCACAGCAATGTTTTTTATTTAGGAGTACATATTTGAAAGAGCTACAAATGTAAGACACAAATTTCTAATATCAATATAATAAAAAATAATAAAAACTAATGATTTCAGGGTAATTTCCATTTTGTGTTAATTCTATTTAAAACACTCTTCGAACGCGATGTACTATACAATATTTTACGTAATAAACCAAAATATTAAATATAAACATTGTATATTTCTAAATTTATTTTTTTTTCGAAGCTACAATGTAGAAGAATAGTACTTACGTGTCTTAAACAAAATAAACTTATCTCTTCCAAAAATGAGATAAGCGTTTGCAAACACTGTGCATGGACAAAAGATAAATGAAACAGAAATCTATTTTAGACGTTCATTGTGCGAGAAATGAAGCTAAATAAATTTCATTTTTGTTAAGATATAAATGAAAATGCTGAAATGTCGTCTAATTCTATAATCCATAAGCCTTCCATTGTTCCGGAAAAAGTTGTATTTTTTTTTCCTTTGCACAAGATCAAAAAAAAAAATTCTGTTCGTCATTATTAATAAATAAATTCCTTTCAAAGAAATTTTCTTTATGCCATTTACGTTAATAGAGAAATATTTCCTTTTCAAATATTTTATATTTTCACATGGGTTAAAACATATATTTTGGTGTATTTTATAGAGAAGTATTAAAAATAATTTTAAGAGGAATTCCTTTAATGAAATGTTCTTTTGTATATAAAGGCTAATAGCAAAATGTCTTATTTTTATTGTTATTCATTTTTTATCATGTAATATTTTGTTGGATTTTTATTAAATAATAAAATTCGAAACAATATTGTTGCATTTATTTTTTTATACTATTGTTACAATTTCCCGGTAATAGTAGAGACTCTGAAATTTGAATAGTAAAATTATTTGTATGTTAATAGTGTTTTATAAATTCTGTATTTTCAAAAACATGTTTATAAATTAAATATTTATATATAATATTGAACCAAAAAATGTGTTTTAAATTTTATGGATAGTGCGATACATATTACTAATGGTATATTTCAAAAGGAATTTGAATCAAACGAAATATCCGGAGATTTTCATCTTGTATTTTGAAGCTCTGTAGACGTTCACCTGGAATGACTTTCCTCATTGCTGAAAAGAATGCAAACGCCATTGCGCTGCTCCATTTTCTAATGCGTCAGTAAAAATTTGGGCTATTAAGAAAGAGCTCTTTTAGTTGATCATTTATAGCAGAATTTAGCGCAGAAAAGGAGCCGTTGTGGGAATAGGAATAAATTAGTTGTCTAGTCATCACACTACTGAAACGAAACGAAAATGATTACAGAACTTAGCCATTCCAAATAAATAATATTTGAGCGATATATTCTCGTTTTTTAGTTCTTGAATCCCAGTCCATTAAGCTTGGCTCCGTGTGTGGCTCTGGTAGTTAAAATGCAATCTCACTTTTCGTTCCGTTATATTTCGTAATACCGAACATCTTCTACCAGGTGTACCATGGTTTTGTATCTCTGAATTCCATCAGAGTAAACGGAATCTTCTGTAATCATATTAACCATGAAGTGTCCTTTTCAAACATCAACTAAACTTCAAATAATATAGTAAAACGCCAATTAGCAGGTGACATGATTACGGAAGTTCAATCCAAAATCTTATAAACACCTACCTAAATGAAAGAAAGATATGCAGGAAAACTTAAAAAAACTGACCAATTAAAAAGAATATCGAAAGTTTATTTAATCAAGCAATTTTAATTTCCAATTATTGGCTTTTCGTGTTAGTAATAATTCATAATTGTATAAATCTCGTAATTGTATAAATCGAAAGAAAAATACTTAGTTTATAACATCTAAATCGGTTAATGTTTCTGCCAGTAAAACTGACTCTATGTTAAAAAAAATACTGAAATTAAAAAAAAATAATAATAACATAAAACTTAAAACTGGTTAAACACGCGATAAAAATTTTAAGAAGAATAAAAAAAATTTTTTAAAAAATTAAAATTTTATTTAATGAAAATTTCAGATTTTTTTTATCTTATCGGAAATGATGAATCCTCAATTGTTTCAATCGCAGTTTTCGACAACGAAATTTTTTGAAACCGTACAAATATTTCTTTTATATTTAAATAAAATATTTTTATAATATTATTTCTTATTAAAAAGTTTGTATTTCAAACCATGTAGTCAAACCATGTAGTATTTCAAACCATTCAGTAACCATGTTTTATATTTTATTTTTCAAGTTACTTGTACTTATTATTTCTAAGTGATGTAAACAATTCAAATATTTAAACAAACGATAACATGATATACCTTCGCCAAAAGGGAAAAAAAATATATATATACATATGTACAAATGGCAAACTCTTCGTCCGAAAAAAAAACCAATTTTATTATCAAAAGTCAAGGTTATATGGGTATTTTATACATACAAAAGTGGGCGGGAAAAAAAAGTCATATGACATTTTTTTTCCATTAGCCCGTACATACAGACAAACACTAAAATTTACCATTCAATATACCATTCAATTTACCATTCAAATCGTTGTTTACTGTGTTTATCATTTACGGAAAATCTTCAATATAAACAACCATGTAGTGCTATATTTTTATTGAATGGATTTTTTTTAAAACCCCATTAGTAGTATTTCATATTAATTATTACATGTATCTTCTGTATAAAATATTTTTTCCTTATTTTTAATGAATGTTTTATTTTTGTGAAATTTTTTAAATATGTCTAATATTAGATACTTATCAAATTTAAAGTACTCTCCTCTTTTATTCATACTATCCTTGAAATATGTTAACAGATATATTGAAATTTTAGGGCATATGTATATCATAAATTTTCTGTGAAATGTAATATTCACAGAAAATTTATGGAAGGAAGAGAAATTGAAAAATAATTCTCAAGTCTTGTTAGTCTGATCTATCCCATGCTAGAATTATTACTTCTTAAGCTATTTGGCATTTTGAAGTGAATTCTCATATTCATTTAACTTACAAAAATTTCTTCCGCTACCAAATAAGTTATTCGGTGAAAAATATTAGTAATTATATTTCTTTTAACATTTGGCCATTTAAAACTACGAGGGTGGTTTCGCCAATAACTCAGTTATTATTTATCACTACAAATGAAAAAACACACAATTTCAATAAAATACTCACTAGCGGACTGTAACTCTTTTAATTTCTCACAACACTAAATAAAAATGGTCAAGAGCCGAGATTTACACAACTTCTCTGATCGGCATCTCGAGCCCAACTCACAATCACAAGTTTTTTTTGTTTGTTTTTTTAAACATTTTACATAGACTTCTAGCAGCAACATACCGCCGGGCCTTGAATGTTGCTAACATTCAATAATATAAATGGAATATAATTCAAACACAATTTCTAAGTGAAAAATACAATCTCAAAAAACACAATTTCTTTTCAAATATACTACACTAAATAAAATACTAAATTTACAAATATAAACATAAGAATGTAATACACTGCAGGAAAAGTATATAGTTTAATAAAACAAATGTATGAATTTAAGTAGTTAATAAACCATCATTCACATATGGCAAAACAACAATTTTTGTGACTGGCCTTTTATATGTGCCATTTTTATATTTCAAGGTGACAACTCTTATGATATTGTCTTGGCCTGGATGAATTTTAATAATTCAGGCCAAATGCCATTTTAAGGGGCAATAATTATCAGAATTTTTTGCTAATACTAAATCTCCCTCTTTTATCTTTACCCTTCCCTTGTGCCATTTAGGTCTATTTAAGAGCTTGTTCAAATATTCTGATGACCATTTTTTCCAAATATGTTGTGTTAATTTTTGAACTAATTGCCATCTGTTCAACCTATTCATAGGAATTTCTGTATAATTTGGTTCTGGTAAGGCCATTAAAGAGGAACCAATAAGGAAGTGAGCAGGTGTCAAAGTTTCAACATCATTTGGATCATTTGAAAGGGGGTAGAGTGGCCGAGACTTAAGAACTGCCTCAATTTGAGTAATACGAGTTAAGAGTTCCTCATAACTTAAAATAGATTTACCTACAGCACAATTTAAATGGTATTTAAGGGATTTGATATTTGCCTCCCACAAACCTCCAAAGTGAGGAGCTGAAGGGGGATTAAAATGGCAGTTAATACCTTCATTAGCTAAATAATTTTCTATTTCCTCCTCACTTTTATCCTTAAATAAAGATCTGAGAATTGCTCTTAATTCTTTATTGGCACCAACGAAATTTCAACCATTATCACTATATATATCAGAAGGTTTGCCCCGCCTTGCTATAAAGCGTTTACGTGCTGCTAAGAATGCTTCACATGTTAGATCATTTACTATTTCAAAATGCAAGGCTTTTGTAGTAAAACAAACAAATACAGAAATAAATACTTTTTTACCATTTTATTTCTACCCACGAAGTTTTTCACTTCAAAGGGACCACAGTAGTCCAATCCAGTACGCATAAATGTTCGGACCATTGTTACTCTAGAAGATGGCAAATCAGCCATTTGTTGCTCTGAATTCTTAGAATTTACCTTTTTGCAAGTCATACAATTGAAAAGGATTTTACGAACTATATTTCTAGCAGATAAGATCCAAAATTTGTTTCGGATGAGAGAAAGAGTTGTCTCAGCACCTGCATGGAAATACAAATTATGAAAATAATTAATAACACAAAAAGTAAAATTATGATTTGAAGGAATAATCATTGGATATTTTTTATGCTCAGTTAAGTTACTGTTTCTCAGTCTACTACCAACTCGGATTACACCATTATCATCTAAAAATGGGCACAAGTTTTTCAGTTTACTACTGTTAGGGATTGCAGTACCCTTTTCTAAATACTGCATTTCCTTCACGAATGAAGTCTTCTGGATGTTTTTTACAATACAGAATAAGGACTGAGAGAGTTCACTGCTGGTTAAAGTTCCACCTTTGGGATACAAGGAATTTCTACAGTTATGGATGAATCTATTTCACCATGCTACTACTCTTTGCAGTTTTATGAATGAAGAACTGTTATTAATGATGTCTAAAGGCTCAACAGTGTTAACTAAGGTACATACTTGAGTTACTGATGGTGCTTTCAATTCACGGATAAACAACTCACTGGTTTCAACAGAAATAATATCAGGACACTCCACCATCTCAGGTTGTTGTAGAAATGATGGACCGAACCACCATAAATCACATTGCTGGATCTTGATGGGATCTAGTCCTCCAGAAATGAGATCTGCAGGATTTTGCTTGGAAGGTACATAATTTCACTGATCAATCGAAGTTAAACTTTGTATAATCGATACCCTATTTGCGACAAATGTCTTTAGATCATTCGACTCCTTTTTTAACCATGCAAGTACAATAGTACTATGTGTCCAAAAACAAGTTTTAGAAACTTCTTGCTTTAGAGCACTTAACACTTTTTGCATCAACTTAGATAATAGGACTGCGGCAGAAAGTTCTAGGCGAGGGATAGTAATATGCTTTAGAGGAGCCACTCTAGATTTACTAGTGAGCAGTTTGATAGCAGAATCACCATAAGAAGTAATAGATTTTACATAAACGACCGCACCATAAGCAAGTTCAGAAGCATCTGACAAACCATGCAATTCCACACACTTAGATTGTTCTACAAATACAAATCTTGGGATATTGATCATATTTACAGTTTTTAAGGAAGTAAGAAACTTAGTCCATTCGATATTTTCTTTCACTGGAAGATAATCACACCAATCTATTTTCAGCAACCATAATTTTTGAAGGAAAACCTTGGCCTTCGTAATTATTGCACCTATCAAACCCAACGGATCAAATATTCTAGCAATTTGTGATAATACTGAGCGTTTGGTATACCTTTCACTTTGCTCTATAATTAAATTAAATCCAAAACAATCTGGTTGCGGCTTCCACAATGTTCCTAAAGTTTTTGTCTCATTGGAAAATGAATATTCAGATATTGCATTATTACACAAAAGAGAAGAATTATTTACTGACCATTTGTGAAGATCCATGCTTCCCTTCTTTAACAAAGATATCAGTTGTTGTTGGATCTCTTTAGCTGTGTCTAGATCATCAGCACCTGTCAAAATATCATCCATATATACGTCTTGAAATAATACATTTGCAGCTAAAGGAAATTCCTTTCCTTCATCTCTAGCTAGCTGGGTAAGGGTTCTTGTTGCTAAAAAGGGGCACTCGTTGTGCCATAATTCACCGGACATAATTTATACACCTTAACTGGTTCATATACCTCAGGTTTAAACAAGATTCTCAATAATTCTCTTTGACTCGGATGTATCAATATCATGCGGTACATTTTCTTAATATCTGCTACAAAAACAAATTTGTGCTTTCGAAATCGCAACATTATACTAAATAACTCATCATGGATTGTTTATCCGTTATACTGCAAACTATATAAAGATTTTCCGGTAGAAGTTAAGGAGCTAGCGTTAACGACAACTCTTAATGGTGTGCTACTTGATTCAGCACGGAACACGCAATGATGGGGTATGTAATATGTGATATCTGGTTCTTCAGATTCTATCACCTCTTCCATATGACCCATACTTAAATATTCTTGCATAAAGACTTTATAAAGATCATTAAATTTAGGTTCTCTAACTAAGCGATTCCATAATCAATTTAAAACTTTCATAGCCTTTTTCTTTGATTCTCCAAGACAAGATGGGTCTTCCTTAAATGGCATTTTTACCATGTATTGCCCTGTTGCAGTTCTGGAATAATTTTTCAGAAAATGTTCTTCACAAATTTCTGATTCCTTATTTCTAGAAACTAGATTCTTCAGACTCTCTCTCAATGTTTTCTATTTCCCAAAAATCTCGAATTACTCTTTCTAATTCCAATTTATCTGTTATCAACCCACAATGTATATTACTTTCACCCTTAGCCGGAAGGCTTCCGCTAACAATATAACCGAAAACACTGTTTTGTAACACTATCCTAGTATTTAATTGTTGGGGGTAAATTTGACCTGGCATTAAAAATTCATAGAAATTTTCTGCACCCAAAAGCAAATCAATAGAGCCTAGCACATTAAACTTTTCATCAGCTAATTTGATGTTATTTAACGATGAAATACAAGTCTCAAGTGGTCTAGAAGGCGTAAATTCCGTAATTTTCGGACCGACTAAAAAATCTAATTTTAAATAAATATCTTTATCTCTATTCGAAATAGTTGTGTTAACTCTAGATCTAACATTAAGAGACAAATCATTTATTCCTGAAATACAAATATTAGTCTTTTCTCTTTTCAAATTTAGTTTATCTACTAACCTTTTACTCATAAAATTAGAGTTTACACCGACATCTAATAAACCGCGTGCTTCATGAAAATTACCATATTCATCTTTTATTAAACAAACAAATGTGCTAAGTAACACAGCTTTTAACTCGTTAGACAAATTACATATTGTTGCAAATAAATTGCTTTGGTTATTAGCTTGGAAAGGCTGGAATACTGGAGCCGAAACAGACAAATTAGATACCGACTTCGTTTTTAGAACGCATTTCCTGTGAAATTATCTCTGGATTTTCAACTTTATTTATTGTTTTATCACGCGGGAAATGCAAAGTCACATGATGCCTTCTCTTGCAAATAATACAACAGAATTTAGATTTACAATCAATCACTTTATGATTCATAAGACAGTTAAAACAAAGATTTTTGGATTTTACAAGCTCATTTCTATTACCCACTGACATGTTTTTATAAACAAGAAAGACATTTATGCAAAGGATGATTTTCACTACATGACAAAATACATTTAGAATTTTTTACGTCAGTTAGAAAAAACTTTAGAAACATTTCGATAATAAGTATTTTTATTACTCGCTCTAGAATTGTCAACCACGGGTTTTCCCATTGACGTATAATATAAATCAATTTACCGAGATAATTCAATGAGAGGAAACCACGATTCTGCTTGTCTAACATTTATAAAATACATGACATCTTTATCAAGCGTTTGACAAATCTTATCAGAAACTATTAAATACTTTAAAGTTTCGAAATCTGTCACATTCCTCAATTTTAAATAATAATCCCACTCGTTGTGAATCGGGATGCAAATTGTACATATGTTTCATTAGGATGACGTTGTGATTTCCTAAAATGTTCTAAACAAGTCTGGGGGGTTGGCTCAAATTCTCTAAGTACTATAGCCTTTACTTTTGAATAATCTTCTAATTCCCCATCTTTAATGTATGTAATAACGTTTGTTTCTCTTTCTCCTAACAGATTTAGTAGAATTTCCGATTTATATTTTTCTGGGACATTTTTAGAAATAAAGGCTCTTTCTAACGATGAAAAAAAACAACCCCAACCTTCTGGTTTAGATGGAATTTTAATCGTTAAAGTTCGTACACTTTTAATCAGAGAGTCTAAAGATTCTATACTATCTTTTTTTTCGAGATCACTTAAATTATCATATTTAGTTTCTGCACGGACCTTAGCCAACTCAATTTCTAACTTTGCATGTTCAATTTTTAACTTCTCAAGATCTAGTAATTTTGATTCCTCATTTTTTCTTTCCTCATTAAAACTGTTTGCTATGTCTTCAACCAGTTTATTATCTGCTTTATACTTCGAACTTTCCTTTATTAAATTTATTAAATCATAAATAGTTAATTTCGAATCTGATATATCTATGTCTAATTCAGAGGCAATTCGCTGATAATCTTCTTTTTTGCACCTTTAAACATTGTATTATAAATACAATTCACAATAAAATAAATAAAACTGAAGTACCTTTATCTATTAATAAATCTCCAAATCGATTAATTCCACATTGGAAAGATGTAATCCATTTTCTCTATTCTCAAATTAGTTCAATAATAAAGAATATCAGTTCTTTTCTGCTTAAAAACATTCACAGTTTATTCTTTCGTATTACGAAATTCTCCAGGTTAATCGAAATTATTTTTTTTCTGGAATCAAGAAAAAATTCATCGGAATTTTAAATCACAATATTTTGTACTTCAGTATAAACAATACGATGATTTAATTTCTGTCTTACTCCTTTTAATTACTTGATAGAATTCCAAAAACCATTTTATCTTCAGCAGACAATTCCCGAAAAAACATAAACATCGAATAATTCCTTTAATTCTTTCTCCGGCTCGACGGACCAATACTATGGTTTAGTCGATAACTCAGTTACTATTTATCACTACAAATGAAAAAACACACAATTTCAATAAAATACTCACTAGCGGACTGTAACTCTTTTAATTTCTCACAACACTAAATAAAAATGGTCGAGAGCCGAGATTTACACAACTTCTCTGATCGGCATCTCAAACCCAACTCACAATCACAAGTTTTTTTTTTTTTTTTTTTTTTTTTTTTTTTTTTTTTTTTTAACATTTTACATAGACGGCGCTTCTAGCGGCAACAGAGGGTAAGTCATTAAGTTAGACACAAAAGATCATTAAATAATAATTTACAATGATATTCACTTCAAAACTATTTTTATTTCTCAACATATTCTTCTCCAATATGTATGCACTTATATCACCGTTTTATCAATGCCCCATAGTGCAGATGACAGCTGCATACAATTCTTTGGGTTGCTGTCTCAGGGTCCACATTAAGACTTCAACTTGAACCTTTTCATCATCTGTGAACATCATCTTGCTTCCAAGATGGGGTTTTTAGTGGACTGAACAGATGAACATCGCTTGGGGCTAAGTTGAAGCTGTATGGTGGATGTTGAAGGAGTTTCAAGAAGATTTTCACAGATGATGAAAAGGTTCAACTTGAAGTTCCAATGTGGCTGAGACAGCAACCCAAATAATTGTATGCAGCTGGTGTTGGGACACTGATAAAACGGTGATATAAGCACACAAATATTGGTGACGAATATGTTGAGAAATAAAAATAGTTTTTTGAAGTGAATATCATTGTAAGTTATTATTTAATTTTCTTTTGTAACTTACTTAATGACTTACTTTTGTATTTGTTTTCTTTTATATTTACAGTAACGGTTATTTAATCGCGCTATTTTTTTCTGTTTTGTTAATAGTGTTTCAAACAAAGATATTTAATTTTAATTTGTGATATTTAATTTTAATTTAACTTTATGTCAAGAATATTTATTATTAAAGTAATCAAAAAAATATTATTTGTATAGTCTAAATATTTTAATAAAAATGATAACTGTACGCTTACATAAAATTTCAGCTCAAACACTAAATTGATTTTAATTTACATACTTACATCAGTAATACAGTTTGAATATGTTTATATATATTCCCATTAAAAGTGCTATTTTAGTATATTTTTCCCTTTATTTTTATCTTCTCAAATTTGCTTCGGCTTTCTTGCTTTCCCATTAGCTACACGCTGTTGCCGAAATGAGAAATTTTTATTCCTACGCGCCAGATCAAGAGATAACTTTTCTCAACTTTTTTTATTTCTTCAAAAAAGCGGCTTCTGTTACAGTGAGATGTTTTATGCCCTAACGTAAAGAGCTTTACTTTACGCTAATTTAATCTGCTAGCTTAATTCCTTTACTGTGGTACTAACATATGGGAATGATGGTATCTGAAGTTCATTTAAGTAGTATTGAATAAGCAAAAATCATTCTTTTTGTTATGGTTTTGTTTTCGCTTAATAAAAATGTGATGACGACCTATTGACAGTTTTCCTGTGTAGAAATTTCATTGATTTTCTTACTACATTTTTTCTTCGTAATTACTGATGCCACAACTTCACTGCGTTTCTTATTACTAAATTATCCCTGGAGCAATATGATAACTCAGATTTAAACTTATTATTGTGGCTGCAAATAACACAGTGATTTTGTCATGGAACATCATCAGCGCAAAAGTTATATGCTTCGTCTCTACTTGGTATTCGATATGCGAAATTTCTGGATTTAACCCATGACATGTGTTAAAAAGCTCAATCTTCAATTAAATGATGTATTTCGTTTCCTCTTCAATAATCTAGTATTAAAAATACTATATTGTTTCGTTTTTACCATCGATTTTGATTCCCTTTACATATATATAGAATGGTACGTGATAGATGATAATTTGGAATTTTTCGGGGTCCTGTATAAATGAACATTATAATAATTAATATTTTTTAATAACCGTTTTATAATAAAAGAATAAAATCTGTATATTATAATTTTCTCTTATATTGTTACTGACCTCGCACGCACACAGAATGAGGTATCATTGATCAGTGTGTTCGCCATAGACGAGAAAGCGGCATATACAAAAGCTTTTGACCTTCTGAACATTTAAAATTAATTGGATTTTTTTCTTGCAATGCATTTTCTTAAATTAGTGTTTAAATCATCATTTTGTAAAATTCAAAGCTTTGAAAATGAGTTATATTCCTATTATTAATTATAAACCTGGAGTAAAATATCTATTAAGTACAGAAATGATATATGCACTGTAGCTAATTTTTACATGTATTTATTTACAACATAAATAATACGGTGCAATATTTTTTAAACTTTATGAAGTTCTTGATAAATTCTCATTATAAATGCTTTTTCATTTTTTCTAAAAAAATATTTATCAAATGTATGACACAAAATATATATATATTTATTTTTACAATCAGATTGCATCGAAAAAATTATTTATAGTTGTATTTCCATCACATAATAAGTATATTAAAATATCCATCATGGGTTTTTTTCCACACTTTGTAAAAAACACTGAGTTATTTCTTTTATTAAAATATATTTAAAAGCATATTTATGAAGTGTAACTATATTTAAAAAATCAATGAAATTCTTTTCATATCCCTATCTTACTTTATAATATGCTTTTTAGTATTTAGTCTTTTCCAGTTTTAATGATGCTTTTACATTTACTTAGGAGATATATTAATGAATATACATTCCATTTTCATCTTACAATAATGCTAATTGATTTCTTCGTTTTTGAAAAACGGAATATTGACTATTAAATCGCACATTTTCAATTACCCGAAATGCAAACTGTAAGAAAAGAAATAAGAATTCTACTGCAAAATGTTCCCCCTAATTTACTATAAAAAGTAATACGAAATGATAATAGAATATATGGAGAAATGCAGTCGTAATAATTATTTTGAAAATTTTTATGAAAGATTCTTTTTTGTTTTTACTATGTTAGATTTGTATATTATTATGTTAGTATGTAACATTTATATTTCATATTTCATTTTAGTATTAATTTTTAGAAAAAATATAAGACAAAATAAAATTATTTTAAACTGTATGTCAGCCACTAAAACCGATATTTCGCCAGTTTCTTACCGCTATTTCACCAAAAACTTAATAAACTTTTTTTATCTTAGTGTGTATTTAACAAAAATCATGTTGCAAAGTATATTCTATTTCTCTTAAAGTTAAATATTCTAATGTATTGGCAAATTGGCAAACAATTAAGTCTGTTATGTAAGCAAAGTAAGAATAAATATAAAATCTTGTTCGATTTTTAAACATAAACATTTTTCAATTAAAAAATTTAATGGGATAATTTATCCAACAAGCATTACATTGAAAGCCTAATTTAGTAAACGATGCACACAATCTCCAACATTTAAAAAAATATATATTTTTTATTTATAAAACATTGACTAAAGCATTTATAAATAGTTATCGAATAAACAATTATAGTGTTTCGAATATATTTAAATGGTATACTGTTGTACAAAATTTAAAATTTTCATATAACATATAAAATGGGTAAAAAGTTAGTATTATATATAAATCGATTGTTATCCATACGAAAGCAACACCCTTGTGCATTTCCAATGTTGTGAGTTTCTTCAATTAAATGTTAAAATAAATCAATTCTAATGCACACATAATTCCATTACATTCCACGCATAATGGATGAAATGTTTTGGATGATACGTAATACCGTTATAAATTTTATTTATAAAAAAAGCCAAGATTAAAATGCATTATTACCTTGCCCTTGGGCCTAATTTTTTGTGCATTAGTTTATAGATGATGTTTTGTGTATGGAAGTAAAAAATAATTCAAAATAGTTTATGTAAATTATTTTTAATGAAAAATGATGCATTTTATTATTACATAGTGAAGCTGAACAAAAAAAAATAATAAATCACACAAAGTTTGTAGACAATGAAATCCATTTCCTCGCAACTGTTTTATGTCCCTAATGTTTTGAGCATATTCAAATGAGAAGAAATGATTAACCCTTAATTGCATAGTGATGTAAATTTCCATCACTGTTTATTTAACTTTCAATAAATAAATCAACACCTTCGCCACCATTATATTTACATAGAAATATTAATCCAGTAAATTTCCCGTGAACTATGTTGCTGAACAAAGTTAAAAATCTATCTTAAAATTTCTGGTGTCTAATATTTAATATATGTATAAAAAAACACAATTATAAAAGAAAAACTCATGCAAAGAAGGATTAAGTCTTACCACTTCGTTGGTCCTTCTTTGGCAGCGAATACATCTCTCACTCTTCTCGGCATAGTTGAAACTAATCGTTGGCTCTCAGAATTGCATTTTTTTCCGATCTTCAAGAAGAATTCTTTTCAACTACTCATTTTCACGTGGTTTCATTTATCGAACTTATTTCTTTAAGTACCGCCACAAATCTTCGAAAGGATTGATGCCCGGTGAATTCGGAACCCAATCTAGCACAGGAATACCAGTTTGTTGAAGCCAGACTTTTGTTGTCCTAGCTGTATGCGGTTTGGCTAAGTTTTGTTGAAAATGGGAAACCCGATTGAAGGCCAAGCTGTTGAATTAAAGGCAACAACCGATTCTACAAAATGGCCCGATAATGTTGTGCATGGATAGTCCCGTGATATGAAACTGGCGTTTGAAGAGGCCACAGTGTTCACTGATCTCGCTTGTGCTGTATTTCGGATATGCGAAAGTTTTTCGCATATCTGAAATATTGACTTATTTACTTATTATCATTATTATTTAATTAATATATTGACTTAAATTTCGATAATGTTCTGAGTCTTACGAAACATATTGAACTGCGTTATAAACATAAATCATGTTTGACAATAAGGCCGTACCCATAGAAAAACGGGGGGAGGGAGCCCCTCCCCAACTCCGAAATAAGTTGAAAAGTGATAATGGATTGTCTCACATACATTCATTTAAAAGAAAGTCATTGTAGCTTATAATCTGTAAAGTTGTCTCCTTCTCCTCTAAATTCTAGCTACGATTCTTGCTTGACAATAAACTAATTTTGCTTGGGACAATATCAAACAATTTTTTTTCATAATTTGTTTTCTATTTTAGGATCAATTCCCTATTACTGACAAGGCACGCGAGGCACTTTCCCAGAACCCACATATTTAAAGGGCCCAAAATTTATGGAGTTTCAAATCAATACATCATCCGGTTTGAACTTGCCATCCTACTTTAGCTGGTCTGCCACATCGATCTCGACTAGACAAGCGGGCCTGTCTCATTTAAACGTTTTAAAAAAGTTACGACGTTTCATGAGAATGATGTGGGCCTGCAGGGAAACATTGCAGGTACAACCTTGCTGTTGATCTTGCGTCCACATTCACCGTAAAGTAAAACCACCTTACAATACTCAGCTTTGGAAAATTTCTCCATGACCATGAGCATCAACTTACAACCCCAAGAAGATGTCTCTTTTATAGCTGTTTCAGGTGAACAAGCTTGATGTTTCTTACGTATTTACATACTGCAAAAATTTCGAACACCAAGTACAAGTTGCGTTCAGTTGATAGGACATTATTTTACACGATCTACATATTATCTACTCTGTTTATAAAGACAATAAGTACCAGGAACTTACCTTCGGGGTTTGAACTGCAGTCCTTTAAATTGGAATCACAAGAGATACCACTGTACCACATTGCGGTATCCTATTTTGTCCGAAATATAATCATTTCTCCTTCCGTTCAAGTTTCCTATCGTCACAGTGTAGGAAATCTTGGAAAAAATGCGACTGTAAACAACGCATTACGGACACTTGCACCAGCGTATCACCCTTTATACTTAAACGTGAGCAACGTGAAATTCAAACAAGGATCCAAATATGCATTGCAGCTGATGGAGAGAAGTTTGACCATCTCAAATAAAGGTATATTGTTATAACCAGTTGTTTTTTTTCTTCCTAAGATCCTTTTGCCATGTCACAGCGTCAGAAATCACGAAAAAACAAATGTGCGTTTTAACCGTTCTATTCTTCGCAATAATTTCCACAAGGTGTCTTTTCGTAGTAAATCGATGATGCTCTACAACTCTGTAAATCACTTCCCCCCCCCCTATCTCTTTCCGTTTTCGAGATAGGAATGCTAACTCCGCAATTTTCCACTATCTGGCGCCGTAGTCAGTTTCATTCAGTAGCGCATGGGTAATTTACTATACCTATAAACCACTTTTATGAATATAGCAGCAGTCGTTCCGAAATTAAGAGGATGGCAAGGGACCGTTTATATATGCGTGAGTGTGTGTAACGATACATTACTCAATAGGAACATTTTTAGTGAGTAAAGGACGTAAATAGTGAGGGACAGTAAGTAAGAAAGTGATAATTTTATTAAGAGATTTTCAAATTGGGAAGGAACTTTTTTTTAAGTAAGTAACATTTCTTATAGTTTTTTTGTTTTTGAATCGTAAAATGTCTTATATTAGAAGGAGGAAAAACAGGGAAAGTAAATTTAATACAGACTACTCGTACATTCAATATCGTAAATAATGATTAATTTTCAAAACATCATTTTTTTTCTCTCACTCAGATAAATTATGTTTGATTTCACTATTACAATTTTTAAGTCAGTATTTCATAGGGAATAGTTTTTTTTATTCCAATAAAAAAAAATTTCTTCACAACCAAATGTGTCATCGACATTAAAATAATAAAAGTAAATATCAAATATAATTAAAGAATATAGTTTTATTTACTAGAGAAAAGAAAAAGAAAAAGAAACTGAAATTTTATTTAAAATTTGGTATATAAAAATTGTGTAATTTAATTAAGACAGTTTGGAAGTTTCATTCCGGCAACATTTTTTTTTTCGATTTCAGAGAGAATGAACTTTTTTGTGCAGTTCTCTTGATGTTCAATATTTTAAGTAAATTTAATGTTAATTAACAGGTCTTATGAAAAAAAAATAATGATGTAAAATTTCTATTTAATTTTCAAAAATAATTTGCTTTACCTTTAGTTTGTTTCACATGAACACTAATATAACATGAATGTAGCATTAAATAAACGTAGCTTTATTTTTTTAATAGTGCTTTCCTTTCTCAAAAATACTCAATGCATTAACGATGTTTTTAATTTTAATGTTACTTGCTCATGATATATTTATAAGACATCATTTTATAAAAAAAATAAAATCTGAAACTTCCAAGTAAATATTTTGTGAATCACAAAATGAAGAGAAGATTGCTGGTTATTTTTTATCAAATACGTATATTTATATCAATAACAGAATAAACAAAAATTCAGTAATTAGAAATATATAGCAGTAGTATAATTAGGGAAACCAATGCCGAGATTCGGAATCCCAAAATCTCGAGATGGACACTGTTCTTTAGTCCCAAAAATTGCTGGACTTAACCTAATAAAAGTCCAAGGATAATCAGGGTGGTTAAAATAAAAATGGTTAGATTCAACAAATCCACATAAAAAATAAATGCGTTGAAACTTATTTAAATATGAGTAAAAGCTACTTCACACAATTGCTAACGACGAACTGTATAATTTCATTTCTAGGAATTTCTACATTGAAAAATAATAGTAAAATACTAAATTGAAATATCTCGTCAGTTGTCTTTCCCAATACTTTCGGTATTTTGTTTTGCAAAACTATATTTTACACGAAACTTTATATAGTAATAACATATCAATAATCAGACACATTGTATAACAGAAGACAATCCAGAAAGTTATGCGGGCTTTTCAAGTTATTTATAATTTCAAAACGGCTCACTATTATGAAAAGCGATCTTCCAGTATACGTCTATTATTTGTCATTAAACTATATTTAGGAAACAAGGAAAATGTTAACTTAATGATTAAATAATAGTATACTTAAGAACAATTAAGTAATGTTTAAGCATTAACTGCGAAAACATCAGTTTCTCTTTTGTTCAGTGCATTAGATATTCATTACATTGATTATGGTTAATATTTCATAACAAGTTTTATGAAAAAATAATAATGCTACATAGTATTGCATTTTCAAAAACTATTTTTCTTCACCTAATTTTCGTTTCCTACTGACACTAATATAAAAATATTATACTTCTTCTTTAAAAATCAAGGTATCGTCTGTGATTATTTATAGCATATAGCTATGTGATTATTTATAGCTGTTATTTTAATCAATCATAGAGTGAACAAAAATCATTATTAAAAAAAACAAATACCTATTTTATTTTTTCAAAAATATACCAATTTGTTTCTGCATTAAAACTATACGCCTTGTTTATGTTACATGCTTATTAATTATTTATCTCGTATGCCATTTAAATAGCTAAAAATATCCTAAACTTTGCAGCAATTTTTACGCAAATATTTCGTGAATAAAACAATGCAGAGAAGACTGTTGGTGATATATATATATCATATATGGGTTAATTCAAAAGTTACTATAGAATTAAAAATGAGTAACTAGCATGGAAGTCAATTTGTAATTAAACTAATACCATACTTCTCATATATGACTCTGTAGTAAAATAAAATTTAAAAAATTGACAGTATATCATAAAGAAATTAAAATACACTTCCAACCATATTTTATTCAAATTGACAACTAAACAAATTCAATTAAACAAATTGAAGTTAAATTTATATTAATTTTATGTGCAACATGACATGAAATAGTGCTTTTTCCATGATCAATTTCAGTTTAGCACCATAGAGTAGTACCTCTTGTACAGAAAATAGTTTAATCTAAAAATTATATTTTTTTATTTGCTTTGGGTAATAAATTGCCCAAATGTGATAACTTAGCCACAAATATTCAATGTCGAGAAAGGAAAATAAATACTTACACGTTATTTAAAAAATTCATAAAAAAGTAACTAAATTTATTTACATATTTCAACAGAAAGTACATTTTTCTCCATTTTTATTATGCAAATATTGAAATTATACGATATTTAAAAGTCATGTAGCACAAATAAAAGCTGAAGGGAAAACGGAGGTCGTTGCCACCATCGTTATACATTTCTAAAAACAGCAACCGTGTTTGAAAGCCATCCAAATTTAATTATGAATATATAGAGGAGACAAACCTGTCTGCAGTGAAAGATATAGGGCTGTTTTGCTAACAAGAAGAAATGAAGTTAAGTATTAGAAGTAAAATTACGAAAAATCTATCTTTTGACACCCACTAAGTACGAGGTGGCTGTATCTGAGAATGGGTGAGCCTCCAATCACTATTTAGAAGCACTTGCATTTATTCCTTAAGTTGATAGTTTTTCAATGAAAAACTTTCAAGTGGTATAATAATTTTCACTTTTTTCTGACTTTGTAATTTCATTTTTTTTAATAAAAAGCAAGTTAAATATTTCTAACATAAATAAGTATTATATTACATTTTAAAATACAGTACATTACTTCTATCGTTTTTACGTATAGTTTACCCTTATTGTAAGACACTGGAAACAATCATAAGTGTCAAAATTTACTTTTTCAAATTTTGAAATGTAATAAAACGCAATATAATGTTCTTAAGCAATAAATACTATTTGATAAGGATAAGTGTTTTTACATAAAATTATTATTTCTCCTCCTAAAGCATCCAACAACAAGCTAATATAATTAAACGAAGTAAAATTGAAAATTATGTAAAATTTCATATATTTTTATTTTGTAAGCATATTTAGTTTTTAGAATTTTGTAAATTTCTCTTTTTGGAAAAGTTTTGTGAAATCATTACGTATGCATACAATTGTCTAAGTAATTAGCTAAATCATTCTACAAGAAATATGTAACTATAAATATTTGTATTTTTGAATTTATATTTTGTATCCAATGTTAAAAGTAGAAGAAAATATGGCGTACATCGAAGAAATATTTTCATAAAGTATATAATTATACTAACAAAATTCCGAGACTGTAAAATAAATAACAACTTTCCTCATTCATCCATATCATTAGATTTTAAGATGTACGTTACGACTGATGAATTAATTAAAGAAATCGTATGGAAAATTATTTTCGGAAATGTATTTAACATTTTGTAATTAGTGCTTGACTATTTAATTAAATATTTAAAGAAGGATTAAATATTATGTTTAGAGCGAAGCATGAATTATTTCAATGGCGATCAAATAAAACATATTCTATCAAGACACAGAACTTTGTACCCGATGTATTCTCCTACCACTCTATTGAAGAATGAAAATTATGAGATTGTGAAATGATTTGAATAATGGATTATATATGTCTTGCAATGTTTCTCGTGTATAGTTAACTATGTAAAAAACATAAACTATAAATTTTTAAGATTTTATATACAATCAGATGAATTAATTGATAATTTTCGGCATAAATTCGTAAACATGAATTTTTAGTAGTAAGAAAAAATATCTATTAATATAATGCATTGGTAATAATCATTTGGATTACGTTTCTAACACATTTATTAAGTTTCATATTTTTGTATATTATAACTTTTTAATGATTTTTTTTTTTGAAATATAAAGTTTTTATTTTTATTTATTTTTTATTTAATTTATATATAATTTGAAGTATGTGTCTTGCAGATATTAAAAATTAGTTTTGATATAAAAATTTTAGAAAAAAAAATATATATTTTTTTTTTGTTTTACTAAAATAGTTTATTAACTAGAAATATTATAAAATAGATATATTATAAAAAAAAAGTCTTTCTTTAAAATTAGAATTGATGTTAGACAGATCTGTGGAGAAATTCAAGTACACATATAAGTCTGACGATAAAGTACCAGAGACTGAAATCCCGGAAGTATTTCATGAAAACTCAATAAATAATTTCTTAATTTCCTTCTGAAGAACTATAAAACAGATTGTGGAATTCGAATAATTTTCTGCTTCTAAAATCGTACATGTAAAAATAGTTTAAGAAAAACTTTCTTTCATAAATAGTGGTTAATGACATAATTTCATATCAAACTCGTTCATTCGAGACTATAAAAAAAAAAAAAAAAAAAAAAAAAAAAGGTTGTATAATTTACTAAAATGGATGTTTGAAAAGCTGAACAATAAAGTAATTGCTATATGATTTAACCCTGTTAGAGGCAAAATACTTATGTTGCTAAATTGTGGAAATGATTGATTGACACCGGGATTTATGAACAAATTTATTCGAAAATAACATAATGGTTTTCTTCTTGTACGTTTTAGTATCAAACATTTATTCTACAATTCTGGCGGCGTTGTGCATCTTCTACAACTTCTATTGGAAATGTTTCTGCTTATTTTTGCGTAATTGTAAAATGTGGTTTATTTAAATTTTAGCAATTATTTGTTTATTTATTCCAAAGCAGTGGGAAAGTTATAATTCAAAATAAAAGTTTGTTGTTAAATAGAAAATAAGAATTAAGAAAAATAATACATGTAGATTAATAACCTGGATTAATATAACATATTTATCCCGTATGTTTAACTAAATGTCTGTTTTTAAATGAAAGAAAAGCAAAATGATTCTGATTGAATATCTAAAAACTGAAAGAACTGTGTTCATATTAATTGCTAGAATGTCTGCTTCGCACGATGCTAGTCAGTTTGACAGTTAAATTTGTCTACATCCAAACACGGTTCATAAAGTCAATCTAATATTTATTACATCTGAAAACAAGCATAATTCGTATTTCTAAAATTTTTGTTCGTTATTTCTATAAAATATTTATAAAAAAAGCTAAAATGTTATATTTTATATATATATTAAAATGATATTTTAACCTATAGATTAAGAGATTGGGATATATGTCGTCCCAGCTATTATTTCTTTATTCTATTTGTACCATCTTTTGAAAAAAAAAATTATCTGCCATACACTTATACTAAGATACTTTCAAGTGAAATGTATCACAATTTTTCTTTTGTTACTTATGATACGAGTAGCAATAAAAATAGTCACCAGCCCTAACCCGTAATCCAAAGGTTAATAAACGTATACCTATAAATGTTCTATAGAATCAAATAAGACTTTCCAAACATTTTGCAAAAATATATATCTATAAGTTAAACAACTACATTTTTACCTTATTTTATAGCTAGGGAATAAAGAAACAACGGAATTTTCCTTTTCAAATTATATACCTGATTTTTATTCTAATCATCATCATAATCATTTTCAATATGATTGGTCTTTTATATTGAATAAAATATAGAATTACAGTTACGTTGTTAAAAGATAAATATAAATTAAGATTGATTGTTAGATCTTTTTTATACTATCGTGAGATCGACAAATAATACGTTTTATTAAAATTACTTTTTCTAAATACGAAAGTTTCATTCAGATGGTTTTGCAGACACCACTGAAATATTTTCACTTTTAAATCAAGACTATTTTTAACTTAAATTAACTTTTAAACTATAGGTTTCCTTAACTTCCTAAAGACTCATGTCACAATGGACGACTTCCATGAATGTATTGATTGCCACCTAAGTAAAGAAAAAACAGCATAAAAGAAATTAAGATTACATGTTAGAAATTTTTAATAATATCGTGAGATCGACAAATAATACGTTTTATTAAAAATATCTTTTCTAAATACGAAGGTTTCATTCAGAGGGTTTGTAGACACGACTGAAATATTTTTACTTTTAAAGTAAGTTTATTTTTAACTTAAATTAACTTTTAAACTATAAGTTTCCTTAACTTCCTAAAGACTCATGTCACAATGAATGACTTCGCTGAATGTATTGCTTGCCACCTAAGTAAAGAAAAAAACAGCATTTTTAAAGAAATTGAGATTAAATTTTAGAAATTTTTAATAATGTTGATTAATCGACAAATGATACGTTTTATTACAAATATCTTTTCTAAATACGAAGGTTTCATTCAGATGGTTTTGTAGACACCACTGAAATAATTTTCTTTTTAAATCAAGACTATTTTAACTTATATTAACTTTTAAACTATAGGTTTTCTTAACTTCCTAAAGACTCCTGTCACAATGGACGACTTCGATGAATGTATTGATTGCCAACTAAGTAAAGAAAAAACAGCATGTTGGGAGAAGTTAATAATTAGTACTTTCGGTATTCTTTAAAATCTATCGAAAATTCTATTCGTTATTCACCCATGGAATATTTTAAAATGCAAATGATTATTGAAATATTTTAAGATTCATAATGAACAGAGGAAAGCATATTCAACTTGGTAAATTATATTCAATGGTTGGAGTATCACAGTTGAGATTTTTTCCAACAGAGTGAAAATATGCCGGGACCAGGACTCGAACCTGGGTAATTGGTTTGCCGTACCAATGCTCTTTCTACTGAGCTATCTCGACGATATCCTGGTCTGGCATATCTCACTCTTATTTGTTGGACAAGGCTGCGAACTACAGCGATAATTGCATTCATCCGAGCTATAACTATAGCATTTTACATGATGAATCTTGAAACAGCACGGAAACTCCTGTATACCATGCAATTAGGTCATAATGAACAGAGGAAAGCATATTCAACTGGGTAAATTATATTCAATGGTTGGAGAATGACAGTTGAGATTTTTTCCAAGACCAGGATATCGTCGGGATAGCTCAGTAGAGAGAGCGTTGGTACGGCAAACCAAAGTACCCATGTTCGAGTCCTGGTCCCGGCATATTTTCACTCTGTTGGAAAAAATCTCAACTGTGATACTCTAACCATTGAATATAATTTACCCAGTTGAATATGCTTTCCTCTGTTCATTATGACCTAATTGCATGGTATACAGGAGTTTTCGTGCTGTTTCAAGGTTCATCATGTAAACTTCTATAGTTATAGCTCGGATGAATGAAATTAGCGCTGTAGTTCGCAGCTTTGTCAAACAGATAAGAATGAGATATGCCAGACCAGGATATCGTAGTGATAGCTAAGTAGGGAGAGCGTTGGTAAGGCAAACCAAAGTACCCAGGTTCGAGTCCTGGTCCCGGCATATTTTCACTCTGTTGGAAAAAATCTCAACTGTGATACTCCAACGATTGAATATTTTAAGTTTGTCATATTTGGCTGAATGGATTGATAATTTATTCACACTTGTAAATCTATTTGTGTCTAATTTAGAATTTACTTTTATTGTCTTAAAAATATTTTTTTCCCTCAATGTTATAGAAAATGTCATTTACTGTTAATATTTATATATATTTCTTCCTTATATTCTTATTATTTATATTGTTTATTTTATATTTATTTATTTATATGAAACTCAAATTTTTGATGTGTTTTTAACAAAAGACAATATTGAAGTCCTTAAGTGCCATATACCGAGCTTTGAAAAACAATGTGTTACTCTAATTTTATGGATGCGGTATAATGGTAATACTATACATTGGTTACCATTTTAAAATTTCAAAAAAATTATTGCAAAATTTTGTTTTAAATTTCTTAAATCAATTTAAGGGGTAATTCAACTATTTAGAGAGTTTAATTTTTTCATTTTATAATATTTTGAAAACAATATAAACTTTCATTTTGAAATAACAGTTTTTTTTGTTTGTTTGTTTGTCGTTTAATCAGACATGTCCGTTAGATTTGGACCAAAAAAAAGAACAAAGGAAACATATTGTGCCATACATTATATAACCCAAATTTGATTTTTATGCACAAATACCTTTACACAATTCTCAAATTTTATCAAAACTGTAATAATAAGAATATAAGCGCACAATCCTTTTTTTAACATAAAAATAATCCCGATAAAATTATTTGGCTATCAAATAACTTGTGATGATAGAAATATAAGACAGTTAATGTATAAAGACGTTTATTAGTGCTAAAGTGAAGATAATGAGAAATGTTTTTTTTTCCATTATATAAGTTATTTATGCATAGAAATACGCCATTAATCCGATAGTTAGGTTTGTAGTCATATTTTACGTATGAGTTTTGGGTTTTTATGCAGCATACTGAGATAGGAAACGACACAGTTTCTCAAAACGCATAAATATTTAGAGAAATTTTAGTTATCTTTCTAGTATAAAGATACGTCTTAATAGCTGTTTCTTTATGAAATTAAATGTATCTTTTTATAGTTCATAGATTGTAAATTTTCTTCAGTTGAACATTTATTGTAATCAACTGCTTTATATTTTAAATGTAATATTACTTCATTTTTATATGTAAGAAAAAATGAAAATAAATGCATTCCACATATATATAGAATATTACTATGATTTTTAAATGGAATTTTGAAACAAATATAATTTTCGGGTTCATAAACTGGTATTTAACAACTAATAAAATTATTATATCAGCCAAATATTTTTCAAAATTACTCTATATAATTTATATTTATGTTAACAATATTTCATTTTTAAGTATTTAAGCAGTAATGAAAGTAATTCTGTTCAATGCATGGAAAAATAACTAATTTGTTTAAATATATATATTATTTAACTTTTGAAGTGTGAAAGAGTTTACAAGGAAAATATGCATGAAAACCTATATAATGCAAACTCCCGAATAGCAAGCATCTCAATTTAACAAACAGATTTTCAATCTCCATATTAGGAATATTTTACTTTTGTATACCAGTAGTATTAAACGGTACTCATGTGTTCTTTATTTCGATGTTTTGCCAAATACGAGATTTAATAAAGAAAATTTAACAGTTTGTCAAACCAATTTGCATCTAATTTACATTAAAATTATAACACATAAAATGCTTACATTTGAGGAAATTTTGCCTTTTTATTATTCCAAATAGAAATATTTGGTTTAAAAATGCCATTTGTTAAAAAAAAAAAAGTAATAATCAACGGAGTTACTCGCATTAATACTAATATGCAAAAGCAAAAATAAGATTTAACCTAAAAATGTACTATATAAATTAGTAGTAAATATATTATACATTGTCATTAGAAATAAATCAATATAATACTCATATGGAGGTATAATTTTAGTTTTTATAAAATATGTTTTGTTAAATTTTATAATTAAAGTATTTCTTCTCACCCATTATAACTTAATCATACTGAAATAAATACTTTGCCAATATTCAATAGACCTAATTTATTACAATTTTCACACAAAAAATTGCAAGTTGAGAAAGTATTATATACAGGGTGTTTTTTTTTAAACTGATGCTATTCAGAGCCGCCTGTAGCTCGTTCTAATAACTGGATTGATACAAAATTTTGTGAATGGACTAAGGAAACCATGGGAAAAAAGATTCCAACAACAAAAAAAAAAAAAGTTCCAATCACCACCGATAGGGGGAAATGTGGCGCTGTGGTAATTTATGCAACTGAGAAGTAGCATAAAATACAAATGCAAATTTTTACTTACGCAAGCGACAGTAGCGCCAATAGTTTAAGTTATAAATGCATGTGAAAAACACCGAGAAACAATTTCAGCCCAGGTTGAAAATGAATCTCACGTTACCGCAGCGCGCGTTACTTGTGAAGTTCTATTATTGTAACCAGTGCAATGCACCAGCCGCTCTTCGTTTACTTAGAACACGCCATAAACTGCGCAAAGGACCTATATCTGTTAATGTGTTGAAAGCAATGATTCTGAAATTCGAAGAAACAGGCTCGCTAGCAGTTCGGTCAGGCAGAGGACGTAAACAGGTGGCAGAAAAAGTGATAATGGATGTTTCAACTGCAATCAACGAAAGGGAAAGTGTAAATGATGAATAAAACATGGCATTTTATCCAAATTATTAAATTTGTCTGTTTCTGATGTTTTTTTTTCAATGTACAGCGCCACATTTCCCCCAATCGTCGGTGATTGGAACTTTTTTTTTTTGTTGGAATCTTTTTTCCCATGGTTTTCTTAGTCCATTCACAAAATTTTGTATCATCCAGTTATTAGAACGAGCTACAGGCGACTCTGAATAGCGTCAATTAAAAAAAACACCCTGTATATTAATTAAAATAAACACTGCTTAATCATATGAAAAAAATAATATAATATTTATATCAAATGTATAATTGTAGTTTTGTTAATATATGTTTTGAGGTTTGTCTTTAGTAGCATAGTTACTTCTTTCCAATCTAATATTTGAAAATTAGATGGTTAATTTAAGAAAGATTATTATAATTTATGAATATATATGTAAAACATCAGTTAATGTTGTACACAATGAAATATGCGATATGAAACTTATACAATTAAATTCATCGGAGCATATCGATTAAAAATATTCCTAATCATTAAAAAGAAGAAACCCACGTATGCGACATAAATACTATGTTTCTGACATAAATCATTAAGACAGAATGAAATAAATTTATCTTTTCGCTTCTGAGCAATTTCTGGAACGCTTGATTGGTTTGTGAAAGTGTAGAATGAGTCAATAGTGCTTCAGAAAATTAGATTCATTGTGAATCCGACAAATGTGCCTGCAGAAACTTTCGATTACAAGCTAGACAAGAGGGACTTTCTTTCTTCAAACAATGAGAATAACTTTCCAGCTGTAAATCTTGATTATAAGTCTGTACAAAGAAGTTTCACTTACGAATGTAAGAGATAATGAATAGGCAATTTTAAATAAAAATAAGTTTATTTGTAACATGAATGTCAAAATTTCTTTAAAATTTTTAACTTAATGTTCCATACATTTTTTTTCATTTAAAGAACTAATGTAAATGAACCAATGTCGGATTCTGTTATTTAATGTTCAACCAGATTTTTCCCACAAATGTTTAAGGAATATTAACTTTTTGTATATTATGTTCTAAAACCAGACACCTACTAATCTATTTAGTATTGAAATTTTATTTTTCATGATTGTATTGTTCGGGAATATTTATGGCCGTTAAAGAAATATAGAAAAGGAGCATGTTCACATTTTTTGTACGAATCCAAAACGGGATAAAAAGCAGCTGAAACAGCTTGAAATATTAAACAAGCTCTTGCTTGAATAACGACAAGTGAAAGCAGAATTAACCATTACTTCTAAAAATTTAGTGATAGGAAGGAGTGTTTTCCAAATGAAGCGGCATTTGCAAGTTGAATCTGATATTTTTCATTTACAGTTCCAAAACGTGTTTCTGTACTTAAAGAATATGTAAAAACTGTCTCTGAGAAATTATGAAGACATTGACGAATTGATGCCATATAAACAGAGGAAAATTTGCCTTTTGAAATTGTGTCTGCCACTTCTTTTACATTAAAATATACTGAACACAAATACGAGTTGGACTCGCACTCCGACGGTTCCATACTAATATGTCATATTACTGTAAACTGCATAGATTCTTAACATATAACATAAATTAAGAACTGCCTACTGATTCCTTAATGCTTCTTGGAAATGTTGTATTGCAAAACTGCAATTTTTTTAATTACACTCTTTTATTAGGTGCGTTCGTAATTATATAAATACGTAGCACCTATAGTCATCGTCTAGTCTGTCCGTCTGTCTGTCCGTCTGCCTGCATATAAAAGCGCAAAAACTACCCAACCGAATGGTTTGAAATTTAATATATATAATCGTTGCAGAATTTTGTCGAGTCATTTCAAATTTTATGAAAGTCAAATCAAAACTTAAAAATATATTAATAAAAGTTTTCCTTATTTTATTAAAACATATCATACGTAATCTACATGATAAAAGCGCAAGACTGAGGAAAACAAATACTGGCTAACCACACCTTTTCCATATGCCAGGCGGCCATTTTTATTCAAAATTAATTTTTCGAATAAAATTGTGTAAAAGTTACATTTTTACAAAGATCGTTCAAAAAAATTGTTTGCTTGAGAGATGAACTACATTAAGAAATGTATAGATTATGAGATAACTTCAGTGAAAATTAGGTTAACAGCCGAATATATCAATGCATTAAAGTAAATAAATAAAATATTCATTCATCGTGAGTCATAGAAATATTAACCATGGGGGTAATCATTCGCAAAACAAGATCTCCATGGTAAATTTACAGCTGTGTCTGATGTCGAAAAAAAATTCGCAACTGTAAACAGCGCATACGTAATAAATAAAAAAGGCATCCTCATTTCGGTCATAGCAGCTTATAATTAATTTCACTGAAATAATAACGATGATTTTTTACATTGTAAAACTAGTTATAGCACGAAACGAACGCATCTCATTTGCCACGTTTAACGTACAATTTCCAACTTGTTTAATTTAACTTGATTTTTGTATCTAAAACTAGAATTTTATAATCGATTCTTCACTCGCTTCATGATAATCTAGAATTATAAAAAGGACTTCCGGCCTGTACCGTGAGTAAAATGTAGCTCCCCAATTCGTCTTTTTGTGAATTCAGACAACTTTACTCGAACACACGGAGCTAAAATGTGTTGAATCCGATTATAGAAGATTCACAGTGACCTTCAATATTGAATTTGAATTGGAATTTCCCAATATTATTCAGCTATCGACATGCTGACTTTATTTATTTTAAAATTGTTTTGTCTCGAAATTTGGTGAAATTTGGTTAATATCGCCAAGTTTGACGATAATTCGATAGTGCCGGATATGACCATGCTTTTTAAGTGTATGAGAATTGGAAGAATGGTTGCAACAATGAAACAAAATTTGCAAGAAACTACGTTCAATAAAACTTATAAAATAAATCCATTTATGGAGTAATTTGGTGTTAGTCCTGATTATACAAATTCCCGAGTTTGTTATGTAATAAATCGACATAGAATAATAAAGTGATGATTTTCGTTTTTTTTCTTTACAAGTTACAATTAAACATTACTTTGTACCAAATTTCAAGATTCTATTTCAACGGAAAATATCTTATATGTTTTATTCTCAAAACCTATTGTGTACTTCGCCTTGACCTACAACCTAGAAATTTGGCACGAAGGAATGTCTAACAGCTTATATAACTGAAAAAAAAATCATAAAATCTGAACATCATTAATTTATAAATTTATGTCAATTTATTACGTGAATTTTCTGTAATCGAGATTTCAATAAGCGTTATTTTAAAACCGTAACAATTTATAGCATTAACATAGCAGCTCGAAATTTTTGCACAAGACTGGTAGTTTAAACCTTATTATTTTATATTAATTTCAACTTTATACTATCAGTCGTCCTTAAGTAAAACGGTTTTGAATGACAGACGGACAACAAAGCAATGTTATAATGGTTCCGTTTTTTTTTCTCATTTGAGTTACGGAATCCTAAAAATGACAAATTTCTCCGTCGCATAGTGACATGCAATGAGAAATGTATAATGTACAATATCTGTTGGCATTTTGCTTTGAACCGAGATAAAACCCTAAATTTATTTTCGAAGAGAAAATTGCACGAAAAGAAGATCATGGTAAAAAGTTCGTTGGTCAAATTGCCATTCCTTCATTGCAAAATCATAAATCCGGACGAAACTATCACCACAGTACTCTCACAAAATCAAATAATGCACCAAGACAGGGAAGTGTGTGCTCAGCATTGCCCAAGAGAAACGAAATTATTCTTATACATGCCAAAGTCTCCGTTCCTATCTCAAGAATGGCCGTGTAAAATTTAACCACTAGGCTATGTGGTAGTTCTTTACTCTACATATTCACATAACTCCATACTGTTTAAATGTTATTTTTTAAGTATTTCGACAACTTCTTACAGAAAATAATAATAAAAAACCTAAGTACGAAACACAAAAGTCAGCAGTACAAAGTAAATAGCTGTACAAAGTAAACTGCTGGTGAGAGTTTTCAAAAGTTCACCTATTCTAGGACTCTAAAGTTTTATGCTACTTGAACAAAATGTCCTGTTTTACGATGGAGAAAATGTATATAATATACAGATTTTCATTTTCATTAATAAAAAATATATGTAAAGCATTAACTACAAAAACTGTCGCATGCGTTTACATATAACAATTACAAATAAATATTATATTTTAATCAACGTAATAAAAATATCATATTTTAAAAGGTATGTAAGTATTAAAATGAAAATAAATTCTTTAACCATTAAAATAACTTTAATTTTGGGTAAGTAAAGTAGTAAATTATATCATTAATGTGTCTTAGGGATAAAATTAATATTTTTTTTTTTATTTCTGTTGGAGTTCATTAATGATTGGTAGTTTTATAATTGAGATTCTATTGTGAAATCAGGTTTGTCATTAAGTCTTTCCCGGATTATAACAAAAATATTAAGAAATAATCATTGAATGTAACACTGTAAAATTTTTATTATGGAAAATTCATGTTTTTAAGTATTTTTTGTTCAATCTCTACCGTCGTTCGTGAGTTCCTTGATGACAAATTTCCTAGAAGATGGACCGGGCGGGATGGACCAAATCCTCTAGATTTTTCCTTTTGGGGGTACATATAAGACAGAGTGTTTGCAACACCAGTAAACGATATTGAAACACTCAAGATCAGGATCACAGATTCTGTGTCTATTGCGACAGCCCAAATGTTGAGCAATACGTGGCGAGAAATGAAATACCGCCTTGACATTCTTCGAGTTACCAAGGATGCTCACATAGAAATTTACTGACGTAAGTACCTGTATTAAAATTTTTATAAATGTCTTTACAAAAAAATTTAACAAGCATATTTCTAATTACATTAGTTTTTGTGCAATAAATTATTGTAATCAGGGAAAGTATTTATGATCACCCTATTCAATTGAATATATTTCTAAATGTGAGCGCTGCTACATTTTAAGGGTAATAATTATGCATGCTATAAGTTACTGATGCAATGAATTCCGAACTAGTGTATGTTGGTTCTCATTTACATTTTGAAAAAACAAAATCTGATTTCTGCTACTTTTTAAGTAAAACTGCATACACTTACAAAATATCTTTTTTTAAGAAAAGGAAAAGTATTTTCTGAATGCTAATACAATTTATAAAAAGGCAACGGAACAATTTTCAATAATAAAAATAAATAAATTAAATAAGATTAATTATTAATATAAAATTTCAACCAATTCTCCCTAGTTATATTAGGAAGAATTACATTAATAACTTTTTT
Source organism: Maratus michaelseni (assembly GCA_963931845.1). Taxonomy (NCBI): domain Eukaryota; kingdom Metazoa; phylum Arthropoda; class Arachnida; order Araneae; family Salticidae; genus Maratus; species Maratus michaelseni. The sequence goes on along the minus strand of OZ007593.1, from coordinate 194,306,612 downwards.
AACATAGAGATAATACTTGTCCAGTTTAATTAAATTAAAACAGTCATTTTTTTTCGAAGTGTAAACATAAAACCAATTATGGGAGCTTTACAATATTTCTCATCCTAATATCCTGCATACCGTAATTATATTATATTTCATAATATAAGTTAAAAATTCAATAATTGGATTGTTGTATAGTGTCTGCTTTTATCTCTCCTAATACGCTTAAAAATCATGCTGATCGACCTAAAAAAGATATAATGTAATATAGCTACTATATATTTAGTTCGTTTTCAATAAATGGTTAAAAGAATTCTGCAAAATTGCTAAAAAAATAAATCTATATATATAAAAGAAAGTCCTTTCTGGCTAGATGATCAACGCACAGCCAAAACTACTGAACCTACAAAGACGAAACTTGCAGGAAAAATACTTCTTAGTGTGTAGAGACGCACTAAGAAGGGATTTTCAAAAACTCCACCCCTAAGGGGGGTTAAAAGAGGAACAAACTTTAAAAAAATTCCTTAAAAATCGGGTATTGCAGTTACGTGACAAATGATAACATATTTTAATGTATTTTTGTATGCTGAATCGAATGGTATCAATTAAATACTCATAAGTCAAATAGTTCGTGAGATATTGCACATTGTTCTAATTTGGCGAAATCTTTGACGTCATAATCTAACAATTCTAACAATACAAGTGAGAATTTCTAAAAATACATCCGTTACTATAGCAATGGAAGAAATTCAAATTAAATCTTTTTGTTATTTAATTATTTTGTTTATTTTTACAGATAGAAACATTAACTGTTCAATTGGGAATGGAATATTATTCTTACGGATATTTGTGTAATTGTGTATAATTATTAATTCTACAAAATCCACGATTTAAAATAAAACGTGATTGCTAAAATAAAGTTTCGAAGGTCTGTTTAGTATTATACAAGTATATTGCTTCTTTATTTGTTTTCAATCTTCATCCATGTTTCCCCTTTTCTTTGGGTTGTTAGCTACCATGTTGGGTACTTCTCTGTTATCCCGTTAACCACTTTTCATAACAAAAAACTATCGCCAAACTGTAACGCCAAATAAACGGGAGAACGTTGCCATTGGAATGTCAAAATAAATAAATAAAATATAAGACTGTAAGGATTCAATTGTTATATTAATTAATGAAATAACTAATAAATCAGTAAAACATAATGAAAAATACACGCAAATGTCGAATTAAAAACCACTTGATGACGTAACAAACACGTATAATTCTTCTGACATCAAGTAAATGGGACGGCATTGTTAGTGTTTAATCTTACAATTTGGCGATAGTTTTTTGTTATGAAAAGTGGTCGACGGGATAATAGAGAAGTATCCAATGAGCAAAAGCATCGTTTACGTTTGAAGCGAAACCTTCATGATGAATCTCTTTAACAGAAAATCATATTATCATCTACTATGACTCTAAACCTCATATTCATATTTTAATCCGTTTATTCATGATATTTTGTTAGGTTTTACACTGTTAGTTAAGTAATGTTTTTTGAAAGGTTTTATAGAGTATAGCTATTCTACGTTACTCTGTTATAGAGATACAGAGGAAAGCTCTAAAATTAAGTGAACCCGATTATTAAAGATTACCTTTACAAAAAAATGCTACTGAACAAATTTTGATGGAAGTGACTTTTCAAGTATGGCTAATGACCCTATTATATATCATTCTACGTTGCTTAGTGATAGAGATAATGGAAAAGTGATTGGGAAAGATGAGTGCAATTATGAAAGATATATCTACTATATATATAAAATGCAAATTCGTATTTCATTCCGACTGTTTATAATTTTAAAACTGCTGGACGGACTTTGGTGGGATTTACACAGTTAGTTACGCAATTTTGTGGAGATGGTTGGCAATTATCTGTAGACAAGTTTTCCTCTGCGTTTCTTCTCTGAAGCAAAAGCTTGACAACGAATCCGATTACAGAAATCATGTCATCATCATCTACAATATTTATAAAACGCAAATTCGTATTTCAATCAGATTGATTAAAACTCAGGTTCTACCGAACAGATTTTTATAGGATTTCACTATTAGTTAGGTAATTTGTTTTAGAAAGGTTTAAAAAGAAAGCACATTGTTATACATTGCTTATTTATAGAGCTACGGGGAGAAGTTTTAGATAAAATTAGGTGCACCCGATTATGAAATATTACCTTTTTTAAAGTTCTACTGAACGGATTTTGATGGAATTTTCACAGTTAGATAATATTTCAGGGATGGATTTTCTACATTGTTTAATTATGGAGCTATGGGAGAAAGTTGTCAGTGGAGTAGTAAAAAAACTGTGCATATACGCTATAGACAGAGGGTGTATACTAGAGAGTATATGTTACAGCTACGGAGGGTGTGCAGAGTTTCTTTTTGAAAATTCCAGAAGGTCAAGAAGAAAATTCCACTTCTATCATCAGGACAAGATGATTATGAAAGATACATTCACCTATCTACTGTATATATATAATGCAAAGGGGAATTTCGATCCGGCCACTTATAACTGGAATTTTGTTGGGACTTGCACTGTTAGTTAGCTAAATTTTGAAGCAAGGTTTTAGTGCATAACATATCATTCTACGTTGCTTAATTATAGAATTAGGGGGAATTTCTATAATCAATTGAACCCGATTATGAAGCATTATCCTTTTTAAAAGACTCTGCTAAATGGATTTCGATGAAACTTGCATTGTTAATTTTTCAGAGATAGTTTTGGTGTAGTGCATTATCTATATATATAAATGAAAGTCCTGACTGGGTAGATGATCAACGCGCAGCCCAAACTACTGAACCTACAAACACGAAACTTGGAGGAAAAATACTTCTTAGTATGTAGAGGTGCACTAAGACGGGATTTTCAAAAACTCCACCCCTAAGAAGTGGGGTGGGGGGTAAAAAAATGAACAAACTTTAAAAAAATTCCTTAAAAATCGAGTATTACAATTAAGTAAAAAAATTATAACTAATTTTAATGTATTTTTTTATGCTGAATCGAATGGTACAAAGTACATTCTTCTAATTCCTATAGTTAGTGAGATATTGCATATTTTACAAATTTGGCGACGTTCTTGGCGTCAAAACCTCAAAATTCTAATATTACAAATGGTAATTTCTGTACATACGCGCGTTATTATAGCAATGGAAGAAATTCAAATTGTCGATAAAACGCGACGGACTTCTTTTCATTGTTATAAGATAATGCGGCGAAATCTGTTCCCGCAAACTGTTATCTATATATATATATATAAATGAAAATCCTGACTGGGTAGATGATCAACGCGGAGCCCAAACTACTGAACCTACAAACACGAAACTTGGGGGGAAAATACTTCTTAGTATGTGGAGGCGCACTAAGACGGGATTTTCAAAAACTCCAACCCTAAAGGAGGTAAAAAAATAAACAAACTTTAAAAAAAATTCCTTAAAAATCGAGTATTATAGTTAAGTGACAATTACAATATATTTTAATGTATTTTTGTATGCTGAATAGAATGGTATAAAGTTCATTTTTCTAAGTCCTATTGTTAATGAGATAATGCATATTTTTGTAACGATTATCGTTATTAATAGTTCTACGTTGTCTAATTATAGAACTAGGGTTGAAATTTCTATAATCAGTTGAAGCCGTGAAACATTAGCCTTTATAAAAAATACTGCAGAATGGATTTCGATTGAACTTGCATTAATAAATTTCCAGGGGTAATTTTAGTATATTGCATATTGTCACATAGTTCTTTAGCAAATCATACTGTAAATGATTAAATAAAGAAGTTGGTCTTTAATAGCCAAATTTTGTGCAAAAAATAGAAAATATAACAGAGCAATGACGTTTATTTCGTTTTACAGCATTGCGAAGGACAATCAAAGTAAAGGTGCATATTGCTTTAAAACACAAGATGACCAAATTCAGGGGTATATTTCGTTTGGAGAACCGACCAGCGTAGCGGGCAAAGCCTGCTAGTTATATATAAATTACAAAAAATAGAAGTTCATACTACAAATAGTAATCTTTAGTATAGAGTATATATAGTAAATCACTCCGTGCTAAAAATATTTTCTTTTAGAATAATCAGACAAAAATATTTCTAATAATTTAGTTTGAGTGCAACATGTTTAAAAAGCATTTCTTGTATTAAACATATATTTCCGAGATATGTATGCAAACAAACAATTATGGTTTAATTCAAAATAAACTTATAATTATTTGACATTTACCCCTATTTTTATATATTTTGGAATCCACTTATTTATTTTCATTGTAACCTACATTGAAATCAAGCGTAACATGTTGTCAAACAACTGCTGAAGAGGATAAATCAGCATTTTTTTATTTTTCAATATACTTTTCAATATCATGAGCATTCAGATACGTAGATAAAGAAATTAAGTCGCGTAATCGTAAACAGCAGAATATGTTATATTTCCAGATACCTCTTGTAAAGGTCTTGTCCCATGAGATAGTACAAATCAAGGTATCCATGCTTTGTGAGAAAACACTTTATGATGACTCAAGGAATTTATAAGCTTAATCTAGATCATGCATGTTAGATTATAAATATAAATAAATTACAAAAAATAGAAGTTCATGCTACAAACAGTAATCTATAATAATACGTATCTATAGTAAATCCCTCAGTGCTAAAAATATTTTCTTTTAGAATAATCAGTCAAAAATATTTCTAATAATTTACTTTAAATACAACATGTTTCAAAAGCATTTTTTGTATTAAATATATGTTTCCGAGATATGTATTCAAACAAACAATTATGGTTTAATCAAAATAAACATTATTTGATATTTAACCCAATTTTTATATATTTTGAAATCCATTTATTTATTTTCATTGTAACCTACATTAAAATTAAACGTAACATCTTGTCAAATAATTGCTGAAGAGGGCGAATCGCAACTTTTTATGTTTTAATATAATTTTCATTATTATGAGCATTCAGATACGTGGATAAAAAATAAGTCCAGTAATCGTAAACAGCAGAATATGTTATTTTCCCAGATATCTCTTGTAAGGGTCTTGCCTCAAGAGATAGTACAAATAAAGGTATTCGTGCTTGGTGAGAAAACACTTTGGGATAACTCAAAGAATTTCTAAGCTTAATCTAGTTCAGGCATGTCAATCTTTTGGCTAGCAGGCCATTCGTGTCCTGCCAATAATTCACCAGTTTCCGCCAAATTTAGTCATTTATCTCATTTTCTTATACTTGTTGTTCGAACACGCAAGAAAAATACACTTTTCACGAACCGTAGACGGTTCTTAGAGGTTGTAAACGTCAGAAAGATAGTAATTCATATAAACAAATGTAACTCAAATTTGAAATTTCAACTTTAAAAAATTGTGGATCTAAAGGTAGCCAATCGGAACGTAGGGCAGCGCGGAATCCCGCTCTATCTCAGAAACTATGGACACTCTATCATCAATCGCTCTATCTCAACAACTCTATCTCAACAACTATCTCAACAACTATCTCAACAATAATGGACGCAATTTTATAAAACTTTATCTTCTGATAGATCTTGACATGAACCTGTTCATTGAACAGGTGTTTATTAGGTTTGGTTGCTTATCGCCAAAAAGTTGGCGTTTATATGCTGATAGTTTCTATTTTTCGGTGATAGATATATCTCAAGAACTGATGAACGGATTTCATAAAGTTTCACATTGTCTTCCCATGAAAAGATGCTTATTAATTGTAGTGTGGACATGAGCGGGATCTGCTATGATGTGGTTTGCATTATTTGAGCAAAAACTATATCTTTGAATCCTTGGAATGGAATTTCTTCAAATTTTATATTCAGTGATACCTTGACATAAGTTGATACTGATTACGTTTTGCTCTATATAGCCCAATAGGTGACGCAACTGTATTTTCCACGAACTCCATGATGGCTATATGTTAGAATCTGTGGAATGGAATTTTATTAAACATGATATTCAATTAGACCTAAAAGTATGTTGCTGCTGATTAAGTTTGGGATTGATCAATTTAAGTAAATTTATTTATTTTTTAACACATTTAAAAGACGGAGGTATTTCGCGATTCGTTCAATGCTAAGTTAGAATATTACGAAATGACTCTTTCAATTTGTTATTTCCAACTTCTTTATAATATCATCTCGTTCAATTCATACCTGTAATAGAAAATTTATAGCTTCCTATCTCAGCGAACGTTCATAAATGCTTATTAAACTTGAAAATATCTTCAAAAACTGAATGAAATTAAGATGTACTATTGTTCGTTATTATTTACAATTTTCTTTCGGGACAATACGAAATGTTTTAGGAAAATCTTCTATACGGTGTATATTATAAAAACCGTTAATAAAATCATACATATAGGAATACCATTATGCAGATAGAAATATTCTTGCAAAGCAGAAATGTCTGATTTATAAATTTGTCCTATCAAGTTAGCAAGAAAACATAACAACTGCAATCGGGTAAAATAATGCTCCCGTTATGTCGGACTTTTCTGTCATATCCCAAGAAGTCAGTTCTGTAGTCTAGCTGTAAACTAACTTTGTGCATTTTGTTTTTAAACTTAAATTTTGTCACATTCAAAGTAATGAAGTTTAGATTTTTAGTTTATTTTATAGGAAGCCCGAAATAGGGGAGACCGGGGCTTATTGGCCCCTTTTTTTCTTCATTATTGTCGGAGCAAAGCTCCGGCTTCCCATGAAAAATTACACTTTTGTGTACACGATAGCGGCCAAAATATTTGCCGCATTGATACCAAAATTGGACTGGAAGTCGGTAGTGGCAAAATCTCGCCGGGGATTGAAAAACAGAAACATTCGTAAACTCTAACGCCCGGAATCGTCTGCTCTAGAATTTTCCATTTCCCCATAGAGATAATATTGCGATTGTTTGAATTAAATAAAAAGAAAATTGAAATAATTTATATTGTTACCATTTTTTATCATGAAAAACTTTTGAATTAAATAAAAAGAAAATTGAAATAATTTATATTGTTGCCCTTTTTTATCATGAGAAACTTATTTAAATAACAATATACTCGGAAACAACCTTTTAGTAAAAGCTCTTAATCTCGGTCCCATATATTTTACTTTTATATATTTTACATATATTTTACTTTTCTGAAATAAGGACCCCATACATTTTTATCTTAAAACACGTGCAATGAAGTTTAAATCGTATTAAGTACATGAATTTAGTTTTTTTTTAAAAATCGAACTCAGCAATTGGTGTAATTAAACTTTTTGTTTCCATTTCAAAATATTTTTTTTTCTTTTCATTCAAGCTTATTGTATAAAAGAAGTATGAGAGTAAATCTGTTTATTTTGATATAGTCCAGCCAATCCAGGATAAAAAAATATATATTAAGAAACATTTTATATATGAACGGATTATATGTTTTTATTATATGGAATTTGCAAGGATGCCAGTTAAGAGAAAGCAATCAGCTGAAATGAGAAGAATTGCGAATCGTAATTCAATGCGGAGAAGTCGCACAAGTCAATTACCTTCAGATTTTTTGCCGAGTACCAGTATACTGACAACTCAAATGAATGAAGCAATCAGGTTTGATAGAGAGGTATCGCAAATCACCTATGTGTCCTGTAATACGTGTCACAGAGCTTTCCCTGATATCATATTAAATACTGCTGGGCTCTGCCAGCCATGCAAGTGTAGAGACGGTGCTTTCAAGTTTTCTGCCACTAATTAGATGGACCCAGGTCCAGATCCTATTTGTCTCAAAGAACTGAGCTACATTGAACAAATGATGATCGCTCAAATACATCCAGTGGTTTCTCTTTACCGTATACGAGGCTCACAGTATGGATACAGCGGAAATGTAATCAGCTTTAAACAAAATATTGAGTTTTATTTCGCGCCTGCCTGTCAATCCTTCAGATATGACTTCAACTGTGTTAGTGACAAAAGATACTTTATCAGGATGTGCAGAGTTTTCTTTTCGCTCACAACGCCTTCTCGAAACACTCAGATGGCTTAAAGCTCACAATCCTTATTATTCAAATATCACAATTGATGAAGATTTGATCGCTACATTACCTGAGAATGGTGTTGTATCTCAAATGTTACCAACAGCAACCGATATTACTGAGGATATTGATACTTTGAACGAGGGAATAAGGCGCGAGTCATTTAGACCGCTACTTTTACCGGTAGATCAAAACAAATTAATAAATGACGCAATTCGTGTGCCTCACCCTTCATTAAATTCACAGCCTATCAACGAATTTCAAGAAGAGGGTTACATAGCACGTGCTTTTCCTCATCTTTTTCCACATGGTACAGCTGACTTACGACAACCTCGTCAAAAAGCAGTCTCTCCTGATGAATATTTTAAGTTCCTAATGGAGCATGAAATTGGGCGATTTGCTAAAGATCCCCGATTTCGCTACTTTGCCATGAATTCAATTCTCCGGTGGCAGTCTTTGGCTAAAGGGCGTTTTTTCGTTCAGCGAAATAGGTTCAGCAATAAGACGGTAGAGCAGATGCGTGATATTCTGAATAGGCAACCAGAAATGGCAAAACACATTATGATTTATGCTAGCAAATTAAGATCCACAAAAGGATACTGGCGTGCACGTTGTGGGGAACTCCTTTCCATGGTAGGAAAATTGGAGCACCAACAATTTTTTTTACACTGTCTGCAGCTGATTATCACTGGCCTGATATTTTCAGACTTTTAGAGCATAACAGAGATCCAAATGAGCTGACTGATACAGAACGCAGACAATTAATGCACGACAACCCTCTGTTGACTGGTTGGCTCTTTCAAAAACGTTGTGATATATTTTTGAGAAAAATCTTGACGCCGTTGTTTTTAATAGACGACTACTGGGTTCGCTTCGAATGGCAGTAGCGTGGAAGTCCTCACATGCATGGATTGTTGTGGTTAAGAGGGGCGCGAAACATGGAAACACTAGACATGACTAACGCTGAAAATGTAGCAGCCGTAACAGCATATTTTGAAAAACTATGCAGTGCTGTTAATCCTGACAAGGATGTCCTCGTAAATGATATACACCGCTGTCGAGTTCGCTTTTCAGACATTTCCAGTGAAGATCGTGAAAAAGATCTCGCTCAGCTCTTAAATCAAGTCCAACGTCACACAAGACATGGAGATTATTGCCTAAGGAATAAAAGAGGTACAAATAGTTATAGCTGCAGATTTGGTTTTCCAAAAGCAGAGTGCGACTCTCCAAAGCTTCAAGTAGAAAATGGCATAATTAGCTTCTTGCCAAAAATTAACGATTCTGAAATGAATACCTACAATTGCTTCGTCTCACAAGTTTGGAGAGCTAACACTGATTTTAGTCCTATTACATCAAAGGATGCGGTTTTGCATTACATTGCCAAATATGCCTCAAAATCAGAAACAGCTTCTGTTCCTTACAAGGAATTGTTAGCTGAGATTTTAAATAAGATGAACGAAACAAATCCAGCGGTTCAACCAGTCCAAAAACTTATTTTGTTCTGAAAGGGATTACTCAGCCCAAGAGGTAGTACACATATTAATGGGATGGCCAATGTATCACAGTACTCGGGAAGTAGTTACAATACGGCTTCATGATCAGAACTGGGAAGAAATCAACTTTTCAAGCGACGAAAGACCATCAAAAAGCATGCTTCAGAAATATTGCGCGTGGCCGGAGAAACTTATTTCCTGCACGCTTCTTAAGTTTGCAAAATCTTTCTCAGTAAGAGGAGTCAATTATCACCAAAGAAGAAAAGATGCAGTTGTCAGAGTTTTTCCTCTTACATCACTCAACCACGACCCAACTCTAACCTACGAATACTATAGGCAACAAGTATTACTCAATTATCCTTGGAGAGGTCATTCTGACTCTTTATTGCAAGAAGGCCTGCCGTCTGCGTATCACTCATGGGAGGAAGCATTCAATGATCTAAATATTGATGCACACGAAGAAATAAATTTTCCTGCTGTTAGCAGTACACATGAGACAGAAATCCTGCAAGAAGAATACCGCGAGATTGATCCATATATGGCAGCAGCTGCCATAGTTCCTGTGCAGACAAACGAGGATATTTTGGGGCAACGCGTGATTGATCATGCATGTGAGTGGAAAAGTGAGAGTTACAAGTACCCTGATCGCAATTTTACTTCATTTTTAAATTACTGTAAAGAACAACAACTTACAGTGCATCCAAAATTACGATACGTCTGAGATCAGATTTACAGATGAGCAGCAAAAAATACTTCACTTATGCACGCAACAGCTTTCGTCTTTGCAATCAAGATTTATAAATTGCCCTAAACGTACTTTTACTATTGGGAAAGCCGTAGCTGGAAAAAGTACGGTAATAAAAGAAATTCGTAAAAGAGTTACCGAGCAGTTAGGACCAGAAGCTATTAAGGTTTTGGCTCCAACAGGTGCTGCTGCAATTAATGTCGAGGGCAAAACAATTCACTCTGCACTAAAAGTACCAGCATGTTTTAAATCGTTTGCTGATTTAGGAAGTGAAGCAGCAAGAAATCTACAGCTCAGCATGAATCCAGTTTCATTTCTCATTATTGACGAATTTTCAATGATCGGATGCCGTCTGATGGCTGCACTTGAGAAAAGATGTCGCGAAGGTAAACCAGACAGCATTGGACCTTTTGGAGGCTTATTTGTTTACCTGATTGGAGATATTAGGCAGCTACAGCCTGTAAAAGACACACCTCTATATAGGAGACATTCTATAAAAGACATTTTGGCTTTACGTGGACAAACAGTTCTTAAGATGTTTGAAAAATGTTTCACCTTAACAAAGTCAATGAAACAAAGCGATGATCAGCAAATACAGTTTAGAGAGACTCTTGATTCGCTTTCCGTAGGCGAAGTTACAGGCGACCAATACGCATCCCTTACGCAACGACGTAAAGCTATACAGCCTCCGGCTGAACTTGAAAGACTTCAAGATGCCATACGCCTTTTTCCCACAAACAAGCAAGCTGAAGAACATAATCAAGAAGTACTACGTAAATCAAAATGGCCAGTGGCAAGAATATTATCAGACCACAATAATCAAATAGCAAGATGGAGTGAAGATGAGCACGCGTCTGGACTTCAGGCTGAACTTTTTTTAGCAATTGGATGCAGAATTATGTTGCGTACCAATCTGTGGACATAGGGAGGATTGGTCAACGGTGCACTTGGTACGGTAAAAGATATTGTCTACGGACCAGGATTACGGCCTCCAGGCTTGCCACAGGCAGTAATGGTTCATTTTGATGATTATCGGGGACCATTTCTTACTGAAAGACTTTTTCCTGTCACACCTATTACAAAGTCTTGGAAAGAAAACAATGTCTCATGCTCCCGTACTCAGTTACCTTTAACAGTTTCATATGCTGTCACCATACATAAATCCAAGGGTTTAACTTTGTCAAAAATAGCTGTGGACATTGGTGAAAAGGGTTTGTCACTTGGAGCAATTTATGTCGCGTTTAGCAGGGTTCGACGTTTAGAGGATGTTCTGATTGAAGTGCCTTTCGCAAAGGATAGGCTAGACCAAATTAGAAGAATCGGCACACTTGCTGATAGATTAGCATTTGAGCAGTATCTGAGGCAACTGTTGACCGAATAGACACTTGAAGATTCAACAGCTCTTATTGTAATTTTTCTTTTATACTATTAAACAGTAAATATAAAAATAAAAAATATATATTATATATTGTTAATGTTATATTTTATGTTTATCCCACTCACTGCTCCGACATTTCGGCCTGACGGATTCTAGTTAGTTTTTTAGTTTGTACAATCAGCGCACCTTAAAGATGTGTCAGAAAATTTAAAAAATATATTAATTAATAGTTTCCATATGAAGCTCAGCAAGACATCATGTCACTGGGGCAATATGGTTCATCAAGCGGATAGGTTGGACCTCTAAATTGATTTGATTTTCGGATTACTAACGGAAATGAAAAAACACATAAAATATCAAATAGCATTTTAATTTGCTACATCTACTATATATATAAAACACAAACGGAAATTTCGTTCCGTTCCTTTATAACTCAAGTTCCGCTGAATGGTTTTTGATGGAACTTGCACTGTTCGATAGATATTTTTTCAGGGAAGGTTTTAGTATATAACACAACGTTCTACATAGATTAGTTATAGAATTATGATGGAAAGTTCTGTTATTTTGGACGATAAGGTTACCATAGGTCATTTTTTTGGCGACCGTTATCGTTGGCGAAAGAATTGAAACGGCTATATCAGAAAATAATTCAAACAAATAGAAAACTAAAAGAGAAATTATCTTATTCATTTTATTTAAAATACACCCCCCCCCCCCGCAAAAAAAGAAAAAGAAAAAAACTGTTTTAATGAGGGATAACATTATAAAGTGAAAATCTTTAATTTAAACCCACAGGAATGTTTTAAGTGATGCTTAAAAATATTCAATATTTGGCGATTTATCGTTTGCGTCAGGTTAACAAAATCTGATCATTTGATTAGATGTTATATGGGTGACAATTTGTTTTTTGTTTTTCATTTTTTTGTCTTTCTGTTATTTTTTTTTATATATAACTCCCCTATCATGTGATTTACAGGAGGAACTAGCAGCAGATGTAATTGTAAAAATGACTGCATTTATGAGTTACATGTTATTTGTTTATTTACGATTTTGATTTTACCTTTGGCGCCAAACAATGTAATTTTAAGCCAAAAATGCATAAGCGGGACATCAGCTTGAGCTTTATTAGCAATAATAGTGTTTTTTCGGATATACAAGATCATTTTTGGAATAAATTTTTATATTCAAATGCAAATTCTATTAATAGCAGTTATTGTTATAAATATGCGATCAAATGTTAAAATTTTAGTGAATGTCTGCCACCCAAGCACATATTGTAAAATAGTTAAATTTTAGACATTTAAAAATTTACTACGGAAACATGCCAGGATGTTTTCACCAAACATATGATTTTTATAGCCTCGAACTCAGATCAGCGAATATTGTCTATTCTTTTATTTTTGTTTTTTTAATATATCGCCAATTTCACTTATAGAAATATTCACTGCGTCAAAAGTTAGGAACTAAAGAATATTCTTAAGGAGATGTGTGCAATTATGCATTATTACTATCACAAAAAGCGACATTTTGTAATAAAAATTGCGTGCTGAAATAAATGTTCGAGGTTTTTTTTGATTCGTCACTGTTTTTAAAAGATATTGGACTAATCGTCCATATTCCGGTCACCTGCCAGTTGGCATTTTTACTATATTGTTGGAAGTTTCGTTTATGTTTCAAAGTTACTCTGGACGACGATTCAGATTACAAAAGATTAGATGACTTTTGAAATTAGCGATTGCTAAATTTATGGGTTTTTTAAAATTATGAGGCAAAGTTTTACCAAAAAAGCAATGCTTCCAATCAATGTACGGAAAAACTTTGTAATGTTAATGGTGGCGAATGGAATAAATAATATTTGTCGATTTATCTTTTCAGCCTGGATAAGAAAAACGAGTATCTGAAATTCTGATTAGATAATTTTTCGATCATTATAAAGCATTTTCGACTTACACACATCCCTAGTAGCTAAACATAGTGGCAAATGAATTTATTTCTGCGTGTTATTATGCTCTTTGGTGAAATGCAAAGGAAAGATTCGTTCTAAGTATTCACCAAAAAGATTATTACTAAACATTCTGCATAACTAAATTTATCATTGTCAATTTTGTATAAGGTATGGAATTTTGCTAATGAAAGATCTATAAATGAATTAACAGTAATTTGAGATTATTTAATGGAACATAGTTTGGCGTGCCATACTCTGGTATAGTCTGGTACATTAGTAACTATATCGTTTCAAGGACTTCTAATGTTTGACGTCAAACTTGGATATCGACAAGATTATGGAAGATTAGGAAGATTTTATTGGATGCAAACTAGAGATTTACACTTCTACCGGATTTAATCATCGGTTTTTTTTTTTCAGGTTAACGGTTACACGAATGCAACTGGTCTAAAAATGGAAAGACAGTGAAAATGGCGTCATTTTAATTTTATTCAAACTATTCAGCTTTAAAACTGCACTTTTTTATGTTTCACCATTTTTTTAAATAGGAAAGTTAAACACTGTTCTTTATGTGCAAACAATTTATTACGTTTTTGACTGTATTTACTCTGCTGGAATCGAAAGATGGAAAACCGTAGTAGACTTGCCTGAAGAGGACGTATATTACGAAATATAACGTAACATAGAGTGTGATTGTACTTACGTTACCAGAACCTCACATAGAGACGAGAAAGAGGAACGGAGTTCAAGAACTTACAGACGAAAATGAATCACCCGAACATTATTTAAGTTCAATGGTCAATCTATGCAATCATTGTAATGCTCTCTTTTTAGTAGTATGTTGACTAGAGAACATTTTAATTCTTGTTGCCACAATGGTCTTATGGTTATAATGGGCTCATTTCCAAACCAAACTGTACTACAAATTATCAACTAAATCAGTTGCTTCTTATTAGCCCAAATTTTATCCAATGTATGATATAATATAACACAATGTCGTGCATCGTTTACAGCAATATTGAAGGAAAAACCAGGAGTACGTTCCTATTTCTTTAAAGTACATTCTCAAATCCATTGATATAATTCGTTTGAAAATTTTGACTACGGTAGCATCCGTAGGTGAAGATCCATATTCCTTTAAAATAAAAAGACATCGAATGATTTAAGGTACATTTAGAAAAATGGCCCAGCGCAGCGGGCGTAGCATGCTTGTAAGAGATACAAAGGACAAGAAAATACATTCTGTTGAACTTAACTACTTCCTTCATCGAAATCATTCTATCCTCAAAATGAATGCAAACATAAAATTACGTGTCCCCAGTGACACATGATTCTTGTGCCCAACGTTTGCACCTGGTACAATGAATCTATTCTTCTCTTGATTTACTATTTTTGAATTATTTAAAACAGCAAAGGCATGAGGAATTATCTTTTTTCCTCTTGTTCTTCTTCACTGGATGGATCTACTGCTTCACCGATTCATCACTTGTTCAATTTCATTTCCAGAACTGCGCTTTCATTTTCTATTACTGGAACTTTCCTCTGCCTTATTTTCTAACATAATTACGAAACATCTTGGCAACTAGTGATGAGGCAGTACCTTTAGCAGGCACTAGTCAAAATTTAAATTTGGACCCATATTAATGCCAGCTGGTTTTTTAAGAAATATTTAATAATTTCTAATTTTATTCCGTTAATTAAAGTCAATGTTTCTGAAAGCTGATATATAAATTTTCGTTTGGTATAAATATTTTTAAACAATTATTGTTTTAGAATAACATAAGACAGTGTTTCCCCAATGTTTTTGCTCATGGTCCTGTTCACTGTCAGAACTTGGTTTCGTGGCCCTCTAAAATTTTTACTGCTAATTTTTATAGACAAAAAATATCTGTAGGTAAAGAAAAAAATTGGTAAAATAAAACCTGCTTAAAAGTACATAGGTGATTTCAAATAATGTAATTAAAAGGATTTTCTTTTCCCAGAATATAAAATGAATTATCGAAAACAATTAATAAGATGATGATGTTCATTAATATTACTATTCATGAAACTGGTTTGATAATTTAACAAGTTGGATGTGCCAATCCTAAAACTTTCTGCTATCACATACATGTTAATACTTCAAAAGACGTATTTTTTAATTATGCATTTTATAATAAAAAATGCAACCTAGCTACGCCACTTGTTATATGATGTACACGAAAACCTAATCCGCAGCAACTTATGTCAAGCTGTAATAGAATCTGAAGTTTGATGATATTCTGTGCAATAGTTCTATCAATAAAATCGGGCATATCCTAAACAATTCAGCCTATTGAGCCATCTACACGAATACATAATCAACAAAAATGTATAAGAAGATCTAATTAAATCTGAAGTTTGAGGAAAATCCATGAATTCGTTCTTGAGATACAGCTATTGCAGAAATCGTGAATAATGCAAAATAGCAGCGCCACTTGTTGATCGATTTGCACAAAACCCTCAGCAGCACCGATTTATATCAAGGTCTAACTGAATCTAAACTTTCTTTTCGAAATTTTCTTTAATTCTGTGCATTAGTTCTTGATATAGAGTGCAAAAACATTTTATCACATATATACAGACAGGTTCACAGACATACATTTTCTAAATATAAAGACGTCGTATTCATCACCTTCTAAAACGTATAAATCCTTCGAAAACCGGAAGGCGAATTTTGTCAATAATCCAATATTTTCCCCTTTTAAAAATAGAAGAAAATAGTAATATTTTAAGATGAAAGGTGGTAATCTTGTATGGTCTTCTTGTAAAGATGGAAGAAAGTAATAATGAAGTTGATAGTTTAATTATTCAGCTCGCCTTCCATTCTGTTTCTATATTTATTATTTTAGAACGCAGAAACCTTTTAGAGCATAGGAACGGTGTTCTTACAACACAGCCCAATGCCGGATCGTGGACCAAGATTAGGTAAACACTGGCATGATTTATTTAACGGAAGTGAAAAATAAAAATATAATGTTTAATACAATTTCATTAATATCCATTTTAAATTAAAGAAAATCTTTTTCAGCTTAAATTCTAAACGAAAGATAAAAAAAAAATGGTAAAAGACAATCCCACCTAAGCAAATTTTACTTTTTGTCCCGATAACAAATATTGCCAAACCACAGATTAAATACTGGTATTAAAAAGGGTATTGAATAAAAGAACAATTGTTATTTAAAAATGAAAGAAATATTAAAACCTTTATCATATGGCATTATAGCTCCGAGCAGAATTTAGAAATATTACGTAATAAATTCGTTTAGAGATTAAATATGTTTAGTCTTTATGAAAATGAAAAAAAAAAATGTAGCAGTTTTTTTTTTTTTTTGTGTGTGTTAAAATAGCTTGAAATTTTAAATATTGCGTTTCATTAAATATTCAATGAATGAAAACTAAATTACATTTTTATTTAAATTTTCTATGATTCGTATTTCAGTGGTGTGTGAAATCGTTGTAAGTATTTTCCATGTTATAAAAAAGCATATTAAATTAAATTTAAAATGTGTAGTTTATAATATATATCATAAACTAATATAAATAAATAAATAAAAAGATTAATCAGATTTTTAACTTTTATATAAATTGTACAGACTTAATTTTACTAATAGAGTTTATTTTTTAAAGAAATACTTCTAAACGAAGGTATAGGACTTTTTCTAATGATTATAGTTAATTCATGAACACTGGCTGCTGAAAAAGTGTATTAATACAACGTGCATTTATTTTATAAAGTACAGTTTAAAATAAGGTGGTTAGGTAACAACTGAAGTAAAAATATGTAAGTATTTCTAGAGTGTCCCTTAAAATTATTTCCATTCTTATATATTTGAAAACCGTGACTGACATATTCATAAACATGACGTCTATATATAAAGTGGATATGCACTACATGATGGGACCACTTGCAGCTCCACCTAGGTGAAAAAAGCTTCGTTAACGTTCCTATCTCAAACAAGCACGAGATACGGGATCAAAGTCAACTTCAAAGTTGTGGAGCGTCCACAATTTAGTATGAAATGATTATTTACAAATAGAAATATTCTTAGGAAGAGCCTTGAAATGTAATTTTTTATGCTATATCAAAACATTTCAAAAGCCTCAAATAGCATGCAGAATTGGAGCACTATACTAATAAAACCAACATATGCAAGTGAAGTAAAGTTTATTTTAATAAGAAAACCAAGTTAAATATGCTCAATGTGTCCATCAGAGGAACACATCCAAAATTTATATTTTATTGCAGCCAGTGTTGGACACATCGCGCATTCTTAACTTGGTTTTCGTAATAAAAAAAAATAGCATCTTTCTTATATGTATTATTTTAATAGTAACTGCGCATCAGCCTTGAAAATGTCAGTCACACTTCTGCAAGCAATTAATGGCGTATTTAATATGATGATGGGGTTTTGAATAAAGTTTATTTTTAGATGTAAAAAGTAATTGTGTACTAAATCGAGATCGCGCTATAATTTTTAATTGACTTTTTCCCAAAATATCCTACAGTAAGCTAATCCCGCAGATGACCGATGTATAGCGTTGAAAACAGTATCAGCACGTATCTTACAAACACTTAAATATACTTAGACACCACGTTTATGAATACACCTGTCGTCTTTCTGAATTAAATCAACGTGGACAAGGCATCAGCGAGCACACAGTATATGAATTAGGAAAAGCGTTTGAACACAAAACACTGATATCGCTTCAATAGCATTTCTTAGATTTGTTAGGGAAGGGCAAAAACAAGATATACGGTGAACTAGATATACTATCTTGTTTCCGTATCATCAAGTTAACAAAACACGTTAGAAAAACGAAAACTTATTTTAGCAAAAAATCGCACACATGTGAAAACGTCCCTTCATCAATTTGTACTATTAGACAAAAACAGACTAGCGGTATGTTATACAGCACCTACAGATTATTACTTACAGATTTTTATAAATGCCACATATTAAGCTAACATTAAATTCGGGCAAAAACCCTCTTAAAACTACTGACATCGCACTTTCAGAAATTATCATCCACAGGCAGCTATGTATCCATTTGCTTCGTGGCCTTGTATATAATTTTATCCGTATTCAACTAACATATCTTAATGTACTAAATGCAGTTTGTTCGAAAATGCATAACTCAATTAAAAACACCCTTATACAATTCCCGTTCATACTTAGTAATGAGTTCGAATTCTTTTGTATAGACCTGTATATGATATATAGCATTTATACACACCATGTAATATGCAAAGATGTAGTTAAAAATAAAAACGCATACTATAACTGAGAACGCACTTCCAGCTAATAGACAATACTACAGATACAGTACTTAATCCGAATTATTTTGTGTTCCCCTATAAATGAACGATAAATGCTATGCAAATCATATTATATAGTAAATATCTTTAAGTTAACCTATGTGATGTATATCAATTTCATTATATTTGAAATTATATAATATATTAAATTAAAATACGTTGCAAACATTATTCCCCGTATATCATTATGTATCCAAATTATTTTGTGTTTTACTGTAAATGAATGATAAAGGCAGTACATTCCATATTCTACAAAAAATAACGTTTTAGTCTACCACAGAAATTCATATCAATTTAATTTTTTGTAATAGTGTACGATAATTAAAATACACCGCAAAAGATTGTTCCCCCATAGATCATTTTACAACGGAACTCATTTGAGTACACACGTAATGGTTCGAATTCTTATGGTATGTGTACAACCATATTCTTGTTGTGTGTGTAGCAATTATGGCTCATATGTGCTACACATAACACATTCTATAATAAGCATCTTATAGTGCACGTCAGTGATTTAAATACATTTCAACATGTTTGAAAAAGAGTAACATCATTAAAATATAGTGCAAAGGATTTTCCCCCATAGACACTAATATAATGGCATTGTTTTGATTGCACCTTTAACTGAACACCGAACATAAAATTTTAAACTATAATAACGCATATCTATTATATGCAGGAATGCAAGCGCTGCACTACAAAGGGCCAATTGATACCTTTATATAATGGTTTTCTTCGCCTTATTAAACTTTAGAAATTTTGTAATTAAATAAGGAGAAAAATACTATTAAAATTTAGTGGAGACAATCGATCATTTATTAGCGCAGCGCTTGCATTCCTGATTATATAGCAATCCGTGTATCCTTACGAGAGTTAGAGCACTAACAGACGGATAGAAAAACCAAATCCATAAACACTTTCAACTATGTTGGAAAGTGTTAAAAATGTTTTCCAATGAATAATTGAAGAATGGGAGTAGTATTATTGTTGAAATGTGAGGTTGTATATATGCTATATGTGTATTGTTGAAATATTGGTGAAATCTGATTGATATTATTTGTACAAATAGTTGTAGATAATTGTAAGTATTGAAATAAAAACTTTATTGGAGATTTCGGAAAAAACATGTGTCATTTGAAATAATGAATCTGTAGTCTGCAGGTAAATTGTTATAAGCTTGGCTATTTGAGAACGCAGGCATGAAATCCATATTTAAAATAAAACGTACCTTTTAGAAAACAGTACAAATCAGCGATATTTCAAAGGTACACTGTGACATAGAGATATTTTTCATTAAGGTATAATTTTCTTCTGATGAGCCTGCATTTTTCATGCACATTTTAGAAGACATATGAACATATCTTTCATTAGCAATCAGTCCTCCCAAAATGTAGTGTGTGGAATGAATTTCATTCGGAAATGATAATATTATAAAGGGTGTCCAAGAATTACTGGACACATTACGAACGTATGAAAAAAAAAGCTAAGAGCAGTGGTAGTTTTTTGATGTCACGTATTAATAGCATGTTTCCATTTTTTTTCTCAGCATTGTTATTTCTAGAATGTTTCCCAAATATATATTGGCCGTGGTGGTCCGATTCCTTGTCTTCTTTGTCTCCAGATTTAACCCCATTGGGTTTTTTCATGTGGGATTATGCGAATGATTGTGTATATAAGACCCCTTGTACTAGTTTGTAGGAACTCTAGCAGCGCATCACAGCTGTTATTTCTGTATTCACAGCTGTTGTTAACTCCTCAGTTTATTTCAAATACATAGAATGAAATCAAGTATCGCTTGGACATAGTAGCTACTATACATAACCAAGGTATCTCACATTGAGATGTATAAACTTTGGTATTTTTATTGTAAATTATTAAACACATTTTGTTTCTGTACTATCTCGTTTTTGTTTTAAATATGTTTATAACGGTCCCAATAATTTTCGGACACACTGTATAATTGTGAAATTTTTATGTAAATTTTAAAAACGGCTCTGTTCACATGAATCACAAAAAGATGTAATATAAGGGGAAGAAATAACCGAATGCATCAGTATTTGAAAGTCTTCAATGTCCAAGTCATATGATGCTCACGTCTAACAAATGAATGCTATAGATAGTGTGTTTCAAAATTTTTAGTACAAATATTCAGTTCCGACAGTACAGATGTCGCGAGCATTAATTAAACAGAGTAGTCTTTTACAGTCAAAAATCAGGTTGTTTCCCTTGAAGACTAATCTTGATTTTTTTTCACTAATTCGACAGTTATTAAAAATATTGAACAATGCTTTCAAAAGTCATTTTATTATAGGGCAGATGCAATTGACGTCATGTTGGAGGTCACACTCTTTTTTATAGACAGTTCGGAATGGTGGAAGTACCCTTACCTCCAAGTGAAGTACAATGGTTGATCAGCTGATTGCAACTTCTCTATTGTGGAATGTGACGCGATAAATTGAAATTCCCACCATTAATGCCCAAGTAACTGTGATCTAGACGTTCCATACGTCTGTATATACCTCACTGTACATAGGATGTAACATGCAGAATTACTGTGCATTTCCTGAACTTCTCATGATGTGATATCATTTCACACAAAGTTATTGTGCTGAAAGTTTTGTTAAAACAGACCCATCATCATTTTTAAAGCTATAAATGAAAATTTGGATTTGTCTTGGACTGAGACTACCTGCGTTTTTTTACAGAAAAAAATGGATTGTGACTCATGTTTTCTATTCAAAAAATGTTTAACGTAAAATATAAACCCTTAAACATTTGTGCTAAAAATGTTGAGACAATCTATTTATAAGCACTATTTGTCAGTATTTATTTTATAACTTCAGTTCCCTGTACGAAAATACCATTTGATTACTGACCAGAGGAACACCCTAAACTGCTCTTTAACGCAAAAGCAGCAAGATAAGAAACAGAAAAACTACCTGTCATTTACTTTGCGAGTTACTTCAAATTGTTAAAGATATTCATTACTAAAAATTCTGAGGTCTTCTCAAATCCATTTAAAACATAGTTATTTGAATGATCTATCTCTGTAACAAATGAATGTTCACAAATTGTGTGTAAGTGAACGGAGATGGCGGTCAGGAAAGGGTGGAACACAGTCTGCACATTTCAAAGTGGGAAACAATTAATTTAAAAAAAGCTCAGTTGTGTGCCGTAATACACCGAACAATGTACGCAACTAAATGTATATACATATAGCAGAGGTAAGATGAAATATATGACCTAATATTTTGCCTTGTCGATTATCCGGTAATGCGGCAGTTTAGAAAAGTATATTTGGTGCTCAGAACTGTTCTGAAAATTTTTAGATATTGATATTAGTTAGTTATCGAAGTGTATTTTTGGGGAAACAATTTTTGGATATCATTAAAAATATCCTTTACAATTTATCAAAAAATGAAAGTATCAGGCATACGAGCATTTAAGCTATAAACATTTGACAGAAAAGTGTGAAATTATTGTTTAGATCTCGCAATCTCTTCCGTGCAGTTATTTTTACTCACTGTTTTAATGCATTTACAGATAAGAAGTGTATTCAATAATCCTATATGAGGTACAATTTCGTAGTAAATCACAATTTTACGCAGATTACCGCCATATTTAATATAGAAACCCTATTTACCGGACAATAAGACGATGGTTTGTTAAGAGCAATCATTTATAAATATCAAATGTACACACAGAAAAAAGTTTTGTTGAATCAACAAAAATTTGTTTGCCCCAACGAAACTTTTTGTTTAAATATGGGTCAATGGAAATTTCGTTTGAATCAACAAAAAAAATATTGTTGATTTTTTTTGCAATTCCAAAAAAAAAAATTTGTATCGTTAGCAAAAAAATGTTTTGTTAATTCAAGTAAAATGGTTCAATTTTACTTGAATTAACAAAATTATTTTTGTTACATAGATATATGCTATGTATTATTTTAACAATCTATTTTCTTTTTTCAACAAACTATATTTTGTTTGTTTAATCAATAAAATATGTTATATTACGAACTTGTTTTGTTTATACTACAAAAACATTTGTTAAATGAACCAAGCTACATATGCAATTTTAACTATTTTTTAATTCATTTTCAACAGTGAATTACGCTTGTAAACCTTGAACAATAACAAGTGAATTTTATCGGGCTTATTTTCAAGCGCAAACCGAGAGAATGAAAATTGCCCATGCCGGGAGTCGATCCCGGGTCCTCAGAACAGCAGCCTGACGCTTTACCACTGCGCTACCAGGAACGACATCTGAGTTCGGCATTTCTCACTCTTATATATGTCGGAACGGCTGCAATCGCAGCACAAGATGGAATGTCATAAGGAGCACGCAAATTTCTGCGGCAAACATGAGACGACAGTACAAAGCACAGCATACGGCAACACATAGTTAATTTTTTATTCATTTTCAGCAGTGAATTACGCCTGTAAAAAGCAGGATAAAAATTTCCTTGCTATTATTCAAAGATTACAGGCGTATTTGACTGCTGAAAATGAGATAGAGCTATTTCAGAAATCACGAAAAATGCAACATAGCAGCGCCACCTGTTGCGCGATTTAAAGTAAAAAGTAATCAGCAACAATTTATATCAGAAAGTAACT
The DNA here is from genome assembly GCA_963931845.1 of Maratus michaelseni. Taxonomy (NCBI): domain Eukaryota; kingdom Metazoa; phylum Arthropoda; class Arachnida; order Araneae; family Salticidae; genus Maratus; species Maratus michaelseni. The sequence continues at coordinate 194,283,092 of OZ007593.1, read as the reverse complement.
GAATAAAAGGTTTTATTAAATTCCGTGCATTAGTTCTTGAGATAAAAACAGCGAAATCGCGTTCAGGACAACCGGAAATCGAAAATTTTCATGAATCCAATTCTTTCTTCTTGCAAAGATAGAAGACAGTAATAAATGGAACAGGGGGATTTTTAAAACTACCTTTGTCCGTCCCAGTGAAAAAAAGTTTTAATTACCCCAAAATTATGGTAATCATGTAATTATTTAGCTATATAAGTCAAATAAATCAAGTTACGTAAGAGAGATATGGCTACTACACAAGAATTTAAATTTTTCAAAAATAACAAAATTTTGCTGGAATTACAAAAATATTGTAAAATTAAAAGAAACAAATTTTGTTAGTTCAAGTAAAATTGGTGAAATTTTGTTAAAATTTTGTACGAGTGTTAACAATATTTTTTTGTCCAAGCAACAAAACCAATTTTTTTACTTGAACTAAAAATTTGACTAAAACAACCAAAATGTACTCAATAAAACGGGTTTTGTTGTTTTAATCAATTCCTTTTTCTGGGTGTAACGTGTATAATATTAAAAGGATATTCTTTAGTAGTTTTTTCTATCTTTATATGTATTTAATGATATATAATTTAAAGTAATACCGTGAAAGTTTACTAAGTACCTTATTTTATAATAAAAACATAATTATTAGATTTATTTTAACTACAAAATTAAAAAATGCAATTACAATAGCGATAATCGAATAATTAAATATGGATTTAACTATATAAGCGCCCATAAAATCTTAATATTTTTAAGTGATGCACTATTCACTGAAGATAAAATTTTAAATGTACTGTAAAAGTGTTACTAAACAAAAGATATTTCAAAATAATCCCACTTTTTCATTACAGATGACACTCCATTGTCAGCTCGTTCTTTTTCAAAATAAACAGCTGCAACTGGATTATTGTTCTAAAGAGTACAAGCACAGCAACAGGAAGTACATTTGCCTAAAATAGCATGAAGGTTTGATGGATTTCCAGTAAATCAAAAATTATAGACTAGAGTCGGTGATTCCGTAACAATTAACAGATTTGAGAATAATTTCGTAAACCTTACAAGCATGTAACCTGAGTATGGTGGTAAGTTGAAGTATCATGGTTCAAACGATATTGCAATTGTCGGTCATTCTTCGAGAATTGATATTTATGGTCCACCATTTGTGTAATGAATTAGAAACATTCCAGATCTAGCTGCATACTTATTAGACTATATAGATGGCTAAATTTCAGTAGTCTTTGGAGTCTGACCCAAGTCAAAGATGTTTTGGACAAGAAGTTTTATTATTTTTTAAACAACCCAGTAAGTACAATGTGAAAACAAGAAACATTTCATTAAATAAACGTTCTGGTTCAAGACATGCTATTCTGAACTCAGACTGCGGAAGAATACCAGAATGTTTTCATGTATAGTATTAGTCCTATAATGCTCGGTTGGACATAGATAACACTTGGTAAGATAACACTTGATAAAAGTAAGTATCTTTAAGTATAACATATTGAAAATTAAGTATATAACACGTGCAAAAGTATTTCTACTCGATGTATACGTGGTACAATTACGAAGTTTGTGTATACTAAACGAACAATTTCAAATGTAAGTAAAAAAACAATAAAAATATATTTTTTAATTATCTTCATATTTTAAATAAAATTTTAATACGTTTCAAAACATTTCACTAACATCAACAATAAAAACAGTTTTCCGTATTCCGTATATGTTCAGAAAAGTATGAAAATTTATTAACCGTTAACTGTGCTTCACGGACACTAAGAGTTTACATGCTTTGTTACTAAAAACATTTGGATACCACTAAATTTTAACTGTAATCATCGTTTTATTAATGGGGACACATTTTTTGATTATATAAGGCAAATATTTTAGTACGGAAAAAAGTTGAGTTTTGCTGCTTTTTAGGCACGTTCGTAATTATATAAATATGTAGCACTTATAGTTGTTGTCTAGTCCGTCCGTCCATCTGTCTGCATATAACAGCGCAAAAACTACACAACCGAATGGCTTGAAATTTAATATATATAATTGTTGCATACTTTTTGAGAGTCATTTCAAATTGTATGAAAATCGAATCAAAACTGCAAAATATATTAATAAAAGTATTCTTTATTCTATTAAATCTTATCATACGTAATTTATACGATAAAAGCGCAAGTCATGTGACTGAGGAAAAAAAAGCGGGCTAACCACATCTTTTTTCATATGCCAAGCGGCTATTTTTATTCAAAATTAATTTTCGAGTAAAATTGCGTAAAAGTTACATTTTTAAAAAGATCGTTCAACAAATTGCTTGCTTGAGAGATGCGTTACATTGAAAAATGTATATATTCTGAGATAACGTCAGCGAAAATTAGGTTAACAGCCAAATATATCAATCCTTTAAAGTAAATAAAAAAAATATTCATTCATCGTGATTCATAGAGATATTAACCATGGAGGTAATCATTCGCAAAGCAAGATCTCCATAGTGAATTTACAGCTCTGTCTGTTGTAAAAAAATAATAAAATAAAGAAAAATAAAATAAAGAAAATAAAATCGCATCTGTAAACATGACATACGTAATAAGAAAAATAACATCCTCATTTCGTTCATAGCAGACGATATAATTAAGTTCACTGAAATAATAACGAAACGATGATTGTTAGGTGCGCTCGTAATTATATAAGCACGTATCACCTATAGTCTTCGTCTGTCCGCATATAACAGCGGAAAAACTACCCAAACAAATGGTTTTGAACTTAATATATATAATCGTTGCAACATTTTGTCGAGTCATTTAAAATTTTATGAAAATCGAATCAGAACTTAAAAAGATATTAAAAAAATATATATTAAGAAATTTGAATTTAAAAAAAAGGTACTTCCTTGTTATAGCAACATTTGAGGATTAATCGTCAAACGACTGAGATGTATCGTCAAGTTATCTGACATGTATGACGTTATAGTCATATATGACATATATGACATTTTATAACATCTATGACCAAGTTTAAGTCATATATGACATATATGACATTTTATAACCTTTATGACCAAATCATAGTGACGTTATTCATTCAATTAAATCGTATCATACGTAATTAATTCAATAATATCCCATGATTTGTAATGATTCTAGGTTGCTATGGTGATTACGTCCCATTTAAGATAGAGTCATATTGTTTCCGTATTACTGAATTTAAAAACCGAATTTTCATACTAAAATTGTTTAATTATAGCAATCATATAATCTAACGACAGTTTTTTGGATAGATGTTTCCAGAGAAATAGATAGTAAATGAAAAAGAAGTCTAAATATAGATTTCAATTTCTGAAATTTTCAATGCTAGGCTTAAGTTTCCCATTTGAATTTTCAGTAAATGTCAACAAAAGTTAAAATATTGCCAACTTAAAATGTACTTATTTTGTTACGGAGATTAATCATATCATAATAACAGACGATATAATTCATTTCACTGAAATAATAACAGTACGATCGCACTTCATTTCTCACGTTTGACGAGCAATTTCTTACTTGCTTACATTGTAAAACTAGTTATAGCACGAACGCACACTCATGTGTCACGTTTAACGTACAATTTTCAACTTGATTTAGATTATTAGGTAAAGAAAATGGAATCGTTAAGCGGTTAACGTAATTCAATAAATTCAAAAACGATTTATAATTATATACAGTCTGTATAAGTTCTAAAATTGAAATTTATCTACTATAAAACATTGAATATGAATCTAGAAATGGGGATTTAAAAGGTAAAATCAAGTGTCATCTAATTAATATGCATTTCTTTTATTTTATCAGCATTAAAAAAACATGAAGATTTCATTGGACCACACACACACATATATATATATATATATATATATATATATGTGTGTGTGTGTGTGTGTGTGTGTGTGTGTGTGTGGTGTTTTTATGAAGATGGTTTTTTATTCCATGAAAAAATGGCAGTTTGTAAAAGATGGTGCATTATTGCAGTCGTAATCAATAATCATGGCAAGGAGTTTAGGCAATGGCACCACAAGAGTTTCGTCAATAAGGAGCAGCCAATTTCCGGATAAATCTTTATTTATAAACAGGAGCGATGCAAGTAACAGTTCCCACAGAATTCTGTATAAACTTATAGCCCTCAGGCTTGACGATGGCTCACTACATCGTTTAAAAGATCTTAAAGAGCTGATATGAAAATTCTACGAGACTTCAACACCAGATAACCATTTGGTTACACTTCCAAACACGACAAAAATCTGATCTCCAAAAGCGTGCAAGCCAGTTTTATTCACGGCGCGTAGGGTTACTGATGACAACGTAACGAGCGCCAATGAGTGAGAGGCGAATTCAAGCCAAGCGAATGAGGCGCGAGGGAGAAGATTTAACACGAAAGAATTCCCCACACAACGGTGCATTGATTTTGAAGTGAAAAATACCCAGCGCAAGAAGCAAAGCATGGAATAAAATTAAAAAAAAATGGCTTTTAAAAACATTCGAAATGACAAAAGCGTCTCTCAGAACTTTATAGATTGGGGAGCTGATAAAAGTTACGAATGAACTTAAAATTTTAGATTAAGATTTGGAACAAGATAATTATTAATATACGGGTTATTACGTTTAAAAAGACATTAAATAGGAATAAATATTATTAAGAATTAAGGAAATACTGACTATGTCAGAAGTTAGATTGATTTAAAGGACTAATGCGAAATAAATGCGAAGGAAATATTTTTTTTCTTATATAACATATATATATATATATATATATATATATATATATATTAAAACTTATAATCAATCATTTTAATATTAATTTGTATAATTGTTTATTTTTTATTATTTTATTTTGTTATGCTTTGTTAACGTTTAAAAATTGTTTTTTCATATATGTGACGCAATGTTTTTACTGTTTATGATTTTCTAATTATAAATAAAATAAAAAAAAAACTTAGTATTAACGTATTCTAAGTATTATCTGATATGCAAATTTAATGTCTTTCTGTTCTTCTTTATATTTAATTCTCTTTTATATATTGTTTATCGTTTTTTTATTTAATTCGAATGAATTAAAATAAAATAAGACTTTCATCTACATCAATGTTTGTGTAAACAATCATAATTTTATTTTAATTATTTACTCAAACTAATTTATTAGCATTTGTTTTAAAAGATATATTTATAAAGTTTAAAAATATTAACATAAAATCTTGTTAACTTACTTTTAATGGTACATTTAAATTTAAATTTAGGGAAAATTTGAAATGGTAAAGAAAATAAGAGTTCGATTATGTGATTCACATTATTTAACTGTCGGATTTTGGTGGTAGATAAGCAACCATAAGTATACACCTGAGGTTGAATCAATCTTCAGAATAGAACAATAAAAAGGTCTGTTTCAATTATTACAAAATGGTTATACGATGTTTCAGTTATATACGAAATATGGTATGATGTACTGTTTAGTAGTATTTACTACACAAAATCGTGACGCAGAGATTTTTTTTATTATTATTTTAATTTTAAATTGTTATTTTAAAAATCTGAAGAAACTTTTATATAAACATCACGGAAAATTACTTAAATTTAAAATTTTCAAGATCCATCAATCAATAATGATTACACGAAAGTTTACACAGAAATCCTTACAACAAACGTATAAAAGTGCAGCGCCAAACAGGCATTTATAAGTCATGTAGCGATTCCCGGGAATGGCGGAATTTATATTGTAGATTTCAAAATTTTCAAAATGAAATGCAAACAATATTTGACTCATAAACGAGACTTTTTTAGTTATATGTGTTTTTAATTAATAAACTAATACCACTGTTATATTACATGTTTAAGTATTTTTTTAGATATGTTTAGAATTTTTAGTAATGCATTTAACTTTTGAAACCATCTTGAAAATAACCAAAATTTTAAATATTTAATATTTAAATAATATCTATTCATAAGGTTTTTTTTTCGAATTTCTTCTTTAAGACTTATTATTGATTATTATGTAGAAATTTTTGTCATATATAATAAAGGAAGCTCTGTCAAGTTTCTTTTCGAACTACACATAATATAAGTGCATTACAGATTACCATTTTTTTATATATATAAAAATGTACAGAGGTAAAAAAAAAAAAAAAAAAGATGAAAAGCATCCCTTCTTCTTTTATCACCAAATTTTAACAGAAACATGCGAGAGACACTAGGGACAGGGAATTCTGTCTATTTTCCGATCATGAATGAAATTCCAAATAGGGGTCGTCTGCTCCCAGGTTGGATTTTCAAATGGTAACGCCCACTTTTTGGCACTTTTTCTGAGACCGTTTGATTAAAACTGCCCGGAAATATTGGAAGTTTATGTAGTTTTTCTTAAACCTTAATACAATTTCAAAAGAATATGTGTTATGAATTTCGCCATAAATTTCAGAAAATAAAATAAAGATCTTGCAAGAAAAAGTACCAAAAGCACACAAATTATACTATTGAAAGGAAACACACAATGAAATCATATAAACCGTAATTTTCGGTGTATAAGCCGTGGCTCAAATAAATCTGTTTCCGACCAGAAAGTTTATTTAATAAAATATAATCTATTTGTGCATGGAACTTATTTGAACTTTTTTTAAAAATAAATTTTCTGGTTCCGGACAGAATTTTTTTAGCCGCGGCTTATACACATTACGGTATATATTTTCTAAGTATCTAAGCTGTTCTTCTTTGTGGATCCTATGATAACAGAATACAGATCCTTAGACTATCTGAAGACAAATGATGATACCCATCCTTGTCCTTCGCAGTGAAATGTTGAAGTAATTTTTAGACTTATATGGTATTATCTTATAAAATAATTATTTACCACAACAACTTTCAATGATTTAATATACATTATTTATAATGAAGCATAGAAAATGAGTACCTATCCTTATTAAAATAATTCTGAAATATATTTTTTTGGTCCACCGTATTAAATCTTTTAAGTTTAGTCCATTTATTACTACAGTATAAATTACCACCAGCAGGAATAAATGTCTTGTTCATTTTCATCCATATTAAGTACGGCGTTCACATAAAGTACATAAATAGACGTTGGAGTTAAAATCTTCTGTATACAGTAAATTTTATGATGTTAAAATTTTGTTTTTGGCAACATGTTGGAGAAATGCTTTTCCGAACTTTTATTTTGTATACTTTGTATATATTTTCATTAACTTTTCGATGCACATGAATATTTTATCCACACATATGACGTCCAATTAAAATTGAATAAATAATAGATGTTTATCTGTTACTGTCAATTAAAATTTTACAATACATTTTTGTATGTGTGTACCACTTTACACTGCAGTAATATATTACAAAAATAATTCAAAGAATAAATAAGATAGAGTCATAAAAATGTAACATCAAAATTAATAAAATGCTAAATACACTGTTTTACTCTTAGTAAAATCATGCATTTTGTGTTCTTACACTAAAAATGAATTTCTATAAGAACATAAAATTAAATATTTATAGCGCATATCAGTGCTGCATCGCGGTAAAAGAAGAAAAACTCTTTTATATGTCTGATGAAGTCAAAGTGTTCAGTCAGTAAGATGCTTTGCTTTTTTCCGCAATTCTGGAGCTCTCTAATTCAAATATTTTGAAAGCATTAAAAATGCATCTATTGCCGCTCTTTTACTCAAATGACATCGAAGACATATTAGAATTTATTTTATACATATCTTCCATCACAGATAACAAATTAACGATAAAATGTTTCTTCAGGTTTATTTTTTTTCTGCGTTTTAAAACTGAAACAAAGAAATAGAGTTTAAATTACTTATATGTTAAACAAGTCATAAAAAGTTAATACCAGAATGATTCGAATATAAAATTATCTATTTAATTCAATTTTATTATGAACAGTGTAAATTGAAACACTTTTTTACTATGCAATTTTATTTAAAAACTGAAAATCGTTCAAATTTACAAAAAAGAAAATCATGGGTTGACAATTATTAATTTTGTTTCTTTGTTCCGAAAATATATTTCAGTCGAGAGTTGGTAGTATTATTCATTGTATGTTTATAAATATATTACGCGATAGCATGTTTTTAATTGATTTCATTACTAAAATCTTGATTTTACTATGGATTGCACATGTTGCAAAACTTACAGATTAAGTATTGTGCATAGAACGTAACATTACTTTTATGATAAAATATATATTTTAAAGCAAAATGTTACAGTTTAAAAAACGATATGACAATCAATATTATTATAGAACTTATAGAGTAATTTGTATTACAACTTATTTTAGTTCTTTTAAATTTGTTTCAGAGTAATGTAGATCACAAAAGAATAAATACAACAATATTTCACAAGCACACAATTATTGTTGGCCGTCGTCCATCTTTCTGTATCGAATTCAAGCCTTAGGTTTCTAAGCATAGCCTGTTGTTTGATATATATATTCTCACTGCATTTCACCACATGTAGTTTTAGCCTCCGGATCTAGAGACTACATTGCAATCATCAGTAACTCGCACATCCATGCATTACAAAATAGTTTAGTAATGACCAGAGAAGAAAAGCGAGATTCTATGTCTGTCAAGCAAGAAATGACATCGGTTCAGGCTTCAGCAGATTGTTAAACTAACTACACATGGCAATGTTGTAAAGTTTTCACAAACTAGTTCCATTGCATTATTAATATTTTATAGATGTGTTCATTTCAAGATGTTTGTAATAAAGTATTAATGTCAATCATTATACCAACCATGTCATTATTTATTAAATATTTGGTAACTGTTTTGTGTACGAGAAGTAAAAATGTAAAAATTATGGTGTTATTACGCCTATTACGATACATTTTCTGCGAATGATATTTTAAGATAGAATCCATCTCAATCAAGAAACTAATGGCATCCGTACTGGCCATACCGAAGTTAATGAAATACCTATACGCGGTAATGTTGTACAGTATTCAAAAATTAGTTTCATTTTATGCTAGTTTCATTATTCAATACATTTTCTTACACTGTTAAAAACAAATCAGTAAATACATGGTGAAACTACTGGAAGCAAAGTTGCCGGACGTTTTCCGTTCAGTTAGCAGATTTTCCGTGTTGACAGATAAAAGAAGGAAAAACTCCGTTAGAAGAAACGGTATCTTTCCGTTACGCTCTCAGAAATACTTCCTTCAAACGACGGAAATATTCCTGGTAGCACCGACAAGAAGAGAAATTTTCCGTTAAAAATAAACTCCGTTTTAAAAAATTACATCTCTCTTTGTGCTGCCATCTGTGACTTATTTCGGGAATATTTATTATCTGATATGCTTCAATAATATTATCTGGCCGACATTGGGCTCGAGCTAGGGATGTCAGTGCTTGAGTCAAGTGCCTTGCCGGTAAGACCAGTGGGCTTGCTAGAATAAGAGTTTGAAACGATGATATGGGATTTCTTAAAATGTTGGCTTAGAACTTAAACAATTTGCGGTTTAGAAATCTGGTAATTTTGAAGTTAATTGCGGGGAGATTTCGTTAAGAGCTGATGTTGAAGGTTTAAAACTGTAGTATTAATAAAGGATAAAAACAAGAATTACATCATATATTCTAATACGAGCAAATCTTGTGCGTGGTTATATATATATATATATATATATATATATATATATATGCAAATTTTATCTTAAAAACGGTTCTAACGATTTTGACGAAATTTCGTCTTTGATGTCTTTGACGTTTTTGACGAAATTTTGAATCATACCGTTTTGGGGCACCAGAAAACCATTGAGCTAGGTCACATGTTCGAGAAAATTCGATAAGGGGGTCATTTTGGGTCATGGTCTAGCTAATTGTATCTAAAAAACGGTTCAAACGATTTTGACGAAATTTTGTATCCCACCATTTTCGGGCACGAGAAGACTATTGGGCTAGGTCACATGTTCGAGAACTTTCGATTAGTGGGTCATTTTTGGGTCAACGTGGGTCAAATTAATTTTATCTAAATACGGCTCTGACGATTTGATAAAATTTTGTGTCCTACGAGTTTCGAGCACGATAAAATCATTGGGCTAGGTCACATGTCCGAGAAAATTATATTAGTGGGTCATTTCTGGGTCATTGTGGGTCAAGATCTAAAAAACGGCTTAATTTACACTAAATTTTGCATCGAATGGTTTTCGGGAACGAGAAGACTGTTGGGCTAGGTCACATGTTCGAGAAAATTCAATTAGTGGGTCATTTTGGGTCATGGTCAAGCTAATTGTATCTAAAAACGGTTCAAACGATTTTGACGAAATTTTGTATCCAACTACTTTCGGACACGAGAAGACTATTGGGCTGGGTTGCATGTTCGAGAACTTTTGATTAGTGGGTCATTTTTGGGTCAAAGCGAGTCAAATTAATTTTATCTAAAAAACGGCTCTAACGATTTTGATTAAATTTTGTATCCTACGAGTTTCGGGCACGCGAAAATCATTGGGCGAGGTCACATGTTCGAGAAAATTCGATTAGTGGGTCATTTCTGGGTCATTGTGGGTCATGATCTAAAAAGCGGCTCAATTCACACTAAATTTTGCATCCAATGGTTTTCGAGCACGAGACGACTATTGGGCTGGGTCCCATGTTCGAGAACTTTCGATTAGTGGGTCATTTTTGGGTCAACGCGGGTCAAATTAATTTTGTCTAAAAAACGGCTCTAACGATTTTGATTAAATTTTGTGTCCTACGAGTTTCGAGCATGATAAACTCATTGGGCTAGGTCACATGTCCGATAAAATTCGATTAATGGGTCATTTCTGGGTCATTGTGGGTCAAGATCTAAAAAGCGGCTCAATTTACACTAAATTTTGCATCCAATACTTTTCGGGAACGAGAAGACTGTTGGGCTAGGTCACATGTTCGAGAAAATGCAATTAGTGGGTCATTTTGGGTCATGGTCTAGCTAATTGTATCTAAAGAACGGTTCAAACGATTTTGACGAAATTTTGTATCCGACTATTTTCGGGCACGAGATGACTATTGGGCTGGGTCACGTGTTCGAGAACTTTCGATTAGTGGGTCATTTTTGGGTCAAAGCGGGTCAAATAAATTTTATCTAAAAAACGGCTCTAACGATTTTGATTAAATTTTGTATCCTACGAGTTTCGGGCACGCGAAAATCATTGGGCTAGGTCACATGTTCGAGAAAATTCGATTAGTGGGTCATTTCTCGGTCATTGTGGGTCAAGATCTTAAAAACGGCTCAGACTATTTACACTAAATTTTGCATCCAATGGTTTTCGGGCACGAGAAGACTGTTGGGCTAAGTCACATGTTCGAGAACATTCAATTGGTGGGTTATTTTGTTCATGGGTCATGAGTCATAAATATTTGAACTCAAATTTAATTTTGACCGAGCATAGATCGGTCTTCCCTGCTCGTATATTCTTAATTTGATTGTTAGATGTAAAATATGAATATTTTATTTTCAATTAAATTCGATAAAAAATGTTTGCTATTTTGAGAAAATCGTTTTTTTTTTTTTTTTTTTTTTTTTTTTTTTTTTTGTCAACTATAAAAAATTTTCAAAATGTGTTCGCTTAAAATATATTTTCAGAGCGAGTGTTTTTTATAACTTAAAATAAATTGCGAATAATTTTAAAGGAATGAAAAAAGTATTATTATTATTGTCTGTTGCTTTTTTGAGTGAAATCGACTTTTTCTTACTTAATTTAACTATTATATATATATATATATATATATATATATTTATTTATTTATTTATTTATTCTGTTTGTTTAGAATATATCTTAAACGCGAATATTTTTTATAACTTTAAAAAATAAATTGCAAAAACTTTAAAAGAATGAGAAAATTAATTGTTACTTTTTTTTTAATTAGACAGAACTATTTTGTTGTTGTTGTTTTAAATGAACTCGAAAATTTAATTTATTGAAATGTTTGTTTTTCTGTGCAAGAACATGTCATTTTTTTAACACAGAAAATAAATATGCAGCAGATAACGGAATATCTTCGTTGGCCCATTTCGTCTCCATCCGTTCCGCTGTTTTCAGGAAATATGAGGAATTTTTCTGTTTTTTAACGGTAAATAACCCTTTGTCGTGCAAAGGGACTTTTTCTGTGAAATTCAGTGAAAAAAATACCCGTGAATTTCAGATTATTTTTAACAGTGCATTTCTATAAAAAAAAATACCAATGCTAGTATTCAATAGGCTCTTCATTATTTATCCTATCCTTCTTAGATAAATACTATTGTAACTTTAATCATTAGTTTTATATCATCAGTGTCTATATTACGGTAATAATACAATATTATAACAATGATTTAAACAATTTGATTGCTTTTGTATTTTTGTTTTCTATCTTAAACAAGAAATATTTAAATTTTTGCTCAATCTGGTTTCTTTAAAACATATTTAATGAACATATCTGAAATATATATATTATATACATATGTCATAATATTAAATTTACATGTAAAATCAATTAAAATAATAAGATATTTAATTTGATTAAAACTGTATTAGAATTGAATTTACATAATTATGTATATATATATATATATATATATATATATATATATATATATATGTACCACCGAATTAAAATAATTTTCGTACAATTAAAAATGATAAACAAAATCCTCTTAAATATTTAATTTCGTGGCTGCAGATTTCAAAGAATGTTCAGAGCTGAGACTGAAAAAATTGAGAAACCGTTTATCGAGTCTGCGAAGATTTTGGCGGAAAACCAATTAATATCTTATGAAGTAAATAATCAACGTTTCGCCCTTCCATATATCCTAGGTGAAATTATTTCAGTTGCTATCTGTAAGTTTTACTTATTGGCTATTGTGAATTACAAACGTTTCAGGCTATATTTGAAAGTACCATTATTGAAATTTTGAAAGACAATATATTTCTCAATTAAATGACATTTCATTAACTGTAATCCGTTTTCACATTGTTTAAAAATAGAAATATCCAAAATCTAGAAACCAAATTTATTATACAGGTATCAATATTTTGTTTTTCTTTAAAAAATACTCGTATTACCATATCTTGTATGTATTACCATACCTTGTTGTACCATGTATTATTTTTTTACAAAGACGTGCAAGGGTACATTTTACATAATCTAAGAATAAATTCATAAGTACAGAATGAATAATGAGTGTATTATCTTCATTAACAAAACAAATTTAACAAAAAACAATTGCTACTTAATCTGCACGTAGTTTTCTTAAGTAATCTTCTTAAGTAAGAATAGTCGTAGTTTCTTAAGTAAGAATTCAGAAATATTTATTTAAAAAAAAAGTTATTTATTTATTTATTTGAAAAAAAAATTATATTTAGTTTGGAACAGGAGTTATTCTTAGTGTACTTCCTGTTTTTCACGCAGATAAATCTTTATGGGTATAAGATCGCATGAATATAAAGACTGACCAAAAGTGACTACCACATTATTTTCGAACATAAGTATTCTAGTAACAAATCACCCCAAGAAATTCTAGTATATGACATACAATGCATAGAAAAGGAAAAGCATCAATATTTTATATCAATGAGATAGAAGATTAAATAAAATACGGACATTTAAAAAAATAATAATCATAGACGGATAGTCAATAAATTATTCAACAAAATATTGCTTTATACTGAAAATGAAATGCAATTGTTTTACTTCAATAATTTGTGATAACAACTTAGCTTATTTTTATATTTAAAAAAGTGCATAACTTTTATAAAGAAGCTGAATTAAGATATTTTCTATAATTTTGATACGAATATTATAACCAAGTTTTTCAGATGTTTCATAATGAGTTAATAATTGTTGATATGACAGTTAATTAAAATTATAAGTCCCACTTTGTCTATTTCTAGAAAATTCATAACCTTTAAACACATTTTCTTACAGAAATATTTAAAAGAAAATTAAATTGTTTATGACAATTCTGCGAAACACCAAAGTGCTGTAATTTTAAATTATTCTGAAAATCAAATTTAAAAAATTAGATTCACTCCTTTATTTTATTTTTTATCAGTATATTTTTACAAAAAAATAAATTCACTGATTATATAAAACTCATTCTTATTATTCTTATATATTTCTCTATATTTCGAATTGAATTTTGAAAGTTATTTGAATTTTTTATATCTATCAACAATTTTTAAATATATTAAATACCGGTACATGAAAATAAATCGATATAAAAGAACAAAATATCTGCTATCCAATATCGTAAGTTGTGTGATAAAAAATCCAGAATGCTTAATTGCAATTTCAGAACGCAGCGCACCACAGAGACATTTTAATTAAATTCGGAATGTAAAGGTATTTTCAAAACGAAGGCAGCTAGCTTAAATTGAGGTTTTACTAGCGCTTATAAAAAATTTTAATTATCGCTCATTTTCTGTCCCTTAAAAAATCTAATCTCTTTATTATGAGAAAGATTAAATTAAATATAAAAATATTAAATATATTTTATTTAATAAGTAATTTGTTTTAGATACATGTATTGTATTCGCTGCAGAGTAATTTTATAATACGATGTGTGAATATGTAATATCATATATTACATATATTAGCAATTTTTCTTTTAAAGAGAAATAAACACGCGAGAAAACTAGATATTATTTAAATAAATTCACATCATGTACTAAAATCCCATTAATTGTTATAAATATGATCCTTATATATATATTTGTTCATAACGTGTTTCCGTTAATTGTTTTATAGCGGAGGTACTAAAATGTGTTAAGAACGTTTTAAAATGAATTATAAATCATATTAGTATATATTCATATTAGTATAATTAATTAATTAATGTAATATATTAATTATTATAATTAGTATAATCATATGAATATAGTTTGTATTTCAAAAATTACGAAATATAATTATGTTAAACATTTTCTTAACTGTATTCATATTTAACACATAAATAATACAAGTTGTATAACTAAAAATAGATTACGAATTTTCTTTTAATAAAGATCTTAAAATTGCTTTCATCATTTTTTTTTTTTGAAAATTGTAACAAAAAATATATTTGTATTGATTGATCGCCTTCTCTCGATTGATTCATAATATTTTTGTCATTTTTTAAAACATGTTTGATGGTTTTAATATAATGTTTCTTCTATATTTACCGCTTTTATCATTTATTAAAGATTTTAGTTTATGTAAATGTGTTTTACAAGATGAGAAACATAGATTTACTTGACATATTTTATGCATTTAAATTATATAGAATTGCTTTTTTTATACGGATTGTTTTCATCAACATCGTAGTTTTAATATATGTCTTATGAGTTGCTTATTTATAAAGTAAATTAAACGGATGTTTGTGAAATACATTAAAATATATTAATATGCGTACGATTTTGTATACTCCATTTAAACAACATTTTAAAATAACTGTCAAATGGGCAGGTTACATAGAAGATATTATTATAGAAATTATATTAAAACAGTTAAAATATATTAGAAAAAAAGAGAAAAATGAACTAATCAGGGATTAGTGGACATAAGTCAACGTTAATTAATCATGTTTCATGAATTTTCATAATTTCATGTTTCTAGAAATGGTCAATGTGTCTAAATTTGATAACCTAAGTGTGGGAATTGTTTAAAAATGGGACATAAGCCGCATTTTGGGAAAATAATATGTGAAACATGTTACTAGGACTTCCCTCAAAGGGATTAGTCTGAGTGATATTGCTGAGAACATAAAGTTAACAATTACGATATAAAGAAGATATCAACAAGAATCTAAGTGAATATACAGCATATGATAGACAAGAGATAGATAAAGATACAACATATGAAAAATAGCAAATTAAATGATATAATTACAAAATATCATATATAAATTCATATACTGTTATGTTTTCATATGCATTTTTTTATAACATTTGGCAAATAATCTCATTTTCTTAAGCGGGAATTGTTCAAAACTTTAAAAAAAAAAAAAAAAAAAAAAAAAAAAAAAAAAAAAAAAAAAAAAAACGGATCTTTTAAAACGATATTTTTAAAGTCACATAATCAGATTTGCAGCCAATAGCGTATTTTAGCAAGCGTAGTTTAACGCAAATTTAATTTAATTTTTGCAACATTTTCTTTGTGACAAATATCTAAATAAAATATTAAAAAATAAAATATTAAATATTGAAATATTAAATCAAATATTTAATATTTGAATTAAAAAAATTTCCTTTGTTTAGTTGTATAACTATTTATAGAAACTCGTATACTTCAAACCACATTGATAACATGCTTTGCTACAAACGTGTCTACCAGTCTAACTACTCGTATGTCTTAGCTGTGTCTCTCTCCGAACTCATCTGTCTACTGTCTCTCTACTCTTCTGTATACCCGTCTCAGTATCCGTCTGTCTTTCTACCCGACTCTTTAATCGTGTCTCTACCTGTCTTGCTTCCCGTTACACTACTCGTCTATCAACACGTCTGTCTGTCTATATACCCCTCTCTCTACCCGTCTGTCAAGTCGTCTCTGTACTCGTCTCACTATCCACCACGCTACCCGTCTCCCTACCCATCTCACTACCCCTCTGTCAACCCTTTTTTGCACCTGCCTCGCTACCCGTCTGTCTATTCGTTTTGCTACCCGTTAGCTTATCTCTGTCGCTATCCGTCTCTCTACCCGTCTGTCTACCCGTTTGTTTACACGTCTATCTATCTCTCGCCAACTCTTCCCAATATTTAAACAATTTAGTAAACGGTAGCCGTTTATCTGTTATTAAATGCAAACAGGAGTAATTTATCTAAAGAGTGTAATCAGATGCAATTTTTTTAAATACATACATAAACCAGCATAATAATTCACCAGTTTTATTTTCATAGTAGTTTATGTCATTTGACAGTAAATCTCAACTTCTTCAACCCGAACTGCGTCAAGCTTTTTAAAAAAGCCCCAAGGTCCGTATAACTGGGAAGGGGAATTTTCCTCAGGGCTATTAGATACATGTTATTAAGTTAAGTGAAAGTTTCGTAATCGGGTTCGCAGCCAATTTCTTATGTCAGAAAGGGTGGCTTCACGCCATTTTAAATTCATTTCTGTAACTTTCTTTTTCTTTTTTTGGTGGGTGGTTGGGGGGGGGGAGGGTTCCAAATATATACACTTAAATTCAAACTTTTGCCCCCATGTTAATATTAGTGTTGTTTGTATTATCAATTAATACTTTGTTGATCGAGCTTCATTCGAAACAAATGTAAAAGACTTCTACAGTTTTTTTTTTCTAGGAGAAAGTTCCGTAATCGGGCCCTAAGCTAATCGGGGAATTTAATATCATTATTGTTTCTAACTCTTATAGAGTTAAAACAATATTGTTGCTAGCATTACTCTTGTTTGTGACCAACCTCTTCTGTGTATCTGAATAGGGAAAAGTTCCGTATCATGTACTGGTTGGTGCCAAAGGCAGTTGTAGAATCTTACAAATTTTTCTAGAGAGCGGAAAAACATGTTTTTTAAAATATTTACAAATATACGTTTATTAAAGCATGTTTTTGAGCCATTTTAAAAAATTAAGTACGGTGCTAAAATAAAATTGTATTGCCATTTTCGATATTTTAATAAGAAATGAAAATACATAACAAACAAATTTAGCAAAACTAAGCCATTTTTGGGTACTTCTCTATTATCCCGTCGACCACTTTTCATAAGAAAAAACTATCGCCAAACTAAGATTAAACGCCAAAAATACAGTCCCATTTACTTGATGCCAGAAGCATTATACGTATTTGTTATGCCATCAAGTGGTTTTTAATTCGACATTTGCGTGTATTTTTCATTATGTTTTACTAATTTATTAGTTATTTCATTCATTAAAGTAACAATTGTGTCCTTAAATTCTTATATTTTATTTATTTTGATATTTCAATGGCAACGTTCTCCCGTTTATTTAGCGTTACAGTTTGGTGATAGTTTTTTGTTATGAAAAGTGGTCGACGGGATAATAGAGAAGTACCCATTTTTTGTGATAAATAATTGTTATTGCCAGGGGGGCAAATTGTAAACAATTAATAAGCGAACTAAAAAAATTACCGGAAAAAACTTGTGGGAATCTCAAGAAAGAAATATCTGATATAAATAGCATTTAAAATCTTAAAATGGAGAAGTGGTCCGTATAAAAATGCAAAACATTATACACCTGATATAAGAATTTTTTAATTTTTTTATATTTCCGAAAGCACAGATAAAAGGGTAAAAATCCCGGCACAGATGCCATATACTCACCACGTTGGCGCGATTTTTCCCCCGCCCCTTTGGCGAAAACTGTTTGTTGTGTTTGTTTACTTTTATTGTTTATTTTAATTCTATAGATTATTTTTATTTGTGTATCAATATTAATTTAGGCACAGATGTCATATACGCACCAGATTGGCGCGATTTTACCCCCGCCAATTTGGCGAAAACTTTGTTTTTGAATATTAGTTACAAATACCATACAATAATAGCATGTAATCTTTTATTTCAATATAAAAATAAAATAACGTAATAAATGAAATAGCTCCTATTATTCAAAAATGGGAAATAAAAATAAATAAATGATAGTTTGATATAAATAAATATTGATATATATAATAAAAACAATTTATAGAATTAAAATAAAAAAATAAAATTTAATAAACAACAATTGAAACAAAATAACCGGGTTACCATGTGAGGCATAAAATTGCCATTTTGTTGCAATCGCGCCAATGTGGTGTGTATATGACATACGCGCCTTTATTTATATCAAACTATTATTTATTTATTTTTATTTCCTTTTTTAAAATAATAGAAGCTGTTTCATTTATTACGTTATTTTATTTTTATATTGAAATAAAAAATCACGTGTACTATTTGTCACACTATTTGTAACTAATATTCAAAAACAAAGTTTTCCCCAAGCTGGTGGAGGGAAAAATCGCGTCAACGTGGTGCGTATATGACATCTGTGCCTTGTTTCATTTCACATAGAGGTACTGCTCTATTATCCCGTCGACAACTTTTCATAACAAAAAACTATCGCCAAACTGTTAGATTAAACGCCAAAAATGCAGTCCCATTTACTTGATATCAGAAGCATTATACGTGTTTGTTACGTCATCAAGTGGTTTTTAACGCGACATTTGCGTGTATTTTTCATTATGTTTTACTGATTTATTAGTTATTTCATTCATTAAAATAACAATTGTGTCCTTAAATTCTTATATTTTATTTATTTATGTATTTTGATATTTCAATGACAACGTTCTCCCGTTTATTTGGCGATAGTTTTTTGTTATGAAATTTGGTCGACGGGATAATAGAGAAGTACCCACATATGTATTGGTACTTTTATGTTAACTTGGCGCAGTTAATAAATCGCCAAATATTTTTCTCATAACATCTTCATATTGCATTCATTTCATTTAAATATAAATCTTTCACTGATTTCATTTGAAATACATACATTAAAAATACACGTCTTTCACTCATTTAATTTAAAATACACGCCTTTCACTAATTCCATTTAAAATACTAAAAAGGAAAAGAAAATAAGAAATAATGCCACAAATCGAAACCTTTTATTTAAACATCAAAGAATTGTTCCTAACATACACACGCGAAATAAAAAAGCTGCTAATGGTGTGATTTACGCCAAATCTCTAATATTAATACTACTCTTATTACTAATCTCTAATACTTTTCAAACAGAAAAAATTCCAGATTAACTTTCCATTTTTATTAAATTGAAATATATTTTATTGTGCTGAATATTAGTGCTTGCATATTTTTTTGCTCCATGTATTCCATGAACTTTTCAATTCCGATTGTCTACGAAAATCTCCCGCCGGTGAAAATGACGTACGCACAAAATTTAGTGACGTATGTACTTTAATTGTGCTTTTTTATCTATTTTTTTAATATAACTTCCAAACGGTTTGACACTTATTCTTGGTAATAAATAGACGACGTTGTCACCTTTATAGGTACCTGCTGTAAAAATTTGAACGAAATCCGTTAAATATTTTTTGAGTTATGCTTGACGAAAGGTTTTAATATCCATCGTAGCTATATATGGGGCAAAGTAATACTGCGCTGTGTATGAGTCTTCGTTGCACTCAGACAATTACAATTGAGACGTTTCTCCTTGGAGAATTTCTGTTTTCAAGAAGCGTCATCGGGTATCAAACTCCTAGTTATCAAACTCAGGTATCAAACTCCAGGTATCAAATAGCCTCTAATTGCAGGAATAAAATAAATGTCCAGTCCAGGCGGGGCGGCCTACCAAAGTGGCTTAACCTCAAGAAGGCCGCCCAAAATTCAGCGAATAGTCCCCCCAATCACGATTACCTTTTATTTTACATATTACTTTTTTTTTGTATCTTTGAATGTCAAATAAACCTGTCGACGTCACGGGCATGAACGTCTGTTTTATCTTTAAGGGGCTACTTCACTCAGACGAAAACAACCGCTCGCTAATGTCAATCCTATAAAGGAAATTCTTGAAGCTATCTCGTTCGCATTTAAATATTTTTAAATGATTTTATTTATTTATTTATTTTTTGCATTGGATAGCTGAAGTCAAACTCTATGCACGCTCCTTTCTACTTTTTCGATTTTTATTACAAGTTTTTTTTTTTTATTAAGATACTTTCATTTTCGAAACCGGTTTTGAAAGTGAAAGTATCCTCAATAAAAAAAACTGCAACAAAAATCGAAAATGTAGAAAGAAGCGTGCATAGAGATTTACTTCAGCTATCCAATGCAAAAAAAAAAAATCATTTAAAAATATTGAAATGCGAACGAGATAGCTTCAAAAATTTCCTCCATAGGATTAGCATTAGCGAGCGGATGTTTTCGTCTGAGTGAAGTAGCCCCTTAATAAGCGAAAGCGAGAAATAATGACCTGTTTTGAACTAAAGTTTTTCTAAAATATTCGTCACATATTCGTGCCTGATATTTTGATAAAACTATTAGAGACGAGGAAACTGAAAAGAGAGACAACATTGCAATTCAATTTTTTTTACTGGTACCGAAAAGAAAACACCGAAACATTTATAGAAACTGAAAACCAATTGGTAAGAAATAGTAAAGAAATACTATTGAGGATAAATTTTATGTTTACTTCAGTGGCTATAATGTCCTCGAGAAAAAATTGCATTTTGTGAACAGTCACTCTAGATCATCTAATAAGTTGCTAATTGAATAGTTCAATAAATAAGTTTTGCTTTAAGTTAAACGTATAGAATAAGTTTATACTTTCATTGTAAACTATTAATTTATTTATTGATGTGCATACTTTTAATGTAATTAATAATTCTACTTTCGGAAGTCCTTATATTTTAAAACTTTTCTAATTGTAGAATAAAATTAGATTTAATTTTCCCCTAAAAACAGAAAGTCTGATGTAATGCATATTCAACGTTTCGGATTGCCACACCGCTAGTATGGTTAAGACAGGACTCTTTAAGTACAGTAAGACAGTATCCTTAAGAGAGTATCTTCCCCATTTCTACTTTTTAATCGTTGTATTACTTTAATTGCCTTCTTTCTTTCAAGTGAATATCAATAATGAGCATGTTACATGTCAAGCATGTCCAATTTATCATTCTGAGAACGGAGGTGGGGGAAAATTAACAATGTTAAATTATGTCCGTCATTTAAATCACTGCGCCAGGTCATTAAAAAAGAGATTTTATTATACAAAAAATTAATTAACGAAAAAATATTTAATTTAAAAATATAAATATAAATTTCCTTTTTTGATGTACATGGAAAAATTGACGTCATTTTAAGATAATTCATTAATTGCTGAAATGTGTTAAATAAAAACTGTAAAAACATTGTAAAATATCTTAATAAACCATTTACATGTCTCTGCACCCCGAAGCCAATATAAAAACAAATAATAATATTCTACAGCGCACGATGTATAATATAATTATTTCAAACGTCATCATTACATCTTTTTACGTACACTCTCAGAATACGTAGATATTTTAATTTATTTTACATGTATGTTTATTTCCATATACGTAACCATGGAGTAATTCAACCCATAATTATGGTAAGTTAAATGATGTGGCATCGTTTGATATTTATTTTTTTCATGTTACAATCTGTATGCATTCTCTTTTAATAGATTATTAATGGATGAATTATTAATGGATGGATTAATTATGGATTATTAATGGATAAGCATAGATTGGAGAGAAAATATCGTATTTTCATTTAAATGTATTTGGATGACTTCTTCTTAATATAATCTTGCAAGGGTTGTAGTTTTTATATTATAGTTTACTTCGGCAGCTTCTTCTTCCAGTCATGCCAATATATTAATTAATATCGATCACCTTTCATAAATATTATTTAATATACTCTTAAATAATTTACAAAATAAATTGCGTTAATTTTAGTACAATCGATATCCTTTTTTTATTATTAAAGGATTAAGGTGCTAGAAATATTTACTAAAGAAAACATATGCTCGTAATATTCAGAAATCACATTCATATTTTTGTAGATTATGCTGTGTCAGGCCTATAAAGTATGTGATAGTTTTGTTTTACCAACATACTGCACAATCACATTTATATTCTATCTCGTTTCAGTACTTTTTGTTCGCATTTATTTATACATTTGGAGAAATTTTTCGTTATAACAGAGGTAATGTTGTTCCTATATCACGACCATATTTAATAAAACATTGCTTTAAAAGAAAGTTATGCATGTAAATGTTTATTTGATATTGTGTTCGCTTTAATTACATTTAGTAAACATTTCTACTCGTTGCAGAAAATTATTCTGCCATGTGAATTTCCTTAAGAATTTCAGATATGTGCGCTTTTCCCTAAAATTAATTTCTATTAATTAAAGTTACCTTTTCAATTTTGCAAAGTTTCGTAACACTGTGTATTTAGATATTTATATACGAATATAGAAAAGCTGTTTTGAAAGTGAATTTACATTCTATTATACAAAATAGCTTTGCTTTTATAATTAACTAGTTATTACACGTTGGTCTGCTCGCAAGAAAATTAATCTCTAGTAGCATTTGTTTTTTATAATATTCTTAAAAACGATCAAAGTAGAGATAATTTTACATTATAATTAAGGTTTGTATAAGTGTTTGTTTAAACTACATTTATAAATTTTATAAAAACTCATTTTATAAATTGTTACATAAATAAAAGTGTTTGAAGTATATGTCATTATGTTGGAATTTCAGAAAGCTTTAAATTTAGGAATTTATACACATCTTTTCAATTGAAAATTATATCAGTTTAAAGATATACGTATTGAGTCGGATTTATGTATTTATCACTAATAAAATGGATTATACGAATATTTATTAATGTGAATATAGCATTTTCTGCAAATAATCCATTTGAATGGAAGTGGAATTCTGCTGCGTATGCGTGTATAATTTCTATAAGAATGTATAGCAAAGCATTGGTACTGAAGTCTATAGAAAAATCTTTTTCATGCAACTCATCTCTACATGATTTTCTAACTGTACTTATTCATATTAAGAAATAATGCTATATGGAAAAATAATTTTGTGTATAGGCTTATGTATTTAAATTTTGTAAGATTGGTTACATACTGGTAAATAATTATGCACTTTTTATGAAAAAAAATAGAATTGACAAATGTGTGATATCAATCTGTATAGTTTATTGAAAATATTGATGGACCTAAAATAAACTAAAAATTTGTTGTATTTCAAAGGTCTTGGCTACAATCGACTAAGCAGATGATTGTTCCTTTCATATAGAAATAACTTATTATTTTTTACTTCTATGGGTGTTTTTTCTATCATACATTTGCAAAGAAAAAATTATTATTTGAACAAATATTTGTTAGCTTATTCATTTTTAAAAATATATTACAGGAAAACAAATATTTATATATACATATATTTTAATTGCTTAAATTAATTTAAAAGATCGCAAAAAATCTTCTTGGCTTAAATTACCATTACTTATATTTATTTAAAACCACTTCCACCACGAATGAACTATAACTGAAAATTGACAAAAATATATTAAATAACTATCTGTGTAAAACTGTCATTCGTATAACAAATCACTTGCATATAGTTATATATAATTTCTCCTAAATAATAAATATGAGAAGATATGTGAAAACTGACAATGTTTTAAGTATTACTTGAATATTTATTGGTAAATCAGATATAAATTTTAGCATCATAGTATATTATTTATATTTATAAGACATGGATATATTTATAAATAAGATACAGTATTTTTAGGATGAAATATTTATCAGATGGTATCTATATCATTAAATTTTCTATATTTTGGAAAATGACGGAAATGTTTACATATAATATAAATAGCAGTGCTAAGTTTGAAAAAATTTGCTGAAGTACAACTACATGTATGTAAAACGTAAGTAATCTCTAAGGTCTCTGTTTCTCTCTACGACCAAAATGTTGGGAGTTGCGTCACATTTCTATCAATTTTCTGAATTGCATTTGAAAATAAGGAAACAGATTTTGCATACTTTTCAAATAAGAACCAACATAAATCTAGTACGTGCTTGAATACATAAGATCTGTTGAAAATACAACATTTTATAAACTTCGAAATGGGAAAATAAGATGAAATGTCATTTATTTAATATAGATTTTATAAAATCGCATTTTGTTGAATTCAATTTCTAAAAGAATGATTCGAAAAGTCAGAAAAACTAATATTAAATCTAAATTACAAATCGTATATAACTCGCAACTTTATTGCATAAATACATACACGTTTTACAGATAAAAATCATGAAATATATCGTGATTAGATAACTTTTCATAGTGAATGGTTATTTCTATGGATTTGTTACAATACATTAATTTAAATGCCAATGGAACTGAGCATAAATACTGAACATAATGTATGATATCACCTGATTTTCAAATAACGAAAAATCAAATTAAAAAAACATTAACAATTAAAATTCGAAAAAAAAATTCAAATATTAAAAATTAGATTCTATTTATTTTTAAATTAAAAAAATGAAGTTTGAAACATATACTCTGTAAACTGTGACACGGTGATTATACTTTTGAATTCAGTATCTAGCCCATGTGAATCGTCTGTTTTAAGACTTTGGAAATTTGATTTTCTGTTTTTAATATATTTTTAAAGTTTATTCATTTAGAATGGACAAAGCAGACGGATTGAAAATATCATACTTAGAACCTGGCCAATTTGAAATTGATATATATATACTTTAACCCTTTCAGTGCGGAATTTTTTGGGGGGTTTTCTGCTAATTCCATGACGCACTAGAGTGAGCACAATACACGCCGTGAACGCCTAGGTGACTTTTGTTGAAGCTTTGTGTAGTCTACAGCACCCAATTCCTAGATATCGAATTTTGTTGACTTCCGCACTAAAAGGGTTAAGAGATTTTGGCTGTCAAAAATTTAATTTCCTTTATTCATAGGCATTTTTAATAAATTTTTCCTGAAATGTGTCTGTCTATAATGATTACATTTCAAATAAATTTTTTTTGAAAACTTTAAACAATTTTTTAATAAAATTTGTTTTAATTAAAAAACTTTAAATTTTTTTAAATAACTCATGAACCACTAATCCGATTTCCTTACTTTTTTCGATATTGTGTACAGAAAAGTTTTTTCTTAATTTGACTTCAGGATTTATACATCCAAATTAAAAAAATAAATAAATAAATAAATAAATTAAAAAAAGGGGGATTTTTGTGAGTCATTAAATACACTTTGTATGTCTTAGAGAAATACAATACACTTGGTTTTACTCTATGTTATAGTATTTACTTTTCCATGTATTTGTTGGCCAAAAGTTTTCAAAATGGCAGGGTGATTATAATTAAAGTTTAAGTTTCAAAACACTCTAAAAAACGAACCACTGATTAGAATGACGTCAAAATTGAACGGCGGTTTATTGAAGAAGGCAGAAAGAACATGAACGAAAAAAAGTTCCAAATTTTAGCGACAGATGGCGCTGTAAACGTCAGTTTTTCGACTACAAATGACAAATCGTAAAACAACTGCTAAGGCGTAAGTTACACAATAAACCAACTGTACTGTTCAGTGTGCATGACTGTACAAGTGTGATACTATTACTAACGTAAGCCAATCCACCACGGCAAGGTCGTATCACATCGGATGGGAAAAATTGGTTTTCAATTGTCCTGAGGCCAAAAACCGCATAAAAACCATCCATACAATTGGTATTTAAGTTTCGCGATACTGGTGCAAAACATGATCAACATACTGTCCACGGTTGTGTGCAACAATATTAAATCGGGAAACAGCATGTTGCACAACCGATCGAAGTGTCACCGCGGTAAAGTTCAGAATGCGTTGTGCAATGCGTGTCTTCAATTCAGCTACGTTGGCAATCGGAGTACTGAACACAACATCTTTCAGATAACCCCACAGCCAGAAATTACACAGATTAAGATCAGGTGATCAGGCTGGCCAGGCTGTCGAGAAATGACGACTGATAATTGTAGCATTTCTGAAATGCCGCCTCAACAACTGCTTCACTCGATTTGCAATGTGCAGAGGAGCGCCAGCTTGCGTAAAAATGATACTATCCAGACATCCACGCTGTTGAAGATCTGGAATGATGTTATTACGCAAAAGAGACTCATAGCACTGACCATTGACGGTAACGGTCACAGGACCGAAATCAACCGTCTCCTCAAAAAATGACCCTACGATAAATGATGCCGTAAATCCGCACCACACAGTGACCGTTGCAGGATAAAGTGGTACTGGGTTCGTTGCGAGTGTATTTTCTGTTGCCCATATTCGGCAATTCTGTGTATTGACATACCCCGTCAGATGGAAATGGGCTTCGTCTGTCCACAGAATTTTCCACGGCCAATAGTTGTCCACTTCCATGTGAGCAAGAAATTTCAAACAAATTCCTCTCTTGCTGGCAGGTCAGAAGGAAACAACTCCTGCACATGGCAAATTTTGTACGGATATTATTGCAGGATGTTTCGTAGAATGTTATGCACCGTGCTCACAGGCCTGTCCAAAGTTCGGGAAATTCTCCGTGCACTGCATGGTTGCACACCACCACTCGACTTCTCCTGAACTGCTATGGCCACTTCTTCAACTACCGCCGAATCACGTCTTTTCTTTCCTCTACCAGACTGCACATCAAAAGAACCTGTATTTTCTAATGTTTTCATCATTTTCACCATACCCATGACAGTCATCGGTCCAACGCCTTTTTTCATACCCTTGAGGGTCCTGAACTTCTTCAGAGCTACTGGTGCAGAATCACCGTTATTGTTATAAAACTTTACAAGCAGAGCGCGGTCGGTCCTTCATTGAGCCACTCATGCCGAACGTCTGAGATGTGAAATGAGGAAACGCCGTTTACCCAACGCTTTTATAGCACATGAAATGGCCGTGCGCATGCCAGGTATTTTAATTTACATCTTCTGATGCTTACAACGCCATCTGTCACTAAAATTTGGAACTTTTTTTTTGGTTCATGTTCTTTTCCCCTTCATCAATAATACGACGTTCAATTTCGACGTCATTCTAAACAGTGGTTCGTTTTTTAGAGCATTTTGAAACATGAACTTTAATTATAATCACCCTGTAATTCAAAATAAAATGACAGTATTATAGGTTGAGGATTTAAATTCTTTAATAGTCCACTGCGGTAAGATTCACTGACATGTAAGAAAGTTTCAAATACAGGGATAAGATAATAGAAGTTCATTATTTGTGGAGTGAGGGAAAGTACGGATTATGAATGCGGTAGATAAGTAGATATACAGTTTAATGCAGAATGCAAAATGAAAATAGGTATTCAATGTCAAGTAAGTGTTCTGAAAGGGCCATCTTTTTTTCTATAGTTTAAATTGTGTTGTTAATATTCTTATCTGTGTTAGGCTATCAGCCACTTTCAATCCCTTGAGATCTTTTAGATCTTTATATAGTTGTTTACTGTATTTCCCTTACTGCAGTCTTAGTCAGGTTAATTTGTGCTTGTTTAATACTACATTAATATCATGTATAGCACATTTTATAATTTTATAATTAGGTATGTGTTGAAATTGTTTGCTATTTAAAAGTGTTACAATGGGAAAGTGAAAGTTAGTGGAATTAACAATTAACAGGAATAAAGAAACATTACGAAGTCTGTAACGGAAAAAAGTCAATGGTAGACATCTGCTAAATATGGTGTAACAAACAATACTGTTGGAAATATTCATAAAATACAGATTCAGTTATGAAGATTTGGTTGGATATTTGAATTAGGGAAAGAGTAAGAAAATTACAAAAACTCAATATGTAAAAGTGGCTGCTATGATTTTTTTCGGAAAATGCCGATAAAATAAATATAAGTCCCATGTTACAGTTTAACCCGGCAGCACATGCGCGGGGATAAAATCTACCCCAGCTCACAGCTATTACTTAAAAATGTGCGAAAATCGTTCGTGATCATTCTGAGCTTTATAGTACCTTTCAAGCTGAAATATATCAAGATGTGGCCTAAAAGAATTTACCTCCGGTTGTGAGATTTTCCATTCTTTTGTTATAAAAATGTCACGTGGCAGGAAATTTACCCCACGCGTGTTGTAACGTAACCCATAATGATAGGAAAATGTTAATGCAAATCTTTATGTAAAAAATATAATGTGCAAATAATAATATAATTTTTCTTTTAAACGTTAACAACTCTTGCACATGCAGTTTCTATATATCAGTTTTATATTTTTTTGTATTTTTATGGCTAAAATGGGATTGTAAAAGTTTTGTATGTAATGATATGCAAAAAAAAAATCTTAGTGCTAGATTTTTTTTTCTTTAAATATAAAAGAACCTCTTATTTTAAGTTAAATTATGTTATTTATTGATTTACAGTTTATTTCAAAATATACATTTTTATTTATAATCAAACCGGGGGAAAATTGACACAAGAAAACCCATTGGGGTAAATTTTATCCCTCGCGTGTAGTAACGTAATGCAAAGGGCGCGTGTGCTGACGGGTTAAAGAAAATGAACTGGGAATAAATTATTTTCAAGCCGGCTGTGGATTGTTAGGAGTCTTTCATCACAGGAAAAATATAAAAGCTGGTGTGTTATGTGGTGAATAACCTGAAGCTGATTCAAGTGTAAAAAAATGATCGGAAAGACATCATCAGAGAATTTTTTAAAGTATATTCAGCGGACAATCACTTTATTGCACACAGTACAGGATTTCTTTTATCAACAGCTGCCTAAAAAGTCTCCTGCTTTTGAATAAGGAAAAATGTTTCTGCGTAAAATTGGAAAAGAACAAAAACATAGCACTACTACAGGTGAGACAATAATGCCTGTAGTAATTTTTTTTATAACCAGCATTTAAGGAGGATTGACAAAACCAAATATTTGGCAGTGAGATGTAAAAATAATAAACAATCTGTAAATGTAAAAATTAAATCTCCGAATATAAAAAAAAAATATGTAATTAATTGTTAATGTCTCTAGTTATAGTTCTGTGAGTTACATCAGAGGTCGCAGCGTCCTATATTTTTATTTATATATTTGATACCACTATCTTCCAACTATAAATTTCATGGTAGATTTCTTTAAAATACCAATAGAAAGATATTGTGAATATTATATTTTGAAAATAGTGGTGGTAATTATTAAAAAATATATATAAGACGCTGCGACCCCTGGTAATATGGAAAAACAATTTTTGCTTCCACATTAAACGGGTTTATTGCAGCCGCTTGATGAAAATATAATTAATGCAGAGAAACATAATTATGTTAAAATAATGTTGAACTGTCTTATAACAAAACCGAAGAATGTACAGAAGTGTACGATTTAAAAGAAATTTCTGACTGTATGTGAAGAATTTTAGTGGATAAATGTAGCTTGGAAAAGTTTACCAACTTCAGTGATTGTAAAAGCTTTTTATGTGTCTGGGTTTCCTGAACTGAGGGCAGAAGTTGAAAACTATATAGGTCAAACTGCAGAAGAAGTTAAAAGCATTGGAACATTATCTCCAATCAATATTCTAAATACAGGGTGTTTTTTTTAAACTGACGCTATTCAGAGCCGCCTGTAGCTCGTTCTAATAACTGGATTGATACAAAATTTTGTGAATGGACTAAGAAAACCATGGGAAAAAAGATTCCAATAAAAAAAATTAGTTCCAATCACCGCCGATAGGGGGAAATGTGGCGCTGTACATTGAAAAAAAAACATCAGAAACAGACAAAATTAATAATTTGGATAAACTGCCATGTTTTATTCATCATTTACACTTTCCCTTTCGTTGATTGCAGTTGAATCATCCATTATCACTTTTTCTGCCACCGGTTTACGTCCTCTGCATGACCGAACTGCTAGCGAGCCTGTTTCTTCGAATTTCAGAATCATTGCTTTCAATACATTAACAGATATAGGTCCTTTGCGAAGTTTATGGCGTGTTCTAAGTAAAAGAAGAGCGGCTGGTGCATTGCACTGGTTACAATAACAGAACTTCAAAAGTAACACGCGCTGCGGTAACGTGAGATTCATTTTCAACCTGAGCTGAAATTGTTTCTCGGTGTTTTTCGCATGCATTTATAACTTAAACTAGTGGCGCTAGTGTCGCTTGCGTAGGTAAAAATTTGCATTTGCATTTATTGCCCATATTTTATGCTAATTCTCAGTTGCATAAATTACCACTGAGCCACATTTCCCCTATCGTTGGTGATTGGAACTAATTTTTTTTTTTTTGTTGGAATCTTTTTTCCCATGGTTTTCTTAGTCCATTCACAAAATTTTGTATCAATCCAGTTATTAGAACGAGCTACAGGCGGCTCTGAATAGCGCCAGTTTAAAAAAAACACCCTGTATATTAGTACTAAAAGAATCCCGCGTTTCTTAATTTGGTAGCGAGCTAGTTATTCGTGAACATAATATTAATGTGATATAATATAGTGAACATACTATTGGAGATAAAGCTGATAAATTATTATTTTTTCTACGCTACTGTTAACAATAAAAAGTTTAAGTCATGAACAATTAGAAAGGGAAAAGAGTGGGGAGAATTAAATGAAGAGTTTGTGCTAATTAATGAAAACTTTAAAGAACTTAACTTTTATAGCTTTAAGGTATTTTTATTGTCATTAAAAAATATTACAGCATTTCTCCTCACTGTAGAATCCAGAAATTACAAAGAATATCATTGATATTTATAGTGAAATAAATAAACGGTGAGTGCAATCGAAACAGAAATAATTTTAATAAACTGTCATCACTCAGTTTTTATTTTCCTTTTTTTTTAGCATTTTACTGCATTTGCAATTTTTTTTAAATATATGCTGACATGATTTGAATAAATTTGGATAAATGTATTAATACTCATCAAACATTTGCTTCCAACGTAAATTTCGTTTAATAAATATGAGTTACTTTAAAACTACATATATAAAAACAAACCTCGACGTTTCGGTTAATCTTTATAACCATCATCAGGAGAAAAAACTTTCATAAATATGAACAGCAAAAAATTAAAAATGTGTTACATGATTGAGTCACAATGTTCTCTCTGACACGACGCTAAAATAACGGAAATTACAACAACATATTCAAAATACGCCTGGTGGCGCCCTCTATGAATCAGCAATGTAACTGGAACTCATGTTCAACGAAATTAAAGTTATTTCAAAATGCATTTCCATATAGCCGGAACCGAAAATAATGGGATATCGTTGCAAATTTCATGTTTTCTAAATGAACTTTCTATAGATTCACGGATGTAGGCTTTAAAGGGTCTAAGTTGCTTAATTATTTATTTTGTAATGAAATTGTATTTGATGCTTTTTGAGATCTCTTTGATCTATTTGATCTAGGCTTATTTCGGTACCTTATTGAATTTTTATTATCTATAGTAAAATTATTGTTTCTTTATTTCATACATTTATTATGTTTTATATTCTCATCGTACAACAACGATAAGTAAACTGTTTTGCTCCATGTTGCTTCCAACTTTTTAAAAGTTAGCCACCTGTCAAAGTAGACCATAAATGTTCTTTATCCATTCTTGAATTTGTATCATTTTACACTAGTAGGTTGTTACTAAACATAGTATGTACAGAAAAAATTATTTATGAATGCATAAGTTATGGAAATTTAGTAAATATTGAATAAATTTCGTTTTTAAATAAAACTAATGAAAAGTGTGCTGGAAAGCACTTTTAAAAATTATTTTTCTCTCACCAAGGTCGTCAAATCAGTCTTCAAATTTTTATTTGTTTATATATTTATTAACACTTTGATTATCAGCGGATATTCTAAAAAAATGTCTCTATATGTCCATATTAGATAATGTAAATAGTGGGCAATTTACAATTATAAGTTTATAAAATTTTGTAAATGACTAAGTTATGAGAGCGCTAAAGAACATTTGTAAAAACTGTCTTTCTATCACCAAAAATTTATTTTAAATCACGCCAAATGCATTATAAAATGAAGCGGAAAAAATGTTGTATGTATTTATATTTATAAGGTATATTCTGTTAAAAGAATATTTTTAAGCATTTTCTATTTTTTTTAAGTTTCGTTATGCATTTTAAGATGATCTTAAAAGATATATACCAACATGAAATCCTTACACTCTCAGAAAAAACTGTAAATTTATGAGCGTTTTCCCTTCAATTTTCACGGGCAACAGCCTTATTTGATGAAAAACGGTCTGATCCACTACATAAACGGCCTTATCCCTTAGATACTAAGAAAATTAAGAGCAATACACATATTCTTACAGTTCTAGCCCATATGCTAGCAAAAATAAGGTACGACCCCATACATTGTCCTCCGCTAGGGTGTAACCCTTCATTTTACTCGTGTTTCGAAAATTTTAACCCGCAAAAATAGCGATTCTGTGATGATTATCTAACGTGCTACGTGCTACGGAGCAGTAAGCAAAGTGTTATTGTGTTTTAAAGTGCATTATAATGCTATATTACTTTGCCCCGTAAAATTACAGGCTGCACTAAATGATGGGCATGATTTTTTTTTTCTTACGGAGTTTGACAGGAATCTCTGCTGCCGGCCTCTGCCCGTAATTTTGCTGCATTTTTTTACAGTGTATGATGTTTCAACTTACAGGTTATACGGTTGTTCAAAATTCATTTCCTTGAAATAAAAAGAGACTTGCGTACAAACTATTAGTTAATTAACGTTGAAAGTCTTAAAAAATTGCACAATTATGAAATCTCCTTTATTACATAATCACCTTAAAGTATTAGAACATTTAATTTCATTTATTTCTTAGTGAAATTTCATAGTTCTTTTCCACATTGATCTTCAAATAAAGAATATAACTCTATACAATTTTTTTAGTAATTACTGAACACCGCAAAAAAAACAGGTTTCGAAACATTGCTTGCTAAATTGTTAAACCATCATGTATATTTTTGTTACTTCTGGTATCCATTTGTCGCAAAATTTAAAATTCTTACATTTGAAATGATAAGTTTTAAAGCATTCAAATTTCAATGAAAGGGAGACAAAAAAGACGAATTAAGAAATATTTCATTTTCTTACTATTTGAAACATTTAAACGTGTATTAAAATAATAGAATTGGAATTTGTAATTAAATTATATTGTGATAATTCTGATGTGCACAAATATTTCACAAAAATTAATAATATATTTTTACAATATGGACTAATGCATTTTACTTGCGCTCATATTTATGCAGAAAATTGTTAAGGTACACCAATGGGTTCATAATTAATATTCATATATGCGTAACAATGCATTTATATTTAGTTTATTCGGAAAACAAAAATCTCAAAAATCATCTGTCCATGATATTTTAATATTTCAATCATAATCCCAGTTACAAAATATTTTAAATTTCAATATGTTTAAAAAAAAATGTAAAAACACACATCTACTTGCTTTTAATTTGCTGATATTTTGTTTATTCCTTTGTTAGAAGTACAAGCTTAGAGACTCATATTAGCTGTCATACTTATTTCAGTTTCAATGATACATTTTTATTACACCTGTGTGTCTTTATTTTTTTTTTTTCATTTTTGACACAATTAATTATTTTTGTAAGATTTTGAGAAGTATCGATTTTTTTTTCTGTTAAAAAACGCTGGCTTCATTTACCGCAAATAAATCTGTTTCTTATCGATCATTATTTTATGAACTATATCGATTTACAGCGTTCAAAACAATTTTAAACATTTTAGATTTTATTCTATAAAATAAACAGAAATTAACATGCCAGCTTCAAAAAAGATTTTTCTTACTGGTAGTGAGTTAACTCCTTACTTTAAAATCCACCTGTTTCCATTCTTATTTATCACCAGACTTTTCTGCAGAATAGGAAAATATATGATAGGAAGAACCATTTCCAAAGTGTTGTGTTTCAGAAATGTATTGTGGGAGACTTTTGTTATATTTTATTCTAACGTTAAAATAAATAATTATTTTCTATTTTTTAAGTGTATATTTAAAACATATGCACTATATATATATATATATTACAACTTTTTTTTAATTTGATATATCATATCTTGGTCTTACATTTTATTTTTTTTCTTCTTTTCTGGATATTATTCAAACAGGTATTTCTTTATATTTCAATTATTGGTTCTAATTCCCCATTTATGTCTGATGTTTATGTATTTTCTTTTAAGGGTTATACATTATATATATATATATATACAATGGTGGCCAAAAGTTTGGACATTTTTTGAAAGTTTCATGTTTTTCAAATTTATGTGCTTGTAGAATATATTAATTCTCACTTAAATACAAACGTTTATATATCAAATTGAAGGTCATTTAATGTAAAATTTAATAATAAAAACAGTATTACAATATCTGCATTACAAAGTAGATTATATTATAATAATATAAATAAAATGTTTTAGTAGAACAAACAAACACAAAGCGTACTAGTCAATCACAAACACTGTTCTGAGGACCAATTAAATGTCTGTAACTATAGTTTAGGTTATTTGGATGGTACAAGAGTTATTGTTGTGGAAATATTTTGCGGAATGATGCATACGAGTACAATTGAATAGAGTACTGCTGTTTTTGAATATTTAAAGTCCTTTTTTAATTAAACTAATTTTAAACAATGTCGTCATCAAGAAGAACTAAGTGGACATCTACAAAAAGAAGCCGAATTGTCATATTGAGAGAAAATGGCCTCTCTTATGCTGAAATTGCAAGACAAGTTGGTGGTTCAGTGACTTGTTCTGGTGTACGGAAGTTCTGTTTACGTTATGAAAAAACGAAATCTTTGGAAAATAAGGCCAAATCAGACCGAAAAAATGCACAAGTGCTACTGCCGATAGAAAAATTAAACGGCTATGCCTTCAAGATAGAAAAAATTCATCAGTTGCCATTAGATGTGAAATGAATGCAGCGGGTATTGCAGTAAGTTCAAGAACAATAGGAAGAAGATTATCAGAATTTGGACTACAAGCTAGAATTCCAAGGAAAAAACCATATTTAAATCAATAGCAACGCCAGAAATGAGTTAAGTGGGCAAAAGAACACATTAAATGGTCAGAAAATCAATGGAAGCAAATAATCTGGAGCGATTTCATCCTGATTGCATTGAAGCAACTACAAAAAACCCAACAAATGTCATGATTTGGGCATGTATGTCTGCAGATGGTGTGGGCCGAATTCAAATGATTGATGGCAGCCTGAATGCCAAAAAATACATCGAAACTGTCCTGGAACCAAATTTGATACCTTCCATCAGGGATCTTTTCTCCAACAACAAACCATTTATTTTCCAGCAGGCTTCAGCTCCATGCCACACAGCAAAAGTATGCAAAGCATGGTTTCAAAATAAAGGCATAGATATATTACCATGGCCAGGAAGCAGCCCTGATCTCAGTCCAATTGAAAATTTGTGGCGACGTTTGAAAATTCTTGTATGAAAAAAACGTCCATCCAATAAAAAACAACTTATTGAAGCTATAATTGATTCTTGGCACCATGTGATTACGAAAGATGAACTCCAAACACTCGTTCACTCGATGAAAAGACGCTGTGAAGCTGTCTTAAAAAATAAGGGTTATCCTACTAAGTATTGATCGTGTAAGTATCACTTTAACAAAAGGCAATTCTAAGATAGATCTTACTATTAGTTGCATAACTTTTTTTGTAATACAGATATCGTAATACTGTTTTTATTATTAAAATTCTACATTAAATTACCTTCAATTTGATATATAACCGTTTCTTTTTAAATGAAAATTAATATTTTCTACAAGCACACAAAGTTGAAAAACATGAAACTTTCAAAAAATGTCCACACTTTTGGCCATCACTGTATATATCGATGTATGAACTTACACAGAATCAGAAGCAGTTGTATCCAACAACCAAACTATGAAAATATTGAACAATAACACAATATAAATGAATGAGGATATCATGAAGGTTATATTGATTTGAATTATGTATAACTGACCAATACCTAATTCCCAAAATATTTGATTTAGAGACGTGGTTTCAACTGAAAAAAACGTTTCAAATGGAATTTTAAGCTTTCCTGTCCTAGAAATGGTGATACTCTGCTTTAGTGCTGGAAAACTACTACATTTTATAAAATTCAAAGCATGATATTTCGATGAGATTTCTTAAGATTAAGATTTTTAATTAGAATTTGTATGGCTTTACCTGTGAGATAATGGAGAATGTTTTTCAAAATATAACTTATTAAACCAGTGTGCTATATAAAATATTAAATTTCTTCAATTTTTAATACTGGACTATTTTGACATACCTGGATTTTTATATGATAAAGAATAATATTTGAAACATATTTCCGATTTGTAACGATAAGAAACGACATGTTTAATATTCGAATATCTAAAACAATCGTCCTGGTAAAAGTTAACAATCAATTTAGTAATCAAAATCTCTTATTAAAATTTTATTTGAGAAATGACAATGCTAAATCAAAACAAACTTTCACTACATCCAAACAAATCATTGCTGTTCTTTATCACACACACACATATATACAGGGTGGTTAAAATTAAACTGACGGTACTCAGAGGCTCATAGCCCCGGTTCTACTGATCGGATCCGAATGAAACTTCAAATATATGTTATGTAGATTATGTGGCCAAGGATTTCGTGAAAAAAAAAATAGTTTAAAATTTCGCTAACAGATGGCGCTGTATGGCTAAAACCATATGCAAATGAGTAGCTAATGTAATTTCGCTATAAAAGCGATACATATGGTTCAAAGAAATCATACGTCCGCAGTGAACATGCCG
This sequence comes from Maratus michaelseni, assembly GCA_963931845.1. NCBI lineage: Eukaryota > Metazoa > Arthropoda > Arachnida > Araneae > Salticidae > Maratus > Maratus michaelseni. The sequence goes on along the minus strand of OZ007593.1, from coordinate 194,245,799 downwards.
ATGAACAAGAAGGAATGTGCATTGATCGAAAACCTTTTTTATCAGAATGAGAGCAATGCTTCGGCAGCATTAAATGCTTATCAGCGGATGAAAAATGTCCGTAAATGAAGTTAGAGGCACGATTCGTAAGTTTGAAGAAACCGGTCCTCTGGATGTTGCACCGGAAGCGGACGACGAGCGGCGATTGTGGAGAAAATTGCATTCAGAGCCGAAGCATTGCTCTCATTCTGATAACAAAGTTTTCGATCAATGCGCGTTTCTTATTGTTCATCGGCATGTTCAGTGCAGACGAATGATTTCTTTGAACCATACGTATCGCTTTTATAACGAAATTACATTAGCTACTCATTTGCATATGGTTTCAGCAATACAGCGCCATCTGGTAGCGAAATTTCAAGCTTTTTTTTTTTTTTTTACAAAAACCTTGGCCGCATGATCTACATAACATATATTTGAAGTTTCATTCGATCCGATCAGTAGAACCAGAGCTATGAGCCTTTGTGTACCGTCAGTTTAATTTTAACCACCCTATATATACCACCTTAAATCTTAGATCCTGTTAGAATGGATTTGAAATAAATCTTAGACTTTGTACGATTTATATTTTGCATGTATCTTGTCATTTTGCTTTTACCTATCATAAACATACTACAGTTTAATCTGTAATACAAATATTTGCAGCTTGTGAATCTTAGAAATGAACATTCGAACGGGATCTAAGAACGAGGATCTAAGTTTTAAGGGTGATTTAAATATCATATTTATTGATTTTTTTTTTTAAGTTCAATTGCTTTAACCTTATTTATTACCAAAAATTTAACATCAAATGTATAGCCATCTGAAAGAAATATCTTAATATCTGCCTCTTCTCGGGACTAAACTATGTGGAAATTAAATTGTTTTTTCTTTAATTTGTTCTGCAAATTATGTTTTTATTTAATATGCCAACTTTTTTAATAACTACTTCCTTCAGATGAACTCATTTAAAAATTAACAGGAATCATCAAGATTTGATTTATGCGGTACCGTACAACAATTTGTGATGTAAATTTAGCAATCATTAATCCGAAATGTTTCATCTGTGCAGTAATGCAGGTTGTTGTAGTTTGAACAGAAATTAAAAAAAAAATAATAAAAACATAAAAAATCAATATTACTTAAATTTAGTTATCTTATTTTCTACCAGGGATGATGAATGCAAATGTAAACTGTTTTGATATATCACAGCTTATGTTTTAACAACAGTATATTGCTGTAAAACATTTAAAATCTTTTTTACTTAAATTTGTTTCCAAATAAAATTTCTAAAAAGGAAATATCCTTGTCCGGACTTAAGGATGCACCTGTAATGCTAAAAATAATGCTATTAAAACTATTTATAATGAAAATCTTACCTTTCAAAGCAGAATATTTGAATATTTTCTAAATATTTGAAATTTGTTTTAGTAGATTTCTGCAATCATTAAATACATTTTACAAATTTTTCATTTATTAGATTGGAATTAACTAAATCAATATTTACAGGAATTTGTAAACTATTTAGAACTCTACCGAAATAATTTTTCAGGATATTATTGTTAGTATTTTATAGAATTAGTAAGTATACAAAATTGATGACATTAGATATAAACATAGTAGATTAGTTTTCAGATCAAAACAATTTTAATGGTTATTTTTTTATTTCTTCTGGAACGAGTAGAGTACATCATGAAAAATATATGCAGAATTCTGCCATAACGAAAGCATAGATGATCATAATCTTATTTTTAGATAATAGCGCAAAATGTGTGTTGAATTTTAAATATCGTAGTAAGTTTGTCATTAAAGGCACATAAATTTTGTGTATTTTGTTTTATTATTATGTATTTAAAATCGTCATTCTCTGGCTATGTTTTAACGAATTAAAAGAAAAAGAACTGTCCTCTTTATAGTGCTGCAAAATGCCCGGAACAATTGACAATTTTTCATATTTAATGTCGTACAGCGTCATTATGCGTAGCTTTTTATCAACATCTGACACTAAAAATGTTAGACGGATGTCACCTTTGTAAAATCATACTTTATGACTTTAATGTACATATATTTTTTAATTGATATATTTGTTTATTTTCTACGTTTCATAGAATTCTTAATAAATTAGTTTGTAAAGTGAACGGAAACTTCTGATGATGTTGATGAAATATTTCTCTCTTTTAGATCCTCACAATTAATAAATTATTTATATTTGTCACAGTACTTGTTTTCCAAAAGACACATTTTTGTATAATAAATAAACATTTCGTGCATTGTTCATTGTATTAGAAATGTTTTTAATCTGTAATTTAGAATATGTTGCCCAAGACTGCAATATTCATTTAACTATAAAAAAAGACGGATTTTATTTATTTTTTATTTTTAAGAATAAATTTGTTTTTCTGACGTATAGAGAAATATGTTTCCGTTTCCATCGAAATGATACCAGCAATGAAAGTCCCTGGGATAAATACACTTACAATTGGATTACATCTTATTTTATTGTTATTTATTTTAATAAAATAAACAAATAGAACTTTGTATAGACTTTCTTATGAAATAATGGGAAAATGTAACCGATAGGTTGTATATTTACATATATATACATATATATACATTCAGGGAATTTGAAAAGTATTGGCGAAATGGGATTATAATAAAATGACAAGATAAAGAATGTACAAAATTGAAATATAAAGATGGATATTATATATTTTACGAAAAACATTCGATTCTTTCTGTATTATTTTTTGAACTTATTAAAAATGACACAAAGAAAAGCAGGGTTGAAAATTGGAAAAAAAGTAAGTGAAAATTAAATTTAAAAAATACGATTGATTGTTAGAACTCAAATTATAAAAGTCGCATCATAAGTTTGTTTGAACTCAATTTATTCGTTTCTGATTTACTATGCGATTGTTTTAGTAATTTTTTTGAAATGTTATATAAATACATTTTTATCCCAACATTGAAAATTTCGAGATTGCATTAATACTTTTAAACTTATCAAAATTCAAGCATTTATTTTTTAAATTACATTCGTTGGCACGAATTAGTAGGCAATGCAGGAACTTTTAGACCGGAATCCCTTTTGGAGCAATTTTGTGGTTCCCATTTCTGTTTCGCGACGTTTACATGAAGAGGATTTGCGTTCTTTCTGTAACATTTTTGAACGAAAATTGGCACCGGTGGGATTTGAACCAGGGATTTCATGATCAGGAAGCGAGAACGTTAGTGTCAAGCAAAAGGCCAAGCCAGTTACTTTCACTAGTAACCCGCTTTATACTGTCCATGTGATATGCGTGTTCGCTACACACTCCAACCCCAGTGAGGTAGACTTCATGTTGACAAGCAATGACTGAGTGATACTGGCGTGTTTCCGGTCGCAGGTGCGATGATTTTGAGTGGTGCTGCCATCTGTTAGTTATGAGAGGAGATGATTATTGTTAAAGGTTGTGTTGCTTTAGTCCAGTAGAAATAGCGCAAAAAAGGGCCTTGCAAAAATTCGGGTAACTCTGATTTTGGGATATGTTGCATCGGTTGTCCCTATAATAAAAAAAAAGGTTTTAGACCTTCTAGACCTTGTGCGTTTTTCACCATATCGAAAAAAAACAAAATTTTTTTGTATTTTTTTCGACTTTTCTGCAATAACACGGTTTCAGTGAATTTTACAGACAGAGATTTTTTACCATTTTGTAGAGGATAAAATTCTCTACAACATGCACTATTCATGTTTATAAACTGCCCAAATAAATGGTGAGATTCGAAACCGGGAAAATAGGTTAAATTTTACAAAAAATGCAAAAATCCACAAATGACGTTAGTTTTTGCTCAATAACCCACTTTTAGTGCGTTTTAGAGAGAAAAGTGTCATAATAAAGTTTGTAAAGCATGAAGTAGTCTATAAGTTTCATTTATTAGATCATTAAAGATCTATAATAGACTCTAAAATTCAGAACAACACGATTTATGGTTAAAACAGGAAAATACTGCCTGACAAGTCATTAATTTAAAAACGAGCTTTTATATTTTATATAGATTAAACAATGTAAATTATTAAGTATAGTATGTACAATAAAAGGTAACTGTTGAATAGTTGAAAGGTGGGGGAAGGGGAGAGCGAAGTTAACCAAAAAACCTAGTCGGTAGATACAGTCCGGCAAAGAGGTTGTGCCAAGAATTCAAAGTCGGAAGCAAAATTAATAGCTGGGAATAATGTAAAAAAATACTTCAAAGATAAATAAGTTATAATTTAGAAATTTTAAAACGGAAAAGCAGTAGCTAAGGCCAAAACTAAAGGGAGGTGGGAGCAAAATGAGCATGTGGCCTGGGCGCTAGAATGGAAGAAGAAGATGTCATGCAAAGAAGATTTGGTTTGTCGTGTTAGTATTAATTTGTCCCGTATATATATATTTAGTTAGTCAAAGTTTACATTGGTGGTAAATGTATCTGACATTGCGAATGTTAGTCCCAACAGAAAGAATACCAACAACTATACCTGATAAGACGGAAACCTGTATAAAGGGGAATTGTTTTCCGGAGTGTTGAATTCAGGTTTAAATTTTAAAATAAAGAAAATATTAGAAATTTATTCTTAAAATAATCAAAAAAGTATAAAAAGTGCAGAAAGAGCTCGTGACTTGAAGATTCATGCTTCTGCTGAGGTTAAGTTCAATGAAACCACAGAAGCCACAAGAGAAATTTTTGGGGAATGAAAAAAAAACAAAGAACTTTTCATTTCTATGCTTCGAAATGAATTTGAAAAAGCACAAATGATCACTAATCAGGCCACTGAAGATACAGATGTGCTAATAGTAAGCACAGCTATATCCTTAGCCCGTGATTACGATGCTGTCATTGTCAATGTTGAAGACATTGACCTTATTGTTATTGTGGTTTCTCTAACTACATACAATGCTTATTTCCAAAGGGCTGGTAGAGGGAAACTGCCTGATGCTCTCTATTCCACCAAGCGTTTAAAGTTTAAGGAAGTTACCCAAAATATTCTTTTTCTTCATACAGTAAGTGGTTGCGACACCACTTCTGCGCTCTACAGCCATGGGAAAGTGAAATACTGCAGCATTCTTCAGAACCCATCCCTGAACCAAAAAGTTCAAATCTTTAAAGAATCAAATGCAGAGAGGCACAAACTTGTCGAAGCCACAGAAGCTGTACTTCTTGCCCTGTATGGAGGTGATCTGAGCCAAAACTTGTATGTATCGCGATATGTCAGCTTCACTAGAGCAGCTAACAATATTAAATTGAATTTATCGAGACTGCCACCTACTCGCGATGCTACTGAATATCATGCATTCCGAACATACCTACAAGTTTAGACATGGCTGGGAAACGAAAAGGATCCTCTCGAATGGGGCTGGAAGGGGGGGGGTCATGGGATCATTCCAGTCACCATGATGAACTAACCAGCCCCTCAAACTCTACTATATTCCATATCTTGACAATGCAAAAAAGGTAGTAAAAAGGTAGTAATACGAAGTGCAGTTGTAGAAAGGCAGGCTTGAAGTGCTCCGTTATCTGTGTGAAGTGCCACAACCGACTATGTGGCAACGCTCCTGATATTATACTGGACCTTGAGGACTTTGATGACCTAGAACAACAAATCGAGTCAAGTACAAAGACGGACGATAAAGTATCTGTGACGATGATATCATTACCAGGGCCACGCAGCAGAAAAGGGAAACATATATGACAAAGTGACTACACTTACTATATATTTGGTCATTAACTTCTTGTACATTCTATAATTAATTATCCACATCGTGTTTTCAATATCAAAAATAAAAGCTCGTTTTTTAAATTAATAACTCGTCGGGCGGTATTTTCCTGTTTCATCCAAAATCTTTTTGTTTGTAACTTTTAAAGTCTATTACAAATAATTAATTATCTAATAAATGAAACTATAGACTATTTCATGCTCTAAAAAGTTGATTATGACAATTCTGTTTCTAAAATGCACTAAAAGTGGGTTATTAAGCAAAAGCTAACCTCAATTGTGGATTTTTGCATTTTATTCCAAAATTAACCCTATTTTCCCGGTTCCGTATCTCTCTTTCTATTTGGACAATTTACAAACATGAATAGTGGATGTTGCAAAGAATTTTATCCCCTACAAAATCGTAAACATGCTTTTTACGTCAAATGCACTAAAACCGAGTTATTCAAGAAAAATCGAAAAAAAGTGCCGAAAAATTTTGGTTTCTTCGATATTGTGAAAACGCACAAGGCCTAGAAGGTCGAAAACGTTTTTTTTTTTTTTTTTTTTTTTTTTTAATTAGAGGGTCAACCTTTACAACATACCCAAAAATCGATTTACCCCAATTTTTGCAAGGTAAAATGCTATTTCTGCTGGATTATTTGTCCGCATCAACAATGTGGAATGAGAATTTGAAGCAGTGGGATTTGTACCAGGGATCTCATGATCAGGAAGCGAGAAGGTTAGCGTCAAGCAAAGGCCAAGTCAGTTACTTTTAGCAAGTAACTAGCTTTATAATCTTTGTGGAGATGAGATCGCTACAAGATTATGCGATTTTCACTATTTTAGCTGATTTACAGCGAAAAACTGGTTGAAAATGATTTATGCTCAATATTAAAACTTTTTTTATGTATAAAAATCGATAAAAATGCTTGTTTAATTATAAATTTTAATAATTGGTATTGGCAAATGTTTATTTAAAGAATGTTAACTATTCCGTAAATTGTTTCTATCCTTGCTGTTAATTGAAGTTACATGAAATTAACAGTTAGTAATTAAATGGTACTTGACTTCCCACTACGTACAAATAAATTATAAAGTATTGTATACACTCAAGTTTACAATTATCAGTGTTTTATTTATTTATTAATTTATTTATTTTTATTTTTGGCCAAACTTTCAGTTTAATTTTTTACCATTTTTAAATTAGGTGCAAGTAATTTGAATGCCTTTTTTAAGTAAACATGGATCGTAAATTTAATTTCAATTAATGAAAAATGCCCAATTTTAGTACATTTCTTAGATAAGGTAAAACCTTCAATATATTAGTGGATTTACTCATCAGACTGTTTTAATAAATAGCTTCTTACATTTTGTAATAGAATCTACCTAAAATAACACAAATAGTCTTTTAGTAACTTGAATATAAAATTTAAATTAGTTTACATATAGCAATATATGTCAAGATTATTCAAATACAAATAAAACGTTATGGATTTTAATTTCAATGTTTTTTTTTTTAAGTTTAAAATTTTAATTTATTTTATGGATGATGCAAAAAAATATATACCCACAAATAAAATATGTTTCTCTTAAAAAAATTTCTTTAATTTGTAAAGCATAATGTTCCATAACTTAACAAATTGGATATCATACAAAAATCATATTAAGAATTTATTTATTATTTATAGAGATATGTGATATTAAAAAGAGAAATATTAAATATATATATTATTTTAACACTTTCAATATTTTTTGTGAAAAATTCTATATTTTCAACAATTTTTAAATAGTATGTAGATCCTAAGAGGTATAAGAGGATCCTAAGAGGATCCTAAGAGGTAGATCCTAAGAGTATGTAGATCCTACTTTGTCATGTGTGTCACAAGTATATATACCCTGATGGTTGGAAAAATATTAAATGTGATTTTATTCACTATTATATTCATTTTTATGTTAAAAACTTGAAACTATCATAAAAAAGATACAGAAAAATACATAAGTAATTTCCATGATTATTATTTTATGAAATTCGAAAAAAATATATATTACTATAGCTCATTTCACATTACTTCTTATTTATTTTCCATGTACCTCTGTACCACGTCATTCAAAACCCATTAAAATGATGATATGCATGACAATATTTTTAAAAATGCATCATAAAAGCTTTTCAGTATGTTAAATTTCATACCACGGTTCAATATCGTGATAGTCAATAAAATATTAAATGCGAGTTTATCCAATATGTGTTATTTTCAGAAATTTCATATTAAAACTTTCAAATGTTTTACAAAATCTGGAAACATAAAATATATAGTCCGATGCATAGATCTATGCTCATTAGTAAACCCCAGCTGCTGAGGAATCCGGGATGGTTTGGACGTTTAACACATCGATTACCAAAGTTTTTGAATGCGTACGCATTCATTTTGCATTGACCAAAATGCATACAAACCAATGCTTACGCATTGGTTAGTTAAACCTTATGATAGTAACAAATTTGATTAGTGACACCGCATATACTGTCTACTGCATTATCCATTATATAGCTTCAAGCTGTTTCGACACGAATAGCGGCCATTTCTAGCACCTATTCTTATATCAACACATTCCACAAAAAGTTAATGAAGTCTGTTAAAAAAGTTACAATGCGTTCATTATCTTAAACTTATGAACGGAAAATGTGGGTTTGACTTACAGTAAGACTACTAATAATTGTAATTTAATAAAGAGATTGTAAGCGAGGCTTCATATACAAAAAAACATTTTCTTAACGTGTAGAATATTATTTTCATAATTCGCTCTGTAAGTTCTGAATCAACTTGTATTTCTCAACTGACACAAATGCTTTGAGACAATGCTTACATACGAATGCTTACGCATTGGTTAGTTAAACCGTATGATAGTGTGAAATTTGAATAGTGACACTGTATATACTGTCTACTGCATTATACATTATATAGCTTCAAGATTTGCGCTGTTTCGACATGAATAGCTGCCATTTCCAGCACCTCTTCTTATATCAACGCATTCCACAAAAAGTTAATGAAATCTTTTGAAAAAAGTTATAATCCGCTCATTATCATTAAACTTACCAACGAAAATGTGGGTTTGACTTACAGTAAGACTACTAATAATTATAATTTAATAAAGATATTGTAAACCAGGTTTCTTATACAAAACCATTTTCTTAACCTGTTATTTTCATAATTAGCTCTATAAGTTCTCAATCAACTTGTATTTCTCGATTTCTACATACTAAAATTTTACATAATCATACTTAACAAGAAATTAATAAAATAATTTAATTGTTCGGTGATTTAACACGGTTTTTAAATCGTTCTATTTGAATATTTTATTACTTTTCTACATAATCGTCTTAATTTTCCCTAATATGACAAGCATATAGAAGTACATGGTGTTTTCTGTTTAATGATTTTATATTTAAGTTTTTAATCTTACTTATTCAAATAAATACAAAAAAACCTTTTGGTAAGAAGTTTTTTGTTACGACACTTGCATGCTGTGAAAACTGTCCGAAAAAAGAAAATGTAAAACATCATTTTCATACATTTTTAATGTCAAGTGCATACTTACTTATTCGCTAGAAAACGTGTAAATCCCAATAGAACATTATAAATAAATTTATTTTTACATACTATGTTCTGTTCAAAAGACAATGTATTCTGGGAAAAGTAAATTAAATATTTGAAAATGTTTTCTAAAAAAAAATAAAGAATAGTGATAAATTATTAATTCTTTATTTCACTAGAATATTGATTATTAATGCATAATTGAAGAATTCAGATTATACAATTTCTTAGTTTCATCGTTCTTTGTGCAATAATATTAATTGCATATAAAAATTGAAATATGAAATATGAATAATTTATGCTATGTTTAAATGATATTATACTTTTAATACATTTTAAATAGACATGGAATTATATATTTTTAAGTTATTAAAGAAAAAAAAATATGTATACTGCACAAATAGACTAATCACGATATCTACTTTAAAAATTTATTAATTTTTATACAATAATTTGATTATATCATCGCACATTTGTTTGCTATGCACTTTCTAATAATCATATATGTTCGCTTTATATTCCAATGATGATATTATGTGACGATATTAATAAAACACGGAGCTACTTCATTTCATAACTATTTTTTAATCTTTAATTATATTAATGAATTGTACTATAGCAAACAAAAAAAAAAGAAAAAAAAAAAGAAAAAAAGTTTGTTTTAAAACATGAAAATGTTTTATTGTGAATAAAAAGTAAATTGCGATAACCAGAAATGATTCGACAAATAATGTTTTTCACTCATTCGGAAAAATTTCATTCGTAGAATTCACATACTTATGTTTAGAATTCAGAATCCACGATCACATGGAAAATCTCAAAACTGACTCATCCACCAAGGTAACCTTTCAAAGATTAGCTAGGCACTCTGCCACGACTTAATAATTTGTTAATAAGAATATGACATGAGCTTTCAATGGAAGAAATGGGCAGCTTCTGATATCATAAACGTTAAGGAAATCAAAATTGAAGTAATGCATAATTTTAAATTTAAGATTTTATAGCATTCTTAAATAGTACGGGAATATTTGTAAAGGTAATAATTGCATACGTTAATTTTTTTTATGTGATTTTTACACAATTTGTTTCTTTTACGGTATATAAATACGAAGTTTACTACAATGGTAACTTTTTTTTTCAGACAAAAGTGAATATTTGTGAGTAGTTTTAATATATTATAATTGTGTTTTATATAGGTAATGATAATAATGTTAGTTTATGAAGATTAGTTTAAGAAGTCATTAAGATTTTCCAAGAGTAATATCACATTTTCTTTTCATTTGAACAATTTTGCATTTCTATTTTTTTTACATAATTATTTACATATGTTTTTCATGCAGATTTTTCATTAAATATGTAACTTCTACCAATGAAATTTAGGTAAAGTCAAAGTGACAAAATTAAGAATTTGTGTTTTTATCTTTAAACATTATATATATATATATATATATATATAAAATACATAAATAAATAAATATATATATATATATATATATATATATATATATATATATATATTTAAGAAAATAAATCGAAAATTTTTTCAGCGTAAAATGATAAGAAGAGGAACAATATTTCTGAACCAGTGTTTTACTTTGTAATTTCACTCTATCTATAGAAGTGTGTATTTCTATATAATTTGCTTTTTAAATGTCTTTAAAAAAGCCAGTTTCTCTATCAAAATTTTTATTTCATGTGTTTTTTTCTCTGTTTATTTTCTTCCAACTCTTTCAAGAGCATTTTAGTTTCGTAATGGACGTTCTGGTTTTCTCCAAGTTTCTAAAACTATGTGGGTAAATGATTTATGTTTAAATACAAATTAACTAAATAAATACTTTATTTTCCCCAGCCACCCAAATAAGGAAATATAACTTAGAATTTTTGCAGAAGCTCTTAATTTCTAAATTGCTAATCTACAATCAACGTATGAAATTAACTTATTGATGCAAAATATGCAGTTATTTCATGTGTATGATTAATCCTTCGTTCTCTTGCGTTTTTTAATGTCGGAGAGTTCACATAAGTCATTTGCTTCGATTTATTATGAAAATGCGAGTTTTGTATAAATTTCGAATATAACATAGAATAACAGAAAATTATTCAAGATTGATTTAAATGATTCCAGTAGATTCAACCATCTAGGAATTACTAAAAAAAATAAGTATACATTCGGGAAATATATAAAATTTCTACTTCACTCCTAAGTATATTACAAGAGTTATTAATAAAAAAACAATTTTCATGACAATATTTTGGCATACCTTGCGGATGTTTGCTATCATTAAACATTCGTGATGCAAATATTTTTTTTTTTTTCAATTGAACAAAAACTCCTGTTTTAGGTAATTTCCCTTTCCTATAAAAGGAGTAAAAAAAAATGAATCACCATATATATTAATAATTTCGAAAAATATTTCTACAAACATTGTTATTTTTTTCTTAATTCAAAATACGCATTATTGTAAAAAAACTGACAATTATTTAATTTTTTTTTTCATACATAAAATTGCTTTCCGTTAATTACACATATATTTAGTAATAAATATTTTCTCAAATCCGAAAGTTAAAAAAAAAAAAAAAACGCATTTTTTATATTAAATATATGATGTAAATTAGAGTTATCAAATTTGTAAATTGGCTTTTATAATTCTAACATGAGTTTAATTATATTTTTATTCGAAAATAAAACTCATATTTATATTAATAAATATTATTGTGTATAAGTAACAGAGGTTGTTAAATTTCCCCAGCAAAACTAAATACATTATTACATTTTAATATATAGTAATTAATGGAATTCAAAATGTTTAACTCCATATTTAAAACGGAAATATATTGTAATATGAAGAATAAAAAGATATGAAACATAGTATCGCTCTGCATTTTACTACCTTTTTATGAGTATGTTTTATTTCGTATATATAAAGAATTATATATTTGTAACAATCAAATTATAATCAGTAATATAAGTGAAATTTCCAAAACGCTTCTATAAAACATTTCATAAACTAGTCGGATGTGCTTATCTCGAAATTTTCTTCGATATCATACATGTTAATACTGCAAACTGCGCTATCATATTGCCAAAATAAAATGACAGTCTATGTCCATCATGAGGATTCAAACGGTATACGTTCGTTGAATTGTGTGCATTTAAAAATTATTCAAACAAATCATTGAATTTCAGCATCCACCCGCTTCGATGTCTGCAACCAAAATTCCCAACACAAAGAACATAAAACAAAAGCATGTTGGCCAACAAACACCCAAGCTTAATAAGGATATATTTATGTGAAAGTGTAACAGAATATGAAGTGTGATTAAATATCGTACATTAGTTTTTGAGATATAGCTATCGCAAAAATCGCGAAAAATGCAGCACAGCAAGCGACACATGTTATATGATTTGCACGAAAACCTAATCAACATCAACTAATGTCAAAGTCTAACAGAGTAGGAAGTTTGATGAAAGTCCGTGCATTAGTTCTTGAGATCGATCTATTGCGGAAATAATGAAAAATGTAGCATGGAAGCACCACTTGTTGGACGATTTACATGACAAATTAATAAGGAACATCTTACGTCAATGTCTAACTGAATCTGAAATTTGATGAAAATCCGTGCTTCAGTTCTTGAGATATAGCTATTGTGAAAATCGTGAAAAATGCAGCATAGCAGCGCTACCTGTTGAGCGATTTCAACCAAAAGCTATTACGAACCAGTATATATTAAGGTCGAACTGAATCTAAAGTTTTATTAAATTCCGGGCATTAGTTCTTGAGACAGAGTGCCTAAAATATTTCTGTCAGATACAAACACACACACACACATACAGGCATTTTCTAAAAACAGTCAAATCATGTTCAGGACCTTAAAAAATCTATAAATCTTTAGAATACCGGAAGTTGAAATTTTTCATGAATCCTAATCAACTTTATTTTTGTAACGATAGAAAAAAGTAAAAAGGAGATAAAAATTAATAAAAATGAAAAATATCAGCTTTTATTTTTGTATATTTTTCTCAAGCATCGTATATATTAAAATGTGTATGATGAGTTTCTACGTCTACATATTTAAAATTTTTATTCACTCAAGAAAGAAATCAAAGTTCGTTGAAGTTTTCATATCAGCTAGGCTCGGTTATTTGAGATAACTTCAGCCAGGAACTGATTTTTTTCCTGAATTTCGAACCATTTTTAAGTAGAAAAGTGTAATAGGAGAAGAAGTCAAGAATTCTTAATTTACGTAATATTACGTTACTTTCTTTACCATTCTATTTCGTCCAGCTCCTTTTTGACTTTTTTTTTCCATGAACTAGAAAAAAGTAAATAAAACAGTGAATATAAGTTATGCGTTTGTGATTTTTTAAAAAGCGTAATAAATATAGAAATACAAAAAAATAAACAAATATCGAAAAAAAATATTTTAAACCAATTAAGGAAACAATTACATACATCTTAGTTAATTTTATATTTCAGTAGGAAATTTAGAAATTGAAAAGTATCTCTGTAGCTATATTCATTCATTACAAATACGTTTTTATGCAGATAATATTGCACACATGAAGAAGAAGTGCCGTATTTACTTCCATATAATGTTCATAATTTCACCGTAGATTTTAGGTATGAAATATAGGTTGCGGTATATATAAGGATTATATGCGACAGTATTAGAAAAGCACACGCTTTATTACGAGGGGTGTTCAAATGAAAAGGTAGGAAACATCGTAACAACCAAACCGGTTGAAATTTGAATAGGCCGCTTTGGTTTAACGTAGTGAAACATCTAAGGACGCGAATGGAGTGTTCGGCGTAGTTGTGCGCATGCCTGGCCTCCGCGCATGAAGCAGGAGAGAAACAGACAGATGTGTGTACCGTCCAATTGACGCTGCAGGACGTATGAGTACACAGTGGCATTCCCATTACAAAATTCAACGATTGAGTAGCAGCGAGGTGTTATCAGATTACTTTCAGCTGATATTCATCGCCGGAAGGTGGTCGTATACGAGGGAGACTGTTTGTCCGACAAGTCAGTGAGAAAGTGGAGTGCCCGTTTTCGCGAAGGCCGGGAGTGTTTAAGTGATGACCCGAGACCAGGCCAGTCAAACAAGTTAATCACGGCCGAACTCATCGACAAGGTGAACAACCTGGTGAGAAGTGATACACGCACTGCCGCGTCAATTGGACGGGACACACAACTGCCTGTTACTCTTCTGCTTCATCCGTGGACACCCACGTATTCGCACAACGACGCCGGATACTCTATTCGCGTCCCTAGATGTCTCGCTACGTTATCCCAAAGCGGAATATTCATATTTTAACCGGTTTGGTTGTTATGACGTTTCGTACCTTTTCATTTGAACACAGTCATGAAAAACACGTTTAACACGCAGCTTTCAAGATAAAATTCGAAATAAATAACATAATTGAAAGAATTTGCTTTTTTTTCATGTCATAATATATGTAGTATGAGAAAATAAATTATTCCTGTCCTTGCTTAAGGATATGAATTTGAACTCAAGATTTTTTAACAGATTTACAGGTTTCCGTATTTATTAAAATGAAATGATCCATTACATAAAATAGTAAACTACATCAAAATAATAGAAAATAGCTAATACTTGCTTATACTGGACGCCTTACTGAACTAATCCTGTATCTGGCTTTTGATGGCTTGTTCTTTTCCAGGTAATATAAACTTTTGCATTTTGGCAATGTTATATGACACTGATAATATTTTACCAAACACATTTTCCAGTTTCTGAAAACCCTTCCGACCTGAAACATTAATTCTATACTTTTATTGTAAACAAAAATTTCTTTCAATGACCGTAACTTCCGGAAACGTTCCGAAATAGATTTTACGATGTATGAAACAGTTTTCACAACCAGAAATTTCAATTTTTCGGATGTTATCTATTCTCAAGTGAATATTTTCAGATGTTTAACAGAATATATATATATATATATATATATATATACGTGTAACAAAATAATGCTAATTTTAATGTTGTTACAGTAGCACGTTTCTTTGCTAAATTTGAAAACATTTACTTCAGAAAATAAGCATCCGAAAACCGATATTTTGCGTTGAGAGAAGTGATTCATTCACTGTTCTAATTACTCGAAACGGTTTTAAAAGTTTCGGGATCAAATACCTTTTTTATATGTGGAATATCTAATGGTTTATGACGTTTCTAATGATTTAAAAATGCTTTCTGGAATCGTTGGTCATTTAGAAGAGATTATATTATGTTTTCTTTAATTTTCTTCAAAGATCAATAATTAGTTCTCTTTATTTACAATGCAAGATATGAATAAAGGTTTCTTATAAAATAAATGAGTTTTACAGTAGGTTGGCACAGGACATTGTAAAATACATTTATTGTATAGGAAACAAGGGTCAAAAATTCATTTATTTAGTCAAAATTACAGGGTGCCTCATGCCAATCCGTAGTCGGGTTTTCGTTTAAACTTTACCAGTATTGAAGATATAAAAAATACGAACAGACTCATCTTTGAATGAACATATTGTAAGTATTTCGTTAAAATATCTTCACTACTATTAGAGTTCCGAACGAAAAGGTGACTTTGGATTGGAGTGAGACACTTTGTAATTTTGACTATCTAAATGGATTTTCGAGCCTAACTTCCTGTATAAAAATTATTCGTTACAGTGTCCTGTACTAACCCTTAAAGTTTGTAAAATGAATTTGGAATATCTCTGTATATAATGGGAAAATGATTTTAACCATGTAAAATGAATTGTTAAGCTTGCAGAAATTTTGATATCAAACTTTAAATCTGTTTTTGATTTAAAAAATAACGGGGAATGATATTTTAGATTGAGAAACTTGGTAACTGTAAAGAACAAAACTATAGCCTATTGAAAACAAAATAGCAAAATTTATCAAAATTTTAATAAAAACCTAAAGTTTCCCCTTCTTGCGGCACCTCTAAATACATAATCCAATTGCTTTGATATTTAGTTTCCGTCTTTATTTAGATCAAATGAACTTAAAAAAACTATAGCATATAGAAAAAAATAACATAATTGCAAAAATTGTCAAAATTTAAATAAAAACCTAATGTTTAACTTTCTTGCGGCATCTCTAAACATAAGCCAATTACGCTAATATTTAATCCGTTGTTTTTTTTTTTTATCAAAGGCAACATTTAAAAATTATAGCATATTGAAAAAAAAAAACATTTTTGTCGTTCCACCCTAATGATTTTCCTTTAAGGCATGATCAACAATCTTAGAATTTAAACTTCTCATGGTAGTGCTCCTTGAGTCTGATTTCGTGTGTTGAGCTTGTCTCCTCTATATAAACTGGGTTGCACTGTTGGCATGGGATAGCGTATACCACAACTTTAATCTGGGTACTGAGATATCTGTGTTTGTGCTTGCCTAAAAACCCCTTTAGAGATTTCAGTGGGATAAGAGCCGTGAGGATACCATGCGTTTTTAAGAGATGCAAAATCTTTTCTTATACACAATAGCAATATGGAATGGTTGCGAATTGGTTAATTTTACTACTTTGGAAAAGTGAAGGTGTATTTGTATACATGTAGGAGTTTGGAAAATATACAAAACGACTACAAAATTTTGTCGTGTACTCATTTGACTTTAGATCCAATAACATTCCATGTCTTCCTGTATTAAAAAGCTTTTCGATGCTACAATTGCGCAAAAGTCTAGTGAATAAAGTATTGATAACTGCGATCTTCTAGGACTTTGAAGATTCGGAATAAAAATTGAGATATTGTCCGGAGAATGCCGTTTTATCTGTAGACTGTTGTACTAATGGTTTGAGAAGTGGAACACACTAATCTCTCAATATGAATATTAAGGAATGGAATTCAGTTGTCGGTTTCGCATTCTATAGTAAATCGAACTGATGAAAATATTGAATTGGCATGGTCTAAAATAATATGAACGTTAAGACGCTAAAATAGAATTTTAAGTATTACTTTTGACAATTAAATCCTTATTGGCTAATAGTACGTGTCTTCTGAATGAACAAAACCTATTCTAAATGTAAAACAAAATATGTTAAAGATTTGTCAATGGATCCATGCATGCCATAAAAAGAAAGGTGTACTTATTACAAAAACAATATATAGAAACTATTTATAAATATCAATTCTTTTATACTAAAGAAAATCTTGTTTAATATTTCTAAAATCTCAAAATATATGACAATCGGTACTTCCAGCAGTCCGAAATATATTTCAAATACAATCAAATACACATTTTATTAAAAACATTTTTCTCCACTCTTATTAACAAAGATGGACACGGTTTTTCCAATGTTTACGGATTTTTAATGAAACATTTCTGTCATTCCAAATGCTACATTTTTTTTTTTTTTTACTTTCCAAGTAATTTAAGACACAGCTGAGTTTCTACTTTAAAATTCGGCTCGGATGTTTTCATATCGAAAACAGCTGGCTCAATTCATGGTGCTTTACGATATTTGTACTTTTTCTCTCATTTATTTCACTGTAATGTTAAAGATATTGACGTTCTGTTATTTTTAAGAATAAGAGGTTTAGTGAGATTATCAGTATGGGTTTCTTTACGAAAGTACTTTCTACGATTATAAGACTTATTATTATTTTAGAGAAACAAACCAAATCAAGTACTTTTTTATTTAATATACCGTTGCAATTTATATCAGTTATTTCTGTGATACAAAATAATGTTAAATAATATTTGTTAATCAATAAAAGAAAATCGTTAAAACGAGTCATGTTAAAGAAATAAATGTAAATGTTTTTTTTTTTAATGTTTTTATGTTTTAAATTTCATTTTTTCGAGAAAATATATATATTTTTTATATCCACATCGGCAAAATTTATATCAAAGTGTTTCTCATGTATAATGATAATAATAATTATAATGATGTTCCCATAATTTTTTTTGTCAATTATATGATAATAAAATAGTAAAATATATCTATCAAGCAGATATAACAAATATTAGCTATATCGCGTAAGAAATGTCCCGAAATAGGAATATATATTTCGTTAATTAATTAAAAACTCAAAATTTTTACAAAAATACAAATTTTTTATTGTAATTACTATAACACATTTCAAATAATAAGATACAAATAGATAAGCAAGCAGACTACAAATAAGATTAGATGAGGTAGAAGTAATGGGATTATTTAAGTGCATAATTTTAAAATTAAAAAAAAAGCCAAATTTCTACTCTGAAGAAATAAACAAAAATACAATTTGTAAGTAATTCTTAAAGAAAAGTAAACCCGAATGCAGAATATTGTTTCGTACCTTATTGCAGTTATATTTATATATTACAATTGAAGCACTTTATACAGAGTTCTTCAGCGCAAGAGTGATACTTTCTGACTAACATTTATAGTCATCATTATTCTTTTTAAATACAATTGTTTTTCAAATATTGCTCATCTAAAAGAGCAGTAGGCTCTCATATATTAAATAATTTATGTGTCCCTGTAAAATAACTGCATATGGTAATTCGATTATTTTATAACATAAAATAACATCGTTTATTTTAACAATATTTATTAATTTTGTGGGGATTGGCAATTGTTTTATGAAACATGTATAATAGAAAGTAACAAGTAAAAATAGACAAAACAACGGACTATCATGAATATATAACTTTAGGACATTGATTAAATTTTAAATTGTACCACGATTGAAGTAACACATTCTCTATAAAAGTAACCCAAAATAAAAAACACATACATACAATTTGTGTAACATTAATTTTAAAACAGGGCTAAAAATAGAATTTGGATTATTATATCTGAAATTCGTAGGATTATTTTAAAAAAAATCACTGCTTAATTATACAACTGAAAATTGTGTATTTTTGTTGACCATTCTAAAATATCTTCTAATCAACATGTTATAGTGTACTCCTACTACTATTTTGTAAGAACTGGGATACACAATTAAAAAGGTAAATAATAAATTATCTAAAATTAAATTTTCAAAAACTATTTAAAGATTGAATCTTTAATTTCTTTATAATGCTACACCCAGAAAAAGGAATTGATTAAAACTACAAAACATGTTTTGTTGAGTACATTTTGGTTGTTTTAGAAAAATTCAAGTAAAATTGAACCATTTTACTTGAATTAACAAAACATTTTTTGCTGACGATACAATTTTTTTTTTTTTGGAATTGCAAAATTCTCTTTTTGTTGATTCAAATAAAATTTCCATTGACCTATATTTAAACAAAAAGTTTTGTTGGGTCAACCAAATTTTTGTTGATTCAACAAAACTTTTTTCTGGGTGTAACATGCGATTAACTGGACCTAGGTTTAATAAATCTTCTTAAGAATATCATTACATTTTTCAATCACTTAAATAAACACTAATACTAAATATTCACATTTTTATCTCATATTTTAATAAAAATGAAACATTTTATGTATTATATATTTCTTGTAGATTGAAAACTATTCAAACGTGCTCTAACAATCTTTCAGATGTAGCTGAATAAATGTAATCTGCATTTATTTTATTTCTCTGAAAGTAATTTAAATGATAACCTAGAAAGCTTATTTATTACGGTGCATTGAATGTACTACATATTTCATTTTTAAAAATGCCAGAATATATTCGAGTGATTTTGCAGAATTACAGTTCCTTATTCCTTTGCGTTTTGCATTTGTAATATTGCAAATACTATAAAAATATATATGTAGTAAATTAATTGGAATTAAAACCCTTTTTATTCGCTTAAGCCAGGTGAAATATGCAATACATTTTTAGACTTAAATAAATTTTTCACTTTTCATATTCTACGATCCTTTTACGTATGAATAATTTCATGTAAAGTACATCAGTTACACATTTTTCGAAATGAAACTAATTTTAAAATTAAAATTTTAATTAAAATACCAAGAATACTGCAAATGATTGGAAATAACTTCTTTCCACGCGTATATTATTTTAGGTTTCTTTATGATACCGAATACATTAAAAAACTATTCTTTCTTGCACATGTAATATACACGAAAAATCAAAATGTGTATTTTTCAATAAATTATTTTATTTCTTTTCTTTTAATTTATTCTAATACAAGTATTTTGTCATACTGAAGAATATGAATAATATATATAAAAGAGTAAAAAGAATGACGTCTAATATTTATATATAACTAACTAAGTTAGAATAGATAAATCTTATAATAATTAAAATATAAGTGAATTCCCATGAAATGAATGACTTGCAAAATCATACATAATAATTTTTTTTTCCTTAAGTAAAATTATTGTCATGAAAATTGGAACGAATTCAAAAGAAAAAACAAATCTTTGCATAACGGATGTAACGAATTTTTTTATATTAATTATTATAAATATTTTTAGGAGGAAAGTCTTCTACTTTACCTTCCGTGACATTTTATAGCGAATTTCGAATTTTAAAACCTTCTGTTTGTTTGAGTGTACATTCACTATTATAAACTGTTATTTAAAAGGAATTTTCTGTGCTTTTAAATTGATTTTACAGAGTATTATGCATTTTAAACTCGTTTTTTTCTAAAAATTTTATAAAGAATTTACAACAAATTTTAAATGTATCGCTAAGTTTAAGTAGCTGTAAAATTCTTCTTTAACAAATTTTTGAAATATGTGCACTCGTGATACAGCGTAGTTTTAATGACAATTTAATTGTGAAAATAAACTTTCTTTTCTATTTATTATTATCAAGAATAAATACATGAAAATACGTTCGAGTATTCGCAATAATATCTCGCAAAAACACGTAGTTATCTCGTATATATTTATATGTAAAAAACTTTATGAATAAAAGCAGACCAAAAGGCGTTCAATGATATTTGATTTCTAATAC
The DNA here is from genome assembly GCA_963931845.1 of Maratus michaelseni. Taxonomy (NCBI): domain Eukaryota; kingdom Metazoa; phylum Arthropoda; class Arachnida; order Araneae; family Salticidae; genus Maratus; species Maratus michaelseni. The sequence goes on along the minus strand of OZ007593.1, from coordinate 194,224,617 downwards.
TTAAAATTCCATAAAACAGACTTCAAACTCCGTATTTTGTGTGTAACTTTATTCATAATGTTGGTAAAAACAAATCTTTCAGATATGTATTTTTTTAAACGAATGATGTGTATAGGAGAAAATGTGATATGAAACATTCGGCATGAAATGTTGCACTATGCGTATTATTGAAGATTGTGTAGTTTAAATGGATTTTTACACTAGTTATTTTTATAACACAAATCGATTTTGGAATTTATTTATGCTTCATACAAGACAAGTTATATTACAATATTTAAAAAAAAAAAAAGTTTAAAGAATGTCTCTTACAGGATACTTTTCGTCTCATCAGTCATTATTTTAACAAAAATACGATAAGTAATATTAAAACATTCTTTAGAATAAAATATTTGAAAATGTAACTCTCATGTGTCATTTATAACATAACTTTAAAAATATATATTTTTTTTTATTTAAAGATATTTTATGTATTTTAAGCCAACAATCGTTTTAATCGGATAATAATGCCGTGCTCTCATATGGTCTGCCTTTTGAAAACCGGTATTTTCTTCAAAAAATTTTAATTTTAGATTTTTCTTCCAAATTTTGCAGAAACCACCATCGAAGGAAAAGTTTTGTTGAAAAGTTGTAAAATCCTACCATAACAGTTTCTAGTAAAAAATATAAGTTTTTAGTTTGCGGACCATTTGGGAGCTCCGTAAAATTCAATATTGATCGATAATTTTGCGCTTGATTGAAATTACATATTTTAAATTCCCGTTGTCAAGGCGAAAGAATATAAGTGAAAAATATATTACTCATAAAATTCTGTATTTTATTGAAATACCCAGGTACCATATTCAAAGTTACAGTATTATCATCATGTCAGCTATTTATTATCTATTTTTAATAGAATAGTTTCGCTTCGATAATAAAAAAAAATAAATAAACATTTAACAACAGGAAATAAATCGCTACATATCAACAGGAAACAAACTTTAGATCACAATGTTTAAGGCTGCTACAGCTCGTTAGCCGCAATATTTTTAAATGAATTTTAAATTTTAAACATTGAGCTTTATATGACATATTACAGATCTCCTCTCAACCTATATGAGTTGTGCTCAGTATACAGATTGCCCTTTTGATGAGCATTTGATCTAGGGGAAGACATTTAAATATCATGCATCCCAAAATTCGTTCCAGATCTTATCTAGTACCAACACAAGCTGGTGGAGAAACTAGGTCCCTCACGTTGCTTGTCTTGTTATGTAAATCTAGTTCTTTTTCATAAGTATCACATTTGGCCTAAATGGGGGAAAACAATTTACAACTTTAGGGGCTAAAAACATCCAGTTCAGCACTCTGTCGTCACTTTTTGAGAACTGCATTTTATCTCGTGTTTCTTTTAAATACCTTAAGAAAGGGGTATCTCTGATAATGAAATCCAACAATCAGCAGCTAACATTCTTAGAAGAAACTGTATTTAACGGTCAACTACAAATACCACACATTGATCTCTTTCATCTCATTTGTAAAACATATCTTATCTTTCAGAGGGTGTACGAGTCTAGATGATACGAGCTATCAACTTCAAAGCATGTTCAAAAGGCAAACTATGATTCTCTTGACGTGTACCACATAAGATGTTGACTTTAACTGAAACATGTGTCTCGTTCTTAGGGATAACAACCATATCATACTCTATTTTTTGACATGTAACAGAAGGCAAAGTTTTAGTAAGTAGTACTACGTGTTCTACAGATTCAACATATGATCCTTGTTGAATAATGACAACAATGAAATCTGCTTCTTCTGGACGAGTTAAACATTTTGTCGAATATATTTTTTTTTATTATTTTACTTCCTGCTGTTAGATAATCGAGTGGTCTCGAACTATCTGACATATTTGACAGAGTACCATCAAATTCTTCATATATGACATAGGACCATCCAAGACAGAAATCCTGGCCTTAATAAAACATCTTCGTTCACATATGTAGTAATTTAGGGTAAGCCAATTCTCATCCTTCAAAGAATTTCTGTGAAAGGAATTAGCATTTTCAGAATCATCATTTTTATTGAATCACTTTTTTTACAATATTCACTCATTTTATTTGTACTGTTTAACTTTTCCTATACCAAACTAAAATTTCAGAATATCAGTTAAAGATTTCCAATCCTCTAAGTAATGTTGTTTATAATCACGTGAACTTTTTTCTTTACATATTCAACTCTAATTAGCTCTTGTAGCTTTTCAACCGTTTCTAGATTCTATATTCTATTTCACGATCCAACCATCAAAATAACATCAAATTTCAAAGTAGGTATATTTACACTCACTTCCTGTTTTTTATGACGACTAAAAGAAAGTATGATAAATTTTCTTGCTGTTAGTTTAAACACTTTTAACAATATGTCCAAATATACAGCCAAACATGAACTTTTCTTTCGATCTTTCGAGCAATTAAATTCTCCGTAAAATTTTGCAGAGGTATGAATAAGTAGGTGATATATAGTTCCATTTGTCTTTACAACGGTATTGGATACAAACGCATGTTTTCATTTTCACAATTAAAATCCGGCAAAACGTTTATACATCAAAGCGCAATGAGGTTGAATCTTATTGATTACTAATCGCCGCCACGAAACTATCTTGATTTCCAAAGCTCCATTTATGTTTTACCAATGCAGAAGCCCTATCATCCACTAAAATATTTTCTTCTAATTTCCTTGCTTCCTTACTTTCGTTTATAATATTTTCTAATAAAAAGTATTATAAATTTTCATGCTTTTAGTTTAAACTCTTTTAACACTATGTCCAAATATACAGACAGTCATGAACTTTATTTCGATCGCTCGAGCACGTATTTAACAAACTGGGAATCTTCTTAAAAAAGGGGGCATTTTGTATGTCTACCCTTAAGTCCCAATTCTACTGCGAATTTGCAAAATTCTGTTTTATCAACTTTTGAAAGATGTGTCATAATTCGGATAACTTTATTTCCTAACACTATAGATCTATTTATTACCTTATTTCTGAAGATACAAATCATTACATATAAGCTTGGAAAAACTTTCTATCACATTTTGTAAGTCTGATGCCACTTAGTATACCTGAAGCTACAAATCAAAGTTAAAGTTTAAACATTGAGCTTTATGCAACTTTTTATACTTTATTGCTAAGAAAATGTATATTAATACTATCTCGTTATTTGAAGTAATGTCGATAAAAATGAGGTCATTTGTAGATGCCTCAAACGCAAAAAAAAAAAAAGACTATTTTATAAATCATTTTTAAAAAGTTATTTCCTGCTTCAACAAACCAGTAAATAATATTTTTATATTAAAGATATTGGTAGCATTATGCATAGAAAAATATATTCATATACATAAAAAAAAAAAATCCGTTTTGGATGCTTTATATTTTACTACACAAAAGTCAAATTATCTATATTATTCTAACTTCGATTTTGAATTTTTGCTCTCCCATCTCTAATTTATTTCCAACTTTAGTCGTATATACGTACTTTAATATTCAGAAATCCACAAAATGCATAGATAAGTATAGCTATGTATGTTTAAACACACATAAATTATTTTACGAGAATTTAACGTAATTTCTTATTCCTAAAACATTTCAGCTAATTATTCTTAAATACGTTGTGTGTATGATTCTCCTAAACACTATTCATGCGCTTGCTTGCCTGGTGATTAGGACGATTGGATACTGCAGAATATTTGGCAAGTTCGACGTGGTTTTAATGCAACATAAATTTTATTTAAAAAGTTTTATATACGCTATCGAATTTATTACCGAGTTAAGCAATCAGAATTGGAAAATGTTGGTTTTGCATGAACTATATCTGTATTATAAAGAGAATAGATGTTCATGAGTAACGCTGCATTTCTTGTTCTAATCTTCACACAAATTCTATTTTTGCACCGTCGAATAAAAAGAAAATGTACATCTGGTGCAATTTGTTTAAAAAATATATTTAAATTTACGAATTTTCCATGGAATTTACAATAATGATTAAGCATGAATATTTTATAAATATGCAAGAAACTAAATTTTGGGCGATTAACACATTTGCAAAGCAATTTATGTAATTTAGCGCTTTTCTTGCACTGTAAAAATATGACAAATGTTTCTTAATCTACGAAAATATAATATAATCACGAATGAATTTATAATATAACTCATCCTTGTTAACTATGATTCTGAAAAGTGTTTCTTTATCTTTAGAAACATCAGACATAATGGCATTTCAAGATTTAAAGAATCATTTATAAAAACAAAATTTCTTTTGCTGCCTGTAATTTTCCGAAATGTTTACGAGTAGCTTTTAAAGTGTATTAATCAGTTTTCTAATCCCAGAATACAGTTTTCCGCGATGCTATCAATTCAAAAGTAAACATTTTCCTGTTCAACAAATATGTTTAACAGACAAACATGCAAAATTAACAGCGTTAACATTAATATTAAAATTAAGATGGTTTCTTTACTATTTCATGTACAAATTAACTTATGGAGCTGAAAACGTTTACTTGAGAATTGATGACATTCGAAAAACAGGTATTCAAGGCTGAGGAAGCTGATTAATACACTATAAAAACTATTCGGAGACGTTTTTGAAAAATATGGGCAGCACAAAATACTTTGCTTTTATAAATAATTCTTTAAATTTTTGAAATGTATTGGTTTCTGGGGATTCAAAAGACAATGAAACGCACTCTTTGGAATTTTGGATAAATCAGAAGATTAAATTATATTTTTGTTCGTGGTTATAGTTTATTTTCATAAAATAAGAAACAGTGGTCATTTTTTACAGTGTGGTTCCGTGTAATGTTCCATAACTAAATTCCAAAAGGAAATTTAAATTTCACTTATAAATAAATAAATAAAATACGATTGCGTCAGACATGTAATCGAATTACGCAATTAAACACAGAAATAATCTGAATTACAATTGTCGCTATAAATAGTAAAATGTTCAATTATCTCCCGAAAAATGTTCATGTTTATTTCTCAACAAACAGAACACACAATCTATCAAAAACATTTTTGTATTATTTAAAAAAATCAAGTCACTGACAATCGTTAACAATATTACTACATACGATTTCGAGGACATATGCAACAATATTCTTTCGTTAGATTTACACTCTACTATTAATTCACTATTTATAGAATATTTCTCATAATTACAATTACCTGGCTATTTATTAACAATGATAATTTTCTTTAGAGATATAGAGATGACATAACTATTTTTACTCTTAATGATAATAAATCTATATTTCTTCCTGTAGCGTATCCTTCACATTTTTAACATAGTACTTTTTATTTAAATAATTCTATAATAATTATTCTGGACGTTGATATTACTATTCTTTCTGACCATCCTCTAAAATTCAATATTTATGATAAACATAAGGCGTTTTCATTTAAGGTTATTAATTTTACCATTTTCTTTTCCTGTCTACATATTTGAGTTCACAGAAATATTCTTATAAATCACTGCAACCGTATTAAACGTTTACGTTCCTCCCATTTTAGATGGCCAAATTTATTAAAATTAAAACTTCATTATCTTATAATTATCTCCTTTCTTATATTTCTTCATGCATCAACCATTAAATATTCATCACATTTTACAAGTTTGGGTATTAAATATGTATAAAAGTATAAAATCGGAAAATAACATTATGTAGGATGGGCGTAGATTGCCGAAAACAATTCCAAATAAAACAGATCCGAAAATGCAAATAAATAAATAAATAAATAAAAATAATAATATTTGTTCCCCCCAAAATATAAAATAAAAAATACCAATACGGAGGGTTTGAGATGCGACTGCTAAAAGTAAAAAAAAAATATATATTATTAAATTAAAAAAAGGTCTTATGCATTTAGCACACTCATTTATCATTCTATATTATACACTAGCAAACTACGCCCGCTACGCTGGTCAATTTCTCTTAACGCACATTTAATCAAACGAAATATTGACCTTGAATTTCACCTTGTGTTTTAAAACCATACACTGTAAAAAAAAAAAATCTCAGGTTACTAAAAATTTTTTAGTATATTTGTATTCCACAGATTTTTTTTAGTAACCGGTACTAAAAATCGGTACAAAAAGACTAAAAATTTTTTTGTATTCTTACTTACTAACTATAAAATCTGTAAGATTTACTAGAAAACAGCTAGCAATGATTCCGACTTTTAGTACTGGTTACTAAAAAAATCTGTGGAATACAAATATACTAAAAAAATTGTAGTAATTTCCAAAAAATCTGTTAGAAAAACTAAACTTTTTTTAGTAGATCGACCCATCTTTTTACAGTGTATGGACCTTTACTTGGAATGTCGTTCTGCATTTCTGAAAACGATACGAACGCCGTTGCGTTATTACATTTTTAATGTGTCAGACAAAATTTGGGCTGTTAAGGACAAACTCTTTTCGTTGATCACTTACAGTAGGATTTGGTAAAGAAAGATAAAAAGATATGCTATGTACTATAATCATCCTTGAAAACTCATCTAACTAACAGTGAAGGCAGGGATGAGATTTCTCCGCTTTTTTTCACACCAGTATAATGTTAGAGAAAACACTGTTCTTTTAAATCGCAGAATGTTCCAATTACATAAAAAAACATTTTCTGCAAGATTATACTGGTATGCAAAAAAGCGGAAAAATCTCATCTCTGAGTGAAGGTTCCGTCAAAATTCCTTCGGCAGATTATTTTTAAAAGGCTAAGCTTTCATAATCGGGTTCATCTGATTATAAAACTTTCCCCCATAAATCTATAACTAAGCAAAGTAGAACAATGTGCGAGATACTAAAATCATCTCTGATAAATTATAACTAACAGTGCAAATCTCGCCAAAATCCATTCCTCAAGGTTAATAAACATTTCGTTTTTGAATCAGCGAAAAATGTAAGTTATATCTTAATAAAAAGTATTTACGATTCAAAAAATAGTAAATTAAAATATTTTGCATGCTTACAATTAAATAATAATTTTTAATAAAAGAGATAGCGAGTCACAGTGCTTGGCACGGTCTGAAATAAAAATTATTTGCACATTCAGGATTGAAATAAATGGCGCATTAGCATACGTTTGGGCATGATATTGGTATAACGGAAAAGTACCAAAAGGTATCCAAAAACCTTCGTTCCAAATTAGGCCAATTCTCTGTAGACTTTATTATGGAATAAGTCAGCTTTAAAAAAAAATGAATAATTGTGTTACATTATATAATGTGTCTATGGGGTTTACATTACGATGTCTATGGGGGAAAATCATTTTCGTTGGATTTTAGTGAAGTTACAATACTTCAAATATAATGAAATTGATATGCCTCAGTGAGGTGGACTAAAGTATGCTATTTGTCGAGAATAAAATAAAAATCATGCACTCGTGACATCATAATTAACTTTTATATTTTAACAGAATAATAATGCTACTATAATTTGTGACTCGTGCTATAGTCAATATACATACGTCAGGACACATTGACGTTATCATTATCTTTTTATGCATGAATGTTTCGCTATGGTACTCCATTGTAAAATTTGATAATTTTTGAAATTCAATATTTGAAAAACGGCATATTCATTATATTTCAAATTTATATCAAGAAAAATACAATTTTTTACCTTTCTAAGGCTGTTTCTCTAACAATTTTCTGGCAAATACTTTTCGAGCTATTAATATTTTCAGTAACTTCAGATGTTTCATTTTCCGAGATTAATCTGTGGCAACGATTAGCGATAATTCCAGTCGTCAGCAACGCATAGCTTTTTATTAAAGAGGATAGAATCTCTTCATGCATGACTATATATTTTCACTCCCTTGGAATATTAATCTTCGTATCAATTTTTCATTTGCATAATCATCACCATTTTTTCTATATATATTATTATTTAATATTATCTTCTTTATCTATTCATTTTTTTAAGTAATTGCCTACATTTGTCTTTCAATATTATTTAATACTTTTAATTATATTGTTTACTCCCCCCCTTTGATATACATAAGTATTTATATCTGGTTTTACCATAATAGCTCATTCAATAGTCCTGTTTTTAAAGGTGGATGACAGTACTGTTCATCTCTCTTTTTATTGTTTTTATTTCTCCATGACTCAACACTGGCTCAGCACCCAGATTTATGACAGTTCGGACTGGCATAAGAGACTATTTTTTGCATCTACTTTATCCATTGGTACACATTTCTGTTTAACTGGTGAGTTGTATATACAATATTTTTAGTTTTTAGCTATTACAGATGGATCATTATTTACTTTTGGGATTTCTTATTATTTTCATGTTCTTTGAAATTTTTTTATATGTTATAAGGAGCTTAATATTATAATTTTTAGTCTCAATACCGATAATATTTCACGAAGCAACATATGTTTACTAGGGATTATACCTATTAAGCTTTTTTTGACGAATACATAAGTTATTCAGAGTTTTTCATATTTTCATTTTATTGGGTTTAATTTTGTAATATCCTTTAATTTGATTTTAATACTTTCTATTCAATGGTTTTGAAACATGTGATTTCATTTTAACTATATATATATATATATAGTTGAACCATATATAGTTGAAACATGTGATTTCATTTTAACTATATATATATATATATATAGGGGAGATGGGTGATGAATGGTACAAGGGATGGATGGGACGCTCTCACTATTTCAGGCAATGAAATTTTTTTTAGTTGCTTCCTATCCTCATAGATTTCACTACCATAGTGTGCTTCAGAACCAAAAGCAAGAGCACATGGCTGTTTTCAGTTTTCTTCAAATTTGCATTTCCTGAAAACTCTGCTTAAAAGTAATTTTTTTTACATTTGAAGTTACTTAAATATCTTATGCAATATAAACAATTAAGATATGTTGTATTTTTTTATTTAAAGGCTCAATATTGTTAATTAAAATTAATGCATATTAACCATTGTGACAAAATAATTTCTGAGACAAAATAGCTGACAATTGAATATATGCATCATGGGGATGATTGGGACATTTCAAATGCGGATGAATGGGACTGCTTCATTCGTGCCTGGAGGATACTGAATTTTTTTTATTAACTAAATAATATTATATAGGTCGATAAATTAATACTTTATGGTAATTATTCTTTTAACATTTCATCCTCTTTGTAGCCATCGTCTTGAGTCCACCGTTTATGGGCCTTTTAAGGCAAAACTGAGATGAGTCCAAGATCAGCCATAATCTCTCAGCTTTTGCCAAGGTGGCATTTTTGTTCAGATTTTAGTCCTTAACATTGAATACGGGGGGGGGGGGAAATGCTTGTGTTCCATTCATCCCTGCTGTGGGAATGATTGGCACATAGAAGAACGTTTTTTTTTTTAATTTAATTTATATATCTGTATAATAGTAATCTTGAACAAATATTGTGCATAAGATGTAGTCAAACACTTAAAGTTTGACATGTGATATATAATATTGATAATAACTTATATAAAATCCGCATCTACCCTATATATATTGCATCAAAATATGACTTTTTTAATTCACTAAACATTTCGAAAGAAGGTGTATTTGAATTACATGTAATTCATATATATATATATATATATATATATATATATAATAAAACTTTTGTTAATAATAGCCATCAAATTACATATCTGTACGTTCTATACTATTAAAACTTCTGCCTGCAATAAGAAGACAAAGACTAAAGAATTTAGCCATTTTTTGAAAGGAGTAACTGGAGTTCTTATAGATTTTATAGATTCTAATGTTTTATGTATAAAGGAAATATAATGTTTCAGATGAGTAACTATTTGCTAACCTACTTTTATATCTTAGTTTTATGATTGCAACACATATTCCATTGTGATTTTAACTGAAAAATTGCATCGATTTATTCAGGTGTTGTTGAACTGCTGCCAAGGAAATGCTTTAATCTTTTTTTGACAGGAAAAGACGATTGGCTAAAATTGTTAGAGTAACATAATCCTTTAATACTTTTGGAAAAGAAAACAATTCCATATATCTAGAAACAGAAGAAACATGACAAAATATAAGCTGGTAACAATTTGACAAAATATATCCGTTTTATAAGTTTTTAGTGTAATAAATGTACAGTGTTAATTCTTTTCACGAAAACTATTTATGTGTATCAATATAATATATTAACTTTATCACTATTATTTAAATTACTTAAATACAAACAAAGTATTTTCACCCAGTACCGATAATACTGTCCATAATCCTAACTTTAAATACTCAAATATATTACATCGTATTTTTTTTTTTCAATTTAAAATAATATGTTCATTATGGGAACAAATCTGTTTATAGGGAAAAAAATAATATTAACAAATTTCCCTTCATAATGTTCTTAAATATAACAACAAATTAAAACTACTTTCATTACAGAAAGTAACTATCAATATTTTACAGAACCACCAATATTTTTATTTATATACACTAATAAGTTATTAAGTTATGTAAATTTGCATGTAGTTATATTTTTTCCTTTTGCGTTACAAATTTTTCCCATGAAAAATCATAATTATGTGCAACTTAATTTACTTTTTAAGTTATATTCTTTTTTATAGAAGTTATATACAATTTATATAAAAAAATTGTTTTTGCTTTAATATATAATTACTGATATAATTAACAAAGGTAGTTCAACAAACCTTTTGCTATTTCCAGAACATAGATAAAAACATGAAAACATTTTTTGATTGAAAACTCTAATATAATCTTTACATTTAATATAAATTTTAGATTGTCCACTAACAACATCAAACAGCATTTTTAAATGAAAAATATCATTAATAATAAAGAAAGTTAATTTAATTACATAAAACAAATATAAATGGACTACTTGCCTTAATTGATGAGCCGGGGCTTTTGTACTTTATGTAATAAAATTTTAAAACGCACAAAGATTTTTTTAAGAAGTGGGGACTTTTTTTTTACCTTTGCAGAAAGATTTCATATTACTCAATTCATGATATACAATCATAACTTTTGTTCCAAAACCAACTTGAAACTATTTCATTTGATTTTATATGCATTTTTATATGCATCAAAGAATAGATTCGTGCAATACCTGTTGTTTTCTACAGTTTTCTGTCTGGTCGATTTCTGGCGCACTTAACCTAGTTGCATTTTTAAGTGCCGTAGTTGTGAATTATCAACAATAATATGCTATCAAATTCTGGGGTCCATACATATTTTATAATAACGTTTCTATGTCGCGTTAAAGTAATGTTTCCAGAAAATATTTCTCATTTCAGAAACATTAATTTCATGATATTCTAATTAAAGTGCGACGTATGTGTGAGTAATATCGGTAATTTGCGTGATGGTAATAAAATTGTTGTCAGATTTTTATACAATTTTTTTTTGTAATTCACGAATTTTCTGCTGTTGCAAAAGTATAGTACGCATTGTACAGTACATATATATATTTCTTTGCGGTTTTTCCTTTAAAAACAGTGTGCGTATTGTACATGTGTGTTAAAGCTCATTATGTATGAAAAAATACACTATATAATTTAACATATAAAAGTACTTAATTTAATACACAAATAGTGTGGAATAGACTTTATATTTTTATAAAGGGCATTTATTACATTAGAGTAAAAGACAAATGTACGCTTTTTGTGGAGTAAGGAAATATGTATTTTTTAGAAATGTGATAAATGGAACTCTGTTATCTGGAAAGTTATTTATTTTCATTTCTTATAATATATTTTATTTTACAATTAAAAAACAATTTAGTGTAAATTGTATATTTATGGAAAATAAAACATTAAAATTATTTTATTGAAAAATTTAAAATTTATATAACAGTTTGTTTATTAATATTTAAAAATATTTGCAGCATGCGTTGGATTCATATATGCTGTATCTCAATAGAAACCATCTCCAAATAATTTTCACGTTTTTAAAGAAGTTTGCATATTTGTAAATATTAGACAGTGGATAATAAATATTTGCAATAAATTACTCATAGGAATTAAGTAACAACAAAAGTGTTCTTTTAAACATTGAATTATGAATTACCTTGTTTTAAATTTGAACAAATATATCATTGGTGTGTTTGTTATATTCTAGTTATGTAGAATTCAGAAACTTTTCCTTCCTTCCTATTTGAATTTATTCTGTCACGCAGAACTGGATATGTTCGTTTTATTCACAAATAATGAGATTATGAGTAGAATAAATTTATTATTCAAAATTGCAGCCTTATGGGTAAATGTTTTCACATGTCGGATAATGTTAAATGTAGATTTCTACACAAAGCAGAAAATGCAAATAAATTTATATAATATAAAGGAATATATATATGTATATATATTTTATTCTAAAGAATTTCAAACACGAAACGCAATTGACAAAATTATTCTAGTTCATATGACAAAAAATAAGTTATAATTTCTTTCCCAAAATGCCTATGTAGTTACTAATACACCATCAAGATGAATAAAAAAAGAAAACAATGCAAGTAGCAAGACTTATTGTGAAATTTTATTTGAACTGAAAAGTTGCCGAATAATGCTTCGTAATTTATATTTTTAAACGTAAGTTTTTCCCAACCTGCGCCCTGATATGTAATTTCTGCAACCGTGGCAGCTATCTGCTGATGTTCATTGACAAAAGTTTAGTAGATTCTCTTTATTCTAATTAATTGGAGTTTTTGTAACTTTTCCATAATCAAGGTTAATTCCAGTCTTATGGAGTGGTACGTATAATAAACCTTTTAAAACAGAAATTAAAAGAAATCATGTTGACGTGTGTATAAAAAATCTCAAATATAAGATAATTTTTATACAAAACTAATTAAACGCTGGTAGATTGGACTTTTTTTTAATTTAATATTAATATGAAAAAATAAATATATACTTAATTTAGAAATTATCCATTATCGAATACTCGTACACTTTTCTCTAAAAATATTTTTTCAACAAAAGATAATTATTGTTAATCTGTTTTTAAAATATGCATTCAATAAAGACATATTTATAAAATGAATTGTCAATTTTTTCCGGTGATTGAAAATTATATTTACCTTAAATTTCATCGTCGCAGTTATTTTAAAGAGTGATAAGCTAATTATGCTTCAGTGGTCGACTAGATGGTATAAATACGCTAGTAGTAGTGAATAGTGTTAAATTTTGCAAATTTGTGGTCCGTAGTGGATTTCTAAGGCGGTTTCTGAACATTTATCAAGCCTCTTTCAGTAGCAGTGATGTTAGACTTCATTTGAGTTTAAATTTAGATTCAACAGCGGAGGAGTGTACCTAGTGGTAAAGTGGTAACATTTAATTGTTTCAAATAAAGAGAAGTAGAATCCCATGGTTTGTTTTTTAATGTTTCCGCATTATTGTTCATGTAATATTTTTATAGTGTGTTTTCAGTGTTTGAAAAGATCTGAGGATATTTTTTCCTTCTTTTCTTACAAACTGTTAGAGTAGCCGTTTTATGTAAGTTAGAGTGTGAATTTAATAAATTGCGTTCAGTTTATAACTTCAGCTGTTAATTGATCTTCGATAATTTAACAGCACTGATCTACTGCAATATTGTCTATTACTCATTTAAATAAATCTTTGTTATTGTTAACTATTGTTGTGTCATGACTACTTACTGAGGTGAAGAGTAAAGTATTAGTCACAACTGACTGATATAGTTACCAAATATATGTATTTTTTTTATTTTTGTCCCCATGATTTTTTAATTTTTAAACATGTAAGGTGGACATAAATTAGTACTGAATAATTCATAAGTGTGAAATTAATATATTTCGTTTATTTTTCCTTTACCCAGTGCTAAATTTAAATGTATACTTATTCCACATAAATCCATCTTTTCATTAACTAATCATTTTCTCATGCATAGAAGAGCAAAAAAGAAAAGAAAACACGCTATCTGCGTTTAACCGCTATCCATAACTTTTATTCAACCACCACTTGTCTAAATTAATCGGTTTGTCGCCTTGATCTGATTATCTTATAACAGTCGCTATTTTTTTATCTAATTAATGCAAATAGTTCTCCTTATTATAAACAAATTTAATGTTTAAAGACACAGGCATTTTCTAGTAACATAAACATACAAGCAGTGAGCTTTATGCACCATCAATTTTTAAAGCCTAAATAATATATTTTTGATAACATCCTTGTTTATAGCTATGTACAGTAGTAGTATAAAATTTATAAACATGAAATTGTCAAAAGAAGGTAATTTAAATAGAATTAATTTTACATGGACGGTTTGTAGTAGCATAAAGACACGGGCGGCGTACTCCATGCGCCAACGCCTTTTTAAGGCTAAATATCAAATGTTAATATTTACTAATAGTATAAAAGTAGTAGATATAACAACTATAAAAAAAGCTTAACTTAAAAAGAAAATGCAATATATTACACAAGTACACGGGTTTCATATTTTGTACAGCAGTTGTGACTTACCAATAAACATAATGAAACATAGTGGAGAAAATTCCGAACTCTAAATTTGAACATTAGTTCATCATTAAAGGGACATTGCGAAGAGAGTAAATGATTCACAAATATTAATCACTGAATTATTTTTGAATTCACAACTGTCTTTCTCTGGGTGGCACACTCAGTACACCGCCCTATCTTTAAAGTTTTTCCAAGTAAAGATTTTCCAAGCATATTCATCTTGACAAAATCTGACCGCCAAGTCATTTTCTTTCCTTGTCTGATAAAAAAAAAATACATTGATTTGTGCCAAACAGATAAATTCTTTATCTCTGTGCCCTTGTCATTTAATATAGGGGATCGCGTGAAAATGTGGTTGGGGTACTATTATTGAAAAGGACAATGTTATTATTCTCTGTGAGATTGTGGTCCAATTAAAAACTCGCCCCTTTTGCGCCCATCTCTGCTAATTTTAGTAGATATCAATTATTTATCCGCATTATATTTTAAAGAATATAAAATCAGTTTGATTTTAATATATTGCATAGAAGTTTGTTCAAAGCTTTAGAAAAGTGTCAAAGAAACTTCATAATGAACCTGGACTTCGAATATACTCCATTCATAGCTAAGTTAAAAACTTTACTATACTGATGCATGCTATAATCTCGTTATGGTAAAACTGAACAATGTATAAAACCGTACATAAATATATAATGATGTAACAATGTGTGTTTTAAATAATGCACCAGTTATCGAAAACAGTCAGTATAACAACTAATTGCTTCAAATAAATGAAGAAAACAAAATTCATAATAAAGGTTGATGTTTGTAAACTTTTGAGGACATTTAAATCTCTTCGTTAAAAAAGAAAAAAAATGCTACTAGAAAAAAAAAAAACTTTAAGATGGTGGTGAACAATTTATTTAAAAATCGCCAAAAATGTTATTTTCAGAGTCATGCATTATTTGACGAACGGATGCAAAAAACCGTCTTCGCCAATCAGAAATCTTGGAAATAATTTTAGGACTATTGAAAAAATAGCTGAAAATTGTCGCTGTTTTATACTCTGAAAAGGAAAATTTCGTATCTGTATTCATCAATTATGTTGATGTAAAAAAGGAGAGAGTAATGGTAAAAAAGGAGAGAAATAAAAGAAAAGGTACGAGTAATGGTCCAAAACAATACACAGAAAAAAATTCATACAGGTATGAAATATACTACGAACTATATTTTAGGTTGGAATGAAGGACATTTAGAAGTCGTTTAATGAATTAATGAAAATTTATTAATAACAATGGTTAAGCCACAAGTTTAAGGTACGGAAATTAAAAATTTATTGTATATATATATATAGATAGATATATTTATATAAGTAATAATAAAAAAAGTTCGTCATTTTACATTAATTAACTTATTCCGAATTCTTACAATATCTAAAATTTTCCCTGTCTTTTAATAATATCTTAAATATAATTTGTATATTAATAAACATATGCTTTTAATTCTTATTCTAAAAACCTTAATCTGTTAAAAGCGACACTTCTTTGTACAAATCCCCTAATTAATTGCCTCATATTGGAGACATTAAATTTTTATTTCTTTAGAATGTTTTTTAATACCATTTTTATTTTTATTAAAATCATTATTAGATATCCCAGCAATATTTGCATGTACTCCCGCGTCTAAAATTTTACCTTTTTCTTTCTACGCTTCTGAAAATTAGTGCGTCGTTTCGTCATGTTTTACCCACCTCGCTCAGCCTTTTCAACCAATCACTAAGCAAGCCACCCCTATCTCTTCTCCCTACCTTCCTTCTAACTAACATTTTGTTGGTGTTTCCATCGGCGCGTCAACATATTCAAGAGCAAATTACTAGTATATAACGTGGTTACGCAGCCTTCGAGAGCATATTTTGTACGTCCATCGACTTGCTAAATAAAGCCCGTCACTTGGCGGAAATTTTATTCAAATTGAAATAGCTCTAATATGTAATATCTTCATTCTTTGTTCTGAAGTAAAACAGCTCGAAATGAGTTTTAAAATGGACAGTTACTGGAATTGTCTTTGCTTTGACAATAAATCCGTTGATGATAATGCTGCTTCCTTTTAATTTGACGAGAATATTTTCAATGTATTCATACACTTCCATTGCGATCATTTCGACTGCAATTAAGTGACTCTACCTATACATCACTTGCCAGAAATAATATTCAATAGTTTGGTGACATTCTTTACTATAAAATGAAAGGTATCTTATATATATATATATATATATATATATATATATATTATATATATGACGTGAATTCAAGTTCGAATTTGGTCTTAAAGGCAGTCGAAAGCTCGTTGATAAACATGTTTAACTCTATGCAAGGTTTCCCTTCTCGATCACATCAGGAGGCCGTGTGACATCACCAACAACAAAGCAGACTTCAGTCAATTTTCAGTAGAAGTAAAGACTTTATTGCCATTTTAAAATGTCTAGTCAGGAGTAATGCTCGTTCGACTGTAGTTAAATCTATGCATCAGTACGATTCGTTGCGACAGTAATTAATTTCCACGAGTCTTTCCCAAATTTAAAGACATTTATTTAGGTGAATAAATTGGATCCACTAGGCACGAAACACTTTTAAAACTTTATCAAAAGTCTCTAAATAACTAACTAAAAAGATGATGTTGCGAATTAGAAGCCAGTTAAATTTTTACTCTGCTCTTTAGCCAACGCTAAACGTCCAAATTCTCTGTCTCTCCTGGCATTTATAGCGATTTTAAAGGAAGTTATGCGAAGGGATACAAACGCGACATGTGATTTGTTTTAGCCAATCATAGTTTGAATTTGAAGGACTTAATCCAATTTCCGGCTCCGAAATATCGTAGTGATTAAATTTCCGGAATGTATTTGGCGCCAAATAATCTTTCTGGTTAAAACTGGAATTTACTGAAAGCTTTTAAAAATGGGGTAAAAATGAAGTAATATTTTATCTTTGATAATAGGTATAAAGTATTCTTTAACTGCAGACGATTTTTTTAGAATACTAGAGAAGAAATTTAATAATTGACAAAAATTAAAAGTGAGAAATATTTAAATATGGAAACATACTAAGGACTATTTAATATTTAATATGAGACAGAATTTACGGAAATGTGTTTTTTTAAGATGGAATGATTTTTAGAGATATGATATTTTAGCATTTAAATAAAGAATTTATAGCAATTTGACTACACGGGAATAATAATAATGAATTTTAATAATGGATTAAAAATAAAGATGTTCCATTTAAAGAATAAATTAAAAAAGCTATCGCCAATTTAGAAGACTTAAATACTTTCGAATAAATATTATTAAGTGCAGTAGGACAAAATGGCTTTACATATGGATAGTAAAGGATTATTTTAAGAATAAGAATTATTTTAATAAGCCGGGGTTATATATGGAACATTACTAAATGGAAAAAATTTATAGAATAATTTAGCAGATTTCTGAAAAATTAAATTTTGTAATATATATATATATATATAAACCCAAAGTAGGCTCTTATTTTTCCAAAATGCATTTTTATCATGGACAACAATTTGCATTTATTCATTTGCAAGAGTATACAATTATTTACATAATAATACAATATAGTAGTTTGGTCAAACTACGGCCAGGAGTTATGACTATCTCTGAATATAAATCTTCGTTTCATATAATCAGATATATCCTATAAAATAATCTACATGTATTCATGAACAAAAATTTACCTTTATAGCACAGTCACATCATGTTCTGGTACTAATCCATGTTCTACTAATATCTCGGATATGTAAAAAACTGCCACCTCAGAAAAAATGTAATGATTCGGGAAACTTGCAAAAAGTGGGTGGATGAATTTTTTTGCGTATTATTAATGTATTGTTTCAAATCCAAAATGGCAATTTTTGACATATTCATGATGTGATTTCATTGTAAACACATGCAGTTTCGTGAAAAAGGAGCGCGGAGATAATGAAAACAATACTTTAAATTCAATACACATTGACTGAATTATTTTTCGCGATTACAAATCTATTTAAAGTTCAAGTACTGTCTTAGAAAATGTCAGTTTAACCCTTTCAGTGCGGATTTTTTTTTGGGTGGTTAATGCCCTGTGCGGAATATTTTGCTAATCCTTTTTCGCACCCAATTCCTAGATGTCGACATTAGTCGACTCCCGCACTAAAAGGGTTAATATAATTGAGACGGGATTAATTTTTTGAATTTTCAACATATCAGCACTGAATGAACATTAAATAAATAAAAGAACCTTACATACAATTTTTACATAGTTCACTACATATCGAACAATATCTGAGATTACCAAAATGTTATATTTAGAATTAAAAATTCATTTACATGATCTTAAATGAGTATTTTAGTGTGAAGCATTTAATTGGGTGGTAGTGTCACGTGAACGTGACCTCTTAAAATTCTCCATTCCATCTATGAACGTGCTTGAAAGGCAGTTTCAGTTCTCCTAGGAAATCTTTTTATAGGCAAATAACCGTATTCTTGATTAAAGTTGCGTTTATCGTATCCATAAAATTATTTTATTTCGAAACTACACAGCACAAAATATCAAGTGCGTTAAATTTTACACAAATATATAAAATTTTATGGATAGATTTTTTAAATATTATTATTCAGATAGCAGATTTAGCGTGTTGTTTGTTAAAATGCATTTCGTATATATCAAGTAATGTTTTAGAAGATTGTTTTATATTATTTATATTAAAATGTTTACTTATATTTTATTAAATATAGATCAGGAAACTGCGATTATTACTTACAGTCAAAGTGTTCCGTATATTCAATTTATTAATTACTAACTGCAATAGTAGAAAACATCGTTGCTTAAAGATTAATAAGACTTTTCAAAAAACTATACAACGTAGGGTTGGTTATAGCTATATGTAGTATTAAAGTGTAGATGGATATCATAAACACTCATAGATATTCATAGTAACAATGATCGCTATTCTGTATGCCGTTTTTAAACCAAATCTGTTTATTAAGCTAAAAAATGAATGAATAACGCACATTGCATGGGGATGTTGGTGAACACAGTGTGAATAATTGGGTTTTCTGTTGTAGTAGATTCTTAAATTCATGGACTTAGACCACAAGTTAAAAAAATATTCAGACAGTTCATTTCTAGTTTTTGTTTCTGATGTTGGTTGGTTGGTTGATTTTATGACGGCCAATTACGCGCGGAATGTAATTACGCGTGGAGCCCTAGGGGGAGTGACCCCGTGGGGGTCTTTCTAAGGGATTCTAAACTGTATTTACGGCACGGTTCGAAGAAAACCACGAAAAACTCCAAACGGTTAGGTCAACGAGTGCGACAGGTGTTTGAACCCAGCACCTACTGTCTTCCAGCTTTGAGAGCAGAAACTCTCAGCCACTGGTTTCTGATGTTGGCATTGAAATAACCATAGATAATTACATTTTGACATACCTCGACATACCTAGTAATATCTAAGAGATAGAAATATGGTAGAACGCAAGGCCTTTGAAAAAAACCAACAAACTCTTAATAAAAAAGTAGCGGTTGCACAAATTAAAAGAACTGTTCAAGGAAAACATACTGGTATACGTAAAAGAATACAACATGTCATGATTAAATTTTATTGGAATGAAAAACGATGAAAATTTCTCACTCTAAGATCTTGTACAAACTTTAAGCTTGGCTGAGTTCCAACTACGCTTCGGAAAGAGTTCGCAGAGTTGCTCACAAGAAGTCACCTTTCAATCATATTTCACGTAACAGTAGACAGTTTTTGTGCAATTTTCTAAAAAGTAATAAACAAATAAATAAATATATAACGCAAAACGTTCTGACTCATTTTCAAATATAAAAACATGATTCATACAGGCATGATTACTGAAGTAATTTTTAATAGAAAAGTTTTTTCATTATAAATGAGTTACATATTGAGTTATTAGAGATTGCTGTCTGAAAACTACTGACTTTTAATGTTTTGGAATTATTCTATGAATTACTTTTAAATAATTGCGTTCAATAATTAAATTCACTTTGGTTAAAAACATTGACTATTTATCGCTATAATTCACCTTATCTAGAACAAAGACCTTGTATAAAGTTAAACTTGGCATTATGCCAGTCGCGCTTTAAAGGGATGTCGCAAAGCTGCAGAGCCTCCTTTGTCCGTGACGCGTTACTACGCGCGACTAGAGAGTTTTTAATTAAAATTTCGCCTAATTAGCAGCAAACCTTTTCGAAAATCATTATCAACAATCTTTGGATGATTCCGCGTCGATAGCGTCGAGCGTCCGTCGATGTCACCAATGAACTACCACAAATAACGTTTGTATGAAAAATAACAAAAACTATGTGATATGGATACTCGCTATATTTTTCTTTAAGGTTTGAATAAACTGCTACTACCCTTAATCTTTTCATAATTTTAGTTTTAGTAGATTCGGAAAAGGGAGGTGGGCATATTTTTGAAGTAAGTTTTTGACGATAGCTCTGAAAATATGATGCCTATAATTAAATTAAATATAGTATTTTTGTGTTCGGTGATACGAGATATATATTTTTTTCAAGTAATTTAATTAATATGTCGTCCAATTACTGACATTTTTTTTTCAAAAATCATTATCGACATACGTTGGATAATTCTTCGTAGATAGCTTACCTCGAGCGACCGTCGACTCCTTCAGTGAGTGCCCACAAAGTAAAGTTTGTGTAGTGGCGAAATTCGATTTTCTACAAAACTATTTAATCTAGGATACTCGCTATAGTTTTTCTGTAAGTTTTAACTTCTACTACCTTAATATTTTCATATTTTTTGTTTCAGTAGATTTTGAAATTGAGAGGAAAGGAAAACATATTTTTGCAATGCATTTCCGAAGATATTTCATAAATTATAATATAATACATAAATACAGAAAATATAATACATAAAACAAAAACAAATATATTTTGTCCTTCGGTATTTTGAGATCTCACAAGATACCCCACACGATATACAATTTATTTTCAAGTAACATAATTAGCCTCCCTAAATTTTTCCTAAAAAATATTTGTGAATGGCTAATAATCTATAAATACGTGGCATCAATAGCCTGTATAACTCTCCCAAGTTTGAACATTCAATGTTCCATTTTTTACAAGAAAAACGGTTTTGACAGACGGGCAGACGTACAAAAAGATAGACAGACTCACGAGTGATCTTAAAATGGTTCCGTTTTTACATCTTAAGTACGGATCCCTAAATAAGGAGGATTAAAATTAAGTTAATGAAAACTATTGCTGAATTTTACAGAAAACTTGTCAGACTATTAAATCTTTATTGCTAAAAAAATAACAAAATCTATATATGATGATTATTAATTATATACAATATACCATAATAATGCAATACAAGATATAACGACTGTTACACACACTAAGAAAAAAAAATTAAAACAGCAGAATTTTATAAGTAAAAATAAATTATTATCATTAAAATAAAATATATATGCTAAAAGCTCTTTTAATAAACAAACTGACTGATTTTGTATAATCAATAACGCTGACATTCTCAATATCTGTAATGATAAATAAACATCATTTATCATTATTTATCATTTAAAAAAAGTAAGATTTTGAGAATGTTATCGTTATAGTGTGACGAAACTAGTCTTTTATTTATTTATTTATTTATTTAAGTTTTTTCAGGATTTTATGTTTACTGAAACAAAATTTTGAAAATGTATTTTGGTTTATGACAGAGTCATCTAAAGATTTATATTTCTTGAAAAATGAATTTTTTATACTTCACGGAAGAACTTCAAACAAAAATAAGACCAATTAAAAATGAAACCAAACCAATGTAGAATGTACTATGAAAGATTCAGTTAATTACCTTATTCAGCTCTTTGATGAGGAAATAAATATGAAGGAACTGCAAATAAAAGTTTAATGAAATAGTTTAGGGTACAGTGAATTCTTCCTGTTGTGTTTCTTGTTTTCATTTCAAGTAATCTTTAAACATATTTTGTTTTCAAATTATTTTTACTAATATGTTCGACTATAATCAACAGCTGCATAATTTTTCAAGAGTAAGATTTACCACGTCACTGCCGGTTTTGTGCAAAAAATATCATTGACTAAGGGCGTGGCTTCTGCTTTACACATAAAACATTTTTATCATGTTGTCCCTATTTGATTAGTTTTTAAAACATTTTATATAAAATCTGTGTACATTTAATGATATATACTGATGCATAAACTTTAGAAACCTATCTAGGAAACTATTTTACAAAATACTTTCCGAAGAGGGCGGATCTTCTTTTGTATTAAAACACAAATTTTACAAAAAAAGAAACCTCGGTAATATGTTAATATGAAGTTTATTAGGAAAAAATTATTTAGAATGCAATAATTATATGTCTAATGTAATCATATTGATATAAAAAAACTTAAGTCCTTCAAATATGTCACAATAAGTTTAACATAACATCATAAATTGACGGAAATTCATAATATTAGAAAACTGTTGTCTTAAAAAAAAAATAAAAAAAATAAAAGTCAAGTAAAATACAGAGAGAAAGTAAAATTTCAGACGTGTAGAATAAAGGATTTAAGTGGGGGGGGGACTACTTTTTACAAACTTTTTCATGTAACTATATTAGTATTTACATTATTCGAATGTTGTTATATGAAATCATTCATTAATCACAATTAGCATGCATACATAAGCAATTTAATAGTTAAATACAACATAATACTTTCAACAAAAAATCTAAATTTCAGTTTACTTTGTAATTATTATACTACTTCTTTTTAAACTCTTATTTAAGTTCAAGAAGTAATAAATAAAAGTGTAAAGCATGTTATATCTTATTTATTTTTTTAAGTTTTCTTTTTACATATTCTCACTGTTTAATCCCTTAAACACTTTGTGGTAAAACAGCTTTTTTTTGTTGTTTTTTTTTTAAATTCGTATTGGTTCAAAAGTTATCCGCCTTTTGGTGTTGGAGAGAATAGGCTTCATTTGTAGCGTATTGTTGGCAGCGCACATGTAGACACAAAAGAATTGAGAAAGAGGAAGTCCAGAAGGGTTCATTATATGTGCCTGGTATAGATCATTATATGTAAGTAGAAAATTGTCACTGTTATCTATGTTTGTTTAAAAACGTTGTAAAACTTTAAACCTGTTTTTCTGGAAACTCTGTTTTACAAATCGGTACCAGGTAGAACTCGAGATTGGGGCGAATGTATTTAGTTGACAGTTTTATGCTTTTCTACTATATACTATTTTTTAGTCCTTCACGGGCGAGTTTTTCAATATTCGAATTGTAAATATGTTTTTGTGCGATTTAAATCCGAAAATGTTTGTCTAAAATCGACAACTTGCAATTTGAACGACCACCATTTTTGAAAAATTGATAAAATCATCCTAGAAAGACTAAAAATATCTTATATTTTAAGATTTTGTTTTTTGTTATTTTTGTTACAGAGAAGCAAATTCACGATTCATCCGGTTCCGTGGAACGCTTAAATTTTTGCACATCCCTATATCAAAGTTCGCAAGAGAACCATTTCTCATCCATTCTCCAAATAAAAAATTATTTTTAAAACTTCAAGTTATGCTCTTTAATTTGCAACCCCCCCCCCACATTATTATTACTGTATAATAACGCTAAAAACAATTGCAAAACTGTGGAGACTTTTTTTAAATTTTTTAATTTGAGTTTATAACATGCCGAAGACTGAATTTACATTACAATTGAAAAATTGGAAATAATTGTAATCAACTAATGTGAATCTTGCAAATTAAAGAATATAAATTTTAATTTAGTTACCATAGGCCGTTCATCAAACATGAAACAAATATGAATAACACTAATTAATAGTCATATTAAAATGTGTACTGATACAGGTTTTTCTTTTTTTGTTGTTTCTCTATTGTGCATATATTTTTTAAACTTTCCAACATAGGTGAAATTTTTTTATTCGTCTGCCGTCTGTCTGTCAACTCTGTAAATCTGATATATATATACTCGGATTATCATAAAATTTGTATTTGTTATTGGGGATTGCTACAGAAATTTAGGCACTGAAAATGAAATGTGAACAATTCATATGCTGTTTACCGGGACACAAAAAATTATTTCGTTACATTATGGTCTATGGTGAAAAATTGTTTGCTTTTAGTGGTGTTAAGATATTTAAAAGTAATGAGATTGATATGCACCCCTGAGATGGGCTACAGAATGCTTTCTCATGTGTATAGAAACAACAGCATTTATCGTTCGTTTACAATCACTCACAAAATAGTTCAATTATATTATGATATATGGGGAACATCGTTTGCTGTGGATTTTAATGGTGTTATAAAAATTCACACATAATGAAATCACTGAAGTTCACTACAATATGTTTTCTATAGATTATGAATTGTATAGCATCTATTGTTCATTTAGTTAGACACACAAAAGAATTCGGTTACAGGACTGACTAATACTGGTAACTGTTGTGATAATGTGGTGCGCATAAATTCCATAGGTCAAAGAATAGAGCTACACTCATGAATTCGCACACATTACCGGTTATGGAGAGAAATTGCTGAAAATGGATTTTTAATGGTTTATGTGTTTTCATGTTTCATAATTTATGCGTGATGTGACGGAAGAATGAACGGAAATGTTATCTTGTCGACGGATTCCTGATTAATAAGCACTCCTTTGAAAATCCATTAAAGAGAACTTCGTCTTTCACTTTTATGATAATACACATTATTTGAGGGATTGTATTGCTCCTACAAATATGACTTAGAGAGTATGAAATAAACTATTTTTCGTTCTTTTTTTAATAATGTTTATTTAACGATTTTTGACAATACGACTAGATTTACCAGCAGCCTAAATTAAGAAAGTTAAGTTTGAAAATGTAGTTTATTTGGAATACATTTGTTATAAAATCAAGAGACTGTAAATAAAATAAGTATGAAATATGTATATGACCATTAAAGAAACATTACCGAAACACCAAGAATGAAAAATGATGAAAAATATTCCAGCTACAGCTGCGAAGTATTAGCAAGTTTGTTCAATTTTACACCGTGATTCCTTAACGATTCTGATAAAAAAAAAAGCAAATAAAAATAAAGTGAAAATCGATTTGTCGAAATTGTATGATACATATGAAGGTCTAATTAAGATATCTCGAAAGTCTCTGACGTACAAAGGAAAAATACGGAGATTTTCTCATTTTTTATTATAGAGTCCATTCCACCTGAAGAAGTTCTTATCTAATGGGAAATAATGCGTAACTTTGAAGAAGTAAATAATAAAGAGCATTTGTTTAAACATTTAATCTATTTTTTAAACCATAAAGTTCAATGTGCAAAAAATCGTTCCATTAGCACCCAGTTGTTTTTGGTGCAAATTTAACATTGAAAGGAATGAACGGAAATGTTATCTTGTCGACGGATTCCTGATTAATAAGCACTCCTTTGAAAATCCATTAAAGAGAAACTCGTCTTTCACTTTTATGATAAGACACATTATTTCAGGGATTGTATTGCTCCTACAAATATGACTTAGAGAGTATGAAATAAACTATTATTAACCCGTCAGGACGCGCGCAGGAATAAAATCTACTCCAGCTTGCAACTATTACTTAAAAATGTGCGAAAATACTTCGTGATCATTCTGAGCTTTATAGAACCTTTCAAGCTGAACGATATTAAGTTGTGGCCAGAAAGAATTTACCACCGGTGGTGTATTTTCCATTATTTTGTTATAAAAATGTCACATGGGAGGAAATTTACCCCACGCGTGTTATAACGTAACCCATAACGCAAATGTTAATGCAAATGTTTATGTAAAACATGTAGTTTGCAAATAATAATATAATTTTTCTTTTAAACGTTAACAACTACTGCACATACAATTTCTATATGTCAGTTTTATACTTTTTTTGTATTTTCATGGCTGAATTTGGATTGTAAAAGCTTTGTATGTAATTATATGCAAAAAAAAAAAAAAAAAAAAAAAAAAAAAAAAAAAAAAACTTAATGCGAGATTTTTTTTTTATTATTGCTTTAAATATAAAAGAACTTTTTATTTTAATTTAAATTATGTCTTTTATTGATTTACAGTTTATTTCAAAATATAATTTTTTTCTTATAATCTAACCGGGGAGGGGGGGGGGAAATTGACACAAGAAAACCCTTTGGGGTAAAATTTATCCCGCGCGTGTAGTAACGTAATGGAAAGGGGCGCGTGTGCTGACGTGTTAAAAGAAAATCCTTGTTTATGCCATTTAAAAGTTAATCATCTAGCGAGAACTGATAGAATTAAAAAAGTCTGTTGCAAGTGTAAAAAATTCATCATTGTTTTTATATATCCTGATAATAATGTTGATAATACTAATCAAACAGGTTCTTTCAGGTGAAATACTAAAATTATCCGTAGCTAAAAATGTTTTTAGAGATATATATTTAGTAGTTACTTTTTTAATACATTGTTGATACTTATTACAAAAAAATAATATATAGAAAAATAATTATTATGATATCTGTAGCTACAGAAATAAAATCGGTACAAGTGCGCCCTGTGTGTTTCGTACCTTTACGTTATATTATCATTACAAAAATCCGTTACATTGCGTTGATTTGACATTAGTACAGACTATGGAAAGTCACATAATAAACAGACTTAGATTTATAAATTGATTACTTTGGGATTTTTTTCCCGTTACATGTGCTTCAAAGCCTTCCTTCGTTCCAAATTTTAAGGTTCTAGCCGGAAATACCTTATAGGTTTCACTCTCAAAACTGGTAGTATTTCTGGTTGTCCTAGAAACTTGAAATTTTGCATGAAGAAACGTCTTATAGAACTTCCGAAAAAACATCAGAAATTTAATCACTGTGACACAACATTTTGTTGTCATTTTGTAAATTCTTTAACATTTTACACTAAACGTGATAGCTTGACATAGTGATTAAGAATATACTACTTATATATTTATAATTCAATGACGATTTATTGCATTATTTCCCACAAAGGGATTTCAAAGTGAGACTATAAGTGCTCTGTTTTTCCTTTTGTGGTACGGAACCTTAAAAATAGAACACGTCCCTTTCCACGCACAATGTTCTCTTCAATGTTCAACAATATCTATAGTATTTGGCTTATCATGTTAACGATATTGATTTTAACCTTAATTTTAATTAATGACTTTTAAACGCTGTGTATATGGAATGATTGTAACAATCTTTTTTTTTTTTTTTTTTTTTTTTTTTTTTTGTGTGTGTGTGTGTGTTACAAATGTAATAAGTGCTAAAATGAATTTCATAAAAAGTTCAATTACAATATCCACATGGCAATATATATTTGGTATCTCGATAAAAGAGCCTTTTCCAATACAAATGATTCATATCTGCAAGTATAAAAATGTTAGCATTTATAAACTAGTTAATAGGCACGTCATCTTGTACAAAACTAAATAAATAATAATTAAATAGTAATAGTTCAAATCCTTGTCCCTCTTCTCTATACGTAAAGTTAAATGCGGCCTATAAATATCAAAGGACAATCTGTTTATTACTTTCTTTATTCAACAAAAAATTAATTATCTCTCCGCAAGCTACGTTTTTTGTAATTAACGAGTATTTAAAATTTTAAAAATTGCAAGGAGTTTGTATAGCATAATTGCAAATTTTGCTTAGATAGGCATTCTTATGTATAGGTTGCTTGCATTTCTAAGTTTCATACCTACAAACTTTATCTAAATATTACGAAGAGGAGACAATTATTTAGTCAAAGTAATGAAAATAAAACTATCAAATACAATAAAAATTCAAATCCAGCAAGTATTTACAGTATTGAAAAAAATCATTCCATTCTATAAAGACAGCACAATAATTATGTGTACCTGTATTTTCATTGAATATATGTCTGACTCATCATCCAATTTTATTTCATCATTTATATGGAAACAAAATTAAGAAAAATACTATCCGAAACAAATGGTGGAATACATTTTTCTTTTATGTCTACTAAATTTTATTTCAAAAAAATTTTCAAATACACATAACTAAATAATCAGTTATATTTTTTAACATTAGGATAAACAATACAAAATACTTTAAAAATTTTATAAAATATTTCTGTATTAATTGGATGCTTATAAGTAAACGTAATCGTGCTTTTTATTGCCGATTATAATCTATTCACATTATATCACGATATATTATTATCTACTTGTTATTAGTATTCGTCATTAGTTATTAATTAATTCCAGTTCTTCTCATATGGAAAGTTCTCTTATAAAAGTAAACATAACCGTCCAGTGTAATTGATGAAAGCTGTAGTTCATTAATTCTAGTTACTTCTAGAATGAGTTATTATTATCACTTTTTCTGGTCTAGTTATTATTATGTAGTATTTTTTATTACTATCTTGCCTTGGTAATTATTATATAGCATTAGTAATTATTATTATCTTGCGTTGTTTATTATTTAGTATTATTTATTAATATTAGTTAATTGTTAGTTCTAATGTTGTTTTTCGCAATATTATAGAATTTTCTTTCATTCTACTATTATTCCTATATTAAATATGTAACTTGCGGAATATTTTGTCATGTATATGTTGTTTACTTTTAGTACTTAATATTTCTTTAACTAATTACTTTTACAGAATTGACTATTGATGATTGATTAAAAATGACCAATTGTCAATTGAATATACCAGGAATATCAAATACTTAATTCAAAAACCTGAAAAATACGTATATCAAATAAAAATCTTGCGGCATTATATAAAAAGAAAAGGGGAATTGAAAAAATTACGCAACTGGAATGAATAAGAGATTTCCGAAACTTAATGTTTCTAAAAATATCTGTTCGGTTACTTTGGGATTATCTAAACAATAAAGTGACATTTCTATTACAACGCGGAATTTTCCATAGTTTTCGGCTTTTTGTCTCAAAATGGTCTTTTACTTTTGAAACCCATGTGCAAAACGTGACAAACATTTAAAGATGATATTACTATGACGGGAATGGAAAAGCAAGCAAGTATGTCACAGAAAATGTATTGTAAGAGAGATAGGGTTAGAAAAATAAATAACATTCGGAATACCGAGCATCATATAGTTTGACAGGTTATCTAAAAAAATAATTTTGATTTTTATATTTACTTATGCCCTGCACACGCATGCATATTTACAGACGATTGTTTGGATTCGTGTAATATATATGTGTATACATCTGTCGAAATAAATATGACCTTACATATTTCAAGATAAAAGTGTTTTTTGCCCCTTGCTAGACATTTTAGCTTCTAGTTAGATTATAAAACTGTCTTTAGGTGCCACAACAAAAAACACAAATTTCTAAGGTTTTTTTTTTTTTTTTTTTTTTTTTTTTTTTAAAGACATTCCCGTGCTTCAATATTTTCAAATTTAATGCTTTGATATTTTCTGAAATTAAGGTAATTGCTAATCAATAAAACGTTTTAGTTAAACACTCTTTAAAATTCAAGTGATAAAAATATAATGTTGTGATACTATGCAGATATATAACATTTTATATGCTGACGAATATTTCGTTAGTAACATTTTATTAGTAAACATTTTACTCAAATTATATAAAAATATTTCATACCAGAAGTATTAATTGAAGCTATTTAAATTTTTATTTAACTTATTACTTGTAATTTATATTTTATTTATTTTATGAAAAGATTTATTTTATTTATTTTGAAATTTTGGAAAATATTAGAAAATATTCTTCTCATGAGGATATGTACTTTTATATAAAAAAAAATTGCTGCTGAACCTCGATGTAACGTCGGTAAAACGAATTGTAAACAACGAGCAAGGGATTTTCCCTATTAGGGAAAATCCCTTGCTCGTTTAATATAGATTAATAATCGGGAAAATTCCTTGCTCGTTTAATATATATGAATAATCGAGAAAATCCCTTACTCGTTTAATATATATGAATAATCGGGAAAATCCCTTGCTCGTTTAATGTATATGAATTTGGCGACAGTAATTTGGTCGACAGGATAACTAACAAGTACCAATTGTATATATAGTGTTAAGAATATTGTAAATAGTTAGTATTTGTGCTTAAAAATATTGTAAATAGTTCAATTAAGCTCTATTCATAAGCTAATATTAATGTTTGTTGCATTGCAATATCTCAATTTCTTGATTTTTTACAAGCGAGTAAACGCAATTGGATTTCAATGGAAGTCTATGGAAATTTGGCGAAATACTAGAAATAGCACCAAGTTGGCAGCTAATTTTGGCAATTTATCGCCAAGTTGGCGCCAAACTTGGCACCAGACCCAGGTTCCTTCCACTTGGTAACCCCCCTAATAGCGCCCATCCTATCTAAATTATCTACTTTCGTGTTAATTCCCCCTAAGAAAAGTCAGAAAGCTCTGACCAATCAGATACGTTTCGCGGTATCTACGCAGATTTTCATTGGTCCATTTCCAAACCATTACTTTTTTATATATATAGAAGGAATTCTCTTTTGTCTCATTCATTCCACAGAAAGCTATTCACGAAAATGATACGCAATATGAACTTTGCAATAATTAATTTTTGTTTATTAATTTTAAACATGTCTGTTATATTTTTGTCTTTCAAAATTTCTTAACTGAAAAGTAGAAAACAAAGGAGTGCTTACTCCTATAAAAAGGGAATGTCAGTTTTTTATATGAAAAAAAAAATGTTTTGTCAACACTGCACAAGATTTAAGAATATAAATGAAGCAAAAGTCTGCTTTAGACATCTATTGTGCGTGAAATGAAGCTAAAGAAATTTCATCTGAGTTAGAAAATGAATGAAAATGTTAGCTTCCGTCTAATTCATGTTAGTTTCCGTCTAATTCCATAAAACACATAGCTATTATTTTTCCGAAAAAAATTATTTATTTTATCTATGAAAAATATCAACATTATTTTTTACATTTAAATTTACTAATAAATAAATTCTTTACAAATAAATTCTTTTTCTCATTTTAAATTAAGATCGGACAATTTCTTTTTCAATAGTTCATGTTTTCACATGGCCAAGGTGTATGAGTTGATAATGTAATATGAAATATTAAATTATTTGGATTTTGATTCTTGAATAAGATGTTGTTCCAATACTAAAGATAAAGAAATAATTATATTATTATTATAAATTCCTTTCATGTACTACCGAGTGAAACTTTAGCATTTGAAAATTAATAATGTAAATTAATTGTAAGGTTATTTCTTCAATCCATTTTTATCATCATTAAATGCGTATTTTGATTTTTATCAATATTTCCCTATTTACGTTTTTTATCTTATATTTTTTTTCGAGGATATCTGAAATCAATAGTGATTTGTAATTTTCAAAATCATTGATGGACATGATGTTTCATACGACTAGATTCTGTTTGAGTTGTTAAGCGGTCTAGTTTAATTAGTTATTAAACAGTTAAGTTTTTTACACTATTCTAAATCTGTTGGAATATGTTTCATAATTTGTGCTTGACGCATCATTTTCTATTGTTTTCTTACTGTCACAAAGTGTTAAATGGGCAAGTATGTTTTACATTAGTTTTTTGAAATATTTATCCTGATAAATTTTTGATGTGAACATGGAAAATGACAGCTTTAGTAATAGACGTTTGAATATTTTTTAAAATAATTTTCTTTTGTCACATTCGTTCTATGGAAAGCTATTCTTGAAAACAAAATACGCAATATGACATTTCCAAAAATGGATTTTGTTTATTAATTTTAAACATGGCGGTTATATTTTTCTCTTTTAATTTTTTTTTGGCTGAAAGTTAGAAAAATGTGCTTAATTATGTAAAGCGAATGCAAGGTTCTTACAAGAAAAAAAAATGAAGACTTATCAAGCTTTAATAAGATAAATGAAGCAAATGTATGCTATAGAGATTTATTGTGCGTGAAATTGAGTTAAAAAATTTCATTTTATTTACAAAATGAATGAAAATTTTATTATCCTTCAAATTCCATAAACCATACATGCATTTATATATTTATTTATTTATTTATTATTTTTTTAATCTCTGAAAAATATAAAAAATGATTTTTCCCATTTGTGTTTACTAAAAAATAAATTCATTACTAATAACTTGTTTTTCCATTTAAAATTGTGACAGGAAAGTTTCTTTTTCAATAGTTCATATTTTCACATGGCCAAAGGTGTATGCGTTGGTAATGTTACATGAAGTATTAATGTAGATTTTTGATTCTTGAATAAGGCGTTGTTCCAATAGTAAAAATGAAGAATAAATTATGTTATTGTAATAAACTCATTTGAATGTACTATACAGCGAAATTTTAGCTATTGAAAATTAATAAAGAGTACATTAATTATAATGTGATTTCTAAATGCACTATTTATCCTCATTAGATGCGTATTTTGCACTTTATCAGTATTTCCCTATTTAAATTATTTATCCTATGTATTTTTTTTCAAGGATATCCGAAATGAATAGTGATTGATGAAATCACTATTTCATCAAAATCATTGATGAAATCAGTGTTTCATATCTATAATTTTTTTGTGTTATTAAGCGGTCAATTTTGATTACACTGTAAAAAAAATTCTCAGGTTACTAAATTTTTTTTAGTATGTTTGTATTCCACAGATTGTTTTAGTAACCGATACAAAAAATCGGTACTAAAAGACTTAAAAATATTTTGTATTCTTACTTAGTAACTATAAAATCTGTAAGAATTACTAGAAAACATCTAGCAATGATTCCGATTTTTAGTAGCGGTTAATAAAAAAAATCTGTGGAATATAAATATACTAAAAAATTTTTAGTAATTTCCTAAGATCAGTTAGAAAAACTAAACTTTTTTAGTAGATCGACTCATTTTTTTACAGTGTAGTTATTAAACGCCCTAGTTCATTTAAACTATTCTAAACGTATTGGAATGTGTTTCATAATTTATGCTTGACGCAAGATTTTTCTTTTTTGTTTTCTTTCTTTCTCAAAATGTTAAATGGTCAAGAATGTTTTAAATTCGTTGTGTGAAAGATTTATCCCGATATATTTTCTATGTGAACATGGAAAATGACAGCTTTTCTAATAGACATTTTATTATTATTTTAAGAAAGTAATAAACGTTTTTTTTAATCATTTTTTTTTGTGACATACATTCTACTGGAAGCTATTCTTGAAACAAAATACGTAATGTGACATTTCCAAAAATGAATTATGTTTATTAATTTTCCCATAGATGCGGTTTTATGTT
Organism: Maratus michaelseni; assembly: GCA_963931845.1. NCBI lineage: Eukaryota > Metazoa > Arthropoda > Arachnida > Araneae > Salticidae > Maratus > Maratus michaelseni. Next base: position 194,190,908 of record OZ007593.1, on the reverse strand, counting down.
AGGCTGGATTTTCATATTGTTATCGAGTTTTTTATTTTCATTCCTGATTTTCATCCCACGAATGTGTTCTGAAACTGACGAAATTTTAACGTATCATTGTTTATTGCTGTATTAAATGTTTTACACTAACATAACAATAATTTGTGATTTATGCTATTGAATGAGAGATTATCTGAATCAATAAATGTTCAAAATGATCTACAACTGTGACAAATACTGCTGTACAACTACTACAACAACTGTGACTGGTCATATACAATGCGTCTATTCATTTTTGTAAGAATAGTGCGTATATTCTTTGATATGTAAATGTTTCTTTAAAAATATCAAAATATTTGCGCATGTTTTTTGTTTATAAAATACAGGGATTTCAACCAAACGTTAAGTCACTTTCACAAAACCTGACATAATCAGATAAAATATTATACTACAATAACAATATGAACGTATGACGATTAAGATATTTATTTATTATGCGACCTTCTTGACACTCGATGTGTTATGATCGTACCAGAACAAGATTTGGTCTATACCATAAGCTGCATTCAAGTATATAAAACCCTTAACTTAATACATATTCTATGATTGAGGAATTTCACACTTCGTTAATTATTCATCACAAGACATATATTTATTAATTTAAGACATTCTAATACAAAATGTTATCGCCTTTTACAATATTTTTAAACAGAAAATACATTTCCACCACATCAGTTATTAAATATTTTAGGTGTGTTACAATGTCAATGAACTAATTTGATAAATTTATGTTAATTAATTTACGTTAACCATGTAACGGAATTTTTTGAAATTATAGTAATTAACGTAGCCAAATAAAGAAATTTAATAAAGTAATTGTCATTAAGTACAGCATGGATATTTTAGAAAAAGTCGCAAAATTGATAAAGGTCTTCGTGAAGTTTATATTTATCAAGAAATGTGTTATGGAATTAACATGCAATTTGCGATGGTAAATTACAAATGTTTAATTATTTTTTGTCGTAAACAATAATGCTTTATTTTTCAAATACATTCCACTTATGCCTGAAACTGATAACGTTTAAAATGAAATTATTTCATCTGATACAATTAATATCGTTTTTGTTTCTTGCTTTTTAATTTCGTTTTCTCTGCTATCTATTGAAATACATATAAAGGTTACTAATTGAATTAAACTTTACATTTCAGTAGTTTTGCATTCTAAAATTTAATACTTTAAAACGTAATATATTAGTACGATTTACTAATAATATATAATTGTTTACTAATAATCTGTTCACATTCTTAAAACCTATAATCATTAAATTTTCTATCAATACCTGTATTTTTTTTTACATTTCAGATGCTTTGCATTCTAAATTTTAATACTTTAAAACGTAATATAAATTATTGTTTACTACTAATCTATAATAATATATAATTGTTCACTAATAATCTGTTCACATTCTTAAAACATATAATCAATAAAATTTCTATCAATACCTGTATTTTTTTCTTTCGTTTCGAATTCTAGAAATTCCATAAAATGAAATATAAAGTTTTTGAGAAATATTGACGATTTCTGAGATATTTGTTTGCACAAAATTATTATTTTTCTGCTTAAAATATCGAAAACAAACTAATGTAACTGAAGAAAATAAAATTTTAAAATTCTACATAGTTTCATACGTTTTATGCATTAAACACTTGTATTTTTAAAAATTGTAAAATTTTCTTTTTAAAATTTTTTTGCTAATATAATATGAGTTTAGTTTAATAATATCCGAAAATTTAATAGAAAAAAAATCATACAAAAGCATGATACCAAAATTTATACTCTAAAACTTCCCTTTTTAATCTAACATCAAAATTGTAGTAAAATATGATATACTTCAAAAAATACTTTTGCTGGTCTATTTTTATAATAACAGGTCTGAAAAGATGTATTGTGCATACGTCTATATTTCATTATACATCTATTTCTATACACATCAATATCTTTGTATTTTAAGACACTTGTTGCATTCTAATGGATAAATTACATACTTTATTTGGAATACGTTTAGTTGGCATTCAATAAATACTGCTTAATTATTTAATTAAATGGTGTTTGTTACCTTAAGAGAGAAGTAATAATTATTTCGATGGAGATCAAATGAAACATATTCAGAAAATTATTATAATACACTGAATATTGTACCAGCAATATTCTAAAACCATTCATGTACAGATTTCACATTATGAAATTGTGAACTGATTTAAATAATGGATGATACATGTCTTGCATTGTGTATCATGTATAGTTAACTGTATAAGAGACGTAAACTATAAATTTCTGCGAATTTAAACACAATGAAGTATGTTTTGCTAATTGTAGCTATTAAATACTTAACACTGCATAATGAGGAGTTGAAGAAGATATATATCAATTTAAATGTATAGTATAACTAATTTGGGCGAATATTATAAAACTTTTATAATGTACAATAATAAAACATATAAGTTATGACATTTTTAAAAAATAATAATAAAACCCTTGTTTTGTATTGTTTTTCAAATGTGTATTATATTAAGCATTTAATATATATTTCCTGGTCTTTAGAAATAATTTGTATTACAATCAGATTTGAAATAACCGTTTTAAAAATTAACATAAATTTTCTTATTTAGGTTTTTTTAATAAAACTATAGCTGCACTATATGCATTATTCCTTCATTACATTTCTCTACATCTATTGCAAAATACATATTACAAATTTTATACACCATCTGTTGTTATTACTGTTGTTAAAATCTATATTACTTGTCCTGGTTTCTATAAGACGCGATAACTTATTTTTCAATATTCATCTAAAATATTGACTAATTTTACTCATGCGTCTATAAGTGTTATGGTCATGAGATTTCCCTTTCACAATTTTCCATTTAATGTGCTCATTGAATTTTTGAAAGAAATGCATTACTATTCTTATAGTTTCATTCCCGGAAAGGGGTTTTTGAAGTTAGTGGGAATTAAGGAATGTAGCAGCGATTTTATGTCACATATTGTGTTTGTATTTAATTAATTATTCCCTATTTCATTTCCAAAATTTATTTAGGTATTTTTAAATTTTAGTCTAAATATCTTAATTTATCTGTTATTTATTTGGAAACATTAAAATTCACACCAATTTCTATTCCGTGCTAAAATGCAAATAATTCTTTTCAATAACATTCGCATCACTATTTTATCACTGCCTACATATTTCTGTAAATAAAATAAGAAAGTAAAATAAAGTCCTCATCCTAAATTATCTTGTGCAAAAGTCACCTCTTCATATCTCTAATAAAATTAAATAAAAAGAAACTGTGTTGCCACGAATCACCTTAACGAATTTCTCAAGTTACCTCTTTTTTTCCACTTTCTGAGAAAAAAATAACAATTATGTTTGTGTCGATATTTAATGATCTCAAAATTACAATACATCGATACATTTATCCTTTCACCTCATCGTGTAAAACTCCTAATTATTATCGCGTGTTATGTCTATCGATATTCCATTGTACCGCCCTGATTGATAGTTTATAAAATTTATAACATACTTTTTAAGATACAGCATTTTTACAACCGCAATATACTTTCAAAGTGCAACTCTCCAACTGCCTTCTCGATGAATTCAAGATGCCAAATTTACATAACACTACGCCAACGCTCTGTTCCTCCTTCCATTATTCCTTGCCAAATCATATATATTTTGACAGCTTTGTATCGTTTCACACAAAATCGGATAATGTGTGTGGCAAAGTTTTTAATCACACAGCCTACTAAGATTGCTGCTGTTTGATTGTATTTTGATAGGTTTATCGATTGAGTACCTGTCAGACAATCACGGCAAAATGTTGATATATTTTACTCTCCAATAAATTTCTTCCGCTAAGAATAATGGAGTTTTTTCTACCTGTCTCCTGAACCTGAATATTTTTACAGTATAAATATTACACTTATATAATCTCCTTCAAAAATATTGCTGTCCTGCCCATTTTCCCCCATTAAAAAAAATTAAAAATAAATAAAAAATACTTCAACTTTCAATTGGTGGAGGTAATTCGTCATTTTCCGAATCCTAAATGCTGCGTTTATCATATCGTACAATGTCTTTCTTTATAAAATGAGACTTGTATAGAACGCTGTACTATATTTTTGAAATATTCCTCGAATAACTGAAGGGAGCCTGGAATTTAGCAGGGTTCGATGTCGATCGACGATCGCGATCACATTTGAATACCGTATACTTCTGTCATTATCCCTGCGTCTCGGAATACGCCTTGCCTTTCATTGACTCGTCATCCCTTCTCCGCGCTCTTTCACCATTTTCATCAGCTACTGTGTTCTTGCAGTGAACAGTTAACTCGGAAATATTTCAGCACAACATCTGTCATCAATTTCGTGAAATCAGTCTTGTTTGCGCGTTAAAAATTTGTGCCATTTGTTTTATACGTGTGAGTGTTTCCAGATATAAAGATGTGTGTTTGTGCTGTGTTGCGTTCTTGTCCAGGAGAATTCATCAAGTGTTACATTGTTTTATATTGAGATTTCTCTTTTTTTTGATTGAGAATCTACAAGAAACATTTATCACTGTCTACGCATTTCTGTAAATAAAATAACAAAGTAAAGAAAGTCCTCTTTATATATTTTTCGTGTGTAAAAAGCACAAGTCACTTTTTGGTATGTATATTTAAAAAAAGAAAAAAGAAAAGAAACTACGCTCTTCAACGCAATCAGCTCTAACTACCTTGTGATATGCTCATATTTTGATTCTCAAGCAAATAAAAAGAAATGCGGTCTCACGGTATTATCTGTAACGTATTTCTCGTTTAGCCTGTTTTTTCCCAATTCTGTCAAAAAGAAAGTAATTCTCTATTCTTCCCTACTTAATGTTCTCAAAAGTACATTACAATGATACATTGAAAAATTCACTTTGTGGTGAATACTTCTAATTAATTGCGTGTGTTATATCTATCGACATTCTATCGTAGTTCTCGGATTCTTTGTTTATGTATCATACTTTTAAATTTACAGCATCTTCCCCCCAACCGCAAAATACTTTCAAATTCTCGATTAAAGTTGTGGATGCCAGATTTGCAAAACATCCTAAGGTACGCCAGCGCTGTGACCTTTTGAATCGTTCCACGCCAAATCACATATATTTTTGGCTTCCTTCGTATTGTTTCGCGCCAAAGCTGGTAATGTATGTGACAAAGTTTTTAATCACTCTACCTAGCAATATTGCTGCTGTTTTATTATTTTTTTATACGTTTATTGATACGGTACCACTGCCAGAATCAAGGAGGCAAATTTAAGCTCCAAAAATAGGAGGCAAATTTAAATGTACAATTATTGCTCCCTATTCACAAGAATTGAATTTAAATAAAAATAATATACTATTTCCAATTGATTATTTTTGAAGGATTGCTGCTAAAACGTTTCACAGAGGCGTTGAAAGTAAAATTGTTTATCATCTAGAATTGACAGGTGTTTTTACCCAATTCGTCTATTTCCAAGATTTTATTTAGCCCTCCTTTTTCTATTGGTTGCAGTTTCATTTTTGTGAATGTTTGTCGCAAAATTTCATTTTTTTTAAAACTGAGTTATGTCAATGCCGCTATAACAAAGAAATTTTGCTTAATTAATGCAATTATTCTTCTTTTAATGTTACGTGAACGAAGTCACGGGTAACAGCTAGTTTTTTTATATATACAGGTATCTCTTAAACACCGGCACGCTGGTCCCCAGGTGTTGTGTCCAGGCTACTGTTAAACCAATCAATAAGGTAAGGAAGGATGGAAATAAGTTAAATATTAAACCCCGAACACATTTTTCTTAATTTTCCAAAAAAAACAGGAACATTACAAAATCTACGATAAGTTGGATTCTGCTGGTTATTTGGCAGGCAGGTACTGGGGGGGGGGGGATCATTATGTTTATGAATGATCTAATAAATGTAATTAATAGGAAAACCACGGTTTATGAAAATATGTTTATAAAATTTATCCCTTGTTTTAATTGCTTGACAGAACAAATTAAAAAAAAAACTCTTTGTATAAAATAGATTAAATTTGCCATGCGGTAATGAAAGGTAAGTTAGAATTGAAGGGGGCAACGATATTATCTTTCCTTGGTTTTCTAAAAACAGTATAGCTCAGTATGTCGTTATTACGGTGTAAATGTACATCTAGGAAGTACATGTTAGCATCTTTCTCAATTTGTATGGTTGAATTTTATATTTCGATCAAAGCTATTAACATTTTAAAGGAAATTATCGAGAACTTGTATGTCAGAATGAATACGTCATCTACGTAACGCTCCAAAATGTTTTTTACAAATGTGACAAATATAATTCTCTCTAATGGTCTTAATTTAAATTTAGCAAATATACCAGAAGCCGAAGTGTCCATAGGGTCCCCCTGAACTGCGTATAAAATTCATTGTTGAAAATAAACTCATTCCTCTGAACTATAAAATTTAAACCTACTTTAAGTGAAGTTTTAATACAATCGTTTAATTGCATTTGATTATCAATAATTTTACTACACTGTTAAAAATGTGCAGCTAACTGTCCAGTCATTCGAACGTTTTTATGTAAACGTTTACATAACCGTAAGTTAACTCCAATTTGACCATATTATTGCCCATATTAAGGTAAGAATTGAGTTAAATTACGGTTATGTATCCGTTTTCTATAAAAACGGTCGAATGGCTGGACAGTTTGTTGCAAATTTTTAACAGTGAAATACGATTAATTATTTAACACATGTAGTTGATAAAGAGATATAACTATATAATGTCAAGACTCGCTAAAATTGTGTTATCATTGATAGAATAAGTGAAACAAATTGAGAAAAATTCATCTGAAGAAATAATTACATAACTCGAAGGGTGTAATATCATTTTAGAAAAGTGACAAATGCGTTTTCGATAAAATAAACTGGTCCGACGCAACGAGCCACTATGGGTAAGGTTTGCGGTCTTTTAGGCAACAAGTATGATTTAATAATTTGTATGCTTTCTACAATCTGGCCACACACCATTTCTTAGCACATCCTGATTTTTCATTTTAGAGATTGATTTGTTCAAAGCATTGATTTGTTCGAGGTGAAGTTCATAGGTTTATTCTGGAAAAGTCTCTGTGTACGCATGCAAATATTGGGTATTCCCTCGACTTCAATACAATGTATAATCCATAGACACTGGGCTAGTGAAAATGAAGAGTGGAGGCAATGTGATTGTACAGTGTGTGAGTTTTCAGTGACGTGTCCCAATTCAGTCTGCAATGTGAAACACTACGAATTATGGAATGGAGAGAAAAGGGTACTCAAAATAACCCAGATGTAATAATTTGATTCGCATCAAACAGGTGTGGTTGGTTATTGGTATGGGGAAGATTCTGTATACCTTGTAAGAACTTGAATTTTTGCTGGAATGACACTTTGACGGCCCAAAATTAGGCAGGCGTAAGTCTTAGATCTCATATCGTACATTACGCTATAGCCATTGTATATTACTTTCTTTTAATGTCTGATAATGCCAGATATCCTAAACTTTTACTAGCCAACGGCCATACCATGCTGAAAATAACGGTTATCGTCCGATCACCGAAGTCAAGCACAATCGGGCACGGATAAAACTTGGGATGGTGACCACCTGGGAACACCGCGCGTTGTTGGCATCTCATTTCGGGTGAGGCATTAACGCTCAAAGGTCCGGCTCCGCCAGACGGAGTGGCCTCACTCAGGCTTCCAAATCTTTACTAGTAAAAATTATACATTAAACGTAAACAATGCAGTGTATGGAGTGTCTAACGTGCTCCGCCGATCGAGCTTACACTTGAACACACTTGAAAATGCATTGAAAGCTACTCAACACACTTGAACAATGAATTGCACCAACCAACAGTCCACAATTTCGTTGACTGTTTGGGGCTTGGAGATTGCACTTCTTGAAGAGAAGAAAATTATGCTTGAAAATCTTATCGACAACCTTATTGCATCAATGAAAACTCATGTGAACTATCCTAACTATAATATAAGACCACTAAACCATATTACACATCTTTCATCCTCAATATAGAACACTTTTTATTATTTATTTATTTATATCCAAATGATTAATTTGATGCGTTACTTCATGTTCTTGAAGAAGTTCATTTCAAAGAATTAATATTTTCATACTTGATGTTTCGGTGTCTTAGTTTCTGCATTGTGCTTTAATATATTGTATACTTCCCTTTACACGCCAATTCACGGCTGTGTTGCATGGTTTTATTCCTTTTTTTTTTTTTTTTTTTTTTTTTTTTCTTTTTCCAATAATTTCTTCGAGCAGTGCAGCTATGATTCTATACAGATAATAGTTTATTATTATATTTTTATATATAATTGAATTATTTCAACCTTTTATTTTTTAATAAAATTTGTATTTCATCAGCATATTTTTAACATTAGCTTGTATAATTACTCTTTATGTAAAAAACATTTTTTTCCTTCATTTAAACTTCCTTTATTATTAATAAAAGATATTTTATTGAATAGATGAACCAATCCATAATCTTTAATCTATCATATAATCTTTAAAAGCATAAGAATCAAAGGTTATTTTTTGAATTAATAGTGGGAAAGTCACTACTATAAAATAAGTGAAACAAATATAAGTGATCTATTAAGTGCGGTCAACGAATACTACAAACAAAGCAACTACGAAACGACTAAAAGCTAGTGATACAAACAGAAACTTCCTTTTTAAAGCGTACGTTACACAATGTACCCTGTACCGCAGCGTACGTCTCACCCCTATTTCATTTTTGTGTAAAGGGACATGTCATTATTGTTCATAAATTAATTAATAAATACTTTAAAATATATTTTTAAATTAAAATATCAAATATGTAAAAACAATTGAACTACATTGACTTTTTCATGAGAAATCTTATTAACCCTTTGATTACGAGCCATGGCTAGCGACTATTTTTAAATTCAATCGCACTACAATTTACAATATTTAAGTCGTAGATTTCTCTTGAAAATGTGCTGGTATAAAAGTTTGGCAGAGATTATTTTTTTTAATGTGGTACGAATAGCGTACAAATTAATCCACTGGGACGTCCTGATCCGCAGTCAAAGGATTAATTGATATTTTTAGAGGCATTTTCATAATTATATTATGCCGAATTAAACTAATTACAAATAAAAACATATAGAAAAATCTATATAATACGAACGTCAAATTCACCTAATAAAATTTTATACAGCACAATGCAAACACATTGATAAGTTACGTTACTATCGAGGTGCAATAAATCAAAACACAGTTTTAAAACATTAAAAATATAAGATGTCAAAATCCATGAGCTTTCGGCTAAACATTAGCCTTCCTCAGATGAACAACCAGCAGTCGAGAAGACGCAGCTCCGAAATGGCGCGCTTTGGACAGGCTGGGAATGGGCGAAACCAAACAGCTATGAAATGAAGGGAGTGACGGAAGTCCGGATGATACCGTTACAAGCTGGCGGGGGGGGGGGGGTCAGGAGAAACCGAAAACCCCAGTGATACCCAGTACATTGTACCATAAACGAGGGATCTGATAAGATAATACCTCATTTCTTTTCAAAATCCCTAGAGATTTTGAAAAGAGGTGATAATACATGTAATGATGTATTATCTTATCAGATCCTTCGTTTATGGTACAATGTACTGGGTATCACTAGGTTTTTCGGTTTCTCCTGACTCCCCCTCCCCACCACCAGCTTGTAATGGTATCATCCGGACACCCGTCACTCCCTTCATTTCATAGCTGTTTGGTTTCGCCCATTCCCAGCCTGTCCAAAGCGCGCCATTTCGGAGCTGCGTCTTCTCGACTGCTTGTTGTTCATTTGAGGAAGGCTAATGTTTAGCCGAAAGCTCATGGATTTTGACATCTTATAGTTTTAATGTTTTAAAACTGTGTTTTGATTTATTGCACCTCGATAGTAACGTAACTTATCAATGTGTTTACATTGTGCTTTATAAACTAATTACTTTAAAATAATATAGATTAATTCAAACATACAATAATACGTACATACGAAACTGAATAAATTAAATGATTTCAGCCTAAAATTGTATTAAAACCTAAATAGTAAAAAAAGTTCTACTTTGTCATAAGAAGTAAATTATTATAATACTTGTATACCGTAATTTACGGCGTATAATCCGAGGATCAAACAATCATGTTTCGACCCAGAAAATTTATTTTGTAAAATACAACTTACTAGATCGCTGTAAATATTTGACTTCAATTATTGAATAAAATTTATAAGTTGAAACAGAATTGTGTGATCCGCGGATTATACGCCAGAAATTACGGTAATTATTTTTTTAATTTATGTTTTGATAATTTCCATCACTAAGATATTTCTCTCCAATACAATATTTAAAACTTAAATTGCAAACATAAGACAACCTTTTTTAAAGCATATGAACACTGAGGCTGCCATGGGATTTACGGAACTTTTTATAATTCGATAACAAGTGAAATATGATGGCTTTTGAAATTATACTTGCAGAAAAATAACGTATGCCGTTACGAATTCCTTTTATATGCATTCTTGTTTTAGTTCAGCACGCTACCAAGCGATGGCCTGGCGTTGTCCCGCTCTGCATTCTCTTACCTTCATTCTGCCTAGCAGTTCCACCACCAAAAGATTGTTTACATTTTGGAATTGAAAAATTATTTTGTATTACAGTTTCAAAATGTGAAGTGAAAACTATCAGTGATATTTCAAACTAAAACAGATAAACTAAATCAGGAATCAAATTATTCACTTTAAATATTGCCATATAATAAAATAGTAAAAGAAATTTATTAACATGTAGCAATTAGAAACACTCTTAATTATTAGTTAGAAAACTCATTTTTATAACATAAAAACCATGTTTCTGGCATAAGGCATTAATGCTAAATGAGATGAATGTATTATTTTGCTTCTGCGGAGTTTCTACGACGACTGATTGGTTTGTAAGGTTGAATAGTGCTTTAATGAGTCAATAGTTCTTCAGAAAATTAGATTCATTGTAAATCTGCCAAACAAATGCGCCTGTTGGTTACACTAGACAAGAAGAACTTATTTTCCTTCTAAAAACATGAATAACTTTCTAAATATAAACCTAAATTACACGTTATTAGAAAAGGTGTACGAATCCAAATGAAAATGAATTTTCTACTTTAATTATAAATATTAAAGATTATTTAAGATTATTTACAATATATTGTTGAATTTTATTTTCATTTGAGTGTTTTGAACTTTAATTAAATTAGTTTGAATTCAAGAATTCATGTAAAAGCATTTTATAGGATTTAAATAATGTAATACTGACCCATTAAGTATTATAATATAAAAGTTAATGCATATTTATAAACCGTTACAAATAACACATTTTTTAAATCAGTAAATTGCAAAAATTTTCTATTATTCACATCCTGGTTAAAATTGAAATACTTTTTCCTTCTTTCTTTTTTTTATTTACTAATTGTTTTATAAATGAGGCCATATTTCAAAAAGCATTTCGTAGTTGTTTGCAACAGAGAGACATCTTTATCTTAAATATTGGGTCTAAATTACGTACATACTTTTTAAAATACATTTTATCATAAAGCAATATGATATGAAATATGGATTTTTCATACATTTTGTAAAAATATAAACGATAATCAACATTAATATTTCATATGAATTAATGAATTGATGCATTCAACGAAAATAGATGCCTTGTTACATATTCATAGGTAAAATATACATACATAGAACGTAATTATGTATAATCCATTTTGTAGTTATTATCAGGGCTTGGCAAATATGGTCGCCAGATCACCACTGGTGACAAAGTTATTTTAACTGGCCTATTTTTTTTTCTTTTTGTACAGAAATCGAATTAAGAAATGAGCACAAATGACATTTGTTCTCTCCCGAAAAAAATTGCTTTCAAGCTTCACTATTTCATTTGAAATAAGCCCCTCGGCAGATACAGATTTTGTAGTATCTAACTCTCCGGATGTTTGAAGCATTCGGCAATCAGCATTTTCTGAACATGCCGGAAAAATCAGCCTTTACATTATTTTTTATTTTTATTCTGAGCTGTATAATTTTGACGAAGTTCATTAGACATCTTATTTTATATCTTTCTATATATGTCTAGTATCATTCAAAATCATGTACTATTAAAAACTGCAACTAATAATCATAAACAATGCTCGTTATTTTTTTTCTCAATTACTTTATAAAAACTTTTATGTTTTTAGAAAATGCCGTAGGAGGGGATAGTATAAATATTTTTTTACTGACGACAAGAATGTCCTGCTCGCTACCAGGTTTGATCAAATTTGTAAAGCCCTGGTTATTCTAGTAATATAATTACATATATATATATTTTTTTGTTTCATCTTTTTTTAAATAAAATGTATCCTTAAATTCTGAAATTTTTTTTGTCTATGTCCAGATACACAAAGTATATTTAATCATCGTATAATTGATATAAGAGCAAAAATTCAAACAATCGTAGGAAACAGGGTTCAAATATTATGCAGCTGAAAACTTTCCTCAAAAATATATAAAACTCAAGAACTTAGGATGTTAAATATTCACTGTTATATAAAGATGCGAGGAAATCTGATTATAAGAGAGCTGCACAAGGAGATAGTGGAAAGCACGTATCTTATGCCAACAATATCGTTGTAGATGAGAGAGTCGATACAGAGGTCTTAATGACAGGTAAATCACATAAAAACAGAATTTATTATTTTATTATTTTTCTTAAAGACATTTTTTTTCTTTAAAGATTTTTTTAAGTCATACAGTGATAAAACCTTCTGCTTTTTATAACTATATAACTCCATGCGATAATATATAATAATCCAAACGACAAAAAATTTAATGTAGGAGTAATATGCAAAAAAACAAACAAAAAAAAACATGTTTTACATAGCTATAAAAATGTCATAGAATTTGATATGGACAAAACAATAATTAACATATGTTCAAGACCTTACTTAAATAAAGGATGTAATTTCAGAATGAATTTTAATATTTATTAATTTTCAAATAGGTTCCAAACTATTTATAAAGAATATTTTTTTTGTCTATACTAATATTATAAAGGAGTAATTCTTGTTTGTTTGTTTGTAGGGGGTAATCTCTGGAACTACCGAACCGATTTCAAAAGTGATGGTGGCAAATTGATGGTGACAACTCCTACTCCAACATAGGCTATATTTTATGTCGGTGCCACTAACCACAGGGGGTGCAGGAGCAAAAAACGTTCTAAAATTGCGATTTTTCAGTTATCACACTGGCTGTCAAGCCCTGAGAGCTTGGCAGCCGGTTCTGTATGTATGTATGTACGTACGTAATGCGATAACTCTTCATAGAAATATCCGTTTTCCTTCAAATTTTGATTACAGGTTCACTGTGTTAAGGCGCTTCCCCAACTAGTTTTCGGGATTGATTGGTTAAGTATAAAAGGGGGGGAACAAGGGGCTAATTCCCCCCACCCCTTAATTTATATAAATGAGTTTTTCATGCAGAATTATTCCGTTTTTCTTCAAATTTTGTTTATAGGTTCACTGTGTTAAGGCGCTTCCCTGACTAGTTTTCGGGATTGATTGGTTAAGTATAAAAGGGGGGGGAACAAGGGGCTAATTCCCCCCACCCCTTAATTTATATAAATGAGTTTTTCATGCAGAATTATTCCGTTTTCCTTCAAATTTTGTTTATAGGTTCACTGAGTTAAGGCGCTTCCCTGATTAGTTTTCGGGATTGATTGGTCAAGTATAAAGGGGGGGAACAAGGGTCTAATTCCCCCCCCCTTAATTTATATAAATGGGTTTTTCATGCAGAATTATTCCGTTTCCCTTCAAATTTTGTTTATAGGTTCACTGAGTTAAGGCGCTTCCCTGATTAGTTTACGGGTTTGATTAGTTAAGTATAAAGGGGGGGGGATCGGGGGGGGAGGCTAATCCCCCCCTTAATTTATATAAATGGGTTTTTCATGCAGAATTATTCCGTTTTCCTTCAAATTTTGTTTATAGGTTCATTGGGTTAAGGCGCTTCCCTGATTAGTTTTCGGGATTGATTAATTAATATAAAGGGGGGGGGGGGGGATCGGGGGGCTAATTCCCCCCCTTAATTTATATAAATGGGTTTTTCATGCAGAATTATTCCGTTTTCCTTCAAATTTTGTTTATAGGTTCATTGGGTTAAGACGCTTCCCTGATTACTTTTCGGGATTGATTGGTTACGTATAAAGGGGGTAACGGGGGGCTAATCCCCCCCTTAATTTATATAAATGGGTTTTTCATGCAGAATTATTCCGTTTTCCTTCAAATTTTGTTTATAGGTTCACTGTGTTAAGGCGCTTGCATGATAATTTTCGGGATTGATTGGCTGAGTATAAAGGGGGGAACGAGGGGGGGATAATCCTCCCTTAATTTATATTAATGGGTTTGTCACGCAGAATTATTCCGTTTTCCTTCAAATTTTGTTTATAGGTTCACTGAGTTAAGGCGCTTCCCTGATTAGTTTTCCGGATTGATTAGTTAAGTATTAAAGGGGGGATCGGGGGCTAATTCCCCCCCCCCCCTTAATTTATATAAATGGGTTTTTCATGCAGAATTATTCCGTTTTCCTTCAAATTTTGTTTATAGGTTGACTGTGTTAAGGCGCTTCCCTGATTAGTTTTCGGGATTGATTGGTTAAGTATAAAGGGGGGGGGACGGGGGGGCTAATACCCCCCTTAATTTATGTAAATGGGTTTTTCATGCAGAATTATCCCATTTCCTTCAAATTTCATTTATAGGTTCACTGTGTTAAGGCGCATCCCTGATTAGTTTTCGGGATTGATTGGTTAAGTATGAAGGGGGGAACAAGGGGCTAATTCCCCCTTATCTGTACTAATATATAAAGTAGTAAAGATTGTTTGTTTGTTTGTTTGTTTGTTTGTAGAGGGTAATCTCTGGAACCACTGAAGCGATTTTAAAAGTGATGGTGGCAAATTAATGGTGACAATCCCTGCTCCAACATAGGCTATATTTTATGTCGGTGCCACCACCCCCAGGGGGGTGCAGGAGCGAAAAACGTTCTAAAATTTCGATTTTTTGTATACTGAAGGAGATAGAAGCATCAAATTTGGTACGGTAGTTACTTATAACATGTAAATGCTCTCTAAGAACAAATTATAAAAACATTCGAAATTTAAAAGGGTGAGATGAGGAAGAAGCGTTCTAAAAACATTCTAAATTACAATTTCTATGGAATCTCTGAAACTACAGAACCGATTTCAAAAGTGATGGTGGCAAATGGATGGTGACAGTCCCTGCTCCAACATATGCTAAATTTTATGTCAGTGCTACTACCCGCAGAGGGTGCAGGAGCGAATAACGTTCCAAAATTATGATATTTTCAATACTGAAGGAGTTAGGAACTTGGCATTTTGTATGGTCGTTACTTACAAGATTTAAATGCTCTATAAGAACAAAGTCTAAAAAAATTCGAAATTTAAAAGGCTGAAATAAGCAAAAAATTTTCTAAAAACATTCTAAATTACAATTTCTATGGAATCTCTGGAACTACTAAAGCGATTTCAAAAGTGATGGTGGCAAATGGATGGTGACAATCCCTGCTCCAACATAGTCTATATTTTATGTCGGTGCCACTACCCCGAGGGGGGTGCAGAAGCGAAAAACTTTCTAAAATTGCGATTTTTGCGATGCTGAAGGAGCTAGAAACTTGAAGTTCGGCATGATTGTTATTTATAAGATCTAAATGCGCTCTAAGAACAAATTCTAAAGAAAAATGATCTAATGATTCTGCGATTTTTCAACTATTGAATTTCTAAAATTACCAAATTTCACCATAGAGTACCATAGCGAAACCTTCACGCGTAAAAAGATAATGATAAGGGCGACGTGTCCTGACGTGTATATTGGCTATAGCACGAGTCACAAATTATAGTATCCTTATTATTCTGTTAAAATATAAAAGTGAATTATGAAATGTCAATATTTTGTTTCATTAAAGGTTCGTTAAGAGAAATTGACCAGCGTAGCGGGCGTAGCTTGCTAGTATGTGTATAAAAGACGACTAGAATAAAAAATATAAATAACTATTTCATGTATTTTTTTAAGGAATATATCAAATACTAATAAGAGGCCTAATAACAAGGTATGTGAATAAATTATACTGATTAAAATATCTACTGTTCTAAAATTAATTAATTCTTAATGTTCTTAAATTTTCATTATGTATGCAGAGCTGGAACATTAATTTTCCGTTATTCCATTGATTTTATATAAAAATTTATGGTATTTATTTTAATTCATTTTTCAGACTCAATAATAAATTTAAAATTATTTCCGTGCACTTAAATATTCAGGCAGTTCACTTTCAATGTAAATATATTTACATTTTTTAAAAGTTCAGCGTTCTAATAATGTTTAAACAGTGTTGCATTCCCACAAAAAAATTACAGAACGTGATTCTAAAACCTTTTTTGTATAAATGTTTCTTTAACCAAATTTTAAATTTAAAAAAAAATATTGTCAGCGTTATTCATTGAAAAATTACCAAACAATTTCCTTGTTGTATCGGGATGTATTACATTAACGAATTTTTATGTTACAGATAATGCCTTTTCACTTTATTGTAATGAACATCCATTATTTACTTTATCTAGGTATAAAAATGATCATAGTTATTTTTTAAATACTTTTTCAGAATCCAGCAATAATTCTTATCGATATTCTGCTTACTAAAGTTATTATGCTTCAAAAAATAAATTTAAATACAATAATTGGATTTTTCAACAAGTCTCAGCTTTTATTTGTTTTAATATGATTAATAAACATGTTGATCGATCTCGAAAGCAATAATGGTTACGTTAATGTGTACAATATGTACTTAGTTTAGTTTCAACTAATGGATTAAAAATTTTGACTAATAACTAAAATAATACTTTAATGATATGCATATTCAATCAATACGTGATATTGTTTTTTCAAGTAACGTTAGAGTTTTAAATATATTGTAAATTGTTTTTATAGTTAATTATTGACTTGGATTACAAAAACAAGTATTTTACTTTATCGTATAAAAATATACTTATTATTTTACTGCTCTTTCTCATTATTTTGAGATACTTTGCAAAACATAAAAAAAAAATCAAATAGTCATTGTGGAATGTAAAGTGAAATCATTCACGTAATTTAGTGGCATTTGAAATATTTAATATTTTGTGTTTAGAATAAATACATAATTCTAACAATCATTATTAAAATTAGTTTTATTCGTTTGTGTTAATCATATTATACAATGTCTCTGAACTAAGAATAAACAAGAGAGAATGCATAAAATTATTTACAAAATAAAATCTATATATTTTTTTTAAATATAATTTAAAACATAATCCTATAAATATAAATAAGTACATCTAATAGTGGTGTAAAAACTTATGCAATACCAGCTTATATTTTTATTTTATTTCTTTTAGCTGCTATATAATTAAACATAGTTAAAATATATTTCAAAATTTAAAAATGTGTTTCGCAAAATTTTACACATAAGAAAGTATGGTTTAAATTTTAACATATTAAATTAAGTTGAAATTTACTTTAATTTAATATTTTACTGTAAATCCCTTTATTTATTTTTCCTTTTAGCATCACTTAAAGTGAGCATAACAGCTGGAAAAAGAAAAAAAAGCAGCTGAAGAAGAGGAATTTGTGATTTTTAATTGTTCAATAAAAGAACATTATGCACATTCAGTTACGTTAATAGAAGATTTGAATCCATCAGTTCTATACAGCATAAAATTTTATCTTTGCAGATGTTTTATACAATTGTTTGGCAACATGAGGAAAGACAAATGATTGTATTAATACTTTGTAACGAATAACGTTTAAATGACAGAAGGAGGTGCCGACCTCAACACCGGAGATTAGGAGATATTTTGAAGTTATATATTTTCTGACGTGACTGTTGATATAATGATACTGTATATTTTTTAAAAGATCCTGCCTAATTATACATGTGGATGAATATGAAATGTTTAAATCGACAGATATGGTTGATAAATTGACATCACGAGTGAAAGAATGAAAGTTGACTGATTTTGCACGCAGACGAATTAATAAAGCAATGTTTTTAAAATATTGGACTTTATATTGAATAATGTATTTTTTGTTATATATTTGTTAAATTTCAATACAACACAAAGTATATATATATATATATATATATTGCTGAATGTGATGATTTATTTATTTTTATTTTATAAGAATACTGTTGATAAATAAATATAATGTCTTCTGTGAATAATATTTAATAAGTAAAAAACAATAATGATTTTAGACAATAATGAATTGGAATAATTTTATAAAATGAACCGAAAATATGGAAGAATCGTATAGAATTACTGAAACGTACACTGGTCGGCATGTTTTTCTGAGTGGGATAAATTATACACACTTGCGTCGTCTTATTTTTAGAATATTATATAAAAATCAATAAATATGCATTTCATACAAAATCAAATAAAACAGCATTATTTAAATCTGGACTATGATAAAATCATTAAGTCATCAAAAATATAAAGTTAAAACGTAAAATGGAAGTAATCGATTCTTATATTTTTACAAATAATAGAGTATAGATTAAATTTAATTGAATACATAGATAGATTAATGAAATCAAATGCACAGGAAAACAAAATCATGCTATTTTGTAATTCTTACAGATAAATGCATTATTCTTGCACATGCACAAGTTGCAGAATATATACAATTCAAACACAATATTATTTCGCATAATCATCAATCGCACAACGTTGAATTGTTTTCATAATTTTTTTTTAATATATTCTATTACAGAGCTAAATTGTCCTATTACATAAATATAATTTTGCACATTGTATACGTGATGTCGACAAGTTTTTGTTTATATTTGATGAAACAAAACGTTGAGATATATTTGGTGATGCATTTGGATCGATAGTATGAGACGGAGCACATGTATTATTATAAATGAAAAATATTCAAGTTATTCACACTTTAACTTATATGAAGCTGTAGGCAATGTGAATTTCTAGTAAAATAGAAAATGTTAATCCTTTCTAAAATTTGATATTTATGAAGCTTATCAAATTTCGAAAAGAAAGTATTTTTATATTTACAAAAAATGCTTCAATGAAAAGATATATTTACGAAGTCAGGAATATCGAGGTTGATGAAAATTTACTCCAGTAGCTTAGCATTACTAACATGGCTTACGCTTAACACAAGCGGAACTAATTATGTTAAAAACTGCGGTTATTTCTTCTCGGCCAATACTACCCAGCAAAAGTAAATAAATAAATAAATAAATAAAATAAAATAAAGCATATCGACAGAGATTAAACGTTGAACTACTGCTATGCTGATTTTATTTCCACTGACTAAACTAAGGAGGATCCAATAGATATAATACTCATAAATGATGTCACGTGAAGCCGTCCTTCCCTGACTCCACCATATATAGAGTCATATTTTCCTGGAGACTACTATCGGTCAAATATGGCGGACGTAGGAGAGGAGACAAAAGAAATCGTTTTCCGTTTACAAACTTTTTCCAGGTGAAGTTTGGCATGTTTACTCCTCTATTTTATATCCTTCTAGAACTAAAGATATTTACGACATCTGTAGAATGTTGTTTCAGTTTGTAACTGGAGGGAGAAAAACTCGCTACGAACAGACGTCGGAATGAACACCGATATTTGCTATGCTGCCGGTGGATTCAATGTGTAGGGTAATGCCACTCCTTCATATGCAACGTCAGTGTAACTGCAGAAAGCGTTTGGCTGGGAAAAGCGTTTATTTTAAAAGCACGGAAACCGGCTGCTCTTTTAATTTATAGAGCATTGCCTGCCAGTTAAAAGATGCGATTTCAACTGCCAAATCAAAAAGGGGATCTTATTGTGAAATTATATCCACTTTGTATAATCTCCCTACCCCCCTTACGATTCGTTAAATAGATTATCGTATCCGTAGGTAATATATGACATTGGCACGCTAATCCAAACAATGACTTTTATTGACACTTGATTTTTTTATATAATGAATTTTTATTGATTCTTGTTAAGTAAATTAGAAAATTGTCCCTTTCACAAAAATAATATTTGAAATGTTAATGAATAGCGAAACTGAATTCAATTAAAAATGCTGTGTTTCACTCAATTGTTTTATTCAATTAAAAATTCATAAGCAGTCAATTTATTTATAAAAAAGTACACAGAGGTTCTTTGATTAAAAGCGAGCTTTAAGATTACCTCTTGAAATGCAAAATCTGCTGCGGACATTTCGAATTCGCTAAGCTGTCTTACTGTTACCCAATAATTATCACAGAATGTTTTTCAAATTATATAAAACCCGTGATTATTACAAATATAAAAAAAAGCTTTAATATGGAATTAGATATTAGGTAAAATTTAAATTAATTGAAAGACTTGAAAAAAATATATATAAACTCGGTTTATGGTGTCAGATGCCGCCATCCGAAATATCTACAAGAGTTCACGCCATTTCATCCGGACAAGGGTCCATTCTTCCTCCAGACCCCTATCTCTCATGGCTGTTTTCATATCATACATCCAGGTCTTTCGTGGTCTTCCTCGTTTCTTCTTTTGGTTTGTTCTGTAATTAGATGCGATTTTGGGTAGTCGCTCGTAATTCATTCTTTTAACATGACCATACCAGATTAATTGTTTCTTTTGGAGATCGTCCAATATGGTTCCCTTTATTTTTATCATTTCATTTATTCTTTCATTTCTTATTCTCTCTATTCTTGATATCCTGCACGATCTTCTTAGGGCATCCATTTCTCACTGTTTCTAATTTCTTTCTTTCATTCTCCATAATTCTCCATCCCTCTGCTCCATATAACAAAATTATCTTTACTATAGAATTGTATATATTATATTTTATTTTCTGGAGATTTCCTCACTCCACCAAATAGAGTTTAAAAGTTTTACAGCCTTTCTTCCTTGGCAGATTCTGTATTTAATTTCCTGTGAGTCTATGCCTTCTCTATTAATGTCTACACCAATTTATCTATAATACTCACAGCTTCATATTTTTATGTTATTGTTTAAATTTAGTTCTATCTCATTTCCTCCTATACATAGGTATTTGGTCTTACTAACGTTCATGTAGAGTCCCCAGTTCTCATATTATTCCTTAATTTTTATCGTCATTTTCTCAAAATCATTTTTATTTTTTGCAATTATAACTTGATCATCTGCAAATTGCAAAGTGAAAATTGATTTTCCATTCACATTAAGTCCCATTCCTCTGCAATTTTCTTTCCAAATTTTCAATGCTTCTTCAACATAAATTTTAAAAAGTGTTGGGGAGACACAACATCTCTGCTTGAGTCCTTTATCTGTTATTAAACTTTTGACAGTCTTTGGTCTATTTTAATCTTTGTTTTTGATTGTCTGAAAAGCTTTTGAATTGCACCAATAATATTTTGATTTATATTCATTCCCTTTAATACATTCCATAATTTTGCGATTGGAACTTTATCGTATTCCTTCGTAAGATCAATAAATAGAAGATGAGTTTGATTTTCCATCGCCATTTCTTATTCAACAATTTGTTTAAGATAAAATATATTATGCATACATGATCTTCCTGCTCTAGATCCACTCTGCTCTTCGCTTTCCTTCGTTCTAATTTCTTCCTTAATGAAATCTTTTAAGATTCGTCCATATAGTTTACTAAACGTTTCTGTTACAGTAATGCAACGATAATTTTCACATTTTTGTCGTTCTCCTTAATTATATATAGATGTTAAATATCCAATTCTCCATTCCGCAAGTTTTTCTTCTCCGTTTAAACATTTTTCGAATAAGTGTGTAATTAATTTGAGCAATTTATCGTTTCTATTTTTGATCATCTCGGCTGCTATGCCTCCAGGACCACTTGTTCTTTGATTTTTTTATTTATTAATTGCTCATTTAACTCTCTGAAGTTCCGGCAATGTAGGTTGTCTCAAAGTTGTCTTCTTTTTTCTTTTCAATATATATATATATATATATATGATTTACTTGAAATTCATTTCTTGTTTCCGTAAGCAAAGTTTTATAATACTCTTCCCATTTCTTAAAAGATTTTCCCTGCCATGAATTACTTTTAAATATATTCTTGTTTCCGTAAGCAAAGTCTTATAATACTCTTCCCATTTCTTAAAAGATATTCCCTGCCATGAATTACTATCTTCTTTTCTAATATTCTAAAAAATTGTCATGCCTCTGTACATCGTCTTCCTCCTATATACGTCTCAATTCCTCTGCATTTTCTATCCCAATATGTTCCTTTTTTCTCTAGTACTAATTTCATACTTTCTTTTCTAAAATTTCTGTAAAGCTTTCTATCATCTTCCTATTTTGAACTCATCCATCTAATATAAGTTTCTTTTTTCTGTTGTACAGTCTTTTCAATGTCTTTGTCCTACCAAACATTTTATATATAATGCACCAAAATATATAATAATTTAAAATTACACAAGCATTTAGAATGTACAAAAAAATTATCCTACGACTCAATATTTTAATGCTACATAAAGAAACGAAATAATTCATAAATAGCTGCATTTATATGTGAAACGCAATAAAAATATTGCAATATATTTAGAAAATATTATTTATCCCAATTAAGATCTTTTTTCTTACAAATATCAGAAATATATAAAATATCCTAATAGGTAAAATAATTTTTTTTCGATATTTCTCATTTGTTTACAGCGAAGATTTAAAAAAAACAAAACATTCATATATAATTGTTTACAAATTAACAATTTCATCAACTGCCATTTAAATATTCATGGTGTGTTGAAAAAAGTAAAAAAAAAAAAAAAAAAAAAACTGCCAACAAGGAACATTCTGTATTCAAAGGTAAAATATATTTAAACTATATGTTTTTGTTTTTGTCAAGTATTTTTAGAAGTAAAATACTGCGACATGCAATATTATTGCCGTTTTTCCCGCTGCTTCATAGCATCGAATTCAGAAGTCAGTTATTATCACAACTATTTCGTAGATAAAAAGGAAAATAATGCATAAAAAGAAGGAGATAAGTCCCGACATCAGCAAAGGGGAAAAATAAATGACATATCATGCCACAAAATGTCTTACTATCTCAATTATTTTTAACAATACAACTTATGCACAATTATAATTTTCTTAATGCCTTTACATCCCACAAAAATAATACCATGGTTGATTCCCATAAACACACGATATATAATTAAAAAAATGTAGAAACACACAAGTTAAACTTCAACATGCGATAAATTTCTTTTAAAGGCGAATTCATTTTTTTTTCTTATCCAAGTAAAATAATTTAGGTGCAGGTGATTTTAGGGTACTTACTGTAAAATATTTCAAAGGTAAACTAAAATAAATCTCAAGATAACACTTTAGTAACTTATTCATATTCTCCAGGAAGTTATTAAAAATATACATAAAAGCATCTCACACAATAACTTAATTTTCTAATATAATTTTGATCAATGATGCAAAGGAAATCCAAATACGCATGAAGCGTTTTTGTCTAAACTATATTTGTAATAATGTCGTCATACTGTGTGGCTCATATTTGAAAATCTCTGAGTAGGTTTACTGTTTTCGAAGGTTCAAAAACTTTTAGGGGTGAAAGTTTCGTCCGTAGGAGTGGAAGGACAAAAAACTGCGATAATTCTCATAATGTCCGATTACACAGCAGAAAATTGGCAAGAAAATAAAATGCCGGACTGACACTAAAATAAAGTTTACTGACCAGTTACCCTGGCAATAGGACTGAGCCGAGACCGGTTGCAGAGTGTTTCTTATCTCAGCCACACAGTACATTAACTTTCGAAATTGAAAATTAAATTATAGTATGAAATTTAGAAATAAGGCTATTAATATATTAGAAAAAAAAATTAACAATTAATTTTAGGTGACAGATTAATTTATAATTATTCAGGTTTTAGGAAAAACAAATTTTGATCTATATTTTATATGACACAATATATATATATATATATATATATATATATATATATATATATATATATATATATATATATAATATTTCCAAATTTTAATATTTCCAATTGTTGTCTGGTAATAATTCAGTGTACCTGGATGATTCTACTGATCTTAGCATTATGCCAGTAGAATTATGAAACACTGAATTATTATTTAAAACACATATGGGTGCATCCAAGCTGATGAGTACATGTGCATGTGTTTTTTCATATCCAATTCATATTTAATTCTCATGTGGTCCAATTTTCCATTGTATATGGTTCATATTTAATTTATTAATCCATTTGTATTAATTGCAACTCCAATTTATAATTTTTTTCCCTTTCTCTCTATTTCTTTTTTCTTTTTTCAATGTTATTTAGGTATGAGTAAAATTTGGCCAATTACCATTGAAGCACAAGCTATGGTAATATTATGTTTGCACATGTTAATTATTAGCTATGTGGTATTCTGTATACACAATATCATTTATTATCTCTTTGGAGATTTAAGTAGAATGATAATAGAACTTGATATGTTTTTGGAAATTCATAGATATTATAATTATTTAACATTCTATAAAATTATGCTGCATTGCGCAAATTGGTATGGAATGGTTTTTACATATTCTTTTCAATATTCTTTTCAACAATTAGCTAGTTAATATATTGATTTTTATATGATACCATAATTTAGCCTAATTGGCTCACAAATCACTTTGATTAATTCTGTTTGAAATACATAGTTATTATAGCTGCATTGCGCTTTAAATGGTGTATTTAATAATAATTTAATAATAATAATATTTTAGTATTACTATTATTTCTTGGTATCATTTGTTTATCTATTGAATTTTCAAAGGCATCTTTATAAAATCTTATTCAGGTTCTATTGATTATTATTTTTTTTTTTTACCAACATTAATTTTGTACTGACTTATGACTGCTAGGGTTTTTTATATTGTTGTCTTTTGATGTTAGTTTGCTTAATGGGACTTTATGTATATATGTAAATAGTTTTATTATATAGCTTTATTATATTTAATCAAGTATTAAACAGTCAATCTTAATTTTTTTTTTTTTTTATGGATATTCAAGTAATAATAAGATTGATTCATAACAATTTTTTTAAATATGTTATAGATATATTTAATATGTATTTCTTGCAATTTTTATTGCTATCAAACAAATATGGCAGTTATTAGTAAAATGTTAGATACTGGCAATTTAGGCCTTGGTGGATCCAGGACTAATGCTCGGTACAGGAAGATTATTAGGGATCTTCCTGGATCGTTATCAGATAACCTATTCTATTGTCCCAAGCCTGTACTATGTTTTCGAGAGTGTGAATCTAAGCGTTGTCTTACATGTCCATTAGCTGATAAGTCACAGATTTCAAATAACAATCTTAATTTGGTAAAATTTTGCAAAGCATACAATGTAATCTATTCATTGAAATGCAATTCGTGTAACATAGAATTTATAGGACAGTCTTGTCAAAAATTACATATGCGGCTAAATTTACATCGTTCTCATATTGATAAATATAAAAATTCTAAATTTCAAACAACTCATAATATTGAATATACTCATTTCAAAAATCATGATTTTAAAAATATTACTATTAAAATACTTAAAATACAAAAAAAATTTACTGAACGACTTTTTCTAGAATCTAAATATATAAGACATTTTAATACTACATATCCTTATGGATTAAATCAATTAGTATACAAAAAATCACATCCTGTATTTTCAGATTTAACTAAATATGAAAATTATAAAAATCTTTATTCCGGATTAAATTTTTCAAACTTAAAAAAAACTTCAAGATCTGGTAGAGGTAAACATAATAACAAAAAATACACTGATGATATTGTGATTCAACAGGAGCTTGATAATCTTGAGGCACAATTTTGTATTGATTATTGTTGGCTTGCTATAAGAAAACATGTTTTTAGTATAAAAAAGAAATATATAAACCAATATTTCAAGGTATTTAAAAAGAATCAATATTCTCCACATTTTTGTGATATCTTTTATGATATTCTACATTATAGAGCAAACCTATTAAATACAAGTCTTTCTAATAAACCTAAATATAAAACTAATAATACACAATTAATTATAAATTTTTCCAATCATGTATTTAATAATATAAATTTACACAATATAATAAACAACATTAATAATAATTTTCCAATAAAAAATTTTACCATTCACAAGACATATAAATATAATCGCACACTTGGACGTAAAATTTTTAATTACAATTCTTTTGCAAAAAATTTGGTCTCTTCAAAGAATTACCCATGTTATTGTAATGACCCAAAATATCAAAAGTATATAAATACAACACATGGTCATATCATTACTGGTGATCTTAATATTGTAGAACAACCTATTTTACAAAACTTAATGCATAATGGCACAAAATTTCGTCTTCCATATAAGTGTAATATCAAATCCATAATATTGCAGTTTATTCAAGATATTGATTTGTTTATATATAAAATTGCTGTTGATTACAATAAACCAATCGAATATTTCAGTGAATGGAGATTTTCTGTAATTGATAAATTAAAAAATGAAATTATAAAAAATTATCATCATATTACACATGCAGCTTTTAAAAACATAAATAAACATATATCAGAATTACAAAACAAATTTATAATTACTTATGTATATAAATCTCCAAATAATTATGCTATCATTTGTAAAGAATACTATAAAGTGTTAATTCACAATGCAATCAACACAAGTAATATTTTTAATAAAACTAAATTAAATATTGAAATAAATAACAGAAAATTATTAAATTATCACAAATTACTAAAAATCAAATGTAATAATTTTAATTATGCTTACCTTGTTATAATTCCAAAATTTCATAAAAATCCTATTCAATTTCGCACAGTTACCATCGGTTGTAACACATATAATAAAAATGCAAGCAATTTACTACTTAATATTTTAAAGCAGATATATGATATTGTTAAAACATAATAACCAACATTGCCTAAAAAATAGTTTTCAACTCATTAATAAAATACATAATATCAATCCGGTAAAATTCATAAAAACATTGGATTTTAATGATTTATTTAATAACATTGATATAAAAGACTTACATAAAACAATGTGTATATTATTTAAAGAATTTAAATCTCAATTAAAATTAAAAGAACATATTTCAGTAAATTTTTTTAAAACTTTACTAAATTTTACATTGCATAATAATTACATTATATATGACAATATTATCTATAAACAATGCCAGGGAATTCCGCAGGGCGGAACCGCATCTAGTATTCTCTCTGACCTTTACTTATATTATTATGAAAGAAATATAAGTCCGAACAATGATTATGTATTTTATCGCTATATTGATGACATTATCATATTTTATTTCAATGAAAAAAATTGCACATCACCACTCAATTTTTATCCTACTCAGCTTAAATTAAGCGAAAATGATTTAATTAATTAATAATAATATAAACTTTCTTGACTTAAAAATTAATATTACTAATAATTATAAATTAATTTTTGATATTTATGATAAGAGATTTGATTTCCCATTTAAAGTAAATATTTTTACCAATTTTGCTTCATGTTTACATAAATCTGTTTATAAAAATATAATTATCAATTATCTACATCGTATAAAATACTTATGCTCAGATATAAATAAAAACAAAAATATTAGATATATTCGAGATCAAGCAAAAATATATGGTTATCCAATTTTTATGATAAATTCAATCATCAACTCTTTTAAATAACATTTATTATATAATTTAAATATAAACATGGTATGTAATAAATTATTGTTTTAGTGTACGATAACATATAACAAAAGATATAGAAAATAATAATTATAACATACATTATTACAATTATAACATATTAGGAAATTTAATATTTAATATTTTTTTCAACATTATATACACTTTATATAGAAAATTACAATTATAACATACATTATTACAATTATAACATATTAGGAAATTTAATATTTGATTGAACATTATATACACTTTGTATAGTTGTGATTGTGCGTTGCCGATCACCTCTGTTTAAGGTGTTATTGATGTACAGTTTTCATATATTTATAAATTAACTTATACAATAACAAATTAAATTATACATGGATAACATTGGTGAATATAACTCATAAACATATCTATTTGCAATATATATAAATATAAGTATATATAGTTTTTATTTTTGTCTATGGATAATTAAATTTAACAAGTATT
Organism: Maratus michaelseni; assembly: GCA_963931845.1. Taxonomy (NCBI): domain Eukaryota; kingdom Metazoa; phylum Arthropoda; class Arachnida; order Araneae; family Salticidae; genus Maratus; species Maratus michaelseni. Next base: position 194,162,566 of record OZ007593.1, on the reverse strand, counting down.
TTAATTACTGCATTGCATTAATTTGATTAAAAACAGTAGTAATACTGTTAATTATCAATTTTATAAATTTTGAGATATTTTGAATTGTTTATGAATTATTTAATTAGATATTTAAATTAATCTATGAAATATAAAATATATTTACAATGTAGTATAAATTAAACATTAATTATTTAATAACAAGTCTAATATATATTTAAGTAGTAGTAAAAATAAAACATTAATTATTTAATAATATGACTATAATATCAGTGGATTAACACAGCTGGCAGCAAAAACAATTTGAATTAAAATAATATATCTTTTACATAATATATTCTTGTTAAGAATATCTGAAATGCTGTGCAAGTTGAATGAATTCCTTGTAGATTTATTCATATAGTAGTATTATATTTTATTTGAATTTAAAGTAAAACTACAAGTTAGTATTGTTTTTTAAAGTTTATTTATATAATTAAATCTAATGAAGCGAGTATGTAACTAATAAAGTGGATATCTAACTAAATATTAATTAGGAATTATTATAATACCAATAGATGGCGACATTTTACCTTTCAGGTAGTTGTTGATAATATTGTTAATATTATATTTAATTTAACTATAGAGGGAGCTATTGATTGTATATTAATTTTACTTTCAGGAATTAAAATTGGATAGAGTAATATATATTCACGGATATAATTTTGTTATAAGTGTATTAAAACCAGAATTATTTTGTGTGTTTTTGAATGATTTTGTGTTTGAGTGTCATCGATGGGGTTGTGTTTTAAAAAAAGTGTGCTCTCAACTTGTCTTTCAAATCATTTCTCTCAACTCGACTTAGTCAACATGTATGATGCATTGCCATGTGGATGTGAATATTATGCAGAAGTTGTGAAATTTTAAGGATTCTGTATAATTATTGTGTGTAAAATATTTTATCTACACTTTACGCGTTCATATTTCCAATTTTATTATTTCAATAACTGTTATCTCGTGGTAATTTCGTGAGGTGTTAAATACAGTTTATGGGATAATCGATGTGAGTGAAATATATTGTATATTCTTAATGGTTTTTTATTTTCTATTTAAATATTTCCAAATTTTAATATTTCCAATTGTTGTCTGGTAATAATTCAGTGTACCTGGATGATTCTACTGATCTTAGCATTATGCCAGTAGAATTATGAAACACTGAATTATTATTTAAAACACATGTGGGTGCATCCAGGCTGATGAGTACATGTGCATGTGTTTTTTCGTATCCAATTCATATTTAATTCTCATGTGGTCCAATTTTCCATTGTATATGGTTCATATTTAATTTATTAATCCATTTGTATTAATTGCAACTCCAATTTATAATTTTTTTTATCTTTCTCTCTATTTCTTTTTTCTTTTTTCAATATTATTTAGGTATGAGTAAAATTTGGCCAATTACCATTGAAGCACAAGCTATGGTAATATTATGTTTGCACATGTTAATTATTAGCTATGTGGTATTCTGTATACACAATATCATTTATTATATCTTTGGAGATTTAAGTAGAATGATAATAGAACTTGATATGTTATTAAAATTCATAGATATTATAATTATATATATATATATATATATATATGTGTGTGTGTGTGTGTGTGTGTGTGTGTGTAATAATGAAGTAATAATAATAATAATTAGGCTGGTGGGATTATTGAAGAGTCTTTTGTAAAAAACTATACTATTTTAATCTCTGGAGTAAAACACAGTTATATATACAGACTAATTACAGGTTGTATATAAAGTTAAGGGAAATAGGGGCTGATTCTGCCGCAGTTATCGGCATTTAACGCATCCTTCCGATATCAGACCGGAGCTAGGCCGTCTGCCCAAAGCCAATCGGACACGTCAATCTCCAAAGTAAATCTGACGATAATCTTAATATTCCGTTCCCAGGCCAGAGAGGCGAAGTCCTTTAGTCATCATCTTTATTGTGAATCGTTATTGCTGACCTAATGAGTTTCCGTGGGAACTCGGGCCGCATCTCTACTCGTTGCGGTCGGCATGTTATGGGAACTGCAAAACCACATGCATCCCATTCACACTCGGCTGTCCGACATGTGTGAGCCCACGCACACGTCCGACCAAGATTAACAACGAGAGGGTAAAAGAAAATTTAACAACAAAAAAAACGAAATTTTTCATAAATCTGAAAGCCAAAGAGAAAATTTTTCTATAAAACAGAAAAGGAAAAAAATAAATTTAGACTTGTCCGTTATGAATACTTAGCCTGGACTGCACTACACTAAAAAAAGATAAACACGTCTTAAGAAGAAAAAAATGATAAAAAAATAGAAAACGTCGTTCATATCTAACATACAAAACATATTTCGTCTTTTGGAGTCGTCTTTTAAAATGTCGTCTTTAAATCTCCTTTTCGTCTTTAAATCGTCTTTAAAATGTAACATTCGTTCCATTTATTCGTTTTAAGTAGAAAGTAGATAAGATACTTTCTAAAAAAATAAAAAGCAAAAAATCGCAAAATAATAAAAAGATTCGTCTTAAATAGTGCAGCAGTCAAATAAACTAAAAAAAAATAACTTTCGGTTATCAGGGAAGAGGGGGGGGGGTTGCAAAACAAATATTTCAAATATCAATTGAATCAAACATTTAAAAATATATAAAATAAAGTTGTCAAATACATAAAATACAGATGCATTAACAAAACACTACATAATAGCTGAAGTTGAAAACATTAACATAAAGATGTGTAGATAAAATACTTTATATCAGTAGAAAAAAAAATCTCAGTGAGTTTTGGTGAGTCAAATTCGCGTAATTACGTCTTGGTCACAATTTATTCACAAACATGTTGATGGAAAAAAATAATAAAAGTTACTCCATCAGAGTTTTAGTTGCTGTCCACTATTAAAGAAAATGCGATAAGTGACGTTCTTGACTCACTGGGAAAAAGAAAAGAAAATACGGCTTGAAGTTGCATCTGCCAATTTACACATGAAGAAGAAGTAATAGTAAAAAATATATACCGCTTGGCCCATTCAGTTCCACGCAGATGTGAATAAGATGAAAACAAAAAAAAAAAAAGATTGTAATTCCCTTTACGTCGGTGACGTATGGGTTCATTGATGATAACACAGTCTTACGAGTAATGAATCACTAAACATAGATAAATAAGAATACTGAAGATGCAGTCGTGAGAGGATCTCCAACAAGAAAAAAAACACTTGGATTCCATCAAATTATTTCTTTAAAAAAAATTAATGCAATCTGCCCTAAAACAAATTCATTAGGTTTGCATTAGTAAAAAGAAATTTTATTATTTCTGTCTGCCAGTATTCTTTAGTTTATTCACAATGCACATAGAACTAAAAAAAAAAAAAATTAACAGCTTGACAAAAAAAACCACTCAAGCATTGACACCATATTATAATAAATCGTAACACTTAAAAATAAGGTGAAACAAGAAAAATGACAGTTTCGCAGTCCGATAAACTCCATTTCGTAATAAATATGGCTCAGAAAAAAAGAACACTTGAGTCCACAGAAAAAAAAATAATAATAATCACTTGGCGAATGAAAATGTGCACTTTTCAGTCGATGCGTTCACCATTTTTTCCCTATTTTTCTTGCGTCGTTTCCTCGATTTTGCGCGTTTAATAAATGGACTAGGTGAGATGCAGAAATATGCCGTTATAAACAGTATGAAATATTCTTCAAGAGCGACGGAAACTGCAGATCTATCATGAATACACTTATGGGATTCCTTTGTGAAAAAAAATATGGTGAGTAAACCGCATATTACCAACATCAGAAAATTGTTGGTAGATGTTGTCTTTTGTATAGGATTTTAGTAACGAGGGCAATTAGTGGATTGTGGCACTTGAGGAAGCACAATTTCGGTATTTACTGGTGTATTCGGAACTGCGGGTTTCATCACAACACTGTCTTGCCTGTGATCTAGTTCCACGTTGCGTACACTATCACAAACGGTGATACAGTGGACAGATATTTTGGCTGGGGGTAGTTTTTGGAGTGAGATGCCGTTAGGATCACACGTAAGTGTTCCTTGTGAAATTATGTCTCTACCGATGATAAGAGGAAGACTCATGCGAGGAAATTCAATAACATAAGCTGTGGTGGTATAGGCATTCTCATCTATATGGATAGTTGCACTAAACGATCCTATTGGTTTTACGTTGCCATTATCGAATCTCGTGAGTTGTAAGTTTGTTTCGGTTAGTGTAGGGGAGCCAAGTAATCGGTAGAAGTCTTGTCGTACAGCTGTTATATGACTACCCGTATCAAACAATCCATCTATCGCTAAATCAGCAATTTTGACTAATTTTGTCATGTTTTTACGGGGTTTATCCAATTCCACTGCGCGAATTTCGGGGGGAAGGGTGCTGGTGTTTGACACTTTACGACGGGTTGTCTGAGTGCATTGAGTACTCTTATGTCCGAAGGTGTTGCATGCAAAGCACTTAACTCCTTCGTTTTTATGCACACAGTGTTTTCCAAGATGCCCGATTTTTCCACAATCGTAGCAGGTCTTTTTCGGCGCTCTTTCGGCGTGTAAAGATTTAGTAACAACATGGGTAGGCGGTGGCTGTGACTGGCGATAGTGGGGACTTTGATCGCAAATTTGTTGATAGGTATGCAGTTTATATTTGAATTCAGTGAGGGTGTGGCAGCCAAAAAGAATTGCTTTATTAGTAGGATAATCTCTGATACCTGTGATAATATAATGCATGAGCGATACATCGTCTATGTTAGCTCTTTGCGCAATTTCTTTCATAACAAGAAAATATTCGCTCATTCTTCCATTGGGTTTACAAGTACGTGTAGCTAACATTTCATGATTTTGCGCGGGGGAGGAGATGTGTGCGAATTCGCGTATCAAAGCTTGTTTTAATGCTGCATAGGATGTTAATGCAGGCTCACTTCGGACGAACAATAACGCGGTACCTTTCAGAGCTCTTTCAACGAAAAGAAATTTTTGTAAATCGTTAAGTTGAAATGTTAAAGCCAATCCTTCAAATCTTTCGAACCATTGTAAAATATTTTCTACTGGTTTACCGGAAAAAGGTGTAATTAAAAGTCAGTAAAAGAAATTGATTGACGTGGTACATAACGAATGTCACTTGGCGTAATCGGGAGAACGGATTGTGTGTTTTGTGAAGGCCCACTTGAAAAGTTAGACGATGAGTTGAATCCTAAGGCATTATGAGAGTAATTTTCATCGTGATTCTCAATTTCTTAGTCACTTTGTAACAGTGAACTCTGAAATATGTCTAAAAACGAAAGCGCTTCAATAATGCGTTTTGAAATTTCATTTTTATCGCCTGTAATGTCCACACATAATAAATTTGCTATTGAAATTAGTTGAGCCAAGGGGAAGTCACTAGAAGTTGAAGTAACTTTTTCTTAAAATTCTGTAGTACCTACTTCAAAAGTGAAGCCAGTAAAAGCTCTTAGATTTTTTCGATTACTGCGAGTCTGATCCGAATTAAATACAAGCTTATTCAACAATTTAATGCGTTCGGCTCTTGCGGAATTAATTTGAGCGAGAACCGGCTTTATTTCTTGTAAAAGCATGATTAATTAAAAATAATCAAAGGTGTATTTCTATTCGTTTTATCGTGCAATACGATGCTTAAAAAATGAGCTACTAAAGCTATTTGTTTCATTCAGAGGGAGGAAAAAAAAACACAGATTCTATTCCGAATCAACTTCGCTCAAAAACAGATGTCAGCCAGATAAGAAAAATATCGGTCCACTTTCCGTTCATCGGATTTTTCAAACAGTTTACAGATGTTTTATAGACGGAACGTCGTTAAGTTACATTTCAAATTAATAGAAATTCCACTTACTTCTAAATAAGTTATCCATAGCAATAAACACATAAATACTTGCATCTTGGAGAGTTAAAAAGAAAAAAAATATATATCTACTTGTATTTTAATGACGTTGAAGAAAAAGCGAAATGATTCACACTCTGTGTGACACAGATTTTCGGAGTAAAAAAAAACGCATTCATCTCTTATCTGCGAAAGGAAATTCAGCTGGTCGAAAACAGATTTCTTCTTCTCGTCTTTTTTGTTTTTCCCGACAGCGGAAAAATTCTAGGGCATTTTAAAATATGTTCAGTGTCCGGGGCTGTCTAGGGAGATATTAAATAATTGGTTGCGAATTCTGGACCGGCTGATGCGCCCATTTAATAATGATGTAATAATAATAATAATTAGGCTGGTGGGATTATTGAAGAGTCTTTTGTAAAAAACTATACTATTTTAATCTCTGGAGTAAAACACAGTTATATATACAGACTAATTACAGGTTATATACAGGGTTAAGGGGTAAGGGGTTGATTCTGCCGCAGTTACCGGAATTTAACGCATCCTTCCGATATTAGACCGGAGCTAGGCCGTCTGCCCAAAGCCAACCGGACAAGTCAATCTCCAAAGTAAATCTGACGATAATCTTAATATTCCGTTCCCAGGCCAGAGAGGCGAAATCTTTTAGTCATCATCTTTATTGTGAATCGTTATTGCTGACCTAATGAGTTTCCGTGGGAACTCGGGCCGCACCTCTACTCGCTGCGGTCGGCATGTTATGGGAACTGCAAAACCACATGCAGTCCATTCACATATATATATATATATATGTATATATATATATATATATATATTTAAAACGCTAAGCGTTTTTTTTCGACAGTCTGTGAGAACAAACTACTGCATCAAAATACATCATTCTTTTTTTAAATGAAAGATATTTGGTCGCAGATTTGTTATTGTACATTCATTTGTTCTAAATTTTTATTAATTAGCCGTAGTTATAAATTAAACTTTTACTTCTGCGCATGTCGTCATAAAGTAAACCGCCAGAGTACGCTGCAACTCTGCCCAAAATATTTAAGTCTGTCTCTGACCATAACTTCAAGCTATTTGGACAAGTTAGTAAAACAAAGTTCGATTACGTTCTAAAAATATCAATGTCACGGTCATCAATTTATTTACTTTTAACATGAGCTGAAACAATAAAACTAATACAAAAATATTAAAATGCATTAAATGATACTTTCGTGCAACAGTGGCCCCCAAGGATATATCGCCAAGCGACTAAGATTTATCGCCAAATTATAAAGCATATATGATATTATAATAAAAAATGATGTACATAGCATTTCTTGAAGTATATGACCAAGTTATAGTCATATACGACGCATATATGATGTATATACATGACATGTGTATAAGGCGTATATGAGGGCGTATACAGCATATATTATTTATAATATGAATTTAATTTTATCAATTGTAATTCCGTTTAGTAATAACGATACACAATAATTTAGCTTTAAAGTTTAGTTATCGTTTTCGACAATCTTCCAATAAACTAATGTTTTGCTAATCCGACAGCTTCTTGTATAATATCTACCAGAAAAATTATACTCGACTGTATTATCAATTTTAGACAATATTATACTAAAAATGGTCTAATATATAAATACTAGCCGGTCTTCGCCCGTCTAGCCTGTCGTTTCCGAGTGGGGCTCAGGTACATAGTGCAGCGTACCGCCCTGATTTCGCTTGGGGCCCAGAAAGTGCATTTTATATGCAACCAGAAAAATATAAATAAAATACTTTAAATTAAAAGTATACGAAAATAACTAATAAGAATATAAAAAAGCACTTAAATAAAGATTTCGCGACATAATTTTTTTTTTCATGAGCCTTCTGACAAAATACTATTGAGTCCTAACCGTGATTATCTAGGGGTGGGGCTCAAGTAGTACTTTGTATCTGGTCCCCACTCAGAAGTGACCGACTAGTATATAATAAAAATTCGGCAATAGTTCTGTTTTTCATCTAATCTGTCGCATTCGCGTTCAAAGCCGATGTTGCCCACAAACTCGCTAGCTCTAAAATCGCTGAAATACATGATTTGCTACTTTTTTTGTATACTTATACAGCGAAGTTTCAGATTCGTACTTAAAACTGCTGATGAGATATGGCACAATTACCTAAAATGTTCGACACACAGTGTGACCCCCTTGATGGATTGTTATCTAAAATTGCTGAAATACATAGTTACCTATTTTCTAGTACATTTATTATCCTAAATTTCACGCATCTACCTATTACTGAGATATCGGAAAATAACATAGGAAATCCGACCCCCATTTAATCCTGTTTAGTGGCTGAATTTCTAAAATCGGGGATATACATGTTTAACTATTTTTTAGTAGATTTGTTATCCTGAATCTGTGATTTCAAGCTCATAACTAAAAATGCTGCAAAAATTCGAAATGACCTACATTTTTCGACCTTCATTTAGCCCCCCCCCTTAATGGGTGAATTTCTAAAATCGCTGAAATAAGTGTTTAATTATTTTTATAGCAGATTTGTTATCCTGAATTTCACGCTCTTATTCAAAAATATTGATGAGATATGGTGAAAAGGTGAAATCATCGAAAATTACCGACCCCCCCCCCCATTTAACTCCCTTAGTAGTTGAATTTCTAAAAGCATCTAAAATGCATGTTTAAGTATTATTTAGTAGATTTGTTATCCAGAAATTCACGCTCCTAACTATAACGTCTACTGAGATATGGCAAAATGGCGTAAAACATTCGATCCCCATTTAACCCCGCTTAGTGTCTAAATTTCTAAAATCGCTGAAATACGTGTTTAACTATTTTTTCGGTAGATTTGTTATCCTGAGTTTCATGATTCTACCTATAATTTCTACTGAGATATGGCTAAATGATCTAAAATATTTGACCTCCTATTTAACCTCCCTTAGTTGCTGAATTTCTAAAATTGCTGAAATATATGTTTATCTATATTTTTTTGTAGATTTGTTATCTCTAATTCCGAGCTCCTAACTAAAAATGCTGCTGAGATGTAGCGAACAGGCAAAAGACCTAAAACGTTCGACCTCCCATTTAACCCCCTTTATTAATGAATTTCTAAAATCGTTGAAATATGTTCTTAATTATTTTTTAGTAGATTTGTTATCCTGAATTTCACGTTCCTATCTAAAACTGCTGCTGAGATGTGGCGAAAACGCGAAATAACTAAAAAATGTCGACCCCCATTTTACCCCCTTAGTGGTTGAATTTTTTAAATCGCTGAAATATGTGTTTAACTAACTTTTGGTACATTTGTTATCTTGAATTTCGCTCTTTTAACAAAAACTGTTGTTGAGATATGGTGAAAAGGCAGAATGACCTAAAACTTTAGACCCCCCCATTTTACCCCCTTAGTGGTTGAATTTCTAAAATCACTGAAATACGTGTTTAATTATTTTTTTAGTAGATTTGTTATCTTGAAGCGCACGCTCTTACCTAAACTTGTTGATGAGATATGGTGAAAATGTGAAATCGCCAAAATTTTCGAATCCCCATTTCACCCACTTACTGGTTGAATTTCTAAAATCTCCTGTAATATATGTTTAACTAATCTTTAGTAGAATTGTTATCCCAAATTAAAGTCTCCTACTTAAAACTCTTGCTGAGATATGCCGGAAAGACGGAATTATCTAAAACTTTTGACCCCCCCCCCATTTGATCCCCTTATGCTGTGAATTTTCAAAAATCCTTTCTTAGTACGCGCCTACATTGTGTAAAGAACATGTCTCCCAAATGACATTGTTCTAGGACAAACGGTTGAGGCTCGGCGTTGATTATGAGAAAATCAAGCTACTCCTTTATAAGTATAGATTATAATCCTTATTGCAAAATAATAACAGTATTATTAGTTTTTTTTCGTTCATTAATTCTGTATTTTTTATTTTTAAGTCTTAAAATTTTTAAGCTAGTAAATATCCTTAAAGACAGTAACGAGTTTACAAAATATTGTTTTTTTTTTTTTTTTTTAATGACACAAAACGTTCAACTCAAATGAAGTTAAGTTTTAACATTTTGTCCTCAATATCCTATCAAAATTAAAGAAAAAATCTGTCAAATAACAATTCTAATTAAAAAAAAACAATTCAATTTAATAAAAAACCACTTTGCTTTATATCCTGATATCAAATATTGCCAAACCACAAAATAAAATTTAACTAAAATGAGGATCGGTTTTGAAAATAAAAGAAAAAAAGAGAGAAAAAAAACTTAAAACCACTGTCCTGTTATTCTGGCTTCTAGCAAAATGAAATTTAGAAAGATTACATAATAAAGTTATTCAATGAATATAGTACTTTTACTCATTTTAAAACTGAAAAATATCTTGTAGTACTTTATGTGTAAACATACTTTATGGTTTAAGTACCATTTTGTATTATAAAATAAAAAATTGAGCATATATATATTGCATTTTACACGATTTTTATTCCACTGGTGTGTAAAATCGTTACAGCGATTTTCATTGTCGAATTTGATTTTATAACAATTATATTATTTTTAATTTACAAAGTTTAGATTAAAATCACTGTATAAAGTATTATGAATGTAGAACAGAGTAATCTAAATTTTACTTTATAAGTGATTTCTCCTTATTATGCATGATTATATTACTTCTTAACAACTTGTGGTGTGCGAAATTCTGTATTTTTATCTGATTTAATAGGTTGCGACTCAGATTTCTTATTCAAAAATTTTTGTCTTGACATCTATTATTATCTCTAAGCAATTATAATAATATTTTTTACTGCATCCATAATATGGAATCATGATTTCAAACCGAACGTTTGTTTGGAAAAACGTTCAATTACTTACCGTACAGAAAAGCACTAAGATTGATTAGAGAAAGAACGGGACGTTAAATATTCTATCCTGAAAAAATATATACTTTGTAAAGAAAAAAATGAAATTCACGGACATTTTCCGTTAACTGCTGTCGTAATTTTACGGAAAATGCCCTTTTTCAAGGTAAACGGTCAATTTCCGTATATTTCATGCTTTTACAGGCAAAAACCATTTATGTAAGAACAAAGCTAGTTTATGTGGTGACAAAACCCGTTTTCTTATTGGCATTACCTGGAATCTCTGCTGCAGTAATTTTGCTGCAGTAATATTTTACTGTGTATCAATCACTTTTCCGAATTCAATAGCTACTACAAACTTGCAAATGGCAATTTAATAATACGAATTGTGAGATTGCCGCATATCAAGGCCAAACGTTGTTACTTATATGAACTCTATATCTATTCGTGGATTACAGATCATGTTTAAAGAAAATTAAGTAAGGTGGATTGGGTAAGGTTGCTAAAGTTTCTGAAAACCTCATTAAAACACTATGTCTTGAAAAAATTCCTTGATTGCATAAAACACAAATTGCTTCATAGGAAAGATGACATAAATAAGTTAGCTATGATGACGGACAAAATCGGTAACATGCAACCGAGAGCTCAAACTTTGGCTACAAGTAAATAAAAACTGAAATTGTTAATGATGGAACAGCATCGTTAGTCGATATGAACTTTTAAATATCGAATTGCTTCTCTGGAACAACACATTTCACAACTAAGCGTTTCACGACAACCCAGACCTATACTCTCTAAATAATGAAAACACTTTTCATTCGCGAAGCATGTCTTGTATGCACTACATCCCTTATAGCAAATTTTAAAACGAAATTTACTAATTTCAAAATCCAAGCATGATATACAGCATTTTATTTTTATGATACATCCTTAAGGAAGATTTCTGGGTAGCTCTGAGAAAACATTGCGTTTTCATTAAATTGCCACTCTATCAAGAAAATTTTCAACTACTTATTTTAATACACAGTAAAAGTAATGAAATACAGCTATTTATCAACTGATTTACTTTACGGAAGCATATGAACGTAAAAGCATTTTACATGAGCGTACAATTTTTTTTTTGCTATTTATTTTGACAAAGAAAAATTAAAAATAATGATTTAGCTATTTACTTCAATTTACTAAATTTTATCATTTTGCTTTTTGTTAGAGAATTGAAAAAAAAATCTACTTTCAGTTAATGAATACATAAAGAATAAAACGGATTAAGCTCCATACAATAACTCAATCCGTGAAGTGCACGCAAACTCCTCATTTACTTTCTTTACTTCACAAAGTGAAATGACTTCATTTTTATCTGAGACAGCAAAAAAGAATCAATGCAGATAAGAACAAAATTTTCCAATGTTTGTGAAACATTTGTGAGTTTTTTTTTTTTTTTTTTTTTTTTTTTTTTTTTTTTTTTTTCACAATTTTTTTTTCTGTAACGCTACGTATAATAATCCACAAATCCAACAATCCTAGAAAAAAAAAAGTGATGACCCAAATCTAATTCTACTGCAAATAATATTATAGTAAATATAATTGACAATCAGCTGGACATAATATTGCTTTGAATGAATGAATGTATGAATGAATATGAATGTGGATTGTAGTCTGCATATTAAAAATTAATTTTTTTTTTACAGATATAACGCCTCTTTTTTAAACTTTATTTGAGATCTTCGGAAAAATTGTGCCCAGGAAATGATCTAGATTATGCATTTCGACTAATGTGTTTAGAGAATTAAACTACAAAATATAGTAAAGTTTATACATAAATTAAGAAAAAAAATAAAATAAAAAATTACACAATCAAAAAAAAATTATATATTTTAAATGGAGGATTAAAATATGGTATCATTCCATACATTAATTTTAGATCAAAAAACAGGATTCAGATATAAAAGTATATATATGCACAACTTTAAAAATTTAATATATGTTATGACAAATACGATTTCAGTGATTGAAATTGATAGTGAGTATTCCAGTTATTGTATACATAAATAAATAAATATATATATATATGTATTCATTTATGGATGTATTTTATGTACTTTAAATCATTAGTGCCTTCATCCGTAGAATAACAATATGAAAATATACATACATTTCCACACATTAAAAATCATCTACCTAGATATTATATTTACCGAATGATTAGATAGTGAAATTTGTTTTACCCTTCTAATAAATATGCACTATTATAAATTCATGACGACTTTAAGAGATAAAACATTAAAATCTTGATGATTAAAGTAAAGAAAAAATTGGCAAAATGTAAAATGAAATATCAGGAAAATTGTACTTTTTTCCAATTTTTTTCAACTAATAATTGCGACAAAAAAATAGTCTCTTATTTAAAACGACTCTGCAATCGTTAGCTACAAGCAGCCTACTCTAAATTAGTGCTCCCGATGCTCTCCAACGTGTTTCAGTTATAAGTTTAAGCGCTATACGTATAATACGTATGCATGAAATATCTTTACCTTCAACTATATGTTTAAACATATCCGGGAACATATTAACGCATATCGGTTAAACGCATAATTCAAGTATACGTATCAGCTATTGTATTTCTTTTTTAAAATATGGATCTCATCAGTCTTACGTCACTGAATGGAGAGAAAGCTGGAAATCCGTGGCGTTTACGTAGCAATCTGTGTAATTTATTTCACACATAGAATATTGTTATTACTTTCTTCTATCTATAATAGAAGAAAGTATTGTAATCGAAATTTTTTTCGACTTTTGTCTGTATCTTAAAAAATGGCGGAGATATAACGGTTTGAAATTTTAGTGTGGTTGACATTTTCAAACAAGACAGCATAATTCATCCATAAACGGGTTTAATTTACGAGTTTTAGTTAACATAGTTTCGGCAAACCTTCTTTCATCCCGTAAGGCATGGTGACGTCACGGCGACGTCATTGTGATGTCACACTGTAACTTTGTGACCGTCGTCATGACGTCACGTGACGTCGATGTGAAGTCACTGTGACCTAAATGTGAAGTCGTTATGGCCGTTTTCAAGGCTTTATGTGACCTCACAATGTGACTACTTTGTGAAGTCACCGTGCGACTTCAATGTGAAAAAAGTGACGAATGTGCATCGGATAGGGTGACCAGATTTTACCCGAATCCTATCCGGATTGTTCGGATCGACATTTTTTTATGCTACATATTTGTGACGTTTGTGACGACACTGCACCGGGTGGGGTGACCAAATTTTACCGGAATCCAATCCAGAATGTTCGGATCGATCTTTTTGGATTTGTTTGGCTACAGAATAGATTTGGATTAGTGGTCGGGTGACCTGATTTTCGTGAACCCGAACTAACCCGAGTCGGGTACAATGTTTTTACTGTAAGTCTTGTTCGGAATAGAATCTTGCATACGACAGAGTAACTAGATTTTATCAGAAATTGGTGTTACGACACAATTTCTGATGTCGGCTCGGATCTAGAGTCATGCACGAATCCGATTATATACTTTTTGAACATGGTTGAATGTCTACTTGAGCATGAATGATGATTGACTGAAATTATATTTTGATTCAACCCATATTCTTACCCTAACCCAACAACAACAACAACAAAATCTGTAGGCCCACAACCCGACCGAACCTGATAAACGATTTCGTATAGATTCGGATAACAAGATTTTACCAAATCCGGATAAGATCGACGATAAGGATTGGATCGGAAATAAATTTTATTGATGCAACTCGCATTCAAATTAAAACTTTGCATCTGATTGGGAAACCGGCTAATGTAGCCGTTAAGCAAGACAATTATAAATGTTAAAAACGCATACTAATATAAAAATACCGTAATTTCGCGTGTATGCGCCGCACCCTAGTTAAGTCTTTTTCAAACCGGAAATTTTATTGAAAATAAGAAGTCAAATAAGTTCTAAGCAGAAGTAAGTCACATTTTATTTAAAATAAATTCTGGTAGGAAATCGAATTGTCTGAGGTACGGCGTATAAGCGCGAAATTACGGTAATAGATGAATCCATCAAAAATTATAATAAAAGTAAATATTTCAATAATATGAAATTCTATTGTGCAAATAACAACTTTTTAAATTAACTCCTACTTCTATTTGTTTTGTGTAACCACGAAAAATATTGACAATAATTAAAACTATGCTATTTTGCTGTTAAGTATTGAAGTCTTTAAATGTGCCATATTTCACTTCTCTCAGTAACACGAAACTTTCTGACACATTTATGAACAAATTTTTAAACGTGTGGCACTTGCATGCCTGATTATTAAAGTGATTTGGAATGAATAGCGTTTTCCATTTTTTAGATGTTATTCCATTTTTAGTCCTCCTATAAGTACCAAAATATGGCATGTATATATTCAATCCTACCCTAGCTTTGATCGACACATTACCAAATAAAATGGAATCTGTCTGACACTCCAAACATTCATATGCATTGACTACATTCAAGAAAAAGAAAAATCATTATCATCAACCTAACCAAATTTTACTGCTTTTTTCTGATTATTTGGCTATAATGTTTGATAAATTAATTAGAATTAAACAAACTGTATTGCCTGATATTTTTGATTAAATTATCTTTCCAGTGGTATAAAGCTTTTATGGTATAACTAAGAAATATTGGGTGTTATGAGCCATCAAACTTTAAAAAAAAAACATTGTTCCCAAAAAGTTTCCACAATTTTGGCCATTACTGTATATACAGCTAGATACGAGATTCATTGGCGATTTCAGCTGTTATGTGACATGTTTTGTTATTCTAAAATCATCACATTTCTGGAGGATTCAGAATGGAAATTGAAAAAAACTATGAATTTTTTGAAGGGTCCGATGTTTTAAGGTGAAAAAATTATAAAGGATTTTTTAAAGGACTCAAGTTCTTCTTGAACTGCTTACATATCATATTTTCTATGTTAACATTTTAACGGTAGTCACTGAACATGAAAATATATAAAGAAAAAAGTATCAGAATGCAGCCATTACATTTTGAATACATTATTTTATAAATTAAATTTCAATTTTTCCAATTTGAAAAAATTGAAAAATTCCCCTTCCGAAAAAACGGAAAAAACCCAGTTTTTTCCCCCAAAGTTTCCGTTTTTTTCCCGAGTATTCCCATCTTTAATCTTATATATTTAATTAATAAAAATATCAACACAATGTATTCTATCATATTCTGGGGTCCAGATTTTAGATGATATTTTTAAAAAATAACGATACGTTTAATTTATTAAGGATGATTTTGGAAAAATATTTGATTAAAGTTGCCCTTTTTGAAAGAGAAAAACAAAAATTTAACCTACAGATCAAAATAGACTATTATTTATAATTATATTTTAACCGTTTGGGGCTCAACAACATCGATTTGAAAAATATATACTCACATGATAGAATACATCATTTTAAGAAAGTAAAAAGTAATTAAAAAAATTAAATCATAAAAATAAAAATTATTGGCTAAAAGAGTATTTTTCATATTTGTAATAAACAGAAAATTACATAACTACTTCTCATAAATATTGTCATTTTTTAATACAAAATTCTAAAGTGTACGAACTTACCTTTGTAAAAAATCTATTTTTGAACGTCTCTGGACTTTTAAATGCAACAAAATTTAGTTTACAATAATGGGGTGAAACTGTTCAAATGATAAATAAGACTTTTATATGAAAAATTAATTTACCATTGTCATATGTTGAGAATTCTGTGAACAATTTATCTTAACTTCTGTGTTGAAATATAACAGTAATAAATAAAATCGCCTTTTTAAGCTCACTGTAAAAAACTTTGACTTTTGGGTATGTGTACAGATATGCAACACGGTGATACAAAGGGTTAATTCATTTTGCAACAGGGTTTGAATGCAGTAAAATATATTACTTAAAAACAATATTTTGGTTATTAAAAATATAATTTTATTAATTGATTGTCAAATTTATAATTTTATTTAGGAAATTATATATTTATATAAGTAATAGATCTTACTAGGGATTATTTTTTGAAAACACAGATCATAATTGTTTATAATGACACAGCACCACACCTACTCTGTTTGGCGTCTAATGTGAGTCATTTTTTAACGTTTTACTGCAGATTTTAGATGCATCGATAGTGATACATATATGTATCATATGACGCCGATGAAGGATCTATCTGGTTTGATATTTGGTGACGGGACAATAACCACAATAACCTTCTGTAATTCTGATATCACCATCAATAGAACAAGTAGATTTAATAGAATCTGAATAGACAGAATATGACAGAATATGATAATTAAAAATAACATGCCCCTGTTAATAATAAATGTTTAATAATAGTGCCTACATATTTTGAAATTTATAACTATAAAATGATTCAGGAAATGAAACAGTAACATTAATCATCTGATTAAAATCGTTGACATACTGCTATTTATTTAAAAAAAATAAACATTCTAAATTTAATAAACTTTATTTTTATAAAAATTAAATTAATGAAATATATAGATTTTTCAAAAAACTCATATGGAATTAATTGAAAACTTTATAATTTAATAAAAATATAACAAGTAAAATAATATTTCTTCATACCAATTTTCCTTTGTCATCATCTTCAATATTCTGTTTTGATATAATCCAAATAACGAAAGCTTCGCTTCTTTCGGCGAAAATAATTCGTCCAAATCTGGTACAGTACCATTGACCGGACTCAAATTTCACCGCGCCAATAAAAACTGTACCTTTCTCGAACGTAATTTTCAATCAAATATGTATATGCGAAGTTCTGTGCAGGTTTTTGTTAAATTTTAATTCCACATTCATTATACACGTCTATTGTCCAAGTACTTCATTCACATCCCACTTCCATCCCTACACTGTTATTTTTTACTTATTAAGAATTTCGTACTCTGACGTCGATCTGCAGATGATATTTTCAAAACATCTGCCTACTTTTAGAAGGGCAGATGATTTTTTTTTCTTTTTATATAGTTTAGGTTAGAGTAGAAAGTTAAATACGGAATATTTTTTTGAGACTCTCTCCAATTAAAATTTATCATTTGAAGAAGTATTTTTTATGCATTTGATATTATTTTTTTCGATTAGTTTCACAATAATTTCAATTTAAATGATTTGTAAGTTCCTTTTTTGTAAACTAAAACAATGATATTATAATATTTATGGCATATCAAATAAAACATTGTTTAAATTTTGGAGTATATAATAAATATTTTAATGGGCAATAATGCAAGATCGGTTAACAAAAACAGTAACATTTGTATCACGCGTAATAAATGCAAAATATGATCATAAAAAATAGAAAAGGTTTATCGCAGGAGATGGGAGGAGGCATTTTTCCTTTTTCAACCTTTCTTTTTTTATTTATTAATATCCTGTAGAATAAAACAGCTTGTAAAATAGCAATATTTTTTAAAAATAAATTTCTGATAAATGAAAAGGGAAAAGATAAATAATTATTTATGTCATGCGTTTTGCATACGTTTCGTATATTTCATTTTATTTTCGGAAAATGTTAAATTTATTTAAGAAGTATGAAACAAGTACCAAAATATATATTGGCAGAGGTACTTAATCTACTTAAAAACTAACAGAAAAACAATTATTATTGGAAATATACAAGGGTTTTTATTATAATAAATGTTTGTTTATCACAACCTACCGCCCTTCACAAAAACAAATCTTTAATTACCCCATCTGTATATTATTTTCTGCCGTAATTTACAATTGAAACAAATAGGGGATCCAACCCGGGTTCCTCGGGTTATAGAATAGAGCATATATATAGATAGATATATTCTGAAATTGAAAATTCTAATTTTACATTTAATACTTTTTTTTTTACATTTAATACATTATTTTAGATTGTCCACTAACAGCACCAAAAATAATTTTCACATGAAAATTATCAATTATGTATTTAAATAAAGTTTTAAAATTCATTAGTGATACTTTTGTATTAGTCGCATGTGAGGTTTAAATTAGTCGAAAATATCACCACCTGTATATATATATATATATATATATATATAATTTTGTTTGTTTGTTTGTTCTAATAGTTTTAGTGGTTTAAGCGAATAGTTTGATTTCATGTCTATTTAATTTGTGTTTTAAAAGAATATGAAATCCTATTTTTTATGAAGTTTTTAATTTCTATGTTGAATATTAGTCGGAAATAAACGCTGAATTATGGGAAATTAATTATTGTAACATTTTGTATTTAAATATAAACGTTTTAATCCGTTTTGATTGGAATGCCCTCAATAGAGAGAGATTTAAAAATAAAAACATGCTTGAAAATTATTTTTTAAAACCATAAAGAATAGTAAATTGCAGTACAGTTTCAAGCATATTGCATTTGAAAGAACATTTTTTTTTTCCTGACGATTAAATATCGAAATTGTGCAATGTTTGGAAATTAAAAAAATCACAGTAAAAGCGTTATTTAATGTTCACTTGTTGCCACCATCAACATACCGTCATTGTTACTCTCATATATGATTTCGCTCTATAATATAGATTGCTATTCTAATTTTAAACAAGTTGGAAATTGTACGTCAAACGTTACAAACGAGGTGCGTTCGTACGCACGTTTTAGAATTAAATTCATGATATCCCGTGCGTAGAACGGGTTAAACAGCTAGTTAAGTATATATTTTATGACACTGTTCATACAAATATCTTAACTAGTTATATAAATATTCAGATATATATGTATCAGCTAGTTATATAAATATTCAGACCTAGATGATTTTTAATTCTGTGAAATGAATTATATCGTCTGCAGATTAATTTCTGTAATAAAATAAGCATCTCGGTCGCTTGACGATTTAACATCCATCGGAAGCTGCTATAACAAAAAAGCACCGATTTAAAAAAAAAAAATCAAATTTCTTAATAAATATTTTTATTAATATCTCCTAAAGTTTTGATTCGATTTTAATAAAATTTGAAATGTCTCGACAAAATTCTGCAAAGATAACATATTTTAAATTGAAAACCATTTGGTTGGGTAGTTTTTGCGTTGTTATATGCGGACAGACAGACAGACGGACGGACAGACAGACAGACGGACGGACAGACGGACGGACCAAACGACGACTATAGGTGCTACGCATTTATATAATTACGAACGCACCTAAAAAGTTGTTAGTTTTTCACATAATATGAAAAGCAAATGAAAATGTGTCTTAATTTTAAAAAATTGTTCATGGAGTACATGCAGAATTATGTTTGTATTGCAATTTATAATTTCATATTGATTGAAATTTATCTATTTACGAAGTATTTTCCTGTAGGTCGATAAATAAATAAATAAATAAAATTATTTTTAGGGGTCATAAAAATCACTCAGAATCAGACCTTTTAAGTGCATAGGCATTCCTGATAAATATATTTCTCCTCTTTTTCATATATATATTTCAAATTCCCATTTTGGTCAAACTGTGACTTCAAAACATAGTGGTCTTTTGACCACACAGGTGACGTAATGTTTGTGACTTGCAGTAACGTCACAGTGACGTCACAAAAATAAAAAATAAATATCAGAAACATGTTTTTTTACATTGAATATTTATTTTGTAGTGTTTTTGCAATTTTTTTAAGATTTCTAAGCAATTCACATTTTAGTCACAGTGTGACTTCACTGAATGGTGGTAATTCGGTCACATATGTGACGTGACGTACGTGAATCACAGTGACGTCCCTGTGAACATACATGCTATACGGGATTGTTGTAACCATTTTGTTCCTATTCTTATATGCTTAACACTATATATTTATATTCGCCAACGTTAAATTCTCGCCAAATTTGGCGTCGATTGGCGAAATGTCACCAAATTTGGCGACAAAAATAGGTTGCCACAAATGAAGCTAACTTGGCTGTAGAAGACTAATATGGCGATATTTTCATTGAAATTCAATGTTGACGAGAACTGGGAAAGAATCTTCTTTAATTGGGTTCCACGCATTTTAGCTTCGTGTTTTCCAGTAAAATTAGCTAAAATCGTAAAACCAAGGGATAGGGAGGCTATCTGTTCCTGTCGGTACAGGCCAGAAGACCGTTTCGTAGTTTAGTATACATCAGTTGATCGCATCCCGGTAACCCGATGATTCGCAAGCAGCTGACGTACAACAGAATGACGAAAAATATTGATTTTATTCTCGATGTGATGACGAAATTAGAAGTATTAACAGGATTGAGATAGATGAAAGTTTTGGGATTGGCACATCTGACTAGTTTTTCAATGTAAACGATTATTGTAAATATATAACGAAAATGAACACTTTTTGAGCAAAGGAAGAGAATATACACTTTTCAGATTTATTGTCAATACTTATTAAGTATGTTTTTTCTTTTTTAAATTATAAAATAATGCTATATTTGTGCGCGCGTATGCTCAAGGTTGTGTCCGGGAGCAAATATTATTATTTTCATGGTGTTAATGTTTCCTACTCTGTGTTAATGTATAACGCAAGTGGACGACCGGTTGAGTAAAATAGGGTGCTCATATGAAAGAACATGAAATTGAAGCCGAATGCGAAATTTTATTAAACAAGTTTATTTGGACACAAAAAAAATTACAAAAATGAGTTATGAATAAAGAAAAAATAATAAAAATTAAAGTATCATTGTTATTATTATTTTCAACAGATAATATTGGGTGAGTGCAATATGAATCGAGAAAAGAAAAAGAAATGTCGGATTTTGTCAAATCGCAAGGGCGTAGTCTTTCATCACGGCAACGCCAGACCACACGTTTTGAGACAGACGCTGCGCAAACTGAACAGCCTGAAGTGGAATGTCCTAACTCATCCACCGTAATCTCCTGATATCGCACCATCTGATTGTCACTTGTTCCGGTCATTGCAAAATCATTTAAGTGGAGAAAAAAAACTTGACTCTTAAAAAACGCCGTGTCTTCGTTCTTCGAATCTAAACCGCGCAGTTTTTATGATCGGGGCATCCGTATGCTGCCAGAACGTTGGAAACAGATTATTGAAAACTATGGAGCATATATCATTGATTGAATAAAGAACTTCGTTTGTGAATCACTGTGTGACTTTTACTCTCTAACTCCGCATGAACATTTGCACTCAT
This sequence comes from Maratus michaelseni, assembly GCA_963931845.1. NCBI lineage: Eukaryota > Metazoa > Arthropoda > Arachnida > Araneae > Salticidae > Maratus > Maratus michaelseni. The sequence continues at coordinate 194,140,723 of OZ007593.1, read as the reverse complement.
CCAATATCTTCCTATTGAAAAATAAATAAAAAATCAATCATCTACAAAAGCCACATATAAAATTATCATTCCTTTCTCCAGCACTCTTGAGCAGGGTTCATGTGCCCAACCTCTACAGCTGCTACACTGAATCCACTATTCTTTGTCCTTTGAATATACGTACATTTCAATACAGAAGATACAAGCATCATCGTTATCATTTTGTTCCGCATTAGATGATATCACTGATTCGTCAGTTTTCTTTTCTTCAGTTTTTCAGTGTTAGGTGTTGAGGGATCAGGTTATTGGGTTTCTTGAAGAAAGTCCTTTTTTCTTATACTTTTTTTATATTTTTCTCCTGCTCTGTAGTTTCCAGTTTTGCTTTATAAGGAGATGATGTTAATATAACAGTTTTACCTCTCTTCTTCTCATTTTCCCCTTTTCCAGAATTACTTTTTAACCTTTACAATCAGGTGTCACATCTAAATAAGCGTTTATACGTTATTAAAGAACTTAATAAAAATCCTAATAACATTGATTTGTCCAAAAACTAAAGCATACAGTAAATAATTCCGTTGTGTCCAAAACGAGGACATCCCCGTTTTTGAAGACTACTAATGTTCCCGTTTTAGCAGAGAATGACGTATGCCAAAAACATATGGCATCACCCTGTATATATGTACGGGCGCAGTCGGAGCATTAATAATTTTCCCCTGGCTACTGTGGACAGAAGTGTGTATGAAAGACAAAAAATGTAATGAGATATTAAAGATGAAACATAACTGTATTTTTCCACATAACTGCCAAGTATATTTTGACATTTGTCATACCACTTTATAAGCTTCAAAAAGGGCCCTCCAGGAAAAAATCAGGGCTTTTCATGCAACAGCGCCATCTGCTTGATCGCGGTCGACCTCTACCCAATGGTGTATCGGTGTCTTGCACGTTCGTGTTCACCTGCTCTATCGTCTTTTTCCCATCGCCGTTCAACGCTTCGTCCGTATGCAAAGCCCTAATTTTTTCCTGGGAGGCTTTTAGAAGCTTATAAAGCGGTATGACAAATGTTTCAATTTACTTGGTACTTATATGGAAAAATAAAGTTATGTTTTATCTTTAATGTATCATTACATTTTTTTGGCTTTCATACACACCTCTGTCCACAGTCGCCAGGGGAAACTTATTTTCCGACTGCCCCTCGTGAGATAATTTTTCAAGCAATATGTCAAAATGTAACATAAATCTAGGAGAATAATTACTGTACTTACCAAAATTGAATGATCAAAGATGACTTGATCAGTTCCAATACAGCCCACGACGAAAATCCAAAAGAAAAAACTGCCAAAATTTGAAAACTTTGTGGACCACAACACATCACTGAAAACTGTCAATAGAACATTTCATAATGGCATATTGCCAACAAAAAATGATAGTAACTTATTGGATATTAAGATGGCAACACTTATCAGTGAAAATTCTAACGATTCCTTTTGACCAGCCATCTCCGTTTTAGACGACTTTCCCCTAATTTTCAATTATAATTGTTCTTAAACTCGCAGCTGTATACTCTAAGAACACACACAAAAAAAAAGCCAAATAATTTTTTTCATTAAACCAAGATCGGTGAAAGTATTATATTTGTTCAAATGTAAATTAAGCATTTTTTTCTTGTAACTTACATATATGTCATAATTTTCTCAATTTTACTTTGTCAAAAAAAAGTTTTGATTTACCTTATATTTTTAATTACAAATAACACTAAACATTATTGCTGTACCATAGTACCCATAACTGAGAACAATACGTTCAGTAAAAAATGTTTTTTATTGAAATGTTTCATTTTTGTCACCAAATTAATCAATCAACTGATGAAATATTTTATTGATGTTTTTTCATCTTACTCTATAAAACAAAATATCATTTCTTCAATTCAGGTTCTGTAAAGCACAGAATAATTTTCCATGATTAAAAATATAGCTGAAATCAGTTTAACTTAATTCTCTTCTTTTACGTTTACTTATTTACAAGGAAAAGAAATCAAGATGTTTTCTTCTAACGCTATCAAATGTAGGAAAAAAAGTATTTGTAGGTCCCCACTCACCTCCAGTTATGGTAAAGGCAGTGCGGGTCGAGAAAACCCGAATAAAGGCATAGGGCCTGGCTCCCTTATGGGTGTCCAGCCCCGAAGCTTTTGGGGGACATCGGCCAATTCCCAAGTGCTTCGTGGTGGTTTCCTCTGATAATGGGATCCACCGCGTATCGGAGCGACCAATGCTGTCCACATATGGGTCTAAGTGTTGGGGGGGGGGGGTCCGCAGGTGCTGGTCTTCCGACCGGGCGAAGCGCATACGGATAGACAAATCCGTTAGACAATAGCGTTATAAGTCCCTCAGAATTTGGTTTCGGTTGTCGAAGATGCGCCGGGCGCTCCCCAAGCGCCTGCCGGCGCAACCTACTTTTGAATCCTACTATCGTTTATAATAAAATTGTACTAACGATAAAATTATGCATTAAATTACATCGTTTAAAAAATTACCCTTTTGTAACATATGCATCACACACTAAATTATTTTGATATCAATTATTTTTTTTTCTAATAGCATTACCACTGTTCGTTATAGTAAAAAACTGCAACACAAAGTATCTAAAAAATATGCCCATTAGCACAATAAATTTAAAATAAAAGGTGTTAGCAGAATATCCATATATAAAAAAACTGTTATTTTTGTAGAATATTTCATATAAACACTCAAGATAGTATATCTTCTATAGCATCTTTTAAAATATGTAAGATAATATTATTCTACACCCAGAAAAGGAATTGATTAAAACAACAAAACATGTTTTCTTGAGTACATTTTGGTTGTTTCAAGCAAAATTTTAGTTGAAGTAAAAAGTTGGTTTTGTTGCATTGACAAAAAGATATTGTTAATACTCTTACAAAATTTTAACAAAATTTCATAAATTTTACTTGTGTTAATAAAATCTGTTTTTTTTTTTTAATTTTACCATAATTTTGTAATTTAAATTTGTAATTTATCCGGAATTTAAATTGTTGTGTAGCAGCCATAACTCTCTCACGTAACTTGGTTTATTTGACTTATATAGCTATATAATTAAAGGATTAACATATTTTTTGGATAATTAAACCTTTTTAAATTGGCATGGAGCAAGGTAGTTTTAAAAATCCCCCTATCCCATTTATTACTTTCTTCTATCTTTATAAGAAGTAAGTATTGGAGTCATGAACATTTTCAATTTCTGTTTTTCTACGGATTTTAGAAGGTCCTGAACACAATCTGACTGTTTTTAGTAAATGACTGTCGATGACTCTGTATGGGACACAACTTTTGTGGGCGTTCTATTTCAAGAACTAATGCACGGAATTTAATAACATTTTATATTCAGTTACTTCCTGATATAAATTGGTGCTTAGTTAGTTTTTGGCGTAAATAGCTCAACAGGTGGCGCTGCTATGTTGCAATTTTTGCGATTTCTGCAATAGATTCGCGATTTCTCAAGAACTGATGCACTGATTTACATCAAACTACAGATTGAGTTAGACCTTGACGTAAATAGAAGCTGATTACGTTTTGGTGTAAATAGCCCAACAGGAGGCGCTGCTATGCTACTTTTTTCATGATTTTCTCTTTAATTAAATCTCAAGAACTAATAAACGGATTAATTTTTAATTCATTTTCAGCAGTGATTTACGCTTGTAATTCTTAAATAATAACCAGTGAATTTTTATCATGCTTTTTTTCAAGCGTAAACTGACAGAGTGAAAAATGTCCCAAGCCGGGAATCGTACCCGGGTCCTCAGAATAGCGCTCTGGGGCCCCAGAATACGGCAACACAGTTATTTTTTAATTAATTTTCTGCAGTGAATTACGCCTGTAGATCTTGAATAATAACAAGTGAATTTTTATCTTGCTTTTTACAAGCATAATTCACAGCTAAAAATGAATTAAAAATTAACTATATGTTGCCATATGCTGGGATTTGTATTTTCGTCTCATGTTTGCCGCAGAAATTTGCATGCTCATGCAGGGCTCGGGAAGCCCGTTCTTACAAAAAAAAAAATGCTAATATACCCCCACATTTATTTTTCAGAATAATTTTTTACGAAAGAAAAAAAAACAATTATTGTAAAAAATGCACTTTTTCCTTACGAAATTTTTATGTAAGAAGCTCGCTCTTTCTCATTTATTGTTTACTCGAAATTTTGATGGTAAAATTTCAAAATTGTTGTAGCATACCAAAAATGGATTTAGTAAATAACAAAGCAATTGGTAGAGGGGAACCCCAGAGTAACGCCAGGTTTCCTCTACTTTTTTGTCTTAAGAGGGTCCTGTGCTCATGATGACATCTCCATCTTGTTCTGCGGTTGCAGCCGGTCCGACATATGTAAGAGTGAGAAATTTGGCTATCGTTCCTTGTAGCTCAGTGGTAGAGCCTCAGCGCGCTGTTCTGAGGACCCGGGTTCGAGTTGCGGCTTGGAACAGTGTTCGATCTGTTGGTTTACGCTTGAAAAAAAAAAGCTGGATAAAAATTTGTTTGAGTTACAGGGTTCAAGGATTACAAGCGTAATTCACTGCTGAAAATTAATTAAAAAATAGTTAAGTTTAGATTGATTCAGATACAAAAAATAATTTTAAAGTAAATATTATAATTGTTTCTGTAACAAAAACCTTTTGTTGTTAAAAAAAAAAAAGAAATTTCTTAAAATTACACAAAACAATTGTTCTTTAAACAAAATTTTCTGTAGCCGAAACTGAAAAGAACTCTTAAAGTAACAGATAATTATATTTATTTTGAGAAAACTTTCAACAAAAGAATTTTGTTAATTCAAGTAAAATTGAACCATTTTTACTTGAATAAACAAAACATTAATTTTTATTGATGATACAATTTTTTTGTTGGAACTGCAAAAAAAAAAAAAAAAAAAAAAAAAAAAAAAAAAAAAAAAATCACTATAATCTTTCTTGTTGATTCAAACAAAATTTCCATTGACCCATATTTAAACGGAAATTTTTGTTGGGCCAATCTAATTCAAACTGATAAGACTTGATAATATTATTTTAGAAATTCTAATTCAAACTGATAAGACATGATAATATTATTTTAGAAATTCTAATTCAAACTGATAAGACATGATAATATTATTTTAGAAATTATAATTCAAACTCATAAAACAGATAATTTCAGACAAATGTCATTTCAAGTATTATTAAAAAATTTAAATTTAAAAGTTGACTTTTCCAAAACAATGAAATTTAATTTGACTTAGTTAATGACAACACAGATTTTTTTTTTTTTTTTTAGTTTGAAATATCTAAATCTCCGTTAGTTATTTGAGAATATTTATCTTCAATGCATATAATTCAATAAAACGATTTTCGGCAGATTCATTTAAGAATACATTTTGTGATATTAAGAGACTGGAGGAAGTATGAAAAAGTGGGTAAGTGTGATCGAAGATCGCTCAAAGGGTTTCGTTTAATATTCCTTTCAAAACACTTTATCCTTTCTTTAATAAATTCAAACAAATTTCATTTAGCAAAAAAAAAAAAAAAAAAAAAAAAAAAAAAAAAAAGTCATGTTTTTTATAAAGTAAAAATTTACCGGTCTATATTTTCGTTTTTTCGAATATCTAAACCAGCCGGATAGCGGGCCAAGCCCGCTATTATATTCTGTCATACTAATATCCGTAAGACGGGCTAAATGCAATATTAAAAAAAAAAATAATTTCAAAATTAAACAGATTGTACATCATCAAAATGTTAAAATATGTGAATATTTCCATAATCGGATTTTTATCACGATTCAATATGTTTCTCAAACCTCAAACTCATATATTTACTATTCTCTGTTATTTATATTGATACTCGCTTTGTATTATTCTCAAACATTTGAAAAATTAGTTAAACTTCCCATATGACGTCAGATATTCGTTATAATTCTTCAATAACGTGATATTAATCTGCTTTGTGTACTTACACATACTCCTTATATTATTGAGAAATCTTAGACATTTCCGTGTTATTACGACTATGACGTTAATCCATTTTATTTCATATTAATCTTTTTTTTCATTTGGTGAAACTTTTTATTTCATTTTTCACATGGAAATCGTCTGATAGAAAATTAATTATTGTAGAAAGAATTTCGTCGTGGATTTTTAATTTTTGGCATCGGCTATAATGAAAAATGTTTAAATGTAGTAGGAAAAAGCTGTTAGAATTTTGGTTTTTTATCTCTATTTATTAAAATAATACGAATTTTTCCAATTTTAATATTTTCAGCTCTTCACAGCTGATACTCTGATTTATACACAAAGTTTCAACTCTGTAAGTTACATAGTTTTCGAGAATGGCTCTATGACAGACAGACAACGGAGCGGGAGCAATAGGGTTTCGTGAGATGAAGGAAACCCTAAAAAGTAGTTGATAAATGAAATAGTCACTATAAAAATTACAATTCATTGAAATTCTGACCCTTACGCTTACAAAATACATTTCATCCTTCTGTCTGTTCAATAGTTTTTTATAGCTTTAAGTATATCTGACCATCGACAAAAATGGTAGCAAAATATTTCGTTTTTGCTGTACGAAAATGTCTAAAGTGTAAATCATACAAAATTTGTAGTCTGAGAACTTCTGGAACATTCAGTCTAAATCCTTTTAGAAAGGAGCCGCCATGTTGAAGATTGAATTCTGAGGGTTTGTCCTCTAAAATTAAATTATTTGTAATTTCAAAACCAGCAATGAATAGGTAGTAAATTTTACTTAACACTGGATCTGATTTTGTAATTTTGCGGTTTTTAAGTTTCATATTGGAGTACTCTCGGAAAATATATTTTGTCGATTTGATAAAGCTTTCGTGGTTATATCTATAAATAAATAAATAAATAAATACACACACACACACACACACACACACACACATATATATATATATATATATATATATATATATATATATATATATATATATATATATAATTTTGGCAACATGTAAAGATTTTTTGCAATTCATTCCTTCTGTTTGGTTGTGCTGATGTGTCTGGATCATGAGGTGAACCGGTATCTTTTTTAATCCAAATGGATTACGCACTTTATGACTCTATTTAAAGTTTTAATATGTATATTATGGGTAAGGTTTCTTTCCATTTTAATATTGTATTTCTTTTTCATCTTTAAGATATTTTTCACAGGTTTTATTCATTGTTTATGAGTAGGTAGTCTCAAAATCATATTCTTTAGCAATGTTATGGCTAATATGATGATGAAACCACTCATTTTATTTGTGGTATTTAGGCATTTGGGACTTGATAATTCTGTCTAAATTCCAGAAATTTCATTTGATACATTCAATTTCACTCATTCAATTTTTAATTTAATTTATTCTTCTTTTAAATAAGTTTTTGGTATCTATATTAAGAGTGTTGGATAATACTTTTATTGTCAACTAATTATTACATACTAAATTATAATTTCATAGTTTAAGTTGGTGTTATGGTAAGGTTTCATTAATGTTTATATATATATATATTTATATATATATTAAAAACCTTACATTTCATGTCTTCAGAGTGGCAACAGACATAAAATTCTCGTAAGAAACCTTTTCTATGCTATGTATCAACTTTCTGTAATTTCTAATTTTTAATATGCCGAAGTGAAATTGTATTACTGTTAGTTTATTAAACTAGTTGATAATTGAAAATATAATATTAATTTGTACGCTGTAGCCGGGATTTTAATTGTATTCAGTAATATATTATCTATTTTATGAGTCTTGTCCGGATATTTCTTATTAAGTATCTTCCGCTATGAAAGCGATGGGTTAAAATAAAATATTCGATCTTTTATGAGTAAATAAAATATAAAATATATCATTTAAAGTCGAATTCTTTTTCCGAGAATAATTACTCCTCTACATGTCAAACCTACAATTTGTTATTTCTGACAGGGTTTTTTAAATTGAACATAAATATAGACGAACATGTCTTCCATGATTTACGATATATTTTTAATATTGTTTATCTACGCATTCATGTTTGACTAAATATGTTATAAATATAACTAGCTTGTGACTTATAAAAATATTTGTAATTTATATTTTATATGTTTTTTTTTTAAATCCCATTTCGAGAACAGCATAACGAATAACAAATTTAAAAAAGTATTTCGATTTATATTCGTCAAGAAATGTATTCAACAAACTAAATAACGTGTTTGTGTCAGAGGCTTTCATTTCTGTGACTGTCCCTATGGAAACGGAAAAATAATCTAAAAAGAAACATGAATAACTAGATTTTGAAAGAAGAATCTTTTGCTGGTTTTGTGTTTATTTATTTTTTTTGTTTAAACTAATAACGCTTTTGTTTAAAATATTTCTTTGAAATGATATTATGGTTCTAAACACGTTTTAATTTTATTTAGAAAATAAATTTAAGAGAGTGCAGATGTTCAAATTATACTTTAAAAAATAATATTAATATCGCTGTTAAAGAAACGCTCTGAATAATAAAAATAATAGAAGAATTTGTGTATCTGAAATGCATTTCTTAAACACATTTTACATTTAGAAAATTATTATTGCAGAATGAAACCGTGAAATATTTCCACGAAACTTTAAATGAAAAATATTTGTTTATAAATATATAAGCAATGATTCTCAAAATATGGTACTTGATACAAATACACTTTTATATTTCACAACACGTTTATATATATATATATATATATATATACATGTATTTATTTATTTAAATTTATCATATAAGATATTAAAACAAAAAAATTACTATTGTCTAATTAGAGATTTGTATATACTTGGTAAAAATATCTGCAGATACTTTTAATTTAAATCTGAATTAGAACTCATGAAATAAATTTCTGTTGTTAAAGCTTTAACAAAAAGTATATTTGCAAAGTAAAAAATTTACACAGCTAATAGTTGTAAGGTATACATGGTTAATTTGTTTCACTTTCGCATTAAAGTTGGGATTTTTTGTTACCATCAATATATATAAAACTAAGTTACTTGTCGGCGAAAAAGGCATTATTTATATTTGGTAACGAGCGGTTTGACTAAGTTGAGAATATTAAGAAAATTATTGGAGTTATAGACTCAAAACTCACCGCACATATGTAGAACAAAATCCATAAAAAATAATTAAAAAATAATTAAAAAATAATCGACCAATAATTTTTCAAAATTTAAAAAAAAAAAAAAAAAAAAAACTAGCTATTTTCTGAAATAGAAAGACAAAAAGAGCGAAGTCAAACCAAAAAACGCGCCATTTTGATTGTTTCAAATGTTAACGATATTTTTTAATGTTAATGTTCTTTGATTAAATTTCTATGGTCAGGTGTGACTTCAGTCGTAATTGAAATATCGCGTTAATATTAAAGGTATATGGACAAGTCACCCCCTGCTGGTGGAAGATGACATTAATTTATTTTCACAGCACGTGAGCAGCCTGCCTGTTATATTGTGCCGTAGTGATTGGGGACCTGTTGCGGAGGTTCAATTGGGAAGAGGTGTGTTTAGAATTGAATGAGCCACCTGGCCGTGGAATGTGGAATTAAAACAAGTTTTAATCATTCAATGTTCGTTTCGAAAAATCGACTAGAGAAGCGGACGTCGCCTGCTAGTTATTCAAATAGCAGCTAAATTTACGTCCATGGATATAACTCAATATTTTGTGTCAGTTATTATATATCAAACAAAACTTTTAAAAAGAAGATTATTCTTTGAAATCGAATCTGAGTTTAGTTAAAATTACACTAAATTAACCCTTCTGTAAATGACCAAAATTTGCCTTTGTCTCAAGTGACCGGTGTAAACGGGTATCTGCTGCGATTTTAACATACGCCCCTATTTCATTGAATGTAACTGCTCCGGCTTTGAAGAAGAGGCGGTGGGGGAAACAGTGCCGGAACCGCGGACACTCCCACCAAAAATAAAAAATAAAGTTAAAACATTTTCTGACAAATTTTAATTTAAAATTAATTTATATTATCATTTGTTTTAAAACTAAATTTGTAAGAAATTTCACCCCTTGCCCCAGACTAAAAAATGTCTAGCTAAACCACTATGCTACTTGAATATATGTAGAATTGCTGAATTATTATTTTTTATTTGGTCCTTCCCCCCCTCCACCCCCTCATAATAATATTAGTTACAGATTTTATTATTTTATCCATTCATTGTTATCATTGAATAGTGCAGAATTTAATAAATATAGCACAATATGTGAATTATCACTTATTACACAAAGTACAACCAACAGAGTGAAAAAATGTCCAGCGGATCGGACCCAGAACCCTTGGTATCACGGACAAATGATCTACCATTTAAGCTATCTGGATAATAGCTAGTCTAGCATTTCTCACTCATATCTGTTGGAAAAGATGTAACTTTGCAACACAAGATGGAAAGTCAACCATGAGCACAAATCTACAGTTACATGCATAAGACAAATTAAATTTCCAGTAATGATGAACATATGTATGTAAATAAATTTTTCTAGAGCTGAAATTACGCTGGAAATCAGTGAATATAACAAAGGATGGAATTATCGCTTAGTACACCGTGTACAACCAACAGAAAGAGAATTTCTAGATTGGATATCGTCTGAATAGCTCAAATGGTTGAGCACTAGAGCGTGATACCAAGGGTTCCGGGTTCTTTTCTCGGTCTGAACATTTTTGCACTATGTTAGTTTTATTCTGTGTAATAAGCGATAATTCACATAATGTGCTATATTGATTAATTTCCAGTGTAATTTCAGCTCTTCTGAAAATTTAATTAGATAAAGTGCAGACATTTTTGTTTTTCTTTTTTTTCAAAAGCAAAATGTAAGTTTTTATTCATATTCTATATATGTGATTGTTTCAAATTTGTTAATTTTATGTTTAGGAAAAAAAATCTGTGAGGGTAGTGTCAACTCTGAAATAAAGTAATTGTAGCGAAGGACACGAATCAGATGAAAATTAGCTAACTATACCTATGAATGTTTTTGTACAGAAAGATAAAAATACCTGAAATAAAACTTGTCGTACTCATCACCAATCGCCAGCTTTCAACGTTATGCATAAAAAAATGTGGGCCACATAGATCAACAACATCATTATCGATTCTGGATATATATAAATCAACTTTTCCGATGAAAAGGTTGATATAATCGTTGGATGTAAAAACAAGAAAGCCACCAGTATTTATGAAATCTAATGAACCCGTGCGAAGATTTCACACTGCAGTTTAGGGGACCTTTTTTTGATCAATAAGTAACCCAAAAATCGATATTTATTTTTGTCTGTACTATTATTCTTCAGTTTGTATTGAATCATTTGAGAAAAACTGCATGCAGCTGCGATGATTTTTCGAAAGTTTAAAGCAATTTGAATTATGTACACAATCAATTCTTCGGTTATTTAGTAAACTTTGTGCCTGTTCTTCTCAATGCAGATTTTACACGTTTCTTTAGTATTTTCAAAATTATCCATGTGTCTTAATTTTTGTTCAAAACTCATAAAATTCATAAGGAAAGAATACTGAACTTTTTACAAAGAAACTGTGTATGTTTAAAATTAGACTTCGCTAAAATAATTAAATTAAATTTATAACTTATTAAAATGCTAGAATTTGATGAAAATCGGAGGGGAATTCGGAAAAAAAAACTCTCAAAAATTAACTATTCAAGGGATTAAATAACTGTTTCGCAGATTTGTTTGAAATATGGTTTTAAGTGATCCAAATTGCAAATCGAGGAAATATTTTAAAAATTAAGACTCAAGAAGCATTTAAAAATTTGGTTTATAAATTTTAATTTTTTTAAAAAGTCTTAAAATTATATTAAGATTAAACATTTTTAAGGTATTCTATATACTTATGATGAAATATATGTATGCACAAAATTTCATATATCTATGATGAAAAATTAAAAAAAAAATCAATTTTAACGTCTACTGTCCCCTTAATAGTTTTTAACAATGTCTAACATTTTTTAGATGCAGATTTAGACTTCTACAGGAAAAGTAAGGGAAAAAAATATCTGCAAACAAAATAGTCAAGCCCTACAATCATCTTATTTATTCCTAACAGTAAAATCTCGTCGAAGGCATACAAGCGAAAAAACAAGTATCAATTGTATTTTAACTGTATCAGATGATAACGTCATCCTCTTAGAGAAAAACACGGGGCAAAAAATAAATATACTTAAATTACAATTTAATATAATATAATAAATCATAAATTATATGCTACACTTGAAATAATACTGCTTTGATCGATCAATAATAAATTTTTCTTCTAAACGATTGAATTTCAATTTTGGTTATTAATCATAAATATAAAATAAACCTGTGATAAAACGTCAACTTTTATCTCTTTTGTACTATTTATTACTTTTTTATAATCATTGTTGAGCACGCTTATATTACGGTAATTTATTTTTGTGGCAACATACATTTGAAATAAGCTTTCATTTCAATTATGAAAACAATGTCGATTTAATTTTTAATTAACAGCAATTTTTAATCAGAAAACATGTTTTAACGAAATGTAAGTGTACTATGTATGGAGCCGCTTCAAAAACCTTTCGAATGATACCGAATTCACAGAAAAGGGGACGGCACAAATAATATACATGAATATAACGACAAATACTCAAGGAAAAAACAATTTGATTGGACGAAATTAACCATAAAGCAATTTCCTGCATTTATAGGAATATTATCTACTTCAGGTGTCAAAAATTAAAACAAAGATCACATATTAGAAATGTGGAAAACAAACTCATATCTTTATATCGAGCAAGTATGAGTGTAAACCTATTCTGGAATATTTTTAGATTTATTCACTGTGACAAACAGAACACACAAGTGGACCGTCTTAAAAATTATAGAGATGCAACAATTCGGCGTAGAAAAAAACAGAAAATCATGTAAAAGATTCTGAAAGACAGTATGTGGTGAACATTCGGACACTTTTACTATTGTTAAGCTTGTCCCAACATGCAGAATTTTATGTAAATGCAATAATATTTACCTTAAAATTATATATAATTCTTATTTTCAAATTCATTTCATGTTTTATTGATCTAAATCTATATAATCTACCATTTTCTGTTTTATTTTTCCCACAGAAAATTTGCATGGGTACCTGGGTACCCTGTTCATTGATGAAAGACATAAAAATGTTTAAAGCCCCCCCCCCCCCCTCGACCCTCCTCCCCCCCAAAAAAAACGAAATTTTAAAATTATTCTTTTAATGGACAAATAATGTGGTTCTAAATTCTTTTCAGTTTTTTTTTTTTACATTCTTCTATCTATAATAGAAGAAAGTATTGTAATCGAATTTTTTTTTTCAACTTCTGGTTTTCGAGAGTTTTACACAATTTAGGGAACCGAGTTCCTCCTATGTAAAGCTTCTTTTTTCTCATATCCTAGAGGTGTACCGAAAGCTGTGTTGACAATTACTTTTCATTATTAGAAACAAAAGATTTATGTTCATATTTTTCTCCTTAAACAATAAAAAAATCGTAAACCAATGTTAAAAATTTACTGACACTCCCCAGTCAAGAGACGGAAATTTCTACAAATAACAGGAAAATATCTTTCCAGCACAGTAACTGAAATGCGGACTATAAATTTAGACGAACTTTTTTATGTATAAATTTCTATAATTCCCCACAGATGTGTCTGTGGGTACATGATTGAGAATCCCTGCTATTAAAGAATGCAAGAAAACTGTACCGAGAATTAAAAATTTTAAAGTTTTCACCTGATGGAGATTTTAACTCTTTGTTTTTTCACATTTAGATTTCACTAAGTTGTATTCCATAAAATCGTCGAGGGTGGAGAAAATCATAGCCAAGTGGATATCAAACCGTGTTGTCAGGAAGGAGCACGAGCACCAACATTATGTGTATTGTTTACAGAATCAGCGAACAAATTTAGAACTCCAGAAAATATTGGGCAGTGGTCAGATTGCCTTTTCCTCGTCGAGCACAGAAAGAAATGCTCAGTCCTTTTTATAACACAGAGTACTTGTTAGGAGACGGCGTGAGTGGCTTGGCCTATAGGCAGTATAAAAAAAATAAAACAAAATGTATAAAAATCTTGAGAAAAAAATGTGCAAGATCTCAAAATTTTCTCAAAAAACATTTTTCAAACAGCGTGTACTTTTTTCGTTTTTATTTTAGGAAAAATTTTTGAGAGTGTGAATCTTTATATTTTATAATATTGTTCTGTTTTTGTGGAATTTCCTCTTCTGGATATTTGCAAATATTAATTTAATACAAGATCAAGAAATTTTGGCATTATTTTATTTTTTTTAATTGTAACGATAACGCTTATACATAAATAATATTTAATAATTTTTTTGTATTTGCGCCATACAGTTTCTTATTCAGAATACTTTCAAATTCATTTTTAATTATAACTGATTTTCATGAAATTTCATGTTCAACCCACGCATGAGGCAAGATGTATTTTTAAAGCGGAATGCTTTTATTGATTATGTTCTAAATTGATTTGATAAAACAATATCGACCAAACATCCGAAATAATTAACTTGTTGATGACTTCATTATTATTTTTTATGAACAGTCGGCCGAGAAATAGAGAATGCCCCACACTATTAAATTTCCAAATTGTCACAGTAAAAAACGAAACTAATAAATCGACTGTAAATTACTCTTAACATGAATTGAAATAACGCATAAGTTCCAGTAGAATGACTATTTCCGTTTTTTATGGAGCAATTTACTGAAAAAAATATATGGATGCTTTACATTGTTTGTGGCAGACTGTACATTTTCACTATAGAGGATCCATTCCAAAGTAAGAATGCTAATTTGCCATGCATCTGGCTTTAAGCCAGATAACCGGAACTGTCAGGAAAGGTGACAAGATGAATCAGCATTAACGAACAATGGTAACTACTTCAAGTTCAGACATTGCAGCCTTCATAGCGGTGAAATACTAACGATATGTGTATGAGTATCATCACGGCAAAAAATATAGCAAAAGAAAGAGCTGCGCTGTGCGATACATTTGTGAGTGAATTTCAACAAATCTATCAGTTGCATCGTCGATATGATGAAACAAGTTCATTCGTGCTGAACATTTCCCTCAAGCGCAAGTTTACTGCTGGCACAAATATTTCAAAAACTGCCGCGAGAACATAGCAAACGAACAACGGTAAGGGTGCCCTTCGACAACGAGGAGTGAGTAATATATCATCTGAGGTTGAGGAAAAGTACCTTTAGACCCCGATGGGTAGGCTCAATAGGCTTTGATGGTGAGGGTATCTTGCTCAAAAATGTCATCGTACTTCCACAAACGCCGCACCGTACAGTCCTGACTTGGTCTTTTATGACAACTTTAAGTTCCCAAAAGTCAAGAAGGACCTTAAAAAACATCATTTTTGCACCTTAACAAACACGAAAGAAATCATGAGAGGCCCTCAAACCATCTCGGAAGTAGCGTTCGGGTAATAATCAGTAAAGTGGAAAGAATGCTAGATTCACTGTATCGATGCCGAAGGGCTCTATATCGAAAAATATTAAAAGTCTTTGCGTTTTGCTTAGCTCTGATTTTTTTATAAGAATTTGCCCTTGTTACTATATTTAAAGGTATAATATAAAACATGAACTAAATATCTTAAAAAAAGCTTTATGGATATGTATTAAAAACTTTTTTTATAAAATTAAATCAAGGATGTATGCGTATTAAAAGAAGAACCGAGAATACATAAAGTTTGTGACTATTGCTTGGAACGCACTTTGCATATGATATTCACATGAACATTTAATGAGATTTTCGTTAAAAGAAAACAATTAAAACAATTAAAAGAAAACTGGAGGGAGCATAAAATTTATTGTGAATTTCGTTAAAACAGATTTCCTTAAAATATTTGTTTTGTGAAAATTCATAAAAAAAAATTCTAAATGAGATAATAACCGTACACAAAGTAGTATATATAATAAAAAACATTTTAATTTAAATTAAGATTGAAATATGTTAAATTAAATTTCAAATATAATCTAAATTGTTTTAGAAATTTATCTATTGAAATCACTTTGTTTACACACACACACACTCACACACACACACATATGTTACTTTGTGACGGTAGAAAATTCCATAAAATAGATAAACAAAAACAAATTGGATTAATATTCATATTCGATCTTTTAAATCTTTTAATATATATATATAGGTTGGACTTACATAGATATATTCTTCTCATTACTTAGTCCATAATTTATTTTTTAAAGATTTTGAGGGTAATATCTTTAATAATATTGTAACTGAAAATACATCTGTGGAGCATATAGATACACAATGTCTTGTTTTATAATGTCATGCTTGTTTAAGGTACAATATAAAACATGAACTAAATATCTTTAAAAAAAACATTATGGATATGATTTATTTATTTTTTTAAATAAAATATGTCTGCGTATTAGAAGAAAAACCAAGAATATATAAAGTTCGGGACCATTTCTCCTTCAGTAAGGGTATGTCAAAATTAATGACAAACAACAATGCTTGTATTGACTGCTAACTGATGAAATTAAGAAATATTTCCTCCTGTCTTAGAATATTTTTATTAGGAGACGATTGCTACTACATTTCGGAGACTATTACTGAAAATTACATTGTAAAGGAGTATATATTCTTGAAAAATTAGCTGGTGGAATAAATGCACATATGTTATTCTGTCGCTTATTTACCGATCCTAATCTGTTATAGTATGTATTTATTTTAATGTGTACAAACGACAGAAGAGAAATATTCAAAACTAATAACCATCGTTATGAAAACATTTTGAACTGTCATTAAAATTTCAAAATTAAAATGTCCTATATATAATCCCTTCTTAATGTAGTTTTAAAATAATACTTCGAAATATACAGTATATTTTTAAATTATAAAAGCTTGTAAATAAGTATAAAATATTTTGAGTTTTAGATTAATTTATTTCCCCCAAAAACTTTCAAATATGTCTTCGATGAAATTGATTGAAAAAAGAGTAAATGTAAAATATTAACATGTAAACAAAAACAAATCTGAAATTCCAAAAATATTATCAAATAAAATTCGAAACTCGGGGAAAAAATTCATTTTCAAGTCTAAATGTTCACGTATTACTGACGCTAACGGACATTAAAACTTCAATTAACTTTGATTGCTTTCCTGACTGAATAAAAATATAAAATATCTAGACGTAAAAAAATTCTCACGGAGAGTTTAATATATTTGCGAACTCTGAAAACATTACGAAAAAAGAGAAATATTTGATGGAAAATACAATTTTTAATTAAATTTTCATTTATAAGTTTTATTTCGGTTTTTATTTTTAAATATGTAAAATTTTGAAGAAGTGATTTCTGTTACTTATAAGTGTCATAATTACGAGCATTTATGGGCAGTTATTTTCAATTGAATATTACTGCATTTTTGTATTTTATAAAAGGATTTTCGAGAATGAATTTATTGCACTTTTTCCGTACCTTTACTTTCGCTTTTAAGTTTGTATAGATTTTCATATAAACATGCTGACATTTTAATCGATCTAAACTCGTCCGTAGATCCGTTTGTGTAACGCGTACAGTAAATTGTGAAAATGTGTACAGTAGAAAAGTGACTGCGATATTAAAAAAGCTGTAGAAAAATCTATATGAATTTTAAAAATATATTAAATTACTTGAATGCTAAACCTAAAATTGGTCATGTGCATCAAAATATCACAGAATGGAAGCTGTTTGAGTTTTTGGGCCTTATTTGTTCTTTGAGAAACTGTTTGAGAACTGAAATTTTAATTATTTAGAAACGATTTACCTGCCAACATTTAATTGTACTTTAAAAATCCATGTGACATTTTATTACAGATGATGCTTCAGAGCACAAACACCTATAACGTTTTACTGTGCATAGGGAAATTTGGTGACCATCTATCGTGAATATTTTAATCGCTTGTATCTATTAAATTAACAGCATTTTTACATGAAAATATCCACACTCTTACTCAAAAATACAATAAATTGAAGCTCCTAGTTACCTTTTACTATGAATGTTATTCACATAAGAAAAATATCGAAAGTGCCCTAAAAATATTCCATATAAGGAGAACCTGTCTTAGAATTGTTACTATTTATCTAATAAATCATATTTAAAAACAATAAACCTGGAAAAAAGATAAATGAATGCACTTTTAATTAATTTATTCTTTCTGACTTATGGGTATATGTAATTCATAAGGCTTATGAAGTTATGAACTTCTTCAAAATTAACAAATAACTCATGAGTTATTTTTCTTATCGTTTATGAATCTTATAAAATGAAAATGAAATCGATAAATAGGAAACGAATAATATATATATATATATATATTTAAATTTTAATTTATACTCGTTATTATATATCTGATTTTTTAAAATGATTTTCTTATTATTTTGTGTTTAAAAAAAATAGAAATTGAGGTCGAATGCAAGATTTCTCTGTACGACAGTTTTAGGAATATTTGTGAAGATCCAAAATAGTACGATTGTTGTAAAACTTGTTTTGAAATGATGCCTTATATTTTTGAAATAGGATATTTAAAATAAAGGTGGAATGTTAAATGACACTCAAACAGTCAGAAATTCGAGCCATAACGAAAAAAAAAATAGATATTTACTGTTTACAGTTGTTTTCTTCACATCACCTCGCAGGGAATCTGTTTCGAGGTACTAATGTAGCCCTAAACTTTGCTGAAATTAATCATGATTAAATGAATGAGTCTAACTATTGTCTTTTAATGGATATGAAAATCTTTCAATAGCAAGTGACTCATTCGATGCCTATTTTCTTCGTTGGAGACCATTGGTTTGAAATAACCTTTGAAAGTCAATAATTAAGTTTTAAGCTGATTTCACTGAATTTGAAATCCCCAAATTTCTTCAACATGCCTCTGATTTTTAGATATATTGGAAGAGGTAAGAAAATTATTTCTCTCACCATCGCACACCTATTGAATAGTTCGCAGCACCAAAAAAGTGCACAATCTGTTCAGTACGTTACTGTGTTTAGTTATTAAACAAACAAATGATCAGAGAGGGGTTTTTTCACCAAATAATTTGTTGCAAATGGACATATTCATTATGGACTAATATAAACGATACGTGTTTTCGATATCTGCTGACAAAGTCAAACTATATCGGCTAAACTATGATTACATTGGATACAATACTTGATTGTAATTTTGGTTTTTCATTAGGAAAAAATGAAGTGAGTGGCTAATGATTTGGCCAATACGCTGAAGATAACTCTTAGTTTTGCCGTTGATCTGTTGTTGTGTATTACGGCATAGTGGGATAAATAGTGGTTTGTCTGATTATTTAAGTCTCCAGCCTTTAAAAGCTCCATGGGGCCCACTTGGAAATATTTATCCATAAATGCTATATATTGGTCGTTTAATTCATAGGTCTTTGAAAACCGCTTTTCCAAGTAATGAATTATTTTTAATGCGTGTGACATACTGTCTCCTAATACACATGTATCTTTATGGGGCAACCTCACAACATAGTGACTTTCAGAATTACACTAAATTGGGTTTGGTACAGCACTTCAGCGGTGTCCGATATCATAATCTCTTTAGTCAGATGAACAATTCAAAAAATCCGTTTAGATTGAAAACATTAGTCACATCTACAGCTTGGCACACAATAAACAAAGCAGATTTTCAATTGTTATATACATCACCACATAAATTACAAAGCAAATATATGTTTCGAATTGCAATGGGTTAACATAACCGTCCATAAACAGGGGACAGCAATTAATAGACTATCGGAAATATCTGCTCCTAATGAAAGATCAATGAAACTGGTGCTATAAATGTCAGGATACACAAGATGAAGTTGATTAATGTGCGTCCATTCATATTTTTATAACCTGAAGTTAGAGAGAGGCGTTGTAACCTGATTAACTACAAGGGCTTTTAATAAATTATAATTATATGAAAAATAGGGGAAGAAATTAAATCCAGTGAAATGTAATCATATTTCAGCAATAATGTATTCATACTAGCCTATGGGTAAAACTAGATAAGGGGAAATTTATTCTTTCTATACAATGTTTCAAAATAATGAATTTTGAGGAGAATTGTCAGTAAGTGTTCTTCGCACTGAATAACAGACTGCACAATTTAAATTGATTACAGACTACGCCTTTTTTTCATTCCTGACCATCGCGCTGGTTCTTAACCCTGCTAGCATCTATTGGCTTTTTTTTCCAAATTGAATTTAGAATCTACTATATTACACTTTGACTAACTCCAAAATATAAGCTTTATGTTCATTAAATTTTCGAGAAAAATCCAAATCCTCTATTTTATCATTTTCTAACTTAAATTCTCAAAATTTTCTAAGAGGCTTGTCTAATTTAATCAACAGGAAATTTAATAACATTAAATCACTCAATTAATTAGATTCCAAGCCAAAAGTTTGAAAGATCCTAATGAACCAACTGGAAGTATTTAATACAAGGATATTGAATTGTCAGCTTTAGCAATTTTTTCCGATTTTTTTCTTTCAATTTGGCTCAATGCCAACTGTCTTTTATTTTCGAATCGCTCAAATAACAGATCCACCACAGTTCTAAATGCGAATTAATTTTGCCGCATTTCTACGAATTGTCGAATGAAAATGTTGCAACACCTCCTGTTTGATAAATTATTATTCCCCTAAATCATTGACTTAAATATCTCTTTTAAAAAATCCAACATTCTGAATCACCGCACAAATGTGAACGATCACACTTTGGTGCATTTTTTATTATAAAAATTTGGATAAAATGAGATTCCACACGAATATCCGGCTGTGAAACGACTTCCGTTATCTCTTCTAAAGCGACTAACAAATCACAAATAATTTTTGAAACTTTAAATACGCATCTATATTATCATTAATTTATTATTAAAAAATATATATTTCCTTGCAAATTCTTTCAAAATATTTTTTGTTTAGTAAACTTACAAATATTTAATATTTACAAAATATACGATGAAGTTATGAAAATTCAAGCGTTTGTTTAAATTGTAAAAGAATGGGACATTTGTTAATTGGTTTCTAAAGCGAATGACAATAATTTTCTACATATAAGCTATTAGAAAAGTTTCCGTACAAACAATTAAATTTCATATTTTAATATCTGTAATATGTGTGCCTTTGTAGTATCTGTACTTTTTGTAAAATATGTCTTATCACATAACTTTATTTGTTGTGCATACCTTTTGAAATTGCAAGTACGTTTCTGTTTTCAAAGGGGTTTTAAGATATAAAAACAATCGCCCCCATTTTGAATCAACTGGTAATTAATTTTATTCAAACTGATTTTTTGTAAAAATTAAGAATGTGAATTTACATGAAATTATATTAACTTAAAAAAACAATTATAAGGTTTTATTTTGAACAAAACATTTCAACACTTTTTTGTTTCAACACCATTCTTCCAGTGAGATCCCTTTTCCCTACGCGAGAATTTTTTCTGTAACAGAAGGAGAAATTACATATGGTACAATTTAAAAAAATCAAAAACAAAACTTCTAAATGTTCAGTAATAACATTTTGCAGGAAATATTTCCTGAAATATTTATCGGATTTCGTTTAGTCATACAGTTTTTAAACCTACTATTATGTTTCCAAACCTTTCACATGAATTTTAAAACAAAGTTTAGAAATAATAATGTAAAATAAAATACATTCTAGATTTAGAGACATTTGTATTGCTGATTTCTTTACTGCTATTAATTCTATGGAAATGGAATCATAATTCTGTAGGGAACGAAATAAATTTAAATATGTACTTTTAAAGAAATAAAAAAATTCTCATTTAATAAGTTACTTTATTCTTTATATGGATACTACGTCATTAAACTTTGCACTTTTAATTTGTGTTTAAAAAATAACAGATTATATTTTAAGTAGTCAGACAAAATGAGTCTCTTTTAAAAGAAATCTGTGATAAAATATTCTTAATTTAGTAATTTTGAGCTGCAAAAAAAACTTTGTAATTCTTCAACACTATTGTAAGTTTTTGTTTACTTTGCAATTTATTGTGATATAATGAAACATAATTTTTTCATGAATATTTGGTTTATAAAAATTTACTAAACATAAGTATTATAAAGGATGCTAAGAAAAAAGAAAAAAAAAATTTTTGTTCTGCATGTAAAGATTATTTTTTATAAGTGTAGTTATTGACAAAATAATAAATTACCAAGCAAAATATTTAGAACATCTGCTGATTTTTATTTTAAGTCCATCGATAATTGCAAATAGAGGATGCGTAAAATTATTCCACAATTTTTAATAGAATATTTCCACTTCATTAACGTCTAAAATATATTAAAAAATATGTGAATAAGAGAAGCGTTTACAATTTTTTCGGTAAAAAAAAAAAAAAAAAAAAAATGTATATTTTTAAATCTGAAATTATTGCGACAGACTCGTTTAAGATTCTAAGGGGTGTATGCACCTTGTAGGTAAAATTATATAGTAGAATTACATATTTAAAATTAACCTAGTGTAATTATAAATTCTGATAAATAAAATGAAACTTATTTTCAAATAATCATTAGATAGTCACCTAAATCTTTCAAAGTGCAAAACTTACTGGAAAATATGGATATTGAAAATGGGAAATTTCAACTCATAAAACGATTATGGAAAACTTCTATATTTATATGTACCGAGTTACCCTGTTTAATAAAATAATTTCAGAACAATTATTAAGTTACCATTTAAAGTTTAAAATAATTAATTTGATTAAAGTTTCTGTAAATAAAATATCAAAATATATCATTATATAATATAGAAGATTTGCACTTCAAATGGGTATATTTATTACAATTTTACATTGCAATTGTTTTTGTCTAACTTTCTTTTCGTGTATTATGTATGTGTGCCAGCGAAGCTTCAAAGAGAGCGTGTCGCATAAAGTGACCAAAACCAGACTATCGCTCTTTTGTAACATGTGTTACTAAAACCTTAGGCATGGTAGGACATTGATTTGAATTTTTAAGAATATAGTTTGTCGATATAGATAGATTTAAATAATTATAAGTGCTTCTGGGCAATATTTTCATGTAAAAATATATTGTAAGTGTGCGAAAAGCAAAACAAAAAATCAATATGTCGGCCTCAGTCTGCGCAAGCGCCAGTCGAAATTATAGATCACGCTTGTCAGTCGAAAGAAGTTGTTATAGGTAATGCAGAGGGGCCACAAAGTTCGTCGCCGAGCGAGCGAGACTGTTTCGGGGGCCTCTGAAATTTGACATGACGTGCTCCGTAAACAAAGTCGCAAGCCCCTCTACCTCCTGTTGTACCCAAACCGATGGACATAACGTGTGAAAATGACATCTATACATCTGCCGAGGACCTCGCAAGCCGATAGATATCAACATTAGTCTAATCAGTGCGATGTAGAATTATTAATGTCTAGAATACGAACTTATCAAACATGTTCAGCCTCAACTCCGTCCCTACAAAACAAACAACACTGGACAACACAAGACTCGATTGTACGTTCACCAGACACATGAATGTTGATATCATGCGCTTATGCTTCTTATTTATTATATTACAGGGCAATGGTATTCAAAGTTGTCGTATAATACTGGTAGAAAAAAATATGTGCCTTTCCATGTTCAAGAAAATTTGGTATGCATGCTATGTCTCATTTTCATTTTAATCCAACACGCTAAAAGCTATTCACTGCCATATACGTCTTACGTTAAACCAATGACACATCCTCGCCCAATTTATTATATTGCTTTCAGTTATTTAGCCTCTTAATAAAACAAATATAACCAATTGAATTTTTTTAAAGTTTATTTTGTTGTTATAGTACAAGTACGCTGCATTCTTCATTAGATACTGGAGAATTAGTTCCTCAGCAATGTTTATTCACAAAACTTTTTAACTATTGCACTAAAAATGGAAAAGTTAAGGATTGAGTACTCATACTTTACAAGTCATGCTAAATATAAAACATACTTGACGTCTAAGTGTTCAGAGTAAAAGGGATACACAGACATTTATAAAGTTATAAAAGCATCTGTTGGGAATAGCTAGTGTTAATTAGCTATTAACACCTCTATAATTAAAATAAAAAGTTAACACAAAAACATGTGATTCCATTACCTAAAAGATGATTAAAACTTTAATTAGATTTTAGATTTTAAAACAGTAATATCGAACACTTTCCGCTGTGAACCCATCCTTCATCAGGATTCATAATAAAAACAGGTGCCAAAACACAAACGTCCGGATCACATTCTTGTAAACAGTATGTCTCTGTTCTGCAATCCTAAGGGAGAGTTCAAATCATTCACATTCGTCCAACGGTCGGTCGGTTCCATTGCATAGCTAAAAAAAGTGAGGAAGGAAGAAGAAACGGAAAATCACATTTTACTGTTCCTTGATTTAATTAAGCCATATACTCGGAATATTGTAAGACAGTACATCAGTGCACACATTTCCATGCTTATTTATAATTTCCACAGATTCTCGAATTATTAAATCATAGTAATTTCTCATAGAGCATATTACTTTAGCATTATTAAAATGTATTTCAACGTTTTGGGTTTGGTGAAGTTTCGATAGAGCAGTGGATGGTTTGTTAAATTTTAGATATTTTTTATGTTTTTTTATACGGTCTTTGTATTTTCTTTTTGTCATTCCTATATATTCTCATCGGTGTTAAATGGAATGACATATACTCCGGGCATATACTCCTCTATAATTTCTAACGGAACATTTTTCAAAAGTTATGGTGCACAAAATAGGTGTATTTTGGAAGCAGCACTGCTACCTACAAGTTTAAGCAGTTGCACGATGGAATGTATCAAATATATTCATCGAATTAGAGTGAATATACATAATGTAATATTTTTTTTTCTCTGAATAAAAACCAATTATTTAATTTTAATACATGTCGGGTGACTAACTACTATTCTTAAAGCACTGTGTGAAGAATTGTAACCCAAATTCTGTCTTGTGTCGCATAGCAAAAAGTTTCTTTATATTTCCGAGTTGATTAATGTGTTTCAATGCGTAGGTTACAACCATGATTGTGTTAGTTAATAATTATGTTTTGTAAATCTCATGTGTCTTTGCAACTTATAATTATAATGTAAAGATGATACGTGCCCACGTGATTATAATGCTTCTGGTGATGAAATTTTAGTTGTGATGTAGAACTCAAATTTCTTTTATTCGTGCTTAAAATGTGATACCTATTTTGTGCTTTATGTACAAATTAAACATGTATTTCGTTTAAGCAGAGTTTGCAATTATTCATACTCTTGGACATCAGAAAACAAACCACACATATTTTAAAATACAAAGTTAGAACTAAAATTACATATGAAAATAAAAATTTCTAAAAAAAAAATCTTTTTAAAATATTTATAATAAAATATAGTTAAAAGAAATTTAATTCTGGGGATGTGTAGATATCGAAAAATCACTGTATTTAACATTTATTATTAAAGTGATATTTTGTACATTAGGCAAAAGATTGCAGATTTTATGTAACATTGAAAAATAATTAATTTTCATAAAGTTTCTATGAATGAAAGAACTTGTAATATATATTTATAATACAGAACACCTAGATTAAAAAAGAACCTATCTATGGATCTTCCAACTGATAATGTCACTTTTACACAGAAGTGAAATAATTACGTTTGAACATCTCTTTTTTCCTTCATTTCTCTATCTCCGACAGATTCGCACATTTTTCTTAAATACCATTTCTGTTTTTAAAAACTATAATATAAATTTAGGGAGCATTTAATATGTAAATTTGAAAAACGTTATACCTTTTAATTTAAAAATTTTGATTAGCAAAAACATGTGTATACTGCGACACATATTTGATAACTTGAAATTTATAAGATAACGCCCCTGTAAATATTTCAGTAAAAATTCATGATATTAATTAAAATGCAGTAACAGAAGAAAGTGTTCATAAAGAATATAACGATGATTTATTTTACAACTCATCATGTAAAACAAACTTCTATCTTGTGTCTTAAAGTAGCTCATGATAAAGACAAACAAAACCTTGTTTGATGGGTTGTTTGATATATGCGACAATTTGCCTCGCATTTTTTGCTAGAAATAGCCTTCTATATGTTTCTAGAAAACTATAAATTAATTAAATACCCTCAAAGTGTTATTGTAATTTTTTTACACGTTACATTTTCGTTCAAGAATTAATAAATTGTTTTCAAAGTAAAAATGTCGTAGTGCCTTCGTTTTTTAGCATATATTATAAATGTAAGTAAATTCAAAATTTTGTTGGATCAACTTCGTATTTATATAACTACATGGTGTAACAAGACAGACGAAACATTTATGTGATTGGAAATTGAAGATGATTTGATATTTCTATACATATTTGGAGGAAAGTTTTGTGTTGATTATTTTGTATTTTATTATTATTTTTTTGCATGAAAGCGTTATACATATCTGCCAACTTTTGCGCTTCTTTGTTACCACTAAAATTTAATTGGAATTTTAAGCTGTTATTAATTGCTGATTTAGGCTACTAAAATGGTAAATTTTACTATTAAATATTAGTGATATGAACATTCTTAAAATTTGGCAGTTATTTATATGACGTAATTTATCACATGGAAAATCTAAAATCTAAATTTTTTGGTCGATCTTGAACATGTAAGGTATTATTTTTTAACATTTCACACATTACAATTTTACTTATTGCAGTATAACAGGAATAAAAGTTATGATATTATATATATCTTTGCACAGCTCAAAGGATACATTCACAGAACAAATCAGTACAAAGCATATCATAATCGTATATCCACGGTGCAAATCGTAATTTTAGATAAAGATATCTACTTTCTCAAACTGAACGTTTTCATGACCCTGTTGGTCTCCTTAGATTAGTGATAACTAAAGCAGAAACTATTATTCAAGAATTGTGTATGCTGAGATTAAAATAGAACAAAAATATACCTAAAAATATTTATCAATAATTGGAAAAATTCGTCGGGGCCAACCTGTATAAGAGATAATTAAAGACCAAAGATGATTTCTAACAGCGGTTGTCAAATATGTGGTACTGAACAACTTTACTAATGCATTTTCTAGATTTTATGGTGCTGTATAATACATTTAAACTTTGTGAAAAACAATAGACAAAATTAGTCAATTCTTTTGTAGTAAATACAACATACGTTTTGACAAACCCTAGATTTGAATTATCAACATTCCTTTTTATAGAAAAGCTCCCCATAAAGACTCAGTTGCTCTAAAACAAAAAGGTAGATTTTATTCGATAATATTCTGACGTTATAAGTCTATCATGTTGATATTCCTAAAAACGATCTCAAAACATTTGTGTGCAACACAGTGTCTGAAACTCTGCAAATAACCCAGAATTTCCAAATATTGCATATAAGATCAGAATGTAAAATGGCTGATATAATTACTCAAGGACTTGTAATAACCCTTGCTGCAAATTGACTTTGTTGGAAGAGGGGGTTCAGAGTTTTCAAATCTGAGGGTACAATCGAAAATTACTTTGCAAAAGGATGATAGGTTGACTGACAAATTGTACTTAGAAGATAATAAATCTTCTTGCATAAGTCAATATTGACTTTACTCAGGGAAACTAATTTTTTGATGATTTGCTAATGATGATCTTGCTAATAAATTTCATAATGCAATTCGAATTCCAGTATTTGTTTTTAGATCTATAAGATGTTTTTAAAGTCGAGACAAACATACAGGCACTTTCTACTGATGAGTGTAGAAAAACAGAATTTTGCTTGATTAGGCATGTTAAATTAAAGTACATACTTCCTCAAACTTCTGATTTAAAAATGAGATCTTCAATTCCTCACTGATAAGAGCTCACATTCCATTTCTATGTAATTATAATTTACTTTGATTGGGTGTTAGACTCGGGGTGGGTGCCGATTCGCATTAATATATTAGATTGAGCGCCTATTCGCAAGCTTAAATTATTATACAGATAGTTTTGTCCACATTCAAGACATTAGTTAAACATATATTTCTATATTACCACCATCGGGATATTCAAATCGGACAACAGACCATACTATATATTTTTAATCTAAAGTACTATACACTTGATGGCAGAAATAGTTTACAAAACGTTGTCCACGAATGTGTATATTGTTTCAAATATAAGCCTATCATTGTCAATCATTTCTGAGAGATCTTCCTCCTAAAAGGGTAATGCCTATTTTTCCATTTTTAAATGTCTGTCATTGTGGGTTTATGAAATTAAAAAAAAAGGTTTTAGAAAAGGTGTACCTCTAGAAAATGTATGTAGCCTATATTCGTACGTATGTGAACTGTGCTCTTGTAAACTTCATCGTCTCAGACTTAACGTCCGACTAATGCGACTCTAAAGATATTTTATGCTCACCGTGATAAAAGTTGTTTCCATGTTTCCTGCACTACATCAGATAAGAAGCATTTACGCAAACTAGTAAATAATGAACTAGTAAATAAATAAAATAAACTAGTAAATAAATTTCCACACTTTTAGCTTTATAAGGCATCAGTTGGAAATTTTCCTCTCTTGGAACACCCAAGATTTGTAGTATTTCGAGAGCAATAATGATGTTCTTTCAATATCATCTTAAAAGACTGGTTGGCGTAACTTACATACGATAGAATAAATTCTAACTGTAATTATATAAATCAAAAGCATCTTATTTTCACGCCCACTCTCACCTTTGTCGACAGATGCAACTTTAACGTAGTTTGTTTTTAGTGTCGACGATTTTTAGTTACTGAGGCCTGGTCTGGTCATGTTCTAATAGGAAAATCTATTAAGACTATTCCGGAGAATAATGTAATTCCCAAAATAATAATCTTCTTAATACATGGCAAGGACTCAAAACATGGTTCCGATTATTTGTATACATTAAAACAATCATTATTCGAGTCATTTACAATTAGTAAATAAATAACTATTGAAAGGTTTAAATATACTGCCAGTCATGTTTATGTTATGGAAAGTTTCCAAACGTACCTTTTTTAGTTGATCTCTATTTCGTATCACTAAAGAAATACCTGGTTCTGACGGAAACGTGATTTTTTTTGCTTATATTTTGTATTATAAATATGGTAATATGTCAAATATATGCAATGATTCATCGCCGTATAGGATGTTTCATATGTGCAACTTTTACTTTGTTTGTGGAACATTGCCCAACACAACGCTAACAGGTCTATTACTGTCCATTGTTGGGACGAAAGACTGCAGTTGGCTCTTAGTCAGCTGGCTACTCTTATGCCCACTCTAAATCTTTGATAAAATGCAATTAGTCTTTCGCAAAATCCGTACAACGTAAATAATAAATGTAAAGGACTAAAATCAGTAATTGCGTTGAGAGCCAAGGTTACCGTCAATGGAAAGATAATTATCACTTAAGATACCGTATTTTAATAAAAATAGATGGAACTATTCAGACACTTTTATATTAAAATCTGACTGTGTGTTTGTATTTCCCAAAAATACCTCATAGAATTAAAAAAAAAAAAAAACTTTCAGAGATGACACTAACATACTTTTTCGCGTCAATTCGGCAATTTTTTAATAACTCTTGAAATTTCGATATTTTATTTAGTCATATTTGTACTTTAGTTAATCTAAACGCTTTTTTAATAGGGGAACATCATTACTCTGCTTTTGATAGCAAAGAATGGCAAAAAAAGAAAGTAATAGCATGATTATTATGTACTTTCTTTCCATTTTAAGATTAAAATGGAAGAAAAAAAGAAAACATTTCATTAAATGTTATATCAAGATTTTTTCTCCTATTCAAAAATATACGTTTAATTTTGTTTCATATATAAATAAATTTATTGACTTTTTGTGTAAATCAGTAAAATGTGCATAGTATCTAGGGGTCTTAGTTAAGTCCACATCTGCTTATTTATTAACAGAAAGCTGAAAAAATTGCAATGTTATTGGTCCGTAATAAATCCCATTACTTCTAATTTGATGAAAATGTGAATGAATGGCCTCCGAAAGAATTTAGCGC
Source organism: Maratus michaelseni (assembly GCA_963931845.1). Taxonomy (NCBI): domain Eukaryota; kingdom Metazoa; phylum Arthropoda; class Arachnida; order Araneae; family Salticidae; genus Maratus; species Maratus michaelseni. Next base: position 194,110,624 of record OZ007593.1, on the reverse strand, counting down.
TATTTTAAACTGTAGTTTTCGTGTCCAATATTACAGCATCTAGAAAAAAGGACGCCTACATTCATCAACATGTACCCCGACTACAGAAATTTTCGGGAAGTAATGCAGTCTATGAAGATTACTGGTATGTTACCCCGACTACGATATACTTCCGAAAATTAAATAAAAGACCTATTCTTTAAGAAAAAGATATGAAAGAACGTGCAGAAGGGACTTTGCCGTCTAATACAGAAGAGCAGACCATTTCACTGATTACTCTGAGCTATATATTTCTTATAGAAAATCTACTAATACTGATGCTACTAGTAGATGCAGTATATAAAATAGATAGATTGATTTCTATAAAGATACATGGTTGCTCTTGGTTTATGCAGCAATTCCTTTGTTGGTATCATTGCGTACTATTTATAGATGTTGTGTATGACTGTTCTCCAAAATTTTAAAAGTGGAAAGATTTCTGGATAAAATTAGCATAAAATTTAAAATCTATTATGTATTTTAATTTTTAAAACTGAAATAATTTTGTATGAGTAAAAGTTCTGTCTAATTATGCCACCAGATACAAACATTTTTAAAGATGTTAACAAATATTGTCACATATAAAATTAACGTCGTTGAAATAGCACACACACTAACGTTTTAATATAACTTAGAGTGAAAATATTGAAGAAATGTGACATATGTACATATCCGATACTCAGATTGCAAGATATAATGGTAAGGTGCACAGGATTTATTAAAAACTCTCTCGTCCAATCAAATTTTATCCAGAACAATTTTATCAAATTTTATCAAAAATCCAGTATTTATCCATTCTTTTATAAAGACTCTCTTATATATTTACATCAAAATCATATACATTTTACGTAGATTTCAGTGTAACGTCTTTTAAAAAATAATTTCTTTCTTACTAAAACAAATTTAAAAACACTAGATTAGATTTTAATTTAACATGTGGAAGAAAATTAGTTTTTTTTTCTCCTAAAAATCAAAAGATGCCATACGATGCAAATGTAAGACATTGTAGTGTTATGCAGCTTGTATTTCATAAGACTAAGATTATAGTATGGTGAAGAGTAAATTTCTATCGTGCAAATATGAAATAATAAAGATTTATTGATTTCCTAATGCGTAGAAAATGCTTACAAATAAGAAAACATTATTTAACTTTAAGAATATGTAAAGTTGTTCATCAGCAAACAATCAAAATTTGAATGCAGAAATGTGTATTGAAAACCATTGTTTTGTATATTTTGTGGTTTTAAAGTTGAGAAATAATCTAAAGACGTCTTTGGAAGAAAAACAAATTTCACTTAAAATAATATATAATATATAATTAATAATTTAATAAATAAATAACGATTTGTGACACTATGATGTGTATTTGTTAATTATTAGTATAGGTGTTATGTTTTCTATACATTGTTCCTTTGTACAGGAATGATTCTAACGTCATTGTATGCTTAAATTAATTTCTATACAAAATAAAATAATCAAAATATATTTCCCTATCTTCATGTAGGAAATAACACGATTTACCTTTTTATGTTAAAATTTTATATTTACAATACAGTTTACACATTCATGTATGCAGTTTGTTTTTTGAAAGGAATGCAGAATCATTTCTTCTATTCTCAAATGCAATTCTTATAAAAAATGTAGAAATCTTACGCAACTCTAAAGATTTCGGTTACTGTAGACAGAAAGACTGGAAGAGCAGATATTATTTATTTTTTACATAAATATAGTTTTACTTTAGCATAATCTCTTTCATACATAACATTGAATATTTCAATTGAATTTAAGAATTTTCGTCAAACGTGCAAACAAAATAAAATTGAATCATAGATATCACCTTATAAATATTTCACAAGAAAACGACTCTATTTTGGTTAAGTGCGAATATCTATCGTATAAATATCAAAAGCTGAAGATACTGTTTTTGATTTCCTATCACTTATTAAATATTTACGTGTTATATTAAAATTAATTTCATTTAAAGAAGTGTAAAATTATTCAACTTCCGCAAACAATAAAATTTGAATAAATAAACTTAATATTATTAAAATATTCATGTACATTGTACAACTTTTGATTTATTATATAGAAATATTCTTAGAAAGATTTTATTAAAGTAGAATATGGCAAATATTCCCTATTTGTGTTATTTAAGGATTAAAGAAACACAAATAGATTTTTTAAAAGTAATCTAAATAACAAATGCTATGATGTGTAAATGTTAATTATTTCCAGTATTAATTTATTTCTTATATGATATTTGGTAAACAATGCAAATTTTCGCGTAATTTAATTTTCATGCACGATATATTCATCGAAACACCTTCTTCTATTGAATACTGAAAACTAATTAAAGTAAGTAAAAGGACTTTGCATTTTTTTTGTATGTTTTAAACAAAATAAAATATTGTATTTTCAGAAAATGTTATATATTCTGACGTGTACTAAGTCTATGTAGTGAGAAATATATTAAACGTGTAAATACAATGCAATTTGAATCCTAACTTAAATCGTTTCTTATGCAGTTATCTCGACAAAACAATTAAAACTTTTTTTTCAAATGGATATAACGCCTTCTTGATTTTCCCTTTTGTCTTAATAAAATTTTATACACTAAACATATTATATATATTCAAGCGTTGACTATATTTCTGTCGTTTTTCATTTGAAAAGTATACATATGTTTGCAGCATTTTCAATTGTAGTTAAAACAAGAACGAAAAATCATGCGTCAAGCATAGATTATGTAACACTTTCCAACGCTTCCAAAATAATTTTACAAATCATACCGTTTAATAAGCTAAAAGATATCATCTAAGTAATCCGAATACTTTTATTCAGCCCTGTATAGGATGTATAGATTTGTATATATACTACATAGGATGTTAAATTTTAGTTCAGTTAGGAAACGCGTAGCACAGTTTAAAATTCTCCGTCTGGAGTTAAATAATACGGAAATGTGTTCGCGAACTTTTGTGCTTCCCTGTATAGGATATACAGAATTTATACACACCACATAATAGACAAAAAGCGAGTTAAAATTAAAATCGCGATCAGTAACTTAAAACGCACTTCCAGGAATTATTGTTAACTTACAGCAGAGAATTCTTTTGTGTGTCCCTGTAAATGAACGGTGACTGCTGTACACACACTGTTCTGTAGTAAGCCTCTTGAAATACACCTTAGTGATATATATAAATTTCAATGCGTTTAAAATAGGGAAACATTATTTAAATAAACCGCAGACGATTTTTCTCCATAGACGTAATGTAACAGAATTCTTTTGACTGTCCCTGTAAAGTAAGTATAAGTGCTATGCACACCCTATTCCATATTAAGCTTCTTCTAATTCACCTTAGTGATATATATAAATTTCAATGCGTTTAAAATAGTGAAACATTATTTAAATAAACCGTCAATGATTTTTCCCCATAGACCGCAATGTAACGGAATTCTTTTGAGTGTCCCTGTAAAAAAACTATAAGTGCTACACACTTCCGTTGAAATAGGGAACATGCTATAGATAACGACTATAACATATAAAAATTGCAGAGCAATCCGAGCATATTTACGGGAGTTAGAGCACGGACAGACGGCAGACGGCAGACGGCCATACGGCCAGACAAACCGAAGTCATAAACACTTTTCAACTAGGTTGGAAAGTGTTAAAAACATGATAGAAGTTTGACGCAACTAAAAACAATTTTGCCATACATAGAAATGTCTGAGAGATGAGAGAATATTTTTGTTTTATAAAAATTGCATTCATTAATATATAGCTTTCATTAATATATCACATTCTATCAGAGTTTTCACTGGATATTTCCATTATATTTAACCATGCCCATTATTTATGCAAATAAAAGGGAAAATTAAATGACAATCATTACAGAAGTATTTCATACACTGTAAAGAACAAATGCTTCATAATCTAGGAAAACATAATATAAGCATAACCGAAAATATATAATATTCTCTTCCGAGTTACCCACGAATCAGAAAAGCATTCTTTATCTTTAGAAACATAATATATATACATATTTCCTAGATTTAAAATAATATATATATATATATATATATATATATATATATATATTACTGGCTGTTTGTGGTTTTCGGAAACGTTTTCGAGTAATTTTTTAGTGTAATAAACAGTTTTCGCAACATTTAAAATAAAATTTTCGCATGCTGTTATCGCTTATATATACATTTTAATGTTCAATAAACATGATCAGCATTAACAAAGCCATTAAAATTAATATTATTATTTTTTGTTTTACTTTTTCAAGAATAAATGCAGCAATTTAAGATTTGATTGAATATTAAAATACGGTATTTTGAATCCTGTTTTTTGACTAATATACAATAGAAATTACCGGGAACATTTCCAAAAATTGGTGTCAGCAAACGAAACTATTATTAGTACTTGTTTAAACCTCGATAATATGTAGGTTTCTGTGGTTTCTAAAGGTAAATATCGCTTTTCGGAATAGTAAGTAACTTGGACGTGATTATTTTATGTTTTCATACATTAAATTTTCGTAGGTAAAGCAACATTTATATTATTTAAGGTGTATGAAGAGGAATGGAATTAGAATTAGCAGGAATTTCGATTTTAGAAGTAGGTGATGTTTTTTAAAAAAATCTTAAATTTAAAATAAAAAAATCTATGTCATAAATATAAATATATAATAAGTGAAATGTTTATCAAGTAACTCATAAATTTTATATGCAGCAATTAAAAAAAATCGTTAACATTTTCATCAATATGTCGTGTTTTAGTATCACAAAAAGTGTGAATTTTTAATTTACCATGTAAATCTCCATAACACTATCTCAGTATTTAAACTGTAATTAACTATTGAAACATGAAAGTATATTCCATGTATGTTGAAATTTTAAAATTAGTTCCAACATTTTTACTGTCTGAGACAGCGCAGCGCGAACTATAAACAAAACTATTTCAAAAGTAATTTGCTTAGATTTTATAAGTTACCTGCTAAGTGTGACACTTATCTTATGTGTATAATTATTATATGTCATGAATTATTTAATTTTAAAGTTAGATATTTCTTTATAAAACACAATTTATCAATGCGTTAAAATTAAATATTATTTAATTTCGATTTCACAAAAGATATTTATGTAATATTAAAACATTTTCGATGTGCACACATCTCTGAATTTTTGCTATTTCTAAAGTAAAATGCATAAATACATCAAGTTTATTCATGAAAATTTTTCATTTGTTTTTCGCAAAAGCTTTTGATTTGAATCTTTTTCTGACTTTTTAACTTATGCTGTTTATTGCATAACTGTATATAGCGCTGTCTTCAACAGATTTTTCAAAAGCTAATTAAACTCACTTCCCATGAACGAATTTATTAATATTTCGCATGATAATATTCACATTGTATAATTGTATAATTTTCACATGATCATATTGTATAATTCCCAAATGAAATTTCTGCCATTTTCTATTATATATTTTGATAAAAAAAACTACATAATGAACTTTTTTAGGCTAGTCGTGCTCTTAGTAGGAAATTGCATAGCTCTGCATTTTAAAGGCATTTCTGGAGAACGACTTTTGCTCAGATCTTCAGAATAAGCTTCTGGCATGATTGACTTTATTTTTTTTTTTTTAAATTTTTAGTCAATAAGTGATTTTATGGTAATAGTACCATTGATCGGAAATTGCATAATTTTGCTGCATAATTATGCATTAATACTGACGTTCCAGCTAATTTCACTCTAATCTTCAGAATAAACATTCTGTCATTTTCAATTTTGAAAAAAAAAATGCTTGACAGGCATATTTATGTTAGTAGTGCTTCTGGTGGAAAAATGAATAACTGCGATATTTAAAACACTTCCCAAGAACAAATTTTATTCAGTTCTTCAAAATAAGTTTCTAGTATGTGGAAACATATATTTTTAATAAAAAACATTTCATAATAGGCTGTTTATGCAAGTAGCGCCCCTAGAGGAAAATTGCATCACTATGAATTTAAAGACATTTCCAACGAAGGAATTTCTCTCAGATCTTCATAATAACCATCCATTAATTCTTTTTAAAAATATCCCTGTAGGATGTTTTGAAATAATAAAAAAAAAAAAAATGGTATTTTTTTAATGTCTGTTAAACTATTGCTGTAATGCTATCGTGCACAAAACTTAGAGCATATCTCAAAAATAATAATTTAATTTATTATAAAATTTTTCTGAAAACTATCTAAAGTACAATAAACAATATCGAAAAAAATATTTTAATACCGTGCAATAAATGCATCTGCTTAATATAGTTATTATCCTTTTGGAGTTATAGTAGATCATCACACAAATAATTTAAATTTTTTTTTAAAGTACATGTTTGAAAAAGAAAGAAAATTTCGTGCACTTGAAAATCTTCCAAACAAAAACCAATCATTACTCATAATACAGTATAAAACACTTTATCAAGATTTGTCATTACCATATGTTTTGTAGATGGCTGTTTTTTTGTGGATAATTGGTGGCACATCCAATGAACATCCATTTGATCAGATTTTTGAAATATTTGTAGCTGTGAAATTGTTTCGAAATACAAATTAATTATTCGATAAATGAGATTAAGACTCAGATCCAACAAAGAGTAAAGATTAGTCAGACTGTGAATAAGGGAAGTTTACGGGAGTTCTGTGTAAACAATGAATCTACAATAAAATCTGAATGCTCTCTATCTAAATCCTGTCCTTTCAAATCCTAGATGTTGACATAAAGTTATTCTATGCATGTCGTAAAGTATAAACAATGATCAGATAGGGTTTCATATACTCGGCTGATGTAGGTGTTTGGCATGGTCCACCATGCTCTTCACAGGTCTAAGTACGTAATTTCTATTGCCACTATAAAAATAGTCATTATCACGCCTATCTTCTTTATCCGAATTTAAGGTTGGAGAAATATTACGGTGTTTAGTTTTATCTTCAAATCTTTCACCTCTTCTGTCAATTTAATTTCATATCTTCCATAATCAAAATTATTGTTATGGCTTAATGATTGTACAGATGGCTTTAGATTACTATTATACCAGAAGTACAGATTTCTACAAAGATTATTAAAATGTCCTTTAACACATCTTATACCTTCAAATCACGTATAATTTCTTTTATTCTATTCAATATTTTCTTTTTCAAAGATTTCTTATTTTCTTTCTGACTGTTGTACATCTAAAATTTTTTTCTTGTTCTCACAATATCTGAGACGTATATCTACATAATTATTTCTCGAATAATATGGTCGCACTGCATGTAAATAATTGCAATCACGTTTTATAAAATTTCCACAAAATCTTTTTTCATTTTCATTTCATCTTTCCATATTAATTTCTCCTTTTTATTTTCTCGTGCTCATTGAATTATAATATTTTTCTTTTCTTGTTTTATGGCATTTTTCAATTTTTATCACTTTTTTTTCATCCGCAAGTCCTTTGTGATTTTCTTTTAACTCATTTATTTGTATTAATCTTGATACTTTACTTCATTCAATCCAATTTTTGATAACTTGCACTTGATTCTTCCTCACGATATGTTTCCGTTAATTTCATGGTTGTATTTTTACGTCATCAATTGGCTACGCATTTTAAATTTTTATTAGAATTCTTTATCGGTTTCAGATATCTACAATAGACAATGGTTTAATTGTTAGTGTTTTCATTCTTGGCAATATTTTTTTCATTTTGACGCCTTCTATCGTGACGGATAATTTGCATCCTGATATTTCACTAACACCTAACAATATATCACATTCCAGATCTGACACTGCATAAAAATCATCTGTTAATTTCACGCCGTCTGCTTGTATTTCGAGTTCGAAAAATCGCATTCGCTTCATTTCATCTTCGCTAATTTTGGTCAATATATACTTATTTTCTTGGCATAATTCCGGAGCGCCTATTTCATCGTAGTATTATTTATTTATTAGGGTTACATAACTTGCGGTATCAATAATTATTTTCGTGAGCATCTCATTTATTTGAATAGCAGGGTTTATTATTTTTTTCATTGGCGTTGATTTCCGCTCTTGATATATTAATTACATTTAATTCTCTGTACGCCGTTTTCATTCAATTTTTTGTAATCGGGTTGCTATGATATAATTGTGTACTTGTTTGGCGCATATTTGTACATTTGACGGCGTTGTGGCCAGGTAATTTGCGCAAATAACAAAAATTTCGTGAATCAATAGGCTCTTCATCTGATCTTATATTATATGGCTGTGTATTTTTTCGACATTTGTTATCTTTTTCTTCCTTGTTTACGATATTTTGCAGTTTATATTACTTGGCGGTTTTATAACCTCTCAGCGCGTTATAAAAAATATCAAATTTCTCAACCAGTACATTAACTTCTTATGTTTTTTTGTAAATCCTCAACAAAACGTTCTTTTATTTCAGGAGGTATTTTTTGCTTAATTTCTTCTGATACCAATAATTGCATGGATTGCTCGAAATTTGTTATATTCATTCCACTCACCTATTCATTAAAATATATTCACAACTAAAACCAAAATCATCCCAATTATGCGTTGGTTTTTTTCTCTGTGTCATGAACTTTTGTCTAAATTCTTCTGGTGACATTTTGAATCTTTTCAACAATGAACTTTTTATATATTCGTAATGGTTTATTTCTGGTTCTTTTTTTTATGATTAAGCTATATATTTCTAATGGTAATAAGTTTAATGTAGTTATTTTTATTTGAGTTATTTGCCTCTCATATAATGATAAAAAAGCATCTTTAACAGATCAAAATTCTTACCTGACCCATCCTTGGAGTTATTATTTTATCGTTCTCGCGAGTCTCCTCCTGAGCTAGTATTGTCAGTTTTCTTATTTGAAATTCCACCTCTAATTTCTTCTGAATCTATAGTTTTTTTTTCTTCCGCTATTCTCATTTCTTCTGCTTCAAGATGTAACTTTCTGTATTCAGTTAAACGTATTTCTTCTACCTCAGTTCTATTAATTGTTCCTGTCTAGCCGATGGTATTACCTCAAAATTGTCTTTTGTAAACACTTCACCTTTAATTGTCCCAACTTTTAATACTTCAATTATTGACGGAATTGTTATTTTTGTTTATATAGTTATTCCACATTCCTCACATACCTCAATTATATCGCTCTTTGGCTCTTTGTTCAAAATTAATATAAATAATTTTTTTTCTCTTTTAATGATAGTTATTACGGTTTCATAAAATTAAACTTCTTTTAACTGTTATTCCGATTCAAACTGTATTTGTATTTGTATCTGAATGAAGTTAAACGATTACTGAAAACAAGTTTTCTGTTTAGCCGCTCTTACAATATAATTTCAAACAACTTGTATAGATTTTTCTCTCAAAATTATGGCAACGAGTAGCTTTTGTATTCAAAATCTCGACCAAGCTCCCTTAATTTGTAGGAATTCTTATTTGTTATCCCACACTTACTTAAATATCTACTTGGCTTATCATTATGAAATAATTATAGCTTTTCAATCTACGTTTTAAACAGTTTTTATTAGTTACTTAACCAAATAATTCGATTATGACACTACTCGACATTATAATATATTTGTATAGAACAGTAATTTACCTAGAATTACATTTCTGATCCTTTATTATACATATATATCGAATTATCGACCACCATACTCGGTTACAAACTATAGAATAACCCGCATTTCTCCTCTTTTTATCTATCACGAGACATGTAATAATCCTGCGATATCACATATCTATTAATTAAATTATTGAGTTTGTTTTATTGTGGCTATTGACGCATAGATGGGTATTATTTATTTATTTTTTATCCCACAGTAATACACTGTAAATAAAATCCTGAGGTTACTAAAATTTTTTTAGTATATTTGTATTCCACAGATTTTTTTAGTAACCTGTACTAAAAACTGGAATCGTTGCTAGCTGTTTTCTAGTAATTCTTACAGATTTTCTTGTAACTGGGTAAGAATACAAAAATATTTTTAGTAATTGCAAAAATCAATGAGAAAAATTAAATTTTTTTTAGTAGATCGACCGATTTTTTTTTTTTTTACAGTGTATATGTAATGATGACAAAATAGATGTAAGTATAGCTGGAAAAATGTGTTAGGTCATTTAAAGTTTTTTTCGAGTTTAATTCAATTATGACACTACTAAACATTATAATATATTTGTATAGAACAGTAATTCACCTAGAATTGCATTTCTAATCCTTTATTATACATATATATCGAATTATCGACCACCATACTCGGGTACAAACTATGGAATAACCTGTATTTCTCCCCTTTTTATCTATCACAAGACATGTAATAATCTTGCGATATCACATATATATTAATTAAATTATTGAGTTTGTTTTATTGTGGCTATTGATGCATAGATGGGTATTATTTATTTTTTAATCCAGCAGTAATATATGTAATGATGACAAAATAGATGTAAGTGTAAAAAATGTGTTAGGTCATTTAAAGTTTTTTTAACAAAAACTTTTAAACACGGAAATAGCTAAAAAAAAAAAAAAAAAAAGAGAAAAAACGGATGTTTCTCTGTAAATTACGGAAAAGCATTTCTATTAAAATACGGAAATAGTACTGACGTTCCGAATGTTGCTACAATTTCCGTATTAGAAGGGTATTTCATAACAGTGTATGAAGTAGTAACTTTATTATTAAATTAGTTTTAATTTTACAAAAGTCCCTTGTACGTAACACTATCGAATAAACGAAGTGAACTTCTTAATATTAAAGTTACAGTTCTTCTACATTCGGGTTGAAGAAAGAAAAAAAGATAAATGTGTGATTTATGGGAACTGTTAACGATATAATTCTGTAAAGTCAAAAGAGAAAAATAAAATTGCGTTTTTCGATTGCCATTATAAGTAATATTCTAATCTGCATACTTTTAAAGACTCATTAACACAGATTGAAATATTTATTCAAATTATTCTTTTCTTGTAACTTTATTATTAAATTAGTTTTTATTTTACAAAAGGTTAATTTGTGATTAACAGCACCTACATTTAATGAACATTTTTAAGGAAGCCTCTTAATTTTTTTCAGTTAGATAAAATTATATTTCAAAATTTAAAATGTACGGAAATTTAATCTTAAATATTAATAAAAAAAGTAAACGCTACTTTAAATTTAATGTATTTTTATTCATTCAAATTTAAGTAATTTGTCTTTCATTCATGACTTTCAAATAGGACTTAATAAATATGATCTGCATTTATTTTACTCATAATCTTAAAAAAAAAAAAATCAACAAAGATTACTTATGGCAGTATATTGAATGTAATACGTATTTCCATTGAAAATTTACCAGAATCTATTTCACTGTATTTCCAGAATTTAAATTCATTTCATCTCATTTCTGAAATGAAAAATTTTATGTGAAAAAAGAGGCAGTAAATTAAATGAAATTTGAAACCCTTTTTATTCGCTTTAGGCGGATGAAATATGCAGTTGCTTCTTAGTCATGAAAGAAATTCTGCTATTTCATTCTTTCAGTATTTTAGTTATGAATAATTTCACATAAAGCTGCCTATTGACAGATGTCTCGCATTCAAAGTGTAATTTTTAAAATTTGAATTTAAATTAAAATACTAAGAATCTTTTAAAGACTGAAAGAATCTATTAGGGATTTCAAAGGATTGAAAATAATTTATTTCGATATGTACGGCAATTACTTGAATTCACCTTTGACAATAATTTCAAATTATTAAAGTTTTTCATTGTTTAATTTATCAAAAATTAATATGTGCCTATTTTACTTAAAATTTTTATTCTAGTTTAAAATATGTTTATCATATTGGAATTAACTGATAAATACAAATATAAAAAATGTTTCATAATGACTATTAATAAACAACTAATTGTTGATTGATGAACTTTTATTTTATAATAATTAAACTAACATTGATTTTCCATGTAAAAATTAAAATTCTCTTACTTGTTTTTGTCTAAATTGACACATTACTTTCGTAAAATGAAGCAAGTACGCAGTTACAACTAATGCCATTATTTATTACATGTGCCTGTATTAAAGTAATGATACTATAGACTAAACAGTATAATGTTAACTTTTCAATAGTTTTTTACTTCAGGTACTTTCAATACGTCATGGCAAATTTTGATATGAAAAGCGTTTTGACTAATAGCCATTTACTGATTTTAAATATTTAACTCTGTAAATAAATTGTGTGTAGTCTGATCTAATATGCATGATAAGACGTAGATGAAGATTTATATGTAGATATCTTGGGATACTGTATGCGAAAACAAATTTTGTCGTGTTAAATTATTTAGTGGTAACATTTCTAAAAATTTAGTTTTTAATGCTGAAAGTTGAATTAAACAATCATAATATATATATATATATATATATATATATATATATCTGTAGAAAGGTGATATGTAAAAAGTTAATTTACTGAATTAATTGAGCAACTAGACTTCAAAATAACAAAAACGTGAACTTTAATAATATCATTCTATAAAATCAATTCCACAACTCTTCGTTAGTTATTTCTTCAAAATATCTTACATTTTTCACCGAAAACATACAATATTCTTATTGTCACATAGTCCAATTAGGCCTAGCAATGCTCTAATTGACTCTTCCACACCACACTTTGACGCTTCCTCGATGATAAAAATTATAAGACTGGCTCCTTTTTCAATTTTGAAGATATTCAAATCTTGATCTCGCGATCCAAACTTTTTATAACTCGTGCCTTGAAATCATGGATGATAAAAATACTAGAGCGTCAGTTAATTTGATGACCACGCACGTCATAAAGGAAATGAAGTATCTTTAAACTCAAATCCTACATATATATTATGATTAATCTCGCTTGTGGATTCAAAACAGCTATTTGCTTCATTTTGTGTATTATTTGTGCATTTTTAACGTTGGTTTTCTGCCTTTTAATATTCTTTACTATTTGCACTTTCAGAAAATACAAGAAAGAAAGGGCCTTTTTTGAACGTTTGCAGGTAGGTATAATTCATTAAAAGTAGAACGGAACTTTCGTACAATATTTTGCGTATGTAATTGCACACACTTTTAATTAAAATATTTCATAATACAACATACATTATCCAAACAGCTCACAACGGTAAATATGTGTTAGAGAATGATATCCTGATTGTGATACGATTTGTTTTTCGTAAATAATACATTATTAAATGTATGTCTTTTTTGTATTTTTATTAGTAAAAAATGGCAGTTGTAAATTTGCGTAAATTTAACAATATAAGGTAAAGCCAGGAGAGATGGTGCAGTCGGAGAGATTGCGCACATAGAGGTTCGGGGGGAAGGAGTAGAGTGTGAGCGCAGCGACTCCAGGTAGTTTTACAACAACAGTAGTGGAGTGTCTACTTGAAAGTACAAGTTTATTGCTTTGAGCGTCTAAGATAAAGTATTGCTATTTTGTTTTATTTTCCCAAAGTCAGTGCTTGAATTTTTATAACTATTCATCGGAATTTCTATACAATGTCAATAGTACAAAATATTTTAAACCTAATCGATTTCTCATAAGCTACTAATCTAGACTAACAATATGAACATCAACGGTTCGTTTTAGTAGCGGCTATGTTTAAATAAAAGACCGCCTAATCTCTCCAACCGAAATTGGAGAGTTTGCGCATCTGCTACTTAGGAGAGATGGCGCATTGTTACCCATTATTTTCCATGTTAGGAGAGATTATGCAGCTGACTGGTAAATTTGCATAAAAAATGAAAAATGAAAATGGACTAATTTTACGTTTAACGTGTTATTAAGTTACATAATTTTATTTTGTAATCTTTTCTGGACTTGCTTTTTCTGATTCTTTAATTTTTTTCCTTTAATTATTTTTTTAATCATTTTTAAAATTATTTCCTTTTTCTGATTCTTTAAGCATTAGGTTGAAATATTCACTCACAATACAATAAAATTTGTTCACAAAAACCTTAGAGCAATGTCATTTAAGTGTAATTATTATTGTTAACAATTTAATTGTAGTTATTATTAGTAACAATCTCGCCTACCCATGTGCGCAATCACACCAACCCTGTAAGGACAGATTACGCAAAATAAGTTTCTTGGTTTTATTACAACTGTTCTATTAAATTGCACCATAACAACAAAATAGCAATGGAAATGCATAAAAAACAAATGAAGTAAAAATTGTTCATGGATAGTTTAGCAAAAAATTAATATTTAGATTTTTTATTGCTATTCTTTTGAATTGTGCGCAGACTCCCCTAGCTTTACCTTACATGTAGTTTAGCGTGTCACATCTTAGACGCGTTACAAAATGATCGATTAACATATCATTGATTATAAAAGAAAACTATGCAACGATTTGAATCTGAATTTCGGCATGGGTGAGTGTAGTAGGTTGGACTTCACTTATATTTTAGGTACCATTCTGTTTTGCTTTTGTATGCAAAAGATGTCCATCGGGATCCAAGTGAATCACGCATAATTAGCTAGAAAGAAACTGGGCACATATGCTTTAGTGTCAAGTCTTTTAGAGATATAATTTTTCCAAAATGCAGAAACAACGACAATATTTTAATTGAATATTACCAGTAATTAAGCAAGTCCTCATTTGAGAAAATAACTTCCAGTCAGTAGTCATGAATATCAACCATAAATTTTCATCATTTTAGATAAAGGGAAGGCAACAAATAACAGAAAACGGATGTAAAAGGAAATGAAATTATATTTAAAAAATGAAAGTGGGTAAAAACACATGCTTATTTTTATCGCCTTTGTCTATTTCGCACGAGTCATTTACTCCAACCTATCCATGATACTGTATGTGGGGAAAGTAGAATTGGTAGAGATGGTATAAGAAGATGATTCTCTTATAGGAAGGGAGGGGGGTAGAGTCATAGATTTTTTTAAATAAGATTATTTACTGAACACTTAAATAGACATTTCCATATTTTTATTTAAAACCCAAGGGTTTTTGCACATGTGTAAAAAATTACCGTAACCATACCTCCGTCCATTTTTGATTGCGATTTTGTATTTATTTCAAAATTGTAAAAGAAGTATTATAAATTGTATTTCAATAAATGTAAAGCATAAACCGCATATAAATAACACAATTTCAAGGATTTATAAAACAGTGATAGGTATGACCACCTCGGGAATATAATAATAGTTGAATTGTACTCTATATAAATTTATTATTAATTTTTAATTACTAGGTGGTCAAACCCGACCTCCCAAGTTCTTACTTCTCGGCGTTAAGAAATTAGACGAAAGCGCTTTATTTTAATGAAAATTCGAACAGATTTGTTTTCATTTAATATGAAGTTTATATATTGTCAGGTGACTATACAAAAATTATTTCTATATGAAAAATATGAATTTTGTACTCAAATAATAGTTTTAAATTTATTAATAGCAATACTTGCGTATTAGCCGCAAGACAGTGTTAGAAGCAGCCAAATATTTTGCTTTATCAGCCTATATTTGCATCAGTCTTTTGCATTTACATGAGCCTTTTTTATCATAATTATTTGATTGTTAAACTCGCAGTTCGTTTACATATCTTCTAAATTTATGTTTTATTTAAAATAATTATTTTTGTTATTTATTGATGAATTTATAATTTCGCTAATAACCATGGAATATTATCCGGAAACGAATGATGAACTATTTGCGTTGATTTAAGTGCACACGAGTTAAACTTCTATAATCGGGTTATTCCTGATATGAATGAAGTTTTTAAAAAGTTATACTTGAAAATTGAAAAAAATAAAATAAATCAGTAATTTCGGATACAGTTTTCTATCAAAGTGAAATCGAACGTAATTTTATTTTAATCTGACTGTGTAAAAATTCAAACTGACCAATTTTTAAAAGCAAAAAGAAATTATATTAAAAATGAACTGAATCCGTCATTGAACTGTTAATGCAATGTCAGCGTTACTCATGTTTATGTTTTATGATATAGATTCATACAGGTTTGTATGTCACATACTGATATACCGGGTGGTTATAATATAAGTATCTCTATTTGGAGCTATCTGTAGGTTGAAGGAATAACCGGGATGAAACCAAAACCGGTGTACATACTATTGGAGAAGGGGGAAGAAGCATAACACAATAAAAAAAATTATTGCAACAATTGCCGACAGATGGCACTTTTGAGTGGTAAATGGAATGTGTAATATTGTGTACCATGGAAACATGTGCGAAACATCACTCATGATGCGTTACATTCCGCAGATGAGCACGTCGTGCACCGCCTGGTTTGCGTCCTCCAGCACAATGATCATGTGGAACCTGGACATGATCGGCACAACTATGCGAAAGCGTAACCACATTCACTGTGACATTTTCCAATAAATTAGGTGTGCAATCCGGTTTGACACCTTCATTCTTTGTTCTTGTATTACACATTACATTTCAGACTCAGTAGTGCCATCTGTCGGTGATTAATGCAATTATTTTTTATTGTTTCAGTCTTCTTTCCCCTTCTCGAATAGTAAGTGTATCAATTTTGGTTTCATTCGAGTTATTCCTTTGAGATACAGACAGCTCCAAATAGAGATACTTATATTATAACCACCCTGTATATTATCAAAAGAAAAAGACACCATTAAAGTAAGTTAAATTAAACGATACTGCTGTAGATTTGTAAGCCAAATAATTACATTTGTTTTAAAAAATGAGACGTTTAAGTATGGTAAATTAAGAAATATACATGTACTCCATGATTTTTAATTTTTTATGAAAAGAACAATGACATGATTAGTTTATAGTAAATTGAAGAGAATGTACATAGTTGTTCGTAAACGCATGTCCATTGCTTTGTTGTCCATTGCTAGTACATTGCTAGTCTATGGCTTTGCACCATTGCATGTCCATTGCTAATTATCTTGAAAAAAAAAACTATGGCGCAATTAAATTATCATAAACGAAATAATATTCATATTGTTTAATTTGTCACTTGTTTTAGTTTATTATGAAAAGAAGAATAACACCATTAACATATTAAATCACATAAGTGTTTTCGGAATTGGATGACATAGATCAAACATACACAAAAAATCTACCATTGTTTTAGAAAGGAAAGAACAACATTAAATTTAATAGAATTAGAATTTAAAGAAATCGAAAGTCATTTTTAGCTTCCTACAATAACAAAACAAATACTCAAAAATTTACTGAATCTCTTGAAACAAAATATTTGGGTTTATACTAGGTACTAGTGTTTTATATATAAAGGGAGATAATGTTTTAAATGTTTAAGTATTTATTTTCCTAGACATTTCGTGTTTTATTTTTCATTTAAAACAAAAATTTTATTGTGCTATTATTTGAAGTAACTTTATCGATACATTCAGGTGCTGTTGAATTGCTGCCAAGGAAATACGTTTATCTTTTTCACCAGAATAAAACGATTGGTAAAATTGTTAGAAGAACATAATCCTTTAATACGTTTAGGAAAGAAAACAATGGATTATATCTATAGGGATAGAAGAAACATGACAAAACTTAAGCTGGTTGGCATACGGAAGAAATCTAACATAAATTGTAATTTGTTTCATGCTATATACAAAAAGTGTGCTACGTATTTTAGAAAAAAATAT
Organism: Maratus michaelseni; assembly: GCA_963931845.1. Lineage (NCBI taxonomy): Eukaryota > Metazoa > Arthropoda > Arachnida > Araneae > Salticidae > Maratus > Maratus michaelseni. The sequence continues at coordinate 194,092,986 of OZ007593.1, read as the reverse complement.
AAGTTTTTGTAATAATGATCCTCTTGCTTTACTAAAAATTATAAATTAATTAATTTTATAAAGTACTAATAATTTCCAAAAAAATAATATATTTTTAATTATTTTTCATTGCATTATTTTAATGTTTAAAGAAATCAATGTGTAAGGTAACTGTAGAGTATAGCCAAAATGTAGAGGATTACTAAAATGTAGAAAAGAGATTGATAAAATAGATTGATAAGATAGAATAATGCATATTAATTAAAATTAAATATTAATTTTTATCATTGTACTAGCAAAACCCGCGGCTTTGCTCGCGTAATTCTTGAAAAATGTCAAGTGGTATTTGTTGGCCTATTTTCATTAGAGGAAATTTTACTGCCACAGATAATTCAGAAATTACTAATTAAGCCACACTAATGTCGAAACAAAATCGAAAATTTAGAACTTTTCGTTTTTCGTTCCATCACCCCCCCCCCCCTGTGGTAGTGTCACCTATATAAAATATAGCCTATGTTACATCAAGGACTGTTACCATCACTTCTGAAAATAGTTCTTTAGTTCCAGAGATTCCCTAAAAATTGTAATTTATAATATTTTTAGACCGCTTTTCGCTCATCTCACCCTTTTAAATTTCGATTTTTTTTAGAATTTGTTCTTAGAGAGCATTTACATTTTCTAAATAAAATTTCAAGTTTCTAGTTCCATCAGTATAAAAAAATCGAAATTTTTAAAGGTTTTCCGCTCTTGCACCTACCTGTGGTATTGACACCGATATAAAATATAGCCTATGTTACAGCAGGGACTGTCACCATCAATTTGCTACCATAACTTTTGAAAAGAGTTCGGTAGTTCCAGAGATTCCATAGAAATTGTAATTTAGAATGATTTTAGAACGCTTTTCGCTCCTCTCACAGTTTTAAATTTCGATATTTTTTAGAATTTGTTCTTAGAGAGCATTTACATGTTATAATTAACTACCATGCCAAATTTCATGTTACTAACACCTTCAGTATAAAAAAAAATCAAAATTTTAGAACGTTTTTCGCTCCTGCACTCCCATGTGTGTAATGGCACCGACATGAAATATAGCCTATATTACAGCAGGAACTGTCACCATCAATTTGCCACCATCACTTTTGAAAACAGTTCTGCAGTTCCAGAGATTCCATAGAAATTGTAATTTAGAATGTTTTAGAACGCTTTTCGTTCATCTCACCCTTTTAAATTTCGAATATTTTTAGAATTTGTTCTTAGAGAGCATTTACATTTTATAAATAACTACCATGCCAAATTTCATGTCTCTAACACCTTCAGTATAAAAAAAATCGAAATTTTAGAAAGTTTTTCACTTTTGCACCTCCCTATGGTAGTGCCACCGATATAAAATATAGCCTATGATACAACAGGGACTGTTACCATCAATTTGCCACCATCACTTTTGAAAACGGTTCTGTAGTTCCAGAGATTCCAGAGAAATTGTAATTTAGAATGTTTTTAGAATGCTTTTCGCTCATCTCACGCTTATAAATTTCGAGTTTTTTTTAGAATTTGTTCTTAGAGAGCATTTACATGTTATAAGTAACTACCATGCTAAATTTAATGTTTCTAACACCTTCAGTATAAAAAAAATTTGAATTTTAGAACGTTTTTCACTCCTGCAACCCCCTGGGAGTAGTGGCACTGACATAAAATATAGCCTATGTTGGAGCAGAAACTGTCAGTATCAATTTGCCACCATCACTTTGGAAAACGGTTCTGTAGTTCCAGAGATTCCATAGAAATTGTAATTTAGAATGTTTTAGAATGCTTTTCGCTCATCTCACGCTTATAAATTTCGAGTTTTTTTTAGAATTTGTTCTTAGAGAGCATTTACATCTTATAAGTAACTACCATGCCAAATTTCATGTTTCTAGATCCTTCAGTATAAAAAAAATCGAAATTTTAGAACGTTTTTCGCTCCTGCACCTCTCCTGGGGTAGTGGCACCGACATAAAATATAGCCTATGTTGGATTAGGGACTGTCACCTTCAATTTGCCACCATCATTTTTGAAAACGGTTCTGTAGTTCCAGAGATTCCATAGAAATTGCAATTTAGAATGTTTTTAGAACGCTTTTCGCTCATTTCCCCCTTTTAAATTTCGAATTTTTTTAGAATTTGTTCTTAGAGAGCATTTACATCTTATAAGTAACTACCATGCCAAATTGCATGTTTCTAGCTCCTTCAGTATAAAAAAAATTGAAATTTTCGAACGTGTTTCTATCCCGCACCCCCCTGGGGGTAGTGGCACCGATATAAAATATAGCCTATGTTGGAGCAGGGACTGTCACCATCAATTTGCCACCATCACTTTTGAAATCGCTTCAGTAGTTCCAGAGATTACCCCCTACAAACAAACAATCGTTACTACTTTATAATATTAGTATAGATTATCTTATATTGCATTATGTTATGTCCGTATAGTACAAGAGTTTAATGAAGTAGAAGAATGTAAATAAAATAATTTTGAATAGTGATTGAAGAAAGAAAAAATTACATTTAAATAATCAAATTATTTATCACTTTTACCACTAAAAAAATTATAAACATTGAATCATTATCTCAATTATTTAATATATTAAATGCACTAAAAAATACTTTAGACGATACTCAAATCTGATTCTGTAGAACTAAAAGTATAATTATTAAAAACTAGCTGACACGCCCTGTGTTGCCCGGGCTCGTGATATCAACATTAAAGAAAACTCAAGTCTGTCTGTCTTTATATCTTTGGAAAATTTTTCAAATAAATATATCTTCGGGGGCTTCACTGCCTTTGACAAATTAGACTGTTTCAAATAAACTCAGTTTCCAGGATCCCAATGCCTAAGGCAGCGTATACCGAGATTGCTCCGCACGCTCCAGATACAATCGAAAATCTAGTTGAATCAGGCAAGCCCCGTAGTAATCGTGCTCATAGAACCGTACATAAGGATGAACCACCTGGTGGTGGATGGTAGAACTAAAATATGTAAGAAAATCGTAAACCAAGTTGGAATGAGCCAAATCTCATTGTAATCGGACCTAAAGAAACCGAGATAAGAATGCGGCACCTATTGGTGGAAGATGGAACTAAAAATCTGTAAAATAATCTTAAGCTAAGTTGAATTAACTAATTCCCTTTGAAATAGGCTCCATGGAACCCGAGAAAAGAATGCACACATGCGGTGGAGAGTGCTGCCCCCCCCCCCCCCTCCAACCAGTGTAAGATAACAAATTACCTTTACAGTAACGCCATATTTAGTTTGAAAAAAATATATATATACAACATCTTACTGTGAGAAAAAAATGAGTGAAACTGTCTATAATGGAATTTAAAGTGAAAATGGTAACAATTATATTTTGCTGCACAAACACTCAGCTGTACCGAAACACTTTCACTAAAATAAGTTACATAAATATGTGCATGATGTATTATTTAAATTTTTTGAAAGATTTTATATATTATATGTTTGCTGCCTAGAGAAAATAAACTTTTGTCTCTTGCCGAAAAAAAAAATCCATTTTGAAATAATTCATTTGCCTTATATTAACTCGTTTTATAATACTTTTTCATATTTTACTTTTATATCAAAAGAAAAAATAGCTAATGTAAAATATAATGAATGTGATGTCAATAAATTTTATCTCGTAGGGTTGTTCATCTAGGAAGCATATAAAACTTCCAGAACTATTCGTAGCTGCAAATATTTCATATGTATAAATTAGTCCTATCATTTTTATTACATATACACTATATTATAGAAACCGAATGGAAATTTCTGATTATGATCTATTAAAATTATTCATTTATTTAATTTACTGTATTAGAAAGGTTTTTTTTAATAGTAATGAAAGTTATAAGCTATTTTCTACAATAGTAAGACCATGTTTTTCTCGTATGAACTTTATTTAATTATTTTATTTTATTTAAAATACTGAATTTATGTATTTTATTTTCAAGCAACTTGAATATTACAAATATAAATATATAAATACATTTTTTCTCATCAAAAATATGCTTCAGAATAAATGTAAATGCCGAACATACATGTTTTTTTTTCAAACACTTTGAAATAAATAAATTGTACATTCTATGAGAAAAAATAAAATTCCAAGCAAAAGACGTCGTACAAAATACAAAATATTTTTTTATCGTTAGCTTTTGTGACATTAGCGATTTTTACATATTTTTGAACATGTTTACAGGTAAACGTGACTTATTCGAGTACTTTACTTGTGAATTTCAATTCACATTATTATAATTATTATTATTATTATTATATGTAATATGTATTTACGCATTTCTAGAATTCAACTCAAAAATAGCCTGGATATTACAGGACAGCAGTAGCTTTCTTGCTGGTGCACGTATTTAAATATTAGTAACTTTATGTATAAAAGTTTTCTCTCTCTCTCTTTATTTTCTATTAAAAAAAAAAAAAAAAAAAAAAAAAGAGATCGATTTATAATAAACGTTACTGCGATAAATAAGCCACTGCCATTGGTTGATGTTAATGCTTGCAATGTGAAATCAGGTATGGTTTTTAATTATTCCTTTTCCTTTCTGAAATATCTTTTTTAGATCATTGATAAAGTATTACAAATTTTATTTAAACCTTACGTTTTCCCTTTCAAAATAAATGAAAGAGATAATTTAAGCTTTTTCTATCGTTAATCTATCCAACGCAAATTCTAATTTTTAATAATAACGTGAAATCAACCGCACTTTCATCTAAAAATAATAAAAGAAATATCCCAGCTCCAGAAGTACATCGGACTCATTTGTAGGGTTTTGTTCATCTCACGAATCCCTATTCGTCCCGCTACGTTCTCTGTCCGTCACACAGCCAGTTTTCAGAAACTACATAACTTACAGACTTGAAATGTTGTGTACTTATAGCTGAATAGCTACTATAAAGCTCAAAATAATAAAATTTTGAAATATAGAGATAAAAAACCCAATATCTAACAGCCTTTTCCTATTAAATTTAAACATTTTTCGTTATAGCAGTTGCCAACAATTAAACATCCACAATAATTTTTTTTTCTACAATAATTAATTTTATTTTGAAATATTTCCACATGAAAAATGAAAATAAAATAAAAAGTTTTACCAATTGAAAAAAAAAGATTAATATGAAGTTATATTGATAATAAAAAGGAACATTTCTCAATAATACAATTAGTATGAGTATGTGTAGGATCAGAAAGCAGGTGAATATGATGTCATTAGAGAATTAAAAAGAAAATTAATCTGACGTCATATTGGGAGTTTAACGGACTATTTTCAAATGTTTGAGAATAATACGAAGAGGGTATTAGTATGAGTAATAGAGAAAGCAAGTTGATATGACGTCAGAAAGTGATTATAACGTCATATGATTTCGAGGAACGTAACCAATCATGATAAAAACAAGATTATGGAAATATTGGCATATTTTAACATTTTGAACATGTGTAATTTTGAAATTGATTTTTTTTATAAATATCGCATTTAGACCACATGACAGATATTATTGTGACAGAGTATAGAAGCGGGCTCCGCCTGCTATCGGACCGGCTCAGATTTTCGAAAAAACGAGAAAAATGGACTGGTAAATTTTTACTTTATAAAAAACATGACTTTTATTATTATTATTATTATTATTATTATTATTTTGGAAAATGAAATTTATTTGGATTTATTAAAGAAAGGATAAAGTGTTTTGAAAGGAATATTAAACTAATCCTTTTGTACGATATTCGATCGCACTTACCCACTTATTTTAGTTTATTATAATTCGTCATTTAAGCATTTGTTGCTTTCTGATGCATATAATAGCTGATATTCTTCTTATTACTTTGGCTATCTATGCGCTTCTCACAGGGTTTCTGAAATAGTGTAACAATTTTCTGTTGGCATGATTTCGGTCTTGCTAACATAACAAGTTTACCCTTAAATTCAAAAGTATCCATATGTTATTTTCTAAAGGATATTTAATGCGTACCAAATAAATTAAGTAAATAAAGTAAGTAAATAAATTATTTAAATAAAGGAAACGAGCAATTTGTAGGGTATAGTTTCCAGTACTACATACATCTAACCGATCTACTGTTAATATAGTGTAGTATGCAACGTAATACATCTACGACCGACCAATACTACCGGACAATACCACCGACAGCCATTAACCATGAAACTTATAATATTTTCTGCAATTGTTCAATTCTGTAACTGTGCAGATGTGATTCTGGACAGTTATATATATTTTTTTCCAATTTATACTATATAACATGAAGCATACTGTGACTGATTAGTGACAAATGTTATTTTTTATTTATATAAATGCTACCTGTTATTCAAGAAAGAATTGAAGGTTAATTCAGTTCTTCATTAGTCTATGATATTTTAATATTTCGAACAATAGGAATTGCTTCATTAATTGTTATTTGTATATTAATTATTATTTTTCATATTCTTCACCAAACTATATTTATAGACATATTGTGTTGTAATATATTTTATGTACATTAATATTATTTAACAAAGAGTAATCTTTATATATAAAGATTTTAAATACATTAGATTATTTTTGTGTAACTTTTTTTATTCAATAAAATTATTTTAAAAATATTAATTTTATTACTTTTAGAAAGAGCCATAAACTATATTTCTTAAATATCATATCTTTTTCTTTTCCATTCGCACAACAGAAATTAATTTTTGAACACAACATACTATTTAAATTTTTGAAGGAATAAAAATATTTTCCATTATAAAACATTGCAATTCATATTTCAAGCGTTATAGCCATATGTTTATTTTTAAAAAATGTCAGTTAAAAATAAAACATCAACACTGTATACGCTCTCTAAAGATAAATGAAGGAAAAGACTGCTTTAGACGCATCTTGTGCGTGAAGTGAAGATAAAGAAATTTCATTTGTGTTAGAAAAAGGTATAAATATTATTTCTGTGTAATTCTGTAATCCATAAAACGTCTATTGTTCGAAACAATAGCTATTTTCTATTGCAAAAGATCAATTTTTTATGTACACAGTTATTAGGAAACAATTCCTTTTAAAGAAATTTTTCTATGCCGTTTTAAGTAAACATCGGAAATTTTTCCTTTTCAATATTATATATTTTCATATAGCAACGAGTGTATATCTTAGTACATAGTATAGATATGTTAAAAAATATATTTTAAAATATGCATTTTTAATTAAGTAGTGTCCTTTTAAATGTAAGCTGAAAAAAAATATCTTGATGGGATTTTGTTTTCGCTTTACATCATCTAAATACTTTAGCTATACTTTAAACAATAATATATATATTTTTTTTAAATTTATTTATTTAAAATTTTCATTTTAATATCCAGGCTTTGAGCAGTATTAATATGTTATAGTTTGCAGCTAAGCGTTCTTGTAAAAAATACTTTTTTACATTGGGTTACATTTAAAAAATCTTTGAATAAGAATAATATTATTAAAATGCGTATTATTACAATAAAAAAATGGATATTTTAAGGTAGTTTCTTTTCGTTTTCAGCTGAAGTTCGAATTGAAAATACTTTAGAACACGACCAATAAAATGAAAGTATTTAAATAAAAAATTCATTTATAAATTTTAAATATTTTGTTTTAAAATTTTATTCATCAAATTGCACAATCTGAAATGAGAAGTAATAATATTTTTTCAAAAGAAAAATCGACAATAAAAATGAAGAAAATTGTTTTAAAAATCCATTATGCTGAAAATAAAACTGAAAAATAAATTTATTTGTATTAGAAATTAAATGAAAATATTCTATATTTGTTTCAAAATCCATAATCAGAGAAACGTTTAATGTTAATATAAATATATATATATATATTCTGAGTGTCCGTCTTTCCCCTTACACCATTATAAAACTGAATTATTATGTGTGGTCCTGTAAGCCAATAATAAATTCTTTGCAACGCATATTCTAGAGAATGAATGTTTGTTTTAGTGCACTTCATAAATGCATACCAATTTCATTGCTATTGAAATGATATAACATCATTAAAACGCACTTAACACTGATTTTGACTCTTCCTGTACACGAACTATAAATACTACACACTTCATTTTTAATAGCGATTGTGCTATTACATTAAAACACACATAAATAATGCCTGCATTTCGCATTTAAAGATTTACAATTATTATACAGACATACATAAATTAAATATACAACACAGCCCGGAACGCTGTTAACCCAGGTTCGATTCCTGGCTCTGGCTAATTTTTCACTCCATGTTGGATTTTTGTATATAATGTATGTATGTCTGTATAACAATTATATATCTTTAAACGTATAACATTATAGGGCAATCTGAATATATTTATCCCAGTTCAAGGAAAGACAGACAGACAAAACGAAGGCATAAACAGCTTTCAACTATGTTGGAAAATGTTAAAAACAAATAGTACTTAGTTCTACAAAAATAAAATTTTAATAAAAAATGGGATATATATATATTTTTTAATACTGTACACGTTCTTATGAAAACAAATATTAAAAAGTTCTCATTCAGACTTCCATTTTGCGTGCAATGGAGTTAAAAAATTTCATTTTTGTTAGAAAATAAATGGAAATATAGATGTCCTTCTAATGGTATAATCTATATAAGGTAAAGCCAGGAGAGATGGCGCGGTCGAAGTGATTGCGCACATACAGGTTCGGGGGAAGGAGTAGAGTGAGCGCGCAGCGACTCCAGGTAGTTGTACAACAGCAGCAGTGGAGTGTCTACTTGAAAGTGCACGTTGATTTCTTTGAGCGTCTAAGATAAAGTATTGCTATTTTGTTTTGTTTTTTCCAAAGTAACTGCTTCAATTTTCATAGCTGTTCATCAGATACAATGTCAGTAGTACAAAATATTTTAAACTTAAATGATTTCTCAAAAGCTACAAATCTAGAATAACAATGTGAACATCAACGGTTCGTTTTAGAAGCGGCCATGTTTAAATAAAAGGCCACGCAATATCTCCTACCGAAATTGAAGAGTTTGCGCATTTGCTACTTAGGAGAGATGGCGCTTTCACCCCATTAGTTGTCATGCTAGGAGAGATTACGCAGCTTAATGGTAAATTTTCATAAAAAAATGAAAAATGAAAAATAACTAATTTTAAGTTAAACATGTTATCAAGTAAATTAATGTTATTTTGTAATCTTACCTGGACTTGATTTTTCTGATTCTTTATTTTTTTGTTTCTTTAATTAAATTTTTTTAATCGTTTTTAAAATTATTTACATTTTCTGATTATATAATCATTAGGTATTCAGTATATTCACTCCTAATACAATAATATTTGTTCACAAAAACCTTACAACAATGTAATTTAAGTGTAATTATTATTGTTAACAATTTAATTGTAGTTATTATTAGTAACAATCTCTCCTACCCATGTGCGCAATCACACCAACCCTGTAAGGACAGATTGCGCAAAATAACTTTCTTTGTTTTATTACAGCTGTTCTATTAAATTGCAACATAACAACAAAATAGCAATGGAAATGCATAAAGAACAAATGAAGTAAAATTATTCATGAATAGTCTAGCAAAAAAATAATATTTAGATTTTTTATTGTTATTCTTTTAAATTGTGCGCAGACTGTCCTAGCTTTACCTTACCTTCCAACCGTTCTGGAAAATAAGGATTATCTTTCTTTTAATAAATATTAACAATATTTCCACTGTTCGTACAAATATAATTTATTTTTATTGAAAAATATTTTGCACTTTTAATGTTAATATCGGAAAATTGTACTTTTCAATATTTGTTATTTTTCAATATTTGTTATTTTTCAATATTCGTTATTTTTCAATATTGGTTGTTTTTCAATACTTGTTATTTTACAATGTTTGTTATTTTTCATATAATTAGTAATTACTGACATTTCTGCCTTACAGATATATGTTATAAAGAATTATAATAAATAATATTTAAAGTCGTTTCTTAAAAACCGTGTTCATCTAAATGTACAATTGAATAATAAAACTATATCATAAAGCAAAAAAATGTCTACTAACAACGCTGACGTCATATGTACGTTGCCAATAATCTAAGGAACACATTTCCCTTTTTTCGAAAATTTTATTTTTCTTAAATATCCAAAAATTTTGATTTTCAAATTTTGATTTTTTGATTTTTTTTTATTAGGAGAAAAAGAATATTTAAATGCAATTTGTTTCAAAACTGTATCTAAATATATTTAATTCTTTTAGTTTTCAAAATGATTTTGAAGCATAAATTGCTTAAAAATATATTTATATCGCGTGCATCTTGATTACAGAAGAATGACCCGTTTGAATCTTATAAACACAGCACTTGCTTCTGGTTAATATTCGATATCAAAATTAAAACTTCATCAATAAATAATTAAATAAATAATACAACATGCAAGCTTAACAGACAGGTAATCGAAATACGCGCTTAAACACTGAAACAAGCAAAATGAAAAAGTTGTTACAAATAGGGAAATCTATGCAACGCATGATCCATGGCCAATTTAGTTTGCTATCAACTTCCAGCAGTTGGCATGCGGCTATTACAAAAGTACGGTTTTAATAAATTTCAGAACTTTATTTAAAATTATAATTGTTATCTATCTATCGATCTATCTATGTATATATATATACCGGGTGATTATAATTAAAGTTACGATTTCAAAAATCGATAATTTTAAAACTACTAGTCAGAATGACTTGATATTTTAGCAGAACAATCGTGAGGCAATGGAATTTTATTTGGCGAAGGAAAAAAATAGTTCTAAATTGTGCCGATAGATGGTGCTGTAAGGGTAATGTCATGGGAAAGACCAAAAATTTATTCTTTAAACACAGGAATGTTGTTAGCCAAAAGGGAAAAAAATAGAGTTCAGGGATTTACTAAAAATGTATTAGCGAAAAGACAAGAATACGTGTTTACAGCGACAACAGCAATAATGGCAAAAAATGGGAAAAAAATACAAAAAAAAAGCTTTATGGAACAAACACTTTACTGATGATTAAGGCATAAGTTTTTCTATATGCCCTCCTCCTTGTTCTGCTACTAATTGGAAGCACAAAACGGCATGCTCCACAACAGATCGGAGGGTATCTGTACTGATGCAATGGGTGTGGTGTGTGGTTATTGCCTTCAAGTCGGCTAGATTTTCAATTCGCCCGCTGTAAACAACATTATTCAGGTACCCATAGTTGCCACGTATTAGTAATTTGCATATCTCCATACAATCTTAACCCAGACAGCGCCATCTATTGACACATTTTGGAAATATGTTTTCATTTGCCAAACAAAATTCAATTGCCTCACGATTGTTTTGCTAAAATATCAAATCATTCTGACCATTAGTTTTAAAATTATCGATTTTTGAAATCGTAACTTTAATTATAATCACCCGGTATATATATATATATATATATATATATATATATATATATATTAAATGTAGATTTTTCACTCAAAAATATTTTTTAATTATGTAAAAATATAATTTAATTTACATTCCCTGGTCATGTTAATGGTATTACTATGTGTTTTACATCGTATAACGTATGTAGACAAATGCCATATTTTAAAACTTTCTAGATGAACTTTTGTACATTAATTATCATCTTTAATTATTTATTTTTATTTTATGTTTTATTATTATCATATTTTGAAATACCCATTTGCTCTTATCTATTTCAAACAGCGCCTTCATTTTTAATATACATTTTCTATCCTGGTATACTAATAAATAAATCAGCATTTCGCAGTATTTAAAAATTTGAATCCTTAAAAAAAACATTTTACATATTTAAAAAAAAATACCTATTACTTAAAAATAAATCAAATTTAAAGATATTTTCCAATAATTAAGATACAGTCCAATTTTTCCACACAATTTTTACTGTCCAATCAATATATATATTATATTACGATGATTTACCGTCATATGTTGTAGTTGCAGTAACGGGGTGCACATGGTTGCACAACGAAGTTAAGAACGTTGGTTGTTATGGATGATATAAGTATTTAGAAGCAGTCGTAACATTTTAGTTGCAGTCTCGTCGCGGCTATAGCGGCAGTAGAATTTAAAACCCAGAGGCGTTTCTCCATAAATTCAGAACGAACAATGCTTTCCATTTCAATCCTTTATTAAATGTTTCTCTTGGGCAGTTTCCACCATAACCATAATAGTCTTGCATCACTACATCATCAAGGTATAGACGGTAAGTATCAGAACATCTCAATTATTCTCAAACCGAGCAGCCAGGAAGTTGTTTACAAGAGAAAATACGACTTAATTCGCAGGGAACGCCGCAGGTAGCTGCTTTTTGTTACCCCGCGCAATAACACAAATTATGACGTAGAACGCGCACTGAACCAATGAAGAATTAAAGAAGACGCGTCATGCTACGTCACGACCAATGAAAGATAATTAGTAAAAAAGTTCGGACAGAGAGGAGTGGATTATTTTTATAATAAAGTGACTTTAGAGCGGGAAATTAATATTCGGAATAAAAATGAAAATGGCTCTCAAAAAACTTTCTAAAACCCAGAAAGGATCGGGGATCATGATAGAAATTAACAATAACTAAAAGCTTTATATTTAGGTAAATTTGGACAATTTAGAATTAAATAAAAGGGAATTTAATAGAGTTAACGATGGAGCTAAATTAAGAATAAGGATTTAATGAATATAGAGTAGTAATTGGAATAAAACAGGGGAAAAAAATTAGAATTGTAAGAATTTGGAATAATTTAACTAAGGAAAAATGGCGAAATTTTTTATTATTATATATATATATATATATATATATATAATTTATATATATAAGACAGATCTAACACTCGTGGTTCAAAGATTATAAGCTTACATGTAGAAAATATTTTTACTCCTAAAGCAGCATTTCTGAGTTTAAGAAGAAAAGAAAGAGAGAGAAAAGTTGTCTTTTAAAGACTTTATCATATCGCCCGACACAGATTGTGACAAAGTGATTTTTTGACAGACATCAGCAAAACAGTTTCCGATGTTTTTCGAGTCTGTTCACAATTTCTAATCAATGCACTGTTTGTTAATTTTATACAACTTTAATTAAAAATATACACAATTTTACACTTTGATATCTAATCTGAAATCACTTAACATGCTTGGCGGTGAGGAGAAAAATATAAATAAATTATCAATAGTGTTTTTTTTTAATAGCAATAAATTGTCTTCAATAAAAATATTGATGACACACGTATACCTTGTGGTATGACGCCAGGGGAAAAATACTAGTGCACACATTCCTGTGTCATGACAGTCAATGTGTTATGCGTTCTTACAACATAAATGAAGCAAAATACTCTTTTGAACGAACATTGTAAAACTAAAGAAATTCCATTTCTAAAATAAAAAATATATATATCTATTACTTAATTATGTTATTCACAAGCCTTATATTATTACGAAGAAATACTGTTTGCCATTATTCAGAAATAAATTCCTTCCAAAGAAATGTATGCTTGTTAAAGAAATGTCACAGTGCATGCATTTCCAATATTTCTCATTTCCACATGGCTAAAGGCTTGTCTTTTAGTGCATGTTATAGAGAAGTTTGAAAATGCATTTTAAAATGCTTTTCTTTTACGCTGCATTAATTCAAATGTAAAATTGATCAATAATCTAATTGTTGTTGTTATTTTTTTTTACCAAAGTATAAAATAGTGTTATCATGTTAAACGGAGAAGATAATAATTTTTTTTTTAAAGTAATTTTGTTATTTCATAATTTCACTTCCCCTATTAATCCACGGTGTATGTTTAAAAATTCTCCAATATCACACGGAATTTTATACAAATCATAGTACTTATTTTTTAATACTCTTATTTAATAGTGAGTGATAGTTTACTGTTTTGCCGAAATTTTAAATAAATATTATTTAGCTTCTTCTGTTAAGTTGAGTAATAATGTTAAATGTTTAACTTTAAAATATTTAAATATATAAAAAAATGTACATTTTATTATTTTTTTTAACGTTAAATAAATTATATATTTTTTCTGATAGTTTCTAAATATCCATTCTGTTCCAAGATGTTTTTCAATGCAGCATATAGTATTATAGATTCATAGAATAATTGTATTTGTGAGTTTTAATGACTGTAATTTAAAATTTCCCTTTAAAATATTTTAAACTATAATAAATAGAAAAACTATTTCTTAACATACCCAACATCTACAAAAACATGTATTTTTCAAAAAATATATAAGTTGCTCGTGAACATTGAAAACTTTCTCATAAGATAAATGAAGCTAAATTGAAATAAAGAAAAATCAATTCTGTTAGAAAATGAATGAAAATGTTTCTATACCCGTCTAAATGTTTTATCCATAAACCTTGCGATGTTGTGAAAAAAATGACCGGTAAGAGATTAATATTAGTTTTTCTGTTCGGCAAAACTAAAAAAAAAAAAAACAATTCCTTTCAAAATAATTCTATTTGTTCTTTTCAAGTAATTATCGACTTATTTCTATATCAATATTTTCTTTATCAATATGTTATAATATCAAACGATTAAAGTTTTATCTTTATGATACTGTTATAGTGGAGTAAAAAATTTAATTTGAAAGTAGTTTTGGAATAATTCTTTTTTCCAATGTAAAGCTGTAAAATAAGCTTTTTAATATTGTTGATATTCTTTTTTCCATTATGCGCGATACAGTTCAACAAAATTTGTTTGGGTTTACTCAAAAAAATATATTTGCTAATATGTGTTTAAATGGCATAAGCTAGGAATAGAAATAATGGTTCGTAAAGTATCAAAAGTAGTAATATTGTTATTTAAATTTTGTTTTTCTATAAACCACTTTTATACTAACATCTATATTTGAAACTTTTAACAGTGATACTACCTGTATTTTCTAAATGTATTGTTTTAAAAATTTCTAGAAAAAATTTTTAATTGAAAGGTGTTTATTTATTTACAAATATTTATTTATTTGTTTGTTTTTTATTCATTTAATTAGTTTAAATATGCTGCATGATGTAGAATAATAGTTTGTCATAAATTTTATCTATTATCCCATCCAATGGAAAATACAAATTGTTATGAAAAATTGTAATATCATACAATAATATTTTACCGAAATATTTTGAGCTTAATTTTCATTTCAGTTTTGAGTACTCTACACTGTTAAAAATTTGCAGCAAACTGTCCAGTCATTCGACCGTTTTTATAGAAAATGGTGACATAACCGTAATTTAACGCTATTCTGACCATATTATTGCCCATATTATGGTCATAATAGAGTTCAATTGCAATTATTTAACCGTTTTCTATAAAAACGGTCAAATGACTGGACAGTTTGCTGCAAATTTTTAAGAGTGTAAGTAAATAGCATACAGAAATAATTAGAAGTTTATTTTAAAAAATCTGGTAAATTATCTTTTGATTTATTGGACCCGTAATGAAGAGTATTGATCCAATTTACACATAAATCAGAAATATTTTTTTGGAAAAATCATTTAGTCAATTTTAAAATTTTTGTCACCGTGAAATAGTAGACTTAAAAAACACAAATTACGGTTTAATGGCAAAGATATCACGATAGCGGAAATAATGAATTAATATTATATATGAGGAATGCTTGAATTGATGAGTTAAAAAATATATATTCAAGATATTTGTCAAATAAAAAATATCCAAGTCAATTTCCTAAGTCTGTAAGCGGTGACATAAATATTAAAGAAGAATAACCGCATAGCCTCACCTTTAAGTTTTACAATCAACTATTTAAAAATACCTTATAAGCATCTTGAAAAATTTTGATGAATTGTAGGAAATTTTGATAACTTTCGTAACCCTATATTTCATGTGCTAAGAAGAAAGAAAAAAATCTCAACAGTTTAAATAACTATGATATAAAGGAAACATGAAGAGCGTACAATATATATATACATATATATATATATATATATATATATATGTATATATATATATATATATAATATAATAGCAAAATAATAATAATAATAATAATAATAATAATAATAATTAAGTACGTCACTGGTAGAGGGCGCTGGCGATCGAAAACACAATGAACAGGACAACTGTACTCCATCCATTTATTTTTGGAATAACAATTGTTCAGCATGGCCTCCAGAACATTGTACGACACAACTAAAGCGGCTCACAACACCCGTTGCAGCTGAATGCAACATTTCGGAATGAATTGCAGAAACATCACGGCAGATAGAATCTCGATACAACGCTCGATCGGGTAATAATAATATTCTGAAAGCGAATGAGATATCCTCGTGTATCCCGGTCTTTCAATGCAGGATTACTTTGCATAATTCCGCTGAATCTCTTGTATTTTAGCGCTATCTACAAGTGACTTTTTTAACTAAAATTTATTTTGCTGCTAAGAAAAAAAAAAAAATCGACTACCTTGTGAACCCTTTCTTGCAAACCGCACTTCTTTATCATAATTTCTTCCTTTTTTATGTATTTTTGAAAGATTTGACGTATTTTTAGTTCACCCGGTATATCTATATACAGGGTCATTCATAATTCCCTCCGGGGTTTCGAAACGTTATAGTAAAAAAACGAAGACGAATATGAAAAAAAGAAACATATGAAATTATTCCGAAACTATTCAAGTTTTACTTACATACATTACAGGTGTTCTATGTGTGAACCCTTGGTCACACGGCATACATCCATGCGATAGTCCAGTTCCTGCCATACTCCGTTTCTTTAAATTTCCGGTACCACACATGAATTGTTTTGTCAGTTGGTCCCTGTTTTCGATATTTATTACGAAAGGCCCGTTGAACTGACACCACTGATTCAGATTTAAAGAAACGGAGTATGGCAGGAACTGGACTATCGCATGGATGTATGCCGTGTGACCAAGGGTTCACACATAGAACACCTGTAATGTATGTAAGTAAAACTTGAATAGTTTCGGAATAATTTCATATGTTTCTTTTTTTCATATTCGTCTTCGTTTTTTTACTATAACGTTTCGAAACCCCGGAGGGAATTATGAATGACCCTGTATATATATATATATATATATATATATATATATATAATTAAGTGTAATTATAATAAAAAGAAATAAATACAAAATAATTTCAAAGTAAATTTACTGTTAAATTTTATAAATTATATTGAATTTATATTTCATTGTATTAAAAACGGACGGAGTGATTTCGAAACATTTCCGTTAGTTTTAATTCGTACAAAACATCCGATTGTCCATGCAGCTACTTTGTAAAGAACGAAAAAAATGGATTAGTTATATTTAAAAGAGCCGGATGCAGAAGTCATTTTTACTTTAATAAATAAAAACATTTCATATGTATAAACATTGATGTACATAAAAGGTGCGTTGCGTTATATTGTGTTAAATTAGTTACGTTTTAAGAAGAAATCTTATTGGGTATTTAGTTAACATCTAACAAACCTTACTTGATAAAGATATTTTATTACAGATAGTTGCGGTATGCGATATTGTGATATAAGTTTAATAAGGCTCATATGACACATGTTCTGCAAATTACTCTAATGTACATAACTTAATATCAAACGTATTCAAATATCATTCTATTCCAGATTGTGTATTATGTGATTGTGAAAGCTTTTGAATAATAGCTGAGATATGCGTTTCAATTGCTTATTGTGTAAGATGTTAACAGTATAAAATAAACGAATTATGACTGAAAGGATGATTATTTTGATTTTTTACAATCTAAAATATTTAAATAAAATTTTTCAAACAAAGAAGATATTTAAAAATTACAAATTGTATACTTTTAAATAATGTATAATGTATTTTATATATTTGGATATTAGTTATAAATGAGTTTTCGCTGATTTCTGAAAGACTGGTTATTTTAATTTCTTACAATCTTAAATATTCAAATGAAATTTTTCAAACAAAGAAGATATTTAATAATTAGAAAACTGTCGCATTTAAAGCATTTATAATGTATGTTGTTTATTTGCATTAGTTATAAAGGATTTTTTTTCTCTTATAACTGGCAGATTTTTTTACAGGAATTTAATATGCATTTATGTGTATACATGCATCCCAGTCATTCAAATTTTGCCACACAATCTTACTCGTATTTTAACATAAATTTTACTCTTCCTAAAGCGTTATTATATATGATTTATTCATTATTTACCCCAGATTAATAAAAATCTCCGATTTTAGACAAAATCCGCTGAGTGTACTAACATCATTCGAGTAGTTTACGCAGCTTAAAATGATATAAAAATCTCCTTAAATAATGTATATATATATATATATATATATACAAAAAAGAAACTTACGGCAAATCACTTTTCTGCATAACAGAGAGATACAATTATATATTTAAAACGTTCGTACTTGTGCTACATAGTATATGTAGCTATAGAAAAGAAAACGTGTCCAATGAAAACGCACTGCAAAACATTAAATAATAAAATTGTATGTTTAAAAACGGAATACAAATTTAGAAAGAAACTTTACAAATAAACTTCTAAATGTTAAAATTAAAAAGGATTAATTCTTAAATAATAACTTACAAACAATTCCCTAAATGCATGTATGCTATCTTGCATTACTAACATTCTGTATTACATATAATGTATGTTTTTTCTTTATTTAACATAAAACAACTATTATTTACTTTATCTAAATATAAAAAAAAGAAAATCGTTAGTTTAAAATTCCTTTTTGAGTGTCTTCTAATAATTCTTATCTTAATAGCATGTTACTATGGTTATTATGTTTCGAAAATAACTTTAAAACCTAGTGATTCAAATTTTTAGAAAGCCCTATCATTTATGTCTTTCAATAAGTGTAACAAACGTGCTGATGGATCCTGAAAACATGTACAATAAAATACTTAAAATACGCTTAGCTTAGTGTTAATGGATAGATTAAAAAAATTGCAAAATAGATAAAATAATACTTAAGTGTATTTCAAAAAATTCGTTTAGTAATATTGTTTTTTTTTCAAGTATTTTTGGAGTACTAACAATTTTGTAAATGGATTTTACTGTTAAGTATATACTTGCGCTTCAAAAATAAACAACCAACAATCTGTTGTTATCGTACAAAAAGTACTTATCTTTTAACTGTTTTTGTATCATCATTTGCGGGAAATCTCCGACGTTTATTAGTTGAAAAAATGATAAAGTTATTTAGTTTGTTACCACTTTTTCGAATATAAAATCACATAATATTTTTGAAATGCTTTGCAAGTTCACTCTCTTAAATTTATCGAGTATGCAACGTTCAATAAAATTGTTTTAATCTAAAACCGTTTAATGTATAATGTAAGTAATTATAATGAAATGTATATGGAATATAACATTATACAATCCGTGTAACGAAAGATACACCGCTAGCTTACTATGCGCAAATCATGGTATACAAGTGTCATTGGTAACAACTGATTATTAATAAAGTCTACTTATAAATGGTATACGTTAATTGTGTTTAAGGTGTTAACTAAATATAGAAATTATAAGAAACTTTAAATTTTTTAACTCAAAAACTCAATTTTGACATCATATTTGGATTTTTCTGTAATTTTGCAATCGGATACCAAATGAGAATTTTTTTAGACAAGTAGTTTGAGGATTTTGTAAGTTTGTAATTTAGATTTTTAAGTATACGACAAAAACATCTTAGAGAATTAAACTGTAACTTTGGATTCCTATATTGGAAATTTTAGAAAAATATTTCTATGAAAAAAATACATATAGATTACAATTCATATTTGTTTCGAAAATTACTTTTTAATTAAATTTCGAGAAAATCATGAATTGTAACCTTTAATTTTCTTCAACAGAAATTGATTTGTAGAGGGCTTTAATACAGTATTCCAAAATTATAGCTTTATTGCCCAAGATATTTTCGAGTTATACTTAAAAAAATACCCGGATTGCAATATGTTTTGCAACGATTAAAAATTAACTTAACAAAACGTTTTCCATGCTTTAAACCTGCATAGTTTCTAAACTAGTTGACGAAATGACTTTCTGTTTTGTATTCGAAAATACAATTTACCGAATAATCCAATTATAATGTAAAAATTGGATGTCAGTTAAAGTTTGGTAGTATTGAAAAAAGAAATATTAGTATTTATAACTTTAAAGTTAGTTAATTTAAATATATAGAAACTAATCACTAAGCAAAATTTAAGTATATTATTATTCGTCGACATTATTGCTAATAAGTTAGTACCAGTCACATTTTTACACAATGCTTTGCGGTAGAGTCAGTATGAGGTATATATATATATACACACATTAGGGTGGAACGAAAATAATGGTTAATTTTTTTTTTTTTTTTCAGTTAGAAATTTGCTATAGTCGGCAAACGTTGCCTTTTGGGATTAGAATAAAGAATATAAAATTTTGTTGCTGTACTAAAATATTTTCAGGTGCCGCAAAGAGCTTCAAAAATGACTTTTCTATGAAAAAACGATAAAAATTGCCTTTTTAAAAAAAAGTTAATTTCTTGATTATTAACATAATATACATATATTTTGTAAACAGTATATTCAAAATATGATACTTTTGCAGAAAACTTGTACATTCTATTTTTAAGTATTGGTTGTTGCCATTTAAAAATGTCATTATGTTGTCTTTTATACCTTTTCCAGTGCCAGAAATAGGTTTTACGTGTCTTGAAAATTTTGATCTAAGTTCTGGAACAACTGATATATGTTCTTCGATAACATTTTTTTTTTGTAATACTTAGTTCCTTTTTTCTCTTGCACAATAGTCTTGTCTTTTCTTACATAAAAAATACAATTACTTTCTGTAACTATTTTTACAGTTTCTTCTACATATCCTTTTCGGTTCTTTATTTGTTCTCATCTAATTTTCATTCTGTCAATACATTTCTGTCATATTTCTTTCTTCATCACTAATCAGACCAATATCCTGCAGAGCGGCGCTTGGAATTGTTGCAGCAATTTTGTCTGATATTTAAGTTCGATCGCCAGTAGAAGCCACAAATCGCAATTTCATGCGCATTTGACTACGATTTTGATTACTTGAGGTTTCACAGACACTGGACGTAGAGGCAATAAAAAAATTGGGATAGTATAGTGTTCTCTTCTGAACTTTGTTCTTTTTTTACCTTATTGTATACTATTTATGTTTCATTATTTTTGTAATTAAAATGTATTACGCAGTAAGTTTACCATGTTTTCTGATTAAAAAGATTTAAAACTGATAAAAACTGATTTAAAAGACAACTTATTAAAACTATAGCCTATTGAAAAATAATTAAACATAATTGCGAAATTTGTCAAAATTTTAATAAAAACCCAAAATTTGCCCTTCTTGTGGCACCTCTAAACATAATCCAACAACGCTGATATTTAATTTCCGTCTTTATTTTTATCAAAAGCAACTTTTGGAAACTGTAGCATATTGAAATTATTATAATTATTATTTTTTACATAACTGCGAAAATTGTCAAAATTTTAATAAAAATCTAAAGTTTACCCTTCTTGCGGCACCTGAAAACAATTACGAAATCCAATTACGCTAATATTTAATTTCCAACTTTTGAAAACTATAGCATTTTGAAATTAAAAAAAAAAAAATTTCGTTCCACCCTTAATACACATTAACAAAGACTGTCCATGCAACATTATTAAACTTGCATTAAATGTACCTCTTTCATTAAAAATATGTTTAGAGAATATATATTTTTTAAATATTATACAACATGTCGTTTTAATGAGACTGTTAAATTAAGTTAAAATTTATCCTATTTTGCAACTTAATTGTATATCTATTAAAAGCTGTTTTCTTTTTAGCTTCATATAAAGTGAATACGTAAAACCTCAATATATAACTGCCGATAAATATGAATCGGTACTTTTCATGAAAAGGGCAATCAAGTTAAAGAGATAAATTATAATAGAATACGTTTTTTTACCCACAGGTCTATACCAAGCGGCTTGCATAATGATGGAAGACAAATGAGTGTATAAGCGGTTTGCGTGTATTGATATTTGGATGACTTGACTGAAGGAAATGACAGGTATTAATCTAAGATAAAAAGTTGAATGTTAGTACTTCAATACAACCCCGTCCCGAAAATCGAACAAAATTCGATACCACAGCGTCACCTTCAGGCAGAATGTTTATCCTCGGTCTCTGATATAAAATATATATATAAAATTTCGTCGAAAAATATTCATATCTTGTTCGTGAAAATCGCATAAAAATCCCTACCACAGTGCACCCATATGGGGGCAATAATCCCATTTTCAACTGAGACTTCACGTCCATAGTCAAAAAAGTTTCTGAAGTTTGGTTCAGTTCTACGCATAACTTTATAGATTTTCCATTGATACAAAAAAATAAATCGGAAAAAAAATCGCTATTACAGCAACACCCTTTCCGGGATGTATCCACATTCTCAACTGGAACCTGATGTCCATAACAAAAAACGCAAGTTTGGTTCATTTCTATTCATAACTTGGTGCACCTCCCGATGATACAAAAAAAATCGCACATAAATTTGCTGTTATTTTTCCATCTTTAGGCTGATTTTCTCCAAAATTTGATACAAACATAGCCCTACGATAGTATATCTAAATATAAAATTTCGTCGAAGATTATTCATAAATTTTTAAGTTAATCCATTAAACGTCACTATATGAACCATGTTAAATAAATATAAATTTTAATTTTTTAATACACATTTGATGCCTCTGTTATAGTACAGTTGAACTTTTTTCAAAAAGTGTTATCGTTTAGAAAATCAGGCATGTTCCCCTAACGGTAGCTTTGGCGTCTTATAGGGGGAAAACGTTCCCTTGATAGAATGCAAATAGTGTTCGTTTTCCTGCTACGTAGAAGAAGTTATGTTTTTAATTATTTTAGAAAAGTGGATTAGTTTGTTTTGTTTGCAATAAAAAATGTTAAAACAGTTAATTTATTATATATGCAGGCATAAAGAATTTAATACTGAATTAAAAATAATTATTTTGATTTCAAATTTTAAATTTAAAGAAGAAAAATACTATTAAAAAATAAATTTTAAACATAGAAATGTTTACCTTTTTAATTATTTTCTTATACAATTTTTGGAGGCCTGTAAGTGCGAGGCCTGTAAGTACTTAAAATTTTATCTAAGAGATCCACACCTCCCATATACTTACTATATGATGAAATTATCTTCGTTTGAAGTAAATAAATTTTCTTTTTTTCTTTAGAGCACCATATTTTTACTTGCCCTAAGAGAGTCTCTTCTTCAAAATTAGATGCCAAACACACAACCTTGTTGTTTCTCCACTTTACTACACACAGATTTTCTGTGACAATGGATTCAAAAGTTCCTCTTGTACTTTTCCCAATTGTTTACATATACTTAGAGGGTAATATTTCAACCTATTTTTTCTGATTGTGCCCGTCTTATGAAAATTGCGCTTTTGCATTCATTCTAATAATTCCAGCGATGTAAAAAAATTTTACATATAAACCGTATGTTTTGGTCGATCGTCAATGTATTTAATTAAGTTCAAAACCACCTTGTTCCAAGGGGCTTAGTTTCTATTTCATTTTTTTTCTTCAAATGTATTTTTACCTTTTCCCACATAAATTTGTAAATGAAGTGGATAACCTTCAGAATCTGAATTCAGTGTATCAAAATATTCCAAGGCTTGTTTTACTGTTAAAAATTTAACAGGCATTTTCACATGTATCAAATCTTTTTTTATTTTTTTATTTATCTGAACACTATTACTTATCGATTGCCAAACGATTCAAATTCACAATTTTTTTCAAAATAACAAACTAAAACGCATTAAAATACAACTTTATTCCAGCGTATTGCTGTTTCTCGAAACAAAGGAACTAAAAATTTTCTTTTATCACTTAAGTAGTTACTTTGCATTCTTTCTTCCTAGGGGAGCATTCTTTTCTTTGTGAAAGGGAGCTCTCTAACAAAGGGGAAGAGAAATGCTACCAGAAAGCGCCAATTTTCCCACCCTGGGAACATTCCAAACAAATCTTTCTATTGTTGCTTTAAATAAATCTATTTACTCAGGGTTTCTAATATATTGTTACTTGAAATGTTGGTTTGTTGTTGACTGTAGTTGAACAAAACTAAGCTTTTTTTTTCTTTTTTACTAATTTTACTTGAGATAGTCGGAAAAGCAAAAATTCTCTTTTTTATAAAATCTACAAAAAATAGAAAAGAGGAAAAATATTATTTTGAAAAAATATATTTTATACACCATACTAATAACTTTATTAACTTATTTAAAGATTTGCTATGTATTTTTTTTTTAAATAGCTAAAAAATATTTTGAGAAAAAATATATATAAAATACATGTTTCCGCAATGAGAGCGTTGGCGTTTAATGGGTTCGCTGACAAAAGTCACGAAAATCGCACAAGATTCGCTACCACAGATCATAATTCAGGGGGCATATTCACATTTCCAAGTGTAACCTGACGTCCCAATTCAAAAACATATTCAGGGTGGTCAGAATTAAAAGGCCCTTTCTTCAACCTCTATATTTATTGAGACTCTATTACTGAGATTAAACTCGATGTATAAGCGTATAAATTTTAACACATACCATGGACAAGACATGGGGAAACTGATTATGTGAAATAAATAGTTCTAGAAATCACAGATAAATGGCGCTGTACAACTGGGTATATGTTTAAAAGAAACAAAAACACATTTTATGTGTACGTACCAAACATGCATGTGACAAGGACCTTATGAACGCAGAGCAAGCTGCTCACTATGGTTTCCTTCTTGAAGATGTAAAATTTGCTGTCTGTGGTAAGCTTGTTCAATTGCGGATCTTAAGTGGTCGACCGAGATGCTTCTCACATGCAGAGTGATACATGCTCTCAAGTCTGCCAAGGTTACCTGACACCCTCCATAAACAAGATTTTTTAAGTGTCCCCACAGCCAAAAATTACACGGCTTAAGATCCCGAGAACGGGGACGCCCGACTGATTACTCTGCTATTATTGAGATGTTGTCGAAGAAAATGCTGTACACAAATTTCAATGTATGGAGGCGCTCCATCTTGTAAAAAGGTAATTGAATTGCTGCTATTGAAAATGGGGTACAACAAAAGTTTCGAACATCTTTTTGTGCATGGTAACGATCACAATGCATGTCACAAGGTCATTGCGAAGAGCCTATTCTAAAAATAAAGGTAGAATAATTAATGTGGCTGTAAATCCCCACCAGATCGTAACTTTCGGTGAGTTCAGTGGAAGATCTTGCAAGGTACCAGGGTTTTCATTTTCCGAAGCACTACAGATATAAGTGGTCAATGTTCTTCTCAGGTGGAAATGGCCCTCATCACTCCACAGAATCTGTAATCGCCATGTTGCATCCACTACAACTATTCAACTTCTATTTTTTCATATTTTCGTTGTATCGCTATCTATCGGTATTTCTTGAACTAAACCTTTTTTCGCGTAATTTGTTTCCCCATGTCTTGAATAGTACGATCAGAAAATGTAAAGCCTTTACACTATGTGGTTCGATATATACAGAGGTCGGAATAAGGTTGATTTAATTTTGGACACCCGGTATATGAGGTTTGAAAAAATTCTATATATAACTTGATACAGTTTTTGATGATGCAAAGAAGACTCACGTGCACACGGACACACCCTCATACTGAAAGACAGACATTTCTTAAAAAAAGTCTTTTTCAGGGTATCTGATTCCTAAAATGTGTATGTCCGTCAAAAACCGGAAGTCCAAAAAAAAACGATTACAGTACTTTCTTATATTGTAGATAGAAGAAAGTAAAAATTCATTATTTAGCATGAAATAAAATTTAACAACTACGTTCTTTTATTTAGATAAGGCCTGTTATGTCCTCATACGTTCCGAATGAGTAAAATGAATAAATACTGTAAATTAATATGCTGCTGAATTTGAAGTATTAAATAAAACTTGAATTCATTTTTTTAAATGTACTTTTACTTTTTATCTTCTATTTTGCTTGTCTATCTTGCCTTCTGGTACGATGTAAAATAGGAGTTGATAGTTTGAAATGAAAAATAATTTTATTGATCAAGTTAATTTTTATTATTTTGACAAAACATAAAAAAAGAAACTTTTAATAAATTCGAAATACGGTAATTATCTAAACAAGTTGGAAATTGTACGTCAAACGTTACAAACGAGGTGCGTTCGTACGCACGTTTTAAAATTAAATTCATGATATCCCGTGCGTAGAACGGGTTAAACAGCTAGTTAAGTATATATTTTATGACACTGTTCATACAAATATCTTAACTAGTTATATAAATATTCAGATATATATGTATCAGCTAGTTATATAAATATTCAGATCTTGATGATTTTTAATTCTGTGAAATGAATTATATCGTCTGCAGATTAATTTCTGTCATAAAATAAGTATCTCGGTTGCTTGACGATTTAACATCCATCGGAAGCTCCTATAACAAAAAAGCACCGATTTAAAAAAAAAATCAAATTTCTTAATAAATATTTTTATTAATATCTCCTAAAGTTTTGATTCGATTTTAATAAAATTTGAAATGTCTCGACAAAATTCTGCAAAGATAATATATGTTAAATTGCAAACCATTTGGTTGGGTAGTTTTTGCGTTGTTATATGCGGACAGACAGACAGACGGACGGACAGACAGACGGACAGACAGACAGACGGACGGACAGACGGACGAACCAAGCGACGACTATAGGTGCTACGTATTTATATAATTACGAACGCACCTAAAAAGAGAGAAAACAAAGGTACTCAGATACCAATTCAATTCATTTGAAGAACACATTTTGAAATTAAAGACTATTCGAAACACATTTAATGTTCTAGACATCATGCTAATGCTAATAGTTGTTTCAAAAGTGTATATGAAATAATTTTGAAGAAGATAATTTTGTAGGAAAGAGTTTTAAAATTATGTAAGACGAATTTGATCAAATGTAATTGATTGGAAAAAAATTAATTAACGACACCAAGAAAAAAAAAAGTAAAGTAAATTAAAATAATTATATATATCTCATGAAAATAATTCTATGTTTATACCTTCAATGGCATCGACAATAAAATTAATAAAATAAATCATAGAGAGGTAAGTAGCAAAATTTTAGAATTATTTTTCTTGGAAACATTAGTCTAAAACATTAGTAAAAACAAAGTCTAAAACACATATTTTGAAATAGTTATCTCAAATACCTACACTTTCAATTTTTTTTTCACACACACACACACACACATATATATATATATATATATATATATATATATTTAGCAATACGTAGCCAATAAATGTTTCGCATTTATTTATTGTGAATGTTTTTAACATTTTAATGGTTTTTGGTATTTTAACGAAATTGGAAAAGTTTTTCCATTGTGTTCATAAGCGTTTATTCTAACATTATTCTATAACAATTTGCTTTAATATAAAATAAATATTTAGAGATATTTTTGTTTTTCATGTATTTCCAAAGAGCAAGATATTGTAATAACACAAATATTTCTTCTGTATTCACTGTTCCATTGTATCAAATGCGGAAGTCAGTCCACAAAATTGTTTTCTAGATATTTAGAAAAATAGTCACAGAAAGAATAAAACAAGGCGAGGCAATCCGATATCAACAAACATTAAACAAGAAAGCAACAACAATAGAAGAAAAAAGTTTGCCGTCTCAATACTTCCTAACAAAACATCGTATCCACAATTATATTTGTCCCCATCCTTTTGTATACCAAACAATAAAATAGAATAGTCATTATTTCCCACAAATGAATGATGTTTAATATAAAAAAGGAAGAAAAAAGAACTGAAACTCCAATACATTATACATATATTTAAGAGGAATTATTTTTTTTTTAAATATACAAAAAAAGAACATATTTTGAACACCTAAAACAGTTTTATGATATGTTCTATAAATTAGCAGAAAAACAAATTAACTAAAAGACCAGAATGGCATTTTACTATAATTTAAGTAAACGTTCTGAAAAGTTCAGAAATATTTTTTAAATTTTCGCAAGATGTTTTTTTTTAAATTAAAGATTTGCTATGTATTATTGAATTTTGCAATAATTTATTTCAAACAAGTTTATGTAAAAGGTATGCTCTTTTCTTTAATTGTGTGTTTTAATATCTAGTACGTAAATTTGTATAAATATTTGTTAAAACTTTTCCAATAGATGAAAGTAATAAATAGTTTGATGTTTCATTACACACTTCATACTACATGCACTAGAAAAACTTACAGAAATTTAATTTTATTATCAATAGTACACTGTATAACGCGATACAATTGTTGACATGTGTTGGCATTTATTTTTCGTTGCAGTGTGCACAAAATAAGAAAGAGTTTACAATTTTTTTCGTATGAAATTTTTTATTTTTTAAAAATGATAATAATGATAAATAAATGATAAATAAAGGATAAATAATTCTACGATAATGAATCCACCATCCGATAAAAAATACGTCATATAACACTTCAGGGGGCTTTCCTATGTTTACTATAATGTTGTTTGTGTCTTTTAAAAGGTTCTCAGTATATTTGAAATATAATTTTCTATGACTTTTAGAATCTCATTTATTTTCTTAAAAGACAAAAAGTTGGGGAAGAAGGAGAAGAAGACCCTTTGAGACATTTAATAATTTAATAAAAATATGACATTAAAACGCGAAGTGTTCATAAAAATATCAAGTTTTCAGTATACGTTGTTCAGTGTCTCAAAATGCAAATAAATAATTTTGGTGTACATTAAAAACAGATAATTACGACCATCAACACATAATCTCATATCTACAGCTTTTTCATCCATTGCCAACAAAAACCAATTTTATAAAAGTGTTTGTAATTCTGTTTGCGCAATCCGCATATAGAAATCCGTTTATACAGTTACAAAGAGCATTAAATAAAGTAAAATAACATGCATACAAATAATTATAAACACTTTGTTTAAATAAGATAAATAATAAATTTACCAAAGACATATTTATTACGTGCCACAGCAACTATCAACAAAAAAACAATGGCTGCTCTTTCATGCATGTTGTCTGCGCATGTGACCAAGGAGGGAATAAGCAGCTTTTCTGACACCCCGTTGATTGAATTTCAGCGTCATGTTTCTTATTTCCCTCAAACTAATAACATTATTACGAGTTAGTCATATAAACTGCATTGGCCATATTATCATCAGACACCTTATAACTAAATAAGAGGTCATCCAGTTTACATTATTTTATTTCGAAACTATAACTGTAACCCTCTACCACTTTGTACCTACTGAAAAATAAATGTCTGCAGAGTATTATAATTGTAGTATATCATTTTATACACTTTGTTTATTTGATCCTTAAGACATTAAATTTATTAGAACAATTATTCAACTTTTAGAAAAATTTCAGAATAAACGATTACACTTTCCATTATACACTCTCCATTTTAATGCTAAGTCAAGTAATGCCAGTTAATGCCAAAAACTTTTGCAATTCTTTTTTGGTGTCACCCAGGCATTCCTGCTCTTGAAGTTTCTTAAATTTTGATTCTGAATCGAAAGTAAGCTACAAATGTTTCAATCATTTTTACTTGGCCTCACCTTGACTCCAAAAGCGCCCCATAACGTTTTCTGTACCGTAATAACTATTTCCGTAACTCTTCCAATTTGGTTTGGAGTGTTTCAGATATTTGTGTTGTGAATGTTTGGTGATAAATTTGAATTTTGCGTCGAAAATGATGGAACACGTGTTTCACCATTTTTTTTCTTTCAAATCCCCCTTAAGTACTAACACGCAGATGATTATTTTTTATTTGTAGGAAATTTTTATAAATGGGTTTTGTGGCGGGTTATTTTTCCACCTGTTTCACGAGTAATGGCAGTGTGCACTACCTGCTCGTCCCCGGATCACCGATACCTCATTGACCTCAAAAACGTCTCTTAAACACTTTTAACTCTTAATAATTGAAAAAGAGTTTGGATATAAAATCATTCATTATGTTTTTCTATATAGCATACACGCTCATTTTCAGCTACACTGTTCTTGGTATCACTCATGTTTGTCTCCAATCCTTGGCTGTGAATTAATTTAAGAAAATTAACCTTGTTTAACATATATATGAAATTTCGATATTTGTTGGTAATTTTAGCAACAGACTTACACAATATATAAAACCTTATTCGTTTAAAACGAGTTGCTGATAATTTCACTTTTACTGTCTACAACTTTACAATTCATTTTCAGAGTGTTTGAAAAATTTTTGTTATGGAAGTCTGATGATGAATTTGAATCTTCTTTCAAAATAATCGTACACACGTTTCACCATTTTAACATTGAAACTTCTTTAGCACTAAAACACCCATTAATACTTCTATTTCGTGGTTCTGCTGTATGTCAGTCCCTTGGCCAGTCCCTTGGTCATTATCTGGAAGCAATGCGTCCTTTCCTGCTCGAACACAGACTTTGAACTCACACACGCAACATTCGTATTTTTTCTTGAAATTTATCATAACTATATTAATGTTCATGTGTTTCGATGTCAGTAAATTTCAATAATTCTTACATAATTTTATATTAGTGATTTAAATACAGGGTGATTTTTTTTAAAGTTGTGAAAGTAAAACCCTATAATAAAACAACCACTGATCCAAATGCTCAGAAATATCAGCAGTACGAATTTTTTAGGCGTCGTTAAAAAAAACTTAAAATCGCACCGACAGATGGCGCTGTAAGTTGATAGAAACAAAGAATATCGTCAGTGGAAGGAAAACAATGAACGGTAGTTTGAGAAACCATCTTCCGTAGTCCTTTTGTCATCATTGGACCTTTTCTTAAATTCTTTAGTGTCCTAAATATCCTAGAGCAGTTGCTGCCTGCCATTAGTCTGGTAATACAGTTTCACGAACAACGCGCGGTCCGTCAATGGCACAGTCATTGCGAGGATATCCGTAGAATAATGAACATCAGGTGTGCGTACTTCACGTTTTAACGCCAATGTGCATGTGTCGTGCGCAAGTTCGTCTCCCGACTTTACTGCATATACAGCGCCATCTGTCGGTGCGATTTTAAGTTTTTTTAAACCACGCCTAAAGAATGCCCATTGCTTTGGGAGCATACTGATGAAATTTTAGGTCATTTGTATCAGTGGTTCTTTTTATAGGGTTTTACTTTCCCAAATTAAAAAAAAAAATCACCCTGTAATTTCATTCCCATTTGTGTTGTAAGAGCTACTGTCCAGTCGTCTGCCTTGAGGCCACTAAATGCCAGTAACTATTACAAATCACTTTGAGGTCAACCAAACGTACTATACGTTGTTGAACCTTGATGATTAATTTAATTTTTTTGTAGAAAATGTGTGTTTCACCGTTTTTTTTATTGAAACCTTAATTTATTCTTATAAACATCCCCTTAAAAATATATAATTTTACCTTTAATGCAAATAACTGTCCTTCAGGCATTTGTGTTCTTAAAGTTTAATGAGGAATTTGTATTCTCCCTAAAAAATAGGGTTCACTGTTTTCACTATTTCTTAATTGAAACTACCACTTGAGCTCAAAACAAAGTCTAATCTTTCCACGAAATAATATAAGAAAACCGTACGTCTTATCTATGTATAATGGAGAAATTTGATAGTACTCATTTAGATTAATCGAATGGTGGGGTTGGAGAAGTAGACTGCGCCTTCTTACGATGCAGGTACATTTCAAGTTTCACCAAATTAACAATGTGAGGAGTCTAACAGCATCTACGTATCGAGAGGAGTGAAATGGTGGAGTGACATTATAGGGTGACCTCCATCGGGTGGCAGGTGCTTTCAATTTCCACCACATACTTTATGCGATTAATTTACTCAAGCTCATTTAAATTCATTTATTTACTCAAATTTAATTGTGAATTTCATACATATTTTCTAGAATGTTTATGAGTGCTATAATAATTGTATAGATAATTTAATAATAATAGTAAGTAATAATTGCATGTTAGTGATTTCATCAACCTCCTTCCAATTTGAATTGTAATAGTTAATGGGCATTTGTCTGCGATGATGCCAGTAAAATCCAGTAAATACTAATAACTATTACAATGCACTTTGTGTTCAAGAATACATTTCTTTTGTTAAAGGTAAGGGTTTAAAGGTTTTGTTAAAGGTATTTGGATATTCCATCGGATAATAAGGTGACACATGTTTCACCATTTTTAACAGAAACTTTCTTTGATCGCTTGTGATTTTTAATAACTATACTGGTAAATTTCATAATTCAGTTTTGGATGTTTCAAATATTTATGTTGTTGAATATTGATGATAAGTTTGGAATCTCAATGAAAAATAATGAGACACATATTTCACCAATTTTTGAATTAATGTTTCCTGACATTTTAAACGTCCCCTAACTTCTTTGAAATATTCGTGCAATCAATGCTTTTGTGGATTGTGGAAACAAGTCATGTGGGACATAATCTTTCAAGTATTTTAAAAGTTGAAAACAAAACAAAAAAAACTAATAACAGTTGCTAGAAATTAACAGAGCATTTAGACTTGCCAAGCGATAGAAAGAACGTAAAATTCCGGTTTGAGTAAACGAGTCATATGGGATGTCATTTTGTATGTATTTTAAATAATGAAATTAATAGAGTAAAAGGTATAAAAACAGGCACAGGTGTAAATATGGTCACCCCTCCCGAAGTCGCTATGGGAGGTGCTGAAGACTTGCTACCAGGACTGTAGATGGTGCCATTTGATGATATGAGATAGAAGTTGTTTCAGCTGTGCAGTTGGAATCATTCTTTAAACTAGTGTAGTTGCAGTGTGAGTTATTGTGTGAAATGGTGTTTATTCTGGACTGCAAACTTTTGACACGTATCTGAAATCGTTTTCTTTTCATGTTCTTATGGATAGTTTAAAATAATTTCACATTGAAATACAGAAAGTGGAGATCCTAAGCTACTTTTAAAAGCACGCAGTTAGTCACGCACATCTTTAGGTTACATGTGAATGTGCCTATCTTTCTTAGATGGCATTGGTGTAAATATGGGCACCCTTTCTTGATGTAAACATGGGCCCCATTTTAGGTACTTTTATAACACTCCAATGTTCCCCGGGAAATTCAAATGCAGTTTCTCTGTTCAATATATCTCTTGTTCCCAACATTAAGAAGAGAACACCACTATTCGTGGATGCAAAGGAACGAGGTCCAACCTTATCACTGAATCACCATATAAAAATCAGTTGACCAAGTCGGTTGACAAAAGTTCTCCCTGAAAGACGACTTTAAGTTTTCCCATGATAAGAGACCAGCCAAGGCGCAGGGGTGGGAAGATTAAATGCTCCAAAGAAAAAAAAAGGAGATTAGACTTACGTATATGCGCTTCATCATCGGATTCATCAAATTACATTTACCCTCCCCTTGTGGACAGATATGAGGATATCAACTATGGGGATAAATAGACTCGAGCGATGCAACTTGCATCTTTTGTGATGGAAAGATCTCTGAAGACACTCGCGGAGAAGTGTGGATTAAATGTATTATGTGCCAAAAGTGGCTATACTTAGATTGTGCTGGGGCTGAAATAGCCAATTATGTTTGTGATTTTGGTAAATGATATTTTTAATGTAATAAATAAATTCTTTACCATTTCTTTTATCCTGTTTTAAAACATTTTAACCTATTTTTTGTGACTTTTTTAGAGATAGCCTATATTTGCACCCTATTTTTTCTGGTGCCTTTTTAAAAGCTTTTTGTAAAACTTCATTTTCGAATTTAAATAATTGATATAAAACATTGTTTTGCCTCCTATCATTTAGTAAACTTGTTAAAGTTGTTAATGAAGGTTAAAAATTTAGAATTTTTCAAAATGAAAGTCACTTTAAGTCAAAAACAAAAAAGGATGCCCATATTTACACCTTTTCCTCTATAAATAATAACGGTATATATAAAGGAATTGAATATATTTTCTACATATTTCACATCAACAATAAAATTAAAATAACTTTATACATTAGAGATTTCATTATTTTCATTTCCATTTGTATTCTAAGATTTACTGTTCCCTCGTCCTACTTGTTTATTAAACTTTCTCTCGCAATTTCAGAATGATTTTCAAATTTATCATAACACCTGTCCTATGAACACGAAGCATTTATTGCAAATTATGTGTAACAAATCTGATGTAACAAATTTAGGAGCAAATACACGTAACATATAGAACATAAATGCATTTTATAACTGCAGGCATACTTCATAAAACAATGACAAATTGGTGCTTCGCATTTATGTGACTTTATGATTCTCAAATAAACAGCCACTCGAACATTGACAAATCGCTGAAACTATCATTTTTGTCAATGCAATAAAAGTCTGTATTATTAATTTTTTCTGGTAAAAGAAACAATAAGACCATGATTGTGAAAAGCAAAATAAGGAAAACTATGAATTATGAAACACAAAGCATACGAAAAACATATAAGAATTATGAAACACAAAATAAGGAGAAGAAGAATCTAATTCATTTAGATCTATTTACTTTTGAAAAAAAAATCAAAACCTGTTGAAAGTCACTATAGTAACACTCATGAGATGAAGATAGAAGGAAATATTAAAAATCATTTTTGATTATTATATAAATATTTTAGAAAAATAATTTATCTTTTACAGGAATTTGTTGTTATTCTTACTTAAGTTAAATAAAAAAACTTTTCAAAAATAGATTATTTTGATTAATATATTATCTATAAAAGGTAATACTCATGAGTTTTTCAATTGAATTTTGGCTCTTACAATTTTTATCATTTTTTGACGGTAACGATAGTTCTAATAGATTTTTAAATACTTGGTTTTTAGACAACAAAATAATAATTGAATAAAACATTAATATAAAAATAAGAAAACACCAATGCGATCTAAACAAAATACATACAATATTTATATATTTTTTTCATAAATAAAAACACAGCAGTTGTTCTCCAGTTCACTTCTTACACAAAATAAGAAGAAAAATCTGACTTCATTTAGATCTATTTACTTTTGAAAAAAATCAAAACCTGTTGAAAGTCATTATTGTAAAACTCATGAGATGAAGATGTGAGGAAATATTAAAAATCATTTTTGATTATTATATAAATATTTTAGAAACATTTTTTTTATTTTTTACAGGAATTTGTTGCTACTCACTTTGTATGATGTATTAAAAACACGAGGTTTATATAGTTCATAAATATGAACACAACTATTTTCAAAAACATATTTCACGTTACGAAATCGCAGAATCCAAGATTGCTTTTCGAAATAGTGTTAATTTAACTCAAGTATTATACGAATACTGTATTTTTCAGTCGATATAATAAAGTATTTCATTGATAATAAAAATTTTCTGTAGTTTATATGGTAATTTAAACCTACAAATTTACGAGATGTCGCGTTGTTGATTTTTTTTTAAATAATGAAAAACTTGACCAAAATGATTTAAACAGGGTTTTTTAGCATCCTTATAAAATTTGAGCAAAACACTCATAGATTATAATGAATTTCCATACTTTTAAAATCATACACAAAAACAAGTCTCTATAAACATATTTGAAAAGGACTTTGCCAAATTAAATGATTTGATTTCTAACATGTAAATTTATGTAGATCAATTACTAACATAATATAATACTCAAATGTTTATAAACCTACAAATATTTTACTTATCACATTTTACTATCTATTACCTAATGCTGTGAAATATTTTTAATAGTATCTACTTCGTTAATAGTATATACTTCGTTAATGTGAAATATGGATTTTACGATTTCATACATTAAACAGGCAAGTCATTTGAAAATCATCCCAATATCCCAAAATAACTTGGTTTACATTAATTTCTTTCTTCTATATACATCTTTATATTTTTTAAAACAAGGCAATTATTTTCATATGTAATTTATGGTGTGAGATTTGAAAGAAATCCCAAAATATTACTCTGTAACATAAATTTGAATTTGCCTTATCAACATCCTTGAATAGGAACATGTATAATATTTAACGTGTGAAAACTACATTATATTTAAAATAAAAATAGTGTTTGAATTAATCAACTTCAAATATGTTTTAAAAGATTGATTGAAATGATACCGAAATCTCGGAAAGGTGGGACGATTTTGCCTGAGAAAATTACGTCACTCTAAAAAGAAAATAATAATTACAATGATTGTGTCAATATGACGTGATATTCAATTCCCTTTACTTTTGCACATAAAGAGATCGACCATCTATTATTTATTTGACGATCATTGACATGAATATTTGACAAGTAAATTTCAAAAGGTGAAATTGATAATGAAGTGTATAAAGAAATAATTTTATAACCATAAAC
Source organism: Maratus michaelseni (assembly GCA_963931845.1). Taxonomy (NCBI): domain Eukaryota; kingdom Metazoa; phylum Arthropoda; class Arachnida; order Araneae; family Salticidae; genus Maratus; species Maratus michaelseni. The sequence goes on along the minus strand of OZ007593.1, from coordinate 194,056,624 downwards.
TGATAGAATTATGTTTTCCGTTATGCGTACCATTTATTTAGATTTTAAAGGAAATCTGATTGCGTTTCCGGATTCGTGATCGGCGAACATCAGGAAGGGGCGAAAACACTAGCGTAAAACAAACCATAAAGTTAAAAAAAAAAACAAAAAAAACATCCGTCAAGCATAAATAGTGAAACTCTTTCCTACACCTTCATGATATTTTAACAAAATATCACTATTTAATAAAATAAAGAAGATACCCAAATAGATAATTTAATAAGCGGGTAACACCTTTGGAAACCAGTTTTAAGCATTTACGGTCCATACCCGGAAATTTACTAAAACTTTTTCTTTGACCCTCTAAATAAATCATAAATATTTTGCGCACAATATTCTACAGAAAATATATTTCAGCTCGCAGCTCGCTTGAGAGATCATATCAAGTTCACTACCTATAATAAAAAAGACAAACGTGTCCGTGCGTAACGCTGACGTCATTTTGCAAATGGCAACATTTGATACTGAAAGTTCGGTTTTGTGATTTTTGCTACTGCAATTTTTTTAATTTCTACACATTGCAGATTTTCAATTTTTACATCGTTATATACGGGAAAAAATACTTTCAAATGAGATTTGTTTGATAAATGTATCTTAATTTACTGATTTATTATGGCTTTTAAAATAATTGTCAAGCATGATTTAAAAAAAAAATCTATATCGCTTGCAGACGATTACAAAATATTAATCCGTTTGCTCTTTAAAGAATTTTAAAAGCTCAGCAGTTTCCAGCTAAAATTCTATAACGAAATTAAAACTTCATTAAGTATTAATCAAAATAGTATAAATAAAACACAAATTTTATAGACATGTAATCGAAAATAGGAGTTTAAAATCACTGAAATTTCCAGAATAGGAAAAACTGCTGTATATAACAAATATTTTTGCGATATCTTCGCCTATTAACTCCTGGCAAGAGGCCAATACGAAACTGGAGTTTTTAATAAATTTCAAAATTTTATTTGAATGTGTAATTGAGGTAATGCGCATAAAAATTCTCTTTGGTGTTGTTAGGGGCAATCTATAAAAACTTATTAAATATAAAAAATCTATTAGAGTTTTCAATAAAAAATAAATAAATGGTTTTCACCTATATTCTCTATCCCGGGAAGCCCGAATTCGATGTCCTAGTATTTGTAATAGTGTAACATCATTAAAACACACCGAAAACGGTGTTTCCATAGTGCAACGGAATTATTGCCAGTGTCGCTGTAAGCGAACTATAAATGCTACTATATCATTTTGAATAGCGAACATGCCAGTAACACATATAAGTTACATATCAATCCGTGTATATTAACAACAGTTACAGCACGCACCACAGACAAATAGAAGATTGCAGACGGCATAGGGACGGCAGATAAACCGAAATAATTTTTTAACTATATTGAAAAGTGTAAAAAAAGACTAAATGTTCAAAAATATGGAATGCATGTGTTTTATGAATAAATTTTAAAATCTGCTGATTTTCTAATTTTTTAAATTTGATTTTCTATTAATGACTTTTAAAATTATAATAGATTTTGAAGAAGAAAAGTTACAATGAACAAAGTTACAATGACAACAAAGTTACCAAAGTTTTAACAACAAAGTGACAATGAATTAACAAAGTTAAGAATTAACAAAGTCAACAAAGTTACAAGTCTTTTGTATTACGTATTTGTTTTGCAATTTAAAGCGTCTGCTGTATCAAGAAAAAATTGTACCAATTTTTCATAACGTAAAATTGAAGTCTTTACAGAGAGTCATTCAGAATTTTTTTGAGTTAGAGACATGCGTGAAACTAACAGAATGTTAAATGAATGTGCAAAATGTATTTAATGGTTTATGTAGGCATATACAATAAGAATAATGATTCAATTTATATTATTAAATTCTAAAGCGATATTGTAACAATTTACTTTTATTTAGAGAGCTGAAAAAACCCAACACTGAATTAATAATTACACAAAGAAAAATACACATTAGGCTTCATGCACTATCTCTACTAGAAAGCACGCAAACTGCTCGTTTACACTCTTTTATCTCACAAAGAGAAATAATCTAATTTGTACTTCAGAAAGCAAGAGTGAATCAAAGGCGATAGAAAACGAAATTTTCTAATGTTCTAAAAATAAACGTGGTAATTTCTTTTATCTAAAATTTATGGATATACTTCTTACTATTTTATTACATGTATGTTACATGTAAAATACTGTTAAAACAGTTCTACGTGATATGTTACAATAATAAAAAAATAAATATTTTTAATATTTTACATCTTAAAAAATGTCCCCAGTTCACCTTAAATAAAACAGTTTTAAAATAAATTCGGCGAAAAAGATAATTTTACATTCGTTGTGGAACCGAAATACGAACCGAACAAAAGTAATGAGAATTGCAATATCATTTTACAGTATTATTTATAATAAATAGTACACTTAGTTCACTTAGTTATACAGCAGGGGGAACAGCGTATGAGGGACGAAAATTGATCAGGTAATTATTTTACATATGCACATTCTATCTCTTTTTTTATCTCTAAAAATGGGAATAATTTAGGCAATTAATTCACTCTATTCCATTTATCTTTCAGACTGTATATATCATAAACAAAATGTACTAAAACTTATGATTTGTATACGTGAAACTGTACAATTGTACAATAACAGCTAATATTTTTACGAAATTTTGATTTGAAAATTTAATTCTGGTTTCACTTTCATTGTTATTTTTATTTATCTCATTCTTCATAATATTACTCTTTATTTATTTATTTATTTATTAAATAAATATTTTAGTATGAATTTGTCAACAAGATAATATTAATCTACATTTAGATAATTAAATTACAGTTTTCAGTTTATGCATTATAAGTATATATAGCTCATTGAAGGGCATAAAATACTACCGATAAATATTTACACACATGTTTGTACTCACACATTAATGTACTCACACATTATTACTGACATGCTTTGATAATAAGAATCATATTATAATATAACATATTGTTTCTTGTGAAATTATTGTCGAAATGCATTTAGCAATTTGTTTTAAAGATACTATTTATTCAAAAAATTAAATTTACCTTTTTTCCAAATAAGCTCTTGCATATATAGATTATTTTCGGATTTTTATAGAAAATGTGTTCTATTTTTAAAGTTTTTATTAGGTTTCCTTGATTTATTTCAATGCGTAAGATTTTTCTAATTCCTAGCCTGATATATTTTACGAACGTGATGACAATGTCATAAAAGTAAACCATTTTGGAAACTATTTAGATATGAATTAAGAATTAAAAACAGGTTGTATTTTTTGTACTGAATCAAACTGAAGTAATAAAATCACACCAGAAATATTTATAAGTGAGTCACAAAAAATAAACTCAGAATTGTTAGAAATTAAAGAGCAGGTTACAGTATAAAAGCAAAACAAAAACAAACATCAAAAATACATACTTAATTTCATTCAAACAGTAATAAAAAAACATTTATATTTCCAATTATGATTATTTTGATTGACGGTGATTTTTTTTCTATTTTCTTTATTTCTATATTAAAATAGCTGATGCTGATTCACGTGATTGTTTAAACTGTTGATAATTTTATAATGTATCTACAATGCAAAGATTGCTGTAGGGTTATTATTTCATTAAGTTTTCAAATATTTGAACAACAGAAGTGCAAAAAATATCCATCATTTAGTCATTACCCATCAGTTAGCTAATCATTAGTCTGTGCTACTGGAAAAAAACTCTTTTGTGTTACTTTCACAAGTACGGCTTACATCAAAAGGTTTTTGTTCAAATGCACGTGATAGTTATCTTGATTGTTATTTTCATAGAAAATGAGTATCAAAGAGGATCCTATATTGTCGAAAAACATGAGATCTTATATATCTAAAGCAATCTCGGTACATTTTAAAATTGTTGAACATCGACGACATTATATCATACCAATATACTAGTTACAATGGATCTGATAATTGGATATATACAAATTCATATTGTACATTAGTTGGAACTAAATAGATGCAGAGATTCAATTAAAAATATATCTCAATTGAAAATTAACTCAATACACGATTATCAGTTGAACAGAGTTTCCTTCTTTTAATTGTTATATTTTTATTCATATTTATAAATAAAATACGAATTACCCATATTCATAAATAAATACAGGGTGATTTTTTTTTTTAAGTTGTGAAAGTAAAACACTATAACAAAAGAACCACTGATCCAAATGACATGAAATTTCATCAGTATGCTCCCAAAGCAATGGGTATTTTTTTGACATGGTTTAAAAAAACTTAAAATCGCACCGACAGATTGCGCTGTAAAGTAGCAGAAACAAAGAATATCGTCTGTGGGAGGAAAACAAGGGACGGTACTTTGAGAAACCATCTTCAGTAGGCGCTCTGTCGTCATTCGACGTTTTCTTAAATTCTTAAGTGTCCTAAATCTCCTAAGAGCAGCTGCTCTGCTGTCATTATTCTGATAGTACAGTTTTACTAACAACGCATGGTCCGTCAATGCCATAGTCATTGCGAGGATTTCTGTAAAATAATGAACACGAGGTGTGCGTACTTCACGTTTTTACGCCAATGTGCGTGTGCCGGACGCAAGTTCGTCTCCCGACTTCACTGCATGTACAGCGTCATCTGTCGGTGCTATTTTAAGTTGTTTTTAACCACGCCTAAAAAATACCCATTGCTTTGGGAGCATACTGATGAAATTTTAGGTCATTTGGATCAGTGATTCTTTTGTTATAGGGTTTTACTTTCACAACTTAAAAAAAAAAAATCACCCTGTATTTCGAAACATATCACAAAATTTTCTCAGCACTAATAATTATACAGTACATTAAATTTAGATATATATGTATATACATATATACATATATATTTTAATTGTTTACAGATTTTTGTTTTTTAATACATTTATGTCATTCTATTACATATTGAGTTATTAACTTTAATGCAATTTAAAGATTAAGAATCACCAAATACGTGTTGGAAGAAAAGTAAACTTAATTTTTCAAATCATTTATTATTACTTACATTAATAATATAAATTTAAATAACGAGCTTACCTTTTTTTTAATACAAAAAGCAGCGAAGTACAAAACTTTTTTTTTACATGTTGTTTTTATTTTTGTTTTAAACATACACAAAAATTTAAAAACAATTCTATCCTTTACAGTCAGTCTTGAAGTATCAAACTATCCCTACATAATATATATATTATTTAAAATATGCCCTACAGACATATATTTTCCAACGTAATTAAAACGGGAATTTTTAAATCTTTGTATTTGACAGGTATCTCTATTGTAACCACTTCAAACGTCTTCCGATAATATAATACATTTTACCACTATATTTCACTATCGGATATCTGTATGAGCTAACAGATGTGTAACATTTGAAAAGATTTTAAAGGCAAAGTTATCAAATAAATTTTTTTCATGACAGGTATTTTTTTACTCTCTTTGACACACTTTTTAATAAATTAGTATTTATTTGGATATGATTGAATTGCAGAAGTTCCCATATCAATAAATATTTGCTTCTTTAATAAATGTAGATTAAATTTAGATATAAGATTTTTTTATTGTTTACAGTGTCTTTTTCTTTAATAGATTTATGTCATTCTATTATACATCGTGTTATTAATTACTTAAATTTATTACTGAAAATTACGGAACACGTATTATTTCGCACAAAAAAACGAAAGTTTTTTTAATAAATAATTTGTTTTTTATTTGCTGCATTTTACTTTAAAAAAATATTTTTTTTAAATAAATTCTACGGCTGTTCTGAAGTTGTTTGGAGGACTTTATTAAAAATGCTTAAAACTGCACAAATTAATTATTATAATCAAAAATATATTCTAGACCTTTATCAGAAAATTATATTCTATAGCATAAATATAAAAGAAAACAAACTAATTATTTGGCTAATAAATCATTTTTGTAAAAGAAAATATATATCATTTGAACGTAACAGTGTAGACAATAACCGTCAAGCACAAAGTTAATACCATATAATTATAGGCTGGTTTCTTTTCTAAACATGTCAAGAAAATATGTCTGACACAAATAACTCTTTGGCATATTTCCACTGTTTTTAATATGCGTTTTACTGCACGATCACTCGACAAAATATTGAGGCATTTGGACATATTTTTATTGTTTTCCATTTCCTCTTAGCTATAAGCCAGTATTTGATGGACAAAATATTGTCATTGATTATGAAACAGATAGCTATCTCCTGCTTTTAATATATTGTAAACATCGGGATGTCCGTATTTTTTTTTATGATCTTGAAATCTGTGCTATGATTAAAGTCGTTTTTTGAACGTGGATATAATAAATGCTAAATTTTGAATTTCTACCAACTTTATAAATTCTTATGAATTAATTAATGTTTTATTGTTTTATATGGCGGTTTTTAAAGACATAAATAAATCTTCCATTACATAAATAATATTTTGTGATAAAAATCGTTACTTTAAATGCCAATTTATTATTTGGAATTTACTCAATTCTTAAATTTTAGCGAACTAGTTCTAAAATTGAGTAAAAACGCAGTATTTCTGTGTAAAATGAATGACGAAAAGGAAATTTCATTAGTTAGCTATAGTCATAGCCAAAAGTCTTCGTCAGATTTAAATTTTAATAGAGTTAATCAAGGTTAAATTAAGAGTTTTAATCAAGTTACTGGCCTACAAAAAAAATGCGATATGAAAAGAAAAGTCTGATATTTAAATGATTTGTTTAAGCAAATACAAAATTGTTGAAAAATTTTCTATCAATGGTACTATGGACGCATAACTGCCAAATGCGAAAACATAAAACAATTAAGGTAAGTCGCTACAGATTATTTATTTCCTACACTTTATTTTCACAATTGAGGAATTTGAATGCAATTAAGAATAGTTTTTCGCTGTAGTTAAAGCTACGAATAGGCCCACATTGAAATACTGAAACAGACATTAAAATAGTCTGCAGCGGTTTATCTTAGGTTTTCAATAAAGATGTGACACCATATATGAGTATTTTCGTAAAACGTTCTTTTAAATTTATTTAAATAAAACTATTGACTGTTAGAATCATTTTTCTTCAATCTAAAGTGTTAATCACCCTATGATTAATTCTTATCGAATTTAAAATATGTCATGTACTTTGACAAAACTTTGCATATGTAAATACAAACTTTTTTTCAGTGCATTGGTATACCTGTATAAATTTATGAATATGTATGAAACGACGCTTAAGAAAGTGAATTATTTTGGGATGGGTTTTCGTAATGCTTTTGACCAGTGTTTGCGATATTGCTGCATGGAGAAAGTGAGAAATAATATTTTCTGTTTGTATTGTGATATTATAATGTGAACTTTGTATGAATACATAAAATCTAATACACGATTAAAAAATGTAGGTACATATTCTTGTGTAAATAAGTCTATGTAAAAATTAATCCGGAAAATTATCCATTAATTTAATAAAAACATTACTCTTTATATGTTACTCGTAACTATTCTTAATAAATTAAAATAAATAATGCGATGTTACGTACAATTTATCTAGATTAATCATTGAACCATAAAAATAATGCTTTGGTATACATAATAGCCTTTTCTTTCGACAAGACATCAATGTGATCTCACAATTGTAAAAACATTGTTACAATCTGAAATCGCCGTATTTTGTCTGATTAAGAATCCCAAGTGACTGCACATTGTAACTTCTACATGAACAATTCACATGAAAATTTGAGAAAATGACAAAAGTTTCATACGGCATTATGAGTTTCAAACGTGCCACGTGCTTTCAAAATTCGGTCACATATTGTTCAAAAAGCTTTTAGGGATTGTTCGCATGTTCAGTCAGTTTAAAGGGATATATTTTTTAATTAGCTTTTTTTTATAAAATTTTTAACATTGTCAAACGGAGTTGAACAGTGTTTATGAATTTGGTATTTCTGTCTGCGTGTGTCTACTCGTCTGGAATTCCGCACTAAACTCTCCTGCATATAATTCGATTTATACATTATTGTTCATATGTTATTAATATTTACCCTGTCGTGTTTCTTTATGGAAATAAAATATGTAGCATTTATAAATCCTTTCCATAGACACTCAAATAATTTCGTTACAATGTGGTATGTGGGGAAGAATTTTTTACTGTGTACTTTAATGATGTTATACCATTTAAAATATAATGAAATTGATATGCATTTATGAGGTGAATTTATGAGGATTATTAAGTTCAAAGCATTTATAATTCATCTGCAGAGTCAAACAAAATATTTTATATTCTTATTGTACAACGAAAATGATTCATTTGCAGCGTGCTTAAATGGCGTTACACTATTTCAAACATAATGAAATTTATGACTACTGAGGTGCATTTCTAGATTCTTTCTGTATAACATAGGGAGCGTAACAATTGTCTTCTATTTATAATGACACACAAAAGCACACGATTAGAGAATAGGCGATAATTGATGGGAGTGCCTTTCCATCCTTAGGTGGTGGTTAACTATAATATATAATACGTTTAACTATATTTTTGCATATTTCATGGTGTGTATATAAATATTATTGAAAATACATAGTGCAACATAAAAGAATTTGGAAGCAGTACTGTTAATCAGCGTAAATTGCTTAGTTGGGGTAACTAATTTTGCGGTGCATTTTACAGGTGAGTAATATTTATTACACTAAAATATGTTTGTAGACTATAAATAAAATCATATACAGAGATACGCAACACCATAAATGGATTACCGTGTATGGCTGTTATTTGTTGTGTTTTTCGCATGAATAAAATTTAACTTAATATGTAGTGGTGCGAATAAAAAAACCGTAGATAATATACAGGATACAACAAAAAGAATTGGAGTACATACATGTCTATTGGCGGAAATTGCTGATGGAAATTTTTCAGCAGTGTTATGCGTTTTGGCACTGGACTGAATTATGTAGGGTATGTAAAAATATTTGATCATATACAGGGCGATTCCACCGTTACGTGTGTGACTTTTAGAGAGGTTTTTTTTTTGCAAATTTTGACAAATTTTGAAGTGAAATTATTTAGATAACGTTTTACCTTTTTAATTGCTATTAAAGGACACATACAGAATCATTTCTGTAGTGACACGTTCAGTCTAAAATAATAACAATAAAAACAAGTTGGAAATTGTACGTAAAACGTGACAAATGAGGTGCGTTCGTACTATAGCTAGTTATATAAATATTCAAATCTTGATGATTTTTAATTCTGTGAAATGAATTATATCGTCTGCAGATTAATTTCTGTAATAAAATAAGTATCTCGGTCGCTTGAAGATTAAACTTCGGAAGCTCCAGTAACAAGAAAGCACAGATTTAAAAAAAAAAAAATTCAAATATCTTAATAAATATTTTTATTAATATCTCCTAAAGTTTTGATTCGATTTTTATAAAATTTGAAATTTCTCGACAAACTTCTGCAAAGATAATATATCTTAAATTTCAAACGATTCGGTTGGGTAGTTTTTGTGTTGTTATATGCGGACGGACGGACAGACGGGCGGACGGACCAAGCGACGGCAATAGGTGCTACGTATTTATATAATTACGAACGCACCTAAACAGTAAAGTCACTGTTACGTGTGTGACTCAAAACACTCTCTAAAAGTCACACACGTAACTGTAGAATCGCCCTACAATGTTCCACAAACAGAATTCGTGTATTTTTACGACTATTGGTAGTAATTAATAAATTTGGTATTTAAATTGTGTTATACGTTTTTTAAATTTTATCATCTTTTAACTTTGTAAATAACGCAGATTCATTAAAATATCCTGAAAGTGCTGTGAAGTGTTTCGTAACCTGTGCCTAACGCATATTTATTATTTCTTGTTACAAGGGTAAAATGTGAGAATAATGACTTGGGTTGTATTATCAAGCAGAAGATCTATAAAATTATATTGTGCTGCTATCTGTCGAATATTTAGTTTGCGTTTGTATTTTAGTTCCATAGGACACTCTAAAGTGGTCAAACGTCCATCGTTAATGTAATTTTGAGATAACAGATTGTAATTTGTCGCAGGTTCAAAATTTTGAAAATTTAAGTTAGTGTGCATTTGTAATTTTCTCCTCTACGAGTTTCTTCTGAAATTGTCATTGAAGCTGTAATATTTATTAATTATATATATATATCTTTAAAATTATGTAGTTTGTTTTGAAATTTAATGACAATTTCCTACTTTGAAAACAATATTTCCACCTTTTACCCGACAATTTGCCTTACATAGTAAGTTTTCTATAATAAGCAGAGAGATTAAGAGCTGAGCGTATGGGAGTTAAAAAGTAATTTTGTTTATACAAATTTAATCGTAAATACACTGGCCTCCAAAAGTTAAGGTACAACCGGTTTTTTGCGTCTAATTTGCAAATGAATGAATATAGAAACAACAAATTTGGAGGAAATGTGCCCTAAACTTTTATTTATTAAATGCGACATAGAAATTTACTTAAGTTAATCCTATAAATGAAATTACAGCAAAAAAGCACTCATAGTGGAAAATTCCATTATTGGAGAAAACAGTGCATCGCAGTATTATGCAGTAAAATGTGACAGAAATATTTTAAAACTGGTTCTAATACGGAATATGTCCACTCCGGACTTGAATGCATTGGAGGCATCGACTTTCCATGCTCTCAATTAAATTGTCGGACACCGAAATAGGTAACGCTGACCAGACTTGGAGTAAGCCTCGTTCCAGCTCATTTAATGACCTTGGAGGAGAACTTAAAGCCGCAACCTGTCTTCCAAGATAGTCTCAAATATGTTCTATCGGATTTAAGTCTGGAGAGTGAGCTGGCCATTCCATTCTTTTCGAACAGTAATCCCCAAGATAATCCTCAACAACCACAGCTCTGTGTGGTCTCGCATTATCATCCATTAGAATGAAACCATTGCCAATAGCACCGGCATATGGGCGCACATATGAATCAAAGATCTCCACTCGATATCTCGCACCACTCACAGTTCCTCCATTGAACACATGCAGGTCAGTGTGCCCTCCGAGCAATTTATGCGCTTTCTTTATGTGGTGTTTATATGGATAAACTAAAGGAGGTTTTCAGTATAAAAGTGTATTTCAAATAATTTTAGGTTGTAATGATAATTATAAATACATATTAGAATTTTTTGTCTGCTCTAGAAAATTTACAATGTTTCCTTCATCAAATGTTTGATGCTTCCTGCTCAGAAAAATAAATAAATAAATAAATAAATAAATTACAAATTACAAATTACAAATTTCTGTAAAACACAGCAGTGTCATAATTTTTATGATATAATAACTACGCGAACGGAAATATTAAAAAAATGTAGTTTTGAATGAACTGTTTTTTTATATATTACCTAAAAAACTTTTTATGAAAGGATTTTTCTTAACATTTTTATGAAAAATTACTTTTTATTCTGTATTATGAAAAAGTGGTTTTGATATTTTACAGCAATCAACAATCCAAAAAATTAAATACCAGTGCAAGACAATAAGACTTGTTTTTTAAAAAAAAAGTCTGCAATTCATTATCCTAAGTTCTATGAAACTAAATATCGTTTGCTTAATTGCAATTTTATAACCCAATGCACGAAAGAGAAACTTTAATTAAATTGAGAATCTCAAGATGTGTTTTTAACGAACATCTAATTTTAATTAAAATTTTTCATAAAAATTTTAATTTTTGCATAATATATTTCACTTAAAAAATCTAATATCTTTATAACGAGAAATATTAAAACACAAGCAAAAGAAGAAAGATAGTTTAATGAAATAAATTTAAATATATTATTCCATTTACATGTAACGTATACTTCTTATAAATGTTATGTTTTAATATAAGCAGACTTTCATACAAATAGAAATAAAAAATACTTTGCTTAATTGAAATAAATTATATCATATGGATAAATAATTGTTTCATATAAAAATGGCAAATTTCGTAAAATTTATTAAAAGAAAATTAGTTTTTTCTTATACATATTGCAGTACTGATGCTTTTACATATTGTCAATGTAAAACTGAATTATTTGTATGGAGCAAACAATTGTAAATACTAGTTTTAATAGTTGTTCAAAGCAGATATGGTTAAATTTGTTAAGGTCAATGTCACGGATTATCTGTATATATATATTTAAAGTCAGACGATAAACTTATGCTTTAGTACTTTGAGAAAATCATATTTGTATACACTTATTACAAAGAAAATGTGAATAATTTTAATTATAGAAAAATTGTTTCTGCTTTTACTATGTAAATAATAGTAGCCTTTTTATCATTTGTTTAGAAGCAGACATACTCAGACTTTTCATTCCAAAGTTTCTACTAATTTTGTGTTGATTATGTATCTCTAAAATAAAGTTTTTGCTCGCCTCTGTATAATTGTTACTGTCTGTCTGGATATACATATGTATATACGCAATATTGCAATCATGTTTTGACCCATGAACTGATTTTCCATTAAATATTGTATACAAGAAGAAAAGCTCGCGAGATAGCCATGCATGGGTATAAAGTGGAGAGTACACGTGTAGCAATGCGCAATACAGAAAATAAGACGCAAAAAAATTGTAAGGGAGCTTTAATTCTTTGAAAGGATGGAAAAAAACATGAAAAGATGGTTTAGGGCAACAATTTGGTTACATGTAAATTACAAAAAAAAAGTATTGTTTAGTAATGAGGCAAGTTGTTTAACATGGCGTGTGGTCCCCTCTAACAGCTAAGACTGCTGCATACCTGTTTTCCATGGATGTGATGAGGTTATCGATAAGACTTTGAGGAATACTGTTCCAATATTCAAGAATTGCAATCTCCTTGTCCCAGACAATAAACGAAAGCTTTCGTCTTGCTGAAATGCATCGTCCCAAACAAGCCCTATCTGATTCAGGTCAGGAAAGCATGCTGGCAATTCCAAACACTGTATTGTTTCAGTTTCAACCATGTTCTCCAAAAGACGAACTCTATTCGGTCAGGCATTATCATGCATGAAAATAAAGGAATCACCATGGGTGAAGCGTACGGTATGACATGAGTTCTCAGTTTCTCGTCTGTATACCTTTGGGCCGTCAAAGTGCCATTCCAAATGATATGCATGTCCCTACATCCACCTATGCTGATTTTAGCTCATACGATCACTCCACCTTGTCTATAATGTGATCTTTCACGAACAAATGTGGGGTTATTTCGAGTGCCCCTGCCTCCATACAAAAACACATCGAATGTCACACTCCAGAATGAATAGGGAAGCAGCGTTTTATTCCAATCCGTTGCCTTCAATCTTGATGTTCAGCAGCCAAATTTCTTCGAGCCGCACAGTCGCTTGTGGTCAACGGAATACAGATCATTGGCATACGTGCACAGAGACCACCCTGATGAAGCATATTTCGCACTGTTTGGTTCGTCGTGTTGCCAAGAGCTACCGTTTTTGCAACTGAGTATCATCCCCTTTTCTGTCTCGACGAGCTGTTAACAGGATATATCGGTCATCAGCTGTTCTGGTGCACGTTGTCGACCTTGCCCTGGTCAACCGTTTTTTCTTTGAATCGATTCCACAGCCTTGCAAGGACATTTCTTACAACTCCAACAGCGTCCGCTACTCTTCGTTGTGTTTGCCCGGATTCAAGTCTATCTCTAATACGCCAAGCCATGGATTCCGGTAAATCACGTTGTTGTGACATTTTCAAATCACCCTTATCTCAAAACCAAGCTGAGCAATTGAATTTCGCAACTGAGACAGTAAAACAGACATTTCTGTGAAATCCTTATTTCATCACTTATTTCCTTTTTCTGGTTTTTGACGTCATGAACTTTGATTTGCATATGAAGATATATTTTTCTTCTTTCTGCTGTGCTTTAAATTATGGATGTTTTAATTTAAGTTACTTATTGGTGTAAGTATTTGTGTAATTTCGTTAAAACCATCTGCTCCCCTAATTGTTTTGAGCAGTGTATATAAGAATTTTCGAGGTCGTTTATCATCTGAACACAAGTGAAATAAATCACTAAAAAAATCAAAAAATAGTCAATGATACAGTGTAAAATTTTTCAACAGATTTTAACATCGATGATTTTGGGTTTTATGATAGAATCGGAAATACGCATAACGATACTGCTAGTCGAATCACACACAGACTCTACACACTGTTAAAAATTTGCAACAAACTATCCAGTCATTTGACCGGTTTTGTAAAAAAACGGTTACATAACCGCAATTTAACTCTATTCTGGCCATAATATAGCAAATAATATGGTCAGAATAGCGCTAAATTACGGTTATGTAACCGTTTTCTATAAAAACGGTCAAATGACTGGTCATTTTGCTGCAAACTTTTAACAGTTTAGCGTGTGATTACTGTATGACTGTATTAGAGGCTCGAAAGCCAAAGCACCGCGACCAGAGGTCTATTGTACTATCTGTCTATTGTAGCTCTCCTAATTTTGAACCAATTCCAGATGAGAGACCTGCTTCTGGATTGGCACCCCCAGAGGTAGCGCTTATACAGAACTTGGAGGACTTTGGAGCCACGAACAGATTTAACGTGCACCAGCTCCCATTAACGTACACGGTCCCACAGCAGAGGCAGACGAGAGAGGATAGACGATGCACCCTCCCAAGCAGTGACCGTGGTCGATGCTGCTTGGCTTTCGGCGATCTTACGGGAGACGAGCTTTACCGTCCGCGCCACTGCGGGACTTAGCGTGTGATGATACGATTGTTAAATTAATAGAGCCCACTGCAAAGAGAAATGCATATCCCCATTACGGGTGCTAAATCGATTACACTGGTTTCACTCGTAAAAAGGATATCAGTCATTTCATTTTGAAGCGAACTGTTCTATTGTAAAAATCTCCGCTGATGCGCCAGATGATTCAAAATTTCTTTATCTAAAATATCATAATCTATAGTATCATAATCAATTTATCCAATAAATTTTAATCCAAATAATATTATATCATAAGTACAAAAATATGGTCGCTAAAATTGGCTAATTGGTCTTTCAACAATTGAGTTTTAACATTAGAGACACAAATAATCGTACAATAATTAAAATAATTTTCTGCCATTCGAAACTTGCTAAAATACAGTAACAATATCGTTTTAAACTATATACTTAACTCCTAGTTAGTAATATTTGAATTTTCATATGAGAAGGATGATGGTAATAAATGGTATAGATACTTGGCAAAACAATAAACGACATAAACAATTCCAATAGGAACATTGTTTGAAAGAATGTTAAATATTGGATTCAAAACTCGTTTTTAGGGTTTCGTTCATCTCACGAAACCCTATTGCTCCCGCTCCGTTGTCTGTCTGTCACAGAGTCATTCTCGAAAACTATGTAACTTACAGAGTTGAAACTTTGTGTATAAATCAGAATATCAGCTGTGAAGAGCAGAATATATTAAAATTTGAAAAATTCGTATTATTTTATTAAATAGAGATAAAAAACCAAAATTCTTACAGGCTTTTCCTATTAAATTTAAACTAAACATTTTTCGTTATAGCCGATGCTAAAAATTATAAACCAACGATGAAAATCTTTCTACAATAATTATTTTTCTATCAGACGATTTCCACGTGAAAAATGAAATAAAAAGTTTCACCAATTGAAAAAAAAAAACGTATGAAATAAAATTGATTGACGTCATAGTGGTAATAAAACATAAAACGGAAAGATTTCTCAATAATACAAGGAGTATGAGTATGTGTATGTGCACAAAACAGATTAATATCACGTCATTAGAGAATTAAAAAAGAAAATCTGACGTCATATCGGAAGTTTAACGGATTTTTCAAATGTTTCAGAATAATACAAAGCGTGTATCAATATGAGTAATAGAGAATAGTAAATATATGATTTTGATAAACATATTGAATCATGATAGAAATCCGATTATGGAAATATTCGCATATTTTAACATTTTGAAGGTGTACAACATGTTTAATTTTGAAATTATTTTTTTAAATATCGCATTTAGACCGCATGACAGATATTACAGTGAGAGAATATAATAGTGGGCTTAGACCGATATCGGAATGGTTTAGATATTCGAAAAAAAGAAAAAATAGACCGGTAAATTTTTACTTTTTAAAAACATGACTTTTTTTTTTTTTTTTTTTTTTTTTTTTGCTAAATGAAATTTGTTTGAATTTATTAAAGAAAGGATAAAGTGTTTTGAAAGGAATATTAAACGAAACCCTTTGAGCGGTCTTCGATCACACTTACCCACTTGTTTATTCTTTTAGGTCACATTTCTTTTTCCTTCCAGATTTTTAGGTTCTCCCCTTATACAATTGACATTGTATATATTATTTTTACAGTGTAATAAAAATGATATCATGTGACGCATATTTTTAATTAAACGTTTTAAGAATTTCATCAATACTTTTGTTAGCTAAACGCAAACTTGATTTATAAATTTCACTAATAAAGGTTTTTATTATTATTATTATTATTATTATTTGCTTTGCAATTTATTTGTCAAAACAGCTTTCATAATTATATGATACATTTAAGCTTCAATAGTTTTTTATATTACCAAACAACTATTTATTAGAATAATCATAGTAATTTATTAAATCCAGTTTTACTGTATGTACTTACGATTTATCACTGTTTACTTTATATTTTGATAGATTTATAGAGAACAAACATCAGAATCAGCACGTCGCATGTTTCAAAATGTGTCACAATGACGCATATAATATTAGTATGTGTCACAGTCTCCTATAATTGCACCTGTTTATAAACACTTTCCAACCTAGTTGAAAAGTGTTTATGAATTCGGTTTGTCTGTCGTCTGGCCGCCTACCGTCTGCCGTCTGTCCGAAATCTAACTCGCGTAAATATGCTTGCATTGCCCTGAAAATTTTATATGTTATATTCGTCGACTACAGCATGTTCCCTATTTCAAATGAAGGGTGTAGCATTTTAGTTTTTTTACAGGGACAGTCAAAAGTATTCCGTTACATTACGGTCATAGGGAAATAATCGTTTTAAGTGCATTTTGATGACCCTGAAATTTTTATATGTTATATTCGTCGACTACAGCATGTTCCCTATTTCAAATGAAGGGTGTAGCATTTTAGTTTTTTTACAGGGACAGTCAAAAGTATTCCGTTACATTACGGTCATAGGGAAATAATCGTTTTAAGTGCATTTTGATGACGCTACGCTATTTGAAACATAATGAAATTGACATATATTTATGAAGCGCTTTAAAACATGCTTTTTGCACAATATGGGGTACAAAACATTTATTATTCATTTACAGGATCAGGCAAAAGAATTCTGTTACACATTCTTCTACGGGGCAAAATCGTCTGCAGTGTAATTTAATGATGTTTTACTATTTCAAAATAATGAAAATTATACGCATTACTGAGGTGCACTATAAAATGCTCTGTTAAAAGTATGGTGTGCATTGCGTTTATCGTTCATTTACAGGAACAAACAAAAGAATTCGGTTACAGTATACGTGCGATAATTACAGTCTACGTGTGATAAGTGCGTTTTTAAGTTTAACTAAATTTTTTCATAGTACGTGCGGTGTGTATAAATTTGGTTGACTATATACAGGGCTACACAAGGGTATACATAAGTATTACGTACTATGGGAGTGAATTGCTTAAGAGTAGATTTTAATTGTATTACTCATTTTCTTGCTGAACAATATTTAGTAGACTAATATAAGTTTGTGAAATATAAATAAATTCATATACAGGGCTACGCAAAAAACAAAATACATTGTCGTTCATGATTGGTAATTACTGGAAGTGAGTTTTATGTTGCCTTATGCGTTTTTTACATGAATTAAATTTCAGCTTAATATGTGATGTGAACAAAAGGTTTTAGACAATATACTGGGACGTACACAAGATTTCGAGTGCACTTCCATTAATTGGCGAAAATTGCTAAATGTGAACTTTGAAACAACTAAATTTTATCATGCTATGCATTATATATCTAAAACTACAGATCATATACTGAGCAGCACAAAATAATCCGACTACTTTTTTTGCAATGTAAGGTAATTTCGAAAACTGTATTTTTCAATGTGGTATCTGTTTTCCAAACTGTTTGCTTACATATCTTCTTTTACCTTATTTAACTTTGAATTTTCGCTACAGTTTTCTGGATATGTTGAAAGTGTTTCATAATCTATGCTTGACACATGATTTTACGTTCTTGTTTTATATATAACATAGGAAAAACATTATCTGTCTAAAAGCAATTGTTTCCTTCCAGATTTCTAAGCATCGCTACCAGTATTTATGCAAACATGTGTTTTGCAAATATATACAAAATAATTTTAATTATATAATATATATATATATATGTAGTGGCTCGATTACTCAGTTTAAAGCAACTGAATATCCATTTATTAACTCCATGTTCCATTTATTTAAGTTATCGGAACATTTTTGATTTGAAATCTGGCAACGGTCCAGGTTTTTGTTGTCATTAGAAAAAAAAAGAATAAAATGATCGTTTGGCTGCTGTATTTTTGTGATATTTAATAAGTTTTATAAAGACGATTATCTACGAGAATAAATATATTATTCACGCTACTTTCTAACATTCTACGAGCCACACCCCACACAAACTGGTGACCCGTTAAGTTTTAAAAATGTCTACGAGTGACAGTGAACCGGAAAAGAACGATTCGCCTTCCACGGTAAAGCAGGAAGTTAACAAGGTGAGTATTAAAATTCCACCTTTCTGGATTGATAGACCAGAGATCTGGTTTTATCAAGTTGAGGCTCAGTTTAAAATTAACGAAATCACTAAAGAGGAAACTAAATTCAATTATTTAGTTGCGCAACTTGAGCCAAAATTCATAGAAAATATTTGGGACATAATAAGTAGTGAAAGCTTAACCAAATATTCCGATTCGAAAACCAGATTGCTTAATTTATTTAAAGAAAGTGAAAATGTTCGAATTAAGCGATTGATAACCGGAATTGAACTTGGCACTATGAAACATAGTCAGCTACTTCAAAAGTTAAAAACTGTCGCTACTGCTGATGTTTCAGAAAAGTTGATTAAGACGCTTTGGCTTGAAAAATTGCCCGATTGCATAAAAAATATATTGCTTGTTAGTGAAGAAGATTTAAATAAATTAGCTGTAATGGCAGACAAAATCAGCGATATGAATCCCAAAACCGAAATCTTTGCCACAAGTAATAAAACTGAAATTGTTAATGATAGCACGACGTCGTTTGCCAATAATGAACTTTTAAATCGAATTGCTTCTCTAGAACAGCAAATTTCGCAACTGTGCGTTTCACGACAATCCAGGCCTAACTTTCGAAATAACGAAAACCGTTCTCGCTCCCGAAGCAGGTCTCGTCAGCGCTACAATCCTAACGGCAAACTGTGTTATTTTCATTTCCGTTTCCGTAATCGTTGTTTCCCTGATAAATGCATTCAGCCATGTGCTTGGAACAAAAAAATCGATTCCAAACAGGAAAACTTGGATCTGCAGTAGATCTAGCGGCACATACTACTGCAGAAAATGTCAAAAGTTGTCGCAAATTTCGATTGTATGTGAAAGATTTAAGAACAAATTTGCGATTTTTAGTTGACAGTGGTGCTGATATAAGTGTTCTTCCAGCCACTGGAAAAAACAAAGAATCTTCCGATTATAAGCTATATGCAGCAAACGGAACAGAAATAGAAACTTTTGGCATTAAAATTCTAAATCTAGACTTAGGATTTCGAAGGAATTTTCAATTCCCTTTCGTGATTGCTAAAGTCACAAAAGGAATTCTTGGAGCAGACTTTTTGAATAAATATAATCTTCTAATTGACCTGAAAAATAAACAGTTAATTGATGGAGAAACAAAACTTTGTGTAAAAGGTGAAGTTTCTTCAATTGCTTTTAACAATATTGGCACACTGAACAAAACTGTTAAATTTCAAAATTTATTTTCTAAGTATCCCGATATTGCGAAGCCAAATTTGCTAATTTCAACATCCAAGCATGATGTGAGGCATTTTATCTGTACGGAAGGTCCTCCAGTGTACAATAAAGCTCGTCAACTCGATTCAAAACGACTGGCAATAGCCAAAGAAGAATTTAAATACATGCTCGACAATGATATTATTCGTCCTTCTAAATCCCAATGGGCAAGTCCATTACATTTAGTGGTTAAAAAGGATGGATCTTATCGTCCTTGTGGTGATTACAGACAACTTAATTCCCGTACCATTCCTGACAGATACCCAATTCCCAGAATTGACGATTTTCATCATATTTTGAAAGGTGCAAAACTTTTCTCAAAAATAGATCTTTTTAAAGCTTACTATCAAATACCGATTGCAGAAGAGGATAAATGCAAGACAGCTATCATTACAACTTTTGGATTATATGAGTTTAATGTCATGAGTTTTGGTCTTAAAAATGCCCCCGCAACGTTCCAAAGATTTATTCACGAAGTGTTAAGAGATTTTGAATTTGTTTTTCCATATTTAGATGACATACTAATTGCTTCTGCTGATGAAAACCAACATGAAAATCACCTTAATTTAGTTTTTGAAAGATTACACAAATACGGCCTCAGAATCAATATTTCCAAATCAGTATTTGCAGTTCCAGAAATAGAATTTCTAGGTTATCTTATTACACCCGAAGGTTCACGTCCCTTACCAGAAAAAGTTCAAGCTATTTTAAATTATAAATTACCAGAAACCATTCATGATTTAAGAACTTTTCTTGGCATGATTAATTTTTACCGTCGTTATTTAAAAGATGCTGCTAAACACCAAGCATTACTACATGAATACCTTAAAGGTTCCAAGAAAAAAGATAAAACAAAAATTGACTGGACTTAAGAAGCACGAAAGCAATTTGAAATTTGCAAACAAGATCTAGCAAATACAGCTTTATTATCCTTCCCAAGTTCTGATTTACCTCTAGGTTTGTTTACAGATGCATCAGATTTGGCCATAGGCTCTGTCATGCACCAATACGAAAATAAATCTTGGAAACCTATCGGTTTTTATTCAAAGAAGTTAAGCGTCACTCAACAGAATTATAGCACATACGACCGTGAACTATTGGGCATTTACTTATCGGTAAAATATTTTAAATACTTACTTGAAGGAAGAAACTTTACGATTTATACGGATCATGAACCGTTGGTGTATGCCTTTTTGCAAAAGCCTAACAAAGCATCACCAAGACAGTGCAGACAATTACAATATATTTCCGAATTTACTACTAACATCAGATATGTCAAAGGTAAAAATAATATTGTAACAGATTCATTATCAAGACTTGAAGAAATTACAATAATCGATTATGATGAAATAGCAAAAGAACAATCTCAAGACGAAGAAATTAAAGATTTGCAAAAGTCTAAAACTTTACAGTTAAAACAATACCCTCTTCCTTCTGTTCAGAATCTGTGGTGTGATGTTTCTACTTCCAATATTCGTCCTTATATACCTCATACTTACCGAATGAAGATTTTCCAGAAATTTCACGGATTATCCCATCCGGGAGTAAAATCAACAGTTAAGCTAATAACATCGAAATTCATTTGGCCTAACATTAATAAAGATGTTACAAAATGGTCTAGATCATGCATTTCATGCCAAAAAGTAAAAATTACTCGTCATACAACATCAACAATTGGTGAATTTCAAGAGCCCTCAGAGAGATTTCGAGTAGTCCATATTGATCTCGTTGGTCCACTACCACCATCAAATGGCAACATCTATTGCTTAACCTGCATCGACAGATACACCAACTGGATGGAAGCCATTCCACTGGATAACAGCACGGCAGAGACTGTAGCAAAAGCCTTTTATAATAATTGGATCTCTAGATTCGGAACACCTTCAAAGCTCATTTCTGATCGTGGAGGTCAATTCTATTCAGAAATAGTACAAGCCCTTTCAAGATTATGCGGTATTAGGCTACAACATACAACAGCCTATCATCCGCAATGCAATGGCAAAGTAGAACGGCTCCACAGATCACTAAAAGCTTCTCTAAAAGCGCATAATCAAATAAATTGGACTGAAACGTTACCTACAGTTCTCTTGGGTCTTCGCACAGCAATTCGAACAGATACTCCCTACACTATAGCAGAAATGGTTTATGGAGAGAAACTTCGGCTGCCCGGTGAATTTTTACAGCCGAGTACCATGCAAGTCTCACCAGGAAGTTTTATTCATAAATTACAAGAGCAGATTCAACTAATTGGACCAAGAAAAATTCAACATAAATATATTCCAAATATATTTGTTCATAAGGATTTGGAATCAAGTACACACGTTTTCCTAAGGATAGACAGAGTACGCAAGCAACTAGAACCACCATATGAAGGTCCTTATGAAGTAATTAGTCGCTCTTCAAAATATTTCACTATAAAAATTAAAGGTAATAATGTGAATGTATCTATAGATAGACTGAAACCAGCATATATTCTCTCAGATGATCCCAAAATAGATTCACACCCTGAACAAGCAACTCAGTTACAAGTTAAGACTTCATCTACGCAAAATCTGAACAATAGAAACTTTATTCAACCTGGTAATACAGTGGAAAAGCATGTGCCTGTTTTGAAACAATCACGAACTGGTAGAACAATTAAACTTCCAGTCAGATTTAGAGACTAAAAAATTTGCTGAAGTGTTTTATAACTATTTCTTTATGTAAATATTTTGAATAATTGTAAAATTGTATTTATTTTGTATATATACTGTTATCTGTATGTTTTATACTTTCCTACCTCTTTTTAACGTAACGTTCGTTACTGGTAGGGGAGTAAATGTAGTGGCTCGATTACTCAGTTTAAAGCAACTGGATATCCATTTATTAACTACATGTTCCATTTATTTAATTTAATTTTTTTTTTTAAGTTATCGGAACATTTTTGATTTGAAATCTGGCAACGGTCCAGGTTTTTGTTGTCATTAGAAAAAAAAAGAATAAAATGATCGTTTGGCTGCTGTATTTTTGTGATATTTAATAAGTTTTATAAAGACGATTATCTACGAGAATAAATATATTATTCAGGCTACTTTCTAACATTCTACGAGCCACACCCCACATATATATATATATATATATATATATATATATATAATGTTTTACAAATATAAATATATATATTTAAGACATCTTTTATAATTTATATTTTCTAATAAATTTTATTACACTTCATAAATTATTAAACTTAGCGAGTTTAAAATTGATATAATGCAGTTTATATAAAAAAAAATAAATTTCATATTAAAATTGACCATATTTATATCTAAAGAGTATTAATAATCAAATTTATCTTTTATCCTTCCTTAAATTAATAATTTTAAAAACTATTACTCTTTTGAAATAAATAACCAAGGAAATCACTTAAAAAATAACATAGATTTTTTTTTATTTAAAAGTAAATAAACGCTTTAAGATTTTTTATCATTTTTTATAAAAAAGCGTTTGATATTTTAATATAATATTAAGGTAAGTTTTATTCTTAATCTTTAATTTGAATATTTGCTTATGTATATGTTCCGGTCAATATGATTAAAACGGTCATTATTAATAATAACCGGTTATTATTAATAGATACCGCGATTATTATTTAATAACCGGCCTTTATGTTCGGTCATTAACCGGTTATTATTAATGATGACCGGATCAACCGTAACATATATATACAAGGACGATATAATAATAATTACCGAACGCTACAGAACACTCTGAGTCCCGCCATAATTAAATTGGCGGGACTCAGTGTGTTCTGTAGCGCAATCTAATTGCGAGAATGGCGCTAAATTTTGTAGGAAGTTTAAACAAGACGGGGCGAAAGATTCCGCGAAAAAAAAAAATTAGTTCCAAAGGTCACCGCCAGGGGAATATTGGCGCTGTGTATTCGAAAAAAAGAGTTTAAAAAAATTAGGAATCAATACTGAAATAAAATTACCGTTTATTTTACGAATTTAGCAATTTTATCCAAGCTTAAAATGGTAACAGTTTATAAAAAGCTAAAAATTTACATAAACACTGCTAAAGTTTCTTTATCTGCAATTTCACTTACAGAGCCCCAAAGAAAGCAACAGCAGAAGAAGTTCTTTATTCAAATTTCACGTTACATCTTTTGGCCCAGTTCCAGCTTGTTCGGCTTTAAAAGGTAATGTGCTGCTGTTAGAAGCAATTTCATTGAAAGCGATCTTTCATAATGTTTCCTTCTTTAGTCGAGCGAGCTCTACTAGTCAAATTCTTTTACCTCAACCAGTGCAATGCGACAGTCACTCTTCGTGCTTTTAGAAACTCCAAAAAAATGCGTAAAGGTAACGGTCCTTTGTCAGTTAATGGTTTAAAAGCAATGGTTGAGAAGTTTGAGAAAACAGGTTCTCTAAATGTTGAGTCAGGCAGAGGACGAAAACCCGTATCACAGGATACAATCGAAGAAGTGGCAACGGCGATTGTCGACAGAGCACCAGACAGTATTTCTATCACTTCTAGTGCTCGTGGGATAGCTCGGAATCTGAATATGCCTTATTGTACAGTATGGAAAATCCTATGAAAGATTATCCACGTCTATTCGTACAACATCAGCCATGTTAAACAGTTACGTCACACAACCATGATAAGCGATTGACTTTTGCTCTCATTTTCTTGCCAGAATGGAGTTGGATGATGCTTGGCCCTGGAAACTCTTATGGGAGGACGAGACCCACTTTTACCTGAATGGAAGTGTAAATACCCAGAACTGCCGAATTTAGGATAACAAGTCACCAGGGGAATTCAAGGAGATTCCTTTGCATTCACCAAAGATAACTGTTTGGTGTGGTTTCACAGCAGATATGATCATAGGTCCATTCTTCTAAGAAAACATTACTCCGACAGGACCTGTAACTTGTTCTGTTACCGGAGATAAATATCTCCAAATGCTAAACAACTTTGTTATTCCGGCACTTCAGCAAAGACAGTGCCTGGAGAAATTCATTTTCTTGCAAGATGGAGCCCCTCCACATATTGCTTTGCGGGTACAGCAGCTGCTATGACAGAAATTCACAACAGAAAGAGTCAATAGCCGCTGTTTAACAACTGCATGGCCTCCTCGGTCCTTGATTTTACACCCTGCGACTTTTGGCTATGGGGTTACCTAAAATCCAAGGTCTATCACGGAGGTGTCCAGTACCTGATTAAGTTGAAGGATAACATATCGCGAACTGTACGGGAAATTCCTGCAGACATGTTATTCTCTGCTGTTGTAAATGCTGTGCACAGAATGCAATATATGGTCCACAAAAGTGGCGGCCACATCGAACCTGAGTTGGATGTGCCAAATAAACGGTAAATTTATTTCAGTATGGATTCTTCTTTTTTGAAATTCTCTTTTCGAATACACAGAGCCACATATTCCCCTGACAGTGACTTTTTTGGAACTAATTTTGTTTTTCGCGGAATCCTTCGTCCCCCTTCTTGTTTAATATTCCTACAAAATTTGGCGCCATTCTCGCAATTAGATCGCACTACAGCTCTGAGTCAGTTTAATTATGGTCACCTTGTACATTTAGTGAATTTCTATTCCAGAAATTAAATTTAAAATAGAATAAATTTTATTTATAATTCAGAAAATA
The DNA here is from genome assembly GCA_963931845.1 of Maratus michaelseni. NCBI lineage: Eukaryota > Metazoa > Arthropoda > Arachnida > Araneae > Salticidae > Maratus > Maratus michaelseni. The sequence continues at coordinate 194,030,941 of OZ007593.1, read as the reverse complement.
ATATCTAATAGACTAAAATGTGTAAAAAAAATATATTGGCGCAATATGTAAAAGATTTAATAAGCATAAGTTTTTAAAGTTTTTTAACTTATGACAAAAGTTTATATAAAAAATGGAAAAAAGTAAATTTTAAAAAGCAAGCACTTTATCTTGATTAGATAACAATCTACATATAAAAGAACTTGAGCTTAAAAAACGAACCATTACGTAAGTAAGCTTAAAAACATGATTCCCCCCCCCCAAAATTATGTTAATTTGAAGTAATTGCATGCAAAATTAATTTTAACAATTATTTTTTTTTCTAAAATATTTTATTACACTTCATTAATTGTTAAGCTGTTCGAGTTTAAAGTTTAATGAATTCTATTTCTAAAGATCAATTTGCGTATAGAAATTGACCACATATGTATCCAATAAAAATTATAATGCAAAACAACTTTTATGTTGTAAATTGCTTATAATTTAATTTTTAAGTATTGCTTTTGTATAAGAATTAACTGACGTACACTAATTCTAAAATACAATATGAAAATGTATTTTAAAAATTAGTAAATGAACTCTTTAAAATGTTTTATTTGTTATTGGATATATATATATATATAAGCGTGTGATATTTAGATAAAATGTTTCTTTTTTTTTTTTTTTTTTGGAATTTGAAGGCGCTTATATGCATGTAAATTTAATACATTAGATATAAGAAGGAAGATTTATATTAAATTAAATTTTGCTTATAAACAGTTAATATATAAAATATTAACTGTGTAAAAATTAATAATTTTATTTTGTACATTACAAAATTTAAATTATCAACTGAAATGTGGGAACGATAAAAACACAGCATGTAAAATATGTAAAGGACCTAAATTAAAAAAAAAAATGTTTGTGTAAATAACAAAATGTATAATATAAACGAATTCTATAAACAGAAGTATGTACATATTGTCATTTATTTAATTTTTTATTTCATATTTGCAAAGGAAAGTATAAAAGTATAATAAAAATACAGATTTTTTTTTTTACTGAAATGACATCTTTCCTGAGATTGTATGAAAAGTATTCATACAAAACATTAAACAAAATAAATTTTATCTAATGCACAAAAATCTTAAATTAAAAGACAAAAAAAGTTGGATCATATCTGAGATATTTGTTTTGATTTTTACATCAAGAAAAAAACTTGAAGAGATATTCATCTAACGATTTAAAATATAGAAAATGTCTCTTTCTTTCTTAGATTATGCAAATTTTAATTAATACAGAACAACTCGAAGTAAAATTTATAAAAACTTCTTTAAAATAGCAATTTCTTAAGGAGTAATTTTGTAAAAAGTAATTTTGTATCATTGAAGCATTGTTCAGTATTTTTCTTTCACGAAATTTAAATTTAGTTTTAAATGAACAAAAACAACAAAATAATAATAAAATAAAAATAATGAAAGACATATTTTTTCAACATATTCTTTTTATAAACAAAAATTTCTTGCAAAGGCTTTTTACTTCGAAAATCAATACTTCCAGGCAATATATTAAAAAAAATTAAATGGATATATTCCATTCATTTTTAATTTCTTATTAGTTTATTACTTCTTGTAAATGATCTAAAGCAGAATAAATATGTTGATTTTCGTTGTATGCATTGAAAAGAAATATGATCATTTAAAATTTAATTTCAAATATTTTCGCCATTATATTGAATAATTCGTAAGGATGTAAGTCGAACTAATTTGTATATATATATATATATATATATATATATATATATATATATATACATATATATATATATATATATATATATATATATATATATAACATCTAACCTGACTTATACAGTAACCTATTATAATGCTACTAGCTGTTAACCATGCCCTCGTTCACGTATCATTGCAAGAAGAATAAATGCATTGATTAAGCAAAATATTTCACTCCCGATAATTAAAAACGTAAATCATTAACTAACACTTTATCATATTTCATGGAAGTCAATACAGTATTTCTTTGTTATAGCGGCGTTTACATAACTCAGTATTTAAAAAGTTAAATTTTGTTCCAAATAACCACGAAAATGAAACTGCAACCAATGAAAAAAGAGGATCCATTAAAATCGTGGAAATCGACGAATTGGATAAAGTCAAATGTCAATTTTACCTAATAAACCATTTTATTTTAACGGCTTTGTGACACGTTTTATCAGCCATCCTTCAATAATAATTAATTGGAAATAGTATATGCTTTTTCTTTAAATACAATTCTTGTGACTTGGGAGCTATAATTTCTACACCAAAATTCAAGGAACTTAAATTTGCCTCCTTGGTTTAATCGACAGCTGAAACAAATCGTGATTTCCAAGTGACAATATGTTGACAGACGATTTTTGTTCTGCAGAATAACTTGATTTATAAAGTTTGAATTTGTAGAAATATGTTTTAACTTTTCGAAAATTTTACTGTAATCAAGAGTTTGGTTTCACCATTTATTCAAATTGAAAATAAATTAGTTTTTCAATTTGAATGTGAAAATGGCGTGCGAAATATATTAATCCGTTTTATTTCACTTTTTTATCCTCAAAAGTGGAGTAATTTAGTGGCCGTTTTCAGAGAAATTTCGTTAACATTTACAAGCAAACAAATAAAAATAAATAATAATAATAATAAATAATAATAATATATTGGAATTCTGATTGTTTATAGGCCCCACCAGTGGCTGAGAGGTTCTGCTCTCGTAGCTGGTAGACGGGGGGTTCGATCCCAATCGCGCCCGTCGGCCTAATCGTTCGGAGTTTTTCGTGGTTTTCTTCGAGCCGTGGATTTATCCATGCGTAAATACGGGTTAGGTTCCCTTAGAAAGACTCCCACGAAGGGCACTCCCCTCGGGCCTATGTCCCAAGTGTAGATAATTGACCGTCAATAATCAACTCAACTCAACTGATAGTTTATAGGACACACTTGGATCAAAGATAACCACTTGTAAACTAAAGCGCGTTGCGTTCAATAATCTAAGAGGAGTCGTTGCGAAATACAAACAGACGATCAGATTTTAATATAATAGATTCGTGTTTATTTTTCTTTTCCTAATAATCAGTATGTGAATTTTGGCAGAAAATTCTCATCCGTATGTATCTGATATTGCCATGCTAAATAATCAATACAGTTAAACACGTATTTCAATTTATCTTTTCAAGCATGGCGTAAAACTCATCGAGTTTCTATACTTACAGATATTTGTATCATTTATATATAATATTGATTCACGCTTCTTTAAATACACATTTTACAATTCCCGTTTCATTTCAAATATGTCGTCACTTTGTTCCAAAGTAAATATCTTTTCTATTCATCCAATTCGTACTATTAGCTCACACTCCCTATATATTTATATATCTTGATCATACTTTCAATCGTTAATAAAATATTTTTTATTCATTCATTCAAGTTCAAATACATTTTTTTAACTTGTAGTGGATGACATTTGATGTTAATACATGTTTTTTCAAATATTAATTCATTAGTTAAATTTAATTAATTAATTTTAGTTTTATATGGGAGAAAAAAAATATCCCCGCTGTTTTCATAAATGAAATGAAAGATTTTCCTCAAATTAGTGATGCCACAAAAATAAAATAGCGCAAAGATGATAATAAAAAAAATTCAAGGAAGATAACGTGGGACATTAATGCTGCAGTGGTTTATTTTATATGTTTATGATTAAAAAGAAAAATTCAAATTCTAGGTTCCACTCTTCGAAAGAGCCGCTACTACATGAAACTGTGCATGGTAACTATTGACTCGTGATTATATTTTAATGTTATTTTCTATACTGTTTCATAGTAGTTTTTGTAGTTACTTATTATCCGGACCATTCTTGTATTATTTATTAAAATGGAAAATTGCAAGGAAATTTGCTTTCTATTTTGCCACTTAATATTGCGATTCTGTCATATGTATATACATATTTATATTAATTGTAATTATTTAATAAAAAGTAACTAAAATATTTTTTTTTCTTTGTTGACCTAAGTAGGAATTGACATTATTATTATTTTATTTTATTACTTGTTAATGATATAATTCTTGTTAATTTTCTTTTCCTGGCAATCATAACTTGAGTTTTGGCAGAAAACTCACATCCGTATATAACAGACATTCAAACTTATTAATTAGTAGTGAAAAAAGAATTTCAGTTTTTCATTTTAAATATGACGTCATTATCCATTTACTTTCATTATATACTGATTTTCACGCTCCTTGTATTATTAAGAATATTTGAAAACACGTGTTTTATTTCCAGTATAACGTCATATTTGTCCAAGCGAAGGAGGATCCTTTTCATAGTTCCTTGGTCCAGAAATATTTTTTTTAATAATATAATTATTGTTAATTTTTTCTTCTAATTATAGCGCAATTTTTGCTAGAAAACATCTTCTGAACGTAACCGACATTTATACTTCATGTATAATAACAAAGACTTCATATTTTCGTTTTAAATATTACGGCAATTCATCTTCTTTTCAATTCTTTTTACGTTTCATTTTTCACCTAAAAATGTTAAATTGAAAATTAATTGTTGGGTTAAATATTATTCCAGTCTTCGTGTTTATTGTCAACGATAATGCTTAAGAACGTAAAATGGTTAATTAAATTTTACTGGAAAAATATCCATTGATTCTCTATGAAATTAATGAAATTTTGAAGTATTAAGACATATACCTGAAAATAATAAATAACACTTACCCTATGTTCATTTCTGGGTTATAAACCATCTATATGCAATTGTACAGGCCATTAAATCCTCCATTTTGACGTTTACTTCAGCCAAACATTCCCACACACATTCGCATTTATAATATTATTAGGATCACAAATTGTAATTCTACCTATCAGGGAGGCCTACCGTATGGCTTAAGCTCTACCATCCCTACTTAGCAGGTTTATTTTAAAAACAAATATTTAATGAAACAAAATATTACAAATGAGGATTTTAATTGTTTAAATAATTACAGATGTAACATTTCCAAAAATCCCTGTTTGGGACATATGAATTGAATAGTTACCAGTTACCAAAGCTTATTAAAATAGATGAAAAAATTTACAGACGTAATGGCCTGTATTATGGGCGTTACAGACGGCACGCTACAATTTGTGCTTATTTTGAAGTAATTTTTTTGCTTGGATACTAACAACATTCACATGGCATTATACTGAAAGTACAAGATAGCTTAGAGAACTAAATAGAGTTAAAAGATTGTTTTAAAATTTTAGTTGAAAAGTTGATATTGCCGAGGTACATTATGTTATATTAAGAGAAAGTCGAGAGTTCTAAATTACATAACACATCGGCTGATAAGTTCCCGGTCTGGCACACAGATGGCATTGCAATCGCCAAACCGATGCTTTTTTGTAAATAGTAACCTTTAAAAGGTAGCAGAAAAACATATCATGATGATTTGACTTGTGGATAAAACGTTAGAGTGGTTTTAGTTGAACAACTTTGTTGATAAACAAAAAAGTGGGTAAACAAGAATTTCAAGACTTGTTATTTTATGGGGAAAAAACACCGTTCAAACAAAAGCTTTGCTTGATAAGCGTTATCCGGACACTGCACCAGGTAAATCAACCATTATTGACTGGCTTGCTAAATTTAAACGTGGTCGTACGGACACCACTGTAGCACCACGCAAAAGAGGTGGTTACTCCGAACAACATAAAAAAAGTCCATAAAATCGTTTTGGGGAACCGTAAAGTGAAGTTGTTGGAGATAGCTCAGACTTTGAAGATATCCAAAGAATGAATATGTTTTATTTTGAATGAACATTTGTCTATGAAAAAGCTGTTGTCAAAGTGTGTGCCGCGCATGTTGACTTTTGACCAAAAACAACAATGAGTCGATGATTCTTAGTAGTGTTTGGAGCTTTTCCGTTTTAAAGTTTATGTTATTTATTATTATTACTATTTATTTATTAAATTATTATTATTTAATTATTATTATACTAAAAATATCAATGTTTGACACACAATAACATCGTGTAATAAACAGACGCACGTTTCATGAGTATCCTGGACTCATTTCCTCAGTGTAAATAAACTAAACCCTATTGTATCCCCCCAAAGACATGAAAATGAATCTAAAAACCCAAATGAAAAACAACAACACACCGAGAAACTCCTCCAATCTGATTAAGTCGGTTGGTTGGTTGTAGAGGATTCACTATGACAAAGTAACTCAACCCAGAAAGGTGAGATGTACGGTACACTTGAAAAATCATTAACCAGGGAGTTACCAAATTTATGAATATAAACTGCCTCAAAGAAGTCTAAATCTAATGGAGTGTTACATTTCTTAATAATAGTGGCTGAGTCGAAGTTAAAATTATGTCCCTCACTCCAACAGTGACAGGCAATAGAGGACTTTTGTAATTCTTTTTTCTTAATGTAATTTCTGTGTTCATTGAGTCTGAAACGGAGTTGTCGTTTAGTCTGTCCTATATAGGACAAACCACATTGACATTGGATATTGTAAATGCCCCAAAAGTTTTGATGTGAAATTTTATCCTTTAACTGTGAAAAATTTAGTTTATTAACTGGCTTAAAAACAACCTTAAAATCATATTGCCTTAAAATATTAGCTATTTTATAGCTAATGCTATTGTGAAATGGTAAAATAATGAGGTTAGAAAAAGATTCTGGGACATCAGAAGGAACAAGATTACTATTTTTATTTAGACAACGAAAAATTAAACGGTTGATAAATACATTACTTCTGTGGAACACTTCAAAAAATACCTGAATAGGTCCTTTAACCAGGTTTCTGCATTATGCACCTACCAGAGAAAAGGAAAAATATTTTTATAAAAAAACGCTGCATACTATACTGACTAAATGTCATTTTAATTGAATAAAATTTTTCTTTAATTTCTTTCACAATTTCGTAGACTTTTCCATAAATAAATTATAGTATACCAGTAAAAATAAAATAATACTTCAAATTCTAATTTATTTAACTTTATCATTTCTCTAATATTTTTCACTATGAAAAGGAGAGAATCATATAAGATAGTCGAAAAGTAGTCAATTTATTATATCACATTAACAATTTAAATAAATGTACAAATACACAAATGTCTTTGCTCATGCGTAATATTTTTATATGGAAATAATGAAAGTCATACTAGAACTAGTCGGATGTGCCAATCCCAAAACTATTTGCGATCTCATACATGTTAATAATTCAAAATTCGCTATCACAGCGCCAATAAAAACAGTATTTTTCGTTATTGTACTTCAACTGCTTGCGAACAGCAGGGTTACCTTCGCTGCACGATCAGCCCATTTACAACAGAACTAATAAAAATAAAAATAATTGCACTAAAATCGCTATCTCAACGCCCCTTTCCGTCGGAATAGCCCTAAATTCTATTGGGACATGCAGGCAATAAAAAAAAATATATACATGTGAAATTTGGTTTAATTTTATGCATAACTTTATGCACTTTTCCATGAAACAATGAGAAAGTATATACGGACAGACACAGAGACACACAGACGGACAGACATACATTTTGTAGAAACATGTGTTTCGGGATGTCTCACATATAATATAAATTGAAAGTTTTAAAAGTAAAGGAGCATACTATCATATAATAAAGAAAATGACCATATTCCCTTATCAAATGTCTGCAAAAAAAAGGCAATAATTTAATTGTAAATTTATGGAGATTGAGAAACATTTTGTGTTTTAAAAAACACTAAGTATAAAAATCTGCATTAAAACTATTTTCTATTCCACTCCAACAGTTTGAAACGAATCAGTGGTTTTAATCTTGAATTGTAACTGGAAAATTTTGACGAAGAAAAGGATAATATTCTGAACTCCCTTCAAAAGTTATATGCGCTTTAAATTTTTGTAGGAAGCAAGTTTGCTGAATTATTGCCTTTATCGATTTCAGATTAAAACTATTGCATGAAATTTTGCGTTGAAATCTATATCTTTTTCTCAGAAAAGTTACCTCAGTTTATCATAAAGTCATTTATTATAATATATTTCTTCAGATAATGTTAAATTTAAAGAATGACATATATACTCCACATTTTATTAAACAATATTCTGTGTATATGAAAAGGAAATATATTATAGAATGTTTTATCATCTGGAATATAAATGTTTTTTATAAACGTACCTTTTGAGTTAAATTTTAATATTAAAGCTAACGACACATTTCTCCTCATTTTTATGTAGATTTCGTAAGAAATTATTCTTATTACATTCTCACCTATGTTGGAATTTTTGAAATTTTTTTGCATATCTACGCCGATCATGACTTCCAAAAACCAAAACGACACCCCCCCCCCCCCCAGTTCAAAACTTTATCTATTTATCTAGCCATCTATCTATCCATATCACTTTTTTATGGACACGATAATTTCAATAATCCAAACTGATATATAAAATCAAAAGCATAAAATATCGGTCATATTCGTTAATGTGCAAAATCGAACCAAGGGGGGGGGGGATGGGAGGTTTGTGAAAACAGAAAAAAGCATAACTTCTTAATTATGATACTATCGAATCCGTTTAAAGTTATTATTACTTTTAGAAAAAGGGACAAAAATGTATGTATAACAGATTTTTTGGTATCATTAAAAATGGGCTAAAGGGAGGAAAAATGGGAGTTTAAGAAAAGAAAATTCATAACTTTGTCAATTCACAAGATATCAAATTCGATTAAATTTATTATAAATCCTTTTAATATTACCTACAACTTATATATTGACAAGTTTTTTATAGGACCAACCTTTACAAAAAAAAAAAAACGATGCAGGTAGCTACAGATGCCCTACAGATGCAGGTAGATTTCGAAGTGGGCGGTCCCAACTGCCGCATCATTAAAAAGGTCATATCTTCTGCAATTCCCAATGAACAGGCGCTACACAAAGTACTATTTTGCAGGCCTGTGTTTTTAAACATATGATTGGAATATATGTCTTTTTTTAATCTTTATCTTCTGTTTCAAGAACAGCATAAAAAACGTTGAATATATTTTATAGAATTTTTATTTATAATAAAAACGTTAAAATAGAAAAGATTACCGAAGCATGTTTGTTTCAGAGATTTTCATTACTGCGGTTGTTTCTATGGAAACGGAAAAATAATTTGCAAAAGAAAAGTAGTAAGAAGAAGAATATGAAAACAAAATCTTGCCCTCTGTCTTTTTTTCTTTCGTTTACTGTATATAATATTATTTTCTTAAATTGAAATATGTTGTTGAACACATTTAAATTTTATTTAGAAATTTATATTAAATTTAGAACAATGTATTGTGTATAATAAAACATTTATTCTTAAAAGTAGCAATTTGAATACTTTAACAATTTTGTTTTTAATTTGAAAAATCTATGTCTCAACTTACATCAAGTATGATTATTAGTGACTTATTATGACGAAATGAAATTTTTAAATTTCATGAATATCCAAACGCAATGATCCTAAACAATTCCTAGAATGTATGGAAACGATTTAGTGAATATAATTTAAATTAAAATATAAAATAAATAGATTTTGAAAACTTTAAAACATTATTTAAGAAGGCAGAAAAATCTTGTGTCAAGCATAGAGTATGTAACACTTTCCAACACATTTAAAATTCTGTACAAAAACTTCGCCGTTTAATAAAGGGTAAATGATATTCAAGTAAACAAGGTCAAGCTCAAACAGGGCGGCGAGACTACCTTTCGGCTTAAGCTCGAATAGCTCCACCCATCATGTTTTTTTACTATGCGGCAAGGCCCCCCCAGACTAGGGAGCGATGCCCGGAAGGACCACACGGGAAAGGGACCCCTCACTATTAAAAATTAACTGCAGAGATTACAATGTCAATAACAAAGGCTATCCAATTATACTACTGGATGAGCCACGTTAAATACAATAATGAGATGAATGAACAATTGTGATTGTAAACACATATAAGGTGTTGAGCTTTTACAAGATAATAATTAAAGTTGAGAGAAAACTATAAATAGAAAACAATACTAATACCTCACTTATTGAACGATAAACAATTAATAAATACGATATTGACAAATAAAGTAATCACAGTTTGAATAGTAGCATTGAGTGTATAAAAAGACTTATATGGGTAAAAAGTTGAATAATTATATATAGTATTTACAGCAGTAATGCCAATATTGAATGAATAATAATACTAAAGTAAACAATGATAAATTATGCTAAAGATACTAAATAACACTGTATCATGCCATTACGAACAACTAAATTATTAAGGATAGAGTAAAGGTAGAGTGTATAAAGTTCCTTATGCATATTAGAAGTGCACTTCACCCTCGACCGCCACTAAGTCCAATTGGAAATGACATAGCACCTTTAAAATCTCAATAATTTCGCTTACCATCTATAGTCATAAAGGTATCCAAATTAATTTGTGCAGACCTGTAAATAAACTATAGGATTGTATACGTACTATATAGTACGCTAAAAATTAATTCAGAAGCATAACACAGTTGAAAGTCACCCTTTAGCAATTTACACGAATAAACGGAAATGTACGTGAAATATTTTGTACAGCCCTGCATCTTAATTACCCTTATGATTCATGCACACAAAATGTTTAAATTTAAAAACGCAAACCAAAACTTAAAATACCCTTACAGCATTTATCACTCATAGTGTGTACTGTAACCGATTTTTTTGTGTGTCTTTTAATGAAAAATAAATGCTATATACACGACGATATACAGTACACATAGTACTACAGTTAGACCATAATTTGACGGGATTTCTTTTAAGTGTCCCTGTGAATGAACTATAAGTGCTACAATCTTCGTGTGAAATTGAAAACATGCTACAGGAAACCTCAGTAAAATATATCAATTACAGGGCAATCATAAGATATTTACGAAAGTTAATGCACAGACTGAAAGTCAGACAGATGGCGAGACAGTAAGAAAAAAAAAACAATTAACTATGTTGGAATGCGTTTAAAAGGTACGTTTAATCTATATACGTTTAATGGCATCAACAATATAATTGTTAAATAAAATAACTCTCATTATTATAAAGCTTTATGATTCTTTAATATTTTATATGACCATTTAAAAAAATTCAATCAATTTTCCTATTTTCATTTTTTATATGCTACATACGCAGTCGCTACAATACCAAAATGACCCGACTAATCATTTGTCTAATCACGGCATTGTGAAACGTGAGATTAATTATATATGCCCAGCTAGAAAATGTTTGCAATTTTTTTGCAAAAAACTATCAATTGTGCACAATTTGTGCAAAAAAAGTGAATATTTTTGAATATTTCAAAAAGTGTACACTTTGTGTGCACATTATATGCACTTTTCATGCATACAAAAAAAGTGCATATTTTTTGTTTTCAAAAACTGTGCACATTTTTTGCATAAAATTTGCACATTTTTTGCCTGTTCCGTGTTCGCAAAAAGTGTGCATTTTTTATGCACAAAAGTCTTTACTTTTTATAGATGTAAAAATTTCTATATTCCAAGTTTTGATTAATTCTATGGATAATGGTGCCAATTCAAATCTGTAATTTTTTTCAAAAATGCATGTATTTCCTATGAGAATACAATATTACCTAAAAAGAAACATTTCAAAGTCACAAATTTGTGCCCCCTTCCAGCAATATTTTTCGCCTCACCCCCTCGAGGGATGTGAAGGAGGGGGTGGGGGGGGGGGGTAAAGAATATTTCACACTTTCTGTTGTTCTATGACCTGCAATTTGACTGTAATAATATAAGATTAAATTCTTTTTCAACATTTTTTAATAATAATTCAATTGGGGGGGAGGGGGGTAACCCCCTCATTGAATTGGACGTATGTACATATGTATATATTATATAGATATTATGAAGAAAAATATAGTTTTAAAACACATATTTTACTGTACATTATTTTTTTAAAAATAAATTTTAAAAAAAAAAAAAAAAAAAAAAAAAAAAAAAAAAAAAAAAAAAAACATTTTTTTTGATAAAATTTTAAGTTTTTAAAAATTACAAACTTAAAGGAGGAATATCTCAAAATTTTCCTCTCGGTAAATTTTCAAAAATTTTACTTTTATTTTCTTATTTTTTTAAATTTAAATTTTTAAGATTTGAAATTTTATAATTTTACCCCTTTTCAAATGCACAGTTGGGATATTCTACATCTCCCAGAGACAATCAAAATGATTTAAATTACATAAAGCATATATATTTATTAAGATTGATTGATTCCAAATTCCAACTGCTAATTTTTTTAACGTGACAGGCACTCGTAGAGGAGTCGAGGATATATTAGTTTCCATCTGCGCGTGCGCGGTGCCTTTCCTTCTGTTGTCGAGATACTTAACATAAGCACTGGCGGCAAGCGTAAAAAAAAATTATATACAAGATTGTAACCCAATTTTTCTCGACTGATGTTGTCTATTTTACAGAAAAAAATGTAAATTAGTCAATTTTATGTTGTAATGTTCTCTAAAAAACATTGTAAATGAACGTTTGTTTGGAATAAAACCACCCTAATTCTAGTTATAAATGTTAGGCTTAAATGCTACGGCTTTTGGGGAAAAAAATCTTGCCGTTTCAATTCTGCTAATTTTTATGAATGAAATATACAGTTTTATGAAATAGTTAATCATCACTTTTAAGTATTTTTAGCTGTCGGTCATATAAATATGTAGTGTGCTGAAAAAATACCTAAATTTAACCCCTCCTTTAGCTGTTCTTAGCGGTAGTGCTTTTTTTCAGTTTTCACAGTAACTTGTGATTTTCAGTTAAATATAGCAGGGTTCATACAGACGCCTTACACTACTTAGAAACTCCATAGAAATTAAAAAGTTTCCAAGGAGATAATTAAACTCCTTAAATAAACAAAACAAAATACTCCTTAAATTATCACAAAGTATAATTTAGCGTTGAACAATGATTAAAGGAAGTAAAATAAGTCTTTTCATGTTTATAAAAATAAAGTTCAAGTAATTACTGCCATTCTAAAAAATAATAATAATCAAATTTTGATTTTGTTTTGTTTAAGTACATACTGCAAGGTTTGCATTCCCAAATTTACTTTTTAAAATCTATCTGCGTGTGATATATGATGAGTATTTGAGAAATGACTGTCCTCTGTATCTGTAATATTATGACCATTGGTCACTGCATGAAATAGTTCACTGGCACTTTTGTATTCATTTATAAAAACAATAAGCAATGCAATTTAAATTTTACTTCATAAGCTTTTAAAATTTTCTTGATTACATTTTAAAAGTTACAGATTACTAACTGATATACTAAAACATATGTCAACAATTATACATCCTAAGAAAGAAATCCATATACAGCGATATGTTTTCCTATTCATTTAGATTCTGTTTTTGACAAAAGTTACAGATTACTAACTGATATGCTAAAACGTATGTATCAACAATTATACATCCTAAGAAGGAAATCCATATACAGCGATATTTTTGCCTATTCCTTTAGATTCCAGTTTCAGAGGTTTTATCGAATAAATATTTGACAAAGTTGATTACATAGTTCAATATTATGTGTTATATGATTAAAATAAGTTGGCTATTATTTACTTTGTGGAAGAGGAAAGGAGGGAGGATATCAAAAAGTATGTTTACCCCCGGTGAACAAAAAAAGCTACTTTTGGCCTAGTTCCCCCCTCCCAACAAATTTTGACAAACAAAATCAAAGCATATTTTTATATATTTTAAATATATTTTTAGTTTATTTTCAATTAATAAATCCAAAATAAGTTTCATCCACATATACTTATTATAAACTTATTTTTATAGACAGAAATTTTAGCACTAGCTATTGGATTTCATTTGAATAAAATCCATTTTCTCCCTAAATGAGATATTAAAAATTAGGGTGGGTGTGTACGTTGTAAGATGGCATGGCATGCATGAAAAAATATGCGAAGTTCTTTAAAATTCTTGTACTCCTTAAAATTTTCCTCAACTCCTTGGATTCTTTCTTCTCAAGTCTGTATGAACCCTGCTATAGGTACTAGTGAAATGTTGTTTTGTTTGAAGCCTTAATATTATAGCTAAAGACTTCTGAAAAGGTAAATTTTAATTTAGTCATGTACATAAAGTTTAGAACAGAAGCAGTATCCTATTAGTTAATCGAGCTTTTTATTAATCTTTCAATCAAGCGGTCTTCGAAACCACTCACAGTATGTATGCGACAGTTTTTGTGACAGCAATTAAAGGTTAAACTGCATAAAGTAATAAAGGAACAGCTTTGGGATTAACCTGCTGTGTGCCATCTTGTTTTTTAAATCAAAATATATTTGTTTTGTTTCTCATTTCCTTTCATCCATATTTACTTATTATAAACACGTTATTTAATTTTATTGACTAATTTATTTATATTTAATAATATAAGTTAAAATGTTTTGATTTAAAAAATGAGATGGCTGACCGCAGGCGATATATCAAAACGTTTGTTTTGTTTCTGACCAGTGATAGAAATTGGGTAATGAAAGGTAGGTGTGAAGTGATGCCTACTGTAACTATGTTAGGCGTCTAATAAAAATTTCTAGTTGCAATTTCTAAAATTCACATAACTGTATCGTTATATGCTATTTTACAGAAAATTGTGAATATTTTGTTTTTATTTAAATTATTGAAGTTCATAATCTACAATATCCCCAGTACCTTACTTTATCAGAGAATTCTGCGAATAAATAAGCTGAAGATAACTTTTCTGGCATAGTGATAACAAAATACAAATGTTACCGTGCGCAAAATACGGAACTGGTAATGAAAAATGCCTTATTGGCACGCGGGTTTGCCAAACTTGTAAAAGAAGAATATGTTTTCTAAAGGCGTATATATACTCACGTGGCAGTTAAGGGGTTAATAGTAAAATGCACTTAACCATGTTAAACAAAATTAAACCTTACAAAATTTTATCCATTGTTGATAATTACTTAAATTTAGCAAAAAAAAAAAAAAAAAAAAAAAAAAAAACTTTATTATTAACATGAAATCTAAAGGACCACATTTGTGTGTGTGTTAACCATTAAAATAGAAGTACCATCTTATCTGTTGGGACTGCATTATCAATTCATGTTAAGCAAAAATCCTCATTAACCCTTTTTATCCTGACGGTACTTATAAGTACCACTTTAATCCCTTCGCGACGAACGTCTTTTACAGAATTTTTAATCTGTTACCACCGGTTTTTCAAATGAGAAATTTTCACCTAATTGAATCGCAAAAATGCTATGATTAGATAAGGAAAACTTTAGAAAAAACAAAAAATAACTGATGGAAGTAATCGAGGATTCTGAGCATCTAAAAAGTAGCTGGAAAATTAATTCAGGATATAAAGGGTTAAGCAATTTAATGCTAACAATGCTTTACTGCACGTAGATTGCACAGATGAAAGTCAAACAATACCCACTAATTTTAATAAAGTTAAGATAATAAAATCAGGATGTCTTAACCGTCCTTCAGCTACATCATTTCACAGGGAATTATAGCTTTATCTGGAGAAAGATCTGCTAAATTGGGTCTACACAGTTTTACCATTAATAAATCATTAACAATATCAGTGGATAAACGGTTATGTATATCATTTTTTATTAAATTAAACAGACTAAATCCCTCTTCACATTCAGCAGTGCTAAATGGCAGGTTCAATATAAAGTTTAGAAGCTTGCATAAATTAATGTATTCATTTGGATTTGCAGACTCAGCTAAAAATCGCTGTCAAACTGTCTGGCATTCGAATTTATGTTTGGTGTCAGACCAAATTTTCAAAAGCGAGTGATTGGCTAAGTTAAACAAAAAATAAGTGTTAAAAAGGGTTAGGCATCAAATTTAACTCCCGGGAACAATTTTGTAGTCGCCAAATGTTATGTAGTTGCATTTGACGACTGACTGCTAATTTCGAACAATGATTCTGACATAACCCAGTTAAATCAAAACATTTGTTTTGTTTCTGACATAACCCAGTTAAACCAAAACATTTGTTTTGTTTCTGACATAACTCCCAGTTAAATCAAAACATTTGTTTTGTTTCTGACATAACCAAGTTAAATCAAAACATTTTAATATTTATTAAACATAAATAAATTAGTCAATAAAATTAAATAACGTGTTTATATAATAAGTACATGTGGATGAAAATTATTTTGGAATTAATTGAAAATAAACTAAAAAATTATTTAAAAAATATAAAAATATGCTTTGATTTTGTTTGTCAGAATTTGTTGGGGGTGGGGGGGGGGGGGTGGAGGAGGGGCGGGGAACTCTGCTGCAGGAACACTCATTCAAGGCCAAAACTAACTCATTTTTTTGTTCACAGGAGGTAAACATATTTTTTGAAGCCCCCTACTTAATTTTATTGACTAATTTATTTATATTTAATAATGAAAGTTAAAATACTTTGATTTAAAAAATCAGATTTCTGACCTTGAGCGATAAATCAAAACATTTGTTTAGTTTCTGACGTAAGCAATAGGGTGGGTAGAAATCATTTCTATTACCGCTGCAGGTGCAGTCAAAATTTTGAAAAAAATGGCAAAAATTTTAATTTTTCGTTTTTTCTAAAGTTTTTAATTTTTATTATATGTCTACAATTAAATAAATGTACATTATAGCTTGTAATAACTTATAAATGTGTAGTAATTTTGATCATGAGCATTGCCAACCAGGGGCGAGAGAGGTGCGCCCCCCCCCCCCTAAATTTGAGAGAAAGGGGTTTTTGGAAGTGATTGTGGGGATTTTCCGGACCTTTTTAGAGATTTTTTGTTGGGAGGGGGTGGAAAAGTGAAAATTGAGGGGGAATTTATGTAAGAGGTCCCCCCTACTAAAAAAATCCTTAAATTTACCATAAAATCGCAAAATTTTTTTCAAAAAGCCCCTTTTTCCAAAATTTAAGAGGGGCGGGCCCCTCTCGCCCTTGGTTGGCAATACCCATCATCAAAGTTACTAGACATTTATTAGTTATTACTAGATATAATGTAAATTTTTTTAATAGTAGACATATAATATAAATTAAAAAAAAGTAAAAAACGGAAAATTGAAATTTTTGCCGTTTTTTTTTCAAAATTTTGGCTGCCCCTGCGGCGGTAATAGAAATAATTTCACCATAATGACATTTTATTGGCACATTACTAACATCTTGATGTAGCTTTTGCATTCTATTAGAAATTTTATTGGTATGGTTAGATAATTAAATTTTTGTTTTTGAAAAAAAAAAAAAATGCGATTTTTTTAAACTTTGCCCTATTTGCGGCGGTAAAAGATATTAACCATTTGGTGTACTATTTTGTGAATTTATTCCTTATTACCAATGGCAACTTTCCCGCACTATTAAGTTTCGATTATATAAATTATTAATTAAAATATTTTCCAACTGGAAGAAAAATGTCCCGGCCAAGAATTTGAATAATTGTGTTAAAATTAATCTAGAGTAAATTTCTAGTTTGAGATTTGGAAAATGTTGTTCAAAATGTTTTTGAAAATGACTCGGAGTGAGTCAAAACATGTCGAACAACCTAATAAAAGTTATATTTGTATTATGTTGTTAATTTACATCTTTTTAGCATTTAAAAGAAATACAATATGTAGTTGTTGCATCTGTTTTTTTTTTAGGTTAATTTAAAACTTACAACACATGAGCCAATCAGACCAACAGAACTTCTGTTTTCAAAAATCCACATGATTTCTTCGTGGGAGGGTGAGGTATGAGAGGAAAAATACAAATATTAACACGAGCAGGGCGCTTTTACAATATCATATCTAAAACGGACAGGGTGCATCAGCAGGTTTAAAGGAAAAGGGCAGGGTGCAGCACACTTTGAAAAACATCAAATGAGAACACTATGTAAACTAGTCGTTGGGGGCCACCGTAATACTTACCCATCATGTATATGTATAATGTAAAATATTAAAATAAAAATGTGTAAACTACTTATAAAATGCATTGCAATTCAAATAAAATCGTGGCTTGATGATGTCATAAAAAGGCTCGATTATTGAATTGCTTGAAAAAGGTTTTTCCTTATAACTCCAAAAATAATACTCCTATTAACTAGCGGTTTATTGCATCTGATTAAGCGTCAAATTTCCAATTAAAATATATCTTTGAAGTGAAATTTCGATGAAATACAGGGTCATGAAAAATCGAAGAGTGTGGAAAATAGGATTACAAATATCTCGGCAACTCATTATCCGATCGACTTCATGTTTTATGCAAAATTTATGTTTTTTTATTGTTTTTTATATTTACTACTTAAAATAAACAATTTCGAAAATTTTTATATACCTTTCATCAGAACGAATATTTCGAGAGTCCGAAAAAAAATGTTTCGGTTAATCGAGGTTATTGAAATGAAATAGGCTTCTTCCCATTATTACATACTAAGTACATACCAAATTGCAAGTCTCTATCTCAATTTGTTCGGGAGATAGAGCGTTTACAGACACACACACAGACACACAGACGGACGGCAAATTTTTTTTCTAAAAATATGTTTTTTGGAATCTCCAGTGTCTGAAACGTGTAAATCCGTCAAAATTTTTTTTTCGATTTTCAAAACGATTACAAGACTTACCCTATACTACGTATGATGGGTAAGTAAAATGATCTTTTACAGTACAATGACAACTACTTCTCCCCCTCCCCCCTTTCCTCTAGCGACTCTGAATATAAATTGGCTGAGCAAAAATCACAAAACATAAACAAAATTCACATAACAAAAAAAATCTAATTAAAATTTTGGATTTTTTTTATGGTCCTTTCTATTATGCAACTTTATTAAAAATTTCTCAGCTCTGCACCCAACAGTCTCAGCCTTTGAGGTTAATATAGATACATAGTTACACACATGCATTTTTAATAGTATAGATAGTAAATTTCAAGTTTGAGATTTGGGAAATTGTTTATATGAACAATATTTTCCAGTTTGTCCATATATTACACATGAAAATAAGTGAATCTTAACTATTAGTTTTTCGTGTAGAAAAACAAACTACTTAATAAAATATAATATAGAATTCTTATATTTATGTAATGGCTGTAAAGTAGTTCAGTTTGCATATTTCTGCATGATTTATTTTTCTTTTTTATTTTTTACACAGGAAACAAACGGGATACAGCTTGAAATTGATGTGATAAAAGAAAATCATCCAAAGATACACCTCCACAATGTAACTGTCAGAATTTATTTTGTTTAAATCTAAAAGCAAGAAAATTTCCCCATTTTTCTTTCATAATTATTTGGGTGAAAGAATTTTAATGTTGAATTGAACTGTACAAGTTGACGGTAGTCATATTCTTCAACTCAACTATGAAAATGCTATATATAATTATTACAGAAAATTTCAAATGTATTTATAACCTATTACAAGTCCGGAACATTTACTGGATACATTACATTACCGGAACAGAGTACCATTAGTTTATTATTTATGTTGTTATTTCAAATAAATGCAGCGACTGTACTGAAATGGTCATTTTTTTGTGTTTGCTGTGATTTCTTTCACCTTTTCCCAACAGCAGCTAGATTTTAGCGGTCGTCTATCAAAGCTCTCTGCAGTCAGAAGAATGATTGCATCCAGTTGCAACAATCAAAATTTTCCATGACTGCATTGGAATTTAAATGATGAGAAAAAGCTGATCGCACTTGTGTAAATAAACAAAAATAAGTAAAGTTGATTTTTTTAATGCCTTTTTCTAAGTTCAAATACATTAGTTAAACATTTTCAACCAATAACTAGAATTTAGTGCAGCTCTTTTCAAGTAAGTGTAATGATTTTCTCTTATTGGGTTTTAACAATATTGGACATGTTTTTTCTGTATGCAGTGTAATTTTTAATTATAAAATTTACATATTTAAATTTAAGCTTATTTTCTTTTTCCGCATGTTGGTGAACTTGTACCATGCCTGATAAAATTATTGTTCATAATCCTATTTATAATTATGCATCTTGCCAAAAGTGGGTTTATTACTCTATTGATAGCTGTAAATTTCATAGTAAGCTGAATCTTGATTTAAATATATGCTTAAAATGTTCGGTATGCAAAAAATCTACTTAAAAAATGCACAAAATCTGAGGTGCCATATACGCTCAGATTTTGTGCACTTTATATTTTACACTTTTTTTGCATGCCAAAAAATTCCTAAATTGTGCATTTTTTATGCATAATCAGAGCCTCTAATTATGCATAAAAAATGCACAATTTAGGAATCATTTGGTATGCAAAAAATGTGTAAAATAAAAAGTGCACAAAATCTGAGCGTATTTGGCACCTCTGATTGTGCATAAAAACTGCAAAATTTAGGGATTATTTCGTATGCAGAAAAAGTGCAAAAAAAAGTGCACAAAATCTGAGCGTATTTGGAACCTCTGATTATGCCCTTTTTGTGCACAATTCAGTTTGCACTTTTTTTGCACAATTCAGTTTGCACTTTTTATAAACAAGCAGAGGTGCCAAATACGCTCGGATTTTGTGAACTTTTTTTTGCACTTTTTTTGCGAACTTTTTTTAGCTGGGTGGTAACGGTTCGAGTATTCGTTCGATTCCATTTCCGTTCCATTTCAAAAACCTCGAATTATTTTCGGCAATAAAAATTAACATAGAATAACTTGTATAAAGACGTTTAAAGCCAAACGGAGAAAGAATTAAAATTTGAAGCAAAATTTAAAATCAAAATACGACGTCCCGTCGTGCATCTGTAAAACACACAAAATAAAATTGAATGGTTTGGGAAGAGAAAGGAGAAGACACTGGACACATTTTTTTTTTAATATTTTTTGTGACAAATAACTTTTATTTTTCCTTATTAGCATATATTTTGTTTTATTTATTCAGTATGACATCATAGCAAAATTAAAACTAGGGGACAAATGTGCCCAAATTAATGACAACTTATGCTGTGATTTTTGCAGATCTTTTGTTTCCAAAGATTTGTATTACAAAATATTTTTATTTAAATAAAATAAAATAAAATCAACATAGAAGGGTAATTAATTTATAGTCGGATCTAACCAATAAAAAACTTGAAGAATGCATAGCGACAAATCATCTTGGTTGTCAAAAACAGAGAAAGATCAGTAAGTGGAAGATGGGCTTGTGGATGTTTATTCACAGAAGGAGTCTCAAGTATTGGAACTATATAAACGCTCCCGATGATTCTTTACTCAGTGCAGTAGCAGAGCACTGGGTAACAATGAATAAATTGTCCAGTAATTTTTTATTGATTTTGTATAATTATGATGTATTGACTTCAAAAGTGACATTGGTTCTGCTCAATCAGGTCAATTTTTTTTAGTTACCGAGTTTTCGTTAACGTGTATGTGTTTTATTTTGCATTATTGGTATATTGTGACAGGTGTAGAAGAAACCTGAGCAAATACAAATTTGTAGTTCTCAATTTCGACAAGAAGACGGTGCAAAAATAATCCGATATATTCTGCTACATCTTCGGGAAATACACCCCTGCTCCTGAGAAGAATGCAGTCACAAATTTCATAAAGGGTGTTCACCTAGTTTAATTTAGTATGCCACTTGGTGATCAGCATGCTTGAAAAAGAAATACTGAGCTGCCTATACTGGTCTGGGCAAGACGGGCTGCAGCGTGCTAGAAAATTCAAGCCCGTCTTGCTTTTTCTAGCACGCTGTGCTTTGCTTTTTGTCGCACTGAAGAAAAATGTCTCTTGTGGATTCGAAACAGCGGTTTGCTGTTTTGTTTGTATTATGTGTGCATTTTTAGCGTTGGTATTCTTCATTTCAATATCATATTAAACTCTCCCTCTCTCTCTGTATATATATATATATATTAAAGTCATGCGCTACAATTTTACATTTTTATTATTATTTTTCCAACCTTCGATTTCTTCTTGGTGTTAAACCATGGACATCATTCAAGTAGATTTTGATTGTAACTATATAAATGTTTTAAAAATAGTTCAAAGAATTTGTAGTTTCTTATTTAAATATGCATTTCTCACATAAAGTTTGAAATTTGGCCATATTTGTACAAATAATTAATCCACAAGCAAATCTTTAACCCTAACTGTAAATAAATTACTTGAATGTTTTTGAAATTCGTAAAAATTCAACCATATGTACCTAATGAGTTATATGTTTTATAAAATATTGGTCTATAGGAATTTATGAGGGAAAACTCGAAACAATAGAGAGTATTTTGAGGGGAAAATTCGGGAATTTCCGTTACTCTGCTCCATCTGATTTTTATTTTTATTTTATTTTTTATGTTTATAAGAAAAATTACATTATTTAGTTTCAGGAATATTATATATAGCTTTTAAAATGCAGGTTGAATGAATATTCAAAACTTTAAAATCATAAAGGCACACTGATGAATAAATTAAAATTAAATAACAAGTTATGTTTATTTTTATTGAAATGTAACTATGAAACTTCTATTATTTATGTTATTAATATATTCTAATTAATTATTTTTTAATGAAATATATTTTGCATTCAAAATAATTTCAGTAAAACTTAATATAAATATTGATATAGTCTGTAATTTGCAAAAGTATTAATTAAAATTTTTCGCTACAATTATTTATTTCCTTCAATATAACGAAATAAACGCATTGTACAACAAAGGTAAACATGATAATTCTTAGAATTAGAATTTAGTTTTAATTATATTGTGTAATTATTGAAAATATAAATGTATATAAATAGGAAAAGAAACTATATAAATGATAGTAAATTAATTACATATCCAACAAATATCTTTTATAATGTGGAAATTGTAAAATGAGTTATGCAGAAGCACACACAAGTTTATTTACAGTTATCTGCATTAGGCTTTTTAGTAACTACAGCGCCAGTTCTTGTATAAGAAAATATAATTTAAGAAATAAAATTAAAAATTGAAAATTACTCAAGAATAAAATACTAAGCAATAATTTTATCTGTGGATAATGAGATTTTTTTAAGTCGCACCTGCTTCTATTTATAACGAAAACGCGTGAAAATTTTGGAAACAGAAAATAAAGTGTCCAATGAATTGAAACGGAAATTTTGAGGGACCATTTAGTGAAAAGAAATTGTGGCAGTGGGGCATAAGCGACAATCGAGAGATCAAAATTTAAGATTTTCTATACTAACACCTAAATTTGACATCATTTTTGGCTATAACTTTATCTTAAGATATGAATTAGGAAACCATCAGTCAAGTAAGTTAGGATTTTCACAATTTTAAAATTTAGACCTCCTTATTTTACATTCAGTTTTAACCTACCAAAATATATTAAAATGTTTATAACTTTTTATAAATAACTCAGAAACAACTTCACGGTAAGAGCCATAATTTTAAAATCACCCATTTAAAGCCTCTAGATATCGAATTAAGTCAAAAAACCTATAGAATCCAATTCGTACACTGTAAAAATATGTCCTGAAATTAACAGGTGTTATTCTGTGAATTTTCCTTTTTTTACCTGAAAAATTCCGTTTTGGTTAAAAAGTGTAACTTTTCCTGGAATGAACGGA
This sequence comes from Maratus michaelseni, assembly GCA_963931845.1. Classification (NCBI taxonomy): domain Eukaryota; kingdom Metazoa; phylum Arthropoda; class Arachnida; order Araneae; family Salticidae; genus Maratus; species Maratus michaelseni. Next base: position 194,007,422 of record OZ007593.1, on the reverse strand, counting down.
AATTTTCAATTTACTGCTAGAGATATAACTGAAAGTTTCCGTAGGTCTCGGAGAACGGAGCTTTTCCGGCGAGACACATTCTGTTCCGACGCTGATTGGAGGATATGTTAGTTTGTCAGTATGTGTCCTGTATCAACACCCCGAAACCCTATAGAACTCCGGAAGAAGCAATATGGCCGATACGGTAACTTGCGATCCGAAGTAACATGCGATAGCACGTGCTTTTTAGAATTTACAATTGTAATAATAAGTACAACTTTGTATGTAGAAAAATTTTACAGAATAAAAGTAAGTTTTATCTTTGTTTTTTATATCATTGTTTTAATAACATTATATGTATAATTTCTTTATATGTTTGTAATATATAAATTTAGTTTTTAAACCACGTATATATTACGACAATAGCTTTCAATCATTTGCCTATATTCAACTCACTATTTCCTAACCGGACTTTGTTATTAATTTATGTGTAATATGTGTCTAAAGATAATCTTTATTCATGCAGATTTAAAAAGGAAAAAAAGATCCCCGTTCTTTAGCTATGCTTTATTTCGTTATTATATATTTTTCAAAATTCCAGTTTATGCGTTTGTATTCGAATATACTTTTTAAATCATATAATTATTTTACTTTCTAACAGTTTCTAATCATTTACTATGAGTAATCTGGATGCACTCTTTTATTATTATTATTTTTTTTAAGCTCTTACTTTTAAAGTTGATTTTATGGGGGCAAATTATTATTATTTTTACTATTTATTCTCTTTATGATTAGAGAATGCTGATAGTTGTTTGATCTTATAAGTGTTTTTTTTTCTCACATTTATTTTTCAATAGCACCTAGCGACATTTATAGAGTTATAGGTAGACTTGTAAAATTATTGTTTTTTTATAGTTTCGATATGAACAATTTGAGTAGAATAAGGCCTCGTTATTAATTATTTATATTTGTTATTTGTTGGTTTAAATACCAGAAAGTGTTTACATCCGCGTAAGGGTGTGTGTGTGGGGGGGGGGGGATAATGACTACATTGAATAAACAAAAACTTTAAATAGGTAAAGAAAATAATTTAACGTACATAAATATAGATATATATATATGATTTAAATTAGCAAGTATTTTTGAATACAAACTAACGGATAAACGAATTAAAAGCTAAAAAACAAGTAATTTTTTTCTTTTATGATTTACTGAAATACATTTTCATTCTCTCTCTAGGCAAATGAGTCCAATTTTTGTCATCAAAAAACGAGATTTCTATCTTACATATGTATAACAGAATTGATTATACATACTAATGTTATTAAAACAATGATATAAATAAATAAGAGCTAACTTAGTGCCCCGAGTCTTTAAAATATGTCTCAGTATTAAATAAGAAAAAAAATAAAATATATAAACAGTGAGGGGGGGGGGTAAAAATTCAAAAATATATATTAATAACAAGGGCTAAAAATTTTACTGTTAGACTGTTAGGAAATGAAAGCTATGGATATCGTTGAAAAACAATTATATATATTTTTTTAAATGCTGCGATTATATATTTTTTCTTTCTTCTTTCAAAATTTCTCACACAATGTATTTTTTTAGTACATTCTTTTTCTGTATTTTCAGATATCAGTTTAGGAAAATTTTGGCTACTTAAAAGGATTTTTCACAAAACTTTTCAACCTCCAAACAGAACCTTTCACAAGTTTAATGATTTAAAAATAAAATCTGATATACCACAAAACAACTGAACTGATCGCAGAACATATTAATTAGCTTTTTCATGTGTAAAGGATATGCAGGAACTGTATATAACGATAATTTCAAAATTTACAAAATGATAACTAGAATTTTCACAAATATAAAAAAAAAACTCTACAATTTCATAAAAACAGGACACTGCGAGAAAAATCTGGACAGACCCCTGATTTTTATTTCTAGATCAGCAAATTTTAGTCATGTTAAAGAATTTAGCTCCAGGGTTAGAATGCTATTTTAAATAATAATTATAATTGCAAATTTTAGCATACTTTATGGAAAAATTGCAATATTGTTATAATTAAGCTTCAGATTTTTTCTAAAAATTTATTTTCATATAAATATATTTAATTCTTTAATAAAGATATTTTTTTCATTTCTAAATTAAATCACATTTATTGTCTTTTATAAAATTTTGTATATTAAGTATAAGTTTCCTAATAATATGTCCTAAGAAATTAACATTTTTAACTTCTTTTTCTGTGTACAATTCTTACAGAATGTCTCTTTTCTTTTAGTTGTCAAAATATTTCTAAAATATACATTTAATTTTAAGTTTTAAAATATTATTTGGTTTTGCTAGGATTTTAAAACATAAAATTATAAATAAAATATATATTTCAGAAATATTTTGACCACTACAAAAGAGACATCCTGTAAGTAGAGTACAAAGAAAAAAAGTTACAAATATTTAATTCATAAAAATAAAAATACAAAAAAAAAAAATAAAAAATTATAACCACCACAGATAGGTTTAACATATGTGTGGGGAATTTGAGATCTCACTTTCCCCTTTATGGGAGAAATAGCGAACAGATAATAAAAACTAAAAATATCAGTTTTGTAAAACGGAAAATCACCGTCCTGAAATCTGAAAATGTCAGTTTCTAAAACAAAACATTTCAGTTTTCCTAAAACCGAACTTTTCAGTTCCGAAAAAGGAACTTTTTAGTTTCGAAAACGGAACTTCTCAGTTTCGAAAACGGCAAAAACCACGAAAGTGAATGTCTGTGAAAAAACGGAAAAATTACGGCAACTCTGCTGCCAGTACCTTTTCCTTTTTTTCACAGGAGTTTGTTTTTATAGTGTATGTTTTTAGAAAAATTACTGTGAGACGATATACTGTATGAAAACTATGTTCTAAAACAAATATCAGTTTTAAATTAGGATTTTTTAACAGAAATAAATTTTTAGGATCTTAAATATACTTATTCAAAATTACAGCTAAATCAGAAATAGTGTTTGAGTTATGCTTCAAAAGGTATACCTGCATTGCAATCTGTTTTGCAACTGATAAAAATGAATTTAACATTATGAGTTCCGAACATTAAACTTAAATAATTCATAAACTATTATACCACATGACTTTCCGCTTGGTCTCTTACGCATACAATATACAAAATTATTACAAATATCATATCCAAATAAGGTTTTATTATTAAAAAGTGATAAGTGGGACCCATTTGTAGGTGCTCTCCATTCCATAACATTTTCTAACCTAATGAAGACTCCACCAAATTCATTGGATACCAGTTTTACTGTTTTCAGAAATTCTAATGTGTTCCCGAGATCTAGAAGGGTGTATAAGAATTTTGCCATACCTATGAGTTTTTCGTTTTAGGAAAAATGTTTAACCCTCTGACTGCTCAATATTTTTTTAAAAACTCCTCTCGACCAATATTTAATCTACCAGTATCACCTCAATTATTACATATTCCAAATTATCATGTATTTGAAATGCGTAGTAATCTTATCATTTGTATTTTTTTCCGTTTGACTCTGGAATTTTTAAAGCAAAATTGCTTCAAAAAGTGTGTATTTTATAATTTCTTCTGTAAATGTATCGCCCGTGAAAATCGCGAAATAAGCGGTCAGGTGGCTAAGCTTTAAATAAATTTTACCATAAATGCTATTTAAAACTTGCTGTAAGGTTGGAAATAATGTGGTTTTATTAATAATGTTGTCAAAATCTCTTGAATTTACAGCGTTTCTTGTGAAGAATGTTACGGTATGTTATAGGTGTGTACTTTACGGTATGTCCTTTAAAGCCACTGTTCTATTCAAATTTAGTACGCGCAAACAACGTTCGTGTGAATATGACCATATTATTTTCCCCGAATTAATTATTCTAGGTTCTTGGAGTTTAATTCTTGGTTACACGAAGACCACATTTGAAGAACAAAACAAAATTCCTTCTGTAAGTAAGTAATCAACATCAGAAAATTTTAGACGGCAGAACGTGGAGCCGGATTCAATCACAGTTTATATTTTACCTTTGGATTAAATGTGCAGCACCCTATGAAAAAATTGCAATACGTTACTGCAATCCTAATCAAATGTTTCACTTTTTACTTTAATAATTTTCTTATTTAGAAACATCTTCAACATCGCTGTGAGACGATTCCAAAAGTGCAGTTTCTTAAGTGTCAATTAAAAAAGTACGGCTCTCAATTTATTTTTTTTCAAGCCACTACAGTATCAAGAGACACACATATTACCGTAGTACTCTCACACATATTACCGTAGTACATATATGTACTGTCATCCTGCTCATTACAGCCGAAATTTCTGATACTGTGCAGGATGACATAATTTGATATATTGTGTCACGTGATCCAACTATCGCTCTTTCTGACTTTAAATGAGCAAGTCACGCCATGCCCAACACAACTGATGACTTTGCAGCATTTAAATTTCTCGTTGTATATTGAATTAGTACATTGCGTGCACTTTTTTATGTAGAATTGAGCGAAAACAGAATCGGACACAAACGATGGCACAAGTGACGTATTGCTACAATTTCAAAAATAAATGTAGAAAATATATAAATAATATATATATATATATATATATATATATATATATATATATATATATATATATATATATATATATATATATGGGAATAGCATATTAACTTCACTGACAAAGTCACAAAATATCTTCGAACAATATCTATAATTTCAATTGTTGTATAAGGAGTTTAAAAAACATTCCTATCAAATAGATTCGAACAGAACAGCAATGTCAAATGTGCATTTACATCAATATTGCGTACGTTATCAAACACCTTGAACTACTTGAATATATTTCTTCAGTATTTTGTGAATATAGGATAAAAACGCTTGAAGTACAGGGTGATCAGAAAATGAGTATACATTTGAAAAATTAATAATTCACGGAATAATGTAGGTAGAGATGTAAAAATTGACACAAATGCTTGGAATGACATGGAGTTTTATTGTATCCACAAAAAAGTTTATAAAATGGCCGACAGATGCCGCTTCGTGTAATAAGAAAAGCAATAATTAGCATAACAAATTATGACAAAGCAAAGACGATGTTCTTCAGAACGAATGCTCAACATATCCACCGTCATCCCGCAACAATAGCTGTAGCCGAGGGACAATGTTGTGCACAGCACTGTGCAGCATATCTGTAGTTATGGTGAGAAATTGGCGTTGGATGTTGTCTTTTAACATTGCCTTTTCTGGTAACGTCAACATGCTGCGATTGCTGGTGCATCTGATTCTCTCTCTCAATACAGCTCCTTTTATACACGATTCTCAGGCAGAGTCACTGATGTTTTGCTGTTCAGTGCCATCTGTCGGCCTTTTTTTTAACCCTTTTTTGTGTGGTTGCAATAAAACCCCATGTCATTCCAAGCATATGTGTCAATTTTTACATCTGTACCTACATTATTCTGTGAATTATTAATTTTTCAAATGTATACTCATTTTCTAATCACTCTGCATATTTATAGTATTTTAATATTCCAATTATGGTGCTTCAATATTGCTTTAATATATCGACAAATATTTCCTTCTGTGAAACTAAGATTATCTCCTACTACAATTAAAGATGATTGAAATTGCTAATTGTTTTAATAATAAAAATTAATTTTCATATTTAAGTTATTTTTTTTAGTTTAATTTAAAAACGCTTCCATCTAATTATGTTTACTGATTTAACATAGATTGAAAGAGCTTGAGTATCCAGGATTCGTTAATTGTAAAAGCATATTGTTATTTTCTGCTTATTGCAATGTAATGTGATAATGTATGTAATAAAACAGATAAATAAAAGTTCCAGTTTTCTAGAGGGAAGTTCGAAAACTAAAGATGATGCTTATTGGATGAAATAATTATTATAAATAGAATAATAATACTGTATATTGAACGAATACGATACTCATTCAAGTTTAGGATTCTCATCTCGCAAACCACCAACAATAGATTTGTTGATATCAATTTTCTATTTAGCTAATGCACATAAGTATGAGCATCTAAAATATATATATCAGCTTTCTTTTTTTAATCTGACATTATTAGCTGCATTGTAGTGATTGTACCAAAATACATATTTAAAAATAATATTGATATCGGTACTATATATCTAGTGAGGTACTAATTATCATAGAAAAAGAATATTTTAGTATTTATGTTAATATTAAAACACTACCCGCATTGCAATTTTAGACAGCTTTCTTTACAAAAAGTTTTAGGTAGATTTAATTACAAAAAGGTACCTATTGCAGCCGTTCGGAGGAAAGCAATTCAAAATTTTTTTGGTATATTTTCACCCATCATGACCACCATAACCCCAAACCACCCTCCGTTCAAATGTTGATTTATACACACACACACACACACACACACACATATATATATATATATATATATATATATATATATATACAGTGGTGGCCAAAAGTGTGGACATTTTTTGAAAGTTTCATGTTTTTCAAATTTTTGTGCTTGTAGAATATATTAATTTTCACTTAAATACAAACGTTTATATATCAAATTGAAGGTAATTTAATGTAGAATTTAATAATAAAAACAGTATTACAATATCTGTATCACAAAAAAAGTTATGCAACTAATAGTAAGATCTATCTTAGATTTGCATTTTTTTAAAGTGATATTTACACAATCAATACTTAGTAGGATAACCCTTATTTTTTAAGACAGCTTCACAGTCTATTTTCATCGAGTGAACAAGTGTTTGGAGTTCATCTTTCGTAATCACATGGTGCCAAGAATAAATTATAGCTTCAATAAGTTGTCTTTTATTGGATGGACGTTTTTTTCGTACAATAATTTTCAAACTTCGCCGCAAATTTTCAATTGGATTGAGATCAGGGCTGTTTCCTGGCCATGGTAATATATCTAAGCTTTTATTTTGAAACCATGCTTTGCATAATTTTGCTGTGTGGCATGGAGCTGAATCCGTTGAAAAATAAATGGTGCGTTGTTGGGGAAGAGATCCCTGATGGAAGGTATCAATTTTGGTTCCAGGATAGTTTCGATGTATTTTTGGGCATTCAGGATGCCATCAATCACTTGAATTCAGCCCACACCATCTGCAGACATATATGACCATATCATGACATTTGTTGTGTTTTTTGTAGTTGCTTCAATGCAATCAGGATGAAGTTCTTATCCTACTCTACTTCTCACGTATTTTCTACCATCACTACCAAAGAGCGATATTTTACTCTCATCGCTCCAGATTACTTGCTTCCATTGATTTTTCTGACCATTTAATGTGTTCTTTTGCCCTCTTAACTCGTTTTTCGCGTTGCTTTTGATTTAAATATGGTTTTTTTCCTTGAGATTCTAGATTGTAGTCCAAATCCTGATAACCTTCTTATTGTTCTTGAACTTACTGCAATACTCCCTGCATTCATTTCACATCTAATGGCATCTGATGAAATTTTTCTATCTTGAAGGCCAAAAAAATGTCCAAACTTTTGGTCACCACTGTATATATATATATATATATATATATATATATATATATATATATGACATATGTCATGCTGTAGCTTTCGTTGGCCAGCTTCATCCGCCACCTTGTTTCAAAATGGCGGCCAGTTAAAAAAATTTTAAACCGTTTAATGTTTCTATCGACAGTACAACTTGTGCATTTTTTTGGCCTGATTTTTCACTGATTTCGTTTTTTCATAACGTAAACAGAACTTTCGTACACCAGAACAAGCCACTGAACCACCAACTTGTCTTTCAATTTAAGCATAAGAGAGGCCATTTTCTCTCAATATGCCAATTCGGCTTCTTTTTGTAGATGTCCAATTAGTTCTTCTTGTTGATGACATTGTTTAAAATTAGTTTAATGAAAAAAAGGACTTTAAATATTCAAAAACACAAATACTCTATTTAATTGTACTAGTATGCATCATTCCGCAAAATATTTCCACAGAAATAACTCTTTTACCATCCAAATAACCTAAAGTATAGTTACACACATTTGATTGGACCTCAGAACAGTGTTTGTGATTGGCTAGTACGCTCTTATTACAAAACACGTCCTTATTCAAAACGATTTGTGTTTGTTTGTTCAACTAAAATGAGCATAACTTTTTTGTAATACAGATATTGTAATACTGTTTTTATTATTAAATTCTACATTAAATTACCTTCAATTTGATATATAAACGTTTGTATTTAAGTGAAAATTAATATATTCTACAAGCACACAAAGTTGAAAAACATGAAACTTTCAAAAAATGTCCAAACTTTTGGTCACCACTGTATATATATATATATATATATATATATATATATATATATATATATGACATATGTCATGCTGTAGCTTTCGTTGGCCAGCTTCATCCGCCACCTTGTTTCAAAATGGCGGCCAGTTAAAAAAATTTTAAATTTTAAAAATTCAAAAAGATGTACAAAAAATTATAAATGGGAAGATTTGTTTCTGTTGAGTGTTCGAACGTGATGCAAGGATTCTGTGACATTTTTGGTTTTGACTATATTTTAAAAGATGTCTGAGATATGGCAGTTTGAAATTCTAGGATGACTAACATTTTGAAACAATGTGATATTTGTTATGTTCTGACTCTTGTATTTATCAACCGATATGAATGTGACTGACCATGTGTACAGAACATAGCAAGGTCTCGACGGAGTTCGTTGGCCAGCTTTATGCGCCTTCTTTTTTCAAAATAGCGGCAAGTTATTTTATTTATTTTTTATTTTTTAAAGTCTAAAAGATGTTCAAAATCTTATAAGAAAAAAGTTGTTTCTTTTAAGTGTTATGTCTTAACACAAGGATTCCGGAACATGTTATGTTTCGGCTTTATCTTAAAAATTGGCTGAGATATGGCAGTTTGAATTTCTAGGGTGGCTGACAATATGAAACAATCTGATTTTTGTTATACTGTCCCAGCTAGAAAATGTTTGCACTTTTTTGCAAAAAGTATCGATAATGCACAATTTGTGCAAAAAAGTGAATATTTCAAAAAGTGTACACTTTGTGTGCACATTATATGCACTTATTATACATACAAAAAATTACTTTTTTTTTCAAAAACTGTGTACAGTTTTTGCATAAAATAACTGCCTATTCCGTGTTCGCAAAAAGTGTGCATTTTTTATGCACAAAACTCTTTATTTTTTTATAGATGTAAAAATTTGTATATTCCAAGTTTTGATTATTTCTATGCATAATGGTGAAAATTCAAAATCTGTAATTTTTTTTTAAAGTGCATGTATTATGAGAAAAATAAAAACACATGTTTTACTGTAAATTATTTTTTAAAAATTTAATTATTTCTAAAAAAAATTATAAAATTTTATTTTTTTTTTCAAAAATTACAAACTTAAGGTGGAATACCTCAAAATTTTCATCTCGGTAAATTTTTAAAAAAATTTATTTTTTTTTAAATTTAAAATTTTGTAATTTTACCACTGACAAATGCACAATTGGGATATTCAACATCTCCCAGACACAGTCAAAATGATTTAAATATATATTCATTATAATAAATTCGTATATTTATTACAATTTTGAAATGCGATAATTATCGCATTTGAAGACAGACTGCTAATTTTTTGAACAGCTATGAACACGCACTCGTAGAGGTGTCGAGGATATATTAAGTCTGCGCGTGCGCGGTGCCTTTCTCTTTCCCTCTGTTGCGAGAGTATAAACGCTGTATTGTAAGCAACAATATTTTTCTAAGATTGTGACTGCTGCAAGTCTATTTTAGAGGAAAAGGGTAAGTTATTCAATTTTATGTTGTTATTTTCAAGTATTTTTACCCATCGGTCATATAAATATGTGACTTGCTGCTCAAAAAATACTTAAATTTAACCCACCTTTTAGCTGCTTATTGCGGTCTGGCAGACCAGTGCTTTTTTTACAATTTTCACAGTGACTTGTGCTTTTCAGTTTAACAAATAACTATAGCAGGGTTCATACAGACTTCTTACACTACTTAGAAACTCCTTGGAAATTAAAATAATTCCAAGGAGTATACTTAGAACTCCTTAAATAAAGAAAAAAAATACTTCCACAAAGTATAATTTAGCGTTGAATAATGATTAGAGGAAGTAAAATAAGTTTTCTCATGTTTATCAAAATAAAATTCCAGTACTTACTGCCAGTATTAAACAGTACAAGTTGACAGGTATTCATATTCTTTAACTCAACTATGAAAATTTAATATATTTATTATAGAAAATACAAGAAAATTTCAAATGAAATTTATTTTATATTTGATACAATATAGGGTAGATGTGCCAGTAATGGACACCATTAAGGAATTTCTTTAAAAATTATTATTTAATTAATAGTTATAATTGTTATATTCCACATTTTTAATATTAATCTACCAGCAATATTTAACCATGCTCATAGTCACATTTCCCAACGTGAATCTAAATTTCATTGTAAATAACAGAAATAAATCAAAACACCCTAAATTCCAGTAATGGACACCCCACAAAAAGTAATAGATAATTGATATTATGATTGTATTTAAAACTAGAATTTAAAGAAAACATATTAATGAAATAAAAAAGCTGAATTTTTATTGTTTATTTTATTATAAACCAAAAATGTTGAAGGCGGTACATTACTGGCACATCTACCCTAATTTACAAAATTCACACATAAATGTTATTCATTTTTCTTTCATGCGTATTTTTCTCTTTTTTATTTTCTGAGTGTCATACCTGGAAATAGCTGTTTATATGTACATATATCAAAACAGGAGAGTCTCCTACTTTCTGTGCATAGCACCAGATATTATTATACCATAATTCCAGTTCAATTGATTAGTATTTGTTCGCTTAAAATTGGTGTAAAAATAACAACAGCCAACCTCCAGATTAATGTGAATATTGTATGCTACTATTTTTAATTTTCAAAGGTTGGTAGGTCTAGTTAAAATGTTTTGATTTAAAAAATGAGATGGCTGACTGCAGGCGAAATATCAAAACGTTTGTTTTGTTTCTGACCAGTGATAGAAATTGGGAAATGAAAGGTAGGTGTGAAGTGATGCCTACTGTAACTATCTTAGGCGTCTAATAAAAATTTCTAGTTGCAATTTCTAAAATTCACATACCTGTATCGTTATATGCTATTTTACAGAAAATTGTGAATATTTTGTTTTTATTTAAATTATTGAAGTTCATAATCTACAATATTATAATTATTGAAGCAACTGTAAAACTGTTAAAAAACTTTTTTAGTTAATACTACATTTTCAAATTTAACCCCTTAACTGCCAACGAAATCTGACAAGATCCCCAGTACCTTATTTTATCAGATAATTCTGCGAATAAATAAGCTGAAGATAACTTTTCTGGCATAGTGAGAACAAAATACAAGTGTTACTGTGCGCAAAATACGGAACTGGTAATGAAAAATGCCTTATTGGCACGCGGGTTTGCCAAACTTGTAAAAGAAGAATATGTTTTCTAAAGGCGTATATATACTCACGTGGCAGTTAAGGGGTTAATAGAAAAATGCACTTAACCATGTTAAACAAAATTAAACCTTACAAAATTTTATGCTTTGTTGATAATTACTTAAATTTAGCTAAAAAAAACTTTATTGTTAACATGAAATCTAAAGGACCACATTTGTGTGTGTGTTAAACATTAAAATAATAGTACCATCTTATCTGTTGGGACTGCATTATCAATTCATGTTAAGCAAAAATCCTCATTAAGCAATTTAATGCTAACAATGCTTGACTGCACGTAGATTATAAAGATGAAAATCAAACAATACCCACTAATTTTAATAAAGTTAGAAAAAAGATAATAAATTATACTCTTATTTCAAAGAAAAAAGATAATAAAACCAGGATGTCTAACCGTTCTTCAGCTACATTATTTCACAGGGATTTATTTATAGCTTTATCTGGACAAAAATCTGCTAAATTGGGTCTACACACTTTTACCATTAATAAATCATTAACAATATCAGTAGATAAACGGTTATGTATATCATTTTTTATTAAATTAAAATGACTAAATCCCTTTTCACATTCAGCAGTGCTAAATGGCAGGTTCAATATAAAGTTTAGAAGTTCGCATAAATTAATGTATTAATTTGGATTTGTACACTGTGCTAAAAATCGATGTCAAAATGTCTCGCATTAGAATTTATGTTTAGTGTCAGACCGAATTTTCAAAAGCGAGTGATTGGCTAAGTTAAACAAAAAATAAGTGTTAAATAAATAAAAAGAAAACTGCCCAGTTAAACTGAGGGCATTGAGCTCACAGGCTATTCACACTAATCGTATATTATACTTTTATTTCAAAGAATTTGAAATATGCCCTTCGAAAAATAAAGAAATCAACAATATATTAAGGGGGGGTCATCCCCCCGTTACCCCTTCATAGTTAACTAATGAACTCCTTAAACTAATCAGGGAAGTCTCTAATTACAATGAATATATATACAAAATTTGAAGAAAATCGGATAATTCTGCATGAAAAACCCATTTATCTAAATTAAGGGGGGATTAGCACCCCCCTCCCCCTTTATACTTAACCAATGAATCCCCAAAACTATTCAGAGAAGCGCATTATCACAATGAACCTATATACAAAATTTGAAGAAATTTGGAAAATTCTGCATGAAAAACTCATTTATCTAAATTAGGGCGGGGGGGGGGGTTATCCCCCCTTTCCCCCTTTATACTTAACCAATGAACCCCCAAAACTCTTGACAGAAGCGCATTATCAAAATGAACCTATATACAAAATTTGAAGAAAATGGAATAATTCTGCATGAAAAACCCATTTATTTAAATTATGGGGGGTTAGCCCCCGTTTTCCCCTTTATGCTTAACCAATGAACCTCCAAAACTAATGAGGGAAGCGCCTTATCACAAGGAACCTATAAACAAAATTTAAAGTAAAACGGTTAGTTCTATCAAGAGTTATCGCGTTACGTACATACATACATACGTACGTACGTACATACCGAACCGGCGGGCACATAAGCTCTCAGGCTTTGATAGCCTGTGAGCTAAAAAAGTTAGGCATCAAATTTAACTCCCGGGAACAATTTTGTGGTCGTCAAATGCTATGTAGTTGCATTTGACGACTGACTGCTAATTTCGAACACTGTTTCTGACATAACCCAGTTAAATTAAAACATTTGTTTTGTTTCTGAAATAACCAAGTTAAATCAAAACATTTTAACTTTTATTAAACATAAATAAATTAGTCAATAAAATTAAGTAACGTGTTTATAATAAGTACATGTGGATGAAAATTATTTTGGAATTAATTGAAAATAAACTAAAAAATTATTTTAAAAATATAAAAATATGCTTTGGTTTTGTTTGTCAAAATTTGTTGGGGGGCTGCAAGAACTCTGCTGCAGGAACCCTCATTCAAGGCCAAAACTAGCTCTTTTTTTGTTCACAGGAGGTAAACATACATTTGAAGCCCCCCCCCCTTCATTTTATTGACTCATCTTAACATAGTATAAAACAAACTCGCTTTTTCTGTCCCTATATTCCTATGTACGCTTAAATCTTTAAAACTACGCAACGGATTTTGATGCGGTTTTTTTTAATTGATAGAGTGATTCAAGAGGAAGGTTTGTATGTATAATAACATCCATTAAATAGTGGAGAAATACTGTTATTTTTGTGGTTTAAGTCGCTTTTTCTGTCCCTATATCCCTATGTACGCTTAAATCTTTAAAACTACGCAACGGATTTTGATGCGGTTTTTTTAATAGATAGAGTGATTCAAGAGGAAGTTTTATATGTATAATAACATCCATTAAATAGTGGAGAAATACTGTTATTTTTGAGGTTTTTAATGTGATGTCGTAAATAATTTCATTTTTTCCGCTTATACATTGCAAACGCAGGGTGAACCCTACAAGATTTATCAAAATAATGTACTAATTATTGTACACATTAAAAAGGTCTACAGAAAACACAAAGAGATGAAGTTTTTCAAGGTTAACCCGAAGCAAAGCGAGGGAGGGCCGCTAGTTTATTTATATTTAATAATGAAAATTAAAATATTTTGATTTAAAAATTGAGATTTCTGACCTTGAGCGATAAATCAAAACATTTGTTTTGTTTCTGACATAATCAAGTTAAATCAAAACATTTTAACTTCTATTATTAAACATAAATAAATTATTCAATAAAATTAAATAATGTGTTTATAATAAGTAAATGTGGATGAAGGGAAAAGTTCCGTATCCTGTGCTGCTTGGCGAAGTTGGCGAAAAAAATTTCGCCAAAATGCCGTTTTGGCAACATGACATTTTTTGACAAGACGGCAGAAAAACATCATTTTAAAATATTTATGTTATTTATAAATCAATGATTTTGCACCATTTTTAAAAACAGAAAATGATGTAAAAACATGGATTTATAAATAACATAAAGATTTAACGAAATTTTTCCACCATCTTGAAAAATTGGTTACGATGCAATTACACAAATTTTAGCAGCAGTCTAAGTAAAGTAACGAGTAAAAAAACTAAACAAATGTGCTTTTTGAAATAAATATTTGTTATTGTCAGGGGGGCTCTGCCCCCCCCCGTTTCTAAATCATTTTGGACATTAAACTTAACAGAAACTTTTAATGCAGGTAAAATCTCGCTTACAACTGCCAAAAAAAATTGTTAAATATAAAGTAAAATGATAAATATAAATAAATAACAATAAATGAGACAGCGATTCAGAAAAAAAGGAAGTTTCATTAAAAAAATATATATATATATAGAAAATTTAAATTATTTACACACACACACACAAAAAAAAAAAAAAATCAGTTAATTTATGAGGATTTTAATTTTTTCGGCAGCCGTTGTTAAATAATCTTGCCTTTACGGTGATTTGTAACTTCGTTGTCTGACTAAAGAATAATTTTGTAATGGTATTGTTTGCCGGAATCTGTAGAGACAATGCAGCAAAACGTGCAACATAAGGCCATTTTTTTAATATCTACCCTAAAAAACAACCCCGCTTTAATAAAGGGTGCATTTTAAACAGCTAAATCTAAAAATCAGCAAAAATCCTAAGAAAAAACAAAAAGAAAAAAAAACGAATCTTTATATACAACGTGCGTATCTGTACGTACATAAGGCCAAATATCACTTTTGATTTGCTATCTACACTAATAATAACTTTAATAAAGGAAGCATTAAAAACAGCTAATGCAAAAATACTAATAAAATACTAAAATAAATTAAAATAATAATAATAAGTAAACGGCAAAGCAAGAGGCTTAACCAGTTACCTTACTTTACCTTACCTTAACAGCAGCACAAAAGCTATCCAAATGCTATCTAACTGAATTCAAAATTTAGCTGACTAACTACTCACGTGGTACTAATTAACAAATAAGCTTCAAGATCTCGCTTATAACGAAAATAAAGCAACCCTAAATTAGAAAAGCCGTTCAAACTTCGACGATACCATCAAACGAGATTGAAACATCTATTGCCCAGAAATCGTGCCAAACTTGGCGACAAATTTTCCAGCACAGGTTATGGGACTTATCCCTGGATGAATATTATTTTGGAATTATTAATTGAAAGTAAACTAAAAAAATTATTTAAAATATATAAAAATATGCTTTGATTTTGTTTGTCAAAATTTGTTGGGGGGGGGGGGGGGACTCTGCTGCAGGAACCCTTATTCAAGGCCAAAACTAGCTCTTTTTTTGTTCACAGGAGGTAAACATACTTTTTGAAGCCCCCCCCCCTTAATTTTATTGACTAATTTATTTATATTTAATAATGAAAGTTAAAATATTTTGATTTAAAAAATGAGATTTCTGACCTTGAGCGACAAATCAAAACATTTGTTTAGTTTCTGACATAACCAATATGGTGGGTCGAAATCATTTCTATTACCGCTGCAGGGGCAGTCAAAATTTTGAAAAAAACGGCCAAATATTCAGCCTAATTGAATATTTGTAGTATGGCCGAATACATACCAAATAATCTGTGCATCACTAGTTGTAATTTTCCAACTGGACAAAAAATGTCCGGGCCAAGAATTTGAATAATTGTGTTAAAATTAATCTAGAGTAAATTTCTAGTTTGAGATTTGGAAAATGCTGTTCAAAATGTTTTTGAAAATGACTCGGAGTGAGTCAAAACATGTCAAACAACCTAATAAAAGTTATATTTGTATTATGTCGCTTACAATACGCTGTTGTTGCATCTGTTTTTTTTTAGGTTAATTTAAAACTTACAACACATGAGTCAATCAGACCAACAGAACTTCTGTTTTCAAAAGTCCACATGATTCCTTCGGGGGGCGGGGGGAGGTATAAGAAGAAAAAGCCAAATATTAACACGAGTAGGGCGCTTTACAAATATCATATCTAAAACGGACAGGGTGCATCAGCATGTTTAAAGGAAAAGGGCAGGGTGCAGCACCCTTTGAAAAACATCAAATGAGAATACTATGTAAAAATGATCTTTTATTTAAAAATTAATTGAAAATCAAATTTTTCGTTCCCATTCACACACAATTAAACTTTTTCTTTAAAAAAACACTGTTCAAGCTTCCTAAATTTTATATATTTCTTCTGACAACTACTTCTCCCCCTCCCCCCTTTCCTCTAGCGACTCTGAATATAAATTGGCAGAGCAAAATTCACAAAACATAAAAAAAAAATCTAATTAAAATTTTGGATTTTTTTTATGGTCCTTTCTATTATGCAACTTTATTAAAAATTTCTCAGCTCTGCACCCAACAGTCTCTGAGCCTTTGAGGTTAATATAGATACATAGTTACACACATGCATTTTTAATAGTATAGATTGTAAATTTCAAGTTTGATATTTGGGAAATTCTTTATGTGAACAACATTTTCCAGTTTGTCCATATATTACACATGAAAATAAGTGAATTTTAACTATTATTTTTTTCCTGTAGAAAAACAAACTACTTAATAAAATATAATATTGAATTCTTATATTTATGTAATGTTTATAAAGTAGTTCAGTTTGCATATTTCTGCATGATTTTTTTTTATTTTTTTTAATTTTTTACACAGGAAACAAACGGGATACAGCTTGAAATTGATGTGATAAAAGAAAATTATCCAAAGTTAATTAACATTTAAAAAGGTAGTTTCTTTGAAAAAATTAATATTTTATAATTAGATCAATTTATTTATACTTTTGTATATTTTTAAAACTAGAAATATTTTTCATAAGTTTAAGAATATATTTACATTTTATATTTCACATTTGAAGTATGAACGAGAAAAGATATCCCAAATATTGAGTTTTTCAGAAAGTTCCTTCCGTTTGGGAAAAGCCCTTCGTTCCGAAAAATTCTGTCCGTCAAATATTAGACATTTGATATCGGAATTAATGTCTAATAATTAAATGATAGAATTTTACCAAATTTCGCAAACGGAAAGAACTTTCCGAAAAAACGTATATATTAATTATTATAAAGTATGATATTATAGTATACAAATTATTTTCCAATATATAAATTAATCAGGGATATAATAACATTTGTTTGAAAACTCCGTTTAATTCTATACTATTATTAATCTTATGTGTCAAACATTAGATTTTCAAAAATAACATTTTCCTTTACAAAACATTATGTACGTAAGTATAGATATATATATATTTATTTATTGAACTGGACCAACACTTTAAATCACAGATGTCTTGTTACTTTAGAATACTGCTTTAAGTTTTCATGTTGGAAACATCTAGTCAGTCTCATATTATTTCAAGATATTTATATATTTTTTTCTGTTTTTATATCCCTGAAATTGGTATTTTTCTATATATGAAAACAGTTTATACTATAGTTTCATTAGATTCCTTTCTTTTCTCTTTCCTTTTTTCCAGTAATTTTTTTTTTTTTTTGTAACAAAGCTATATACAGACATAAAACAATATATATATATGTTACTGTGAAAGACCGAAATTGGAGAATGTCGACTTTCACCGGTGAATGTCAACAAACACCAAATACGTCGGTGAAAGATCGAATATTTCGTTGCATTCTTGTACAGTCGGACCCTCACCGGTGTATGTCGACAATCACAGATATGCTCTGGTGGAGGTCGAAAAGAGAGGAGCTTGAATCTCTTTCTTCCTTGCCGTGAAGGTGTGACGTCACGATCCTCCGCGCATTATTGCATAAATTCATTGCTATAATATACCAGATCGAAAAACATGCAATAATAGGAGTATTTTAAAATCTATCTTTTTAATTAGTTAAAATGTTTTTACTGCTAAATATTCGTATGTGTACATTTTGTGAGCCATCCTATAACACAAATAAAGCAGCAAATTTTGTTTATAAATGATCTGCAATACGTGATTTTTGTTACTGTTAGACAGGGCTTTACAAATTTGATAAAATGTGTGATAGCCAGCAAAAATTCTAGTCGCACCGGTCAAAAACCCATCATTGATTTTCAAGAAGCACAAAAGGTTTTTTATGAAATAATTCTGAAGCATGGTTTAGAATTATTAGTCACGCATTTTAGAATAGTAAATAATTTAGAAAGATAATACAAGTTTTCTAATGAAGTTTATCAAAATCATATATATCAGGAAAAAACAAAAAAGAAAAGAAATACTATAAAGGCGAAATTAACAAGCATGTTCGGGAAATGCTGATTGCCGAATGCTGCAACAAAAAAAAAATATAAATCTCGGACATGTTCAACATTCACCATTAGTGTATGGTGAATGTCGACATTTACCGGTGTAAGTCAGAAATAAGGGTATTTAGCAAATATTTCGGACATACACCAAGCGACTATGTGTTTGTTGACATTCACCGGTGAAAGTCGACATTCTCCAGATTTCGGTGTTTCACCGTAACATATATATAACAACATTCAATTTTGAATATATTAATGCATTTATAATTTTATAAGCTCAAATCATGGGAAATATATTTACATTTTCTGAATATAGAAATACTTTTAATAAAAAGCACCGAAGAATTTTTAAAATGAACTCTAGTGAATAATAGTTTAGACAAGTGTTTTCTACCATCATATATTTTGTATTTAAATAAACAGTTTTATATTTGATAAAGCAAAATCTTTTACACGAAAAAAATATGTATTATTATTTTTTTATTTGATATTAAAAAACTGAAAATCCATTATAAAATAAAATAATTATTTTGCTTCTTTCAAGCATATTTTCTGAATAATGAAAATATACTTTTCTGTTTAGTAAGTTGCTTCAAGTATTTTTTGGCAAAAAATTAATGGCAAAAATATTTTGATACAATTTAAAAAAAAAAGAATGGTATGAAAGTATATTTGTAAAATATTTTGTCACAGATTGTCACAGATTATCACATTGATTTCATAATCCGCAATAGTGCGCTAGTATAAATAATTATTTTGCTTCTTTCAAGCATATTTTCTGAATAATGAAAATATAGTTTCTGTATAGTCAGTTGCTTCAAGTATTTTTTGGCAAAAAATTAATGGCAAAAATATTTTGATACAATTAAAAAAAAAAAAGAATGGTATGAAAGTGTATTTGTAAAATATTTTGTCACATATTGTCACAGATTATCACATTGATTTCATAATCCGCAATAGTGCGCTAGTACACGCAAAAAGAAAAAAGAGTTGAACGTTAAATAAATTATCTATTTTTATTTTTTATGTAATATTATGCCATCTAATACATAATGTTGTCTCCAATAGTTTAAAATAAACTAAAGTCGTAATCGCAACAAGAAATTATCAAAATATGATTCAAGGGTCGATGTATCAAGTGTCAAAATACGATTTTAGATTGTTATCATTATATTTTCCATTTGCTGCGAAAATATTATTGCAATTCAATAATTTTATTACAGTATACAAATCAATTTGTGTTTGGTTGTGGTATTAAAAATTTGGAAAATTAATAATTGTTTATTCATGTCTATTTAATTTTTTAATGTATGTCATTTATGTCAATTTAAAAAGCAAAAATATATCCCTTTATCTTTGTTTTGGTAAATCTAAATATTTTATTCTTAAAATTTATTAATATTATTTATGATGTTTTTTTTCGTATTATTGATTCGGAGATTGTTATTTTAAATGTAATTCATTTTTAAAATTGAAAATAGATATAAAGAAAGATGTTTTAAAGCAAAAATGATTTTTTAACAAATGTTAGTTATTTAATTACAACTAAAAATGAATTTTTCGAAAAATATAAGGAAAAATTTCAATACTGAAAAATTTATAAAAATGCTCCCCATAATTTTTTCAAAAAAAACAAAAAAAAATACAGTGACTTGTTTATGATTCTAGTATTGTGTTTATGACTTCGAATTGTCATTGTGCTTTACAATGGCATGTCCCTAAGATAGATAAAGTGCGTATATTTTATAGTTCATTTACAGGGACACACAAAATTATTTAGTAACAATATGGTTTACGGGAAAATTTGTGTGCGATGAATTTCAATAATGTTACGCTACTTCAAACAAAATAAAATTTATATCGTGTAAATGAGGTACAATACAACATCCTTTCTATAGAATATGAAGTGAGTAGTACTTATAGATCGTTTACAGTGACGCACAAAATAATTACATTACTTTGTGTTCTTTACGGATTTTTTTTCAATGTATTTCAATGTTGTTTTACTGCTTTAAACATAATTAAATCTCTATAAATGAATGATGTCGAATAGAATTTCTAGAGATTATACCGTTTCGGCATTTTTCGTTCGTTTACAGAACAACACAAAGAATTCGGTTACAGCATTGACAAGGAGAGACATTGTATGAAAGTGTGTTTTCGGCTTGGCATGGATTTTTATGCATAACTAAATATCAATGTATCTCGCGCTGCATGTAAATTCTTCAGACCATAAAGAGGGCTTATTCATATGCCTTATAGTCTACGCTCATAGATTGTTTAAAAGCAGGTGTTACATATCGGTTAGTAAAGCAATTCTAACGCAATGTTTATGAGTTTGTATTTCACAAAGAAACAAATCTGTAAACTTTAAATTTTGATATCTTAGCTTATACATCGTGTAATATGTATATGAGATATAATGATTTACTTATGTTTATTAAATATAGTTTCTTACATTGTACCTTTGATAAACGATTTTCATGCATCCTAACTTCAAGATGTAAAATTACCCGTTCCTTACTATTATCAATTATCGCGCAAAGTACGTCCTGATGAATTACACTAGTTTGCTCGAATTTTGGATTAGCAAAAGGTAATTGAATTAACGGTGATTTAACTGCCTTACCAAATATCCCTTGTAAATAGATGCTACCAGCCTCTTTAATTTTCTCTGCCGGTACTAAGTCTTTATGAACGACATTTATTTCACAGCCTGAATCCAATAATCCTTTCGCTTTTCTCCCATGCACAGTAACCTGAATTTTCTCGAGTTTTTTTTTTATTTATTTCTCTCCAATAACTTTAGTTCACTGTTCCCCCTTTGCTACGATTCTTGTCATACACTGTTAAAAATTTGCAGCAAACTGTCCAGTCATTTGACCGTTTTTATAGAACACGGTTACATAACAGTAATTTAACTCAATTCTGACGATATTAGTGCCCATATTATGATCAGAATAGAGTTAAATTACTGTTATCTGGCTGTGTTTTATAAAAACGGTCGAATGACTGGACAGTTTGCGGCAAATTTTTAACAGTGTAATTGCCTCCTTTGGTAATTTTTAATTCCTCGCACGGAGACAATATTTATACTAGCCTTTCATTCTCGTCACTTATTAGCATGACTATTCCCCTCATTATTTACTTTCGTACAAAAGTGTTGGTATTGACCGCTTAAGCCACATTTAAACAAGTAGGCGTTGTATCCTCATTAAGATTTTTTTAACTCTGATTTTCTGCCCGAAAATGAACTGACTTCATTATTCCCATTTTGCCTCCAATTACCACCAAATATATTATCTTTTACCCCTCTAGAATCTTAGTTGTTTACATATCTTTATTTTCCCTTAAAATTCTTATAAGTTACCGCATAAGATTTATGTTTAGCGTCGAAGAAATTATCACATTCTTTAGCAATTTTCGAAGCTTCTAACCATTTACTTTGTTGCGTTACTACGATATGCGCAGAAGTTTCATCATCTAACGAATTCACTAATTTATCGGTAATGATTAATTGATTCTCCTTTTCATATGTGTCAGCACCCCGAATCTTACAATAATTTCCCCACCTTGCTAGTAACCGCGATACAAATAATACATGAGTCTCATTTTGGTTCCTCTGAGCTTTCCTAAAATTTTACAAACATGCCTTTGGTGTTGCTTCGTGTTTTCTAAGAACGAACTCTTTTAACTCCTCATAACTCTCCATTTGTTTCCCAGGTATGCAAATTAACAAATTATCCGCCTTACCTTTTAACATATTGATAGAATTTCAGACTGCTGGTGTTCCGGTTCATTTTTAGATTTAAACGCCCGTTCTAGTCTGCTATAAATAAGTTCCTTACCTCGGTCCCTTCTGGTACCTTGATGGATAGATTTTCGACACTTTTAATCAGTTACTCTATGCTAGATTCATTATTATGTTCCCTATCTCCCTAATTATGGTTGACGGACCCCTGGATTTTTAATCTTTTCATCTCTAACTCATGGTCCATTTTGAATTTCACGGTCCTTTCTTCTCTATCTAACACACATTTCCGCTTTTTAGCTTCCCCATTTCTCCTTTGTGTAATTTTTTCAGCTCAATCCTGTCTGTTTATTTTAACTTTTTTCGCTCAATCCTTTCTGTTCTTCCCTTTCCGTCAAAATATTGTTAACTAACTCCTTAATGCTTTCTTTCTCATATATTTCGCTTTCGATAATTATGTTCTTAAGGGATATCCTGGTATCCCCTTCTAAAACTTCCACCCCTATTTCCTGAGCTACTGTCTGAAGGTCATTCCTTTTAAATTTTAGCAAATAAACCATAATTTCTTCTAGTTAATTAATGTTACTCTATACTTTATTAACTTAACTTTTCCAGAACATTTAGTCTAATACAGTTACTTTAACACTATTCTTTAACATATATAAAAATAAGAAATTAACACTTTCTATATCACAATATAATTTCATTTGAACAATGATACCCCCAAAATATACTTCTACTAATAATACAAAATAAAAAACCCTAGTGCAAGACAATATAAAATATACACTGGCGAGAAAAATTAAAGGAACAACTTTAAAAACTCATCGAACTTGAATAATTTTGTAGATAAGAACATGAAACTTGCACTTTATTTTGTCTTTATTAGATCTTTATTTTGTCATGTATGACATATATTCAAAATTCAGAATTGCCTATTTCTGCAAAAAATAAAAATTCATAATTACATAAAAACGTAGGACTGTGTGATATAAGAGGGGATAAGTAAATTGTACTGTACAATATTTTAGAGAAACACAGGAAAATTCAATAAGGTATGTGTTCACGCCTGACCGAAATGCAAGTTTTATAGCGATTTTCCATACCGTGGATTAGATTAACCAGAAGTGCTTGAGGTAACAATGTGTATTCGAGATGAATAGGACTGGAGCGTGCTAGTTGGGGGGTTGCCGATATGCAAGTCGGTGTACTGGTGTGTCCCACACATGTTCTATCTGATTTAAATCCGGAGAGTATACAGACTCCTCCATTCTTTGGAATCCTTCGCCCTCAAGATCATCAGTCACTAGTCCAGCACATTATCATACATTATCATGCATTAGAAGGAAGTTATTACCGATTGCCCCCCTAAACAACTTAATATGAGGATCAAGAACCTCATTTCTGTATATTTCAGCATTCATAGTTGCACTGGTAAAAAAGTGCTGGTCAGTGCGGCCATTCAAAATGATGCCCACCCATACCATGATTCCAGGACCTGTATCGATGCCTTTCACGGATGTTTGCAGCCTTATTGCGTGTGTTTTCTCCTTCCATATGATAACACGTCTGAAATCACTCTCCAAACAAAATTGGGATTCATCGGTACAGAAAACTCGGCTCCAGTCCGTGGTAATCCAATGACGATGATCTCTGCACCACTTTAACCGGGCGCATTTCGCTGCCGAAGTTAGTGGAATACGAATCATGGGTTTCTTTGTATACAGCCCTCTTTTATGCAGCCTGTCACTTACAGTAAATCTGGATAGTCCAGTTCCTGTTGCTGCAGCAAACTCCCTTGCAATCTGAACTGACGTCAGTTGCCTGTTTCTTTTAGCAATAGTTGTCATATAACGGTCCTGACAGTCTGTTGTGGCACGTTTTCGACCTTGACCTGATTGTCTCTGTACATTACCAGTATTTTTAAACCGTTTCGAGATTCTTGACACTGCGCTTTTGGCATTTTTTAAGTCTTTACAGACCCCTGTCAGTGTCTGTCCTGCTTCCATTCTCCCTATACCACACCATTTATCACAATCGGTCAAATGTCTACTGGACGACACATTCCACCTACTAAAAGCGAAACTTTTATGCATACACACGTAAAATCCTTGAAATTAGACTTAAATCACCCACGTGTACTCTTTGCAAACGTGCAGAAACAACGGGCTAAAAAAAAATTGCATATTTTTCTGTAGCAAAGGTTAATCCCATTGGACTACATGATAACGTTAACTTTGAGTTATCAACCAATCACCCTTTGATTGAAGTTCCCGCAATATAATTTACATAAAGCACCTTTTTATGGTCGTTCCTTTAATTTTTCTCGTCAGCGTAGTATCTTTTCAAGACTATTTAGATAAGTTTACTAATACCATAATAATTTGAATATAATATCAGAGACGACAAACAATTTAATTTGGAATACTGATATAAAAAAAATACTTTGAATAAGAATACTGATGCAAAATAATTTTAACTTAATATCTATGCAAACAATTTATACTTCATTAATGGTTCTTACGCACTTTTTACTAAGAGCATTAAACAAACTCTTTTTTAAAAGTAGTGCGTTAAACTGGTACAGTATTATACAGTTAACATTTTGTTTAAAATGGCGATGTAAGGTTTAAGTAAGGTGATGTAAGATATTATCTGATTATGTGACTTTAACAAAAGAAAATTTGTAAATGTGTATTCAATTAAACAAAATTACTATCTCTTAAATAATGTATAACATAATTGTAATCATTACGTATCTCAACACAATTATTAACTACCCATATATACCAATAGATAAATGTTACAATGCTATTTATATAAATAATTTCACAATAAATATTTTACATTAAACCTCTATCTTCCGGTTCAGTAATTAATTTGTCATCAGAAAAATGAACAAAACACCTTATCTTGTCTCTTTTCTTTTAGATTTTTGATGGACATATGCTACACACCTCTTAAGTTTGTTGATTACACTAATTCACACACTTTTTGTTGACACTACTCAGGACACACTGTTGACACTTTTTTTCTCTTGTTTCATTACACTAATTCACACACTTTTTGTTGACACTACTATGGACAAACTGTTGACACCTTTCTTCTCCCATTTGCTTACACTAATTCACACAATTTTTGTCTACACTGATTAATCACGTTTTTCGGTGTTACCTTTCCACGCTTCTCTTCACTGGTAAATAATTCTTCTTTCACGCCGCTATTTTTCCGTCTTTTATGTATACTGTCATCTAAAATTTTGCTCCGTCGCTATTTTCCGTCTTTCCTGACTACCCTCGCAAAAGAGATTAGAGACGATCGTTTGGTAGAAGGGTTTTGCTGTCACCACCGGTATCAGTGATACCTGACTCTAAGATGAAGAGTCTTGACGTTGAATAATCAAATATCATTTATTGATTAAACATTGATTGAAAAAAAGTAAGATGAAATATAGGTTACAGGAAATTAAAGTATGTTTAGATTAAATGATTTCAGATGATTTACAGTCTACTCCGTAAAATAATATACTTTTCGTTTATACAAGAAAATATCTCCGATCTTTCTCTACGTATTCAATTTGTTTAAGTGATAACACGATTTCACAGATCACCCCGACCAAGCCACAAGCTCTACTGCTATATATTACACTCCGTACCAGCGGTGTTACACCACTCTCATTGATGACACACTCCTGGGATCTAAATGCACTTGTCTCATAGCACACAGTTACTGAACGCTCCGGTCCGACGAGAATCGGTAATTCACCCAACCTTCACGTCCGAGCTCACTCTCCATCCTGCTCCTAGGAACTATAACTTCCTCTGTATCTTCCCTCATCCACAGTGTTCAGTTCTCTTCCCTCAAGACCTAATACCTGCATGGGGCCTCGAACATCCCATTCTTTTTTCCCTAGCTTATTATTTCATACTTTCGCTGGTCCAGACTCCATTGTATTCAAACTGTATTCCTGAGATTTACAACCCCTTTTGGCATGCAGTTTTGTTGACACTGATGTAGGGTTAAGCTTCTTATGGGTTATTACTTTCGAATTGAAATACGTAGAGTATATGGAAGAAATATTTAGATAAATACACGAATGCAATACAATAATGAAATCCATTACTATAAATATAATAAGATACATAAAACATAGGTATAGATAGCATGAGCAACCTGACAGGTTCGGAAATCCATATTTTACACGAATCACTCATGGGTCTGGGTTTGTGAAAATCTGGTTACTCGACTTCTTGCAAGGTTCCAATCTGAATCCGACCTGTAGTAAAAAGAAAAAAAGAAGCAATAAATTATTTTAGGGTTGCAGACTCGTCATAAATGTTACATTATTTGTATTATTAAAAATACTTAGAATAATATATTTTGCTTTTTTTACAAACATACCTACAATAAAGGATTTTGCACATAACATATCTGCAATAAAATATACCCAAATTTCCCACATGTAAAGGTCTCCGATGTATAACACACATCTGAAATGTCAGACCTCATTATTCAAATTTTAAGTATTCGCCATTTAACGCGAATCTTCTCCTTTACAAAGAAACCTTCCTGTCATACATAACAAAAAATAAATTAAAGATTTTTTTTGTAAATTATAATTACCATTACTTTTCATATAATCCGATAGCAAAAATATTCTTTTTTGCGTATAATTATCATGTTTTTTAAACCAAAAATCTCAGTTATTGTGATCACAGTTTTTCTCTTAATTTTTAATTATTCATTTTTCTAACCGAAGTATAACTCGCACTTCTAATGAACATCAATTTTTTTGCATCAAAAGTACGCGTAATACGCCGGAATATACAGTAATTGAAAGTTCCTTTATTTATTTTACCTCGTAGTCTAACATTCGATACTCATAAAAAAAAACTATAATGAATATTAACTCATATTCCAACTTGGAAAGATTATATGTATTAGTACTCAATTCAGATGTAGTATGTGTTATTTTATAACACGCTTTTTCCTGAATTTTAAATTGCTGGTAGATTTAAAAAATTGATTTTCATTACTTATCTATCCCAACAAGAAATTCTTTAAAGTAGTGTTCGCTACCATAAATTCCACAAATTTAAAAAAAAACCTTTCTTACTCAAATCTTTAACATTTTTAAATATATTAATTAGTTTTTAAAATATTTTAAAATGTTCCATTCGTTCAAATGAAAAAAAATCTCCTATTCTTGTTATTATATCTTCAGAGGTTTTTGTGAAAAAAATCTGTGGTTTATTTTTTTTAAACGCAATAAACTTATTTTTTTTAAAAAGTAAAATCCGGAAATAAATTCCGCTAAAAATTTACATGTTACAGATTTTATTATTAATTCGAAGATCCTTATAAACCAGCATTCTGAAACAGATTTATTGTATGCATGTATCAATATCATAACTTACGGATGCTAAACATTCTGCACAAAAATTAGATCAAAAGAAGCATTATGATGAATAGACTGCGAAATATGTGTGGAGAAAAAAGTATTTAAAATATATCATTATATGTTATTTAAATTTTTAACTTTTAGAAGTATGAAAACATACTTTAAAATATATACCTATGTATTAATAATATTTTAAGTATGTATATATTAATAACATAAAGACAAAAATCCACAATTTTGGTTGATTTTTGCTCATTTGAACATTCACCGTCCCCATGAAAAGAATAATTACACGATAGAAAATACTCAGACGTAAGATGAAGTTTAAACAAAACAAATGATTATTTAAGTTGCACCAAATACATGTTAATTTAATGATAATTCATGAAATCGGAAACAAAGAGAAAATATGAATGGCTAATGAAATTTCATTTCTGATACCGGCAAAAAAAAAAAAAAAAAAAAAAAATTGTTTTACAAAATTAAAATATTTACATAGCTCTTTTTTGTGTAATTTTTTTTTCTTTCACAAAACCCCTTCTTATTTTAAAACATATATTGCCACAAAGCGACTCGATTACAGTGGTAGATATCGAAACAACTTCAACAAAGTTATCGAATCCGCATTGACGCTGTTGTTTGCTAAACTACATTAAAATAAAATTTTAAAATTTTAATGCTGGATAAGCCAACTTCATTGATTTACGTTGTAAGAAGAGCTGACAATAAAGACAGATTCCTATGTAAGTGACAGTTTTCCCGACTCAGCATTATTTCATCTGTGCTGTCAACGTAATTTCATGAAGACAGGCGTTGCATCATGAATTGCTTCATTTTATCCTTTTCTTGCGAAAAAAATGGCGTTTTTAAATCAATCTTGAGGTAATAAATAGTTTATAGTAATTTAGTTTCTTAATAAATATTTAAAATTTTCAGCATTTAATCCCTTATTTAATTTTTAATCCTAATCCTAATAATATTATAAATCTGATTGTGTGCAAATGTTAGGCTGAAGCCAGCGTCAAAATGAAGCATTGAATTATCCTGTATCTTTGCATATAAGTTGATTATAACCCTCAAATGAATATAGGCTGGTTTTCGTTTATTTTATTTCAATATTTTTCTTTAAAATTAAAATTTTCATTATTTTCATACAGAATAAATGGACATTTTTTCGTATATTTTACAATGGTTGGTTGGTTTGGTTGGTTTAGCCAAAGGGCCCGGTTTTGCAGCTTTTTTTAAAATGGTTAAATTTATTTTACCGTTGCTAATACTTTATCGTTGCCAATATAAAATAAAACCCCTGAATAATAATTTTTAATCAACAATTTATTTTCAAGTGAAAATTTTCCACGTGAAAAATGAAAAGGAAATGAATTATTTAAGAATTAAACAGAATATGAAATGATGTCATATTAGAAATAAAACGTGCGTTTTCAAATATTTGATAATAATACAAAGTGCATAAATACGAGTAATTATGGAAAGCAAGCGAATATGATGTCATATATAGAAAAATAAAACAGATTTGTTTTGATGTTAAAATAAGATGATCTTGAGTTATCAAATTATTTGTGATTAATTTCTCTTATTTTTTTCTTTTTCTTTTTCACATGAAAGGAATTATTTTAAATGTACGTAATATATGTATTTTAAATGTATGTGTTGTAAATTAAAGTTCTGTGTTTTAAATGAAATGAGTGAAAGATTTATATTTTTAATGAATTCAATACAAATGATGGGATAGTTTGGCAATTTATCGTCTGCACACGGCTAACATAAAGTTACCATATTTTTAATTTAAATTATAAAAAGTAAAAAAAAAAAAAAAAAAAAAAACAAGAGGGGAAAATTCTGCTATAAGGCCGAATATAGATTGCCACACACGGCTTTTATTTAAAAAATAAATAAACTAGCTGTAACTCAGAATAAAAACGCAATGACAACAAACAATTTTAAAATATCTAAATAACAAATAAAAATTCCCCTGTTAAAGTGTTGATTCGATTTAGAAAAATATTTTTCTACCACTGAGCAATTTTTTTTAGTGAAATTTAATTCATGTTGCTATGGCAGCAGACGATAAAACGATATCTTTGGAATAAGGGAATAAATAGAAGAAAAAATTTTGTTGATGTTTGTGATAAAATGTTTTTCCTTATTTTTTAAAAATGTATATACATAATTCACTTTTATATTTTAACAGAATAATAAGTTTACTATAATTCGTTACTCATGCTATGGCCAGTATACACGATGCACGTCGAGCCACAATGCCTTTATCATTATCTTTTTACGCGTAAAAGTTTCGCTACGGTACTCCATTGTGAAGTTTTGTAATTTTTGAAAAATGACATAATCATTAGATTTGAAATTTATATCAAGAAAAATACAATTTTTTACCATTCTAACGCAGTTTGCAAAACAATTTTGTGACAAATACTTTTCGAGTTATTAATTTTTTAAGTAACTTCAAATGTTTCATTTTCCGAGATTAATCTGTGGCAACGATGGATTGCTGTGACTTTTCATAAACATGAAAAATGATAGAGATTGAAAGAATAAGCCACCCTGTGTGTGGCTAAAAAAAAAAAAAAAAAAAAAAGTAAAAAAAAAAAAATTGGATGGCAAATGTCAATGATATGCATCGCAAAATTATCCGTATCGAAATCAGAAAATCTTAATAAAAATAACTATATTTTTTAAAAGAAAGTTGCTTTTCTCATAAAAGCTAATGATTTAATATGATTGTGTCGAAGTAACAGCATTTTTCCTCTATCATTTTCCCACAATCGAAAACATATTTGTAAATCGTCGTTTTCGAACCGGAATTTAATTTTACATTTCTTTTAGTTTTAAAATAGGAAAAACTTTGTTGTCTTTTTTAAATATAGCTTTTTTTAAAGTTGTTTCATAATAGATTTTTGTAAAGTCTTGCAGGATAAGAAAAAATGCATAGATTTTAAAGCAATGTTTAAGTAAAATTACAATATTTTTTAAACTTAAAAAACAACAATGTTATCGAAAAGAAAATCGATTTTACTAACAAATTCGCGTAATGCAAAAGCAAAGAAGAAATAAAAAAGTAATGAATCTTTTCTTCCAGCCGAATTGTGTAAACTTGAACAAGCCGATCGTGCCAATTCATGCATTATAAACGTGAAAGCGCGTTCTATACAGTAGAATTTCTTTTTACATGTAGGTAGAACATGTATGAGAATAGGAAGGTTAGGGGTCTGTAATTAGGTCCATAGTCAATTTGATTTTTTTTTAATCAAGTGAAATTTGGCGCAAAATTAAATACATTGTTGTAACCAGATTTGTTTTTTGCGTGGTAAACACTTAATGATATTTTAGATGATCATTTCCACGCTCACCTTTGATGCCAACTATGACTGTAAAACATATTAAAAAATATTAGCCGATAATTTTCTAATTTTCTTATTGCTTCATGATGTAAATATACTTCCTGTTTCATACTTTAAACCTGAATCGGTCATGCCATTGTCGTTCAATTTTTATTCCTAATCCTAACCCTAATCGAATCCTATCCTAATCCTGATAATAACTTTAAAGAATATTATTTGACACGAATATGTAAATGAAATCAATATCCATAAATGGAATGAATGGAAAACAGAATAAATAGAAATGGCAAAATAAAATAACAAGAAAGTACATTTATTCGACACCTAACCCTAGAGAAAGCGTAAAAAATTTCAAGCGCATGAAATAAATCAAAATAATCCTATATATACTAACAAAAATATGTAAATTTAGATTATCAGATTTGTGTCGTCGGTATTTATTTGCTTAATTGTACACCAAATACCACCTAAAATGCAATGTTGTATAGAAGAATTCTGCCAGTGTTGTTTTTCGTTTTACGAAGAGGAATTCCTCGATTTTCACGATTTTTATTGGTCCTCCTTTTTTCATTTGTTGCAGTTTCATTTTCGCGATTGTATATATTATTTGGCATGAAAGTTCCCTTTTTTAAGACTGGGTTATGTCAAGGCCCCTATAGCAAAGAAATACCGTATGGTCTCCTATAAAATGTGATAAAGCTTTGGTTAATTATATATGTTGTTAATTATCAAGTGAAATGTTTTACTAAGTTAATGCATTTATTCTTTTTTTAATGTTACGTGAACGAAGTCACGGGTAACAGCTAGTAATATTATAAATCTGATTGTGTGCAAATGTTAGGCTGAAGCCAGCGTCAAAATGGAGCTTTTAACGATCCTGTAGTTTTGCACATTGGTTGATTATAACCCTCAAATGAACATAGGCTAGGTCTTATTTATTTTATTCAAATATTTTCTTTAATAATTAAAAATTCCATTATTTTCATAGAGAATAAATGGACATTCTTCCATAAAATTTAACCATTTTACTTTATTGTTCCTAGGGCTTTGATCATTGCCAATAAATAAAAATACGGAAAAATAATTTTTCCTCAACAATTAATTTTAAATTGAACGTTTTTCGCGTGAAAAATGAAAATTAAAAAGAATTCAAAAGAAGATGAATTTCCTTGATAGTTGAAACAAAAATATGGATTATTTGTTATTATACATGAAGTATAAATATCGGTTACATTAAAAAGATCTTTTTCTGTCAAAAATTGCGTTATGATTAGAAGGAAAAATGAACAATAATTATATTATTAAAAATAGATTTCGCTTGGACCATGGAACTATGAAAAGGATCCTCCTCGGTTTGGACAAATATGACGTCATAAATAAAACATGTAATTTTCAAATGTTCGTAATAACACGAGGAGCATGAATATCAATGTATAATGAAAGTAGATAGATAATGGACGTATTATTTCATATGAAAAACTGATTTTTTTTTTATCGTTACTGATTAATAATTTGCTTGAATACCAGTTACATACAAATGTGAGTTTTCTGCTAAAATTTACCCCCTGATTGACAGAAAAAGAAAATTAACAAGAATTATGCCATTAAAAAGAGATTTCTCTGAGGAAAAAGTGACGTCGGGAATTTTCAAATGTGTTTTACAAGGAGCGTGAATCATTTCCTTACATTAATAATACAAGGATCGGTAAGTTTAGAAAGTAGATGAGTTTCACGCCGTATTTAAAACAATTTTTTTTTAATCTATACCGATTATTAAGCATGAATATCAGTTACATACAGATAAGAGTTTTTTGCCAAAAACCAAAACGTGATTATTAGGAAAATAAAAATAAATACGAATCTATTATATTAAAATCTGACTGCCTGTTTGCATTTCGCAATTACTCCTTTCAGGTTGACGGATACAACGCGATTTATTTAACACTGGTTATCATTGATCCGAGGATGTCATAAACTCTCAGAATTTTAAAAAATGATTTAAATTCCGAGATTTCTTTTTCTTTTTTTGTAAATTTTAACGAAGTTTCTCTAAAAATGGCAACTAAATTATTCCATTTTTGTGGATAAAAAAGAAGAAATAAAACGGATTAATATATTTTTTCTCATTAAAACTGAAAAAAAGTACTTATTTTCAATATTCAATAGATGGTGAAAGAAAAAAAAATCTTTATTACAGTAAAATTTTTGAAAAATAAAAACGTATTTTCACATATTCAAACTTCATGAATCAATTTATTCTGGAGAACAAAAATCATCTGTCAACATATTTTCATTTAGAAATAAAGATTTTTTTCAGGAATAGATTAAATCAAGGAGGCAAATTTAAGCTCCTTGCATTTAGGCCTACAATTATTGCTCCCTATTCACAAGAATTGAATTTAATGAAAAAGAATATACTATTTCCATTATGTTTGAAGGATGCTATTAAAACGTTTCACAAACGCGTTAAAATAAAATAGTTTATCAGGTAAACTCGACATATGTTTTTACACAATTCGCCGATTTCCACGATTTTATTTGGCCCGCCTTTTTTATTGGTTCCAGTTTCCTTTTCGTGATTATTAGTCACAAAATTTCACTTTTTTAAAAATTAGTATTGTCAAGGCCTCCATAACATAGAATTACGGTATTGTCTCCTATGGAATGTGATAAAGAGTTAGTTAATTATTTACGTTTTCTAATTATCGGGAATGAAATATTTTGCATAATTAATGCATTTATGCTTCTTTTAATGATACGTGAACGAAGTCACGGGTAACAGCTAGTTAGTTATATATTAATTCCACGTTACATATAATACTGTGACAGAAATGCATGAAACAACTTTACATTATCTGAAAACGTTCAGTATTTAGTCCAATTTAAGTTATTTCAATCAGAGACGAGAATAAAACGAAGAGGTGCAACTTATAGGAGCTATCTGTTTTCGTTAATTCGCTGTTCTTTTCCTTTAAAAAATGGTCCCAAAATGTTTTACACATGGGAACAACCCGTACATTAGTGTACTCAATAACACTATAGGATATTTTGTGTTATCTATTATATTTTTTTTATTGCAAAGTTATTTAGATTCCCATAAAGTTCCTTTGACCCATGCACGTTTAATGTGAGTCCAGGCTTCACTTTCAAAAAATATTTCAGTACTTTGTGTTTTATAGAGTAGTGTATACAGGAATTTTGTTTGTAAAGCTATAAGCTGAAAATGCTAAATATAATATATAATGTAACAAAAATATCAGAAATATAAAAAATAATGTTATTTTTTCCTTTTTTATCGCTGGATTAAAATCCAATGACATGGAAATAAATCACCTGGTTTATATTAGAAATTAAAGATACAGTGTGTGGCGTTGCGCTTCAATTTCGTTTTACTTCCTGGTGTTGAACCACGCAAGCAAACCTTCGCTGTCAAAACATTGTTGTTTAAGTGAAAATAATTCAGCAGAGAATAAACATTACATATTGTATAGAATTGTAAATTAGTCGTTGGGGGCCACCGTAATACTTACCCATCATGGATATGCATAATATAAAATATGAAATTAAAACCTGTATAAACTATTTTTAAAATGCATTGCAATTCGAATAAAATCCTGGCTTGATAGCGTTATAAAGTTTAAATGCTCTATTACTCAATTGTGTAAAAGAAACATCCTTATAACTCTAAAAATGATAATCCTATTAACTAACAGTTTACTGCGTCGGATTAAGCGTCTCTTTACTAATTAAAATATATCTTGGAATTGAAATTTGAATGAAATACAGGGTCATGAAAAATCGAAGAGTGTGGTAAATGTGATTACAAATATCTCGGCAACTAATTTTCCGATCGACTTCATCCTTAATGCAAAATTGATTTTTTGTTATTGTATTTTATATACACTCTTTAAAAAAACAGTTTCGAAAATTTTTATATACCTTTTATAACCTCTTTATAACCTTTATATCTCTCAAATATTTCGAGAGTCCAAAAAAAAAATAGTTCCAGATAATCGAGGTTACTGAAATTCAATAAGCTTCTTCCCATTATTACATACTAAGTACATACAAAATTTCACGTCTCTATCTCAATTTGTTAGGGAGATAGAGCGTTTACAGACACACAGACAGACGGACGACAAATTTGTTTTTCAAAAAATATGTTTTTCGGAAGCTCCAGTGTCTAAAACCTGTAAATCCATCAATTTTTTTTTTTTTTTTTTTGATTTTCAAAACGATTACAAGTTTTGCCCTATACTACCTATGATAGGTAAGTAAAAAGTGCGAAACACGTAATATGTTTCAAAAAGTGTACGGTAATGACGCATTATCACGTTCTCGCATATTTGAATGGTTTCGACGTTTTCGTGATGGTCTGGAAAGCGTCGAAGATGACTTTCAAAGTTGTTTTAAAGAATTGTGCAGCCGCGCAATAAAGTGTATTACGTCAGACGGAACTTACTTCGAAACGTGTATTAAACAGTTACGTATTGTACAGTCATATTTCAGAAGTTTTTCCATCGGTCCTAGAAATTAATAGCCACAACTTGTATTTTAATTTTGTGTTATAACTTCAAAATATCCATAAAGAATAAGATATTTTCAATAACAGATCCTGTTCTTTTTTAAATCTGTGTTAAACGATTTATGGAATCACATTATATCACATATTACTATTAAAATAACATTTGATATGAAGAAAAAAGTTTAAATTTTTTAAACAAATTATTGTGATATGGAAATATATCTTTTTTGAAAGACAATTTTTATATTTTTTGAAATTTAAAAACACCTATGTATTTTGAAAAAAAGTATGAGTATGCATTACATGATTTCAAAATTTTATGAAAACATTTCTTCATCCTACAACCACTCTATACTGTCCCATGAGATAAATAAGCTAGTTTTATTTTTATTTTTTTTGCTTTTCAAAAAGTAGAAACAAAATATTATGAAGGAGCTATCCGTTACGTAAATTTCTGTCATCCTCGACTTTTAACCCTTCAATGAATTTTCCTGTGTGATAGTAAAAATATTTTGTTCTATAAAATATTTTATAAAAGATGACTTAAGTTGCATTCTGTTGCACAGATCTATGCACTGGAGAAAGAAATTCCATGAATATTTCTGGAAGTAATATAATATATCTACTGCAGTAAAAAATAAATTAAAGAATGTTTTATTTTTCTAAAATATTTATTATTTTAATTTGAAGTAAATATTTTTGCTGTTTTTCTGTATTGTTAGATATACAGGGTGATTTTTTTTTAAAGTTGTGAAAGTAAAACCTTATAACAATAGAACCAGTGATCCAAATGACCAAAAATTTCACCAGTATGCTCCCAAAGCAATGGGGATTTTTTTGGCTTGGTTAAAAAAAAACTTAAAATCGCACCGACAGATGGTGCTGTACATGCAGTAAAGTCGGGACACGAACTTGTGCCCGGCACACGCACATTCGCGGTAAAAAGGTGAAGTATGCACACCTCGTGTTCATTATTCTACGGTTGGGTTGGGTTGATTATTGACGGCCAATTATCTACACTAGGGATATAGGCCCGGGGGGAGTGCCCTTCGTGGGGGTCTTTCTAAGGGAACCTAACCCGTATTTACGCATGGATAAATCCACGGCTCGAAGAAAACCACGAAAACTCCGAACGATTAGGCCGACGGGCGCGATTGGGATCGAACCCAGCACCTCCCGTCTACCAGCTTCGAGAGCACAACCTCTCAGCCACTGGTGGGGCTCATTATTCTACGGAAATCCTCGCAATGACTGAGCCATTGACGGACCTTGCGTTGTTAGTGAAGCTGTATTATAAGAATAATGACAGCGCAACAACTGCTCTTAGGGGATTTTGTAAGAATTTAAGAAAAGGTCCAATGTCGACAGAGGGCCTATGGAAGATGGTTTACCGTCCATTGTTTTCCTCCCACAGACGATATTCTTTGTTTCTGCTACCTTACAGCGCCATCTGTCGGTGCGATTTTAAGTTTTTTTTTAACCATACCTAAAAATCCCCATTGCTTTGGGAGCATACTAGTGAAATTTAAGGTCATTTGGATCAGTGGTTCTTTTGTTATAGTGTTTTACTTTCACAACTTTAAAAAAAATCACCCTGTATATAACGTTTTTTAAATCATATTTTATACATTTTTCTATTTCTATTTAGAAATTTTTGAATCTTAGACGAAAATATTGTTTCTATCAATATATTTCTTTTAATAACTCAATAAGAAAATAAAGTATGTATGAAATATTTCTATATCTAAATAATTTCTTAAATTCGCTGTCGCACATATCATTCATATAAAGAAATGATTTGTGTGCAACACATTATTATTTATCGTTAAAGTATATAGGATATGTAATAGTATGTTGAAACATTGCTATACAATGTTAAAATTTGTATGATATATAAAGGCACTTAAAAGTTAATTAGTTTTATATAAGTATTATAGTCATATAAGTTCATCCCATATATTTGTAATTAAGTCATTTATGTTTAAAGTGATTAACGGTTATTTAGATTGAGAGCGCAGGCTCGGCAATGTTTCACTAACCAATAAAGTAGTACGGCACTTAAGTAATCTTTAAAAATAATCCTTAGATGAAACTCTTATAAAAATAAGAATCTGCTGGTATTAAAACTTTTGTATTTTAGAAAATGACATCAATTTCAGTATTAGGTTTCGTTATAAATTGCAGATAACTACAAGAGTGCTATTTAATCTCTTCTCGGGAAACGAAAAATATTTTTTTTCGTTCAATGGGATTGTGAATTTTCATGCGATATTTATCATTAAATTTCAGTAAATAATATCTAGATTGGGAAACAATGCTTTATATCATTATATTTTCCAAAAATGTGAACTTTTTATTACGAATAACTATCTTAACTTATTTATAAATACATTTACAAACGTGTGTTATTCAAAAAACTGTTCAGATCAAAGTTAAAGATTTTTTTTACAACCGCAACCATTAAATAATCATATTTTAAATACATCCTGAAGTAATAAATACGTCGTTTGACAGAGTAGTCAAACATTGAAAGAGAATTGAAAAATAATGATGACTAATTTTTTAAAGATATTAAATGAATGGATTCAAAGAATCTGAAAGGTATTTATAATTTTTTCTTTAATAGTTTTATTTTCTTGGTGCAAACTAAAAAAAAATTAATATTTCTATTTAAGAGTAAAATGATTTATTATTAAATTTTCAGGAAAGAAATAATAGCTTGCACAATATTTTTTTTTTATATTCTTATATTTCCGTAAAATATTAATCTCATTAAGAAAAGCTGTCATAAATCATGCAAAGATGTTTAAAAATGTTTATTACGCAAAACATTTTATGGCCAAGTTTAAAGAAAATTTTTACAACCACAGCCATTAAATAACCATTTCTTAAATAGATTCCAAAGACGTAAAAGGTACTTTAAAACAAATTATTTTCTCAGCATATTCCAGCACTTATGAGTTGAATTGTATAATAATGATAATTGTAATGCTTAAAATGTTAGTTTAATGGAATAAAAGAAAGTAAAAAGCTCTTAAAACATAAGAAAGCAAAACAAATAATGATATATTGTGACGTTTACATAATCATTATTTTTTTGGAAATTGTTACATTCCCTTTTCAATGAACCACAGACAGAAAATATACCACTAGTAAAACTTTTTAAACTGTATTTCTGATATAGAAATTATATGCTATAATGAAAATTGGAAGCTATATATATATGTGTATATATATATTAAGTCATAAATATACGAATATATTTTTCACTGCGTGCAAGATAATATTCACCAAACTCAGTTGAACATTTTTTTTAATACTAAAGCAGAATATAATTAAAATGATCTAATAACAAACAAATATTATATATTTTTCAAACGATAAATGAAAAGTTTCATAAGCTTCGCAAATTGGAAAATGGTTTAAAGCAAATAATATTAAAAGTTAAAATTTGATGGATGCCCAATTAGTGGGTTTCAATACAGACTCCGTCAAAAGAAATCGTACTCGGATTTTTGTCAATAACTTTATTTCTACTTATTTTTTATTTGAAATTTTAAAGTCAAAATAAAGCTTGGAATATGTATAAAATTAAAAAAAAAATTTCGAAGAGTTCACCTCTTATGTAATAACCATTTCAAGTCTTGAAACAACTAATAACCTCAATAAAAGTGGCTGGCTGAAAGTTTTCTAGCACTTGTTGAATTGCCTGTTCTGATTCATCGAGATTTAATTGTGCATTTCGATAGCATTTATCCTTCAGATATACCTAGAGTGAATAATCACATGGATTGAGGTCAGGGGAATATGGTGGCTACTGAACATCACGTCCATATCGGACTTCGAAACTCAGCATGATATCTCTGTCATGAAATCGTTCTTGAATAATACTGTGGCTTTCTTGAGAACGGTGAGGGGCTAATCCATCTTCCATAAACCGTGGTTCATCTTTTTTGGGTCATGGAAGCAATTAATGTGTGTTTTCCTTTCCATGTTCATGAAGCATCCAACTGTACATTTCTGAAATTATTGCGTTTCTGTAAATGTATGTTGCTAATGCTTTTTTGAGCAGATGGCTATACAGGCATGCTTTTTGTCGATGTTGCGGCTTTTCAAGAAACGCATGACTGTTTTCTCTTAACCAGACCATTTTTCTAATTATTAATGTGCCTGGTCAGATGAAAGTTAGCCTCATTATTAAACAAAATGTTTGGAAGCGGGATTTTGTTACTTCGCTATAGATGAAGAACCCTCTTAGCTAAAACAAATTTTACTTGGCATTTGAAATCAAATTGATTAAAATAATTTTATGATCAATATGGACAATTAGTCACAAAATGAATAATTATGAATAAAAATATTTCGGTCTGAAATGTAGCATCCATTTTTACATTCTATTGTATTTTAAAAGTCAACATATATCGTATTCTTAAACTGTACCTTTTATTATACTGTATTTCTTTAATGATGTAAACTGGTATATATATATATGTATATATATTTAACCAAGCAGAAATAATTTTGCAGAAAAAAAAGGAAATCCAATTATTTTTAGGAGAAATAAATACACAATGAATGTCAAACTGAGACAGGTTTCAATTGACATTCCGCAGCTGCAGAAAATTAAATAAATAAACAAAAAGAAGTTACCAACTGGATTTTAGACCTACCACTCCTTTCCTAAACTATAAGGATTTTTATGAAAGAAATCATCAACATCATCAACTTACCGCAGTTTAACTAGCAATACGTTATTTGGGAGTGGCGGAAAAAAAAATTATCCAATGGTGAGGGCGGGACTTAAAATTTTCATACAGGTCAAGAAGGTCAAGGAATGATGAAGTCCCAGGGAGACAAATATTTACATACAGACCTTCCATACCCCCTAGGGAAAAGCCGGGACCGATGTAAAAAAATAATACAAATTCATTCATTCCGCACTAGAATTTCTTTTGAGTAAGAAAAAAATTATCTTGGCTGGCATTATTAAAAAGACAATGCAACGAGAATTCGACATTGAACCAAACCAATGAATGCAAAGCCTCCGAGCTTGGTACGCAAATCAACGCTTGTGTCAAGACCCGCTGTCCAAAGGCTCTGATACCTATGTAAGTTCACTGTCAATAAGCCCTGTTACCGATGCAAGTCCACTGTCCAAAAGCTATGTTCGAGATTCAACTCCACTATTCAAAGGTTCTGTTCCCGAAGAAAAGCAAATATCTGGAAATATAAGCAGAACCCATTCTGTATGAACGCTTCGTGCTAAGTAGACGTGTCAAGACCCGCTATCCAAAGGTTCTGTGCCCGATGCAAGACACTATCTAAAGACTTTTTTCCAGATGCAAATAGATTAAGTAGAAGTAGTAGTGAACTCTACGCTGTGTGAATGGTTTGTGACTCTTAGATAAGTCGAGGTTTTACTAAACAAATAAGAGGACATTACATATACTAATTAATGATGCATACTAGTAATACACCATAATTCACATGGTTTCAGAATAGCATGTGGTGAGTGATATTTATTTATCATTATTTTTTTCTGGCTACATTGATTGTCTTTATAATTTTTATAAGCTTAAAAGCTGAAGTCAGTTAGTTATTATAATAATCAGGTTTTATTTTTGTAATATCTATTTTTTGATTAATTAAAAATTTGCATATGTGGTTATGTTTTTATTTTTCTGTGTTGTGATTCATTTAATAACGAATTTTTATTAACTGCTCACTAAATTTTAAATAATTAAATAAATAGTAATTCAACTCCTATAGTTTGTTTTTTATCTTGTTATTATACAACAGTCGTATTAAATTATCAAAATATAACTTTAATCCTTTTTCAAAATAAATTGCAGGAAAATTCTGTATGTACGAGTTCAATCGGTAAAATATCACGAACTTATTAGTTCTTAGAGTCTTATCTCATTTTATATAGTGTTTCACAACGTCGTTTTTAAGATAAGGCATAAAATGCACTCTATTCGTCTCGCTTCGTTGTCTGTCCATCACAGAGCCAGTTCTCAGAAACTGTATAATTTTCAGATATGAAATTTTGTGTACTTACAGCTGAATACCTACTATGAAGCTGAAAATTATAAAATAAAAAAAATCGTATGATTTTAATATAGATAGATAAAAAACCAAAAATCTAACAGCCGTTTCTTATAAAATTTAAACATTTTTGTTATAGCAGTTGCCAACAATTAAAAATCCACAATAACATTATTTCTACAATAATTAATTTTCTGTTGAAAGATTTCCACGTGAAGAATGAAAATGAAATAAAAAGTTTCACCAATTGAAAAAATGATTAATATGACGTCATATTTGTAATAAAACGGAAATTTTCAAACATTTTTCAATAATACAAGGAGTATGAGTATGTGTAAGTACAGAAAATATGTTAATATGACGTTATGAGACAATTAAAAAGAAAATTAAGCAGACGTTATATTCGAAGTTTAACGGACTTTTTCAAATGTTTGAGAATAATTCAAAGAGAGTATCAATGTGAGTAATAAAGAAAGCAATTAGATATGACGTCAGCAAGGGATTATAACGTCATATGAGTTTGAGGAACATATTGAATCATGATAAAAACACGATTATGGAAATATTGGCATATTTTAACATTTTGAAGGTCTCTATACAACATGTTTAATTTTGAAAATTGCTTTCTTTTTAATATCGCATTTAGTCCACATGGCAGATATTATTATGAAAGACCGCTATCTGACCTGTTCAGATATTCCAAAAAACGAGAAAAATAGACCGGTAAATTTTTACTTTATAAAAAAAACAAGACTCTTGGTTTTATTTTTTGTTCTTTTTTGGCTGGGGGGGGGGAATGAAATTTATTTGGATTTATTAAAGAAATGATAAAGTGTTTTGAAAGGAATATTAAACGAAACCCTTTGTGCGATCTTCGATCACACTTACCAACTTGTTCAATTGTTTATTTTGGCTCCCTCAAATTTTGGTACAACGATTTATTTGGCGATTAATTATTTTGTGGAATATAAATATAAGAACAAATATGTATATATATTTTTTTTTATTCAGCTTCCTTTATTATCCTCTACAATGCCTATAAATGTAGAAAAAAAACTAAATTATTGTTTTGAAATGAAATATTTACATTTTGTCTATTTCATTTGTACAACCAAAATCTGGATTGAAATTCTTTGAGAAAAGAAAAATAATATTATTGTTTATTACCCTCTATAACTGCTATTATATTACACTTTACAAAATAAAAACCTTTGAACTATTTATAGAAAAACTAATCAGCAAATTCTTTTGATGTCGAAATATTCCCAAGAAAAGTATTTCATCTTTTCCCCCAGAATAATGCTATTGATTCATAGAGTACATAATCCTCTAATATTTTTCAAGAAGGAAGAAATTCATTGCATTTCATACGAAACACAAAGGTATTTGTAATAGAAAAAAAACTTTTTGCTCTTTATAGTTGAAATATTAAACAGAAAGGTAAAATAGTTCTTATAAATGCAACAGTTACACAACGCATTTACTTAAGCATTTTCCAAAAATTTATATCTAAAAATGCACTATAAAATGCATTATTAATTCTTTTCTCCAGTGCTACAGAAATATAAAAATGTGGCATTTTTTTTAGATGAATTATGAAGTTCGTAGGAATACGAATTTTTATCCTTTCAGTTGGGGCTTAAATTTTTCAGACAAGCAGCGCGTTATATATATTTTGCGCTCGGTAGTCATTACCTAACTAACTTGAGAAGTATTACATACTACGGTTATGAGTTAAAAAGATATATTAAAAAACAATTAAACATATCAGTAGTAAAAGTCGGAGTTTTATTTCGATGCCACTTGTTAGAACAAAATGTCAGGAAAAATAATAAATAAAAATAAATAAATAAATAAAAACATGTTTGTCGTAACATTTGCGGCAGCGCATTTTGCTTTAATGTTAATAAAAAAATATTTTCTTTATATTGTACTTATAGTTAATTTTGCTCTATATTAATACATTTCAAAATAAATTTATTATTGCTGACTTTTTATAGCCAGCCATCATTTTTTAAGCTACTTTTTTTATTTACCGTAACTGTAACATCATTATCTCAACTAATGAATATTATTGTTATTATTATCATTATTTTTATTAACAATAGTAGCTACCTTATCTATACTACATTCAAATGAGATTTTTTTCAAAACAAGATAAATATCGTATAGACAGCGGAAATAGCAATTTATTATAAATATATCATATATTCTAATACGAGCAAATCTTGTGGGTGGTTATATATATATATATATATATATATATATATATATATATATATATATATATATATGCAAAAATTATCTTAAAAACGGCTCTAACGATTTTGACGAAATTTCGTATCCTACCGTTTTGGGGCACCACAAAACCATTGGGCTAAGTCACATGCTCGAGAAAATTCGATTAGTGGGTCATTTTGGGTCATTTTGGGTCATGGTCTAGCTAATTGTATCTGAAAAACGGTTCAAACGATTTTGACGAAATTT
The DNA here is from genome assembly GCA_963931845.1 of Maratus michaelseni. Classification (NCBI taxonomy): domain Eukaryota; kingdom Metazoa; phylum Arthropoda; class Arachnida; order Araneae; family Salticidae; genus Maratus; species Maratus michaelseni. Next base: position 193,963,181 of record OZ007593.1, on the reverse strand, counting down.
TCTATCCGACCATTTTCGAGCATGAGAAGTCAATTGGGTTGGGTCACATGTTCGAGAACTTTCGATTAGTGGGTCATTTTGGGGTCAACGCGGATCAAATTAATTTTATCTAAAAAACGGCTCTAACGATTTTGATTAAATTTTGTGTCCTACGAGTTTCGAGCACGATAAAAGCATTGGACTAGGTCGCATGTCCGAGAAAATTCGATTAGTGGGTCATTTCTGGGTCATTGTGGGTCAAAATCTAAAAAGCGGCCCAATTTACACTAAATTTTGCATCCAATGGTTTTCGGGCACGAGAAGACTGTTGGGCTAGGTCACATGTTCGAGAAAATTCAATTACTGGGTCATTTTGGGTCATTTTGGGTCATGGTCAAGCTAATTGTATCAAAAAAACGGTTCAAACGATTTTGACGAAATTTTGTATCCGACCATTTTCGGGCAGGAGAAGTCAATTGGGCTGGGTCACATGTTCGAGAACTTTCGATTAGTGGGTCATTTCTGGGTTATTGTGGGTCAATATCTAAAAAGCGGCTCAATTTACACTAAATTTTGCATCCTATGGTTTTCCGGCACGAGAAGACTGTTGGGCTAAGTCACAAGTTCTCGAAAATTCAATTAGTGGGTCATTTTGGTCATGGATCATGATATTTGAACTCAAATTTAATTTTGACCGAGCATAGCTCGGTCTTCCCTGCTCGTATATAATTCGGTAAAAAGGGAATCGATTGTTTTAAAACAAATTAATAAATGTATGCAAACATACCTGATGCACACTTCCGACACACAAATCTTATGTTAAATATTTGTGATTGCAACATATTATTATTATATATTACATAAACTATAGAAGTACAGTGGAATTTTTTATACTTTGTAATTACTTCATTTAATGTTTAGTATTTGTTGCACGCAAAAAAAAATCGTGGAAAAAATAATTTTTTATAGATTTTTTATTTTTTTTGTTTAAATGTAAAGGAAATGTTTTGCAAATTATGGTCGTTCTACTCATTTTTTAATGCGTTTTAAAATTGGTTAAATATTTAGCTGCAAGAATGAAATATGTGAATTAAATTATTCATACAGAATATGCAAGCACAATGCTACTCTGTATAACTACTGAGTTAGAAAATCTTTTAAATTTGAGTAAATATGTTTCTGAGTTATCCATTCTATTTGTTCTGAAAGTTGTAGACAGTTTTATCTATTCACTCTTTAGATATATTTTCATATGTAGTAAAAAGTAGATTTGTTTTAATCATAAATAATTATATAATAAATAAACTGAATTTTTTTACATGTGATAGCAGCCTTTTCGAAAAATGTTTTCACAAACTAAATAATGTTAAATGTAGTACGAAACGCACAGCAAAAGTTTGTTTCAGTAAAAAAATGTTTTTTATTAAGAGGGAAAATTTTGAACACAGAGGTAAATTTTATATATGCAACAAAGACACAAGCCGTTTGCGTATACAATATTTTGAATAAATGACAATACTGTTAAATTTTTTTAACACCTTAAGTAATGGATTTTTTAAATTTTTACTATTATTTTCATGCTATAGAAATATAAAAAATCAGAAAAAAATTGGATGACTTGGAGGTACAAGTATTGCTTTTGTTTCTATAATTTGTAACCATTAAAACAATAAACACCTGTATTTCGGAGATTCCTTGAAATGCAGATACAGGGAAAATTTCCCTTAGTTCCTTGCAATAATTTGGACATACCTATTGGACAAAAAACCTAATCACTCACTGTAATCGACTCATTGTTACGAAACATATTTCAAAGTATGGCTCATTATTACCAAATATTAGCGTAATATGATCGTTATTCTCACCTTTAGAAATGTAATCAGATACCAATTTTCGTAATAATTTTTATATGTACTTTTTATACTTTGTTTTTCAGCTTTGTATTCTGAATAATATTTTTGAATTATGAAGGCTATTAATATTGACTTCTACCACACTATCATTTCTTTAACTTTTTTCCGCGTTAACAAAAGAATTATCGCCTTATTTCTGTTAGGTAGCTTTCAATACAAAAAAGTATAAAGCTACCTGTTGCAGACGTTCGGAGGAAAGCAGTTCCGGAAAATTTCGATATATTTTCACCGATCATGACCCCCAGACCCTAAAAACCACCCTCCGTTCAAATGTTGATTTATATATTTTATATATATATATATATATATATATATATATATATATATGACCTATAAGCTCACCAATGTCTCGACCGAGTTCGTTGGCCAGCTTGGTCCGCCATCTTGTTTCAAGATGGCGGCCACATAAAAATGTAATAAATAATTAAAACTAAAATAAATATGCAAAAAAGTTAAAAATTCATATTTATTTTTTAATTACGTGTTAGGCCTGGATACAAGAATTCCAGAGCATTTTTCGGTTTACCTCTATCTTAAAAAATGGCTGAGATAGAGCAGTTTGAAATTCTAGGGTGGCTGACATTTTGAAACAAAACAGCACATTAACGCGATTACTCGCAAATTATTTTCTTTCATTGTTGTAATAATTTTCCCAATCATACGCATAAAACTATATATTCATATCCGTTAGCGCCATATTCTCGACATAATTGGCGATATTTGGCGAAATATCGCCTGTTTTCGTGTAACATTAGCTAAAATTTTAAAACGAAGATAGAGGAAAGCTACCTTTTCCTCCCGGTACAGGCCGGAAGGAATTTTTTTATATGTTATCAGCTCTAATAAATATTTAACTGTATGAATAAAATATGTTAATTACATTTGACGTGCAGATTATTCAAACAAAAGTTTCTCTGTTTAACTGCTGAATTATAAATGAGCTTAAAATTTGAGCAGGTGTATTGCCGGTGTATTCACTCTAATGCAGTTTTGGAAGATTTAGAAAATTTCATCCCTTCTCTCTTTAGATTTATTCTATCACGCAGAAATACATATGTTTGTTTCATGCATAAATAATGATCTGATGAGGGAACAAAATTTAATACATGTGATGGCACACTTTTGGGAAAATAATTTTACGTTAAATATAGATTTCTGAATAATGTAGAAAGCGCAGATAAATCGTTTTACATTGAATGGAATACGCATGAAATAGTATACAGTCGTAGAAATATCCAGGCTCTTTCAGTTATGAACAATTTAGAAAATTTTATGTTTATTCGCTTTAGATACACTCTATCATGTAGAAACGTATCGGTTTAGAGAAATTTTTACATGTCTATATGCCGTGTGTTTGGAAAAATACTTTCGCCATCTGAAAAATGTTAAATTTGCATCAAAACACAGAGCGAAAGTTTGTTCAACTAAAAAATTTGTTGTTCCGAAGAAGGAAAAGCCCTACCAGTGGCTGAGAGGTTCTGCTCTCGAAGCTGGTAGACGAGAGGTGCTGGGTTCGATCCCAATCGCGCCTGTCGGCCTAATCGTTTGGAGTTTTCGTGGTTTTCTTCGAGCCGTGGATTTATCCATGCGTAAATACGGGTTAGGTTGGTTCCCTTAGAAAGACCCCCACGAAGGGCACTCCCCCCGGGCCTATATCCCAAGTGTAGATAATTGGCCGTCAATAATCAACCCAACCCAACCCGAAGAAGGAAAATATAAATAAAAATCGAGCTAAATATTGTAGATGTAAGAATGACAAAACACGTACTCTTTATATATACCTTTTACATTTGTTTTTTCAACTTTGCTCTCTAATACATTTGAGCATAAAAACTATTAATATTGACTTTTACCATACTATACTTTCATTTACGAATTTACTTCCATTAACTAAATAATTAGGGAACATTTATTCTATTTTTGATGTGTTCTCAGCTTCAATAAATAGGTATTTAAGTGTACGAATAAAATATGTTTATTAAATTATTCATACGGAGTTAGCAACTAAAATTTATATGCACTGAAAAAAATAATTGGTTCTCAAAATTGAGTAAAAAGTACTCAATTTTAAATACATCACATACTCAAAATAACTGCGATTCAAAAGTTCTAAAAATTGAGAAACACGTGTACTTATATCTGATTCGATGGATGTGTTCAAAGATGAACCGTTATGTACTCACTTCAGATCTCAAGGATGCATTCAAATCTGAATTGCGATGCATTTACTTTTGATCATCTGAATGTATTCAAATATGAACTCCGTGTGCTCTCTGTTAAATATCCAATACATTCTTTTTTTCATATTTTATGTAGTCAGCAGTACCTTCTTTAAATATTAAATTTATGTAAATATTAAATTATACACAATATTTTAAAATAATCTAAAGTTCTTGAAAACAGTGCTCTATTTAGGTTGTAAAAGTATGAAGTAAAACAAGATGGCGTCCAAGAGTTGCCGATTAGTAACACCTGGAAAACCAAAATTGATGTAATAAAAATATGGGGTAAAAGACAATTAATAAAACACTTTCAAAACGAAAATAAGTTACATGGAAGAAAATATTTCCTTCTTAAAGGAGTTCTGCCCCGAAACCCCTCCCCTTTACAGATTAAAGTAAAAATGTACTGATATTGTTGTCCCGCTCAAAAATATTAGCAATGAACATTTAATTGATTATTTATTTCGGAATAAATAGCAAAATTATTATCAAGAAACCCAAATCAAACATTTGTATGACAAGAGCGCTGTTTTCAAGTATTTTTAAATTATTTAAAATACTGTCGTAATTTAATATTTACAGAAGGTATAGCTGATTACATAAAATAAGAAAAATATGTATTGAATATTGAACAGTGAGCACTTACTTTCAAAGTTGTCAGAGGAATCTTGAATCTAATTTTCTTTTCACAAACATCCATGTCATCCAGAGTACATTCCGGAGCAAATGCATATGAATATACGAAAAAAACGAAGTGCTCATAACAATAACTCAATGTAACCTTACACATTATAATGGAATCACAAGATATAGTTCCTTCCGAGGAATAAAAATGGAATATTATTCCCTCATTTCTATATTTACAGATTATATTGCATTGTTTTCCTATTAATGAACATATTTTATGGCGCCAAGAATGAAATAAATCATTACAAAGTACAAAATTATCGTTTTGCTTGAGTTTGATAACGTGTGATGTTTCAAAACTGAGAAAGAATAGTGTTGTAATTGTGAATTAATTTCCTATTGCATCATCCAAAACCCCCTTTTCTTCTCAAAGTTTTGAAACATAAAAAGCATCTACTTAATGTAGAGGTAGGAATGTGCTCTGATTAGCTGAAAAGAGACAATGAAACTGACGCATGCGCGCAACATTATGTTTTTCTTCTCTCCTGTAACTGTTATTGAATATTTTTTATTAGAACTTTAGTTTGAACTCTAAGTTTTAGTTTAGTTTAGTTTTTATGATTATGATATTTTGAGAGCGTGTTGCTCAATTAGAAAGCTGTATATAATAATCTGTGTTTTTTCGAAGAAAGTGAAGTATTAATGTGAAGTATATATGTGAAGTATTAATTAAATCGTGATGTCTTCTAATATCCTGAATTTATTTGAGTCAATAGTGTATTCATGCTGAAAAAGGATTTAGATTTTTGAAATATAATGAGCATTGAAGAACCGGAGCACCGATGTCCCACTTTGGAACTTAGAGGTAAGAAAGTTTGTTTCTTTCTAATTTTATTAGAAATCAATTACATTAAAATTGATTATTTATATGTCGGCAGCTTAGACTGCATTTTAATCTAGGCAGTCGGAGTTGCCACAAATAGGATCATTTTTGTTCCAAATACACTCAATTCTATATGAGTACATCGATTTACTTACTTTTGAGTACTTCAATTTTTTCAGTGTGGTTAACTTCTGATTCATAAATTAGCTTAAAATTAGAACAAAAGTAATCACTCTATTGCAGTTTTGGAATATTCTAAAAATGTTATCTCTTTTCACGTTAGGTGTATTTTCTAATGTAGAAATGCATCTGTTTGTTTCATCAACAAATAATGATCTGATAGAGCGTTAGATTGAATGGTACTAATAGTTATGAAATATTACATTATCGGAATATGAAACATTAAATTTCCGCAGACGTATCCACGCTCTTTCAGTCATGAAAAATTAGACAATTGTATGTTTTATTTCTTTAGATACATTCTGACATGGAAGAAATACATTGGTTTACAGAATTTTTTATATGTAATATCATCTAATCGGAAAAAGGTTTTCACCATCTAAGAAATGTAAAATTTACATCAAAACACAGACCAAAATTTATTCCACTATAAAATTTCCTGCTCTGAAGTAGGAAAAAGTCGGAAAACAGCTACTGACTAGAATGACAAAATACGTTTTCATATATTTTTAACAAAAAATGGCAATACTGTCAGACTTCCTAAAACACGTCAACATTATTTTAATGTTTACTATAATTTCTAATTGCTGCAGAACTATAAAAATTCAGCAATATTTTCATTGATGATTTATTTTGCCGAGAATATATGTACATATATATATATATTCAGGGTGCAAAATGTTATCAATCGCCAACCTTTAATTTTTACAACCGTTGTTTGTAGACATATAGTTCCAATTACAAAAGCGTTTAAAATGAGGTAAATATTCATGTTGGGGCGTTACTTAAAGTAAAAAATCAATTTTATACAAAATACGAAACCTAACTTTTTATACGGTCTCCCGGTCCCTATAGTTATATTTAGTAAATGTTTGCACATATCATATCAAATACAACAGAGAAAGTTTGACTTCTGTTCGACAAAAAATGACACAGTTATTAAATTTTAAAGTTTGAGATTTTTTCACACGATTTTGTCTTTCATTAAGGAATCAGTTAAAAAATGAATTAGAGTAATTCGAGATCAAAATCAGGGCTGAATGTCTTTTTTACGGCAAAAGTACCTTTAGCTGGTATCGCTAAATCGGTGTATCACCAAAGAGGATTATTTCATCTAAACAATTGAGCTGATTTTGAGAGGTCGTATACAAAGCGAAGAATGGCATATTGAAATTAAACAGAAAAATAAATATTCATTTATTATCATATTAGAAAACGATCTACTGTAAAAAATGAATACACCAAATACCGGAATCTACAAAAGATACTCAAAGTACTCTCAAAGTACTCTCCATTGGTGGCAATGCACAACTGAATGCAAGACAGTAGTGAGTCCTGGACACGTTGGAGCATAGCAGGTGTAACTCTGCGACAAGCAAGGATGATGCGCTGCTTCAGATCAACCAGAGCAGTAGCCTAAGTCACATACACCTGTGCCTTGATGTATACCCGGAGGTAGAAGTCCATGGGAGTCAAGTCCATTGATCGTGGTGGCCACTCTACTGGACCAACATATCCAATGATCTGTTGACCGAATTCGTTGGACAGATACGCACGGACGTTTGATGCTTTATGCGGAGGGGCCCCATCATTTTGAAACCACACCCGGCATGCATTTCGTAGAGGCAGCTCATCATATCAGTCACGTACCGTGTGTTTTAGTAGGTTCAAGTACAGTTCGTCTGTTAGGGTTCCATCGTAGAAGATGGGTCCAAAAATCTGAGTTCCTCATATACCGCACCAGACGTTCGTTGACCAGCGTACCCAGGGCCTAATCTGACCCTGGCAGTACAAATCTTGGCAGTATCTTGGCAGTACTAATCTGACCCGTTAGGGTTCCATCGAAGAAGATGTGTCCAACAAACTGAGTTCCCCATATACCGCTGCACACGTTTGTTGATCAGCGTACCTGGTGTCGTACTGTGCCGGCGATTTGAGGTTTTTCCAGAGACCATGAATGCCCATTTTGCACGTTCACAATGCCACTGCACGTAAACGTTGCCTCATCTGTCCACAGAATGTCACAAAGGAACGATGGATTTTTCTCTATAGTGTTAAGCATGTAATTACAGTATTCAAACCATCTTTCGTGGTCACCAAACATCAATGCTTGCACCAGTGTTGGGCGATATGGATGCGCGACATGTGCATGTAATAACTGCAAGACACGCTGACGCGTGTATCCACATGCCTTGCTTATTTCCGCCGTGCTCATTTGTGGATTTAAATGGGCAAATGCCAGCACTTCCTCCGGCGTCACTCGAAAATTAGAGCTTGCACGTCTATTTGTTCTGGATCGTGGTGCAACAGAACCGGTCTCTCTAATACGCTGCAATGCATCAGTTATTGTTTCAAGCGTTGGATGTCGATCTCTATTAAAACGCTCTGAATAAACCCTCACAGCCGCTCTGGCATTCCTTTGACATTCACCATAAATAAGTATCATTTCGGTATTTTGCGTGTGCATATAGCCTGCCATCAAAATCTCTGCGCTGACTAGCATGTCGACTGCTAGTGGCTCGTGTTTTATCCCGAACGCGTTGTGCTGCGATACTATTGTAATTTGCATAATCTCGATTTTCATGCTCGTTATATTTAGTAGTATAATTTTTTAGTGAGTATATTTTATTTTACTGATGTCGCTTCTATTGTTCGTTTTTGAAAACCGTGCCTAGCACTCTGGGACGATTCTATAATCGAAAGGGGTGCTACACTTATAGGAGTATTTTCTAGTTGGCGTTCTCTTGTAGGCGGTCACTAAGATTGCCACTCAGTCAAACGCAGCTAAACAATTTCGACTCTACCCTATTTTGATAAAATCAAAACAGACTGGACGCATTCGCAAAAGAGCGGAAGATTTTATTTTCCGATAACAAACAATAAGTACTCTCAGTGTTGAATTAAGACACTTTGCTCCGGCAGGGGGACATTATAGAGTTCCGGGGAGAAATTGCACTTTTTGACCATTGAAAAAACAAAAACTCACATTTTTCGGGAGGGTCATGTCATTGATCAGGGGGGAAGTGGGGGAATGTCCCTCACGGGCCAACCCCTGAATTAAACACTACTTAATTTGACTACCGGTTAAAGGTGGTTTCGCCTGCTATACTCCAACGTATCCAGGACTCAGTACTGCCATGCATTCAAATGTGCATCGCCACCAATGGAGAACACTTCGAGCAGTATCCCCTGCAGATTATCGGTATTTGATGTATTCATTTTTTAAAGGAGATCGTTTTCTAAAATGATAATAAATTGATATTTATTTTTCTGTTTAATTTCAATTATTCACTCTTTGCTTTGTATACGACCCCTCAAATTCAGCTCAAAATTTTAGATGAAATAACCCTCTTTGGTGGTACACCGATTTAGACATACTGGCTAAAGGTAGTTTTGCCGTAAAAAGTACATTGCAACCTGCTGTCGAACTCGAATTACTCTAATTCATTTTTTAACTGACCCCTGAATGAAAGACAAAATCATTTGAAAAAATCTCAAACTTTGAAAATTATTAATTGTGTCAATTTTTGTCGAACAGAAAGTCAAACTTTATATGTTGTATTTGTTATGATATGTGCAAACATTTACTAAATATAACTATAGGGACCCGGGGACAGTATAAAAAATTAGATTTCGTAATTTTCATAAAATTGATTTTTTACTTTAATTCACCCCACAACCTGAATATTAACCTCATTTTAAACACTTTTGTAATTGGAACTATATCTCTACAACGAATGGTTGTGTGTATATATATATATATATATATATATATGTGTGTGTGTGTGTAACAAACAACAACAACAACAAAAAAGAAAACATACTCTTTATACATGCTTTTTGTATTTGTTTTTCCGGCATTGCACTCTGACTAACACTTTTTAGTATGAATAATATTATTTTTTACTGTTACCACGCTATATTTTAATTTACATTTTTTTTCCTTTATCTAACAAATATTTCCATTAGCTAAAGGACTATGGGCACATTTTTTTTTTCAATTTTGTATGTGTTTTCAGCTTTAATAAATATTTAACTAAATGAATAACATATGTTTATTAAATTATCAATACGGATTATGCAAATAAAAGTTTCTATGTTTGACTACTGAATTATAAATTATTTTTAAATTTGAACAAATGTATTCACTGTATTGCAGTTTAGACGATTCTAAAGATATTCTCTCCATTTACGTTAGATGTTTTATATAATGTAGAAATGCATCTATTTCTTTCATCCATAAATAATGATCTGATGAGTGAACAAAATTTATTACATGTGATAGCAGTCTTTTGGGGAAATCTTCCAGCATCTAAATAAAGTTAAAAATATATTTCTAAATAATGAATACCATGAATAGAAGTAGTTGTTATGAAATAACATATATTTTGAAATATGAATAACAATTAACAGATTATAAATATTGTTAAAAAACATAATTAAATATAATTACAAAGTTTGTTATTTTTAAAAGAGCAGAAAATTATAACTATTCGTTAGGTATATTTTTTAAAATCTGAAAATGCTCAGTAATGAAAAAGATCTGTTTTCTGCTTTAAATAAGTTTTTTTCATTTTATCTGTTATTTCTTAATTAATGTGAATGAATTTTTTTCATATTTAAAAAATTTCAACTTTTTAAGGTACATTAAAAAATTGCTTTTTGCTATAACGAGTGAAAACTTCACCGCAAACTTTTTTATTAACTGACTTCCAACGAAGGATGTTAGACAGTTTGTTTACATATATTATACTATTCTATCAATGTCAAGCAACACTTTTTAACGAACGAGCAAATTTGAATATTTATTCTATTCTCTCCATTTACGTTAGATGTTTTATATAATGTGGAAATGCATCTATCTCTTTCATCCATAAATAATGATCTGATCTTTTGGGAAAAATATTCCAGCATCTAAATAAAGTTAAAAATATATTTCTAAATAATGTAGAAAATGCAGTTAAAGCGCTTTGCAATGAATAGAAGTAGTTGTTTTGAAACAACATATATTTTGAAATATGAATAACAATTAACATATTATAAATATTGTTAAAAATATACTTAAATATAGTTAAAACTTTGTTATTTTTATAAGAGCAGAAAATTATAATTATTCGTTAGGTATATTTTTAAAAATCTGAAAATGCTTAATCATGAAACAGACCTGTTTCCTGTTTTAAATACATTTTTTTTCATTAAAGCTATTATTTCTTAATTGATGTGAATAAAATTTATTCATCTTTTAAAAATCTGAACTTTTCAAGATACATTAAAAAAATTACTTTTTGCTATAACGAGTGAAAACTTCTGCATTTCACCAGAAACTTTTTTATTAACTGACTTCCAACGAAGGCAGTTGGACAGTTGGTTTGCATATATTCTATTCTATGAATGTCAAGCAAAACTTTTTAACGAACGAGCAAATTTCAATATTTTATTTTCGTTGGAAAAGCAGTTTTCTGCAGATGGATACATTTTCATGCCAATAGGTCATATTGTATGCTTTATGTCTGTCTGCTTTCTGTTATTTTTTTATTTTATTTATAGGCAATAATAGACTTTAAAACAATTCACCAATCGTCACAATTTTTGTTTATGGTGAAACTTTACACTTTACATTTTAAAAATAGTCTATGTTTCAATTGTCGAATATCTACTGAAATTTTTGTCAATTCTTTTTTTTTTTTCAATTCGAAGATGTAAAGCACATCTATGACTTCAAGAATAGTAGAAACAGTATACTGCAATTAAAACAATTATATGTTGGATATTTGATGAGATATTTGATGAGAATATTTGATGAGGCATTTGTATGAAATAATTTATAACTCCGCATGCGTATTTATAAATTGTTTCATACCAATGCCAATATCTCATCATATATTCAATATACTTATTTTTTAATTGCAGTATACTGTTTCTACTGTTCTTGAAGTTAACCCATTAAGCGCCAAGTCTCCCATTTTGGGAGCCTTTGTTAAGATTTTTTTTCTCCACAAGTAATTAAGACACATACATTTTATATTACTTTTATTGAATATTGAAGTACTTAGCATGGTTGGAATTTTTTTCAAAAAGTTTGTAATTTAAATTCTATTTTTTAAAATTTTTCAAATTTAAGGAAAATTGACTATATTTACTTCATAAGAAAAAAAATCACTAAAAATAATTAATTCGACGGCGAAAGTTTCGAAACATTGAATATGAAAAAAAAAAATAGTTATTTTTTTAAATCATAACAAACATAGATCAAGAAAAATAATTTAAAAGGGTTTTACAGTTGTTTATTTAGAAAGGTCCCAAAATGGGAGACTTGGCCCTTTCTGACTAGCAAAATAAAGTCTTCACGCCTTTTCCATGAATACATCTGTTGACCTCTCTGCTGTTTATTCTTTACTGTTGAAGGTCAGGCTCTTTTGTTATTGAACATAGTAACCCCTCTTTTGTTGCTGAAGTCCAGGTGTTTTTATCAAAACAGTTGATTCTATTCATAACGTTCTGGAGAATGTTCTAGATAAACGTGTGATAAATTCTTGGTCAGCAGTCTAAGCTAGGCGCTCAGTAAGCAAGGTTCATTTTCAATAGAGAAATTTCTGTACTTTTATTTAAAGTGTAAAAATGGCGTCTAAGTTTTTAACTGTGCAGGAAGCCTTAGACTATATGGAAACATTAGATTCGGACGAATTCTCAGCAGATGAGTGTACAATCACTTGTTTGCCACCAAATCCTGATCAGATAACTGATGAGGAAAATTTTAATGAAAATTATTTAGATGAAGTAGAACCAGTGGATGTATGCGGAGAAGTCGAACTTAATTTAAAACGTCGTGAAACACTAGATATTTCAAAGAAGAAAGTAACATATAAAAAGAGGAAGAGGTGTCCAGAAGAAAATTATTTTTCAAGTGATGAAGATGACTGCAACAAAAGTCAAAACCAACAAACAGAGTCCAAAAAATTGACAAAACGGAAAAAAAAGGTTAAAATAAATAAAGCTATTAGGACAAAGAAGGAGAAAGAGACAAAAACGAAAACATATGTTTGGAAAAAAGTCGATAAATTAGATCCAATTAAGTCTGAAAAAACACCAATTTTAGAAGAGATCCATCCTGAGTTAGCAAGTAAAACTCCTTATGAATTATTCAAAATGTATTTTGATTCTGATATCATGAATCTTATTTTAGAAGAAACTTTAAGGTATGCTACGCAAAACAATAATTATACCTTTTCATTATCTGAAAAGTTATTGGAAGTATTTCTCGGAATTCTGTTGTTTAGCGGATATCATTCCTTGCCTCAAGAAGATTTATATTGGAGCAATTCAGAAGATTGTAATCTGCCTTTCATACAAAATGCCATGAGTAGACAGAGATTTAGAGATATAAAGAAGTATCTCCATTTATGTGATAATAATTCTATTGATGGCTCTGACAAGTTGGCCAAAGTTAGATGTTTTATAGAGTTGTTTGGAAAAAAACTGCAGCAATTCGGAACATTTTCTGAATCTTTAAGTATTGATGAGGAAATGATCCCTTATACAGGCAGACATTCTACCAAAATGTATATGCGTGGAAAACCAATAAAATTTGTTTACAAATTATGGATTCTTGCTTCTTCTCAAGGTTATCCATTTAATTTACAAGTTTATGGGGGAAAAGAAACAGCAGCCGAAGACAAAACTCCCCTTGGAACAAGAGTTGTCTTGGATCTAATAGAATGTGTAGAAAACTGTAGAAGACACAAAGTGTATGTTGACAATTTTTTCAACTCTCTGCCATTGCTTAAAGAAATGCGAAGAAGGGAATTCCGTCTAACTGGAACGGTGAGAGAGAACCGACTGCAGAACTGTCCTTTACAAGATAGTAAAGTTTTGGTAAAAAAAGAAAGAGGGACATTTGACTACATTATAACAAAGGATTTAAGTGTAGTAAAATGGAAAGACAATAAAGTTGTATGCTTAGCATCGAATTTTGAATGTATGGAGCCTATGGGGCAAGCAAAGCGTTGGTACCGAAAATCTAAAAAGAAGATTGATTTGCCTCAACCAGGAATAGTTGGATCTTACAATAAAAATATGGGCGGCGTAGATCTTCTTGATCGATTTTTGAGTAGTTACCGACCCAGAATAAAGGGTAAGAAATGGTGGTGGCCATTTTTCACCAACACACTGAACATGGCTGTGGTAGCGGCTTGGAGAATCCATCGTGCGATGAATGGACAAATGTCTCAGTTAACATTTTTACGAGACATTGTGATGGGTTTGATGAAATCAGACAGACTGCAATCGTTGCCAATACCTCAACTTGGACCACACACACACCAGTGAACTGTAACATACGCTTTGATGGTGTAAATCATTTTATCACACAGGCAGGAAAACAATCAAAATGTAAACTTTGTAAAAAGAATACTCGTCTGTGGTGCGAGAAATGTAAGGTAATGCTCCACAAAAATTGCCTAATACCGTTTCATACAAAAATGTAAAAGAAAAAAGATATTAAAAAGGTAAGAACATTTACGAGTTCTTCATTTTATGGCTTGAATATATTTAATATGCAATTAAGGTATTGATAATTAACTTTATTTACCATATACAAATAAATTTGGGGATTTATAACTCGATTTCGAAATATTTTAAAACTAAACATTCAACTCTAAACATTGTGGTGGAGGTTTCTATTTTATTCCTATTAGGCGCCAAGTCTCCCATTTTGGGACTATATCATATCTTCTAACCAAATAAAGATTTCTTAAAAATTTAAACTGCATATGATTAGAGACGTATATTAAACCTAAAAAAATATAAAAATTATAATTTTTGGGATGCGGTTCATATAGCGGCGTTTAATGGGTTAAACATGTTCTTTAAGTTCTCGAATTTCAAGAGCTATTTGTCAACAATTTCAATAGCTATTCGGCAAACCGTGTAAAAAGCGAAAGCATCCGGTCACTGCCCCTTAATTTTTGGATAGCACTGTATATATATTGAATGAGCGATTCCGCCTTGCTTGTCCGACATATTAAACGCCTCAGACATCGCGATCAAGCAATTTGATGTATTTAACTTAATGAAATTTGCTTTTAAATTTCAGATCTTCCTTGATCAGATCTTATATTTCTTCAGGGAATTCCAGAAGAGCCGTCGATTTCACCTGTTCTTCGAGTAACGACCGTTGAACAATGAATGAACTCGAAGCCGCTGCGTCGGTCTGACATAATTAACGCTCTGTCCGCCCCTGGATTCGCTGGTTGCTGTCTTTAACTTATTAAATTTCTTCTCACATCTTCAACAAAATATTACCCGACCGCCCATACTCGCGAAACAGGCAGAATTCCGCATATTCTGGACTGTCCAGAAGGTTAGTAGACCCGAATACAGGAGAACCTAAGTCAAATATATTTTTTATTGTAAATAACTGAGCATTCAAACAATGGATGGGTCCGAGATCGGCTCGCTGGTGCGATGTATTATACGGCGCAGATATTGGTGCTTTTAACTTTCTGAATTTTGGTTTAAATTGTTCCGGTGAGATCCCTCGCGTTTCCGCCCGTTTTTTATTTAGTAACGGTTGTATGTTATACACTATTGATACCGCCGTTATTCGCCGAACAGACGGAATATCGGCCTCTTTAGCCCTCTGAGCGCCGAGCAAGTGGGCAAAATTGTAATGTTGTTTTCTCTGTAATTTATATACTTAAAACGCTAAGCGTTTTCTTTCGACAGTCCAAGAGAACAAACTACTATATGAAATTACACCATTCTTTTTGTTAAATGAAATATGTTTGGCCACAGATTTGTTATTGAACATTCATTTGTTCGAAAATTTAATTAATTAGGCGTAATTTTAAATTAAATGTTTACTTATGTGTATGAAGTCATAAACTCTGCAATCGGATAACATCCACTATTGCGAGGGTAAAAGAGAAATAAATATTAAAGACACGTGGCTTTTAGGGCGAAATTTTTTTAATTTGCAAATTAAATTTCAGTAAAAATATTTATCCGCGTACACTTTATTTTGTAAGCTAATAAAAATTCATAGTTATTGTGACATGACGGGAATATTGTCCATTGGGTTTATTTTATGATTATGCATTATAACATTTTTGATGCCATTTACTCAATATAATTAAATACAAAATATATTTTTATTAGTAAACATTGTGTTTAAGCATAAAAGTAACGTATATAAAGTACGGGTGAAAAGTTTGTGCCGATGAAAGTGACGTTATGCTTAGCTTGAAAAGCATTTTACCATTGATGAAACTAAAGAGAAAAATTTATATAACTGTGGGAACATGACGCAATTTTAATTGAATTTTTCAATTTTTAATTCTAAAGATCAGAATATGAGCCTTTGATTGCTTCATCTT
This sequence comes from Maratus michaelseni, assembly GCA_963931845.1. NCBI lineage: Eukaryota > Metazoa > Arthropoda > Arachnida > Araneae > Salticidae > Maratus > Maratus michaelseni. Next base: position 193,947,004 of record OZ007593.1, on the reverse strand, counting down.
GATTGCATACTTTGTTTACATGTTATCAATTACTTTTTTTATTTATAGGTTAGAAGATTTCATTTTTAATACAGGGTGATTCATAATGAATGGAACAAAAAGAAAACATGATTGTGAACGTTGTAATTAATATATTTAGAAAATTCAAATTTACCTCAAAACTACATTTATTCAAGTTTCTACAGGTGTTCAATATGTGCCCCTCCGGTGAAACGACAAATGTCTACACGGTAATCAAGCTCCTGCCACACTCGTGATAGCATATCCCCTGTGATGGAGTTCAACACTGCAGTTATCCTCTGCTTCATTTCCTCTAAGTCCTGAGGAAGTGGAGGCACAACCACTTTGTCTTTAACGAAGCCCCAGAGAAAAAAAATCACAGGGCGTTAGATCTGGTGGGTTTTGTTTCTTTTCGTCCTGGGCATTTGTTCTTACATAAGTAGCCGGTATCCTGGAACTGCTTCACCCACCTGCTTATGTTATGCCGATGCGGTGGTTCTTTACGAAATTTCGGGCCAAAATGTCTTTGCACAACAGTTACCGAGTAGGTTGTGGCATATTTGAAAGCGCAGTACGCTTTCTCCTGCATGGACGACATTTTGTTTAACAGCGCCTCTAGCGGCGAGTTCATCATTCGATGATTTTTCCTTGTTGCCAAATAAAACTTGTATAATTGTAGTTACAGAATAAATTTGTTTCGGCTGAATAAATCCATTACGGCAGTCTCACTGCGCTATTCTTTTTGGCCCATTCATTATGAATCACCCGGTAGAAAAAATCACAAAAGTAAAGGATTTCAGGAAAAGTAAATTTATTAAAAATAGTTTTATGGTAAAAAAAAAATAAATAAGGATTGTATTTTTTGTTAGAATAAACAATGTAACGCAATTATTTTATAGGAATTATTTTGGTAGATTCATTATAAGTTCATTTAACAGTTCCTTATTAGCGGCAAATTCCTATTTTTTCCACTATGAGTTTCTCTGTCGATGTCAAAAAATGGTAGTCTACTTTTGGACGCCAGTGAAAACACAGTGGCAATTTTTAGAAATGTATAACGGTTGTGACAATAAACGGCTCTATCGCTTTCGCTTACATTACGTTTACATCACTTCTAAATACCTTACAGTTTAAATTCTAATACAATTTTAATTAGAAAAATGTTAGCTTTCGAATGAAATTTATTTTAAAACTGCGTTTTAATTTAACGACTTTTAAATATTTTCAAATCTATCTCAACAATGACAACCAGTTTGTTTCAATAACACTGATAAAAAAGAAATTTTTTCTTGGAAAATTTTAACAGATTTAAGTAACCATATCCTTGAAAATTTAGGAAATATTCACAAAAAGGTGAAGATGGTTTCCGTTCCAGATATATCTGTGTTTAAATATATCAATAAAAGCAGTACTCTTTCACTCCTCCATTCCTGTAGGATATGCTTCAGGGGGAAAAGAAACATATGACACCCTGAATAAACTATGACTTGTGTTGAAGTACAATGATTTTAAGTGGAGAATTTGTGCTAACGTGAAAGTCATTTCTATTTTGCTGGGAATGCAACAAGGTTACACTAAATATTCATGCTGTATCTGCGAATGGGACAGTCGTGCAAAAGAAAAACATTATTATGTACAAACGTGGCCTTCTCGGAAGTCTCTAGAACCTGGTGATAAAAATGTAATTAACCAACCTCTTGTAGCATCAGTGGCTATATTACTCCCACCACTCCATATTAAATTGGGATTGATAAAAATTTTCGTGAAAGCTCTTAATCTGACGGTAAAGCAATTGCGTTTATCCGAAACTTGTTCCCATCAATATTATCGGAGGCCACAATAAAAGAAGACGTATTTGTAAGCCCAGACATTTGGAAAATTATGAAAAATGAACAGTTTGAAAATATTCTTACGACGGTAGAAAAAGAGGCATGGCTTACATTCAAGGACGTTGTGCATAATTTCCTAAGGAATAACAATGCTACAAATTACAAGTGTATATTTCAAAATATGGTAAACAATTTTAAAAAGCTAAATTGTCACATGTCATTAAAGCTCCATTTATTGCACTCTCACATTGAATTTTTCCCAGATAATATGGAAGCAATTAGCGATTAGCATGGTGCAAGATTTCTGCAACAAATTTATGCTATCGAGTCTCGTTATTGATCGCAATGAAATGCAGCAATGCTTGCCGATTATTGTTAGTTCATCAAGAGATAAGATACAGAACATAAATATAATCGCAAAAATAGGTACTAATGTACTCAAATTAATGCACTCAAATTGTGTTCAGCTGCGTAAAATGTGTGGAAAATATGTGGAAAATGTGTATAAACAGTGCAAAATGTGAAAAATAATAATAAAAAAAACCCTGATATATCATAAGATCAGATTATAAATAAGAACTAAACTAAAATCTGTCAAATATATATATATATATATAAATATTTAGTTTTTGGTGAACATAAAATTGATATGTTGAATTTATTGATACGTTGCATCAGAATATTCTAGGAATTGTATTTTATTATTTCTTTAAAGATCCATTGGGTATTTAACTGTATAAGAGGGAAAAGAGACCCGACTGTGATGTAAAAGGGATAATGATCCTGATTATGTAAAGGGACCAAAGAAACCATACAAATAAATTACACTTGAAAACATTAAAAATCTCTATTATCTGCAAATTTATTTATTATTGTAAAAAAAATTCTCCAACTTTACATAAAAATTGATTTCCTTAAAAGAATGGATGCGTTTTAGAAGATACAGATTTGAAACGAACAATGATTAAATAGGACATTCTAAGACTTTTTATTTAAATATTTTAAATTTTTTTCTTTAACGTCGAATTTTGATGGTGCCTTTGGGCAGGTACAATGCACATGCGCATAGGAGCTCATTCGATTGCATTATCACAGGGGGGGATATGTGTGCATTATTTACCATGTTCTTTTATTTACTGAACTACAGTGCAAACTTTCAGAACCTATTCTATTATATCTACCAATCTGTTTAACAGACGTTTAAAAATACAACTTTTGAAATGTTTATAAAAAAGTTATTCTACTCTTTATTTTGATGCTTTATTTGATGTTCGCATTTTTTGTTTATATACCAAGAAAATATTTCATATTTAATCGAGAAGTGTTTATGGACTGAAAGTGATAGAATTATAATCCTCCAACACTTTTTAAAAAAGGAAACTGCTCCATCCATGATAGAAATTCAGTGTAGATGCTTGTCCAAGTAAAAAATGTCCGTAGCTTTAATAAGTGTGATACAGAAAACACATGTCATAGTACAAAATTGATGACACTTACTGCTTTGTGAGTAACGAATTTTAAATATGTTATTTTTAACTACAAGATTTAAATCATTTAAGTCTTTTTATGAACATTTTATTTATTCAAAATCATATTTTAGCTAAATTAAACTAATATGGCTGTACAAACTCTTAAAACAGAAAAAGCACCCTATAACATTTATGCTTTTGTTTGGTATTTGTAAATATATGTTTGGTATGTTAAAGAATTTTAATATTAATACATAATGCATTAAACAATTCAGTTAAACAAAACTTTGTTCTGTTTAACAATTTCATTTATAACTGACATAATCATTTTCTGCCTGCACTAACTCAAGGCCTCACATGCAACTCACATGTGATCGTACAAAATTGATGACATTTACTGCTTTGGAAGTAACGAATTTTTAATATCTTATTTTTAGTTACAAGATTTAAATTACAAATGATTACAAGATTTAAATTACAAATAATTACAAGATTTAAAACAAGATTTTACAAGATTTTACAAGAAGTCTTTTAAAGCGCTTTTTGTTTTTTCAAAATCACATTTTAGCTACATTAAACTAATATGCTAAGTATATAATGTATAATTGCTAAGTAATTATACATTGCATAAATTTTACATTTTTTTAAACCGTGATATAAATTGATGCAGAAAAAAAAATTGGGGGATTGAGTGCAGCAACTGCCGCTGCTCAACGTGTTATCCCATGTTATTTATGTCTGTATCACGGTATTTTTGGAAAGGAACCTTTCACAGGTTCACATGTAAGATTTAATAGTTAGATGCTTATTATATAAAAATTCTATTTTGATTTAAATTTTGTTGCGATCGCTCAATTGAAGGTGTTATTATAATGTGTTTTTTGTGTTGAACATTATATAGCTGTATCTCAGTTTCGCTTCGTTAGAAATGTACAAGATTATGTAAGTCTGGCTATTATTTACAAATATATATGTATTTTTAATTTGAATTATTTTTCCACCGGATATGCTGTTGTGCCATGGTTTTCTTTATTCATTTTATTCCATGTTAAATTAAAAGAAATGTATTAAAATTCGCATCCATAGTTCTTTCTATACAATAGTTTAAATCAATATATTAGAAATATGTAAAAATGTTTATATATATATAATGTTTCGTACTTTCAACTTTATATTTGTTTATTTTTGTTTATAAATCTTACTACCTACTACTGACTCATATGGAAGAATAAAGAAATACGAATAATTATTCCACCTTCATCAAAAAAGCATTCTGCGTATGATATATTGCTCTTTCAAATTTAGTAATGAATAATGATATCATTTAGAGTGACTTTTATGACACATTGATTCAATCTATTTAACCTTCCTACCCTGAATGGGTCTAATCGACCCGTTTGAATAATTGATTTCATTCGATTCGAACCAGAAAAATTTTCATAAAGTAAGTTAAATAAATGATCAACATAACTAAGTAAAATAAATATCTTAAATAGTTTTAAATAAAAATTTTGGTGTGAAATCTTTTTATCAAGGTTGAGTAAAATTTCAACAAGGTAGGAAGGTTAAGTTGTAGCGCTAATTTTGTTCGATATATTATATACGTATGCATTATAAAATAGAGAAAAGTACTAATATTTACTGAAATATTGTGTATTTGAAGGTATGTATAATAACAGCGGGTCTACCAATGCCAGTGTTGGTGCATATAAATAAGTCAAAAAGTTCAGGTAGCAAAAATATTTCACATTGAAACGTACTTTGGTATTAAAAAAAAAAACCTATTTCATTTCATAAAATTAAATTCTTAATGCGCATTTATTTATCGTTAAAGTGTTGGTATAGTATAAAACAATATGTGCATACTTATTACTCCTAAAAAAAATATTTTATCATCCATTTAGACTATTCACATCCATCCACGGTGATGTAGATTAAATTAACTTGATATAAAGTTTTGATTAGGATTAAGTAATTTACTTGTTCCTTACAAAATTTTTAGATATTTCAATTTCATTATTTTTTTTATTGTTTCAAATGTTTCATTGCAGGCTAAAATATTCATTATATACAATTTGGAAATACATTTATCTTGAAAGCCGCTAAAAACAGATTTTCCTCCTCAGTGACAATATTATTTTTATTATAAAACTTTAGAAATTGTAAGAAGAAAGAAAAGACTTATCAGGCTATTTCCTTTACTCTGTTATACTATCAAAGGAGCTAAAAGAAAAATTAAAAATGCAATAACAAATATTAAACATTAAATCACCCTTCACGACCAACCCATCTGTCAATCTAATGTCTACTGAAATATTGTGTATTTGAAGGTATTTATAATCACAGTGGGTCTACCACCGCCAGTGTTGGTGTATACAAATAAGTAAAAAAGGTCAGGTAGCAAAAATATTTCACATTGAAACGTACTTCGATATTTAAAAGAAAAACCTATTTCATTTCATAAAATTAAATTCTTAATGCGCATTTATTTATCCTTAAAGTCTAGGTATAGTATAAAACAATATGCGTACACTTATTACTCCTAAAAAATATTTTATCATCCATTTAGACTATTCACATCCATCCACGGTGATTTAGATTAAATTAACTTGATATAAAGTTTTGATTAGGGTTAAGTAATTTACATGCTCCTTACAAAACTTTTAGACATTTCAATTTCATTATTTTTTTTATTGTTTCAAATGTTTCATTGCAGGTTAAAATATTCATCATATACAACTTGGAGATACATTTATCTCGAAAGCCGCTAAAAACAGATTTTCCTCCTCAATGACAATATTTTTTTATTGTAAAACTTTAGAAATTGTAAGAAGGAAGAAAATACTTATTAGGCTATTTTCATTACTCTGTTATAATATCAAAGAAGCTAAAAGAAAAATTAAAAATGCAATAACAAATATTAAACATAAAATCACCCTTCACGACCAACCCATCTGTCAATCTTCTTAATTTCTGTTAACGCCCGATGATTACAGAAAAATTTCCTTTCATTTTCTTAATTGTCCCTAAATGACGTAAAATTATAGAAAAATGTGTCCATTCAATGCTTAGAGTTACAATTCTATTCTGAGAATCTATTTAAAGCTTAACGTTAATGTATTTTTTTAATATAATTTAGAATAACATTTCTTGAAGATTTGGTGACAATGTATCTGTACAGAAGTTAAATAATCTTATTTTAGAAATAAATAGAAAACATCCAATCTTAAGATATTATGAAGTGATTTATACTTCCGTTGCTTTGATAAAAAAAAATATAGAGATAAAGAGACAAGGATTTTTATTAAAACACTTATCCGCTACTGATACATATTGAATTTTAAATATTTCGCAAAACATTTTATTCCCTATTTGTGAGAAATTAAAGAAAGATATTAATGACCAAATTAAGATATTTATTAATTCGTTTTAACGTTTAAGGTTAAGAAAGGCCTTTTTCTTTTATCAGTGAAACCATCGGCTACAATATAACTTTTGTATTGCTCCTTTAATTCGTCAATTTTGTTACATTGAAAACATTTGTGAACGTTACGTTCTGAATAAATTTACGGGCTGTCATCTGTGTTTTTTTTTATTACGTTTATAAAAGTAAGACAAATGTGGATATATATATATATGTTACTTTTAATTTGGCAGATAAGAAATTGATAAGTTTACTAATGCAATAACAATTATGCTTTAAAATACTTATAATTCAAACAAATCTTACATAAAAAACAAATAGCATGTGAACGTTGTTGAAAATACAACCTTTGTCTAAGTCTCTATAAATATTGATCTATACCTTCCATAAATAATAAAATAAAAATAAAACATGGAAATATTTTTTGGCATTTTTTTAGATGAGATGAAGAATCATGAACCATTTGTTTTGTAACTCTTGATATAATTAATATGATGCGTCCAAAAATATCAGATTACAAACGACGTTGATTTCAATAACGTATCATTCCACATAACTAAAAGAAATGTGGGATGCTGTACCACACCATTTTTGATTTTCCCCATACTTTATATGCAGAAAACTATTTCGACAAAAAATTAAAATCCATAAAAAAAAAGTAATCCCATTTTTAATTTTAGCCAAAAGCTACGATTTTCAAATATCCTTCATATATATATATATATATATATATATATATATATATATTAATTAGTAAAGATAATGGAAAAATGTATTAAAATAGATCTGAAATCTTCGTAACTGGTACTATTAAATAATAAAATTGACATTGGATTTTTTTAAAAATTGAGGACTTTAAAATAGACTGAAATATTAGTCCTAATGCCAGTTTTTGAAAAAAATATATATCGTGAAGGGAAAAATATAACAGTATGTATTTTTTACATTGTTATTACTTCCTCCGAACTTATCCAGAAGAAAAAAAATAAGATGATATCGCCTTTTCTCTCTCTTTTCGTCTGAATTATAACAATTTAAATGTAGAAAATGTTTCAAAATAAACATTTTCGACAACTTGTAGTTCCAAATATTGAAATGGTATTCACATGTGATTCAACAAGGAAGATGTTCTTAATCTACTGCTATAATTTTTAAGTCTTTTTCGGTTTTTACATATAGTCTATGATATACACAGTTGTGAAATTTCAGAAATTGCAGCTAGATACGAATAAAAAGTTAATTTAGAAACAAGAAACACTTTATTGATTAAATTTTCAAGGACTTAATTAAAAAAAAATTCTGGAATTCACTGTACTTATAAATAACTAAACGCAGATAATTAATTTAATAAAAAGTTTCTTGTTTCCAAGTTTGCTTTTCCTTAGTGGCTCTCTGCATTGAATGAATATATATTGAATAGCGATTTAAAATATACGTGACATTTTGCTATTTAATGTTGTGTTAATAAACGTGATTTGCACGCAGATTCATATCTAATAGTAATTCATACAGAAACATTGAACCACAATTTTCACAATTAAACTTCTTCTACTTAAGGTGCCTGACTACGTACGGAGCATTTTTTTCCATAAAAGCTATTTAATTATTTTTTGAACTTATTTTTATTAAAATTGTGACTAGAAACTCTGATAATAAGGAAAAAATATTTCTTTCATTGATGAAATTTTGGTAAATGGGGGATTTTGTGGTAAAATTTAGTAAAATTTGACCCAATACGCAAAACACGCTACAGAAAAATATATTGTATGTATCATAATTTCCTTTTTACACTTCATACTTATGACATTGGTGAAGGCAATGAACTAAAATCTACCAGATATTTTAAATGTTTCAAAACTTATAGCATATCGCACCTTTTTACATGTTGATTTTCTTAAAATTCATCTATGTCTTTCCACGAAAACATCCATAAAACAAAAAATATTTATTCTAAAATTAAATCTGTAGTTCATTGCCTTCACAATAGTATAAGCAACATGTATTTTAAATTTCATAGTGATATTCTAATAACTTTTTGAGAAATCATGTTTTGCGTATGGAATTTTCACCAAAAATTACATTTTCCAAAAAATGCATTTAAAGTTGAGATTTATGTTTTACTACAAGAATTTACACAGTAATATGCATCTAAACTTCACTGTTTTTATGAGCCATACTCTTTTTTTAAGTACGGAGCCTTTGTTTATTTCTAGAAGGCCATAGTTGTGCCTCCCCCTCCCAGTTAGTACCTTTAAATAGTGTTTCCGGTCCTTTAAACAGTACTTCCGGTTTGAGTAACAGCTGTTGAGTAGTTTAAAAACCGCTACAACTCTAGTTCTATTTGTCATACAATAAAAATAAATACAGTTTTGGAAAGATAAAAAGTTGGGTTTTAATAAAATGTAATAAAACCATTTTGGCAATTTTGGTCGAAAACCACTTTTTAAACGTAGTCAGATACCTTAACGATAAAATTAAATATATTTGAAGTATTCAATTTTAAGATTTTATTGTTCTTATAATTAACATAACTAATTTAAACGTTACACAAAATTGTGTGAAATTTAGGCATTTTTTTGTTTTTTGTTAACAGACTTTTTAAATTTTACAAAGAGACGTTATTCGTAAATTGGTAAAAACTAATTTTATCATTTTTAATTAAAAATAAGAAATATAAAAATAAAATTGAACGGGGAATTGTAATGTTGTAAATTTAAAAAAAAAGTCAATTTTAAATATTATTAAGTAGAGAAATATATGAAATGGATTGTAGGTTTATGATAGCAATGTTTAAACATAGTTAACTCAAAAGTATGTTTCAAAATATTTTATAAAATTAAAGAAAACTTTCCAAACAACCTGGAATTTCTTATACCACATTGTTTGTTCTTTACCACACAATTATGCTGTAAGACTGATCAGACGAATAAATATATTTCTCTGCTAAAGAGTAAACTTGAAATCATTCGGAATTCAGATTGATTAGGATATCGTTTTCAGCTTTATTTTTAATTTGTAATGTTATTCAATGCGTCGTCCAGTCAAATCAATGTTTGAATTTTTAACCACCGTAAAAAATAAACTTACGCATTATATTTAACATTTCTGTTCAAATGATCTTCATTACATTGTTGAATTTTTTCATGGGTGGAATTATTTTATTTTTGGAAGTTAATAAGATATATTTGAAGCTTTATCTAGAATAATTATTACATTAAAATTGTTGCTAATTAACTTTGCCTGACTTTTTTCAAAACTATTTCATATCTTATTTTTTTTCGCGAATTTACGCATGACTTTAAAGACATTTTAACTTCTTTCTTTCAACTATATTAAATAAGCTTTTAAGTTATTGATCATTTCTGAACATTAACCAATTATATCCCTTTCATTTTAATTTCTCAAACACAATCAATATTTTGTGGGATACACGGATTGTATATAAAATTGCAGCATTATGTTTTGCAAAAATTATATGCTAAATTTCTCTACTTAGTTGTTAGATCACCAAATCTAAACTTCTTTCGTTCAACCTATAACGAAGACATAGTAAATAAAAGTACTATTTATATATGTTGAATATTCATAACAAAGTAGATATGATATATAGATTTTCATATGCCAAAATCATTTATAAATACACTATTTAAATTATTTAACGTACAGTGACATTTTTCTTAATGTATCCATTCAAAATATGTATACACATATAATATAAAATAAGACTGATACGTAATTGTATAAATAAAATTATATGTTTTTTATATAAATATTTCAAGTTAAAAGACAATCCTTAATTCGATAAGAAACATACTTTTAATTTTTTTTTTCAATTTTTGTAATAATACATACATTTTCTAGGGATTTTATATTCGTTTTCAAATAATATATACACATAAAGAATTTAAATGCGCATGCATTACACAATCCTCAAAAATATACAAAAGAGCTTATTTATGTTAAGCCTATCATCTCTCATGAGATAAATTAATTTGAATTTTTTAAATAAGATGATTTATTTTGTACCTAGTTACATAACATTCATCTTATTTAACATTGAATAATCTGTTCAATGCAATTTTATTTATTTTGAAAACTTTACTCATGCAATGAAATATTATGTTATTGAGGTTCTTAAATTACGCTTCACTGTGCTATTTTATACACAGTATCGATGAATATTTTTACTTTGTTTAATTTTTCTCATGTGTACCAACAGTGTTGTGCTCATGTTTGACGTTCCATCTCGTGCTACGAGGTTGTAACCTCGCCATATAAGCGTGCGAGAATGTTAGACTGAATGTCGTCCGGATGGCTTAAATGGTAAAGCACTTGGTGTGGTATACCAAGGGATTCGGGATTGATTACCGGTCTGGACATTTTTTCACTCTATTGGCTGTATGCTGTTTACTAAAGTGATAATTCACATCCTTTGTATTGTATTAATTTACAGTGTAAGTTCAGTTCAGCTGAAGATTTAATTAGTATAAGCTGATATTATCATATATTTCGCCTAACTCCACGAATAAAATTTAATTCATTTGCTAAAATAATGGTGACCTTTATATAAGATTTAAAGTATGTTTCAATACAAAAGGAATATGATCACTTCTTAAACAATAAACAGAAAATTTTCAAAAAGACAAAATAGCCTTTAAAAAAAAAATCAAGTTTGAAATAAAACTTTCAAGGAACTTTTATTACATTAGATACCTTCAGAAGAGTATTTCAATAAAGAGTAACAAAAACAGTCAATGTATTTAGTATGTTTATGAATATTTTATTTTAAACAGCTTTGGAAATATATCTTTCAAAATATTTTCATTCTATATTTAAGTTTCATTCTATATTAAAGTTTCAACGTTTTCTTTTGAGCATCTATAAAAAAAAAAATCTAAATTTCTTATCAAATTGTGAAATGTAACTATTTAAATATACTTTCATTTCCATAGTATTGTTATTGAGATTCCTACAACTTGCCTTTTTAAAGTTTTTTTTTTTTTCTTTTTTTTTTTTTTTTTATGGATATGGATTTTAAATGACAATTTTAGCCATTGAAAAACATTTTTTAATAGAAATTATGTTTTTCTAATAAATACTGAAGTACTTTTTTCCTGTAAATAATTGCAAACAATAAAGTGTAAACAATGTTAATGAATATTTTGCGTATTTTATGAATAATGCTCATGCAGGATCGCATCAATAAAAGATTTTTTATGATTAATGTTTATTTTCATTAACTTTATTAGAAACTCTTCTCGTCGAATGGCGAAATATTAACATTAGTATTTTTAAGTTGCTGAAGAAACTTTGACTGATATATACCATGATCACCTTATATAACACTATGAAATACAGAATGCTTAAATTGCGTTTAAGTTCTCCTATTTCTTAGACGTAAATAGAGTTTATTATAAATATTGTATGGTATGAGATGTAAAGTTGACTTTAAAAATTGTTTCATGCTACAATTTTTTTTATATAAACTTTCCTAAATTATTTTATTTCTGAGACAAATATATTAGTTTACTTGATAGAATTAGTGACAATAAAAAAATTGCAATAAATTTGTATCTCTTTATTTCACGTCATTCTAATGACATTTGGAAAAAAAAAATATTTGACAAAGTTATCGCTAAACTTTTTTTCTCAGATATATTATTGAACGAGTAATTCGTATATGCATATATATATATATACTGGTTTTGACGAAAATGGCTAAAAAGGACTCGGATGAAAACGGTGGTATGTTTGTTTGATGGTCCTATATATCGACATATCACACGGTGTCATATCCGAGGAAATTCGTTTTCAGGTGTTAATCTCTCTTCACACCGGAAAAAAATACTACAGTAAACGTTAAACATGACCAAGAACTGCCAAAAACTGAAAATAAATATAAAAATATTGTATGCAGTATATGGTATATGGTATAAAAATTTTAAAAAAATGTGCTATTTATTATGTTATACCCCTGTCTGGACAATGTTTCCACATTTGTTTTAAAAGAAGTATTGATAGTAGACTATTTTTGCATAAAAAGTGAATAATATTAAAGTAAGCGCTTTGTGTGCAAATTACCTACATTTTTTACTCATATTATATATTGCATAAGTACATTGCATAAGTACATATTGTATGAAGTCATGTTGCATATTGAATGTTCCCAAGAAAATCTGTGTATTCCAATTTTGCAATAATTATATATTTTTTATGGATGTAAAAATTTTTATATTCCAGGTTTGGATTAATTCTATGTAAAATTTCCAAATGTGCATTAGTGTTGTGTATTTCCTACAACAATGCATTATTCTATTTTCAAGCACCCCTATTCCACCAATATGTTTTGCCTCCCTCATAGAGGAAGGAGGAGTAAAAAATATTTCACACATTTTGTTATTCCGACATTATTAAATAATAAATTAAAAACCAAATATACAGGTTCTTAAAATTTAAATCAAGACAAAATTCACAATACATGTTTAATATTCATAGTTACTTAAATAAAAATAAAATGCAAAAAACCTTTAAAAATTTTAATATTTTACTGATCTTTTGAAGGTTTATACAGCTATCTTGATGGAGAATGAAAACTACAGGTTTCCTTAAATGAAATATACAGTTTTTGACAAGTTTTATACAGGTTCATTTCAGAAAATTACCGTCTCCAAATTGTCTTCAATGACTTAGCACATTTTCTTGAAATAACTTCAGGATATTTTGCAGGAAAAGGAAAACTGCTTTTCACGCACGAAATATGAAGGATTTACTTGATATTTTCATGAAGTTTTATTACACCGCACTTTGGTATCTAACTTTCATTTAAATAACTTACTTGCAGGCAGGGTTAAAAAGAGGGCCTGGCAACAGTGGGAAGTATTTTTGTAGCCTCTATAGTCCTTAAGGACCTACCCTCATTAATTTCAGAATGAGGCATTGAAGACATTGGCACTACAGAACGAACTCGAGGTAGGACATAATTTTATGCATGTGGTTTGCACTGTTTTTAAAAATAGATTGAATTTAAACGTGAAATACAATATACGAAGGGTTTTCTGTAAGAAACTCCTGTGAAAGACGAGTTAAAGAAATATATCAACATAAAAAACAATACAGAAATTTAACAATTAATATTATATAGAATACTCAAAAATAAATTTCTACTAGCGTTTTTCAATAAGAAGAATTAAAGAAATACTAAAGTTTCTTAGGGCGGGGGCAGTAAGAAGTTCTTGGAGGAACCTGCCTTTTTATACATTAAACAGATCATAAAATGTTAACTCTTTGAGAGACGGAATGCACGGGGAGAATCTCTCCTCCCCCGATAAACCTGAATTCAAGACTGTGCTGAACCCGTGTGTAACATACATTTTAAACACATAAATGTAATAAGAAAGCTAGAACTAAACTGAGCTGCCATGGAAGATTTACGGGAAAACCCCTGCCCCAAGGAACATTCTCAGTTCCCTATTTCTCTTAGTGTTTAATTATTTTTTTTACACTTACTCGAAAGGAATAAATTTTATTATATCTTATTCACAGAAAAAGAAAATAAGGTTAATTAAATTTCAAATTTCAAAATTATATTTGATTTTTAATATCTTAATAGAGGTGAAGTTAAACAAATATTAATACTTATTACAAAAGAAAATTGCATATTTGAGCCTTGTAACATTACAAAGAAATTTATTTATAATATTGTTTGTTTGATGTTGATTCTACTTCGCAAATGTATCCAGATTGTTGTCAACCAAATTAACGATTTCTAAAAGTTTTTGCAAACATTTTCAAATGTTTTTTGTCAAAAGATTTACAAAATAAAATTATTTTATATTCAATGAACTTAAAATTATTTTTATCAAAATTGTTACAGGAAGCAAGAAAGTGGTAGATAGAACACATACCGAAAAAAAATGAGAAAGGGTTGAGAATTTAACTTAAATTTTATATTGGTTGGTTGCACATTTGTATATCGTTTTTTTATAACTTTTCAGATAATGCTCCTGGTTTTAGACAAGGGAAAGTTTTTAATTATATATAAAAATACTTTTCATGATAAATAGCGTGCGAAATATTTTAGTCTTGCTCTGAGAACCGCACCAAATAGGGTTGCTCGTGAGCGTAAAACCGTTGTTTGCGAATAGCTCAAAACATTGTTTGCGAATAGTTCAAAACTTTGTTTGCGATTAAGTCTTGTCTTTGTTCGTGAAAAATCTCTAGTAAGATGGATTGTACAATTTCTGAATTACCAAATAATGAAGAAACTGTGATGAATGTTTCAAGAAAAAAAATAATAATATTCAATAAACTTTAAATTCTTTATATCAAAATTGTTACAGGAAGCAGTAATTACGCGATAGATAGAACATATATCGGAAAAAATGAGAAAGAGTAGAGGATTCAACTTAAATTTTATATTGATTGGTTGCACTTTTTGTATATCGTTGTCTTAAAACTTTTCAAACACTGGTTTTATACAATGAAAAGTTTTAAATTATATATAAAAATACTTTTCATGATTCATAACGTGCCAAATACACTATATTGCCAAAGGTGACCGGTCACTTGCGATTTTAGACGTTTTGTTAACTGTCTAGAAAAATACAAGAGGAATTATTCTGAAAGTGCAGGTGTGTATACAATATAGTATAGGTTATATATTTCCGCGAAGATTTTTTCACGAAACCCAATAGGGGACTACCAACAAATTGAAAAAGAACGAATATGTTTTGGATAACCCTGTAAAAACTAATGTAGCAAATCCATTCAAACTCGAGATTATTAATAAGTGGCTTATTGTAATATATTGTGTTCATTTTTATAAGGATAGGATGTATACTGGTAGAGAAATTAAGGTTTTTATAAAAACAGTCCCAAATTTCGCCTAGTTTTTTGCTTATAATTTGCAGAGTTCTTAATATAAAAAAAGTTCTTTTCAGAAAATATCACAAACAACATTGTACATAATACTTTGTAATCAGAATTAAAAAATAATAAAAATTGGATGAAAAATGAGCAGGTTTACTAAAAAATGTTTCACTGCGAATGCGCGAATGCAATCAAAATATAATATGCATAATGTATTAGCTAAGTATACAGAGCAACTTTTGTAAAAATCTCAAAATCACAGCTTGAAAATTCAGAAAATTATCGTCAATAGAATAAGCTCGAAATCCGTTGTTCCCAAAAAGAAGCAAAAAGATGAGGGGTTGTGTCAAATATCTGTTGATTAGAGCCAAGATAGCGTACACAATATTGCACATACTACTATATTTGGATACAACCCCTCATATTTTTGTTTCCTTTTGGGAACAAGGGATTTCGAGCTCATTCTATCGACGATAATTTTCAGAATTTTCAAGCTATGATTTTGAGACTTTCACAAAAGTTGCTCTATATACTTAGCTAATACATTATGCATATTATAGTTTGATTGCTTTCGCGCATGCGCAGTGAAACCTTTTTTAGTAAACCTGCTCATTTTTCCTCCAATTATTATTATTTTTTAATTCTGATTACAGAGTATTATGTCCAATGTTGTTTGTCATATTTTCTGAAAAGGACTTTTTTTTTATATTAAGAACTGCAAATTATAAGCAAAAAACTAGGCAAAGTTTGGGACTGTTTTTATAAAAACCTTAATTTCTCCACGAGTATACATGCTATCCTCATAAAAATGAACACAGAATATTACAATAAGCCATTTATTAATAATCTCGGGTTTAAGCGCCTTTGCTACATTAGTTTTTACAGGGTAATCCAAAATATATTCGTTCTTTTTCAATTTGTTGACAGTCCCCTATGGGGTTTCGTGAAAAAATCTTCGCGAAAATATATAACCTATACTATACTGTTTACACACCTGTAGTTTCAGGTTAATTCCTCATGTATTTTTCTAGATAGTTAACAAAACGTCTAAAATCGCAAGTGGCCGGTCACCTTTGGCAATATAGTGTATATTAGTCTTGCTCTGAGAACCGCACCAAATAGAGTTGCTCGTGAGCGTAAAACCGTTGTGTGTGAATAGTTCAAATCATTGTTTGCGAATAGTTCAAAACAATGTTTGCGATTAGGTCTCGGCTTTTTTTGTGAAAAATCTCTAGTAAGATGGATTGTACAATTTCTGAATTACCAAATAATGAAGAAACTGTGATGAATGTTTCAAGTAAAAATAATAATGCAGAATGTTACATTTTTATAAAATCATCCGATAAAGCTGAATTTTGGTTTAACGCAAAATCTATATGATTTTGTAACGTTCGTTCATGGCGGGGAAAAGATTGAGAATGAAAAAAAGGGTTGGAAGCGACGCACATTTCTATACTGAATGTCGTCAGATTTATTTACCTGTGGTGCCCGGAACTGACTTCAATTGAGATTTGTGAGCTACAGATCGAGCTGAACCACAACACAACTGTTGATTGGAATAATTACATTAGGGAGGTATGTGCCAACATATGACAGCTCTGTAAATATTTTCAGAATGCAAACTCTGTGGAACGATCACAGCACAAATCATATGACAACTGTCATAGAATGAAGTCTATCACGTTGCGCATCTTCGGGGACACACATGTGCATGGCAATCAGGGTTCTCGCTGACTTTTGACTATTGTAGACAATTTGGCTAATCAGAAATAAAAACAGTATCCAAATGAACAAAAAATATATTTGTAAAATAGATTCGTTATGAAACACCGAAAATTGGATCTTTAAAATTTAATGTACCTTTTTTTCAATTTGTTCTAAGAAAACGTAATTTTTGTAACTGCTTATTGATCAGTTATTCATTTAAAATCAGTTATATTCTATAGAAACTATTATAAATAAGTTCATTCTAAATATCTTAAGCAAAAAAAAAATATATAATCGATTTTTTAATTGATTTTAAAAACAAATCGATTTAATCCATATAAATTTCCAACCCAAGTTAACTCAGAACTTTAAGTTATTACATTCAACTAATTCTGAAAAACTGAAGATATAAGCCACAAAATATATGTCACATTAAAAAAAACTTCATTTTTCTTAAATTATTTGGCTTTTTATTGAAGCATATACTGTGGTTTATTGGACACGTTGATACATACTACAATGATATTATTAATATATCTTATATACATTCCATAGCTCAATTTAGTTTTTGTTGTGTACATTACACTGAAGCATCTCTAACAGTCCACTGAATGTAGGGGCATGATTTCAGCAAAGTGTAGCATGTTGCATGATATAGGATAAAGTTGCCAACCAAGGAAAAAAGATTGATTCAAAGATATTTTTCAATTTATTTCTCACACACTGTATATGGATTATTTTTTATAATATTTATTAAAACGTATAGTCTCTTATTTATAGGAATATTACGAGTTAAGCAACTTTTTTGGGCAATAAGGTTATTCTACATTTACGTAAAGGAATATTTTCAAGAATTTTCAGTTAAGGGGAATAAGTTAAATATTAGTTTAACTTCATAGTAATAATGTATAAAACAGAATACATTTAGCAATAGAATTAAATTTTATTCTTTCAAACTTGAATTTTTTCAGTCGATTTATCTAGGAATTGATCGATAGAAGGGAATAAATAAATATAAAAAGATTATCATATATTGCTAAAGCATAAACTATGAATCGATGGAATACGGGGTCGGGATCATTATTTGCTCGCGGAAATGACGAGTGCGAATAGAACAGAGTTCTGTGTCTCGTTTGCTTTTTCGAAACAGCGTGGAGTTAATGATAATGTGAAACATCAAACACTCCCTTGTATATTTGTTATTAACGTTTTAATTGTTTGTACATTGTCTTGTACTAAAAACAATTTTAAAAGCCTACAACGGGCTCCTATCACTTTTCAAGTTCTGGGTGTCGCTAAATACCACACTGATATTCCTAAACACCTAAAATGTTACAAAACTATATTGTATTTAGGTGTTAAATTTGTAAATTATTCTTAGGCTCTAACTTAATAATAATTACAGTCGAATAAAATTCTACTGCAATATCTGTAATTTTTGTCTGAAATAGTGTATCTCTTTTTTTAATGTTTTCATAATCGGAAGATTATAATCCACCAAAACTGCAAAATATGTAAGTCATATTTGTAAATGACGTTAGAAATTTTCAGAAAGATACATTTCCTTATTAAATATGAAAGTAACTTATATCGGCATCTTATTAAATTTTGTTCAGCCTTTCTCTTGATAACACTATTCAGAAGGAAATTCCTAAAGAAAGTTAATGTAAACGTATAATACAGAACATCCAATTATTAAGAAATAAATGACCTAAGATTATTTTTATGGAATGTATTTAAAAATCGAATTTTAAATAATTCTAAAATCATTGTAAATCGGTAAATGTCATCAGATTTGTAAAATAAAATATATTTTCTCTCTCTCTCTCTGTCTCTTTTTTTTTTGTCTCTTCAAGATGCAATGACGTTTATAGGGTTGCAATGTTAGAAATTATGATATGTATTTAACAAAACCAAAAACAGGAGAAAATTCTCTGCATATCACAATAACATTAAATAGAAACAATTTTTTTTTTAAATAACAAAATCGCTTAATTTTTGTTTTTGAATTTTTCATCCTTTTCTTTCATTATTTTACCTTTTGCTACAGGCCTTTCCGACGTAGTGCCAACTCGTTACGAATCAACGGATAGATTAATCGTCCCTTTGATTATTATAGATAACTGATAATGTTTTCAAATATACAGATATTACTTTAAAAATGCATATTTAATCGAATTACAAAAATTTATATTTTGAATTTCATCTTCAAATAGTACATCGATGAAATAAGTAGTGACTCATAAAAGTTATTTTTTGCATTAAACTTAGCTTTTCATAAAACGTGTTATTCAATAAATGTATAATAATATAGGTAATTATTTATATATCATTCAAACAATACATATTTTTATTATAATTGAGACTAAAAGATTCATATAAATTATTTAGTGATTCCTCTTCTTTACTTGAATTTAAATTCCATGATAATTGCTGTTTTATATTTCAAAATGTACTTTAAAAATCCTATAATTAGGTTTTTCAATATATTTCTGCATTAATCCCCTTTAATTGGCTCAACAAGCAGCTAAATAGCTCCAGAAAACATTTTATATCATACAGTACTTAGTTTTGTTTCATTTAGTAAAACAACGAAGTTGTTTTGAAATCATTAAAATTATATCTCTCATATTTGCAATATTCATCGTTAAGTAGCATAATGTTTCATGTAATTCAAAATTTTTAAACCTTTTCTTACGTGTTTTTTAAGTAATTATACACGAATTAC
The DNA here is from genome assembly GCA_963931845.1 of Maratus michaelseni. Taxonomy (NCBI): domain Eukaryota; kingdom Metazoa; phylum Arthropoda; class Arachnida; order Araneae; family Salticidae; genus Maratus; species Maratus michaelseni. Next base: position 193,926,979 of record OZ007593.1, on the reverse strand, counting down.
GAAAAATAACTATTTTCAGATAAAACATATTTATGATTTTATATGTATTTCCCTGTTATTATTATTTTTTTTATTTGTGCAAAACTGAATGCGATAAAATATTTCATAAATAATCTTTGATAATAAAGGACTGCACGATTATTTACTATAGTCGCAATGTTTACGCGGAGTGTTTTTAATGACACAGAAGTGTTTTGTTTAGTTATGCTTTTACAAATTAATATATTTCATAATACTAAAAAATGAGGCAAGATAGAAAAGTCACTGTACATATAAAGCCAGTTTAATTTAAACAATTACATGTTACCAATCGTATATATTTGTACGAGTCTATCAAGGTCAAAGCTCAGCAATCGCAGCGATTTTGAAAATGCCAGATATAATTCTTCATTCATTTCTTACAAGGAAGGTCTCCATAAGCGCATACTCAGAAAAATTTGAAAAAATTACAGAATGTTCATCTCATGAGTCTATAAAAAAAAGTTCTCGATATAACGTCCGTAAAAAGTTATGAAAATTTCGTTTATTTGGCGATTTATCACCGGTTGGCAACGTAATGAAATTTTAAAAAAATACGCTTTTTATGACAAACCCTCTTTAAGGAAAAAACTTTTTCATGCTGAATTTTTTTATGTAAATTTAACTTACATAATAAATGCATTTTTATAACTATAATTTTGTGAATATATATTGAAATTTAACGATTCTATTTTACGAATTAAAACAAAATTTAAATTGATTAAAATTCTTTCAAGCTCAAAAATAAGCCCGACTCTGAACATTGTTAATTCAAGAAGATATGGAAACAATGACTTCTTCGATATAGAAATGTATAACGAAACCGTTTGTCATCGGGCTTTTCCTTTTAAAATACATTTAAAAATTACTTGTATAACCGGTGAAGCCGTTTAAATTAGAAAAAAATCGTGGAATGAAGGATAAAAGAATAGCAAAATTTCATTCAATCGGTAATAAATAGAGAAAAAAACGTGAGTGATTTATTTAATCTGATTTAACGAAAATTTTATATTAATATTACTGCGAACGTACAGAGAGTTGAAAATGTTGAACACAAAATGTAAACGATTCTGAACAAGAGGGCATGGTATCATGAGCCCTGGAAATAACCCATTCGTATATTGTTTTAAGCTAAAGACATTTTACGCTTTAAAATTTTACAAAAATGTCATAGGTCTCAGAACAAGAATTTCTTCAAACTCTCCGTTTACTTTAATATGCATTTCATATTCATGAATTTTTAAATTTTCGATTGTCAACAAAAAGGGGAAATACACATTTGCAACTTAAAAAATAAATAAATAAATAAATATATAAAATAAAAAAAACAGATTTAATAATTTTATAATACACGTAACTTAAATCTTAAATGTCAGTTTCGCAATAACATAAAATAGATATTTGCAGCTTCCAAAACATAGAACTTATTTTTACAGTGGTAAAATTAAATAACTGTAACATAAAGCAGCTTTTATATAGAATAAAAAATATAATAAACTATTTCATCGTTTAAGTTTAAATTCATTAAGTATTACGCATTCGAATAATCATTTTACAAGCAATTTCAAAATACATAACAAATCTGCCAAGTCTCCGGCTTTTTGGATACCAGTAATTTAGTACATAAATTGCTGTTTTTTTTTAATCAGAGCATTTTGCGGTTTAAGAGAACATCATTTTTTCTAAATCGCAATACTCTAAAAAATTAAAAGGTGTGCAAAAATTCGGAGACTTGGCAACTCTGCATTAAAATCGTTTGTATTTGGCGAAGAAAAAAAATAACTAGCGAAATCGCGTTTTTTGCGCCAAATACTCGAAAGTATTTTATTTTTTTACAGATTTTCCACTGGGATTCCGCAGCTTTCGCTGTTCCTTTATTACATACACTAGCTGTTTAACACGTTCTACGCACGGGAGTTCATGAATTTAATTCTAAAACCAAAATTAAAGATAAAAATCAGTACAACCAAACTAAATTTGTTATGTCTATTAAAAATCAGTATTTACACAGCCAAAAAATCCGTAGTAAAAAGTAGTAGTACGAAAAAAATTCACATCAAATAGACATAATAATAATCGAATATGAAACGAAACTTAGCATGAAAACGCAATGACAACAAACAATTTTAAACTATCCAAATAAGAAATAAGAATTCCCCTGTTAAATTGTTGAGTTGTTCAATAACTATTTGATTTAGAAAAATATTTTTCTACTACTGTGCATTTTTTTTAAATGAAATTTGATTTATCATGTTGCTATGGCAGCAGACGATAAAACGATATCTTTGGAATAAGGGAACAAATATAATAAAAAGTTTTGTTGATGTTTGTGCTAAAATGTTTTTCTTTATTTTTTGAAATAGGTAATAATTAAGCGCAATTAAATAATTACACGCGAGGAGGCGCGCAGTCAAGTGCTCCACAACAAATCACTAAATTTGACTGTTGATGTGCATCAACTGAATACGGGCTCTGTACTTTTATTAGGAACATAAATTTAATTTTTACGAAAATTGTTATTTTAAAATAGCGGTATTATCTATATAAATCAGCGATTAAAAATTACGGGGAAGCTAAAAATGTTAAATTTGTTAAAAGTAATTCGTTCTGTTGAAATCAGAGCAGTAGATTTGAATTTATTAATAAGGAGTGTCAATTAAGGAAATTAATTAATGTCAATTAATAAAACGTCGTTTATCCCACCCCTCCCCATCCCAGCAAATTTAACAAATAATCTGTTAAATAAAGTTTTCTGTATTAATAATCTCTATCATACTAATATATGTCATGTAAAAAATCCCTTAAACCCAGCTAATTATCATTCATCAAGTCGATAAAATCCTTTAAAATTAAGTTTTTAGCATTTGGAAACGGTTAATAATTAAGTTGATTGTCTACATGGCATACACTCTCTGATCCATTTAATTTAAACACTCGACTCGCAATTGCAATGATCCCTCTCTTGATTTACTAAATGACTTGTGTGGAGATTTTATAAAACCAACCAACCGAAGATAAAAGAGCGGATTTTTGATGAGATCTCTTTGTGGATGGATTTTAATTAAAATGTAATCTATCAAAACTCTATTTAAAATTTTCGATTTTTTTTGCAGCAAACGTTCATAGGCCCCTACCAGCAACCCGTGTGCCAAATTTCGTAATCATGCGCCCTGTAGCTCCCGAGTTTTTGAGGTTACATAGATACGCGTACGGATTTTAATAGTATAGATGAGTAGCTTCATTAGCATTTTTTTCAAAATTTTCTCAGTATACGCTTTAAGGAAACCTTCCTTGTTAGACGCGTTTTCCTCTTTTGTTTAGTGCCACAAAACACCGAAATTTCATTAAAGACAAAATACCGATAATGATGATTCGTTAAGATTTGGTAGTAGAAGAATTGACTCTTTACTGTTTGATTCTGTTACAACATGGAACATGTTCTTCTAAATGTTAAATATGAATTCAGGGACCGCTAAACATTCTAAATTTAGACACTTAAAATTAAAAAAATATATTTTTTGATGTATATATATTTTCAAATGGCGCAGTGCAAGGATTTGAACCATATCGATATAATTAACAGTTAAAGAATAAGCTACCGATCATCCATAAGAAGGGACACCCTATACACACACACACACACACACACACACACACACACACACACACACACATATATATATATATATATATATATATATATATGATATATATATGATATATATATATATATATATATATATCAGATACACACACACACACGCACACACACACATATATATATATATACATATATATCGATTTAATGTAGCACACACACGCATATATATATATATATATATATATATATATATATGTATATATGCGTGTGTGTGCTACTTTAAATCAATACCTTTTATTAAAATTTGCTCTACAGTTTGATTTTTTTTTCGGTAGAGACGTTTTAAGATAAAATTTCCATAAACATACACACACACAGAGAGACGGACACATAAGATTTGCTCGTGTTATAATATATGATGTAAAACGCAAATCATTCAAAAGCTTGCTTGAGACGGATACCTAAGAAAAGCCTGCTTCAAAAAAGAAATACTTATCGCACATTCGACTTCGCCAAATTCTGATGTTGACCGGAGATTAAAGTTGAGACAAATAATTTTGCTTTATTTAAAGACTTGTGAAAAACATTCATATCGTACATAACTCTTTAACATAAATTAAAAAATATATATTGTGTTTATGCTGATTTTATTTTTATTTATTTATTTATTTATTTATTTATTTATTTATTTTGGAATCCAAAAATTCCATTTTTCGTTAAAATCGTTTTTTTAGCAAATCTGTTATATTCCGTAAAATCTCTTGTGTTTTTAATTTTACATGAAATTTAAATCTATTTTATTTTAAGAAGGACTATGACTATGCATTTTATATTGTGCATTAGAAATTAAATAATTTATAAAAGTAACTATATATTTTACAACCACTCTATTTTTTCCCATAAGATAAATAAGTCTTTTCCTATATTTTAACATTTACTTTATTCATTATTATGATTATTCTGACTAAATAAAACAACAATTTCTGTACTAAATTACTGGTATCCAAAAAGCCGGAGACTTGGCAGATTTGTTATGTATTTTGAAATTGCTTGTAAAATGATTATTCGAATCCGTAATATTTAATGAATTTAAACTTAAACGATGAAATAGTTTATTATTTTTTGTATACTATATAAAAGCTGCTTTATGTTACACTTATTTAATTATACCACTGTAAAAATATGTTCTGTGTTTTGGAAGCTGCAAATATCTATTTTATGTTATTGCGAAGCTGACATTTAAGATTTAAGTTATGTGTATTATAAAATTATTAAATCTGTTTTTTTATTATTTTTTTTTTATTTAAATTTTTTATTCATTATATCAGAGAATCTAAGTTGCGCAACTTTATATCATAATCTATTTTTCATTCATATACAGTGACATTTTGTCTTTTGCAGTAGAATTCATGCATTCTATAGAATATTAAATAAGTGATGTTTAAAAATGTACACGCGTGTTCATAATTATGTGAATTTTCAGATTTGGTCGAATATCTCCAGAACTACTAGAGAGATTTTAATGAAATTAGTTATGTACATAGGCTGATATAATGCCAAATAATAACCATTCAAAAATTATCATACACACGCATGATCATGCGTAAGAAGCAACAGCGCGAAAGGTATAAAACAGAGCTTACAATATTGAATAAAAAATGGGTTAATAAGGAGTATGGTCCCCTCTTACGGTTATACTGATCTCACAGCATGAATTAATACTGGAAATCAGGCAGTGTATGAGTCCCTGTGGCAGTCTGTCCCACTCCACCAGAAACGCGGTTTTAAAGCCCTGTGTGGTGCAAACGAGTCAAAATTGCCGCCACAAGAGCTTTCCAGATATGTTCGATAGGGATTAGCTGTGGAGGTCTGGCTGGCCAGTCCATTCGGCGAATATCCTCACTTTCGTGAAATTCGTCTAGAAGATAAGCTATATGTGGGCGCGAATTACTGTCTATTAAAATTAAACCAGAGCGAACTGCATCATTTAAATGTCTGACATAGGGCTCCGCGATCGCGTCTCTATACATCACACCAGTCACAGAGCCTCTGTCAAACACAGGAAATGGTGTGCGCCCATCCAACATGTTGTTTGCCCAGACCATCAAACCTCCGCTGCCATTGTGGTATTTTTCTCGGACATTGAAGGAGAGGTAGTGGATCCCTAGTTCTATCTAGATACAACTACGTCGAAAATTAGTGTTTTGGTTGAACCCAGACTCATTAGTGAATATAAAGGTCCATCATTGATACCTGGTACAAAGTCAAAGTGAAACCGGGCGGGACTTTTCGGCTTAAGCTCAACTAGTCCCGCCCATTGATCCCTGGTACAAAGTCGGTGATAGTAGATATAAAATAGGGGTGTTGTAACAGTTCCATCGGAACCTCGACCTCTGTGCTCTGTGAAGGTCACGGTACGGCGCGGCGGAAGTACATCACAGAGATAAGAGATAAGAGGAGGGGCAGATAAGCAAGTGGGGAGATAACCAAGTCTAAGAGGGGGATTATTTTAATTAATGGAAGACGGGGACTAATGAATCGTGGAATGCTCCTTATAAACATTTTTTGTGGGGGATTTTTTTCCCTAGAATTATCATGTTATAGTAGGATACGGTATTTTTCTAATTTGTTAGAGAATAGATTTTTCAATGCTGAAACAGGATTTTCCAAAAATTAAATATTTTCCAAAATTATTTTTTAGAGATTTTTTTTAAATTGTGGAGACCCACCGTAACCAACCGCTTTGAAAACAATTCATAACGCCACATTTTTTTTTCTAAAGGTATTTGATAAAAGTTATGCGAAAATCAGAGAGTTTGATTAAAATAAAGGATACCCCATAAGATGATTAAACATACTGCGATGAAGTGCACCCTCCCCTTCCCCCCAGTTTTTAATTTTAGCAGAGTGCCCTTTGACACAAGTGAGGCTAAAAATATAAGGTCCCTTGCAAAAATACAAAGTGCCACACAAAAATTGTATAGCGGAAAAAAGTGAGGAAGTAGCCCCCACCCCCCCCCTTTTTGCCCCAGTGAGCCCTTCAGTGTATGTTAGGCTAACAATACAGGGTGTATGGAAAATACATAGTGTCCATCAAGAATACATGGTACCCTATAAACCTGATTCACTATACCAAATTTAAGTGTCCCCCTCCTTTTTTTATTTTAGCCAGAGTGCCCTTTGATAAACGTTAGACTAAAGTTGTAAATTCCCTTCACAAAATACAGAGTGACACATAAAAATTCTATAGGGGAATAAATACATTGATGAAATAGACCTCACCCCCTTTGGTGAAAATACAGGGATACCCTATAAACATGATTCACCATACTAAATTTCAGTTGCCCCTTCCCGCCCTGTTTTATTTCAGCAGAATACACTTTGATAAACGTTAGGGTAAAAATACAGCATCTATGAAACATAGAGAGTAACCATAAAAAATACAGGGTACCCTATAAACATGATTCAACATACTAAATTTACCCATGGAGTCTAACAGAGATTGGATGTCATTTACGGGTACATCAGTCCATGCAGCTTGAACACTATGCCACAGTTCATCAACCGTAGTGACGCGTGAGTGGTGGCGGGCAAGTCGCTCAGAAGCCATTGACAGGACATTTTCAATTGGTGAGAAATCAGGAGAACGTGCCGGCCAGGGCAACAGTCGAACATTTTCTGTATCAAGGAAGGTCAGGATAGTACGAGGAACATGCGGTCGTGCATTGTCCTGCTAAAAAGTAGATTTGCGGAGCATCGAAGATAAGACAGAACAATGTGCCGTAACACATCAGAAATGTAACGGCTGCTGTTGAAATTGCCGGCAATGCGAACAAGAGGTTACCTAGACGTGTATCAATGGCACTTCATACCATCACTTCAGGTGATATGGCAGTATGAGAAATCGAATGCAAGCTGGCAATGTGCGTTTTCCTCGATGCCGCCAAACATAGATGCTGGCATCATGATGTTGTATATGGCGCAGGAATGGCGTCTCACGTCATCTTTGATAAATCCATGCTTTGTATGTAGCATTAGGATGCCAGCATCCATCTTTGGCGGGATTGTGGAAAACGCACATTGCCAGCTTGCAATCTGTCATACTGTCATACAACCTGGAGTGACGGTATGAAGTGCTATTGGCTACACGTCTATTTAACCTCTTGTTTGCATTGCCGGCAATTTCAACAGCAGCCGTTACATTTCTGATGTGTTACGGCCCGTGCTTCTGCCTTATGTTCGATGCATCCGCAACTCTACATTTTAGCAAGACAATGCACGACCGCATATTGTTCGTACTATCCTGACCTTCCTTGATACAGAACATGTTCGACTGTTGCCCTGGCAGGCATGTTCTCCTGATTTCTCACCAATTGAAAATGTCCAGTCAATGGATTCTGAGCGATTGGCCTACCACCACTCGCCTGTCACTACGGTTGATGAACACGTGGGATAGTGTTGGAGCTGCATGGACTGATGTACCCGTACATGACATCCAATCTCTGTTCGACTCCATGGCTAGGCAGATAAATCCTGTTATTGCGGCCAGAGGTGGCTGCTTTGGGTAGTGTTTTCTCAGGATATATTCCTCCAAATTTTCTGAAAGTATAATCACTTGTCCTTCCCATTAAAATGTATTTGTCCAATAAATATCATTCTGTTATTTGCATCCCTTCATGGTGTTACATTTTTGATGGCCAGCAGAGTATATTTTTCATTTCCATATTTTTTTATTTCTAAAAGTCCAGGTGATAAATAAATATGAAAACGCCGACTATTTAAACGAATTGGAGAAAAATTCAAATCGCAAAGAAAATACCAATATTTTCAGCTTTCTTTTAATTTACACGTATTTCAAATTTGAATGTCTTTTGAAAGCCTCAAATAATGAAAATCGATATGATTTATGTTCCAGTGATCGATAGTAAATACATTTTTCTTTAAGAAATAGCACGCATGGCTTATTTAGAAGAGAAATGAAAAACATTTTTTGAAGCGCATAAAGATTATTTATTGTTTTTGAAACTGGAACTTCTAACAAATATTTTTGTACGGATTAATACTTCAAAACTATCTTATTTAAAACTGAAAACGAGCTGCTTTGCAATTTTGATTGAACTTTAAAAGATATATATATATATATATTTCTTAATAAATAAGTGCTAATAAAATGCATCTCCGCGAATTTTGAAACTAATTTCATACAAGATTAGCTAAAAAATACACTATGCATGTTCAAACATATCTCGAATTCAATATTCCACTGGATGATTAAAAATTGTGAAATTATTGGAATTTTATTTTTAATGAATAAAAGGGAAAGATTTTGTTTTTTGAAAAAAATAAATACGTTTTTCGATATTGTAATTGAAAATAGCACAGAAGAAAACGTTTACTCGACGAATAAAACTACTTAATTTGTTGTATACAGTCAAGCTCGACAATTCGTAGCACAATTAAAAAACACCTCTAATCAACTTAATCCAACGGGCATTAATTATTTCGTAGTATTTCGTGCAGCCCTGTATGTGAGATATAAATGAAACATACACAATGTAATTTACTAAAACTTAAGACGCATGTCTCAACTGAAAACAAATTTCATAACACGTTTTTCTTATTTAAAATAGAAGATAGAAATATTTTTTAAGCTAAAAGTCCCCATTTTCCCAAGAAAATCGACGACAAAGATCGTTGCGAGATGCGGTGGGGCCTGTCCTCTTAACCTTTTGAATCCCACGATAGCCGAAAATAGCAGGTTACTCTGAAACCCACACTATCCCAAGATAGCTGAAATGATTTTCCTCCCCTTTAAATTGGTTGGGGTGCTGTCAAGCGGGTGGTATCCCTCAGTCATGGATGGGGTAATGTGTTGGCATTTCTGGACAGTACAGAAGGATAAACAAGATTTTTTTCTGTAACTGGAGCAATGATAAACTAAGGGGTGTAACACCTGTTCAAATTTGAATAAAGGGAGAAAGCAATAGAGTCATTTCCACTACTTAACTAGTGAAAAAGGGGGGAACGAAACTATCTAATATTTTGGGCTATTTTGCTGGGATTCTAAGGTCATTCAGTTTTTTAAAGCTTGGGTCTTAAAGAGTTAAGACACCACCACAATTACACTTGGGGAGTACGCTGGAGTCTCCCGACAGCTTCGGAGACGGAAACTCAAAAAGGAGACAGGGCTCTAACTTTTATGCCGACTTTCCCCAACAACTCTTAATTTATCGCCGCTTTCAATCATAGAACACCTACAAAGGAAACTACTAGACTCGTAGATGACAGAACAGGACAACTCATGTAAGCTGATTTGATTCTTGTAGGTAATATGTAAGGCTATTGATTGTCAGAATTCTATGCTTTGTAGGAGATGTTACCTCTCCGATATACATATCATTCCGATGTATTGTAATTTTTCGTACTTCCATACCATTTTGATCGCTTGAATTCTACAGTAGTTCTACTTTTGTAGTATATAAATTATCAGTCTCATATATTACAGAGAAATGACCTATTTATTTGTTGTCTTGAGAATAATTCTGATTGATTGGCTGATAAAACCTCTGACAGAAAGTGAGCAAACTGCTCCTTTTTATATACCGAGCATCACCAAGACAAAATTGAAGTTTTTGCTGTAAAAGGTGGAAGTTTTGTTTTAAAAACTATCATATATACTGTTGGTACTATGAATATTAAAAAACAATACATATGAAAGAAATGTCCTGTACGTTTTGTTAAGCTCTACAGAGAACTAAAGTAGACTGAAGTGAAGTACTTCCATCTATGGTAAAAAAGGAAAGTTTTCAGGCTTCAATTACTCCGCCCACAATGAAGCACAAAAAGAGAATTTGCAATCATGTACCAGTGCCAACGCAGGATTATGCACTTATGTAACAGTCTTACGCCAGTCTCCACCCTTAATGCGATGCCTGATAAATGACTGCTTACTTAGTCAGTTGACCAGTCCTTTCAGACATGCGTTGCCAATATGTAATTCCCGTCTACCTGAGGCAAAGAATTCAGAGCAGTGTGTTGGTTTTTCTTAACTGTCTGGATTTCCGTTTCCAGGGAAACGGATTGTCTTGCATGTCAAACACTTGGGTGTTTTGCAATTACTCATAAGACGATATGGACTGATTGATAGTGGCTTATGGTAAATTGTCTTCGCCTAAAAAAAAAGTGAAACAAAAATGAAAGAAGAGACAAGGGATTATAGGAGAAATAGTTTAAAAGTAAATAAAGAATAGAACGAAACTATCAAGAACCCGGAGAAGAGAAAATTGTGAATAACTGTAGGACGGATAATCTTAGGGTAAAAATTTTTAGGTTACCTTAAAAAAACCCTCCATGGAGTGTAATCCTTTCCTTGGCCTATTTCCCTCGCGTAGATAATCGGCCGTGGCAGCACATCACCCCAAAATTTCATTTACTAAGTAAAAAGGAAAATACTCATTTGGAACTTCAAAAGCATTTATACTTTGTTAAATTAATTATTTTTAGTAAGCAATATTGTACAATATTTTTATATAATAATATTTGATTATTTTAACATTCGTTTATTATTTTTATACAAGCTTTTTATCACAGTTACAACATACTCTATTGCATGTTTCCTTAATACTTATTAATAAATATTTTTACGTACACTTTCCACAGCATTAACATTAATATAAAACTGCTATAAAAACTATGTTATTGTAACATAAAATGTTTAGTAGTTACGAACTATGTTTTTCTTTTAAGACAAAATACCAGCATGACCATGTACAAGTGCACCTTCTAATGGGATGGATTTATATGTGCGATTGCAGCAGCTTTCTACATACATATATTATAACTAAAATTCTTTATATAATTAAAAAATATTATTTTATATATATTATATTACTATCAAAACACATGGGTTACGTGAATCTCTGTTTAAATAGGCCATGTGGCATTTATGTTCACATTTTAATTGGAGGAATTATACCGCTACGAATATTTCAAAAATTCCTAATTAAGCCACATTTTGAGTAAACTTTATTTTTAAACTGCATTAGGAGAAAATAATATTTAAATTAATGAGAATGAACAAAATTAATCCCAAATAAATTATAGTTTAGAAAGTATTTGTAAGTTTTTCGCTCATTTTTAAAAATTTTAAATTCCTATTTTTTTAGAAATCTTGCTTAGCGAGAAGGGAAAAAAAGTTTAAACATGAAGGAAAATACGCTTAGGAGAACTATTGGATGGACATTACTGTTAGATTTTCTTTAAAACATTCTCCATGCAATGCAATCTTTTCCTTAGATTATATCCTTTGAGCATATAATCGGCCGTAACAGCACACCACCACATAAATTGATTTACTAAGTGAAAGTCTCATTCGGAATTTCAAAAACATTTATATTAAACTTAATGTAATTATTCTTTGTCAGCAACGGAATATTGTACTACAATCTTATTATAATAAAGCACTTATATCTTAAAAGTAACCACCATGCCAATTTCGAAGCTTGTTGTTAACCCAGCTTCTATAACAACTACATCATAGAAATGGAGCGTTTCGTGCTCCTGCACACTTTAAAATTATGGATTTTGTGCAAAAACTGCCTAGTGGGTACATTGACACCTATGACGTAATAGCTACGTCAAACTTCCAGATTCTATCTCTAATAATTTCATATAAATCATAGTTCAGAATGTTTTTAGAACGTTTGTAGCTTATTTCACCAATTTATATTTCGAATTCTTTAGAAACCATCCTTAACAAGCAATTTAAATTGTTTTGGGGAACATTTATATCTTAAAGGTAACCACCATACCAAATTTCAATTTTCTAGCTCAGAAACATCACAAAATGAACAATTTTAGAACGTGTTTTGCTTTTGCACAGTTTTAAAGTTCGAATTTAAACACAAAACCTACTCCGTGCGTGCATTTACGTCTGAAAACTAACACATGTCAAAGTGTTAGTTTGTAGTCCTAACAGTTCAAAATAAATCGTAGATTAGAATGTTTTCAGAACGTTTTCCGCTCATTTCAACTATTTAAATCCGAAAAATTTTTAAACTGTTCATACAAAGTATTTACATCTTAAAGGAAACAAACACACCAAATTTTTAATTTCTAAAAGCAACAACATTACAGAAGTTTCAGTTTTAGAACGTTTCCCCCCTCCACACCCTTGAGTGTGTTATACCAACATAAAATATAGCCCATGTTTGAGTAGAAATAGTTATCTGCATTTTGCCACCAATATTTTTTAAATCGATTCGATAGTTCTAGAGATTACCTCCTAGAAACAAACAAATGTTACTTCTTTATAATATTAATATAGATTTAGTTGTTTAATATATGGCTCCAAATCTTTCTTTGCAACCTAAACTCATTACGTTCAAGAATAATTTCATTTTCAATGTAAACCTCCATAATATCATACACGAAAACTCAATAAAGACAAATTGTTTTAAATAAATCTCTTTCACGAATATCAAAAACACGTGCGCAGTTTCAACCTTAACTTTGCATTAGCTTTTCATACGAATTTTCAAATTAAAGTGCATTTAAATCAACCAAAGCCTTTCAACTAGCATACTTTATGAATGCAGTTCATTTTAATTAATGCACTGTATTTTCATGAATAATGTTTATTAAATTTGTAAATTTTAATTAAAATTGTATTTCACTAAAATGTAATGTAAACATGTTGACAGAAATATATAACTGTGCGCAAGTTAAGAATTGAAGTAAAAATTCTAGTTATTGTCGTGAAATGTAAGCAATCTGTTTATTTATATAATTCATACTGCAATAGATTGCTTTACAGAATAATGCGTAATTTTTAGTAGACTGAAAATCTCACCGAGGTTGTTCAAATTTTATTAATTAAATTAGGATTTAATTAACAAAAATAATAACCACAATAATTCTAAGATTTCGTATTTCATGTAATGACTGCGATATCAGAATTTTGTGAAATTCCAACGACGCACATATGAATAACTGGTGCGGGTGACCGGACGAAAGCCAGAAAAAAAGTTTCTCGTAATACCAATTGTTTGCTTACTTTAAATAACTAAATAATCATTGTACCAGATGGTTTACTAATTTTTTTTTCAGACTTCTAATTTTGTTGGACCATTTTTAATATAGTTAATGATGATTTTAATATAGTTAATGATGATTTTAATATAGTTAATGAATTGCGACTTTTTTAAAGCAGCATTCAACTCTATTGCTGCTATAAAGTAACGACAATGATAAAATATTCCTTTCTACGAAAATATGACAATAATTTTAAAAACAACTTTTTTTTTCATGTGTGTACTACACCTCTAAAAATTAATTAGCTATTGGACTGATATAAGCGAGCTACATGTACATATATTAAGTTCTTTGTTTACATCCGCTTTGATATTACATTACAACTATATAGAGATCAATATTATATATAAAATGGAATAAAATGGTGATACCTAGTTAAATATCTCCAAATTTTACAGTAAAATAGGTTGTGATAAATTAAATAAATATGGCGATATGTTACTAATGCGGCGTATTCAATAATCATTCTTTTAAATTCAGTATTGATAAAAACTAGAAATATTGTATGTTCTTATTCCACACCTATTAACATCATGATTGGGAGGAACACCTATGCTCTACAGACTGGGACTCCTCGTCTGAGCAGTCCCTCTTAAGCTGTAAAATCTTTTTGCGAGATAAATTATATGAAAAAAAAATGAAAGGAATGCACTCTCCACCTCCCCCTCCCCGTTACAAGCCGGAAGGATATTTTTACACATTTGCTTTGAACTGTTTCAAAACATAAAAAGATACATCTCGGTGTTAAGAAATATAAATTTAATTAATTTAGTTAATTTATAAATAGTGGAATAAAATTATCTTGCACTATGAAAAGTGTTAATCGAAGATGGCATGAATTTTCAGAACTGTCATAAAAATAAATGTTTCTTCCTGTGACATTTTTTATAACCATTTGAAACATTTTCTTTTGTGTTTTGAATTATATATTTACAGGAATTTTTATATTTTGTGCAAATTGCAATATGGGAAATCAATTTAGATAAATGTTTTGGCATATTAGAATTGCTAAAATCACTGAATACACTATTGTGTTATGAAGACATTAATATTGTAAATGAAGTAATAATTGGACTATAGTAAGTTTCAATGGATATTTATATATATATTTGCGAATAGCGCCATGTTTATCTCACTTTTAAAAACAGGACTGTAAGTATTTTTGATGCAGATATTTCTTTCCTTCCAAATACACAATACACTACATATATCAAAAAGAAAGTAAAATAAATAAGAATTGAAGTTTCGAAATATCTGTTGTCCTAACTGCTTATTTTAGATTACTAAGAAAGAAAAATACTTAAGACTTAGAAGCATTCTAATTTTATGAGAGTAATAAAAACAAATTCTGTTTATTTTTTTTGTGTGTGTGTGTTTTAAATTTGTAAAAAAAAATATATGCAGTGTTTTTGGTAGATTTTATTTCGTAATAAAATCAATTCGTAGGCCTGAAATATTTTCGTAATAAAATAATTTAGCAACACATCATGCGCCAACAGCTGAAAATAAATGTACGGAAAGTCCTTTAATTTTAGTACCAAAACTTTTGAATAGTAATATTAGACTGTACCAAAAGTTTTTTCGGTTTTTCGTTTCCCTCTATATTCTATAATCATACAGGCTTATTTCTTTCATTTTTAGGTTATGTAAGATATAATGTTGTGATTTTATGCATCTTAAGGTATGCTTTTAAATTAGACCTTAAACCAATGAATCAGTTGGAGACCAGGATAAGAGTAGAGTCTGGAAAGTTCAAAACAAATCCAAATATTTTAAGGAAGAGGACATCAACCTTGAAATCAAACCCAGAACTGGCAGGTGAATATTGACCAGTTTAAGAGAAAAAAGAGAAGAAACCATTCCTGACTATAAAGTTTGATGCTAAAAATTAACAGAACTACACATCCAAACACAAATAATTGTTGAATGTTTAGTTTTGTTAATTTGTCGATCAAAATGTATTGCGAAGAGTGGATTCTTCTCATTTCTCCCTTCAACTAGTCAAAATTCACCTGTCAGTTCTGCAATTGATTTCAAGTCTGACGTGCCATTCATTAAAACGTTTGTATTTGTTTTGAAATGCCCGGTCACTACTCATGCCCTGGCATCCACGTTCACGAGTTTTGAGGACAGCTCTATTGATTTTAATGCTTAAATTAAAATTCTGTCTTAAGATGCATAAAATCACAACATTTATATCAATCTTTACATAACCTAAAAATTAAAGAAAGAAGACTTTATGGTTATAGAATACAGGGGGACATATATTCTCTTAAATAACATTTTATGTACAACAATGGGGTTGATAAAGTGCTTATTACAGGTTTTGATACAAAAACATTCAAACAACAAAAATACCAGGTATTCCAGGCTGAGGACACTAATTAATACACTATAAAAACCCTTCGGAAACGTTTCTGAAAAATTCGGGCAGCTAAAAATAATTTTTTTATAAATAATTCTTTAAATTTTGAAAATGTATTCGTTTCTGGGGATTCAAAAGACAAGGTAACATGCTATTTGAAATTTCGGATAACTCGGAAGATTATATTATCTTTTCGTTCGTGGTTATAGCATATTTTCATAAAATAAGAAACAGTGGTCATTTTTTACAGTGTAGCTAATAATCCTAGAACATGAAACGATTTTTATTACATGTAGAATAGAAATGGATTATTTTGTAGAATAAAACAATTAAATAATTCATTTTCCCTTATTATCTACCAGATTGCGAACAATAGATATCATAAAATAACATGTGTAAAATAAAATATAATTTTATATATTATCCTTTCTAAGATTAAACAAAAAACATCTAACTATTTATAAAAATTTAACTAATCGTAAATTCGTTTTCTGTTGAAATATTGCCAAGTAAAATATTTATTCTTTTCTTCAGAAAATAAAGCGTTTGACTGAAAATTTTACAGTCCATAATCCTTTAATACTATTAAAAAGGGAAACAATTTATTACATCTAAGAATGGAATTCTTAGTAAATGTTTGCTCGAGTATAAGATTGTTTGAGTTTTAATAGGAAAAAATGAAAAATAATGGTACAATATTTATCATAGATGCAACAAAGACGCAACAATTTTAGAAATCCCATAAACATTTTCCGAAATTGATAATAGTCTCCCATTTTTTTTAACGTGAATAATACAGCATATAAATTACATTTCCATACTATTATTATTAAAATTTAAAATTTAACAAAATATGATGTTTGTATTTTTAAAAATATCGAAATTTGTCCATCTAACTATAAAATTACAGAAAATTTACAAGATTTTGTAACATTTATCTATAAATTTTTAGCGTTTCACCAGTTTTTTTTCAAACTGTTTACTTTAAAATACAAAACAAAACAAAACAGTCTTATTCTTATTAAAAGATGTGTTTTAAGAGGGACGTACATGTTAAACAAATTATCCGCGTATTTTTTTATAAAATTTTACGTAACGAACCTATATTCATAAACGTTTTGACAGAGTTAAGTAAAATTAAACTCTAACGCTATCATGTTACGAATGTAACACGTACTATAAATGTATGTCTAGTGCCATATATACATTAATGAAATATTACCGAAACACCAACAAAAGGTATGAAATTATGAATTAGAATGTAATAATTAATTGACAACATGTGTTCCCCCAACACTATGAATATAGATTTAAACAATTACAACGGGAATAGTGAAATTCATATATTGAATCTTTGCAATGATAATAATGTACAATTATTGCAAATTCCTATAACGATGTATCAGACATCTACATAGTTGAAATCAAATACAAAATACGCAAAGATAATGCGCAATTGCAGAAGAGATCAAAGCGTATAATATTTAAAAGATTGCTAAAATCAATTAGCACCATTATTTATATATTGAAAAATATATATAAGATACCAAAATGTATAAGAAAAAAGATCAAGATGAATTGTTAAAATTCAAAATGAAAAGATATCATAGTATAAATACATCATAAATGACTTACATTCATAATTACATGCGCATATGCAGCATAATAATTTGAATGCTAATATGTATCCAATTAAGAAACATTACCGACACAAACAAAAACTATGAAATTATGAATTAGAATGTAGTAATTAATTGACAACAAGTGTTCCCCCAACACTCTGAATATAGATTTAAACAAATACACAAGATTAGTGAAATTCATATATTGAATCTTTGCGATGATAATAATGCAACAATTATTGGAAATTTCTATAAAGAAGTATCGGACATTTATATTGTAGAAAAAAATATCTATATATATGTCACGTTTTCACTCGTATAACCATATTTTTTGTAGATCACAGTATCTGGGCGAGGGCTCCCACCGAGGAATTTGCAGTCGGGCGCCGAGAATCTACTTTATAGTGTACGTACATAATGCGAATAAGAGGCAGTCGGTTCCAGTTCGCTTTTTATTCAAATTAAAAAGAAAATGGCCATGCTTTACTAATTACGATGCTAATTCCGTACATGAAGATTTTAATACAGTGGAGAAAATTGGTGACTTCATTTAATATTTTAAGAAGACATTTTGTTCTTACAGAGTCTTTTTTTTTCTATCGGCAGCCAAGGAGATTATTCCATCGTCGTGAAGTACGCGTCGGGGTTACATGTACAACCGGCTCCAGGAATAATACTGACTCTACGCGGGAAAACTCCGCGTATAACTATTATCTAACGCCCCAGAATACAGTTTCATTAAAAAGTCTTTCGACCAATCAGTGCTACGGGACTAAATTCTCCGGCGCTCTAATTTCGAAGCTTTTAGACCGTAAGCTGAAAAAATGCGGGAAAAATGTTTCTAGAACATTACCGAACAATCTAATTTCTCCGAATAAATAATAATAAAAAAAAAGATACATAGATTTTACCGAGCATGGGCAAGATGCCAAGATAATATTTTGCATTGAGACTGAAGTTAGCTTTCCTAATTTTGAGAAAGAATATTGATTTGTCAGAAAACATAGGGAAATAAAAAAAAAAAAAAAAAAAAAAAAAGATATAGGTTGTTATTTCAAGAGAGTTAAAATATTTTTAGCTGGGAGATTTGTGTTTAAAAGAATTAAATTCTAGTTTGCATTTATTTAATGAAACAAAAGTGCGTAATTTTAATAGAACAGTGCGATCAGAGCCATTTTTTTTAAGAGAATGAATTTAGAATAAAGTATTTTTAGCTAGATGGAATTTTGGCAGTTGAAATACTAGAACGAGAAAATAATTTAGAATAATGGGATTTACACAGAATTATAGTTTTGAGGAGACCAACGGCGAAATTTTTTTTTATTTGTTTCATATCCCCCCCCCCCAAAAAAAAAAAAAAAAAAAAACAAGCTTATCTGAACAGCAGTTCAGATAAATGACAAAAAAATTGAGAATTTTCCTAAATTATAAAAAATTCTAAATTTTTTAAATTTTTAAATCACCAAGAATCACGAACGAAGCAATTGCCTTAAAATTTTGGAAGAATAGAAATTAGAAATTTTTTTAGAGTAAAGCATAACCTAAGATACATAAATTTTACAACAACACTTACTTTTTGCAAGTGTAAATAAATGAGAATACAGCAAGATAAACTAAGAAATAACTAACATAATAAATAATATTAATAACATAATATATAAAGAATTCTATATAATAAATAATAAAGATGGAAATTAGTTACATTGAAAAACTGAAGCTTCAGTAGTCTTAAACAGTCTCAAATACTTCTCACTAAATTTCAGTCTTTTTTCGTCTCTATTGTGGTTTGGGATTGACCCCACTCTAATCTATGGTGCCACTCTATTCGTGGTCACACTAGAGATCAGAGCTAATTTATTCCATGAGTGGAATATTTGTGATAGCTATATTTTGTCACAATCAGTAACTTTTTTGTATTTACCTTATTTATGTTCATATTGCACTTCATGATATATACACTACTTAGTATATTACAACCCTGGTACCAAAATTCTAATATTCTCAAATTCATCATATATTGATATACCAAAAATTCATCAACATTTTATACCTACAATTCATTGTAAGCAGTTCAATCAATTTGTCAATATTTTTCTAATATATTCTCTTAATAAATAATAACATTAATGAATTTCTTCAAATAATAAATAATATCAACAAACTTCAATAACTACTCTAGTAATATATCACAGTAAATATTACATTCCATATAAAATTCTTGATTGAGAAAAAATATATACATAGCAAAATCTGTTCGTTTCCTTACTTGAAAAGATAAGGCAATAATTTTTTGCTAGCTGAATTGCATAAAAAAATTAACAATATACAGAGTGTCTCATTTATTTTGCAACCCGCATAAACTCGAAGCAAATAAACAACACGAGTGCACGCGCACACCGTTAGTGCAGGTTGCGGTGTGGAGGGGCGTGCGAGTAACACTACCAACACGCTAGAACACTTCATTGCTAAGGAGAACGAAGTGAAAGGTAGTTTTGAGACATGGTGCTATGTGCAGAAAAACGCGCGTTTATTATTGAGCATTATTTCCGAACGTCTTCGTACAAAACAGCAAGGAACGATATAAAAACAAGTTTCCAGACTCGGTGGTGCCGAATAAGCACAATTAAGCGAATCGTGGACCATTTTCAAACAGAATGGACTGTGGAACCGAAAAGGAAGAACCGTCTGTCGTTTGTCCTAACTGACCAAAAAATGAAGGAAATCGAGGCGAAAATCAAGGAGAAACCGGCCACATCAGTAAGAAAATTAGCTTTACAAACAAACGTTCACCAAGCCACTGCATACCGCGCCTTGATACTTGGCCAACGACACTCTGTAATTTCTCCAAGAATTTTTTGGTGATCGGCTAATTACAAACATACTATGACCTCCACGCAGTCCAGACCTGTCACCACCCGATTTCGTCTTGTGGGGCTATTTGAAAAATCGCATGTTCCGTGTACCGGTATCCTCGATTACTGAACTGAAAACTCACATTACGGAAGAGATAAACTCTATCACACCAAACACATTACAGAATGTGTCTAGAAACCTCTTCAAAGGGACCCAGATACGTAAAGATGTCACTTCTAACACATTTTGTAGTCGTTTAAGCACTTTTGTAAAATAAAAATTAATGTTTGTACATTGTTCTTTTTTTGGGGTTACAAAATAAATGAGACACTGAATTATTTTTCCAACAGTAAATAATTTAGATGCCCAAATATTTAGATAGGATTCACTCAACTAACAATTGTGAACAATAATATCCCTTTCTGATACTCTTCTTTTAACTACTAAAATCTATGACATAATCGGGTATGGCTAATTACCAAAATTTAAGTGTAGAATCATATGCTTCTTTTTACACTTTTTTAAGTAATAAGCAAAATAATAATAATAATAGTTGTTAGATAGATGACACAGAATTGGAATATACAACTATTATATTTACACTATTGCAATCCTTATTTTTCAATTAATCTCTTCAAAAAACATTTCACTACAATATCACAATATCAACCTTTAGACTAATACAGAATATCAGCATTCAAGAATAATTCAAGACCATTACTGTATTAAACAAAATAAATATAGCTACTGCGAATACATTAAATAATATAAATAATATTTACTAAAAACTGTAATTATATAGAATATTTACTTTTAAATTTAACAGACTCAACAAAAATAAGTACCAAAACTAGTTGATCAGGCTGGAAGACACCTAGTAATGTTGAGAAGTTATTGTTTACATTTAAAGTTAATTGAATTACACAAGTAGTATCCCTGTGTCGACCCAAGAATATACCTGGTAAAAATAATTTATTTTTAATTTTAAAAAAGGTTTTTTTTTTTTTTTTTTTTTTTTTTTTTTTTTTTTCTAGTTATTGTAAATAAAAACTTTTGGTAGAAATTAATATATTGCTTTTACTAATGTTTGGTGTTGTGAACCTGTATGTGAAGTTGTTTGTGTTGGTTTTTGTGTATTTTCATGAAATAATTTGAAATCATCTGGAAAATAATATTGTTGCGAATTGTTCCATGTTTCCAAACTAAGACAATTAATTCCCTTCTGACACTACAACTATCAAATGAACAGCAATTATTTAAGGTTAAATCCATTTTTTATGAACCTAATTAAGCTCGAACTAGAACATACTCAATAAAACATTCCATTTAAAAATAAAAATTAAATTTAAAATCTAATCTTAATATAACACAAAAATCCTTTCCTGAGATGTTAAAATGCTTTTCTATAAAATTATTAAAATAATCACAAAATATACCCAAGATATTGAAATAATTGCTTAAGTGCATTTTTAGAACACACAATAATAAAGTAATTTACACTAAATAATAATAAACAACATAAGAATTGCTACAATTAAACATCAAATTACATAAAGGATCTAATATTCTGTTACTTAAAATACAAACCATCAATTCTTTCCAAATAGTTGAAAATTACTTTTTTTTTTTTTGTAATCTATTTTATAACAAATAATAATAATACTAATAATATTTAACATTAATTTATAATATATCAATCTTTAACTAACAACAGCATAATAATCTTCAATCATATTCTAATAGTATCAATAAGAATAAACTGCAATCACATTATATCTTTCAGTGAAAACATAATATTTTATTCTTTATTTAAGTTATATAAAAAGTCCCTGTCAATAAATCAGAAAAAAGATTTGAAATATTTTGTTTCTTCCAACTGAAAGAGTCAATTTCATTATTACATCATTTAGCAACACTTTGAATGTTGTCATGGTTTCAGTAAATTTTCTTTAGAGTGGAATAAAAGAAATCGTCTGTTTAGAACGTAAAATGCAATTAATTTAATATCATCCATTTTCCTATTACTTTTATCAATATGAATATAAGAAGGTACTCTATTTTCTTTACAAAGCCCCGATCTTAATAACA
Source organism: Maratus michaelseni (assembly GCA_963931845.1). NCBI lineage: Eukaryota > Metazoa > Arthropoda > Arachnida > Araneae > Salticidae > Maratus > Maratus michaelseni. The sequence continues at coordinate 193,904,340 of OZ007593.1, read as the reverse complement.
TTTAAATAACAATAGAATTTAAATAATCATTAACAATAAAATAAAAACACAAAAAAATATTCAAACAGCAAAAAATCAATAAATCAAAATATCAACCATAAAAACATAACTTACAACTGCCGTGTCTTCTTTTTACTTGGCTGCATGTCCATATCATAGAATAGAATTGTTCAATCAGCACCAAACAGTGAATCATAAATATAAATATATATATATATATATATATATATACTAAATATGAAAATGTAAGTTTTATACTTGTTTCTGTAGAAGTTTATGATTCAAGCCATCATACTGAACCTGCGCTATCGAATTGTAGCGATACAATTTATTCACTTAAGGCTGCTCGTCAGTAAACTTCCCGATTCCCCTCGCTAATGTTATTTCTATGGGCGTAGGATGCATTCGTATTTTTAAAATATCTCCTCGGGAAATTAATATTTTTAACTTCTGTTTGCTGTGTATACTGTTCTTAAAGAATGTCTCTTTTTTTCTTAGTTATCAAAATATTTCTAAACAATTTGCTTAATTTATATTTTTATGTGTTAAAATCTTAGCGAAACTGAATACGATTTTAACATTTCATATAAAATTACGTATATATTTTAGAAAAAAAATTGACAACTAAGAAAAAAAGAGACATTCTTTAAGAACAATAAAAAGAAAACAGAAGTTAAAAATATTAATTTTCCGAGGAGATATTTTAAAAATACGAATGCATCCTACGCCCATAGGAATAACATTAGCGAGGGGAATCGGGAAGTTTACTGACGAGCAGCCTTAAGCGAATATACTTAAAAATTAAAAAAAATCCCGTTTTGGGCGTTTGGTATTTTTTTCGGTGTCTTCCTATATAATCGGTGTACATTTCCCAGATTCCTCATTAGTCAGATTAAGCTGACGGTTGTAAATATTGGCGTCTATTACAAATTTATATGGTGTTCAATGTTTTATCAATAGTTACCGAATCCATTACCCAAATTTCTGATTTAATTTGTTTTTATGTCTTTAAAAATTAAACAATCTAAATAATAATGCACAGAAATATGAATGAATTAGGGATAGATCGTGTTATGAAGGAATTTTGATGTTGCTGCCTCATTCCAATGCATGAGAGGATCTGCAGTAAAATACATATAACTCGATTTACCAGCCTTTATATCTACTAAATTATACATTATAACTACTGAAAGTTATAATGTAGGAACAGCTCTTATGTATACGTCTTCGATCGAAGACAAATAAAAGTTTCTAACCTAATGGGTTTTGTAATTTCAGAAAGTGTTCGAGATTTGCAGATTCAGTGGCTTACTTCAACGGACAGAATACTACATTTTCGAAGTTTCAACTGTATCATATACAGCCATCGACATTAAATCATTATTTTGGTGATTACACAATTGGATTATGTTTCCATACAGATAATGAGTAGAAAGACTGTGCATCGTTCACATGACCGGATGAGTTTTAGCAATCGAACACGCCAGATAGTTCCACTTGCAAAATCATGACAACAGACGCAATTTACTGTGTAAATCAGATGATTCTGTGATAATTCTACTGTCATTAATAAGACAGAAGCATCGAATGATGTTCCTTTGACTTCACTGGGTCAAGGACGCAAACAAAATGGAACCATAAATCTGGAAATGAAATGTTGTAGGTGTACAACGCCTTTGCGGATCAAGGATGATCTGAGGTGATTTTTCGTCACAATGCGTGGAACCATTGGTATTTGTACAAAATATCAGTACTTCATTTGCGTTCATAGATGAAAATAGTACTGATAACGTATATCACTCTATGCTGTTACGGATAGAAAATGAGTAATATATATAATAACACATCTTCTCACTAGTAATGTACTGGTTAGAGAACAATTCAAACGAATCTTCTTTACTGAAATGACTATCGAAAATACTGGACATGAATTAATTACATCTCTTGGATATAGATAAAACACTTATTAAAATTACTAAAAAGGTGCAAAACATTTATTTAAAACGATATGTAAAAAAATTAAATATATAAAATTTCACCCCGAGATCTTTCGACCTCGCGATCATTTTCAAGTAGGATACCTTAACTTCAGTGTTGCTTCTGCTGTGCTATTTACATCAGTTTTGAAAAAAGGAATCTGCAGAGGTGTATATTACGTTCTCGAGTTCAGATGCTGAAGTCGTTCATATTTTCAAAATACTAAACCATATGTCAGGTATGTTTAAAAATAAACTATCATTACATGCGCTAATTCCTTTACTCAAAATTTTCATTGATTCTCTGATTTTGAAGGTGTGCTAGTTCGTTGTAGGTTTTATATATATTTTTTTTTGTTTTCGAAATCTATTTTTATATTCTGTTGTTGATGTAATATTGATAATGCTGCAGACTATAGGTTGAATTTGATGTCTGAAATGTTTTGTTTCAATCTATCTTTAAACTTTCGAGTAGTCATGCTTATGTAAGTTAACCTTTTTGCTTTTCTGTACTAAGCGAGATAAAATAAATATCTGCGATTTTATTGCTGAGTGTTGGATCGATTTTCCTGTGTATTAAACTTTAAGTTGATATCGAATTTCTTTATGGCGTAACTTAGTTTTTCATGTAAATTTGGAACAGAATCAAAGACTTGTCCTTGTTCAAAACTGATATAAACAGCACAGCAGAAGCGACACTGCATTTAAGTTATTCCCATTGAAAATGATCTCGTTTATGATCCAAACATCGGATTAAAGTTGTATATGTTTAACATCTTTTACATATGATTTTTAAATAAATTTTATGCACCTTTTTAGTAATTTTAATAGGTATCTTATCAATATTAACTACAAAATAAATGTAGCATTCAAATTTTTTTTTCAGTTTTCTATTAATTTCTTGGATATTTTCAAAAAATTATATGCAAGCACATCGTCAAACAAAAGTATTTTGCAATTATTAATGAAAATGTTTAACAGATATTTTGCATGTCATACATACGAAACGTTTTCGTAGGTATATTGCATTCATGCCTCTTCATGGGGAAATAGTTATCTATAACAGAAGAACATGAATTTCTTATCAATCAGTTATTCCTATTTTATTGGCACTTCATTGAATATTAAAGCCTTTTGTTCTATGCCTTAGAAATGTTAATGCAAAACAAATGTTCTTAAAAATGGTGCATGACTTTATTTTATAGAAATTGTAAGCATATTAAATAAAAAAAATATATGTTGAACGAAATATAATATGTATGCTTCCTTTTCATAACACATTTAATCACAATGATTTGATATATTTTATTAGTTTCACAAGAGAGATTAATTTGAATTTGTTCTTTAAATACATTTTGTTAAATTTCAGCTTTCATAGCGATATTTTTGTTAGGGTAAACTATAATACGATGAAATAACTGATTATTCTAAAATGTATTAGCTGAATATTATGATATTATTTTTATGATAATTTTTGCATTGAGATCCATCATTGATGAAATTTATACGTGAAACAATTCATGCCTATTATGCACTGTTTAAAAACTGAATTACAAATTACTTGCTTTGAATTTAGACAAATTTAATATTGATACATTCATTCCATTTCAGTTAACATCGTTAAAAATATATTATCTGTCTTTAAATTTATTCGCTAGAGTAGAAATGCATATTTTTGTTTCATCCATAAATAATAAAATAGTGAAACATATTATTATATATGATAATTAACTTATAAGAAAAAGCTTTCATAATGTTTGTAATTTTAACTATATATATATATATATATATTTAAGTAGAAAATTTGGATACAGATTGCTGTATGTAGTGTACACAAAGTGTACAATAAAAATTTATACATTGGTACAATGGTACACTGTTTTATGAAATACTGTAGACGTTCAATTTGGAGTAATTAAAGGCATAATGCATGATATACATTTGAAAGAAATAACTAAATTAGAATTTTTATACATATACAGGGTGCTTCACCAGAATGTACCACAAGAAATATTGATTTTAGGAAAAAGTATGGGAGATAAAATGTTGTCAAACTTCCATGTTTACGAAATAAGATTAATATGAAATGTGATAAATGTTCCCCTGACCTTCCAAACATAGGAAAAATACAATTTTTATTAACTTTGATTTAAAATCTATAATTACTGCGGATTACCCCGAGGGAGCAAATGTGTATATTTAAATTCCTGGCAGAAAATAAAATTCATGTATTGTAGGTTTATATATTTGCGGACGTGTGTTTGGTATAGCCATCTTTTCTTACAATGTAATTTGAAACTTCTGCTTAATTGGGAGGAATAAGAAAATAAGTCATTTCAAAGTAATTATTTAAATAAAAATTACTTTAAATTTTATTGAATGTCTTTTTATCTTTTCAGACGTGATTTAAATTCTGATATACTTTAATAATAGGCTATTTGTTTACCACCAATGTAATCTGAATATAAACGCACATGAATTATTAGCATTCCAAGTTTTTATGCTTTCTCTATTGATGATGTATAGACTTAATTTCATGATTTTTATATACAAAATATCTCTTGCAAGAGTGACAGATATTTTTGTCTGCACAGACGATTATGTATCGTAACCGTGTACACAATATATATATTTACTTACTCAATCGATGTTTCTGTACTCTTTTGTACATTAACATTTCTCTGTATCTCTTATTTTTGTCAAGCTATGGTCACTAACTAAATAATTTACAGTTAGGTAGCACTGCAATGTACCTGATCATGCAGCAAATACCCTTTTTATTATTCAAGACACCAGAAATGTGACTATTGTTACCGAGCTTCATAAATTATTTAAGACGAAACGAACCTAACAAATCATCTTGTATACAACTATAAAGGGATACCTACTGAATTTGTTAATATTGAATTACTTATGCTTTATAAAAACAGGATAAACGCTATATATACATTTTAAGATAAAGTATAAGTTGTAACTAAAATTTTGCCAATTATAGAACCAGCTATCAAAAGATACTACGCAAATACCAATAAAAATACTAAGGAGTAGTTATCTGCATGTTGCAGAAATAAATAACGAAATATGACAAGAAATTTTCTTTTGAATATAATATAACGGATAGCAGATAGAATTTACTAATATGTATTTTATTCTTACTATACATTTTTCCTCTTTATTATTCTAAACGCCACAAATCTGACTGCAGCTAACGAACTTCATCAGTTATTTAAGATAAAAAAGACTTCATGAATAAACTTTTAATCAAGTATAATTGGATTAAATGCTTAATTTTCTAAAATTGATTTGTTCTTTTTACCCTGTTATTGCGCTTTGTACCCCTCTTGGATAAAACTTTGTTACAATTATTTAAAATGTGTGTTTTAAATTTGTTATAAAATATGAACGAATCCATTCGGAAATTATGCTTTCATTTCTTATATTTGAATAAGTTTTAACAGTTTGTAAATATTTATCAATGTGACTGACATACGCGTTATAAATTAATCATATTTATTATGCTATCACAATTTCCATCTTTTAAACTACTGAATTATAAATTGGTTATTTGAAAAATGAACAAATCAGATAACAATGTACTCCCATATTTCCAGTTACAAATTTCAGAAAACTTTATCTTCGTTCGCTTTGAACTTATTTTCACAAGTTCAAATACACCTGTTTGATCCTTCATTAAATAATGAGCTGATGAATGAACAAAATTGATTATACTAGGTAGAATTATATAGAGAAAATTCTTTCACCGTAGGATAAACGTTAACTATATATTTTAAAATATAAAACGTTTTAATAATTTTACATAAAAATTACGTAAGTCTAATAAAGAATACTGAATAGAAGTTGTGCATTTGAAAGTTGTGCAGATGAATAATGAAATATTATATATTTTATTTTGATTAAAAATAACAGATATCAGTTTGTTGTTCTTTTATCAATACATTACTCAATACATTATTATTATTATTTAAATTCTATTCATTAAAGTAAAATAACAGATTTCCTACTCAACAATGACCAGTTGGAATTTTCTTGGTAAAATATAGATTTGCACTGAATATGTATGGATAATTGTCATAATTTATAACAATAAATGATATTCGTATTGCCTTGATTTTGTTTCTGTTATTATTGACTATACTGATTATAATTTGAATCATGTAAAACGTGATAGTCATATTATGTCGTAACTTCCTCTTTAACAAAATTTTCTGTTCCTTTCCCTTAATGACAGGATTTGTTTTATATGTTATCGTTCAATAGTTATGTATATAAAATACAAAAATTGAATGTTTTTCAACATATTTTTCTTGAAATGTTTACAATAAAATTAGCAAGAATTGCTTCGAAATTTCACAATGTAGATGAGATGGATAAGAATTTGTATATGAATAAGAAATTATTATATATTTTAACAGATGTTAATTACATTATTTGCAACTTGTTGCTTCAATAATTCATTTTTACATTTCTTTCAATGGCCATATTTCCTTCTTAAATGAAAATTCAGTGCTTATCTATATACAATCCAAAAATATAAAGCTTATACTTAACAACATGTGTATTTCCATTAATTAATATATCTAAAGCAACAATTTCAGTCACTTATTTATTAAAGGAAGGTATAAAGTCTTGCGTAACTTTTATTACGTAAATTATAATAATAATAATTAATATATATATTAGGGTGTCCCAAGATACAATGGCAAATTTTTTTTTTGCAAAATCGAATACGCATACCCTCAATTTTTTTTCAAGTTGACCTCAGTAACATAAATAAAAAGTATTATTGCAATAAAATAATAGTAACCCGTGCCGACTTTAGGTCAAACTTGAACATGAAATCTTATACGGGGAATACTATGGAAAGATTTCAAAATGTACTTTTCCTTGGTACTTAAGACACCATTTTATTAAAATCAGATATTTATTTACATATTACAGTAAAAGAAGCATTAATGAACATATTTCCGTTTCAATGTTTGCTTTTTACAGTCAGGATAAAGCTTAGTATGTTCTTGTACGCAACGTAACAAAAATTGTTTTCGATCCTCCTCAACCGTTATTAAACCATGAAAGTCCTGCATCAATTTTACCGCTCTTTCAGCTGTATCATTCACTGCTATAAGCATTGATATAGTCTTTTTCGCGTCTAGAAAAGAATCATTATTCTCCCATTATTCTCCCATGATTCTCTTTTTGAGAAAACTATCATCGATTTTGAGTCTAGAAAATAAAGAAAGGCTTTTGACTGATATGAAATCCTCCATTTTTTTCTGTAAAAAAAAATATAATAATAAATAACAATTGCATGATATAAATGAATAAATAAATATACAACTACAAAATAAATGTATCCAACTCACCATACAATGAACCACAAAGTTCTTCCTTCGATGGAATGTATCTTTTCTCATGGGTCAAAATATCTTCTCTGTTTAAATTTGCCACCATTTTTAATTTTGTTCCTTCGTCAACATCATCATCAAAAAGTGCTAATATTGCTATTTCATCAGTCAAATACCATAAATGCTTGAGAAATTTCTGTAAAGCAACTTTCGAGATACTTTCATTCACATTTTCGTAAGCTTTCAAAGATTTCAAAAAGTACAAATCTTTGTAGGGCGCTTAAATTGCTAAAATGCATTGAATCCATGGTTTAACGTAGACAATCACGATAAATAAGCAGACATCTAACAGTGCTTTTTTATCCTTGATATTTAATTTCAGTTGAGAACTAAATAAAGATAGTTTTAAGGAGTAAATCGCTCGGGCCATCCATCTAGCTTGGTGCATGGCACCTGGAGGTCTGATTTAAATGTTTTTTCTGCATTTCCACCTAAAAATACGATAGAAAGTTCGATCAATTCTCGATAGTCCTCTCGGATCATAATATTTTTAAGTTCAGTGCGGTAAAAGTCAATCAAATTTTCAATTTCGGATACGGTTCGGAAGGATTCCCCTGTTTCTCTATAGCACTGTATTTTGGTGGGATCGATGTTTTTCCAGTTCTCTTTAAGCTTTTTAAAAAGAGGAATATCAGGACTTGTTGTCACTTGTTTAATTTTCGCTTCGAATACGGCCTTTAATACCAGTTCGTATACATGATGGCGGCAAGCGAAAAAAAGCATTTCCCTTTCAAATTTGTGCTCCAGGAGCGCACAAGCACCAATAAAACGACTTGTATTCGAAGCCGTAGTATCACAACAGAGAATTTGGACTTTGTTTTCGAGATTCCAATCTAAGATCACCTTCCAAATAACCTGCGCTTGTTCTTTGCCTGTAGAATTATCCAGTCTCGGCACAGCAATGAGTTGTTCTTTAACTCCATATGAAATAACTATGGGCAAGCGTTCTTCTTTCGATTTTCGAACACTCAAAGCAGGCAACAGTTTGCCATCCCAATGTAAAGTCACTACATCCGGTACCTCATTTTGGAAATCAATTTTTATGTTTTCCGCGCGTTCCTTCCATTTTTCTGTTCGAATTCTTTGAATTGAAGATTTACTTATTGGAAATTCGTCAGTGTTTAAATCCAAGTGCATCAATAGTAGCTTCAAGAATAAACACAGAATCTCAGACACTTAACTGACACCTGTATAACGCAGCAACTAACTTTGGAGTAATAAAATTACTCCTTACTACTGGTTTTGAGCTTTCATTGTTCGGAGCTTTCTGACTGTTCTGAACTTTCATAGATATAAATGTTGGGATATCTTCTTTATCCATATTTTCGGTAGAATTTGAAGAGGAATCTTCTTGCAATGTTTCGTATGTTGACGAGGAAGTTGAAGCGGAATCATATTTGATTCGCCTATTTTCTTCTTAGACAGCTTGAAGTCGCGCAATTTTCTTCTTTTTTGGCCAGTTTTGTATCCACTCCACCTAAGTGACCGGGTCGGCCAGGCTCTCTTTGGAGTTGCAAGAACATCCTATCTTCCTCTATTTTCATTATTTGAAGTGCATCAGCATGTGCGATGTCAAACAAATTTTCTAAATTACTTACAAAATCCTCTTGTCGCCTCTTAAATACGTCTTGTAATTTCTTTGCATTTTTTTGTAAATCTGTCCAAACTTGATACATATTAACAAGCTTCCTCACGCAATTTGGCAACGATTTGGTAGGTATGCGTGCCTTTTCCCAAAAGATAATGCATTCGCAAATAGCGCGATTTGCACTTTCATTAACAGTTAAATTCACTTCCCGAATATTGTAAAACAAGGCAGCGAGAACTTGTCTATTAGACGGAAGTTTTGAGCCCGTTATTTGATGTTTTACGTTCCCTACTAAAAATATAACATTTTTAGAACTACGCAATTCTACTGCCATGTTCTGTTCACTGATTCAAAACTGTACAAACATTTGCTAACAAAACAAGTTGGAACTATAAGCACATTGACACGTAGACGTGCGCTGTTCTGAGTAAACTGCGCGTTATGGCTGTCGAAGCATTCCAAAACCTTCCTTTTTTTTCTTTTCCTATTGCAGGTGGTGGGTGCTCCTCTACGGTCACGTGACAAGCTGACACGTGAAACCGTTCGTTCGCTCAAGTACACAAGTACTCGCTGCGATGTTTAGCTGGAAGTCGGCACGGGTTACCGTGGTTCAAATTACATGAAACTTTATTTACAATTGTTTTGACATAAAAGGAAAAAAATAAGAGGGTATGCGATGGAAAAAAATGACTTTTATTTTTTTGGGACACCCTAATATATATATATATATATATGCCTATATATGGTGTAATATGTATATAATATGTATATAATATATGTGTACATATGTATAATATTATATTGTATTATATTATTATATTATAATACATATATGTACAATATATATATGGTAAAGTGACAAATTGGAGCTGAGAAAAGTTTGTTGGCAAAAATCTGGTTGAATTTGGTTTCCATACTTCTAAACACAGGCATAGGCCGGGTGGTTGCATGTCTCAGTAGTTACGATGAGAATGTCTGGACTCCATAAATTAAGCAGACGGACTTTGAAAAACAATATTTATTTACATACTCAAAAATCACTCATGAGAAATGTTGTAGCACGCCGATTTAACTGATTACTCATTCATCGTTAATTTGCAGTCGAGTTTTCAATAAATCTGTGCATAGTGATGTTTTAAAAAAGCTTCGAATAATAATTTTAATTCTTCGAAAAGAACATTTTCAATCCTCTGCCTGATTCATCACTCATTCTCGTCTATATCTATCGTCCACAGTCTAAAAAAGCCCCCAAAATCCGTTCGATTATGCTGTGCTTGAGCATTTATTTTTATTCTGGGCAAAGTTACAAATAAGGTCACTTGGTTCCTCTACACCAATAATAAATGATTTAAGAGGGACTTATTTAACAGTTTCCATGTATTAATTTTGAAGTAAATTGACTTCCTCGCGGGAAAAAAAAGGTCTGGAACATTCTAAAGCTTCGATCCAGGTACACTTCATGTAAACAAATAAAAAGCCCCGAGTCGAGGGTATTGCTAAAAATTGATTTCAGACGATGCTTTAGCGTGCAACAGAAAAACAAAAAAAAGGAAAAGAAAAGTAATTTATTGATGCGGAATAAAAATTAGAATATTAAAACATTGAAATATTGTAAGGTAAATTTTGATATTTTAATAAAAGAATGAATTTAAATTTATAGGTTTTTTAGAACGGGCTAATTTAGGAGTTGTAACATTTTCGCAATTTAGTAAAGAATTTCTAGCGGTTTGATATACACGGGTTTATTAATGAAATTTTAATAGTGGATTAAAAATAAAAGTGATTTTATTTAAAGAATAAATTTAAGTAGTTAGCGCCATTTTTAGATTAAGTACTTTGGAATAAATATTATTAAGCAGATTAAGAACTTATACGTTTATGTATGGAGATTGATTGTTTAATTTAAGATGGAATTTAAATTTAATAAGCCGGTATCCTAGATGGAATATTTTTAAAATGAAATTCTATATAGAATATTGTTAATCTTGTGAAATAAATTTTAAGTATTGTAATATATATATATATAATACAAAAATCAGGAATTAAAACGTGTCTAAAATTCCCGACTCTCTCATAAATTTAGGTTTTATTAATAAACATCGATAAAAAAATGTGATATATTCAATTCGTTTTAATACATTGATATCTACGTATTTAACAAATATATACACATGCATATGTTTAATTAATAAAAATAATAAAATTATACATTCTCTTTCTATAGTTATATTTAAATTTAACTAATTTCAAATTTTCTGTAGAATTTAAATAATTGGGATTTGTGATGTTTTCAACTTCAAATTCCGTTAATTATCTTAACAAGCATATAAATAGTTCGCGAAAACAAGCATTCTAGATAATCTCCATAAAGGAGTACTTAGTTGTCTTTAAACTACTAAAAAAACAATACTTTGTGAAATCGTTAACATTTTTCTTCCGCAATTTTTTAGTAATCGTTTATGAATATATTTCATGCGATTCAATATCATTAAATATTTCGTTACGTATTTATCGGTTACTTACACTTTAATCAGCATTCATATTCTCTTAAAAGATATTTACATTTTCATATATTATTACGTGTTTCCTTTATTAACTCTTTATTTGTACAACATGTAAAGAGTGTAGTAATAAAAAATACATATATTTTTCCAAATTATTTTAAAAAGCCAATTTAAAAAGGCTTATGAAGGGCATTATAAAGTGCGATTTTCACATAATGATACATATTACGATATTAAACAAGTAAAAATTTTATATTATTTCGTAGAAAAAATATGCCAATTATTAAAATTGAAGAAATCTTTAAAAAAAATTAAATTATTGTTAAATTATTTTTAAATCCTCATATTTTGTTGACATTGCAATTTTATGAAAAGGCTCTTAAAATTTTCTAAATGATTATTTTATGAAACTTTTACAAAATAACGAACGTAAGAAATTTAAAAGATTGTGTACAAATTAAAATATATAATAGCAACTAATAATTTTAATAGCAATTTTTAAGTTTAAAATTCGATAGTCAACAATTTCTTAGCTACAAAATTATATTTTCGACAGAAAATAACATTTAATGATTAATTTTAAACGTTTATATTGTAAAATTATTAAGTAGTATCTTTAAACAGAAAAGCAAAATAACAAAATCTATACACATATGCTATCACACCTATATATTTGCATTGTTGCAGAATGTTAATACATTGTATCCCCGGTGAGTACATTGAGCATGGATATCTTATAATTTTTCTTATAATAACATGTACAGTTGATCAACAAATGAACTCCTTCGCCCACATTTTATTTTTCTACCAAGTTATCGTAGATAGGCGCAGCACATACCATTCGACAGGTGTCTTCCGTTCTGATATAGATACAAAAACAAATTATGAGCTTATTATGATTATGAGCTTTATTATGTGTTGTTGAAAGTTGTGACAAACAATACACTAACATTTTGTTTGATATTTATATTTCGATAATATGATGTATTTTATTTTAGGATATAAAGCTGGAAGTTATTCCGAAAAGTAGTATAAGATTATGTAAATTTTTGAAATCACCATGTTAAATTTATTTTTGATAGTTGTAAAAAAAGCTGTAGTGCGAGCAGTCTTTTAAGGAAAGTACTTGACTGAATGAGCTGACATTAAGGATTCGAAAATTGATTTACAAATCGATTTAATTTAAAATGTTTATGTTACAATACAATTTTTTGAATAATTATTTCATGATATGCATATAATGAAACAGCTTGCTTTCATATATAATCATTCATACGGTTACTGGAACCGACGATAACAGAATTTCTACTCTAATGTGTAAGAAGCATACAGATAATATAATTTTTAATATAATAGAAATAAGCACCATTCTTTGGGTGAAAAGTTCATAAATGTATTGGCATGAATGCCGAGATTTAAGACAATATTATATTTCTAATGCTTTTTTATTATATTTGTCTTTCAATTATTGTCTCTGAAGGCGATACCTCAGAGGGAGATATTTCTTTTTTTCTTAGGGAAATCTTTTTTCCTTATGTTTCGAACATGGTATTCATAAAAAATAACGTAGGTAGAAATAATCATCTCCTTCATATGGATCGTGATAACAAAAATTATTAAAATGTCTGGTGGGATGGAGTCAAACGTGAGATATGTACTTTAGAATTTTCTTCAGTAAATAACATTTAACATTATTTTGATGAAATGCAATTATGAAGTATTATGATTGTTATTACTGCATTCTGATGCTTCAAAGCCTACTTTAAAAAAAACATATATTCAAGTTATAGGAATTATATATTTACATAAAACGAAAATTGTGTTCTGAAGAAACGTATTTTGTTCACTGAATTCTTTTTTCCTAAAAAAATATAACAAATAAATAAAGAATTTAATTGATGTTGAAAACTATGGATATGAAAATAATTTAAAATTAATTTTTTTGAGACAGAGAAGATTCTTAAAGAAGTAACTTGTGCCCCTATCTAAAAGTTCATCTAGTTTTAACGTGTGAAAAAGTTTTGCGATATCAAAATTGTATAAAATTGGTATATTATGCAATAAGAGTGATCTGTAAGTAGCAATATGGAATAATGAATGTGTGCAACTATGTATGAATGATATTGTTGTATATTACAATCGCCAATGAATGTGTATTATTTTACATTATTTACAAAAAGGAACGAAATGGAATTCAAAATTGGGCAAAAGTAATTTTTTTTTAATATAAATACTAGACAAATGGTGCCATATAACAATTAATTTCCATTTTTTAATACATATAGGTCGTTTTAAAGCAAATGCTGAAGCAAAAATCTTCACTTGATTTGAAAACATTCATAATTTCTGTCATACACGGTGTAAGATAAGTGCGAAACATTTAATCTTAATCACCCAGTATAATAGATAGTATGCCCGGGATTGAGCGTTATATTTTGCAAACCAGTTTTAGAGTTGATGATTCTGTTTTACAGTAGAACCGCCATAAGTTGACCACCCAAGGGACTGTAACTAAGTGGTCAACATACGGAGGTGGTCAACTTAGGGAATTTTCAGAGAATATTTAGTACAATATTTAAAAAAAAATAGTAAACTGTTTTAGTAATTTTTAAGGAAAAAATTAGAAAAAAAAATAGTATTTACTCATTTTTATTTTTACTGAAGGTACAGCACATTTTTACATTTTTTGAAAGAATAATTTTTGTTTGAGTCCTCTTTTTGTTCATTGGGTAACTGCAAAAATCAGTTTCAGAGTTTGTAAGTCCATTAAGCATGCTTGGGCATTTTTCTGCAGCGAAATCTGTTGCTCCATCATGCGCTTGACATCGTCTTCCTTCAGAGTTGGGTACTTTTCAGTTTCGTCGTCACTTGGATAATCATCCTCTTCTCCGTCCATTTCTTGTAACTTAGAGTCCTTGCTGTGCTTAGTTGCAGAGAGTATCTCATTGAAGATTGCCTCTGGGTCTGGTTCAACACATGTTACTAACTCATCGTCCATGGTAACATAATCTTCAAAATCAACTCCGTCAAAAACTGGCAAGGGAGTTAGAGGAGGCCTATTCTCTTGCATTGATGTTGTAGCTGTAACAAATTCAGCTTTCTTAAAGCAGCTCTTAACCCTTTAAGCGTGTGGAACGTAATATTCCATTCACTAAGCTCCAGGTTTCACGGCAATATATGCAATGCTTAAGATAATATAATTCTATAAATTTAATGAATTTTCAAAACATTGAAGAATGATTAATACTCTCAAGGGTTACATTCATATTTGTAATTAAGTTTTATTTATAATGCTGAAAGAATCATATTTTTTTAGCATTTAAAACAAAATTTAGAGAAAACAACATTACAATTTTACCCTTTTTCAAAACGCTCAGGGGTTAATCGTGGTTTGAGTAATTTTATTCCAAGCAGAATTAATTAAATGAACAGAATTCAAAGCATTTACTGACGGAGCTGTTGACGATGCCAATGCAGAAGGACCACAGGTTTATGCTTTCATGATCACCCATTCCAAAAGTTGAGCTCTGTAGTGTACTTTGAAGGACTGAATAAAGCCTTGATCTAAAGGTTGGGTTTTCGAAGTTGTGTTTGGAGGCAAAAATTTTAGCTTCCCATTTGCAAGATTATTCACTTTCAGTTGGCTGGGGCAGTTGTCCACGGTAAATAGAATGGACCGCTTATTTTTCCTCATTTCTGCGTCAATTCCTCTAACCCACTCTTCGAACAAAGCATTGTTCATCCAAGCGGATTTATTCGCTCTCCAAAAAACAGGGATGTCTTCAGGAAGACCGCACTCATCAGCATTAAAGATGTCCTCATCTTTAAAACCTTTAGCAAACTATGGGATTTTTTCAATAAACTTCTCCAACACTTCAGCTGAAACCTTATTCGATTCCCCACACAAAACTTTTTGAGAAAGCTCGTAACATAGTTTGAATATTTCAAGCCAGCCTGCTGATGCTTGAAAGTCCTCCATTTCGAATTATTTTGCGATTTTTTTCTACTTCCTGAAGCATAGGTCCCGATATTTTTGCATTGATTGATCTCATCTCTTTAAACCAACGAAACGTGGCTTCGTTCACAGCGTTAAGACAAGTTTTTCTGCGTTTTCTTTGGAGTCCCCTGTTTTCGGAAGAATATCTTTCCAGATATTCTTCCTTGCGTGTTTAAAATGTTATTCACAGTTGTCTTGCTCACACCAATTTTTTCCGCTGTCTTTCTTTGGCTGCTGCTTTCCAGAAAATTAAGAAGATCCACTTTCTTTTTTAATTTAAGCTCTTTTAGAGCATTTTTTGCGCCATTTTTTATAAAAAATTGCAAATAAACGACCGATACCGTCACGACGCGACATCCAAAAAAGAACGGAATGTGTTTCACGTGTGAGCGATACCCGTTGTTTTCCAATTCTGCGTATTGATAAATCGGTATGCACATCCCTCCACTCCCCTGACATTTTTCGACAGATTCAGGAATTCTGGCATTTCCCTCCCATGGTATTAAACTGGAAGTGAACAATGAATGGAGCACCACAAGGGGAACGAGTGTTGCTCAGATTAGCCGGATGACTGATAAAGAAATTCCTAGAAGCCAGATGGAGAACAAACAGAGGAAAAAGCAAATTCAAGAAAACATCAGTGGTCAAGTTACAGAGAGTAAAACCTACTTAAAAGTGGTCAACACACAACTTACGGAGATGGTCAAGATAGAGAGATAAATCCCCATTGAAAATGTGTTGTGACCATTCAAATTAGTAAATTTCGGTCAACATAGAGAGGTGGTCAACGTAGAGAGGTGGTCAACTTTGAAGGTTTTACTGTATATGCTAGATTCGAATGTGTGACGAAGCTCCCAGTCATCTGGCGTAACAGTGGGGGACATCGTCAGCAGTGTTCAACATGGCACATGATGCAATTCAAAATGAATGGCAACACTATTACTGATGTAGTCATGTGCAACACGAGGCCAGTCATGTGCAAAATGTCTGGCCTTGTGGTACTTGTTTGCTAAAACTCATAACCAGTTTTTGGGTGTGCGTGGTCCTGGTGCTATTGACGCCTTCATTTCGGAGTTCATTGCAAATATGCCCTGAAGTCTCAGCTTATTGCTATTTAAAGTTCAATCGCTTTTCGAAATTTAATAAGACTATCATATATTCTATTCCAAATTGGAATGGAAGACAGTCTTTAAACTATTCTTCCGTATGCTAAATTACCTTTTTTTGCGGTATGCAGAATACTCATTTCTTTCAACAACGAGTTTATCCTTGTCAAGATTTATGACCAGTGCATAACGTTCTGGATGCAAAAAATTAAATGTTCTTACTTCTTTGTATTCCTAGGCTGTACTTTGTCATGGATAAAAACACATGGCTGCCAACTTCTACGCTTATTTTGAATCAAATTATTAATTTAGCACCGTAAATTTCACTTAACAAATGAAATAAAATAGAAAGTACCGTATGTCATTAAATAAATTTAGTATACAAATTTTTAAATATTTTTTCTGGTTCAAAACAGGAATATTTAATTAAAAAAGGCACAGAAGATAGCAGACTTGAAAACACTGCCCATAGTGTCTTAGAGAAATTTATTTCATGACGCTCCTTCGTGCATTCGTTTTTAAATAAATAATTATAAACCTTAAATCTAAATTTATTGATAAGTTTATATTTTACAAGCTTTATTTTAATTTATTTATCATGTTTTGTTTTTCATTACTAATTGTAAATCAACAAAATTTCTACAAATATGACATTTTTTACTTTTTTATATTAAAATTGTTTTCTTTTCATTGGCACAGATAATATGTGTATAACTAAATAAAAATGTATTCCTAAAAGGAAATATTAAAAAGAAGTATCTAAAAATTGCTAAATTTAACTTTGTGTTATTTAAAGATACTTTCTATACACTTTTTAACACACTACGGAAATAAATACCTTCCACAATGCACGTCTTAAACACAACACACAAAAAAGATTGATTTTATTCGTTAATTCTCTATTCTCGTATAAGCTGAGGTAATAAATAAGAAGGCAAACAGCTTGCTCTGAAAGCAGAAAATCGAAAACTTCTATCAATTTTAAAAGAGCTATATATATTCTATGAAGTTTGAATTTTTTTTTTACTTCAATGTACTTAAATTTTGAATGCACCTGGAAACCTTAAAAATTGATAATCAATATGGATCATACGCAAGTAATCGACTGTAAACAGAAATTTTTATTTCTTGAATAGGAGTCTTTATATTTGGCGAAGAAAAATATTTCTTGAAAAGTTCTGAGGATTATTATTTCTTTCCCGAAGATTTAATTTTTAAGACCATTTGTCTCAAAAGTCGTAAATATTTGTATATGAAATCGAAAGTAAAACTGGATACATTATAAGTTTGAAACTATTTGCACTTAAAGAAAACATATTTGTTTTTCAAATTTTAAATTAGGATAATTTCGTTTCCAAAAACTGCTTTGCGATAATATTTTGCATTAACATAGTTTGTGTAATAGTTTTAAAAAATATATTTTCGGCCTCTTGTAAGAAATAAAATCACATGATAGATTTATTTATTACAGAAATTTATAATCTTTTTAATATTGACTTAAAAAATATTAAAAATTTAAGAAAGTAAGTGCTTCAAATAAATGTTATCGTAAATGATTTAACATGGATTTGGACCGTCCTATAAATAGGAAAAGTTTAATAAACCTCTTTCACTTAGAAATAACAATTCGTGTATTTAATAGTTTTCCTAATATATTTGAAATGTACCTAAATTTAGTGAGTCGTTTACATGTTAGAGAAGTTTTAATAGAATTGGGTTTAATTTTATTTCTATTTCCGACAGTTTTCATGTCCTATACATAGGCCATAGCCAAATTTAATTTAATCTAAACATGTGTGTTGCATGAATACATTTCTAATAAAACTAGTAATTATCAATATGGTTTTATTAATGACTTTTATTTTACGTTGTAATTGGTGCATATTTCACATTTCATGGAAAATATAAAAAATCACAGCTGCATTTTTTGTGGAACCTTATAAGTTTCTTTTGCAGCTCTGTCGGGAAAAATTTATAGCAATTTTGATTTTCTATTTTTCTTCAAATGCATTTTAAAATATTCCATGTGCATATTTTCTTAACAAAGTTTGAATTTTTGAAGGTAAGGCTAATTTTCCTGAAAACTCAATATTATTCTTTTAAAAAACCTATTAGAATCATTTTTAAATACCGAGTATAATGTATTGGATGGAACAATCTTGGCAAAAAACGCAGCATTTAAATTTGTCTAAAGATATATTTTTGAAAATAAAGAACAATTAAATACCCTAATACACATAGAAAGATAATGTTAGAGTATAATACCCATTACCTGCGAGGAAAATGTGAAATTTTAAGTAGAGATATAAAAAATATTGTTTGATATTCAATAATTTAAAGCTTGCAGGCTATAACGAGGATTTCATTGTTATCTATAATTTATCAGCATTTTATATTCTTCTCAGTTTTAGATTTGCTTGTAGAATGTTTTTGTTTGTTCAGAGACGCTGATATTACTTGATTTCTACTTATTGTATTACGACGTAAAATGTTTCGTATGAATTTTGGTCAGTATATCATCACTGTCTAATATACATTAAAGGAAACATATACATAAAACTCGAAACAACTTATTCATATAGAGGTCTTTTTACCAGTATGTAATGATGATGTTTATTACCAATATTCTAGTGGTATCGGAAAGCGTATCATAATATATACATTACCCATTAATTTTCATTCCTGTTTTAATTTATCATAATGATTTATAATGCTTAGTTAGTAGAAAATATTCTTGGAATATTGCTTATACGAAGTCACTGGTAATATCTAGTTTATTCTGAGAAAAGACAGAGAAGTAAAAGTTCATATGGTCTTTTATGTCACATGAAAAAAATATAATTTTCTAATTTTTAACCATATAACAAAAATAGTTGCATAAAGTTTAATTATCAAAATTGGTTGGAATTTTGAAAATAAATAAATATATTAAAATTTCTGTTTATTCAGTGTCTACCTTAGCAAAAGTTTTTCATTTACATTACTTCTGATAAACGTATGCACGTACTTAATTTACGTTGTTTAAAATTTGAAAGCTATGCAAATTCACTTTTCCCTATACCCAAATAATTCTGAATCTGGTAGAACTGAAAGTAAACTCCCAATGGATCTAAAGCAGACAGAATATTTACGTTTTCCATAAATATTGTTTTATTTACCGATATATCTAGAAGTTAGAATTTGATTTTAGAATGAAATTCAAATAATTTTATTAGATGTCTGAAGAAAAATCGAGCGATAGATTTCCGGTTATAAATATAATATTTAAGTACCTCTTTCCACTTGAATAGATAACTCTATCTCATAAATATCAATATTTTTAACATTGAAATTTTATTGATTTTAGATAATGCTATGAGTATTTGTCATTGATTTAAAAGATTGAGGTAATGCTCATGTTTGTGTGTCATTTATTAAGTATCCTACCTAAATATATGTTCGCGTTGATGTGAAAATGTTTCATTTTTAGTTTTATGTAAGAAAACTATTTCAGTATAACATTGTGATACCTATGAATAAATGCATTTATGACACATCTAATATTACCAAAAATATATGAATGGCTTTTGTTTTTCATATTACCTTTTATTTTAAATCATTATTTAAAAAAACTACATTGTGGCTTCCATAGGGATAACATACACAATTAATTTATTATTTATACAATTTCCAATTATACAATTGCCAATTATACAATTGCCAATCAGACAACTAATGGCGATATGTACTGTATTTAAAAAAAAAATATATATATATATATATAGTTCCACCTTTATGACGATTTGAAAAACGTTCAAATATTAAAGTTAGTTTAAGTGTCAATAAATATATAGTCTACTTAAATTACAATCTATTATTTTATTCTGTATTGTTATTTTAAGAGATCAAAACATACGCCAAGCAAGATTTCATCAAATGTTCATCAGTAACAAAATAAGGATTTTTGTATACAACATTAAATTTGATTGATCATTAAATATGTTAGAAAAAAATTTAATATTTTGTACTAATGTGTAAAATTAAAAATGTACATTACAATTTTATCGTTTGGATCCATTTTACTGTAGAGAGTATAAGAATATAAACGGATTAGTTTTAGATCTAAAATATCATCTATTATTTACATTCTTTGTTTGAGAATATTTTTAAGAAATTAGTGAAACGAATTTCCAGCATGATTTCGGTATTCTTATTTCAAGTGATAATGGAATTAATGAATTATATTTATAAGAAACATTATCATTTGAATAAAAACCATCTGAACACCGTTGGATTAAACTTCCTAGTACTTCCTGCTGATTTGTGTATATATTTTTAGATTTACTGCTTTGTATAGGTGAAATTCGAGTTTCTATACAATTTAAATATGAAATTTTATACAACATATAGTCGAAAATATCTTTTACACTATCTGCGTAGCAAACCGTTTTGTCGTATTCGTAAGATCCATCGAGTTTGTGTGGGAAAAATAAATTGAATTTTATTCTCCCCTTTATAAATATTTAAAATATTATTTTTTTCTGTAATATAGGAATCGTATATACAATGTAAGTACAGTAAAAATTAAGAAAACAAAGTATGTTTATTTATTTATTTTTTAAATAGAATACATTTCTCGAATTATGTTATAATCATACTGCTTTTATAAGCTTGTAAGAGACTGACAACATATAGACAATAACATTTGAAAAGTCGGGAGGATCATAGGAGAAATCTTTATGAAGCTTGTCATTATTTGGAACTTAGGGAAGCTGGAATTAGTGTTAAGCTAGAACTTTCCTACTTGTCTAAATAATCGAGCGAATAGTTTTTAATAGCTTCATGTTCTATCACAGGCTATTCATTTATAACTATTATTTAGACATTCCGAAAATCATATAAAAGTCTCATTTCGCCACAACAGGTCTGAGCTCCCTAAAAACCTTAACAGCAGGCGCTAGGAGGGCCGGATTTACAAACAGATATCTAAAGAATCTATTACCGGTGAACTAAGGAACGACCCCACTACACATAGGTAGACAGCATCTCCCACTGCACCCCTAAATAGTTTGAGATCTAGTCGCTCCAACACCATGGACAAACTAATATCACCATGTATGATTAGGGTACCATTCCAGGTTTCTCCAAACTCAGATAGACCGAATGCCCACGGAAGTCCCTAGACGGATGCCGAAACCGGAGTTTTTTGGTGTGTTTGTTTTACGAAAGCAACCGCATATTGAATGTCTACGACCACTTGCCCTTAAAAAATGAACATAATTATATGGTACCGCTAGTGACCCCGAAGATTGAAGAGAGGTTTTTATTTCGCGCATAGGTCCACCATCGCTACGACTGTACTGTAAGCTAGGCCAATTCAGTTACTGACTCAAGGCTGCTTAACGTACTCGTAGCTACTGGATGCAAACATCATTTCCCCGTGCAGGCGACTTATACCATGCAAAATATAGGGCACTACTAATGAACTAGGAGGACGTGGAAAGTAAATCTCGAGCGTATAGACACGCTCCCATTTGGAGTTTAGTAACATAAAAGTTATTTATTAGGAAAAGCTGCTAGTCCAATCGGCCTCACAGAAAACTCCGCCTATACATAAAAAAACTGGAATAGATTACTGTCTGAAGGCCCGATTTTAGTCCGAACGCAACCACGTAACACGTGTCCGGAATCGTGACATGCACGGTGACGGTGGAACTCTTGGAGCATCTTTTTGGGTAAGACTTTCTGCAGTGTCGTTGGATTATTACCTCATATGTACAATTCAGTGGTTGATATACAGCGTACCGCGTTTGCGCTGACCGAGATGAGACTACACCTTTGCGAGCAAACAAAGGCGCGCTCGCGACTTTCCCCTACACAGGTCACCAATGCGGTACTACGAGGCGTCTGCATTATACTATCATCGTACAGAATGAGAGTTGCGCCATGCCGCATTAAATTTGGCTGACTATAGTTTGACGACACTATGGAAAGGCACCGTTTTCGAGGATGTATTAAGTCCGCTTCTCATCTCAAGATCAAATTTGTGGATAGTGTCTGCTTTCTTTTTGCTAGTCTTTGCCACAGAGTCCCTCACCGGCGTAAAACGGGACACTGAAAATGACCTATGTTGTACAATCTTCCACATTTGCGTTTGATCCCTCCTGTCTACGAGAATCGTACATATGGGTGACGGATCGGAAAACCGTGGACGCCGAGAGTAAATTTCCCATTAACTACAGAACACAAGTAGGGCGGCGGTTGACATTCGACCGCATCCGTATCTCGTCGGACAGCACTACTGTGCGCACTGCCTTGCTACATTTCATCAACTTCACTTAAGGAGTCGAAAGAGGATCACCAGGAGGAGCATCTCCTCTTCGATAAATTATATTTGAAACAAAATAATATTATTTCTAGATTTTGTAATAATTATGTACATGTGTTGGTACGTTGCATGAATATTATTTACAGTACTGTTTAAAAGCAAAGTAAGGTAGACATCATTAAAAAATTACTGAAACAAAATAAAACGAAAGATCACCAGTTTGAATAATAGACGATAATAGTGGCCTTGCATGTATTCAAGTTTTTTGTTGTTTGTTTCTCAGTTTTAATGAGAAAATAGCTACAAAAATGTATAATAATTGCAATAGATTTAATTTCTTTCCCGTTTTTCACTAAAAATAGGTTAACATACTTGCCATAATTGTAGAAAATTCACAAAACTTGAATATCTAGGAAACGAATATAATATTTCAAATTCCCATTGTTAACAGTGCATTTTTGGATCCACGCAAGTATCTGACATTAGTTTAATCCCGTATAAATCTCTATTCCAGTAAGAGTAGTTTTGAAATGCCAACACGCCATTAAATTTATAACATATCAGATCCTGAACAATGCGACCTTTTTCATTCAGTGAAGGCAAACCCTATGATCATTTCCAGGAAAACATTTGGACAATATTTTTTGTTTTTACTATACGTACACTAATAAATTTAGAAATGGGTTTTTTCCTGCAAATCACGAACATACACTGAAATTTTATATACATGCTTACATAAATAATTTATTATTTGTTCTGAATCAATTTATATCTGTCTGGTCTGTGTATACATTGAGTCTGTTGATACAAGGATGGATGATATATAAATCAGACACTTTTTAATAACAATAGGTTTTATACTTGCTGTCATAGCAATTATTATAAGTGAAAATGGTTGTCAAAGAGTTGAATCAAGTCTACAGAGTATGTAATGACGCTAAATAAATAAATAAATGAATAAATGAAATGAAATGAAAACTGACGAAGTTGTCATTTATAATTTCTTGAATTTCCAGGGTACTTTTTACGTCCAACGTCTTTATGAACGACGTACGTATAATGAAGTATAGTAAAGTTACTTTTCGGAAAAGTTACTGCTGCCGATCGGTTCTCATAATGTTCCGTTCCGATCAGAATGTTTACCTTTTCCGGGACAAATTAATACCTCACACAATAAGTGTAAAGAAAGAAAAAATTCACTGTAAATGACTGGATCATTGTTTAGTCTAAAATTATTATATATTTTATTTAGGTATCTTATTTATTTACACACCTGTGGGGTCTATGTGCATGCTTTGGCGGTCAACAATATGCTGTAAGCGTACTACCGCGTTATCAACTTATCAGTAGGAAAGAGGGAAACATGGCGTACGATGTTACATTTATCTAAATACTGTCTATGGGAAAGACTCGTGGAAATTGTTGACTGTCGCAACGGATTGTACTGATGCATATATTTAACTACAGCCTACCGAGCATTCCTCCTGACTTGACGTTTTAAAATGTCAATAAAGTCTTTACTTCTACTGAAAATGGACTGAAGTCAGATTTGTTGTTGGTGATACCACACGGCCTCCTGAAGCGATCCAGAAGGGAAATCTTGGAGAGAGTTAAACATGTTTATCAACGAGCTTCCGACTGCCATTCAGACCGAATTCAAACATGAATTCCCGACATATATAAAGCACGTTGTTGTGCTCCTCAGTGACGCACACCAATTTCATTCTGCTCTAAATATCGTAAAATCATGAAATGAGGGGGTTAGAATGACAGTGGAGTAAGTCAAAAATTTGGAAAATCTAGATAACCATATTTTCACTGAAGGTATATTAATTTCTCTTCAGAGTGATAGTGAAATAAGTCATAGTTCACTTATGCAGTCGCTAAATGGCAGAACTAATTGGACCACTTCATACAAAGGGATACGGCAACTTTCACTAAAACACTTCATTTCTCAAATCACTAAATTGTGACTTACTTCACTGTCATTCTAACCCCCTCAAATAACACTGAAAGCAATTTTTCTTCATAGACAATAATGTTACGGGTGTCATTGTGAGCGAACTATAAGAGCTGCATACTACAGCTTTAAGAACATGCATGCTATTGTAAATCTCAATAACATATATAGATATTATAGAAATCAAAATATATGTACTAGAATTACAGCGCGGACAGACAAACCAGACTACAGACAGACGTCCAACCAAACCGAAATAAAAAACACTTCTCAAGAATGTTGGAAACTATAAGAAAGAGCATATGATGATACTAGATAGATACCATCATAAACAAAAATTTAAAATTTAAAATAATAAGAATAATAAAAAGACATTTTTAAAACGCATTACTATATATTTATCTAGACACCGAAAATTATTTTTTTTGTTGGTGAGAAATTGACAATTTTGGAATTTTGAGAATTTAAAATTACTTAAACTGTTCATATTCTTGAAATACGGCACATTAAAACTTTATTTTTTTTCTGCTATTTGGTAGAAACATGTATTTACCAAAAAGAAAAAAAATACAGTTGAACTTAGATTTAACATTTGGAAACGGTTCCTAGAAAACCTAGAGAACCTAGAGGAACAGTTTTTATAATTTACAATTGCCTATTTTTTTTTAAATTATTTATTTTACAAATTACAAACTACTTGTGTTTCATTATATTTTCCTTTGGGCTCATTACACATATATTTTTAAAAATACTTTAATACTTTCATAAATTGTTTTATTTTTTCCTGAAATGTAGATTTTTCAGTTGTTCCAAAAGCATTATAAAAATGTTCATCAATACCAAACTTAATTCAGTTTTTTTCGCAATTCATCTAATTCAGAATTTGCTTCAATTGAACTAGATTTTATAATTTTTTGTCCCAGAATAACAATTCAAATTAGATTAATTTGGCTTGTTTTTGTCACAGAACTTTGCAATAAATTGCACTTCAAAAACGAAAACGTGACAGTCTTAATTTGCCTATTCTATAAGTGAAAAATTCTGGTTACAGATTTTATACTAAACTGACGTTTTCAATTCCTCTATATCTAACTTTTTATCATGGCGCACCAGTGAACAGGCGAACAAAAAAAAAACACTGACAAATTTTGTATCTAAAAAAAATGTTTTAAATATTTGAAATTCGTCCAAAATTATCGTTAAATAGAAAAAAGCTACTTGTAAAATGTGGACCATTCAGCGTAGAAATCAATACGAGATAATCCGGACCATTAAAATCTATTATTAATTGAAGAAATCGTAAAATTGGTGTATTTTTAAAACGAGGTTATACTGTATTTGCTTTGTCTTTCATTAAATGAAATATTGAAATAAATTTGTTTCCGTTTATTGTAGCTTTTGTTTCTTTCTTACACTTTTCTCTGTACATGAAAAGGAAATATTTAATTCGTAAAAAGTTTCAAATGTCTGTTTTTGACGTATTTTAAAATCGTAGGAATAAGTAATCTTGATTAAATAAATAAAAATAAATAAAAAGCTTGAATAAGTAATCATACAAAACAAAACAACAAAGTAAAATTTAAAATGAAATAGAAAATTGTTAAAAAAATTCTAACGATGCTAATATGGTGAAATGTTTTTTTCTAATTATTTTTTAATTGTCTATTTCTTTAATTTTTATACGATAATGTATTTTACAACTGCGGTATAGGTATGGCAGAGATCTGAACAATGGCTGTGACATCAATGTCTTAAAGAATGTATAACGATAAATATGAAATTCGAAGAAAATCATTTACAATATATTTTGCTTCTATTTTTCATTACTGTTTATGATTAAATCGAATTGCTTAAATTTGTGAAAAATTTCAGCTTCCTGTTTCTAACTTATTTGGAAATGATAGGAATAGTATAAGTAAAATATCATACGTAAAAAATAATAAAAAAGAAGCAGTAAAGTTATTTATAAAGGACATGTTTTGGAAATTTCGAATTGAATACAAACTGCTCAACTTTATTTATATATTTTTTCTTAGTTTAAAACAGTTTAAAAAACAATATAATACATCAAACTAGTATTATTTCAATTTGGATTATATAAAAATGAAAAAAAAGACAAACAAAACACAGTGTAACATCATTTTTTTAATGAAAAAAAAAATATTTTTTTTAAATTCAAAGAAATTTTTTATATTGATATGTTTTTTTTAGTTTACCTGAGTTGTCGTCTACACATTTAAATGAGTAAACTATTGTTTTACTTCATATTTAAGCTCATCATAATGAAAACACAGTTTTACAATTCTGAGTGGTTAATTTGTGGGACATACTTTATAAAATATTGAAACAATCACGTTTAAAGAGAAATATCTGGTTACACATCAAAGACTGTATCAATAAGTGGATTTCATTATTTTTCTTTTATATGATAATTTATGAATACGAAACAAAAAGGACGACAAACGCCTTTATATTTTGGATGAAAATACATTAGATGTTCTACATATTATTTAAGTAATGCAATAATTTTAAAGTGACAAATGAACACATGTAGCATTTTATCACAAATAGATTCCTTAATATATATATAATCATTGTCTGACAATTAATAAGCATATAAACAAATTCATGTTATTTTGAATAATATTTGACTTAAAAGTTGTATAATATGTTTCCCTGCAATCACATGTATACTAAATACTAACAGATCAAATATATAGCACATTTACACTTCCAAAGATGAATTATTATTATCCTTGTCAGTAACAGTTATATCATTTACTTAAGATATCAAAAAGCAATGTCCTTTAACTTTCAAAATTAATTTTAAAACATTGATGTAATCATCGTGTGTCAAACACCATCCCCGTATGTACACTGTATCATATATTATCGGCTTTCTAAGATAGATATACTTGTGAAAATTCATATTCATAAAATAAATGCTACATGAAAATATCAAATAAAAAAGCTATATAAGATATCGTGTCGCAATTTTTATATCTTATTAAAATAAATATATTTATTGTTCTTTAGAGTAAATTTAAGTATAACAGTCGCATAGAAAACCATAAAGAAGGAAATTTTCTGCAATCAGCCTTAAACGGTGAAATTTAAAACGGGTTGTGACTAGAAATTTTATTTTATTCCACTAGGGGGCTCTGCCCCCTGCTCGCTACGCTCACCAACCCCCGTTCTGATTTCACAGCCTCTTTAAACCTGGTAATGTATCCTGTTTTAAAAAGATGATGATGATGATGATGATGATATCACGAACGGCGACATTCTTCTGTAATCAGGTTATAATGTTTTTTCGTATAACTGGTTATAATGCTTTTTCATTTAATTCATCTTTTTTATTTTTAATATTCATGTGTAAACACAATTTCTATGACGTAATTTTCTTTATTTCCTGCTTTCAACACGTGATCATTTAATTATTATTTTAAACTTTCATTATTGTTTTTAATAGTCTCGCGCAAATACCTTTTTTATTTGAGATAAAACATAATCCTTTGCGCTTATTTAGAAATTGGCAACAATATAAAAAAATGACTTTTTCAATAAAAGTTTTTTTACTCGATATTTAAGGATTTTTTGAGTTTTGATAGTCCGACCGTAATAATTTTTTTAATTTCTGAAAGCTTGTTATATTTCGCGTCTGGTGGTATGATTTTTGAATCCGTAGGATGGCTAGAAAAAAAGTAATAGCTCCTCAAAAAAGTCCCTAGAAAAAAAGCGATGAGAATAACCCGGAATATCTACGCAGAATTTGATTGGTCCATTTCGTTTTTGGCTCTGTTCCAGATTACTTTTTTCTAATATAGAAGGATACTGTACATATTTATATGTGTGTCAAATTAGATTTTTCTTTTTGCACATAACGCACAAAACTTTTACTTTCATAATACTTATTTATTAAAATTTAGACGGATATCTATTATTATTTTTTTTTACATTTTAAATTTTATTTACGAATCATAGTGAAATCCGAACATAAAGTTTATTCCTAGTAGAAAAAAAACTTATAACAAATAAAGTAGGAAAGAATCCATTTGCGTTTTCAATTCAATAATTTATGTATGGAAAGAAATAAGTTTCATTTAACATAATAAACTCCAAAACAGAAAATATTGCAAAACACATATTTTTCGCTCATAGAATATCAATAATGGAATGTATAAAATATGTATAATTGTCGGAATTTAAAACAAAGCTTTTTTTAATTCAATAGCTTCAAAGTTTATTGGTTAGAGATTGTTACGAGAGCTTTTCTGTGTGAGGGTTATAGTAAGAGGGGGGGGGGGATTCCACTCCGCGGGGGATCTTTCTAAAGTAAACATAAATCGTATTTACGCAGGATTTGAAGAAAATTTCTCATTAGTCTAAAGAAAAAGGAATAATCTGTATGCACTATTGACGAAATGTACACAGTTTAACGATTAAATGTTAAATAATCTCAATTTAAGTGATTTAAAGTTGAAAGAGCTTTAATTCTGATATTTTTACAGAATCGTTAATGATATATCATTCACACATGATGTATAGGATAACAAAATTGGTATTCTACATAAGCATGCTTCACATTTTACACAGATTAAAGTGATATAAAAAGTTGACACATTTGTTTTGTTAATAACTAAAATACATGAGTTCTTTATTTTGTGTAAAAATGATGTTTCGAGTTGTGACATAATAA
Organism: Maratus michaelseni; assembly: GCA_963931845.1. Taxonomy (NCBI): domain Eukaryota; kingdom Metazoa; phylum Arthropoda; class Arachnida; order Araneae; family Salticidae; genus Maratus; species Maratus michaelseni. The sequence goes on along the minus strand of OZ007593.1, from coordinate 193,874,780 downwards.
TTACAATGTAACAAGAATAGCAAAAAAAAAAAAAAGATATTAGTTCTAAAATTAAGGACTATTTTTAAATATATTTTTAACAGAAATTAAGACAATGTTATATTACTGGATAGCTTTGTTTAATATGTATATACCTCTTTAACGTTTTTAGAGTTTTTGTACTACTGTATAATAAAAAGAACTATAGTATGTATGACTCAAACTGATTTTTTAAAAAAGAAAAAAAAAATCACTCTTTTACACTTGCCATCAAAATGAGTTGAACACCGATATCTGCTCACAAATTTTCAAAACGCTCTATTCAAAATTATGAGTGCAATGTCCTAATCACGTATGTTTTACGCATTAGATAGGATCGAATAGCATTTTCTCTTTTTACATACAGGCAAAATGTTTCATACAGGTTAAAGTACCTCTTAGCTTCAAATACGAATTTACCTTGCTTGAAAAGAAAAGTTATTTATAGAAAAACGGCTGGATAACCTTAAAAAACACATGCTAAGAGAGAATCTGTCTTATATGTAATTTGTGCCCGGTCCCTAGGGATATCCATTTATAAATAAATGAAAACATGGAAGTTTGCACCACATAAACTGAACGAATAAACACTATACCAATTATGTCATTAATCAGTTTATGTAATCGAATAAACCAATTTTGTCATGGCATGTTTCATTTACAGGAAACCCGCCAGACATTTATTTTGTGTGCTCCTGCGCAAACGAAATAAATTCCTCTTTTAAAATAAAGTTTAAAAAACAATTAACACTTCCCAATTATTGAAAGTGAAAGAAATTATCACGCGGAGCTTCTCTTTAACAGTTTGGCTGAGATTCGTTATTAAAATATGGTTTACAAATAAGTTCAAGTTAATTTGAAGGGTTAATTTGGTTAAGTAATTTGAAGTTATAGACATTTATTTAGACGAATGGATTGGATCCACTGTGCACGAAACCCTTCTAAACTTTATCACAACTCTCTAAATTACTAACTAAAAAGACGATGAAGCCAGTTAAATTTTTACTCTGCTCTTTAGCCAACGCTAAACGTCAAAATTCTCCATCTCTCCTCCCATTGCACTCGATTTTAAGGGGAGCTATGCGGAATGTTACAAACGCGACATGCGATTTGTTTTAGCCAATCATATTCTGAATTTGAAGGACTTAGCCCAATTTCGGGCGTACAGATATCGTAGTGATTAAATTTCCGGGATGTTTTATGGCGCCAAATAATCTTCCTGGTTTGAACTGGAATTTTCTGAAAGCTTCTAAAAACGCGGTAAAATGAAGTAAGCTTCGAAAATAGGTATAAAATATTCTTTAACTGCAGATGATTTTTTTAGAATACCAGAGAAGAAATTTAATAATTGACAAAGATTAAAAGTGAGAAATATTTACATATGGTAACTTACTAAGAAACATTTAATATTTTAATATAAGAAAGAATTTACGGAAATAGCGTTTTTTAAGATACATTAATTTTAAGAGATATGATATTTTAGCATATTTAAATAAAGACTTTATAGAAACTTCACTAAAGGAAATAATTTTAATGTGAATTTGCAGCATGAATTTTAATAATGGATTAAAAATAAAGATGTTATATTTAAGGAATAAATTAAAAAAGCTATCGCCATTTTTAGATCTAAATACTTTCGAATAAATATTAAGTGGATTAGGACAAAATGGTTTTACATATGGATAGTAAATGATTATTTTAAGAATATTAATTGTTTTAGTAAGCCGGGGTTATGGAACATTACTAAATGTAAAAAAAAAATATATATATAGAATAATTTAGCAGATTTCGGAAAAATTAAATTTTGTAATATATATATTATGCAATACGTAGTATTTTTAGTTCGTTTGTAGGGACACCCAGAATAATTCCATTCCATTACGATCGATAGTGAAATTTTATTTGCAGTGTATTTCAACGATGTTACACTATTTCAACCATAGTAAAATTTATATGCATTAGGAAGGCCTGTTTTTTATTGCGGGTTTTTTATAGTTGATGGTATGCGTAACATTTACCATTCATTTACAAAGGCACAGAAAAGACTTGGGTTAGAATGAGTTAGAAATGAACGATATTTGCTGGAAGTGCTTTTTAGGCTGTGGTATGTATGTTAAACTAAACTTAATTATAGCGAAATTTGTGGTCCGTTCAAACGCTATAAATCATGTACAAGGTTGGTCGAAATAAATCGTAAACATAATTATTTATAGACTTGAAATCGTTGAAAGTGCGTTCTTCACCTCATTATCCATTTTCAAACTAAACTATATTTTAATTTACGATGAACAGCATGTAAAATATGAATAATTTCATATACATTGCTGCTAAAAACTAATTGGATGTATTTGATGCATTCATGAAGTGTATTTTTAAATACATTACGCATTATCTAGTTTAGATACATTTTAGTATATAATCTGATGTGCATAAATTTGTCATATACAGGTTTACCCAATATAATTCGGAATAATGCATAAGGACAACATTTCATTAAAATGCACCTACTCCCTTTTTTATGCGATTTTTAACCGCAATTAAGTTTTACTCTTAATAAAGTATATAATATAAATAAATTAATAAATGGTATGACGTAAATAAATTCACATACATGGAGGCACTAAAGTAATATAGATGCATTCTCATCTATAGAGGTAACTCAAAGAAAAGCGTTTTCTTGCATTTTCTAGGTGATTTAAATTTAATTTCTCCATGTGGTATGACACAGACCTATGAGCAATATACAGGGCATATATTAGGAGTTATGAAAATAAATTACATTAAATTGATTTTTAACTGCGTCATCTCATTCGTTAAATGCTTATTTAGACATCCCATTTTACTGAATGTAAAAATTAAAGTTAATTGCAATATATTTAATGGTGAACAAATGTGTTTCATAATCTTTATTTGATGCATGTTTTGTAATTCTTGTTATTTTTTATTTACGTTTACGATTTAGCTATCGTAAAATATTAGCATCAGTTGTGGATGCATTGTCATACAATGCAAGTAAAAAAATTCCCTTAAAATATAATTACTATTCCTCATTAATAAGCCAAATTTAAATGTGTTGTTCATGTGCTGTCATAAAATTCACATAAAATGTTTCAATTATACGTGTTTGTTATTTACCAAAAACCTGATATTTTTTTTTAAATAATGAAAGTTCTTGGATTATGGCATAATGGTCAGATAATCACATCTCATAAGCAAATTAATTTTTTTTTCGGAAAACACATGAGTTCTAAAATTAACTTTGACTTATTATGCGAAGAACTTAATAACATACACTTAAAAATGAAAAAAAAAATACATATACTGTAAGTCGTACATAACTAATTTCTTGTTTTTTAATTAGTATATATTCTTCGATTATTTTTAAAATTAAATGTAAATATTTGTGCTTTAAAAAAGTCATAATCAATATTAAGGCAAGGTATTTCATGTTATAAAATTATTTTGGAATTATAAAATTCGAATTAATTTTTTTTATATAAATAAATCCTAAGTTGTTTCATTACAAACGTTTTGTTGTCATAATTAATGTAATGAAATTTAATGATAGCAAAATTAATTGCTAATATCTGCCATCTGCTGTGACATAATTAAATTTCATATTTCGTCTTGAAATACTGTCTTCCAATTTTCACATTTTAACGCATTTAACACAATAATGATTAAGATACAACAATTTCGATGAACATTTGAAAAGCATAATTAAATGGAAATTTTGCAGAGGACAAACATCATTTTCATTTCTTTAGTAATTTTTAGTAGAAACATTCTGTATTTAAATATCCTTTAAAAAATTAATAGCACTTTCAAGTACATAATTTATATAACTCCATTTTATTATGAATGCACATATTTAGAAAAATATTTAAGAAATATGTTTCTATATCACTATAAAGTAGAGACTTTCATTAAAAGAAGTATTCCCTGGAACGTGACATTTTATCGGTTTATAATTCATATGTGAATATGATTAAAACTCAAAAAGGCAACTTTAGTTAACATTGGAACCGTTTAGGATATTAAATAGCAGTTGAACTCCCAATTTTAACTATCAGTATATTATCTATTTAATTGAATCTGTATTGATGTTACTTGCATAACATTATTGAATAACATTTTAATGACAGATTTTAAAATTTAACGTCTAATAATGTACGGGAGAATATTAAATTGATACTACTCACTAGGTCGTTCCACTTTACATTAAGTAGATGATATTTTTAAATATGTAGAGAGGAGTTTCGTAAATTAGTTAAACATGATTTATAATGAATTGCATTAAGTACTTTTTTAATTATGTTGTTCAGAATTGTATTTATTTATTTCATTTAGTGCTGGAATATCAGAGCTAATTAATATTTATATTTAATTATATGTATATTTTTCTGTTTATGAATCTAATGAAATTCAATTTACCTATTGCTTGGTTTTTCACTTTAATAAATATAGATTTAACTACTTTTTTATGGAAAATATAATGATCTCATAATGAATCTAAGGTTAGTATATATATACAGTACTCAAAATAGAAAAGTAAAAATAGCAAAAGAAATTTGATAAAAATATTTAAATTAATTATATACTATAACATTTCCATCAATGCATTACCTGCAGTATAAAGTTTTTACGTGTTTTCTTACTTATATTAGTCCTCAAAGTTTTATATAAAGAAATAAGATGAATCTTAGAAAGCAACCATTCTGTAAAGAAATATTTTGCATATACAACATTCATTTAAAAAATATATTTTTTTAGTTTGCTTAAAAGCATTTCGAATTTATCATGTTATAACATATATAATATATTTAAGGTAATTAAAAATAAGCAATATTTCATGTGCAAAAATACAAGCTAACAAATTATACAATATTTGTTAACATCTCATACACTATAAAAGGAAGAATTGGTTTTACATGCCGTAAAATATTTTTGAAAAAGAAACAGTGATCACAGATCTTACAGTAAGTAATGTTTTGAAAATATATAAGTTAATTTTGTATAATACGAGGGCAGTTTCATAAGTCTTGAAAATGAAATAAACAATATACATACCAAAATGCATTTTATTTTTCGACATAATCTCCTTTCATAATGATAAACTTTTTCCAATGATGTTCTAACTTTTTTAACCCATCCAAAAAATAAGATTTCTCAAACTCCTTTAAAATAAGCATTTGTGGCATAAATGATTTCAGAATTTGAAGAAAATCTCTTTAAACCAAGCCATTTTTTTTAAATTTGGAAAAAGAAAAAAGAGATTAGGGGTCAAGTAAGGAGAGTAGGGTGGATGAGGGAGCAATTCGTAACGTAATTCAACCAATTTAGTGGATGAGATTGCAGACGAGTGCGCTGTCGTATTGTCGTGATGAAAAAGCACATTTTTCTTTTACAAATGGGGAAAAACGTTTCTTTCAATTTTGCATTAAAAAGGTCTAATAAATAGCATAGTACTTTCCGGTGATCGTTTTACCTTTTTCTGGATAGTCAATGAGGATAACTCCTTTTGAGTCCCAAAAAACTGCGGCAGTAATTTTTCCGACCGATATAACTCTTTTTGCCTTTTCGGAGCGCGTCCATTAGAAGAAGTCCACAGTTTAGACTGTTCTTTCATTTCTGGTATGTAGTAATGTATCCATGTTTAATAAACTGTAACATAACGCCGCAAAAATTCCCTTAAATTGCACTCGAACTTGTCCAAACAATGCTTTGAAATGGTTACATGAGTCCGCTTTTGATCCAGTGTCAGCAATCGTGGCACCCATCCTGCTGATAACTTTTTCATGTCCAGATATTCATGAAATATATTGAATACACGTTCATTTGAAATGTTTATCTTCTTAGCTATCTCACGCACTTTCACACGGTGGTCTTTTAATATGATATCATGGATTTTGTTGACCATTTCTTCAGTCGTGATCTCAATTTCACGTCCAGAACTTTCTGCATCTGTTGTTCTCATACGGTCACAATGAAATTCCGTAAACCACTTTTGAACCATACCATGTGATGGAGAAAAGTCTCCATAATATTTTCCAACTTTTCTTCAGTTTCGGTAATTGTGTTTTCACGCAAAAAATAGTGTTTTATCAAAACACGAAATTATTTTTCTCCGTAATCAAAACAAACACACAACTTGTTTACTTTTGAATACAATAGATCACAATGTATTTAAAATATCGTCTCCATATTGCACGAATGTTGCCGCAGATAATAATACATTGAAAACAAATCATAAGAGTGTAATTAGACCGCCACCTTTTTTTAAACTCATATTAAACTGCCCTCGTATAGTAAATATAGTATTTTGTTTTGGAAAATTAACAACTGAGAACTTAATTATTTTATCATAAAAGTTATGACGTATAACAATTTCTGCATATTTATCTGATATATATAAATTTGTTATTTTTATTTAGCTTTCAACGATGTATTTTTCTCTAAACTTGTATATTCATTTAGTTCGTATTTTAATTTTACTAATTCTTTCAGTGCATTTTTGGAGTTTTATAGAAAACATCATATACAAATATTTTACTTAAGAGACTTCGGAAAATGAGTAAATTTTATATTAAAGAAATGATATGCATATATATATACCTATTTATGTCAAAAATCTGCCTTGTATATGTTATTTTTTCTCATAACATATTTGTGTGTAATATTCATGAGATTTTGATTTATCTTTGGTTCCTTTGCATTATATATTTCTGAATTTTATGCTTTTTTGAAAATTGCGAATAATGGATCTTCAAATAGTGGATAAAAAATATTCTAAATATAATTTATTTTATAGTTTTATAATTTTTTTGTCGTTGGCGAGTTATTGGACACATTATATATGAATGACATCCAGCATCATAGAAAATTCTGGAACAAATGTTAGATACTTTATTAAGGTTGATCCTATCTGAGTACTTGTTTCATTCTAAATGAATGTTTCAACGTATGAAAATTCTCACGTTTGAAGTGCTATTACGTGTTCAAATAATTACTGAATATTGGATTTTACAAATGCAAATCTATCCAATCCGAGATTGAAGGCTTAAAGATACCCGATAAGGTTATTGTGCCAAAATGCGACGTGATTCCCTATATTTTTCTCGCATTTAGGCTGTATTTAGCATCTTATTAATTAAATATGTATTTCAATAAACAGAAAATTATTAAATATTGTGTTTTTAGCTAAAAACTAACTTGTTTTGTAGAAATTGAATCGTTAGCGGTAATATAAACAACCGTATGCGACTTTGCCTTGAGGTCATTTTTTTCGCATTTACGGTAGTTAAAACCAAAATGAAACGCCCAAAATCCTAAATTTGACATTACGTTTTATAAATGTCAGTCCTTCTTAAAATATTTATTTAATTGCTATAATTTTTTCAATCATTTAATAAGAAGTTGTAATACATAAACCTGAAACTTGAATAGTTTATTATTAAACTACTTAATACGATACTAATAACATTAATTATTTATAACTTAAATAATAAAAATTATATTTGCGATACATAGTCTTGAATATATGATAATTAAATAATGTGTAAATAATTCATTTTCACTTTTATGTGCTGAAATGTGTGGTCCGAGGATTCCCGTGAGAAAATTTTAGAAAGACTGTTTCCTACATATTTTCTCACGTCGGCGTTATTTTGAAGTGGTGGAAATGCCGAGCTTCTGTTGTGAACCAAAGAAAACTTTATAAGGGTGATGGATAGCCTTGAACACCCCCAAGATTAAGTTATTTACTTCGGTGGTCACCGGCTTGTTGAAAAAATATATCTCCGTGAGAAAACGAAAGTAAAAGGAGTTTATTTCCCCTTTTTTGGGAAAACCAATGACGCACCCATTTGAACGTGCGGTCTAGTTACCACATGGTCCTAAACGATGAGTGGCCCTAGCGTGCCCCTCCTCTGACCAAATTCCCTCAAAACTGTGAAAATAATGAACAAGGTAAATTTTAATTAAGAGTTAGTTCAGAAAAGGAGCGAGAAGTGTCGGTTCTCTGTTGAGATAACAGGAGACGCCAAGTTTCCTTGCAGTGGAGATAGACGCTGAGAGGCGCCAGACCTCATTTCGAGAATTTGGGATACTCCAAGTATCCGGGGAAAATTACCCGAAAGCTGAAATGCCAGACTTCTGTTCGAGAGTAAAGGCGCGCCAAGTGCCTGCGGAATTTTATAACACTCCGGCAACAAGCCGTTCTTAGGTGTTGAAAAGATTTATAGAGACATTAACTGAGTTCTCTACGAAATCCAAATAGACTATGCTTACATAAGAATGGTATGAACCTTGACATTGCGTCCGATTTTTTTTCTTTCAAAATATATCATCATGCCAAGGATCCTTCATTTTTATACTTTTTAATTCTCAAAACTGTAATGTCACAATTTTACTTCCATCAAGAATTTCTTTTGTTTATGCCATAAAGATTTTGTTAGAGGTAAATAATTGTTTTCTTCGCATTGTCCGATCACTACCAAAAACATCTTTAATCAGATCAGCGTTGAAAAGGCATCACAAATGCATACTTTATACACTTCCAACATGGAGAAACAAGAAGCAAATTAGAATGACTGATACAACACGTTTTATCAAATTTCTTTCTTGTCAGTTTGATTCGTATTTTGCTTTTCTAAGCATTAATTGTTCTCTCTTTTCCAATTTTTATATTTGTGTGTTTTCATTCAATTCATTGTCGTATTTTATGTTTTTCAAATATTCTTCAGTTATTAAGCATTCAGCAAAGTTTAACTTTAGTGTTTTTTTTTCTTTTTGGCTAAATTTTCATTTGTTGGTGAAATATTTTGACAAGCAGCTTTCATTGTGAATGTGATTATGTTTCCAGACTGTTTTTAAACAGAATCTGATTCAGTTTGGCACGTGCGGTTTTTAAAATATAAATTCATTATTTGCAAAAATTCAAAATCTTCAACACCTATATTTCTATGCAATGCTATTTTTTTTAACAGAAACATCACTTATTGTTGGAGAAAATGCATTATTACCTTCATTTCGCTGAATTTAAAAACATGTGATTGTAGAACCAGTCAGCAGTAGATGTAAAGTCCTTATTAACACGTTGACGGATAGTAGGAAATAGTGAAGTTCGGAAATTGACACTGTACGTTTTTGTAATTTTTAGAATATTAGAAGTATAGTTTTACTCTTTATGCTTAAATAAACTTAATTTTGATTAATTCAGCACCTTTAATTAGGTTGCACACTACCTTCACAACCACGTCAGGGTGGCTAGTGGTAAGGGAAAAATACAGTAAAAAAAAGTGAACAACAGTATATTCTTAAATTAAATTTATGTTGATTATTCGATCAAATAATCAATTTGAATTTTTCTATAAGAATATACTGGTAATTATCATTTTTTACTGTATTTTTTCCTGACCACTAGCCACCCAGTATAACAGGTATAAACCTGTATAACTCGTATAACAGGTGGAAAACGAACTTTAACTTAAAAAATTGTTTCTAAAATATGACCTGGGCTTCTACTTGTACGCCGGTAAATGCACATTTGTGCTGCAATAGCCGTAGTGTCTAAAAACGATCGTTTCGTTTTGGGCGGCTATAGCCGTCATGCCACATTGTGAATTTCGCTTTGACGGCTATACCCGCAACTGTCCCTCAATGTGTTAATCATCTTTATTAAATCGTCTCTACTTTCAAACTCAGGACACATATTATCATCTTTAGCAGGAGGCTCATCATTAATATTCCATTCATTAACATAAAAATCATCAATAAAAACTGATTTATTTGCAGGAAACATATCAGCGCACATGTCATTGTTAACAGCTAAATTCTTATCAGTCAAATCAGTGGTGTGTACGACTGATGTAGAAGTAGCTAATTCTTTAATATTTTTTTTTATCATATGGAACACGTATTTATGTACCTGGTCGAAGGAAAATACTATTGGATGATCATTTTGAATTTCATAATTTATTAACTCAACTCAGCTTAATAAAACACAACTTCTACTTTAAACATCGATTTAATACAATATATGAAAAATATATATATAGACTTACCGCAGTGAATCTCCTAAAATATCTTCCCATTTAGGGATATTCAGTTCGCCGCTCATAAGTCTCCGAAGATAATTTGTTGCCAAACTGCGTAGAATACTTTAGAACTCTAATATGTAAACTTGTCACCTGTTCTCGACCTTAAACTTGAGATAAATCAAACAGACGTCATAGCCCTTGACATTCACAAGGTTATTTGATATTAAAAGTTAAAAAAGGAAAATCGGGAACCATTTTCAGAATCTTTCGCCACATTTGAAGAATATTGGTCGCTTTATAATAAATTATGTGTATTATAATGTTAATTATGCTTTAACTTTTTCCGGCACAGACAAATTCTGTTCGTAAAATGAGAAATTACTGACAGACACCGGAATTTACAAACGACTTTTTTAGAAAATAAGAATTCCTTATTTTAAGCTTTCATTATAGAAACAAAAGTTTACTAAAATATTCTTGTTGCCGAATGCAACTTTGGAATTAAAATTAAGTGTGCCCGGAGTGGGACCTCTGTGCCGGAAAGGGTTAAAGAAAACGTTTAAAACGCAGATAAATGAATCGCGCTTTGTTCCTGAATTTCGGATGTGTTATTATATAGCATTTAAATACGATTCTTGCGTTAAGTTTTTATGTACAAGAACATTGTCGCATTTATGGGTCGTCACATTTACGCACAATAATCTTATACTTATGGGCGTACAGGAAAATGTTGAAAATCTTATTTCAATTTAAAACTCCAATATACAATTTTTAATTTCTTATAATTTGTTAGTTGCTTCATAAGTACACAAAAATAGATTTCATAGCAATTTTTATTATTCTTATTATTTCACTGTTTGAGCAATGCAGTAGGTTCGTTGTAAATTTGTGCTTCTTTATTTTATTATTTTTCATTTTTTGTGAAGTTTTAAATTTATTTGGCATTTTAGTTATGGGATATTCAATGTAAACATTGCTGATATATTTACATTTCTTTAACTGCTGACGTGTTATCTTCAGTAATTGAAATGTGCAGTTTTATAAATGCAGATTTAAAAAATATATACTTAAAAACTAATTTTTAAAACCATTATAATTCAGTAAACTGAGATACATTTAAAAAAATGCATTTAAATGTACAATCATTTTGTTTCTATTCGGCGTTGTAAAAATTGAATTTTTGAGATGTTTAGAAATTAAGAACAACGATGTAAATTTCTTAGTCTGGTATTGCCACCGTCAATATGACGTTGGAGTTTCTCACGCACATGTTTTCGTTTATAATACATATGAAAAATCACTTTAGAAAAGATCCACTTTGGTTAATGATTGGATAATTTATGTATGAGTGACACTCAAAATAATGTAAAAATGCTAACGTTTGTATAGATAATACGTGTTAAAAAATGACGGTCTTTGGATTTTAGGATATGTGAAAATGTAAGCAATTTTAGAAATGTTGTTCCTTAGTGATTCGTATTGAATGACACTCAAAATAATGTAAAAATGCTCATGTTTGCGGCTATATTCTGTGATAAAATGATGATTGAATATTTGACTTTTATAACGTGTTCACGTCTTAATGAATGACACTCAAAACGACATAAAAATGCATCCATATGCACTAATGTTACTTTTTCATTTAAAAACTGACCTTTAGAAATTTAAAATACGTGACGCACATATTCCTTCATTAATTTCGATATTTGGGGGAAAACTTTTCCAAATGTGTCCAAACGTGAATGGCCAAATATGTCCGTGCCGTAACTTGAACACAGAAATTTTGGTTTAAGTACCAATTCTCGTCCAGTTGTACTATCTGGATGACATCCCACCAAAAACAATTCACCCAGACAACCATTTCTTACCTTTTTCGCTATTAAATTGCCCAAGATGCCCGGCCAAGCAAACTACTGGCACACCGCCTGAACGACTTTTCCATTTATCATCCTCGTAAACATTCAACTATCGTAGCAGACTAGGGGATTATTGGAATCAACGAGTGGGAAGCATTTTGTACTATTTATCTTAGGGAGATTCTACTTTTTCTCTAACCGTTCTGTTGACAAGTTAGCAGATAGAAGAAAGGGGGAGAAATAATCTAACAGCCTTTTTCATGTTCGGGCGTTCGCCATATTTTGAAAGTTATTGATTTTTCTGACTTCAGTATTCAAAGGGTTTTTACTTTAACTTCGGTTTATTTTGACGAGCTGTTTCAAAGCACATCTGGCTGTTCTTTGAAACAGCTCGTCAAAATAAACCGAAGGTAAAGGAACTCCAATGAACTTCGGGTAAGTAATAACTCTTTTATCCTTTTGATACAATAATACTGATTGATAAATAAATTACACGAGTAGTAATTTTACCTACTGAGTGAAAATGTGGCCAAGCTAGAACTCGAACAGAGAGCCTTTGACTTTAATTGCTAATGATCTTAAGATAAAAAAATTACAGTTACATGACCATCGTTCATTGGATTGCATTTACCTGCTGTCTGTTCTGCCGAGCTGTTTCAAATAACAGAGCAAATGTCATTACCATGTAGCGAGCTGAGTGAATTGTGAGGCTGGAATTTTGTCCAGATAGCTTAATTGGATGAGCATTGGCTATTACAGCCGAAGGTTCTGTATTCGATCTTATAGACCCTTTTTCAGTCAGTTGAAACAAATATTATGCAATCTGTACGATTGTGTTAAAATAATAAATCTGTTCACATTGCTTTAAAAATGTTGAAAATTTAAAAGATTTTACGTGTTTAAATAATGACTGATAAAACAAAAATGAATGCTATTTATCTCCACTTCTTGTCTTCATCACTGATTTTTTTTTTATATAAAAGTGTAAGCATGAGGTATAAAAAGAAAATAAGTGAATCGCAAGAGCTCTATATGTAGACATATATTTCTATATGCTTATTTTATGCTTACACATGATAATGTCAATAGTATCTAAAAATGTAGTGCCTGCCGAGAGTGTAAAATGACATTTTGGGATTTTTTGTGAAATACTATTTATGTACGGGATAAGTATTATTACCTATGTTCCTTTATTATTTTAGAGCACTCAGTTTGAAGGAATAGCAGTAATAAAATAAAATAAATTTCATTCATCGGTATATATTATTTTAATAAACTTTTGTAGACACGTTGTATGTTCGAAATTTTCGCAGCTTTATCCTTCGAAATTCACGAATTTATTGTAAATTACTTCGCTAATACTGTGTATTAGGGCTACAAATTAATTTTATTAATGAAAAGTCATTGTAGTTGTTATACTTCAAACTCCTTAATGACACTTTTTAATATTAATTTTCAAAAATTAATTAATCTGTCTATGCACACATTTTTGGATAAGCTACGGGTATGTAAAACCAGGTACCCAACGGTTTTCCTATGCTGACAAAAGAATAAAAGGCGGAAAAGTGTTTCGGTACATCTGGATTATTGCAAAACCACACATTTGGCTACATGAAAATTCTTCTCTACTCGAGAAAAGGCGTTTTTAGGACTATCTGAATTATCTCTAAAATTTTTTGGTAGGATTCAGCCGTGTACTAATACGAAATTAAGTTGTTCCACATCCAGTAGCAAAAAGCTTTATTGTAATAAATTTTGAATAATTCTATAAAAGACGGCGGAAAAAAATACATTTAATGTAAATTTATTTCTAATAGCACTACATGGACAAGTATAACTCAATTCAAAAGCCGATGGCAAACTGCTAGGCTACGCTAAGGGATGTCGTTAAGACGGATGCTGTCCACACGGTTGCACCCATAAGCAAGGAAACAGAGAACCCGTTTTAACCAGCCAACACGTTTTTACCCTACTCTCCCCTACATATACGATTGATATAGAATTTATGAAATTGAGATTACTTTTTAAATAAAATATTTTTGTATAAATTTTATACAATCATTTTTCACATCACAGATTGGTCACAGAGTGCAATGTAAATATGATGTGCTTGATTTTCTAATTAATTGCACCAACGATAAACTACGCATGTTAAAGGAAATAAAATAAATGTTACATTTACAGGTTAATTTCTGTTTCATTTTCTAAACTTGCTGTTTTTGGTTAAAACAACGTAAGAATGTAAAATATTCTGCAATTTAAAATTTGGGTATTCATTTTAAATATATATACATTTTTAATGTTTTCAGGATTAGTTAAAAATACACTAACATAATAACATAATATTTCGATCTTTTCAAATCGTAAGAAGACCCAAATAAAAGTCAGTAATTTAAAATACTATTAATGAGGTGTAAGTTCTAGAATATCTTCTGGATGACATAATGATCTATATAGGGTGTTTCAAAAGGTCGTTTTCAAACTTAACATGGTGGTCTGTCATATCATGATGAACAAGATTTACATAGGAACTTGTGTTCGAAAATTTAAACTGCGGCCACTAGAGGGCGATGAGCGCAGGTGTGGAAGATAAGAAAGAAATAATATCAAAAGAGGAATTAATATGACTTTTATTAAAGAACATGGTTTAATTGACAGAAGATGTTTAAAATTCCTTCCGTCGCCGCAATGCATGCTTCACAACGTCAACGCATGGATTAACGGACCCGTTCAAAATGAGCAGGTGTATCCCGGTCACGTGCCGCCGTTTCCACGATCTTGGCGACGAGATCCATGTCCGATGTTATGGCCATCTAGTACACCATGGACTTTGTTTGTCTCCAAAGATAGAAATCCAGGGGTGTCATGTTGGGGGATCGCGGTGGTCATGCGACTGGTCCACCTCTGCCAATCCAGCGATTAAGATATGTCCTATCGAGGTATTCTCGGACAGTATAGGTAAAATGAGCAGGTGCTCCATCATGCTGAAACCAGATGTTTCGGCGTGTAGCGGCTGGAACGTCACCCATCAGATCCGGCAAGACTCTTTCTAAGGAAATGCGATAGGTACTCCCGTCAAGGCGTTGAGGTAGTAGGTAAATGCCAAATTACATGTTACCGATAATACCAGCCCAAACGTTTACAGTGAAACGTTGTTGACGTGCAGGGACACGTGCACACCTTGGGTTTTCAAAACAAAACCCACGATGGAAAATCCGGCTGTGTGACCCGTTGTTGCAAATACCAGCGTGCGAATACAACGCGTTGGGGATAATCGTCAAAACACAATGCCTGTACTCTTTGTAAGTGGTAGAGGCGCTGCGTGTCCTCGTGCAGTATGCGCATAATGCTGAAACAATGTACCCAAGACGCGTTCGCCTGCTCGGAGACTTGTTTGCGGGTTCCTGCCAAATACCCGTAGCACGGTTTCCTCTACGACAAACGTGCATGTAGTGCGTTCTCGATCAATGTGGCTACGTACTTGGAAAGCTCCTGCTTCACGCAATCTGCGGTGCAATTGTCCAAAGAAAACATGAATTAGCTTACGTCTGCTTGGGAAGCGCTCAAGGTACATCCGTACCGTGGCTCGTGCATTTCCATTCGCGGCGCCATATACGTAATGCATATAGGCCAATTTTACGTTTCTAAACCGATTCATCCTTCTCCTGCAACGTCCTCGCCTGAAATGATTACGCTTCCCACTCTCCCGTAAGCCTGCGCTCATCGCCCTCTAGCGGTCACAGTTTGCATTTTCGAACACAAGTTCCTATGTAAATCTTGTTTATCATGGTATGACAAACCAGTATGTTACGTTTGTAAGCGACTTTTTGAGATACCCTGTATTGGGCAATTCATATGTAAGTATGCAAGTTCCAGATACTGTAAAACAGGAACAGTTTAAGTCATGCTTCCCAAATGCAAGCTGTAAGGTAGATGTACTCATGAAGTTTTTTGCTGTGTTTTGTTCACGGCTGTGCGAAGTGACATAGACTATAGCTATCGTGTCACACTAATATCAGTAGAAATAACTGCATCTGAAGAAGGTGTTGTGTTCTTGAATTGAGCAAATTGAAATATGTCACCATCGTGCAACAGCATTTTCGAACATCATAATTCGAACATTTAAATTTTTTAAACTACGGGCTGTTTATGAAAAGTGGATATAAATGGATTACTGGTTTGATGTGTGTCATGTGAAGAAAGATGCACAAATAGATATTTTAAACCAATCATAAATGAATTTTCCGGTTAGAGGTTTTTTTCCAAATCGTCTTCGAAAATGCAACAGATTCCGTTTGGCTCAGTTCAAGAAAACAAAATGTCTTCTCCTCTGCACACGCAGCCATTTCTACTGATATTCGCCTCTTGCGCCTATGTTACTTCGTGCAGCAGCAGGAAAACAATTTATGAGTATATCTACCTTATGACTTGCATTTGGGGAACGTGCCTTAAACTGTTCTTGTTTTACAACATCTGAAAGTTTTATATGTACTTATGCATCTCCCTGTATATATAAATACAAAATGTCTATTATTCTTACGGCCATTATGTTATTAAAATATTGCGATAGTTTTGAAACATGCAAAATATTTCTTCTTTTTTTTCTCCTTTTCAAAGTTCCTCAGAAAACAACAACGAAATAATGACAATAGTTTTCCTATGTCTTCTATTTAGAATTTTTATACTTCACTCCAAAATTTAAAAATAAAATATTAAAAAATAATACCTTTTCTTCCTTGAAAATGTATTGTCAGTTTGGAAATAAGAAGTACTGTTGTCAACATTCTGCACTCACTCGCAAAACTCAACTGTGAATAACTGTTCCTGACATCCATTGTGCGTGGAGTGATGACTCTGTTAAAAAAAATAAATTGAAATATATCAAAGAATTTAATTCCACAATTCGTAAGTTATCTATTGTTCAAGAAAATTTGTGTAATCTATTTTTCTTTAAATAAGATTATCCTTATTTAGCTTGTTCTTAAATATTAATAAAATTATTTCATTCCATAAAATACATTTCATTTTTTTCCCAAATGTTAATATAATCGTTTTGAAAAATCATATTTCAAAGTTATAACTGATAATTGTACATATAACACAGAAATATTTAAGGTATTTGAAATATAAAATCACAAGAAATGGACCATTTAATCTGTTTGTGTCAATACTATCACAGTTGATGAGAGTATAGAATACATTTTTAAAACAATATTAATGTTTTCTGATGTAACAACGAGGTTTACAGAAATATAAAATACATTTTTTTGAGTTACCCACGATTTCAAAAAGTTTTTATAATCCCCAGAAACCTTAGAAACCAATTGAGTTCCAAAATTGCAAGAAGCATATCTGAACGAACTGCCGCTTTTGCTGTCCGCAATTTTTTAAAATTCTAAAAAAATGAATAAATAAAGTGTATTAATGTTTTTCTAAACGCGTATCAACACAAAATATACATTTCCGGATGCTATCAACTCACTAATAGACATTTTGAGTTCCATAAAATAATATATATATATATATATATATATATATATATATATATATATACATATGCAAAAGTGAGGAAATAATATTGAATTTACAAGGTTCTTTTGAAATGTTTGTCTGCTGAATATGCTTTTCGAACATGAAAATGTTTACATGACAATCGATATCATCCGAAAAGCAATTATTTTATATTCGTATTTTTTTAGAAAACTGATTAATAGATTAAAAAAACTTCGAAATATCTCTGAATGTTAAAGAGCAGCAACATAGAGTTCTGTTTAATAAATACTCTTTAAATCATGGAAAGCTTTTGTTTCTGTGTTTTTTATGTAGAAAAACGCTTTTTGTGTAACTCGAAAGATGTTATATCATATTTTCGTACGTCGTTTTTAACATTAAATATTCTGCTTTTTTGAACTGTATGATCATAAGTCTATGTATTTGTCTTTTTCCCAGAAACGTGCATTTCCATTAACACTCTAATAATGTGTGTCGACTACGACAATAAAGTGGACTGTAAATTAAACAACTGTCGATAAAATTTCAACTCTGTTTACATCAACGAACCATTTTTTATTTACTTCGGAGCTCCCCATGGAGACAACCGAACGAAGTGTAAAACAAACGACTTTTGAGTTACATTTAACGCCAAGCGATATTAGAAGCCAAGAGTGGTGCCAACATACCGGCCACCACTGAAATATTTATTTCAGCAACATATCTTAAACAAATGTCCTTCGTTGTAAACAATTATTTTTTTTAACAATAAATCTTCAATTATAATACAAGTTTCAGTCCAATCAATAATACAAATATACAATTCAATTCAATTATAATATTAAAATACAAAGTTACTGTAAAAAAAAATCAAATATTAACTCTTTAAGTCCCAAGCTTTAAAAAACTGAATGACCTTAGAATCCCAGCAAAATAGCCCAAAACATTCATTTTTTTCGTTCCCCCCTTTTTCACTAGGTAAGTAGTGGAAATGACTTTACTGCTTTCTCTCTTTATTCAAATTTGGACAGGTGTTACACCCCTTTGTTTATCCTTGCTCCAGTTACAGAAAAAAATCTTGTTTTTCCTTCTGTACCGGAACCTTTGGTATGTTTTTCCCTCTGTACCGGTCCAGAAATGCCAACACATTACCCCATCCATCACTGAGGGAGACCACCCCCTTGACAGGACCCCAACCAATTTAAAGGGGAGGAAAATCCTTTCAGCTATCCTGGGCTACTGTGGGTTTCAGAGTAACCGGCTATTTTCGGCTATCGTGGGATTCAAAAGGTTAATGCACAGAAATATAAGAAAAATAAATATTTACATTATAATAAAGGATCATTTATGGGCAAAATGCAAATATTAGAAATTGCTCGTTTGAATATACCATTTGGAGTTTTTGCAAGCACCACCCTAATTTTACCATCACTCCCATAAATAACGTCTTAGTGCGACCTACTGACCAGGTACACATGGACAAATTACTATCCTTTAATAAAACCATAGTTCCAATTTTAATATTTTCTTTTTCAAAGAACCATTTGGTTCGCTGTTGTAGATTATTTAAATAATCTCTACTCCATTTTTTTCCAAATTAATTGATTAATTTTTGTAATTTGCTGCCAATGACTAAGTTTATTATTGGCAAGGTCTTTCAAGTTTGGCTCACAGATGCTATTTATAGGGCGGCCTATTAAAAAATGTCCTGGGGTTAACGTTTCGTAATCATTTGGATCCGAAGTTAAAGTTATAGGCCTACTGTTTAAAATACCTTCGATTTGATTAACGACAGTTAAAAATTCCTCAAAAGTTAGTTTTAAATCTCCAATAGTTCTTTTTAAATGGTGCTTGAAGGATTTTACCCCTGCCTCCCACAAGCCACCAAAATTAGGGGATCTAGGAGGAAGGAATTTCGAAGAAATTGAATTAGCCAATAAGTAAGCAGCCAATTCCTTGGATTGATTTTTTTACAATTTTATGCAATTTTTTCCATTCTGAATTCGCACTAACAAAATTAGAGGCATTATCGGAAAAGATGGTGGCACAAATTCCGAGCCTAGCTACAAATCTTTTTAAGGTAGCTATTAAGGCTTCAGAAGATAAATCTGTTATTATTTCTAAGTGAATTGCACGAGTAGCAATAAAGACGAAAATTTAGACATAAATTTTACTAAAAACTCCTTTACGTTGGTTTTTGTATTTTATAAAAAATGGACCACATAAATCAATGCCTGAATTTGTAAAAGGGGAATTGATATTTACCCTTTCTTTAGGTAACGAGGCCATGATTTGTTCTGCAATTTTAGGTTTGTTTTTAAAACAAACAATGCAATTATGCACGATTTTTCTAGCTATGGCTCTGCCATTTAAGGGCCAGAATTCTTGTCTCACAAAATAAAGCAATGTTTGAGCACCAACATGCAAATTTTTCAAGTGAAAATACTGGAAAATTAAAAGTGTAAGCCTGTGATCTTTGGGTGAAAGAATCGGATGTTTTTTATCATAAGATAAATTTGATTGATCTAAACGACCACCAACCCTAATTATTTCATCCCTATCAAGAAAAAGATTTAAATTACTTACTCGACTATTCTTTTGTTTCTCACCTTCTTGAGCGCCTTCATTTCCCTGGTGAAGTACGTTAGCTGCACGAGTTTAACCAATTTTATTTTTGCCTGGTGAAATTCCAGGTGAAGTACATTACCTGAACCAATTTGACTAATTTTGCCTGGTGAAATTCCCCCTTTGTAATAGGCCCTACACTCCTTTCTTTGTGCTTGCAATTATAAATAAATCTATAAATATAAACTAAATTACAAATTAACTTAAAATAACTGTTACTTAAGTCACAAAATTGGTTAAGAAAATGATTAAAGTCTTGGTTAATTAGATGCAAATTAATATTAGAGTCTGATTTAAGTTAGCTTAAATAAGCATCATCATTTGGAAAGTCAGTTTTTTTTTTCCTTTTTCTGTCAAGTCCAAGATATTATTAGTCAATAACGGACCTTTCCACCACAGTTCCATATCTGAGAGTTCCTGAGGAAATGTTCTACGAGATATTATATCAGCTGGATTATCACTAGAAGGAATGTGTTTCCAATAAAATTATTCAGTGAGAGACTGAATCTTTGAGACTCTATTTGCGATGAAAGTTTTTAATAGCTTGTGATTTCTTTTAGTTCAAACTGTTCTATTTTAACTTTAATATTGAACCTGATAAAAATTAATATATTTCAAAATATATTTTTGGATCGGTCCGTTTTATAAAATATAACCCCGCTTTTATTTCCAAATAACTTACATAAATGTTACAATAAATGTTTCATATTTGAATATGAATGCTATTTCACATAAGGTCAAGTTATTTAAAACAACTTTAATTGTTCATATAGTAATATCCATATTTGACAGTTTATTTGAGTTAAATCGGTCCGGTTAATGTAAACTGATCAATATTTTTTTATTCCATTTTTGAAATATTAGAGCAGGTAACTTGATTATGCTAAGGTTAAATCCACATGATGAATATCCACATCATCCACATGATCTACACTTTGAATTATATATCCCCAGATAAAATCTTATTGAAATTTTTATATTTTAATTGAATGAATTCAAACGTAACATAAGCATTTTTGAAATAAAAAAAAGTATTTGTAATTTTCCAATTTATTAATATATTCATAAAAAATAAATTGCGTTATGATCTACTAATAAATTTTACATAAACGTAATAACGACTATCAAGAAATATTTTTAAGTGAATTTGCTCATACCCAAGCCTAAAATTAGTTTTCAAAATCCAGAGAAAATTCACTTCTCGACAGTGTAAATGGACCATCCGCTGTTAACGTTTGAATTTTCTTATTACAAAATTTAAGAACTGAAAAGGAAAAGTTGTATAATTTTCTTTTTTAAAAAAAAATAATTTAATAGTACGTTCTCATTAAGAAGTAAATTATTTTTATATTTTTCCCTTAAAAACTTAATTTCATTTTTGTAAATTTATGTATACACACCCAAAATTATTTTAACTTATAACTGTAAAAGCATTTTTTTTTTATTAAAAAAAATATATTCACATCTGTGATGTTATGAAACTGTATATCATGTCAAAAGTGATTCTTTTCATTTGAAAAATAAAAGTTAGTATATTTTTAAACATGTATACGACCAATACAAATATCAAATCTATATTTCGAATAAATACATTATTCCGAGTTTTGTGGCATCTTTAACCGTCATTTCAATATGAATAATCTACGAATAAATATGGTTGTATTGCTTTTTGTAAAGCAGACTATACAATTAGAATAATAATTAATGAAGTGCGTACAGTTTGTAATAAGAAAACACATATTTCTGTGTTTCTAATAAATATTTATTAAAAAATAGATGTGTATCTGATTTCTTCGTAAAGTTTTTAAAATATTATGCGATGCTTATAAATAGATAAAGAAATATCTGATTTAAATTAACGGAAATTTCAACTTAAATCAATTCTAAATCTATTGATTTGGAGCTTGACAACTGACAGTTAAATTACTTCAGATCTTAACGAATTTATTGATTCCCATTATGTGAAATACAAAATTTATTGTGGAAGCAGTTAAGGTATAACACATTTGGTTTTCATTCTCTGTCGTAATTTGAAACAAATGTGACTATTGATAGCTTTAACAATAAGGGATTTGATTTAGTGTGAATTATTGAATTTTACATTTTTCCGTCAATTAAATTTAAACATCTTTATAAATGCTACTTAAAGAAGCTTCAATATGGTTGGAAATCTATTTTACATTTTTAATACAAAAATTAAAGAGAGTTTTCATATGTGATTTGAATTAATAGTTAAAATTATTAGTAGATTCTAAAATTATATATTTTTTCAAAAAATATAGAAAAATCATTAAAAAAATATTTTTTTCGATTTCATTTATATATATATGTTAGCTCTTAATTCCGGTTACCGTAGCTTTATGAGGTTTTAATTAGTACGATTTTCAGTTTATGAGGTCATTTTTTTCCCTGATGAATCATCACTATATCCAAGCCAAGCAATGCCGAATTGCTAGAAAAATTAAATACAAATCTGCAAAGAAATATGAACAGTAGTGCGACAAACAAACTAAAATTCTTATTATGCAGATTTAAACATAAAATTGCCCTTACAATGTTTCTTGATTGTTAATTACTAAATAGTAGCAGACACGTTAATGTTAAAGGCATTTCATGTAAACTACATATATTTAACTTTAAATTTTTCAAATCTACCTGTAATTTATATATTGCTTGTTTTGTTTAGGTACGTAATAAGATGAATATTAGTCATTCTGAAAAAAAGTTACAATTCAGAAATTGATTATGTCTTGAATTTTGTTTTCATATAATTGTTTATTATAATTACCTACAGTGGCGGTCAAAAGTTTCCGGACAGCTAGTTTCTTTGGTTTGTTTGCAGAACGTCTCAGCGAAGAAGAATCGCAATTGCTCCAAAAGTTGGGAATATGTAAATGACCTCTGACCACGTGATCGTTTTGATTGGATACTGAAGACACGCGTGGGCAAAAGTTTCGGCCATTCATCATTCGTTACTTTTTGCTATCGGTAAAGTGTTGTTTTGTTGGACGTGTTTGTTAATTGTCAACGTGAATACAGTAATTGAAATTTAAAAATGAAAAGATTAAATATTATTGTTCGTAAACGAGTGATTTGTTTGTCGCTAAAGGGCCAATCCTCTCGTGAGATTGTGGCAAGGTTACCGATCAGAAAATCTACTGTGAACGATATGTAAAATAAATAAAATGATGGTCATGGCCTTTAGGACTTGGCACGCTCTGGGACACCCCAGAAAACGACTAATCGTTTGGAGAGAATTGTCAGGAGAAAAGCAGTTGATGACCCGCATAAAACTGCCGCTGCAATATCCTTACGTGATGTAGAACTTTGTGGAAGAGTCGGCGTTAAAAAAACTGTCATAAGTAAAACAAATCTGTGGGTCTGACTGGCGTTTGAAGAGGAACACTAAGACTGGTCAAATGAAAACTTGGAAAAAAGTACTATTTTCCGACGAAACGAAGTTCAACATTTTTGGGAGTGATGGTAGACAGTACGTCCGATGACCTAACAACAAAAGATAGGATTCGAAATATGTTACTCTTACAATGAAGCTTGATGGAGGACACACGTTATTCTGTAGGGAGCATTTTCTGGAAAAGTTTATCGGCCCGCTTGTTGAAATTTGCGGCAAAATGAATGGTGCAATGTATAAGGATACCTTGCAAGATCATTTGCTGCCTTATTGGAGGAAACATTCTGGTTGCAACGATTTATGAGATATGTCTTTTTTCTTAGGTTTAAAAATATTTGTAAAATATATACTTTTTTTTTTTTTTCATTTGTCAAATTCTTACTTATAGAAATGGAAAAAACCCAACGTTCATAGCACCAGAAATTTCAATTTCAATGGATACAAGTTTCAGTAGCTTTTAACATACCGCCTGCAGTGCAAACGATGACACAAGTTTGGTCAGATATATAAAAGAGGAACGGATTAAAGCGAAAGTTTTGTCGACCAATACGGAAACAGGAGCGTCCGGGTAAACAACCAATAAGAAAACAGCATAAGTAATGGAACTGAAAAATGGAATTTGTCTCCTATTTTTCTATTGGTCAATAAACAATTCGCTTGAATCAGCTCATCTCTTATATATCTGAGTACATTTCCGTCATCCTTTGCACTCAGGACGGTATGCTAAATGCTATCGAAACTAGTTTGCATTGAAATTTAAATTCTTGGTGCTATTAACCCTTTCGGGACCGGCACCATTTTTTTAAAAAAAATGTTACCTTTACTTAAACTATCACAAAAATGCTCTAATTAGAGAAAGTAAATATTACTTTTATTTTTTACTGGTGCCTAAAACAAATTCTGTATGCTCTTTTTGAGGGTGCATATATGCATCCATGCTTCCGAATTGTTTAACGTTGCTCTTTTTTTTACATTTCTATTATATTGCAACATGCACTTTCTCAATAATTAAATTCTTACTCAGTTTCGCTAAAACTCTAACACATCAAATTATAAATTAATTATATATTATAGAAATATTTTGACAACAACATCAAAAAGGGACATCCTTTGAAAACAGTATACAGAGAAAAAAAAACAATATTTATTTACTAAAGATAGATTTTAAAAATATAAATGCATTACACGGCGAAAGGTTATAATTAGCGAGAGGAAAATGAGATATCACTGACCAAGAATATTAAGTGTGTAAAAACTCATTAGAGTTTTAATATGGAAAATGGTTTACACCAACACGCTATAACCCGGGAATCCAGGGTTGTATCCACTATTACAAAATAAAAATGCTAATTAAAAATTGTTTAAAATTTTTACGAAGGATATTTCTAATCTTGTTCTTGTATTTACAAAGATTTTTTTAAACTTATTTACATAATAAAATATTTCAAACAATTATTTCGTGTTGAAAAATTTTAATCAACTTTTCAGTTGATGCACTCAGAAAAAGATACTGATTAAAACAATAAAACAAGTTTTTTGAGTACATTTTGGTTGTTTTAGCCAAATTCAAGTAAAATTGAACCATTTTATTTTAATTAACAAAACATTTTTGCTGACGATACATTTTTTTTTTGGAATTGAAAAAAAAATTGTTGATTCAAATAAAATTTTTATTGACCTATATTTATTTATTTATTTATTTTAAATATAGGTCAATGGAAATTTTGTTTGAATCAACAAAAAAAGATTTTTGTTGAAAACAATTTTTTTTTTTTGCAATTCCAAAAAAATTTTTGTATCGCCAGCAAAAAATGTTTTGTTAATTGAAGTAAAATGGTTCAATTTTACTTGAATTTTGCTAAAACAACCAAAATGTACTCAACAAAAATGTTTTGTAGTTTTAATCAATTCCTTTTTCTGAGTGTGTACTATTTTGTAATTCTAAATAATCTTAAAAATTAAATACTGCTTCTCCGAGTTTTGCTTGAATCAAGAATGACTATGTCAATATTTGTAATAGGCTTGAAAATTTCGAGAAAGACCTATGTAAATTTTCAAAGGATTAATCTTGAACCCTTTCATTAGTTTGAAATTAAGCTACACGAAATCTTATAATGTGTTTTTATTCTTCTTCTGTTATAAAATTTCTTGATGAAAAACTTCTTCTAGATTTTAAGATAATAAGACAAAATTATTTATTTTAAAGCTATTGACATAATAATAATAAGTTGTATTAAATTTGTGAAAGTCAGCATTAATTCTGGTATTCAGTCATAGCAAATCTCTCTTTACAGACAATGGACTGTTTTTATTATCTATTTCTCATATATGTGCTATATTTTTCTGTATTAAATCGAAATAGTGAGACAACGTCAAATTAAAAAATATAATTTTCCCCATAATTTACGAAATTATTGATATTTCTGTTAGTTAAGTTATAATAAAATATATATATATATTTTTTTGGAATTTAAAAAAAATAGGACAAATGCGTGCAATTATGCAGTAAATTTACTTAAATATGTTTAATTAATGTCTTCGTATTAATGTGCAAGCACACTATATTCATTTTTTATTAAATTAAAACATATAATGATCTTCCTTTTTTAGCATGAAATATCGTTATTTACAATTATTATTTTTTAAATAAAATCCATACTCGCTAAACTGGATAACAGTACAATTAAAGGTTTATAAAAACCTTTAATAAAAATATCAAAACTTTCCGTACGCTCAATCGGCAACATTTTCAAGATTAGTACTGATAAAATAAACTATAAATAGTAAATAAAAATAGATAGTAAAATAACTTGTTAATCAGCTTTTTATTCAACATCCTTTATCCGCGAATCAATAGAAATCTATATGGGGAGCGAGAAAATATGCAATGAATTAGCCTCTTTTGAATTACCTAGAATTGGGCTCGAAATGCTTTGAAAATTTAAAAATAATAAGATAAAATAATTCACGTTCACAGCTGACCAGTTTTATTAAAGCACATGATTGTTTATACTTGTGATCTGGAAATTTTTATTTTTCAAGTTCATCTTTTAAATTTTTGCAAATATAGTTTATTTTATCACTATTGATCTTCAGAATCTCGCAAATTGAGCGTACTAAACTTAATATCTTTATTAAAAGGTGTTTATAAACCTTTAATGTACTGTTATCACTTACAGTAAGAATGCTTTTTATTTTAAGAATAATTAGTGATTTCCTTGTATAATTATGTAATTAATTTAATTTCATAAAAATCTCTGTTTTTACCGAAAAAAATATATAAATGGCTTGACAGAGAAAAACTTTGCAATTTAAGCGTTTAACAACTGCCGGGCAGGTCAAAATAGCTATTCATTGTTAGGGCAGTGACAAAGAACGAAAATCATGACAACAGATCATGCGTTCTGCGCCAAACTAATTGGAAGAAAGCAGCCGGAGAGTCGGAGAAACAAGCAAGATTTCTTTCAGAACATTCAGCCAGCCTGAGATCACGTGATCGGATGTCATGAATTCTGTCCTAATGTCAGAGAAACAATCAAGTGGTTTCTTAGCCGGTACTGAAGTTTGTTAAGGTTTATCAAACAAAATGTGTACAATTACTTGAATCTTTAATTTAGAACATAAATCCAGTCGATGTCTGTACGAATGGCTCATCAAACGCACACAAAGAATAGAAAAAAATTATTTCCATAACCCCATAATGTATTCTTCAATCTCAGTAAATGTAGTTCCTATTACTAACGTCAAACCTAACATAATATTTGAGGACTGAAACTGGTGACTATTTTTTATTACTTTTTCTCCCACTATTTTTTAAAGTAATTATTGTGGATTAGCGCTAATCTTACAGATATATCACTTTTCATTGAGCGTAGTAGTGGAAAAAATTAATAAAGTCGCTAGAATTCATTTTTAAATAACAACCGTTAATCGTATTCAGGAATATATGTAAGTGTAATGAATTAAGTTTGTGAGTTCTTGAAAAAAATATTAGTAGTAAGGTCGTGATCTCTACATACGCAATTAAAAAAGCATTTATATTTTTTTAAACTCTAGGCTTTCAAATTTAACTAGTCCTATTAAACATTTCACATTAAATAATATGTCTTTTTGTCATTTTCTTGTGTGTTTTTTCTTTTTTTTTTCGTACAAACTTTATACAAACTTAAATACATGTTTACAAAAAAATTAATTTTTCGTTTCTTTTAATACTTTCCAGAGAAATAAATTATAGCGTACAATATTATTTTTTTGTGCCATTTGCTTGACACCATCAAATGCGGAAGTTAATCCGTAGAACTCTTTCTCAGATAATATAAAAGAAAACAAGAAGCGATAAAAATCAGTTTGGTAAAGAATGCGATAACAGCAATGCAATGAACAAAATGAAAACAAAAAATCTTTTAAAGAGGTTCATGGCTTTGTCCATTGTAACCTCGATTATTTTTCACCCTATATTTTTCTAAGCCGAAAAATTAAAAGAAAATATATTTGTTATTATCCTTATATAAACGATTTTTATTATCAAAAGTATAAGCAAAAGAAGTTGAAAGCATCGTAAATTAAAAAAAATATATGTAATTGTCTTATACTACCAGACAAATATCCTACAAAAAATTTTGATTAGATTTTCTACATAACAAGTGAAAAAATAACAGACATTTTCTTTAAAAAACTGTAACTTATCTGAATATTTTTTTACAGTTAAAGCAATACCTTTGTTACTGAATTAAATAACATTTTTAAAAAAATCGCTGTGTTATTTTTTTAAAGAAAAAATTTGGTACTCAAAAATATTTTTAGTTTGGTTTATAGGCATTTATTTTATTGTAGAAAGGAAAAAACAAAAAGAATGTTTTATTATTTACTAGATAAAATTAGGCATACTTGTTAAGTTTTAAAGTGGTTAACAGTATCTTGTTTTGAAATAAAGTACACATTATATATATTTGGATAATGTCTTTCATATGTTGTTTTTTAAAGTATAGTTAAATTGCGAAATTTCTATTCAATGTCATTTTATAGGTAGTTTTCAGGTAGTTGCATTTTTATCAAGCAATTTTCTTTTTCATTTTTTTTTTTATTTTCTTTCTTTGTTTCTTTCTTTCTTTATTTTTTTGCATTTTTTTTTACACTTTCTGATTTAATTTTATGTGAAATAATTTTATATTTCTTTTCTAATGGTAAATGTTTTTTGAAGTAATCTTTTTAAAATAACTTGTATGTCTGATAAGTGGTCTAAAAATTGCATATTCAGAAAGTTATGCTGCTATAAAATCTAAAAATACAATTTTTGGAGACAGACATTATCGGTCCTCTAATATTGCCATGCGAGACTTAAAAATGTACCATGTCTCAATGCTTCATCAAAAGTCATTCCTCTCGCACTGAGTGAGAGGTCACTGTCGAAATAAAACTGCAGTGAAAAGTTACGTCATTTTGACGCGATGATAGTGATTTTCCTTTTTATGAAAAAAAAAACGCATGTTTACGATGCCATTTTCTCAGCGTGTGAAAATCACTTACTATTTAAAAAGAAGCATGCATTCTCTTTGATAAAACTGAAATATTTTCTACAAATGCATCTCAATGACATAATGTTTGGTCTTACTAATTTGTTAATACTGAGCATAGAACGTGAGGGTGCTGATGGAGTGATAAATGCAATTCCGTATGTAACATTGTTTCTGACGTCAATTTTTGTAATGGGTGAAAAAAAAGTATATATGGAACGTTTGCGTCGATAAAAATGATGTTGTGTGAAACATAAAGTGCCTTTTTTCTTGATAAGACCGAAAACAACAATACGAAAAAATCAGGAAATTTTCGCTGTTTTTTCATTTTTCATTAAAAAGATTTGAATTACAGCCTAAAATGTTTTTTTTAACTTGATTACTCGTTTGGTTAAATTGCACGGATTATTTTACGAGTATTTTTACCCCGATGTCCTTTACTTATAGCTTTTACTGTATTATAGTAATGCATAATAAAATAAACGTTGTTTTTGGAGTTACATTAGTCAGTATAAGATATATTTTTTCAATTATTTTATAAGTTATTTATATGTTCATGCAGCAGTTCATGATTTCTTTATTTTTCATTTTTATTTTTCCACCTAATTTCGGCAAGTACCACCCCATTATCGATTAAACGTGTTCATATATATATATATATATATATATATATTATCACAACGACTGTTATACAGCATTTTTTATTTCTTTGTTAAAATTGATTAATTAAAAAGAAAATGAAAGAGCTTTGTTTAATTTTAAACTAATTTATTTCTTTAAAATAATTACTAAAGAATCTTCTGTTAATAGATAATACTTTTCAAGGCATAAAATTAAAATATAATTTCACTGGCCAGTACAAGAAAATACGGTACATAATTGTAAAATGAAACAAAATGTCTATTCACGAGTGAGTATGACCTAGCTGCAAATATACATCTGTGGTGGGAAGCTACGTAAGATCGGATAATGTAACATAATACATGTACACAATAATATTATATGAGTAGTAATTTGTAAATATTTTTCTGACATAAAAGTAATTTTAAAAAATGGTGGACTTTGTATAGAAGAAAAATTAAATCTTTTGTTTCTTGTGTAACATTAATGTTTATATTACAAAACTATCAATATAATGCACCAAATGGCAGAAATGTATTTTAACTCCTTTTAGAAATAATAAAGAACGAAAATAACTTCTCATAATATATTTCAAGTGCAATTTTCTCAAAACATATGTTCCGTAGTCTATAATTTTCAAAATGATCAATATGTTTTGATTTGTGTTCATAATTCACAATATGGCTAAAAGGGATTTTTATAATTCCTGACAAGAAATCACTGCATACGTTGTGTAAACTTCATATCCTCAATTTAGCACTACACTTAAATTTTTGTTTTTTTTAAATACATGTGTGTCCCATTAAAGATGTATACATAGATATTTTGTAATATTTATAAAGATTATCTTAAATCAAATTTGAGAGTTTAAAAAAAAAATAAGATGTGAATATTTAAAACTTACATTTTAAACATACGTTTATTTATTTATTTTTTCTAACACTTAATATCGCTAAGTTTCAAACTTGGTAATTCATTCAAGAAATCTATGCATTCATTTTGGAATTTTGTATTTCAAATCTTCAAATTATTAATAAAATTATATAATGTGTGAATTTTTAATCAAAATTCAGTTTCCGTTCAATTTTGTTGTTTCTTTTAATATATGTGTGTCAGATTAAAACAATAATGCATAGATATCTGGAAATATGTATCAAGATAGTCTTATAACAAATTTCACAGTTTTGAGCAAAATTCTAAACACATGAAACATTTTAAACCTACAATTTCAAAATAGTCGATACCTTTTAATTTTTGTTAGTAACTCTTAATATTTTAAGGGTGGATCTTGATAATTCATTCACGAAATCTATGCATTTGTTGTGTGACTTTGAATTTCAGATTCTCTAATTAGCAATAACATTTATTAACATGCGAATCAAAAGTTAGTTTCCTGTCAGTTTTGTGTGTCTTTTTTTAAATACCTGGATGTCGCATTATGAAATGTCTGTACAGATATCTTGTAGTATGCATCAAGATTATTCTATAGAAATTTTGGAATATTGAACAAAATTTAAAGCACGTGATACAGTTGAAACCTACATTTTCAAAATGATCGATAAGTTTAAATTTTTGCCCATAACTCTTAATATCCAAAATAATATTGATTATTTACACACAAAAAAATTATGCATCCGTTGTGTAATATTGTTATTTCAGATTCTCAATTTAGCAAAGAAATTTATTAGCATCTGCATTTATAATCAAAATTCAATTTCCTGTCAGTTGTTCAGATTTTGTTAAATACCCATGTGTCGGATTATAAAATGTATGATATATGTATCAATATTGTCATATAGCAATGTAAGCTATGAAAAAATTAAACACATGAAATATTTTAAACTTATAATTTCAAAATGGTCGTTACGTTTTAATTTTCGTTTATGATTCCCAATAACGCTAAGCATAAATCTCGATTATTCATACAGGGAATTTATGAATCAGTTGTGGAAGTTTGTTATTTCAGATCCTGAAATTAGTAATAAAATTGTTTAACAATAGCATTTTTAATAAAAATGCAGTTTATGGTAAGTTTTTTGTCATTTTTAAAATACCGGTGTTTACAATATATATACATAGATTTCTTGCAATGTGTTTCATGCTTGTCCTATAACAATTTTGATAATGCATTCGAAATGCATTACAGTACATTTCTAAAAGTATGCACACAGACGTTATTGCAAATACATGTTATTATATTATTAAAGATTTAACAATATTTTTATGTGTTTTACTATTATCTTTTATCGTAAATGCGTTCTAATCACTGAAATATCGTCTTGGCAGATATCCATTTTTTAAAATCCATTATACTAATATTATATATAATGATAGCTTCAGAAATAATAAAAGTGTTACATGCCAATTTTCATTTTTGTTTAATGCAAAATTTTTCGAACGTGCATTTACATTTTTTCAGACAATATTTTATCATATATTGCCAAGTCAATTTTTTCCCTAAAATTACTTCATGCATATTAAATATATATATATATGTATATATAAATAAACGAATGAAGAATAGAATTTATATTCACATTTCACTATTGGTTCATATACAGAGTGATTATAAAAAAACTATCCCGATATATGAGCCCATAACTGTCATACCGTTCACAGAAACTGAATGAAAATCTGGCCTAAAGTATTTTGAGGTATGCGCTCAAGAATCACTTGAAAAACAACAGTTATATTCTAACAGTTACGGTTACAGTGACAAAATTTCAAAAATTTCAAATGGCAACACCTACTTTCTTTTATTGGAATGTGATCTTCATAGTGAAAAATCATAAAAAGCGTTGGAACAATATCGGTACCTGTAGCACGAAAATCGCCGGCGCAAGACGGACTAAGACGAAAAGTGAAAACAAACAATAAAGGACAAAGAAGCAACAGAAAGTAAAACATTTCATTTTTCAGTGCTATCCACCATCTGACGCATGTAAAGTGTCATCGTGTGTAAAATGGAAAATGTATGAAACACAATAAAATGTTTTGTTTTCTGTTGCTTCTCTGTCCTTATTGGTTGTTTTCACTATTCTTCTTAGTCTGTCTAGCGCCGGCGATTGTCGTGCTACAGGTACCGTTCCAACGCTTTTTATGGTTTTTCACTATGAAGATCGCATTCCAATAAAAGAAAGTAGGTGTTGCCATTTGAAATTTTCGATATTTTGTCACTGTAACCGTAACTGTTAGAATTTAACTGTTGTATTTCATATGATTTTTGAGCGCATACCTCAAAATACTTTAAACCAAAGTTTCATTCAGTTTCTGTGAACGGTATGATAGTTAGGGGCTCATATATCGGGGTAGTTTTTTTTATAATCACGCGTTATTTAGACTAAACACATTTGGGCATTAACTTATTTCTAACACAAGTATGATTAAAATCAATTTCTTTGTTCTGCCTCATGTCCACCAGGCTGTACTAAAAATGTTCTTTATGATAGTTTTTTTATAAAAAGGAGATAGTCGTCAATATAATTTGAAGATGTGTTACAGAAAGAGGAAGTAAAAAATACTAAGCGCTACAATTTGATTTCTAAATGTTACACTTTTTTAATTTCCTACGATACTTCCTTACAAAATTGGTGAATAAAAAAGTCTTCCACTTGCTAAAACAAAAAGCTTACATAACGACGCATAATTGTCGCTTTAAAATTGAATGCGGAAAGCGTACTTAAAACTGACAAATCAAAATAGGATTCACATATGACATCAAACATACCAAAATTATGAAATAAGCAATAAAAGACTGCAAAATATTGACTGAAGAATTATTAAAAGTGCGCAGTTATGTATTGAAGATTACATAAAACACTTAAATATATTGTGAATTGCTTTATCTTAGTTTATGTTTCTTTAATTTAAAGCTACATTTGTCTTTTTACATGGTATTTGTTTACATGGTACTTCATTAAGATGTAATTGTATCAGATAATGTTTTCAAATCCTGAGTTTAATATGTGCATAAGTGGAAGAAAGGTGCTAAAAAAGATCGACAAGTAAAGAAAGGTAGAAAAGGACTCGCTTTTGCAGCACCTATTGTGTTGAATAAGCATAAACATTTTGCTATTTTTCATCTGTGAGTGTGAAAACTATTAATATACATAAATAACACCATTTCTCAAAAATAGCATTTAGTTTTCAAGGCCATTGATATGCCCATATAGTAACAAATGCTCATATAGTAGTGAATTTTATCTGAAAATTTCTATTTCTACCTAAACGTCTTAATATTACAATTAGAAATGTCAATTCTCTGTAATTTGAGCAGTGCAACTGAGAGCCGATTATAAAAAATGTTTTATTTCCCACCTTTTTCTAAATAAATGATAATAAGTGATATAATTACTAACTGGAAATAATCTAAAAAGAAGCTGAGTTATTAGAAACCAGATTTATTGTATATAGGTAAATAGATTCAATTCAATTCAAGTCAAAACAATATTTTAGTGAAATATAGGGTAAAGTGTAACATCTTTTTGAAAGTACCATATCGTATCTTATAAAATATTTTAGTATTTTTGTTTAGGAGGAACGTTTCACTACATCTAACAGTAAAGATACGAACTTTCCTAGAAAATCCCGTTAAAAATCACCAAAAAATGCATTTGGAAAATCTTTGCATTAATCACAATTGGGTACTCAACAAATCCCAAAGAAGTTAATTAATAAATTTGTAGAATCCTAACAAACATGGTATTCTCTGCATGAATGGTATGTATGCAAAGATACATCTCACAACATCGAACAGCAGACTTGCGATATTATCATGGTATTTCTGAAATAATAAAAAAGAAATGCATTTGAAATTTTTTCATTCACTTCATTTGAACTTTCAGATGAATTCAATAGTGTAAATACATGTTAAAGTTTTTTTTTTTTTTTTTTAAAGATCGCAAAATGGGTATTCACAATGCATTCTATATATCTTTCATAGATATTTGTGTAAAGAATAAACACAAAAAGCGAAGTGTTAAACTTTAAAGACGGGATGTAATTGTGAGAAAATCCATCATCACTCATGAGAAAGTAATTGAGATAAAAAAAATACGCTTTCCGCAAAAAAAGTTGGGCGTAATAAAATACATTTTAAAATCGTTTCATCTGTCATGGAAATCTTCAAAAAAAACATTTGTTAAAATACGCCGAAATTTATGTAGCAATGTTAATGTAGACATTTTCTCTGTACCAGAAATACGAAAATATTTTCGTGTTGCACATTTTCACAAATTACTAACAGTATGTGATTTAAGACTTAGAAAAAAATGTGTATCGTATAAAATATTTCGGTATTATTGTTTACGTTCAACGACTCACAACATCCAACAGCACACTAACGATATTATCAACGTATTTTTGGAATAATCAGGAAGAAATACATTTGAAAATTGTTGCATTAATTTCATTTGAACTTTCAAATAAATTCTATGGTGTAAATTCAGTTCGGCAATCCGACGGGACAGAAATATTATCCAGATACTATATCTGGGAAATCTCATGTTATTAGGTGTAGCAGCCATGAATCTTTACAAATTTCGTAGCAGTAAACAGTCATAAAAAACGTAACTACTGGCGACTTTTCTAGGTCCGAATATTATATTATAGGAATTTAATAAAATATTTCAATTGCTACATGGAGCTAATAACATGCATTTTGCAAAACGACACATCGCATAAAGTCACGTGTGTCTCACAATTCACACTTTTGAACCGAACTATTATCACAATTCCACATAGGAATCACAGGCAACATCATATTTATTGCTCGATATAAACGACATACTTGCAAAAAATGAGAATGCTGATTGAACGTAATTTCAATTATTTTAAATACTGAGAAGGTAAAGCCAATAAAATGTATTTAATACTATCTGGAAAATTGTTATTAAGTAAACATTTGAGTAAATCTTTAACATATATTTACATTTTTTTGTTAAAAAATATACTAAAATTTGTCTTGTTAAATTCATCATTTATAAACAAAAATTTAAATTTAAATTCTAGATTAAAAAAATATATATATATAAATTTATTTATTATTAAATTTCTTCTTTTCTGTTTTAACAATAGCTATGCTTCTGTATCATTATTAATGTGTACAAAGTAAAAAGGAAAATGTATATACAAGCACCTCAACGTAATAAAAAAATTAAATGTTTTTCCCCCTTGTAGTTTCCCCCCCCCCCAAAAAAAAAATATATATTAAAAATAATTTTGCGCGTATAAAAATGAATAAGTAAGAAATCAGCGTGATGTTGAATGTTTTTAATTTCATAAAAAAAGAAGGATGCATTTCTAATTGCACTTTCATCACGCAATTACTGCCGAGACGTTTTAATTAAATTCAGAGCATGAAGGTATTTAGGAAAGAAATTTGCATGCAAAAGTTTATATTACAAGAATGCAATAAAAAACGTTAATTTCAGCCTATTAGCCATCATGCAAAAAAGTAATCTGTATATCAGAAGCTTGATTTAATATAATAGGAAAGCGGGGGAAAATTAATTCCATGACTAGATATTTTGCTTAATTTTCATGTATCTATGTCAACGTAAGTAGAATAATATGCACAGTACTTTATATATGGGAAATGTTATACGTTCTAGAACAACAGTTAAAAGAAATTCGATAAAATAATTAAGATCTGTTACATGAAATATTTCAAATAATAATTATTTAATGACTTTTGCGGTAGCGCTTTTATTTTAAGAATCACTCCAATTATTTATTTGTATGCTTAAAATGATTTTTTTTAACATCTAACAGTGCCTTATAAATTGTATTTTATCATATCAAGTATAGAAGTAATGGATAATAAAATTTAAGAAATTTACGACAAGCGTAATACAGTCAATTTTAAACGGCAATGTATATGTACACGTACAGGGTTATTCTAAATGATGTACCCATTTTCAAAAAAAATTATTTATTAAAGTACAAATCCAAAATGAACCATCTTTATACCAATGAAAAGAGGAAGTTTCAACGTTTTGTAAGACATTATAAATGTTCAATGTGTCCACCGTTTGCTGCACGGCAAACATCTACGCAATAGCCAAACTCGTCCCACACACGAGAAAGCGTATCTGCTGCGCCTCACTCACAACTGACGGTGAAATGAAATCGCGGCCTATTGCAACGTGACCTCTGGAACCATCACCGCTTTGAAAGTCCTCTGTCGTGTGTGGGACAAGTTTGGCTATAGCGTAGATGTTTACCGTGCAGCAAACGGTGGACACATTGAACATTTATAATGTCTTACAAAACGTTGAAACTTCTTCTTTTCATTGGTATAAAGATGGTTCATTTTGGATATGTAATTTAATAAATATAATTTTTTGAAAATAGGTCCATCATTTAGAATAACCCTGTATATATCTTACAGATATAAAAAAAAATGCAATCACGAAAAATACATTACTTTTACAGAAATAATAATAAATAAATAGATAAATAAATAAATATATATATATATATATAGATATTTTTTATTGACTAGTGATTTGTCATTATACAGTAGAATCTCTATTATAGATTTAAAAGAATAGTACAGCATAAATGTACATATTATATTGCTTTTGCTTAATTATCTCCGCAGTTAGCTACAATTTTACAAAATATAACGGGTTAACAGAACTTTAAGTGGTTTAAAAATTCTAAATAAAAATAATCGTTTTACTTAAAATACTTTTTATTGTTCTTCGTAAAATCCGGGTGTGGTCATATTCACTGCGCAAAATGACCACACCCGGATTTTACGAAGAACAATAAAAAGTATTTTAAGTAAAACGATTATTTTTATTTAGAATTTTTAAACCACTTAAAGTTCTGTTAACCCGTTATATTTTGTAAAATTGTAGCTAACTGCGGAGATAATTAATTCACTGCGCAAATAATGGCACCGAAATTATTAATTACAGTATTCGTTTATATATATATATATATATATATATATATATATATAATTACCATATTAAAGGCAGTCGGGAAAGAATTTATATACGTATATATTATAAAATATGATACAGCATATATATAGATATTATAAGGTAAAGCCAGGAGAGATTGCGCACATAGAGGTTCGGGGGGAAGGAGTAGAGTGAGCGCGAAGCGACTCCAGATAGTTGTACAACAGCAGTAGTAGAGTGTCTACTTGAAAGTGCACGTTGATTGTTTTGAGTGTCTAAGATAAAGCATTGCTATTTTGTTTTGTTTTCCCAAACTAAGTGCTTGAATTTTCATAGCTATTCATCAGAATTTCTATACAATGTACTATGTAGTACAAAATATTTTTAACTTAAACGATGTCTCATAAGCTACTAATCTAAACAAACAATGTGAACGTCAATGGTTCGTTTTAGTAGCGGCCATGTTTATATAAAAGGCCGCGCAAACTCTCCTACCAAAATTGGAGAGTTTGCGCATCTGCTACTTAGGAGAGATGGCGCATTGTTTCCATTAGTTTCCGAGCTAGGAGAGATTATGGAGCTTATTGGTAAATTTGCCTAAAAAAGGAAAAATTTAAATGGACTAATTTTAAGTTAAACGTGTTTTTAAGTAACTTAATGCTATTTTGTAATCTTTTCTGGACTTGCTTTTTCTATTTCTTTATTTTTTTTCTCTTTAATTAAATTTTTTTAATTGTTTTTAAAATTATTTCCTTTTTCTGATTCTTTAATCATTAGGTTGAAATACAAAAATATTTGTTCACAAAAACCTTACAACAATGTCATTTAAGTGTAATTATTATTGTCAACAATTTAATTATAGTTATGATTAGTAACAATCTCTCCTACCCATATGCACAATCACACCATCCCTGTAAGGACAGATTGCGCAAAATAACTTTCTTGGTTTTATTACAATTGTTCTATTAAATTACAACATAACAACAAAATAGCAATGGAAATGCATAAAAAACAAATGAAGTGAAATTTGTTCATGGATAGTTTAGCAAAAAATTAATATTTAGATTTTTTATTGTTATTCTTTTGAATTGTGCGCAGAGTCTCCTAGCTTTACCTTATATTATATTAATTGATACAATATATTTACATTATATTAATTCTGGTAGGCATAGCAAACCACTGGAATAAAAAACTACCATAGTTAATATCGTTTAATGCTAAAAGCCTTTAATTTCATATTATGCATTTATAATAAATGCATACTAATTTTCGTTTTGTATTATTTTAGCTTGTTTTTTTTTTATTTACAGTTTTCATAATGTTATTTATTTATTAAATGAGTTTTAAATTACCATTTTTAGAACGAATGGCAACTGACAAAATTGGTGATTGACAACCATATTTCGCGATTTATCCACCTGGCCTGGATAACATGTAAGTACCCATTTTATAATCAAGAAAATAATATTTTATTGCTTAGAATTGCATATATAAAGTGAAAGGGCAATTTCAAAACTTTAGGTGTAGGGAGAACCACAGACAGTATATGATAAAGACATTAAAAAAAAAATTCGATCACCATTTTCCTGCAGTCCATTTTCCTGTTTTCCACACCATTCCATCTGTAGACACTCTATCTCCACCGGTTTTCAATCAATCAACGTGATATTTTAGAAAATACACCATTACTGAACATCATCATTGTTATTGTAAAAACAAACTTAATGTGAATTTTTAAGAGATCTATTACTTATAAAATTCTGTATGCATTTTAAATTAGGCTATACGAAATAAAATGATCCTCACCATTATTAACAAAGTTAATAAACAATTTTAATGAAACATGGTTTCCCATCCAAATTTTAAGATTTAAAACATATAGTAAGAGCAAATTGTTACTTATTAACATGGAAAGAATGTAAATAGAAATTTTCATTCTAAAAAACTAACAATGAATGTTAAAGTTTAAATATTAAGTTTAAAGTTACATTTTACACTATTTTCCTCAACTTGAATGAACTGTTCTCAGTATATAGGTTGTACTTTAGGGAATATTTTATTAATGAAGACGGATTTTTATATCAGGCATTGCTAATTTATTTAGCTGGTGGAGCACTGTGGTTCTTCAAGTTCATTACTCTGTTTTTTTTTAAATCTACTTCTTTCTCAGATACATCAGATTCCGCTTTCGGGTTAAATGGAAGATCCATTTTTATATATACAGGTCAAAAAACATTCTACTGAGATCTCTCTCATCACTTGACAATGGCTTTTTTTTTATCTCGTATTTCAGTATAAACTATTATGGCAAGGATCTCTGATGGTGAAATCTAACGACCATCAGAAAACAACATTCTAAACTACAATGTTCACGATCAGCTGCAAATATCCCATACCGATATCTTTTTAACTCGTTTGCAAGCCGCACATACACTTTATAGAGTGTACGTTTATAGTTGATACAAGCGAGAAACTTTCAAGCGCCTTCAAGGGATTATCACGATATTTTTCACGTTTAGTATATAGTATGTTCACTACAACTGACACATGAGCCTCGTTCTGAGGGTTAATATTCATAGAATACAAGCTTCTTCTACGTGCAACATCAATAAGATTTTGAATAAGTATGAGTATATCTACTAACATGTCAAGTTATTTTACGTGATCTTCTTTAAATTCAAAATAGGAGTTTTACTGTTTATTGGCAAGAATAATCTGGTTTCATTTAGGTATTGATAAATGTCTGTGTAATTTGGTATTTTACTTCCAGATATTACATAACTAATGTAGATATATAATTTATTTGATGTAGATCCATCAAATCAGTAATTGTTATTTGTTGTCCTAACTTCATGATGAGGTTATTCTATATAGCGATCTCCAGTTCTTCGATAACTTTTTCTTAAATGATCATATCTTTTAGAGAAATTATTATGCTTGCGGAAATTGGCATTGTATGATTTATCTTTTCAAGAAGATTAGCTTTCTTCATATTTATTATTTATTTGAACTATTTGATATTCAGATAGGAACTTACCATCGTTTCTACTAATATGTGAAAAACATTTATTGTAGCAGATTTATATACTGTTTCATTCATAAACCGGAAACAATCTTCCGTAAAAATAAACTTCCTTTTAGGTTTCTGATGAAGTACCACTGTTGCTTTGCAACATTGACAATAATTTCAGCTTTGTTTAAGAACTTAGTTCCAAATAGTGTTCGACTGTATTTGGCAGAGAACAGGACGGGCAATACTAATGAAGTGGTCTTGGATAATTATAATTTATCTTTGTTTAAGAACTTAGTTCCAAATAGTGTTCGACTGTATTTGGCAGAGAACAGGACGGGCAATACTAATGAAGTGGTCTTGGATAATTATCGTAAATCATCAGCTAGGATAGCGTCCATCTTTGTGTTTTCAAACGTACTCAGCGTTTTTTCAGCGATGATAGGGGGGGTGAATTGGTTATACAGAGTATAGGAATAGTAAATATACAAGTTGTGTCATTCATCACCTTTATTCTTATTTTTATTAAAGGTATTTGTGTCTGCAGGGTATTAAATGACAAGATTTTATAACACTAAATTATGATGCCACATTGCTGATTGGCGAAAGAGTAGGGCACTTGGCTTTAATAAAACCTTTTTTTGACCACAAATGTAACAATTTAGGAGCTCCTCATTATTTACAGAATTTTTGTGGAAGTAAGTGATATTCCTAGAATCCTAATTTTACTCTTTGTTTGATACAAGGGTTTAATAAAGTCACCCATTTTATTTTTACTATTTATATTTGACCGAGGTGTTCTCAAATATTTCCACTACCTTCATAGGGTCGTTTAACGTTTCCAATTCGTCTATACGTTGTGGTTTAAAATTAAGTGGTCAGTTTGTCTCTAACTATTAAGCTGTGATTAGTTATTGATATTTATTTGAATGTATGGATATTCAATTCCATCATCAAATCGTTAAAATAAATTGCAATTTCATATTAGAAATCTTTCCACGTACGTTTTGGTTCTTTTTGATGTCGAATGAAAATTACTAAAAAATTTATCTGTTAGTTTAAACCGTTTTATCTAAATGGCGTGAATATACAGATAGTCGTAAAAAATATTTCTTCTGGCTCCATAGCAATTAAATTTTTTATTTCATTTAACTCTGATTAAGTAGGTGACGTATAAATCCGAAGATACATTTGTCTTTCAAATAATGTCATAATTTACTGGGTTAACATGTAGTGTATACTTTTTTTCGAATCAGCACGCAGTGAGATTGAATTGAATGATTACTACTTGCTGTCAAAATGCTATCATGATTTCCGCAGCTCAACTCCAGTCTTTCCAGTTAAAATACCCTCCGCTATTTTTTTTCTCAGTTCCTCTGTCTGTTTTCTCTTTTATATAATATCTTATTGCTTATAGCACGTTTACTCTTCCAAAAATTTAAATCAGTTGGTTATATTTTTCCGTAATTCAAAAACTTACATTTCGGTACTTGCTTCCTATTCCATTCTACTGCAAATTTACTCAAATATGTGTTTAAAATTGTTTAATGCTATTCCATAATTCATATAATTTCATTTCCTAGCACTATTTGTTTCCTTATTTTTCCGGAAATGCTCAAATATTTAAGAAAAGCAGTTTCCAATATTAGAAATATCAAAATACTACTGTAAAGAATTGAGCTTCGACATCCAGCTGCACTATGTGTCATTCTAGCATTTCCTGCGAGTACACTTAACTGCATACCTTCCCTCGCTATTTTTGCCTTGAAGACTAGCAGACGCCGAATTCTATTGTACTGTGAGCGGAAAGTTCGGACAGTGATGTAGTGGTAAGGCGTTACCCAAAGAGGGGTCTTATGCTTTGATCCTTGCCGAGTTCGTGGGAAAGAGTTCATCTGCGAGAGAAGCGATCTCTGCACACGATTTTTAGGTTTGCGCCCGAAACTTTGCCCTTTGTCTTAGAACGTCCAATGACGGACTTAGTGAAAACGAAACAGAGGGATCCCAAGGCTGCTAAGAGGCTGGAGAGTTTCGAGGGGCCCGCCTCGACAAAGCCCCCGCCCCTAGAAGGAGTTCTCCTGCGAGAATGAAAAAGTGAGAGAGCAGTTTTTGGAGAGATCGGAAAGGAGAGTGTTGACTCTCTGGAGAAGGGAAAAGGAAACGTCAGTTTCGAACTCAGCGTAGTGTAAGCGCTAGTGAGGTCCGACCTCTAGAATTGATACAGCAGGTATCCGGTGAAAATCCCAGCGAAGTGAAAAGGCACACCAAGTGCGAGAGTGAGAGTTCTTAGACTCAGAATTAACGAGTATTAGTAGATCTTCCGAAGAGAAGGAACGGACGAGCCTTGGTCCGAATGAACTTTGTTTTGTAGTCACGACTGTCTGTAATGTTTAGAGACTTTTGTTGGTTTCAGTTACACTTGGAGTCAAGAGGTCATTAATTTATAAGCGATTGACTCACGAAAAATAATTAAATGCTGTATTGACGTCTTGTATATATTTTTCATTAGAATTAACATTGTTATACAATAAAATTCTATTTTCTAATTTATGCGAGAAATTCTCTGTGCCAACGATCCGATCTCGCTACCACTCACCATCTTTTATCGGGTCGGTATAGAGGAGTTACTACAACTGGTGGCTTGCGGTGATGGATTAATTAGCAAAAATTAATGACAATCTTCAAAGACAAAGAGTGGACTCTGAAATTTAAATCATCAAAGTGCTCCAAGAGAGTGTCTCCTTGTGACTTGTGACCTGAGTCTCCTTAGACGCCCCTGTGGATCAACACAGCATCAGAAAGAGTAATCTACCAAGAATTCTGGAGAGTGCTCCCCCATCAGAAAGAGAAATCTACCAAGAATTCTGGAGAGTGTTCCCCCATCCGGAAGAGTCCCCATCCGAAAAGTGTGATAGAGAACCCCGTCTGTGCTCCTGAGAATCTCTGAAGTCTGTGCTTTTGACGCCCTGAAAGACTCTTAGTAATGAAGGTAAGCTCTTTTTATATTCAGAGTGGCTTTAATTGTTATTAGTGTTTGTATAGGTGTTGTAGGCTTCAAAAAAAAAAAGTTGTATGTTTATTTTTGTGAGAGTAAATATTTTGAGAAATTTTTCCGGTAGAAAAAAAAAAGTATTATGAGATATTTCCGATATAACTGTAACTCATTTAATAGACAAATTTTGTAGTTAAAAATTAAATTATTGTTGAATTAATTTAATGCAAACTGAGAGTTGTGCAGTGTTACAAAATTTTAGCTGAATCTATAAATGAGAGTTCACTGAAAAAAAAAAGTATTGAACGCATTTCATATTTTACGATAACAGAGCTGATTTTATATGTTTTTTGTGAATTATTCTATCTTTTTTAAGAGTGGATGCAGAGATTAAGACCACCATTGATTTAAAAAAAAAAAAAAGGAATTGAATGAGACTTTTGCAATTTAAAATATTTTTACTGTACTTTTTGAATTTGAAATTTTTGTTTTGTTTAGAATTTATCCCATATGTATTTTATAACCAAATACCAAGGTGAATGTAGACGTTAGGATAGAGTTGCTTATCTTTATATGTTGCATATTTCCTATATTATTGCTAAGCGTACTTTTTTATGAGCGTATATTTTGGTAATATTTTGACGCACTTGGTAGGATTTGATTTAATCTTATTGTATTGTTTTATATTTGTGGGAAAGATAATTTCTAATTTTATACTTTAAAAATGTCGGAGCTTAAATATTTTAGGAAAGCTGATTTGCAAACGTTAGCTTACGAATTTGAGGTAATTTTAGAGGAAAATGATACTGTACCGAAAATTATAAAAAAAATAGAGTCGTCAGAGGGATTTGAGAAAGAGCTAGCTTTAGCAGAAATTAAACTTATAGAAAAAGATAGGGAAAATAGATTATTGGCAGAGAATAAAGAGAAAGATAGACTGTGGGAAAAAACAGAAAAAGAAAAAGAGCGGGAACATGAGTTGGCTAGATTAAAAGCAACACAAGAGTCAGATGACCGAAGTACAGCATCCAGTAGTGTCTCAGTTAGAACGAGTAATTTACCCCTAAAAAAATTATGCAGCGCTTTGATGAAAAGAATTCGGATATTTCGTTGTTTTTGAATTTATTCGAGAGACAGGCAAAAAAATGTAATCTAAATTCGGATGAGTTGGTGACGAACTTACTATCATTATTACCTGTGGGAATGGCCGAGTTAATT
Organism: Maratus michaelseni; assembly: GCA_963931845.1. NCBI lineage: Eukaryota > Metazoa > Arthropoda > Arachnida > Araneae > Salticidae > Maratus > Maratus michaelseni. The sequence goes on along the minus strand of OZ007593.1, from coordinate 193,830,072 downwards.
TTGAGAGAACCCGAAGACAAAATTGATGATTTTCAATATGTGAAAGAAAAATTGTTAGAACGATATCGTTTGAATGCAGAGACGTACAGACAAAAATTTAGTCAGCATCCCCAAAATCCTAATTCAGTTTGGAAGGACCTGATCTTTGAACTTAATAGATTTTTAGAAGGATGGCTGTCATGCTTATAAGTTTCGGATTTTGAGGGTTTGAAAAATTTGCTTGTCACGGACCAAATCAAACGGAGAGCGTCTCCAGAAATGCGCGAACATTTTATAGATAACTGGGCAGAGATTAAAAACCCGGAAGAATTAGTAAGGCTTTTAGATGCGTACGAGGCAATCAAGCGCCCCTCTAAAAAGACGTGGAATCCGAAACTCCCTTTAGAGAAGAAATTTGAAAGACCCAGGACTTTTGAAAATGGGCGAAACCGTAACAGAAATCCGGAGACTAACTTTAACTGGAGGGATCGCGATGATCATAAAGAAAGGGAAAGGGTTTACGAAAAAAGGCGAGAAGTTAAGTGTCATGCGTGTTTTCGAAGCGGGCACTACAAAGTAGATTGTCCGGAAATTAAAAAGAGAGATGTTGCACGGGTCGGTCACTTAATAAGTAAGCCGACACTTGAAGAAACCTTCTCCCCTTATTTGAGTAAAGTGTTAGTGAATGGAATTCAGACAACTGCTTTAAATGACAGTGGGAGTGAAATTGACATCATCGCACACGACTTGGTCAGTCAAGATAAATTGAATGGAGATCACGTATGGATTAAGACTCCGCTGGACAGTAAATTATACTGTTTACCTATAGCAGAGGTCACTTTAGAAATTGAAAGCGTGGGGGTTATTGAAACGAAAGCGGGAATTAACAATAAAGATTCAGATATGTTTTACTATTTGTTGGGTAATCACACTCAAAAATTGTTAGAACAGGCGAAGAAAAAAACGGAATTGATGAATGCAGTTTTGACACGCGCTCAAACGAGAGAAAAGTGTGGCCCAGCTCCAAATCCGGTAAATAAACAAATTATGATTTCCGAGGAGGAAAAAGAGGATATTTCTAGCGGGAATGTGGAAGCGGAAACTTTGAATTCCGAGGAAGAAAAAGAAGGGGGAATTTTTCGCGAGTGCAGTGAAGCGGAAGCGTTGAATTTAAAACTAGAGGGTGAAAATCTAGAAAACCCTATTGAATTGGTCAGTGTGGATAAGGGATTATCGCCTTTGCCGATATGTGAGGAATCTTCGATCTTAGCAAACATTGAAAGAGGGGTTAGTAAAATGGAAAATGACAGGTATCCATCTTTCGAAGAGATTAGAGGGAAAGGGGAAATTGAAGAAACGCATTGTAATGCGGGAGATTCTTTAATAGTGGCAAAAGCCAGAGACAATCGCATGAGTGGGGGAATGCGGGTGCTTGTCCCATTGCATTATAGAGTGGATATATTTGGCGCGTGCCTAGAAAAAGTGTCATTACACTTAGGGAAAGGGAAAGTTAAAGGAAATGTGTCAAAATACTTGGACCTTGGGAAAAGATTGATAAGCGATTTAACTACCGCGTTTCTAAAAAGGTTCGGTGTTAAGTTGAAAAATCCGAGAGTGTGTCGCACAATAAGCGATAGTATTGCATGTTGGCATCGAAAAGTTAGAAAGCTTTTGAAAGCGTTAGTATTTGGAGAATGGATAAGAGAAACGGAGGAAAATAAATTCGTGAAGGGATGTGTGTTTAATCTCACGAACAGGTTAAAAAGAGGTCGAGTTTTAGCCGTTGAAAATGTGTCAGAAAAACGAGAAAAGAGGATATTTTGGTTTGACAGAAAGGTGGTAAAACGGAAGCTTAATGTGAAAGATGAGGTTCTAGTTTTAACTACCAGAAAGCCAATTAAAATGTCAGATAGTCGGATAGGACCGGGAAGAAAGGAGTCAATAATTACGGAAACAAATTATATTGTGAATGTTCCTGGGAGGCGACAGAAATCTCAGATTTCTCACTTGAGTTTAGTAAAGCCTTACAGAAAACGGGTGGAGTTAGCAGATATCTTAACGCGGGAAATAAACGCACTTGAGGAATTCTGTTTACCGTATCTAGATGATGTGGCGATTTTTTCAGACAGTTGGGAGGACTATATGCGACATCTAGAAATAGTATTAAAAAGGGTTAATGACGCGAAACTGAAAATCAAATTGGCGAAATGCAAGTTCGCTCAGAAAACCGTAAAATATCTTGGGCATATTGTAGGTGAGGGCAGACGGAGGCCAGCTGAGGCGAAAGTGAAGGCAATTAAGGAATTACCGGTTCCGAGATCGAAAACTGAAATTCGTAGATGTTTGGGAATGGCTGGATATTATTCCCGGTACATAAAAGATTATGCAGTGATTGTAGAACCATTAACGAGGGTGCTTAAAGGGAAAAATAAAAAAGAAAAGATTGCATGGAGCGACGAAATGGGAAAAGCCTTTGAGACTTTGAAAATGAAACTTACTGAAGAACCGGTGCTTTACGCTCCTAATTTTCAGAAAGAATTCATAGTACAAACTGATGCTAGTGACTTAGGTATTGGCGTGGTTTTGGCTCAAAGAGAGGGATCGGAAGAGCACCCCATAATATATTTAAGTCGAGGAACTGATAGTTTTACTGATAGTGAGAAAAGTTTCTGCGCCACTGAAAGAGAGTGTGCAGGGATTATTTTTGCGATAAAAAAGTTAAGGCATTATATTGATGGACAAAACTTTTCTATCGAAACCGATCACAATCCTTTGGTGTTTCTAAAAAGAAATTCTGGAAATTATCCCAGATTATTAAGGTGGTCCTTAGCTCTGCAACCTTATAATTATGCCATTTCTCATCGCGCAGGCAAAGACATTCCGCATGTTGATTGTCTGAGTCGAGTTTAAGGAGATTTCTTGATAAACTTTTGTATATAATTATTTTAAGATTTTTTATTTTTTATTTCACTGTGTTTTATTTCATTATATGTTCATGATTTCTTATCAGAGCGCGGAAAAAAAAGGAAGGTAGTATTATCTTATTCATGTATGTTTTATTTCTTGCCACTCTGATGTAATTTGAGCTTGCAATTCTTTATCCGACTCTTAGAGATTCTTAGTGTTTCACCCTTAAGAATCGTTTGAGGAGGGGGTGCTGTAAAGAATTGAGCTTCGACATCCAGCTCCACTATGTGTCATTCTAGCATTTCCTGTGAGTACACTTAACTGCATACCTTCCCTCGCTATTTTTGCCTTGAAGACTAGCAGACGCCGAATTCTATTGTACTGTGAGCGGAAAGTTCGGACAGTGATGTAGTGGTAAGGTGTTACCCAAAGAGGGGTCTTATGCTTTGATCCTTGTCGAGTTCGTGGGAAAGAGTTCATCTGCGAGAGAAGCGATCTCTGCACACGATTTTTAGGTTTGCGCCCGAAACTTTGCCCTTTGTCTTAGAACGTCCAATGACGGACTTAGTGAAAACGAAACAGAGGGATCTCAAGGCTGCTAAGAGGCTGGAGAGTTTCGAGGGGCCCGCCTCGACAAAGCCCCCGCCCCTAGAAGGAATTCTCCTGCGAGAATGAAAAAGTGAGAGAGCAGTTTTTGGAGAGATCGGAAAGGAGAGTGTTGACTCTCTGGAGAAGGGAAAAGGAAACGTCAGTTTCGAACTCAGCGTAGTGTAAGCGCTAGTGAGGTCCGACCTCTAGAATTGATACAGCAGGTATCCGGTGAAAATCCCAGCGAAGTGAAAAGGCACACCAAGTGCGAGAGTGAGAGTTCTTAGAATCAGAATTAACGAGTATTAGTAGATCTTCCGAAGAGAAGGAACGGACGAGCCTTTGTCCGAATGAACTTTGTTTTGTAGTCACGACTGTCTGTAATGTTTAGAGACTTTTGTTTGTTTCAGTTACACTTAGAGTCAAGAGGTCATTAATTTATAAGCGATTGACTCACGAAAAATAATTAAATGCTGTATTGACGTCTTGTATATATTTTTCATTAGAATTAACATTATTATACAATAAAATTCTATTTTCTAATTTATGCGAGAAATTCTCTGTGCCAACGATCCGATCTCGCTACTACTCACCATCTTTTATCGGGTCGGTATAGAGGAGTTACTACACTACATTCACTGATATTTCTCCAAACAAAAAAGAAAATATTTTCTCTTGCTGGATGCCCCAGAAACTCAGCTGGCATTTAACGAAGTCATACAATAAATAGATTAAACTTCAATCAGTTAACTTACAGTTTTTGAAAGCATTTAGAGAATTTACCAGAAAACATGCAATATAATAAAAAAAATTAAACATTTTAAATTCTAATAAAATATCTCATGAAAATTTTAATTGCTGCATACAGTTGAATAACCACAATGTGAATAAGGAGAAATAAGCATATGTAAACTTCCGGAAAATAATATTTAGATATACAACTTTATGGGATTCTTGATGCATCCAGTACAAAACTATTTCATATACATACAAGAAAGTAATCTTTATAAATAACGAGTTAAAATACGCACATTGTTGTGGGGTCATTATAACAAATCGTTTTGTTTTGAAGAAATCAACTTAATAGAAAGATTCAGATGAGTAATTAAACATAAAAATTTGCATACAATTAAAATCCTGGCTATTTTATACAAAGTAACACGTTAAAAAAAGTTAAAAATATTAAAAATTAAAAATAAAAAGTGAAATCCACCTTTTTTAAATACAAAGTAACATGATCTTCGTCATTATAAACGACGTTAATAAATGTTTTAAGTGAAACATAATTTTGCTTTGACATTTTAAAATTAAAATATTTAATAACAGAAAGTCCTTAATTATCAATAATGAAAAATAATAATAATAGCTATTTACTTCGTTGCCACTCTGTAATCCTAAAAACTTTCAATTGAAAGTTAAATTTCAAACATATTGGACTTGTTACATAATATAATTGTCTAATTAAATACGTAAGATATTTTCAAAATGTTAATATTTCGTTTTTCTGTACAACTTTTAGTAACGAAAGTGCTGGCTGAAAATGTACATTTTACTTGAATTTAACTATTAAACTTCTATGTATTTCTGTAGCTTTTGGATTTAAAAATTAGTTTGTGTTTTCTCATAGTTGTAGGCTAAGTAAACTATGAGTTACTGTGCCTATTCTTTTTCAAGTACTCCCATCAACTATCCAGTGATTTTACTTATCTATACTAATATTATAAAGGAGTAAATCTTGTTTGTTTGTTTGTAGGGGGTAATCTCTGGAACTACCGAACCGATTTCAAAAGTGATGGTGGCAAATTGATGGTGACAACCCCTGCTCCAACACAGGCTATATTTTATGTCGGTGCAACTAACCCCAGGGGGTGCAGGAGCAAAAAAGTTCTAAAATTGCGATTTTTCAGTTATCACACTGGCTGTCAAGCACTGAGAGCTTGGCAGCCGGTTCTGTATGCATGTATGCACGTACGTAATGCGATAACACTTCATAGAAATATCCGTTTTCCTTCAAATTTTGTTTATAGGTTCACTGTGTTAAGGCGCTTCCCTGATTAGTTTTCGGGATTGATTGGTTAAGTATAAAAGGGGGGGGGAACAAGGGGCTAATTCCCCCCCCTTAATTTATATAAATGGGTTTTTCATGCAGAATTATTCCGTTTTCCTTCAAATTTTGTTTATAGGTTCACTGAGTTAAGGCGCTTCCCTGATTAGTTTTCGGGATTGATTGGTCAAGTATAAAGGGGGGGAACAACGGTCTAATCCCCCCCTTAATTTATATAAATGGGTTTTTCATGCAGAATTATTCCGTTTTCCTTCAAATTTTGTTTATAGGTTCACTGTGTTAAGGCGCTTACATGATAATTTTCGGGATTGATTGGCTGAGTATAAAGGGGGGAACGGGGGGCTAATCCCCCCTTAATTTATATAAATGGGTTTTTCATGGAGAATTATTCCGTTTTCCTTCAAATTTTGTTTATAGGTTCACTGAGTTAAGGCGCTTCCCTGATTAGTTTTCGGGATTGATTAGTTAAGTATAAAGGGGGGGGGACGGGGGGATAATCCCCCCCTTAATTTATATAAATGGGTTTTTCATGCAGAATTATTCTATTTGCTTCAAAATTTGTTTATAGATTCATTGGGTTAAGACGCTTCCCTGATTAGTTTTCGGGATTGATTGATTAAGTATAAAGGGGGGGAACGGGGGGCTAATACCCCCCTTAATTTATGTAAATGGGTTTTTCATGCAGAATTATCCCATTTCCTTCAAATTTTATTTATAGGTTCACTGCGTTAAGGCGCATCTCTGATTAGTTTTCGGGATTGATTGGTTAAGTATAAAGGGGGGAACAAGGGGCTAATTCCCCCTTATCTATACTAATATATAAAGTAGTAAAGATTGTTTGTTTGTTTGTTTGTTTGTTTGTAGGGGGTAATCTCTGGAACCACTGAAGCGATTTTAAAAGTGATGGTGGCAAATTAATGGTGACAATCCCTGCTCCAACATAGGCTATATTTTATGTCGGTGCCACCACCCCCAGGTGGGTGCAGGAGCGAAAAACGTTCTAAAATTTCGATTTTTTGTGTACTGAAGGAGATAGAAGTATCAAATTTGGTATGGTAGTTACTTATAAGATGTAAATGCTCTCTAAGAACAAATTATAAAAACATTCGCAATTTAAAAGAGTGAGATGAGGAAGAAGCGTTCTAAAAACATTCTAAATTACAATTTCTATGGAATCTCTGAAACTACAGAACCGATTTCAAAAGTGATGGTGGCAAATGGATGGTGACAGTCCCTGCTCCAACATATGCTAAATTTTTTGTCGGCGCCACTGCCCGCAGAGGGTGCAGGAGCGAAAAACGTTCCAAAATTATGATATTTTCAATAATGAAGGAGTTAGGAACTTGACATTTTGTATGGTCGTTACTTACAAGATTTAAATGCTCTATAAGAACAAAATCTAAAAAAATTCGAAATTTAAATGGCTGAAATAAACAAACAATTTTCTAAAAACATTCTAAATTACAATTTGTATGGAATGTCTGGAACTACTAAATCGATTTCAAAAGTGATGGTGGCAAATGGATGGTGACAATCCCTGCTCCAACAAAGGCTATATTTTATGTCGGTGCCACTACCCCGAGGGGGATGCAGAAGCGGAAAACGTTCTAAAATTGCGATTTTTGCGATGCTGAAAGAGCTAGAAACTTCAAGTTCGGCATGATTGTTATTTATAAGATCTAAATGCGCTCTAAGAACAATTTCTAAAGAAAAATTATCTAATGATTCTGCGATTTTTCAACTATTGTATTTCTAAAATTACCAAATTTCACAATAGAGTACCATAGCGAAACCTTCACGCGTAAAAAGATAATGATAAGGGCGACGTGTCCTGACGTGTATATTGACTATAGCACGAGTCACAAATTATAGTATGCTTATTATTCTGTTAAAATATAAAAGTGAATTATGAAATATCAATATTTTGTTTGATTAAAGGTTCGTTAAGAGAAATTGACCAGCGTAGCGGGCGTAGCTTGCTAGTATATTATATAATATATATATAACTGCATTAATGAGTGATGTAAAGATATTTTGCGTAGACGGGTACTATTAAAATTTTGTATGGTGTATTATAATGTTGCCACTTTTTTCAATGATTTTCATTCAGCATTTTTTTTTAAGATTTAGTTATTGAAGAATTGTTAACTCTTTCTGGTCTGTAATTATATATATATATTTTTTTCATTTAGGGGAAATGTTATATTTAGTGTTAAAAATTAAATGTACCATTCCAAATTGCAAAAATTATGATTTATTGAAATTTATTTACTTACAGTTAAAGAGTGTAGATATTTTACAAAATAGTAGTATTACGCTAAATATCTACACTCTATGGAAGGAATGGAAGGCAAGGACAATGGTTATGGAAGGATTTTTTTAAAAAGATTTTAAAATGCGTTATTAGATGAGGCTTATATAGGAAGAAAACGTTTCTATTAAGATTTTTTTAATTTGCAAATTACAAATTGTTGGTTCGGGAAAGTAGCCCGTATTTTTAAATTTAAAGAATAAATCACATGTTTGAAACAAAATATCAGCAACTCAATATAAAGCTTTCAGCGATTTTTTTTTTAATTGTTACCAAATACTGAAGCACAAATGAAAACGTAATAAGAAAAGTAATGGCATATACCATAATTTGTAAATGTAGATAACATAATCGTAAAGACAGTAAATGTATAGAAATGAACAATTATTTGGTCACCAAGCTTAAAAGAACTATCAGTTTAAAAGCAATTGGAAATTATTCGGCAGACACCTTACTAAATCTGTGAGACACAGTGTAATCCAGGACATAATATTTTTAATTTAAAAAAGTTTCGTTATTTGATAAATTTATAAAGAAAATATCTTTGTTTTCTCTGTAACACATTTGATTTCAATTCTTTTAGTTATGTATATTATGTTTTCGCCGGATGTAAAAGAATAAAAAAAAATTGTATCATATTGTTCTGCAACTTAATGCAGAAAAATGACACACACTAAATTCTTATTTTCAACTGTCATGTAAAGTGTTTAACTTCAAACAGTTCTTTTTTTAAATATTGTTAAATGTCACGTAATCTTTCTGTATTCAATATTGTTTTTCAAATTTGATGAATGTAACTGATGTTGAACCAATCTTTACCAATCTATTATGGTCTTCTGAACATCGTTCAGAGGAGCTGTCCTTTACAGATCCTTTGTAGTTTTTAATAAAATATTTATACAATGATAATAATTTTTTAAATGCAGATTCAGTTGGAACTGAATAAAAATATAGATGATTAAAATGTTTGTTTTAAAGTTACATATTGGCTTTTTTACAGTTTCGAGTTTTTTGATTCTAGTGAAGTAAATTTATTTAGCTCGTGCGGGTCTACGCAAATTTGTAAATGTATTGTACAAAAAATTATAGATATTCCAAACAACATTATTTGAAGTACATTCCTGGTGGGATTAAGCTTAGTATTAGTAAAAGCATTATTTATTTATGATATGTTTAATGACAACAGTACAGAATAAAATTACCTCTTCGTATATAAAATAATTAGAAAACTTTCTTCGTGTTGCATACATTATGTAATTTATGACTTGAAATAAATAACAATCTAAAGAGCAAACGTATAATATTTGCCTAAATTGATTTTTGCATTTGGCAATAATATTCACAAATAATCATATTAGTCAAAATGAATTTACCGGATTCAACTGTGATATTTCCTTCATTTTACTGGTTGAAACAAAACATAATTCTGTTTCAACTGATACAAAATAAGAAAATTTTTCAAACGGCAATACAAAGGAACAATATATATATATATATTAATTTGTAGCATTTTGGGACTTTTAATTCGTGTAAAATTCTAGCAAACATAACTTATTCAAGTAAAACGCGCAAAATATCAAGGATAAAGTAAGTTCTCTGAAAAAGTAATCTTAAAGGACGACTTTTACATTCATAAATTATTAAACTTAACAACTTAACATTTTGTATTAAACAATTCAATATTTTTGTGTTTGATAAATATTAAGAAATAACTGTACAAAGTTACAAGATCATAAATGAAAATATGTACATAAAAAGGAGACAGACAGCTGTTACGGAGTTTCTAAAGCTTCAACATCAGTGCAATAGTTTAAAGTAGTAAATGTATAAAAACCTAAAAATATGCAAGCAATGTTGCTCACAATGAAGTGGTAAATGGTGGTAAGTGTTGAAAACAACGGAGTTAAGAGTGAACACACCGCCCTCTGAATACTAGGCCTGCTCGCTGAACAAAATGGCGGCTGTCGCAGGCGGAATCGTTTGTAGAGTCCCTCGAACTTCAACACCAATAATATCTAAAAGTTATCTTTGACTTATTTGATCTCCGAAAAACAAGGCGAAGAAAACTTTTAGAAATTATTGGTGTGGAATTTCGAGGGACCGTTCATACGCTGAAAAAAAATCGGCCTGCGACAGCCGCCATTGTTGTCAGTGCTCAGGCCTAGTATTCAGGGGGCGGTGGTGAACATATGGATGACCTAGTCGAGGAAACCAATGACATAGTTACGTTTAATTCATCCATTGTGTGGCAGGAAGAGCTTAAGAAAGAAGGAGAAGACGGGGAGGAGCTTTGACGAAATGGGGGCATTAGATAACCTGGGAGTTCTGGATATATCATTATATTGAAATTCTTTCATACATGATAAGCTTTCCAAAAATCAATGTCATAAGTCGATGAGAAGTACTGAATTATTGGACCTTAAAATTGTTGCGGATAGACCAACAATGGTTAGCAATAGTTTATATCATCATATATAATAGTTTAATATCACCTTTTTAACATTGTTTTTATGTTCCACGAAGCGGAAGCCTAAAAGGACGCTTAGTTTGGCCTATATAAATTTTATCACACTTGCAAGATATCTTGTAAATTCCCCATTGGGAAAATCTGTCTATTGGATATTTCAGATTTTTAAATTTGATTTTGTAAAATGGAGTATAAATTACTTTAAAATCAAATTTTATCAAGATTTTAAAATCTTGATACTTTACGCTTTATTGGATTCAAATGGATTCATTTACCATTAACAAAATTATCGAAATTTATCGTAATAGTTCAATTATTTATCTATCTTAGAGAAGTCATTCCGAGGTTTAAAGTTATTAAATCTCAAGACTATATTGTGTTTGAATATTAACCAGTTTCATTTATGTTTATTCAAAAATGCCTAACTTCAATTCACGTTTGTTAATAATGACTGTGTCAATCACCACTGTAAAAAACTTTTATATTTCAAATTATATGTTATAACATGCTATTCCATTGCCATACATTAGAATACAAAAATAAGGCTCTTTTCAGAGATCATATATCATATTCAGCTATTCATCCAGAAAAGTGTCTGAAATTTCTCTTCAGAAATTTAAAAGAAAAATGAATGTCAAGTTTTATTTGATGAAGGAGATTGGACTATGATATATGAATTTCCATAAAGATATAAGGCAGTATGTCAATAAAGAATAAAATTAAGCACACAAAACTTCGTATTTTAAAAGATGGATGATGTTTTCTGAAAGATATATATATATGTGTATATAAAAAAGGCCTTAAAGTTATAAAAAGTAAAGTAATTTTAACTAATACTGTGCAGATATTTATTGAAGAAGAAATTAAATTTGTATAAATATTGATTATGGTAATCAAAAGTAATATTTGATATCTGTAGTTCATACAATATGAAATGTAGAAAAAAGTGGGGTATTTTTCTTATTTATAATGTAGTTAAATTACAAAATATATTCACAAAATTTTACCATGCCATCATTATTCAGACAAATTAAAATATAATCACATTTCCTAAGGATGATATTTTTTTCCTTTATAAAATTATTGTTTGATTATTAAACAAGCTTTTTTATGGTAAAAAATATATATATATACAATTGTGCATTATTAATAACACTATTTTTATTTTGGAATTCACATTTTCTTACGCTAAAATAAACAAAAGCAAAAAATGTACCTGCATTCCACGAAGATAGAGGATGTATAATGTCAATTAAAAATAAATATATATATATATATAAATCCTGCAAAAACCTTGAAACTGCACTGAATAGATTCTATAATGAAAATTAACTGGACATTTATAAAAATGCAAAAATATATAACACATTGGAATCACAAAATAAAATCAAAGAGTGAGCTTTGAAAATACATTAATCAGTACAACTATCGATTATGACCAAAGAGTTGTTTTGAAAAGTTTATTAATGTACATTGTTGCTGAAGTTTATACTCTGGTGATTCTGCACATGTTCATTTACAGCGGATTTTTGTAGCTTTATGAATTTCGTTTTCTAAAATTAATGTGCTTTTCTAGTTAGTAGTGTAATATTTAAAAAAAAAAAATAGTATTCTCAAAATGTGGTACGTGGCCTGTTTCTAAAGTATGATTTACACGTTCTGAACATTTTCTTCCGTATTTCAAAGTACGTTATTTTTCTGTAGACGAATGTCGAATAAATGACCAAACACGTCAATATATATGAAATCTCAATATTTCTAGTTAATCTGTGAGCTACTTCAAAATTATCTATGCGGAGGATTTTTGGTTTAATATATTATTTGCATCATTCTAACACTAAAAGATGTACTAATATTAATGAATTTTTCATCTTTCACAAGACTTTAAAAAAAATCAGCTGGATGGGATATTTTTTGTTAATTTTATGTTTTTATAGGGTGCTGAATCCAAAAATCATTCACCTCCATCACGCACAGTATTGTTGAAAGACACGGGGAGTTTACATTAGAAAAGTACAAATGCAATGAAAAAAAATCAATATTTTATTACAAGTAACTATGCACAATTTTTCCAATATTTGGAAAAAAGAAACAAAAACTTTTCCTTTATGATATATTTAAAACTACGTGTTTTCTCTTTTTGTCTGTGATACATGTTCGTCTTCTCTTTGGCGCTCCTCCGAACACGCTTTCGCTTTCCATCTTCTGTTTCTCGCCTGAGCATCCAACAGTAATCAGCTAGCATGTTGACGTCCCATATTCCTTTGTTTCTTCTCTCGATATAACGGACATGCTGGTGAAATCTTTCACCTTGATCTTCACTATAGGCTCCTAAGGTTTCGGGATATTAGCCAATATGGGAGTGTATAAAATGAACGTTCAAGATCAATTTGCATCCTCGAGCTTCATATGCTGTCAACATGCGTTGTACAATGATTTTTAGAGGGGTCTTTGGTATTCCCTACACACCTGTGCACTACATCCTTAAAAGGGTACTACGCTTCTTTTTCTGTGTCTCCCACTGTTCCAATGAAGGTCTATAGCTCCACTGTCCCACAAGCGTAGGAAACAGGGATATTTTGTGTCACCTGCCTGTTGATCGAACAACATCATTAGAATTTCGAAGTCTCTACAAACCATCCAACGATGTTCTTGATAGTTGAATTTTTCAAGGGTCATACACAATCATTATAGTTTTATTTCAAGTGCACCGAGTGTCCTAAAGTAAGCAAAGCAAATTAATTACCATTATTTATCAAGACACTTTTGAGGCTTAATTTAGACGAATCTGTAAAATAGGCTCTACTCTGATTTATCATATTGTATGCCAAAGCACTTCATTCGACATTGAAAATCATTACAAAAAACGATGGAGTAAAACTGAGTGAATTCCTTCTCTCGGTGCATGTACCAGGAGATGGAAGTTCCAGATGTCAGCAGATTTTTATTTTGTAGTCTTGACCCTAACAATTCAGCTCAATCTTTCGAAATGCATAAAAATCTGATTAGATCATTAAACCTGGTGTGATAAAATGGTTGCTGTCCCTCATCAACAGAAAATTCTGAGCTAGATTTGTCCTGGTGAGGTAATTTGTCTCAATCCTCAGAATCACTCAGGTATATATCATCCAAACTTTAAGGTGGGTATGGAACTGATATTTCTGAGTTATGAGACACAGGAAGAATAGCTGAACTAAGGCTTGGATAAAATATTTTCTTCTTATTTTTAGTATTATAAACTCTTACATCTATCGAACAGAAATAGCAATCAGTAGTGTGGTTCTGTTAATGCTAAATCTTCGGACTGCCAAAACGAAAGGAGGTTTTTACCCTTAAACCAAAAACGAAGATCTTCCTCACATATTCTACACATCTTGTGAGGAGGATTTGTCTTGATGTCCAAATTTTAACTTGAAGAAAGCAAAATTAACTTTCCTCAAAACATCACTATCTCTTTCTTGACTTTTCCCAATGAATTCTCCGCAAACAATACAAAAGCAATCTGTAGAAATTACACAACTTCTTGGAGCCATAATACAGGAATAAAACACAGAATAAAACACACTTGAATGAAACACAAAATAGTATTTTCTCGTCTGAGGAATTCAGGATGCTAACTGAGTTCCTGGCGTGAATGATATTTCCCCGGTTTGCGATAGTGTCTTCGACAACCGGCGCCTGTGCGCAGCAGTTCCAAATTATACAGATACCCCTTACTTACACTTTGCATTTCAGTAGATGATGTGTGAATCGTAGTAGAAGCTTATGTTTGTGTGTAACTGTTTTTGTTCGTTCCTCAAATTCCTCGAGTTTTCTATGTATATTTGTCTTGAGTGTCACTCTTAGATATATGAAATTAATATATGGAATCATTATTGTATATGGTTCTTTATTCAAGTATAAAATACCACATTTCGGGTTAAAAGGTGAAAGTGTACGCTTAATTTAACTAAAAACATGAGTTTTCCAAGAAAACATGACGTAATGGAATTTTAAAAATATTTTTAAAAGTCTCAGTGAATAAAAATATATAAGAAACAGTCAATGAATCCTACGCAGTTTTTCGGTTGCAGACCTGTGATAATTTAGGTGTTTCTTTTTTTCTTTTTTTAATATCTGTATAACATGGAATCCCCACATAACTTGTTGAAATTCTACTACAAGTTGGCAAATAAAATCGGTCTGAAAAGTTCATTCTAAGACGACACGTATAGGATAAGCAGTGTACTTCAATTTATTTCTTATTTTTCTATATGAAGGATATCATCATTACTGTAATAATTTCTTGTTCTTTGAGCTGGAAATTTAACAATAGTCACACTGTAGTAGCTACATACCTAACAAACGGATTAAACAAATATGTGCACCCATTAAATCCGAGAAAATTTCTGGGAAATTTTTTTTGAAGTGAAATGATTTTTTTTGTACGATTTTTAACGCATAAACGGAGTAATCTATACTTATAAAAGAATATGTCCTGACTGACTCATACTCAACGCTTAGCCCAAATTATTGAACCTAGAAATATGAAAATTGGCAGCTTACTTCTTGGTATGTAGAGGCGCATTATGAAAGGGTTTTAAAAAAATCCACCCCTAAAGAGGGGTAAAAAGGTGAACAAACTTAAAAAAATTTCTTAAAAATCGCTTTTTAACACTTTCTTAGTTGAAAAGTGTTTAAAACTTCGGTTTGTCTGGCCGTATGGCTGTCTGCCGTCTGCCGTCTGTCCGTGCTTTAACTCCCGTAAATATGCTTGGATTGCTCTGCAAATTTTATATGTTATTGTCGTTATCTATAGCATGTTTCCTATTTCAAGTGAAATGTGTAGCACTTATAGTTTTTTTACAGGGACACTCAAAATAATTCCGTTACGCCTATGGGGAAAAATAATTTGCGGTTTATTTCAATGATATTACATAATTTCAAACACATTGTAATTGATATATATCACTAAGGTGCATTAAACGAAGCTTAATATGGAATATGGTGTGCATAGCACTTATAGTTACTTTACAGGGACAGTCAAAATAATTCCGTTACATTACGTCTATGGAGAAAAATCGTTTGTGGTTTAATTAAATAATGTTTCACTATTTTAAACGCATTGAAATTTATATATATCACTAAGGTGCATTATAAAAGGCTTACTACAGAACTTTGTGTGTATTGCAGTCATCGTTCATTTACAGGGACGGAATTCTCTACTCTCTGTTAACAATAATTCCTGGAATTGCGTTTTAAGTTGCTGAACGCGATTTTAAATTTAACTCCCTTTTTGTCTATTACTTGGTGTTTTTAAATTCTGTAGATCATATACAGGGCAGCACAAAAGTTCGCGAACACATTTCCGTCTATTGAGAGAAACTCCAGAAGGAGAATTTTAAACTGTTCTACGCTTTTCCTAACTAAACTAAAATTTAGCTTCCTATGTAATATATATACAAATCTATAGATCATATACAGGGCTGAATAAAATTATTCAGATATTTTTCCGAATATTGTATATGTTGGAAATTCCTGAAGTTACGTTTTAAAATATGTTATGCGTTTTCCAAATTGTAGATGTTATCTTTCAGCTTATTAAACGGTAATGATTTGTAAAATTATTTTGGAAACGTTGGAAAGTGTTACATATAGTCTATGCTTGACGCATATTTTTTTTTTTTTTTTTTTTTTTTTTTTTTTTTTTTTTTTAAATATATAGTTATATGTTTGGTGATAGCAATTTTGTATGCTGAATCGAATGGTAGCAATTAAAAACTCCTATGTCAAATGGTTCGTGAGATATTGCACATTTTTCTAATTTGACGAGGTCTTTGGCGTCAAAATCTCAAAATTTTTAACGATACAAGTAATATACAAGTAATCTATATTTATAAAAGAACATGTCCTGACTGACTCATAGTCAACGTACGAACTTCAACCGTTAGTCGTAGGGCAATAAAATTTGAAAGACGTGTTCCTTACACAATGTAGGCACCCAATAAGAATTTTTTTTTGAAAATTCACAGCCTAAAGGGTATCGAACGATTTAGGTCATTTCGTCTTTTCGCTATATCTCCGCAGCAGTTTTAGATAGGAGCGTGAATGATTCGAGATAACAAATCTACTACAGAGTAGTTAAACATGTATTTCAGGCAATTTTGGAAATTCAACCACTAAGGGTTCAGCCACTTAGGCGGGGAGGTTACTGTATTACTGTATTACTGGGGGGGGGTGGCTCGAAAGCCAAAGCACCGCGTCCAGAGGTCTATTGTACTGTCCCCCAAAGATGAAAGAGGAAAAATCATCCCCACTTAGTCCCTAAACAGGCCAGTAGCTGACATAAAATTCAGCAGACATTTGATAGAGATATCCTGAATTTCCCATGACTCAATCAGATGTCGACCCAGGTGTTCGAAACGATAGGCAGCATATGCTTCACAGCTACAAAGTACATGTGAAGCAGTCTCTTCCTCGTACTTACAACCCCTACAAAGAGGATCACTGACCACCTTCATAATGCAAAGGTGTCTATTAATTCTATAGTGCCCTGTTAACAGTTCCACCATATTTCGTAGACTATTCCTTCTGAGCCCAATGAGTTCCTGTGCCCTTTTACTAGGACAGCTACTGTTGAGCTCTTTCGCTTGCCTCTGTCCACTTGAGTCAAGCCATTCTTGATACTGCTGCTCTCTTAGAATTTTAAAAACAGTAGTTCTGATGCAGTCCTTAGAAATGCCAATAGCTGGTTCTGGTCCAACAAAGGGAGTAACCGACCCTTTCCTTGCTAGACTATCAGCAAGCTCATTACCTGGGATACCAGTATGACCTGGCACCCAATGTATAGTAACATTGTTGCCATTTCTGGCAAGCCTGTTCAAAGAGCAGTAACACTCTCAAACAATCCTGGAAGTAATTTTATGTTTCTCCAGGGCAAGTAATGCTGCCTGACTATCAGAGTAAATATTGATAGACAGGCCTCTATACTTCCTTTCAATGCAGATATAACTACACATAAGTATTGCATAGACCTCTGCTTGAAAGACAGTGGTATAGCTGCCTAGTGGGTAAAAGAGAGAGGTACCATCAGTTGGGCAGCAAACCCCAACTCCTGTTCCAGCATTTATCTTAGAACCATCAGTGAACCAGGTCATACCTGTCTCAAGTTCCATCACAGAAATATTCTTCCAGTCAGCTCTAGAGTGAAGACTAATTCTGAATGACTTGTCAAATACATGCTTTAAAGGCATACCATCACTCTTCATGATAAAAACTGGGTGCTTGCTGATTTTACAGTTAAGCCTACCCCAAGTAAGATATCTCGAGTAACTTTGCCTTTGCCCACGTAAAATGAGCCTATGTGAGCAGATCAATGCTTCTGCCTCAATATTCATATGCAGTGGGTACATACCCAACAGCAGTTCCATAGCAGATGTAGGCGTTGTCCTAAGTACACCTGTCATGGTCATGCAGATCATTCTCTGCAGTTTTGCTAATTCAGACTTGGCAATATCAGTCATAGTTCTTGACCACCAAGCTATACTGCCATAATTGATCATAGGACAGATCACCATATTGTATATCCACCAGATCACCTTTGGACTAAGTCCCCATGTTTTGCCAATGGCGTTTCTGCATGACCAGAAAACTTTTTTGGCCTTATTGATGCAATAATCCATGCCTCTCTTCCAACACAGTCTCTCATCGAAGTAGACACCAAGATACTTCACTTCCTTTGAGCAACTTAAAGTGTGCCCATAGAACACTACCTCATTAAATTTAAGTGATCTTTTCCTAGTGAAGGCATCGAGAGTCGTCTTTTCTGGGTTAACAGAAAGACCAACCTCCTTGCACCACCGATCTACCTGCTTAAGGATATTATTAAGGATGTCCGAAATAATATTTTCGAATTTACCCCTAATGATGATGACAATGTCATCAGCATACCCAATACAGTATGCACCAAGTAGATGTAACTCCACAAGGAGTCCATCCACCACCAGACACCAGAGCAAAGGAGAGAGAACTCCACCCTGTGGGCAACCCTTCTTTGCCTTAACCTGAATTGTATCCCCCAACAACTCAGCATGGACAGACCTATCCCTGAGCAGGCATTTGATCCAATTCAGAGTCACCTCATCCTCACCTCTATTAGTCAATGCCCTGAGGATGGAATCCATAGATACCTTATCAAAAGCAGCCTCAATGTCAAGAAAAACTGCAAAAGCAGTTTCATTTGCCTTAATACTTTTCTCAAGCACGAATGAAAGATTATAAAGAGCAGTGTCAGTTGACTTGCCGGTCTGATAGGCATGCTGGGAGCAATGTAGCGGAATTACACTCAAAATGCGCTCCCTAATGTGCCTATCCATCAACTTTTCCAATGTCTTAAGCATGAATGATGTAAGACTGATTGGTCGAAAGGATTTTGCTTCAAAATATGTGTCCTTCCCAGGTTTAGGGATAAAGATCACCTTAGTGTGTCTCCATGGATTTGGTATGTATCCAAAAGCAAGACACGCCCTATAAATTTGACTAAGCACTGGGACTAAGATCATCTTCCCTTTTTGTAACAAAACAGGTATGATACCGTCCATATCAGGAGTCTTGTACGGGTCAAACGAATCGATCGCCCACAAGATCCTATCGTGAGTGACGATAACTCCAGCAATATTCCAGCACTCCCTACTGCCATTGAAGGCAGTAGATGTACCCTGAGCTACATCTGGGTCATCACTAGTAGAATCAGGAAAGTGAATCCTTATCATTTCTGAGAGAATCTGTTTTCCTGTCTCAGCATATTCCCCATTTGGCAATTTAATGGCATTGAGATTGGTATTTTTATCTCTAGCCATATTTCTCATAAGTTTAGCACTAGTTGAGACATCCTTAATACCATCACAGAAGTTTTTCCAAGAATCATACTTAGACTTTCTGATGGCCTTATTATATGCGGTGAGTGCAATCTTGTATTGCTGCCAATCACCATCCTTCTTGGCTTTATTAAAAGCCCTGCGGGTAATTCTCCTGAGTGTACTAAGCTCAGAAGACCACCAAGGCACAGGCCTTGGTGAGCTAGCAGCAGGAGGATGACAACTATTATAAAAAGACTGGAGAATGGCCTGTTGCACTGAGTCAACAGCCAACTCCACGTCTGAAGAATTGTTAAAATTTAACTTACCCCTTAAAGACAGGATCCTTTCTTTAAGCTCCTGCCGGTAAGAATGCCAGTTTGTTTTCCTGGCATTCCTTCTCATCATTGCTGATCCTGTTGTCCCTGCAATGTTAAACATGATTAGTTGATGATCTGATAGTGAAATAATATCTGACACCTTCCAATCACTAATGATGTCAAAGCAGTTTCTGCTGCAAAATGTAACATCAAGAACCTCCCTCCTATTTTTAGTAATAAAGGTTAGTTCATTCCCCCTATTAAGAATATATAGGTTATAAGCCAAAATATATTCCAGAAGGACACATCCCCGTTTGTTGCAGTCGGTACTGCCCCAGACAGTATGATGTGCATTTGCATCACACCTGAACACTAACTTGTGCTCTTTCCGAGAACAGTAGCCCATGAGAGCTTTTGCCTCACTAGAAAGAGGGTCCTGTCTCTCAAATGGAAGATACGAATATGAGACAATGATATTTTCAGGCCCATTCTCACCCTTAAAATCCACCTTGACGGCGACACAGTCACCACTCAGGTAGTTCACCATATTAATTACATTTAACCTAGGGCTGACATAAATACAAGCTCTTGGCCTAAAACAGGTTCTATCATAATAAAGCCTATCCTTTCTACACCCTAGACCAAGAATGTTGCCATTTCCTGTCCAGGGCTCCTGAATAAGTGCAACATCAACCTTCCCTTCAGAGATCATCTTTCCTAAAATGGTAGATGAGCCCCTACTATGATGGAGGTTGATTTGAGTTACCTTTAGGTGGGTTACCTGGTTCATTTTTACCAGCAACCATTTCGTCTTCCTCAGGGATACTTGTATCTTCTGAGCCCTCAGCCAACAACTGGTCCACCTCATCTAAGAGCATGGAGGGGGAGTCCTGTTGGACATATACATTTCCAAGTCTAGTATTAATATCATAAATACTGCTTGTGTTCACTTACCTGAGAGGAAGTTTCTGTAGCTGGAGCTTCAGACTCTTTCTCTCTCATCTTCTTTGTATTTGGATCATTCAAGATTTTGAATGATCCTTTGTCGAGGCCTGTGTACACTTTAATATCGGCTCTCTTGATGGCTTCAGATGCAGCAATATCAACCTCGAAGATCCAACGAATAGACTGGGGCTCTGCAACATGGTCCAGAACACGCCAGTCACATGTCTTCAACTCCGGGTTGTATCTGTTGATCCTTTTCAACAGCTCATTGGGATATTTGGTGTAAATATCCCTTGTTTTAAAAGCCACTTTGACCGGCTTCGGCATCTCACTCATGGCAAGTACCGTGAGAGGAATACCCTCAAAGACGGTAGGCGGGGAGGTTAAATAGGGGGTCGAATATTTTTGGTCATTTTGGCATATCTCTGTAGAAGTTATAGGTAGTAGCGTAAAATTCATGATTACAAATCCACTAAAATGTAGTTAAATAGGTATTTCAGCTATTTTAGATATTAATCCACAAAGGGGGTTACACGGGGTTTCAACAGGCAATTTTGCCATATCTCAGAAGTAGTTTTAAGTGAGAGCGTGAAATTCAGCATTACAAATTACTAAAAGAAAGGTTAAACATGCATTTCAGAGATTTTAGAGCTAACGAGTTTGTAGGCATCATCGGCTATGAAACTGATTATGGAATATTAGACGAATAAGACAACTATTGCTGATTTTTCTTATATATTTTTGTGACAATTTTCCTAGGAAAGTGGTTTTTCAATTTCATATTTTATAAATGTTTTTGCACTTTCGTCTTTTAGCGATAGGATTTAAATTATACAAAATATAATACATTTTCTCCTCTTTTTTAAAAAACAATTTCTGTAAATAAAGATTTTCGATTAAAATACTGATTACTATATTTATGTGCTCGATTATGCATAAGGATTCCTTATAGTGATTGCCCTATAGTCATTTTACATGCATTCTACCCAATGAGCTCTGTTAAAATGATTACATTTTAACAATTTATGCACGCAAAATAACTAAACCACGTTATAGTTATCGCTGCATTAAAGACATATGTCTGAGAAATACACAGAGACCCGTTACTTTGATCACCGCATTAACAATTTATGGGCATGAAACCACAGTGTCATTTACAATGACCGCTATGTATGTTAGGCAATCCCATTTTTATTTATTTTACCTGAAAGCTCTGAGCCCACACTAGATAATCAGTCAGGTCCCAGCAGTGCTTTGTCAATGTGTTTATGAAAAAAAATTATTAATAATATCGTGAAACATTTCTTTGGGGGCTTTTTCGATATTTTTATTAGTTATTTTCGTATAAATTAAAATAAAGTATTTTATTTATATTTTTCTTTTTGCATATAAAATGCATTTCCTGGGCCCCAAGCGATGTCAAGGCAGTACGCTGCAGAAAGTATCTGGGCCGCAATCGGAAGCGGTCGGCTAAACGGGCGAAAACCGGTTAGTGCGATATAATTTTCTAATCTAATCTGCTCATTTGTGATATAAATGTTTAACTATTGGTCTTTGTTTAGAGCTCTCATATTCATGATTTGCATTGAATATATTAACAGTTATTCAGTCCCATTTGATGTGTGATAAGATAATATCTTTGAATTAGGGATCTGTAAGCATCTCAATATACATTTATAATCTTATTTTAGATAAAACATTCTGCGTCGGGAAGCCAATTGTGATAATTATTTAGGCTATCATCTATAGAAGAAAAAAAAACAAAGAGATCCCTTTTCTTGTATTTTATTTCGTAGCGTTAAGTTTTTAGTTATTTTAACAGTTATTTTAGTAATTCTATAACTTTATTTTAGTAACAGTATTTTAGTTATTTTAACAGAATAAAGTGGTTTAAAGGAAAATATGTCGTATTTTCGTAGAATCATGTTTCGTATATTTTTTTGCGTTAGTACTTATCAAAAGCGTCCCTATGTCAATAGAAAAACAATAAATCTGTACACAGTTAGAAAAGCGTTCTATATCGATTTGAGGTTTTTCAGCAAAAATGGATTTTTTTATTGTCTATATCAGAATTTCCTAAAAAAATACTTTTCATTTATGACGATTATAAGATATTTTACACTTGTGGTGATATGTATGAAGATAAATGTGCTGGTATTATTTTATATTATGCATCGAAATAAGTATATAAACGTAATAAATTAAAAGAACTATACTTTTTTGTTTAAATATAGGTCAATGGAAATTTTGTTTGAATCAACAATTTTTATTTATTTATTTATTTATTTAGTTAGTTAGTTTTTTTTGCAATTCGAAAAAGCATTTTTGTATCGTCAGCAAAAAATGTTTTGTTAATTCAAATAAAATGGTTCAATTTTACTTGAATTTTGCTAAAACAACCAAAATGTACTCAACAAAACACGTTTTGTAGTTTTAATCAATTCCTTTTTCTCAGTGTACTTGAGCATCATTTTAGAAATTCATTTGAGTCCATAAAAAATAATTTATTCTTTTCCAGATATTTATCTTGTCACCTGTCTCTAACTGACTACAAAATCCCCATTGCCAAAAATATTTTATTTTCATAAGTAAACATACCTCTAATAAATAAAGTATAAAAAGGAATCTTTTCTGGTCTTTTCATGAGATAATTGACATTATAAAAATTTCACCATTTCAATGCAACTTACTAAGAGTACTTTTCAATATCAAAAGATTAAATTAGTGCTTTTTTATATTTTATCGATCCAATCTGTAATCACAAAGTGACAAATACCGCTGTCTACATTTTTACCGAACTACTAGAACAAGGGGTCTCATTTATATCGATTTTGTCATGACAAGATGTTCCAGTGAAAATTATCCGCATCAAATCACTTTTAATCAGACTGTTTTGACACAGTCTATGTTCAATTAAAATATATATATATATATATATATATATCATTTTTGATAAAAAATTGATTTTCTAATTGGTAAAAAATATTTTTTTGATTACTTTTCACTTAAAAAAACTGTAAATAATTATTTTTAATGGTTCCTTTTCTAGATGTCTCTAGATAATTTTCAATGTATTTTTGAATTTATTTATTTCATTGAAAGTTATACTTCTTAACTGTTAAAACCACGTATAAATATTTACTATACACTTTGAAAGATTTATTCTATCAAACAAAAATATTTTAGTGATTTTTAAGTCGCAAGAGTTTAAATTCTAACATTTAAGTCACTAAAAATGATATATTTAACTCGAATATTCTGATAAATTTAATAACAAAGGCAAGAGATTTATTATGTAGAAGAACATGTAGATGAAAATCAGGAAATTGGTGATATATGTAGATGATGAAACTTTAAAAAATTACTTTGATAATTAGAAACGTAAATGTTGCAATATAGCTTAGCAGCACTTCAAAAAATATAAAAGGGATTTCAAACTTTTAATATTTTCATAGGATTATAGTAATCATATATTTTAAATGTGTAGAAAATTTAATATTTATGATCTGTAAAACTTGTAATTCACACAAGTTTATTTAACAATATATTTTTATAACTTCTCCAGTCATGGCTAGCATGAAATCTGTAAACATTATGATTTCAAACAAACCGAAATGTTAGAAAATATAGTATTTATACCGAACAATCAAAGGATAAGACAAAAACGTCAAAAAGGTTTATATTAATTGGGACTGTAAGGAAATTTATAAATACTACAAGAAATTTGTATAATCAAACAATTTTAGAAAAAGTAAATTCTCATGTTATCCCCGTTCATATTTAAAAACTGATATTTTATTCAATACAGGTACATTATCAGATGTATTTAAGATAATATCCTACAAAATGTAATTTCTTTTTCCGTCCTAGGGGGTTAGCTTTTTTAGGTATTCACGGGTTTTGTAATTATGGGTATCTGACAGAGATATTACTCTGTTTGCTATTTCTTCTACTTTTCTGTTGTTAAATCTATATTCTATATTTTACTTTCGTTGTGGTTTTCACTTCGGAGGGGATGGCGATTTTCCATAATCCAATACCAATCTGTATATATCATTTTATGACATACTAGCAAGCTACGACCGCTACGCTGGTCAATTTCTCTTAACGAACCTTTAATCAAACAAAATATTGACATTTCATAATTCACTTTTATATTTTAACAGAATACTAAGGATACTATAATTTGTGACTCGTGCTATAGTCAATATACACGTCAGGACACGTCGCCCTTTTCATTATCTTTTTACGCGTGAAGGTTTCGCTATGGTAACCTATTGTGAAATTTGTTAATTTTAGAAATTCAATAGTTGAAAAATCGCAGAATCATTAGATCATTTTTCTTTAGAAATTGTTCTTAGAGCGCATTTAGATCTTATAAATAACAATCATGCCGAACTTGAAGTTTCTAGCTCCTTCAGCATCTCAAAAATCGCAATTTTAGAATGTTTTTCGCTTCTGCACCCCCCTCGGGGTAGTGGCACCGACATAAAATATAGCCTATGTTGGAGCAGAGATTGTCACCATCCATTTGCCACCATCACTTTTGAAATCGCTTTAGTAGTTCCAGACATTCCATACAAATTGTAATTTATAATGTTTTTAGAAAATTTTTTGCTTATTTCAGCATTTTAAATTTCGAATTTTTTTAGATTTTGCTCTTATAGAGCATTTAAATCTTGTAAGTAATGACCATACAAAATGTCAAGTTCCTAACTCCTTCATTATTGAAAATATCATAATTTTGGAACGTTTTTCGCTCCTGCACCCTCTGCGGGCAGTGGCACCGACAAAAAATTTAGCATATGTTGGAGCAGGGACTGTCACCACCCATTTGCCACCATCACTTTTGAAATCGGTTCTGTAGTTTCAGAGATTCCATAGAAATTGTAATTTAGAATGTTTTTAGAACGCTTCTTCCTCATCTCACCCTTTTAAATTGCGAATGTTTTTATAATTTGTTCTTAGAGAGCATTTACATCTTATAAGTAACTACCATACCAAATTTGATACTTCTATCTCCTTCAGTACACAAAAAATCGAAATTTTAGAAAGTTTTTCGCTCCTGCACCCCCTGGGGGTGGTGGCACCAACATACAATATAGCCTATGTTGGAGCAGGGATTGTCACCATTAATTTGCCACCATCACTTTTAAAATCGCTTCAGTGGTTCCAGAGATTACCCCCTACAAACAAACAAACAAACAAACAAACAATCTTTACTACTTTATATATTAGTATAGATAAGAGGGAATTAGCCCCTTGTTCCCCCCCTTTATACTTGACCAATCAATCCCGTAAACTAATCAGAGATGCGCCTTAACACAGTGAACCTATAAATAAAATTTGAAGGAAATGGGATAATTCTGCATGAAAAACCCATTTACATAAATTAAGGGGGGTATTAGCCCCCCGTTACCCCCCTTTATACTTAATCAATCAATCCTGAAAACTAATCAGGGTAGCGTCTTAACCCAATGAATCTATAAACAAATTTTGAAGCAAATAGAATAATTCTGCATGAAAAACCCATTTATATAAATTAAGGGGGGGATTATCCCCCCGTCCCCCCCCCCTTTATACTTAACCAATCAATCCCGAAAACTAAACAGGGAAGCGCCTTAACACAGTGAACCTATAAACAAAATTTGAAGGAAAACGGAATAATTCTGCATGAAAAACCCATTTATATAAATTAAGGGGGGGAATTAGCCCCTGAACCCCCCCCTTTATATTAACTAATCAATCCCGAAAACTAATCAGGGAAGTGCCTTAACACAGTGAAGCTATAAACAAAATTTGAAGGAAAACGGAATAATTCTGCATGAAAAACCCATTTATATAAATTAAGGGGGGGGGGGGGAATTAGCCCCTTGTTCCCCCCCTTTATACTTAACCAATCAATCCCGAAAAGTAATCAGGGAAGCGTCTTAACCCAATGAACCTATAAACAAAATTTGAAGGAAAACGGAATAATTCTGCATGAAAAACCCATTTATATAAATTAAGGGGGGATTAGCCCCCCCCGATCCCCCCTTTATACTTAACTAATCAAACCCGTAAACTAATCAGGGAAGCGCCTTAACTCAGTGAACCTATAAACAAAATTTGAAGGGAAACGGAATAATTCTGCATGAAAAACTCATTTATATAAATTAAGGGGGGGGGGGAATTAGACCCTTGTCCCCCCCCCCTTTATACTTGACCAATCAATCCCGAAAACTAATCAGGGAAGCGCCTTAACTCAGTGAACCTATAAACAAAATTTGAAGGAAAACGGAATAATTCTGCATGAAAAACCCATTTATATAAATTAAGGGTGGGGGATTAGCTCCTTGTTCCCCCTCTTTTATACTTAACCAATCAATCCCGAAAACTAATCAGGGAAGCGCCTTAACACAGTGAACCTATAAACAAAATTTGAAGGAAAACGGATATTTCTATGAAGAGTTATCGCATTACGTACGTACATACATACATACAGAACCGGCTACCAAGCTCTCAGGGCTTGACAGCCAGTGTGATAACTGAAAAACCGCAATTTTAGAACGTTTTTTGCTCCTGCACCCCCTGGGGTTAGTGGCACCGACATAAAATATAGCCTATGTTGGAGCAGGGGCTGTCACCATCAATTTGCCACCATCACTTTTGAAATCGGTTCGGTAGTTCCAGAGATTACCCCCTACAAACAAACAAACAAGATTTACTCCTTTATAATATTAGTATAGACTAAACATCTCCTACTTGTTTGCCGTACGTGACAACATGTCTAGCTGGAAAGAGGGATCCTTTAAGTTGCGGGAAACCAACACATTTCCTTTGCCTCTACTTCAGGTAGACATGAGATGCGTATTGGTAGGTACGTATTAATCCACTGGTTAGATGACTTTGTCACTAGCTAGTGACCAAGTGAGCGGCAACTTACTAGTCATCTTATTAAGAGTGAAGGGTGCAATAGGAGTTCCTTTAGACAATATGGGACCTCGTTAGCACTGGTGTACGAATGTTTATTCACTTGTTGTGCTCGGTACTCTTCCGTGAGGTGAAATCTGATTATTTTTCTTTTTTTTACTGTGGATGAAATAACTTCCCTTTATCTCCCCTGTGGAAAGCACCAAACAGTACAAAATATTTCTTCCATACGTTTTATTATTATTATTATTATTATTCGTCGCAGTAATAATATTTCTGATAATTGATTCAATAATCCTTTTTTTCATATCAAAAACTTTTAACTTAATTCTTAGTGATATTATGATTTATTATGCATGTATTTTTAAAGGTTCGCCAATTAAAACATTAGACTGTTTGACAGACATATTAAATTTCTATTTGTTCATAGTCTAATTATTTTTAATCTGAAAACGTTTTCAAAAGTAATTGAACTGAGACTTATCTAGCTTATAAGTAATAAAATATTTACCACAGTATTTATATTTTGCAATAAAATTATGTTCTGATGTTCACTCAATAGGTTGTCATTTATGTTCAGTTATACACAAAAATAAGATAGTAGAGAATAATACCAATGATGTATTATTAATATAAACCACGTTTTTCGCTTGGGTAAGGTTGTCAATGACATATGTTACAATAAAGCGAAAAATGTCTTATCTTTCATGTAGCTCGGCTGTTTATTTTCATTTTACTATTCTAAGTAATCAAGTATATTTTGTTCATTCATAAAGAATAATTCTTAGAAGCAGAAAACTTTATAAACCATACTGTTGCAGAATAAATGGGTATGCATTTTTTCCGTAATTAATATCTGAAACCATAATAACAAATTCAAAATAACTGTCAAGAATTCGTGAAAGTTCTTGACATACAAAGATATGCTTATGAGCAACTTCTGATTAGAGCAGCTGTGCGAAACATTATTATTAGCAGCTCGTTACACGATTTATATCATTTATTAAGTAATGCAGCAACAGGAATTTTTAAAAAAGTATTACATATATGTGGAATACCAAGCTCATTTTGATATTATGCATCGATGTCTGTCAAATAATCTACCATGTTTCGGGAAACATTTTTCTGTCGAAAATAAATTTTCTCTCGAATTTTAATTAAAAAAGGACTTTGTCATTATTTCTCTTATTATGAATGCTTTCCATAGTTGCCAATCAAATGTTTTTGTCTTTTTAATTTCAAGTATAATTATATTTTAAACCTGAAATGTAATTTAATAAATTACATGCAATAAGTACCCCATAGGAACAAGACCCGATACATTTTCTAGTTCTCAAAATGTGCTTATTCAAATCTTTTTTAAATTTTTGAGCATCAAATATGCTTTTATATATTATTATACTTTGTGTAATACAATTATGTTATAGAATGCCTGTTAAAAAATAATAATCTTTTTGCAGCGAAGTGGTAAATTAACCTGTAAATTTGTTTGATGTGGCATCAAAATATTGATACTTCTGTATTATTTGTGCACGTCTATAAAAACTATTTTGCATTTTATCGAAAATTTGAAATGAGGGAACACCTTATGCTTGAAATGGCGATTTTTTTAAAGAAAAAAAAATAGAAATTATAAATTTGTGAAATAAATTCTAATATTTCTTTGAGCTAGCTGTAGAGATTATGTTAGGAAATACAATCGTAAATAAAAAAAATAAAATTTGTAATACTAGGTTAAATTTACTCAAACAATGGAGTAAATTAAGTAGTTATGTAGTGACTAATTAGGGACTAATTAAAGTAATAATTATGTACTAGATGGAACCCTTCAAAACGTGACGGTAAACAATTTGATATGCATTACAAATTTTATATGAATATTGCTCGGGCATGTGACAAAAACCTTAGATATGTTTAAAATCAGTGTTGATTTCTGAAAATTTTCTCAGTGCAGTATTTCTGCAGCTATATGTAAAAAATCTAATTCATAAAGTGTGAAAATAAAAATTATTATCACTTGCGATACACCCAAGAGGTGTAGTGAACTCTAACCCTTTATTAACCTTTCAGAGGCTATATGCGTTGAAAAGTTTTAGACAAACATTGTTTTTCAAAAAATTTCCGGTACTTTTCCGTTATACGGACACCATGCCAAAATGTATGTAAATGTATGTATGTTAATGTATGCAAATGTATGTAGGTTAATATATTCAAATGTATGTATATTAATGTATGTAAATGTATGTATTACATGTGTGCAAATGTATGTATGTTAATGTATGTAAATGTATGTATTACATGTATGCAAATGTATGTATGTTAATGTATGTAAATGTATGTATTACATGTATGTAAATGTATGCTTGGCGACAATGGTGTCTGTTTAACGAAAAGTTCCAAATTTCCTCTTACATATTTTTAACTGACGTAGTATGGGAAGAGTTTCATATTCTGTGTTGGTTGGCATGATTGGCCAAAAAATCCAAAATAGCGCCAAAAGGGGTGTGACGTCACGTAGATTAAGTTCACTTCAGTAGTTAAAAATGTAACCCCAAAGACTGAAGATCGCAACAATCACATCAAACACTTATCGCCAAAATCAACTCGCCAAAAAAAAAATCATCACAGGATACGGAACTCTTCCCTAAAAGATTTTCTTAGAAAATATAAAATAAACAATTTTTAGGCTTATGAGGTATGAATTATTTTCACTGGACATAAATATATTACAAAAAGTATATACAATTTTTACTGTTAAAAATTTAGTTTGGCTCTCAGAATTTTCACAGAAGTT
The DNA here is from genome assembly GCA_963931845.1 of Maratus michaelseni. Taxonomy (NCBI): domain Eukaryota; kingdom Metazoa; phylum Arthropoda; class Arachnida; order Araneae; family Salticidae; genus Maratus; species Maratus michaelseni. The sequence continues at coordinate 193,799,950 of OZ007593.1, read as the reverse complement.
TTTCTTGCTTAACTAAACGCCATTGAACCATGAGGCATATTTCCAAGATCAGCAAAACAGCGAAAAAAATGTATATCCAATACGGTACTTTTATGTTTGCTAGGCGCCAAATCTTGTTTCAATTGGTATCATCTGAATTGCAACCCTTTCAATTCAATTATTTCAATTTTGATTTCAATTCAATTCTTGAGATTTTGTTATTTGTATTGATGTGCTTGTGGTGGCACAGATGTCATATAAGCCCCACATTGGCGCAATTTTTCCCCCGCCAATCTGGCGAAAACTTTTTTTTTAATATTAACGTTAAAATGTATATTAACGTTATAAAATTAACGTTATAACGTTATTTTATTTTTATATTGAAATGCAAAAATCACAAATTATTGCATGTTATTTGTAACTAATATTCAAAAACAAAGTTTTCGTCAAATTGGAGGAGGAAAAAATCGCGCCAATGGGGTGCTTATATGACACCTGAGCCTTTGTGGTTGCGTATTTCCTCATGATTATATTTTAGCTATGCGTAAGCAAGTTTTTAAAGACATGCTGCAATGTTAAACTATTGATTATTTGTTGTTAGCTAATGTTTAAAGAAAAAGGGTTGGCAAGATTAAAAAATTTTGGCGATCACTGGCGCTCGGCTAACATAAAAGTATCCAAAATACATATATTCAGATATTTCAGTGTTATGAAAAAACATTGGAATTTTATTATGTAGTACATCAAAAATTACGGCACAGATGTCATATACGCACCACATTGGCGCGATTTCCCCCCCCCCCCCGCCAATTTGGCGAAAACTTTGTTTTTGAATATTAGTTACAAATAGCATGCAATAATAGCACGTGATTTTTATTTCAATATAAAAATAAAATAATAAAAGAATAGCTGCATATTTAATACCTGGAAATTTTTCCAGAGAAAATTTCTCACGCCTTGCATTCATAATATTCAAATTTTAATTGCTTAATAGGCGTATAGCCAACTTGGTGAAAAAGCACCCAAGCCGGGACTCGATCCCGGGTCATCAGATTAGCGCACTGATGTTCTACCAACTGAACCACTTGGGAACGATACTCAGCTTGGAACTTCTTCACCATAACGTGTTGACAAGGCTACAAACTCAGCACAAGATTGAATATTTTCCGTGAGCCGCCAACCTTGGGGCAAACACGAAATCAAAGAGAATCCAGCATCGACAATTGAATAAATTCATATTTAATACCTGGAATTTTTTTCCCCCAGAGAAAATTTCTCACGCCTTGCATTCATAATACTCAAATTTTAATTGCTTAATAAGCGTATAGCCAACATGGTGAAAAAGCACCCAAGCCGGGACTCGATCCCGGGTCATCAGATTAGCGCACTGACGTTCTACCAACTGAACCACTTGGGAACGATACTCAGCTTGGAACTTCTTCACCATAACGTGTTGACAAGGCTACAAACTCAGCACAAGATGGAATATTTTCCGTGAGCCGCCAACCTTGGGGCAAACACGAAACCAAAGAGAATCCAGCATCGACAATTGAATAAATTCATATTTAATACCTGGAAATTTTTTCCCCCAGAGAAAATTTCTCACGCCTTGCATTCATAATATTCAAATTTTAATTGCTTAATAGGCGTATAGCCAACATGGTGAAAAACGTGAGAAATTTTCTCTGGAAAAATTTCCAGGTATTAAATATGAATTTATTCAACTGTCGATGCTGGATTATCTTTGGCTTCGTGTTTGCCCCAGGGTTGGCGGCTCACGGAGAATATTCCATCTTGTGCTGCGTTTGTAGCCTTGCCAACACGTTATGGTGAAGAAGTTCCAAGCTGAGTATCGTTCCCAAGTGGTTCAGTTCGTAGGACGTCAGTGCGCTAATCTGATGACCCGGGTTCGAGTCCCGGCTTGGGTACTTTTTCACCATGTTGGCTATACGCCTATTAAGCAATTAAATTTTGAATAAAAAATAGCTTCTATTATTATCTATCTAATGGCTTCTATTATTTAAAAAAAAAGGAAATAAAAATAAATAAATGATAGTTTGATATAAATAAATATTGATATACATAATAAAAACAATTTATAGAATTAAAATAAAAATAAAAGTAAATAAACAGCAATATAAACAAAATAACCGGGTTACCATGTGAGGCATAAAATTGCCATTTTGTTGCAATCGCGCCAATATGGTGCGTATATGACATCTGTGCCCAATATTTTTGCTTGGTTTAAATAAATTTTGCTCCATTTCCATGCACCTTTTGCCTCTAATGAAAAAATGTGTCGAAAATTTCAAAAATTCCCAACAAACCTATACAGGTAATTTTGGCACAGATGTCATATACGCACCACATTGGCGCAATTGCAACAAAATGGCAATTTTATGCCTCACATGGTAACCAGGTTATTTTTTTATATTGCTGTTTATTTACTTTTATTTTTTTATTTTAATTCTATAAATTGTTTTTATTATGTATATCTATATTTATTTATATCAAACTACCATTTATTTCCTTTTTTAAATAATAGAAGCTATTTCGTTTATTACGTTATTTTATTTTTATATTGAAATAAAAAATCACGTGCTGTTATTGCATGCTATTTGTAACTAATATTCGAAAACAAAGTTTTCGCCAAATGGGCGGGTAAAAAAATCGCGCCATCGTGGTGCTTATATGACATCTGTGCCCAATAATCATGGATTTAATTAATTTTGTAATATGCGGTGCAACCAAAACAATTTTGATTAAATCGGTACAGATATCGCAGACGCACAGGGACTAATTTCTGGCGCCTAAATGACGATTTTTGCTTTCTAATGCAACCTGGTGTTTTATAATAAGATTGAATATTTGTGTAAATAAATAAAATAAAATAGATATTTTTATGTTAGCTGGGCATCAGGGATAACTCTCCAAATCTTTTTTTTTTCAATTGGAATCATTTAAATTGCAACATTTTACGTGAGATTTGTTATTCATATTGATATATTTATGTTTAGATATATTATTATGATTATATTTTAGTTAATTTTAAGTAAGAGTTTTAAGATTTTATATTACAATGTTAAAATATTACCTAGTTGACATTAGCTAATGTCAAAAGATTGGCGAACCACAGAGTTTAGAGAATAAACTCTATTCCTCGCAACAGTGGGAGTTGTCGACTTTATGACGTCATAAACAGAAGTAAAAGTTTAATTGAAAATTACGGCTAATTAATTAAATTTTCGAACAAACGAATGTACGATAACAAATCTGTGTCCAAATATTTTTCATTGAAAAAAAGAATGGTGTAATTTGATGCAGTGGTTTGTTCTCACGGATTGTCGAAAGAAATCGCTTAGCGTTTTAAATATATAGACTAGATGGAACCCGTCAAAACTTGACGGAAAAAATTACAATAACAATATTAGTAAAATAAGTTTCTTTATTACTTAATAAGGGGTGCGTATGAAACAGTCTTTCAAATATATTATTTTAAAAGTCCCCACCCCCCAGTGAATTACAGTACTATATCCAAAGCAAACTCCAAACAAACAGTCCGCAAACAACTGTGTAATGCAAATCAGTTTGACATTACCGCCATATTCCCTACGGCAAGAAAGAAAATTTCCTGGACCTATGAAGTATCATACAAATAGTATATCCTTACGTTCATCTCATATTCAGTCAATAAAAGAACATAGTAAATAAAGCACACATCTCCCCCCACCTGTGATAATGCAACCAAATGAGTTCCTATGCGCATGTGCATTGCATCTCACCAAAGGCACCGTCAAAATTGGACATTAAAAAAAGTTTTAAATTTTTTAAATTAAAAGTTTTAAAATATCTTCTTTAATCATTGTTCGTTTCAAATCCATATCTTCTGAAACGCATGCATTGTTTTAAGCTAATCAATTTCTACGTAAAGATAAATAATTTTTTTTTTTTTTTTTTTTTTTTTTTTTTTTTTTACAATAATAAATCAATCTGCAGATAAGAGAGATTTTTAATGTTTTCAAGTGTAATTTATTTGTATGGTTTCGTCGGTTCCTTTACATAATCAAGATGATTATTCCTTTTCCATCACAGTCGGGGATCTTTTCCTTCTTATACAGTTAAATATCCAATGGATATTTAAAAAAAAATAATAAAATACAATTCCTAGAATATTCTGATGCAACAGATACATCAACGAATTCAGCATATCAATTTTATGTTAATCATAAACTATAAGTAGTTTTTTTTTTCTTGACAGATTTTAGTTTAGCGCCAAAATGCTCTTTCTTTTAGATAATCTGATCTTATGATTTATCAGGGGTTTTTATTATTTTTCTTTTTCAGTTTTTATGAAGTTTAGGAAAATCTATTTTCAATTGGGACAACTTTCCCAGGGAATATGTTACATTATTAAAGCAAACTGATGATCATTGTTGAGATAGAATTGAAAAATATTTCATGCTTGAAAATTATTTAAAAAGTCGTTAAATTAAGCGGCAGTTTTCAAATAAATTTCAATCGAAAGCTAATTTTTTTCTAATTGATGATGTAAGAACTGAAATTATCAAATGTAGTAAAATGTAGTAAAAAATTGAAATTTGTAGTATTTAGAAGTGATGTAAGCGCGATGAAAGCTAAAGCGATAGGGCAGTTTGTTGTCACAACCGTTACACATTTCTAAAAATTGCCACTGTGTTTTGGCTGGCTTCCAAAAGTAGACTATCAATTTTTGACATCGAAAGAGAAATTCACAGTGGAAGAAATAGGACTTTGCCACTAATAAGGAACTGATAAATGAACTGATAACAAACCTACCAAAATAATCCCTATAAAATATTAGCCTTTTATTTATTCTAGCTAAAAATACAATCATTATTTCAAGGTTTTTTCCCATAACACTGTTTTTAATAATTTTAATTTTCCTGAAATTCTTTACTTTTGTGAATTTGTTTTATAAAAAAATGAAATCTTCTAATCTATAATTAAAAAAAAAGTAATTGGTAACATGTAATCAAGGTATGCAATCAAGATGAAGCAACCAATAAAGGCTTAAATTCTTATCTTTAAATAAAAAAATGAAAAATCAGTTAAAATTACGTCATGTTGACACAATTAATTTTTCTTTTTAGTTTTATCAATGTTAAAATGCATTTCAAGTTAAGCATAACGTCATTTTCCCCGGCGCAAACTTTTCACATCACGTACTTTGTATAAGTTACTTTTATGCTTAAACACCATGTTACAAATAAAAATATATTTTGTATTTAATTGTAATGAAAAAATGGCATCAACAAAGTTATAATGCATAATGATAAAATAAACCTAATGGACAATATTCCGGTGACGTCACAATAAATATTAATTATTATTCGCTTATAAAACACGCGGATAAATATTTTCACCGAAATTTAACTTGCAAATTAAAAAATTCGGCCTAAAAGTTCTCATCAAGTTATTTTTAATTCGACTTTAAATGTATTTATAATGATGTTTTACTGATTTATTAGTTATTACATTAATTAAAATAAAAATTACGTCTTCGAAACCGTGATATTAAAATAGAAAAAGCATTGAAACAATGTTGTGATTCGTAGTTTCGTACAATCGATAAAATTCAACTGACGTCACAATCATTTATCCAAGAGTCGAAAGGGATAATTAAAAGAAATAATATAAATAAATAAATATCCAAGATTATTTTTTATTCTGTTTTCATTAATATAGTTGATTTTATTGTTTAAAGTTACTGATAAATGATACTTTAGTAAATGGGGCTTTTCCTAATTATTATTTTATTATTATTTTTATTTTTGAGATTTAATGGCAACATTCTTCTGTTTGTTTATTGTGCGCTACAGTTTTGCGAATAATTTGGGGTACTTTTCGGTTAGCCGGAAGCCAGTGAATTATATATATATATATATATACATGTATGTCATTCTATAAACATAATGTATTCTAGGCGCTGTAACTGGGATTAATTTTTGGCGCCTGAATGACGATTTTTGCTTTGTATGACAACCTGGTGTTTGAATATGTGTGTAAATAAATAAAATAAAATTGGTACTTTTATGTTAGCTGGGCGTTAGGGATAACTCTCCAAATCTTCTTTCAATTGGAATCATTTAAATTGCAATATTTTACGTGAGATTTGTTATTCATATTGATATGTTTATGTTTAGATATTTTATTATGATTATATTTTAGCTAATTTTAAGTAAGTTTTTTAAGATTTAATATTACAATGTTAAAATATTACCTAGTTGATATTAGCTAATTTCAAACGATTGGCGAACCACAGAGTTGAGAAAATAACTCTATACCTCGCAACAGTGGGAGTTGCCGACTTTATGACGTCATAAGCAGCAGTAAAAGTTTAATTGAAAATTACGGCTTATTAATTAAATTTTCGAACAAACGAATGTACGATAACAAATCTGTGTCCAAATATTTTTCATTTTAAAAAAGAATGGTGTAATTTGATGCAGTAGTTTGATCTCACGGATTGTCGAAATAAAACGCTTAGCGTTTTAAATATATAGATATTAAATTCTTCTAGCAGATGAAAGACCCACATGTATGTGTTTGTTACTATATACTAAAATAAACAGAAATCTAAAAAATGCTTATTTTATGACAATTTTTACTCTATTGACCCAATTAATATCCGGAGGAAGATCTTACAGATTTGCATGCATGTGTTATATAATTCCGATATTTTATGACAAACAATTTCGATATCGAAACTTCGTATGATATCGTATTCTATGATATCGAAAAAGGCGTATAATAGTTATCAAGATCACTGTTGAATTTCAATGTATATTAAAATAATACTCTCTCTTTAAAAAAAAAAAAATAAATAAAAGTTCATCCAAAATGTATTTTTCTACATTTTAATAATTCTACATACAAATGTGGCATAGTTGAAGAATCTTTTTCTACTAGAATTTGTTTAAAATATTATCGAAAGCAAATTTAGAGTACATTATGTTAAAAATTTTCTATATCAAATGCATGGCAAAATCTTTAAATTTAAAATTTTTTTAATAATCTGACTGTTATTTTTTTTTCCTTACAAATGTGAAAAATAACTATACTTCAAATGACATTTCATTAAAATGATATTTTGTACTATTGGAATACCGTTCCTAATAAGAAATAGAAATCGAACAAAATGCAATACTTTGCTGAAGTTCTCAAGGAATCGCATTGGATACTACTTTATTAAAATCTTTAAGATCCTGATTATTTCTGAAATTCCGCTTCTGTAAAATTCTCATTTCAAAACAAATTTGAAAACTTTTAATACTCCATTACTTCACTATATATGAGTGTTTGAATACTGAAATACTTCATATTGATGTTTTTCATATAAGTCCTTCGGTGATGGATTATGATGGTGTAGAAAAGTTTGTTGCTTATAAACTTTACAGTTGAATTTAAAATATGTTTTTTTAATTCGTTCGAATTATTAACGGATTTTAAATATATATAAATATAGACCTTTTTGAGAAGGAACGAAGAATTAAAATTGTTGCACAAAATGTTAAATACAGGGTTATTATAAAAAAAAAATGGAACACATTGGAAAAGGTTCTAGCGCAAACTACAAGAAGTAATCTTTGTATATGAAATCAAGGTCCAAGTCTACATATTGAATTAAAAATTCACGTTCTCTCTAAGCCGATCCCTGATTATCATTCATAAATTTTAAGAGAATTTTTTTTAGAAATTTTTAAAACATTTACCTTGTTTTGGTCACATTGTCGATACCACAATAAAAATCTTCCATCAACCACGTCTGAGCAGCACTGAGTTTATTGAATCATAATTGTGAATGTAGCTCAGAATTTATGCAGTTACACTGACTGAACAGTGTATTTGCAATATTTCCTATAATACCATCGCATTTACAGAAAACAAAGTAAGAGTATTGAAAGTATCTTTAGAATATCTTCATAACTATTCGTTATGGAGGAAAATCTTTATTCGTCTAAACTGATAAATCATTAATTAATATTTTTGTTTAATTATATTTATTATCATGGTCCGATACAACTTATCGTTTTTAAAAAACAAATTCACTCCTTTGTCTTGGCATTTATTTCAGTATATCAATCAGCCGTCTGGTGTTTTCCATTTATTTTTCATCTCCCGATATAAGTATGGCTATCATGTCTATTAGGGTGATGTGAAAAAATCAAAATATTTATTTCTGATTGGCTATATCGTAAAAAGTTTGGCTATGGCATTAGTAAGAATGGTAAAAAAAGAAGATTTTAGAAATCGGATAATATTTTCTGATCGCACATACAGCCGAAAAATTAAAAAAAAATGACGAATTTCAAGGTTTGTTTCGCAAACAAAACATCGCGCACACACCTTAAAATTTATAAAAAACTACATTTTACTTTTTTTCATTTTTTTAATTAAAATAAATTGCATTTTTGTATCCGTGTAATTTCTAATCCGTATACTGGAGAATTTCAACAGAGTACAGGCAAAGCTTTTACCTCTTCGCTTGTCATGAAACATAAAAAATGATGAAAAATGTTCGGTATTTTTAAAACAACACAGACCGTACCACTTAAAGATGGCTGCACTTCGAGCCCCTACCTTCCCATACAACCAGCCATGAACAGTTGAGCAGTGTGTGATATCTATCGACATTATATAATATATAGTACATATATTATTACCTTCTGTAGAAAATTTGCAATAATCATAAAATTATGACATTTGAAGCTACAAGTTTTGCCATTTTAAACTATCTTTTTAACAACAACAACCTTATAAATTGTTTTCTATGAAAAATCATGTATGAATAATCTGTATTGTAGCGTTATTATAATGTAACAATCCTTTGTTTCTGGTACACAAACATTTAATGACGCTTGTGAAACTAGTTTTGCGCAAAGTTCCACAAACTGAGTGTGATAGGTGAACGTTGTTAGATACCATTTTGCACGCCACCAGATTAAATGAAAGATTATGTAACATCATTAGTTATGTTTCAAAGTAGAGGTGAATGAGATTATTTTTCTGAGTTCCAATCAAATAATTCAGTATAATCAGAAACCTTTTAGTTGAGTACTGGAGTAACAAAGTTTCTAAACGTTTTCGCTTTAAAACACATACTCTGTCTTTTAAAGGACAGACTATTCTCAGGCCAAAGTGTATTATACGTATCCCAATATCAAAAACCATAGCTTTCAATTAATATTAATTATTGGCAAATAACACAATTCATTCGATCACTGGATCTACACTGAATCTACAATAGAAACACTGGATGAACTGGATCTATTATATGTAGTTTGATGGAAATCCGTGCATTAGTTCTTGAGATAGAGCTATTGCGGAAATAGTGAAAAATGAAGCACAGCAGCCTAAGAGCTCTTAGGCGATTTACTCCACAACCTAATCATTAACGATATATGTCAACGTCAAACTCAATCTGACGTTTGATGAAAATCCATGCATTACTTCTTGAGATATAGGTATCTTGGAAATCGTGAAAAATGCAGCAAAGCATCGCAACAATTTGTGTGGTTTACACCAAAAAATAATCAGCACAATATATATTTAAAATCTAAGTGAATCAAAAGTTTTATTCAATTCCCTGCAATAGTTTTTGAGATACAGCTCCCACAAACATTTATCACAGACAGGCATTTTCTAAAATCAGTCAAATCGCGATCAACCTTCTAAACGTATAAATCAGTCGAAAACCGAAAATCGCAAATTTGCATTAATCCAATACTTTTTTTCTTGTAAAGATATAAGAAAGTAAACTTTTGTTGGATATTGCCAGTCCCAAAAATTTCTTTTATCTCATACATGTTAATACTTAAATAAACGTATTTTTTAAATTCTGCATTTCAGAATACAAAACTACATAAGAGCGCCACCTGCTATATTATTTACACGAAAACCTAATCAGCACGAACTAATGTCAAAGACTAACAGAATATGAAGTTTGATGAAATTCTGTGCAATTATTCTTGAGATGAAACTGCCGCTAAAATTGTGCAAATCCTAAAAATGCAGCATAACAGCGCTCCCTTTTGCGCTATTTACACCAAAACCTAATCAGCAACTACTTATGTGATCGTGTAGCTGCATCTCCAGTTTGATGACAATCCGTGCATTAGTTCTTGAGATAGAGCTATTGCGGAAATCGGGAAATATGCAGTATAGCATCTCCACCTTTTGTACGATTCACGCCAAAAACGAATCAGCCCAATTTGTATCAAGTTCTAACGGAATCTAAAGTTTTAATAAATTCCGTGCAATATTTCTTGAGCTGTAGCTTTCGCTTAAATCATGTTAATCCTGAAATATGCAACATAGCAGCGTCACATGTAAGAACATTAATAGCAAAAACTAATCAGCACCAATTTATATCAAGGTCTAACAGAATCCAAAGTTTTCTTAAATTCCGTGCATTACTTCTTGATATGGAGTGATGACTCATGAAATTTGTGTCACATTGAGACACATAGACAGACGATAAACTCACATACAGACATTTTCGAATCGTGTTCAACACATTCTAAAACGTATAAATCCGTCGAAAAAGTCGAATTTTAACGAAACCAATACTTTCTTCATGCAAAAATAGAAAAAAGTAATAGTCTTAGAGGTACGTATTCAAACTGAAATCAAACTCTAAAAATTCAAATACAAACAACAAATGTTAAATGTCAAATCGTTTGGTCAACTAGTTGAGGAATTGTGAAATTTTAAATTGTGGAATTCATAATTTTAAATTTATTTTACATCGTTTTTAAACATATTTCAATGCATGTATTTTTTAAAGCATAACTCAAAAACTACTTCTCATAATGAACTGAAATTTTGAATTCGCATAGTCGAAACTTCTAAAACATTTTCCCTCTTAATAAAATATATTATTATATGTTATTTATATGTTACAATTCATGTATATTGTTTAATAAATTTTGAAAATATTCAAATTTTAAAAAAAGATTTTCGAAGATAATAAATTGTAATCTAAGAAATTTTTAACATAATTCAATTTCTCGAAACTCCAAATTCTTCCTACACTTAAATCTATTTTGCATCGGTTAAAAGTAAATTTAAACTTCAAACTTTAAGCTATTATAATTCTTCATGTACTTGACTGAGTAACTTTCCGTTTTGTAAAATTTATTAATGAATGCTGATGTCAAAATTATTTATTCGAATTGATAATTTCTGTGTTTGTTACAATTTTGGATCTACAAACTTGTTTTCTTTAAACCTAAATTGAGAGAAAACATTGTAATTCTTAAACCAATGGCTATTTGAAATTTTTTGTGTGACAACTTGGCAAATAAATTTTACTTCGCGTATCTTGAAATGTACATAAATAATTTAGGCGATTCTAAAATATAACATATATAAAATTTAGTTTTTCAAGATTCAATATGAATTTAAATAAATATTTTTAATTAAATTATTTTTCGGGGAATACTATCTGGATAAAAATCTAATATTGGAAATCTCTGATAAAAAAAAAAGTAAATCGAGCGTTTGATATCAATATTTGAAAAATAATTAGGCAGAATTTATGTTCATTTCACTCTGAACAAAAGGTTGCTGACAAATGTCTTTGAGGTATTTTTTTTTCGCAGATCAAATGGATTTTTGTGTCACTTCCTATATATAAATGATTCAAGATAAGAGTTTAATGATGGATAAAAAGGGAAAAATATTTTGTTGTTTGGTTTCCTGTTTCAAAATCGCAGATTGATATGAAAGGTATTTATTTAGTTATCTGAGATGGCTTAATTTCTTTTATATAATTTTTTTTTTTTATCTAACAATGTTTTATCTAATATTTTTTATCTGTTACACAGTAAATTCATGATAATCCATAGAAGTTATTTTTTAATCTATTATTTTGAAAGAGACTTATGAATAACCGTTGAAACTGCCGTCATTTTTCAATGATACTCGTTAAAAATCAAAGTATGATTCACAGGAGTAATCTGAAAAAAAATATATATATATATTTGTAATAGTATTTATTGTACTGTTCGAAAATAAAATTAATTTTTCAACCTAATTCATAAAAAAGGACGAAAAACCAAAATATGTGTTTTTCCATCCTGATCGCTATTTGTTAAAATATGTCAAAATATATATAAATTGCAGAATCAGAGTCCCATATATTAGATTAAATTTTAAATAATAAAATTGTATATCATTTCAGTTACATTATGTATTCAGAAACAATTTATATATCTGTATTTGGAATTAGGAAACTTTTCTCATTTAAATTATAACTTATATTTGTAGTTGCATTAAAATTATAATTCAACAACAGCCATCTTACCACCAAGCAAAAGGGAAAATTGTAATGTTATTTTCTTTGTATTTTGTTTTTTAAATGCTAAAAAAAAGGATGTTTTTTTTTTTCAACATGGTATGAAAAACTTAAATTGTTCGCGTATGAATGTTATAATGCGTATATATACGTATATGTATATAATTCTTCAGAGTATTAATCAGTACTCAATGTTTTAAAAATGGATTATATCTGTCGAATTATATTAATATAAGTAATGCTTCTATTGCAGTCAAACTTGCAGCTTAGTGTACCGATATCTCAGACCATAGTGCTGGAAAAATTAAAATGTATTTTCTGAATATTTACGCAGACACCGGACGCATTTTACCACATACTTTTGAATAAAAAAAAAGAAGAATTTACTATTTAGTAAAATATTCTTTTCCGTCTTACAGTTGTGAGTATTAAATTTCTATAGTTCACAAAAAATAAATATATACATATGTTAAATTAATGTTTTTCATATAAAAAAATAAACAGACGTCCTATGTAGCAAGTGACACTAATAAAAAAGCTTATATATGCACATTTCAATACTTTAAATACCAGTTAATTTAGACACAGTGGCTCTCACTATTTGTACCGATAAAGCGGCTGAACTAACTATCACAAATAAAAATAATATTTTATATTTTGTCCAAATTAAACGCTTAACCCAATTACACGATGTCGAAAATAAGCGAAATCGACAGTAAGGCAAAATTTACTTTTGTTTTTGAATTACAAATATACGACAAAGTTTACTCTACACAATAATCTCTATAAAACGCTTAGTATTTACCGTAGTAATTAAAAATATTTTATCTTCATAAAAAATACAATGTTAAACGAAGTATATTTTCAGACATTTGTATTGTTATATCAATCTAAGTGCAATATATTCTTATAGACTTTTTTTGAAACATTGAAAATAACTTTTGATAAAATTACAACATTTTAAGACTTTCAAAGCGCTCATAGCTTCAAAAATGAAGAATAATCTATCGTGGTACTCATTTTTAAATAAAGCTAAATCGTAAATTAAAATATAGGGTTCGCCATAAATTCGTTAAAACTTTAAATATTCATTAGAAAGGAACAAATGATGCTAAAAATTTATGGTTTTCACGAATGGGATTAGCGGGAGATTGGACTTTTTTAATAACAAAAAAGTTGTAGTTAAAAAAAATTACCAATAGATGGCTCTGTCATGCATAATATGAAGCAGATGTGACGGGGGGGGGGGGGGAGGCTCCTACTTCGTGAACGATCTTCCAAATGACCCGTTAGGGTCTATCTGGAAATATTTGACAGGCTTCAATATCGCAGAACCTGTAACGGGCCCGTTTTCGTTTTGAACACTTTTTCCGTGCGGAGTTTTCTCATAGCGACGGTTGCTGATACCCCGTTTTTAACCAACAATAATCTAGTAACGAGGGCATATTGCTAACATCGAAGGAAGATTATTATGTATCGAGTTGTTTTATTGACAGCCTGATATGCATAAATTTGCTTCATGTTATGCATGTAAGCTCCACCTATCGGTATTTTTTGAACCTCAACAATTTTAGTTATTAAAAAGATATCCGATCGCCCTAGAATCGCATTCGAACAACCCACAATGTTTTAGCATCATATGTTATTGTTTAATGAATTTTTAATATTTTAATGAATTTATGGCGCACCCGGTAAATTAAATATGTATATTTTTTTTGTCTTCAGAAATACTTTGCATGGTAATCTATGCATATGAAATAATTATAAGATTAATGTATCTTAAATCAAATGTATCATTCCCAATTTTTTGGTAAATTTAATGTCACCATATTAAGAAGAAAAAAAATAATAATGCAAAATTCAACAAGGTAAATCGATGTTTTTGAGGTGTATATGTTTATATATCCTGTTTTATTTATTATCATAACTGTGGTAAAGTGTGATATTACTCATCAACGTTAAATTTGATTATTCGTACATAGGTTTTCAGTTTGTAACAGTATATTGCGTCGGTAGACTTTTTTTGTGATCTCTCTCTCTTTTTATAGCAGAAAGTACTGTTAACTTTTATTTGTATAAATGTTATGAACTTAGATAACTTTTTCTAGTAAATTTCATTATTCTGTTAAAATTACCGTATTGTATAAAACGTTTGAGCATTCTGTGTAAAAGAGTTTATTATTTTTACTGTTTATGCATAAGTATACTTATTAAATACATACAGTAAGTTGTAATTCATAAGTATTCATTTTTCCTCTCTTTCCGATTTGGTAAACATTTAATTTTTTTGTGGACTCTAAATCAGTTATTTTGGGTATGAAAATTTTGTTTTCCACTTCGCTGTCAAACTTTGTTTTTTAAATTATGCACCTTTTATATCTTCTGATTCCCCCCCATTCGAACAAATCGCAATGTTTTAGCATCATATGTTCCTTTTTAATGAATTTTTAATGTTTTAATGAATTTATGGCGCACACGGTAAATTAAATATGTATGATTTTTTTCAGAAATACTTTGAATGATAATATATACAAATGAAATTATTATAAGATTGATGTATCTTAAATCAAATGTATCATTCAAAAATTTTTGGTAAATCTAATATCACTTTATTAAGAAAAATACGATAATAATAATAAAAAACTAGATGGAACCCGTCAAAATTTGATGTCAAACAACTTGATAGTACCATAAAAATAAAATCCAAGGATATGTAACATGAGGGGTGTGTGCAAAATTTAGAAAAGTACCCCCTTGGGGGGTCAAAGTGGGTGGATGGACATGGGAGATGCATAATATGATTAAGTGGTCACAGACCTTTCCAATGATATATAACATGAGGGTTGTGTGCAAAATTTAGAAAGTACCCTTTGGGGGGGCAAAGTGGGGAGATGGACATCGGAGATGCATAATATGATTAAGCGGTCACAGACCTTTCCAATAATATATGACATGAGTGGTGTCAACAAAATTTAGAAAAGTGCCCCCTGGGGGGAGGGAAGTGGCGGGATGGACCCGGAGATGCATAACATGAATAAGCGGTCAAAGACTTTTCTAGTGATATATCACATGAGGGGTGTGCGCAAAATTTAGAAAAGTGAGCCACTTGTGGGGGGGAATGGGGTATGGCCCCCAGAGATGCATAACATGAAAAAGCGAACACCGTCCTTTCAACTTGCAACTTTTTTCTAGAAGGCATTTGACAATATTATTTTTTTTTTTTACCCGAGACAATTTGACGATATTCTTAATTTTTTTGCGTAATTTGTCAAACGTTCATGGAAAAAATCATGAAATTCACTAATCAATAGTCGATAAATTATAAAATTCAACAATCGATAGCAGTAAAATTGGTCTATCGATAACGGAAAAATCACAAAATTCATCAAATGGTCTCCCGTAAAAAAGTTGTCCTGCACGCTGACATGATGATCAAAAGGGTTTTGAAGTATAGGACAAAATTAGCTCTCGCCAATCGGCGAGTAATACTGAAAATTTGGCGATGGACTTTATTGCCACAACTGGTCAAACATAATAGTCACACTCGCCAATTGCGATGATTGAATGGATAAAGATTTTTTTCCCGCTGTCGCTCGACAAATTTCGAAACCATATGGCGAATTTCACGATTTTTCCCCGAAATTGACGGATTGTGATTTTTTTTTTCTCGAAGCCATTCGAAAATTTTTATCCCCGAAACCAGTTGATGAATTTTGCGATTTTTCCACTGTCAATTAATGAGTTGTGTGATTTTTCCGCTATCGATTGACGAATTTCGTGATTTATCGACTATCGGTTAACGAATTTCACGATTTTTTCCATGAACGAACAAATTGCGCACTTTCTTTCCGCTAATGTTTGACAAATTTCGCACTTTATTTCTGCTGTCATTCAACGATTTTTGCAATTCTGTTCCGCAATTGTTAGACAAATTTCACTATTTTTCTCCTGATATCATTTGACGATTTTTGCGATTTTTTTCCCCTGAATCTATTTGACGAATTTCTCGAATTTTTTCACGACAGTTAGACAAAATTAATTTTTTTCCTACAATGCCTGATTTCTTTCCCGAGACCATTTGACGAATGTCGCGATATCTTTCCCGACACCATTTGACGAATTTCGCAATTTTTTTTCAAGTATTTGTAAATTTGTTATTGGCCAGTGCTGAAAAACACTGGCGAGTAAAAAAATCCATGTACTGGCCAGTGGCCAGTGAGTAAAAAAGTTAATTTTTACCTATATTTTGAAGGTATTTATTTTATTTGTTGTATTATGTATAAATTCCTAGGTGTCGATGACCTTTCCCAAAACGAATTGTGAATCTCAACGAAAAGATGCGGAAAAATTGCGAATTTCGTTAAAGGAACACGAAGTAAATGCAAAATTTGTTAAATCATTGCACTAAAAATGTGAAAGGTTCACGGAAAAATGCAACTGTCTTTATTAAAAGCAGCACACACTCAAACATCTATACAAACCTGCAAAAAAACCATTAATTTCATCTGTCAGGCGCGGAAAAATACTTCATTTCATAGATCGGGTGAGGAAAAGTAATGAATTTTGTCGAACGGATGCAGAAAAAACGTGAAGGGAAAAAAGAAAGTCTGAAAATCCTGCATTTGGCCGGTTTTTTCCATATTTTTAATCGCCAGTTTTTCAAGTTTTATCTCCGAGTGGCAACTGATTTTCATCTTTAGGTGGCAATAAAGTCAATCGCCAATTCTGAGTATTAATCGTTGACTGGCGAGTGCTAATTTTGACCTATATCACAAATACTGTATTTAGATACACTATAATGACAAAATGGTTATCGGATCAATAGATGGAAAAGTGTGTAGTGTATTCTGCATTTACTGCTCGGCCAATTGCTTGTCCCCAACCTAGCTTTAATTCAAGGTGGGTGTTTTATTTATTTGAATTATTCTGCAAAAATTTCAAAGCAGCTATGAATTTTATTTTTATGGTACTATCAAGTTGTTCGCCGTCAAATTTTCACGGGTTACATCTACTGTGGTTCAGCAGTGTCAGACCTTTCCAACAATATGTCACAAGAGGGGTATCGGCAAAATTTAGAAAAGTTCCCCCCTTGGGGGGGGGAAGTGTTAGGAGGCACACTGGAGATGCATATGATTAAGTGGTCACAGACCTTTCCAACGATATATAACATAAGAATTTAGAAAAGTACCCCCTGGAGGGTGCAAATTGGGGGGATGGACACCAGAGATGCATAAAATGATAATGCGGTCACAGACCTTTCCAACGATACATGAGGGGCGTGTGCAAAAATTAAAAAGTTGGGGGGGAGTGGGGGGATAGACCCAAAAGATGCATAACATGAAAAAGCGGTCACAGGCCTTTGGAACGATATATCATATGAGTGGTGTCGGCAAAATTTAGAAAAGTCCTCACCCCATGTGGGCAAAACGTGCTCCCCCTCCCTCCCCTTAACTTTTGACGTGGCCTCATTTTTAAATTTCGTTTAGGCCCTTCCCCTCCCGCAAAAATATTAGAAATATACAAATGTTTCTTAATTACATCAACTGTCTTAATCCGATAGGTTACATGTTTAAAAGAATGTACGAAAACGATGGAATTAATTAAAAATTGTTTCTCAACTAATCATCCTAGCTTAAAAAAAATAACATATAATGACTTTCATCGATCAAGCACGTAAAAATCACAACTTATGTAAAACGGGAACATAAAAATCACAAATTTGTCAAGCGGGTACATAAAAATCATAAATTTGTCAAATGGCCGTATAAAAATCCTGAATTTCATCAAAAGATTACATAAAAATCATTAATTTAGTCGATCTGTCGCAGAAAAACAAATTTCGTGAATCAGCCGCGTAAAAATCATGAATTTCGTCGATCAGGTGCTTAAACATGAATTTTGTAGATCAGGCGCTTATAAATCACAAATTTGTCAAGTGGACGCGTAAAAATCACGAATTTCGTCAATTGGGTTCATAAAATCATCCATTGAGTGCAGGAAAATCAACAATTTCATCGATCGGGTGTGGAAAAATCATTACCTTCGTTGTTCGGGTGCAGAAAAATCATGATTTTTGTCAATGTGGAAAAACACAAAGTGGAAAAAGAAAATTAGAAACGGGTTCAATCTAGTAGTATATGTAAATACAGTTTGTGATATAAGACAAAATTAACACTCACCATTCGGCGAGTAATACTGAAAATTGGTGATTGATGTTATTGCCACCACTGGCTAAACATAACAGTCACACACGCCAATTGCGATGATTGAATGTAAAATGAAATTTTCTTTCCCGCTGTCACTCAAAGAATTTTGAAACCATTTGGCGAAATTTTTCCCGAAACCATTTTGTGAATTTCCGATTTTTTCTTCAAAATCATTTGACGAAGAGACTTTTTTTCTCGAAGGCATTTGACAATATTCAATTTTTTTTTACCCGAGACAATTTGGCTATATTCTTAATTTTTTTTTTTGGTGTGCAATTCGACAAATGTTCATGGAAAAAATCATGAAATTCGTTAATCAACAGTCGATAAATTGCGAAATTCAACCACCGTTAGCGGGAAAATCGTAAAATTCGTCAATCGATAACGGAAAAATCACGAAATTCATGAAATGGTTTCCGGTAAAAAAATTGTCCTGCACGCTGATGTGATGATCAAAAGGGTTTTGAAGGTATTTATTTTATTTGTTGTATTGTGTATAAATACCTAGGTGGAAGCAGTTTGCTTATTTTGTCAAATTTTCCAACAATATTCGACCCAATACGCCTGCGTCAAAAAAATCTTCCGGTAGGACCGGCCAATGAGGTGAGGGTCTATTACTGTCTAAAAATGTGTTTGGGATCATCTCCTGTAATTTTTTTTCTTGCACGTTGCTTTAAACCTAGGAAGGTATTTATATAGAACTCACTGTGGAGTGTTTAGAAGGTAATTATTTTATTTTATTTATTATAATTTGTATGAATACTTAGGTGTCCATTTCAGATTTAGTGTTTAAAAATGAGTTTAGGCTCATTTAATGTTTGCGAAATCAATCCCGATGGAAATTGTCTCTTTAGATCTCTATCATTTTGTTTATATAGTACAGAAAATAATTATTCAAACGTACGTAAAATATCGTAGAACACGTAATAAAAAAATTGGACCACTTATTGTCCGTTTATTATCGGGGATGAATCTTATGGTGTTCCGATTGCTAATGAAAACGATTATGTAAATATATGGTTCTTCATAGAAGTATATGGTTCTTCACACTTTAATAAAAGCATCATTTAAGTTAATATAATTCTACAAATATAATGCAGTTTTAAAATATCGAGTAATGATTAATACTGTCAAGGAATATATACGTAATTAAGTTTTGGTACTTCTCTATTATCTCGTCCACCACTTTTCATAACCAAAAACTATCGCCAAACTGTAACGCCAAAGAAACGGGAGAACGTTGTCATTGGAATATCAAAATAAATAAATAAAATATAAGAATTTAAGGATACATTTGTTATTTTAATTAATGGAATAACTAATAAATCAAATAAACATAATGAAAAATACACGCAAATGTTGAATTAAAAACCACTTGATGACATAACAAACACGTATAATGCTTCCGGCATCAAGTAAATGAGACTGCATTTTTGGCATTTAATCTTTAATCATACAGTTTGGCAATAGTATTTTGTTATGAAAAGTGGTCGATGAGATAATAGAGAAGTACCTAAGTTTTTTATACGAAGTTTGAAAATTTATCTTTTTTCGACATTTAAAAAAAATAACAGAAAAAACATTGCAAATTTGCCCATTTGCTCAGCGGTCAAAGGATTAAGTAAATATTATTGATTAGCGGAACTGGTTCTAGCTATGAAGTATATTATTTTGCCCAAAAACCCCCAACAAAAAAATAATTACAAAGAATAAGTAATCGTCTTTAAATATACAAAATACAATGTGATTAATAGCCAGGTTTTTTTTTTTACATATAACATTGTTTTATATACAAAAGAAAAACCGAAATAACCTCATTCATTTCGCCTGACGTCAAAAATAGTTTTTTTTTTCCACATTCTT
This sequence comes from Maratus michaelseni, assembly GCA_963931845.1. Taxonomy (NCBI): domain Eukaryota; kingdom Metazoa; phylum Arthropoda; class Arachnida; order Araneae; family Salticidae; genus Maratus; species Maratus michaelseni. The sequence continues at coordinate 193,779,565 of OZ007593.1, read as the reverse complement.
GGACAAAGCACGAAATCAATAAAATCACCAATTTGTGACAAATTATGAGTTTCATATGAATCGCCCAAGAACGGACATGCAAACTAGTAAAAAATGAATGTAATAAATTAAAATATTCAAGATTTGTATACATACAAACAATACAATGTAAATATTAATATTGTTACATGATACATTATACATTGTTTGTATATATACTTCTTTGTATACATATATTGTTTGTATTCATACAAACAAATATAATGTAAACATTATTCAAATATTAAAAGTTTGCAAATCAAAACATTCTAAAGATTTGTATACATACAAATAATATAATGCATAAATACTCTTTACAAATAAAATAGCAGATAATATATTTCTGTTAAAAAATAATGCTAAAGTTCAGAAACTCTTTTAACTTATATATATTATACATTCACATAAAGCTAGTCACATTCCTGCATATTTATTAAATATTTAGTTGCTAAATACAGAAATAATATTTTATAATTTATATTCAGACGCTCAGATTCCGCTTTTTTCGAACACATAATAATAAAAATATTACTACTGTGCGTACTGTCTTTTGACATTATATTTACATAATTGTTTTCATTAGCAATCGGAACACCATAAGATTCATCCCTGATATTAAACGGAGTATAAGTGGTCCAATTTTGTATTACGTGTTCTACGATTTTTTTACGTACGTTTCAATAATTATTTTCTGTACTATATAAACAAAATGATAGAGATCTAAAAAGACAATTTCCATCGGGATTGATTTCGCGAACGTCAAATGAGCCTAATTTCATTTTTAAACAGTAAATCCGAAATGGACACCTAAGTATTCATACAAATTATAATAAATAAAATAAATAAATAAAATAAATACCTTCTAAACACTCCACAGTGAGTTCTATATAAATAACTTCCTAGGTTTAACGCAACGTGCATGAAAAAACAACAGGAGATGAACCCAAACACGTTACTAGAGACAGTAATAGGCCCTCACCTCATTGGCTGGTCCTACCGGAAGATTTTTTTGGACGCATGCGTATTGGGTCGAATATTTGTGTAAAATTTGACAAAATAAGCAAACTGCTTTAAATATATGGATAAAACAAGGTAAATCGATATTTTTGACGTGCATTTGTTTATATATTCTATTTTGTTTATTATCATAATTGTGGTAATGAAACATATTACTTTTGGACGCTAAATTTGATTATTCATACAAAGGTTTTCAGTTTGTAGCAGTATATTGTGTAGGTACACTTTTTGTGATCTTTCTCTCTTTTTTATAGCATAAAATACTGCTAACATTGATTTGTTTAAATGTCTTAACTTCCTTTTTTTAAATACTTTTTTTAATTACTTTTGTTTAAATGTCTTAAAAACTTAGATAACTTTTTCTTGAAAATTTCCTTTATTCTGCTGAAATTACCTTATTGTATAAAAAGTTTGAGCATTCTGTGTGACAGAGTTTATTATTTTTACTGTTTATGCATCAAGTATACTTATTAAATACATGCAGCAAGTTGTAATGTATAATTATTCCTTTTTCTCCTCTTTCCTCTTTGGTTAACATTTAATTTTTTGTGGACTCTCAATCAGTTATTTTGGCTATGATAATTCTGTTTTTCCACCTTGCTGTTAAACGTTGTTTTTGAAATTATGCACCTTTTATATCTTCTGATCTCCGAAAATTTTATTTTGCAATGAGGGGTACTGTGAGAAATCCTCACGTTATTTCATTCTCGGGAATCAGCGATCATATCGATGTATTTGTTTTCCGGAACACGTGGACCTACGTCTACCCGTCTGAGAGTCGTCCTGACTAGAGCTCCTATAATACAGGCTGAATCATAGCGCCATTTAATGTCCCGACGGACCAAACACCAAGCTGAGTCTCCGCCATTTAATAACCCAATCTGAAAAGGAAGCAGTGGGTCACAATGTGACAGGGTTACTTATTTGGCGACTTTATCGCTATTCCCGCGCAATGCAATGAATGTAAATAAAGAAAATCGGCTGTTCACGGAAAACGTAGCTAATTAAAATTTTTGCGTACGAGAGAAAAACAGAATGCAGAATTATTTTATTAAACTAATTGTATGTTATATGCAAATACAGTCCTGACCGCGGCGTACGGCTTATTTACCTTACGAAATTTTAGTCGTTTGTCGGCACATCATTTCTCCCCGAACCCATGGGCGTGGCTTGTGCGTCAGCTCGCTAATTGAGGCGTGGCTTGATAGCGTCTAGACTAGCGTTCTCTAATGAGATATTTTCATCGAAGATTTTAAATTTTGATTGTACTGAAGAATTCGTTAGACTAGGATGACATCAGCGATTCTTGCATATCCAAAATGTCTGTAAAGGAATAAATCACCCACAAAAGGTTTAAGAGATGAAGACGTCAGGTTCGATAAGAATATTATTTATTTGTAGAGCAGTTGACCAGGGTAATTACACGCAGATCGCCGTCCTGCAAGCAGGAAATATGAGGAGGAGACTTAAGCATTAGACATCAAGTTAAGTCAAGGGCAGGCGGCGAGAGAATAACTGCTGTTACATAATTTTCTTTCATCGTTGCAGTGAAGTCATGGCGATAATTAGATACGCCAATTAGCCAGATAACATGCTGTTTTGGCGAGAACAATGTGATGAGAAACAGGTGGTAACTGTCCGTTAATGATAAGCCGATGGGGGAGAGATGAATATAAAATATGAAGTTTAAGCGCCAGAATGGAGATATGGAATTTTGGTAAACCGGCGAAACCGCATGGAGTATTTCTCATGGGGGTTAGCTTAAAGTATTGAGAACTGGTGATAAAAATAGAATTGGTACGTTAGAGATATTAAATATGAAAGGAATCTGGACAATTGGGAAAATAATGAAATACGTTAAAAGAAATGAAACCTTGACGGACAAAAGTGTACGCGTAAAAATGTAAGTAAAGTTTCGACGGCGAAAGGAAAGAGCTGAATGTAATGGGAATAAATTATTTTTCTTTTTTTTTTATAACGACATGATTTATGCGGTGAGGAAAGGTATCCGAATGAATTAAAGGACGCTTAATAAAAGAGAAATACAAGGAGTAGCTAGATTTTATAACACGAAAAAAAAGTAATTTCAAAGAAAGAGAAATTTAGAAAAAGTAAGGGGATGGGGGAATTAATTTGAAGAAAGTGGAATATGTGAAGTTAAATCCACTTCACATTGCCCGTATAATTTTCTGAAATAAATTTAAAACTATTTCACTTTCAACTCTGTAACTACCCGTATTATAATTATATAAATGTTCACCATTCATTTTTGCAGCAGTTAATGGCTGATGGTAAAACTCTGACTTGATGTTACATGTCTGTTTATGCAAACACATTTTCTTTTTTAAATGATTCTAGGATCTGAAGCTTCAGATTCAGATTCAATCAAGCAGGGAGGCCTACCATATGGCTTTAGCCTCTGCAAGCCCTGCTTCGAGGATATGAAGACTGGTTCTTTTAAAAATTTCCTTTGGGTTTTTTGTTCTAAATTAAATTATCGAGAATTTTAATATTATGACCAAAAAAATAAACTGCCATTTTTATTGATAAAAGTAAAGACAATTTTTCATATTTGCAAAACTGTATCTTCGTTGAATCGACACCCATTTCCTCACTTAATTGGTATGAAAATTTTCATTATATATTGTATGCCATTCTTACCGAAAAGAATAACCTGGAAGTGATATTGCTGTACTTAAAAATAGAAATAGCAACGCTTTGAAAAATGTACTATACATATTATTTTTTTTACCACGATCCGAGACATCTAACATTTAAATGATGACTGAGTTAAAAAAAAATAAATAAAATAAAAAAAATAAAAAACTTTCAAGAATAACAAAATGTTTATTATCAGCTGTTCTGTCGAAAGTCTCGTAATAAAATGCAGATTGTTTTCAAAAAACTGTTTTTATTACTATATTTTAATTTTATTTAAATTATCTTTTTTTTTTTAATTTCAGATATAAAACACTAGGAAAACCAGCTGCTTTGCTCACGTAATTGTTGAAATATATCAAGTGGTATTCGTTGGACTAATTTTAATAGAAGGAATTATACTAATACGGATAATTCTAAAATTACTAAATAAGCCACATTTTAAGTAAACTCCATTCTTATACTGCATTAAGCGAACATGAGACTTAAATGAATGAGAAGATCTAAAATTAATTCCAAATAAATAGTAATTTAGAATGCATTTTGAAAGTTTTCCGCTCATTTAATTTTTTATTAGAAATTCAGAAATTTTCAGAAATCGTTCTACGCGAATATTTGCATCCTAAAAGTAAGCACCATGCCAAATTCCATGCTTCTGGTTAAGCAAACTTTTATAACAATCAAATCATAGAAACCGCAATTTAGAACTTTTTTGCTCCTGCAGACATGAAAATTTCTAAATTTTTAAAAACTGTTCTGTGAATGAATTTATGTCACTAACGTAACAACCATGTAAAATTTCAAGTTTCTATCCCTAAAAATTTCAGATAAATCACAGTTTAGAATATTTCCCGCTCATATTACCCTCTTAAAATAAGAATTATTTTTTAGAAATCGTTCTTAGCGAGCACTGAAATCTTAAAAATAGTGACCATGCCAAATTTCATGCTTCTAGACCAGCAGCACCAATAATAGTAATTTTGAAAGTTTTTTGCTTCTGCACCTTTTAAAATTTTGAATTTTGTAAAAAAATTTCCTGAGGGAGCATTTACATCTAAAAAAGAACACACATGGCAAATTTAAAGTTTCTATCCTTAACAATTCTGAATAAACCATAATTTAAAACATTTTCCGTTCATTTTACGCCTTTAAATTTTGAAAATTAATAAATTATTTATACCGAGCGAATGCATCATAAAAGATAACAGTATTATAAATTTCAAGTTTCTACCCCAAATAAATCCAATTAAATCATAATTTAGAACATTTTTAGAAAGTTTTCCGCTCATTTCAAACTTTTAAATTTCAAAAATCGTTCTTAGCGAACATTTGCATTGTAAAAGTAACCACCATGCCAAATACCAATCTTCTGTAACAACTGTACGACATAAATCGCAATTTTATAACTTTTATTTTATTTACTATTATTATTTTTTAATCCTGCACCCTTTTAAATTTTTCATCTTTTGAAAACTGTTGTGAGCGAGCATTTACATCTCTAGAGTAACAGCCATGCCAATTTCAAGTTTCTAGTTGTAACAGTTCCAAAAAAATTGTAATTTAGAGCGTTTTTAGAACGCGCTTTAACACTTTTAAATTTCAGTTTTAAAAAAAACTGTTCTCTGTGAACATTTACGTCTTAAAAGCAACAGCCATGTCCAACTTTAAGTTTCCGTCCTTCACAAATCTATAGAAATCATAATTTAGTACGTTTTAAAACGCTTTCCGCGTATTTCATTCTTTTAAATTTCCATTAATTTCAAATTATTCTGTGCGACCATTTATGTCTTAAAAGTAACAGCCATGTCAAATTTAAAGTTTCTACTCCTAACATTTCCATAAAAATCGTAATTTAGAACGTTTTCGTCACCCTTTTAAATTTCGATTTTTTTAAAAATCGTTCTTAGCAATCATTTGCATTTTAAAAATAACCACCGTGCCAAATACCAAGCTTCTGTACCAAATGTACCGCATAAATCGCAATTTTAAATTTTTATTTCTTTTTTTTTTTTTTTTTTTTTTTTTTTATCCTGCATGTTTTTAAATTTCGCATTTTTAGATACTGTTATGAGAGAGCATTTACATCTATACTTACTTTATCTTTATACTTACTTTATCTATTATTTTTTTCCTACTTTGAATTATATGAATCATTATGCAACTTCTTCCGAATAATACTACAGATATCTAAATTCATATTCATAAAAGAATGAAAAAATATTATTTTCGTTATTTTCTTCAAAAGAAAGGGTATTAAACAATGAGATTTTTGTAAAATGTTCTAAAGGTTTTGATAAAGTACTAATAACTACAGGAACATTACGGAAGACTAGTCAGTGTTTAAGCAAGGAAAGAAAATATCCTATTTATGGGCATAAAAAATGGGGTTTTAATTTTCAAAATTTTATGATTGCATAACTGCGTAGTGTGTCCGGAATACATCCGAGATCTGCGTGAACCCATGCATTCTCTCGCACGTCTATGTACTCCAAACATAGATTTCTTTGTATAACAGATACGTATTAAGTAATATTTTTCTAAATTTAAAAATCACTATATAAATAGTGTAACACGGATTATTTTTGCACTTGATTTTTAAGCGATATTACAATCTTCTTATTTGAATTACAACGACTCGTTTAATAAAAATGGGAAAAACGTATATTAAACAAAATCATATGTTATTCAACAAAATGAAATCTGCATAGTATTACACAATCCATTAAAACAATAATTTCATCTACTTTTGAGTGACAGTTAATACCATGGGATACACACAAGTTATGTTCGTGTATAAATTTCAATAATATTCTCCAAATGTAGAAATAAGCTTTCAGATTTGATATCCTATTAGAATAAAAGGAGTATAAATGCAATTCTGAATCCATTTTTTTTTTCTGTAATATGAAATAATTGGATATAAGTCAAAACGCAAAAGATATTTGTTGGGGTTATTTGGTCCTTAGTGGTACTCGCGAGAAAAGTTACATTAAACACACTAACTTCAATAACTAACCGTCCCGAACATACGCGTATCCTCAAATCTGTACAACATGAGGGGTGGGGATTGTGAGGTCATTTTCAGAATAAACACATTAAAAGTGTATAAAATCAGAATAATGTATTTGTTTTAAGTTTTCACAAACGTAAATTTTGTTCACCTGTGCAATTGCGCTTTTACATGATTTAGTCCAAGTAAAAAGAGTAAACACATCGTAGTTCTCACTGTTCAAGCTTAAAATTTATGAAATTGAACTTGAAAACTTTTGATTAGACTGTGACAACTTTTTTTCTTATAAATATAAATATAATTTAAAAATATATAGATTATAAATTTTGGATACAATTGTTGAAAAATAATTCAGCGTAAATTTGTTTAAAATACAATACGGTTAAAAGGGACATTATATATATGTATATATAATTTTTAAAACATATATAAAAATTATTTTTTAATAATACATAAGAATACTTTTTTCCTTTATTAATTTCCTACGCAAAAGAGACCCAACAAATATATTTAAGAATGTTTTATGTGTGAAGCATGAATTATTTAAGTTTAGGTTCATGTCAAACAGATATATTCCGATGTAATAAGCACAGTTTATAATCATATCTATGTTATTGTAATTTCTGTTCATTCTAATATCCCATATAAATATTTGAATCGACGACATTGTTATAAATAAATATTTATATTATGTATTAAATTACTGTTTGATCATATACAGCATATAGTTAATTAATGGAAACATCGAACTTAGTAATTGTTTGGAATTCCTCGCTGTTAATATAATTATCTATTTGGATCTGGATTTGAATTTGCAATAGAATAATATTAATACTAACTTTTGTTTTAATTTCTATCAAACCAGTCATAATACTTAGAATATAAATACATAAAATAAAAGTTTTAATAAATTAAGTAATTTAAATTTTAATCAGAACCGTTAAATTACATTCATAAACATGTATAATTGGTTTAATTCTGTGTCTTAATGCCTTTTAATACATTTATACTTACTCAAACACTGATGTTTAATCTAACAGACATTACACAATTTCTGAGCTCTTTTGTCTTGTACATACAATTGAAATCTGTATTTACTGTATTCAGTATTGTCTAATACTTCCGGGAACATTTATTGAAACCATATTTTCCATAACATGATACTATTCAGGAAAATGCATTTTCATGAATTTATCTGCATTCATGTATTTGTTGTAATGATAGTTAGATATGATATGATGGATATACATATATATAATGGATATATAAATAGATGACATGATGAATAATATATAAAAAATAAATGTATCTACACATTTATTATGGGCAAGTTTGTATGACTATAACGCAAAAATAAAATCTTAAGTATCTCTTTTGCCTCATTATAAAAATGCTACAAATTTGAATAGTCATTGACATAAAATCAACGATTTAAAATTAGTTTTCAATATAAATAGTATATAAAATAACTCAACATAGATACGAGTATAATAAAATAACTCGACATAGAACTCTCTTTTATGTATTTTAATATAAAATATAAAGAACCGAGAAAAATAACTAAGCACAATTTTCATATGAACACACACACACATGTATATATATATATTTATATATACTCATATATATATATATATATATATATATATATATAATTTCAACTTTTTAAATGTTTATTTATTCATTTGCCAAATAAAGATTCAGAAATACGGTTCAATGTCTAATTCATTTACATATTTATTCTTAATTTGCATATTTATTCTTAATATATTTTTTAAATTAAAACAAGAACGAAAAATCATGCGTCAAGCATAGATTATGTAGCACTTTCCAACGCTTGCCAGATAATTTTACAAATCATACCGTTTAATAAGCTAAAAGATAACATCTAAGTAAACAATTTGGAAAACGCATAACATATTTAAAAACATAATTTCAGGAATTTCCAACATATACAATATTCGGAAAAATATTCGAATACTTTTATTCAGCCCTGTATAGGATCTATAGATTTGTATATATACTACATAGGATGCTAAATTTTAGTTCAGTTAGGAAACGCGTAGCACAGTTTAAAATTCTCCGTCTGGAATTTCTGTCAATAAACGGAAATGTGTTCGCGAACTTTTGTGCTTCCCTGTATAGGATCTACAGAATTTATACGCACCACGTAATAGACAAAAAGCGAGTTAAAATCAAAATCGTGTTCAGTAACTTAAAACACACTTCCAGGAATTATTGTTAACAGACAGTAGAGAATTATTTTGTGTTTTCCTGTAAATGAACGATGACTGCTATACACACAATATTCTGTAGTAAGCCTCTTGTCATGCACCTTAGTGATATATATAAATTTCAATGCGTTTAAAATAGTGAAACATTATTTAAATAAACCGCAGACAATTTTTCTCCATAGACGTAATGTAACGGAATTCTTTTGACTGTCCCTGTAAAGTAACTATAAATGCTATGCACACCCTATTCCATATTAAGCTTCTTCCAATGCACCTCAGTGATATATATAAATTTCAACGCGTTTAAAATAGTGAAACATTACTTAAATAAACCGCAAATGATTTTTCCCCATAGACCGCAATGTAACGGAATTCTTTTGAGTGTCCCTGTAAAAAAACTATAAGTTCTACACACTTCAGTTGAAATAGGGAACATGCTAGAGATAACGACAATAACATATAAAAATTGCAGAGCAATCCGAGCATATTTACGGGCGTTAGAGCACAGACAGACGGCCAGACGGCAGACGGCCATACAAACCGAAGTCATAAACACTTTTCAACTAGGTTGGAAAGTGTTAAAAACAAAGTTTTCACATCTTACACTTTAATAAAATAGGCAGCTAATTTATTTATTTACTTATTTATTTATTGTTATTATTATTGTAATTTCTTATTATTCGGGCCAGAAGATAGATCGCCAGAGATGGCTGCCAATTAACAATCTTGTTTATCGTTGCCAATCCCGTTCAAAACATTAATTTAACATTATTGAATACATAACATTATTAAAAATTGTAAATAATATAAAATAAATAAATGAAATATTATATATGAAATAAATAAATAAATAACAAAAAACTACAAACTATAATAAAAAACGTAAACTATAAATTATACTGAAATAATAAACTATATAGTTGCCAAAAAATATAAATTACTGCAATTAGCATAAATTACGCACTGCTTGGCGGAGTTCTATCTGACCTTGTACTGATAATATGTAAGTATCTTTTTTTAGAACTTAGAATCTCTTTGTGATTAGCAAATTTTCTGAAGTAGGTGTGCATTTTCCTCCAATGGACTAGCGTAAAAATTTAATTGTTTCAAATAAGAAATTGAAAATATATTTCATTCAAAATTGATTTTATTTATTGCAGCGAAAAACGATTCATATTTTTACATTTATCTTACATAATTATTCATTTTTTAAGAAAGTATCAATGAGGTGTTACGTTTCCAGTAAAAAGAAAAATAAACAATATGAAAAGGAGACAAAATATTAATGAATAATCAATAAAGAAATCATCATTAATGACCCAGTTTCTTTATAAAACAAGTATACTATTGAAATTTTATTCGGCTTAGAAAGATTTTAAGTACTTTTATTAATCAGATTTTTATTAATTATTTCCTACCTCAAATATATTTCTTTATCAATACACTTCAGTCAATACGTTATTTCAATTTAACTCATTTAATCTCAACGCTCTGAAGAATAGCTCACCAAAATGACGAACTTTTAAATATTCTAAACATATTATAATAAAAAAGAGACTTTTTTTTCCGAAATTATTATTTATGTAAACGCGATTTTCGAAATAATAACATTTCATTTCAATATTAAAACAGTTTTACCAAATGTTTCCTCCTAAAAAAGCTTCTTAGAACTGGAGCTTGTGCTGTATTACAAGAAAACATTCTGTAAGTCATTAGCTAATATTTTTATTCAAATGTATTCATTAACAAATAAAAGCAAAATCCAAAAATACTATCTCATTTGTAAACAGACAGCAGTATTTGGTTAATTATATGCAATTCACGCAATGTTTTTAAATGCAATTTCTGTATGAAATTCTTTTACACACTCATCATAATTGTGATAATTTACATTCCTTTAATTTATAATAATTGTGATTAATTTACATTCCTTTAAATTACAAAAAAATACAGAATCATTTTATCTAGTTTATAAGTGATTATAAATTGCACTTCGCCTGATAAATTGCATAATACATGCCTTTTTTCATTATTTTATCACCTTTCACTGCAAATAATAGCATTTTATGGATGTGTAATTTTAAGGCAAATATCTGTCACGCAAGTAATTTCAGTAATTTTATAATTACTATCATTCTTCTAAAATTCAAAATTATTCTTGATATCCTAATTAACAATTATATTTATATTATAATAATTCTTTATACTTTGTTAAAGAATAAAGATTCTAAAAAAGAATAAATATAGAGAAATATTGATCTACAAAAATAACTTTTCAAAAGTGAAAAAACTCCCAAGCTTAAAAAAAAACCCCGAAGGTTTTGGCTAAAAATGGTGTGATATCAAATTTCCAAGCTTTTAATACAGTACTTATTTAACTTTTGACCTTTAAATAAGTTATCATATATATAAGTCGAGTGCTACGTATATGTTAACAGAAATCGTTTTCTCCTGTACTAAATACATCCTAACGTGTTTCTCAAAATTCAATTTTTTTTCAAATTATGCGTGATGGGCTTGACGGTCATCTTTACATATTATCTACAAAATTCTAAGTACCCATATCCGTAGTTAAAATCCGAAGTTCAAAATTGTAACTTAAGCAAATATTTTAAGCGTTTCGTTTATGGACTTGTAGGCTCTGAAAATTGTGTCTAATGATAATGATGACTTATCTTAAGGATTCTTCTTATGATTCATTTTTTAGAGTAATTAATCATTAAAAAGTAGTAAAAATCAATTTATCAAAATATCTGTCTTCCTCCATTTATCTGTCCGTAGTTAAAATCTGAAGTTCGACATTGTTATAAACATATTACATTGCAAATATTTTACGCTTTTACGTTAGAAATTTGGGGGCTTAGAAATATGGAAAGATGGCCGCCCAGCCCATCATGCATAATTTGACAAAAATTGAATTTTCAGAAACTCATTAGGATGTATTTATTACAGGAGAAAACGATTTATATTAACATATATGTAGCAGTCGACTTATATATATGATAACTTATTTAATGTAAAAAAGTTAAATAAGTACTATAATAAAAGCTTCGAAATTTCACACCATTTTTTAGCCACAACTTTCGTTTTTTTTTTTTTTTTTTTTTTTTTTTTTTTTTTTTTTTACTTTTGAAAAGTTATTTTTTGTTGATATTTCTTTTTTTCTTTTTTCTTAAATACATTATATTATAATTTAAATAATCTACTCTATGAAATTAACATGAGAATATTCGGTAAAATTACATTTTACTTTCAGTGATTGTTTAAAGGGTTAACTAGAAATACCAGTAGATTTATAAAATAAACTAATTACACACTTAAAAACAACATACTAAATGTGGCTTTTTATTATACTTGTTATCCTTTGTTAAAAAATATCATTGACTAATCCATGAGATGAGTAAAAATGGAATATGTACATAGCGCGTCAGCGCAGCTTTTGCAGTCAAACGTGATATCATGCTCTTTTATTATTAGCGTTAAATCACATTGATTGGTGAATCTTTATAAAACGTAGTTAATGGTGAAAAGTAGCAAAATATCAGCAATTTCTTAGATTTACATTATTTTATTCAATTAAACACTGTACTCTTACTATAAATTTAAATGGAAACGTCACTTCTAAAACAAAAACAATTTAACAACTGGATTCCATTAATTTGTAGAAAAATGATGTCAAAGGATTCTCAGCCTAACAACGAAACGCTTGTCCATTACCGTGGTTTTATAGAAATAAATTAATCACATTCAATTCCTTTTCGAAAAGTTTGTTTACGTTTGGAAAGAAATTTTAAATGCCGATAACTTTTAATGTACACATTTTAGAAGGTATCTCTTCCCTCAAAATTATATTATTTTTAAAGATCTTTCTAAAAATGTAAATTTTACGAATTTTTATATATATTAAAGCATAAACACTACGTTTTATTACTTTATTATTATAAGAACACACATTTTATGAAACAATTAAATGCACTAAACCAACATGAGTAAAAAACTGACCTGCGACAGTAGTCGAAACTGGGACCTTCAGCGTACCGTGCTAACGCTTTGCCACTAAGCCACCCAGATTGACAGCGTAACCTGGCTATTTCTCACTCTTATTCCTGTTGGAAACAGTCATAGGCCACAATTTGCAGTCACATTTAATTGTCTGTTAAAATTTGTGTTCTTATAATTATGAAGTTTTATTTAAAAAAATATCTTCATAAAAAATGGCTGACTTGCAGATGAAATTTGATATGATTAACCCGTAACTGATTTGTGCCATTACAATACAGATGGTACACGGTCGTTGGCGGGGTTTTATCTCTGTTTTGGCATAATTTTTTAGTTGTCAAGTTAATTAACAGTTTTTTGCTAATTAAGGATAGAAATTTATGTATTTTTTCACAGGATTTTATAAAAGCACGTAGATTAGGTTATTACGTGTCTTTTTGATTTCTGTCCTATATTTAAGTCTGTAGGTTATTTGATAAAAAAAAGTTTGACGAAGAAAAAAGTGATTATTTTAGGTAACTCGACGTTTAAAAAAAATCTATATCTCTGTTTATAAATCACTTATGAAAATGTGTTTAGTCTCAAATTGAAGAATTTCTTCATTAGATTCTTTTAGTTTTCGTTTTTGTTTTTCTGTGACGCTTGGTTTATTTGATATCTGATATTTTAATCTGGCATGTTTGGTCGATTTAAAATTGCGAAGTTGCTTCCTGTAATTAAGCAGCAGCGGTGTGTAGTCCAGTCCTTGGCGTTGTTTGTTTGGCGTTTTTTTTATAGCTTGGCTTGGCAGAGCGACCGCCCTGCTTGATAATTCATTAATTTGTATATTCCTATTAAACATGGGGGGGGGGGAGATAGGGAAATAAGAAATTTATAGATCATAAGTTCTATTTATACATTAAAAAAGAGCCATTACATTTATTATTTTATATAAAAATCTAAATTTTATATTTTAAAATAAAAGCGCTCGTTAATGACATATCTATATATTCCATCTAGATATAGTCGATAATTTTTTAATTTAAAACGTTATTTATTTTTAACATATGATATCATATGGAAAGAAGTACTTATTTTCTTGCAGGTAAACTAAAACTAAATTTTAACATAAGTATTTACTTTTCATTTCCTTTAATACTTTCAAAGAAAACAAACTGTAGCTTGCAATAATATTTTTTGTGTTCATCCCTGCATAGCAACAAAAATGGAAAGTAATACACAGAACTGTCCTTCGGATAAATCGAAAGAGATATAAACAAAAGTTCTGGAAAGAATGCGGTATCAGCAATACAGTAAATAAAGAGTAAACAACAAAGCCAGGAAAACGTTTACTGTCTCCGACCAAAAAAAAGTATTTTCAATTATATTTCTCCAAAAACTTTCCTACGCCCTACAATCAAAAGAGAATGTTTCTATTATTATATCAAATAAATGGGGGGGGGGAGGGGCAGATATTATCTAAAAAAAGTTAATCAAAATAAGTAGAAATTCTGATATATATAAATAAAACGTAAACATGTTTAACTTTTTTGTAATCTATATAAATACTATACCAATTACTGAGACTCAATCTTCAGAATTTTTAAAAAAATAACAAATTATGTTTTGTGAAACGTTTATGGTCTGAAGTATTTTCAGTATAAAACAACATTATGATAATTGTATTAATGGATTTTTGCTAAAGGTAATTCATTTAAAGTTTATTTTTGACGATTTTTTGAGAGAAATGTAATGGAGACTTGGAAAGAATTATAGTATATTTTACATAAAAAAAGAAGAAGAAATATGATTTCTTGTTTCGAAAAACTACTGGAGAAAATACTTATTTAACAAGTTTCCATATGTTTTCCACTATGGCCAATAGGTCACACTTGAATTTGGAGATATTCCGCCCGAAGAGGGAGCTGTGATAGCGATTTTTGTGATATTTTCTGGATTGTTTGTGGTTGTCTTGTACAGCGGATGCTCGTGCAACGAAAGGTGGATCACATCCAGATAACACGGTGCTTTTCAAACATCTGACTTACATCCGAACAACGAAAAATATCGATTTTATTGTCGCTGTAAGATAGCGCATTTTGAAGTATTAACATGTATCAGCAAAAATTAATGGACTAGAACATCGGACAAGTTATATTAAATAATACACTGAAGTCCAGAAATTAAGATGCAGTGACCAATTTCAAACGTTTCGTTGAATATCTTACGGAAACTCGTGAGGAAATGCCCGGAATGCCCTTGAACTTTGAGGATATAAAGAACATGTTTTACTTCATGTTTTTCAGTGAAGACTTTGTCGCGAGGACAACTAGAGGGGCAATAATAATTTTAATAATAAAATAATATTTCCGATCACCCAAGTAACAAAAAATTGCAAAAATGGTCTGTCACTGTAGCAAATAACTATTTAGGTCTTGTTCAACATTTGTGTGCATTTGTGTAAGCATAGCACGTATATTCTTGACGATGTTAAGGTTTCTGTGAAAAATTCAAAAGGTTTTTTTATAGCATGCAGAGTTTTCAGCCGAATTTAACACCGCTTTTTAAAAGCTTGACAAGAATTCGTAGATATAATATACTGTGATTAAAATATTAATATATTTTATATTTGATGAGATATAAGTATTATTTTGAAATAAATTTTAACTGAGCATGCGCAAAGTACAGCAAAGATTTTTTGTCATGATTTGATAGTCAATACTATAGGGCAACTCATAGAAAAAACATTGAAATATCGTGAAAACTAAAAATGTTATATCAATAATTGAAATATTGAGGAGGAAAGCTTATATAATCATATGGGATGTAAAAATTTCAAGTAAAAATAAAACACCACCCCTAGTAACATTTCTGTAAACCATTGAATAAAAATGTGACAGGTACCAATCTATTAATAAAGACATCTGTTGTTTAATGCTATACTTAAATAATGCTTAGAGACATGCTTCGCCTACATACAGAATTTTGCACAAACATTGAGATTTCCATTACTAATACCGAATTTTTTCAACACATTTCGATTCCTCAGGACATTTTATTTTCAGAAAACAAACGGGAAGGCACTCCACGAAGTGAACTGGTTTAAAGTTCAAAACGCCTAATGTTAAATTTATTTTAAATCATTGGGAAACAGATTACAAGGCTTGGTAGAATGAGGTGCAATTCAGTTTCAGCCTGTAATTTTGTTATTTCAGTGGAGCTTAATCATATAATCACAACAGGAATATGGAAATGTGTATCTTTCTTTATTCACTTTCGTCATAATTTTAGATTGACTCCGATTATTTGGATTTTAATATTCATTAAAAAAATGAACATATTAAAAATACATTCAGATTTATTTAATAATATAATTTCTATGCCTTGTACATTTAAAACGTAAATACGTATTATCGTTGTTATGTAGCGTTCTATTAGACACTTGTAACGCGGAAAGCCCCTACCACGAAAAAATAGACTTTCCCGGCACTGCGCATTACGTGGGTCGTACAGCCGCAATATTGAATTGTTGTGACGTATTTTTATTTACAGCAGAATGCAAAATATATCGTAATCTCATTTTTTATATGTGTGTCTTGTGTCGTCGTGATGTTTTATGCGTTAAGAAGAAATAAAATTATTAAAAAGCTAGCCAAAAAGATTTTGTGGTGTTTCAATCGAAATTTTATTTTCAGCCCCGAGAATTTTAAATATGTTCAATATTCGAGAGCACCACCACACACTTATTTTGTCAATATATTGTTGATTAAGCGTAAATTATAAATTATTTTTTATAAATAGATATTTTTCAATACCTTCATCAAAATTAATTTATTCCGCCTTCAAGGTATTATTATATTCAAAAGTGGTAAATTTATGCATCATTTTAGTTTATATTTAAAATATGATATGTATTTTTAATATGCGTATTTATGTATAATGTGTATATGTGTATATATATAAGATAAAGCCAGGAGAGATGGCGCGGTCGGAGAGATTGCGCACATAGAGGTACGTAGGGAAGGAGTAGAATGAGCGCGAAGCGACTCCAGGTAGTTGTACAACAGCAGTTGTGGAGTGTCTACTTAAAAGTGCACGTGGATCGTTTTGAGCGTCTAAGATAAAGCATTGCTATTTTGTTTTGTTTTCCCAAAGTAAGTGCTTGAATTTTCATAGCTATTCGTCAGAATTTCTATACAATGTACTATGTAGTACAAGATATTTTAAGCTTACACGATTTCTCATAAGCTACTAATCTAAACTAACAATGGTCAACGGTTCGTTTTAGTAGCGGCCATGTTTAAATAAAAGGCCGCGCAATCTCTCCTACCGAAATTGGAGAGTTTGCGCATCTGCTACTTAGGAGAGATGGCGCATTGTTAATATTAGTGTCAAAGCTAGGAAAGATTACGCAGCTTATTGGTAAATTTGCATAAAAAATGAAAAATGAAAATGGACTAATTTTAAGTTAAACGTGTTATCAAGTAACTTAATGTTATTTTTTAATGTTATCTGGACTTTTTTTCTGATTCTTTAATTTTTTCCCCTTTAATTAAAATTTTTAAACCGTTTTTAAAATTATTTCCTTTTTTTGATTCTTTAATAATTAGGTTGAAATATTTACTCCTAATACAACTAGCTTTACCTTATATGATGATTTTTATATATCAAAAATTTATTTTCTAAATTAATATAAATGCATCTACGAAAAATACTGAAAAAATTACCCAAATTATAATCACATATAAATGTTTTTACCTTGAAGAAGACGTCTCTGTTACCGGTTTTATAACCAGTCTGTCATCACATCCATTCTGAATAGTGTAAATCAGCGTTTTATGAAATTCCAAAACACATGTTTAACCCTAGAGATAGCAATATGTTACAAAAATATCTAATAATTGTCTGAGTGAAAACGAAGACTCATACACAGCGCAATGTTACTTTGCCCCATATATAGCTGCGAAAGATATTAAAACATTTCGTCAAGCATAACTCAACAAATATTTGACGGATTTCGTTCTAATTTTCACAGAAAGTACCAATGATTGTGACAACGACACCTATCTAATTACTAAGAATAAATTTCAAACCGTTTAGAAATTACATTAAAACAAGAGTACAATTAAAGTGTGTACTTCATTTTCACCTGCAGGAGACAATCAGATTAGAGTACATGGAGTAAACAAATATGCACACACCGATATTTAGCACAATAGAACACATTTCAATTTAATAAAAATGGAAAATTAATCTGGAATTTTTTTCTGTCGGAATGAAAACACCTGAAATAATTTAGTAGTAGAGATTTAGACATTAGCATTTTTTTAATCAGCAAATCAGCATACTTCGCGGGTGTATATTAGAAAAATATATCGGATGTTTAAATAAAATCTTTTGTTTTATGGCATTATTTTTTCTTATCTTTTTCTTTTTAGTACTTTAAATTGAAATAGTGAAATGATGTATTTTAAATCAAATGAGTAAAAGTCACATATGTATTTTAAATTAAATGATTGGAAGATTTATATTTTAAATGAATCACTGTGTGTGTTTTATCATAAATTAGTTTTTTTTTTATATATATATATAATGAAATAATTTGTGTTTGATTATATTAAATATTGTGTGTGTTTTATAATAAAATGAACTGCTTCATAATAAAATCAAACTAACATGCTGTTTTAACAATCTAGGCCTAACGGGTACCTAAAAATGTTGTTTTCTGGATAAAATGGCGCAAAACAAAAATTGCGCCAACCCCGGTTTGTCTGCGACAGGTGTTCCCAACAAAGTACGAATTATTTATACAAACATCAGTTATTAAAACCAAAGTTTAAAATACAATATAAATATTTGCAATGTCCCCCTTCCCTCAGAAAAAAAGTTACAGAAATGAAACTAATTGTCGTTAAACCATGCTTTCTAAAACATGCCATTGGCTGCAAATCTAATTACGGAACATTCCTCCACAATTTAAATTATTACCGATACACTGTCAGATAAACTCGTCTTTATACACTTAATTTTTCCTCATTTTTCAACAAATAATATCCGTACTCCTAGAAACATGCTTTTCCCGTGAATTCTTCTCGAAAGTCTGAAGAAGAGAGAAAATGTCCGTTTATTCCTTGCACGCATGCGTATTGGCTCTATTAATGCTACAGTTGGAATTTATTTTATAAATGAAAAACTAAAAATTTAATAAATTATTATTTCGAATTTATTAAAGAAAATTTCGAATTTGTAAAAGTAACAATTAATTTTCTCATTCATTTCAAATGATTTGCATTTTATTTTTAAAAAGTTATACAAAAAATTCACATTAAACATATATTCTAAACATACAGATATATATATATATATATATATATATATACATAATAGTTGAAAAAAATCGATTTTATTAAAAAAAGAAACAAAAAACTAACAAATAATTTTCTCCCTTATTTAAAATTATTCTTTTTTTTTATTCATAAAAAAACATTCGAAACTAAATATATGCTAAAACATCGAGAACAATTCATCGAACCGATCACCTTTAAAAAAACTGTATAATACTTGAAAAAGAAATCGATTTTATTAAAAAAGCAAACATTTCTTCTCACATTTAATTAAAAATATAATGTCCCTATTTTACGTAACAATAAAATTAAGAATATATATAATTCATATTTTTAACCTCTATTAATACTAAATTGTTAAAACCCCAATCATCTTCTCATAACGACAAAATCTCTCCGCAATTAATTTCCAATTTGCCAGCTTTCTAAACTTCAAATTTTTTCAAGCCCAAAGCCACCCTTTGAAGAAAACCGTATAATCATTCCAAACTCTTCTTCAAGCAAGTGCCCACTGGCTTTATCAGTAACATACTTGACGCAAGACCGGCAGATACCTAGTTCGATCTCCAGTCCCCCTTCCCTCAGAAAAAAAGTTACAGAAATGAAACTAATTGTCGTTAAACCATGCTTTCTAAAACATGCCATTGGCTGCAAATCTAATTACGGAACATTCCTCCACAATTTTAATCAGGTGAGAAAGGAAAAATTCTTAAAATGTATTTAACAATAAATACTTCCGCAACAGTCCATAGATGGCAGCACAAACAGAACGACAGTTTTTTAAAACCGACTTTCTTCAAATAACGGAAAATTTCTCTCCTGTAACAGAGGAAAAAAATAAACGGAAGTTCTTCAAATAACGGAAATTTTCCCTCCTGTAACAGAGAAAAAAATAAACGGAAAATCTTCAAATAACGGAAATAAGCCGGCCGCAGTTTTGCCAGTAATATTTCCGTGATTTGAAGGAAGTGTTTTTGAGAGTGTACTTTTTTATTAGCCGGGCAATAATCTCGCCAAAAGTAGCGGTTTTTTTTGCATGTGTAAGTTAGAAACAAAGCTTTGATGTTGAAATAAAATGTTTTGGCTTACGATATTATCTCTCTTCTTTATGTTTATTTACTTATTTATATATTTCTTTTAAATTCTAAAAGGTGTAAATTAACAACATAATACAAATTAAAATAACTTTTATTAGGTTGTTGTTAGGTTGTCGATAATTTATTATATTGTTACTTATTTATGTTATTTTAAATGAAATGAGTAAAAGGCATGTATTTTAAATGCATTTAATATATGTATTTTAGATGTATGTATTTTAAATTAAATGAAAAGAAGGCAATACAAAAGAGAGGAACAACATTTGGCAATTTATCACCTGCGCCAGGCTAGCGTAAAAACGCCTTATTAATATGTTTCCCACATGCCTGACAGTACGTGATAGTACACCGGACTTTGTCACTTTGTTATAAAACTTGACGCAATTCAGATTTAAGAAAGTTATATTTATTGCTAAATAATATAAACAACGATGAAAACAAAATTGGTGAATTGAGCTTGTTTAATACATGGGCTGATAAGTTCCCGGTCTAATAAAGAAAACACAACTTTTTAACACAAATTTATAACTTTATAACTTTAATCAATAACATAACTTTAATAATAAATAATAATAATTTAACAATAATAATAATACTTACTTATATATGAATAATAATAAATTAATAATAATAATTAAATAAATAAATAATAATAATACTTTAACAATAATAATTTAATAATAATAATTTAATAAATAAATAATAATAATAATAATTTAATAATAAATAACATAATTTTATAACGGAAAAGCTCCAAACAGAACTCAGAATCATCGATTCGTTGTTGGTTTTGGTCAAAAGTCAAAACTCGCGGCACCCATTTTGACAACAGCTTTTTCCTAGACAAATGTTCATTCAAAATAAAACCTACACGTTCCTTGGATATCTTCAGAGTCTGAGTTATCTCCTGCAACTTCACTTTACGGTTCCCCAAAAATATTTGTGGACTTTTTTGGTGTTCTCCGGAGTAACCACCTCTTTTGCGTGGTGCATCACTGGTGTCCGTACGACCACGTTTAAACTCAGCAAACCAGTCAATAATGGTTGATTTATCTGTTGCAGTGTCCGGATAACTTTTATGAAGCCAAGCTTTTGTTTGAACGGTGTTTTTTCCCATCTAATAACAATTCTTGAAATTGTTTATCCATTTTTTTGTTTATCAACAAAGCTGTTCAACTACTCTAACGCTTTATCCACACAGCGAATCGCCATGACATTTTTTTATACCTTTTAAAGGTTAGTATTTACTAAAAAATCATCGGATCGGCGATTGCAACGCCATCTGCGTGCCAGACCGGGAACTTATCAGCCGATGTGTTATATATACATATAAAAATGCATCCGATTACGTGTTTAGATAGGAAATACGTATTTATGTTTGTGTATAATAACAGATAAACGGTTTCTGTTATACTAATATTATAAAGTAGTAACGTTTGTGTGTTTGGTAGGGATAATCTCTGGAACTACCAAGCCGATTTAAAAAATAATGCTGACAAAATGATGATGATCATCTCTGCTCCAACAAAAACATTTTTTTTTTTTTTTTTTTTTTTTTTTTTTTTTTTTTTTTTTTTTTTACGGTACAACAACATTTGAGGGGATGCAGGAGCAGAAAACATTTTGTAATTGCGATTTTCTGATACTGCTAGGGCTAGAAACTTGAAAGTTGGTATGGTGGTTAGTTTTAAGATGTAAATACGCATTAAGAACAGTTTCTAAAAAGTTCAAATTTCAAAAGTGAGAAATAGGAAGAAAATTTTTAAGAAAATTTCTAAATCACTATTTATTTGGAACTGTTGGGGCTAGAAACTTGAAATTTGACATGACTGTTACTTTTAAGACGTACATGCTCGCAAGAGAACATTTTCTAAAAAAATCCAAATGTAAAATGCTGCAGGAGCGAAAAATCTTCTAAAATTTGCTATTTTACGTGATACTGCTGGTGCTAAAAACATGTAATTTTGTTTGATGTTACTTTTAAGATATAAATGCTCTTTAAGAACAGTTTTAAAAAAATCGAAATTTAAAAAATGAGCGAAAATCAGCAAAAAGGTTTTAAAAACATTCTAAATTACAATTTATTTGCAAATGTTAGGGCTAACTTCTTTTTTCGTAAAAAAAAATAGAAAGACCTTGTGCAATTTAAATGCAACACAACGGGCTGCTAACAGTATTAAATAAATTGTGTAAATATTGGGGAAATGCTTGTGTGTATGAAACAGAAAATAGATTGACCGAAAGTGATTGTGAAAGTGTTGATTCTATTTAATTTTCTCTATATCGCGAAGGCGCATAACACAGTCAAAAACTAGCATAATATCGATATATATATGTTTTTCAGCTTCACTAATCTAGAGATTTTAGAGAAAAGTCATTTTCTCAATTGCCATTAGTAGATTGTTCATGTAGTAACTTATTCGGGGAAAGTTTCGAAATCGGGTTCGCGTATTTTAGCTAGTATGATTTTCAGAGAAAACATACACGTTTTTGTAAATTACTTGGAATGACACTTTCACAGTTCAAAGGTATGCATACGAGATATTCAGATCTCATGCCTTACCTGACGCTAAAGCCACTGCATATTCCTTTCTTTTAATGGATGCTAATGCATAAAAAGCTCGGCTTTCGGTGAATAAGTTTGATAAAGAAATAATAATACAGCGTAAGTAGTAGTCAGTATGCTCTCCTCAGTTAAATCCGATTAAGAATGTCTGGGTCACACTCGCACGACGCATTGCAGCGAAACCAATGCCTCTGTTGAAGTTGACTGCTGGGGACTTTCAGATAGCGCTTTTTCAAAAGTGGAACATATTTCTCAAACTCCTATCGACAACCTTATTGCATCTATGAAAAACAGATGTGCAAGAGTCTGAATTTTTTGAGGGGACCACACAATATAAAATATTGTTTTGTCAAACAACACATTTTTTGACATTTATAGGTACTCTTATTCGTGCGAAGCGTCTCTTCACGTTCTTCACATCATTTTAAAGAGTTAAAATTCCGATATACGATGTTTTAGTGTCTGATTTTCTGTATTACCTTTATTATATATATACTTCCAATTTCATACTTATGCATGGCTGTCTTGCATAAATTTCTCTATTTTTTTGTTCGCTTCCCTATTTTTTTTAACATTGTATATAGATTTATTTGTGGTATTTTGTAATTTTTTCATTATTTTGCTCATTTTCATCATTTGAATTTGTAGCACTACATAATTAATTAATTAAAGATAGCGCCTCATTTTCATTAGTTGTCAAAAGTTATTAACTCTTGGTTCCCAGCAATATTACTCAGACTAATCCCTTTGAGTGAAGTACTAGTTATCCTTATATATTATTTCTCCTGTCAACATCCCTTTTACTCAGAAAATATGAAACGCAGAACAACGAATGAGATACCATATGAAAGGTTTTAGAACAGGCTTCTGACATAGCCCACTTAACAATTCGTTAAAACATGTTTTTGATTAAAATTTGCTGAAATTAAAAAATTAAATCGGCATTGTTTTCATCAAAGAAATGAAAGGTTTTCCTGAAATTATTGTTGCCAAAAAAATAAAATACCACATTTTATGATGCTCATAGCAATTATTATAAAAAACACCGCACGGGTTTATTTTATACTTATGATTAAAAAGCGAAATTGAAATTGAAATGTTTAGATTTATCCATTAGTCCCATGGTTTTCCCGAAGCGGATGACGTCATCCTCTAATGCAGTCAAAATACGATTGTTAATTTTTTTTCTCGCGCGTGCCTTTAGCAATCTTGGATCAGTTTTTAGTCTAACTTTGATGGAATAAATTAGATGATATTCTTGCTTGACTAACAACTAAATGTTGTTTGCAGATATTTTTATCCGTGCTTTTTCTTTAGAAGTTTAAACCTGCATCTAATAAATATTACATATTGATAAAAAATGATACTTCTCTATTATCCCGTCGACCACTTTTCATAACAAAAAACTATCGCCAAATAAACGGGAGAACGTTACCATTGGAATATCAAAATAAATAAATTAATTAAAATATAAGAATTTAAGGACACAATTGTTATTTTAATTAATAAAATAACTACTAAATCAGTAAAACATAATGAAAAATACACGCAAATGTCGAATGTAATACCACTAGATGACGTAACAAACACGCATAATGATTCTGACATCAAGTAAATGGGACTGCATTTTTGGCGTTTAATCTTACAGTTTGGCGGTAGTTTTTTTGTTATGAAAAGCGGTCGACGGGTTAATAGAGAAAGAAGTACCTAAAAAATATTAGATTTCAGTGCGAAATCTTCGCACGGGCCCTCTGGTATTGTATATTGTTGCAATATTGATAATGAATTATTGTAGCATTTAAATAATTTTTAAATTAATAGTATTGACAATGTGGTCTCTATGCATTGGTTATATGTTTGTATACTTGTATGAGTTGGTTGTATGGTAAGAGAAGCCTATCACAGGTGAGAGAAAGACTGACCCAAATTAATTTTAAATGATAGAATTAGATTATGGTTTTAGAGCATGGCTTGTTGGAGTTCAGCGGATGAACAGAAAAGCATGGATGTGATCATGGATCACTCAGGTCCATCCCCCCTTTCAAGATGAGAATCAGTTATGAAAAAGTTGATGTAAGTAAAACATTCCTGCTATATGGATTAATTTCAAATGAGAGTGAACAGTTTTGACATCAAAATAAGCCAATTCCATGGCATTTATCCCGCGCTTTATGAAAACGATATGAATAGATAGAAAACGAAGACAAGCGATATCAGAGATGGAAGCGTGCGGCGTAGGCGTATGTTATCCTTCGAGAGGCCTTAAATTATTGCTTCTAAATGAAATTCAATGAAAACAATGTTGTTTTTTGAAATAAATAAGAATGATAATTAAGAGTATAAAGATATTATTAGCACGATCAACATTTTTGTAATACTAAAAAAAAAGTTAAAGACTGTTCATCTACCTGAGTGGAACTAATTTCTCTGTCGGACAGAAAGATATCGCATAAAATTATAAATGTATTTGCCTTTCAATTATTTAGTTTATACAATACTAAATCTTATATTACGCCTTATTAACCAATCCTAGTTCTAGTACACAGGCTGCTGTCACATTAGATTGGTTGATTTTTTAATAAGTAATATTTTTTAAAGGTATTTAGTATTTAAAGTTTTTAACTGGGAATTTATTTCCAATGTCTATTGCACTTTTCCTAAAGCAAAAATTTTGCTATAAAAAATACTATTATTATAACAATATATTTTTGAGTTATTTTGTTTCTTAAATAATTGCAAACGTTTTTGTAATTAAATAATTTTATCATTATTATTATTTTATTCATATGAAATGACTAATTTTTTATATCAACTTAATTTAAACTCTAAGGATTTTTATTTGTTTCTTTGATATGAAAATTAATTAATTAATTCTAATTTTAGTTCAAATAAAACTAATTACAAAAACATAACGCAGTCGTCCCTGTCTTCCGCATAAAAGTCCAACAGTCTGCAATTAAAACAGACGTGTAGGGTTTTGAAATTTTGCAATGTATTACACAGGTCATTTTCTTTGCGACCTATCTACTTTTAAAACACTTTTGTTACTTTAATATTACGTATATGATTACAAATTAACAATGTGTAAAATATAGCAATAGAATAACTTTACAGTAACAAAAGTCTGTATTTCGCTTTTCAAATTTTAAAGAAATTATAAATTTCTAATAGTGATAAAACAAAATAAAAATTCAAAAAATAAAGAGAATTTATTTTAAATACATATTTCTTTTTTTAAAAATAATTTCTAATTTTAATATTCTGAAGTAGCATGCTACAAAACACTCAAAATATAAGGATGTTTTATTAACTAGAAATTTGTGTGCCACTCATATGTCATAAGTTTGTCGAAAGCGAGAGATCGGGTGACGCAAATAATATATTTAATACACTATTTTACAAATTTTGAATTTTAAAAATAACTGTCATGTAAAATGATACATGAGTTATGGTAAAAGACATGTCAAAAAGTTTAAAAAATAGTGTTTCACTTTACATTATTTCGAGAAGAGTGTAGCTAAACGAATTGAAAAATATTCCTAAATATATTTAAAACATTGTCTTGTTTCTCCATAAACAGTAAACTGGTAAAGTCATAATGCAAAACATTTTAAATAAATAAACTGTGTATCTATAATTAAAATTAGATTGAGATTATTGAGATTATTTGCTTCATTATAATGAACGTTGTTTATATATATATATATAATTTCTCCGTTGGCCTCATTAAAACTATAATTCTGTGTAAATCCCATAATTCTAAATTATTTTCTCGCTCCAGTATTTCGATTGTCCAAATTCCACCGTGCTAAAATAGTTTATTCCAAATTCATTGTCTTAAAAAATGGCGCTGATCGATGTTCTATTAAAATTACGCACTTTTATTTCTTTAAATAAAATGCATCCTAGAATTTAATTCTTCTAAAAAACACCAATCTCCCAGCTAAAAATATTTTACTCTTTTGAAGTAACAACCTATGCATTTTTATTTATTTTATTTTTATTTCCATATGTTTCCTGACAAAATAATATTACTTCTCAAATTATGAAAGATTTTAGTATCAATGTAAAAATTATCTTGGCATCTTGCCATACTTAATAAAACCTATGTATTTCTTTTCTTTTCTTCTCTTCTTATTTATTCGAAGGAATTAGATTTTCGAGAATGTTCGAAGAATATTATATCCCGCGCTTTTTCCGATTACGGTCAGTTAACTTCGAAATTGGGCCGCAAAGAAAAGTAATCCGAAAGCGCTGGTTGGTCGCGAGACTCTTTAGTTAACATGTATTCTGGAGCGTTCAAGAAATGATATACGGCGTTTTCCCCGCGAAACAGGCAGATGGTTCCAGGATCCGGTGGTGAACGCAACCCCGACGCGGACTCCACGATCGTAGAACACTCTCCTTGGCCGCCGATAGATTTCGAAAGAACAACTGCCTTTTTAAGAGCAAAGATGTCTTCTTATTTGTTCAATTAAATCATCAAGATTCTTCACGGCATTAAAATCAGCACGTATGGATTGAGTATTATAAAGAATAAAGCCTAGCAAGTTTGTTTTGATTTACGAATAAAAGTGAAAATGGAAATGGACTGTCTCTTCTTTGCATTCTAAAAGTACACTACAAAGTGAGTCTCGGTGCTCGACTGTAAAATTTCTCGGAGAAACCCTTGCCTTGAGTATGATTCTACGAAAAGTATGGTGATGCAAGTAAAATCGTGACATTAATATATATATATTTGGATGTATGTAAGTTATAAATATCGTAATTACCAGCAAAATCAATAACATATTCATGTGAAAAGCGCTAAAAAGTGTAGCGAAACTCACAAAGTGAAAATAATCAAATAATCTAGCAAAATAAAGTATTTGGTCTAAGCTAGCACCTCTCTCTCCATCACCAAACAAGAACAAGTGGGTAAGCGTGATCGAAGATCGCACAAAGGCTTTCGTTTAACATTCCTTTCAAAACACTTTATCCTTTCTTTAATAATAATAATAATAATAATAATAATAATAATAATAATAATAAAAAAAAAAAAAAAAAGTCGTTTTTTATAAAGTAAATATTTACCGGTCTTTTTTTCTCGTTTTTTCGACTATTTGAACCTGCCCGATAATATATTCTGTCATAATAATATCTGTCATGTGGACTAAATGCGATATTAAAAACAAAATCAATTTCAAAATGTTTAATTAAGAATGTTAAAATATGTTAAAATATGCCAATATTTCCATAATCGGGTTTTTCTCATGGTTCAGTACGTTCCTCAAAATTATTTATTTACTATTCTCTATTACTCATACTGACACTCTGTATTATTCTCAAACATTTCAAAAAACCGTTATGACGTCAGATTAATTTTCTCTTTAATTCTCTAATGACGTCATATTCAGCTACTTTTCGTATTTACGCTACTCATACTTCTTGTATTATTGAGAAATGATTGAAAATTTCCATTTTATTACCAATATGACGTCATATTAATCTTTTTTTTTTTCAATTGGGGAAGCTTTTTATTTCATTTTCATTTTTCACGTTGTTCACATTTTTCACGTCAATGGAAAATTAATTATTGTAGAGAGAATTTTATTGTGGATTTTTAATTGTTGGCAACTTTTATAATAACAAATGTTTAAAATTAATAGGAAAAGGCTGTTAGATTTATGGTTTTTTATCTCTATATATTAAAATACAGTGGGACTCCAGTTATACGTTTTGCCCGGAACTGGACAACATTAACGTATAACTCAGTAAAACGTACAACTCATCTAATGGTTTACCGGAACTTTTTTTTAAATATATCGTAAAATCGTTGTTCCACTGAGGCGTTTCAGTTAACTTTTCTATCGAATATGGATGTTTCCTAAGTATTACTGCACCCGTGAGATAAATATTCGGAAATGGAACAGAGTAGAAAAAAGGTACATAGGAAAAGTACACTTGAAGTTATTTTATCATAAAAGCCTTATTAAAAATATTTTTAATTCACATAGAGTACTTAAAATAAATCATTGGTATTGTCTTGGCTCGTAAATCATTTATCAAAAGACATTTCAATAGTTTACTGAATTTTCTTGAAATAATCATCAATCTTCGATTGTTTCTTTTCGGCAGATCCGACATTGAACAGCAAACTTAGCATTTCTGTTAATAATGCAGCCGCACTTATGATTACTGCTTTTACTACTGACGAACCGCTTTACTATGTCAAAAGCTCTCAGAGCAGATCCGAAGTCTGAGTAGGGTATTTCAAATCAGACTCATCAGACGCGTTGTCAGTGTTTCTGGTTACAAAATGTATAAATGAAACAAAATTTCGTCGGGTGACGTAAAAACATAACGCATAACTGGGGGAAATGTGTAACTGAAAACGTATAACTCAGCTATTTTTTAATGGCAAGTGGCCGGGACCACTGAGTTGAAACGTACAACTGAGTGAAGCGTACAACTCAGGTAACGTATATCTGGAGTTCCACTGTAATACGATTTTTTCAGATTTTATCATTTTGAGCTTTATAGCAGGTATGCAGCTATAAGTACACAAAATTTCTATATTGTAAGTTAAATAGTTTCTGAGAACCGGCTCTGTGACGGACAAACAACGAAGCGGGAGTAATAGGGTTTCGTGAGATAAACGAAACCCTCAAAACGAAATATTGAACCAAAAATGTAAAACACTACAACAATAAAAACACTGAAATCCAAACAAAATCCGGCTGTCGCTTCGTCGGAATTTTTTTAAATAATAATAATAATAATAACAATAATAAAAACAGTAACGCATTCAAAGATGAAATTATATTTTAAACAATATGTGATTGCGGCAGTGTTTTTCTGCCAGAATCAAGCCAAATCAAGATGTTCAAAAACATATCTGAAGTCCACGTGACAGACACTCCCCCACCGCACCCTATCCTTCTATATTAAAAAAAAAAAGTAATCTGAAACTGTGCCAAAAACGAAATGGACCAATCAAATTCTGCGTAGATATTCCGGGTTATTTTTATCGCTTTTTTACTAGGGACTTTTTTGGGGAGCTATTACTTTTTTTCTAACCATCCTACGGATTCGAAAATCATACCACCAGACGCGAAATAGTAACATCTTTTATTGAAAGAGTCATTTTTTTATATTGCCTTTTTGTTGCCTGTTGCCAATTTCTAAATAAGCGCAAAAGATTATGTTTTATCTCAAATAAAAAATGTATTTGCGCGATACTATTAAAAACAATAATGGCAGTTTAAAATAATAATTAAATGATCACGTGTTAAATATCATAAAATATAAATAATATGTATAAATGATCACGTGTGAAAGCAGGAAATAAAGAAAATTACGTCATAAAAAT
The DNA here is from genome assembly GCA_963931845.1 of Maratus michaelseni. Lineage (NCBI taxonomy): Eukaryota > Metazoa > Arthropoda > Arachnida > Araneae > Salticidae > Maratus > Maratus michaelseni. The sequence goes on along the minus strand of OZ007593.1, from coordinate 193,749,292 downwards.
TGTGTTTACACATGAATATTAAAAATAAAAAAGATGATTTAAAAGAAAAAGCATTATAACCAGTTAAATGAAAAAAAACATTATTATAACCTGATTACAGAAGAAAGTCGCCGTTCGTGATATCATCATCATCATCTTTTAAAAACAGGATACATTACCAGGTTTTAAGAGGCTGTGAAATCAGAACGGGGGTTGGTGAGCGTAGCGAGCAGGGGGCAGAGCCCCCTATTACTAAAAAAGTAAATGAATGCTGCATTAGGAAGAAAGTAACTGAAACCTGCTACAAATGAAATCAATGTTCGGAAAAAAAAATACAGCTCATCAAGTGAGCTACGTTGCTACATAAAAAAGTAAAACAAAATAAACAAACAGAATCAATCTTCCCACAGCCAATAAAATTTGTTCCAAGTCTGTTGCAAATAAACGCAACCATCATCATAAAATCATCCTTGTAAAGGCTTTAGATAACACGAGTCATTTACTGACATCAAAGGCAAACAAACGGTAATGGAGGCCGTTAGTGTTCCATGTCAAATCAACGAAAAAATTGCAATTTTTGGACCTTGACATCTCAGATTTCTATAATGTTTGGTTTACAGTTTGTATACATAAAGTATACGAAAAGTCAATTTTTTTTTTTTTTTTTTTTTTTTTTAAGCAGAATTTTAAAAAAGGCCAAAAGTACCAAATTAAACAAAGTTTTCAATCACACAATCCCTACAATACTGTCACAAATTAGGCTAGAGAGCTGTGTTACATCTTATTTGAAAGCTCTTTTTATGTTCTTTAATATCATATGCAACAATAACTATTTTGAGTAATTTTTTTGACAAATTTTCAAATTTTTTTAATTATTTTCTTTTCAAAAACAACATTTTTAATTTTTTTTAAATATATATGTTATTCTTTGATTTTTGGCTACAAGTATAGAAAATTTCATGTTGGTGAAATGATGGGATTTTGAATATTATTTTTTAAGTTATAAGAAACTAGTTAGATGAAAAGTTTCAATAAACTTTTTTTATTCATAAATTAGTAATTCAAAATCCCATCATTTCTCTATCTTCAAATTTTGAATACTTGTAGCCAAAAAATTAAAGGTTAACATATATTTTTTTTAAAAAAGAATGGCGTTTTTGAAAAAAAAATTGAACATTTGTTAAAAGATTAATTTTACTCAAAATAGTTAGTTTTGCATATCACATTAAATCCCATAAAAATAACTGTTCAAATAAGATATAACTGAGCTATCTAGCCTAATTTGTTACAGAATAGTAGAGGATCGTGTGATTGAAAACTTGGTTAAATTTGGTACTTTTGACCATTTTTAAAATGCCGTTAAAAAAATAAATAAATAATAATAATAAAAAAACAATTAGATTTTTCATATACTCGATGGACACAAACTATAAACCAAAAATTAGGGCAATCGGAGATGTTGAGGTCCAGACCCCACGTTGATTTCACATGAAATGACCCGTTGGCAAAAAACTGAATACAATATATAAATATATATATTTTTTATTAAGAAGATTATTTTTTTTCTTAGCAACATTACAAAAACAGTATTCAAAACATAGAACTCTCTCAAAGGTTTGGATCTATTGAAATCAACTTGTATAGGTTCAGTTTGCGCTAATCTTGCTAAGGCAGTGTGGGGTCTATTTAGCATGAAGCAGATCTGGGATTAAATAGACCCCACACTGCCTTAGCAAGATTAGCGCAAACTGAACCTATAAAAGTTGATTTCAATAGATCCAAAATTATATTCCGGACAAATAATCACCTGGAAGCAATCATAAGGGAGTCTCTAGAAATAATGTCTAAAAAAGAAATAGTCTGTAACGACGTACTATCATATGATATACACGCAGTCTGGAATGAATTAATGCCTCATTGATTACCTTTCCCATCCCACCTTATTTCCAAACCCTTGAAGTGAAATAGTTTATTCCGGGCAAGCACGAAAACACAAAGAGGTAACAACTCAACTCAACAGAATTAGTTTTTCCACTGATGATGACCGGGTTTCGGTTGAAAACGTTTTGGAATTTTTTTAAAAGGACTTTAATGTGCTTTTAAATGTTTTTATGTATGTTTTTACGCACCTTCAAGCAATATATTTACATTTAGTTGTATCTTAATGAATTTTAGTTATTAAACAAGGTGAATTTGCACTGAAATTTTAACTTTTATTAAAATATAGATATCTTCATCAAACTAAGGAAAATACATCTCTGTAAGTTACATTTATTATATTATTTTGTTAATGTTTACCTATTTTTCTAGATTTTTATTTTTTTTACAATATTGTTATTAATATATATTATTAACATATATATTAATATAATATAATAAATGTAATATATGTTATTAATATATCTTAAATTTGTGGACGGGTTGTCTTTCGCCTACAAAACTTCAGAAGCAATTTAACAACTATTTCCTGAGGATGACTATAGAAGTTGGTCGAAACGTTGATGTTTTAAATTTGATTTTAATGTATGTATAAGTTTTAAATTTGACATTTGTATACACCATTTAGTAAATTTGTCATATTTTATACTCACGTCTTTAATGTAGTAATATTGTTATTGTTATTATTAAAATTTGTTTGGGATGAATTATTTTATATTTTGTTGTTAAATAAAAGATTATTTATACAGTGTTTACTTTTTTTTCCCTATTTGATAGTGCTTATGCTATTAAAGTCTGGATTAGTTAAAGTTTATACTGAAACTAAATATAGCAAAATAAGAATGGCTGAACCAGATGTAAATATTATTCTTTTTGACACCGAGTCGGGAATAAACATTAAATCTTGGTTGCAATATTTTGAAAGTTCATGCTCTCAAGATAAAGAAGATTGGGAAGTTAAAAATATATCTAAATATTTAAAGGGAGAGGCATTAAAAGTATATGTAAATGAGTGTTTAGAATGTAATGATTATGAAAAAAATCCTGGAATCGTCTTAGGTCATGAAATAAAAAATGGTACCTTAACTCCTGCTAATACTAACATAGAAGCTATCAAAAATTAAAACAACCCTCAAATGTTAAAGAACTCCAAAGATGCCTAGGATCCATTAATGTCTATCATAAATTTATAAATAAATATGCAAAAAACAGACACCCCCTCAATAAATTACTTTTAAAAAATCAAGTATAATTTCTTAATAATAATTGCAGATTATGCAACCTTTCTTACATATGCTACAAGGTCTCATTTTTTCATTCCACAACTTATGTTTTTCTTGCTTGATTGGAAGCGAGATAGTTACACAACCATCATCAATTCAGATGATCATCCACACTAATGATGGTTGTTTTTCACACACATTTCTTATTTGTTTCTTATTTTATTTTAGATATTTTCTCATGCCTCATTCACTACTCATATGGATAAGATATTAATTATATACTTAAGAAAGTAATTAAATAAATGACGTGATATTTTTTTTTAATTGTACTGCTTGTTATTGCTAAAATTATTGTTGATTATTATTATTAGTTATACTATTTATTATTTGATATTGAGAGAAAATTTCTAATGAAGAATACTAGTGATCGCTGTGATAAACGAGATGAATTATTTGAGGTGATACTTGAAATTAAATATTTATTGAAATTGAATTTTACTTGAGATTGAATATGTTGAGGTATATAAATTTTACTTCTAGAAGTAATAAAATGAATAGAAGTAATAGAAGGAATAGAAGTAATAAAATCAATAGAAGTAACAAAGGTAATAGTGGTAATAATAAAAGTTGATGTTGTTAAAGTGAAAATCTAGTTTTGAAAATGAGTTTAAATATCTATGCAATGATTTTTCTAGACTCACTATATATCTAATAGGAGAATGTAAGTAGGTAGTTGAAAACTAACTACCATATGGCCGACCAGATTATGCTAAACTATGCCATACACTACCAAACAATGTCATGCTATGGTAACTGTGGTAACCATTACATAACAAAGCAGGATATTAAAAAAATCTCTTAAGAATTTTCAGAATTTTTAAATATTGAACTTATGATTATTGTTATTCTTAAGTATTAATATTTTAAATTGTATTCTTATTATTATTGATGCTATTATTATTGTTATTATTATTATTATATTAAATTTGATATTATGAATGGAGTATTGTATTTATTAGTGATATATTAACTCTTATTTATTCAAAACTGAGATTGAGAGTATATTGAAAAAAAATTAATTTGCTAGTATAAAGATAAAGCATTTCAGATGAACATTTAAACTCTGAATATAGACTTTAATAAGTAATTTTGGGGACATTTTTCAAGTAATTCCACAAGTAGACTTAATATTGTAAATTACGCAGTTCATTTCTTTCTTATTTATGAAGTATGTAAGAAGACGTCTTTACTTGAACTATCATTATAAAAGAACTGAGAAAACTTCTGAGTCAAATAATTTATCTGAAAAATGTGCATTTTCAAAAATGAACGTGTATAAGTTAAATACACTTTCAATAAGTCAATTTCGCATTTTATAAATAAGATAAAAATTTTGTTAACTGATTACTCTCAAAATTCACAGTAATTTTCATATTATATGTTTCTATTACAAAACTATCTCTGTAATTTGTAAACAATATTAATATCTTGTCATTGTATTTTTTATTAACAATTCCATAAATTCAAGTTATATGTAATACATTTAAATTTATTCTGACGTTTATAAATTTTAGAAAGTTTATTTTTCTTAGACCTATTCCAAGTCACAAAATTGCAACCCAGGTTTGTGTAACATTTCCCTGCTATGAACTTGCAAGTCACATGACCTACCAGTTCATCCGTCTTTTTGGGTGGAGGGGGGGGGGATATGTAATAAAGAAAACATTTCGCCATTTTTCCTTAATTAATTTATTCAAAATTCATACAATTCTACTTTTTTCGCTTTCTTTTAAACATTTTTTAAATCTAAATATATTTTTATTCCATATCTTTAATCAATACATTCTTTTAATTCTTATTCTAAAAATTTTAATCTGTTAAAAGCTAAACGTATTTGTAAAATCCCTTAATTTATTTCTTCTTTTAAACATTCAATTTTTATTTCTTTAGAACATTTCTAAGTATCCTTTTATATTTTTATTAATATTATCATTCGATATCCCATAAATCATTTCGTTTCGCGCGTCTAACTTGCTCACCTCAAAATTATGCCGTATATAGTAATAAGTTCCACGGCTTTGCAAGCAGCTTATTGGCTATTCTTCAACTGCGTTTCCGAAAATATTCATACGCTCGCTACCTTTAAAACACGGTTACACAGGCTCGGAACACAGAATTTGTACGTTTGTTCACCTGCCAAACAAACCCAAGTCACCTGGAGGAGAAGTTTTTTTCGAATTGGTGTAATTCTCTAATAATTTTAACATCTGTATGCTGTTCTTATGGCATAACACCACTTAGATATGATTCCTGAACTCGCTCTTTAGTGGAATTACCTTTAATTAGTCTAGTGTCAATAAAAGAATTGATACTGATTCATCATCTTGTTATTTCTTCGAAAAACTCATCATGTCTTTCTGAACCATCATCTTGCATTTGGAATCATCGACTGCTAAACATATGTTGTTTACGAGATCCTCGAATGTTAGAATTGATATATTCATTTTGAAATGCCATTCTTTACGTATATAAATATATTTATATGTATATATATATAGCGAGATTTGTTAACGAAAACGTGTGCTTCGATTTAAAATCAATGTAAAGATGTCGCTATACAAATTTAAAATCTTTAAAAAAAATGTTAAAAACACTCCAACATGTTAGAAATTACAAGAAGATTTTTCCGACAAATATGGATATTTGTAATATTGTATATTCTCACAAATTAAATAAAATGTTATGTGTTAAAATGACCTTGGACGAATTTATATTGAAATGAAAAGACAGCTAGTATATCCGTGTATGCAGAACCTTTTAAAAAACATTTTCCTCTTAATTCTTCTACATAGACAGTAGTTTCCAAATTATTGCGTACTTGTACTGTTAACCGTGACTAATGTCACTTTCCCTCCGATAATAACTAAGGAATAAATTCAGAAAAGTAAGTAGAACGATGACAGAACGTCTCGAACGCGAAATGTCTAGCACTTGTCCAGACAATATCGAAAAGAACATGTCTAATTTGAACTTTAGTTCCAGAAATCTGACGATTAAACTTTAGATTAGAAATTAAATGAAATGTTTTCTCATTAGTATAAATAGTGTTTGTGAAAAGTTTATGTTCCAAGTCATCATGTATATATTATATAATACAGTGCGGCTCAAAAGTTTTAGTCAAACACAAATATTTTAATAAAAAGAAAATTGTGCAACGGAATGCTTTTAAATATCCACTGTAGGTAAATACTATAATCAAAAATATACAACTCAAGTTTGAAAAAACGACATCGTTACGAAAATCAGATATTACAAAAAAAAACGATTTTTTGTGATGTCGCAAACGTTTATGCAAAAATGTTATTTTATGCTAATATATCTTTAAACATGATAGGTGGAGGATCGGAGATACTTTTTTCCTAGATTATAAAGTGCATCGTTCACTGTTCGTGTTATCAAAATGCCGAAATCTCTGCAGTTCTCGCCTAAAGAAGTTGTGGAAGTTTGGAAGCTGAAAGCTGGAGGCAAATCCGTTTTACAAATTTCACTTATTTTAAATCAGTCTAATTTATGGTGTTTTGCAACGTGGAAAACAATTAAAAAATGTGTATCGTTCAGGAAGGCAGAGAAAAACCACATTTCGGGAGAACAGAAAAATTAAATGAATGGCTGTAACGGACAATTTGCCTCTTAATTAGATAAAAATGGACTTGGATCAAAATGCTGCTTAACACCGTACGCAGACGAATACTGCTCAGCCAAGCTTTAAAGTCTGGTCACGTGAGTAACAGGTCCGAATATGTCCAGTCTATTCTTCATAATAGGGATCGGGGTAATGAAAGGGAGTATGATATGAGAATCATATATTAATTTTAATCTATCCTATCCTTCATTTAAATTATATTTTCCCCTTCCTTTTTCAAAATTTAATTGAGTTATCTTTAACTACAAACAATAATCCCGCTGTAATTTATACCCTTTCCCTTTTCATTTTCACTTGTGTTCGATCACTAATATCTCACGGCTTTTCGATTAAAAATAGAAAAAGAAAAGAATTAAATCAGCACAGATGCCTTTTCGTATTCTCACTTTCCGAAACCAAGCTTATAACACAATGTGTTCATAACGCATTTTTTGTGGCCACAAGGTCCGTTAAAAATTATGTCTATCTGTGCATACTGCCCAAATGCATCCCCTTATTTGGTAGTGGTAATAACTCAATAACTCACACCCATGTCTAAAAATATATTCTGTTTGTTAAAAGCACATACTGTTTTGTCTGTCGAAATCCGTTCACATGAGAAAGATATTTGTCGGTTATAATCGCCGTGGCGATATTAATTTTTGGAACAAAATTCGTCCTGTCGCCAATAATCTGGTAACCTCGCCCGGCAAATACTATTTGTTATGCGTACCTCTGTCTGAAAGTATTTACGCCTAGACACTCTGTAGCAACCCTATTTTGGCGAGATCCTTGTCAGTGCAATTCCAACTTGTATCGTGGAAACAACACTCACTTCGCCTCCTGTATCCGCATAATAATGACCGTCTAAGAACGGTTTTTCTTGTTCTCCCCTCTTCTGCCCGCAATCATCTTGGCATCGTCATAATGATTTTATAATAAAATGACTTGACGATCATTCTGGAGTTTTTCTATTATACAACGAACCTGTCTCCTTTGGATTTTTATTCGATCGCGAACAACAATAACAAACTATGATCTGATCAGCCAACATCTTTACAGGGAGTCACCCCTGGTTTTGCTTTCGTGGGGGGATGAGTTGATTTCCGATAGTTTCGTATTTACTTGCTCCAAGATTATAAAAATGATTTTTGTTCTTATGCAATAATAGCACATAAAAATTCTAGTTTTCTCTTCGATGAAGGGGATATCTTCAATCTAAAGAAACATGTTATGATAATTTGGATTATTTAATTATCGGATATAAACATGTTAAGTAAATAAATACTATTTTTCACTGTATTTTTTACACATGCCATTGCAATTTATTGTTTTCTCAAATAAATTACTATTTTAAATATTTGTTATTTACAGTTATAGGGCACACTTATGTAATTGTAGGAGAAGTGTAGTTTTAAAATGTTCTTTTATTATTATGATTATTAATATATATATTTTTAATTTTACGTCAAGAATTCCATTTTTTAGTGATTTCCCATGTTCATTTTCCTGCATGAAATAATTTAATAATATGTCGAAAATGTATAACAAAATACTCAATTAATAATAAAAGAAAATTGTTCAAAGAGTACAGAGTCACACTAAAGGATGAAAAATATGTTTCACACTCAAATAGTTTTAAAAAAAATGTTCTCGAATTCAAATTTTATGTTTCGTCAACAAAAATCTTCTCAGGCCTGATTAACAACGGGGCAAATTTCCACAAGTAAAAAGGAATAGAAATTTTTGACTTATTCATGACACTAACTTTACATGAATACGGCATTTAAATAAGACAAAAATTTCCATTAAAATTTACTGGTGGAAGTTTGGCCCGATGGTAATCAGGCCCTGGGTCTTCTACCTTTTCGGAACTAGTGAATAGTCCGTTAAATATTTCGTGCAAGACAGAACAATATAACTTCGTTCCAAAAGTAGTTTCCTCTTGTTTTGACATTTTTTCCAGCGGAATCCCATTTCATGAAGAATTTTACGCAACGATTCTTTTCCTTTTGAAAATTGTATGTTTTCTTTCAACTTAGCTAGCAATTTTGGAACAGTAGGCACTTTTTTATCCTTAGTGTAAAATTCCTGGATAGTTCTTATAATTACATCCAAGTTAAAATTATCCAAGATGACATTCTCTTATGGTTGTTTTCGCGTTTTTCTTTTTAGAAAAAAACGAAATTATTTGCATTATTAACAGCTTCTTTTCGAATTCTTCTTATAGTGCTATTAGAAACACAGGCAATTGCGCTAGCTCTTTTAGTTGCACGTGCTAATGGAATAGTTAGGCAGACTTTATTTACTTCATTATCACATTATTTTACAAAATGGTTTAAAATATTTTTCACTGCACTGCGAAAATGTTTGCCTTGAGGTCTTTTAGATTCTTTTAAATCCATTTTATAGAAGTAGAAACAAGTACAAAATGAATATAAAACACACTTCTTTAGAGAAAATATCAAACAAAATAGGGAGAGAGAAAAATAACGCTCATAGTGCAAGAACAGCCAGTGAAGAAATAACAAGTGGTCAGGCGGGTTAACCGAAAAACGATTTTTTTCTCCTCCTAAACCAATCCTTTCCTCCATTCGGAAGGGTCTATTTTTTTGGCAGCATGCCAAGGTCCGTCTTTTAAAAGTGGTTCAACAGTAACTGAATCCGGATTCATCAAAAAGCAAAAAAATAATTTGTAAGCCTTTTCTGAAACTGTGTCACAAAGAAACAAGTTTTCAATGGGGAAAACAGCACATGTGTTATCGTGGCGAATGAATTAGTCTTATTTTTTCTGATAAAAAAAATTGAATTTGAATGGTCCAGAGGGTTTTCATTCTATTGGCTTGACTTCAAAAAAGAAACGAAGAGCATATTCAGACGGCAATAACCGCGTGGTTCACTAGTGGTATGGGGCGCTTTGGTCCACAATGGACAAACATCTCTTTGATTCTTAAATGACAGACGAAATTCAGAAATGTATCAGGAAACTCTGAGTGAGCATTTGTTGCCGTTTGGTGAAACCCTAGGTGATCCAACTGGAACTTTCAGCAAGACATAGCATCTATGCACACTTCCTGTTGCACAAAAGAATGGATTAGATTTTAAAGAATGTCAGTGTGATAAACTTGCCAGCACTCAGTTCAAATCTCATTCTCATACAGAGCATCTAGGGAAGCATCTAGGGAGCGACTTATCCTCTCACTCGACGTCTATAAGAATGGGAAGCAGTATTACGTAATGCAAGAGCTCAAATCATCGATGGAGAGCCTAATACAGACTCGCACCCGAAACCTTCCGTACTCTTGTGTTATCAATGGAAAATCGAATATTCGATTTAATCAGGTGCTATAGAAACACCAAAGAATACTATAGGACTTTCGTACTTTGTGAAATGTAAGTATTTCTTTTTTGTGCATAAACTTTTGCGACATCACAATTTGGATTTTTTAATAATTCATTATTTTCATTTCAATGATTTTTTCTGATTTCGAAACACGAATTTGTAATCCAATTGTTCAGATAGTGCAGAAATTTTAAAGCATTTCGTTGTATTATTTTCATTTTATAAAAACATTTAGCTTGTGGATAATCTTTTGCGACGTACTGTATAATTATATTATCTATCGGCGTTTTCTTCATGCTCTCCTATGGCTATGTAATTTTATGACTGAATAATTAAATAGAACCAAAAATTTATATAATTTTGTGACTTTTAATGTTTGACTAGATAAGTATGTTGTTAATTCATAGCAAATCCATTCAAATTGTGATAAGTATATATATGGAAAATTTAAACATTTTCCATAAACTGTGATCTTAATATCTGTGTAGCGGAATGCAGTACGAGATTAGCGCATTATAAGAGATTGCTCTAAAGCTCATTATAAGCGTATAAAATAATGTCAGCGCAGTATGTTTCTTTGTAGCTAAAAGCTGTCTTTATGTCATCTTGCTTAGTTATATCACTTCCAGTTGTCTTGTTTGAGAAATATATTAGAGATCTTATTTTATCATGATGTATTCTTTAGATGAAAAAATATTATGGAACCGATTTATTATAATATATTAAGTTGATACATATAAACTGATCTTCAATATTTAAAAAATATATTTCTTAACTCTTAAGAAAATTATTTAGCATTACATAAACAAAACTTAAGTACATTCTAGTAAATTGTCGTTTTTTAAACAGCGATTAAAATAAAATGCCTATAAACTTCGTGTTAATATTTTAGAATTATTTACAGGAGTGTCTTATTCAATAATACATATATACATATACAATATAAATATGCAATTACTGTAACTATTAATAAAACTGATATATAAGTACTAGAAATATTTGTTATGAAAATTGCTGAAAATTTCGAACATGCATTTTAATTTTTTCTAAATATATCCAGAACTTAGATTCTACAAGAAACAAAATCACTATTTCTAACGTATGGAATTATTATTATTATTATTATTATTATTATTATTTTACTAGCTGAAAAATTGGTACATCTTGTTTATTACAATATTACTAAAAACTATTCACATCCAATTGCAAATTTAAAATATTTTTACAATATTTAATTGGTAGAAAGTTAGCTCAATAATATTATTAATAAATATTTTAGTAAAATACATGGACTTTTTTTTTCGGTTATTATTTTGGATGATCTTTCTAAAGTTTTGTTTTACAAAACATAATTGACAAAACATTTAAATATTACATCCAGCAGTTACACAAGATTAAGCCAAATAAATAAAAATTAAATCAATCAAATATATTTGATTTGAGTAGTTTACTAAGTTCAAGGAAATCTACACACTTTGTTGTTTTAAAATTAAACGAATATAAATTCAAAAAAAATCTAAATATTTAAGATTATGAAGTTGTAAACGAGAGGTAAATGCAGACATAAACAAGAACGAAAAATCATGCGTCAAGCATAGATTATGTAACACTTTCCAACGCTTCCAAAATAATTTTACAAATCATTACCGTTTAATAAGCAGAAAGATAACATCTAAGTAAACAATTTGGAAAACGCATAACATAATTAAAAACATAATTTCAGGAATTTCCAACGTATACAATATTCGGAAAAATATCCGAATACTTTTATTCAGCCCTGTATATGATCTATAGATTTGTATATATACTACATAGGATGCTAAATTTTAGTTCAGTTAAGAAACGCGTAGCACAGTTTAAAATTCTCCTTCTGGAGTTTCTGTCAATAAACGGAAATGTGTTCGCGAACTTTTGTATTTCCCTGTATATGATCTACAGAATTTATACAGACCACGTAATAAACAAAAAGTGAGTTAAATTTAAAATCGCGTTCAGTAACTTAAAACGCACTTCCAGGAATTATTGTTAACAGACAGTAGAGAATTCTTTTGTGTGTCCCTGTAAATGAACGATGACTGCTATACGCACAGTATTCTGTAGTAAGCCTCTTGTAATGCACCTTAGTGATATATATAAATTTCAATGCGTTTTAAATAGTGAAGCATTTAAATAAACCGCAGACGATTTTTCTCCATAGATGTAATGTAATGGAATTCTTTTGACTGTCCCTGTAAATTAACTATAAGTGCTATCCACACCCTATTCCATATTAAGCTTCTTGTAATACATGTTAGTGATATATATCAATTACAATGTGTTTGAAATTGTGTAACATCATTAAAATAAACCGCAAATGATTTTCCCCCATAGACCGTCATGTAACGGAATTCTTTTGAGTGTCCCTGTAAAAAAACTATAAGTGCTACACACTTCAGTTGAAATAGGGAACGTGCTATAGATAACGACAATAACATATAAAAATTGCAAGGCAATCCGAGCATATTTACGGGAGTTAGAGCACGGACAGACGGCAGACGGCCAGACGGCTGACGGCCAGACAAACCGAAGTCATAAAAACTTTTCAACTAGGTTGGAAAGTGTTAAAAAGAACAGCATGTAAATCAGCATGGTAAACATCGTTGTTATCTTAGATACCTCCGTAAACAACGCATGAGTAAATTAGCTTTAAAGTGATTTAAAAATCATGAACAAGTACCTTCATTCAATGTCATGACGCATTTCAGCTGTTATTCCTTTAACCCATTAAGAGCTAGTGGTAACATATGGTCCCGGAATAGTTTTCAACATTTTGTTGTTTGAATACCAGTATTGTTAAGAGAAATATTATATTTATTTGATGACAGAAACTCCTTGATAAAAGGAGACAAAAGTTGTTATTCTCAAAAATTGGTATGCAATGTAATTTTTGCATTTTAATGATAAAATAATTCCTTGGGGTTAAATAATGGGTTAAATGCTAGGGCAATAAAACATTAGTTCGAACTTATTGCATGCGTCGAACTTTTTTGTTGTGTGTGTATGTATGTCTGCGGGATTTAATAAGATATCTGAAACAAATTCAGAGTTTGCGAGAAATGCACAGTAGAGCGTAAATTTAATATAAACCATTTTTAAATACATTTAGTAAAAGGTCTCTTAATTATTTATAAGTTACACTAAAATAATAAAACTTCACTTGCACTATTTTCACGAGATTTAGGCGGAGAAAGAAAGTTCAATTCCATCGAAATGAACGGCAAATCTTTTTTCTACATTTAACTTATATTTACTTTAATAAATAATGTACTCTAATATATTTTTATTATTTTTTTTGTAAATATTAAGATTAAAAAAGGAACTGAACACAATTTTCTTAATTTGCTGGAATTTTTGCTGCTTTCTTTAATTAATAAAGGACAACAGAAATCTATAATTTTCAATTTTAAATATAGATAAATATTATTTTTATATTTCAAATGCATGCACATGCACACCCTATCTAAAAAAATAATAATTTGAGTTGTAAAGTGAAACATTAGAACAAATCTTATCTATAATATGTATGATTTAGGGAAAACTTTATTGTAAAAGTGGCATGATGATTAATTATTATTTCGCACAAGTGTGGCTGTCAAATGAGTTGAATAATTAAATAGAAAATCATTGGTGTCACTTCCAGATTCATGTAATTGATAATGTTGATAATATTTAACATTGAAGCGTTATTAATATTGGAACGACATTTTGAATATTCTGTCTTTAACACTATTTAGAGAGTGAGTTCCCATAATATCAGTAAACAGTGACATATGCTAAGTAAAATCCTTAGAAAAATAAACTGTGCATTTTTAATTCAATTTAAGTTTTGGAATTAAAAATACACTGATGCCTACATACATAAATACACGCATAAAAACATGCATTTAAAAATGTAAAGGAACAAAGAAAATTCTATCGATAAGAAGATAAATACATTTTATACAACCGAAAGATTTTAAAATAAAATTTTATTTTTACTAAGACATAACCAAAAAAAATTCGGTCTATATTTATTTGTAAATGTTTAATTCTTTTTAATTGGTTTTAAAAATGAAATATACACGATATATAGCTGGACGTCAACGAAAATATTTCATGTTAACAATATTACATCATTTAAAATTCAACATAACAAGATAATAAACAAGAACGAAAAATCATGCGTCAAGCATAGATTATGTAACACTTTCCAACGCTTCCAAAATAATTTTACAAATCATTACCGTTTAATAAGCTGAAAGATAACATCTAAGTAAACAATTTGGAAAAGGCATAACATATTTAAAAACATAATTTCAGGAATTTCCAACATATACAATATTCGGAAAAATATCAAAATACTTTTATTTAGCCCTGTCTATGATCTACAAATTTGTATATATACTACATAGGATGATAAATTTTAGTTCAGTTAGGAAACGCATAGCACAGTTTTAAATTCTCCTTCTGGAGTTTCTGTCAATAAACGGAAATGTGTTCGCGAACTTTTGTGCTGCCCTGTATATGATCTACAGAAATTATACACACCACGTAATAGACAAAAAGTGAGTTAAATTTAAAATCGCGTTTAGTAATTTAAAACGCACTTCCAGGAATTATTGTTAACGGACAGTAGATAATTCTTTTGTGTGTCCCTGTAAATGAACGTGGACTGCTATACACACAATATTCTGTAGTAAGCCTCTTGTAATGCACCTTAGTGATATATATAAATTTCAATGCGTTTAAAATAGTGAAACATTATTTAAATAAACCGCAGGCGATTTTTCCCAATATACCGTAATGTAACGGAATTCTTTTGAGTGTCCCTGTAAAAGAAACTATAAGTGCTACACACTTCCGTTGAAACAGGGAATATGCTATAGATAACGACAATAACATATCAAAATTGCAGAGCAATTCGAGCATATTTACGGGAGTTAGAGCACGGACAGGCTGCCAGACGGCCATACGGCAGACAAACCGAAGTCATAACCACTTTTCAACTAGGTTGGAAAGTGTTAATAATCTCCTTAAAATTTAGAAAAACATATGATATTTTAATAAATATCGTCTGAGGGATTATATACGCTATCAACGGAATAATAATTCTTATTTTGATATGCACTGAAATAAAATAACTCTATTTAAAAGAATAATAATAATAATTTAAAAAAAAACTGCTTTAATATATCCTCATTGAATTATTCATTAAATCGGTAAATCAAATTCCGTCTGAATATATTTTATGCGCTCTGAAATTAAGAACATTTCAGGTACTAATTATGTTATCTTTTCTACAATAGGATGATATTCCATGAAAAAAAGTTTATAATAACTTTACGATGATGAACTTTTTATTATTTAAAAGATTTTACTTTGCCTACAATGGTAACTAAAATCTTCTTCATTAGATAAATTATTTAGTTTATGGTATAAATGAATTATGAGTGTAACATTATGAGCATAAAAAACATAGAAATAAAATTTTATTCAGTATTTCAAATTTGCAAGAATTTTTATGTCTTCATTCAGAGTTTTATGTCTTCAAATTAACTAAAACTATATTTCTAGTTTTTATATTGAAAACAATTTTCTTTACTTGTTATAGTCAAAATTAATTTTAATTATCATTAAATAAATATACAATATCGTACAAGCAATTTTTTTTTGTTCTATTCGAAACATTCTTGGGATAACAAATGAATTTCTTCGATAACTCTTACAAAAAAATAAAAAAATAAAAATAAAAATAATATTAAACTATGCCGTATTTATTTATTAAGTTCAAACGGTATTTCGCTTTTTTTCGCGCATTTGTATTTTAGACAGGTTAAGTTGGGATTATATACATAACTGATTTATACATAAAAAATAAGATTCTTCTAAAAAAGTTACTTTTCTGAATATGATTATTTTTTACTCAAATTTTCTTTAAAATTCATTAATCGACATTAACAACTTTTGATATTATGTATGCATAACTACATAGATAACTATATATAATATATATATATGTGTGTGTGTGTGTGTGTGTGTATGTGTTTATGTATATACAATCATAAAACAAATTGAGAAAGACGACAGCAATACACTAAAAACATCCTATTTGATTAGAAATGTAAGTGCGATACAAAAAATATACATATATTCATTTTCGTATACGGAATACCGTATATACTCGCGTATAAGTCGACTCCCTAACTTTTAAATGCAAATTCTGCAAAAAAAAAAAAAAAAAAAAAACGCGTTTAAGTTGACCCCATAATTTTGTCAGTATTAGAAGTTTTTTTGTTGTTGTTTTTATTGACTCGCGTATAAGTCGATTCCGCCAATTTGCTTGCCGAAAATTGTCAGAAATTCCTCGACTTATACGCGAGTATATACGGTAGTGACTTTTGATTTAGAAATATTACCCACACATATTGTATATTGTATAAACATTATATTTAATTTATATAATTCCAACATATGGAATATATTGAAATAAAATTCAATCACACATGTTTGTCGATTGCAACGGTAAATGAATTGTCATATAAGGATTTTATCAAATCACTTTTCAGAGTTACCGTAAATTCCGGTCTATAATCCGCGGATCAAACAATTCTGATTCAACCCAGAAATTTTATTTTATAAAATGTAACTTTCTAGATTACTGTAAATATTTGATTCCAATTATTGAATAAAATTTCTGGGTTGAAATAGATTTATTTGATCCGCGGATTATAGGCCGGAAATTACGGTAACAATACAGTGTAAATTAACCAGACAAATCAGACTAAACGTTTTAATTCTGTTATACGTTGCTCTGAAAACTAATTTGGTTAAATAAAATTTCATTGCACATGTTTCATATAATAATTGACTCTGCATTTAGAAATATTACCCACACATATTGTATATTGTATAAACATTATATTGAATTTATATAATTACAACATATAGAATATATTGAAATGAAATTCAATCACACATGTTCGTCGATTGCAACGATAAATGAATTGTCATATATGGATTTTATTAATTCACTTTTCAGAGTTAACAATACAGTGTAAATTAACTAGACAAATCAGATTAAACGTTTTAATTCTGTTATACGTTGCTCTGAAAACTAATTTCGTCAAATAAAATTTCATTGCGCATGTTTCATGTAATAATTGTTGCAGGAGTCTACATTATACATAAATATTTTAAAATGAACTTTTTTTTCATTAGGCATGTATCATCATTTTTCTGCATAATAATGCCATGCTACAAATTGCTTAGTAAGGTGCATTATCATAAACACATTTTTAAAATAAAATGCCTTTCTGAAGATTTAAAAGCATCTATAGATAATATCAACAAGTCGTAGTTTTTTACTAAAAATATTAAAAATTAAAATATAGCTCTTCTAAATTTAACAATGGTCATATCATTACTCCCTATTTAATAAGCGCTTCGCAACCTGGTTTTTGGTACAAAAGGTCATTTTTTCTTTGTTTTTCAAAAGAAATGACATCATGTTTTCACATATATGTATAAAATAACAAAGTATATTTTATGACAATTTTATTTATATATTTGTATACTTTACTCTGCGTTTTTACGTCACGGAACACATTTTTTTACTCTACGATGTTCAGAAAAAGAACTCTTAAAACATTTTGCAGCAAAAATTTTATTATTTCAAGAAATGGTTTAGAAAATAAAAATTATTGAATTTAACAGTTTATATTTTGTATACAAGTGGAAACATTTTTCCATTTTCAATCACACGCACATTTAAATATATATATATATATATATATATATATATATATTTATGTAATGCATTTAATATATTAAATTCACATTTTCTTATTTCTGCTTATTCTACGGCACTTTGAGATTTCTTTTCATGTTTTCTATGTTGTGGAATTTACTGCAATACTATATAATGAAATCATATGAAAAAATGATCACCTATATTTAAGTATTTTAAATGGAACTGAATGAAATGTTCGACAGGAAATGTAAGTGTTTTTAATTCATTATTCATAGCACGCGTTCAATCTTTAAAGAGTTTTCTTTTCCAGAACATTTTGCTGTTTTCAGATATAATTTAATGAGGGTTTTTTCTGATACCAATGTCAATAAAAAAACAGTTTTTCCCTTTTTTTTTTAAATTTCAAAATCAATATATACATAAATGTGAGTCTATAGTTTTTTAATGTAAACAAATAATAAATTCAGCAAAATAATGTGTGTATAAGTTACAAGAAAAAGAAAAATTACTTGTTAGCGTGCTATATTTTCAGAAAAAATTGGAATGTATTATAATTGCTTGAAATTCCTTTCTAACCCTTCTATCAATAACCACAATTTGTCCTCGTCTCCAATGACCGGGGTACCCGAGTATCTGCTGTGATATTAACATCCGAAATTTTTCAACCTCACCCCCACATAACAAAAAATCATGATTACTCTACGGTGTTACTTGAATACACATAGAATAGAAGAGTTCTATTTATTTGCTCGGGCCCTCCCCTTAATATTATTAGTTACGGATTTTATTTTTAAATTTTTTCATCGTTACCATTGGATGGAGCTGATTTTAATAAATATAACAAAGGATGTCAATTATCATTTACTAGACAGCGTACAACCAAATTACAGCGTACAACCAGCGTGGATCCAAATTCAAGAGAGAGGATTGAACCCGGAACACTTGGTATAACGCACGAATGCTCTATCAATTGAGTTATCCAGACGACATCTAGTCTAGCATTTCTCACTCATATATGTTGGCAAGGTTTCAACTTTGCAGGACAAGATGGAAAATCAATAATGAGCACACATCTTCAGTGGCATACATGAGACGAATTAAATCCCAGTATCGGTGATTATATTAATCTAATTAAATTTTTCAGCAGAGCTAAAATTGCTCTTGAAATTAATAAATATAACAAAATATCTTAATTATCACTTATTACACAGCGTACAAACAACAGAGTGAGAAATGCTAGCCTGGATGTCGTCCGGATAGCTCAAAAGGTAGAGCATTGGTGCGTGATACCAAGGGTTCCGGGTTCGATACGCGGTCTGCACATTTTTTCTCTATGATGGTTGTACGCTGTGTAGTAAATGATAATTAAAATTCTTTGTTACAGTCATTAATTTCCAGAGTAATTTCATCTCGCCTGAATGCAGAAATCTTTGTTTAAGATTTTGAATAATCAAAACGTACGTTTATATTCATATACTACAAGTGATTGTTTCAATTTGGTTTGTTTTATGCCTTTGAAAAATAAATTCATATCGGATTATTATTTTTTTGTGGGATGGAGCGAATTTTCCGAAGACCCGTAAACCGTAAAATTCCAAAATACTAACAGCCTCCAGTTATAAGGTTTACACAGGAAACACAGGTGCATACCGTGAAATAAACCAAGTTGAAATAAGTGTGAAAGACTTGGCCGCTTCCTTCAACGATTCCGGCCGAAACATTACCATGGACAACTTTTGAAGTGAAAACTTCTTTAGGCGCGTTGGACATTTTTTGAGATGGGAAAAAATCATTGAACTCGCGACACTCTTACTGACACCTCTGTATATTTGAAGTGAAAACTTCTTTAGGAGCGTTGGGAATTTTTTGAGATGGGAAAAAATCATTGAACTCTCGACACTGACACTGTAACCGACACTGTTACCGACACCTCTGTATATTTGAAGTGAAAACTTCTTTACGAGCGTTGGGCATTTTTTGAGATGCGAAAAAATCATTGAACTCGCGACACTGGTACTGTAACCGACACCTCTGTATATAAGTATGTACATGTATTGTGCATAGTTCGGAATCAGGTAGACGGGGCGGGCGCTTCGCGCGCCCCATGCTTGCCTGTGCGCTATTGTTTTTTATGAAAATTATTTATATATTATATTTAATATATATTTATATATTATTTTTATGTAAATTAAACAGTAGTATTATATTATATTATATTATATTATATAATTAAATATATAATATATTAAATATTTATATAATTATATATATATATATATATATATATATATTAATATATAATTATATAAATATTTAACATATTATATATTTAACTATATAATATAATATAATATAATATAATATAATACTACTGTTTAATTTACATAAAAATAATATATAAATATATATTAAATATAATATATAAATAATTTTCATAAAAAACAATAGCGCACAGGCAAGCATGGGGCGCGCGAAGCTCCCGCCCCGTCCTACCTGATACCGAACTATACACAATACATGTACATACTTATATACAGAGGTGTCGGTTACAGTAACAGTGTCGCGAGTTCAATGGCTCTTTATATATATATATATATATGTTAGAGATTGTGACGGTGTCTCAAGAGGATTATACTAGGTTAACTAAATCTACTAAAGAGCTTCAGAGTAAATTTATAATGACATATGTCGATAAAGCTAACACAAGTTATGCATTAATCTGTAAAAAAATTATGGTGAAATATTAAATGAAAGTTATAATAACAGCGATAACTATGAGCTATTGAAATTGAAAATTTCAGTGATGGAAAACAGGGTTAAGGCACTATATAAAAAAGTTAAGTTGAAGCAGAAAAGTCAACGTTTCCCATATCTTGTTATAGTGCCAAAGTTTCACAAAAAAACAGTGAAATTTAGAATTGTAACTGGTGGGTATGGTTCATACCTAGAGTCTGCTAATAAGAAATTGTTGGAAGTTTTGAGTAGTGTGTTTGATAGAGTGTTGAGTACGGAGTCCACATTTATTATAAAGAACAGTTACATTTTATTAGATAAATTGAAAAACATCAAAACATAAAGAGTTTGTATATGATTTTGCAGACCTATACAGTACCATTAACTTACTGAATTTAAAAGACAAGGTTATAGATTTTTATAACAAAAACAGCAATATAGATAGCGCTAAAGATTGGTTTATTAACTTGTTTCAGTTGGTAGTGCAAGAGAATTACTGGTATGATGGGAGTAGAGTATTTAAACCGATTCGTAGAATACCAATGAGGGGGAGTTTCAGTTAAATTTTAGCTGACATGTACTTACATATATATGAGAATAACAATATTTTAAATTCATGGAGTGGATTAACATGGCATTGATGCAGGGTTACCCTGTGAACTTTGTACGGAGAAATATGATTAATTTTATAGGTAGAAGTAAATATAGAATTGAACTGAATTCATTTTTGAATGCTAAGTGTGGTCTAGATCAGTTGTTCGATGAGTTCAGATAGGGTTGGTTACTGCTGTGTGTAGCTTAGTGTTTTGGTTGATAGTTTGAATTAATTTGGTCTCGGCAGGAGAAGGGGGACGTTGCTTGCGTGGAAAACAGTTTTAACCCTGCAGTGCATGTCGTTAGCCATGCCCTCCTGCCTTCAGGTTTAATTTTCCTGGTATTGGTTTTTCGTTAGTATTTTGTGTTTGGTTATAATTGTATTATAGTTTTAATTGGTTATATTTTAGTGTTCAGTTGATATAATGTTATTTGTTTTTGGCTATATAATGTGGTTAGTGTAAATTTATAATTGTATTTTAGGATATATATATATATATATATATATTATAATATATATATGTCGTACAAAATTTTAGAAGTAGGAATCTGGATAAATAAAGATGACGACAAAATCTATTTATGACAAAAACAAACATGATATAAGGAAAGAGCTCATCAGTAGTGATATTAGACATAATATCAATTTGAATACTTCGAAAAATCTAAATATTTGTAAAGAAATAGAAAAATCAATATTTAATTGTGATAGTAATCGAAGGGAAAATGACATTAAGGGATTTATATTTAATATAAAAAATAAATTGATACCGGAGACTTTAACAACTTTACAATCTAGCACAAGAAATGTTAATAACGATTTGGGCTTGGATTTATTGCGGTATAGAATCAAGAAACAGGATCTACAGAGATATTGTAATTTAAAGAACTATCAGAAAAGTACTCAAGAAAAGATGTATTTTATATTGGATTATGTGGGGAATTGCTATAAAGGAGTTAATTTTGGTAAATATTTAAACAAGTACAATGATCTACTACAAGTGAGTAAAGTAAAAATAAGTAAGGCATTTAAATATGATAAGCCTTTAGACCGTGTTATGTTTAATTATAATGAATATGCAAAAGACCTAAAGGGTGGTATTGATGAAAGTACATGCAGCTGCAATGATGGAGAATTTATTGAAGTGAAAACTTCTTTAGGCGCGTTGGGCATTTTTTGAGATGGGAAAAAAACCATTGAACTCGCGACACTGTTACTGTAACCGACACTGTTACCGACACCTCTGTATATTTGAAGGTAAAATTTGTATAGGCGCGTTGTACATTTTTTGAGATGGGAAAAAGCCATTGAACTCCCGACACTGTTACTGTAACCAACACCTCTGTATATAAGTATGTACATGTATTGTGTATAGTTCGGTATGAGGTAGGGCGGGGCGGGCGCGTCACATGCTTGCCTGTGGGCTATTGTTTTTTATGAAAATTATTTATATATTATATTTAATATATATATATTATATATTATTTATATATTATATTATATATAGATATATATTTAATATATATATATTATATATTATTTATATATTATATTATATATATATAATATATACCTTATATATATATATATATATTGAAATTCATGTTTTCACTTCTGCCGGCACTCCCGGAGTGCTTGTGGTTTTTTTCTTTTCTTTTCTTTCTTTAGCCAAGTATTTATTATCTTCAAAACTTACAATGGTTGGCTATTTGAAAAGACACAAACGTTATATTCCAAAAGAAATGATACCATGCAAAGTTTTACCCACAGAATTTTGATTTCATGATAACTTAAGTATTTGTTCGTATGTTCTAAAAAGAAAAAAAAACTGCCATTTAATGTGTGTTATACATCATGATACAACATTTAAGGGACCGAAAGAGAAACCGGAAATGATTCACTTTTATAATAAAACGAAATCTGGAGTGGACGTTATAGATAAGTTATTGAGGCGATATACAAAACATAGGTATACAAGAAGATTACCACTGGCATTATTTTTCAATATAGTGGATGTAGTAGCACTTGCCGCTCACATTACACATACAGCAAATAATGATATAGATAGCTATAAAACAGACAATATTCGCCTGTTTTGTGAGAATTAGGTGAGAGCTTGGACTTTTCATCAATTAAATATCGATCGCAAAATGTACAGGCTATGAGACATTTTTCTAATAAATCGGGAGTTCAAAATATAATGAAAAGATTTTTGGAAGTATTTGAAGTTCCCACTGGTTCAGAACACAGCCCAAACACCATAAAGCGAGATGAAACAGGAAGGATAAATGTAGTTGTTGTTTGCTAGATGCGCTTGTTAGAGCCTCAAAAACTGCGCAAAAAATCAGAAAATCATGTGAAAAATGTGGAAAGCCATTATGTGATGTACGTTCGTACACTTTTTTACTTTTGTACAGCTTGTCCGAAAATATCACGTAAATAAAATATTTTTTGCATTAAACATATGTATAACTCTTATTTTCAACTTAATTTCAAGTTTTGTTCATCCAAATCTAGATAATTTATCAATTTCTGTTTTTTTTTTCTCAGAAAATTCTCATAAGTACCCAGGTACCCTGGTCATTGATGAAAGGCATAAAAATGTTTAATATGCCAAAATAATAATAAAAATATTTCCAAAATTTATAGTCTAATAGACAGTGAATACTACAAATATTGGGGAACTAAATTCACTTTAGATTCTTTTGATATTAACATCCTGAAATCAGGATGAAAAGAGCATATAGATACCCGGGTAGCCGGTCAATGACATAAAGGTTAAAATGATAAACCAACAGTTACAAATAGAAATATCTGCAGCTTTCAGTACCTATTTTTTATTGGCGGTTAACATTTTGTCTTTAAAAATGGAAAGAAATTAATTTGTTGGATTTTATTTGAGTTTAACTTTTGTTTATTTAGAAACACTGGCAATCACCTACAGGAACACTAAGAATTATAAAAACTCATTTTAAACATCGTAATATGAGGTTATGTAATATAAGCAACCTTTTTAGTTAACACGAATATAGTTTTAATTGTAATAATTGTGAATTAGTCTAAACATTACTAGAGACTGAAATATTACCAATTAATCTACAAAAATATATTTAATACCTTGAATTGTTTTATATATAAAAAAAAACAATTTAACCAGTTTAATTAATCTTAATATTCTAATATATCAAAGGAAAAATTAAAAGAAACACTGATGTCTGTTGGTTTTATATTTAATTGATATTTTTAAAATCATTTTTAAAGCCAACCATCCCTTTAAAACTGTTCGATTAAATTAATCTTTCGCCTCGAGATGTGAGGCTGATTTTCAAGATTTTTGTATTTTAAGCTAGACTATGCACAAGACAAATTTTGCTCATATTAAAGACCATTCCCTGATCTTAATTGTCAATAAATAAGTTAAATACCCCTTTGAATAATATTTGTAAGCATGACTTAAAACATGCCGGGTGCATTCAAATTTTCATCAGCACATTTAAAATTATATGTAGAATATTAAGTAGATCTTCAAAACTAATAGTTTAAACAATATCTGTGGGGCAAAGTTAACACAGGACGCCCTGTATAATCTATAATACTTATAAAGTTAAACATAAAAACTGGTCAAAAACTTTAAAATAGATTATAAGCTAACATAACGAGGAGAAGTAAACAAACAAAATACTTCCAAGCAAAAAACGTAAATAAAAGAGCCTTTAAGAAAAGATATTTCTGAAATGAAGATTTCTACATACTTTTCCAGAACTTATCTAATATTAAAGGAAATGACCCAACTTTCCTGCAACCGAACTTTTCTGCTTTCACTTAATGTTTTTGCTTTCAGAATGATGAGCATAATGAGTACATTTGTTTGTGACATTATGATGCTACATACCTAGATTCATTGTTAGTAGTTTCTTTCTGCAGTGGAATAATGTATAGCCATAATACTAAACTGACTTTTTTCCTGTGATGGAGAAATGAGATTTTTTTTCTGCACAAAAGAATAAACATTTTATAAACAAGCGATACAAAAGTGAAATTCTTAGTATGTCGATGTAATCTAATTGTATTTAATTTAATGGTGACTGGTACAGCTTAGAAACATTTATCTTTGTTTAAAGAAAAATATTATTTTGCATTTTGTTCGCTTGACGTAGTCCCAGATATTTTTTTTATATATAAATTATTCGCTTACACCAGTGTAATCTAAGAAACCATTAAAAATATTTTTTTAATTATAATGATGTAAATGGTTATACAAATAGTAAAAATACCTACGATGACAATTAAAAAAATACTCATTTTGAATAAAATTTTAGATAATATTTTCTGGTTTCTTTTGCATACACAATGCTAATTATAAGTTTAATTGATCTATATCAATTTGTTTGACTTATTTATCCGAAAAGACGTAAATAATTCTTTATCGAAATGTCTCTCATTCCTCGATTTCACATTAATCATCCTACATTTATTTAAATCTGAAGTAATTTGAAATATGAAACGGGATATCCCTATAAAGTTGATTCATAAAAGGATAAAGTTGTTGAATTTGTAGATGGAAAATTAAATTATGAAATATTTTGATTGTTATTCCTATTGAAGATAAATGGAAAATGTTGTTTATGAAAGTGAAAGTACTATCAAGATGAAATGCAAATAAAATTTGAAAATTTAAACAACAAATGCTTTAGCATTTGCTCTATAAAGTTGTGATCTTCTTGCTTTGAGAGTCATTTTAATTACCATATTAATTTTACATATTGACTACAGTTAAATATTGTTAAAAAATGAGTTCCATTTATATTTACACACACACACACACACACACACACAGACACACATATATACAGTATGCTCACTAAAGTCCCTTGCCACCCTCTTAACTTCGGAAAGGCTGCTGCTATATTCATAAAATATAGCAGCTTTATATTAGGTATATTCTAGGTATAGTAAAGGCGTTATATTAGGCATATTCTAGGTATAGTAAAGTAGCCATCCGCTACTCAATGAAACTGCCTATGGCTCCACCTAGTAGAATGTTGTGGAGTTAGCATTCGTATCTCGAAAACGGAAAGAGTTAGATAAAAAAAGTGATTTGCAAAGTTGAAGAGCATCATCGATTTAGTACGAAAAGACACCTTATGGACATCAATGCGAAGAATAGAATGGTTAAAATGAGCATTTGTTTTTTCGTGATTTCGTACACTGTGACGTGACAAATGCATCTTAGAAAGAAAACGAAAACTAGTTATAATAATATACCTTTATTTTAGATGTTCAAACTTCTCACCGTCAGCTGCAATGCATATTTGGATCCTTGTTTGAATTTCACGTTCCACACGTTGGAGCACAGATGGAGACACGTTGGCACAAGCGTCCGTAATGCGTCGTTTAAGGTCCTGCAATATTTGTGGAGGGGTCGCATACACGTGCTGTTTCATAACTGGTTATTTCTTTTTTTCTAAGATCGTTTTGTCACGTCACAGTGTAGGAAATCCCGAAAAAACAAATGCGCGTTTTAACCGTTCTATTCTTTGCATTAATGTCCACAACGTCATTTTTTGTACTAAATCCATGATGCTCTACAACTTTGTAAATCACTTGTTTTCCCTATCTCTTCCCGTTTTCGAGAGGAATGCTTACTCCACGTTTTCCACCAGGTGGCGATGTAGGCGGTTTCATTCAGTAGCGCTTGGCTACTGTACTATAAATAGACACCACTTTTATGAATATAGCAGCAGCTATATTCATAATCATCAGCAGCCTTTCCGAAATTAAGAGGCTGGTAAGGGACTTTAGTGGACATAAGGTATATATGCTACTCAATGAAACCACCTACGGCGCCACCTGGTGGTGTGCTGCGGAGTTAGAATTACTATCTCGAAAACGGAAAGAGATAGAGAAAAAAAGTGAGGTACAAAGTTGTAGAGCATCATCGATTTAGTACAAAATGATACTTTGTGGGCATTAATGCGAAGAATAGAACGGTTAAAACGGGCATTTGTTTTTTCAAGATTTCCTACACTGTGACGTGACAAAACGATTGTAAAAAGAAAAAAACAAGTTATAATAATATACCTTTATTTTAGGTGTTCAAACTTACCACCGTCAGCTGCAATGCATATTTGGATCCTTGTTTGAATTTCACGTTGCACACGTTGGAGCATAAAAGGTGACACGTTCGCCCAAGCGTCTGCAATGCGTCGTGTAAGGTCCTGCAATGTTTGTGGAAGAATAGCATACACCTGTTGTTTCATAACTGGTTGTTTCTTTCTTTATAAGAT
Organism: Maratus michaelseni; assembly: GCA_963931845.1. NCBI lineage: Eukaryota > Metazoa > Arthropoda > Arachnida > Araneae > Salticidae > Maratus > Maratus michaelseni. The sequence continues at coordinate 193,721,744 of OZ007593.1, read as the reverse complement.
CGTTTTGTCACGTCACAGTGTAGGAAATCACGAAAAAACAAATACGCGTTTTAACCGTTCCATTCTTCGCATTAATGTCCACAATGTGTTTTTTGTACTAAATCGATGATTCTTTAAAACTTTGTAAATCACTTGTTTTCCCTATCTCTCTCCGTTTTCGAGATAGGAATGCTAACCACGCAGTTTTCCACCAGGTGGCACCGTAGGCTGTTTCATTCAGAAATGCATGTCTACTTTACTATACCTAGACGCCACTTTTATGAATATAGCAGCAGCCGTCCCGAAGTTAAGAGGGTGGCAAGGGACTTTAGTGGGCAGGGCTTACTGTATATATAATATTTTAAATAATTTAACCTGTCTGCAGATTATTCTAAATTTTATTCTCTTTAATATTTATTATTTCATTTTACAATACAATATTCTTTTTTTTTCCTTTTTCCCCTCTCAAAATGTAATTGATTTACGTGTATTTAATTCATTTGGCTGTGAGATAGTTATTCTTCCCTCTTCAACATCTCTTTTCTAAATATTCTCTTTTAATTTTTCCTTTTAATTTTATCTTCGGTTTGTATCTAAGAATTTTCATTGTTTGTTAAAATATTCTGTGATATTCTGGAAAGTTTTTTCGCGGCTTTTTGTACATGTTTACTTCTTCTTTCTTTTTTGTTTCTTTGCGCTCGAGGTTTTAAATATTTTTACACCAGCTTGAATTTAGTTATTTTCTGTTGATTTTTGCAATGTGAAAATATTTAGCATCAATGAAAGAGTGAAATATACGAAAATTCCTTTGAAGTTTTTCCTCTATTCATTATTTGATAATACAATGGGAAAGTTATCAATTAATTCAATTTAATGCAGGATCAGACGACCTGAGAATGCTTGATCGTGATGGAGTATACTTCTAAATAAATGTGATTTTTCATAACTGATTGTGATTATTGTGTTCTTATTTGAACTCTCAAGATTTAAGATATCTACTTCACCACGATGACTGATTGAGTGTGCTTTGATTGCGACCTCACTACGAATAATAAATAAATATATCACAATGTTTAAGAGCGTAGCGTTTATCACAACTCATCACCACTGTATCTTAATCAAAGCTTGAGATATTGTAAAGAAGTCATGAAATTTTACAATCAAATATATATGTTTATATATACAGAGAGAGAGTTGCAGAGAAAGAGACTATTGAGAGAGAGACTGAGAGAGAGAGAAAGAGACAGGCCTGATAGATATAGGTATAGCTAGATAAATAGAAAACTAAAATTTTTATTTTGATATAGGTAGAGCCTTTAAAATCGAAGATTTATTCTTTATCGTATAGATTTCAGGAAATTCTACCTTAGTGCTATTGGATATACATGGTGATTAAAATTCTGCTAATATCAACCATCAACTACCGTATCGTTCAAGCAAGCTAGATAAATTCCTTCACGCAATTATCATAATGTATTCTGTAGTGAATGAGGTGAATATCAATTATCTGTGACAATTACAGTTACAGCAAAAATATGTAACAATTTCAAACGGCCACACATTTCATTGTAAAAAACTTTGCATATTAAGAAACAATAAAAGGCGTTTATGTGGTGTCCACAATACTGAAAATGACGACGTAATAGAACGTTAATGGAGAATAGTTAGAACTAAACATACGTCGCATGGGCATCTTTGTAAATATTTTAGCAGTGCCCATTTTCCGTTTGCAATGTCACCATCGTCACACGAAAGAAATATCAATGCGTTTCTACCTCTTTATGGTAGTTACAATGCAGTCTTACATATTGAATCTATTAAGTCAAATCCTAAATGTAACTGACATGGAAAAATCCATTAATATTGAGATTCAGCATAGTTTGATGTCATGGTGTTTTGTTACGACAATCTTTTGTGTGCAATGTGTGAACATGTATGAAGGAAATCGTTTGCAAATTTAGTAATCGATTTATATTGTATGTATTCTGTTATCGACCTGAGTACCGTTTGTTCCTACTATTTTTGTAGATTATTTTAAGTCGTCATTTTAATCTATAATCTCTACAAGAACCACTTCAGGGCCATGCATGGTTTTTATTGTTAAATAGAATGGTGGCGAACAGATATTTTTGCGGTGGAAAAAAGGGTTGATGTCATTAGATTCATTTGTAATTTTGTCTCTATAAAAGTAACGGTAGGAGCTTGATTTTTGTTCTTTATATCACCGATCCGTACATATTTTAAAATACAAGTACCAGCGATTTCATAACTATTTCCTTAACGATATGATCGCTGAGAGTTTTGATATCGGCAATTCGTTTTTGACCACTTTATATTTTCATTGCATAGCAAAACTATCAAATATAGAACCATCGTTTCTACATTAATCAAAAGTGTTGTAAAATAGAGTTTAAAATAAGTTTAGACATAGTGCCCGTTTGCTGCTGCAGTTCTTACCTACAGAAACTCTATAAATATTTCAAAACCGTTAAATTCTATTTCAGGATACACGAGTTTAGATTTTACGACGAAAATATTTCTTTATTTTATTATTCTGGTTTTCTAGTAAATTCTGTTATGCAATTTTGTTAGGCTACTTTCTTTATTTGGTTTGTTTTCTTTGAAAATGTTAAGTTAAATGTGCAAATGTAATTTTTTTTGTTTTAACAAAATTTAATTAAATAGCAACTTTAACTTCCTTGATCTGTTCAATTGCATTCAAGAATTTTAAAAGTATGCATTATTATAATTTTTTAAATGTAGTTTCAAATACATTTAATTATGTAGCATTAAGATTTATACGATATCTAAACATAAGCTAATTAAAAACATATATAAAGTAATATAAGTGTGTACTAAAGATAATCAGAATTTATCAGTCATAAGTTTGGAATAATGATAATTAAACACCAAACTATTTTAATATATCATCAAAATAACTAAATTATCAGTTGAACGAACAAAACAGAAAAGCAATAAATGATAATATAGCTTTTCTAAGGTAAAGCTAATTTCCGTAAATTTATCTCACGAAAACATTTATTAGCGGAATATGTAATCTACACAACATAGGTAATGTGTTTCATGTGCGATACAAATGCTATTATGTATCATTCATATATGCATATGTTACATGCATATGTTATATATAAATATGTTATATGTATAATATTATATATAACAGTGTAATATAATAGAGTAACTCTTGAAAGATTTGGAATGTTAGAATTTAGATATCTGTAGTGGGGAAAATTATTACATTTTGGAATGGCATTTTATTACGTTATATGCATTTAAATATATTAAAAAGGTTTTACAATTAATTTAATTACGTAAAAATAAATAAAATGCTTACATTGCAAGGAAGTACTTGAATTTTTTGTATTATTATTAATATTATTATAAAATGTTTTATGAAACCATTCATGTTTATACCATCATTCATGGTTCCGACGAAACTTTTTAAACTTTCTTTTGCAGCATTTTATACTGAGCATATGAATTTCGTAGACATCGTCTTTAAAATTTATTAACTGAAAACGAAAACCATGCTTAATGAAACATGCTTCATCAATATATTTCTTCATTTTTTAAAAGAATACACATAGCGTACATAATTTTATTTCTGGATTTTAACAAAAAATTAAAATTTCATAGAAAAATCATGTTAGTTAATACAGACTATTTTATTTTTGTATGAAAAAGCAAATAACACAGGGAAGAAATTCGTTTAATCTATAAAATTGAAGCTCCCATTGGATTAAAATTAAAATAATTTATTAGATATTAATTTCAAATTCTTTTCTGTTTAATAGTCATGAGGGGCTTTATCTTTGGTACCCGAGATTGAAATCCAAGTTTATGGAGATGTCTTAGTGTTGTGGAATTACTCACATCAACACCGTGTTCTTTCGACTTTCGATTCAAATATCTTACACTTCTAAAACGGTTTTTTAACAATACTCTTTAGTTTTCTATCATCTCTATAAGTAGTTTTTGGCTTTCGGCCGCTATTCAGATGCTGATTTTCAAAATGTCCGGCGTTAAAATACTGCTTTATTGCTCTACTAACACTTGGTTGAAAACATTTTAAGTAACTGGCGATAAATTGCTGATTACGACCTTCTTTATGCAAATCAATAATACAATGCTTTGCCGATGCTCCGTTATGTCGGATGAATGACCCATGTTTCACACAAACTGAAAACAGTGATTATGAAAACCGTTTTTATAACTAAAGAAGAAGTCCCGCAGAAGCTAATTTTATGCTCAATTTATGCAACCGTCTGAACCAGTCAACAAAATTTATAAGTAATCTAATATTTTGAACCACCTATTTTAATATTCTAATATTTTTAATAGTAAAATAATTTTACAAACATACAATATTCACTCAAAATTTATTCTTTTACAGTTTTAATTTTCTTTAATAACATGCAAAATTTTTAAAATACCAACCGCTGTTCTTTTTCAATTGTACTCGACTGAAATAAAGCTAAATGAAATTCTAAATACAAATGAAATGAATTATTCAAATTTTTTGACATGGAACTGTAGTAGAGTTTGGTAGGGCACTGTGACCGTTATGGCAAACAGAAATAAAAATGTTCTCTATTCACCACACTACAAAAAATAAATCATTGCAATCAATGCAAAGATTGACCATTGAACTTAAATAATGCTCGGATTATTAATTTTCGTTTGTTAGTTATTGATCTCCGGGCCTCTCAGATGGGGGCTATGTGTGGTTCTGATAGATTAAATACATTCTACTTTACATTATAAAAATTAATATAAGTCGTCTACTACAGTTTTCTATCTTTGAATTCCAGCAGAATAAATACAGTGAAAATGTAATAAATTATTTTCACACACAGAACAGTGTTTAACTTTCATATTTAGAAAAAATGCGAATCATAAAAAAGTGGGATTTTTAAAGCTGAATTGTTTGAATAAAATTAAAATAACCTTATTTTCACTGCCTTTTCATTTTATATACCAGTTCCAATCATGTAATCGTAAGTAACTCAAAATACATTATTGTATATTTTTGTTTATGCGTATATTATATTTTTCTAGATTAAGAAATTTCAGTATTTTTTACATTGTATGATTTATATTTAATGAAAAGATTAATATGTTTTTTCCGTTGTAGTAATTGCCAAATATAATACCCAGGAAGTTTTCGATAAAAAGAAATTTTTCAAGAGAAGATCAAATGAAGGTGAAAATAAATTATTGATTTAAGATGGTAGATCACATTAAAACCTTCCAAAAGATTTTAAAAATATAATATTAACATTTTTTTAATAATTTTTTACGAATCTTTAAAAGAAAAGTACTATATTCCATTTAGACACAAAGTTATGACTAATTAATTCAACTAAAGATGTAATTAATGCTTAAAGCTATAAAACATTACACAAAAAGGCTTAAAATATATTTTAATAGAAATATGACATGATTCGTACACTCAAATGGCGACTTTGTCAAGATCGAAAATGATAAATAAACTATTTTCACTAAGTTTTTGAAAATGATAAAACAAAACAGGAGATGACATGTATAATGAAAGCAGGTACTTAAATGGTTAAACTGTAAACGTGAAAATTATAATTTTTTTTATTGCTTTTTTAAATTTGTAAATGAACTCGCACCAGATTTTAGGTAATTCAAAAGAGGCTGATTCATCACATATGTTCTCGTTTTGCAAAAATATTTCTATTGACTCACGTACACTGAATGAGAAATAAATTATTGATGGAAACATTATTTTACTATTCTTGAAATCAATCTTCAAAGGCTCTGTCCTATGTAGATTTTATAAGAATACCCTTATAATAATACCCTTATAAGAATGAAAAACAGAAAATTTAAAGCGAGAATAAAATAACATATGGCAAATATCAGATATGACATAAGAACTACAGCTTTAGCCAGATTACATAGTACAGAGACTCAAGAACTGTAAAATAATTTTCCATCAAGAGTTTATTTCTCATCCATTATCTGTGAATCATTAGAGTTATTTTTGCGAAAAGAGAACATCAGCAATGAATAAGCCTCTTTTGAATTACCTAAAATTCGACACTAGTTTATTTTCAAACTAAGAAAACAATAAGTAAAGTAATAATTTTCATCTTAGTTTACAGTTTAACCTTTTTAAGCACCTGCTTTCGTCATACATGTGGTCTCGTGTTTTGTACTTTTCATTTTCAAAAACTTGGCGAGAATAGTTTACTTATAATTTTCGATCTTGTAGAAGTCGCCGTTTCAGTGTACAAAACATGTCATCTGCATATTAAAAGATATTTTTTGCCTTTTTGTGTAATGTTTTATCTCTTTAAGCATTAATTATATCTTTAGTTTAATGTTAACACGTGATTTTATTATATTATTTCTAATTAATTCAAGATAATTTATACATTACTTTCTTAAATATTTGCAGCTCCACAAAATTTTGATTTTTGGTGTAAAAACATGTAATATTGAGCTGCTCAATATGCATGCTTTATATGCTCCACCCCTCATTAATTCGTTTCAAAAATATAATATCTGAATAAGTAGAATTTCTCCCAGACTGGATAATATTCACATAACAGATAGAAAAATCAATTACGCTTGAATTATTTACAGCTTAGAATATCAGGAACAATCAATTTAAATATTTATATTTTAAAATATATTCTCTGAAATACTTCAATACTAATGGAATTCATGAAGTATTACCGAAAGTTTCGTAGCTTACAGAATCTATAATGTTTGCAAATTGAAAAGCCCTTTCAATCAGTTAATAATTTTTGCATACGGAAAATTGCAGTTGTTCGAACAGAATCCATATAATTAAACTGCATTATATTTTTCGTAAACTTTCTGCGAAATATTTTAGTTCTTCAAACGCAATTATATTGCGTGCATCTATAATCGTGAGACTCAAAAAACGTAATAATATTGACGAATTTGCGCATAAAATGTGTAGTTGTGGTTATGAATATATATGCAAATATATTTATGATTCTGAATATATTTTCATATATAAGAAAATATGATGTAAGATCTAAAATTTTCATTATACTACTAATATTTTATAAACTACTTTCAATGAGTCAACAATCAGATTGTGATGTCTGAGTTATTCAGAAAACCATTATTCACAATATTAAAAACATGACGTTTTCGTGAAATCAGTTTTTTCCAACAATGTCTACAAATTAAGATTTATTATTTTTTGTATTATGCACTAAGGTCAATATTTTTTTTTATGTCATTCCTTAGTAGAAAATACTTTTGATGTTGTTTTTAAAAAATATATATATATATCAATTATTTTTTTATGTAATTTTATTCTTAGTTCCAAAATTTTGTTGTAACAACTGTAAATAGATTATTTCTAATTATAATAAGAAAAATAAGATTCTTTAAAAAGTTTAATAAATTTTTAAATATTAAAAATATATATTTGTCTAACGTAAAAAAAAAAATAATGAAAAAAAAAAGTATTGTCCTTAACCTCTTTAATCTCTGTAATTACGTTTACTATCACTTGAATAAATATATAAAATAGCGTACACTTTCAGTAACTATTGTAAAAAACATTTTATAGAAAAGAAATCTAACATTATGCTGAAATGTCTCATAACATATTTCGTAAGCAAAGCAGCATCTTCATGTTATTATGTGTTTTTTTTTTTTCATTATTGCTCACAATTTATATATAAATAATGTTTAATTAAATTACCTTACAACAAATTAAAAAAAATACTATGGATCTTTTATTTATACATTTGTATACAATTAATGAAGATATTTTTTTTTCTGAAATGTAATCTCTCTTAAATGTCACCTCTGTTACATGCTGCGTTGTTAAATGTATCTTCTGTCACTTTTGAAACTGAATTTTAAAAAGCTACTCAAAATTCAGTTATTTCAGAGTTATTCAGTCGTCTGTAGTAGTATTTAATGCTAGAGTTCTTCTTGTTGGAATTCGCAACCTCTGTTATTACTAAGAAAAATTCAAGTCGTTGGGGGCCACCGTAATACTTACCCATCATGAATATGCATAATATAAAATATGAAAATAAAACATGTGTAAACTATTTATAAAATGCATTGCAATTCAAATAAAATCGTTGCTTGATGACGCCATAAACTTTATATGCTGTATTACTGAATTGCGTAAAAGAAACATCCTTTTAACTCCAAAATTGATAATCATATTAACTAACGGTTTACTGCGTCGGATTAAGCGTCTCATTTCCAGATAAAATATATCTTTGAATTGAAATTTGAATGAAATACAGAGATGTGAAAAATTGAAGAGTGTGGAAAATAGGATTCCAAATATCTTGGCAACTAATTATCCGATCGACTTCATTATTAATGCAAAATTCATGTTTTTTATTGTCTTTTATATTCACACCTTAAAATAAACAATTTCGAAAATTTTATATACCTTTAATCAGAACGAATATTTCCACAGTCCTAAAAAAAAAGTTCCAGAAAATCGCGGTTACTGAAATTCAATAAGCTTATTTACATTATTACATACTAATTACATACCAAATTTCAAGTATCTATCTCAATTTGTTCGGTAGATAGAGCGTTTACAGACACACACAGAGACACACATACAGACGGCAATTTTTTTTTTCTAAAAATATGTTTTTCGGTACCTACAGTGTCTGAAACATGTAAATCCGTCAATTTTTTTTTTTCGATTTTCAAAACGATTACAAGACTTTCCCTATAATACGTATGATGGGTAAGTAAAAACAAATCTCTATTTCCGTCAGTAACTTGTGTTAGAAAAAAGTAGCATCTCTTACCCAAAACTTTATTCGTTGCAAAACATACTGCTGTGAGTTATGTTTAATATTTGTCTAATATTTTTCTAATCTACAATGTTAATAGTCTATTAAGTTTTTAAATATTAAAAATATATATTTGTCTAACGTAAAATATTAAATTTTAGTATTGTTCTTAACGTCTTTAATCTCTGTAATTCATTTACTATCACTTGAATAAATATTTAAAAAGTCCACTTTTGGTAAATGTTGCAAAAAACATTTTATAGAAAAGAATTCTAACATTACTCTGAAATAACACATAACATGTTTCGTATGTAAAGCAGTACCTTCATGTTATGTTTGTGTGTTTTATTTTTTAAAAGTTTATTGCTCACAATTTAGATATGAATGATGTTTAAACTAATTTAATTATTTCACAACAAATAAAAAATGTTTATTAAACAATATACTAATAAATGTACTTACAATTATTGAAGATATTATTTTCTTAAATGTAATAGCTGTTAAATATCACCTCTGTAACATGCAGCGTTGTTAAATGTATCTTCTGTCACTTTTGAAACTGAAGTTTAAAAAAGCTATTCAAATTGCAGTTATTTCAGAGTTATTCAGTCTTTTGTAGTTGAATCAATTCTAGATTTAATTTCTTTTTGTTGGCGTTCTGAGCCTCTGTTATTGCTAAGAAAAAGTAATATCTATTACCGGCAGTAACTTGTGTTAGAAAAACGAGCCTCTCTTACTCAAAACTTTATTCGTTGCAAAACATACTGAATTATATATAGCAATTGTAAAAAAAAAAGAAGTCTTATACGTTCATTAAGTAAAATATTATTTAAAATGAGATTTAAAAAAATTATATATAGTATTCTTAAGAAAATCTGATTTTTTCGTATTACTTTTTTTCTTATATTCAAAAAACTGTACTTTTAATTAAAGTATCATTCTGATTAAATCACATGTCAATGTTACACTATTTTAGGAAGTTGTATCATAATGTGAGCAAGTGTTGGCCAGTAACAGAAGCTTCATATTTTAATTATGATTTAACTATGGGAGGTTGTATTTTAATCTTAAAATTGATTTTTTTTTCATGAAGTTGTAAATTTATAAGGTATTACTTATAAAGAAAATAATGTTCATGTTAATCAGTAAATTCTGCCTCTTAAAAAATGACGAAAATATCCTTAAAAGCTCCTTTAAAATTTGTTTCACTCATATATGAAATACCGTGTGTTAATAAGTATGCTAGAAATAAATTTACACGTTGAATCTTTTAAATATATGGATATTAGAAGACTAAAATAATAACAATTAAGAATATCAAAAGCAGTATTTTTATATAAATAAAATATATGAGATAAGTAAATGTATATAGATTTCGATTTAAAATGTCTTGTTTCATTCACTAATATAGCAGAAAAATGCAAGTAATGTATCAGGAAAATAACAAAGAAAGTACATTAATTTTTTCTTCTTTTTATGTTTTCAACGTATCAGTCGTGAAGCAGAATCATAGAATGTGAATATTGTTATTTTGTCTAATCCTTTATATTAATTCGACAGAGATTTTAATCTTTTTATCGCAAGAAAAATTTAAATATTAACAAATACGTGTCTACAATTCATATTATTTTTGTGAAAATTGTTCTACAGAATTTTGTATATTGCATGTCAATAATACTTTCATCTTTGAAAATTACTTCGTATATGTAAATGCTATGATTTTGGAAATGTAAATGAACGGCGTGTAAAAAATTTATATATGTAAAAACTGATAAATATCTCCAACTACAATAAAGAAGGACGTTTGTGTGTTTGTGTGTGTGTTTCTCAATTGTGTTCTGAAGAGACCGCTGCACGCAGATCTCAAAAATTTGGTGAGAAGGTACATCTAGGCATGTAGTTTAGCACCTCGAAGCCAGATTTTGGAACTTTTTAATAGATTTTTTAAATTAAATTTTGTATATAATTTTTAGTGCTTTTTCACGTTTAGCTGCAATTTTTCCACATTAATAATGGGAATCCGGTTTCAATCTTTTGGCCCAATATAGTAAATGCTATCCTCTTTTTAATAAAGTTTATGCGAAATTCGAACAATGATTTTTGATATTTTGGCGATTTTTTTTCCTTCGACAGTAAGTAATTTTGCCCAGAATGCTTGATTGGTTCGGTGGTTGCTTCCATTTCAGCCTCAGATACTCTCAGAATCGTCATTTGTTTTTACATTTTTAGCTTGGAGAAAGTTGATAATTCTTTATAGATAACAAAAATTCCTAATTTTGAAAGGGAGAGGCGGATTATTTATTATCCCGATTTTTGGTATTAGATTTTTTCATTCAATTTCCTTTTTTATGCGTTTTTTAATTTTTTTTTCAGGTTTCGCAGCGTTTTGTGTTTCAAATGACGTCACAAATCGCCCACTATAAGTCAAACACCATTGGAGGGCAATTGCGATTGGTAGCGAATTGTGAATTTTTGCAATTTGTTTTATGCGATTTTTGGAGTTTTTTCCTGTGTATGTCATTTATGTATTTGATTTCAGAAATTAACCTTTCGCAGGGCCTAGTACTAGATAAACTAGGGCCTAGTACTAGATTTTGCAGCACGCCTGCAACACGGTGTCGTAGGCAGCAGGCACACGTGCCGCAGTTTTGATCGGAAAGAGTTTTATTTAGAACTGAGTGCACCCCCTAACGGTGGGAAGTAAAACTAAATAATTTTGCATTTAAAATTTGTCCGATTGAAACAAAGGGCCCGATTTCAACGACAATTGATTCATTCAACTTAACATGAACTAATTAAGATATAGCTAATTATATAAGACATAGATTTGGTACACCCATCGGTGGAAAGTGAAACTAACAGATTTTTCGCCGTCTTCTACACGGGGCCGTAAGACAACCACTTAAAAATAAAGAAATGCGATAAACTATAATATATAATAATGTACTGATTTGTAGAAGGATTTCAAAATAAACACTTAATTTTAATAATCCAAAATATAAGATAATCAGTGTTTGAGAAGACACCTGTTTTTGATCCGCATAATCACGGAATGGCAGTAATTCAGTAGTATAATATATATATAGTAACGTAACCGGCAAGGCCTTTTCAGGAATATGTTAAATAACTGTTTATTCAAATCAAGCAGGGAAGGGGTGCCATAGAGCTTCTTTAATATAGCATTTAGTAAGCTGCACTTAATTTAATTTTGTCCTTATCACTATTCTGTAACACAATATATGAACAATTTCTAATTTCAAAATTCACTTACTGCGGAAGCCTGGCGGCTCAATTCACTAATATCCTCGAGAACAAGCAAAACTGTCGCTGCAAAATATAGGTAAGCTCCCAGGTTTCACTAACTATCTAAATGTCTCTGAAATAGCAACTCGTAGTGGTCGACCCACTTTTTTTTAACTACATTAGATTCCCGTTACAACGAATTCCATTACAACGAAAAAACCCATCATTATTAAATTTAACAACTCCCCTTTTTAAATTGCACCAATCCCAATGTATTAAAAATTACGATTTAATGAAATACATCTTATTAGACATTCCATTACAACGAAAAGGCTTCATCGAAATTTTAGATGTAGAAGGGACTTCTGAGCTAAACACAATATGGAAGTCTGTCAAAAAATTAACATGAGGCCCTGATCAGATGGATTTGGAGTATTTCTTATTTGTGGATGACAACATTCAAACATGCTCCGAAGTGACTGATGACGATATCATTTTGTCCATGAAAAATACTTTATTTCGGCAAATTAACGACAATTAATGACAATATAGATGTTGCCGATGAATTACATTTACCGCTTCGGAAGGCCTCTTATGCGTGTAGAAAATGCGTATTTTTGTTTCTCATCAAAAGCATGTTCCAGAGAAGATATTTTCTCACATCAATTCGTTACACATGTTTTTGTTATCATCAACTACATGTTACCTTGTACATACAAAATCGCAGATTTTCTGCAGTAATGTACTACTTAAATAAAGGTTAATCCTTAATTTTGCATTTCTAATATTGAATTTTATTTCACTAACTTTTTCTATTTCAATTTAGCTAGTCTTCCGATAAAATCCACAAAAATAGATGTAAATGTATCTTACATATTAAATGTAAGCATGTATGTAATTCATTATATAAATTAGGTGAAATTCCGGTATATACAAATAAATATTTTAGCGGTCCCGTGGAGTTCATTGTAACGGGAATCTACTGTATAAGCACACTTTACTCTTACCAAAACTGCAACTTTTATTCTTCCAAGCTCAACCTTTTCGATTCCTTGGAATACGTGCAAATCTTTAACTTCAACAACCGTAAGCTGCTCTTGTTGTTCTAGTAAGGCAGATCTTGATTCAATATTCGCTTATACGTTCTTTTTGTGCTGCTTTTATACTTAGTACATTGGCCAGCGTAGCCTAAATTGCATACTGCAAAAACTGCAGTGCAAGATCACAGCAAAAACTGCAGTGTCCGAGAGTCACGAATACACTTAGAAAAAATAAAGTAACATGAAGTACGGTTGTCATTCTTGCTCACGCAATTTAGTATCGTCCGAACATTCTCATTTAAAACACTAGATTCCATTTACAGGGCTGCCAGTGGCGGCTATTTTTATATCCTTTTCGTACCACTATTTTGAAAAAATAAATTTTTTGGTGTATTTGCACATTATGTCGAAATGTATGTGTAAGATTTTTGTTTTGAGAAAGTAATGCCAGAAAAAATCTAAAAAATAGTCGCCATTACAGTTTTGCGTTTATAAGAGAATTACTAATTCACTAAACCCCGCCGGAATCTGACAAGAAAAATGATTGTACAAAATGCATTGCCAATATCTTTTTCTTTAAAACATAAGTTTTGAGCCTATAAAAATATTATTATTAACAGTGGGTAAAAGTTTTCTTCCTGAAACCACTTAAAAATTTATTCAACTTTTCACCCATCACGAATATTTTCCATCCACATCCTAGCAACAACACTCTCAAATATGCTTTTACGTACAAGATTCAAATACCTGCAAGCTTACACACGATGTGCAAAACTAAAACTCCCATACCGTAGACTAATCTCGTTGTTCTAGTAAGGCAGTCCTCGACCGTAGATCCACTGATACGAACTTTTGATCCTGCTTTTATACTTAGCATATTAACCAGCGTATACTAGTTTGTTACAACAAAAATCACTAACACAGATTCCTATAACAAGAAACACACTTTGAAAAATAAAAGTAAAATAAAGTACAGATGTTGTTCTTGCGCACCAAGGTTGGTATCGACTAAACGTTATCATTCAAAAAGCTACACTCCATTTAGAAGAGAGTTGCTATTCCACTACAATATATAATGTATAAATAATATTATTGAATGAGATGTAAACAAAAGTTTCTAAAGTTTGTCATAAAATATGATTTATTGATTATTAAGTTTTACATTTTCTATTACAAGATATTTTCCCTAAGAATGTAGCATCGTATTATCATTAACAGATTATGCAATAATATCATAATCATGCTCAGGGGATATACCCCACTGACAAGAGTCAAGTGTCAAGAGTCAGGAGTCAGCTGGACTGGGATGCTTACCAAATTGCTTAAACTCTTACAAGCCCCGTTCAGAGATAAGCCCCTGACATAATAAAATTTTATATTCAGAAATCGATTTTAAAAATTTCATTTTAAACAATTTTTGTTTCATACAATTGAATTTATAAGCATTGCCATCTATGTAGATTTAATTTGTAAAGTGGGTAATTGGAAGGAAGTCTTTAGAATAAAAATTGTAAATTATACAATAAATATTCCAGTCACCATTTTGCTTTTAATCTAGAGACATATTACATATACAAACATAATAGCACCGTACATTAGTTTTATAATTTATAAATATAATAAAATTTTTATAATAAAATAAGTAAGGTCACATATTCGATGAATGTGGATGAGTGAAGACCATTTTACATATTTATTTACAATTCAGGAACACGATTTGTAACATCACAATAGCAAGATAAACAGAGCCTGTTTACAGCAGAGATAAACAAAAATAAATGTATAGCGTTACCGTACAGAGAACTTTGCAAATTTTACTGCTGCCATCTATAAACAATTAACTGAAATACAAGTATTATAAATTTTATTTTGGTGAAGATAGGATTTGTACAATTAAGAAATGATTATATTGAAAGTTTTAAGATAATATAAATTTCAAAACAGACTCCAAATTCTAATAAAATGATGTATTACACTGGTCACATATAACATTTTAGAACATGTAATCGAGTGTTAAAACGCTTTGATTAAAATAACAGCAGTTAGTCAAACGCTTAGTTACGACGTAAAATTATTTTGCACATTAATAATCGACGTCCTCTAGAGGAATTTGTATCTTTTCATCAAATATAGCATGATAGTCATTTTAAATATTGAAAATGCAAACATATTGCTTTTATCTTCCAATGGACTACTGGTAGACTTTAAAAAAATGCATGTTGTTTTAAATAGGTGATTTTTAAAAAAGCTAACAATAAAATTTATGGAGTCTTGGAGTTTTACAATGGTCCCCTAAATTTCCCAAGCTTCAGTCATATTAAAATTTTAGTTAAAGAAAACACTTTTGAAAGAAAATTCAAACAGTGTTATAGAATAGAAACTCATTTTTATAGATTTATAGGCCAATATATATTCATTACCTTCAGAGTCTTTTTATAATGGTGTAAAAAAATTACAAATGTGTGTCTCTCAAAATGGTGAAAATAGTAAAAAATAGGTGATTTTCAGTTTTTTAAATAAGAGTTTTTTTGACCAAATTATATAAACCATGTTATAATACATTTTTATATTATAATTTTGTTTATTTGCCAATTTTTCTTCTTCTTATAATATATCTTTAGTTTAAGCGTTTTGTAACTGACGTAATTTTATTATATTTTTGGTGAACATGGTAATATATTATATTCTTCTTTACACGCTCATACAGTTTAAAAGCAATAATTAATATTTTAATGAATTATTCTGAATATAAAAAATTTAAAGCGAACTATTTATGACTCCTTCACAACATTGATTATTCATATAGTCTGTTATTCAATATTCTATTATTTGTATATTAATATAGTTATTATATAATCCATTAATAAGTGAAATTATCTAAATTTGTAATTGTGTTTTCCTTCCTTTCATTTTTTAACGACAATTATTAAAGGTAATTCCATGATTCTTGTTATTAATTTATTCTTTTAAAAATATATATTTTTTAAATTACAAAATGAATTTTAGACATTTAATATGTTTAAGAAATAAACAAAACATAAACAATCTTGAGCATCATCGATATTTGTACTGTACACGTCGATGAGGTAATGTCAGGTAATGTCTAGTTTGATTTAGGTTTAAAATAATGAACGTAAAAAATAATATATTGTATCGATGAACAATTTTAACTCCAAACCTCATGTATCTTCCTTTTAGAATATTTTAATAATAGGTTGTTATATGGAAATTCAAAACCCAACTACAATCCAGAGAACGTTTTAGTTATACACATTTCGGGGCACAAGATATATGATACATTTTGACGCACGCACTTACATTTCTTTGCCATTTGAATAATACATGTTTTCAATAGACTTATAGGTATTAATTCCTAACAGGCCAGAATTTTTATGTTCTCAAAAGGTATAAAACATTTTATTAAATTGCATGCTTTTTAAATAAATTCAGTTTATAGTTGAACATTCATCATAACTTTTTAAAGACATATTTTAATTTAGCTAAAGCGATCTGAGGGTCCCTGACATTTCTGAGCTAAACGCTTGGTTTTTTTATATGGTAGTCGAAAATCAGCCCTGATGTCATTTCTACTTCTCTAAACTATTCTGAATTATTTTTATAAATTGATTATTATAAATTGAGCAACATTTTTTAATCAGTCCTAAAACAAATGCGTGTATATTCAAGCTTAGGTAATGCTAAGCCTGTTTAAAGTGGAAAGTAAAACTGTTGCTCATAGACTCGGGTTATTTATTTATTTATTTTGACTAAAAAAAAAAAAAAAAAAGTAACAATTTGCTGTTCGTTCGCACTAGAGAACGATGCTTTATCGATTAATTTTTATTTTAAATTGTAATTATTGGTCGGAAATTCCACGAAAAATGGGGATGTAGGGGTATGGCATTTCATTGTATTCCTTCTCATTTTCGTTATTTTGTTTAGTAAAGGTAGATTGTGGACACATCATAGAAAATTTCGCAGTGAGCTCCTGAGAATATTTTTAAATTCATTTATATCACAAATTAATTTTGCATGCTTTTTGGATATGTCTTTCAGTTATTTTCTTAGAATTAAGTATTTTAGTTATTTTTGTATTATTGATAAAACTTTTTTCCTAAAAATTAAAATATTTTATTTGTTTTCTGTTCACATATAAGATTTTTTGGACAGACTGAAGACTAGTCTATGCGCTTTTTAAATAATATTTCGTTCTGTCTGTGTGTCTGTCTGCAATGGTTTGGAAAATATACAGCACACAGAATACTGAATGTGTGCATTAATAAAATAAAATTTTGCTCTGTCTCTGTGTCTGTCATCTATCGCGCGTAGAGTTTTGAACATTTATATGATGATTGTCCAAGGCATGTCCTGATGCACCTCACACTGTTAGAATTTTGCAGGAAACTGTTCAGTCATTTGACAGATTTTATAGAAATCGATAACATAACTGTAAATTAACGGTATTCTGATCGTATTATTGCCCATTTTATGGTCGGAATAGAGTTAAATTACGGTTATGTAACCATTTTCTATAAAAAACGGTCAAATGACTGGACAGTTTTCTGCAAATGTTTAACAGTGCAGGTACAGATTTGAATTTATTTTCGTAGTTCGACGATATATTAATTAAAAACTAATTGATTCTTTTATCTAAAAATTGGCAAGCACGCCCGCGCATGATCAGTTTGGAGTTTCCTCATTTCCAGAAGCAGATCGGCTTTCTTAATTTGCCGAGTTTCTTAACGCGCTACGGCCAGACAAAGTACAAAATACTGGTAAACAGAAGACAGATTCTTAAATTTCGTACGACTACCTTTTAAACATCGCATTTCGTTCTACAAATATTCATCTTAACCATTTAAAAAATATATAATAATAGTTAGAAAACATCGAACTCATGTTTTTTAGTCCCTACTCCCAATATTACGAACCTAAAATCCGCGGAACTAAAATAAATACGGAAAAACGCACTACACCGAATTGCAAACTGTATTTTGCTCTTTCGAATGCTGTCTTTGATTTTTAAAAAAAACTAATATTAACATTTTGAAAAAAAAATTCCATACGCCGCACCGTTTCACGATTTTTGCAATTTCTGCAAACTATATATATATATATATATATATAATGTATCAGCACGCTTCCAATGAAGATTCGAAAACAAAATAAAAATACCAGACCATATTTATGTTCATTCATATTTCTAAATCCACAATTCGTTTTAAAAAATAAGAATTTTAACCCTTTGAAAAAAAAATCGTTTGTAAATGGCACTTTTGTTATTTTTTCTTTTCTGCGATATTAAAAAAATTGCATAGGCTCCGAACATAAAAATTAAAACAAAAAAATGACAGCTAACTCCATTTACGTTTAATTTCGTTACGACGAAGCATTCTGTTTAAAAAATATTATTAGTAACTCTATCAAAATGTTCGTTTTCGTAAGTCACTGCTGAGATTTTTACGATTTCTGCAATCTTTAAGAACCTGAAACTGAATATCTGATCAAGATTTAAAAAAAAAAAAAAAAAAAAAACTAAACTACACCTATTTTTATTTCATTTCTAAATCTGCAATAAATTGACAAAAAATTCGTTTCCAAAAGTCACTTACGCGGATGATTATTATTTTTTAATTAATTAATTAATTCATCTATTTTTTTTAGCCAGATCTAAAAATTGCATCGGCTGCTACGAACAAAACAAATCTACAATCAACTACGAACAAACCAAAAATACCAGACAATATCTGTGTTCACTGTATTTAAAAGGCAGCCTTCGGTTTTAAAATATAAGAAAATTAACCCTTTCAAAAACGTTCATTTCCTTAAATCACTTTTGCGACTACATATATATATATATATATATATATATATATATATATATATTCTTTTTTGTATTGAATGTTTCACGTTCTTCTCCTGGAATTTTAATTGAAAAACAAAACAACAAAAATACAAACATATTTAACAATCCGAAATTTCGCTTTTACAAGACATCTTCGGTGTTAAAAAACACGAATATCAACCCTATGAAAAAAATTCATTTCCAAAAGTCACTTTTACCGAATTTCGGTTTATTTCACGCATTGGCCCATGGGATTTACATTGTGCACATTTAGTTAAAAAAAATAAATAAAAAATAAATAAATAAATAACAATAAAAAAACACACTTAATTTTATACAATTGCAATGAAATTTTAAAATTATATACTAACTTTCTAAATAATGAACCAGTATAACCAGTTCAAAAATTTTGAGATTTAGGGTTAAAATAATCATATAAAAAAACTAATCCCCGTAGAGTTAACATTGCGTATGCTAATTCACACTTATAATATAAACTTATTTTTGAGCTATTACTCTAACATTTTCTACCCTAAAAAAATCTTTTACCTGTTATTACAGTAAAATTTTTGGGTTTGATTTCATAACATTTCGCTTCAGCATAATTAGTATCAAATTCCCGTAGGATTTTCATGTGTTAAAAATGTTATTAAAGAGAGTTAAGTTAAAAAAAAAAAAAACAGTGCTTTTTACAACAAAATCTCAATATTTTAGCACGACTCTTATTCACAGGCTTCGGTAATTTATATCTATAACGCATAAAAATTTCAAAGCGTTTTTGGACAATAATTACTTTATTTTTTATTGTTATTAAATAAATTGTTGTGGAAACAAATGAAAATAAAAAAAACTTTTTAGTTGCCAAAGGCAGTTTGTCACAATTATTAGTTTCGCTTGGGAAGATTTTCGTTTAAATATATGAATTCATTCAACACTGATTTTAGGTACATTTAAGTCCTAGGCTACATTGGTCTTTCATTTAAAAATATAAAAACAAAAGTGACCGAAGTGGGCGTAGAACGCCCGATGTACGCTGCCAAAGGCAGTGGGGCTCCCAACTGTTAGATTGTTTCGATGGGTTTTCATATGAAAAAAAATATAATCAGACAAAATTGGGTGTGTACGCTGCTAAAAGCATTAGGAAAGTTTAGAAAGATTTTCGTATAAATATAAAAAAAATATTCCATATTGATTTTTGATATATTTAAGGTTATTATCGCTATGTCGGGCAACTAGTTCGGTTCGGGGCAGCTAATATATACAAATATATATATTTATTTATTTATTTATTTCAGACATTTTCACTAAAGATCTATTTTTTCACAATATAAAGATGTATGCAGTAGTTACCCAAGATTAAGCCAGGTGAAGAAAAGTTAATTCCATCAAAATAAATCAGAGTCCTCTCATTTCCATAGAAATATCCTTTGCTACTTCTAAATCAATCGAATATAAAAAAAATCTATCCTAATTATTGTGAATCTTAAAGATGATGAGGAGGTGAAAATGCAGATTTAAAACAATGATAAAAATCTGTTTTATTTAGAGTGTCTTTCAAAATGTTCACAAATATATCAAATTAGACGAGTGATAAAAATGAAAAATAAAACAATACTTTTTGGGGAAAAGGTTCATTAAATGCATATTGGATTGTATGTTTTATCCCTGATACATACGTACATGTCAACGTACTTTAATATAATTTTGCAGCTACTTTAAAATAAATTGTACATGAAACTAATAATTTATATACAGGGTTAATACGAACTTCTTCTTCTTGTGTTCGTAAGATATCAATTAATCTATCATTTTAATATCCAAATACGGATAAATAATTTATCATTCTTCCAAATGCTTGATTAATTTATTTCAGCGCTCTACTTAAATAAATAACAATTTCTGTTTTCAAATAGAACATTAATACAAAAGTTATCGGAAATATTTATTATTATGGGATGACAATGATGACAGTGTTGAGTCATAACTAATTATTATTTCGCTTATCTCTGGCTGTGAAACAAGATGGAAGAATAATAGCGTCGGAGAGTATGTCTGTCATTTCCCGTCTGCTTTAATTGATAATGTAGATATATTGAATTTTAAGAAGCTTTATCTGTAAATGTCTATAAGCAAGAAATATATATATATATATATATATATATATATTAAAAAAACTCTGAACAAAAATGCTATGTGAAACACGTTTTTAATATAAATAAATATTTACAGCTATTGGTTTAAAAATATATATGTTGAATAACACAATTACATATATTGAATTATAAATTATAATGTATTAAAACACTGAATCTTCACTTGCAGAATTTTCACAAGGTGTAGGCGGAGAAAGTGAGTAAAATTTCATTGAACTAGATTCAATTTCAATATTTCATAGTGATTTTAAATTGCACTATAATATTTTTATTTTATTACAATTTTCATCTTTCGGTAAAAAGTCGGTTGATAAAGAAACTAAACAGAAATTCCTCAATTAATATGGATTTTATTATCTAAGTTATGTAAATCAACATTAAATACATTATTTTACAATCGAAATATCTAAATATTAATTCCCTCTATTTAAATGTCTTTTCTGTTATAATGAAAATCAATTGCTATTGTCAAACAAAACATTAATACAAATGTTATTGGAAATATTTATTATTAAGGGATGTCATTTTTGAAAGTGTGGTGTCATAATTAATTATTGTTGTGCGGTGGGAGATGAATGTATTATACATGGGTGCAAAGCATGTGTGTCATTTCCAGATTGATTTAATTAATAATGTTAATCATCTTTAACATTGAACCGTTTTATCTGTGTCTTGAGCGATGGATTACTTTTCAGCACATTTTGAATAGCTTACGTTTAACACTGTTTAGAATGGGAGTTTAATTTATGTATTAATTTTACATATTGTGAATAAAATCCTTAAATGCAAACTATGTATATTTTATATTACAAAATATGGTAAATATATGTTCCAAATAGAATTTTGAATTTAAGAACACACAAATGGACTAACTGTAAAATATTTGCAACACACTCCCCAGTCAATAAACTTTTTCAGACAAATGATTTAGACAAATTACGGTTTAATACCCTTTATCTATAATAATCGTTGATTGGCGGAGCAGTTTGATACAATGTTTTACAGTGTACATATATAAAGATATACCTACACACGTGCCAGCAAAAATTTCAAATAATAGGAAGAATCAATCCTATCATGAACTTAAAAAAATATATTTGATACAAAGGATTTCTGGTTTTATAACAATGTTTTATTTATATTAAAACAGATCTTAAAATATTATCAGAAAATACCTTTACTATATATACATTTAAGTATTTTTAATTGTTTTAATAAATTAAATACTTTTGCATCTTATATAAATTAGTTAGCAATTGTGGTAAGTATTTAATGGGATTAGCAACGCAGTATTTAGAAATCAATATAATATTGATTTAAGAACCATTTGATTATTTTTTTAGAAAAATAAAAAAAAATCCGTAAAATGTAAAAAAATAAGAATGAGTAACGTGCTATGCAAGCAAATTATGTTATGTGCAATTATAGCTAAATAAAATTCAGTATGGTGTGTTTTAAATTATTTAAAGTAAGTCTGTATAATTTTTTTTCAGATGAATGACATGATAATAAATAACGGAAGAAATCGTCTTTCGTGAATTATTTAAACGTACAATTAGACACAAAAACGTGCAAATTACGGAGAAAATATACAAATTGGCATTCGTACGACTTATACAAACATCAGTATTTAAACATTCATCTGCTCTTCCTCAAAACTATAGAAATTAAACATGATGCGAATACTTATAACAAACGATATCAATTATAATCTAATTCAGGTTTTGCAACCTATTGAATAAATGCTTAGAGATATGTTATACACGCTATCAAAGAGATAACAATTCTTATGTTGTTATGCATGGTGGTTGATTAATTCAATTTACAGATTCTTACTGAAATTATCGTCAGAAGACAATGATTTAATCAGTCAATATAACGTGATCAAAGTATAACAACTGTGAAATCAATATAATTTTAGGTACTAAGCAGATTATTTTAGAACATATTACGAATTTTCTTCTATGATAGAAGTATATTCCATACGAGAAGTTGATAATTAAATTATGATGATAATTTTTTTTTATTATTTGAAAAGATTTTGCTTTTCCATTGGTAGAATAAATTAATAATTTTATTTCTTATTATAATAATATGTACCTCAGAAAGAGCATAAATATGAAAAATACTTTTCATTCTTTCAAGTTATTTCAAGTAGAGTCGTTTTTTATATTTATTTATTTATCTGCAGATACATTCACTTTAAATAAAACTCGATTACATTTCGCTTATAAATTCGGAATAATTAATTCCCCTTATTAGAATCAAAAATATTTTTAATAGAAATGAAAAGAATAAAAATTTTTGTACAGTTCTGTAAAGAAAATGATGGCCCCATAATTACTCTGCTGTAAATCATTCATATAAAAATGTGCCAGTTACAAATGAATTAGTAATAACGTCCACTAAGTAATTCAGTACTTTAATTTTGGTTGGAGGAAACCTATATATAGGACTTTTGTCAAAATTTAGCACTTTTAAAACTGACATCTAATTAGGACATTCTATTTGATTCGTCGGTAAATTTTATTTTTTAATACCAAACTAATTTTCACATCATAAGTCGTCAATTTGTACTTTTGAATACTAAACTGAAAATCATTAAGTCAAGCAGTTTAGATATTTTGAAAATTTAAACCTTGGTACTCGTAATGTTAAAATCATAATTAACCGTTCCAAAACAGATTACAATACGGTTAGTTTTTCAAGTATAACTGAAAAACTACATAGCGGAATAAGTTGTAAATTTCGATTCGAAAAATTAAAGCTTCTAGAAAATGATTTTTGTTAAACATTTATTATAGGTTACAAAACATATTTGTTTTGAAAATTAAAATCAATACAGATATTTTTGCGAATAACAAACTGACTATAGCGCTTACAACGCACGAAGTGCGTTGTAAAGCATTTTGGAACCAAAATTATATCATTCCGAAGAAAAAATTGAAAAATGTAAGCTCATTAAACGTAACTGTTTATATTTTGCATACAACTGGAAACATTTTAGCATTTAAATGACATGCGCAGCCTTTTGTTAAAATGTTGCCACTTTGCATTTTACAAGGCTAAAAAAATTACGCTATTAAGTCAAATTTACTTTAACTTTGTTTCGCATATTATATTTTGTTAAGATTTTTTTTTCTTTCATGCAACATTTAATGCAATACAAATTCTTTCAGCAAATGAAAATTTGATGAAAAATTCAAATAATAAAAATTCTACTCTAAATTCAGCTTTTTAAATGTAATTGAATGGCATTTTATAAAGGAATTGAAAGTGCTTTTAATTTATTATTGATAGCACGATTTCAACCTTTAAAGTTATTTCTTTATCCACATCAGGGTTCTACTTTCATAAATAATTTAAAGTGTGTTTTTCTGATACCCTTGTAGTTAAGAAAACGGTTCTGATGTTTTTTTATGTCATTTCTGAATCGATATATATATATATATATATATATATATATATATATATATATATATATATATATATATATATATATATATATATATATATATATATATATATATATATATATAAATGTATTCTAGTAATATCACTTATGAAAAACTTGTAGTAAATGCTGCGAACAAATTAAAGTAAAATTACTTGATAATGTGCTTTTTCTTATTACAGAAATAAAAATATGTTTGAATTGTTAGAAATTGATATTTACAATGGTAAATCATTCATCGTAGAAGCTTTCAAAATAGAGTACTATACTCGAAAATTAAAATTTTCGTTTAAAAAAAAAAGCATTCTTTTAAAGTTAATGGGAGTTCTTTTTTTTTATGAACTTTTTGTAGCCCACATAAACAAATAAACACATATTTTAAACCATTTTTATACGAAGTAGTGTCTGCTAAGAAATTTTATAAATACTGCAGTAGAAAATTTAATTTAATTTAATTTAATTTTTTGAATTACTCTAAAAAATTTCTATATAGACTGGAATATTACCAATTACTTTGAAATCGTAAATTTTATACCTTGAATTTTTCTTTAATAAACTCAAACTGAAATAAAAGTAAATCAAGTATTTATTGTATACCGTAAAGTGTACAAATTAGGTATTTCAGGTTAATACTGATATAATTTAAAAATTATTAAACTTGTAAATTACAGACATATCAAAAGATCAACAGGTTGAGCGGAAACTTGTCTGTTTCCTTAACTGCTTATAGATAGAACCTGGAGTTATTTGTCCGCAATAAAGTCATTGTAATGCGGCCATAACAACCTTGCTTTTAAGAATTAATTAAATGTGACATGCATTAGTAACAAGGAGATTTAGTAAACTGGAAGGCGTGTTTTTGGAAGTTTAGAAATGACATAACATTTGCACACTGGGATGAATAAGAAGATACTCGATAATGGAGTGACAATTGACATTCTTTTATGTTGGCTTGTGTAACACATTAAGCCTTATGTATTTCAGCAGAAGAGGGGTGACGTAGCGAGACAACCGAAATTAGTTAGGTCGGAATATACGCTATAGAATATAGACACTATACACATACCTACTATACAACATTGAGACTAAAATTGATCTTGTAAATATAAGATAGGTAAAAGTAACAAGATACGTTTTTCAAGGACTAAATGATACTGAAAAAAAAATTACGTGTAATTCAAAACTGGTAAATAATGAGAATTAAAGGATTAATTATATAAACTATTTCATCAAATAAACAAGAAAAAATAGGCATTACCTTCGAGTAAGTAAAACAAAGAAACAAGAAAGAATTATATTTATTTTCTAATTTGAAGGTACTTAGAATATGTTTGTTTCAAGAAAAGCAATGATTTAATTAAAAAAAATTATTTTAAGATGTATACTTAACAGAGTAATAGTAGATTGTTTAATTAAATACTAAAAATGCATACAAAATTTAATAATTGTTTAATTAATTAGAAAAAAATATTCCCTAAATAAATGGAATATTACATAATAATGGAAAATTTTATATGCATTTATAAACAAAGTTCTTTTTTTCCAGAAATTTTACCGTAATAATTATCTATTTCATAACGAACAATTAGTAATGTAAGTTTATTGACAGATTTAATATATTATTAATTTCGAATAAACATTAAATATATCTTATAAAACGTACATAAATTCATAAAATAAAAGGTATTGATATTTTTAAAAATAAAATACAATGACCTTCAAATTTTAAGAAATTTAAACTAGTTTTTTTATTAAGAGTATGGACTTTAAATATATTTAAAATACACGTTTTTTTCAAAACATCAGTTTTTTTTTTTTTTTTTTTTTTTTTTTTTTTTTTTTTTTTACATAAAAAAAAAAAAAAAAAAAATTGCGTGAAAATGAACACTTTCCTCTATTTAAAGATTTCTTCAACATATGCGGAAAATGTTTTAAAAAGAGCAATATATTTATGAAAACTATTAAAAATCCTTATAAGCTCTCAAGAAATATTTCTACCATATTATCATAGATAGTATCTATTGTTTTACGAAACGTTTCGTTTAAAATCGATCGCTAGCATATGGGTTTTATTGATTGTCAATTTCTAAAGTTTTCTTAGAAATTGCAAACCGTAAGTACAGAAGAGGGAGAAAAATAAATAGAATTACAAGATCAGTCCGAAATACAACATTTTAAATAATGGTGGTATTTATATATTTTTTGTGCTATGCCCTTTTCAAAACTAGATGAATTCATTTATTTTTATCACCAGAATTCACAGTAAAGTAGAAAATATGATTTAAAGACTGTATATTTGTGTCATTTTACGCTGAATAAATAAATATCGTAGACCCATACTTAAATAGTTTTAAGTTAAAGGAAAAATATTCTAAAAAAATACATGGATCAAGAAAATATTGAAGCACATAATATTTTTGTATCGATAGTCACTCAGCTTCTGTTAATAGATGTATAGAATCTAATTTTTGCTGTATCATAATATATTAGATATCGATAAATACATTTCATATTTGTATTAATGCTTAAGCGAGACTGCTCAGGCTGGGATTAAGATCTGTAGAGCATAGCCGGCTCTGAACCCGCCAGAAAAAGCGGCAGTAGGCAGTGTGGAAAGAGGCATACTATGGTCAAAATTTCTTAAATTATACAGCAGGTACTTCTCTGCCGGAGACATACCTACCACGCGACACACTAAAGAGTTGCTTCATGAATAATTAATGCTAGCAACCAGGAATCTAATCCACAGATCATGAGTTGGTGAGGTTAGAGAGATCCATTAGGAACATAAAGATACATTTAAGTTTGTTAAGACGCGCAGGGTGTATTATCAGGCAATTTCGTAAATAAAGGGAATATTACATAATAGTGGAACATTTTATATACATCTATAAACAAAGTTGTTGTTTTTTCTCCAGAAATTTTATCTTAATAATTATCTATTTCGTAACGATCAATTAATAATGTAAGTAAACTTTGGTTATTGACAGATTTAATATACTATTAATTCGAATAAACATTAAATATATCTTATAAAATGTACATAAATTCATAAAATAAAAGGTATTGGGATTTTTAAAAATAAAATACAATGACCTTCAAATTTAAGAAATTTAAACTACTTTTTTTTTATTAAGATTGTGGACATTAAATTCATTTGAAATACACGTTTTTTTCAAAACATCAGTTTTTTTTATTAAAAAAATTCATTAAAAATTGATTAAAATTGATTAAAAATTTATTAAAAAAAATTTGTGCATGAAAATGAACGCTTTGCTCCTCTCAAATATTTCTTCAAATCTCTAAAAGCTCTCAAGAAATATTTCCTCCTTCTTATCATATAAATAGTATCTATTGTTTTACGAAAAGTTTCGTTTACAATCGATCGCTAACATATGGATTTTATTGATTGTCAATTTGTAAAGTTTTCTTAAAAGTTGCAAACCGTAAGTACAAAAAAGGGAGAAAAATAATTAGAATTAAAAGATCAGGCTGAAATACAACATTTTAAATAATGATGGTATTTATATATTTTTTGTGCTACGCCCTTTTCAAAACTATATGAATACATTTATTTTTATCACCAGAATTCACAAAAAAGTAACATATATGATTTAAAGATTATGTATTTGGGGCATTTTCTGCTGAATTTCGTAGACCAATTTTTAAACTGTTTTAAGTTAAAGAAAAAATATTCTGAATAAATGCATGGATCATAAAAACATTGAAGCACATAATATTTTTGTATTGATAATCACTCAGCTTCTGTTAATGCGTGTATAAAATCTAATTTTTGCTGTACCGTAAAATATTAGATATCGACAAATACATTTCATAAATGTTTGAATGCTTAAGCAAGACTGCTGAGGCTGGGACGAAGATCTGTAGAGCACAGATGTCCTTCCTGGTCTCTTTATTAATGCCTTAAAAAATAATACATATTTCAGCCGGCTGTGAACCCGCCAGAAAACGGTGGCTCGCCCGCCGGCTGACCCGCTGACCCGCCAGACAGTGTGCAGTGTGGAAAGACACATACTATGGTCAAACTTTCTTAAATTATACATCGTGTGCTTCACTTCCGGAGACGCACCTTCCACGCGACACTCTGAAGACGATGCTTCATAATTAATGCTAGCATCCAGGAATCTAATCTGCAGCTCATGAGTGGAGGAGGTTAGAGAGCACATTAGGAACATAAAGAAACATTTAAGTTTGTTAAGAAGTGCAGGGCGTATAATCCGACATACAAAGCGCGCTTATGATTTGAGACTGCATTTCTCAAATTAAAAGTATATCTAACGTATTACGAGCGCCATCCACCTTTTTTTCAAAGAAAGTCATGAGATATAGAACGTGCAAATACAACAAAGAGCAATAGCAAATATAATAACAAGTACAAACATAAATAATATAAGATATACGCTACTGCCAAACCTATTTGTCGGAGTCCCTAAAAAGCATTCGGAATAGTAGTCTCATCTTTTTCAAATAATAACGTTATTTTCTCTTCTTCATTAATATAGGAATATCATTACTTATTCCTACTACTTATACTTACATTAAGTATTCCTATACTTATACCTACCTATATTTTAAGTTTTCCTTTTTATACCGGTCATATAATACCGATCTTTATTATTATTTTTTTTTCAAATGCGTGTATTATATGCAGGAATGCACGTGATTAGAATATTGAATTAATACTGTTTATAAAAGAATTCACATCAAAATGGAAATTCAAATAAACTTTCCTCAGAAATACCAAGAGATTTAACGAGTCAGTTTATGAAATCACATTTAGCATGGTGGTATGCTTTGTGGCTGTATATTTATTCTGCCGAACTCTAGTTTGAATAATATTAATTGCCACATTCATTAGGATGGTAAATTTGATTTTGAAAAAGAAAAAAAATTATCTGCAAATAGAAAGCTACGAATTGTAATTTGTAATATGAATATTTTAGGAATAATTATTAAACTTGCTCTTAACTAAAAATATATATGATAAATGAGAAAAATAAAATATATATTTTATAATATTTGCCAAGATGGGTTGTTTAAATATACTTTTTTAGGGTTTCGTTCATCTCACGATACCCTATTCGTCTCACTTCTCTGTCTGTCCGTCACAGAGTCGATTCTCGGAAACGGTATACGTTACAGACTTGAAATTTTGCCTACTTACAGCTGAATACCACCTGTCACATAACAAATAATAAACTTTTGAATACGACGTTAATCACCGGATATATTAATTAAAAACCCTAGAAATGCATTAAAAATTGCGCAGAAACTCAACTGAACGAAAAATTTTTATACAAACTGATAACACATTTGTTTCGATATCGACGAAGTTCAGGGTTGCCGTAAACAGATTCTCATAGATCCAGATTTTCATAGAAGTCACCTATTCGAAACCAACACGAATAATCTGTCTATCGGCACAAAAATTTGGATTCTGAGGTGAAAAAAAAAACCTCATTTTCCAAACATCAAATTTTAAAAAAAATCGAACCAATATTTTTCAAGATATCAATTAAAATTTTTTTAATTTTTCTTTCAAATATATTTAGTTTTATATTGCAGCTGGTGCGAAACCGGAGACGTATGCAATTTCTCAGCGGGACATCCCCCGCTTTTCGTCTACAAACCGTTGAAGGGAGGAAGATAAGAAAAAACGCAAAATTTGAAGGTAGTAAGATAATACAAGCTCTCTTATAATTATTTTTTAGTATTGCATTTACCGATTTGAGAATTATATATTTAACCCTTTGAAAAATGAAGTCTGAAAACTCAATAGCATTCAAAATACGGCGAACGCCCGAACGTGAAATATCTTGGATTATTTATCCTCCTTTCTTTTGCCTTCCTGCTTGTCAACAGGACAATAAGAGTTAAAGTGGAACCTCCCTAAGATAACTAGTACAAAAGAAAAACCATCCGTTTATTCTATTAATTCCCTGATCTGCTACAATAGCCGGATTTTTACTAGGGGGAGAAAATAAAATTAGCGTTCGAGTAGTCTGCCAGAAATTTGCTTGGCGTTGCGTCTTGGCGTTGCGGTTTAGTAACGAAAGGGTTAAACATTTTTTTTTTTCCGGTGAACCCAGAAATATAATTTTATTAAGATCGCATTATTAGTACCAAAGTTATATTTTATCTCAAAATGTTTATTTTTCTGTAGAAAAAAAGAAATAAAACGCTAATAGACAATGATGTAAGTGATAATGTGATTAGGGATTATTAATAAATAAGGGGAGGGGGGAAAGTACTTTTTAATGTTTTAAAGGAATATTAAACGAAACCTTTTGTGCAATCTTCGTACACACTTCCCCACTTGTTTTTAAATAGACTTTCTGATCATTCGAACGCTGAATATTTCAGAAACCGTTTAGCAACGAAACAAAATCTGTGCCACATTGTCTTTATCAATATATTTTTTTCAAAGCGTCCGTTTATAAAAAGAGGTAATTTATAATATACAATAGCATATTCAATTGTGTCAGTGTTTCAAAATCAGAGTTTTTAAAAACAGTAATTTTAACACTGTTACCAGTGTGTGCATATCAATGCACATTAAATCATACCTCTCTGGTCAGTATAATACGTGAAGAAAAATCAATGAATTGTGTAATGTATATAATACATCAAGAATTTTCATGAACAATGTGTATCGTACTTTAATATTTTTGGGCTAATTTATAAATGTTTTTTTTTTTGTTGTTTCCGTATGTATGGCATTTAAAAAAATTTCTTCGAAGGATCTGATATTGTATTAGATTTAGTAAATTGCACATCTTCATCATATAACTAAATATCGCCTCTGAAATTTTGATATTGAATGATTTGTGTAGAATGTATAGCTAGCACAAATGTATTTATAAGCCTTCCCAACTGCATATAAGTACATCCAGAAAAAGGAATTGATTAAAACTACAAAACATGTTTTGTTGAGTACATTTTGGTTGTTTTAGCAAAATTCAAGTAAAATTGAACCATTTTACTTGAATTAACAAAACATTTTTGCTGACGATACAATTTTTTTTTTTTGGGGAATTGCAAGAAAAAAAATTATTTTGTTGATTGAAACAAAATTTCCATTGATCTATATTTAAACAAAAAGTTTTGTTGGGTCAACCAAATTTTTGTTGATTCAACAAAACTTTTTTCTGGGTGTACTTTATTCAAGGTAACATTGACTGAAATTTAAATATACCTCTAGAAAAGTGCTTACATAATAATTGTTTGTATTCCTTCATATACGTTAAAACTCTCGAAAATTTTGAAATAACCATATAATATAGTATACTTCATACTGGAAATAAGAAGTGTATTATTTGTGTTATAGTATTTGGTCCCCGTGTTACAAGGCAGTTGTGTTATATTCACAATAATATGCGAAATGTATATATTATTTAAATTTCCTAAAGTGGATTGAAACAATTGTATGTGGAAAAAAATCTGTGAAGTTATTTTAAATTATGTTATGCACTTATCTTTTTTTTACGGGTGATATATGACTTGGCGTTTATTTTTTCAATGCTTGAGCGAATCTTGATAATATATTGGCCAACCAGTTAAATCATCAGTCAAGTAATAACCCCAGTCATTATAATAAATAAAATACTAATTCTTTAAACAAAATAGAAAATGCATTCATATGAGAAACTTTTCAACAATAAAGATTAATAGTGAGTTATTTAAAAATGTATGGAAACTTAGCTAGGAATTAGTCTCCCGAAGATAATAAAAGAAAATCAATAATGATTGCAAAAGTGAGAGAGCGTATGCGTCAATAGGTCGTTTGAATAGATTAAATGCATTATAGATATTAATGATTCAAATTATAAAATAATCTTAAAATATAACTCTTCATACCGGAAGTTTCAGAAAGTCACAAAATATTCCACAAACTAATCGAAAGACAGAAAAAAATAAATATGAAAGTAACTAAACATTTATTTCGTTTTTTAAATGTTGACTCTATCGACACATGTTAATATTTAATTAAGATTTATGCAGGACGTTTATATGTATAGAATAATTCAAAAGGTTTCCACAAAAATCGCATATTTAAAAAAACGCATTGTATACATTTATTTAGATATAGATAGTAATATTGTAACATTTGTTTACTTCAGTTACATCTCATATTAACAGTTCAGAAGTGTGCATGTCAGAATAAAAAATGTTTGTGGAAAAAAACTAGAATTTTTTTAAAGACGAACATTCAAACATGCAAACGAACATTCCATGATACTATAAAAAATATTTATTTATTAAATATCACCTTTAGATTCATAATAGATAACTAACTTTATATGAAATTTTCTATACGAAAATGGTGCATATAAATCCAACAATACAATAACCCTTGTTTTTGGTTTCTTAAATGCACGCATAATTAAATTTGCAATGGAAAATAGGATTCCAACCATATTCTTCACATAGGCGAGTTTAAACATCAAGAATTGTGTAAAAAAAAAACTAAATCGATTTTTTTTTTTGGATATACATAGTATGTTGTACATACAGTATATTTGTACATACGTTGTACATTCATTTTAAGTCTCCTACAGTACATGTATGGAGGTCTTGCTATTAAAAATATGATGCTCTTGTAACATAGACTTGATGAACAATCGTAAATATATAAATTATTGAATTATAGAAATCATGACTTACAGAGACCCTCAGAATTTCCTTATCTTATTTCAACTAATGTAACTTGTAGGCATTAGAATAATATTCCAAGTATTTTCAATAGCTATTAAAAACAACAATCCGTCAAAAAACCAGAATTTGTTTTAAGACAAATGAACAATTTTTAAATATACTTATCGCTTTTGTTGCAAAAATGAAAACGAACATTCCAAAAAACTATATAGAAAATTATTCTTTTATTAAATATGATCTGTTATTTTATGATAGAGTGCAACTCCAACCAACATTTTAATGTTGAAAATTACTATATGTAAATGGGGCATAGAAATCCAAAAATACAATAACCCTCGTTTTTGTTTTCTTAAATGCACTAATAACTAAATCTACAATGGGAAATGTGAGTCCAACCATATTCTTCACATGGGCGTGTTTAATTCTCAATAAATGTGAAGAAAACTAAAGTCGAAATTTTTTGCTAACATTTGGATATACATTACGTTGTATTAATTTGAAGTGTTTTGTAGAAAGTTTTATGTGAATTCAACGATGTAAACTTTGGAATCAAAAGCCAGTTATTCAAATGTGTATATGTGTAAACTAATTCTCTGAATCTTGTAGCAGATACATAATTGTTTATTTGTTTATCCCTTTATGGATTGAAAGTATAACCTTGTGTTTATATTAATAAATTTTGTACTAGATGCATGATTATTACATAAAGTCTATCATCTAGATATTTTTTATTACAAATTTACGTATGCTTTTATGCCCTAGTATTCTCATTGAAATTTATTTAAATTATTCAACATCATGCAAAGATTTAAATTTTCAGGAATTATTTTTTTAGAATTACAATAAACTATATTAATTTGAAAAGTTTATATTAATAGTTTTTATATTAATTTGAAATGTTTTCTGAAAAGTTTGATAGATGCTATCAAAAGCCGAAAGTTAACACATTGGATTTAAAATTCCTTATTGCATTTAAAATTACTTTTCATTTACATTTTTTCGAAT
The DNA here is from genome assembly GCA_963931845.1 of Maratus michaelseni. Lineage (NCBI taxonomy): Eukaryota > Metazoa > Arthropoda > Arachnida > Araneae > Salticidae > Maratus > Maratus michaelseni. Next base: position 193,687,539 of record OZ007593.1, on the reverse strand, counting down.
GACAGCTTAGTTTCTACAGAAAGGAGCAAGAATAAATAATATTGTATTAGGTTTGATAAATACTAATTAATAAATATTTTGAAATCTGATAATTTACGTAAAAAAATAATATATTCCAATTATTGTATTCCTTTCAAAAGGTTAGAAAAGTTATTTAAATCTTCCGATTACAAAGTTATTGATTTACTAGAAAATATAACAAAATGTCCTTCTAAGGAAGATTCAGTTGTGTTTTAGAAAATGTTATAGAAGAAGAAAAGAGATAGTGAAAAGAGAAGAGAAAAAGAACGTAAACAATTCCTGGAAGAAAAGCGTTTAGCATATGAAAGTTCACATGAACTAGAAAAATTAAAAATAAGTAGTTGAAATCATGATTATCCAGAATTCCATTATTATTTGAACCTCTCGGACTAAAAAAATTAACTTATATTCGATTGATATAAGTTCACACTGAATGCCATTATAATTTTTAGAACTTGAAACCAAACTAATTTAATGAACATAGCGAAATACTTGTACGGAGTAAGTGGTGAAATTTTTAAAATTAACTTAAGTAAATACATTGAGATATAATCAAAATATTTCTTTGGCTCGTCAGTATCGGGCGCAATGGTCATATTATTCACACAGATACAATAAAGAATGAAAATGCCTTTTGAAGTACAATCTGATCCACTTTAAATATCCATTCCTGTTCTGGTATTTGTCCAACCCGTCTGTTATTCAGTTATATTCAGAACACTAAGCCAAATATAAGTAAGAAATTCACCAAAAGGAGAAATAAATGTAAATAGATAATCCATGTACAAAACTTGAAAAGTAAGTTAATAAGAAAACTACTGGTATTCATTAACATTTTCGTACACTAAACAACTTATTCGTATAGTTTATGCTATGAATATGGCATAACTTATAGATAGTTGCTTCATGACGATTAATATTATTTTAACACTTTAAATTGCAAGCACAATAGTTTTAACATACCTTATATTATTTCACGATGTACTAAAATATTTATTCTGTATAGATAAGAACAAGCACAATTATCTTCGTTATATATCTTCGTATATATATATATATATATATATATATATATATATATATATATATATATATATATATATATATATATATATATATATATATATATATATATATATATATATACTATATATATATATATATATATATTATATTCAAAAATATATTGAGAAAAGTCAGCTAGAATATACCTTTGATAAAATACCACTGCGTTACAGTTTAAAAATTGTCTGGTGTACAAATACAGTGTTTAATAATGGCATAATATTTATAACAGTAATGAATGTCTAATGCCTTAACCTTCGCAAGACTTCTTTGTTTCACATTTTAACCCGGATTTAAGTTTAGATTTCAATAAATTTAAAATTCCACAATGTTTGTCATTTATTCCGTCATTTTATTTAGAAAAGCTTTTAGTTAGAAAAAAAATATGCCAATGCAGAGCACATATTTATAGGAATTTATAATTTAAAACATGTATATATTCTGTAGCTTTGCTACATTATATATTTATAAATTTATTTTATTACAGCAATTATAATCATCATCGAAGAAAGAAACGATTCACAAATAAAACAAAAATCATGAAATATTGTTATAAGTATGACAATAATAAAATATCTGATTTTTTCAGAAGTATTAAATTAACACTTATATCGTGGTGAGAAATAAAATGATGAACAATCTTTACCAAGATACAACACATTAAAAATATAATATATATTTTGAATTCACGTATTACCAATTTACATACACAATAGGATAAACACACAAATAAAACATAATAAGCACTGTCATGTTAAAGTAAATATCTGACTTTCTAATTACATTGTTAAAAATTTCGAACACCATTATTGATATGATAGCGTTAAAAACACATTTTTCATAAATTAATTTAATGAAAATAAAACACCTGGATATAGCTATGTCTACATAATATTTTTAATTTAAAAATGTCTTAGGTCATAATAAATCTTCACAAAACATAAAAATATATCGAGCGCAATTTCTGAACTCTTATAAAAAAATTGCATTTAGAATAAAAATCATCCCTATATATAAAAGAGAAGATATCAAATATTTGTAGAATGAAGAAAGAATCTTACAAATACGTTCTTTTAATTAAGTGTAAGTGTCTCCATAATACTTACTCATGCGGAAATAAATCCCCATTTCGTTAATATTTAATACGATTAAAGTTAATTATGTTTACCAATGAAATTATTTAATGTGTAGTGTCGTATAAAATGCAAATAATTCTCATAATGAAATGAAATTTAATTATGTAACAATAAAATATATGATTTAGAATGACTTATTGTATTTTTTATAAATATAATTTTATTGCTTGTCAAATGTTTTCAGTGCACTTTTACGATTCAGAAAAATGTAGGATAAAGGAATCGAGATTATGAATAATAGGATTAGAAATTTTGATAAGATAGACGTATTTATTAAAATACCAAAATTTAGATTACACAAGTTCGAGTACTGAAATTTGTTATATAAACATTATATATGCATATACACAAAGTCTGAATTACTCCACTAAAGGTATCTGGGATGCACGGTCATCAGACTATTTATCTGGTTTGTTTATTTTTATAATGTTAATTGATTTTAATAATAGTGCAACTCTCAGGGACTTTTCGCACTTGGTTCTATTTTTTACAACAACTGGAAAAAATTTCTGGATTGTAAAGTCTTTCTTTGAAAAATATAAGAAATTAAACCATTTTAATTATAAATTCGAAACACTAACTTTTAATTATTGATTGTTTACCTTTTACAGGAAAAATTTATTCGAAATAATATTTTTGAAATAAATAAATACAAAAATTAAAACAAAAACCATATATATACACATATAAATTTTCATATTTGACTTTTTCACTCTAAGATTATACAGTCTAAGACTATACAATAATATAATTCCGATTTATAACTTATGTATTTTAAATAGTCAACTTTGTGTAAAATATAGTTATCCTAATTATTTATTTTTAGACAAACAATATAATAAACGAATGCCATCTAAATGCACACTGTCTTAAAGAGATTTGTCAGTTTTACACATGCAAAAGTAACAGTTTGTTCTAGTTTGGAAGATTGTATAAAGTTTCCAGATCTTACTTTGTACGAAAACAATAATTCGGATCCCTTTTCCATAAACCGATCACCCTGAAGACCTTCTTCCTATAGCAATATGCGGAACACACACATATATATACACAAATATACACACACACACATATATATATATATATATATATATATATATATATATATATATATATATATATATATATATATATATATACAATTCTGAATCAAAAAAAATAAAACAAACAGTATCAAAATATTCAAATTATATCCTTGTCAGATTAAATATGATATATGTAATTTAATAGAGACGAAAATTGATTTTTAAAATTTCGATGTTTGTGCAAAATACATGGACTGTAAAAAAAAAAATGTTTGCCGGCAGGTTATGTATTTCGCATAGTTATGTATAAAAATATATTACCTACATAATGAAACTAATGTGTTTTTTAAATTAAACAAAGGAAATTTTATTTGTTACAATCAAAATGTTCAAGTAGCAAAAGCGTAGTTTTCAGAAAAGCGGAGACAAATTGTCATATCTGTTAAGCTGACACAAGACGTATGAGTGTGTTTAAACGAACAAATGCATAACAATTTTTGAAGTACTAAAACTCAAATAATGTGCAGTTTTTTTTTCCTTCTGCTTAAAGTATATATTCTTAAATATATTACAGAGAAAAATAAATGTTGTACATACAATAATAATATTAAAATTTTTATTAAAAAAATATATATCACTAAAACGTGAAAAAAACCATCAAGTGTTACGCGAATGAAAAAACAAAAAATTGCGCATATAGGAAACATTTTTTGAGAAAAAAGGATTGTACATCTAACTTAGAACTAAAATGTCAAAAATTGTATTGTTCAAAATGGAATTTAACACACAATATTCAAAACTTTCAAAGTTTAATAATTTTAACACAAAATTTAAAAACTTTCAAAATTAAAAATCATATTTTTCAAGTGCAAAAATAAATAAACAAACAAAGTAAAAATATGTTCTTTTTTCGCTTTTACTTCGTAGTCTAAGAAGAAACGTACAACTGTTACTTATAGCGTTTGAAAGTAACAGTGTGCGCACACTCAAAATTTACTAATCTTAGAAAACGCAACTTAAAGTTCCAATATCGACTTACTTTGAATTATATATACTCAGCTGTCTATATTATATATATATATATATATATGCTCATATATATATGTGCATATACATATATGAGGACCCTAGAAGCCAAGAGGTATAAGTGACAAAAATGAAAAAACTGAGCAAAGTGCACAGGCGATCTGGAAATAATGCTATTTATTTGTACATAAATTATTTTTTTAAATTATGTGCTGCGTTCTGTAGGTCAACTACTTAAGCATTCGAAACTTGTAGCTTTTATTATCAATATTGATCAATTATAAATAAAAAAAATGTACTCAACCTTCTTTACACAGTTATTGAAATAAGTTTTAAAAAATCACTATGAAATGAGCAACAGTTTCATAATTATTTCAGTCAATTACTATTGACTGAACAGTGAACTCATTGAACTCAATTTACCACAAATCGAAATTTTTTTCCCTTGCATTCCTTGACCTCTAGGATCCTCATATATAAATGATTATAACCCAAGAATAATAAAGATTTTTAATGCTGTTTTTGCATATTATTTATAAATGTTTAATAATTCAGAATAAAACGAAACTATAAAGATACTTTTTGAATGTAGGTTTTAATTGTCCTGTATTCTATTGTATTCTAGTATGTAAAATGGAACTATATCAAATGGTTCTCAAAATATCAATCAATAATGAATGTGTGTGTCTTTCATTTTCGTGTCAATATATTCTCGAAATATTAGAAAAATAAAAATGTAGAATAATCATAAAATTAATAGAATTTATTCAGCATTTAATCATCACGTATTTTTTTTTCAAATACTAACGTCATACAACGGATAGATTCACGTGTGCACACCAATTATGAACGTTACAGAATGCTGGGGTTAAAAACAGCAGCATTCGCGAAAGGGAATATATGAACAATATATAGACTATTTCTATTAATAATATATAAATATTGTATATTTTATAATGTTATTTTGTATCTTAATTAATGTTATTTCTGTATCTTAACTAATTATAATCACAACTTTATGAGTCAGATACGCATATTGCACAGATTACATGGGCAGGAATATTCTAATATTCAATTTTATTTAAAGTCAAATGTTAATGAAGTTACGCAATTAACGAAAGAAATGAACAGAAAGATAATAGCTAAGGAGAGCTGAAACGGAGGGTACAACCAACAATAAAAAGCATAAAAGCCATAAATAGTAAAGGAAAATTAGCTCTTGACGTGTCTGTGACAGTTGGTTACAAAACAAAATTGTAGTGGATAAGACATTGAAATCTTCACGACTGACAGTTTCTAGACAAGTCAAAAGGTGAGCATGAAAACGCATTAAATTTTAATATTATCACACCAGCAGAGAACATACATGGAAAATCAAGCAAGGAAGACGGAAATGAGGGATTTCCAGCAAGAATTACCGCCCTCACGCCGTATCTCATGCTATTGAATGCAACCAATGTAGAATAGATATACTCCCCGTACCCGGAGTAAGGTTAACAGGAAGAAAATATGCTAAAAGATAGTAAAGAAGTTATTAGCGAGTACAGTTCAAGAGATGTTATTCATTAGTTCAGATGGAGACTTAGTCCCAATGAGTGCAGATGGACATTGCAATTAAATATTTTGCAAAGCACTCTGCAGTGTGAACTGATAGGATTTTCAGCCTACGTTGTTTCAACAATGAATGAGTATTTGAAAATAAGGTCCAGGCAGAAGTCTATCAAGACGAAACAAAAAGGAAATCTTGAAAGAAGATCTTGAAGAAAAAAAGCTGCCAATACTTTAGCACTTGATTAAATGATCATTTATTTTAAAGGACACTTAGCCGACAAGTTTCCTCAGATGAAAGAAGCACTACCCAAGACACAAAGAATTAAAGAAGATACCAGTATGCTCTGATTTAACATCGCTGGTAGAGATGAATGAAAATGTGACAAGAAGAATGAAAATTATACTGAAATACTGTTTCCAGAAGAATTTTCTAAAAGAAGCAGAAGCGAGCGAAGAAAGCACAGTACCTGTCTATGGTGGAAATATTGACAAGATAAATTGATTTAATACTGGAATGATTTTATCGGGAGTTCCTGACAGTAGATCCCAGAAAGTACTCAGTGTGATTCAAGTTACCAGAAATTGATAAATTATATTAGTGCTAGACTTTGTGTACAAACATTAATATGAAATTTTATATCAGACGGACTTTCATTAACAAAGTGTTCTAAAGAAGAATGTTGCCCAACGATGCTTCTACGAAATGTGAGTAAAATTCCTGAATTTTACTGTGACCTTTTTGTTTATCATAATTGATATATTTTATATTATAATTATGTGTGAATCATCTATAACTCTAATAATATTTACAAACTGGTTTATGTAAGAATTAACATAAAAGAAAAGTTAGTTAAATTAATAACTAAAATGAACTCTGATAATCTATTTAAATAAATTAAAATTAACGCAAAGGTTCGGTCTGTGTAAGATCTATTTTATTATAACTGTAAGCATTGTCCATCTCTGTTGTAAATATTTCTCCTCTATCCTTATATTCTATTATTATATATAGTTTTTTCTTTAATAAATTCTTAAATTACATTCAAGGACTGGTTACTTAAGTAGTCATGTTTTCAATGATTTTTATTAAAACTTTCCTTTCTAGGTTTATTTCACTATATCTAGTAGTAATTAAAAGTGGATGCTAAAGTACTGTATTATAAAGGAGTAATGCCTTCGATTAAATTCACACAACGCATACTTTATTTAATTATAATTAAGTTAGGTAGTTTAATTGTTCGTACTTTGGTTTTGACTAACCTGATTCAGGCATATTCTAGGTTATTTTTTACGATCAATCGTTATGATCAATCTTTACTTATTTGTTTATTAAATTCCTACTATTAGCTCACACTCTCTCTATATATATATCTTGTTCAAATTTTCAATCGTTAATAAAATATTTTCTATTCATCCACTCAAGTTCAAATAAATTTTTTTAAACTTGTAGTGGATGACTCTTTATGCTAATACAGTTTTTTGAAATATTAATTCATTAATTAAATTTAATTAAATAATTTTATTTTTAAATGGGAGAAAATAATTCCTCCCATTGTTTTCATAAATGAAATGAAAGATTTATCTCAAATTAGTGATGCCACAGAAATAAAATACCGCAACGATGATTATAAAATAATGTTCAATAAAGGTAACGTGGGTCATTCATGCTGCATGGGTTTATTTTATATATTTATGATTAAAAAAGTAGGAATTGACTTAAAACAAAAATTATATTACTTGTTTTAGGGCATTAACTGACTCACAAAGTTATTAAGATACACGTATGTTGGGGAAGATTAGTGAGTTTAATGCAACTTTTCGCGCGTGCACCACTAAAAGCAAATCTCTCATACACAAAAGAAAAATGAACCTTGATAAATCATACACATACTTTAATTGCATTTACTTCAAACATTGTAAACAGAAAAGTAATTTAAAATAGGAAAGAAAACTCATGCGTCAAGCATAGATTATGAAACACCTTCCAACACATTCCGAATAGTGTAACAAACATTTACCGTTTGATTAAGTTATAGATTATATCTAATTAAACTATTTGGAAAACGCATAACAAATTTGAAAATCAAATTTCATAAAGTACAAGGTGATTACAAATGAATATCCCAACTTTGAAGGGCTATTTAAATAAAACAATAAAAGTATAACTTTGTTGTTAATTAAAACTAACAGACGAAAGTTTAAATTAAAACAGTTATAAATGTTCAATGTGAGCCCCTCTAGAAACACGAACGATATCGAGTGGGTACGATAACTCATCCATGTGATTTTTTTTTGTTGGACCTCATCAAATATCAAGTGTTTGTTCCACCGCTAATAACCGACGTTGACGAACTTAGGACACGTATACCTGCAGCCATTCAAAGAGTCACACCAGACATGTTGAAAAAATGTGGGATGAGTTATAATACCGCCTCGATATCGTTCGTGTTCTTGGAGGGTCTCACATTTAACACTTATAACTGAACTGCGTTGAATTTAATCTTTCAACTGTTATATTTGATTTCCGATGAACAACACGGTTGTACTTTTTTCTTAATAGTCCTGTAAATTTGGGATATTCCGTTGTAATCACTATGTACTATCAATAGTAGGAGATTATTTAAATTCATCCGTTAAGCCCTGTAAATGATCTACAAATTTGTATGTATACTACATAATATGCTAAACTTTATTCGGTAACGTAACGTATAACACAGATGAATAATACCCTTCAGCAATTTCCGTGAATAAAAGGAAATATACTCGAATTATTTTGTGCAGCCTTGTATATGATCTACATAATTTATACTCGACAAGTCAGATAAATAAAATAGTTAAATTTAAAAATGTATACCTCAACTGAAAATGCACTTATAGCAATATACTCACTCAAAGACAGTACTGTAACCGAATTATTTTGTGTGCCCCTGTAAATGACTGGTAATTGTTATGGACGCCATGCTCTGCAATAAGAATATTGTAGTAAATATCATTATTATATATGAGTTTCAATATATTTGATATAGTGTAACATCATTAAAATACTGCAAAGATTTTTTTTTCTTATAGACCATAATATTATGGACTTCTATTGTGGGACGCCATATAACAAACTATAAACACTTCGTTTTAAGAATCGAACATGCCATAGAAAGCCTCAACAACACATATCCAATACATGAAAATCCGAATACATTTATGTGCGTTACAACCAAACCGACATACATACTGACATACGTACAGACAGATGGTTAGACAAGTCAAAACTATAAATTATTTTCAACTATACTGGGAATTGTTAAAAAGATTGATTTATTGTATATTGCGTTGTATAATGCACACATTTATAGCAAAAATATTGATTGCATTTTAAAGTTCAGCTTTATACGCCGAGTATAAAAATAAAACTTTATCAGTTAACAAAAAATAAGCAAAAGACTTTAGAATACGACATTAATGAACAAGGAAAAATGACATGATCAATTGAATGAACCAATGCAATTATCCCAAATGCTTTGTGGGGATTCGTAAAGAGATGAGGGAAAGTGCTTAATGACTTTCCCTCGTAGATGGAATTTATTTTGTGTCCTCTGTACCAATATGTACATATTTACTTTATGTTCGTAATAGTTATTTTTTTGAGTAAGTCACAAAAGATAATTAAATAAGAACTTATAATGATATTAACTTCAAAGCTATTTTTATTTCTCAACATTTTCTTCGCCAATATTTATGCACCTATATCACCGTTTTATCAGTGCCCCAACGCCAGCTGCATAAGATTCTTTAAGTGGCTGTCTCAGCCACATTGGGACTTCAAGTTGAACCTTTTCATCCACTGTGAAGATGATCTTACTTCCAAGATGGTTTTTTAGTAGACTAAAGAGAGAAAAATCGCTTGGAGCTAAGTCGAAGCGGTATGGTGGATGTTGAAGAAGTTGCCAACGAAACTTTTGAATTGTCTTCTGTGTTCAACATGAAGTCCTAATGTGGCTGAGACAGCAACCCAAAGAATCTTATGCAGCTGTTGTTAGGGCACTGATAAAACGGTGATATAAGTGCATAAATATTGGTGGAGAATATGTTGAGAAATAAAAATAGTTTTGAAGTGAATATCATTGTAAGTTATTATTAAATTATATTTTGTAAATTACTTAATGACTTTCCCTCGTAGATGTAATTTATCTTCTGTACTCTGTACCAATTTGTACAAATTTCCTTTATGTTCGTAATAGTTATACCTTAGAACTATCTTTATTACATTTTCATGCTAAAAGAATCATGAAGGTTTCTTTGCAAATAAGTGTGTATGCATATCAGAGCGATGCAGCTCAAAAAAGTCCATCCGGCCTGTACCGGGAGGAAAAGGTAGCTACCATATTCCATAGATTTTCAAACAGCTATATCTCAGCCGTTTTTTAAGATAAAGCCAAAACAAAATATTTTCGGGAATCCTTGTATCATGATCTAACAATTAACGAAAACAACTTTTCCAATTTATAATTTTATTATATATATTTTTATTTTTATTTTTTAGATAGCTTTCATTACAAAAAAATACCTATTGCAGCCGTTTCGTTGTGACTGAGTATGTACATAGGACATATCAACGCCTCAACTGACTTCGTTGGTCAGCTTCATCCGCCATATTGTTTAAATATGGCGGCCATTTAATTTTTTTTTAAAAATTAAAAATTCAAAAAGATGTACAAACAAATTATAAATTGAAAAAAAAAAGTTTTTTTTAAGTGTTAGAACGTGATACAGGGATTCTGGAACATTTTTTATTTTGGCTATATCTTAAAAAATGGCTGAGATATGGTAGTTTGAAATTTTAGGGTGGCTGAGATTTTGAAACAATCTCATATTTGTTATGCTGAAACTCTCTTATTTATGAACCGATATGAATGAGACAGATCATGCGCACAGAACATACCAAGGTCTCAACCGAGTTCCTTGGCCAGCTTCATGCGCCATCTTGTCTCAAAATGGCGGAAGTTAAACTTTTTATTATTTTTTTTAATTCAAAAATATGTATAAAAAATTATTAATTGAAAAAGTTGATTCCGTTAAGTGTTAGATCGTGATATAAGGATTCCAATTTTTTTTATTTTAGCTTTATCAGTAAAAAGTCCTTCCGGCCTGTACCGGGAGGAAAAGGTAGCTTTCATAGTCCATGCTTTTAAATATTCAACTCATTTTACTCAAACATCCGAAGCTAAATTGCTTGGAACCTTACTATAGAAGATTCGTTAGTACTAAATTTGAATGCACGTTTCAGCATGAGAGTTACAGCATAACAAAAATCAGATTGTTTCAAAACGTCATCCTACCTAGAATTTCAAACTGCCATATCTCTAGCATTTTGTAAGATAAACCCGAAATAAAAAATGTTCCGGAATCCTTATATCACGATATAACACTTAACTGAAACATTTTTTAAAATTATTTTTTTATTTTTTTTTTAAATTTTTTTAAAATTTTTTTTAAAGAATAAAAAAAAAATAACTTGCCGCCATTTTGAAACAAGATGGCGCATGAAGCTGGCCAATGAACTCGGTCGAGAACTTGGTATGTTCTGTACACATGATCAGTCACATACATATCGGTTCATAAATACGACAGCTACAGTATTACAAATATCAGAATGTTTCAAAATATCAACCACCCTAGAATTTCAAACTGGCATATCTCAGCCAGTTTGTAAGTTATAGCAAAAACAAAAAATTTTCCAGAATCCTTATATTACGTTCTAACACGTAACAGAAACAATGTTTTTGACTTTTTAAAAATTAAAAATATATAACTGGCCGCCATTTTGAAGCAAGATGGCGGATGAAGCTGGCCAACGAACTAGGTCGAGACCTTGGTATGTCCTATACACATACTCAGTTACATACATATCGGTTCAGAAATAGGAGAGTTACAGCATGACATATGTCAGATATATATATATATATATATATATATATATATATATATATATATATATATATATATATATATACCGGGTGGTTATAAAATAAGTATCCCTATTTGGAGCTGTCTGTAGCTTGAAGGAATAACAGGAATGAAACCAAAATCGGTACACTTACTATTCGAGAAGGGGGAAGAAGAATGGAACAATAAAAAAATTAATTGCAATAATCGCCGACAGATGGCTCTTTTGAGCGTGAAATGTAATGTGTAATATTGTGTACCGTGGAGGTGTCACAAACCTCAATGACTTTACTGCATATCATAACATGTATGAAACATCATTCCTGATTCATTACATTCCGCAGTTGAGCACGTTGTGCACAGCCTGGACTGTGTCCTCTAGCACAATGACCATGTGGAACCTGAACATGATCGCAGCACCGCCATGCAAAAGAGTAACCACGTTCACTGCGACATTTTCCAATAAATTAGGTGTGCCATTCGGTCTGCGCCTTATTTTTTTGTTCTTGTATTACACATTACATTTCACACTCAGTAGCGCCATCTGTCGGTGATTATTGAAATATTTTTTTTATTATTATTCCATTCTGCTTCCCTGTTCTCGAATAGTAAGTATACCGATGTTGGTTTCATTCGGATCATTCCTTCGAGCTACAAACAGCTCCAAATAGAGATACTTATTTTATAACCACCCTGTATATATATATATATATATATATATATATATGTATATATATAAATCAACATTTGAACGGAGGGTGGTTTGGGGTTCTGGGGGTCATGATCGGTGAAAATATATCAATTTTTTTTGGAATTGCTCTCCTCCGAACGGCTGCAATAGGTAGCTTTTTGTATTGAAAGCTATACAAAACGACTGATATATGGCAGTTTGAAGAAGGCGACATTTTGAAATAATCTGATTTTTGTTATGCTGTAACTCTCATGCTGAAATTTGCATTCAAATTCTGTATTAGCAAAAACCGGGTTTGAATCTTCTATAATCGGGTTCCAATCATTTCAGCTTCGGGTGTTTGAATAAAATAAGTTGAAATTTTTAAATCATGGACTATGAAAGCTACCTTTTCCTCCCGGTACAGGCGAAAAGGACTTCTTTTAAATCAACGTTTTTAACTGGTCGTCATTTTGAAACAAGATTGCGCATGAAGCTGGCCAACGAACAAGGTCGAGGCCATGGTATGTCCTGTACACATGGTCAGTGACATTCATATCGGTTCAAAAATACAAGAGTTACAGCATAACAAATATCAAGTTGATTCAAAATGTCAGCCTCCCTAGAATTTTAAACTGCCATATCTCAGGCATTTTTTAAGATAAAACTAAAACCAAAAAAAAATGTTCCGGAATGCTTGAATTACAATCTAACACTAAACGGAAACAATGTTTTCAATTTGTAATTTTTTTGTTCCTCTGTTTAAATTTTTTTTAATTTAAAAATTTTTAACTGTCCGCCATTTTGAAACAAGATGACGGATGAAGCTGACCAGCTAACTCGGTCGAGACCTAGGTATGTAGTTACAGCTTGACAAATGTCAGATATATATATACAGGGTGTCCCAAAAAGAAGTACCTATTTTTAAAAATGAATAAGAAACAAACGAATAGAGTTATTGAATAAATTCTTGCAGGAAACGGTTGTGTGAAGTTTGTTTAGAGTACTTTATTACGTTCTTACCGACATATGGCGCTGCGGCTACTGCATTCATCAGCAATAGTTGAAAATTAAATGACAATATTTTCAATATGTCCTCAATTCATCAAAATAACATGCCGGAGTCTTAGAATGAACTTTCACTGACCACGTCTGCTTCTGTCTGGTCTCCACGCATGCTCCGTTTGTTCATATAGCCACCAAAATGTGCTGTAGCGCCATCTGTCGGTCAGATTTCGAACTATCGTAATAACGTCTTCTAAACAAAATTCCAGACTTCACACATCCGTTTCCTGCAAGAATTTTTTTAATAACTCTATTCGTTTGTTTCTTATTCATTTTTAAAAATAGGTACTCCTTTCTGGGACACCCTGTAGATAGATAGATAGATATCGACATTTGAACGGAGGGCGGTTTTGAGGTGTAGGCGTCATGATTGTTGAAATGAATTGGTACCAAAATTTTCTGGAATTGCTTTCCTCCAAACGGATGCAATAGGTAGCTTTTTGTATTGAAAGTTACCTAATAGAAAAATACAGTCTCAAATCAAGGGTGCGCGTAACACATCTGAATGTATGGCATAAAAAAACATCCTTCGTAGCAACTTTAATGGAATAAATGTCTCTAAAAAAAGGTGCAACGTTTTGCATTTAAATAAAATACATTCATGAATTAAGAAAATGCTTTCGAAATAAATTGAATGATTTTTTTCCAGAAAATTCTGCAATACTTTTGTTATAAATAAATTCTATAATTGGAAATTTAAAGTTTACTAAGCGTAACAGTTTGAACACACAGATTTAATTATGTGTGATTGATCGTTTGAAATATTTACTTGTCAAACAGTTAGGAAAAGCTTTTAATTAGTTCGTGTCTTATGTAGTAAAGTGAAATATGGCCGACATTTATTTTCTGAACTGTATATAGAAGTGCATTTTGTAAAGTCTAACAAATAAATAAATTGATAATGAATATTTTGTTGAGCGAATTAAAATTATATTTAAATATAATGTTTGATTTTAATGAGTGGATCAAATTTCTACATCCGTTAAAAATAAATTGCTTTCAGCAGATGATTTTACCGCCTGTCTTTATTTGTACATACAATCTTTTTCAAATATTTTTTGTAATAATATTTCATAAGAAATACCATGCTATTTATTTTTGTGAAGTATATTACTGTAATATATCATTTTTATTTTCGGAATAAGGACACAAATTTAAAATTTAAGTTTTTTTTAAATTAATAAATATATCTACCCTATCTATATTATAAAGGGCAAACGAGTCCGTGTGTAATTTATGTCATTTTGCGAATGGCAACATTCGACGATGAAATTTCAGTTTTGCGATTTTTGCTACTGCATTTTTTTTTCTAAATATCGCATATTTTTAATTTTTACACCAGGGAAACAAACCTACCACAGGAAACAAATCTACTTTAAAATTCAATTTGTTTGAAAACTGTATCACAATTTACTGATATACTATGGTATTGAAATTAAATTTGAAACATATTTTTTTTAATCGCTTGCAGACGATCATAAAATATTAATCTGTTTGCACTTTAAAGAATATAAAAATGTCAGCATTTGCTTCAATCTAATATTCCATAACGAAACTAAAACTTCCTTAAGCAATAAATAAAATAGTATAAATAAAACACAAATTTAACAGACATGTAATTGAAATCAGCGTTTGAAACCGCTGAAAGTAATAAATATAAACTTCTGTAGATAACGACATTTTTAGCGATTTCTTCGGCTAACAATTTCTGGCACGAGGCCAATATGAAATTGCCGGTTTTAATAAATTTCGAAATTTTATTGACTATATTATTCGACATATTTCATATAAAAATGCACTTTGGTATTGTTAGTGAGCATTCTAATAAAAAATATTAATGTAAAAAATCTATTAGAGTTTTCAATAAAAAAAAAAATATTGGTTTTCACATATATTCTATATCGCGGGAAACCCGGGTTGGATACCCTAGTATATATAAAATCCTAACGAAATTACTTTAGGAAACAATTTTATGAATCGACTCCTTAAACGAATGAAACGTGTGATTAAACGAATATATGTTAATTGCGGGATTTGTAGAACGCTGATAGTAACTATATTTTATTATGTTGTTACAGTCACCTACAGATTTTGTTTTTCTAGAAGAAATTATGTATACCTTTACAACAATTTCGAATAGAATTCTATAAAAATATTTATAGAAAACACATTATAGAATTCTATAGAATTATGGCCTATTTTTCTATAAGCTTGTTTAACCAAATGCTAAATAAATATCTGTAGAAGTTCAATAGAAATGTCGGTAGAAGTTTAATAGAAATGTCTGTAGAGTTTCTATAAAAATATCTATAGAAAATTACAAAGCTTCTATAAAAATATGTATAGAATTTTATATAGAACTCAGGTGGCCACCCTCCCAAGTATTAACTACACTCGTTGCTGCTTGACTTCAGTGATCGGAAGACGACCAAGTACTTTCAGCATGATACAAGCACTGACATTTTTAAATCTCTTATTACACTAATTCAACTTTATTTCTTTTGTGATTTGCATTCCCAATCATATATAGATTTGTAAAAATATTTAAAGTCTAATAAATTATTATTTGTTAAAACTGAAACAATTGCTTAAATATTTATACTTTAGATTAAAATATTTGAATAAAAATTACAATATTATTAAACTAAATATAGTTTATTAAATTAGATTTTATAAATTTAACAGCAACTTAATAAATGATTGTTAAATTAACTAACAAATTAAAGAATTATAAACAAATTAATTAATTATAATTTAATTTAGTAGTTTGACTGATATATTAATACATTGACAATTCAATCACAATGTATTAGAATTGAATTAAATTATATATATATAATCATACTAGCAAGCTACGCCCACTACGCTGGTCAATTTCTTATAATGAACTTTTAATCCAACAAAATATTGACATTTCATAATTCAATTTTATAGTTTAACAGAATAATAAGGCTACTATAATTTGTGACTCGTGCTATAGCAATATACATGCCAAGACACGTCGCCCTTATCATTATATTTTTACGCATGAATGTTTCGCTATGGTACTCCATTGTGAAATTTGGTAATTTTTCAAATTCAATATTTGAAAAATGGCATAATCATTAGATTTGAAATTTATATCAATAAATATACAACTTTTTACCTTTCAAACGCAGTTTGCCTAATAATTTTCTGACAAATACTTTTCAAGCTACTATTTTTTTTTTTCAGTAACTTCAAATGTTTCATTTTCCGAGATTAATCTGTGGCAACAATTAGCGAAAAACCCTGTCGTAAGAAACGCATAGTTTTTTATTAAAGAGGCTATTGGAGCAGGGATTGTCACAACCAATTTGCCACCATCACTTTTGAAATCGGTTCGGTAGTTCTAGAGTTTCCATAGAAATTGTAATTTAGAATGTTTTTAGAAAGGTTTTCGCTCATTTCACCCTTTTAAATTTCGATTTTTTTTTTTATTTTGTTCTTAGAGAGCATTTACATGTTATAAGTAACTACAACGCCAAATTTCAAATTTCTAGCTTCTTCAGTATAAAAAAGATCTCAATTTTAGAACGTTTTTCACTCCTGCACCTCCCTGGGGTTATTGACACCGACATAAAATATAGCCTATGTTGGAGCAGGGGTTGCCACCATCAATTTGCCACCATCACTTTTGAAATCGGTTCGGTAGTTCTAGAGATTCCATAGAAATTCTAATTTAGAATTATTTTAGAACGCTTTTCGCTCATTTCACACTTTTAAATTTCGAATTTTTTTTTATTTTGTTCTTAGAGAGCATTTACATCTTATAAGTAACTACAACGCCAAATTTCAAATCGGTTCGGTAGTTCTAGAGATTCCATAGAAATTGTAATTTAGAATGTTTTTAGAATGCTTTTCGCTCATTTCACCCTTTTAAATTTCGAATTTTTTTTTTTTTTTTTTGTTCTTAGAGAGCATTTACATCTTTTAAATAATTACAACGCCAAATTTCAAATTTCTAGCTGCTTCAGTATAGAAAAGATCGCAATTTTAGAAAAATTTTCGCTCCTGCACCCCCCTGGGGCAGTGGCACCAACATAAAATATAGCCTATGTTGGAGCAGGGGTTGTCACCATAAATTTGCCACCATCACTTTTGAAATCGGTTCGGTAGTTCCAGAGATTACCCCCTACAAACAATCAAACAAACAAACAAACAAACAATCTTTACTCCTTTATAACATTAGTATAGATTAAATCTATGTAGTACTGTTATATATTAAACTGATGTATTGCGAAATTATTTTTTTTAAATTTTAATATATAGTTATAAATAAATTACTACACAAATATAATTTAAAAGACCAAGAAATATATTTTTTTTTATAGAAAACAAAAAAAAAATCTATAGAAACATTAGTCTACAGAATTTAATTCTGTAAGGTTTATAGTACTCTATAGAAAATAAAATTCTACAGAACTTCTAAGTTTTCTATAGAAACATTTTCTTTAGAAAAAGTATTCTATAAAACTCTTAAAACTCTATAGAAATAGTATTATACAGAATGGTTATTCTATAAAACTTGTAAAGAATTCTATAGAGTTGTATACAGCTCTATGAACTATTTTCGTAAGGGTAGCAGCTAGAAATATTTTACAGGGCCGCACAAAAGAATACGAATGTATGGTAAATGCGAGATTTGTAGAATGCTGACGGCAATGAGATTTTAGAGTGTTGTTACAGTCACATACAGTATGTTCGTTCAAGTAAAAGGTATATATATATCATTTATTCTTATTTTACAGGTCTACACAAAATAACACAAATATATGAAAAGAAAATATGTTAAATGCGGATTTGTAGAATGCCCGCGGTAATGAAATTTTAGTATTTTGTTATAGTCATCTACAGCTTGTGTTTTCTCGAAGAAATTGTATATAGATCTTATAGTTAGTTTACAGAGCTACACAGAATAATATAAATATGTGAAACGACTATATATTAAATGCAGGATTTCTGGCATGCTGACTCTAATAAAATTTTTATGTGTTGTTACAGTCACTTACGTCAAGTTTTTTTCTTAAAGGAGGTGTATTGTATATAGCATTTATTGTTATTTTACAGAGCCGCATTAAATAATATCAATATACGAAGGGAATATATCTTAAATGTACGTTTTGTTACGCGCTGACGATAATATATATTTAGTATGTTGTTACAGTCAGACAGACAGGCAGAAGATAGCAGAGAGACATACAACAGGTATAAGACAGACAGTCAGAGTGTAGTCAGATAGCACACAGACTAATAGTAGACAGACAGGCAGAATATAGTCAGCCATTAGAGTGTAGACAGACAGCACAGAGACAGACAGTAAATAGTCCGCAGTTAGGGTGTAGGCGGACAGCAGACAAACATACATTAGACATATATACAACAGACAGACAGACAGCAGATAACAGACAGACAGGCATACAGCAGATAGCAGGCAGACAGCCAGAAGATGGCAGACACACAACACAGCATACAGACATACAACAGGGAGATATACAGAAGACTGGCATAGAGCACATAGAAGACAGTCAGAAAGCATACAGTCAGCCAACAGAGTTTAGAGCAGAGAGGAGAAATAAGACAAACAGACATCAAACAGCTAGCCAAAGTACAACAAACAGAGAAAAGAAAACAGAGAGATATACATACAACAGACATGCAACTGACAGACAGCAGACAGACAGAAAACAGACATATAATAGATATCATACAGGGTGACAGAAGACAGAAAGACAGCATATAGGAAAAGCCAGGCAGCAGACATAATACAGGCAGAAAGACAGCATACAGAGAGCCTACAGTGTGGAGACCGACAGCAGACACACAGACAAAATGCAAACAACCGAAAGTACATATACTTACAACGGACAGACAGCAGATAGCATTCAGATAGGCAGCAGATAGAAGACAGACAAACAGCAGATAGCATCAGATATCAGACATTTAGCAGGGAGACAGGCAAAAGTCAGAAAGCACACAGAGAAACAGCAGACATACAGGTAGATTACAAATAGCCGAACTAGTGTAGGCAAACATGCAACAAACTGCAGATAGTAAACAATCATACAGCAGACATGCATATTAGACAGACAAACAACATAGAGTACATGCAGACAGACACCGGAGAGAGCAGGCAGACAGACACCGGAGAGAGCAGGCAGAAAACCAACAAACAGGCAGTATACATACAGACAGTAGATAACACACAACAGACAAACAGGAGAAATACATCAGTCAAACAGAGAGCATGCATGCAGCCGACAGATTGTAAACAGACAGCAAGTAACTAGTTGAATGTAGGGCGTATTCTAATTATCATTAACACATTTGGAAAATTTATGGAATTTCAACTATATATTGGTTGTACCGACAAACTAATGTTATAAGAAATAGCTGCCGGAGGACGATAACAGAGGGCTCCCTGTATATGCATAATACTTTATTAAAATACATTATAAGCTAACTTAATCATAAGAAGTAAACAAACCAAATAATCCCAAGCAATAAATAAATAAATAAATAAATAAAATAATGTATCCTTTATGAAAAGATTTTTCTGAAGTGAAGATTCCTAAATACTTTTCGGCAACTTATTAAAGAAAATTGCCCAAATTTTCTGCAGAGCTAAGACTTTCCCTTAATATTTTAGCTTTCAGTATGGTGAGCGTAATGAGTATATTTGTTCGTGACATTGTGACGCTACATACCTGGATTCATTGTTATTAGTTTCTTTCTGCAGGGAGGCGTTTTAGGAATATACTCAGACTTGCACTGTCATACCACAAAAAAGGAGATTCAGATTATTTTTTCTTACACAAAAATGCATTTTGTCCATAACCGATACATTTATGAAAATCTAAGTATGATTATGCAATCTAATTGTAATACATTTAGTAGTCAATAAGGCAAGTTAGAAATATTTTACTTTTTTTTCTTAATGAAAAATCTTTTTCGGAATTTTTTCGTTTCACATACATTTTGTCTGACTAAAGTGTATTATGTGCTCCCAGAAGATATTTTTATTTTTCGTACATTACAATCTATTCTAAAAAATCATATATTTTTAAAAGTATACAAAATATATAAAAGTATATCAAAAATAGTGATTATTTCTAACAACAGTTTACAAGAATACCCAATTTAAATTACACACATAAACACACACATATTATATATATATATGTGTGTGTGTGCAAGTCGTGATTAATATTATACACACACACACACACACACACACACATATATATATATATATATATATATTTAAAAATGAAAAGTAATGTGAAAAGCAAATGCTGAGATATTGTATAAAGCAATGGAAAGGATATTGCAGGAATGAAACTTTATAAAACAAAAAATCAAAATTGGAAAACTATGAATATCTTATGGAATCGTCAAGCGAAGCTTCATTACAATATTCATAGTACATTAATTTCTGTAAATATTGTTGTAAAAGAAAAATTACATCATGTTTCCAGTCTGCAAAGAAATCAATGTGTTTATTATAGTTGATAGTAATTTTGTAAATAAAGAAATCCAAGACGAAATCCGATACTTAGTACCATAACGCATATCTTAAATGAGGATTTGTGGATTTGTGAGAGTATCTAAATTACAAGTAATAATGTGTCAATTTTAGGCATTTATATATTTTGAAAATTGTGGTTCATTGCATTTAGATGTATGTGCGCCATTATGTTAGAAGATTTTAGAAAATTTATTATAGTTAAATATTCGACGCCCTAAACTAATAGAGTATTTAAAGGTACTGTTAATATTCATACTATGAAATAAAAATTTACATTGTCCATTAATAAAATGTGATTAAGTTTAATTTTAATAAAAACAAAATTAGTAAATGCAATAATTAAGTGTGTATTGTTTTTATTAAGTTTTTTGTTTTTAAATTAATGTTAACATTGAGAACTTTTAACCTAAAATGATCAAATCAAAGAAAATATCACTGAAATGGGTGGTAAATGTATTAGTTGTGAAAACCTTAAAAAAAAAAAAAAAAAAAAAAAAAGATTGAGATTATACTTTGGAATTGCGAATATAAATTTACGAAGATTTTTCCAACTAAAAGTACTGTGATATTAAGATTGTAAGGCATGTAGTGATTTTTTAATTTGAGTATTATTTAATTTGGAAGATGATTTTTTGGATATAGAAGAGTGACCTGTTTGTGTACGTGTTGTTTCTTTGCATAAGTCGTGATTAAGTGATGAGTAGAGTGAATTACAATTAATTATGTCAGATAATGCAGAATATACAGTGTGAGGTTTATTGTTTGAGAGTTGGTTGAGTCCATATGGGTAGAGTGTATTGTAGTATTTAATATAGGCGTATTCTAAAAAAAGACGTTCGTAATATTTCTTTTGTATGTTGAGGATATTAAAGGTAATATTATTAAAGCTATTTTTTAAGTGTGTATACTCTACATTGCAGTTAAGAGTAGTGCGAGAATTTGGTTAATTACAAATGGTTGAACGGTGTGCATTAATACGTTTATGTAGAGGGTTACTAGTTTGACCAATATATTGCGTATTACATGAATTATATTTAATCCTATATATGACATTGTAGGCTTTAAAAAAATTATTTATATATATATATATATGTATTACTTTTATCTATACATTATAATACTCATAAAGCTAATTATCAATTTATTTTTTCCTCTTTAATTCTTGTATATAAAAGGAACTCAGTCTAATTGCTTGTTTCTATAAATATATATCACTTCTCGATATATCTATATACAACAAATGATTTGTATTATTGATCGAAATGTCAGCATAAAACTTCTATGAACTATTTATTATATAAATTTACTTCTTCTTGTAATTATTGAAAAAATGTAAGTTATTGAATCATTTATGTGTTGTTTTCAGAAACAATGTATTGATAACACTATATATGGACATCGAAGCACCTTCAGATTGAAATGAAATACCAGTTTTAGATCATTAATAAACATATTTTGGTCTAAAATTAAAATTAACATAAATTTAACAATTTATTAGATTTAACAGAAGTAATGACGTCACCTTTGCTGACATATGGTTGTCGTAGAAACGGAATTCTTTTTCTATTCTTCTGCTTACGCGAAATCGATAATATAACTTTATAAATATGGGTAATTCAGTGTCTTAGAGGAAAAAAAAAAAAAAAAAAAAAAAAAAAAAACTAACTTCAAATATTTGTCTGCCCAAACCGTAAGGTCACATTACGGTAATTAATTATCTCTCAGAGAAAGAAACTTCATCGCTATAACAACAGTTTTTTTGTGAGATTAAAAGGTTACCTTAAACACCCCTCTCTCGGAAATCCATTTGGTAAGGAAAAAAAATGATATTTCTTAAAAATTTGAATGTTTATGTATGTTTTACACATTTTCCAAGAAAGTTGAAAAGAGTTTATGAATTCGGTCTTCTGTCTAGCTATCTGCCCGCCGGGACTTGCTCTATATCTCTTATATTTAATCCGTGTGGCATGTAATTTTTATATTTTATTGAGATTTAGCAAAGACTATTTTTTATTGTGAATGAAATGCGTTTAAAAGGCTACGCAAAATTATTCCGTTACATTGTGGTTTATGGTGTTAAATCGCTTACGATGCTTTTTATTGATTTTACGATATTTGAAACATAATAAGATTAATATACATCACTTCATTATACTTTCCAAAGAGTAAAGAATAAGTAGCATTTATGGTCCATTTACAGGAACGAACAAAATAATTTTATTAGATTATGTACTATAGGTTTGCGCTGCATTCCAATGCAGTTATGATATATCAAATATAGTGAAATTCAGAAGCAGCTCTTAGGTGCACAAAAACATGTTTTCTATATACTATGAAGTGCAAAGCATTTATCGTTCGTTTACGGCGGCACAGAAAATAATTTTGTTTCAGAAATCACTTTGCCTGAATGACGCGGGAAGTTCGTTTTTCGCTGTGAAATGCCTTTTTAAACTTATCTAATTTTAAGCGTATTATATTTTGCGGATAAATTTTTACAGAGCAGCACTGCTGATTTCGCGCTCATTACCGCATACGGATAGCAATTTCCTAAATCAGAGTTTTACTATGAGTTTTTAAATTACTTATTTAGATACCGCATTTCATTGTATGGAAACATGAAATTTATAAGAATTTTCGGTTACTATTGGAACTTATTTCACAACTTGTGCCTGATGTATCATTTTGCTTCTTGTTTGCTTTTTTAATCAATTTGTGAAATTTTGCTCCATACAGGGTTATAAAGAATCACTTGTATTGATGAGGTATCAGACAGATATTGGTTGATAAGAAAATATCTTCTAATTTTCGGCGAAATAGCAATTTAAAAAAGTCCTTTTAGCCATGTAACTTATGAAAAAGGTAGCTCTTATAGATCTTCATTTTAAAAATTTTAACTAATGTTACTCGAAAACAGCAAGCTAAAAAAAAATAATAATCTGATTAGAGCAGATTTTTTAATTATGAATCGGGATAAGAAATTTGGCAAATTAGTCAGTTGTAGAAAATCTGGCTTCATTTATGGAGACTTATTTTTGCTCCCCAAATCTGCCTATATTTAGCTAAGTGTCGCCAAGTTGGGAGAGAATTTCACGTTAACAGATACGAATACATATTTTTATACGTATGATTAGAACAATCGTTACAAAATTTACAGATAATAATTTGCGAGAAATCACGTTCACTAAAATTCATAAATCCATCCCTGATATTTTTTAATCTGCTGTTTTGTTTCAAAATATCTGCTACCCTAGAATTTCAAACTGCTATATCTCAGCAATTTTTTAATATACAGGCAAAACAGAACATGCTCCGGAATTCTTGAACATAAATTATATAAATTTGCATTTCAAATTTTTTTAGTTAAATTCTTTTAGTGGCCGCCATTTTCAAACAAGATAGCGTACCAAACTGGCCAACAAACTCGGTCGAGACATTGTTGAGCCTAATAGACACATTTAGTTACATCCAAATTGATTTATAAATACGATTGCTATCGTATGACAAATAGATCAGTTACACACACACACACACACACACACACACACACACACACACACACACACACACACACACACACACACACACACACACACACACACATATATATATATATATATATATATATATATATATATATATAAACATTTGAACAGAGGGTGGTTTTGGGGTCTGGAGAGTTATGATCAGTTAAAATATACCGACAATTTCCGGAATTGCTTTCCTCCAAATGGTTGAAAAAGATAGCTTATAACTTTTTGTAATCAAAGCTACCTAAAAATGTAAAAGGCAACAAGCATTAAATACACTCCAGGTATTTTCTGTCTGTTAGACTATATAAAGT
Organism: Maratus michaelseni; assembly: GCA_963931845.1. Lineage (NCBI taxonomy): Eukaryota > Metazoa > Arthropoda > Arachnida > Araneae > Salticidae > Maratus > Maratus michaelseni. The sequence goes on along the minus strand of OZ007593.1, from coordinate 193,662,653 downwards.
GAAATTATTAATATATTTTATTATGGGCAATTAATAATCGAAGAAAGCTTTCACAAATGAAGGTTTTGACAAAATATTAATAAAAAAAATATTTTAAATATTTTTTTTTTTCTGTGTATAAAATAAAAAGATTTGAGAAATGGTTTCAAAATGACCCTCTGATTTAAGAAATTTAAGCTATTTTTTTTAAATCACGAATGTATACCATAAAAAATTTAAAATGAATTTTTCTCAAAATATCATTTTTTTATAATTCATTTACAGTATTAAAATATATATCCAGATTGCACAGAAATATCCACTTTTCGCTTTAAAGAATTTTTACACCCTAGTAAGCAAATATTTTTGAAATAGCAATATGTGAAAACAATTAATAATCCTTTTAAACTCTCAAGAAATATTTTCTCATTTTATATCATATAAATCTTAGCTATTGTTTTAAGGAAAGCTCCGTTTACAATCGATCGCTAGCATATGAGTTTTATCGATTTCAAATTTCTAAAGCTTTCTTAGAACTTTGAAACTATTTGTACGGAAAAAAGAAATATAAATAAGAATTATAAGGTCAGCAAAAAATACAATTTTAATATTTTTGTTGTTGTTTTTTCACATATCTCTTTGCAAAACCAGTTGTTTGCATTTATGTTTTTCGCTGAAATTCACACTAAATTTTAAAATAACATTCAAAGAATAAGTAATTTTAAGAAGCATGCGTTATAGTCCGATATATACTACAAATAGATTACTAAAATAATTATTTTTATAATAAGAATTCGTTTCAATATTGAAATGCAAATAAACATTTTTCGGAAGTACCACGGATTTAACGAGTCTAATCAATAATAACATTTGTTATGCTGGTATGCTTTGAGGCTATATAATGAATTTACCGAACACTAGTTTGGATGATAATTACTGACACATTCATTAAGATTAATTTTTCAAAAAATCTTATATTCGAATCGAAAGCGACGCAGTGTAAGTTGTACTGTGAGTAGTTTAAGAATAATTAATAAACTTTCTATTTGAAATGAAAGATAAAGATATGTTTAATATTAGCAATCAATTTAGAAATGAAATTAACACAATCCGTTTAATCAATTACACATTTGAGAATCAGCTTGTTTAAAATGGTTAAGTAAGAAATGTCACTGACTCCTGGACTTTTATACCGTTTAGAAGAAATATTTTGTTTTAGATGTTATAAGAAAATCGTTTTATATATACCAATTTACATAGAGTAGAAAATATTTATAACACAATTCTATATAATGCAATTCTCTATATAACGTACAAACTCTGAGACGTAAACTATGAATTTTGCAGTTAAGAAATGCTTGCAATCCACATTGTACACACATTATTACCCTCTAGGTCATTACATCTATTCGGTTTTCAAATCGCACGATTTATATTTAAAAAAATCAATAATTTTAAGAATGCAATAGAATATTAATTTGGTCCAATATTTAAAAATCATACAGAGTTTATATAAAGATTTGAAAAAAAAAATTAACACTGTCACTGTATATGAGCAAAATAATTTGCATCAGGAAGCTATACTTTTATTGTCAACATAAAACCGCGAGCAAAAGTCTTTGAATTTCTAATGTATATAATGTATCAAAGAATTTATTGAGCGATATGTACATACATATTTTTAGGTCAACGTCTAACTAGTCGGATTTGTCAATCCCAAAACTTTCTTCTATCTCACACAGGTTTCGCATACACTAAAAAGAATCAGCACCCATTTATATCAAGGTCAAACTGAAACTCAAGTTTTATTAAATTCCGTGTAATATTTCTTGAGATATGACTATCGCTAAAATCGTGTAAATCCTGCAAAATTCTGCATAGCAGCGCCACCTGCTGGGCGATTTTTATCAAAAACTAATCAGCACCATCTTATATCAGGGACTAACTGAATCTAAAGTTTTATTAAATTCCGAGTCTTAGTTCTTGAGATAGAGCTATTGCGGAAAACACGAAAAAGGCTGCATAGCAGCGCCATCTGCCGGGCAATTTTTACCAAAAACTAATCAGCACAAACTTATATCAGGGACTAACTGAATCTAAAGTTTTATTAAATTCCGACCCTTAGTTCTTGAGATAGAGCTATTGCGGAAATCACGAAAAATGCTGCATAGCAGCGCCATCTGCCGGGCGATTTTTACTAAAAACTAATCAGCACCAATTTATATCAGGAACTAACTGAATCTAAAGTTTTATTAAATTCCGAGCATTAGTTCTTGAGATAGAGCGCCCACAAAAATTTTGTTACATACAGGCAGACAGACAGACAGAGTCACAGACAGACATTTTCTAAAAACAGTCAATAGTGTTCAGGACCTTCTAAAACGTATAAATCCGTCGAAAACCGGAAGTCGAAAATTTTCATGAATCCAATACTTTCTTCTTGTACAGATAGAAGAAAGTAAAAAAGGATTTGAATGTTACTTTTTTTCTGTTTACTTATGTATGGTATTACAATAAATACCTTCAAATGATCTTATATTGTATTACAATTTGAAAATTGTAAAATTATACCATACATATCGTCTGCATATCTGTCATTACAAATAGCCACTGACATGAATAATATTGATATATATAAATGTTAATACTGCACGGTTTTTTTTTTTTTAATCTGTTGCTAGTACAAATGTATTTACAAGCCTTTAAAACTGTACATAAGAAATATATATGCTTTGGAATGTTTAATGTATTTTTATTTTTACTTATGTATGGTATTACAATAAATGTTTTCGAAAGATTATATTATATTAGGATTAGGAAACTGAAGAAATATATCGCAGTTATCATCTGAATTTCGCCACTGACATAAACGATTATGATGTTAAGAAAATTTATTTAGTGTAAAATTTATTTTTACTGTATGATTTGTGTAGAATCTATATCTAGTACAAATATACTGATAACTTTTCACAAATGTATATAAGAACTTGATTCGCAGCAAAACTGACTCAAATTGTAATATATTTCTAGAGATTGCATGACGATTGAAGATGAAAACTCTTTAAAATTTGAAGTAGCCGTATAATATATCATGATTCATACTGGAAATATGAAGGGTATTATTTATATTTCTTTCACAGTATTATAAAGGATTTCTGATACAGTCATAATTATATGTAAAACGTATCTTATTTGAATTTTTTTCAAATAACATACAGACAATTTTATGTTGAAAATTGTGCATATGGTATTATTTTTTTTTATTACGTTACATATTTTTTTTTATGTTATAGGTGATGCATGGCTTTTACTTTATTTCATTCTATGCGAGTAAAAATCTTGATAACACATCGGTCAACGGGTTAAATCAGCAATCAAGCAATGATTCCATTTATTCTATTAAATTAAATACTAACGTTTTAGTCAAAATAGTAAATAAATTCACGTGAGAAAAATTTAACAATAAAGCTTAGTAGTGAGTTATTTATAAAACTTAGCTTGTAAGCAGTCATTAAAAGCTAATAAATCAAAAATAAAATAATTGCAAATGTGAGAATATTTATAAATATAACAAAAACGTCATAGACAGAAAATGATTCAATTTGTAAAATAATCTAAAAATATGAATTTCCATACGGGAAGATTCGAAAATTACAAAAAATTCGATATACCTATAAAATGATAAACAAAAATAAAGTATGTTAGTTAAAAATATTTAGTTTTGTAAATGTAGACTTTTTTCACATCGATAATTGTTAAACTTTAATTAGGATATATTCAAAATGTTTACATCATAGAATAATGTGATGTGTTTAAAAAAATCGTAAATCTAAAAAATATGTATGTTTACTAAGGTATATATAGTAATTTGTTTCATACACTTTTATTAACTGTTCAAAAGTTTTCATGTCATAGTAAAAACATGATGCAAAAATAGTTGAATTATTTTAAAGACTGCTGTACAGAGTTTTAATATACATGCTGTTTTTACCAAATGCGTATGAAAATACCATATTGCTAGAAACAATGTTTCGCTAATATTAAATATCATTTTTATAGTTATGATAAAATGTAACCGCAACTAACTTTTTAAAGTTGAAAAATGCTATTCAAAAATTGTCGTTATAGAAACGGAAATTATAATTACTTCTATTTTTAGTTTCTTTAATGTGCATATACCTCCATTTGGATTGGAAAATAAGGGTTCATATACGTTCCTCACATGCGTTTGTGGTCATTCTAAAAAATTTAAAACTATTTAAAGTCGGAATTGTTTGCTAAACTTTTTATGTACATTATATATATGTATGATATTTTCTTATTTTGTTTAAAAAATCGACGCTTTTGCAACTCAGACATTACGAACAATCATCAATGTATAAAATATTAAATTATAGCAATCATGACATAGTAAGTGTGCTGTTAAAAATGAGTGCCGTTAATAATTGGTGTTATTTTTTAACATTCATTGCGATGTGAGAAATATTTATCAAAGCAACTACCCGATGCAACAAAATTGCGGTTCTTTAGGTTCACGGTAAGTTGTAATAAGAAGAGAAGTGGTATATACAAATTAATAAAATAATGCCTCTTTCTTTAAATGATGCAGACAAATTAGCAGCCTGAAAAATGACGACAAAATATAGTAATTTAAATCCAATTATTTATTCAGACATCAGAATGGAATAGGAAGGCAAAATGGAGAGTTTTTTCTTGGTCACTGTATTCCATTAAAATACATGGATCTATTTAAGACTCCATTGAACATCTTTGAATTTGGACTGTTGACATACTATAAAAATAAAGTCTTGTAAAATATTGAAGAATTTCAATTGGCATGGCAAGCTCTTTATAAATTTGAATAAAATAATTCGCCGCATATTAACTCTTTAATTAAAAGCAAACTGCTAGATTATTATGACGTTAAAAATGATTTCGAATTCGCCATGTTCGGCAAGTTCCGATAAACGGACGCTTGTACCTATAAACAGTAATGAAGCTACATAATCACTTGAAATTTTATCTCTTCTTCTTCTGGAAATAAACATTTACATTTGTATATATTATATATATGAATAACGTGGGGTTTCTAAAAGTGATAATGTAGCTTGATTACTGCTTGTTTTTCGACGCAATCTTCCGTTTATCGGAAATTACCGAACATTTTTAACGTTTTAATGAACTAGCCGTTTTATTTTATTTTATAAGTTATTATGCAGTGAATTATTTTATTTAAATTTATAAAGAGTTTGCCTTGCCAATTGAAATTCTTAAATGTTTTACAAGACTTTATTTTTATTGTATGTCAACAGTCTAAATTGAAAGATGTTCAATGGAGTCTTAAATAGATCCAGGTATTTTAATGGAGTACAGTGACCAATAAAATGTTCTCCATTTTGCCTTCCTGTTCGATTCTGATTTCTGAATAAAGAATTGTATTTAAACAACTAATTTTTGTCTTCATTTTGCAGCCTGCTTATTTGTCTGCCTCGTTTAAAGTAATATGCATTATTTTTAAATATAAATATTATTTCTCTTCTTATTACAACGTAACGTGGACCTAAAGAACCGTAATTTTGTTGCATCGGGTATTTGCTTTCATAAATATTTCTCACATCGCAATGAAAATTAAAAAAAATAACACCGGTTATTAACGGGATTAATTTTTAACAGCACATTATTGTCACTGAACCAGTTGTGACATTCATTAATTAATTATTATTATTTATGAAGAGCAAGAAGTGTAGATTGAATAGGTTATTTTAAACTATTGCAGCTGTGGTTTAAGAATGTCGCAATAGACCCAGCACAATAAAGTCTGCTTGTGTTCTTTGGTGTAAGTTTGAAGAGAAACACACTTTTCAGAGAAGTTAGACCACGATAAAAAAATCCTGATTTGATGGAGCCTGTAAAAGATGTCGTAAACTTCTAGAAACCTGAATTATGCAATATCTGAATGTAAAAATGATATATTTCTTTAACACTCCTTACATTCGGTCCAGTAATGGTTTGAAAATGTTCATGTAATTACTCACAAGTGTTGAAATTCAATAGTCGTGTTTGGAAATTTTTAAATATTTGTATGTTTAAACTTATTTAAAACGTATTAAAAATATTTTTTTAACATGTGTTCATAAGTTATTAAAATTTAACATTTTCTTTTATCGTTAATTGCTAAAGGGGAGTTATCATTTTTAAAACTTCAAAAAAAAATTGAATTGTTATATTTTAAAAAAAAGATAAACAATTGAGAATCAAACAATTCAAAGTTCAATACAAACAAATTCAAATTAGGACAAGGTAATTTTTAAAGTGATATCTGTACTTTAAGAGATATGCCAATTCATTGCGATGTGAGAAATATTTATCAAAGCAACTACCCGATGCAACAAAGTTGCGGTTCTTTAGACTCACGGTAAGTTGATAAGAAGAGAAGTGGTATATACATATTAATAAAATAATGCGTCTTTCTTTAAATGACGCAGACAAATTAGCAGCCTGCAAAATGAAGGCAAAATATAGTAGTTTAAATCCAATTATTTATTCAGACATCAGAATGGAATAGGAAGGCAAAATGGAGAGTTTTTTCTTCGTCACTGTATTCCGTTAAAATACATGGATCTATTTAAGACTCCATTGAACATATTTGAATTTGGACTGTTGACATACTATAAAAATAAAGTCTTGTAAAATATTGAAGAATTTCAATTGGTATGGCAAGCTCTTTATAAATTTGAATAAAATAATTCGCCGCATATTAACTGTTTAATTAAAAGCAAACTGCTAGATTATTATGACGTTAAAAATGATTTTGAATTCGGCATGTTCGGCAAGTTCCGATAAACGGACGCTTGTACCTATAAACAGTAATCAAGCTACATAATCACTTGAAATTTTATCTCTTCTTCTTACTTTTTAAAATTTGTTTGCGCTTTCTGAAGATTTTTTGTTTGCTAGTTGCCCATTTTATTATAAACAAATAAAATGAGCGTTGTTTAATTGAGAAAACAGTAGTTTTAGACTGAAAGTATGATTATTATTTATATAACTATGCAAACTAAATTATCTGTCGGCAAACGATTTATTCAAAGTGAATGCAGTTGCACGAAAGTGCACTGTTACAAACACTATTTTTAGAAAAGCATATCCAAATTTTTAAAATTTATTTTTGTCTCTCATAATGTACAGATATGAATTCCAAGTTGACCCGGATCTAATCTGAATATTTTCGTTCTGTTTATTTCTTTCGATTCAGAATTGTAGGACACAAAATCTCGGATTTGAAGCTAGTGTTGGCTATATTCGTTTCGGAGGAATGACTTCAAGGAGATCGATTAAGAGAAAAGCAATCCGAATAATAGTTTTGGTACAAGGAAATCTCGAAAAACTAATATAATCAGCCAGACTAGGCCAAGCTTTTATCCAACTTTTGTACATCGGCCCCATTTCTTTATAATGTAGCCATCATGCAAACCAATGGTATTAGTGGGTACACGAAATTTGAACGTTTAAAACAGACAAGTCTGTTTGTGATATTGTAACCGAATGAGCTCCTATGCGCATGTGCATTACATCTGTCCAAAGGCACCGTCGAAATTCGACGTCAAAAAAATTTTAATGTTTAAATTAAAAGTTTTAAAATTTCCTCTTTAACCAGTGTTCGTTTCAAATCCATATCTTCTAAAACGCATCCATTGTTTTAAGCTAATCAATTTTTATGTAAAGATGAAGATTTTTTTTTACAATAATAAATCAATCTGCAGATAAGGGAGATTTTTAATGTTTTCAAGTGTAATTTATTTGTATGGCTTCTTCGGTCCCTTTACATAATGAGGATGATTATTCCTTTATCATGACAGTCGAGGATACTTTCCCTCTTATACAGTTAAATATTCAATAGATCTTTAAAAAAATAATAAAATACAGTTCCTAGCAAATTCTAATGCAACATATACATCAACGAATTCAATATATCATATTTATGTTACCAATAAACTAAAAATATTTTTTTTTTGACAGATTTTTAGTTTAGCGTCAAAATGCTCTATCTTATGTATAATCTGATCTTATGATTTATCAGGTTTTTTTTATTATATTTTCTTCATTTTTCATGATGGTTAGAGAAATATATTTTCAATTGTGGCAACTTTCTCAGGGGCTATTTTACATTATTAAACTAAACTGATGGCCATTCTTGAAAAACATTTCATGCTTGACAATTATTTAAAAAGTCGTTAAATTCATTTAAGTAAGCGGCATTTTTCAAATAGATTTCAATCGAAAGCTATTTTCTTTTCTAACTGATGACGTAAGAATTGAAATTGTAAAATGTAGTAACATGTAGTAAAAAATTGAAATTTGTAGTATTTAGAAGTGATGTCAGCACGATTAAAGCTAAAGCGATAGCGCCGTTTGTTTTCACAACCATTATACATTTCTAAAAATTGCCAATGTGTTTTGGCTGGCGTCCAAAAGTAGACTGCCATTTTTTTGACATCGAAACAGAAATTCACAGTGAAAGAAATAGGACTTTGCCGTTAATAAGGAACTGTTAAATGAACTTATAACAAACCTACCAAAATAATTCTTATAAAATATTATCATTGTTTATTCTAGCTAAAAATACAGTCATTATTTCAAGTTTTTTTTTGTTTATATAATTTTAATTTTCTTGAAATCCTTTACTTTTGTGAATTTTTTTATTAAAAAAATTAAATCTTCTAATATATAATTAAAAAAAATTGGTAATGTATAATCAAGGTATGCAATCAAGATGAAGAAACCAAGAAATGCTCCACTTCTAATCTTTAAAATTAAAAATTGAAAAATCAGTTAAAATTACGTCATGTTAACACAATTATGTTTATGTTATAAATGTTCCTTTTTAGTTTTATCTATGTTAAAATGCATTTCAAGCTAAGCATAACGTCATTTTCACCGGTACAAACTTTTCACATGTACTTTATATACGTTACTTTTATGCTTAAACACCATGTATACTAATAAAAATATATTTTGTATTTAATTGTACTGAAAAAATGGCCTCAGCAGAGTTATAATGCATAATGATAAAATAATTCCAATGGAAGATATTCCCGTCACGTCACAATAAATATGAATTTTTATTCGCTTATAAAACACGCGGATAAAGATTTTTACCAGAATTTAACTTGCAAATTAAAAAATTCGGCCTAAAAGCCACGTGCTTTTAATATTTATTATTTATGTTTTATTCTTGCAACCACAGAGTTTATCGTTACTTTGTTCTCGCAACATTGGGCGTTATCCGACTGCCGACTTTATAACGTCATACGCAGAAGTAAAAGTTTAATTTAAAATTACGGCTAATTAATTAAATTTTCGAACAAACAAATGCACGATAACAAATCTGTGTCCAAATATCTTTCATTTAAAAAAAAAAAAGTAGTTTGTTCTCACGGATTGTCGAAAGAAAGCGCTTAGCGTTTTAAATATATAGATTTGTGTAATGCAATGCCCATTAGTAGCAAAAATGTAATAAAAAATACTATTTTAAGCAGAATTGATCTAAATTTACTTTGTGACGTAATTACTTTGTGACTCGCAACTGGCTTTCATTGAGTCACGCACGGAACACACTCCTCACTAAAGTCTATATACGCTATAATAGTGAAATTTGGAAAACATACGTACCTCTTAATTTCCTTATTCTATACTTTTCAGAATTATAAAAGTGAACAAAAAAAGCTATAAAATTATATTTAGAGAAATTGTTTTAAATCATACGAAATCAAATATTTTATTCTATCATATTTATTTGTTTTTTTCATTTCATTATGAGTTACAAAAATTACGTTAAGTCATACTAAATAATGTATTTCATTCTTACATGTTTATTTGTTTATTCCATTATGAGAAACATTTGCGTTTTATGCCTCGTTACACATTGAATGACTTCTTTGGTAACATTAACCAACTTTAATCGTATTAAATATTAATGAAAGGGGGTTTATTTTAGCATGAATAAATATTATGTGAATATTTACACTTAATTAACAGATTGCTAAGATTCTTTCCTCATTGTGCAAACATTTGATGAATTTTCTTTTATATATAGGGAAGATTTTATTTCGAATGTAAATAGTATATAAATTTTCAAAAATGGAGTTACATTTATTTTTATGTTTAACGAAGATTTATTAATACCTAAGGGATTACTAAATTACAGGTATTTTATATTTTCATGGCTTAGATTAATTTATCCGGAATGATATTTGTAATGGTATAATATTAATAATGATGTTCTAAATTTTTAAAAGTACAATTTCGAAGTCAGATATTTGCTTTAATATGAGAGTAATTATTCTGCTTTCTTTGTTTGCCTATTCTATTGTATATGTAAGCTGATAACTTGTGAATTTAAAATATGTATTATATTTTTAATTTCTTGATTCATAGTATATATTCAACATAATTTTGTTTCACACCACGGCATAATTATTAATAAATCACTTGTGAAAAAAAGCAAAGAATTTCTTGTTGTCATACGCAGGACTTTACAATTGGGATAAAATCTGTTAGCCAACAAAAGATTCTAGTCACTCCCGTCATTGATTTCCAAAAAAAAAATGAATTGAGAAAAATTAAATTAATAACATGCTTAGTTTAGAATGATTAATTAATTAGACTAGAATAGTACATAATTTAAAAATATATTATCTCATTTTTCTGATCAAACTTATCAAGATTATATATATCTGAAACAAAAGAAAAGAAAAGAATTACTGTAAACGCTAAATTAACCGGCATGGTCGGAAAATCCTGATTGCCAAATATTTCAAAAATCCGAAAAGTTTAGTGTTACAAAATACATGTTTGATAAGAGCGGGAGGGAGCCATTTTAATTAGTTATATTGTCTAAAGCATACGGAGTTTAAACATAATTTATATATAAATTTGTGGCAAATTGCTTTTTCAACACTTTCTTAACGTACTTAAAAAGTGTTTATGAATTCGATATGTCTATCTGCTTGCAAATATTTTAGTGCCCTCAGTCCTACATATCCCTAATATCACTCCTAAATATACTGGAATTCAAATGGAATTTTTATATGTTAATGAGGTCTAGTACCCAACGTACTGTATTGAAAATGGAGTTTGTAGCATTTATTGTTCATGTACAGGGCACACAAAAATTTCGTATATTATGGTCTATTTGGAAAAATAGTTTTCAGTACATTTTATTTAAATTGCTTATTTAGACATCTCATTTCATTATATGAAAAACTTAAATTTCTCATTAATACTCTGTTCGAGTTGGAGAGTGTTTCATAATCTATGCCTAATGTGTGATTTTTAGTCCTTGTTGTTTATGCGCTCATTTCCACATTTAGTGGATCGCTTACTTATATAATGCTTAAAGTGCTGGATTTTACTGAAAAGGTTTCGGTTTGTTCAAATACAAATATAGGAATGTATATTCAGAGGATTATTCAGTTGGATATTCATAAAGGGATTTCAATCTGTTAAGTATTTTTGGGCAAAAATATAACCAAATTACCCAATATCAGTGAGCCAAACAACTATTGAGATTCGATTTGAATATGTTTATTAAAATTCCGTTTCAAATTCTCTGCAATTATTCAGTTGAAATATTTTGATATGTGTACAATGCTATAATGAAATGCCGGATACCATGAAACGCAAACGGAATGTCATAGATAAATCTACGATTAATACTATGTTTTCAACTGTATTATCTTTGTTTCGTTTAATAAAAAAATATGTCTAATAAATGACACACATCAGTACAACTCATGTTTATTTATTTTGTAGTTTGCTGCATTTAAATCTTTTGCGCATGATTACGTATTTTTTCACTTTACGTAAGAACTAAGTAGATTCAGTGTATCTGTAACGATTCAATGAAATGTTCTTACTTATTCAACACATACTTTTTAAAGTTATATGTGTAAGATACCATTCATATATGTATGCATAATACATAATTGTCCAAATATGTCCAGTATGAAATGGATCATATGATTAGATGAATAATAAACATGCGTATTTTTATGAGTAACAGCCATCATTTTTTGTATGTATACATTCTAGTAAAGTCTGTGATAAGTACGTATGGAGATTTTGGGACAAGTTCGGGAATATATACGATCTTACACACTGATTGTTTCGAAAATAACTAACATCTAGCACACTTAACGCTTTCAGGAGCAGTGGTATGCTTATGTGGCACCAGAAGTTGGTTGAAATCTTTTCCATTTAATATGTATGTGAAATATAGCATTTTTCTTATTTCCAAATAAGCCCCACCAGGGGCTGAGAGGTTCTGCTCTCGAAGCTGGTAGACGGGAGGTGCTGGGTTCGATCCCAATCGCGCCCGTCGGCCTAATCGCTCGGAGTTTTCGTGGTTTTCTTCGAGCCGTGGATTTATTCATGCGTAAATACGGGTTAGGTTAGAAAGACCCCCACGAAGGGCACTCCCCCGGGCCTATATCCCAAGTGTAGATAATTGGCCGTCAATAATCAACCCAACTTATTTCCAAATAATTTTTTTTCGTAAATTCCGGTGACAGTCATTTATTTCAACATTTTAGTACTGAAAGTACATTGCCCCTCAAAGGGATAAGAGGCCCCGAAATATCGGATGTGACGAAAATTTGGTTTGATCGTGGATTAGGAAACAATTATTTAATTTAAATTATTATTTATTTTTCCATTTATTTATTTATATTTTACAGAATTAAAAACTTATGTGTTAAATTGTAAAAAAACAATAAGAAGAGATTTCACAGTGTACGACAACATTAATCTTGCATATCTAGTTTTCTCACATTTCCATACATCTGGGATTAATTTTTTCATGAAATATTAAAACTCCTGGTATTGTGTTTTTCCAATTAACAATTTTTTTTTATCTCTTTTCCGTAAAACATAAATTAATAAATGCAAAAAATAAGCAATATGCTAACTGTTGAAGATAATTTTGCACATTCAATTTTTTAATTGAACTTATAGGTTTTTACATCATCTCTCCCTTACACTGCCAAAATCACCATAATTCAGGAATATAGATTAGGTCGATAAATAAAAATATTAGAATACTGAATTCCTAGATAGTTCAGATTTAGAATTTCTCTGGGACAGGTTGATAAATGAAACATTAAATTCGCTATGTTTCATTATTTGATAAAGATTAATTAATTTAATTTTTATACTAATACATCTGTTATTGCGCTGTGATACGTCTCGCTGCATCCGCTCGTCCGTATGAGAATATCGAATACCCAATTCCAAGATAAAATAAATTCTGAAATAAAAATAAAAGAACAAGTAATGACATAAAAAAATTACGATCTTTAAAATTTAACTAATAAAAATATTTTGTAAACATTTTCCTTAATTAATTTTTTTGTAATTCTAGTATTAAAGCGTCATCGTACTTATAGCCAGTGTGTATATTTAGAAACGTTTGAAACTGCCCTGAAATAGTTGCGTGGACATACGTCAAAGAAATAACCTAAGACAACCCTAGTATAAAAGGTTCTGTAATATGTTTGTCTGCAGAACAAGAGAAAAAGTATATGCCCTAAATTCAAGCTTTAAATAGTTTTATGCAACAAATTAATTCACAAAAATCCAATAAAAGAAAGAAATGTCAATTAAAGAAATATGAAGGTCAAAAACAGTCATTAGTATTGGTAAACATGCAATAAAGCTGTATAAGGATATTATACATGGGTATCAGATACCTAACATATTTATACAGAAATTCTAACCAGCATTAAAATTTACAAAACGGCACCTAATTTTGACGCCTTATTTGCTTTCTAAATAAATTTAAGCTAGATTCCTTAAAGGGAAATCATTCCGTCAAGTACTTAAGAAATATGCAGATTTAAAATTTGGAGCTGCTAATTTAAAATACATTTTAATAGTTTGAAACAAATTGCAAAGTGTGCAGTTTTTTAAAGATAACTCAAAACCTACACTGTGGAATGACCTGTAATTTTGGATTCACATACATAAAACTTCTAGAAATTGATTTCTGTCAAAAATGTGTTAGGCGCGAATATACATTTTCGAATATTTATTTGATATTTTGTGGATTTTTTAATTAACATAAAAAAAACAATATGTATTGTAATCTATTAAATGTCAACAGAGATGAATTTTCTGAAGCTTCGAATATGGAAATCTAAAATTATATCTAATTCCGCCAAGTAAATACTGAGTAATGCTTTTTTTATATACCGCTAACCAGGCCCCTACCTGCCCGGCATGAGTACCTAGCTTGACGAGTTAGTACCTGGGAGTGGGGTGGAAATCGCCTGATCACAACATGGCTGTGATCCACCTGACTATAGTTTTGTTGGCATCGCTACAGTGCTTGCTCTCTCGTGGTTTGCTACAGTTCTCTTTGCTTGCCAGTTCAAGGTTTCTATTTAACTTTGTTGAATTGACAGATTTAAAAAAAGCAAACATAAAGGAAGAGAAATTAATTGGTCTCGTAATTTAGAAGCTTGATCATGTGACGAGACCTTAATCTGACTAGTAATTCTTAAAAAATTACATGCACTGCAGATTGTTTTGCAACGGTAAAAATAGTTAAGAACTATCAAAAACAAATTAACATAAGGAGGTAAAAACTTTAAATTTGCATAATTCTTAAACTACTTCACCGAATGTCTTCCCATTTTGTATACTAGGCTAGTATTTGAATTCATGTACGACGTCGAAATTATGAAGAAATGCTGAAAATTTTAATGTGTGTTATAATTTGTTTAATGAAAACAAACTTCTTAGCCTAGAAAAAAAAATAAGACTCATTATTTTGTAATAAAATGGCGTTTTTTTTTTGGTTTTTTTTTTTTTGTTTCTTTTTTTTTTGTCTTACTGTACATTATTTAGTAAATTTAGATATATCTTTTGGCTTATAAGTTTTTGTCATGTTTTTTAACTTGAAAATCTTAAAAATATGTTGATACTACACGCACATGCATACATTAATGAAGAATATTCTAGGAAATAAATTTCATGTTGAATATGCTATAAAAAATTATATCAAACATAGATCAGATATCACAGCTGTAATCAGGATTCTCTTTTGTTTCTTTAAGGAATATTGTTTTATTTTAGAATAAAAAGATGTTTGAAATACATTGAAATGCTTTCGAAAATGTCTTATTAAATCATGTAGATTGTTTGATAATGACATTCTCGATTTTTTTTTTTTTTTAATTTTCGAGACGTCATAAAAATGTTGATTTGTTTTCTATTTTTTATTTATATAAATGTTAATTCTGTTTATTTAATTACCTTAAGACTAAAACTTTTTCTTTGACTTTATCAATGATGCCGTGACGAAAACAATTTTGTATGTTTCGGTCAAATTATACCACCTAGTTTTAGCCAACAAGAGTAATATCTTTGTTAATTGATTTAGGTGTAGCTTTACCAATTTTAAAAAAATAAATTAAAGGTACTAAAAAAATTTCAAATAATGTTTTTAAAGTATGTCTAACGCATCTAATGTACAAAAGTTTTAAACAAACAAAACATTACAAATATATATATATCATTTTAATAGTATAAATCATAACATTTAGAATACATGTTCTAAATGTGTGAAAATAAAGAATTCTTTAGCTCATATAATTAGCAATATCATATAATTAATAATATCGTATAATTAACAATATCATATAATTAACAATAAAACGATTAATCATTAAACGTGATCAGAAATTATCGCGTAAAGTTTTACAAATATAACGATGCGCATCCATCTTATTTCAGTCAGAGATAAGTAATTTACTGATTAAGTTTGACTCAATACTTTTGATGAAGGCATCCTTTAATAATAAATAATTCAGAAAACTTTTGCCCTGAAGTTTTCAATCAGTCTGCAAATAAATTTTATAAACGTAGTTTCCAAATCGATAAAGTGATGACAGCTAAATCGATAATGAATATATCAAATAAATTTCAAATACTTTTGTAGTCCGATAGCGTTTTGAAAAGGAAAATGACATTTTATATTCTGGAAGAAAAGAAAAAACAAAAAAATGATGCGTAGTAAAAAATTATATTTTCAGCTTTTACATTTCAAATATGATTTTAAATAGATTACAATAATAGAACATCTTTTCGGATACAGCTGTGCGAAACATATTGCTATGATTATGCACTTTTTAACACTTTCAAACAAAGTTGAAAAGGGTTTATGAATTCGTTTTATGTGTCTGTCTGCCGCCTGTCTGTCCATGCTCTAACTCACGTAAATATAGTCCAATAAATATATAATTTATCTATGTTTATGAGATTTATTATGGCATGTTCAGTATTGAAAATGAAGTGTGATGAGTTTTTAGTTACTTTACAGCGACACTAAAAATATTCCGTTATATTAAGGTCTATGGGGAAAATCACTTGAGGTTTATTAATGATGTTGCACTATTTCACACATATTGAACTTGATGCATTTTACTGAGGTAAACTTCAAGATCTTTACTATAGAATATGGCGTGTAAAGTACTTATAGATCATTTACAAGGACACTCAAAATAATTCTGTTGCATTACGGTCTATGGGGAAAATCGTTTGCGGTTTACTTTAATAATGCTACACTATTTCAAACATATTGTAATTGATATATATCACTGAGGTGCAATATAAGAGGCTTACTATGGAATATTGCGCGTATAGCATTGATCGTTCATTTACAGTGGCACACAAAATAATTCTATTAAAGAAGTTCTGTAAACAATAACGGCTGGAAGTGTGTTTTTAGTTGGCTAAAGAGTTTTAAATTTAAATAAATTTTGCCTATTACTTAGGGTGTATAAATTGTGTAGATCATATACAAGGCAGCACAACAGATCTCGAGTACATTTTTGTTTGTTGACGAAATTTCCCGAAGGGTTATATTAAACTGTGTATATATATATATTATTTTAATAGTATAAATCATAACATTTATAATACATGTTCTAAATGTGTGAAAATAAAGAATTCTTTAGCTCATATAATTAGCAATATCATATAATAAACAATATCATATAATTAACAATAAAACGAATAATCATTAAACGTGATCAGAAATTATCGCGTAAAGTTTTACAAATATAACGACGCGCATCCATCTTATTTCAGTCAGAGATAAGCTTTTCTTAAACAAATTGAAATTTTGTATTCTATGTATAGTATATATACAAATGCATTGACCATACAAAGGGCTGCACTAAACAATTCAATTATATTTTATAAAAGTATTTTCGAAGTGTTTAAATGTGTTACATAATCTATGACTGGCGCATGATTTTCGTTCTTGTTTTCATTATACAACTAGCTGATCCGTCCAGTGTTGCCCGGAAATCAGTAACTTTCTTTTGCGGTTTCGATAAAAATCGTCATTTTCCGTGAGCATTCTGTTCTAAACAAACATCTTTCCGTACGGAACTTTGGCACTTGTCCCCTCTGCCTCCGACATTGTGTAGCAGACGTGATACACACGCGCTGCAATATAGTTTAGCTTCAATTTCCACCACTAGGGGTCTTTAAATCCTCTTACTTAGTTATCTATATATCTTAATTAGTTTATGTTGAGTTGAATAAATCAATTCGCGTTGAAGAAGATTCCAAACATTTTTAGGACACTTTGGTCGAAATATGAAAATGTCCTAAGTAGACCACTTTCAACCACCATATCTCCCTCACCCCCACAGCTACCGACATGAAATCCCATGCATATATATATATATATATATATATGTGTGTGTGTGTGTGTGTGTGTGTGTGTGTGTGTATGTATATAGATAGATAGATAGATAGATAGATAGATAGATAGATTATACAAAATTAAAGATAAATATAGGAAAACAAATCATTAATTTTATATACACCTTTTCATTTAGTTTCAGCAAAATTGGAATCAAATGAAAACAAATTAACATTTATTTTTAAATATAAGTTAATGAAAATATGTTTGATCATGAAATATAATGAACAATAAATGTTCGAAATACATAAACAATAGTATTTATAAGAAAATTATACTTTAATTATGTCACTCATTGTTTTTTTAAATTCAGCAAAATTACAATATTTTCATTCAATATATAGTAGTTCTTTATGTATTTTTCAACTATTTCGTTATGACGTAGACAATAAATTAGAAATTTTCTCTTTGTTTTCTTCAGCAAATGTAATTTCTATTATATTTAAATCTCAACTGTTACGCTGTTATGTTTATAGTGAAATTACAAGATTTTCCTTATAAAAATATATCTAAAAATTAAAAATAACAACCATTGGTAAGTTTGCGGACTTGCATCACACGATTAATTTCATCCTGAAATTTGAAAGATGTTTATCGTTGAAGCCCTAAAAAAGCAGCAAAAAACATCATCTTCTTAAAATTTTAGTTTTCTAAATGTGTAGAAAAATCAAATACGATGGAGTGTTATTTTTTAATAAATGGATTTTTTTAAATAAATTTTAAATATTTGTGAGTGATTAATTAATAAGGACTTTACGTTGTACATATAAATACTAACATCAAACATTTGCTTTCAACGTATATACGTTGAACGAAAATGTTTGATGTTGATAGTATTTATTTGTGAGTGTTTTAACATTTAAGCACATTGGTATTTTGTAGTTACATTGAAACACGCATGGCGTAATGTGTACGCCATGGTATTTTAAAGCATAAATAACATATATTAATGATATCGTCGTTTAATTAAATTTTAATTAGTATAAACGTATTAAAATCAAATTATAATAAAATTACTAATTCAATTTGAATTAATATAACACATATAGTGTGTAGGAACATAAAGCCAAGGACGTTATACTTCATGCACCAACACCTCTTAATGCCTAAATTTCAAGTTTTGATGATCAAGAATAGTAGCGTCGAACGTCTAATAATAGTATCAAATTAATAGGCATCGCCTATATATAACACGAATTTAATTTAGAAAGAAAACACAAGCATTCGGGTGATGTATGCCGTGCGTCAGAGTGAAATTTCCAGTAAAAGTAATGAACGAGAGTAGAAGAAAGTACGAACTTTAAACAAAGGTTGGACATTAAAGGGTTTTTGGAAAGAGGGTAGAAGAAGCGTTGATGTTGATCACTTAATTATTTGGAATTCGCTACTGTTTTTTTTACTGAGTGGCGAAAGCAGTACGCCGCCGTCCGTGTCTTTAAAAATTAACGATATTTTAAACGAAATTAACGAACAAAGTAAATATTTGTCAACCTACATATTCACAGCCTAAGAGGGACTGCTCAGACGAGGAGGCCAAGTCTGTAGAGCAAAGGTGTCCCTCCCGCCACCTACATATTAAATTATTCAAACCCATAAACAGAATTTATGAGTATTTCAATCAATTTTCATTACATTCTTCACTTTTTCAACATTTGACGCATCGCTTTCCACCAGGGGAAAAATAAATTAAATTTCATTCACTGAAAATATGCAATGAGACCAACCGTTAATAGTGCAATTATTAAGATTTCCTTAAAATTCATTGAAAATTACAGTCTTATTTTATTCATTTTCTGTGCCTGTTGTGGTTTTTTAAGAGTTATTTAGCTCTTAATCCTGTTTCAATTAACAGCCTTAAATCAATTTAAAAATTTGTCTTGAAAAACAAAACTGAAATTTGTTAAAAAATGTTTAATCTTGATTCAAAAAACTAGGTTAAAGAATCTGTTTGCTTCGAAATTACTATAACGGAAAGTTTTTCAGAGTCTTTTTTATGTTGGTAACTGACAACAAATCATCGTTGTAGCTGTACTAGTAAAACCAGTAAATTTACACAAAGAACATTGGCTGCCTAAACCGCACTCCCTTGCTAAATTTATTTAGAAATTTTAATTTATCTTCGTCTTCCGAAAATGGCATTTAGATTACCTTGTTTTGAGCATTTCTTTAACCGAGTTTTTTAAATCAAGATTAAACATTTTTTTCCCAAAACTTCAGTTTTGTTTTTCAAGACATATTTTTTAAATTGATTTAAAATTTTAGAAAATATATTTTTTCTCAATGAAGATATTATAAAGATAGTGGTAAAAGCTCAAATCCAAAAGGTGAATATTTCAAATTAAAAATAGCAAAAATTCAATTTGAAAACAAAAATATTCACTTGCAGCATCTTTTTTCCCTCAGAGTGTAAACGTTTGATATATTAAATTCCTTTCATAGTGCTATTTTTTTGACAATTAAAGAATAAATAAAAAAACATGCGTACGCATTATATTGTTTTTGTATTTAATTGCATATTCATTAAAGATAAAAACAGATATAATTAGTTAATACATTTAAATATTTAAAAATAAAAGCTAACATTTATATCAGTCTTAATAAACGCCTCTGAGAAGTTGTGACATCTAGATACTCAGCAATGATTGTGAAAAAAGGAAAAATAATTCGAAACTATGTGACATGTAAAGTGAAGAACGTTTAAAATATATATAAATTTACATTTTTTGTGGCATTTAAAATCAAAACCAAATAAATTTTTTTCTTAGCTACTTTACGTACCTGAGTGAGAATGCGGTTGTTAAATTGTTTTACACTGGTGTTGGCATGAATGCATATTTCTAAGGGTTATTAAAAACTGATCTTTAATACTCTGTACAACAGACAACAGAACAAACTATCAGATTAAATAAATATTTAAACGGAACAAAGTATTAGAAAAACCGTTGTTTTGAAAACTCAGAAAATATTTCAGTTCTAGTATGTAATGTGCCAATAGAAAGAAATATTAGTGTTAGTCGTAAAGTATGTTTTTCTTATTATTTTTCAAGAAAGCGTAGAGTCATAGGGCAAACGAGACAGCAGTTTAATGCAAAAGCCATCCATACTTTTTTGGATACGCTTGATACGTATATTGTAGAAGGTACTTGCGCAACGCTATCAGAAATCTCGGATATGTGGCCAAATCTGTGTACATCAGATGCGGAGAACATACTTTTTTTGCAATCGGGAATAAAGAAGAAAGTGAGATATTAATGCAGCATTAATATGTATTTTTTGCAAAGAATATTAAAGTGCATAAAATGTTCATGGAAGTGTATGATCTAGATAATATTTTCACAAACTCATGGGAACGCCTTGCCCATGCCTCTTATGTCCTGATATGGCTTCAGTGGGCTTCCATCTCTTTCCAGCTTTGAAGAATGCTATCAGCGAAAGACCTTTTGGCATAGATGAGGAAGCAAAAACAGTTATACCATACGCAGGAGCAACATTATTTTAGCAAGTTTTTAATTTTGGTAAGGAATCAATGTCCAGTCATCAATGCCTACCGATGTCCTTGGAAATCATTTCAAAAAGGTTCATTTATTTGGGACAGAAGTATATTACTTGTATAGAATAGAAATGCTGCCAGTAGTTCTAGGTAATTTATTTTTCCGAGTAACACTAATCTGCATATCTGAATTAATATGCATTTTGCAAAGTTGTCACAATTACTGCCAGTTTGCTCATAAGTAAGTACCATAGTATACGTGGTTGCAAGTTTAGATTTTTAAAGCTAATTCGATTCTTCTCATCTAGCTTAGTAATGTGATACCTCACATATATAAATTTAAGTTTTAATTATCACTGAAGAATCGATCAAAGTTCAAAATTTTAATTTTTAATAAACAGTTTTAGTCTAAGAAATAAGCATGATATAAGTTTAATTAAGAATTGCACTGTCATACCTTTATGATTTTCATTTTCTGTTACATTGACTTCCCAAAGAATTGAATGAAGCAAAAGAAAAAAATATTTCCCTGAGTGCAACAAGCAAAGGCTTCTTCTTTAGCAGACTCTTTTGTGCACTCAAAAAGGTCCATTTCCTTTCTTTAATCTTAACGCAGCCTTTTATAGCGGTATAGCTCCCACCCTCCCAGTAATCCTCCATAATATTTGGATTAATTTGACAGAAGTTAACCACATGTAGAACCAGAAAGTTTATTTAAAGATTAATCTTTATTTATTTAATTTCAGATCTCTATGTCCAATTTATTTAATCTCATTGGTTTAAAAAAAATCGACACATACTCGAACCTGGGTCAAATTAATCCACATATTACGGAAGATTCGATAGAACTCGGCACCTATGTAGCGGTAAAATAATTTTCGTTTTATAGACTGTCGTTTCCTTTAGAAAATACATATTTGGATAGACGAATGTACTTAACTGGTGCAAACTGTTACTATTCCAGCGATCCAAACTTGATGATCTTGTTCTTCACCTTTGTTTTAATCACTTCTTCGGGAAGAACAATAAGTCACAAATTCATAATAATCAATGTGTGGCATTGCAAATACCTTATTTAAACATGTATCACGCTTATTTCTTTGACGGCAACTGGTTTTTAATAATAAAATTTAAACTTTGACAAGGCCTCCTGTGACAATTAAAAATCAGCAGCAGGTGTATAAGGTGTCAAATTACTAAGCTCAATGAGACGAATCGAATGAGCTAAAAAATCTAATTTCAACGACTAGGACTCTGGTACCATTACTTGTAATATACACATTTTCCGATATATTTATTTTTATATGTGTTAATGATGTTGCTTTCTTTCAAAAATAAAAGATTTACTTTTCGTAGACAAGTAAAACAAAGTTTAGTTAATTAACACTTAATTTGAAGAAGATATGCTGTCAAAATGCTATCTAAAATAATCAAATCAACGAATGTTAGTCGGATACATAAAGTTGTCATTCGCCGAAATTCTGGTAACAAAAGAATACGAATTAAATGTATCTTTATAAAAACATTGTGCTAATATCATACACTATTAAAAATTTGCAGCAAACTGTCCAGTCCTTTGACCGTTTTTGTAGAAAACGTTTATATAACCGAAATTTAACTATATTCTGAACATAAAATGAGCAATATCACGGTCAGAATATAGTTAAATTACGGTTATGTAACCGTTATCTACGAAAACGATCAAATGACTGTACAGTTTGCTGCAAATTTCTAACAGTGTAGGTATTATTTTAGGCATGATCTGCCATAATTTATACAATTCATAGGGAATAATATTTTACAAAAACGATATTTTCTGAAAGCAATCTTACAATTTTGAAGCTTTTGTGGTATTTTCTACAAAATAATCGTTTAACTTGATTTCTATCCTATTTTTATAATTTTCTAACATATATTAAATTTTTGAGGTATTATATTTATATTGTGTGGTATTATAGTTTTTATTTAATAAATTCCATTTTTCATGTGTTAATTAAAATTTAAATTAAACTTTTAAATGTCGTAGAATTGTTAAATTTATTTGTTACTGAAAATTAAATTACATTGAATAGTGAAAATTTTTTAAATAGATTTAATTTAAATTTGTTTATTTAACAAATATATTTAAAAATAAATAAAATTTTCATTATTGCAAGTGCTACTAGATTATTTATAGAAATGTCACACGCAGCGTTAAAAAAAGAAATTGAGAAGAAATAAATCAAAACGAATTGTAATATTTGCTGTAAAATCCCATTGTTCCTCACAAAATGGACGTCTAATTTTAATTACTTCAAAAGAAAAAAAATAAAGGAACAAAACAATTGAAAAAATAACATAAGAATAACAACAAAAAATAGATAATAATATATAATAATAATAATAATAATAATAATATATATATATATATATATATATATTAAAATTACAATATTTCAAACATACTGAGATTGATTCTTTGCATCCCTGAGATGGGCTACAATATGCATTCCCAGAAGTACATAATGGGTAGAATTTATAGTTTTTTTACAGGGACGCCCAAGATAGTTTTATTACATCATGGTATATGAGAAAAAATCATATTCGGTGCATTTTAATGATGTTATGACATTTCATCATAATGAAATCACTGAAATGCACTACAACAAATTATCTATAGATTAAAGAGTGCATATATAAATCATTTATCCTTCATTTACAGAGATATATAAAAGAATTCTGTTACAGTGCGAATTGTCCACTGTAGTAAACATTACGAAACATATTTAATTTTTGCAGTATTAAGTGATATACATTTTACATATCGCCTGCTGGACAACACAAATAAAAATTTGGACGCATTAACAGAGATAAACCGCATTGTTGGAAATGGAATTTTACTAAATATTGTGTATATTTTTAGAAAAATAGTACGGATATTGATAGAGGAATGGCAGTGAAATCGATAAAGAAACAATTAAATAATTTTGAATAATTACTCAAAGTAATTAATAGTATACCACGAATATTGTAATGAGAGTTTTGTAAGACTAAAACAAGTTCTTTATTTAGATATTTCAATTTATTCTAGGAACAAATAAAAATTCTAACAAATATTCTCTTATTGTTGGAAAGTTTATCATAATCTATGCAAGTTGCGTGATTTTTCGTTCCTGTTTAAATTTATATAAAATATGTAAAAATTGTCAGATATATTTTCGCACAAAGGTATTAAACGACATAACATAAATATAAATATCTTTACTTTTTCCGTAAAACATATGATATTCATAGTATTTCTTTTTATCTTTATATATTTATTATCAACGTATATGACTGTCAACATAAAAGAAAAAAAATACTTAGGCAAGTTATAATAAATCAAATTAATATTTAATATGATTGCATTATCAGTTAAATTCCATGAATAAATGGTGCCACCCTGTCGTGCAACACTGCGCATCCATCTTATTTGACAGGTGAAGATAAGTAATTTAATGATTAAGTTTGACTCAGCATTTTGACGACGACATACTTAACAATAAATAATTTAGAAAACTTATGTACTGAAGTTGACTCAGCAAATTATTTTTAGAAAAACAGTACGGATATCGATAAAGTGATGACAGTGAAATCGATAAAGAAACAAATAATTTTGAATAACTACTCAAATAATTAATATTATACCACGAACATTGTAATGAGATTTTTGTAAGATTAAATTTTCAAATTCACGACAAAAATATATAATATATATTCTTTTTTATTTTTACGCACTTGAGTTAATTGCTTTATTTTAAAAATCCTGTCATTTATTTTTAATTATCAAAAATGGTAAGAACATCTACGAAATCGCATAGAAAAGTGCTTATTTGACATAAAAATTTTCTAGGAAACTATAGAAGCGATTTTAATATTTTCTTTAATTTTTTAGATGTTATAATTAGCTATGTTTCGAACGTTTGGTTTTCTGAAAAATCAATTCCCTTTTAGTAACGTTAATTACAATAACGTTAGTTATAACGTCATAATTAGTAACGTTAATTAGGCATATAGAGATGGATCTCGAATGGAAATGGGTACTGGTTGTGCATTTACTATTTGTATAAAAGATGAATTTGTTTACGATGAGAAAATTAACTTGCGAAAATTAAACTCTATTTATCAAGCTGAGTTGGTTGCAATTAGAGAAGCAGTAAATTGGTTTATACAGTCAGAATATAACAAAATCTTAATAATGACCGACAGGCTTTCATCGTTGCATGCACTTAGCAGGATCGTTCCATCTAATCCTGTTATATTAGATATATTTAATAGTTTTCTTGAATATCCTGATAAAATTTTTACGCTCACTTGGATTAAAGCCCATGTGGGTCATGCTGGGAAAGAGCGGGCGGTTTCACTTGCAAAGGCTGCAACACAAATACAAGAGGTAGATATTTCTTTGGCTATACCTTATCCAAGATCCATTACGGATAATTATATAAAGATACAATTACTAAAAGAATGGCAGCAAAACTGGAATGTTTCTGAAAAGGGCAAAGACACATATCGCTATTTGAATAAAGTAAACAGAGATTTCATCAGCAGCAGTAAAATTATAACGTATTTTCTGTCAGGGAATGGAAGTTTTCCGGTGTTCCTTAAGAAGATAAGAAAAAGAACGTCGGATAAATGTGATTGTGGCGAGTTGGGATCCGTGACACACTATCTTTTTGGACGTTGTCCTTTAATTCCATATTTCTTCAATTTTGATAGTAACAAATCTCTTCGTGAAAATACGATAAGTGTTCCTTTAAAAAAAGAAAACTATAGAAAATTATGTGATATATATAATGAACTGAACAAAATGTTTTCATTTATTAAGTATAAATTTTAGGATCTTGTTTCTTGAAGTTTATTACAATTGGTAGTTGCTTGTCTGTTACGTATCCTGAACACTTGATTTTAGCTGTTGAGTAGAATTATAAGTGATATTTTGTTTATTTATCAGATGTTTCATCTTGAACTCTTATTTTATCTTGAATACTTGATTTGTTTATTATCGGAAAATTCATCATGAACTCTTATTTTATCCTGAACAGTGACTTTAGTTGCTGATTTGAATTATAAGTGATATTTTGTTTATTTATCAGAAGATTCATCATGAACTCTTAGTTTAAAATATCCAGTCTATATGCATAATGAACAGTGTTTTTAAATATGTTGATCCCGCCATTGGCAGTTTATGTTATCTATCATCAGAACAATTATTTTAGAGGATACATTGCTGTGGTGCTGGAATATGGTATTGCTCTTTATTTGTGTATTAAGAACCTATAATTGAGTTATATCATTTTACTAATTTCTGGTAACTTCGAATATATGTTAAAAAAAAATATTGACTTCCTGGATACAGTTTTTGACTTGTGCCTTAAGAGTGTGTTGTGGTTTCCAGAATTAACATTTTGGTATGAGAACTGGTACTGAGTCTACTACTCTGCATTACTTGTGTTGATGTCTCAGTGTGCAGTTCTATTAAAGACATTTATCTATGTAATTTTCTTTGATATTTAAGGCCCTGTATTACTGTATTGTTAAAATTTTATTTGTTTTAGTTAGTTTTATTATAGGCTAGTCAGACCTTTGTAACTTTAATGGTCTTTAAAGTTGTTTTTATTTATAAATTTATAGTTAGTATGTGTTAATGGACTTGTGGTTATACTCTGGTCCTTAAATACTGTTAATTTATTGCTTTTTATTTTCTTTTTCTGCATTGGTGTATTCAGTATGCATTTACAATAGCTCTGTGAACATGGTTCATTAATTGTACGTTGATTCCAGGCCTGTTCCGGGGAGAGGTTTTGCTATATGTAGGTAGGGAACTTCTGCAGGAGATTTTATCACTTCTGTCTCACTGTTGGTGCTCCTGCAGGTGATTTAGTCCTTTAGTAACGTTAATAATAATAAAAAAAAAAAACCTAGGAATTTTAGTTTGAGAAATCACGTAACTATGACATTTTAAATTACATTTTTGCAAACGATCAATTTATAGTTTCGCTGCTGTTATAATTTTAAAAAAGTGTTTTTTAAAGATACTTCAATGTTTCCGTAAATGTTTTCTGATTATTCGCTATACCATAGTATTTAGTAACTGCTGTTGCCCTTTAAAATGTTAGAACAAGAACGAAAAATCGTACATCAGGCACAGATTGCACTCTAAACACGACATTTTCAAAACTGAGCAAAAAATACTCAAATCTGAGTATGTCGCTTAGTCAAAGTGACTCCGAATCAAAATTACACAAGTTTGAATTATTTATATACTCATTTCTGAAACCATGCACACACACACACAAATAAAACATAATGTGCTCATTTTTGAGCATGTCCATGTTTCAAAAATGAACTGATTCTAATCATTTTTCAGTATGTCCATGTTTCAAAAATGAACTGATTCTAATCATTTTTGAGTATGTCCATGTTTCAAAAATGAACAGATTATAATCATTTTTGAGTATGTCCATGTTTCAAAATTGAGTATGAACTGATGTCTATGTGCTCTGTTTGTAGTATGTCCATGTTTTAGTATTCTGAGTATATCTGGTATTTCAGAATTGAAAAGAATGAGGTCGTCATATTTGAAACAAAAACTTTCATAACAAAATGAAAACCTCGATTTTCTCAGATTTAAAAGTGTCATTTTTCTGAGTGTGGTAACAAATTCTAGCTGCAGTCGAATATTGGTAAATAATTTTATTTATTTATACGATGAAATGAGTTATCAAACGGAACAATTTTAAAAATATATAACTCAATAAAAATCAATTTTCTGCTATTCCAGTCCGTATTCCGTAATGCGTGCGAATTATTTCGTGCAGCCAGTATGTGATCTTTAGAATTTTTTTACACCACGTAATGCCCTAAAATTACTTAAGTTTGAAAATCCATAATACAACTGAAAATTCATTTCAATCAGTTATAGATCATAATCAATACTTTGACCGAATTATTTTGTGTGTCTCTATAGATGAATGGTAAAAGCTCCGCATTCCATAATGTATATGAAACCATTTTGTAGTGCACTTCACAAGGAAGGTCTCCTTAAAGCGCATACCCCGAACATTTTGAAAAAAAATGCTATTGAAGATACTCATGTATGTAATAAAGGAACAGTGAAAGTTAGCGGCGGAGTCACAGTAGAAAATCTTCAAAAAAATAAAAAACTTTCGAGTATTTGGAATAAAAAGACGCGATTTGGCTAGCAGCATCTTTTCCTCGCCAAATGCAAACGATTTTAATGCGTTTTGAATTTGCTTGTAAAATGATTATTCGAATGCGCAATACTTAATGAATTTAAACTTAAACGATGAAAGTTTATTATTTTTGTATATATTTTTTTATTTTCCACAATGCTTTTTTAAATTTCCAAATATGTCTGTGAGATTTTTAAAAATTTGAAAGCGTAAAATTGTCATTATCTTAAAAAATATATATATTCCAAAGGGGTTATTCTAGGGCTCATGATACCATACCCACTTGTTCAGAATAGTTTGCATTTTGCGTTCAACATTTTCAACTCTTTGTACGTTTGCAGAAATATTAATTTAAAATATTCTTTAAATCGGATTAAATAAATAATTCACGTTTTTTTCTCTATTTATTACAGGTCGAATGAAATTTTGCTATTGTTTTATCCTCCTTTTCGCGATTTTTGTCTAATTTAAACGGTTTTAATGGTTATATGAGTAATTTTTAAATGCATTTAAAAAAGAAAAGCTCAAGAACAAACACATTTACTATTAACTTTCTTCTTTTTTTTTAACTTCTCATAGGTACGGAATTTCTAGGATATAATTCAAGATTATATTAAAAGTACATGGTATTTTATTTTCAACTTAAAAAATAATGAATTCCAAAATTTAAATTTAAAAAATGAGTGTCATTTTTTACTGTTGTTAAATAATTCGATTAGTTTAGTAATACAAAGTTATTATTATTATTTTTTTTAAATTCGGATAATTTTTTTTTAAGCTACAGCAAATTTGTCTCTTTAAATATCATTTAAAGCGTAAATATTCAATTTTGTGTTTGCGTAAATAACATTTCTAATACATAGTTTTACTGTAACAATATCCATAAACTCAAGTCTTGGAAAATACATAAAGCAACTTTTTCTTTTTAAATTAGAAATTGCATTGCGGTTAATATTAATATGTATTATTATAATTACCAAAACGTTTAAAATCGTTAGCTTCATTTAATATGTTTGGTTCAAACGTTTATTTTGCAATATATCTTAACATTTCAATTATTAAAAAAAATAAATATTTTTAATTAATTTCCTTTAATATATTTAAAGATAAGAACTTTAAGTAAGTAACAGTGTAAATAATTTTTCATTTTTCATTTTTTGTTATTAGGTGGTTTTCTAAATATACTTAAATTCTACGATGTCATTAAAATCACATTTACAACATTTCAAAATATTTTTTTCAAAATCTGTTACATCTGAAAATAATAAAATTTTGTTCGATAGAGGCTGATTTGAATGTTACTTGGAAGTCTCTCTCTGGGTCTTTTGAAATGGATTTTTGATGGCCGCGGTAATTACTTTTTTTAAAAAACTTGTTTGTACAGTTTAACTTTTGTGCGTATTTGAAATTCACGAAAGAAAAAAGTACTTTAATCCCAGAAATATATATTTCTTAGAAATGACACCAATAATGAACATTTATGTTCATGAATTTTTATATATACATGATGGCTGACAGGGAGATACATGCAGAGTGTACGATCAATGCCTGGCTATAGTGTTACATACTGAACATACGGAAAATTAATTTCTTTCTGACATAAACTATACATTGTTTATATGTCTAAATTTATTATTTGATGTTCATCTACCTTATAATGTTACCTTCTGCATCCAATTTGTGGGGTATTTAAGATGATGACATGATAAAAATAATCTACATTTTCAAGGTTTTTAATAAAGGTTTGTTTACATCTAAGACATCATTTAAAACTAAATAGAGAGTGTTCTTCCCTATTGTAATTGACCTGTTTTTCTAACTTTCATATTTTTTAAAAATATGATCGAGAAATTCCAAATTTTGTCACTAAAGGCGCTGCTAAGTTTAGCATTAAGTTTGGCATACTCACTTTATTACAACGTTATCTCCCTTGCATCGCATCAATTGTCTCAGCTTGCAAGTATTTTTTCAGGACAAACGGACTTGTCTGAGCTCTCTCCTAGTATAGCTTAAATTAGTATGTCAAAGAGACAGTGATTAAAAATGCTATGTATGGAATTACATAATGTTTTGTAAAACATAATACATATCACCAATTTTAATTTTCAGTAAACAAGATGTTAAGCATTTTTTTTAATTTGAAAAATAATAAATAATATTTGAATTCTAGCAAAAAGTAGTACTTTAATAAAAATATTCATTTAATGTTATAACACTTAATGTTATGCAACACTATGTAAAATATACAAACAATCGATTTTTAGGTGCGTTCGTAATTATATAATAACGTAGCACCTATAGTCGTCGTCTGGTCCATCCGTCTGCATATAACAGCGCAAGAACTACCCGACCGAATTGTTTAAAATGCATTATATATAATCATTTCAGTATTTTGTCGAGTGAATTTAAAATTTTATGAAAATCAAATAAAAACTTAAAATATATTAAAAAAATACTTATTAAGTAATTTGAATTTTTTAAAAATGTAGTAAATTGAAAAAAGAGTCTATATATGGAATTCAAGTTCTGAAATTTTCAAATCTAATTTTAAGTTTAACATTGGAATGTTCAGTAAATATCAACAAAACAAAATGTTGCCAACTTAAAATGTACTTATTTTATTACGGACATGAATACTATCATAATAACAAACGATATAATTCATTTCACTGAAAATTGTTATAGTACGAACCCACCTCATTTGTCACGTTTGACGTGCAATTTACAACTTGTTATCATTTGAATCCTGATTTTTTAGAAAATTTCATGTCTTTCAAAAATTTGATTCTAAATATTGTATGAAATTAAATTTAATTTTAGAATGCCTGTAAAATCTGCACTATATTTTTTGAATAACACACAGAGGAGAACCATTGTTGAAATATAAATAATACAATCGGGAATTTTTTGTTTTGGTTTACAATCATCCCTAAGAAGAAATGTTTAATCAAGAAAATTACATTTCCAGAATTTTGTCGAATTCACGTAAATGAAAAAGAATAAACTATGCTTGCGTTTAGCTCTTAAAATCGTTCCTTATGGATACAAGTAAACCCGTGTGATGCAATCTTTCCGATTATGTGTTATTTTAGTTTCTTATATAGTTTCAAAAATTTCCAATTATTGTACTTTTCAATCAAACAATGAAACAAGTCTAAAATGTCAAAACCCGGTTTAAAATCCTTTTGAATTACTCCTCATTCATTGTTATGCGTTTTGTATATCCAGATAGTAAAGGGGTATGTTTATGAGAAATTATATAAATGATATCTCGGTAAATTAAAAATGGCATTTACATTATTTGCATTACAGAAAACTAATCTTATTTCAAATTTAACTCATTTATAATATTTTAGAACATTTTGCTTCATATATTTTCATTTCTTCATTCATGAAAAAGGTACAATAATTTATTCTGGGTTCTTAATTTATTCGATGTCAGCAAAAGCTTTTCGTATTATGAATACTATGAGCATTTCCAAATTCAATTAATACTTGATTTTAATTAATATTCTCACCAAACTTGAAAAGCACATAATATTTTCATAGAACTTTCAAGATATTACCTGGTTTATTCAAGAATTAGTATTTCTTATGACGCTTTAATATTTCAATTTATTAAATTACATTCAAAAGGATATTTTCATTAAATAACCACATTTAATATTGACAAAATAGTTTTTTTCAGCTCTGTGATGTTCGGACGATTTGTATACTAATAGGATTAATTTTGTAATAATTATAAATTTTACTCTACGATGGTAATATTTTAATGACAGTATTATAATTCATTTGATACATTTTAAATTTAATACTCCCAAATTCGTTAATTTCTTTTTAGTTACACATGGGGATTCCTTGATCAAATTAATGTATTACATAACTTATTATTCTAATGTTGTGTGAGGCGAAATATTGAAATAATGAAGTTTAAATTAAATAGCGCGTGTTAGGTTCACATCGTATTTTAGATTGAAATAGACGATGCCAGCAGGAATTGAAATATTAAAAATTTTCTACTACATTATACACATAAATAATAGATTTCTTTTAACCAAATATTTAAAAGTAATTTATCCAGAAAGCTTTAAGGCTTGTAAATGTGTTTTTATAAGGTAAAGCCAGGAGAGATGGCGCGGTCGGAGAGATTGCGCACATAGGGGTTCGGGGGGAAGGAGTAGAGTGAGTGCGCAGCGACTCCAGGTAGTTGTACAACAGCAGTAGTGGAGTGTCTACTTGAAAGCGCACATTGATTGTTTTGAGCGTCTAAGATAAAGCATTGCTATTTTGTTTTGTTATCTCAAAATAAGTGCTTGAATTTTCATAGCTATTCATCAGAATTTCTATACAATGTCAGTAGTACAAAATATTTTAAACTTAAACCATTTCTCATAAGCTACTAATCTAGACTAACAATGTGAACATCAACGGTTCGTTTTAGTAGCGGCCATGTTTATATAAAAGGTCGCACAATCTCTCCTACCGAAATTGGAGAGTTTGCGCATCTGCTACTTAGGAGAGATGGCGCATTGTTCCCCTTAATTTCAATGCTAGGAGAGATTACGCAGCTCATTGGTAAATTTGCATAAAAAAATTAAAAATTAAAATGGACTAATTTTAAGTTAAACGTGTTATCAAGTCACTTAATGTTATTTTGTAATCTTATCTAGACTTGATTTTTATGATTCATTAATAACTTCCCTTTAAATAAATTGTTTTAATAGTTTTTTCAATTATTTCCTTTTCCTGATTCTTTAATCATTAGTTTGAAATATTCACTCCTAATACAATAATATTTGTTCACAAAATTACCTTACAACAATGTCATTTAAGCGTAATTGTTATTGTTAACAATTTAATTGTAGTTATTATTAGTAACAATCTCTCCTACCCATGTGAGCAATCACACCAACCCTGTAAGGACAGATTGCGCAAAATAACTTTGTTGGGTTTATTACAACTGTTCTATTAAACTACAGCATAAAAACAAAATAGCAATGGAAATGCATAAAAAGCAAATGTAGCAAATATTATACATGGATAGTTCAGCAAAAAATTAATATTTAGATTTTTCTTTGTTATTCTTTTGAATTGTGCGCAGACTATCCTAGCTTTACCTTATATTATTATAATTTCCTTTTTTTTTTAACTTTATCAATCGCGAAAATGAAACCTTTAACTTTCTGTTTCCCAATGTATGCATATTTGCATTTGTAATAAACTCATATGATGAAAACTCAATATTGGTATTGCATAAAACTGTTTTTAAATGATATGAGATTTAAAAATTGACTTAATATCAGTATAAATAGAAATGAAATAGTCAATAGTCCATTTTCAGAAAACACAACTCAATAATTTATGTAAAATTTCTATAACAATAAATTAAAATTAATGTAATAAACTTTGCACTTTATCGGGATTTTTTTAGCTATCTAGAAAATATCATGGATAAATTTAGGTTTAATTTATAGATAAATATAGATGATTATAAATGATTTATTCGGTAGAAATATTAACTTGTCATTTTCCTACCGAATTTCAGAAACTTTAATGATTTTCTATCTTACGTTGGAAATTCTAAAGTATTGCATTAAAGTATGAGCTATAATTATCTTCAACATTTTAAGTTAATCTATAATGAAGGAAATTAATCAAATCAAACAAATCGGCAATACCATTGTATTTTAGAATATTTTCCCTTATGCTTCGTTAAAAATATATTCTCTACTTTCATTTTTCTTTCTCTTGCGCAAGAAATTAAAATAAAAGTGTTGTTGTTAAAGTAAATATTTATTTATTTTTTATTTAATATAAATTGATACGTGTATATATATATATATATATATATATATGACATATGTCATGCTGTAACTCTCTTATTTATGAACCGATTCAGATGTGACTGAATATGTGTATAGCCCAAACCAAGGTCTCGACCGAGTTCGTTGGGCAGCTTCATCCACCAAAATGTTTCAAAATGGCAGCCAGTTAAAAATTTTAAATTTCTTTTAAAAAATTCAAAAATATGTATAAAAAAGTATAAATTGAAAAAGTTGCTTCCGTTTCAAGGATTCCGGAACATATTTTTTTTGTTTTATCTTAAAAAATGGCTGAGATATGGCAGTTTGAAATTCTATAGTGGCTGACATTTTGAAACAATCTGATTTTTGTTATGCTGTAATTGTCATGCTGAAATTAGAATTCAAATTCAGTATTAACGAAACACGGTATTGAATCTTCTTTAATCGGGTTCCAAGCATTTTATCTTCGGGTGTTTTGAGTAAAATAAGTTGAATTTTTAAAAATATGGACTATGAAAGCTACCTTTTCCTCTCGTTACAGGCCGTACGGACTTTTTTCTATTCATGTTGGACTAACATAATTAAAATAATAAAAAAATGGTTCAGTACTTTTTATTTAACTCTGACCCGCCCGGCGTTGCCCGGGCAGATTGTCATTGAAAAATATAACAGTGGAGTGGACTGAATAATATTTATTTATACTAAAAACTTGTAAAAAAAAATACATAAGAGCTAAAATTTAAAAAGTATAACAGTTAAAAAAATGAAACAGTCAGTGAAAATTATTACATTTACTTATAAAGAATGAAAAGGTCAGGGAATTTCTTACAGTTGAACCTAAATGGCATATCGTATAAGATCGAGGCTTGATATATGACAAATTAAGATTTGTGAAATGCTAATGGGATGCATTTTATAAAACTTCATTATAAACACAATTAAATATATCTGAAGTAGGAGAAACAACAGTTATTGAGTCAAAAGATCTAACTCTAGAAAGACCAACATACAACTGTCCATGACTGAACACAGATTTTGATAAATCTAAACATATTTTATCAAAAGTTTGCCCTTGGGATTTATTTATTGTCATTGAAAATGATAAACGAACAGGGAACTGCTTACGCTAGAATTTAAATGGCATAGTGGCATCAAATGGAGTCATATATATACGGGGAATCAAGAAAGTTTCGTTGTTAATGTTATCAATATGTTTAGCGTCAATAATATTCTTCTGTAAATTAGTTACTATAAGTCGTGTACCATTGCATAATCTTTTAGATGGAACTAAATTTCTGAGTAACATTATTATGGCTCCCTTCTTAATTTTAAGTGCATGAGGTGGCATACCGGTTGGAGTTAAGCTATTTAAAAATTCTTCAGGATAGGTAAGCTTGTCTTGTGGATCATCACTTACAATTATATCTACACGGTTATAAATAACTTCAGTTGAAGGTAGACAATGTAAGACACGTTGATTAATTTTTAAAGAGAAATCGTTAGTTACAGTGAAGATGGCGCGTGTTTTAAGTTGTTCAGGGGTGACTGTTTTGAAATCTATATCATGATACAGTTGCTTGACATGATCTTGTACTGAAGGATAACATATTGCAGGTAAACTAACTTTGTCTCCACTTTTCCCTTCCCCAACATCAAGTAGCCAGTTTGCAAAATCTCTTTCATTTTCAAGAGCACGCATGTTTTCCGTCAGTTTCATCACTTGAAATATTGAGAAAAAATGATGTTTTTTTAAGCAGCTCGCAACTGTCAAAGATCTGGAGCCCCTTAATATTACAGGCAATACTTGTCGAAAGTCTCCACCAACTTTTCCGCCAAATGGTTCAGGGCATTTTGTGAGGTCTTGAAGCAATCTATCAACTGCTAAAAAAGCGTGAACATGCGTCATTGGAGCTTCATCCCATAATATCAATTTCGTTTCCATTAATAATTTGGCTTCTGTTGCATTCAGATTTAAACTACAGTCCCTGGCCAAATTATTAGGCGCAATTGCTTTTATTATAATTTATTAAATATCTGGAAAGGTACATGAGGAATTATCCTGAAACTTCAGGAGTGTAAACAACATAATAAACGTCATATATTTCTGCTAAGATTTTTTCCCGAAACCCCATAAGGGGCCGTCATCAAATTGAAGAAAAACGAATATCTTTTGGATAACGCTGTAAAATCTAATGTTGCAAAAAGCATTCAAACTGTGGATTATGATTAAGTGGCTTATTGTAATAATTTGGGTTCGTTTTTATGAAGATAGCATGTATAATCGAAGAGAAATTCACGTTTTTATAAAAACAGTCCCAAATTTTACCAAGTTCTTTGCTTATAATTTGCAGAGTTTTTAATTTAAAAACAAGTTATTTTCAGAAAATATGACAAAAAAATTATACACAATATCCTGCAATCAGAATTAAAAAATAATAAAAATTGTATGAAAATGAGCAGATTTACTAAATATTGTTTCACTGCGCATGCGCGAATTCAATCAAAATATACTGTGCATAATATATTAGCTTAATGTATAGACCAACTTTTATGAAAGTCTCAAAAACATAGCTTGAAAATTCTGATAGTAGTCGTTGATAGAATAAGCTCGAAATTCGCTGTTCCAAAAAGGAAGCAAAAAGATAAGGGGTTGTATCCAAATATACAATGAGAGACACTTCATTCTTATTATGTCAACTTTCATAAGCTAGTATATTTGGATACAGCCCCTTATCTTTTTGCTTCCTTTTGGGAACAGCGAATTTCGAGCTCATTCTATCGACGACTACTATCAGAATTTTCAAGCTATGTTTTTGAGACTTTCATAAAAGTTGGTCTATACATTAAGCTAATATATTATGCACAGTATATTTTGATTGAATTCGCGCATGCGCAGTGGAACAATATTTAGTAAATCTGCTCATTTTTCATACAATTTTTATTATTTTTTAATTCTGATTGCAGGGTATTGTGTATAATTTTGTTTGTCATATTTTCTGAATATAACTTGTTTTTATATTAAAAACTCTGCAAATTACAAGCAAAAAACTTGATAAAATTTGGGACTGTTTTTATAAAAACGTGAATTTCTCTTTGATTATACATGCTATCTTCATAAAAATGAACCCACATTATTACAATAAGCCGCTTAATCATAATTTACAGTTTGAATGCTTTTTGCAACATTAGTTTTTACAGGGTTATCCAAAAGATATTCGTTTTTCTTCAATTTGTTGACGGTCCCTTATGGGGTTTCGGGAAAAAATCTTCGCGGAAATATATGACGTTTATTGTGTTGTTTACACTCCTGAAGTTTCAGGGTAATTCCTCGTGTATCTTTCCAGATATTTAATAAATTATAATAAAAACAACTGCGTCTAATAATTTGGCCAGGGACTGTACATGTAGAAGTTGCTGTAAGATTTAGAGGTATTTTGAAAACAGAATGAGCAGTTCTTCCGCCTGTTAACAAAGTAGCTGCAATTCCAGTTGATGCGACAGGTGTTGCATAAAGACTCTTTCCTCGGATAATATGCAATAAGGTTTCATATATAAAAGTTTTACCTGTTCCTGCAGGCCCATCTAAAAAGAAATACGTTGAGCTAGTGTCTTGATTTGTATATATTGCGTTTAATACAGTGTCTACTACAAATTTTTGTGAAGCATTCAATTTTTCTGAATTAATGCGAGCTTTGTTTTGTTCTGCTAAAATATCAAAGGAAGAAGGAAATAAAAGGTTTGTTGGTAAAGTTAAATGTGGAAGTTTAAGTTTCTCTAGAGTTAAACCATATGCTTTAAGAAGACCACTGATATCTGCTAAGGCATATTGAACAGCTGTTTCTTCAGAGTATCTATGTACAAAATCCTCACACAAAGCAATTCTATGCTGCTCCCAAAGTTCAGGAATATTTTGCACTTCCCCAAAAACACAAATGATGGAAAATAAAACTCTTAAATAACTTCATTCGAATCCTTGCAGCATCCGATAAAGTCTCATGCCAATGTTCATCTCCCTCAAGGAAACCAAGATGTTTGCATGCTAATTGAAATGTTTCATATTCAATTCCATTAACAGTTTTTAAAAAATTAAAGTTCGTAGCGCCAGGTTTGTGTAGCAATAACATTCGAAGGTAATATCTTTCACTATCTTGAATTGAAACTGCTGGTAACCTACCAATTACTTTATCTTCGCCTCACTGCCTATTCTTCCACATTGTTTGATCTTTTTCAAAGACATAGTAATTTGGAATATCGGGGTAAACATAGTTCCGTGCTTCTTCGTCAACACTATTTAAGTGAAACCATGCAACTAGAGTTGTATGTTTTGTTGATGCCCTTGCAACAGCTTGTTGATCACGACCTTCTTGAAAAAAAATCTGTTGCTGTTCCGGTAAGTGTACTGCTAATCTAAATACATTATGGGATTTTTCAGACATGTAGTATTCATTCAAGCGCCACATAGCCTCAGGAGCACTTACATATATGCCATCTAAAAAAGTTAAAATTTCATCATGATGGAGAACATCATCACTTTGAAGTTTAACGGAAGCTGCATCATGTCCCTTATATACATATTTGTACAGATACTTAACTCTTTTAACTGATGCGCATAGCTCAACATTAATATGAGCATTAAATTTTTTTAATAACCAAGGATTATATGGTACAACCCATCGATTATCAATATCATAAGAACCAATTTTCACTGTGTCGATGGATCGCCTTCTGTATTCAGGATACCCGTTGATATTTTCTTCTGTCATTTGCCTGAGTTCCTTTGGAAATAGCTTGCTACATCCAGTTGCTTCCTTCATACATGAAGAATTAGGATTTATTGTCCCACAGGGTCCATGTATCATGCATTTTGTCACAATTTCAAATAATCTTGGATTACTATTAATATTTGGCAATTCTGCACTTACATATTTATCAATATCATCTTTTATTCGTATTTTAGAGTTAGAGTCTAATGTTAATAAAATATGAGCATGAGGTAAATCTCTTTTTTGGAATTCAATAACATAAACATAAGCAATTACAACACCAAATATATCACGTTTCAAAATATCATCTAATAATTCTGATAACTTCATTTTAAAGACTAGAACAACAATATCTGGTCTATTTTCCGGTCTTTGAGGGCGTTCTACGGCATCCAATATTTCAGACCAAGCTGGATTGCATGTAAAGGTGATAAATAAATCAGGTTTCCCAAATTTACGAATTATCGCCATGGCGTCTTGGTAATTTTGTTGCATTTATCTAGCACATCCCTGAAATGTAGATGGCATAATAATTAACTTACCTGTTCTTAAATTGTTATTTTCCGAATGTGAACGTAAGGCATCTAAAAGACCACTATAAAGATCAACTCTTAAGTTCTTTTGGTTGTTTCGAATAAAAATTAGACGTGAACCTTCGGTTTTTACATATGCATCAACAATATATTGTTGAAACAGTTTTCCACTGCTGTGCAAAATACTAAAACCACTACGTACTGAAAGTCTATATGCATAGTATTGCAACTGTGTAACTCGCACTCGTTTTGCTGAGCGCCTCTCTTCCACATGCTCCATTACAGAATGCCAACCTCGTTCCCCTGTGAAGAAAAGCAACGGATATACCATGGGATCACAACACTGATTCATTGGAGATATATCTTTCAAACTACCATCCTTTGGATAGATGCAGATGTCTCGGTTAACTGGAGGTTCACCATCGTCTCCAACAAATATCGCAGCAACGTCTGTTGAAGAAGCAGGTGCATTGTACCTACGCAAGTCTAACTCCGGCTGTTCCATAGAAATCATTTTAACATTCATAGTTAAATTTTGATTCACTAATTCATGCATTTGTGAATATGATTCAGCAAATGGATTAATGTTTCGTAGAAGAGCATCTAATTTTTCCATAACACTTCTTTTACAGCCTCTGTTAGTTTCCATTCGATAATTAGTATCTTCACTGCAGTCAAATATGTATAGCTGTCCATAACCGGGATTCCTGTTATCATTAGTGTACAAAGGAGAAATCCTGGGATATATCTGACCGTGTATCCGGAAACAATATGGCCCTGCTCCAGAAGGCAATTTGATTTCTGCCCCCATTGAGGAAAAATATAAAGCGGCATTATATTGCCGTATATGCTCTCTATAGTTTTTGGCTTCAAGTGAATTTTGACACAACAAATTTTTTATCAAATCGGGAGTTTCTGATAAGGGAGACAAAAATACTTTACCGTCATGACAACATTTTGTAAATTTATTGCTGCTGTTTAATTCGCATCTCCAATACAGTGCTTGGCAGAAACTGCACGTTTCACTCAAACTCCCACAGTTATGCTCTGGAACGTTTAAATCACTAATTTGGATTTCAGAAGCAACGCTTTCGTGCATGCGACGGTTATTAAGCCTATTTTGCCGTTTGCTTATGCTCTGTGTTTGGCTGCGTTCTCGATCCAACCTATTTCGATTTTCTCTTCTTAATGCGGCTTCTTCTTCACTTTCAAGCATTCGCCGAGATCGTTTACGGGCATTTCTAATGATATTTTGAAGCTCCATAATTGAAGCGAAAAAGAGAAACGTAAATAAACCCGACGTACCGCGGTGAGTTGCTTTTATTCGCGTGTTGCCATCGAGCAATTAACAAAAAATCGCGATTTCTGTGCCCCGTACGATAGCGTAATATATATATATATATATATATATAAGAAGATTCATAGCTATATAGTATGCAATTAGAATATATATCTCATATTCATTCCGATGGATATAACATACCGCCAATAAAACTACCATCGTAAATATGTAGAAAAAGGCATCGATATGGTTTTATGCTAAAAGCTGTCGAAATGATTTTATGTGTTTAATAAATGTATACTAAATTATTTTTTGTATTATTTTACTTTGATTCTATATTATTTACCACTTTTAATGATGGGTGCTTTTAGGTACAGCAGTCGCAGACAAACCTGGCTATCATTTTGGGTCCAATATAGCGATTTTATTCCTGAGCATCCCGGCTGTTTCGGCTAGATTTTACTTTGTATGTTAACCCGGTAGAGCATATTCCGTATGTTTTATAATAAATTAAATATTGTGCGTTTTATAATGCATTAATCATTATGTATGTTTTATAATAACATTGTGTGTTTTCGGTACTTCTCTATTATCCCGTCGACCACTTTTCATAACAAAAAAATTATCGCCAAACTGTAAGATTAAACGCCAAAAATGTAGTCCCATTTACTTGATGTCAGAAACATTATACGTGTTTGTTATGTCATCAAGTGGTTTTTAATTCGACATTTGCGTGTATTTTTCATTATGTTTTACTGATTTATTAGTTATTTCATTAATTAAAATAACAATTGTGTCCTTAAATTCTTATATTTTATTTATTTATTTATTTTGATATTCCAATGGCAATGTTCTCCCATCTATTTGGCAATACAGTTTGGCGATCGTTTTTTGTTATGAAAAGTGGTCGATGGGATAATAGAGAAGTACCGTGTTTTTTAATATAAAATAAACTATTTCATAATAAAATAAAAGTAACATGCTGATTTAGCAATCTCTAACTGGGACTTGAAAATGGGATTTTCTCGCCAAAATGGCGCAAAACAAAAATCGCGCCAACTCCGGTGCATCTGCGACAGATGTTCCATCAAAACATTTGATTTCAAAATCAAAGCAACGTTTCTAATTTGCACACGCGAAAAATAAAAGCTGGTATTGGAGATTTTAAAAATGCTACTAGCGAGATTTGCGGCCAAATAACAAAAAAGTGTTTAATGGTTTTATGTATTTTATTAAAATAAATAAGAAAAAATACTGGCCAATTTTTACAAAAATTGTATTTTCGGATGCAAAAGAATTTTCTACATATGTATGGTGAATTTTAACTTGATACCTCAAAGACTTTTCTTAATATTCCCAAATTAATGAAAACAAACCTCTCGTTGCCGTCGGCAAATGCTAAATAATCGCGATTTCTGTGCCACGTACGATAGCCTAATATATATATAGATTTTATTCAGTATGTTTTGTAATATATACTGTATAGCTTTTTTGTCGTCTTTGTATAAATAATAAAATTATCGTTATTATTTATACAAAATGCTTTTTTATACTAAACGCGGCAATTTAACAAAATTTTAAAACGGTATTAGAGCAACTCTTTCTTTTTATTTAAAATATCTTCTTATCCAATGTTTCATCCTCTTCTATATAATTTTTGTTATAAAATTATATTACACTTTGAGAATAAAAATATTATCTGAAATTATTAGAAGCACATTTCCGAAACAACTTAAATAATTTAAAGCTCAAATTTTAATATATTTAAGTTTCTTTTATAAACAGTTCTTTTGAAGAA
This sequence comes from Maratus michaelseni, assembly GCA_963931845.1. Lineage (NCBI taxonomy): Eukaryota > Metazoa > Arthropoda > Arachnida > Araneae > Salticidae > Maratus > Maratus michaelseni. The sequence goes on along the minus strand of OZ007593.1, from coordinate 193,620,014 downwards.
CGTTCGCAGCAATTTCTGTGGTTAACCATGACTCAAAGTAATACTAACAAGTAAATAATATGTCTTAAACTATTATAACTATTTAAACGAAACAAAAATCCAGACGATCGCAATACATCATCTTAAGACTTACAGGAAAAATATATTTAAAAGTACTTAAAGTTTTAAAATATATCTTGTAATATACATTTTACAGCATAGGAATTTCAGGATTAATCATAAAGTTCAAGATATTAGAAAACAGTTTTCTTGGAAATAAGACTTCTCAAAATATGGTATTTTGTTAACATACTTATTTATTGCATTCGAATATGAAAAAAGATTATATAAAATGACAAAAAATATCATATTATGTGTTTTTTGTTTGCTACTGTCGTTTCTAGGAATTTACTTGGAATATATAAATTACATTAAGAGTCAAAACATGTCAACAGGTATAAACAGTCAAAACCCTATTTAATATAGCAGATGCACAATATTTCCAAGTATATGATATGAACATTTTGTTTAATTTATTTTTTTAATATTTATATATTTTTTCTTCTATCTATAATAGAAGAAAGTGTTGTATTCTAAATTTGTTTGGACTTCCGATTTTCGACGGAATAAAGAATTCAATAACACAAATGCATATTTATATTTATAATCATTCTTTAATTATGCTTAGTTATCAATTATATGAATTAAAATCAAGAAACTGTTTTAAACGTCGTACATAATTAATATATTAGTTTCATGTTTTTCGAATATTTGCAAATACCATAAATGTTGTTGGTTTAAATTAACCTCAATTCCGAATACATCATAATCTTTTGAATTGTATTTCATATTTTGTTTTAAAATGATTTTTAACAAACATTTTATTATCCGAAGTTCTAGTCATCAGCTGGAAATGATGTGTAACTCTTTTCTTAGTCACTAGAAATATATAACAATGTATTATTACATGTCGGATTTCTTATAATATTCCTGAAAGTCAATTTTATTTTTTTCTGATTTGAAACATCAAGAAATAATATATATATTAGTATATTTAAAAGCCATCAAGATATTGTTTTGAATAACCTACCAGCATCCGCTTATAAGTTTTCTGATAGTATAATCGATTACCCATGATAATAAAATAGAAATGAATAGTATAATCAATTATTATGATACTAAAACAGAATTGAATATTATAATTGATAATTCACGATGCTGTATTAGAATTGAATACCAAAGTAATATGACAATTAAGATAATCTTCAGCTTTTATATAACATATTGTGATGACTTTACCACCCAGGCGGAGAACGGGCCTTTAAACTATTAGTATTATGCCTGTCCATCTACTTTTTCTGTAAAACAGCACATGGATGGCGTAAACGAGAAGAAAGAGGATTAGGATGGCAGGAGAAATGAAACAAATCTAATTTTTCTTAGGGGAAAAAAGAAAAAAAAAAAAAAAAAAAAAAAAAACGGAATTATTTATTTTTATTTCTAAACAAATTAATTCACAGGTAAACATATATGATACAAATTTTACAGTTACAAGTTTTTAAACATACTTAATACAAACAATTATTTTTACGAATGCAAAGTAATATTAAATTCTACTTTGGAACTTTGTAAAAAAGAAAAAAAAAATCGAATGTTTGATTCAATATACCCTGCATTTACAAATTAATAATTAAATTAAGCGTAAAAAGCAGCCTTGTTAACGTGATGAATCATACACTAAATATTTTATATATGGTGATATATACCAAATATACAGTCCCTGGCCAAATTATTAGACGCAGTTGTTTTTATTATAATTTATTAAATATCTGGAACGATACATGAGGAATTATCCTGAAACTTCAGGAGTGTAAACAACATGATAAACGTCATATATTTCCGCGAAGATTTTTTTTCCCGAAACCCCATAAGGGGCCGTCAAAAAATTGAAGAAAAACGAATATCTTTTGGATAACCCTGTAAAAACTAATATTGCAAAAAGCATTCAACTATAGATTATGATTAAGTGGCTTATTGTAATAATTTGGGTTCATTTTTATGAAAATAGCATGTATACTCGAAGAGAAATTCACGTTTTTATAAAAACAGTCCCAAATTTTACCAAGTTTTTTGCTTATAATTTGCAGAGTTTTTAATATAAAAACAAGTTATTTTCAGAAAATATGACAAACAACATTATACACAATACCCTGCAATCAGAATTAAAAATAAATAAAAATTGTATGAAAAATGAGCAGGTTTACTAAATATTGTTTCACTGCGCATGCGCGAATTCAATCAAAATATACTGTGCATAATATATTAGCTAAATCTATAGAACAACTTTTATGAAAGTCTCAAAAACATAGCTTGAAAATTCTGATAGTGGTCGCCGATCGAATAAGCTCGAAATTCGCTGTTCCCAAAAGGAAGCAAAAAGATGAGGGGCTGTATCCACATATACTAGCTTATGAAAGTTGACATAATAAGAATGAAGTGTCTCTCATTCTATATTTGAACAGCGAAATTCGAGCTTATTCTATCGGCGATCACTATCAGAATTTTCAAGCTATGTTTTTGAGACTTTCATAAAAGTTGGTCTATAGATTTAGCTAATATATTATGCACAGTATATTTTGATTGAATTCGCGCATGCGCAGTGAAACAATATTTAGTAAACGTGCTCATTTTTCATACAATTTTTATTTTTTTTAATTCTGATTGCAGGGTATTGTGTGTAATTTTGTTTATCATATTTTCTGAAAATAACTTGTTTTTATATTAAAAACTCTGCAAATTATAAGCAAAAAACTTGGTAAAATTTGGGACTGTTTTTATAAAAACGTGAATTTCTCTTCGAATATACATGCTATCTTCATAAAAAAGAACCCAAATTATTACAATAAGCCACTTAATCATAATCTACAGTTTGAATGCTTTTTGCAATACTAGTTTTTACAGGGTTATCCAAAAGATATTCGTTTTTCTTCAATTTGTTGACGGCCCCTTATGGGGTTTCGGGAAAAAATCTTCGCGGAAATATATGACGTTTATCATGTTGTTTACACTACTGAAGTTTCAGGATAATTCCTCATGTATCTTTCCAGATATTTAATAAATTATAATAAAAACAACTGCGTCTAATAAATTGGCCAGGGACTGTACTAGCTGGAAGGAGGTATGGGACTCTGAGACAGAGGGTGTTGGGTTGATTATTGACGGCCAATTATCTACACTTGGGATATAGGCCCGGGGGGAGTGCCCTTCGTGGGGGTCTTTCTAAGGGAACCTAACCCGTATTTACGCATGGATAAATCCACGGTTCGAAGAAAACCACGAAAACTCCGAACGATTATGCCGACGGGCACGACTGGGATCAAACCCAGCACCTCCCGTCTACCAGCTTCGAGAGCACAACCTCTCAGCCACTGGTGGGGCGAGACAGAGGGTTATACTGGGCATTTTCTAAACAGGAAAAATCATCTATAGTAGGGTGCATAAAATATTGCAAAAATATTTTCATAAAATGAAAAAAAACTATTGCAGTCACCAATTTGTTCCTAATATGGAAACATACTACAGAAGAATATAATTTAGTAGAAGAATTCAGTAAATTTATACTAGTAATGATATCAGTTTTGTTATACAACAAATGTGATAGTTCCAAAAAGCATATTTGCAAGAAAAGGCATTAATAGATAGGTTTGAAAGGAAAAAAAAGACTAGTATGAGAATAGGGAGACTTTTACATCCATTTAAAACAGCCTTTAGCAATAGGAGAATGATGGAAAGTTTAAGTAAGAGTAAGTTAAAAGCATTTAGTCAGTGACAAGGTCATGACGGAAGATCATTTTACACGTTCATGATTGGTGTCTAGTGATGAAATTCACAGATTTCCATATCAAAAACAAAACATGAAAGTTACAAATGCAAACTCAATGCCTTAATCCAGGGCTGTCCAACCTGGCGCCAGCTATTCACCGGAAAATTCTTATAGAAATATTTGACTTACTCAATCTGCGAAGATATAAGGCAAATGTTTCTGTAATAATTGTCTGGTGAATAGCGGGCGCCAGGTTGGACAACCCTGTTTTAAACATTCGATGGACTATTGGTAGAATTTTGAAAGATGCTGTCTGTTTTAAATAAATTGTGGATATTTGTGACCAAATGCATCTATCAGTACATTTTGTTTGATATTTATATGTCGTCTATGAGTGTTTTTTTACTGATGTAAATTAAGGTTAGAATAGTTTGTTTTCAAAATGGTGAAAATATTTAAACATAAATGATTATATGTTTGTAAATTTGTCTTTCATGAAAAAAAAATAAGTAAAATATGCTATAATAAATGCTTTCATAGGAAAGTTATGTTTATTTATATGTTTGGATAATTTTTCTTTCTACTATTCTAAGATAACTTACTTCCTAACGAATGACATGACTATTGAATGTTAAATATATTTTTAATTTTACTGGCGCAGCTTATCAAAAAATATGTGGGATATCTTAGGTGATATTATACTTACACCGGTATGCGATAAATCCTACACCAGTTCCAAAAATAAAATAATCCATCATACCAAAGCATGTACGTGCTCAAAAAACCCATTGTGTTGAAGGTTTTCTCGTTAGGAGTGTTTTAGAAGAAAAGAGTACGGTGCTGAGAGATGCGCTTTTGGTAGTATGAAATAACGATGAAATCTTATATTTATATGTCGTCTATTGAATGATTATATACACAAAACCCTACAATTCTGCTATTAAATATATTATGAGGCTATTTCCAAGTGATCCGACTAATAAAATAGGTAATAAGCTTACATATCTTAGATAAAACAACATTGCAGTTAACGTTTCTTGTCGGAGACAAAAATTTGAATATCTTTTAATTCATTAACTAAAATATTTATACTTACAAGAAGACTATTTTTTAAATCAAAATACAAACATAAACAATAAAGTATGTAAAACGATGTTATTGCGTATAGTGATAGTGGTTCAGCGAAATAAAAAGTAAATCTTGGCACAGAAATATAAACACACTCAAGTGATCAGTAATCAATTATGAAACATAATTTGCAGAATTTTCTTGGTATTACAATCCGCTTTAACTATTAATACTATTTTATCCCTAATAAATTCTTTAAGCAAAGAATAATTTTTTCAATTGTGAATATTATTATTCTTTTTATAATTACTGTATTCATTTATTAAAAACAGTTGTATTAATGTATTAATATTTATTTGACTAATGTTAGTATTGAAATTTAAATAGTATTACAAAAATTTATAAATTATTACTGATAATCGTATGGAGTATATAGCTTCTCTCTTTCTCTCTTGCTTAAGTAATATAAGACCTTATTTCAGAATACATTACATTTTTTACTATTATTTGAAGAGTTCATATATTTTTATAACGTTCCTTGATACGTATGAAACTAGTATGCCATCGACATTTGTTATACATATATCTTCTTCGTTTTAACAAGAAAGAATACATCCAGGAGAAAATTAGATTCTTAATATATATTTATTAATCAAGACAACTGCATGTTATGTAGCTAAACAATCTGACATAAACACAGCTTTTAGATATAATGAGACATATTGCGTTGACGTTTTATGTATAAGCATAGAATTAGCCTCACTACAATGTCATATAAACTGCCATTCTCTTTTCACACTTGGTTGAACAAAGATGACAATCTATCAAATGACATTTCACAAAGTACTAATTCTATTACGAAAAGTTAATATTTTGGAATATATTTAACAAAAAAATATCAGTCAGAAGCGCATCGATAAGCATTTATGTAAAATAATACTTTTTAAATGAATTTTAATGTATTATAAGCATTACATTTCATATATATGTGTTTGTGTATATATATATGTGTGTATGTGTCTGTGTATTCAATAAGTTTTTTTTTGTAAACTAGACTTAATGTATGCATTTAAAGAGAATTAAATTAATATTTCAATAAAATTTCGATATTCGGAAGTTTATTCCATTTTTGTATAGAATTGGGATTCAACGCAAGACCTGAATATTTGCTTATTAATTTTGCAACCAGCTACCATTGACGAGTATTGGTGATATATATTTTTTAAATTTTGTAACAACACATTTTGATTGTTTTACTGCTATTAACTCTAAGTGTTATTTTGATGTGATTGGTTACATATATCATTAATGTAATTTAATTAAAACCATATTTTGTACTTTGAAAATTATTCCACAATACTATTCATACGTGTTTATTTATTTATTTATTTATTTATTTATTTATTTATTTATTTATTTTTTGTGTGTGTGTGTATGTAATTATTTACTGAATAGATTTTTCTTCCTTTTCAAAAGCTAAGATTTCTTTTATGTATCTTTTTCAAATTAAGAATAGGAATTAGAATAAATAGATATATTTGTATACAAATAGATACAATTTACGTTTGTTAGGGGCCTCCGTGGCTGAGTGGTTAAGGCACCACTGCGCTAATCGCTTCATACCGTAGGAAGCAAGGCCGGCGGTGTTCGACTCCCACCAGCTCCATTGCACACACTTTGTGGACCTCCCGGATGTAACTCTTGGTGTAGTAAATTTCCTTGTACTGTCTCGTCAAGATTTATGTAATTGTTGAAGTCATGTCTGTGTTTCTGTGAATAAAAAAAAATCTATATGGATCATTCGAGACGACAGCCTAGTAGCTATAGGTCTCAAAGCCCACCCCCCTTCAAAGTTCAAAGTTACGTTTGTAAATTTGTATTCTATTCTTGAAATACAAGAATAGAAAATTTAGATATTTGAAAACACCACTTATTACTATTTTACTTTTGAGTCTCCATTAAAACTACGAATTCAAACCCGGTCTCCACGAGTTACAGGACATAGGCAAAACCACTTTTTTCTAATTGTAATAAATTATTCATATTTTTATTTGCTAAGGTTTCTGCATTTAGTGACCCATTTTTGTTTGTTTGCTTGCTTTTCTTGTACGTGAAGCGCTCATATATATAGGTATCAGGTATAGTTATCCATACAGTTATTATTTTGTACTAAGCGTTCGTACATGCGATACGGCGATCGAAACATTAAAAATTTTCATGTTTTTTTTTCCTTATACAGAGAGATTGCTGCATCCAGTGATGTTTTCTTTCTTCTGTTTTCATTATATTTATTATACGGCATCCTATGCATACGATATTTTGATCGCGATGTTAACGAATTTTATGTATATTCGTCTTGAGGTGTATTCGTAGTTATATAATTACCTAGCACCTATAGTCGTCGTCTGGTCCGTCTGTCTGTTGGCATATAACAGTGGAAAAACTAGCCAACGGAATGGTTTGAAATTTAATATGTATAATCGGTGTAGAATTTTGTCGAGTCATTTAAAATTTAATGAAAATTGGATCAAAACTTAAAAAGATCTTGTTAAAAGTAGTCTTCATTCTATTAAATCATATCATACGTAATTAATTCAATGATATCCCATGACATGTAATGGTTCTAGGTTGTCATGGTGATTACGTCCTATTTAAGATGGAGTCATATTATGTCTGTATTACTGAATAAAAAAACCGAATTTGTATACTAAAATTGTTTAATTATAGCAATCATATAATCTACCGACAGTTTTTTTGGATAGATGTTTCTGGAGAAATGAATATTAAATGGAAAAATTGTCTAAATATGGATTTCAAGTTCTGAAATTTTCAAAGCTAGGCTTAAGTTTACCATTTGAAGTTTCAGTAAATATATATATAAAAAAATGCCATTTTACAATGTACTTATTTTATTACGGAAATTAATTATATCATAACAACAGACGATATAAGTCATTTCACTGAAATAATAACGTTGATTTTTATTACTTACCCATTATACGTAGTATACGTTAAGTTTTTTAATCGATTTGAAAATCGAAAAAAAATTTTTGACGGATTTACACGTTTCAGACACTGTAGATACCGAAAAACAAATTTATATAAAAAAAAAAAAATTGCCGTCCGTCTGTGTGTGTGTCTGTGTGTCTGTGTGTCTGTAAACGCTCTATCTCCCAAAAAATTGAGATGGAGACTTGCAATTTGGTATGTACTTAGTATGTAATAATGGGAAGAAGCCTATTTAATTTCAATAACCTCGATTAACCGGAACTATTTTTTTCGGACTCTCGAAATATTCGTTCTGATAAAAGTTATATAAAAATTTTCAAAATTGTTTATTTTAAGAAATGAATATAAAAGACAATAAAAAAACATAAATTTTGCATAAAGCATGAAGTCGATCGGATAATTAGTTGCCGAGATATTTGGAATCCTATTTCCACACTCTTTGATTTTTCATGACCCTGTATTTCATCCAAATTTCACTTCAAAGATATATTTTAATTTGAAATTTGACGCTTAATCAGATGCAGTAAACCGCTACTTAATAGGATTATTATTTTTGGAGTTATAAGGATGTTTCTTTCAAGCAACTCAGTAATCGAGCCTTTAAAGTTTATGACGTCATCAAGCTACGATTTTATTTGAATTGCAATACATTTTATAAATAGTTTACACATTTTTATTTTAATATTTTACATTATGCATTTCCATGATGGGTAAGTATTACGGTGGCCCCCAACGACTAGTTTTACATTGCCTTGTACTGGATATTTGAGCATAGTATAATTTTAATGTAACAGAATTGTAATTAATTGTTTGTAAAAATGTATTGAAATTTAATTTCATAAATTAAAATTAATATGAAAGTCTGCACATAAAATAAATTTTGTATTCATTCATTTTTTAATAAGAGTGAAACAGCTACTGCACCAAGATCTGAATATTTATAAAACAAGTTATAGTACGAACGCAACTCATTTGTGACGTTTGAAGTACAATTTTCAACTTGTTTCAATTTTGTAATGAGCGTTACTATTTTTTGTAATATTGATGAAATGTGAATTAAAACGTTGTTTTTACTGCTCACATTGACTTTTTGATAAGCATCTTGTTAATTTTTTTATGTTTTATTCATAAATGCACTATCCAAAAGAATATCTTTTGTTTACATTATGTTTTTAAAATATCCGATTTTAATTATTGTCTAATAAAATAATTCTTGTTTTAAATTCTTAAATCATTACAAATCATCATTTTGTGAAAAATTGTCTAAACGAATCAAATTTTGTATACAATATATCACTACTCACATATAAAGGCACCCTTTTATTTGACGTTTTTATCTAAAAATTCATTAATTTACATGTAACAATTAGAATTTTATAATGGCAACATTTTCCATTAATTTATTGGGAGTAGACGGAAAGTTTGTTTTTCATGGCGAATAGCCCACGGAATAATGGAGAAGTACTGCGAAATTTAAAGGGTTATCGTTGATAATACTGAATTTTATTCCAATTGCTTTTCTCCGGACTGCTGCAATAGGTAGCTTTTTACAATTTTTAATAGAAACTAACTAATAGTACCAAACTGTGAAATTTTCGTTATGAAGAATTTATTTTGACATAATTTTTCGCTTTTGAGGGAAATTGTACCATAGGATAGCAAACGGGAATGTATTCTGTCAAGTAGTTTACAAATTATGAAGTTTGAAATTTTGAAACTTTTAATTGTTAAATTCATTTCTAATTGTTTCAATACCCACTGCAATGCGGGTGGTGTTTTAAGAATAACTTAAAATTAAATAAGCAGAACGAACTGCACATTTGAATTAAGATATTTGCAACTTCTAGAAATCGATGTATGTTAAATAACAGGCTAGAATGCATATTTTCTTTTTCAAAAATTAATTGCAGATAATATATATTTTCGATAAATATATTTTGTAGTTACTGTGCATGGAAATTGTAGAAAATCACAAGATTAAATGTAGCAAATTGTAGACAACAAAATGGTTAGACGTTGACGGTTTAAAAAATCCAAAATTATGGATATTTGATAAATTACGAAGAAAACTAATTTAACCAATTGTCTCATTTTAGTACTGTTTATTTTTTTTAACTAAATTAGTAATTTTTTTTACATTTGTTTTATCATTCTTCCGAAAATGGAATATGTAATTTCCATATGAATGTATTGTATACATTATAATATATGGTTTTTACTTAATAGATTAGAATTGCTTACGGATAAAAACGATTTTGTAAAAAAAAAAAAAAAAAAAAAAAAAAAAAAAAAGAAAAAAATCAAGATATATATATTTATTTTACGTGGCGCGGAAATAAGGCTGAATTTCTAGGTTATCGTTTGGCAACAACCGTAGTGTCCTGTTCCAATATGGCGGCCATTGCGGAAGCAGTGAACCTCAATCTAGCAATTATTAAAAATAAAATAACATGTATGTAATCCAAAGCATTTGAGATGATTCTTTATTTTAATTATGAGTATTATCATTAATTCCAAATGAATTCTCAACATTTATTTATAATTTATTTACGAATTTCACTCACACGAAACACGGAGAGAATAAAAATATCAATTGTTTAGAATGCTGCCATCTGTGCTGCCACCTGCTGCCATCTGTTGCTGTCAGTATTTAAATGATTTATTCCCATTGTTAGCACCAATATAAATGCATTTTTAATTGCGTTTTCAACGAAGTTTTCAATTACTTTTTTTACATTAATAAAAAAGTGCTAATTTCATATGTTAAAATGATTTATGGTAGCACTCATTCGGGCTAGAATTTCTTGTAGCGGTTTTAATGGGAATTGCTTTGCAATTCACGGGGGTTGGCTAGCGTAAGCGAGTAGGGGCTGAGCCCCCTAATAATTAATTAAATATATATAAAAAAATACTTTGTCGTTTTTCTGTCAACGGAGACTGTAAAATAATTATTTATGTGTAAATATTACAAAAGTTTTAACTATTAAAAATGTTGTGTATCGCAAAAATCATCCGGTTATGAATGTATAATATGTAATCAAGATTGAGGAATATATTTAGCGGAGAACGTAATAGTATGAAATTGTATCTATTTGCAAATATTAACATGTTACTTTAATTATTCTGTTCTACAAGATTTCAGCAACCTGTAATTTAAATGCCATTTTACATATTACAAATATTTTTAAATTTTACATGCATTTAACAACAAATTTAAATGCATGCTTTTAAATTAACGCATTAAAATGCAATTACATATTTCCTTCTTTTAAAAAAATATGTTTACTTTAGTTTATTATTCAAGTTAAGCATTCCGTTAATAATAAATGAGTATAATTTTTACAATATCGTCTAGATTTTACATGTTTAGCTTGATAATTAGGATTCTTCTAATTAGTGCAATGGAAATTTATGTGTTTCAAAATACCAGAATAGTGACAGTGCAAATCCCGACAGCCGATTTTAAAATTTAGCGCTAAATCATAATGGCAAATTCATATTTAAAAAACTTATGTTCTTGTCTTATTTATTATATTAATTGAAAATCAATTCTCCTCTATTGTATCAATTTATTGAATATTCATGTTGATAACTGAATATGGAATTAACTTTATCATATTTTCTAATAAGAAGGTTTTCAAAAGAAAAATGCTCTGCATATAATTTTTATGTAAAACTAAACTCTTGAAGTCAATGGACAGACAGTTACGAAGGTTGAAACAATATAATAATCAGAAACATTCATGTTTCCAGCGTGTAAAGAAGTATATATTTAGAGCATGTTTTGATTTAAATCGCTGAGTATTTTTAATTATTTTATTTCAAATTTCCTCTTATTATCTGAATAACATTTATGGCAGATGAAAGTGTTTCTTTTTTTCGTAATTCTTATTAAAATCGCAGAAAAAACACATAATTATCCAAGTGTATTATTACTAATAGTTACAGAACTATAAATAAACAGATATATATATATATATATATATATATATATATATATATATATATTTTTTTTTTTTTTTTTTTTTTTTTTAAGCTACATTCAACCATTGTAAAAGAGGTAATTAAGAGAATTAAATATAACTTAAATAAAAAATATAATTTAACATTAAAAAATAAGTTCATATTATAAATTTTATTATTCTAATCTGAATGTAATAAGTTCCATCGGCACTAAATTTTAACTCTATTTTGGGAAATTATAGAATTAAACATTTAAAGTAATTTCATGTACGGCATTATTGAAAACATTTCACTTAGAAGTATATATATATAGAGAGAGATATACTTAAAGTAAAACTATTTGTCAAATATTCTAACCTACTTCATATATCATTTTTTATGCCAGTCATATTTTAAATAGAAAATTTATGAACTCTTATCTTAAGTATGCTATTTACGTCACGTGATCATTCATTGTCGACAAGCTTATGATGTATGAAGAGTAAAAATATTTAATCAAGCACCCTTTATCGTTGGTGCTTCGTTGCATGCTTATACATAATTTTTAAATTTGTAAGTATCTTCTTTAGAAAAACACATTTTAGAAGTACAGATGCTGTTCGCACATTTTTTAGACAAATTTGATAAATGATTTTAAAAATGGAATTATTTTAGAAGAAATCTTTCTTTCAACAACTTATTATTTGTAATTCATATTATTGTCTAATGCTTTCAAATTTATTCTTATATCAAGATGGCACATTCAAACAAGCTGTGAATCAGAGGATACTTTTTTTTTGTTTTCCGAAAAGAAATATTCTTATTCGGAAGTTTACAATGATTGTAAAGCGCATAGTATAAAAATTTCTAAGTTCAAAATAAACATCAGTATTCATTGGAAAGAGCTATCCCGAAAATCAGTACTTATTCTTAGTAAAAAGACTCAAAATGAAAAAAAAATAATACATTAAAAAAAGAGCCCATTTCAAGGCTGAAAACGAAGTTTCAGGTAAGGATTTATGACTGTCGCAAATTTATCTTTCAATGGCAAAATAAAAATAAGCATATTGGACAAAAATGTTACAATCAATTCATTATATTATTAAAAGAATGTGTTACATCCGATATTTACAGAAAAAAATGCTATTTTCTTTATTTCAACGACTTTTAAAGGGGAAACTGCGTCAAAGCAAAGCTACCACTCATACTTCAAAAATTACCGCTGTATTCATTGAAAACATTAAAAACTCACACAGTTATTGCATTTATACCTTTCAGCATGTTCCTAAGAAGTCACCTGACGTTTCTCTTATGGTTTATTGTGCATTTGGTCTGCTGGAAAGAGCTCTTTCAAAGCGCAAAACCACCACTATTGATCGAATCTGGAAAGTTTTTAAAGATTCATGGGAGGCAATAACCATGTAAATTTTACAAAAAACTTTCTACCATCGAAAGCATGACGTAGAATTAGAATCAAGAAACAAGATCATCATATAGATTATTTCAGAAAGCAATATTCATATTTTAAACGTTAAAAAAGCAATGCCGAAACCGTCTAAAAAATGTGCGAACACCCTCTGTATTTATCTTGCGTTCTATTTTTTCAACATTTTTCTGGGTGTTAGAAATGTAACTCATAAAATAAATTGAAAAACAAAGAAACTCAATTTTAATAGTCCCTTTACCAATGCAGATAGTGTAAAATGATGCTACAGGTATCTGTTAAAATTTGTCAATATAACGTGATATTGCAAAAAGATCAAGGCATTTCAAAATGAAATATTAACATGTTAAATGAAGTCATTTGATGTGAGTTTTAAAAATTCCTTTTTTTAGAGTAAAATGTTTATTTATATTATAATAATTATAAGCATTTTTTAATCTCACAATCTTATATCAAAAAAACGTTTTCAAATATCACTTTTATCACTTAAAATATATAAATGTTATTTTCTTCTTTTATGGGAACTGATTGGATAAGAATCCAGGGCAAAATCATACAACCTTGTTTAATTCACAGATGTGTTTAGCTATTTTACTCTTGATCTAGATACCATATTTTATAAAAATTAGAATACAGAACAGGCTTTTTATATTTGTTTTTATACAGTTATGTCTCATAAAATTCATAATCTAATTTTGAAAATAGTAACGACTTTTTTTTTTAAATTAAAGATAACATGTTCATTTAGTTAATTATCGATTAAACATTGACAGACAATGAGTTAATTTATACTAGATAAAATAAGATTCAATGACTTAAAGAAAATAATAATGTTCTTGAAGAAGTTCTAAATGTACCCTGCATACCCTGTGCTAATGAAACAATTATTAACAAACATAAACGAAATCAGTAATGAATTTACATCTTCTATGATGTATATTTCATTAATTATTTTTCACATCAGTCACATAACCTGTTACATTCAACTGATAGATCTAATTGTTGGGTTGAGGTTTTACTATTAAATAATGAGGCAGGGAATGTTGGCCTTATTGAGTTAATATCATTATAAACTTGCATTATTTGCATAAGTCGCTTAATTCATGATGCATGACTACTTAATTCAAGGTGAGATTCGTTTAGCCATGTGAAAATAATCGACCAACAATATTCCATTAATTACCGATATTAAGTGTTTAAAACACTTTTTAATACTTTGAATGATTACTGATATATTATCGGTGAAAATTCGTCTTTTAATGTATTAGTATTATTGTTTTATTCGTAATAAAATGTAGAAGCATTTAAAAAATGTGAAAGTAGTTAGTAATATTTTCTACATAAATGCTTATTATTATTATTATTTTTATTATTATTATTATTATTATTATTATTATTATTATTATTATTATTATTATTATTATTATTATTATTATTATTATTATTATTATTCTGGAATTGTGTTCCCAGTAAATACTTAATATAGTTGATTTATTATTTATATTTTGTTGAATTTATCGTTCAAAGTTTGAATGTTATGAAACATAATACAATTAATAAAAATGATTAAATAATTAATTTAACTTTATTATAAAGTTTAATATATATTTAAACTGCTCTTAATAATTAATACATAAAATTTAATGTAAAAAATATTGAAACTTTTTATTCTTTTTTTTTCAAAATAAATTACAATTATTCCTAAACCTGGTTTTAGGCCGTTAATATTTTATTTTATAGTCTTTTGCTTATTACGTCTTATTCTGAAAACTAATAGTATAAGAAACTAATTATTTTTTTCAATAAAATACTAACAATTATTCTACATATTTTTTTTCATATTAAAGCCGAGATCAAATAAAAATTATTTACTTATCTTTAAAAACAGAACTTAAACTAGAATTCGAATGTAATCAAACTCAAAATTACTAAAAAATTAAAATTAAAATTAAATAAAAGAAAATAAGAAAAAGAGAAAACAAACCAGAAAGCAGGATGCATGACTAACGACATTCATAGCTGTGTTAAAACTCGTTTTAATGCGCTGCAACATTCCTCTTCACCTGCCCAGACCAAAATTAAATTGTACAAACATCTCAAACATACACCAACACTCAACAGAACACAACCCTCGGGAGTCTCATAAATCAACTAATCCAAACCACCCTTAGCATTTAAAAATGAATTTAGCTCGTCTTTCCTTTATAAAATTAAACATATATCTCCTCACAAAATTCATAGGGTAAACCTGCATCAAACCTTGTTTATTTCGCTTTATGAATTTGACAATCATATAGCCAATTCTTGAACTCATTCTCTCAATGTGACTTAAACAAGTCAAAAGCACATTTCGGAAAACTGAAATATGTGCGTTTGAATCAAAATATAAAATTTTGATAGTTTTCGAATCGAATTCTCTTTTCTTATCATAAACCCTTGCAATCAGTTTGTCATTTTCCAACATTATGTTACCATCTAGATAATTTATGTTTTTATTATCCCGCGAGGAGAGTTCGAAAGTTAAAGATTTAGGATAGTAGTCAAAATCTAGATTTAAATTTGCATTATTTAATTAAACCATTAAAACATCATAAATGTATATGTAACTCTATTTTTTACTATTTAAATTATTGTTTTTCTCATGTATATGTAGGCAAATATCTAAATTATGCAATAAGCTAAAATTAAACTGCAACCCCCTTCCCCTTTGGGATTCCACGAATCTGTTTAAATATCCTACTCACTTCACACAAGTAACTATCCTGCACCACCAAATGAAACAAGTTCAGAAACCAATGTTTGTCGCTATCTTCATCACTGTTTTTATTGTAAAATTCAATAACCTTGACCTTTAAATCCATTAAGTCAATGGTGCTATAGAGGTCTGCAAAATCATATGCAAAAACATTTTTATTCTTCTTTGTTTTTACAATTTAACCAATAATACATAACTGTTCTTTATAATAAATGTAGACTCCGTACTCAGATTTCTTTCAAACACTCCACTCAAAAATATCTCTCTATATATGAAACAAATTTTTATTTTGTCGCCGTTGGCCTCATCAATTCTATAATTCTGTTTATTTCCCATTATTCTAAATTATTTTGTCGTTCTATTATTTAAATTGTCAAAACCCGCATAGCTAAAAATTCTTTATTCTAAATTCATTCTCTTGAAAAAATGGCGCTAGATGCTGTTCTGTTAAATTACCCACTTTTTATTCAATGAAAAAAACGCATCCTAAAATTTTATTCTTTTAAAATATCACTTTCCAGGCTAAATATTTTAATTCTCTCGAAAAACAACCTGCATCTTTTTATTTTTATTTCCCTACGTTTTCTGACAAAAAAGTATTCTTCTCTCAAATATAAAATCTAATCTCAATTTCAATGTAAAATTTTATCTTGTCATTCTGCCAAGACCCAGTGAAACCTACGTATTTTCTTTTATTTCTTATTTGTTCGAAAAAATCAGGTTTTTTTTCCGGATCAAGCCTAGAATGTCGCTCCCGCGCTTTTATAGTCGGAAACTTAATCTCCTTTAAAGCATAGCGCCAAGGAAATCGAGTTCCGTGGTACTATTGGTCGAAAGACTGTTTCGACGGCTCTGTATTCGTGAGCGTTGGACTATGGATATATGCTGGTTTCCCGGCTTGAGCGCAGATTGTTCCTGGATCATGATGTAAGCGGAGGCCCGGCGCGTCTATAAAATCTATGTAGAATAAATATAAAATCTATGTAGCTGCCGATAGAATTTACGGTGCTGCCCCTTAACAGCTTTGATTCCTTCGAATGGTAATTTGGTACACGAAGCCTGCCCTTGGCTCTAATGCATTGAATTATCATGAGAGCTAAATAAAAACCTAACCTTCGAGTTTTTTCTGGATCTTAATAAATTATGAAATGGACTCGACTGCCTATTTATTTTTCTTCAATAAGCACTGAACGAATTATAATGATCGGAGTACGACTGCAAAACTTCCTAGGTGGAGACCTCTGACCTTGAGTTTAATTACAGAAAAAAGGCGATTCAGTGGAAATGTGACATGTATATATACAACTTTATATGTATATATATATATATATATATATATATGTGTGTGTGTGTGTGTGTGTGTGTGTGTACTTTTGAAAAAAAGATCAATCCTAAAAAAAATATTTACTTGTATGGTTAATTTTATTCTTTACAAAAAATACGACTTGACAGTTTTATGAAATTTCATCTATTACAGAGTAATCGCCTCCATCAAGTAAAACTTGACATTTAAAACTTTTTACTAAAAATTTCTGCAGCGAAATTTGAGACACTTCTTTGATCGATGATTTATGATCTCAGGAAACTTAACCTATTATTTGATATTCTTCAGTATGTCAAGGTAATATTATTTTACGATATATAATTTTAAATATTAAAGTTCGTTACGTTTCACATTCGTTATTAATAGAAATGAAAGGAAGATAATTTTGTACATTTTATGTAATTAATTGGAATGTAATATGGATATCATTAATACTCAAAACTGATAAATTTCACAATAATTAAGGTATCTCACCTACATATGATGTTTAGATGAGTAACATATTGCAATAACTGAAATTTGATCCATAAGGAAGAGTAAAATGAAAAAAAAATTCATTTTCTACAGTTTCGTAAGATTAGGGTATTTCACAATGTTTAAATGAAGGTATTTTGGTGAATCGTTTACCAGTTTTTGTCATTTTTTTATACAAAGGAGGCCTATCGGGATAAGATAAAGGATAAGACATTTGTAAGGCAAATGACACGAAATATTGTTCTCGCACGGAGAAACAACTTAAAAAAAACATACGCAGTCATCTATCCCTTGTCGTGCTTCTGTCGAACCTGCAAACATTAGAAAATATCTCTTATTTTGTGGTTTATATTGCTAAATATAAATATACAAATTATTTGATGAAATATGAGCATTTCTATGAAATAATTTTAACCTGGAATGCCCGAAAGATAGCAAACATTTTAACACATAAATTAAAACAGCTATATTCTACAGTTCAAATAAAAAGGCGAGTAGAATAGCGTAAAAAATCTGAAAGATATCGCTGATATAGTGATCTGAATTCCAATTGCTTTCTAAATGTAGTTGGATAATAAAGGATTTTCTAGAAATTATAATTTTTCTTTTTCTATATTGATGCTTTAATTACTCTTGCAAGAATAATTCAACCAGCACATTTTACAAATAAAATATTATTTATCGCAATTGAAGTATCTGTTCAAATCTGCGCGTGGATACCCGTCCCTTTTAAAAATCAACTGAAATTAAGTTCACAGTAACACCGATATCTTTCAGAATTTTCAAAAAATTCTACAAGTATTTCTATGTAAGTTGTACTACACAGTTTATTAATACATTATGCAAAAAATTCTGTTACTACAATTCGAGAATGCGCAGTTAAAATGATTTCATTCAAATTCTCATTTTTTATAAAATATATCTTTGTTTTTAGATTGTAATTGGAGTCCATTGTTTCCAGTGTACTTTGTCAAGATTATTGAAATATGTATGTAATTTGGATGAAAACACTTCATGTTATAAAATAAAATTAATAAAAAAAAAATCGTAAACGTATTGATTTTTTAATACGAAACTTTATATTTCTACATTATGCGTACTATGCGTATACAAATGGACAGGATCCTTGGTCCCCTTAAAACGTTTAAACCTTTGATGAAAAACAAGTGGTGAATTTTTTGTTTCTTTATCCGTGAAGTTTCAGATCAAGTATTTCGTCAAGTATTTCACTACATATTGGCCAAAACGTCAAAAATGCAAAGTGACTAGTGACGTTTGGCCATATAGTATATATATATATATATATATATATATACAGGATGATTAAAAAATTTAATTTTGTGATGTAAGGGTTTCTAGAGACCGTACCTTTAAGGAATTTCTAATGTGGACATTTTTTGAAATGTGCTAGAGATTTACAAAAATAACAACAATCTCATTTAAGGGTTAGAGTGACAAAATATAGGAAATGCCAAATGAATTCGCAGCGAAAACCATAAATAGCGTAAACAAATAATTTTAGCTTTAGACATGACGACATAAAACAAACGCAAATGAAAGCAGTTAGAAGAGAAAATAGCTCACAAAGGCAATAAAAATAATAATTAAATGTTTACATTTTTATACGATTACACAACTCACGCGGGGGGACTGTGGAAAACAGCAGTAAATTACAGCCTGAAGACAATGGGGTTTTTGAATGCAGACACACTTAGCGGATTTTACATGTGTATCTAGAATTTTCAAAATCGCAAGAGACAAAAACCAATTAAGATAAATTCGGGTTACCCTGCCGATCACGTAAACATGAAATAATGGAAGATTACAATCTTACTAATTTATTTTTGCAGAAGACATGGGGCAAAAAATGGTCTTTTTTTCAATTTGATTATGTCGCTCTTTCACAGCTAAACTTATTTTTTAGAGCTATTTAAGATTTTTCATCAGCGATTAAAGAAATTGGGTGCTGCCATTTAATTTTTTTTTTTTTTGAAAACTCGTTACTGTATCCGCAACTGTGTGTTTTTTCTTCACCTCATTCTCGAACTTATGCCATAAAATAACCACATCCCAAATGCAATTCCGTTACCCCCCCCTTGGTCGCTAGGGTGTCATGCATCGACAAACTTTTTTGTATCATCGCCTCATAATTATGTGGGATTATGATGAAGATTAATTTCAACACAACAGTAGATTCTTCAAATATAATATAAATTAAAAAGTTTTAACAAAATACCAACATATACAACTGAGGATTGGATTCAAATACAAATATATAAGTACATTAATATTTCTGACCGATACAAACTGTCATATCTTAATATAAACATAATTAGCAAACTCCCCGAGCATTGCAGCAACATTAAGCCAACAACCATGGCTCAAATCTATAGAAAACTTCCCCGTGCTTGCGTGCTTTTCTTCTTGCTTTTCGTGAACTCATCGCTGCTCGTGAACATTATTATTTCATTGAGTTCATATAAATGTTGTGGTTACTTCTCATTATTCCCACATTTTCCGTCATCCTGACGTTACTGGCGACCTCGACAGTATTACTTCTTTTCATATAATTTGCATATTACACCATAAACTTGAAAGGACACTATAAAATAAAACACAAAACAAACAAAAATAACTAAATTAGAACTCAGTATGCTTCTTTATACACGATCTGCCTCTTGCATGACACGAACAATTACACATCTTATAACTGATTCGTCTTTGCTCATAAGCACTGAAAATAACAAGAGATACATAGCTAAATTTGGCGTCACTCTCAATGTATAGACCATTTCTTTCGTAGGATATGATTCCATATTTTTTACAATCATATTTATCTGTAAAACAGGGTTCGCGCTTCCTATTACGCCAAAATTAAAGGCTTTTACGACACTCATGAATGTATTTAATATCTCTTTCTCTATTTTATTTTTTGCATGAACATTCTTCATTCTGTTCGTACTGTTTGTAGTATCTGTGATTTCTATCAACAAATTTATCTTTAGTATAAAATTATTTCGCTTCATTTCCGTAGCGGTAAGCACGTTTCTTAAAACTTCCATAAAAAATTTCTTTATTTTCATCTCTTCTTTATATATTACTTCCTTTTATTTATTTTCTCGAACTCGTTGAATTATAATATTTTCCATTTCTTGTTATTTCGTTTTTATCTTTTTATTTTGTTCGTAAGTTCAATGAATTTTATACATTTTCACTATTTTCACTACGCGTGCTATATTGACTGTGAAATTTCTTTTTGAACTATTTTTATGTATATGACCAACATCTATGTTTTGTTCACGTGAAATATTTGCTTTTAATACTTTCGCTTTATTGTGTGGATTGGCAGCATAATTTAATTTTTCATCTGAATTTTTCACAACTGTAAGGTAACCTACATGAAAATTTTAGCGCCTTACCAACGATTTTAATTCCAACTTCGTTTATCGCCAACTTTAAATTACCCTTCACGTTCATTCCTAGGACTATGTCATATGCAATAGATTTTAAAACATACAAAGATGTACAAGTTGGGAAACCATCAACTCTGCATTCATATTGGAAACAACCTAAAGGATATACAATGCGATCAATGTCGCATGCTGATATGATGTCAAAAGAAAATCTTGGCGATACAATTTTTACATAATTTTCGTAGCTTGTTAGGCTGAAATTAGGTAATGTATCAAATAAGAGATTTGTTTCTTTTCCGTTAACATTAAATGTTTATTATCTTTAGCAGTTGTATTAATGTTAACTTTCTACAAACAAAAATTGAGATATTGGTGGTAATAATCTGGATGGTTTTGGGTAGAGTCTGGACCAAACTCATCTGTTTGACCATTATTGCTATTATTACACTGCGACGCTATGTACGCATATTAGTTACATTTAAAACACCTAATTTGAGCCTTATTCCTTTTGCTTAAACTAGGAGATTCATTTATATTAGTTTTATTGTTTGTAAAATGTTTTTTTGTCTTAAAGTATCAGAACTTTGAGCTGGTAACCTTATTTTACCTCTTCATATTACGCCATGCAGATTCGTGAACGCCTAGTTTGTTTATTAATACTTCAACATGTTTTACTTTTGGCAGATAATCATTAAAAAGTTCTTTCATTTTTATTATTCTTCGCTTGATTTGATCTACTACAATTAATTCTTTTAATGATTTAAAATCACATACTTCCGGACCACTAATTCATTCTTCCAAATAATTTCTTAATTCAAATGCTAAATCGCGCCAAGTGGCTGAATTTTCTTTCTTATGTGATATTAACGTCTGCCTAAATTCTTCTGGCTTCATTGTGAAACAATTTAGAAGTTATTTTTTTTACATAATCCTAGTCATTTGCTGCAGTTTCTGGCTTCCTATATATACTATTAGAAATTTCCAACGTAATTAAACATAATAAATGCATTTTCTTTTACTATATTCATTCGAGATATTTGTCTTCCAAATAAAGCCAAATAAAAATTAATATCACCTTTCCTGTCAAAATGAGACATTAATTTAAGCAAATCCGGTTGCTTATCTGAACCAGCTATTGCAGTACCGTAACTTACACTTTTCAAATTACGTTTAAGCTCCATTTTGCTTAATTCATATTACATCTCTACTTTATTTTCCTCTAATTTTCTTTCTACTTCGAATGTTTTGTCTTCTGTTTCTGTTTCTAGCCTTCTCTCTTCCTTTCTGCTTCTAGCCTTATTTCTTCCTTTTCTGCATATAACCTTCTTTCTTCCTCTTGTGCATCTAGCCGTTCTTCTTTCTTTTTTGCTTCTAGCTGTAGCGGTTTTCTTTTTTCTCTCTCGGCGGCAATGACTTCGAGTGGAACATTCATCATAATCTATTGATTCGGTTACTACCTTTATCAAATCGATAATTCTTGGATTCAGATGTACAACTAGACGTAGTTCATCACATAATGTTAACAAGTCTGCTTTTCTAGCCTTATTCAAAATAGACATCATTTAACTTTTTTAAATTTCAATAAAACAAAATATTATAGTATTGTAGATCGGATTACGGAACTCTTACACATATACTTCAGGCAAACAGCTCAGTTATTTCATATTATATATTTCTATATGTTATTATTCAAATCACGGTACAAAATAGCTTTTTATCCAAATCCCGGCCAGAGCCCCAAAATTGTTGTGGGATTATGATGAATAACAGTTTCAACAAAACAGAAGTTTTTTCAAATACAATATAAACAAAAAATATTTAATAAAACATCAACATATGCAACTGAGTATTGGATTAAAATACAAATATATAAGTTATTAATATTTAGGAAAGATAAAATTTTCATATCTCAATATAAGCATAGTTAGCAAGTTTCCCCGAGCATTACATCAACATTCAACAAACAACCATGGCTCAAATCTATAGAACACTTCTTCGTGCTTGCGTGCTTTCCTTATTGCATTGCATAAACTCATAACCTTTATCGCTGCTCGTGAACATTATTATTTCATTGAGTTCATATTAATGTTTTTGTTACTTTTCATAATCTCAACACACACACACACACACACACACACACACACATATATATATATATATTAACAATGTATATGTTACGGTCAATATGATTAATCCGGTCATTATTAATAATAACCGGTTATTATTAATAATGGCCGGACATAAAGACCGGTTATTATTAATAATAACAACGGTCATTATTAATAATGACCGTATTAATCATATTGACCGTAACATATATATATACATTGCTCTTTTCAATAATGATAAAAGAATTTTTAAAATTAATAATAATGTTAAAATATAAGTAATGAATAATAATGACTATGTAAATAGGCCTACTCTACAATAAATCCTATTAAAACAAGATATTGAGTAAGGTTTAAAATAGGCTAAAATATAATATTTATTTTTTAGTCCTGAGACCATGTAATGAAGGAGACAGTTTTAAATTTGTTAATTATTATGATTAGACACAAAAATGAGTTACAATTATTTATACATCAACTTTCAAACATACTTCAGATTAACAAATTTTTTATTAAATATATTCGGTACTTTTCGGTTAGCCGGGCGCCAGTGAAATTTATATATCTATGTATACATATATATACATATATCTATACATACACACATTTATATATGCATGTATGTATATATACATATATATATACACATACATATATGTGTGTATGTATACATAGATATGTATTTATAGATATATACATTTCACTGGCGCCCGGCTAACCGAAAAGTACCATATATTCTCTTTATAAAATGTCAATCGATCGGTCATCTTCTTATTTACAGGAATATATATTTTATTTTATTTTATTTTTTTGAGTAATGTATTAAAATAAATAACAATGTTAAGTAAATATTCAAACATTTCCCATGAAACATTTTTTTAGTTGTTATCTCTCACATTATAATACAAGAATTATTTTAAAAAATTGAATTTTTCCTAATATTGAACGTCGGACAGAAACAATATGTTTGTGTTATTGATATTATATAAAAGGAAGAAACTTGTTTTCACTGATATATATATATATAAAATATAGACTGCACAAAATAAAAGCACAAGAGCTATACCTTGATGTGAGTGAAATTCTAAGGCTGTTTCTTTTTCTATTCGATTTACACAATATATAAGTCTTCTCTTAAAAAAGAACTCAAAAGCACAGGAGAAATATCAGTTAAGCTTCTCTTAAAATAAATGCATTTCCTTTAAAGTTTAAATAAAGGTTTTATTTCCGTTAACAATTGGATTCCTTATGCTGTTTACGGCTTAGAAGAAATATGCTCACAAAAACAATTTGTTTTTTAAAAGAATTGACAAAGAACATTTTTTTTTTATGTTCAGGTTGAGCAGAACCATTAAGTTGATCTATTCAGTCAAATTTTTAAGTGTATTATTTATTGCATAGCAGCTATGAAAAGAAATGAAATACGAATGATGAAAAATGCAATAATGATAATATTATAATATACAATATTTAAAAAAATGACATATGAATTTCATGATTTTTTTTTGAAAGAATGAAAGTTGTATTATATTTTCCATTTAAAAAAGAAGATATTAGTACTTTTTCTTCTTAATCTGCCTCATCCTTACATGTCTTTCTTCTTACGTATTTAAATACAAAAATTAACATTATAAAGGAAAAAAAAACAGTAAGGTTTTCTAAAATACATAGTATGATGCATTTTCGCTCAGATGGGAATATAACTACTCGTAAGATTTAATTATCAATCATACGATTGTGTTAAAAACTATTAAAATAGTACGGTTGTCAATATTAATAAAGATAAAACTGATTCATATTATGATTTAAAATTTTTATACTGTTCAGATAAAACATTTTGGTTGACATAATATTTTAAAGGAACTAATAGTTTATATTTATGTAACAGTATTTTTTAAATATATTGATGGCATTATTTAAATAAGTTTTTGTTTGTTGTTAATATTTCTAGTTGTTGTCGACATGATAATGTGATATGTTATCTGTTGAATTTTTAGATTAAGATATTTTATTCTACTCATAAATGCAATACAGTTGTCCTTTATCTTTTATTTATGTGTTTATTTTACTCTAAACTCAATAACTGAAATGTATGTTGTCAAGACTGGAGGTTTATATATTTAAAACAATATTATTAAAAATATAAAGACTTTGTATCTAATATAATTGTGTACGTTACTTCATATTACTTATTGAAAGAAGGCATCTATTTAACTTTATAGATTTATTATATAATATATATGAAGGGCGGAAAAGCAACCGCTTCCTACGACATCCTGTTATCCTTATACCATTATACAATCCTGTTATTCTTTAGAAATTTATCATATTATAAGTTTCAATTTTGTAAGATACAATAAATGCATTTTTCTTATAGATAACCTTACGTACATTTAATTAGACATAAATTTTAATTAATTATATATACTAAATTAATAACTACATCAGTTTTTTAGCCAAGATCTCACACTTCTCAAAAGCTTTTCAGTCAGTGGATACCTGAAGAAAAGAAATTTTATACAAAATACACATAATAAATTAAATGTTATCCTTTTCAATTTTACCAGGATTATTGTTATTATTTAAACTCTTTTAAATAAAATACAGTGCTTTTGATTTACAAACATTTTATTAAGGGAACTAATATGCAATAATTACTGTATTAAAAAAATCATTAAAATCCTCATTTTTCTTACTACAGTGCAACATGGTATAACAAAACAAAGGTTTAGCAGCATGATGCTGCAATCGGCATTTCAACTTAGAATGGATATATACAAAAGATGAAAAACTAGTTAAAGAAGTTTAAAGCCATTTCTACATACCCGTAGATTTCAATTTCAGAACCTTAGACTTTTAAAATCAGAAATGAGATATGCATGCTAGTAAAAAGTAATTACAAATTTGTTTATTTAAAGTGTAGCGCAATAGAGTCTTTAAAATAATGCATTTTTATATAATAAATAAAGAATTGGTTGGTTTTTACAAAAATAGCATAAATAGTGAAAAAACAACCCCCTATCTCTAAGGTTGTAAAAACCAGAATCACCTGTAAATGTCTGCTGAACCTGAAGTTTGTTATTAAAAAGTAACTTATATTTCCAAAAACATTTCTAATATTAATTAAGTTTTCCATTTTAGATTTCATATAATTATATTTTCAGTTAATTATTTTATACAGTTAATATATTTTAATTTTGAACATATGTTTCCTGTTGGTTTCTTAAATTTCTTCCAGTTTCGTCTAGTGTCTTGGAAGAAACCAATTTTTCCGGAAGAAACCCAACCATGTAAAGGCCGCTTACCCGAAAACAATTTATCAGCAATATTTTAACTTACAATTGTATGAGCAGCACAGCTATATATTTCAAAATTAATAACTATCCCATTAATCTTAATTTTTTTATCCATGTACATTATTGCAGTGGTCACTCATATAAATTAATGAATATTCTTGAGCAGTTCTAATTTTACTGTTCTTTTTTCTGCTTCTCATTTATTGTAGAGTACTTTTGATTACAGCAACAGGCTTTTAGGTGCCCTACTTTGTGGCAAAAATGCTACTTTGCAGATTTAAATGGACAGTCTATAGCTTTGTGATTCCTGGCATATCTACAGCAAGTTTTATCTTTAAAACCATTTTAAAACGGTTTTCTAGGCGCGTACTTGTCTTTTTCGATGCGTATTTCTCTACTTTCGATTTCTGCGTTCTAACAGCACAAACTTTCTTTAGGGTTGTTCCTTTACTGATATTCAGCAATTCTTGCTTGCATTAGTATAAGATACAAGTTTCCTGTAAATCGTTATCAATGTCTTTTACATCGACCGTAATCATGCTGCTGATTAATTACTAATAGGATTGGCGATAATTACGATTACGGAGGATTTATTAATTTAATACGGAAGATTAACAAACATTTATTGAATCAATGGTGTACGATTGTAAGTATAAAAGACTGCGCTAGATGGCAGCACCAAAGAACTTTCAAAGAGACTATGCTTATTCCATCTTTACGTCAGACATTTAAATAAATTAAAAAACATTCTATAGGACTATAAAACTATTCATAAAATTCTTATTATTATTATGTTTTAAATATTCTGTTATTATTATTACTGTAATAATGTTATTAATTCTGTTTTATTCTTTTTATTAGATTTTTGTATTTAGTGCGAGCCTGCGATTCTGCAGGACAGTCATGTAAACATTTCTATTCTGATTCGGTTGTGTTAATTCGGAACGGTGAAAAATTCTGTTATGATTGCGTTCTTCGGAACGTAAAATGCTGCTGTATTTAAGTCTTAATTCTGAGTGATGCACAAATTCTAATGATAATTCAAGTAGTATTCTCTTCTATTAAAATGTGAAAAAGATCAACTTTTCAAGTTTTTTATCAGTGTGAAATCATGCTTCTATTCAACAAATTTAATACCATTCCTTCTATTAAAATTGATGCTGTTTTCAGAGCAATTCTTCTGTGCAGGTGATTTATTCCGTGCGTAAAAACAAAGATTTCAGTATTGAAGTCTACGAATAAGAGTATGAAACTAATCAGCTGATATTGAAATTCAGGAATGGAATCTGAGCATGACAAATCTCAAGGTACGTAGATATTCTTTTATTTATTGATTGATTCTAAATATCAACTGTGCTAATTCTTGAAACTAAATATTCTACATAATTTGTTGGTCCGTCGTGATCTCGGAGTTCGGCTGGTGATTAATCAATTACATCTTATTCAAAATTATAATAATGACGAAAACGAAAGCGGAAATCGCTTCGGAATCAAATTTAATTTTACCGTAAAAGAAATAAAAAGATATAGGGATCAGGTATCCGATGCGATTGAAAAATATAATTTGCAGTTATTGGAGAAATTAAAATCGGAACTTAATATTTTATAAAGTGATTTGAAAAAATCATATTTTGGTATAGCTGAAGAAACAACTGAAACTCTTTACGATTCATTTACTTCTGCTAAAGACTTAGTTGTAGAAGATATAGTGAAAATTGATCAGTTTATTGCAACTAAAAACGAAAGTAAAAAAACCCGATGTGATGCAGATGAGAATATTTCTATTAGGGAAAATTCAATAAAATTACCTAAATTCCAATTGCCCATATTTTATGGTGATATGAGTCATTGGATTACATTTAAAGAGACATTTTTGACTTCTATTCATAAAAATGAAGCGCTTTCCGATCAATTAAAATTTTCGTATTTAATTGCGAGTGTCAAAAATTATCCTGCTAAATTAATTTCAGGATTTTTTATTTCAGGTGAGAATTATAAACAAGCATGGGAAACTCTAGTTAACAGATATGATAACCGTAGAAATTTAGCATATTCGTTATTGTCAAAATTTATTAATGCTAAACCATTAAAATCGCCCACGCATTAAACAATTCTAGAGTTATTGGATAATTGCAATGAAGTGATTAGAAATTTGAAATCTCTAAAATTTGAATTTAACGAATTTGTTGATTTGATTTTGGTTTATATTGTTCAAACTAAATTCGATGACTCATTAAGAAAACAATGGGAATTATCATTAAATAAGGATATTTTTCCCACATATGATATGTTAATGACGTTTTTGGAAAGACATGCCCGCAGTTTGCAAGGTTGCAATGCTGAATTTATTAAGTATGAAACTAAACCTAATTATAAATTTGATTTTAAATCTCAACAAGGCCCAAAGAAATCTCTTTCAAATGCAGTTGTTATGGACAATGTGAACAAATCTTTAAAGCCCTTGTGTCCAAAATGTAATGAAGGGCATGCACTTTACAAATGCCCAGAAATTCAAAATTTAACGGTTGATCAACGATGGCAGTTAGTAAAAGCAAAAAAACTATGTACGAACTGTTTAAGAGCTAATCATTTTGTTGCTAATTGTCTGATTAGCACTACCTGCAAATATTGTAAGGCTAAACATCATTCAATTCTCCATCACGAACAGTCTAATTCTGCATCACAGAATTCTTTTAGACCGCAAGAGCGGGCTACGAATCAAAATAGCGGAAGTAATTCAAATGCACAAGTGGATGAATCCAAATGTTTAAGCAGTCAAACTTTGACTGAAAATTCCCAAACATTATTGGCTACTGCCATTATACATGTAAAATTCAAAACAGGAAAATTTATTCCTTGTAGGGCTATGATTGACAGCGCTTCTCAAAAGAGTTTGATTTTAAAATCGTGTTGTAGAAAGCTAGGCCTTCCCTTGAGATCTACAATTCATAAAATATCAGGAATAATCAATTTGGTCACAGAGACAGCTCTTCAAGAAGTTTCTTTAACATTTTCTCCGCATTTTAATAACGAAACTTTTCAGTTAGATGCTTTAGTTGTTAATCAGATCACAACAAATTTACCGAACTTTCTGATTACTAATAAGTATTGGCCTCATATTGAAGGATTAAATCTGGCGGATCCCAATTTCCATGTGTCCGATTCCATTGACGTACTCATAGGTGCAGATTTGTTTGCTAACATAATAATCGGAGAGTCCATTCTAGGTCAACCTAGGTGTCCTAAGGGAACACCGAGTGTTGTTAATACGAAACTGGGTTGGATATTATCTGGAGTAATTTATTCGAATCATTCTAATCAAAATTCTTATTTTGGGAACTCGAATCAATTCCTAGTTATGATCCAGTTTCACTAGTAGAAGATAATTATATAAAAACAGTATCACGCACGGAATCAGGAAGATATATCGTGGATCTTCCATTTAAATCTAAACCTGTTCTCGGAAATTCTAAATCTCAAGCTTTAAAGCGTTTCAATTCCTTAGAAAATAAACTTCAAGGAAATTCCGTACTTAAGGAACAATATTCGTCATTCATGAAAGAGTATATTGATTTGGGACACATGGAACTCGTTCCTCCCGCTGAAATTTCAAATCCCGATCATTTTTATCTCCCCCACCACGGGGTAATAAGAGAGGATAGTTGTACAACTCGACTTCGGGTAGTATTCGATGCATCCGCAATTGGTTCAGAAGGTCGCTCGTTAAATGATTATTTGGAGATAGGGCCGAAATTACAACCGGATATTTTTCAGTTATTATTAAAATTCAGAATGCATACAATAGGTTTTAGTGCGGACATCGAAAAAATGTTCAGGCAAATTCTTATCAATCCAAAACATATAGATTATCAACGTATTTTATGGCGGTTCGATCCTAAAGAAAACATTCAAACCTATCGGTTGTTAACAGTAACCTATGGCACTGCTTGTGCGCCATTTTTGGCAATTAGAACTTTAAATCAGTTAGCAATAGATAACGAACAAACTTTTGAAAAGGCTTCTAAAATTATTCGCGACAATATCTACGTCGATGATTTATTGTCGGGTTCGGATTCCAAAGAAAATGCTCAATCGTTAATTACGGAACTCATTAATGTCATGAAAGGCGGAGGTTTTAATTTACGAAAGTGGACTTCAAATGAGCCTGAAGTACTCGCTCATTTACCAGATGAACTTAAAGTTTCTTCACAGACTGTAATCAAAGAAGATGAAGCTGTTAAAATTCTGGGTTTATTCTGGGATACATCTAATGATACGCTAAAAATAAAGTTTAGCGAGTTCAAAGCCGTGCAAAATAAAAGAGATCTTCTCTCGGTAATATCTACAATCTTCGATCCTCTGGGTTTCCTTTCCCCTATCACGATCAGTTTGAAAATAATGATACAAAACATCTGGAAGGAAAAAATCTCATGGGATGAAGAAATTCCCAATTCAATTTTAATTAGTTGGAATCAATTTTTGGCAGAAATTAATTTATTAGAAACTATTGAAATTCCCCGGTATACCAATTCATGCCATAAAAAGGATTGCGAAATGCAGCTACATGGTTTTTGTGACGGTTCCGGAAAAGCTTACGCTGCTGTCGCTTACTTACGAGTTATCACTCCTAACGAAATATTCGTCAATTTACTTGCTGCAAAAACAAAGGTAAATCCCATAAAGCCACAAACTTTACCACGCATTGAACTTTGCGCCGCTCTATTATTAGCAAAACTTTGCTCAACTATCGTCGATACTTTATCCACGAGCATAAATAGTGTATTTTTATGGTGTGATGCCCAGATAGTGCTGTGCTGGCTAAAATCGCCTCCTTTAAGGGGACCGTGGACCTTAATTTGTGCAAAAATCGACCCAAAAGTCGAAAATTATTTTTGTGCATATTATTTTTCTCCAGTTTGTTCTGAGCCATTTGCGAAAAACCGCATGCAGCTGCGACTATTTTTCGCAAAGTTACAAGCGTTTGAATTTTGTAGACAAACAATTTTTCGGCCCTTTAATATACTTTAAATCTGTTTTTCTCAAAACTGATTTTTCAACGATTTCAGATTTTTGAAATGCTCCTAGCGTCATAGTTTTTGATCAAAATTCCCGAAATTGATAAGGAAGTATACTGATATTGTTTACAAGGGAACTAAGCATGCATTTTGAAATTCGACTTCAGTAAGATAGTTAAATTTGATTTTTAACTTGTTAAAAGGCAAAATTTTGATGAAAACCGTTAGGAAATTCAGAAAAAAAATTCTAAAAAATTAACTATACAAGAGATTAAAAAATCAATGCTTGGATTTGTTTGTAATATAGTTTTAAGTGATTAAAATTTAAAAGCAAGGACATATCTAACAAATTAAGACACCCGGAGCATTTTAAAATTTTCTTTTAAAATTCTAAATTTTAAAAAAAAATTAAAATTACAAAAAGATTGGAAATTTCTTTTAATGTGTTTTATATACTTATGATGAAATGTATATATGCAAAAAAAAATTATATCTCTATGATGAAAATTAAAAAAAAAATTCTTAACATCCACCGTCCCCTTAAAAGGTAATCAGTTTGTATTAAATAGAGTACGTGAGGTGCAAACATTATTGCCTTCAGCCGAATGGAACCATGTTCCCGGAACGCTAAATCCTGCAGATGTTGCCTCCAGGGGTATTCCACTGCGAAAACTCCTCAACAATAAGATGTGGTGGCATGGGCCTCCATGGCTGTCGTCAAAAGAGCCAATTCCAATCCCCTTATACAGTCCTGTCGCTGAATTAGATCAAGAAGCTAACTCTGTCAGTAACATAACAAAAATAAATGTCTTACCAGACTTTATTGTATAATTCTCAAGCTTTAATAAGTTAGTACGCGTAACAGGATGGTGTTTGCGATTTATTCATAATGCAAGACAGAACTCTACAAAAAAGATCGGAAATCTAAGTGCACAAGAAATATCTAGTTTTATCATTTCTATAGTGAGTTTAATTCAAAATTATGAATTTCATGCAGAAATTAAATTTTTAAAAGAAAATAAATCCTTGCCAAGCAATAGCAAATTGCTATCGTTGAATGTCTTCTTAGATTCAGCTGACATATTAAGAGTGGGCGGTCGTTTATCGCAGCATGAATCATTCAGTTTTGACAGAAAGTATCCTATTCTTCTTCCTAAAAACAGTCTTTTTACAAAAATGTTAATAAAGGATATACACGAAAGAAATTTACATGCAGGTACACAGTTAGTGCTTTCTACAATTCGCCAGAACTACTGGTTTGTAGATGGTCGTTCAACAGTCCGACAAGAGCTCCATAAATGTGTACTTTGTAAACGCCTTAAGGCACAAGCCTGCCAACAAATGAAGGGAAACCTTCCCGTTGAAAGAATTACTCCAATTCGTTCATTTCTCAAGGTGGGCTTAGACTTTGCTGGTCCTTCTTTGACCAAACCAAATATGCCAAGAACAAAAATCAAGCTAAAATCTTATATCGCAGTTTTCGTTTGCATGTGCACAAAAGAGGTTCATCTCGAACATGTATCTGACTTATCTGTACAAGCCTTGCTAGCAGCATTCAAACGCTTTATCGCACGCAGAGGTTTTCCCTCTGATATCTTTTCTGATAATGCAAAAAATTTTATTGGTCTGTCCAATCAATTAAAACAGCTTTTAAATACTTGAAGCACAGAGACTTTCAAGAATTTCTTTCTACCCAAAAAATTAATTGGAATTTCATCCCTCCATATGCACCACACTTTGGTGGTTTATGCGAAGCAGCGGTGAAGCTCACTAAAACCCATCTTCTAAGAGCTTGTAAATCAAGCGTACTCAATTTTGAAGAGCTCACTACTTTACTTTGCCAAATAGAAAGCTGCATAAATTCCAGACCGTTAACTCCGTTGTCTTCAAATCTTTCTGATCCTCGTGCCTTAACGCCGGGTCATTTTCTAATTGGAGCACCTCTTCTTGATATTCCAGAATCCTCAAATCATCCTAAAATATCTTTAAATGCTCGCTGGCGTTTAATAGAAAAAGCTAAAAATCAATTTTGGGACAGGTGGTCCAGCGAATATTTGCAACATCTTCAACAACGTCCAAAATGGACTACTCCACATGCAAATCTTCGAGAAAGCGATTTGGTGATAGTTCACGAACGTTTACAGCCCATGAAATGGAAATTGGGTCGGATTCTAAAGACTTATCCTGGAACAGATAATCTGGTGCGTGTCGTTTTTATTAAGACAGTTGACGGTGACATCAAGCGTCCTATATCCAAGGTGTCCCCTCTTCTGCCGGGGGCGGAGGATGTACGATTGTAAGTATAAAAGACTGCGCTAGATGGTAGCACCAAAGAACTTTCAAAGAGACTATGCTTATTCCATCTTTACGTCAGACATTTAAATAAATTAAAAAACTTTCTATAGGACTATAAAACTATTCATAAAACTCTTATTATTATTATGTTTTAAATATTCTGTTACTATTATTACTGTAATAATGTTATTAATTCTCTTTTATTCTTTTTATTAGATTTTTGTATTTAGTGCGAGCCTGCGATTCTGCAGGACAGTCATGTAAACCTTTCTATTCTGATTCGGTTGCGTTAATTCGGAACGGTGAAAAATTCTGTTATGATTGTGTTCTTCGGAACGTAAAATGCTGCTGTATTTAAGTCTTAATTCTGAGTGATGTGCAAATTCTAATGATAATTCAAGTAGTATTCTCTTCTATTAAAATGTGAAAAAGATCAACTTTTCAAGTTTTTTATCAGTGTGAAATCATGCTTCTATTTAACAAATTTAATACCATTCCTTCTACTAAAATTGATGCTGTTTTTAGAGCAATTCTTCTGTGCAAGTGATTTATTCCGTGCGTAAAAACAAAGATTTCAGTATTGAAGTCTACGAATAAGAGTATGAAACTAATCAGCTGATATTGAAATTCAGGAATGGAATCTGAGCATGACAAATCTCAAGGTACGTAGATATTCTTTTATTTATTTTATTGATTCTAAATCTCAACTGTGCTAATTCTTGAAACTAAATATTCTACAAATGGAATAGAGCTTTTTTTTTATTTGGGAAATAGTTGGATATTTTTCTCGTATTCGAAATGGTACATAACGATTATTTCATAAAAACCGTCGTATTCGTTTAAGATTTTCTCTAGCATTTTCAGTCGTGATTTTATTTCATGGTGTTCAATTGAAAATTTTTGAAATATGAACCTGACTGGATTGTTTTCTCGTACTCGAATCAAATTTTGAAAAAAAGTAATAGAGCCATTTTTGAGATCGTCCGGACACCCAAAATTGTTTGCTTTTTTATTAATATATATATGATTTACGGTAATAATTTTATAGTAATTTAACAGTTTGTCGTAAGAGATCGCTCATGTGTATGCATAGTTTTCTACGGCCTTATTGAGGAGCTTTTCCAGACTGAGATTCATATTCCAGCATGAGTATTACAGATGTTTTTTTTAAATAGCAAAATTTATTAGGTAGATTTCGTAAGAAATACTACCTATTACATTCTCACCTAAGTTAGAAATTTTGAAAAATTTTTGCAGATCTACGCCGATCATGACTCCCAGAACCCAAAACCACACCCAGTTCAAAACTTTATCTATGTATCTATCTATCTATCTATCTATGTCACTTTTTTCTGACCACGATAACTGGAAAAATTCTGCATAAATCTCTTCCAAACTGATACATAAAATCAAGGGTCATAAAATCTCGGTCAAGTTCGTTAATGGGCAAAATCGAACCAAGGGGGTGGGAAATGGGGGGGGGGTTGTGAAAACAGAAAAACCCTCATAATTTCTTTATTATTATACGTATCGAATCCGTTTAAAGTTATTATTACTTCTAGGAAAATGGCCGAAAATTTATGTATGACAGATTTTTGATATAATTAAAAATGGCCCCAAGGGGGGAAAAGGGGGGGGGGTTAGAAGAAAAAAAATCATAGCTTAGTCAATTCACAAGATATCAAATCCGCGTAAATTTATTATTAATCCTCTTTGTATTATCTAAAACTTTTATATTGACACGTTTTTTATAGGACCAACCGTTATAGCAAAAAAAAAAATAAAATAAATAAAAACAAAAAAATCCCTGCCGGCTCCGTCTGCAAACAAGTTATTTTTCGAAGTAGGCGGTTCCAACTAATCTTTTCGAAACTGATACATAAAATCAAGGGGCATAAAATCTCGGTCAAGTTCGTTAATGGGCAAAATCGAACCAAGGGCTTTTTGTGAAAACAGAAAAAACCCTATAATTTCTTAATTATGATACGTATTGAATCCGTTTAAAGTTATTATTACTTCTAGGAACAGGGCCAAAAACTTATGTATGACAGATTTTTGATATAATTAAAAATTGCCTTAAGGGGGGGAGGGAAGGGGGGGTTTAAAAGAAGAGAAATCATAATTTCGTCAATTCCCAAGATTTCAAATCCGCTTAAATTTATTATAAATCCTCTTAATATTATCTAAAACTTTTATATTGACAAGTTTTTTATAGGACCAACCGTTATAGCAAAAAAAAAAAAAAATAAAATAAAAACAAAAAAATCCCTGCCGGCTCCGCCTGCAAACAAGTTATTTTTCGAAGTAGGCGGTTCCAACTCCCGCATCTTTTCGAAACTGATACATAAAATCAAGGGGCATAAAATCTCGGTCAAGTTCGTTAATGGGAAAAATCGAACCAAGGGGGTGGGGAATGGGGGGGACTTTTTGTGAAAACAGAAAAAAACACATAATTTCTTAATTATGATACATATCGAATCCGTTTGAAGTTATTATTACTTCTAGGAGAAGGACCGAAAATTTATGTATGACAGATTTTTGATATAATTAAAAATTGTCTTAAGGAGGGGGGGGGAAGGGGTGTTTTAGAAGAAAAAAATTCATAACTTCGTCAATTCCCAAAATTTCAAATCCGCTTAAATTTATTATAAATCCTCTTAATATTATCTAAAACTTTTATATTGACATGTTTTTTATAGGACCAACTCTTATAGCAAAAAAAAAAAAAATATCCTTCCTGGCTCCGCCTGCAAACAAGTTTGGTTTCGAAGTATGCGGTTCCAACTGCAGCATCATCGCAAAAAGGTCATTTCTTCCGCAATTCCCGACAAACAGGTGCCCCACGGTCTGCGTCTTCGAAATCTACCTGTGCCTGTAAGCCGAGCCTTTAGGGATTTTTTTATACAGAACTTTATTACCTATTTTGCAAAGGGCTGTGTTCTAAGAACGCATCTGTGTTGCATGTACAAACAATGCGTTTTCTAAAACCCAAATTATTTCTCTGGTAAGGATTTAAAATTTTGTAACCTCAGTAGAAAATATTTTCGAAAACATGAAATACACCCACACCCACAAGGAAAAAAAAAAAAAAAAAAAAAAAAAAAAACATTCTGCAAAATGCATTGAATATGCATTTCAAAATAAAATATTATAGCATTTAAACGTATTTTTATCAATAGCAACTATGTTTATTTAAATGCAATTCAGTAATTATTTATAAACAAGCATTTATTGTCAAAAAATAATAAAATTTGAATTAATGAACTAAATTATTATTTTGAGAAATTACTGTGCAAGTACGAGTAAAACAAAGATACAACTTTACATAACATTTAAAAACATTTATTTTCCACTTTTTTAGGTTTTTTAATATAACTTAAAAGTTTTTAAAGTGTAATATCTTTTATAAAATCACAGAAAACCCTTATGCATTTAATAAAATCACAAAACGAAAAAAAATTGCATTAGAAAAATAAATATTCTTCTTTTCTCACATGTAATCAAGAAAAAGAGGAACGTAAAATTCTAAATACACGAACAACTGAGAGAAAGAGTATTTGTACATTACATGGAGAAGAATGTGAAAACAAGGTAAACACGTACGCGAAAGTCATTTGCTAGCATTGCTTTGGATTCGCTATATAGCGCTTAAAAGTAAAATAAATTCCTGTAGGATTTCAAGTAGTGAAACTTAAAATGCCCAA
Source organism: Maratus michaelseni (assembly GCA_963931845.1). Lineage (NCBI taxonomy): Eukaryota > Metazoa > Arthropoda > Arachnida > Araneae > Salticidae > Maratus > Maratus michaelseni. The sequence goes on along the minus strand of OZ007593.1, from coordinate 193,582,365 downwards.
AGCAATCATTCGTTTGACTGCATAGAGTTCTTGGTGTTCTAAAACGTTAACAGAAAGTTACTAAAGACAAGTACGGAAATAAGAGAACGTAACATAACATTTTACAAAAATATTTCAAATTTAACATTTTTCAAAGAAGAAAATATTATTTTATGTTACGTATGTGAGATTCTTTTTTTTCTTGAATTTTAGATTACAAAAATTAATACAATATTGATAAAAAAAATTCTGTATACCGGCTAAATAAGTATATTTTTTCTTCAAACTTTTGTTTAAGAGAAATGGCAGATACGAATTTTTATAATAATGTTTTCGGTTTATTTTAAATATTTCGTCATAATTATTTAATTCATGTTAATATGCATACCTAAATCAATTCATTATATTTTCGTAGTCACCTACATACAAGGTAATTATAAAAAAAGGCAGTATAGCGACAATTCCTTTAAAAAAAAATCTGGATACTATTTAGAACGTGTTATTATATACCATGGACTGTAGAATGAGAAAAATACTGAAAAAATGTGCTCTCAGAGTGACGATTCCAAGATTTTGCATATATAAAATGACAACATCAATAATTTTTTATCGCAAAATGTATACATGAAAAAAACATAATTAACAGTAAGAAAAATACGTGGAAATATGGAAATGACTACATAAAACAAATGCAAATAAATCAGTGAGAAGTACAAATTTGTCGATACAGGGAGCAAAATATAAGTAATTTTTTTTAAATACAGAAGCCGTAAATACTTATATTCACAGACGGTGACACATGGAATGCAGAATCCCAACATTTAATTAACATTATGTTAATATTTAATTAACATTAACATAACATTTGATGGCGTTTTTCTTGTCACACTCACTTAGCAAATTGAATTTGTATGCGTATAATATTTTAAGAAAAAAGAGAGACAAGAAATATTATGTTGTATTCGGATGACCCCGCTGATCATAGAAATGCGAAATGGCAGTAGCTCACAAAGTCAGCAATTTGTTCTTTTAGCACACCTGAAGCACGAAATAGTTTTTTTGCTTTTGTTTTATGTTGTCGTTTCCACAGCTAAAAATAGTTTTTTGTAACGCTATTGATAGTTTTTAACTATGAAGATCATTTTTGATAAATTGTCGGTGTTGATATTTGCAATTTTTAAAAATGCGTCAGTGTAAACGTAAATATGAGAACTTGATAGAGCTTCTAGAGCCCATGCGATAGAATAACCAAACATCAAATGTACCACATTTCCTTGAACGGTATCGTCGATAGGGGAGTATAAATTCGCAATTTTTTTCTATAATCAGTTATTATATATGAATTTTATTCTTAAAAAAACCTTAAATCTCTACAAAAATAATAGTTATTTTATTTACGTTTTTAGGACTTTCCCTGGTAAAAAAAAATAATAAACTTAACAGTAAGAAAAGTGCTGTTTTATTTTAATTAAAACTTATTATTTTACTATAAGTAAAGAGTTTATAGGTGAAATATTTAAAGCAATTCACGGACGGTTCAAAGCAAAATGGATTTTTTTTTTAATATGCATTTTTTTTTTCAATACGCATCGAACACTGAATAACTGTAATATTCTTTATATTAAAAATATTACTAATGTTTTTATTATTGGCCGACAATCTCAATCGAAATGATCTTTTATTATTTAATAAAAATATTGTTTAATTAATACTATTTAATTTTAAATTCTAATTTATTCTAATCTGTTTTTTAAACAACATTTCAAAATAAGTGATTCGATGTTCATTTAAAGTTATTGAAAAAAAAGTGTTGTTGATTTTTTTTTCTGTATACTACAAATAAATGTTTAAAGTATCTATTGGAAAAATATTTCACCATTTTAAAGAGAATGTATATCATTTATTGCAAACTCACATTTGCCTATATCACAAACAAATTTATTCTTTCATTTTACAATAGTATGTTTATAATTGTCAACAATTTTGCGTTTTTGAATATTTATTCAGCAGTACATTAAAATGTATAGAACCCCCCCCCCCTTTTTTTTTGCAGACTCACATGTTAAACCGATATTCTATCCTTAAAATATCCGAAGTATTATGTTAAAATAAATGAAACAATATTACATAACGTCTAACAACAATCAATGTAGAATTGTTCTATAGATATTCCTATTAAAATGATAAAAATTAGTTTAACGCATAAAATTCAAAATTCTTTTGAAATTTGGGATCTATTTTCATAAATTGCAATAGTTTAAATGGTATTTAAACTTCCTCTTTATAGTACAAAAAAAATTATGAAAAAAATTATATATAAAATTATAACGCATAAAAATCAAAATTCTTTGAAAATTCGGGATCTATTTTCATAATTTTCAATTCTTTAATTAGTATTTAAATTTCCGCTTTACAGTACAAAAAAAATTATTCAAAAAAATTTATTTTAAATTAAATTTAACATATCTCTATCATATAATAAGACATAATAAAATACGAATATACAATTAACATTTTACAAACATAAATTTAAAATTTTGACCTTGTTTTAAAGGTCAGTTATTGATTACAAAAAATCAAGGAATCTGCGTCCCTAACTTCTTGCTGTTATGGAAAGCGGATTATTCGTGTGGCAAATAGTGAAAATCTGAATTATGTAACTTCTATTCGTTTCCAGATAGCCCCACCACTGGCTCAGAGTTCGTTTCCAGATACCATGACTTCGACGTCAGATATTTTTAATAGCACGGTTACATTACTTTTGGGCAGGATGATATACATCTTAGGTATTCTCAGTATGCTCTTTTTGTAAATATGTTGACTAGCCAAATTTTGAATAATTCCTTAAACTGTACGAGAGATTATATATATATATATATATATTACTATCTTAGTTCGACATTTTGCTGCTCGGGATCTCTCATAGAGTTTGTATTTGTTTTAAAACAAGTTGAAAAGTTTACATCTTTCCACATAAATTTTTTTTTTATTGATAGGCATATTTGGCGATCTCATCTCACTTGAATAGTATAAAGCGAGTTACAAGTTTACAGTAACTGGCTTGGCCTTATGGTCGACTCTAATGCCCCCGCCTAGTGCTCATGAGGTCTTTGGTTTAATACTTACCAGGTACGCACCTCATTCTACATTTGTAATCACGGTAAGCAATTAACCTTTTATCCCATGACATAAAAGCCTGTGAATTTTTCGCAGTACAAAGCCTGTCACACACATCGCGCATCGCATCTGCGAACGGAAACACGACAGCAGAATTCAGGCATGCGCATCTCCTTTCAACAAAACGTATTTCTCCTGAGGATGAAGTGTGTAGCCATCTCATATATCTTGAAGGGTTTAAAGCTAGTTACTAGATTGATTAACTGGCTTGATCTTTGTTCGACCGCCTTCATTTTGGCCTTCTGTTCATAAGAACTATGGCAGCACCAATCTGTAAATTGGTAAATCTCTAAACAGTGAGACAACAGGTAACTTTCTTTTAACAACAACCACATTCATCTCCCCGCAATATCATCAGATAGCAGCATTCAAAGTAATCCCCAAATCGCAAAGCCTGTGAATTACTCACAGCACGTTGCCTTTTACTCAGGCAGTGCATGGCACCTGCGGACAGCAATACCACAACATCACCCACTCATGCGCATCGTCCGTCAAAAAAAAAAAAAAAACTATTTCTCAGGGAGGATGAAGTATGGAGCACTCTTATCGCACTCGAAGAGTATAAATCTATTTACTACCTCAGAGTAACTGGCTTAGCATTTTGATCGACGCTAACACTCTCATCCACTGTTCATGAGGTAACGGGTTCAACCCTCTCCAGCGCCAATCTGCATTCCAAACATACATAGATTATTTTAATTTTTTAACGTACCCATTTCAAATGAAAAATTTGAAATCTTAATGTTTGATGATCTGATGTATCTCTGTCTTGAAAACACAGCTAAAAAATTTCGAAATATCATAGGTCGCTTATTCTTGTATTATTTGACGCTACAATAGTACATCTACAAAACATGATAATCAAAAACACTAAGACACAAATTATTTAATTACTCTTTGCGAAAAAACTAATACAATTTGTAAAATTATTTTATTTTATTATTTTGTTTTGTAATATCATTATTGTGATTTTTTAATATTAAGAAATTCTTAATGTTTAATGTTACGCAGAGGAAATCGTATTGTCAATTTTCAAACAGAGTGACATAATTCAGAAATGAAAATTCTGAGGAAAAACAAATCGTTGCAAAATTTAGTTTAAAGATTATGGTACAGTACTGTTTATTTACAAACAATTTTATTATAATTTTTTATTATTTTATTTGTTATTTCTAAATAAATGCTTCATGAATAAATTAACATTTGTTTCAGATTTTTGAATAAGCATATATTTAAACTAAACATATTTTGTACCATACAAAAACTAAATAAAACATCAAATTTTCAAATATTTATTTGCATTAGTCAAACTTTCTAGTGGACATAGCTACAGCATGGAATTCAATATAAAACTCTTAAAATAAAACAGTAACTATAAATATGTTTAAAAATAACAGTAATGGGCATTTTAAAGTTATATATATATATATAACTTTATTTATACTATACTATAATATATATATATATAACCTTTTAAAGCAAAAATGCGTTCTGAAAAGTTTCAAATAAGAAGAGTGATACTCCCTCTATTTAGCGGCAACCATTGGTAGTTTAAAAATGACATTCATCTGGATAAAAGAAAGTTTAATTTGAGTGATGTTACAGATGTATCAAAAATAACGATTTCTGAAGCATTCCGTTTCTCAAAATTTGACGGTATAAAAAAAAATCTCTTTGATAATGTGGTATACTTTTTAAACAGTTTGCGTCCATGAAAAAATATTTTTTTTTAAACAACAAAAGCTGATTGTCTATAAAAATAAGATTTTATATTAATTCTTTCAGAAAAAAATCATAGTTATGCTATTGTAATGTAGTACATAATACAGATTTTAAAATCGATTAAAAAATATATGTAAAAAAATAAAAATGAGAATCTGATATAAGCAATTTTTTTATTTCATTTCATGCACTCTTTTTGAGAGTGGACATTAAAAAAAACCAATAGGTATTTTTGAAACGATGACGAATATTAAATATTTGATTATGTATTTGCATAAATGCTTCCTTAGTTCGAATAGATAGTTTCTTAAGTTCAATATAATGTCCTAAAATGTACGAATAAATAATAAAAACGGAGTGATTGGATTCAGAAATTTAACATTGCCAGTCATTTCGGAACTTGTTTATCTATTCAAGCGTAACAGAAATTGTCTAAGTGTCACTTTTATCTTTTATTTTGAGAAGTAGCTGTTCTCGAATTGCATACTCTAAAATCTGAGCTGAATACAAACATGAACTACTATTTCATGCACATAATAATAGTACCTATCGAAATGTCATAAACATCATGGTCCAAGAAATTTTATAGTGCTACAGAACTCGAGAAAGGTATTATGTGCATTTTCTATATATAATATATTTTAATAATCAAGCATGAAAACAAACATTAATGTTTCGAAATAGACAAACAACTTTGAAAAATTTTGAATGCAATAAACTGGTGCATTTTTTTTTCAAAAAATAATTAAAATTTGTGCAAAAAATGTGTAAAATTATGTAAATTTTACTTAAAAATGTAAATGTTTCGTGATAATTAAATTACAACCACAACATCTCAAATATTTTGATTTTTATGCGCTAATTTATGCAATTTCAAAATTCAGCTTTAATGATTAAAACAAAAGATCTTTTATTTATCAACATTCGAAATTATGTTATATATCTCAATATCTAATCGTAATATCTCAATTTTATAAGCAATTAATTGCTGTTTTGCAGATTCATAGATATTAGTTTTTAAAATTTCAATGTTGAAAAAATTCATAAATTGCTATAGAATATTTCTTAACATCTATAAAGTGAAGAAAATCAGTTTATATGTTTTAAAAATATTTTGCACTATCAAAATATATAGGACAAATTACTATAATACCGAAAATTCTCGTATTGTACACTAAAAGTGTTTTTATTAGAGATCTAAAAATATATATACATTTCTTATATAACAAACATATAAAAAACTACTTTCGATATGTTTGTCTTTCTGGTATTCAAAATTCTCAATTTAAATTTTAACACTAAAACAGCCGGATTTTCGACTTACCTAAAACTGCCATTTGGTGTCAATTTGATCCTCATTAAAAATGTTCAAGCTCCATCAAAGCAAATGATTTTTTATTGACAGATGATGTTGAAATTACAAAACATAATAATTTTTAAATATTTTGTATTTTTTTATTATTTATTTATTTAGTTTTTAGAGTTAGTTTTTTCACATGCTTATAGAGGAGTTTTATCCCAAATGAACAGTATATAAATGACATTATATAATGCTATATATATTTTATTACAAAATATCCTTTATCAGGAGTACAAGTGATAAGAAAGAAAAGGTTACAAATGCAAATATTAGAAATTAGCACACAAAATGTTTCAAAGTGAAAAACAAAAAATTTAAACTATGAATAAACAAGTAAATGCGTTCCAAAGTTAGTTAGACATTAGCGCAAGTGCAACAATATGCACGCTTGATAGTGACAGCAACATATTCACAACAAATTGGTTTCTGGCATTTCTCACAACTTACAAAAGTTTTATTTTGTCCCTTGCAACATTTTAAAGGCACATTTATTTCATTTTAAGGTCTGTATTCGATCATTTGGGGAGAGGGGGGTATCTGTTGTACAAAGCACCAATTAGTTCTTGTAAGAGGGCTATAATAAATCCTGGACGTGACGTTGGGGTTTTTGAAGATTTCTTAAAATTTATCCAAGAATTTTGTGCAGCAATGTCAAGGACGTTGTAAAAAACATGAACAGGAAATCTATGAGTTACGTACCAACGATTGTGGTTTTCTTCGCAGGATGTTCATCTGCAAGTTTTACAAACATAAACAATTTATCAGTATTAACGTTGCGTCCGGAGTTTAGATGCGGTTGCAGTAATTTGAGCACTACACTTTCCCCAAGTTGTAGATCAGTTAGCCGCTCCTTCATCCTTGCCCAAATAATGATAACCATTCAAAACATATTTGGATTTTACATCAGTTGCTGGCCAGAACTTGATGCAAAATGCGTCCGAATTATTTGTCATGTATTGGATGAATCTGCACCTTGATTTACACGGCAACAACTGTTCATCAACGGTTATTTTTTCTCCGAGATTTTAGCACAAATAACAATTTTGAATCAGCTTGTACCAGTTTTCAGAGGCGAGAGCAAATTTGTCCGTAGCCAGGCGCTCCGCTTTGCTACTTCGCACATCGAATCTGAAATACCGCATGATTTTACGGAAACGATTAAATGTCATTGTCTCTTTGAACACAGGTGGTCTTCAATTTTTCTCCCACAAATCATCTGCACGAAGTTTTGAATGACCTAGTGCCTCACAAGCATCCAGTTCCATCATAGTAACATGCCAATTGCTAACATCTCCAAGCTAGCGTCGTGCTTCAGCAACTGTACATGCTTGAATGTGTTTCACCATTGCTTCATTCACCATCAAATACCAGACCGAAGAAAGATTTGTCCCAATGTTGAAACGAGCAAAAGGCGTTTGTCCACTAGCAATTTTCAAAATATTACGAACTGGCGTGCGATCTGTAATGCAAGTGGGGCTGCTATGGTTGATCGGTATCCAAAAAGTACCGCTTGATTACATGAACTTATCATTACTTCTGCCAGCAGAAAGATTTGGAAGGTTATTGCCTCGTCCTTGCACCGTCCTTGCCTCGTCCACGTGAACGTCCCGATCTGCGAATAAATAGTGAAATCACATTGCCAGAAATTTCCATGGCATCACTGTCACTGCTTTCAGAAGATGACACATTCTTTAAGTTCACATTATAAACACGAAAATCCTCATCGATGCTGTCGTCACCACTGATATCTGAATCTAACTGCTCTAGAAGGACAAAGTACTCCTGTGTACTCAATCCTCTCTGCATTGCTCATACGGGACACATATTGCTTACACTCTGGACAGAAGCAAAAACTTTGAGAACACTGCTGTGGAAAGTGGCGTCTTGTTCTGTTCTCGACAGTAGCTCCAGCAGGACTATTTTTCTTACAACAGTTCTGTAGCAGGACAGCGACGATAGGATGCGTGCGCATTTCAGAGAAGAATCAGAGTACTTAGAGCGACATTGCTAACTGAAGGTGCGCGCACAAAGTAGAGAAGACTAGTCCCCACCGCATCGCTATAAGGAAAGAGCATGCTTATAAGCAAACAGCTCCATGAACCAACCTACCACTACATTTTTGTCATACCCATCATTGCAGGAATCATCATGGCGACGTAGGCCAATAATATCATAGACCAATCAAATCTCCCCCATTGCATGTGTACAGTAGGAGTCATAACGAGCGAACAGGTTTTTCTTGCTAACCAACAGTAATTTAACCAACAGAGACGGCTGCTGCCCTTTCCTTATGTGTCATCAAAACAAAAGCAAACTGGAGTTTCCTTTCCCTTCATAGTCATCGCGATAAGAGGTGCGTGTTTCCCCATGCGCAGAGCACAAAAATGAAATAGCCGAAATTCGAAAACAGACATTCACTTGAAAATCGGTCATTTTTCTTATGGAGGTTAAAATGACCCCTGTTGGCTGTTTTAGGTATTTCTATGGTTATTTATTTTAATAATTAATATAGAAAAATCAAAAATTGTCAGAGTACGCTTAGAGGCTTTTAATAAAATATTTATCACTTGAGTTGATCTGGCTCTTCAAATAAATTTTTATTCAAGCCTACGGAACCTGATCATTTTGGGATTTGTGAGTTTATTGTTCAAGTTTTTGTGATTTAACCCCTTCAGGAAGAACAAGAGTTTAAGGTGCGCGAAATCTATGAAATTGAACAGAATGTTTTATTACAGAAATGTTTGCTTTACCCAATGTCAAATTTTCTGCTAATAAATAAGGTAAAATTTTCAGTATGGAAAAACTGCTGACAACGAATTAAAATAATTGTAAAAGACGTTCGTTGCGAAGGGGTGTATTCGTTGTTAGGGGTTAAACGAAAAATTATCTTCTACACCAGTCATCCTGGAAATCACGGCAATATTAATTTAAAGTTAAAATTATGTTATTTAATGTAAAAAAATAAAATAAAAATAAAACATTTTTTATTGATTCTAACTGATTTCAGTATTTCTCTATTTACCGAGTTTTTTTTTTTTTTTTTTTTTTTTTTTTTTTTTTTTTTACAGTTTCGGAAATCTCGGAATCACAAAGATTAAGCTGACATAATCCAGACATTTTCGGAAAAACGATTATTCGGATAACGAATATTCTGAGAATTTATGTTGATACTTTTTACCCATTTAATAAAATATTCAATCCATTTTATTTTTTCAAGTTAATTTTGACAGCGTATAAGTGTTTGCAAATGAAACAATATATATAAAAAAAAAATATTTTTTTTTTCCAGTTTCCATGTTCTATTTAATCACTTTCATAATTAACAGATTACTTTTTTGCATGTCAGCAGGTGATCTGAAATAAAAACTTTTTTATGTATTTCAAAGTACATTTATTTCTAGAATTTAATTAAATTGTTCTTAGAATAGGGGATTGCGTGATGAAAGTTCAATTAAGAATGAAGGATATTTTTCATAAAATTAAAGATGTTAGACATGAAACTTCCATCTTTCTTCTTCATCGGAATACACGCAACGATATTTTTAATTTTTGTTCGAGTATGGAAATTTCAAGTTAAAAAAACAAACCACTTTCAAATTTTTACGGCAAATAGCTTAAAAAAGTTTATTAAATTTATACTTTTTTTTAAAGGAATAATAATATATAAAGCATTAATGTTAAATTAATGCAAATTAAATAATTGTTTTTTTTTTTTATTGTTTAAAGTGTTATTTTATAACAAATTAAATTATCCAAATAATGTTTTTTACGTATTTTTTTTTTTATATATACAAACATTTTAATATTATCGTTTTGAAAATGTAAAAATGGTAAAAGTTAGAAGTAATTAATATATTTAAAATAATTGTTTATCCATAATCTAAACAAATTTTCATATTGAGAAAATTGCATGTAATTGAAAACGCTTTAAAGAAAATGAAATCAGGACACCCAAAATATTGATATAAATACGTTTCCATCTTACGAAAATATGAAAATAAGTTCATTGTACAAAAAAATACTGAATAAAAAATAAACATAAATATTTACAAGTGTATATAGCTAAAACTAAACCCTGGAACCCAAGGAGCATATGTTCCGGTCAGATTGTCAGCCTAATGCGGTACCCTCAGTGTTTAGTTCCCAAGTAAGCTTGATACTCATTTTATGGACTACGAAGTTATGTATTGGTGAGTAAACCCTGCCAGTCCGTAACCGAGCTGCATATATGCAGTGTGGTCGAGCGACGCGCTGACCACTGATCTGCTGCACATGTATAAACAAATTCTTATTGCGAAATTTCTTATAAGCATATGTAAATTCTGTTTATATTATGTATCTCTCAATATATTTTTAATTACTGATAGATTTATTTGTCTTTATTTTTAAATTGGCTAGTTATTTTTGTCATATGTACTAGATTGTTGAAAAGTTTAGATTGTTTTCCCTATTTTATATAATAGTTTTCAAAGAAATAAATACTGTCAAAAAAAATTTTTAACACATGTGACATTTCTGTTTTAAAATCTAGAGAAACATCTGAAAATTTATTGAAATATGATCTATATATATATTTTATTAATTATAATATAATTTTTTATTTATTTATCTATTAGTACCTGCATTCAAAAGTTTGTATTAATTAATTTATTTTATAATGTTTATGAAAACTTCTTACTTTACGTTTTAGAATTTTTTTACAAACATCAACAAAATTAATGTTTTAAAATAACTTTTTTAAAGTAAAAAATTACGAAATGAAAAGATTTCTTTAACGATATTGGTTTAAAGAAAAATTCTTCAAAATAGGATTGTTTCACATTGTAGCTTTCGTGATAAAAATAAACATGTGGGATTCAAAATGGTACCCATCTGTAAATTAATATTCTTAGCAGTATGTGTATCGTTATGTTATATATATATTTAACTATATGAACAAAATATGAAAAACTATTCCTTTGAGTCACCGGACTGTCAGGATGACCAAATGTGGGATTGGAAATAATACCCATCTATCAATTAATATTCTTAACAGAATAAGATTGTAGACTTAAGAGTTCGATAAATAGACACAAAATATCATATGGAATGAAAAAGTATAACAATCACAAGAAATCGCAATATAATTATGAGGCTCGTGAAATGTAAAGTAAAAAACAAAAAAAGCGAGAGAAAATAGCTGCTTCATAGCTTGTACTTCAGTATGAAGGTTTATAATCCGATATATGTAAAATAAAGGATTAAAACTAGAATTCAAGTTAAATTCTTGTTTACGTTCACACCGATATTATAGTATTGATGGGTATGAAATATTGTGATCTCATCATCAAATTGTTTGGTTGAGTAAATAATAAAGTTAGTTTAAAGTTAAATTGTAGAAATATAGTCATTTGTAGTTATATTTGAAGTGAATATTTGAGTAATTGTAAGATTATAAATAAAAATCCTACAAATATATATTTATAAATATATACCATTTTATCCGGTATTATAAACCGTTAATTTGAGTATAATAACAAATAATCTTGTTTTGGCTGTATGGCATTAGAGAAGTTTGGGTTAAAATAATAAAAGATAGAACGATTTTTTTTCCTTTAAAGAATGGAGACAGTAAACTCTTTCAAACATTGTTGTTTCATTCTCGTTTCCCGTATTGCTGATATCGCATTCTTTCCTGAACCTTTATTTATTTCTTCTTTTGTTGTTGTTTCTCCTCTGTTTTCTTCCAGAAGCTGGTCTCCAGATTAACTTCCACATTTGATGGCCTGAATGAAAGTGCACAAAAGAAATATTTCTGCAAGCTACATTCTATTTTCTTGAATATACTAAAGACATTGTAACGTAAATAATTCTATAAAATTGTATTTTAAGTTAAGGGCAAGAAAGCAAAGTATTGTTGACAGATTAGGTGATATAGATTTTTAAGTTCTCTTTTGGAATGATAAGTGTAAATTTGGGCATATGTGGAAGTCGCAATAGAGAAATCAATTTAGTTTTATTAACTTCCATTTACGTTTTCTTTGGTAATGGAGTACTAATGGTATATATTATTTCTGTTGTCAACATCCCTTTACAAATAAAATAATAATTTGAAAATACAAATCACAGAACAATGATCGAGATACATGAAACGATTTTGAATAGGCTGCTGACATAGTACACTTACTATCCTTTAAAAAATGTTTTTTGGTTAAAAAATTCTGTTAATTAAAAATTAAATCAGTATTGTTTTCATAAATGAAATGAAAGGTTTTCCTCAAATTAGTGTTTCCACAAAAATAAAATACTGCATTATCGGATGACGTCATCCTCTAATGCAATTAAAAAACGATTGTGAATTTATGTCTTGCACGTACTTTTTGAAAAATATATCAAGCTTTTAATCGCGTTTTTATTTAATTTTTACGCGTGCGTCAATTATTGTTTATTTGTTTTCTTTGTTTAATCATGGCTGTGTATATGCATATTGTATCGGAGAACCAGTATATTAAGTAATTTAAAGATATCTTCCAATTGATAAAGATTTCATTAGGATTTACAAAAATTGTAAGTATTTATTTTTAAATATTTCATTAAGCTGTTAATACGCCAGCGAAGTCTGACGTCACTTAAATGGCTGACAAACCACCAAGTTTGGACATCTTATGTTTAAGTTCCCATTGGCTTGCAAAAAAATTGGCGTACCAAGTATTGATTTATGTATTTAAGAGAATCCTGGAACAGGTGTGCAAAATCTGAGGAAATGTTTTCATATCAATTTACTAAACGTCTGATTCAGTGTTTCCACTTTTTATAATTCTTTTTTTTTTCAGTATGGGTGTCTTGGCAACCTAGAGAAATGACCTTGGCGAGAGAAGAAAATTTGGCAACAAATTTTCTTGCAATCTATTCCCATTTTCGTATACATAAGCAATCATCATTTATGATTTATGTTGTCAAAAACCCTTTTTCTATGCACATACAAAACATATAACGATGAATGAGGTATCATTCGAAAAGTTTTTGAACAAGTTTTTGACATAATTCATACACATTTCGTTAAAACGCGTTGTTTGATTTAAAAAATCAGTTAATTAAAAATTAGTGCTAAAATGTAAAAAGGAAATAATCTCAAAGATTGCAGTGCGAAAGCTTCGCATGGCTCCTTCTGGTTCTTCTTACTTTTTAAATGCACAATTTCTATCTATTTCTTTTCTTCAATGGGAATGTCACTTTGATTCGCAATATTTAAAGTTTACAAAAGGAACATTTTTAATTAAAATTTAAAATAATGAGCTTGCGTGTTTAAAAAAAATATTATATTTAAGTATTTAAAAATTTCAGTTACATTTATTCCACATTTACATGCGTTGTACTGCTTTTAAATATTGAGTATAAAGTATGGTTGTATTTAGGAAGTTATATATGACGATAGCTTACAATTATATTAAACTGTAAACTCACGAACGACTTACCCTTAGTTAGATAATTCGAAGTGGGTATATATATATATATATATATATATATATATATATATATATATATATATATATATATATATATATATATATATATATATATATATATATATTCATATTTATATTATATATAGCAATTATTATTATTATTCGAAATTTTTTTAATTCAGAATTTTTTTTAAATCTAACCGTTTACATTAAAATTTTAATTATTAAATATCGAAAACTATATATATATATATATATATATATATATATATATATATATATTGAAAAAAGCGTTGAGAATACAATGAGAGAGAAAATGATTTTTACTTAAAACAGGATATTAATAAGTATCGCAAAATGGGGGTGAATAGCATAGATGTGCCGCACAGAAACAGAACTTCATGAAACGATAAAAACAACAGTCTTAAAGATTAAAAATATATTTTAAAGATTATTTTTGTCAGTTTGCTAACATGTTAAAATTATAAGTATCACATTACCATCGTCATGATGCCACACCACAATTTTACAATTTATTCTCATTTACAAAATGATCAACAACATTTACAGAAATCACACACATTTGACCAGTCCATGACGCATTCTGTAATTATTGAAGTAAATTATTGTTAATATAAATTTAAACAGAGTATGCTGCGATTATAATGTATTTCTAACTTTCTTACCCCAAGGTTGAGAAAATTTTCCAAATAATTACCGTTTGCAATATAAATATACCAGAAATTTTAATGTTTCACAATAGTTGCAGAAAGGTTAGAAATTTGAAAAACGCTTCGGGCTCTGGTTCAGAATGTTTAATGATTTATTATATACAGTGTGGTTCTGCACTCCTGGTCAAAACTTTAAGGGGTGATAAAACACACCTAGACAATTTCAAATTACAAGACAATGCACAGTCTTTACTTAAAAAGTGAAGTGCAAAACGGTGCATAGTTATGCGGTTCATCCATAGTTATGCGGTTGTGAGTGCTCTAAAAGTTCTAATTGTGTAGTAAAGTGGGTTCTCTCTACAATCAGAAAGCCTTCTGTAGCGCTTTACTGCCTGAGTTATGTGGTGTTTTAAGCTTGTCTAGGCGTGTTCACCCATCCCTTAAACTTCTGCTCAGGAGTTCCGAATATAGGTCCCCTGGGACAAAGTTTAAGGGTTAATAAAAAGGAAAAGTTTATAGGTCTATATAAAGTCATTCCATATTAGTTCTTCCATTTTCATTAAATGTTGTAAATAATGCTTTCTTGCTGATGTTATAAAATTGAAATTTATCGGTTGCATAGAAATAGAATATGTATGAATTTGTCTTCACAAAAGTTGACTATTAAACAGAAAGGAGAAAACTCGACCTGTAAAAATAAAAATCACAAAATATAAAATCACAACATTTGATTGTACGTGTAATTTATATTCCATATTTTAAATGTTTCCTCTTTTGTGAATATTTAGCTAAGATGTTTTTTTATTTAAAAAATAATTAATACAGGTTTTTTTGTTTTATTTATAAAGTCGATACTAATTTTCTTTTACGATATGCTAAATAATGCAAAAATGAAGAAGTATAAATGCATGAATTTTCTTATGAGAGAAAAAGTTAGTGATATATTCAAATTTCAATTGTGAAAAAATATTTTATCCACTTGCATGAAATATAGTTTAAAAAATAATCCTTGATAGATTTTTCGACATTTTTCGTTTTAATTTTTGTTTAAAAAAATAGAATTTGAAGCTTCTTAAAATTTCTAAACATAATGCAACGCATTGGATTTTCCAGATGAATTGTAAAAATCTTTATTCACTAACTAAAACTAACTAAAATCTTAGATTGTCTGAACTATCAATAGTCACTTCTACTACAAATTAAAGCAAATATTGAAAACCAAAAATTTTACGTATTAACTGATTTTACAATGTGTTACATTCTGTTTCACTTAACGGAAATCAATAATTAAGTTATGTTCAGAACTTATTCAAGAAATCAATAGTGTTAGTAGTAACTTTATATAAGTATTCGTGATTTAGATAAATACACATAGATAATATATTCTACATGGATAACAGATAAGAAAAAATTCTGTGATAAATGGTTTGAAAAAAATCTGTTTATTTTTTATTTTATTTTTTTTCTTCAAAAGAAAAAAAAATCTAACTTAATTTCAGTAACACGGTAAAATATATATATATCAACTCATTGTTTTCCAAACGACTTTTTATCAGTTTTTTAATATGTTTATATATATATATATATATATATATATATATATATATGTGTGTGTTACCGTGAAAGACCAAAATTGGAGAATGTCGACTTTCACCGGTGAATGTCAACAAACACCAAATACGTCGGTGAAATATCGAACATTTCATTACATTTTTGTACATTCGGACCCTTACCGGTGAATGTCGACAATCACAGATATGATCTGGTAGAGGTCGAAAAGAGAGGAGCTTGAATCTCTTTCTCCCTTGCGGTAGCTAGCCTGAAGGTGTGACGTCACGATCCGTACATTCAGGCCCGGAGAGAAGTGTTACTGATCAGCGCGCGCAGCGCAATCATCGAGAAGGCCCTGAGCCGACAATGAGACGACTGGCTGTTTCCAGCCAAATCCTTTGTTTTGGCGGAGTCAGTCTTATGCAAGGTTTGATGGTTAGAGCAACATTATCTTAATTTTTTTCCGATACTCTAATTTATACAGAATGGATACTGCAGTGAATCGTGATCTTTTTCTTGAAAAGTTGAATGCATTAATTGCGGGTAAACGAGAAGACAATTGTTTTTATTTTTCTCAAGAAAAGTACTCTAAAATACTTTCTGAAGTGGTTTCTGCTAAAACTAAGTGCAATACACCTTTGAATTTCAGACGATTAAAACGTTTTGACGTTTTAAAAATTAGTGATGAAGAGAAGTTAATTGTACCATTAAAACCAGGAGAAACGAATACCAGTATTACGTTACCAATGAGGAATTGTTCAGTATACTATATGAAACTCACACCAGAATAGCCCACGGAGAAAGAACACGTATGCTTAAAGAGTTGCAAAATAAATACAAAAATATTATATATGAAGTTGTAATGTTGTATTTAAATTTATGCAAACAGTGTCAAATGAAACACAGTGCACCTAAGAAAGGTATTGTTGTGAAACCAATGACCAGTTCTGAGTTAAACTCAAGATGTCAAGTTGATCTGTTGGATCTGCAGTCAAACACAGATGGCGAATATAAGTTCATAATGGTGTATCAAGATCATTTAACTAAGTTTGTGCAGCTACGACCTTTAAAAACTAAGAAGGCGGAAGAATAGCGTATCACGTTTTTCCAATATTTTTAACATTTGGTGCTCCAGCAATATTGCAATCAGGTAATGGTAGAGAATTCAGTAATTAAGTCATATCCGAAATATGCGCTATGTAGAAAGATGTTAAGATAGTTCATGGAAAGCCTCGTCTCAGTCAAACACAAGGCTCAGTTGAAAGGGCCAATCAGGATATATAGAATATGCTAAAAGAATGGATGAACGATAACGATACAATTAAATGGTCAGAAGGTTTACCCTATTTCAATTTGCCAAGAACACTACATACCACGAAGGAATACGCCAAAGTCCTTATGAAGCCATGTTTGGCATTAAAGTGAAAAGAGGCATATCATCGTCTTTTTTGCCTAGCGAACAAATAGCAAATATCGAAACCTAAGAACAACTTGAAGAAATTACCAATACTTTTGAAACCCAAGAACAGCAAGAAGAAACTGGTAATACTTCTGAAAAAAAAATTGAGCGGTTGTCATACCGAAAACCATATTCCAAAGAAAAATATTGAAGAGGGCTTGCTATCTACCACGTCTTCACATCAAGTTCTGACTGAAAAACACGAGTTAATTTCTATAAAAAGAGCGGCCGCGAAAGAGAATCTTCTACTGCAAGCAACAAAAATGTTACGAACCTCACAAAAACCATTTCCTCCTGCTCAAATCGGTGATACTATACGAATACAAGTCCCTGATGTCGACCGTGGTCGTACAGATAACCGAATTGTGTTAGCGGTTGTTGTTGTAATAGAAGACTCCGACTTCTATAAACTTGCAAATGAAAATGGTACCCCCAAGCAGCTTTACACACGTAATCAGTTCGTAATTTGTAAAGAAAAGTTACATTCCATAGATGAGATTTATTTTAAAGAAATTTTGCTGAGAGAAGCAGCTGCAGCTAATTCGAGAAGCGGTGGGCAAGGCTATACACGCTGTGATTGCAAAAGGAAGTATTCCACAAATAAATGCAGTTGTAAAAGCAAGGGCCTCTTGTGCAATTCAAAGTGTCATAATAGTTTAAGTTGTTGCAATAAATAAGATTTGAATCACATTATTTAGTAAGTTTTTGATTACTATTATTTTATTTTCTCATTTAGAACGTACTGTACAATTAAGTAAGTTTTTAACTTCTATTATTTTCCTTTCTGATTTTGAATGTACTGTATAATTAAGTAAGTTTTTAACTCTATTATTTTACTTTCTCATTTTGAATGTAGTGTGTGTTTTAAGTTCTTAGTCATTCCTCTCAGAAAGAGAGGCGAAAAATTTATCGCGACTGAATTACGGAGAAAAAAATATAAATCTCGGACATGTTCAACATTCACCATTAGTGCATGGTGAATGTCGACATTTACCGGTGTAAGTCAGAAATAAGGGTATTTAGCAAATATTTCGGACATACACCAAGCGACTATGTATGTGTTGACATTCACCGGTGAAAGTCGACATTCTCCAGATTTCGGTGTTTCACCGTAACATATATATATAATATTAAATTATATATAGGACGTTATCAGTGTGATCAGGCCCTGAATCCTTTTTTTAATGCAGCATTGGTTGAGAAGACAGAATGTTGAAATCGCCAAAGTAAATGGCTGATATATACTCTTAGTGTAAGCAATAGTAGAAATATTTATTGTATTTGCAGTCGTATAATTGAGCTGAGTAGTGGTAAACAGTTCTAAAGATGTTTCTCCAAGACATTTAGAAGACTGGATTTGAGATCAATAGTTTATTCCATCCAAAATATATTAATGCACAACACCGCGTAAACACAACTTCAATATAAATTTGAGATCCGATTAGATATATTAAAATTAATTGAAGAAAATCTATAGACGAATAAAGTGAACTTCTTCATTGACCAGATTTATTTGAAAATCAAAACAGCGTAAAATACTGTCTTCCAGGCCAGTGTATGTGGTATAAATATCAAAAAGATTTAGCCCAAAGTTACAAGGGGCGTTCTGCAAAGCTAACGAAATCTGTGTTAGGAGATAAAAAGGGGTAGTAAGGGTGAGGCTTGCTCGCCAATGGTTGAAAAAGTGAGCCATGAGGGAGGTGCCATTGACGTCATGCCGTAACTCTTTCCTTTAGAGCGGAAATTTAAAAAGGTGAAAAAGTGTAGGCGGGAGTTGAAATGAATCATGGGATATCGAATGATAATTTTAATAAAAATAAAAATTGTATTACAAAATAATACAAATAAATAAAAGTTCAATGTCTCAAAATATGAAGAAATGAAACATGTGTTTTTAGAAGAAGTATTGCATTTAATAGAATAAGGTTAGTAGAAAAATAATTAAAAGAATATGTTGATTAAAAATATAAAATTTAAATTTAAATGATATTTAAGATATTATTAAAAGACAGGGAAAAAGGTAGAATGGTAAGAATTTGGAATAAATTAATTAAGTTACAATGACGATTTTTTTTATTACATTTATATATATATATACAATCGTCATGATGAAATAAAAATTCAATTATTTGCAACATAATGGTGTGAAAAAAATGCATGTCCTGAACACTTTAGCTTCTTTCTGCGTAAAAATATATCCCCTGCCCCCATGCACAGTATGGTCATAATGAGGCATAGTGCCAAATAAACAAGAAGATTAAAAAAAAGAAACATTTGGGAAACTTAACATCAAAATATTTTTGTGTAGGCCACAATCCAAATATTGTGTAACTCGATTCGCAATTGAAATTCATGTTCCTATTTTTAGCATTAATGTAGTAATTTTTAATGAAATATGAAGTTGATTGAATTTGAATTGTGTGAAAAATAAGAACATTCTGAGAAATGGTTGAATAGTCTATTGATTAATGCTGAATTAGACTCTCCAAATTTAAGAAATTCATTCACAGTTCATACGATGCCATGTACCGACATTTTGTACCTTAAAATTTTATATCACTGCATTTCTTGCGAAATAAGGTAATAATGTTAAAAATTGTTTTAAAATATCTTTACTTCAGTTAAAATGATACTGATAGTTGTGTTTTGATTGGTTTGCGACACTATGTATTTTTGTGTGTAAACGCAGATTGCAACCCTTGAAATCCACGTTTACATACTCTTTCTCCAGAGTTGATAGTTCACATCAAAGCAAACAATTTTTATAATCATAGATTGCACATATGGTAATCTACGAATACAAAAATTGTTTGTTTAATATGCACCACCACTCCTTAAATTTTGCAAAGTTTTTTAGCTCCCTGTATATAGATGAATTGAAATTTTACCAAGTCATTAAAATGAGATTTTAGAAAATACCACACGATAGACAAAAAAATATGAAAGCTGTTTTCTAAGAATGTGTATAATAACCTTAAAAACATTAAACGCAATACATGACAGAAAGAAAATACTGCCTTGATCCAAAATAATATGTTTAATGTACTTTTGAATTTTATAATTAAATTTCGGGATTGCACATGCGAGCGAAGAGACATACGCATGCACTTATAGCAGACTATTAACGATAACTGAAGACGTTATCGAAAAATGTTCACTTATGTTGCAAATAATTACAAGTTTTAGTTTTTTCAATTAATATTTTAGTAAAATTAAAATAAATTGAAATAAAAAAAAATAATAAATTATTATTAAATGCTATTTTGCTAAATTTGTTATTATTAAGCGTGCAACAACAAAGAAAAATATTTAAATATTATTTTTATTATGCACAGTGAACACAAAATCTTGACATGTATATAAATATTTATCGTGCGAAAACGATTATAATTAGACATATTATTTTTTGGATACATTGTAATTACTGTTATAAATTTTCTAAAAATACCAGACACTTCATCAAATTTCAACGTGTGCCCGGTAGCTCGAAAAATGTCAACACAGTATTCTAGTTCTCTCGAAATGATCGATAACGTGTCTTCTGTAACAATACTCAGAGCATTTTTACTTTCTTCTGTCTTTAAAAGTAAAAAGTATTAGATTCATGAAAATTTTCGACTTCCGGTTTTTGTTGTGGCTTATCCTCCAACTGTCTGACGAAGTCAGACAAGATCCAATATACCGTTAATCCTTAGAAAATCCAGAACCAGAAAGGGGGAGCATATAAGTCCTCTCTGGAAAGACCTAAGCAGTCTAGGATGTGTTGAGCAGAGGCCTGTTGAGCTTGGCATTTAGTGCAGATTTTAAATATATTTCTGCCCTCAAAGAACGAGAGACTTTTTGTGTATCCACTTGCCAATCTTGAAATCGCCGTTCGAGAGGCTCTGTCACAGTTGATAGCGAACGAAGAGCCCAGCTCTTTGCCCGCGTACCAGTGGTGGCTGGGAGGGATCTTCAACTCCTTTAAAATTTCAGATATAACTCTAGATTGATTCTCTGAGTAGGTAAAGGCTGAAGAGGAAGATATAGATTGACAACAACCCTCCTTGGCCAATCGATCAGCTTGCTCATTGCCATAAATGTCTACATAGGATGGAATCCACTGAAAATTAATATCATGGAAGGGTATGTGCCAGACGAAAAAGAACACCACCACGAGCCAAGACAGACCTCTATCTTTATGGTGCTCAGATCCCTTAGATCAACAGAAGCTGCACTTCGCCTCCTCCTTATGACTCCGTTAATGACTCCTTCCGGTTTGTGACGGATTTATGCGTTTTAGAAGTTCCTGAACACGATTTGACTGTTTTTAGAAAATGTATGTCTGTATGTCTGTCTGTCTGTCTGTCTGTCTGTAAGTCTGTCCGCCTGTCTGCCTGTTTGTGACAAAAAATTGTAGGCGTTCTATCTCAAGAGCTAATACACGTAATTAAAAAAAAATTAATTCAGCTGAACCTTGATATAAATTGGTGTTCTTTAGTTTTTGATTTAAATGGTCCAACAGGTTTCGTTGCTGTGCTACATTTTTCCCGATTTTCACGATAGTTATATCTCAAGAACTAGTGCCTATAATTTCATCAAACTTCAGATTATATTAGACCTTGACATAAATAGATGCGGGTTACGTTTTGGTGCACATAGCTCAACAAGTGACGCTGTTATGCTACTTTTTTCATTATATTCACAATAGCTATATCTCAAGAACGAATGCACAGATTTTGATCAAACTTCAGATTCAGTTAGAACATGATATAAATTGGTGCTGATTTGTTTTTAGTGTATGTGAAACCTGTATGAGATAAAGAAAGTTTTTGATTGACACATCTGTTAGTTTCTTCTATACTTCAGTTCTTTAACGTCATAAACCGGTGTAGTAGATAGCACTCCTATAATAGAGGCTGATGCATGCTCCCAAATTTGGCACCCGGATTGAAGCCCAGTCCAAAATCCAAGCTAATCAGAAAGTGTTCTATTATAGGAGTCTTAGGCAACTCCAGCACCGGCTGCGGTAGATTGATTCTGAACTGGGTACCAATAATAAGAAACAAAATGGATATGCGTCTGCTCCTATTATAGGAGTCTTGCATGTTGCATAGCCTCTGTATTTGATGTAGCCCAAAATAAGAAAAATCAAGAGGAGTAATGTCGGAAAAGCGTGGAGGCCAATGTAGTTGAAAATTTAGAAGTATTTGGTCTTTTAAAAACTTTAGAAACGTACTTAAAATAAATCTAAACAGCCATATGTCTAGTTATAATAGATTTCGTGCAATAAATATTTATAATCATGGAAAACTTTGTGTTCACACTGTATATATACATTATGAAGAAAACATTTGGGTTAGGGCATTATTGGTATTTGTAGTTTGTTACCGATATCATCAAAACAAAAAGCCTATTCCTAAAAAATACATCTTGAAGTTTTCTATTTAATGCCTTATTTTACAATAATGTCTTTAATACTACGTTTTCCAAATTTCTGGAAATGCTTAATATTATGAAATTATCTACCCAGCTATACGCAGTATTTCTTATGCATTTCTCAATGTCATGAGTTTCTTTAATATATTTCTTACATAACACAACATGATGTTTACCAGTATTTCTCAATACAGATGTTGCCAAATACAGGTGTACCACGAAATAATAAATCATGATCAACTGACCGATAAATCATGTGCAATAATATATATATATATATATATATATATATATATATTATTTCACATGATTTATCGGTTAATTACGCATGATTTATTATTTCGCGGTACACCTGTATTTGGCGACAACTGTATTAAGAAATACTAGTAAACATCTTTGGTGAACATTTACTTTCAGAATGTGAAAACATGAATAAGTAAGTGCTTTTTAACAAGGACGTTTTTCCCAAAAAATATTTTACTTGATTTATGCGCTGAATTATGCGACACGGAATTTCTTATGCAAATTTTTTATGAGATAAAATAATTTTTTAAAAATAGCACTAGATACCTTTTTGAAATAAAAACTAAAAGTACTTTATTCAAATTATAGTTTAGGTCTTTTAATTTTTATGTTCGTTGAAAATAATAAATTAAAATTTAAGGAATATTTCTTAAAAGTAGTTATACTATATTTTTAATGTTTTGTATAGAACAAAATGATTGGAATCATCAAATTTATTAAGAAAATATAGACAAAAATTACTTTTTAAATGACCGTTTATTTAAAGTATTTTTTGTTATTATTTCTGTGATACATTTCTTATTAATATAACTACAAAACAAAATGGAAAAATAACAACCGCTTAAAAGCTTATTATTAACTAAGAATGTTTTCTTAAGATAAAAAAAAACTTTTTAAAACCTGCACGCTTTATTATAATGATCTTTTATTCTGATAATAATGAGGATGCTTATTAAACTTTTATACAACAATAAAATCATCCTTATATATATTTTTTATTATTCAGTTTAAAAGAACATTCCATGAAAATTTTATTATTATTATTTATTTAATAGCCCTTTCATAAGTTATTTTATTTTTACAGTAGGCTTTTAAATCTAATTAACATAGTATTAGCTTTTTTATGCATATTGCATCGATTTCGAAAGTGAAAATGAAATAAAAAGTTTCACCAATTGAAAAAAAATATTAATATAACGTCATATTGGTAATAAAAAGGAAATTTTCATTTTTTTTTAAATAATACAAGGAGTATGAGTATTGCTATACAGAAATTGTAAATACAGAAAGGAGCTTAATATGACGTCATTATAGCATTAAAAAGAAAATTAATCTGACTTCTATCATTTTGAAGGTCTCTATACAACATGCTTAATTTTTAAATTCATTTTTTTTAATGGCGCATTTAGTCCACATGAGAGATATTATTATGACAAAGTGTTTTGAAAAGAATAAAGTGTTTGAAAGGGATATTAAACGAAACCATCTGTGCGATCTTCGATAACACTTACCCACTTGTTTTATAATCTTGCCAATAATTATTTCTTAAGAAGAAAGTATCTATCTCGAAGATTATTAGAAATCCAACGCAAATATTATCATCTTTAATAAAAAGCTATGTGTTGCTGACGACTGGGATTTTCGCTAATCGTTGCCACAGATTAATCTCAGAAAATGAAACATTTGAAGTTACTGAAAAAATTAATAGCTCGAAAAGTATTTGTCAGAAAATTGTTAGACAAACTGCTTTAGAAAGGTAAAAAATTGTATTTTTCTTAATATAAATTTCAAATCTAATGATTATGCCGTTTTTCCAATATTGAATTTAAAAAATTGCCAAATTTTACAATAGAGTATCATACCGAAATCTTCACGCATAAACGGATAATTATAACGGCATTGTGTCCTGACGTATATATAATGACTATAGGACGAGCCACAAATTATAGTAGCCTTATTATTCTGTTAAAATATAAAAGTGAATTATGTTGTCGCGAGTGCATGATTTTTATTTTATTCTCGACGAGTAGCATATTTTTGTCCACCTCAGTTAGGCATATGAATTTTCTTATATTTGAAGTATTGTAAATTGTAACTTCATTCAAATCCAATTTGAATCCAACGGAAGTGATTTTTCCCTATAGACACCATAATGTAAATCGCATATAGACACCATAATTTAACACAATTATTCTTTTTTTTATGCTGATCTATTCCATAATACAG
This sequence comes from Maratus michaelseni, assembly GCA_963931845.1. Lineage (NCBI taxonomy): Eukaryota > Metazoa > Arthropoda > Arachnida > Araneae > Salticidae > Maratus > Maratus michaelseni. Next base: position 193,557,333 of record OZ007593.1, on the reverse strand, counting down.
TCTACAGAGAATTGGCCAAATTTGTTCGTAACAGCCCAAATTTTGTCTGACACATTAAAAATTTAATAACGCAATAGCGTTCGTATGATTTTCAGAAATGCAGAAGGACAGTCCAAGTAAAAATCCATAGGGTTTTAAAATACGAGGTCAAATTCAAAGTCAATATTTCACATGATTAAAAGTGCGTTAAGAGAAATTAACCAGCGTAGCGGGCGTAGCTTGCTAGTTGGTTTAATAATAAACAAAAGTCTTCAATACATATAAAGATTAATGCATATAAAGATTTTTGTTTTAATTACGTCTTAATTTGACTGCAATTCAGTTTCACCGACGCGCCGTCATAAAATGTGTTGAATTTATTGTCCGACATCTCTTTTAATAAAAATTAAATCACGAGACATTTTTGAAGATACCTTCAAATATTTTTTCAGCATATTAATTTCTGTTTAGCAGACAAGATTTTGAATGGTACGGTACCCAAAGTACAGTTTGGTATATTTTCATACGTTATGCAAACTTTCAACCTGATATAATTCTGAAAATGTAGATATCAAATCTTAAGCAAGCGTATTTCCGCATACTTCTCGTGCTTTGGTGTTATTTGCAAACTCAACCCGCCAAGAATAATGGCGTCATAATAAACAGTTTAATTTTTAATCGGTTACCTTATTACAGTCCTGCTAATTACAAATATGAAACTATCTTTTCTGAGTGAAAACACGTAAAATCTTTATTCGTGAAAAACTTCGCTGATTGTGAACTGTATTCCAGAACGGTTACTCAAATTATCATTTTAATGAAAAATCTAATTTATCCTTATTTCAGTATTAGAGCCAGTGTATTATGATTTTTTTTTTGTTTCAGCTCAATAATTTAGATACAGATTAACAATTTTGAAGAAGAAAAAATAAGATTTTCATCTTTGTAGCATCTTCAAAACAAATACGAATTTTATAAAAAAAAAAAAAAAAAAAAAAAAAACTCGTGTTGACGATTAAAAGGACGTTATAACAAATTTTGACGACAAAATACAATTAAAAAGAAAACTGTTTATGTTATCATTTATTTAATTTTTAATTATAATGTTGCGTTCATCGCTGCTTCCATGTTATAATTAATTGTAATCGTTTTGATTTGAGCCTCGCTCAGACACGATAGTTTCTGTTTTTGTTAGCGAACGACTTCGTTAGAATTCTTAGAGCTTCAATCTGAATGACATATTTATTATTGTTTTCATATTTATAATTGATTTGCAGGTGTAAAGATAATATGTGTATTGTATTGTATACGAATATTATGTGTATTTGTGTTGCTTTCGGATATATGTTTGTGTCATAGATATGATTTTTTGATTATTGAATGAGTAGAAAATAAATTTTTCAGAAAATGTTTTTAAGTAAATTTATCACCGAACAACAACTAGAAGATAAGTCACCCTAATTGCAAACCTATTCTATAGTATTGATAATATAATCTAAAAATAATGAATATTGATGTTAAACTATCAGTATATTAATATTGAACGTAAAAATTTACACCAAGTTTAGGATTCAATAGACAAAATGAATAAAACTGCGTCATTTTTTAATGAGAAAAAGCCGCCCTCAAACAAATCTCTGAGCAAAGGCTTATTGAGATCTATAAACGGTTTAAAAAACTAAGTAATGCATATATATATTTTTTGAAATCAATGATAAATATTTGAAATTTAATCAGGAATGAGAAACTCTTTATTTTAAAATTTTTCATATTTTCATAAGATAAAAAATGATATTCAACCGTTTCTGAATAAAGTATTTATATAACCTGACATATACTGTTAATATATTTTTTCCGACAGCGGAAAAAATTATTTCAAATTAATCAAAATATTCAGTGCTAAGTCATAAGGATATATGTGGAGTTAAATAAAATTTACAGAAAACGTAAATATTATGCCTACTTGAGAAGAACTGCGAGTTGTTTCTCAATTCTATCACTTTCAAAAATTATTCTCCTGTAGGGAAAAGTACTATATTTGCATAGCTTTCAAATATCAAACAAAATAAATCCAGTACGTGCATTCATTTACAAGAAGAAATATGAATGCAAAGCTTTGTTGGGCTAGAAAAGAAAATACATAAAATTTTTAAATCATTTCTTTTCTTCTATTTTCAATGAATTTTTTGAGAGTAAGCTGAATCTAAAAACGTTTTTCTCACATAGAAAAATAATCGGAAGAATCTAATTTAGGAGTCACATGAGGAAAAAAAAAACATTTCAGCAATTGTTTTTCTGTCTTCTTTATTACGGACTAACTGTATATCGTAAAATAGTTCCACTGACATTTGTTTTACCAGTACTACCAATTAAGTAATGTGTTCTCTTCTAGTATTTCTCTTACAACAAGAAAGAAATGTTTCAAACATAGAATATGAAATATTTTCGAATGCTTCCAGTTTCGAACGCATCTTCTATGATAAAAGAAGAACTGTAAATTAGTCGAATTACTGACGAACGTACGATATGTTTTGTGTAGCGCATATTTATAAATAATAATGTACTAGACATAATCAGTAAGTGATTTTTTTAAGAGTAACACAATATTGAAAGAAAACAATGCGAAAACTCCAAGATGTCTCCTTTTTTTAGAACCCCCCCCCCACCCCCTAAAATTTACGAAAAATGTAAGGTGCTCCTGAAGTCAAAAATTCTTTAGGCACAATTATAATTTTCACTGAAACATTCAATGTTTTGCGAACGCAGATATGCTTCTGATTTGATCAAACCATCTTGAAACATTATCCCCAGTAATGTGTATTAACCTCGACATTTCTATTGCTATGAATCTTTTTTAAATTATATATGTTCAAAATAAGATATTGGTTCAAAACATGTTGCCATGTCTGTGGCCAAGATTCATTTTTGTACCAGAAAATACATTATATTTGAAAACATTTTTAAACTAATTTTATAAAAAAGAAAGTGCGTCTATATGGAATTAAGATAACTTATTTTTAAAATTTCAACTTTAAAGATTGTAATTTTTTTTAAATATATAACTCTTTAAATATGTTGGTAAATATGTTGGTCGTTAAATATATTGGTATGGTTGGCTTTAGAAATATTAATATTTTATAAATGACTAGTTATGCTTATAGTTAAAATTTAATTATGATCTGTTTTATTTCGCATACATTTATGGAAAAGATATGTAACACTAGTGCTGTGTTCAGCAAATTAAAACAAAATGTTGATATTAACATTTATATAATGAAATCATAAATTGGTGTAAATATATCATGATTTAAAAAATCCTTATAGAAACAATAATTTATAATAAAAATACTTTGCTGAAAAATTTCCAAACCATTTATTCAGCACACTTATGGATTTTAAATATAAACTGAAACCTTTGACTTTTACAAACATCCAGTGAAATCACATTTAGTAATTATAACTGAATTCTACAAACACATACATTAGAGATTAACCAAGGATATTACATGCAGAGATATAGACATGATGAACTCATAAATACTATATCAATTAGGGTGGTGCATAAAAAGTGAAGTTGTTATTTCCGAGTCGCTATACTGTGGGAAAGTTGCGATTGGTAAATACAATAAAAACAAAAAACAAATTATTCAAATCTGTCTTTATCTTCCGATCTCGCAAACCGCCTAAAAAAAAGTTAAGAATTTCCGATTTTTTCAGCATTTTGTAAAAAAATTTACGTATATACATTTTCTATCGCTATAGTGAAAAATATTTGCAGACTGTGCTGTATGATAATAATAATAATAATAAATTGCGTTTAGAGAATATCTTCCGATCACGCAAGCTCAATAAAAATCGGGAAAATTTCAATTTTGAGTGATTTTGATGTATTAAGAAAAGAATCAACTGAGGTCGGTTTGTTGTCTCAGGTTAAGATTTAAATGTAAATTGATATTATTGAGCTGAATTATTGAGCTGATTACTGAAAAAAGGGTTTCACTGGAATACTTAGATTTGGTAGTGCTGTAGTGGTACACATATCAATACAGGATGGAAAGGGGGTACTATCAGACAGCTTGAAGTGCATCTTGGACGAGCTCTTCAGTGGATTGTTTGTTTATTCCATTTTTGTTGAATTACCTTTCCGCCATCTTTTTCAACATTTGAATGGTGAAACAACTGACTCAAGATCATTTAGTGGACCAACTGGGAAGAATCTTATTGGTTCAAAAAAGATCTCAGTGATAAATTTTCAATTAATTGATTGTGAAATTCAAAAGGTGGGCAGACAACTGTTGAGCAATGACCAAATATATATTTTTGACGTAAGTCAAGCAATTAAAAGTGGCAACTTTTCAAATGACTTATCAAAGAGTATCCTCGGCCAAATTCACATGCCAGATAGCTCACTTGCGCAAACACAGGCCTTCGACTTTAGGTGAACGTAAAAAACACACCGGATGCTTTAAGAACCATAGTAAAATTTATTTTAAAATGTTACATGCCAGTTTGTTTTGAAATAAAATGCAGTAACTACATTACCGATGGACCTATTCATCTGTACACAGCAATAGAAACATCTCGATACTTGCCTGGCGACCTGAAGAAAGTGGTATTCCCTGTAATCGAACGAAACTCGTTCTTTGCCCACCCGGAAAACCTACCGATGTCAATGGTTTTTGATAAGAAGAGGCACATAGAGAGCTAGGGCTAAGAAGATTGTTAAACGCCAGGTAGACTGTTTCAAAAGGTAAAGGCATAAAAAACGTTATCACCCCTACTTTAAACTTGGGACAGACTATACAGAATTAATTGATTGGAATGTAGCAAAATTATCATCTCCAACTCTTTTACGCAGAGTAACCAATGAAAAAATACATTCCTACGTTTAATCAGATGATATTCCAGACTGGGATGCAAAAAGATTTCCCTACCACACGCAGGATGTCAAGATGTGCGTCAAATTGGTAACGAAAGCATCGCTTAAGGTATGTGGGCCCCAATCAAGAGATGGATTCATCAGAACCACACTGAAATCAAGGTCCCTGATACCAATCTTTACCACCAAATCACAGTACAAAGTTGCGTCTTAAAGTCAGACTTAAACGGATTAAATAACAAATTATGTATTGGTTGGATGGAGGAAAGGTTGTGGGTGGGACTCGAAGTGCAGCGACCTCTCCGTGGTGAGTTCTTGGTCGTTTAAATATTATCAAATATCTAAACAAGAAAAGAGCTGTACGATTTATATGCAACTGTTAACATTGGAACGCAAACTGACCTCATGTAATTATTTTCTTAATTTATCAAAATCACTCAAAATTGAAATTTTCCCGATTTGTATTGAGCTTGCGAGATCGGAAGATATTCTCTTAAACGCAATTTTTTAAAATTATTATTATTAAACGCTACAATTTGAAAATATTTTTCACTATAGTGATAAAAAATATATAGACGTAAAACTTTTTTTATTCTGATAAAATCGAAAATTTTCATTTTTTTTTAATTTTTAGGTGATGTGCAGGATCGGGAGATAAAGTCCGATTTGAATTTTTTTTTTTTTTTTTTTTTTTTTCTTGTATTTACCAATCGCAACTTTCCGCACTATAGCGACTGGGAAATACCAATTTCACTTTTTTCGCACCACCCTAATATTCATATTATGACTTTAAAATATCATGATATAAAACGTAAAATGTATAATGAAATAGTCCTAAACATTGATTTACTCATTATAATCAATTACAAGTTTTTAAGACATTTCGTTCAAATAATTTAAGTAAAGCTTATTATGAAATATTTTAAGCAAAGAATTATTATGACTTTATTTGATTTATTATGCTTAATCTAGCGCAATTTTACAATGAGTTTTGAAAATAACTATCGCCATATTTTAATGCATACTTTCAGACATTGACGTAAAATAATTAAAAATAGTCACTCACTAAACGACAAGAAAATATTTCTTTCAGTCAATCACAAAGAAATAAAATTGCATATTAATCCAATAGCAGTTACTCTGGAAAATCTGTCGAGTTCTATTTATTTACAGTTTGGACACATTAAGTAATATAGCACACCCTTAAATAAAATTTTCTAGAATGAAATTTCTAAAATATATCTGAATTTAATGCATACTAACATTTTATTAGAATTACTTTTACAAAAGTTTTGAAGGGACGTTGTTAAATTTTTAAAATAAATTAAATTTAAATATATTGTGTGAAGTGTACATAATTAATACATAAATTATATATAAATTTATTGACACTTTGCTTTTTTTTATATTCATGTGAGTTACGTGCCTTTGTACAGCAATTTATAGCAAGGATTGCGAAAAATATCATAAGAATTAGACATAAGTACAGATAGATTTTTATTAATCTTAAGATTAAATAAATTTTGGATATTTTTCGCTCATTAAATGGTAGTATTGTATATTATAATTAATTGTTTGCCTTGAATGCATGTGGAGTAGAAAATCCTATTGATTCATTTATAATTCATAGTATGAGTAGAAAAAAATATTTGCATTAAATAAAAATATGAATATATTACCTTATAAGTAAATAAGTTTTATGAAGAATTAAAATCTAATGCATTGCGATTTTCTATCATTGTGCCATTTCTAAACTGTAAACAAGAGAAAAGTTTCTATCTATGGAAGTATAATATAACCATCAACGATAATATACAATAACATTTTCCGAGTTACTCATGATTCGGAAAATAGTTCTTCATCATTAGAAACATTCTTTAAAAAAAATACTTTTAATGATAATGTTAATGCTTTTAATTTATCATGTTTCATTGTAAAACATGTTTGATGAACATGATAATGTTTATTCGAGAATTGATAACATCCGAAAAATCTATATTGTGGGTTGAAAAAAAAAAGAATAATACACTATAATAACTAGTCGGAAAGTTCTCGGAAAACATGTGGCACCAAATATAATTTTATTGTTATAAATGCGTATTAATATCTTGAACATGTATTGGTTTCTGAGGTTTCTAAATATAAAGAACGCTTTTCGGAATTCAGTAGTAACTAGAAAGCGGTTAATGTATATTTTCGTTTTTGGTTATATTATATTTCCCTTGATTAACCACTTCGCGATGAGCGTCCTTTACGGAATTTTTAATCTTTTGCCACCGGTTTTTTTTCGCCTACTTGAATCTCAGAAATGCTGTCATTAAATAAGGCAAAGTTTACAATAAAAAGTTACTGGTGGGAATAATCGAGGATTCTGAGCACCTTATGCGTCACATATACGTGTCGCTCGTCTCCAAAGGGTTAAGAAACATCTGTCTTTTTTTTTACATGTTACAGAAAATATATTTGTATTCCCGCAAAAATAAAATCAGATGTTATATCCAATGAACTCATTTCAATGTATCAAATATCAAGAAAAGTTTATTAGCCCAATTCGACAACCCTTTTTAAAGAAAAAAGTAAGGTGGAACTACTACAGAAAAATAACCAGTGAATTTTTATCATGTTTTTTTAAGCGTAAACTGACAGAGTGAAAAATGCCCCAAGCCGGGAATCGAACCCGGCTCCTCAAATAGCCCTCTGAGGCTCTACCACTGAGCTACAAGGAACGATAACTCAACTTGGGCATCTCTCTCTCATATATATGTCGGATCGGCTGCAACCGCAACAGGAAATGGAAATGCCATCATGAGCAGGCAATTTTCTGCGGCAAACAGAGAGAGATATAACTATATGAGAGTGAGAGATACCGAAGTTGGGATAGAGCTCCTTGTAGCTCAGTGGTAGAGACTCAGAGCGCTATTCTGAGGACCCGGGATCGATTCCCGTCTTGGGACAATTTTCACTCTGTTGGTTTACGCTTAGAAAAAGCAGGATAAAAATTCAGTGGTTATTATTCAAGGATTATAGACCTAATTTAATGCTGAAATTGAATTAAAATAATACTACAGAATGATAGACCAACATTGATGAAATGATCAGACTATATGATCATCCGTCTCGTCAGTATAGGTTCTGAGGAACCCAAATACGTCACGCATCAGATGCGATTGGCTTAGGTCAGCGTGAAGCAGCCATGATTGAGACTACCGGCCAAGGAGGAACACCGTCAACTACGCCTCATTTCCCCTGCACACTATACCATACAGCGATGCCTGCTTGCTACAAACAGCTATATGAAGCTAGAAGAACGAACCATTATGGTTCGGGGACCACACTGACTACCTTTCAGTCTCCCAGTAGCCCTGAGTGACCATAACGCCCATAGGGACTCCGGGCCCAGAGCCCTTTCCCGAAGTTCGTATAAGTTTATTCTTTAAACATATATGAACTCCTAAATACTAAACACTAAATACTATATACTAAAAAAAACATGGAATAGACATCTACGACTGACGCACAAAAATTATCAATATGCTATTCATTATTTTTGGCGACGAGTTGAAAGTGAAAAAAATGCATGTTCCACAAGAGATCTAAATGTATCAGTGATGATGCTGCGAATGTGGAGCATAATCCTTTCTTTCATTTATTCCGTTAATCAAGTTGTCGTGTTTGATGGGTATAAAATTATCTCTTGGTACATTTTTGAAGCAGTTTTACTTTCACCATATAAATTCCCATTGATTGTCAATTATTTAAGCTAAATGCCAGTTCATTCTAACAATTAGTTTTCAAGTTACAGCATTTTGAAATCTTAAATTTAATTATAAACATCCTGCATATCATGAATGAAAGATGGAAACGAAATAAAAATGATTCATCTCACACATGCCATATTTATTTCTAAACTTAATACACTTCCGGGAGCTTTTATATTCTAAATGAAAATCTTTCCAAAACTCAATATTTCTAAGGCTTTAAAGCATAAAGAACTTTATTTCAGAAAGTATTGAGCAACGTTATTAGGTAATATCAATAATTTATTCAAACCATGAATACTCAGTACGGATTTCCCACCGAAATCTGGTCCTACTTAAATATTTAATATAAAATTTAAATTCTAGAAATATTTTGAAATTTCTATATGATTTACTTTATGTTTATTTTTTCTTTTGTACCTAATTTTTATCAAATATTATCGCTATGAGAAATTTTAAAGTTAGATTGCGAAATGAAGTTAAGTAAGTCAGTTTATCATTATGCATAAAACATTATTTGAAATTGCATTTTTCGTGTGTTCGTGTTTGTACCGTGTAACATTCACTTATATGATTTTTCAGGAACCGAAGAAAAATGTCTATAAACTCAGGCACGTTTAAACCATAGAACCTCTTGTTACACTAATTTAATTTCACTCATACATTTTTGTATCCATTAAATTAATAATTAATGAGAAAATGTTGGTAAATGAACTTTATAAAAAAAGTAATCGTTAGAGAAAAAAAATTATCAATATTGTGTTGCAATAAATATATTTTTTTTTATTTCCATAATATACATACATTAAATGCAGACTTTAAAAAAAATGAATAATGAGTGTTTACTATTACTTAAGAACTTTATCAAAATGAACTAATTCTATGTCTTCTTTCGACAATAATATTTTTCCACTCATTCAATGACACAAGTCCTTCATTATATATATTTTATGTATAGATTGATTCAGAATTATTCGAAAAGGTAGGCCGTATACCTAATTCAAACTTCTTTTGCAACCTGATGTTTATTTTATAAAATAAAAATTTATTGTAGCTGATGTGAATAAGAATGAAAAAAATAACAATAAGAAAATAAATAAATAATATCACTTTAAAATTGAACCTAGATAAACAAAATAGTTATATCAAATTTAATTTTGCTTCATATAAGTCATGAAAGCGTCGCTTAATTAAGATCAGTTTGACATTATTTCTGATAGAGCACGTTGGTCCCTGAAAAAATCTGTGCAACAGCATGAGAGTCGTATCAATGATAGGCGAATAAGTGAAAGGTAACTGGACTGTTACAGTAAGAGAAAGGAAATTTGAAATTTTTAGGTAGATTTCGTAAGAAATACTACCTATTACATCCTCCCTTATGTTGAAATTTCTGAAACATTTTTGCAGATCTACACCGATTATGACTCCTTGAACCCAAAACCAATCCCAGTTCAAAACTTAATATCTATTTCCCTATGTATGTATCTATCTATCTATATCACTTTTTTGTAGACACGATAATGTCCATAATTCTGCGAATATCTCTTCCAAACTGATACACAATATCAAAGGTTAGAAAATCTCGGCCAAGTTCGTTAATGGGCATAATCAGATGAAAGGGGTGGAAATAAAGAAAGTAATTGTGAAAACCGAAAAAACCTCAAAACGTCTTAATTGTGATACATGTTGAATCAGTTTAAACTTATTATTATTTCTAGGAAAAGGGCCAAACATTTATGTATGACAAATTTTTTTATCATTAAAAATGACCTCAAGGTGCGAAATAAATAGGGGTATAAGAATAAAAAAAATCATAACTTAGTCAAATCACAAAAAAATCAAATCCGATTAAATTTATTACAAATCCTCTTAATATTATCTGAAAAATTTATATTCACAAGTTTTTTATAGGACCAACTCTTACCAAAATAAAATTAATTAAATAAATAAATAAATAAGGGAGGCGGGGTTGTGGAAGAAAATAAATCACATCTCTGTTAATCCTCAAGTAAGGCGATGAAAATGCATCATTGGCGTCATGAAATTTTTGACAACCTTCAGAGATGCTGTATATATTGTTGCATTATTAAACGCACGCGTGTCTCAATGAAAAGAATGTCAGAATTTAAAATATAGTGTGTGATTCATTTAATAAACAATCATTTATATCTAATCTTGGTTTAGTTTTTGTTGGTGAAATTAGTGCTTAAATACGAAATTCACCTTTGCCTGTAGCAGGGAAGGACTTTTTAACTCCCCAGTGGAGACAAAATTTAATTTTGGTTTCAATTTTATCCATAATGGGGTGTTAAAGGAGATAGAAGCATACTGTGAAAAAAAATAAAACGTTTTAATTTCCAATTTTAAAATAAAATATAAGTATTATTGAAACATAATACATTCTCTCAATCAATTTTGACCTTGCGCCTAATGCAATTAAGCAGATTTAAGCTCAAATACAGTATTCGTAAAATCTTTGCTCTGCCGCACTAATTATGTCGAAAAAATATAACGTTACCTAAGTTCGAACCCTTTCGCTACTAAAGTGCCCAAAACGCCCGACCGAGCAAAATAGTGCGAGACCGCTCGAGTGCCTCAGGAACAAGTATGTCATTTTTCCTTCTGGAAAAACACAATTTTGTCACAGAAATAGGATTATCAAAATCAACAGGTGGGGAGTCTTTTGCACTAGTGACATTAGGGAGGTTTCATTTCCGAAGATTGCTGCTTTCTTATTGTGTTGCTGACAAAAGGCAGACTGAAGAAAGAGAGATAAAAAAATCTGCCAGCATATTTCAGCATTCGGCCGTATTTTGAATGATCTCTGGTTTTTAGTCTTCTGTATTCAAAGGGTTAAAGACAAATTAAAGAATAACAACTATATTCAATGTTGCAATCAAAAGTAGCGTTTTGGAATGCGAATAATTATATTGTGTATAATTATACTGTGAATAATTATATTGTGTATAATTATATTGTGCATAATTATATTTGTGTATAATTATATTGTGTATAGAATAAATCATCGTTTTTTAAAATTATCTGGATAAAACCCACTATTTCTTATGGTTTATTAAGAATGACATAGGTTTGCAAATATTACTTAATTAAAGCGTGATTACACTATTTTTTTACAAAAAAAGTGTCGGAATAAATGGAAGTAGTATCTACTCTTTTAACCCTTTCCGGCACATTGGTCCCAGTCCGGGCACACCTAATTTTAATTCCAAACTCGCATTCGGGAACAAGAATATTTTAATAAAATTTTGCTTCTATAATGAAAGCTTAAAATAAGGAGTTATTATTTTCTAAAAAAGTCGTTTATAAATTCCGGTGTCAGTCAGTAATTTCGCATTTTACGAACAGAATTTGTCTGTGCCGGAAAGGGTTAAAGAATAAAATGTTGCAATTAATCTTTACAAAATTCTTATACAGCATTAGACATATCATGATTTGCATTCGTAATTATCCCTAAAATAATCAAATTAGTATTCAGATAGTTCCCAATTCTTCTAATCTGGCGAGAAATATTATGTCAATATTAATTTTGTTATCCTAATTAATCTAACTGTCTTTTCGATTCAAACTATATTTCAGTAAATTTAATTAATCAACTGCATAACATATCATCATAATAAATGTTACGTCTTAAATATAATTTCCAAGTATTTTATTAATATGAGTGATTATGCGCATTTGGAGTTCGATGTGAATGTTGATTAAGAACAAAATGAAGTTATTTCTTAAGCACTGATATTATTGATCATATGAAACGTTTTTCTAACGTATAATGTATTACAATGCAGAAAAACTTAAATCACTATGCATAATGATATAATAATGTACTTAATGAACTAAATATATAGAGATGCTCTTTCACAGATATAAAAAAAAAGAAATATGAATATTTATATTTAAGAAAACAAAATGCGTTATTTATTTACCATAAAAGAAATGTATAGGTTTCGGCAATATAAATCGTACTCTTCTTAGCTCACAGGCTATCAAAGCCTGAGAGCTTATGTGCCCGCCCGTTCTGTATGTATGTACGTATGTACGTATGTACGTAACGCGATAACTCTTGATAGAAATATCCGTTTTGCTTCAAATCTTGTTTATAGGTCCATTGTAATAAGACGCTTCCCTGATTAATTTTCGGGATTCATTGGTTAAGTATAAAGGGGGGAACGGGGGGCTAATCCCCCCCTTAATTTAGATAAATGGGCTTTTCCTGAAGAATTATCAGATTTGTTTCAAATCTTGTTTATAGGTCCATTGTGATAAGGCGCTTCCTTGATCAGTTTTGGGGATTAATTGGTTAAGTATAAAGGGGGGAACGGGGGGCTAATCCTCCCCTTAATTTAGATAAATGGGCCTTTCCTGAAGAATTATCAGAATTGCTTCAAATCTTGTTTATAAGTCCATTGTGATAAGGCGCTTCCCTGATTAGTTTTGGGGGTTCATTGGTTAAGTATAAAGGGGGAACAAGGGGGCTAATCCCCCCCCTTAATTTAGATAAATGGCCTTTTCATGAAGAATTATCCGATTTGCTTCAAATTTTGTTTATAGGATCATTGTGATAAGGCGCTTCATTGTTTGGTTTTGGAGGAGCATTGGTTAAGCATAAAGGAGGGGAACTGGGGGCTAATTCTCCCCCCCCCTTAATTTACATAAATGGACTTTTCATGAAGAATTATCCGATGTGCTTCAAATTTTGTTTATAGGATCATTGTGATAAGGAGCTTCCCTGTTTGGTTTTGGAGGAGCATTGGTTAAGCATAAAGGAGGGGAACTGGGGGCTAATTCTCCCCCCCCCCTTAATTTACATAAATGGACTTTTCATGAAGAATTATCCGATGTGCTTCAAATTTTGTTTATAGGATCATTGTGATAAGGCGCTTCCCTGTTTGGTTTTGGAGGTTCATTGGTTAAGCATAAAGGAGGGGAACGGGGGCTAATCCTCCCCTTAATTTAGATAAATGGGCTTTTCATGCAGAATTATCAGATTTGCTTCAAATCTTGTTTATAGGTCCATTGTGATAAGGCGCTTCCCTGATTAGTTGTGGGCGTTCATTGTTTAAGTATAAAGGGGGGAAACGGGGGGCTAATCCTCCCCTTAATTAAGATAAACGGGCCTTTCCTGAAGAATTATCAGATTTGCTTCAAATTTTGTTTATAGGATAATTGTGATAAGGCGCTTCCTTGTTTGGTTTTGTAGGTGCATTGGTTAAGCATAAAGGAGGGGAACTGGGGGCTAATTCTCCCCCCCCCCCCCTTAATTTACATAAATGGGCTTTTCATGAAGAATTATCAGATTTGCTTCAAATCTTGTTTATAGGTCCATTGTGATAAGGCGCTTCCCTGATTAGTTGTGGGGGTTCATTGGTTGAGTATAAATTGGGAACGAGGGGGCTAAACCCCCCCCCCCCCCGTAATTTAGATAAATGGGCTTTTCTTGCAGAATTATCCAATATGCTTCGAATTTTGTTTCTAGGTTCATTGGGTTAAGGCGCTTCCCAGATTAGTTTTCGGTGTTCATTTATTAAGTATAAAAGGGGGGAACGGGTGGCTACCCCCTTAATTTAGATAAATGGGCTTTTCATGCATAATTATCCTATTTGATTCAAATTTTGTTTATAGGATCATTGTGATAAGGTGCTTCCCTGTTTGGTTTTGGAGGTTCATTGGTTAAGCATAAAGTAGGGGAACGGGAGGCTATTCCACCCTTAATTTAGATAAATGGGCTTTTCCTGAAGATTTATCAGATTTGCTTCAAATCTTGTTTATAGGTCTATTGTGATAAGGCGCTTCCCTGATTAGTTTTGAAGGTTCATTTGTTAAGTATAAAGGGGAAACAAGGCAGCTAACCCCCCCCCCCTTAATTTAGATAAATTGGCTTTTCTTGCAAAATTATCCAATATGCTTCGAAATTTGTTTCTAGGTTCATTGGGTTAAGGCGCTTCCCAGATTAGTTTTCGGTGTTTATTGGTTAAGTATAAAAGGGGGGAACGGGGGGCTACCCCTCCTTAATTTATATAAATTAATTTTCATGCAGAATTATCCGATTTGATTCAAATTTTGTTTATAGCTACATTGACATAAGGCGCTTCCTTGATTAGTTTTCGGGGTTGATTGGTTACGTATAAAGGAGGGGAGGGAACGGGTGGTTGCAAATCCCCCCTTAATTTAGATAAATGTGGTTTTTATGCCAAATTATCCGCTTGATTAACATTTGGTTTATAGATGTATTGTTATAAGGCGCTTCCCTGATTAGTTTTGGGGGTTCATTGTTTAAGTATAAAGGGGGAACAGGGGGTTAATCCCCTTAATTTAGATAAATGGGTTTTTCATGCAGAATTACCCAATTTGCTTCAAATTTTGTAGTTAGATTCATTGTGGTAAGGCGCTTCCCTGACTAGTTTTGGGGGTTCATTGGTTAAGTATAAAGGGGGAAACGGGCGACTAATCCCCCTCCCCTTAATTTATTGTCGACCTCTTTCTTTTTGGAGGGGCATTATTCTTTCAAATAAGAGTATAATATACAATTAGTGTGAATAGCCTGTGAGCTCAATGCCATCATTTTAACTGGGCAATTTTCTTTTTATTACTTATTGTGATATTCATGGAAATCTTGATGTGATTTGTATGATCTTAAAAAATCCATTAAAATTCTATTTACATTAAATTCAATAAAATGACATTTACATTGAATTCAATAAAATAGCATTTACATTAAATTCAAATATTATGTTATCATGTTTATTTTAAGCACTAATGAGGGATTTATTTATTCCATATTATTTTTTTGCCAAGGAAATTTTATGCATGTAAAATTTTATGCGTCGTTAGCTAGGACATTTTGTGCATTCTTGCATGAAATAAAGAAGTATATTTTAAAATCCTTTTTTGATTATACTTTTTTTTTTATGTGACTTAAAAATGAAATTTTATGTGTGATATTCTACAATTTTCTGTTTTTAAGCTTTTGACTTAAACTAGCTATGCAAAATTTAACATAAAAAATTTCAACGATTTGTGGTTTATAGTTACATGCCTAAATATCTTTGTGAATCCGAAAAACGCAGATGACACTTTTTGCAGAGCGAAAGTTTCGTGACGGCAGGTGGTAATGGTAAAAGTTTGATTAAATATATATTTACGAAATTGGAAGGTATCTATTTGAGGTAACACCATTTTGACATTTACAAAAAAATTTTTTTTTTCTTTTTGGTACTATTTATAGATGGAAAAATCATAATTCATTACTTAGAAATCAACAAATATTAAAGGGCGATTTGGAGCTATGGAACATGCAGCTTTTAAACAGTATCGGAAATTTTAAACTTGTGTTTTTCAGAGAACCATTTATAAAATCGGACACGCTGTCTCCACAATTTTCCAACCAATCAACTTGATATTTTTAAAAATTAACTGCCAAATATATTTCTAGTGAAATAAGAAAGCTTTTTAAGAAATATTGATATCTGTCTGTTCTGTGTAAATTTAATTAACAAAAGTTATGGTTGAAATCTCATATTTTTATTTAATAGATGTCCTTTCATGAAAAAATGTATACTTTGAAAAACAATGTTTTGAAATACCATGAAAAACGGTTGCGTATTTCACTATCTTTTGATCTAAGGAAACTAATTCTTCTTTTACATTATTTTAGAAATAATGGGTTCCTGGAACCCCTGGAACAACGTAGATTTTATATGTTGATCTTCTTTTTTCCCATTTTGACCCATTTTCTTGAAGCACTCCCATCCATCAGTTATCAATACGTCATTTTTTAATATATCAATTAAAAAACACATTTCAACTATAATAAATGCATACTAAACTAGTTGAATGGTGTATAAACTAGTGTAATGGTGTGTAAAGTAGTGTAATGGATGTTTATAAACACTTCGCATTAAAAAAAATCTCGAAAATACCTTAAATTTCAGGGAGTGTGGTGTTACTATTTAAATGACTTTGGTGAAAAAAGTGAGTCTGCTGTGACGATAAGAAATAGCGTTTTGTTATCAGATGTCGTTTTGAAATTGAAGAAAGAAAGATAAAATTGTGGAATGTATCAATATTTTCGGCTTCGGCGTTTACTGAACAATTTCGAGCAGTGACAATTGTATATCTTTCGTTAAAAAAAAAAAAAAAAAAAAGTATATTTTTGACTAAAATCATAGCTGATTACTTTGTAAGTCGATGTTTTCATAAAATGGTTCAGTTATTAATTGTTCAGCATTGTATTAGTTAAGCATCGGATTTTGTTATTATGTGGCACTCTACAGTAAGGTAGTGTGAAAAAATCGAAATATCTATGTACGATTAGCTATATTGTGAAAACGTTACCTATGACATAGTTAACCACGGAAATGAAATATTTTTGAAATCGTATGATATCTTTCGATTGCGCATACCGCCGAAAATTTCCGAAAATTAATGAATTTCTAGTTTTTTTTTTTTTTTTTTTTTTTTTTTTTTTTTGTATTAAAACGAAAAAGAAATCTAGTAATATATTCATACGCTACAGCGTGGGTAAGTTGCCGATGATATAGCTAAAAAAAATTAAAGTAATTAGAAAGTTTCTGAAAATAAGAAAACACCTTCCGATCGAGCATATACTTTAAAATAAATAAATATATAAATATAAAAAATAAAATATATTGCAGTTTAGTTTCGGTATAGCTTGATTTGTTTACTGGCAAGCCTCCTCACACCATAGGCAAAGCGTGCAACTATTTGCTTGTCGTGAAATATAAAAAATGAATTTTCGGAATTAACAAAACACCTCAGAACTTACTAAAGAGACGTCGCTGCATTCCGAGTTCCACTCTTCTCATCCAACGAGCTATGAACACTCGAACAGTGTGTGATATTTATCTATAATCTCCGACTATAATAAAGAAGCAAGTTTGTGTGTGTGTGTGTGTTTCTCGTTTGTGTTCTGAAGAGACTCTTTAATATTTATTTTGTATCCCAATTTCTAGTAGATTATTATAAAAAAAATACTTTTATAATTTGGTATCATATAATAAATATAATTCTATCGATTAAAACTTAATAATATTATAAAAGTTCATAAATATTGTCCTTTTTAGTTATCAAGTAAAAGATTAACTCATTCATTACATGTTTTAAAGCTTTAAATAATTTAAATATTTAACTGAATGGTACATCATAGTAATATAATTAAAAAAATCGCATCAGGGTGGCTAGTGGTCAAAGTAAAATACAGTCAAAAAAAGTGATAATCACCAGTATATTCTCATAGAAAAATTCACGTCGATTATTCGATCAAATAATTAACATGAATTTTTCTATACAAATATATTGGTGTGTTTAACTTTTTTTGACCGTATTTTTCACTGACCACTAGCCACCCTGCACATCTAATGTACTACATTAATAATTTTTAATTAAATATAATGATTTCTTTTTTAACTACCGTTTAAAATGTCATATATTTTCTTTAAATCAGCCTAATATATCGTTTATATAAACGAAAAATAGATTTCATCAAATAGAAGTTGAAAAATAATTTTGGCCAGATGGAATCGGCAAAACTCCCACCGTGCGCTGCACGCAGAGCTACAAAATTTGGTGGGAAGGTACCTTTATGCATGTAGTTTTGTACCTCGAAGCTAGATTTTGGAATTTTTGAATAGATTTTTTTTAATAAAATTTTTTATGCGATTTTTAGTGTTTTTTCATGTTTTCATGCGATTTTCCGCATTAATAATGAGAATCCGGTTCCAATCATTTAGCCCAATATAGTAAATTTTGTCCTCTTTTCAATAAAGTTGATGTGAAAATCGTACGGCGATTTTTGAATTTTTGGCGATTTGTTTTCCTTTAATACTAAGAAATTTTGCCAGAATGCTTGGTTGGTTCGGTGGTTGCGGTTGCGCTTCAATTTTAACCTCAGACACGATTAGAATCGTCATTTTTTTTATATTTCTAACTTCGAGAAAGTTGATAATTCTTTACAGATAAAAAATCATGATTTTACATATGCGATTTATAGTGTTTTTGGACGTTTCGCTGTGATTTACCCACATTAGTAACCGGAATCCGGTTCCAATCTTTTAGCCCAATATAGTAAATTTTCTTTTCTTTTCAATAAAGTTTATGCGAAATTCGTACAGCAATTTTTGAGTTTTTGGAGATTTTTTTTCTTCCGCAACAAGTAATTTTGCCCAGAACGCTTGATTGGTTCGGTGGTTGCATCCATTTCAGCCTCACATACACTCACAATCGCCATTTTTTGTTTACTCTTTTTAGCTTCTATGGACCCAATTTCAATGAGAATTAGTTCATTCAACTTAACACGAAGTAATTTAGATATAGAATGGAAGTAAAAGATTTTGCAGCGCCTTCTATACGGTGTCGTAGGCAGAAGGGACATGTGCCAAAGTTTCGATCGGAAAGAGTTTTATTTAGAACTGAGTGCACCCCTTAGCAGTGGGAAGTGAAACTAAACAATTTTGCTTTTAAAATTTGTCCGATTCAAACAAAAGGCCCGATTTTAACGACAATTCATTCATTCAACTTAACATGAAATAATTAAGATATAGATAACTAATTAAGACATAGATTTCGCACCCCCTGGTGGTGGAAAGTGGAACTAAAAGATTTTCTGCGCGTGCACAGAACGCCTTTTATACGTTGTCATAAGCAGCGGGGACACGTGCCGGAGTTTCGTTCGGAAAGAGGTTTGTTTAGAACAAAGTTCACCCGCTGGCGGTGGAAAATGTTACTAAAAGATTTTGCATTTAATCTTGGTTTGATTCAAACGAAATCTTTTTTGACCTTCTTCTGAGGTCTCCCAGATGCTAAATAAATTTCGGTATCATTTTTTCTGCCTTTGGTTACCACCATTTATGAATATTAATATCTAGGTGTGTTGATTTATTTTCTCGGGTTCTATGGGTCCAATTTCAACAAGAATTGGTTCATTCAATTTAACATGAACTAATTAAGATATAGCTAGTTATTTCAGACTCAGATTTGTAATCCCTGGCGGTGGAAATTGGAACTAACATATTTTTCGCGCGTGCAAAGCGCGCCTTCCACACGGTGCCGTAATCAGTGTGCCGGAACAAGTGCCGGACTTTCGTTCAGAAATAGGTTTATTTAGAGCAGAATGCTCCACCTGGTGGTGGAAACGGGAACTAAAAGATTTTGCAGTGCGTGCCTAGCACGCCTGCTATACACGGTATCGTAGGCAGAAGGAACACGGGTCGGATACTTTGTTTAGACCAAAATGCATCTCTTGGCGGTGTAACTAAAAGATTGTCCTGCGCGTGCATCCAAAATGGTTATTTTTATTGAAACCGCAAAAGAAAGATACCGGTTTGATAGTCCCAGACAACGAAAAAGTTTCATTTTCACTCATCCTGGAGTATTAAGAAAAGCATTGAAATATTTTAATCGAACTGACAGTTTATTTTTCTGATTCCGAAAATACGAATTTTGTGAAAACCAAACGGTAACTTTTTTTTAATTTTGACCAAAAACTGACCCGTTTTGAATCAAATGATCCAGACATTTGAGGAGGCTGTATTAAATTTACTTCCGCTTTGGGTCCATCTCTCTATTTAATTTCCGAAAGACAAAGAATTACCAGTAGAAGGGTTTCGTGCATCGATTTTTCAGAGTGATTTCGCATTTCGCATTTTGTTTTGGCGGGACCGGGCAGCGCCGGGCGGATCTGCTAGTATATAATATGTGTACATATATTATTACTTCCTTTAAAAAAATATTCAATAACCATAACATTTTTACATTTCAAGCCACCAGTCTTTCCATTTTAAACTATCTTTTTAACAGAAACTACTTTATATTGCGTATTTTGTGAAAAATAATGTATGATTTATCTGGACAGTAGCGTGGTTCTAATTCCACCATCCCTTGAATCTAGTCCATAAACGCTTAATTATATATTTGAAACTAGTTTCATACATCTTTCCACAAACTGAGTGCGGCAGGTCAACTTTGTTACATTCCATTTTTGTACGTCGCCAGAATGTATGAATTATTTGTAATCATCAAATGTTATGATTCAACGTAGAGGTGGAAGTAATAGTTTGGTTGAGTTCCAATTAATAAATTCAGCACAATAAAAAACCTTGCATTTGAGTGTTGAAGTAGCAAAGTTTCTGATATTTTCCCCTTTAAAAACACATTATCTGCCTTTTAAAACTCTTCTCTATTCTAGGTCTCTGCTAAGTATCCTCTTGTCAAAAATCATAGCCGCCAAAAATTTTCCATTGTTGGCAAAGGATACATTTGATTCATTTATTGGATCTACAAATTGTTTCATGTTATCAAAAAAATAACGAGACGTTTCAATGGCTGAGAAAATATAAAATGACCATCCGTAAAATTCTTGTGTACTTTCGAATCAGACTGACATCTAAGATTTAGTGATAAATTAAACTATGTCTTTTAGCATTTAGGACGGATTTTTTGTACTCACATAATGTCAAAGAGTATATGGCATTCTTAAGCCATTTTGAATGTAAATTAGAACCGGGAATACCATGAGACAATTCAATTGGACAATTCATTGTTTTGTTGACAGGACAAATATCTAGAATATATTTTTGAGCTTTGTATAAGTTACCTTGATCCACTACAGGGGTTGTACAATAGATTGGTTGAAAGATTACCAGTGGTAGTGTATTAACACCTCATGCGTTGTTGTCCAATTAATCTGCAAAGGGAATTATGTTTCGTAGTTGCTCTATCTACTTGCTGAAGCAGATGGCGCACTCCATTAAACGGAGAAAAGAGGTGCCTCATTTCAATGGGCGTCCAATAGATTTCCATTTGACGAATCACGCAATTTTGCAGCCTTTAGTACCATTACAGCTAACAATTTCTAGGTCTTCTGATGAAAACACAATTTTAGTCAGGAAAGATAGTATGGTACATGCAGTTTCACTGATACTAAGTAAGTACTTTTATCAATGCGCTGCGAGTTTCTGTTATGGTTCGATACTAGCAATGAACTGCCACCGTTTTGGTGGCATGTCAGTGAAAAATGAACTACTGCTACCACATAATTTGTTGACAGTTCTAAATTTTGTATCATCACGGAAGTTTCTATATTATATAATATTACCCCCTTCCAGTGCCCCAGTCGTTCATCAAGAGGGTCCTGAAATCCAAGATAATATTTCCGTGGCAGGAGTACTGAGAACTCACTGACAATGGAAAACACACTATTGATGTAATCTTCACAGTTTTACTCAACATGCGCACCTTACACCATACACTACGGTGTCCTAACAGGACACAGCACTTTCAAATCCTACCTAAACTAATTTGGGTGTTCGGATCCAATAGCTGTGAATGTGGCGAAGCGGGATGTCCCACCCACGCCTATCAGGAACGCACATACACTGCACACTGCACATCAAGCGGCTATCCACTTCCTCTAAGGGGTATCTACATAACATTCTCTCAAGACCCACACTTCTAAGCAAACTCAATACGTCCACAAACACCTAGCACACTTCTCCAACATGGCTAGCTAGCTAGTACTCATAGTAACTACCATTTCCTCGTATGCTATCGCCCCTCGTCACAAGTAGAGTTTTCACATGATTTGCTACAGCGCCTCTTGATACGAGAGAGCATGCCTCTGGTGCATACATTGTCACTGGTACGTGAGTGCCCTACTGTCGCAAGGGAGATATGTTTTCGGTATAACCAACAAGCACCATTTTCTTTGGTTAACGGCAAATCCCGCCCCGACTGAATAATGTGTATAATTTTTAAGACCTTAATAAAGAGAACTCGGAGGGACATATATGTTCTACAGATTTGGACTCCTTGTCTGGGCAGTCCCTCTCGGGCTATCAGTACTCTGTAATAATTTCAAGACCTTCTTAATACTTCAAAATTATAACAGAGCACAAAATGTATATTAGATAATATATTTCTTTTAGAAAAATGGTACAATGATTTTCATTATATAAAGCGTTTTAAAATTGAGTGTTACGTGTATGAGCTATTGCAGGATATTATCCGATTTCAAGTAATTTTTTAATATTTTTATCAGTACCATAGAAAACGTTTCCACCTTACAGCTTGTGAAACTATGACTTGAGTTATCTTTCTTCTTATTACGAAACAATCATGAAATTCGTCAATTTTCGGCGGTATGCTCGATACGAATATGTTATCCGAATTCAAAAATCTTTTTTAACCTTTCTTACCAATGCCATAGGCAACTTTTCACACTATAGCGAATCATAAATAGATACTTCGATTTTTTCACACCACCCTACTCACATTATAGCGAATCATAAATAGATACTTCGATTTTTTCACACCACCCTACCTCACAGCTCACGCATATACTGTGTAGCACTAAAAATTATATTTAACAATTAAATACAAACAGGGCCGTGAATAATGTGATTGGTATGCAATTGTAGAAACGTTTGCCTAGATGAATGAAACACAATTTTGTCAAGGTCTGTGATTATAGTACGTTGGCTTTCATGCAAATAGTGGCTTAATATTAAGGTCTTATTCGCGCATTGTAGTTTTATAGATAAAACACACATCTAGGTAATTTTGAGTGTGGATTATATAGTTGTAAACACAGGCAGATTATTCTCATATTGTGTTCCGCGATTATTTGTGATCAGAAGCAAATGTGTCTTACCAGCAGAATTTAGTCCAGCATTCAAATGTAATTAAAACACCTATTTGATCATCCATATCGCTAGATATCAATCTCATTTGAAATATCTCGTAGTTTGTTTAAATGGAAATTTTTGACCTTACAGCAAGACCAAGTTCGGTGAAGGCTTAGCAACAGGCATATACATTTGTAGGGAGAAAGTTTAGTGGATCATTTCTCCAAACGACTGTTATTTTTGCTAACGTTTTTACGCACAAGCTTCAATTTTGGCGTGTAGTAGAAATTAATATATCAGTGTATGATTGAAAAATAGCGCAATTAATCTACTTCATATTACTTATAGTCTAAAAAGATAATTTACTATAATACATACATTGATAAGCGTTAATTTTTAACTCTATCTATCTATCTATCTATCTATATATATATTATTTTAAAAATGTTCGGCACATACATGGTATTTCACGAAAGACCCCTAACCTTGAAATTAAATAAATCGGAAACGGTGATAGATAGAAGCTTGAAACCAGTAGTATGTTTATCAAAAATCCGTAAGAATCTGATACAGAAACCTTAAAACTTTAGTTAAAAATAGCACCATTTGATACCGCTGCATATAGCATTACGGATCCCTATAAAGAGAGCTCAGACACCAAGAAAGATCAGTCGTCGAAGATTTCGCCGTTGAAATATGATTGCTATTAGCGTATAGTGAAAAAATTCCGGAAGTGGCACTGAAGGTCATTGTTTACCGCCACAATCTTTTAACACTCGACGAGCTGCAGGAGGCTGTTTGTCAAGATTGTGTGTTGATTTCTGGTGACATACAACATAGAGTGACTGACATATTCATTTTTCGTTTGCGACATATATGTGTGTGAAAGGTGCACTTTTTGAATAGCTTTTGATGTCATACAGCCTAACTATGCTTATTCCACCTGCAGTGTCATCTATCGGCGTAATTTATTACTCAAATTTTGTAGTTTCTGTATCAGATTTTTACGGGTTTTTTTAATAACCACACCACTGGTTTCATCCTTCTATTTATCACCTTTTCCGAGTTATTTATTTTCAAATTTAGGGGATCTTCGTGAAACACCATGTGTATACCTATATAAAGATTAGCAATTATTAAAAGTAATATGTAATATAAGAAATTTCTATTTTACACAAACTAAACTGCTCTGAGGCTAATTACATTTGAGTTACAAAATTATATATTAGACTATTTTATTATCCATGATTATTCTGCATATTACATACAGATTTTTTTAAAAATCTGTATTCACTTTCAACAAATTTAATTGGGTGTTAGATTTTGTAGATGACTGCATGTAAGAAGATATATCTTATCCACCTACTTAAAAAGTTTATTTAAATGTATTCATCATGAATGCCTACTTAAGTATTGCTTCTTCTTCAGTCAATAAATAAGAGAAAATTGTCTGCAAAGTTTATATATTCAGCAAAAAAGGTAAGAAAAAAAGTTTTACGTTTCTTTATATTGCTTATCTATAGAGAATTTGCGCAATAAACAAAAATGCAAACAGCTGGGTTTGAAAACAGAAAAGCAAAAATATCAAGAAATATTTAAATATGTGTACTTCTTTGCGACCTTGTTTCTTTCCTTCATTTTTACTTACTTAAAGTTTAAAAGTACTCAGACAACTTAAAAAATTGAAAATCGATAAAACTCATATGCCAGCGATCGATAGTAAACAGAATCTTTCTTAAAACAATGTCTACAGTTTATACAACATGAAAGGATAAATTATTTCTTTAGAGCTTATAAAGTTTATTAATTGTTTTTATATTTAATTTTTTTATTCTATCTTATTTTCTTTTAATTTTTCTTAATTTAACACTAGAACTACCATGACCCGTCATTTTGACGATTACCAAATAAATATATTCCGATTCGAACCAGAAATTTCTTTTTAAAATAAATTAAATATAAAACTCAGAGAAATACGTTAAATGAATAAGTTAAGTCGATTTAAATAAAATTTCTGGTGTGAAATAGTTTTAAAAAACTTGAGTAAAATTTGCGATAGTTCTAGTTTAAAGTGAAAAATTGTCAAAGAGCTAATCATACCAAATGTACAATTTGTTAAAATATATACAGGGGGTGGACAAAATAATACGAACACTCATGAAAAATGGTGAAAATAGCATTATCTAGAAAAATACATGAGAAATTAACCTGAAACTGCAGGTGTGTAAACAGTATAGTATAAGTTATATATTTCCGTGAAGATGTTTTCCCGAAAGCCCATAGGGAACTGTCAACAAATTGAAAAAGGACGAATATCTTTTGGATAACCCTGTAAAAACTAATGTAGCAAAAGCGTTCAAACTCGAGATTAGTAATAAGTTGCTTATTTTAATATACTGTGTTCATTTTTATGAGGATAGCATGTATACTCGTAGAGAAATTAAGGTTTTTATAAAAACGGTCCCAAATTTTGATTAGTTTTTTGCTTATAATTTGCATAGTTTCTAATATAAAAAAAAGTTCTTTTCAAAAAATATGACAAACAATATTGTACTTAATACTCTGCAATCAAAATTAAAAAATAATAAAAATTGGATGACAAATGAGCAGGTTTACTAAAAAATGTTTCATAGCGCATGCGCGAAAGCAATCAAAATATAATATGCATAATGTATTAGCTAAGTATATAGAGAAACGTTTGTGAAAGTCTCAAAATCATAGCTTGAAAATTCTGTAAATTATCGTCGATAGAATAAGCTCGAAATCCGTTGTTCCCAAAAGGAAGCAAAAATATGAGGGGTTGTATCCAAATATAGTAAGTAGTACGTGCAATATTGTGTACGCTGTCTTGGCACTAATCAACAGATATTTGATACAACCCCTCATCTTTTTGCTTCTAGTTATCCCATTTTTATTATTTTTTAATTTTGATTGCATGTCATATTTTTTGAAAAGAACTTTTTTTTATATTAAAAACTTTTCAAATTATAAGCAAAAAACTAATCGAAATTTGGGACTGTTTTTATAAAAACCTTAATTTCTCTACGAGTATACATGCTATCCTCATAAAAATGAACACAGTATATTAAAATAAGCAACTTATTAATAATCTCTAGTTTGAAAGCTTTTGCTACATTAGTTTTTACAGGGTTATCCAAAAGATATTCGTCTTTTTTCAATTTGTTGACAGTCCCCTATGGGCTTTCGGGAAAACATCTTCACGGAAATATATAACTTATAGTATACTGTTTACACTCCTGCAGTTTCAGGTTAATTTATCATGTATTTTTCTAGATATTGCTCTTTTCACCATTTTTCATGAGTGTTCGTATTATTTTGTCCAACCCCTGTATATATATATATATATATACAGTGTCTCACATAAGTGATGGGACACTTGTGCTTTACAAAAGGAAACTAATCAAATAAATTAAAAAAACATGTACACATTTTTTTGTGGGTGTGTTTCATACTTAAATTTAGTAAAGATTATTACATAACATACATTTTGTCAAAATATTAAAATATTAATTTAATAAAAATACAAATGTTTAGAACGGAGCAAAAAATAGCTCACATAAGTGATGGGACACCATTATATGCAACAAAAATCGTCTGAAATAAGCAATAAAAATATTTTTTGGGGTTTTATTTTTACTTAAAAGCAATTGGCAATAATTTATAAAATCGTCTGCAGTATTTCTCTCCAGTTTGTTTTGGAATTTTTGTGTTTTTTAGCTCTGTGTAGCCATGAATGCTAAACGAAAAGAAACTTCGCCTGAAATTCGAAAATTAGTTATTAATTTGCATATTGAACGTGGAAAATCTATTAGAAAAACTGCTGAAACAGTTAACTTGAGTCGTTCAACAGTTTTCAATATCATTAAACGATATAAAAAGAATCATATGATTCAGGATAAAAGAAGACCTGGCCGACCATCAAAGCTATCCAATGGAATAAAGCGAATTATCGTTCGAAATATTAAAAAAAATCCAAGAATTAGTGCTTCAAAAGTTGCTGCTGATTTACAAGCATTATATGGAATAATTGTTAATCCTGAGACTATTAGAAGGGTAATTCGATCTGCTGGATATCACGGTAGAGTAGCCAGGAAAAAATTCTTCGTAAGTGAAAAGAATAGAAAACTCAGACTAGCTTTCGCAAAATCCAACATAAATAAGAATTCTGATTACTGGAATAAAGTTATATTTGCTGATGAGAATAAATTTAATATATTTGGTTCTGATGGTAGAATCTTGGTGTGGAGAAAACCCAGGGAAGAATTTCGCAAACAGAACTTGGTACCAACAGTAAAACATGGTGGAGGAGGAGTTATGGTATGGGGGTGTATGTCGTCCGCTGGAGTTGGTAATCTTGTTTTTATTGACAGTATAATGGATCAGTACAAGTATATTGATATTTTAAAGCAAAATTTGAAATCTTCAGCACGAAAATTGAACCTTCATAACGATTTTAAATTCTACCAGGACAATGACCCCAAGCACATTGCTCTGAACGTTAGACTCTGGCTGCTATATAACTGTCCTGAAATAATAAAAACACCACCACAATCTCCAGACTTAAATCCCATAGAGAATATTTGGCAAGAATTGGAATCAAGAATTCGCAAACACACCATTTCTTCAAAACAACAACTAAAATCGGTGCTTCAAGAAGAATGGGGTAAAATCACTCCAGAAATCACAAAAAAATTAGTCGAATCCATCCCAAAAAGATTAAATCATGTTTTAAAAGTAAAAGGAAATCCAACAAAATATTAAAACCTTTTAAAAAGTAAAATTTTTGGATAAATATTTGATGGAAAAGTAAGTGTCCCATCACTTATGTGAGCCATTTTTTGCTCCGTTCTGAACAATTGTATTTTTACTAAATTAATATTTTAATATTTTGACAAAATGTATGTTATGTAATAATTGTTACTAACTTTAAATATGAAACACACCCAAAAAATTTTTGCACATGTTTGTTTATTTATTTTATTGCAGTTTCTTTTTATAAAGCACAAGTGTCCCATCACTTTTGTGAGACACTGTATATATAAACAAACTTTTTGATAAAAAAAGGAATAAAAATTAAATTGAGAAAAATAGTCGTGATTTTTAAAAGAGAGCTTATATTTGTTTATAGTAGTAAATTGTTGCTTCTTTATCACAGAATAATTTAAACTGCTTTATATTATGTTCTGGCGGAAATCTTATAAGTTACTTGCGTTGGAATATTCGATTGTAGAAGGATATTAATATATCTAATACTGCATAACGTAATACAAAAAAGTTTTTACAGATAAGCGTAAGTTGATGACATGACTTAAGATAACCATACAAAGGTTTAGATTCAATTTTTAACATTATTCAACATAGTTGAAAAGTGCATATGACTTCGCTTATTCTGATCATGACTTAGGACTACTCAGTTTGTTTGTATATCTGGCTGTCTGTCTGGCAATTGTCTAACTCGAATAAATATTCAGGGACTAGCATCAGCTTGATATATGTTATTGTGGTTTAATATAGAGCATTCCCTATTCAAAATGCAATGTGTAGTACAGTGGGGCGAAAAAAACTGTTTTCTTGTTTTTTGATTATTCAAAAAGAAACCAAAATTTTTTTTCTGATTCTGTAAATATTCAGTTTGAAAGACATATAGTCCTTTACTTGTCTTTACTTTCTTTTGGTAGTTTGAAGTAAGATTTGCTTTAAAAACAAAGCACTAATGATCTTGAGATAAGTGTAGTTCTTATAAAACCATCTCGAAATTGGAGCCGACGACTTTTGGGACGCCTTGGTTAATCACCTTGGGTGGGGAAGTGTGCCAAGTCACGTAGGGATAAATTTTCAAGACCCCTGCCTGATTTTATACCAGAACTTTTGTCCAGCATGTACAGCTGATCTTTGCTTAAAATTTACCTGTCAATTTCTGGAATCTCACACCCCAAAATGTAAACATTTACCACTGGGAGTTTCTCACATTTACTGAGCTGTTTGCCAATCGGACCAAGAAATGAATTTGGCACAGTTGTTTACCCATCTAAAGTTGGATACAAATGCCGGAATGGTAGTTCATTGTAATGTTAGAGACGCACCCCCCAGTGTAGTGGTCTTATAGATTTTTCTTCAAATGTAAGATTAGGACCTGTTTTCCATCCCGTATTAGTAACGGCGCCATCAGATTCAATTACCTCCAGTTCATGAAGTGAAAATCCAGCTTCAGTGAAATAAGAAAGAATGTTACTGTAAATGTTTTGAGCAGACGCAGAAGAGGGTGAAGCATGTCTAATATACACAGATCAGCAGTACATGCTGAACATAAGTTCTGCTATAAAATTAGCCAGCTGATTTGAAGATTTATCTGTTCGTGAGACTGGCACGCTTTCTCACTAAAGATGCTTAACCACGGCGAACAGAGTTCTCCGATTGTATTTAAGTATTTAAAATCCAACAGGCAAACACAAGATCTTAGTTTCTTTATCTCCTAAAATCATATATACCTGTATGGTTTTATATTAAAAAAAGTAAATTCATCACAAATGGACCAAAACGAAGAGATACCTGCCCGAAAACGTGCTGAAAGTCATTGACGCAGTAATTGAGAGAAGCGCATATTTTGCCCCTCCAGAAAAGTTATTTTTGAATATTATAGTAGATAAAAGGGATTATACAAGAAAGTTAGGTTTCAGAAGAATTATAGAGGCTAGATACTTAGCTTCTAAAAGAAAGTCAATGAAGTGTTTTCAACCACCCAAAATCATTTTCCTAGCTACAGAATACATCAAAATGATACACTGAAACACTACTACACTTTCACCCCCATATCTGCTTGGAAGAATCACTGATCAAGAGATTTCGTTTAAGGTCCAATCAGGTAGAACAGTGACTGAGTGGAACTTTGTCCAGTTCCCATATCATACACAAGCAATAGGACGATGCGTGGAGCACGTAACCAAGGCGTCGCAAAAAGTCGTCGGCTCCAATTCGGGAGATGGTTTTATAAGAACTACACTTATCTCAATATCGTCAGTGCCTAGTTTTTCAAGCAAATCTTCTTTCAAACTACCAAAAGAAAGTGAAAACAAGTAAAGGACAATAGTTCATTACAAACTGAAAAATTACACAATCAGAAAAACGATTTTTGGTTTCAATGGAAATTTGTCAATAAAAAAAAAATGTTTCTTTTAAATGTAATACGCTATTAATAAATTGTAAAATGTATTTTTTTTCATTTATTTATCCTTCTTATGCTTTATTCTACTAAAATATGTTTATGTCTACTTGGCATAGAAGTTATTGTATTTATTTCTATTTATTTGAAAAAATGAAAAAAATTGTACATTTTCTCAAAATTAAGGGGCAATGCGTTTCCGCCAGACGTTAAATTGCTTTATTTTGTTTTTGAATTTTACTAAGGTACGCTACAGTAAATTTTATCATAGTATAGCGAATCAAAAAACCCAAAAAAAAATTTTTCAGCCCCTCCTAGAAAAAATGATAAAAATTGTTTATTTTCTCAAATTTTAGGGCCAATGCGCTACCGCTAGACTTATAAATCTATATATTTTGTTTTTGCATTTTGCTAATCTATCCTAGAGGCAAGTTTTCCGGGGTATAGCGAATCAAAAAACAAAAACAAGTTTTTCTTGTCCCACCCTAATGTGAAGCATTTATAGTTCGCTTACAGTGACACTCAAAATTATTCCGTTACAGTATGGGCAATGAGAAAGAATCGTTTACGGTAAATTTAATAAAGTTAAGCTATTTGAAACAATGAAATTGATATACATTATTGATATTAAATAGAACATTCTTCTTGTGGAAAGGTGTCGTGCGTAGCATTTATTATTCATTTATATAGACACAATAAAAACCCATTATGTTATGGCCTATCGTAAAAATCATTAGCAGTGTTTGTATAGATGTTACATTATTTCAAATATAATAAAATTGGTCTATGTTTTACAGTTGCACTAAAATATGATTACTGGAGAATATCACGCGGTTATCTTTTAATGGTTTATTTACCAGGTCGCAAAAAAGCAATACTGTCTATAATCAATAATCTCTGAAAGATCTTTTCCAAATTCTGTTTTTAAGATTAAGCAAATTGTAGTACTTTGCATGGTGCGTATACATTCTATAGATTATATACAGGGCAGTGAAAAAATTGATAAACATTACCGTCTATTGCCGTGAATTGCTTGGAGGTATTTGTGTATAAAAATACGTAGATCTTATACAGAGCTGCAAAAGGAAATGTCAAGTTATCTTCTATGGGCGATAAATGCTGAAAATTACTTTTCAAATGGGTTATACCATTTACAGCTGAATTTAATTTTAGTAAACCATGAGGTATATATACAAATCTATTATTATTATTAAACCGCAGACCGGGCCCCTACCTGCCGGGCATTATGCCCAGCTTAACGAGTTTGTATACCTGCCCGCGGGCGAAATTCGCCTAATCTCCTCATAGCGGAGATCCACCTGATTAGCTTCTTGGGTGTCCTTGGCTGGAACGCTATTTCCTGAGAGTTACTTAGTTATTGTGTTGGACGGTTCTAGTTTGTTATTAATTATGGGTTTCTGGGTATGTTGTTGAATAAGTAAAGGGGCTTCCTTTCGGACCATATTCACACTGACTATGGTTGCTAATATAGACAGGTTTATATAATTCGGTTATACAAATCTATAGATCATACACAGGGAAGCTCAAATAATTTTTTTGTATATTCTCGACTATGAGCACTGACAGCAGAAATTGTGTGTTAACTGTCATATGTGTTTTGTAAATTATTTAATTAGATATATTTTTTACCATAATAAATAATGAATCTTTACGGCATTCTGGAATTGTTGGAAAGTTCTTCATAATCTAGGATTGACGCAAGAATTTCGTTTCTTGTTTTTAGTCTTGGGGGCGCACTGTTATGTTTCTAACTCGCCCGCATCGTACTCTTTAGTTACACTGTTGTAAAATATATTTCATAATACTAATAAAAGCTTTAACATAGAAAAGCATAGAGAACTATACATTTTAATAATATTTGCTAATAGAAAAGATATACCCAGAAATATATGTTTAAAAAGATAAATACCATTTGTGAATGATGTAGCAACTAGATGACGAACTTCATAAAATTTATCTAAATGTACAATGTATGATTTAACACAAAAGACAAAGAAAAGTCTAATCTTTAAAAAGGATTATCGAATTTCATTTTCCATATTTTCGCAAACTTCTTTCCAGCCAGAATGAACATTCACAACGTTCAATCAATAAATAAAAAATAAAAAATAAAATAAAACACTACTAAATCTGCAAATCATCGTAAAAAAATGACATGACTTGTATCAATCAATTTGAAATAACGTTTAATAATTAGTGCCCTTCTTAACATTTCTTTAGTGGTTCTTCTGCATATAGAAATTGTAATCACAAACTTTTAATTATTAACCCTTAAGTTGATACCATACTTTGATATTTCGATACATGTTACCTTTGTATAGCAAACGGGAAGTCATTCAACCACGTAGTTTAGGAATTATGGAAGTTTAAAGTTGAGAACTCATAATGTTGAATTAATTCTTCATCGTTTTAAAACAGAGTGTAAAGCGAGTAGGTTTTTAAGCATAATTGCAAAACCCTCTTGGAGGAATTAGCTATAATTTGTTAATCTCAAGTTGGAACATTCTAGAAATCTATTTCTATTAAAAAAATACATATATTGGCATTAAAATATTTTTTTGGGAATCGATTTCAAAATATACATACTTTCGTAATTCATTTTACAGTTAGTAGAGATGTATCTTTTTTTTTTCTTTCTTCGCATTGACTGTACATTTTTTTTTCTTTTTGATCTCTTGGCATATTCTATTTTACGCCAATTTGTAAAGTTACTTTTATCAATATAACATATTTATCAGGTTATCATTAGACATGCATCTAATATCTCTCCAGATTTTTACTTTTGAGACATTAATGTTAAAATTTTTATCAATTTTTTTTAGCATGTAAAAATGAATAAAAAATCATCGTAATGCATATCTACTACATGATTAGAGAATAGTAATTAAAGAATAGTAATTAAATATACTACTGCTTATAACTAAATAATATTATAAGGTGGGGGAACCAAAAGTGGCCAGGTCAGTGTACCTAAGGTATCTCACCCGTCAATAGTAGAAGTTATGTCATTTTTAATTACAAAATGGTGCTATTGCGTTATCAATTATGTATTTGCAGTGCACGTGGATTATTTTAACTATATGACCTTGATCCTCCAATATTTTATGCACTCATTTCACATTTGAAGAGCAATCGTTCTAATTTCCAGGTAAGAAGATATTTTAATTTACACGTGTTTTAATTATTAGAACTTTGAGGTATGATACGTTTTCGGAAAGCTTATTTCCTTCTATATAAACACATTTCCTTCACTTCTAAGAAATGCATCAGATTAATACTTTTACGTCGTGCAAATGTCGACCATACGCATGTTTCCAAGGTGGCAACCTTAGAAAAGAAATGTGGAAATCAGTGTAGTAAGGGTGATTTAACAAAATTTCTAAATAAATATCTGAAAAAAACACTTATTACCATTTATTTTTAACACTAGAGATCACTCAAAAGAAGTCTGGAATTACCAGAAGAAAATTCCGGAACTACCGCGCACAAAAGGTGCTTCATTAGTTAGGTAAGAAAATTAAAAAGAAAAACTCGAACGATATCAACAGAAACAAAAGATGATCAGAGCATAATTGTAAGCAAAATAGTTTGTTGAGTAATTTTTTTCACATTTTAAAAGTGATTTTAATACATCGGCCACGTTTGGAACACTATGCGCCAAAGCTGGCCCACAAGCTGCAATTTTGATATTGTATTATAAAAGTAATTAAATTTTATTTTACAAAGAAAAGTATACATGATATGTATTAGAGATAAGTGTAAACCACACACACCCAACCAGAAAATTATAAAAAATCTTCAAAGCCTATCTATTGCTACCCTTCGGTCACCTACCTTTTATTTATTAATTAACTATAGTTATTATTATTATTTATTAACTATAATGAATAATAATATAAGTAAATTAATTATAATGAACTATAATTAAGTAACATATCTATTCCATACATCGTCCTCGCAAGGAAAATCTCACTGAAAAGTTTAAAAGTTTATATTAGAAATCAGAGTCACCAAGGCAAAAAAAAAAATATATATATATATATATATATATATATATATATTTAGCAATGCCTTTCAAATAGTTTTGATGCCGTATTTGAGAACAATTTTTAAAAGATCAGTAATATCATCAAATCTAAACAGGCGCGCACTACAAAAACAATAAAGGTAATATTCTTGCATGTTTAGTATAATATACGGAGTATTCTATTAACAAATATGTCTATCTACAAAAGGGCATTCAATTAGAAGAACACATTTCAATTCAAATACATGTATTTTTCGAATTATCACAGAAATAAACTAATAGTTAATTAATTTTTATTCTAATTTTACATACAACAGAATTATTTAATGAAATCTATATGAAAAGCATAAGTTTCTATTAACAAATATGTCTATCTACAAAAGGGCATTCAATTAGAAGAACACATTTCAATTCAAATACGTGTATTTTTCGAATTATCACAGAAATAAACTAATAGTTAATTAATTTTTATTCTAATTTTACACACAACAGAATTATTTAATGAAATCTATATGAAAAGCATAAGTTTCTATTAACAAATATGTCTATCTACAAAAGGGCATTCAATTAGAAGAACACATTTCAATTCAAATACATGTATTTTTCGAATTATCCCAGAAATAAACTAATAGTTAATTAATTTTTATTCTAATTTTACATACAACAGAATTATTTAATGAAATCTATATGAAAAGCATAAGTTTAATCTTCATGTTCAGTAACAACTGAATTTTCATTTTCTGGTTTTATATAAAAGCAAAAATCCGTCACCAGATATGTTGAACATGTTATAAGTTTATCAAAAAAGTAAGAATGATGGTTGCACAGTATTTTTTTACTTTGAACGAATTTAAATAGTTTTTACGTTAAATAGAAATTCAGGCATATAATAACTCATACAATATGAAATTAACTTGAAACATTAAATTACATCCCTTAATCATTGTAAATGTATAGAAAAAAGAAATTGTCCATCAAGAAATTTTTAAATGTATTTGTTATGCTACTGAAATTCTCATATTATGCAATGATTCGCAAAACACATTTGTAATTGAACTATACTTTTTCGTACTTTATGCTAAATTTCACTACAAAATGTACATTAAAAATAATGAAACATTAAAAAACTTTAAATATTTCCGAGAACTGTTTATGAAAGCTATGCTTTAGCTTAATTAACGGAGTTAATTCTAAAGTGTAAACGTTCCGGTTTGCAATCTTTATACATTATAAGACAATAACACTAGTTTACAAAAAAAAATTGTTCATGAAATGAAACATATATTATTTACGTAGGCTATGGACGGTAGTTAAAAAATATATATTTTTATTTTTTTAGCACGTCACAATTTTGAGATATGAAGGTCTTTGATTTGTGTCAACCCGCAATTGTTTAACCCTTTCCGGCACAGACAAATTCTATTCGTAAAATGAGAAATTACTGACTGACACCGGAATTTACAAACGACTTTTTTAGTAAATAACAACTCGTTATTTTAAGCTTTCATTGTAGAAACAAAAGTTTATTAAAATATTCTTGGTGACTATTGTTTATTTGGATGTAGATTTTTGTAAAAATCTTCTTAACCCTTAACCGGAAACGTACCGTCTGTGAGACGGTTGCGTCTGCATATCTACACTTTATGCAAAAATGAACGTGTCCTCAACCTTATCACGCCATCTAATCGTTACACTATTGGTCCTCTCCACCCCGACCCATTTGCAACACCTGCGCTTTTTTAGTTGTTGAAAGAAAAAAATATTTTCTTTTCGACGCAGTCTGTCAGACGGCATGTTTCCGTTTATGTAATTTTTTTCTTTAGGATATCAAGATGGCGGTGCCGTGAATGCGGGTACGCTATGGTGATAAAGACTTTGAAGAGACTATTTTGCGATGGTTTGATGAAGTAGGAAGTGACATAAGCGATGTTAAAAGTATTTCAGATGATGTGAATATAAATTCTGAACACAAAAGTGATTCAACATCGTCAGAAAATTCTAATGAAAGCGAAAATGAAGATATAACAAATGATGAAAAAGTAGCAGACGCAGATACGAAATATATACATGAAGAAAATCGGTACCGATTGTCTGTTTAAAAAGTTCGCTCCTCGTCAAGAACAAGAAAATACAATATTATAAAAGTGCCAGTTTTAAGAGGGAAAGCTAGTGATCTCGGAGAAAAGGCAGATCTATTCTCTGTCTGGCAGTTGTTATTTACAAATGATATGTTACTGCATATAGTGAAATGGACAAACCATAAAATAATTCAAATGCGAATGGAATATGATACTCTGGCCAGTAATATGAAAGACAGTAATATGGAGAGACGACTAGAAAATCCCCAGCTACCCCGGGAATTGCGCTTTATAATAGCTCGCATTCTGCAAAAACCTGTTGAAAATGTGCCCCAGGTAGATGACGACTTAATACTTTTCAAACGCAAAGCATGTTTTTTGTGTCATAGAACCAACCATAGAATGACAAAATATCTGTGTGTACAGTGGCGGAAGCCTGTATGCATGCAATGCTCCAAACCTAAATGCAATGATTGCATAAAAAACGCTGATATTTAGAACATGCTGCAATATTTACTATGAAATGTTTTGTTAATTTTACTGTATAATATTTTTTTTAATTCATATTCTACTAATATATATCAAAATATTTGCATTTATTTCATTATTTTGTCGGAAATGTAAATATTTGAATAATAGTGTGTAATTTTGAAATATTTTCTGTCTCCGACATTCAAAACTTATTTTTATGCTGTTATATTAAAAATTTGTTCCTGTTATTGCATTACTATTAAAGAATAAAGGTTTAAGTTCACTATTTGGTAAATTATTAAGAGTTGTTTTCTTTTTAAAATTTTATAGCAATTTTTAAAATTTAGCAGTCTCACAGACGGCACGTTTCTGTTTGTGTTCTGAATTTTCACGTTTCCGGTTAAGGGTTAATAAATATTTCAAAAATCTGACGTGCTGGATTTTTTAATATTTTTTCCCTAGATGTAGATACCCAAAATAACGTAACCGTATATCTTTCATTTCATGAACAAAAGTCGTGTAAACTAGTGTAATTATTCCACCTATAGAAAGCGCGATAATAGTCGCTATTTTACATCAGATTGTTGCAGTATTTCACAGTTCATCTTCTTTGGTAAATATGAATTATAATGTTGCTGCAATGTACTGTTAGATTTTTAAAAAATAAATAGTAAATATGTAAATGCATATTTGAATGACACGTTTGTGTTTCCAATGCCATTTATAACAAATATTTTTGGTGTGAGTCCTTCATCAAATAACAAGCATACCAAATGCGTTACAGCAGCGTTTCTTAAACTGTGGTCCGCGGACCCCTAGGGGTCCGCGAGCTTACAGCTGGGGGTCCTCAAGCCCAATGTTGAATTCAGATTTTTTTTTCTTCGGGAGAAATTTCTGCAGCTCCAGAGGAGGGGAGATTTGCAAGACTAGAACTTTGCAAGTCTAGGTCATTAATAAGGATAAAACTCCAAATGCTTTGAGGGAGACTTTTCATAGAATATTTGTGAAAATATTAAGAACCGAATGATTCTAAGTGTAAATAATCAGCCTTTTTACGCATTGCAACTAGACGAGCGTTTAAACATTTCTAATACTGTAAATTTGTAAATTTTCTTACATTATGAATTTGGTGATAAGATATGTGACGATTTTTTTGTTTTGCAAATCCCTTCCAACAAGTGCAGCGCTATTCATATGTTTAAACAGTGTCATACAAGAAAATTATGAAGAACAACTGTAGAACTCGACGGCATGTTGAACCAGTCTTACTTAACATTGAACGAGATGCTGCTCATCCAGCAGCAAAAAGTAAGCACCAAACTTCTCGTAGCAAATAGTACTATGTATATTTTAACTGTCTTAAAATGTAAATTATAATTATTTTTCTTGTACAGGGTGATTTTTTTTAAAGTTGTGAAAGTAAAACCCTATAACAAAAGAACCACTGATCCAAATGACCTGCCATTTCACCACTATGCTCCCAAAGCAATGGGGATTTTTTTTAGGTGTGGTTAAAAAAACTTAAAATCGCACCGACAGATGGCGCTGTAAGTTAACAAAATATCGTCAGTGGCAGGAAAACATTGGACTGTACTTTGAGAAAAATAAAACTTTATTACGCTTATCAATAGCATACAGAACGCAGTAATTGGGAAAAGGAATTGCGAACACCTTCGCTGAATTAGAACGACATAAAAATATGGAGTTCCACAACAGAGTCAAGAGTATACAATGTGCCTGTGCCGTGCGCAAGCTCGTCTCCCGACTGTAATACATATACAGCGCCATCTGTCGGTGAGATTTTAGGTTTTTTTAACTGCGCCAAAAAAATGCCCATTGCTTTGGGAGCATACTGGTGAAATTTCAGGTCATTTGGATCAGTGGTGTTTTTGTTATAGGATTTTACTTTCACAACTTTAAAAGAAATCACCCTGTATATATAGAGAGGAGAGAGAGGGAGAGAATTAAGTTTTTGAATGGGTTTAAATTTAATAAATTACTTTACTTAAAGTTGGGATGCAGGGTTGCCGAAAAAAAATAAATGAAAACTGTACAAAAAAAAAAAATATATAAATGTCATTTAAATCTGTTGCATTTGATTGTATAAAAATTGAAAATTGCTTTAAAGAAAAATGTAGTACTTGAATGCAGGTACTTTTTTTAGTGTTATTCGTATTTTAAAAATCCTTTTTTTAAATTTTCCTAAGCAAACACGATTTACAATAAAAAGTTTAATACATATACAGCGCCATCTGTCGGTGAAATTTTAAGTTTTTTTTAACTACGCCTAAAAAATCCCCATTGCTTTGGGAGCATACTGGTGAAATTTCAGGTCATTTGGATCAGTGGTGTTTTTGTTATAGGATTTTACTTTCACAACTTAAAAAAAATCGCCCTGTATATATTGCTATTATTATTTTTCTTGTATATATTGCTATATTATTGTTTTTCTTGTATTAATGTAACTGATTTTTCTAACACCGTTAACTAAGTATAGAATATGTTTAATGGAAAATAAATAAGATGTATACGTTAAAATAATTTCTTATCTTATGTTAAGAAAAATACTGTTGGGGGTCCCCGAAATGCATATCACATCAAAAGGGGGTCCGCGAGATCACAAAGTTTAAGAAACGCTGCGTTACATGATTTGGACACAGTTTATGCTAATAATGCATAAATCTTTAATGAAAATAAGTAAGATATGTATCTAGTTTTAAAATAAAAACTGTATGAGAAAAAGGTTTTTCTTCGGAGACAGAAATTTAAGAAAACAATTTTAAAATAAACAAATGCTGCAATCTCTAACTAAGCTGGTAATTTTGTACATTGTTCTGATAAAAATTATAATGAAATGAACCCACAAACAGTAATTCGCAAATCGTAGCAGTAGTCACACAGAATAAAAACTAAAATAAATAATTTAAAACTAAGAAATGTGAAAAATTAATCGATAGAATGTAAGAGTTTATTCTTTTAAAAACATATGAAAATATGTATGTACGTATTTAACATCAGCAAATACATATTTTTAATTTCTTATTAATAGTATAAGAAACTTCTGAACATAGACAAAATTGTTTTCAAATAAAGCTGCTTTGTTAGTTCTTTTAGTATGAAGTTCTATTACGAACCTGAGCTAGTATTAAAATATTTTAAACAACCTATGAATATATATAGAAATTATTTTAAACTGCATTTTAACATTTTGTGTTTTTTACACTGTTAAAAATTTGCAGCAAACTGTCCAGTGATTTGACCGTTTTTGAAGAAAACGGATACATAACCGTAATTTGACTATATCCTGACCATAAAATGAGCAATAATATGGTCAGAATATAGTTCAATTACGGTTATGTAACCGTTTTCTACAAAAACGGTCAAATGACTGGGCAGTTTGCTGCAAATTTTAACAGTGTAGATTGTCAAAAAGTGGAGATCTATACAGTTGATATTTTGCAATACTTTAGCTATAAATAAAAAATATACAGTTAAATGAGAGAAGAAAATATTTGCTTCATTTTAAAATTTAAGAACTTTAAACAATTTATTTCTATATAAGTACATATGTATGTATATACAGAAATTTTCAGAAGGTAAATTGTGCAAAAGAATGTCTTAAAGATGCTTCTGATGTGTTCGTGATAAAACTTACATCCAATGTATTGCGCGGGACCTTCGTAGTGGGCAATTGCTGATACATATGTTATCTTATTAAGGTTGGTTGCTCCTTAGGTTGGTTGCTTAATCAAAAAGAAAAGTAGCGTTACTGTGGCAGAGAGAAATCTAAAATCAGTATAGATTGAAGCATCAATTTTAAGAAATATTCTCACAAGGCATGTAATATCATTGTATGGTATTTTTAACCCACTTCCTATCGAAAATTAAATGATACTGCATGCTATAAGAGATGTTTCTACATATACAGCCTTTAAAATACATTTATTTTAGATATTTGTTTGACTCTATAGTGATAAAAAAAAATTCACTGCCTTTCACTAACATCAACAGTTTCATGCATCAGCACTTGTTCACTATCAAGATCATGCGCATCTTGTGTGATTAATCTTTATCATATTTAGAAAAAAAATGTAAAATAAAATTAATGATACCTTCGGGACTATACTGTTTCTATCCATATAGCTATCTAATTATTTATACATAATTTAATTTTTATAATTTTTATGAATGAAAACTATGTGGTTACAGCTTGCCTAACAAAATAACCCATTAAAATGATTTTGAATGCAATGATTTCATCTTTTTTATATAGCTGAGGATAAAACTAATATCTAATTTCACGGAGAGTTGGAAAAGCTTCATTATCATTTTCCTTTAGTATTTAACAGCATTTTGTATCTAACCAACCTTTGATCACATTGAAAATGTTGCAAACCTAATTAAGAGGATTTCTGTTTATCATGTTCTTATATATTCAACTTTGCTTCGTGTCCTATATTGACTTCTTTATGACCATTTTCTCTGTGGCTCATTCCTGAAAAATGAGTTCATGATATACATCTGCTCACATTCTACAAACTCAATTAATATGTTTTCTCTTTTGTTTTGCATCCTATATCCATGAGGCTGTACTGAAAATTCGCCTTCTTTTTTTCTAATTCTTGCATTCCAATATTTCATTATTTATTTTACGTAATAGTTTCCCTTCTGTATCAATAAACGTATTTCTTCATAGAAACACTCAACTTTCTCCCTCGGTGTAGCTGAAACTGGAGTAACTTATATTTAGATGATGCGTAAGCTTTGATAATTTGAATCTTTGTAACTTCATGACAATTGTATAAAACACAGTAACACTTTCCGTTGTGCTATCACACCTATGGTGAGATTTCTCCACCTTTTATGAATCCCAAATCAGAACACGTGTTTTTCCATGTGGCTCTGTGGTATAGTATATAACCGTCGTTAGGAAAATCAACATTCTTTTCATCTTTCATTTTTACTTCAAATAGAATGTCACAGTTGATTCTTTCTAATTATTCCTCAAATTCCTGCAAACGTTTTTAAAACATACGTATTTTTCGATATACGTAACCAAGATCATTAACTTAAGGATATATATATATAGATAGATAGATATACCTATGCATATATATGTAGGTACTTTGTATGTATATATATATGTGTGTGTGTGCGTGTATATATATAACGTATTTTAATTATTATTAATTTTTCGTCACTTAACTTAGTGTTATTTACTTTAAAACACTATTTTTTTCGTTTCCGTTTTCCAAATCCCAAAGTCTTTAAAACCTCGAACTTTTCTTTCCACTCTCCATTCATTCGATTAAAAAAAAGTAATTGTTTTTAAGCCTATTTTATTCTTCTTAGAGGAACGCTACAGATGTTTTACATGCTGTAATCTGAACCGATGCAATCGGTTTTTCACCTTCTGCTTTCGTACTTTTCATTGCGAAAAAAAAGTTTTTGCATTACGTCACTTATATCGTTGCACACTCTGAATAATAAACACTGCACCAGTTCAGAGCTGTTTTTTTTGTGTATTTCTTCATGCTTCAAAAGTAAATTTTTCGTAGAATCTCTTATTTGCTATATAAACTTTATGGTTATCAACTTGTTCTTTATTGAAGTGGGTGGAAATCGTACAAATATTTTCTAATTAAAAAGTCTCGACTGAATGAATCAAACTAAAATTAAGATGGAATAATCCTGATAATGGAGAGTCACCAATGGGTGGATTTTGTTCGGAACAAAATTATGTTTGCCATATAATTTAACTACTCAATTTTGGGAAGAATCTTTATTGTTTTCGAGTGCTTTTCTACTCGGATATTCTTTATCGTCAACCTCTAACACAAATGGTTCAGAGCTTTTCATTGACAGTGATTATAATTGTTTCTGCAAATTACTTAGTAGCCATGTTTTCGAATTTTTTATACATATTCCTCAATCAATAATTAACTTTATTATTTCAAAAAAATTATGATTATAAGATATAAAACGCAGTAACTCTCATATCATTCAATTATATATATATATATATCAATAAAATTTAAACAAACATGTAAATTTCCACTATTAACGGCTAATGTAGACACCATGTTTTAATTCTTTGACAACTCTTGCATTTAGATACCTATCGGGGAGTCATTTGATGAATTAGTTTAGTAATTAATCAGGTGTAAAGTTCTAAAGTTCTAATGCAATATGCATTTTTAACCGTTACAAAACAAATTGCAATTCAGGTAAATATTTTAAACGATAATTCAAAAACTACTTGGTGGAATGAGTTGTAATTTTGGAATAGGATATTTAATCCCTTTAAGGGCCAAATTACTTCCATGCTAAAAGTGCTGAAATGATTGAAAGACAGTATAATTTACAAAAAAAATTTCTAGAGAATAAGTAAAAGCTTTTCTTGACGTACTTAATAAAAGGAAATTTCTGGTCCAAAATTCTGTGCCAGTGTGGCATTTAGGGACATAATTGAGAGGTCCACCGCTCTTCAATGGGTAAAAGATTCTA
This sequence comes from Maratus michaelseni, assembly GCA_963931845.1. Classification (NCBI taxonomy): domain Eukaryota; kingdom Metazoa; phylum Arthropoda; class Arachnida; order Araneae; family Salticidae; genus Maratus; species Maratus michaelseni. The sequence goes on along the minus strand of OZ007593.1, from coordinate 193,513,776 downwards.
GAAAAAAAAATTATATATAAAAATATCATCGGAAAATGCTTTTTTTTTCGACAATTAGTTTCATATATATATATATATATATATCTTTTGAATTGATTTTTCGAAAATAATATGAAAAGTAATCTTTCAATTGCTTAATAGAAAGTAATTTCTAAAAGCTTCGAATATGAGAATCCAAAATTACATATTATTATCAATAATATTTTTGGGTTATGTTTAAAAAATCCCGCAAGTATTTGATTTAGATTTCTCAAGTTTTAAACCTGCATAATTCATTAAACTTTAATGCTTAATTTACGAGAAACAGTAAAATTTTGATATGATGATTTGCGGCAGATTTTCTGGGGTGTAATCAGTTTTTTACAGAAGAATGAGTGCAGTTAATAATTACCAATAGATAGTGCTATGGTAACATCATATGCATTCATGGTAACATACAATCACACAATTTTGCTTAACAATTTGAGGTCTAAGTCTGAGTGTCACACTGGTTGCAGTTTTCGGTGAAGTAAACTATAAAAATACTTTTTTTAGTACTTTTTTACAAATATCTCAGAAACTGTTGGTATTCATGAAAACATTACTCTGACATAAATTAAAGAACACAAAATTCATTACAAATGACAGGTATTTACAGTAGAACTTCGATTATCCAGATTATTATTTCAGAAAATCTGAGCCTTGACGGATTATTATTCCGGATATATTCCGGATATAAATTATTTAGATATTCCGGAAAAAAAAACTAATTTCATATTCATTTACTTATTGTCTATTCAAATTTATTAAATATTGTTGCAAAAAAAAGGAAAACAGTAAACACTCCAATACTGCAATATTGCATGGAATAATGCCAGGAAAGTTATTTATGAAAGATAAATATTTATCATTAATGAAATGTTTATTAATGTGAAATATTATAATTGCGAATATAAAACTTGGAGAAAACTAAAAGTAGGTACATATTAATTTATAATTAAGTAAATATTGTGTAATTAAGAAAGTGGATGGATTGTTAGGATTCATAATCGTCATCTTTTTCCTTGTCCTGTTGTTATCACTCTGGTACTGAATACAAAAATTTATATTTATCATTAATAAAATGTTATTTCACGTGAAACTGTGTAAGCGCGACAAAACATAATTAAAAACAATGAAATTAATAATTTATCATTAAGCAAATACTTACTAAGTCATAATGTTCTTTTTTTTACACTTTATCGTCAGCTGAAGTGGACGGTGCATTAGAAGGCGTTTTCAGCATGACTGAATCCATAATCACATCCTCATCGCCTTCCTCATCCTGTTGATCTGTATTTATAACTATAAGTGTAGCATTCAGGAAGTCACCATGGCAAATGTTACAGATGAGTGTGCAGTTAATGGCTGCTTTCCTGAACCCAGACTTAGCTCCACACCCAGTGGTGCATTTGCAGAAGATGGTATTTAAGACAGCCTTAGCGATCAGGTCCTTAGTTGTAATAAGAACCAGACATTTCTGCTTTCGTTCCCAGCCCCAGAGTTCGGCATGTTGTTACTAGCCAAGCCCCAGCCATACCTGATGTTACACCCGGAAAGAATATTTTCTAGCCACTACTTCTGTTAATGGAAGGGATGAAATGTCAGGTTTGACATTCGATTTAGATTTGGCGAAAGAATGGTATCGGAAAGAGTTGAGTGATGTAGATGTGGGAGGTGCTTCATACAATCTAAAAAAGAGTTGTTTTCCTGCTTCTGCAACAGCATCATGGTCAAATTCCCTTTTATTGAACACATCAGCAATTTTGTGTGCCTCTTCACATTGCTGAAACAGCTGAAAATTTTTGTTTTCCCCTTTTTGAACGCGGCTGACGTCGTATCACATCCAGTGAATGCATAAAGGACTAGAATTATGTCTTTCTGTCTTGTTTCTTGAATTAACGGTTGTGAGAAAATAATATTTCTTTCAATTCTTCCACGATTTGGCTTAACTAAAATTTCTTGTTCGAGCGGAGTTAGGGCGATTAGGAGGACAACAAGATCAACATACTCAACAACAATTGCCACTCTGTCACTAGAAGAAGAGATTTCAATGGTTGTTGTTACAATTAGGGTATCTGCCTCGCTAGTACTCTCCCGGCAAGATGTTCCATTCTCCTTCAATTTGGAAGAAAACACAGCAGTTAATCTTGATTTGTTCTTTTCATTTGAAAGGAAGCTCTTGCTTGACGGAAACCTCTGTGTTCCCCGTTGAAATTAATATCCACGGACTTCTTCAGTGCACATATTCGGTTTTGCTCTGCTGATTCCGTGCTATTGGAAATGTCGGAGTAGCCATCAAAAACCACTGAACAGCTTTTTCCTTTAAAATGTGTAGAGATATATTTGTTGTAACCTTCACAAATTGAAATAAAAGTGGAACCTCTTGACCAAGGGACTTTGCGAAGAAAGAAACCACCATCCATAATAATATCACAGTTTCGGAAATCAATGGGCTGTTTCAATAGTAACTTTGATGTAATAAATTAGATGAAATTCTGGCTTGACTAATGTTGTTTGCAGATATTTTTAGTCCTTAATTTCCCTTTAGAAAATTAAACCTGAGTCTAAAAAATATTAGATATTGTTAAAAAATATTAGACAGCAGTGCGAAATTTTCGCACGGATCCATTGGTATTTAATAAATTTGAAATTAAAGTGATTTTTTTTTTTGCGGAAAATCCGTCAAGGCTCTGATATCGGGACTGACGGATAATTGAGGTTCCACTGTATATACCTGTCATTTGTAGAGAATTTAACGTTCTTTAATTTATGTCAGAGTAATTTTTTCATGAAAACCAACAGTTTCTGAGATATTTGTAAAAAAAACTAAAAAAAAGTAATTTAGTTTCCCCCCCCCCTTCCCTCGCTCACTTCTATTCTTCAGGACTTTTTACAAAGTCAGTAGCCATAAATGAATTACTGCACCATTTTTTTTATCTCTGTAGCATTTATTATGGCGACATTAAGTAAATAAATTTGAAATTAAAGTGATTTTTTGCGGAAAACCCGTCAAAGCTCCGGTCTCCTGACTGACGGATAATCGAGATTGGGCTGTATATACCTGTCATTTGTAGAGAATTTTATGTTCTTTAATTTATGTAAGGATAATTATTTCATGAAAACCAACAGTTTCGGAGATATTTGAAAAAAACTAAAAAAGTATCCCCCCCCCCTTCCTCCCCTCGTTCACCTCCTATCCATCAGAACATTTTACATAGTCATCAGTAGCCATCACGGAACAACTGTATCAATTTTCATCTGTGTAGAATTTATTTTGGCGACATCAAGTAAATAAAATTGAAATTAAAGTGAATTTTTTGCGGAAAATCCTTCAAAGCTCCGGTTTTCTGGCTGACGGATAATCGAGGTTCCACTGTATATAACTCTCCTTTGTAGAGAATTTTATGTTCTTTAATTTATATCGACTAATTTTTTCATGAAAACCAACAGTTTCTGAGATTTTTGTACAAAACTAAAAAACTAGTTAATTTTACCCCCCCCCCCCCCACTCACGTCCTATCCATCAGGACTTTTTACATAGTCATCAGTAGCCATCAATGAACAACTGTACCAGTTTTTTCCTCCTTAGCATTTATTATGGCAAACTTTCCTAATTTTACTGGTCTAATACGTAAAATGTAATTTCTCAAAAAGCTATTGAAATATCACTATAAAAATTAAATTGCAAGTTATTGACTCATAACTTCTGAAAAATGTATAATATATCTTAGATTTTAGATTATCATCTTCACTACTGGCATACAAATTACGTATATACAGAAAATACATATATACATGCAATAGAATTTACCTATATGTAATGAATGTATGGACAATATTTTCCTTTTCATCGTAGTTTAGAGTCAAAATCTTCCTAAACATAAGCGTAAATTATAATTAAATTATTTTTTCTAAAAATTTTCTCCGAACGCTGCCCGATAACTTAAAAATGACATTTTTGTGGACAATCCCTTCTCATTCAGCGAGTTTTAGTCAGAAACAAAACTAGTCGTTGGGGGCCACCGTAATACTTACCCATCATGGATATGCATAATGTAAAATATTAAAATAAAAATGCGTAAACTACTTATAAAATGCATTGCAATTCAAATAAAATCGTGGCTTCATGACGTCACAAAATTTAAAGACTCGATTACTGAATTTCTTGAAAGAAACATCCTTATAACTCCAAAAATAATAAACCTATTAAATAGCGGTTTATTGCATTTGATTAAGCGTCAAATTTACAATTAAAATATATCTTTGAAGTGAAATTTGGATGAAATACAGGGTCATGAAAAATCGAAGAGTGTGGAAATAGGATTCCAAATATCTCGGCAACTAATTATCCGATTGACTTCATGCTTTATGCAAAATTTGTTTTTTTATTGTCTTTTATATTCATTTCTTAAAATAAACAATTTCGAAAATTTTTGTATACCTTTTATCAGAACAAATATTTCGAGAGTCCGAAAAAAATAGTTCCGGTTAATCGAGGTTATTGAAATGAAGTAGGCTTCTTCCCATTATTACATAATAAGTACGTACCAAGTTGCAAGTTTCTATCTTAATTTTTTCGGGAGATAGAGCGTTTACAGACACACATACACACAGACACACGGACACAGACACACAGACACACAGACGGACGGCAATTTTTTTTTTTTTCTAAAAATATGTTTTTCGGAATCTTCAGTGTCTGAAACGTGTAAATCCGTAAAAATTTTTTTTTCGATTTTCAAAACGATTACAAGACTTGCCCTATACCACATATGATGGGTAAGTAAAAACAGCTCACTCTAACGCCGATATCTCTCTGAATTTTTACGATATTTGACTGATTTTTTAATACGATGCACCATAGAGTTGACTATTAAATTATGCAAAAAGTTCCTTGTTATCGTTCGCGCATGCGCAGATAAAAATTATTTTATATATGAAGTAAGTATGAAGTAAGTATGTCCAAATCCGTGCGTTGAAATGTACCACACTAAAGCAAATTTTACTAAATAATGTTAATGCAAAAAAAATATATATATATATATATATTTTCTATATAAATTTTTTATATAAGTCTATATAAAATGCTATGTTAAAAATTGAGGTTTTCTTACGTGGAACTTGTTTGAAACTATTAAACAAGCTTGCTTTAATAATTTCTCATGAAATATTAGTTTTCAGTACATTTAAATACTTCCTCAATTATGAAAAAGAATAGTTTGAAGTTTATAATAAAAAAATATATATATTAAAATGCATGTGTCCGAAATATTTTTTTTAAATCATGAAAAGTACCTAATCCAGAGGAAGCTACGCAGACCTTTTTTTTTTTTATTTTTTGTTCATATTTCACAAGCATACTATGCATACTATACAGGCAATTGCTGAAAATTTCCGCTACAACTTGAATTGAACCATTAATAATCAGAGCGCTGAAATATGCTAATTTTTAAGAAATTTCTTGTATTCATTGAAGCACCTTGCATGATTTACATAAAGATGGGCTCAGTCACCTGTAAAGTATATTTTCTTGTACTTTAGTTTTAATGCAGTTATTTCCACATTTGTATTCCATATTCTAAAATATTTATAATACTTTCCCTGGAGAAAATATTAGTCATATGCTACTTCTTTTGCAACTTTTGCGGAAACTTTTATTTAAATTTCTACCAGAATTTTTGCATTTTAAAAATCCTGTCGCTATTTAACCAATCATTAATTCGATGTTTCTATTATCTGAATGCAGGGCATATATCTGAGTGTAATTTTCTAAATTGGAAAAACGGCTTCTAAGCATTTTTAATGATCCCTGAATTAAACACAATATGTTTAAACCTGTGTAATATTTTGAAATTTTATCCTATGTGATGTATTTATTTCTATTTTGTGAAAGAAAAATTTTATCTTTACCTTAATATATAAAATAATTTAGTTTAATAGTATGCCATCTGGATAAGAATTTTCAACAAAGTCTCTCTATAGAAGAAAACGTGTAGTAATGAATCTTGGCATGTTGCATCAGAATGTCACAAACAAATGTAGTAATTTTGCTCATCATCCTGAAAGCTAAAACGTAAAGTGAAACCTTTAAGTCTGTAGAAAACGTACACTATTTTCCTTAATATTAGATAACTTTCAGCAGAATACGTACAACGTTTAGCAGAAGGCAATTTCGAAAGACTTTTTTTTTTTTCTTTGGTTGGAAATGTTTCATGCATTTACCTTTTGCTATTGTCTTAAATTCGATTTTTTATTTCTGGTATTTTGTTCACATTGTGATCTTATCTATCTCTATCTCTGTATATATATATACATGTATATATATACAGAGCAACAAGCCCAAGATGAAAAAAAAATATATAGATTTTCATAAAACACTTTTAACAAGAAAATAACTTTTTTAAAACTGTGATAGTATTTAAGAACATAAATCATGTTCAGAAAAGATCTAAGTAGAATTAATTTTCAATCAACAATTAGTTTGATTGCTAATATTATGTTCGTTACCTATAGATATTATTTAGAATATCTATGAATAATTATTTAATAAGACACTAGAGCTGATATGAAATTCACTTAAAATATTATTATGGTAAGTACTTCTGCACATGACTCCTAATACTGCTCATCAAAAACTCTATATCATCAATAAAAACTAAAAAAGGTAAAATTACTAAATATTTCTTTTGCGTAAAATATAAAGTATTTTGTATCTGAAAATGTTTATATATTCCGAAATATTGGAAGATTTGTATTTACAAAAATCAAAATCAAATATTTAGTTTGACAGTTGAAAAATATCAAAATTACAGAATAATGATTTACCTTTAGCGTGGGGTGCTTCTACCGTGCCTTCTGCAAAAAAGTCTTGTTCAACATTAAATAATTATTGTTAGGCTCCAGCTCATACAATTTATGTTCATATATATATGCTTTATAATTTCTTGTTTCACCGGAATAAAACTAGAAAGTCATATCGCACAAGTTGTAGGCTATGACAGGCACCCCAGTTTATTCTTTAACGTGGCAGTTGTCTGGTGTCAGTCTTTTAGCTATCCATATATGTTATTCCCTTACCCATCTTCCCTGAAAAGAAAACGCGGAAACTCCATGCAGCTGAAATTAAATATATATATATATATATATATATATATATATATATATATGTTACATAGTAAAATTTCAAAATATTCATGTTGTTCTCTTCAGGTATATTATTTTCCTTTGAACAAGTCGCATTTTTAAACCATTAAAATTAAATAAAAATTCAGGAAACGACTTAAACATACACCAGATACAAAATTAGACATCCGAAGATCGTTGTTAGTGGCCTTAGCAATAGTTACGACATAAGCTTCGATTTTGTCCTTACTAATACAACCCACAAAATTTATCAACTGTGACCAATTGTGACAATTGTCACAATAATTTAAAAATATCATTTCTTTCTATTATTATTATTATTATAAAAAGCATTCACTTTTAGAAAACAATTAATAGAGTATATCTATATATCTATATCTATCTTTCTGTATCTATCTATCTATCTATGTATATATATATATATATATATATATATATATAGTAAAAAAATATAGCAAATATATATAGCAAAAAAATTAGTATTTTAATTTGAAATTAATTTAATTTTTATGATGTTGCTTGTTTGGAAAAGCTATTTAATACTGGCTTTGTCATTTCTTGGTACATATTTTTATGTAGCATTAACCATTAATTATTAATTTTACATCTTATTTTTTAACATAGAATTAATCATTAATACGTCCATTTTTACTTTAATATAGTAATTGGATATTTTATTTATTATTTAATTTCATTTATATATTATTTAACTAATTATTATCCCTTTAGATAGTATATGGTTTCAATTTTTGATATTGATTTTCTTCTACTGCATACTCACTTTTAATATCATAGATGGCAACACCATGGATTGTGTTACTTTAAACTATTCCATGGTAATTCATTTTCTAAAAATTTTGGCAACATGGTTTATCATCTTCTAAAAGTGTTTTTGGCAACATTTAGAAAACATTTTTTGCAATTCATTGCCTCTCTTGTTAGCTTCATATATCTGGTCAATGATGTGCACCAAAATCCTTCTTCATCTCATTGTTCTTAGCACGTTAACATTTAATTTCGTGATTTTTTCTCATAATTATGGGTAAGTTTTCCCTCCTTTTTAATATTGTATTAATATTGTATTTATTGTTTGAACTTTATGATTTTTTTACTGGTTTAATTATTGGTTTATGAGTGGTCGTCCCAAAATCATATTCTTTAGCAATTTTATGGCGAATATGATGATGAAACCACTCATTTTATTTGTGGTATTTATGCATTTGGGACTTGACAATTCTGTATAAATTCCACAAATTTAATTCATTCAATTTCTTTCATTCAATTTTTAATTTTTAATTTATTTTCTTCTTCTTTTAAATAAGTATTTCATATCTATATTCAGTGTGTTGGGGTTACAATTTCGCTGTCAATAAATTATCACTTACTATATCATATTTTCACAGTTTCTGTTGGTGTTTCGGTAATGTTTCATTAATGGTTATATATATATATATATATATATATATATATATATATATATATCAGTGCAAAGAAAAATTTTTAGAACTGGAAAACCTGAATGTTGTAACAGTTTTCTAAGAAATCTAACACAGTCTCTCTCAAAAATTTAGGCACACAAAAAATCTCTAACTATATAAAAGAAGGACGTGTGTGTGTGTGTGTGTGTTTCTCGGTTGTGTTCTGAAGAGACCGCTACACTCAGAACTACAAAAGTTGGTGGGAAGGTACCTCTATGCATGTAGTTTTTTACCTCAAAGCCCGATTTTCGAATTTATGAATATATTTTATTTTTTAATGCGATTTTTAGTGTTTTTTCACGTTTCGCCGCGTTTTTTCCACATTTGTTACAGGAATCCGATTCCAATCTTTAGCCCAATATAGTAAATTTTAACTTCTTCTCAATAAATTTTATGCGAAATTCATACAGAGATTTTTGAATTTTTGGCGAATTTTTTTTTCGGCACTAATATATATAATTTTTTAATAAATTGGCAATTTTTTTTTTCTTTGACACTAAGAAATTTTGCCCGGAATGTTTGATTGGTTCTGTGGTTGCTTCCATTTCTTCCTCAGGTACGTTCAAGATCATCATTTTCTCCCCTCTGTTTAGCTTGGAGACAGTTGATAATTCTTTACAGATAAAAAATAATGATTTTAAAAAGGGAAGGGTGGATTATTAACTATCCCGATATTTTTATTAATTTTTTTAATTTCATTTTTATTCGTTTCTTAACCTTTTTTTCCATGTGTTGCAGCGTTTTTGTTTCAAATGACGTCACACATCTCCCACTGAAGTCAAAAAACCGTTGGAGATCAGTTGTGATTGTTAACTGATAGAATTGTAGCGGGGTCATCTCGAAAAGTAAAAAACTTTCTCCTCTGCGGAACTGATTTCAGCATTCAAACACGTGACGTGACGTCACAGATAGGATCTGACTCTTTTAGTCACGTTTATTATTCTTTGAATATTTTTGCTAATTTTCTGCTAAATATATTATGAAAGAAAGATGTTTAAAGTATGTGAATTTTGTCATTGTTTATTCTTTTGATAAAAGATAATCATAAGTCAAATAAGTACCCCTTTTTATCTCATTATTTAAAATGCGAAATACTGTTCTTACCGTTCACATGTGAATTGAGTGAACGTATTTTATATGGCATGAATTGTATGTTTTTATTTTTATCTACAGTGTTGTAAATATAATTTAGACTCACATCTAATGGATAAAAGAGTAATAATACGAAATCCTTTTTGTTTTCTTTGTCAGGTTTTGTGCCTAGAATTAGTGTTTTTAATACAGTTTACGTAAATCGAAAACATGCACGACTGATGCACTACGACTGATGCACTAGATCCTGTTATGCATTGGAAAATAATATATATTGATAAGAATGTTGAAAGTCGCCTAAAAAACCGCAAGATGATCATCATTAGTGTCATTTGAAATTCATTCTTTCCGACTATTTTAAAGCTCCTGACAAATTTGTATATTTTCATTTAACTACTATTTTATAACTTGAAGTAATATATTCGAATAATATTCCAAAAATAAAAATGATTCTTTTTATTATTTTGCAATTTTTGCTAGGTGGCCACCTTCAGTATTCTAAAACAATTACGTGTCAATTATTGAGTTTAAAATTCTAAAAACGTTTTCTAGTTTGCTTTACCATTTGTGGCTTTATTTTGTCTTGCAGAAATGCAGTGAATTTTAAATATTTTCATCAACGTATTTTAAGATGCTTTTAACTATTCACTCCGATCATAATTACTGCAGACATTTGCTATTTGAATGGCATATGGGACTATCCAGAAATATTTACGTCTTATTAGTGAGTGGATTAATGTTTCTCCGTCGTAGCCGCTATGCCATGTGCTGCAATTAGAGCCAAAACCATTAAAACACAAACAGGAATCTGTTTATTCTAAGTCTATGGTGCATCTGTGACTTTAAAGTAACCACAAGTAATTTTCTTATTATTGTATTTCTTCTGTCACTAGGTGTGATAAAAAATGTTTGTATTAAATTCTTCTTTTTTTCGAATGCACGATTCGATTTTGAAATTAGAAATAGCTACAAAGATTGAAATCGTGCTATGAATAATACATTAAATCACTTTCGTTTCCTTTCAAATATTCCACTGAATTACAATTAGAATAATGAAATAAATATTGGAATTTTTAATGTAACACGGTGTTTTCCATTTATTTATATTTTTATTGGAATATACTTAAATAAATAAGTCTCCTGCAAGAAAATGTAAAAAATAAAACTAAAATAGTTAAAGATGCTAAGTAAAACTTGACGCCAGTTTGAAGTATTAAATGCATGAAGTATTAAATCATTCTTTTATAAAATATAATCATACTCATAGGATTACTGAAAAGTTAAATAATAAAGAAATTAGATATAGAATTAACTTTCTTTCCGTTTGTGTTTAACGGAATATATTTTATTGCAGAAAGTTATTCGTAATTATTCTTAAACTAATCAGATTATATGATGAAATATTCTTGAATTTACTGTGCAGGTAAGCAATCTTTTGTCATGATTAAATTTTTGAAGCAGAAAGTGGCGATAACTTTACGTATGAATTAGTAAACACAATTATTCAACCGCAATACATACATTAACATTTTATTATTAAACTGCCTATGCATGTTTACTGGTATTTACATCAAAACGTTATTTTTTATAAGACTCTTTATTAAAACTGTATTATTTTAATCTTAATTTCCGATTCTTATCGTATATGGGATGATTTGGTGGACATTCAATTATATATGATGCAGAAATAATGAATTTTCTGTATTAGAGAAGAAAATGATATATTCGTACAGCATTGATTTGCATAAATATTTTGAAGTGACATACTTTCAAGTGTGTCATCCGGTATGTCATGTGCTACAATTAGAGCCTGCAGTGCTACCTCAAAGTTTCAAAGATGTATACTTTAACAGATTGTGACATACTTAAGTAATGTCACACGATTCGATTTAAAGTGACATACGACGATTTCAAGTGACATACTTTCGTGTGTGCTACTATAGAAGGTATAGTAGCCTATACCTTCTACAAGAAAATAATGATATTTTTCTACAACACCACATACTATATAACTTCCACCTTATATTCATTTATGGTAGATTTATCTGAAGAGAAATTAATAAAATCTAATTAGACTGTTATTCAGAAATACTTTTCTTAAGGAGTCAAATAACGTTAAAGTGTCAAAAAATCGATTTTTTTATTAGCTTTTTATTAAATATGATTCTTTAGGAACAATTTAAAATAAACCCCATGCAAAAATTCACTTTAGGAGAGGAGTTATGTCTAAAACAGTCTGAATTTTTTTCTACATGATCAAGGGGTAGTTTGATCTTTAAAGTAAATTTTCTCAAAACGACGATTTTGGTCATTGCGCACACGATTTCTGAAAAGTGGTTGGTTAGAATATCATGAAATTTTTTATTGAATATATTAACCACACAGATGCACAAAGTGACCTATTTTTATATTTCTCAAGTAACAAGTTTAGAATTCAGGACTACTTTTGCACTGAAAAAAACGATATTTCGAATTTCTCTAAAAATATTTTTAAAATCAGGATCTACACATTTTATTTTGTTTTTCGCAGGCCATTTTGAGAACACATTATATTTGTACACATTAAAAAAAAATGTTTGTTTTAGCAATTGAAATGTGAAATCGCGCAATTCATGCAAGAATAATTCCTTCGTAAAAGGTGTATTATATTTTTAAATAAATTAAAAAGCTTTATGTGAGGGTATACATTTATTTTAATTGTAATTGATAAAATAAACTTTTATTAATATGTGTTCAAATTTTATAATTAAAAGTCCATTAGCTACTGAGTTACTGTTATTCTTATAGAGGTCCCTTTTTCATGTATTTTGTTAGTTCAAAGGATACCTGACCCCTTTATTGTGTAAATTGATGATGATTGAGATATGGACGGACATACATATGTATTGACTATTGAAACAAATTACATTATTTTTCTACATATTCATTCAAGATAATAAGATCTTTCTCGTAACGAGACACAAGGTTTTCTCTTTCAGCATCCCTGTAGATGGCCATGATGTCACGATATCTTGAATCTCTTCAACTTAAAAAAAAATCTAGCTACACGAGATTGTTTTTAAATACAATACAAAGTAATTTTAAGTGATCGTCCAGTTTTACCAATAGAAACAGATTTACAAGGGATATTGTAAACTGTGCAAGTAATCCGTACACTGTAAAAAAAAAAAACTCCGAAACGTTACTCTATCTGGTGAGGCAGCAATGTGTCCCATCGGTTCTGTTATGTTTTCGCATATTTCGGTCAGATGTTCGTAAAAGTTTCCGCATATTTCGGTCAGATATTCGTAAATGTTTTCGCATATTTTGGTCAGATATTCAGAAATGTTTTTGTATATTTTGGAAATATTTACGTGCATTTTGGAAGCGTTTCTTTATATTTCAGTCAGATATTTAGTAACGATTCTGCATATATCGGAAATGTTTTTGTATACATCGGAAAGGTCTCTGCATATATCGCAAATGTTTTTGTATACATAGGAAAGGTTTCTGCATACATCCGAAATGTTTTTTTATACATCGGAAATGCTTCTGTGTGTTTTGGAAATGTTTCTGTGTATTTCTGTTTTATAATATCTTTTATTTGAGAGAACAATATGCTTAAAAAAATAATATTACATTCGCTCGAGGCGAAACCTCACTCCACATCATCGTGGTTGGGTTCGGTAAGCGAAGTTCGGTAAGCGAACTCGCTAATCATACTATAGAAATGATCTTATGAAGTATGTAGATGAATTATACTCTAGGATTAGCAATATTATAAACTTTCTGTAATTTCTGGTCTGAAACATATATTTTTCTCAACTCGTTTTATTATTCACCTTTTATTATTAGACTGCTACTCAAGATATCACTTTAAAGTTATCTATGCAGGCAAAATAAACTTTGAAAAAACTTAATTCTATGACAAATACTTTTTTAAAATAACTCCAAATTTGTGAGTATGTCCTTCTACTGAAGAGAGGCTTCCAAATTTTCCTTTGTAGGAACAGAGTTGAGTCGTCTGGAAAATTCTTTAGTTTACCTACTACAAGTTTACAAGTACAACAAGTTTAGAAGTTGTTGTATACACAGTTAAATAACTCGTTCGATAGTTTCTTTATACTCTTGTTCCATGAATCTATAATAAATATTAGATATTTGATAGTCGAATAATAATGTAGTACTAGTATTAATGAAGTACAGATAGCACCGTATATATACGTCTTTAACATTTTTTCGTTTTGGGATCGGTTCCGTTTCATAACTTTTCTAATGATGAAATGTATTGTTTATATGACAGAACAAATTCCTAATTTCACTTATAATATACGTTTTTCACTCAGTTTTTATGAATCAGATATTTGTAAATAAATAACGTTGAAAATTTGATTTATGGATCTATAAATAATTTTTTTTTAAATGCAGCCTATGAGTTCCATCCTCTAAATAGATACTCAATGAAAATATTTAATCTCCCTATACTTATACATAGATAGATTTTAGATACATAGATACCTTTCAACATTTTTTTTAATCTTGTAAATTGTAATTATACTATTCGAAAATATTTTATATCTGTGGTAATTGTTTTTTTTTTCACGAATTACATACTTATAAATAGATATATTGATAAAAATGTTTTGTCTGTTTGTAAATATTTTTAATATAGTGTTTTACAACTATCATGCTTCTAAATATATTCATTTAAAGGTATTATTTTATTCGTTATTTCACTTGAGAAGTGCTGAGATAACCTGAGAAAATAAATATATTTTTATAAGTATAAAAGTTCATAAAATAAAATATTTATTTACAGATACGAAATCTTTTGGCATAATATCTATACTTACAAGATTAAAAAATATATTTATTTAAAGGTACCGCACTTTCCGGCGTATAATCCGCAGATCAAACAATCATGTTTCTACCCAGAAATTTTATTTTATAAAGTGTTACTTCTCAGATCGCTGTAAATATTTGGCTTCAGTTATTGAATAAAATTTCTCGGTTGAAACCGAATTGTTTGATCCGTGGATTATATGCCGGAAATTACGGTATTAAAAATAATACATCTATTTTGGGAAATAAAGCATTTTCATAATACATATGTATCTATTTACAGCATGGAATTCACGAGACCGGATTTAAAAAAAGAATTATTTATAGATTTATAAATCAAACTTTCAATTATATTTATTTATAAATATCTGATTCATAAAAAATGAAGGAAAAATGTATAGTAAAAGTGTAATTAGGAATTTTGTCTGTCATATAAACTATACATTTCATAATTAGAAAAGTTATGAAACGGAACCCATCTCAAAACGAAAAGATGCTAAAGACGTATATACGGTGCTATCTGTACTTCATTAATACTAGTACTACATCATTATTCATCAATCAAATATCTAATATTTATTATATATTCATGGAACAAGATCATAAAGAAACTATCGAACGAGTTATTTAACTTTGTGTATACAACAAAAGATTAACTGCAAATGTAATATTAATATGCAATAAAATAGAATCTGCTATTATTATTATTCTTTTTTAAAGCATATTGTTCTCTCAAATAAAATAAATTATAAAACAGAATACTTACAGCTCATATATATACGTTGCATCTGCATCTGTTTTAAGCTGTCTTTCCTCTCAAGAACAATAGAAATCACGTGATAATGACATGTGCAATAGGTCGGAGTAGATGAGCATGCGCAAATATTACTTCATTTCGAATTCTATTTTTAAACTTTACACGGAATGAGTGTAACATTTCCGAATTTTTCAGTAACCATCATTTTACACTACCTATTCGAAAACATTTCCGATATGGAATGGAACGTTTCTGACTTCTTCAGAATAATTCACCGCGTTGAATATTTTTCCGAAAATACGTGTAATGATTCCAAAATAACAAGTAACTGAGGAGAACACAAAGTTTACTATAAATTTCCGGAAACCTTTCCGCCTTGTGTCGAAACGCTTCTGAGTTTTTTTACAGTGTAAGAGGGGGATCCCTTGTAAAGCTTGTGACTTTTACAATCGTAACTTGTTCATTATTTAATAGATACCGATCACATCCCGATTTCGAAAATATTAAAATAATTAAATCTATCTACAATAATTTACAAATATTTTTTCTAGAAAATTGGCTTACAAGATTACAGAAGTCTTCTCTAAACGAAGAATGTACAATTCCACCAGAATATGGGGTCCAACTGTGGTAATGGACTCCCTTGTGATTTAATAATTTAAACTCATAATGTGAAGATGGATGAACTTGGATGTGAAGATGTAAGCAACATCTTTGTTTCTTATTGGATTTATCTACTGATATGGAGCATGTAAAAATTTTAAACGTCTAACGTAATTTATTTTCTTGCGTGATATTAATGACTTGTTTTTAGCTTTTATGTCTTTTTAATATTTTAATTCTTCTTAATATTATAAAATGTTTAGTTATTTGAAACATACAAATACTTTGTGTTAATTATATGTAAATCTTCAAGTTTTAACTATGCCCATAATCTCCCATTCCGTAGTTTCTTAACAATAGTATTTAAGATTATCAATTAGTATATATATATATCTTTAACGTATCAGAGAAATTATTTTTTACATAAATAGAGAATTAAAAAACAGATTTTTTTTTACAGCTTATTAAGTAATATACTGTAAATTTAGACATGTCACAAGTTTTCAGCCCAAGTTTCCACTTCAAACTATCACATTAAATTTATTATGATTTTAGGTGCTATACTCATATAAATGCCTATTGTCTTAGACCATTTATTTGATAGAAAAAAATGTATTATATTTGATAGAAGGAGTTATTAGGCATTAAGTTCATTTTAAAATATATACTGAAATGCAAAAAATAAACACCATGAAATATTAATGCAGAATAGTGCTCAATCTTTGCTCTATCCAAAATTATAATTTTATATTTTTTAGAGAAAAAGTCTATATTTTATTGAATTTAAAAACATTAAAGAAAATATAATCAATATATACTGTTTTCATTAATTAATCTAAGAAGTTTACAAAACTCAATTAATATTTCTGCAAATGATGCAATTCGAATATATTTCAATTTTCAAAATACATTATGCCTCAAGCAAATGTTCGATTAAGAAAACAATAATAATATATATTTTACATAAGCAAGAATATTTTACTGAGTTTCAAAGAAAGAAAATTAATTGAAATTACTTATTTATGTGTATGTTTATAATAATTAAAATATCATAATTTTAATTTGCTAAGGAAACCTTCTTATTGTGCAGTGCTTTAGATCAGGGGTTCTCAAACTTTTAGACCGACGTACCACTAAATCGAAGTTCATACTTCCGCGTACCACCTGGTAACAAACGTAAAGCTAATATAGACAAACCTGTCTAAAACGAAATATCTCTCCTGTCTTTTGTATTTCCGTCATAGCAGGTTATATTGCAATAACATTCAAGTAAAAAGTAGTATCATCCTTAAATTTTAATAATGCATACAATATCAAAATACAGTATTTTGGTATAGTAAAAAAGCCACAATATTTAATGACATATTGGCGCACACTGATTCACATACTGTTGTAGTAGGCTAATGAAAAGGGTGGGCTTGTTTTATCATCAAGCACAACTTCCTACTGGCTCAGTATTAGGAAGTTTTAGTAATAAGTCAGATTCGATGTTTAGTTTATTCCTGTATTTGTTTTTCATATAACAAAGGGGGGGGGGAAGCACATTCACAGAGATATGTTGTGCTAAACACAAACAGACTTTGACGATGTTAGACGGTACTCTGATATGCTCGTCAGCGAAAATTCTGTTACATTCATCTTTTTGAATGTGGAATCCAGTAATCCATCAGAGGAGAGGAGAGCTGAATAAGTTCACGTCTTTCCTCTCTCGTGAAATAGAGTGGCAGGGTGTCTCAATTAAAAACGAATTTCAAGAGCCCGATTAAGGTCATGTGGAGCTCAAGACCCAGTACCTTTTCGGAGCCAGTCTCAAACCAAGATAATAGCTATAAATTTTTGGAGGGAGTATTCGGTGGTTATCCTTAGATATTATGATATGGTTACCAAGTTAATCAAAATCTTTTTCGGTTTTGGGAGAAATAATTGGAAAAAATTGAATTTTTAATAAACTTTTTGTAAACAATTTTATTTATTTTGGGGTCTTTCATCAGTGGTGGGCCTTAGGACATGGCCTAGTCGGCCTCTGCATTAATCAGGTCCTGCGAATTTCTTATCTCAAGCGTCTTATCTTATTTTAGCGCATTTAACATAGGCTCAATACAACCGTATTAATAATCTAGATAACTTTAAATGCGACAGTAATGTCGCTCAGTACGCAAACACTTGCAAGTTTCTTCATACATTTATATATATATATACCACTGCATATGACCACAGTTTTGGTTTGATTTGAATAATCTTACTCTCTTGACCATTTTAAATAACCTTAGTCTCTAAAAAACTGATTTTCATGAAATAGGAGGAAACTATAACACTTTTTGTACAAGAGAAGAAAAATATTTCAATCAACACAATGAATCAATTTATGAATTATGTTTGAAATAGGACTTTTATTTCAACACCTCCTAGAAGCTCTTCTAGTACAAAAAGAACAATGGGTAACAAAACAACATTCCAAGTGTAATTTATAAATTACACTTGGAATGTTGTTTTGTTTCAACTCTTCCTACTCACACAAGCTCCTCCTACTTATAAGCATTCAGACTTTACCTTCATATAATTCAATTTGTAACTATTTAGACATGTTTAAAAGCAGTTCTTTCGCTAATTAAAAATACTTTATTCATTCATTAATTTTAAAATTAGATCTTTATTAAAAAATTCATTTTTTATCTATATAAATCTAATAATTGTGTTTTTAATTCTGGAAAACTGATTGTATCATAAGCGTTGAGTGCGAATTTCAGCAAGTCTGCTATAACAAACATTTCTCGTAACAAGAAAATAGAAAAAAAGTTTACAGATCCTAAATCGCGTTCGAAATTTCTTTTTTAAATTTCCAAGTTAATAAAGACAAGCCGTTTTCGATTCCATAATAATATGCTGATTTTTCTATTTTATTCCACGTACCAGTATCGGACTTCTGCGTACCAGTAGCCAGAGCTTCACGTACCAGTACTGGTACGCGTACCATAGTTTGAGAACCCCTGCTTTAGATAATTTTTCCGATCATTTAATTGGAAATAAAAAAAAATTCAACTTGAAAATAATCCTGTATTTTGAAAAATATATTTAGAAAGTAATATGGAATGTTAGTGATATTTGAATGCAAATTCGCAGAAAATTACATAACATGAAAATTTTCTACAGTAGAAAAATTATATCCGTTATAAAGATATTAATTACGTTTTCGATGTTTTAGATACGCCGCTTCACTAACGGACCTTTAGCATTCTAGTGGTCTCAAAGATGATTGTTCCTGCTGTTTATTCTACTAGAATCTACAAGAATTACAGAAGTAATCTTATTTTATGTTTTATTGTACATTTTGTCTCGTCAGTCAGCTTTTTTTATGGGTAGAATTCGCGAAATTGAACTTGTGTAGTCTTACTGAAACCTTTTGAATTAGCGCTGTACGAAAGCGCTGACACAACTGAAATGCCATATGTTAGTGTCTAAATGGAATTCTTCTGGCAATAAAAAAATAATAATTAAAAATATCTCATGCCTCTTTGAACATTTCACTGAAAAAAGCATCATTCTTTTGTCAATACTTTCTAAGTTTTAAATTTGTATTTTTTGTATTACTTTTGGATCACGGCTTGATCAC
Source organism: Maratus michaelseni (assembly GCA_963931845.1). NCBI lineage: Eukaryota > Metazoa > Arthropoda > Arachnida > Araneae > Salticidae > Maratus > Maratus michaelseni. Next base: position 193,494,251 of record OZ007593.1, on the reverse strand, counting down.
ACGAGATGTCAAATAAGTTGAAAATATAATAATGTCGGAGATCATATCTATCAGTTCTAGGTTGATTTAAATTATAATATATCTATAATTATTGAAATGTTTTATGTTTAACTGTTTAGGGAGATGGATTATTTTTAGAATAACTTTTGAAAATATATCAACAATATTACTTACTATTCTCTTTTAGACAATATAAATAAATGGTATTGGATATATGTTGCATCCCATCAAACGTTAATAACAAATTACAAGTACACTACAATATGATAAAATGCATTCTGGAATGTCTATGAAAGAAAATTTATTATCGTATATCTTTAAAATTGGAAGAATCTAGACAAAAATTTATATTGTTCTTGCTCACAAGTCAAAACTTTTGAATTTGTCTATTTTGCCTGTGGCGTCCTAAGCTTTACAAAATGATAGCAAGAACAACGACGGGACACCATGGAGGAGTTAAGAAGATAAGACGAATAAGGAATGTGGTGAAGCTAATCTGCGAGGACGAGAAAGAAGCCATAAAGATCAAACACAGCATCACGAACAGCGAAGAAGCCAAAGAGACAATAAAGGTAAGATCAGGAAATATCAGAAAGAAGAAAATAATGATATTCCATGTCCCAGACTTCGTGGAAGAAGACCAAATAACTGAGAAGATAAAGAAGACATTGGGACTGGGGCCGCATACGAGGGAGGGCGTCATCAGTTTGCACAGGCAGGTGGCCGCCCGGGAGGGAAGCAAGCATCAACCTGTCCTACTCCCTGAGCCTCTGGCAGATCACTTGCTAAGGGCGAGGACGATCTGCCTGGGGCTGAGGGATTGCCCAATAAAGCCTTTCATCAGCGTGACGCGCTGTCACAAATGTCTTGAATATGATCATGTGGCAGCGCATTGCAGGAGGACACAGCGATGCTCTAACTGCGCGGGTGAACACCTGTACACTGACTGTAATCGGCAAACCCCCCGCTGTTATGCGTGCACAAAGTACAACGAAGTAAATAGACTATGGCTAAGAACACAGAAGAAGACGGATCATCAAGCCAACTCGGGTGCATGCTGGGTGCGTCGTCAGCTACTAACGGTCCGCCAACTACAGTCGGACAGGGGCACAGCACTAGCCTCAGCAGAAGAAGTCATTGAGGGGAGGGTGTCACTAAATTTCACAGGCGGCAAACCACAGTTGATCAAAATGACCAGGCATGACATTGAAGCTAGAATACAACATGACGCTCAGCGCCGCAATTATGGTAATAGACACAAATAATACTAGAACCTCACGCTCAAGTTTCGCAGCGCAAAACCAACAAATACCACACGACCAAAACCAAACAAATATGCAACAAACACACGACACCCTAAACGTGATACAAATTAACCTACACGGTAGCAATAAAGCAACAGACACACTCGCAGGCTATGTCGCAGCCAAAGGAATACAAGTAGCACTCTTACAGGATTTCCACCAAAATAAAAAAACGGGTAACATAACAGGGTTCAAACCAGAAAATTGGAATGTCACAAAAACACCACAAAACAGATCTGCGATTATAACCCGATTAGGCACCAAACCAATAACAATACTAACAAGAGAGTTCACAACAGCTATAAAACTAGAAAACAAAGACAAAACTTTCACAATAATAAATACATACGCCCCCCCTCTGGCGGACTTCTCAGAAGTACTAGACGAGATAGGTGAGGCCCTGAGTAAAGCGGTCGGAGAAGTACTGCTAGTGGGGGACTTTAATGCACACTCAACAGCATGGGGCTACGATGACATAGACCACAGAGGGCGCGAGCTAACAGATTTCCTCCTGCTACACGCGTTGTTTGTCCACAACCCTCCGGACGCACCACCCTCATTCAAAACTGTACGAGGGAAAAACAGGGATGGTACAATAAAGGAAATACAGGGATGGCCGGACTTGACAATAACAACGGCAACACTAGGTAACGACATAAGTGATTGGCATGTCAGTGACGATGTCTCACTCAGTGACCACAGATACATAAAATTTAAAATTAAAAACTACGAGAACATAGACTACCAAAGACATGGTCTACAAACAAAGATAGGCAAACATGCAAAATTTGATAAAAACATTAGAAAAATCAGAAACAAATACATTAAAGAACTCCAAAAAGCAAGCACAACATACCAGCTGGACAACATAACACTCAGATTGCAAAATGAAATCACATCGATAGCGTTTGCAAGCTATAAGAAAAAATCTACACCTGCGGTCACTGCCCCACCATGGTGGACGGATGAAATTAAAACAGCGAGGAACAAGGTTAGGGCACTCAGGAGGAAATTTCAAAAACAACAGAACGAAGAATTAAAAGTAAAACAACACATAATCTTCAAAAAAGAACAAGCCAAATTAAAAAAACTAATAAACAGAACAAAATCCAAAACATGGAAAGATTACTGCAACAAGGTCACAGACACATATGGCTCCCAATATAAAAACGCTAGCAACAAAAGAACAGGTCGGGTAAAACTAGTCAACATTCTACCCCCAAATACAAAAGTAACCATTAAAGACACACTAACACATTTCCTGGACAACTTATACATAACAGACCAAAATATACCCCACACACTAACAAAGGCAAATAAAGAAAACAATGAACCAGCACCACCGGTAGTAACAAAGGCGGAATTAAACAGAATAATCAGAAACATTAAACAAAATAAAGCACCCGGATTCGACTTCATAGATTACAACCTAATTAAAAGAATTAATAATGCAACACCGCAACTACTACTGACACTCTTCAATACATGCCTAAGGTTAGAATACTTCCCAAAATCGTTTAAAGTAGGCATAGTGGTACTGTTCCAAAAACCAGGTAAAGACCCAACAAATCCAAAAAATTACAGGCCAATTTGCCTCTTACCAGCGCTTGGCAAAATGTTAGAACGCATAATACACGGTCGGATAAACTTCCACCTAAACAATAATAACTATTGGAGCAACAAACAGTATGGTTTCAAACAGGGGATCTCAACAGAACACGCATTAGATAACTTAATCAACACAATAAAAGAAGATAAAACAAACAAATACCAAACACTCCTAATAGCCATGGATATCAAAGGGGCCTTCGACAACATACGCTGGCCAATATTAATTAATAATATTAAGCAATCTCCCTGTCCAGGGTACCTGGTAAACTGGATAGTGAGCTTCCTCCAACACAGGTACGTTTCACTAGAGGAAAACGGCATTAAAGTCACAAAGCAGACATTTGGCGGATGCCCCCAAGGAAGTTGTCTCGGCCCGCTCCTCTGGCTATTAATCGCAGACACAGCACTTAAAAGAAATTGGGGAAAACATGTTAGATTACAAGCCTTCGCAGACGATTTTATTATAATTCTAAGAGGCAGAACAATGGATAAACTTAAGAGATTAGCAAACAAAATACTAAAGGAATTTAATGACTGGATAGAGGGGAATAACCTAACGCTGAACAGGGAAAAAACAGAACTATTATATCTTAACAGAGGACACACGGGAAACCTTCCAACAGAAAACACCAATGGCATAGAGGGAATAGAACTCAACGGCCAGAGACTAAAAGTAAAAGAACAGATAAGATATTTGGGAGTCACACTGCACAAAAATCTAAACTGGATACCACACTGTCAAACACAAACAAATAAGGTACGAGCAAACTTCACAAACTTAGCACATATGGTAGCAAAGGGTTGGGGACTAAAAGCAAATATACTAAAAATCTGGTACACAACAGTAGTGGAAAAGACGCTAACCTACGCAGCACCGGTTTGGGGACACTGCCTCAGCAAAAGGTGCATACAGATATTGTCAAGCTGCCAGCGACATTTTGCACTGGCCATAGTCAGGGCCTATAGAACGGCCCCAACCTCGGCACTTCTGGTACTCTCAGGCCTGATTCCAATCCATCTTAAAGTCTACTACGAAGCAGCGTACGGCACAGTCTCAAGATTAAGGAAAAATGCAACAATACACAATGAAACTTTACACCACATCGAATACGACAAAAAAATAAACATATGGGAGAATCATCCAGCAGACACGATAGAACCTAGGATAGGGTACAAGACACAAGACACAACGATATACACGGACGGCTCTAAATTGGAATCAGGTGCTACAGGTTCGGCCTTTGTAGCATATAAAAATAATCAAAAGATAAAAACATGGTCAGTGCCGTTAAGGAACAGCAACAGCGTCTTCCAGGCCGAACTACTGGCAATACAAGAAGCAGCAAAATGGGGCAACACCACGGGTGAGTCATATAGCATCCGCTCGGACTGCAAATCGGCCATCGAATCACTTAGTAAACCATTCAACGTAAACAAAACAGTAGACACAATCCAAAAACTAATAAAAGAAGCTAACAACAAATTTAAAATCAGCTGGGTTAAGGCGCATGTAGGCATCCAAGGAAACGAAGAGGCAGACATGTTAGCCAAAACCGCAGCTCTAAATGTAAACAACAAAAGCAAATACAACCTGACTAAACCAATCTCAAAACTTAAAAGAACACTAAAAGATATAACACTAAAACAATGGCAGTTCGAGTGGGACTATGGGGACACAGGTAGGGAAACACACAGGTACTTCCCAAAAGTAGATAAAAATAGACTAATAAGCGATTACCTGCTAGCACAGCTATACACAGCTCACGGAGCTTTTCCAGCATACCTACACAGATTTAAGAAAGCGGACACACCGGACTGCGAATGCGGAACGGTGGGTTCACCAAAACATTACCTAATTCAATGTCCACTCACCCAAGCACACCACCTGGCACAAATAACAACAGACAACGAGAAATTATGGTATGAACAATTAGCGAAAAACAAACACGTACAAAACAAGGCAAAGACAGTAATCAGGTGGCTCCAAGAAAACTGCGACAGCATCACGACACTAATACAAAACAACACACAATAATATTTAGCACCCCAGCAGCAGTCGAAGGTGGAAGGTAACACAACGATAAAATGAATATGTATATCTGTTTATGTGTTAAATGTTAAAAAAAAAAGGCCTAGGAGCAATCCAAAGCCACCAAAAAAATTATAAAATTGTCCATGGGTATTGTCCAATGGCAGTGTGCGGTAGTCGCACAACATCAGCTGCTTCCAAGGCCCGAAAAAGGAGCCCCGTAATCACAGAATTACCAGCACGACGTTCGTCACCAACGGATCAGCAAGTTGTGCATTATGACACAGTAAGAAGCTTATAATAGCCCCCGGCACTGTCTGTCCGTCCTAGTGTAAAAGAAAAAAAAAGTGTTTATTTATGTGCTTATGTGTTATATGTTTAAAAAAAAAAGGCCCAGGAGCAATCCAAAGCCACCAAAAAAAATATAAAATGTCTATGTGTTTTGTCCTAGTAGCAGTGTGCGGTAGTCGCACAATATCAGCTGGCACCACGGCCCGAAACAAGAGCCCCGTAATCACAGTATTACCAGCACGACGCATGTCATCAACGGTCCAGCAAGTTGTGCACCATGACACAGTAAGAAGCTTATAATAGCCCCCGGCACTGTTTGTCCGTCCTTGTGTTAAAAAATATTATAAAAAGAAGGGGAAGAAGACAGATGAGAAAGAAGAAGAAGAAGAAGAACTGGAAGGAAAAAGGTGATAAGTATAAAGGATAAGTATGGAAAGTAGACCGTGTACGTTAATGGGAGCTGGTGCACGTTAAATCTGTTCGTGGCTCTAATGTCCTCCAAGTTCTATATAAGCGCTACCTCTGGGGGTGCCAATCCAGATGCAGGTCTCTCATCTGGAATTGGTTCAAAATTAGGAGACTAGTTTCACAGTTATATGGATCATGTCAGCTATATAGAAATAAAAAGCTGCAAAACCGGGCTCTTGGGCCAAACCAACAACAACAACAACAACCCATTATGGTTTAGTCAGTTAACGGCAATAGTACATATTTTAAATTACAAATTGTTAATTATTTAACAACCTTTCATGGGCCCAATGGACGGGTAGCCAAGTCAATTAGCACAATAAAAGTAAATTAATTTCAATAATGTAGTTAAAGTGTAATTCAGAATAAGTTCAGTTTAAAATGTAACATTCTTCTCTTCCAGGTTCCCCTTGCAGTTCCTCGTGCTGCCGGTTGGGACGAGCCAATGGCCGGCCCCAACTGGTAGCACAAGGGTTTTTTTTTTAGCAGCAGTTTTTTTATTCATTTTATTTTTGACTGTTCGCCTCTTTATTAGGTGCAATTGGACATTGTCCGCAAAAGCTACCGGACCCGCTCTAATGGGACAGCCCATGGAGCCAGTTTTTACCAGGTGGGGTACGGTACATAGGTGCAGTCCCGTCAGCCCCCGCAGCGTTTTCGTCTGCCTTGCAACTCGGCCCAAAAATTTTCCCCGTTGGTACGACTTAGCTATTGGCTGATTATATTTTCATTTCAGTGGTTTCATTATCTAGTTAATTTCTTTATTTAGTTTCCCTCAAAATTCTCTCCCCTTTTTCAAGCTAAGTTCAGTACCAACGTTTCGGCACTAAATTGTCCAGCCCCATTTCAACTGTCATGACGAGTACGTGGTGTGCGGCGTCAGATCTCAGAACATTTAAATTTAGGAGTGAACAACACAGAAAAATCCGGACTCAGTTGATTGGCCGAACTGGGTACTTGTCTTTGTGGACCGCCCCAATAGGGCGATCAGGCGAATTTCGCCCCAATGACCAGGCACTCAAACCCGTCAAACTGGGTCGAATCCCGGTAGGTAGGGGCCTGGTCAGTGGTCTCCAAGCTTTACAAAATGGAATTTATCTTTGAAATTTCTAAGAATATATGTGTTAGGTTTCTTACTTTAGCAAAACTCATATTGTATATTTCTAATTAATTTAAGTAATTATATTTATTCAAGATTATATTACTGTATTCCGATGTACATTTTTCGTTTGCTGTAAAACTGCCGTTTGTGATTGACAATAGCATTTATCTGATCCATTTATCTATTTGGGGAATGCTCACGAGATATACAATGAGCACCACATTCCTAGCGAGCTGGATTTCAGAGAAGAATGCAAGGGGAGAATGATTGAGAAGAAGGGCATGGTGGAATGATCTAGAAGAAACGTTCCCTCATGTATACAAGCTCCGTGAATGAATAATGACATCCCCGCCGATTTGTAGTGTTAGCGGGACAGCTAGAGACTCAGTACTCGTCGAAGTGCAGCTGAAGGGTAGGACACCACTGTCGCTGGTGTGCCGTGAAGAGAGGAGGAGGTCTCTCGTTGATGTGTAGCGGATAGCGTAGGACGCAAGGGTCGTCGGTGCAGAGCGTAGATTATAGACGTGTAGAGTTAAGAGCGTATAAAAGTGAATTGAATTACAGAGAAAATGTGCATTGGACAGTTTGGTCCCGAGTAAAATTAATTACTACTTAGACGGAAAGATATGTGCGAGTTATACATATGAGGTATCTTAAAACATGCGATAAGGGAGATTGCCATATGACAGTCACATACGGCTAATAAAAATGTAATAACTATCACTGTAACATTTTCTTGCATATTAATTTAATCAATCAATTATTAATTGGTTATTTATCAGAGACCTTCTTTCCCAACGTGTCCGGTATCACTTTCATACTGGTGGTGGCAGCAAAATACCATAAAACTAATTCTAGGAGAATTATTACGATAACAGAACAATGCGATGTAACAGTACAATATGTGAAAAGATTTATTTCACATGCTTTCAACGCTTTGTATCGGCAAGTGCAATGTGTGAATAGGAAATTTTTATCGCATATTTATTGGTTTCTTGCAAGCGAGTAAACATTTTACAGAGTTTAAGGGTGTCACGCATTTAGACTCCATGGATATGTATATATTTTTTTCAAATTAAAATTGTAGTACTAGGCAAAAGGCTTAAGAACATCAACAACGCGAAATAAGGAAAAACTATATAATAAATGTGCCAGGAGAAAACAAAATCTGAATTATACTTTGCTCCGACATAAACTTCCTACTTCCTTTTGTTAGAGTTGCGACTGAAACTGTCTCATTCCGACTGCACGCTTATGTACCAATGACATGTATTACTTTAATTGCATGTAATGTTGATACCTCAGGTAATTTCTTCCTTGATTTGTACCTTATGTAATCGAGCCTGTTTATTAAAATGCAATGTCATAATTTTCTGTAAATATGTATACTATAAATGAAATAGTTTTCCGCAGTTTGTACTTGACTTCAAACACAATTTTTTCGGTTTGTACATAAAACGTAAAAAAAATTCCTTATAAGGAACTATTAAGAATTAACTGTTACACATATCTAAAAGTGTATTTTTTATATGCCATTATACACTAATCGCTAAAATTTTAGAAATACTGTTTCTTTAATATACAGAACTTAGTACTTACTTTTTGTTATTAATGACATTTCTACGAAATCATCATTATTTCTGGATCAAGCACATTTTCAGTTGTAGCTGAACAAAGGTATAATATTGTAAAATAATTTATTTATATTAATCTAAAAAATATTATATTATATTATATTATATATTCTGGTGATGACAAATATTTCAACATGTAAAATTTTGAATCATCATTTTAGTATCATGTCTTCCAGTACGGTTAAATTAATTGCAAAAATAATTAATTCATTCAGTGCATTTAACAATACACATGCACATGTCTTACATATCCTAATATCAACATTCAAATATTGTGTACGCTTATCATGAGTTTATGTTAAAGTATTCAATAAAAATATAGCTAATCATAAAATATGAACTGAATTTATTTATTTATTTATTTATTTTGAAAAATGATTGTAAAAAAAAAGTATTAAAATGTCTACCCATCTTTAATTTTAAAATCAGAATTATTTCGTTAGTAAATGAAGAAAAATACATTGTCGAGTTATCATTTAAATTCTAATGTTTTTTTTTTAATGATAATTCTGAGAAAATAAATTGGATTTAAATCACGATTCCCACATGTGTTTATCGAATGAAAAAACAGATAATTAAATGGATTTTTTCTGTTAAAGAAAATTTAACACTAATGCAACCTGAAAAAAATTGATCAAAGAAATCACAATTTTTACCAAAAAGAATCAGGGAAATACATTTAATTATTTACAATGTAAACTGATAAAAAAAATAAAAATACACATGCAACAAATGTAAATTTGTGTATCTTACACGACACGAAGTTTTATTTTAAATAGAGTAATGACATTATGAAAGATTTGAATCATACATTCAATAAAAATAATGAATCTACTCTGCTTTTTTCACTATATAACATGACATTTCTTCTTATGTAGCGAAAATAGAAAGCCCAATAAACGTTAGATGTCCAAATACACTACGTTAATTTTTACGATGATTAGCTTTTTTAATTACTTAAACATCTTTTTAATCAATTTAGAAATATTATAAATTGTGTGTAATTCATTATGAAATGAAAAGTATTTATATTTGGACTTGTTTTTGTATTATAGCAATATAATGTGCTGTGAATCAAAAAGTGATAGAGATGCAGAATACAGAATGCTTGGTTAATCTTTTAAATGACTAACTAGCGGATCTTCGATCGCTACGTTGGTCGGTTTATTCCAAACGGACCTCTAATAAAACGAACTTAAGATTGGGCCTCTCATTGTTTTCGGATCCGGTCCTTGAAAATCACCGCAAAATTCGTATTTAAATAAAAAACCAAACCTCCCTGTCAAATCTTTAAAAGAAGCCTTCAACGCAATGGTCATATTACGCCTCCCTCAATTTTCAATCCCCCCAATTCCCTTGCAATCAACAAAACTTTTCTGAATAATCTTTAAAAATAGCTTAGCTTTCAACGCAATTGTCATATTACGCCTTCTCACTTTTCAATCCCCTGCAATTTCCTTGCAATCCCCAATTCCTTTTTGTTCAGCCAGTTCTGAAACAAAGAACGTGGAAGAATGGATATCAAGTCTTGTGATCGCTCCGGGAAGGGTAAATATATATACTTTTAAGAAGAAATTAGAAGCAGTATTTCCTTTTGGTAGGGTTGTGAGCTGTGCAGTACAATAGCGCAATGTGTTCTTTCCCCAGCGAGCTTCAGAGCTAAACAGGTTTTTTTGTTTCTTCATAATTATATTTTCTTCTTTATTTACCGTTCAAAAAAAGTTGATGCGTTCGCACAATAAGGTCGATTTTGCGCTGCACCTTTTTGTTTCTTGTTTCAATATATAAGGATGCAATGTTTACCTTGACGTATATAGTAGACATTTTAGGCATTATCTAAAAACTGTTTTTTGAATCATCACTATTTCAGATATAAATTTGAAATAAATTTTAGTTTTGCTATGTATGGGCAAAAATCTTATGTAAATAAGTTTATATTTAAACAAAGAACAAACTTTTACATTTTAAAATAATTTGAAATCAACATTATAAACTATATAATTTTTTATTAAAGTACACATTTCTTCAAAGACTGAAAATGCATATTTTTAAACAGAATTCATCAACGATGTGACAATAAATAATGTGTCATAATTTTTCAAAATTACAAAATAATTATAACATCAAACTATTAACTTTATCTATATCTATCTGTATATTTTAAAATACAAATTCCCACAAAAAAACCCGGCTTAAACCATGTACATTCTGCATTAAGCATGGAAAATTCCTGTTTTAATTAATTAATAATCTTATAACAGAAACCAGTTTATTATTTGCTATTAAATGTTGTTACATTCATAATACCGAATAATGATACCGAAGTAAAACAATGAAACCTACGTTGTATTACATTAAAAAATCATAGAATCTTGAAGGATTTTTTTTAACCATGTTAAAAATAGTTAATTTTCAAATAATTTCATTTCGTAATATCATTCTATAAATTTCTACGTAATAGTCACAAAATGGTAAAATAAAATCTTTGCTGCTGTGTTAAAGTTTGAAAAATAATTTTTCACTAATTTTCGTCATTTCTAACTAAAAATAAATAACGCATAAAACATTGATATATTTACAGATATAAATCTGAAAATGAGTATGTTGGAACTCTATACATTTACATATCTCTTGATTGACTAAATTGGAATGATGTATATAGGTAAACTGTAATAAAAAACAGCCTGTTTTTATTACACTAAACTTTCTAGAAAAAACATGATCATGGTTTTAAAGTACTTGACAACAGTGATGCTAAAAAAAAGGAAACGAAGGTAATGTATTTTCGAATGAGAGAAAGTGAAATTCTAAAGTACTTTAAAATTGATAATGGCTTTATATATTGCCATAACATACGCGGTTTAATAGTGTAAATGGTAATTGCAAAGTATAATGTAACTATTTGTCGATTGTTCAAAGCGGATTTTAAAATGTCTCATCTTTCACAATGTCAATGTACGTGTCACAGTACCAACTGACATTAATGTTTCTTGTTCTAAATAACATGATACATAAATAGTCATTTATTAATTTCAGTACCATACACAAAATTAATTTCGCAAAATGTGTTAATTTTAAAATGATATGCTTCCGTCTTAATAAGCATGTTTGTGTTTGATGGACCATGTACACGGCAGTCCATCAAATATCAGCATTTTATCGAGACAATGTCAGAATTGTAATAAAGAAACAATTAATAATCGCTTGTCTATTGTTGGAACATTTTTAAAAATACAGAAGCAAATAATTGCACCGATATACCTGATACTGTTTAACTACAACATTATACTTGGTTGTAAATGATTATTTTCTGCATAGCCATGTCAACACACTCCCGGAAAACCTTGGTCTGATCAGTGATGAATACGAAGAACGATTCCTAAAAAAAATTAAATATCACAGAACAATAAAATCAGGGTACATAGGATAAAGACATTCTGAGTAACTACTTCTGGAACATTCGGCCGGATTCTCCATAGATTCACACTTGAACAAGAACTATCAGCACAAATGTTTCCCCTATGTGCTAAGGCTTGCATGTAAATTTATTGACATTACCAATATCTTCTTTATACGAATAAAATAGATGGAAATAAAGTATATTCAGATTAATTATTTTTAATTTAGTATTCATTGTATGTATAAAATTTCTAGTTGTCTAGAAGAATAGAGTTCCATGTATCGTCAAAAAATTATTACATTGAAATAAACAGGATAGCTTAATAATAAACTGAGTTTATACTTGGATTTTAAGCCCAGAATTTAGTACTAAATAAGTTTGTGATCTATGTCAAGGAAATATGTGTTCCTCAGTGTTATAATAACACTTAATCTAATCTATTATTCAATATTATTACTGTATGTTTGAAAACAGGAATAAGGACTAAATAGGAATATATTATCCGAAAGAGATACCAATTACGAGCACAATTTTGTGTCAGCTATTTATCCTCATTCTGCATCAGTCACTTTTAAATGACGTTGCAGATTGAGTAGATAACAAAATGTTACATACAAATTCATTTGACGCAAACACATCAACTAAATGTTTTCGAAAAGTTTGAATTGATATTCAAAATAGGTATTTGTTATTTACATATAAAAGCAGCTGATTTCGAAACGTGAAATCTTTCCACGCTAAATATTTACTTCGAAATAAAAGTATAAATTCTTTGTATGACAAACACACAGAAAATATATAAGGTAAGTACTTGAACTAATTTAACCTGAAAGTATAACATCTTAGAATACTTTGCAAGGATGATTTTGAAAACCTTGTTTATTATATTTATTGATGTAATCTAATAATACACTTCAGGGATCAGTGCATTCAAGAAAACATAAAAGGTATGAAAAAATATTATTTGCAATTGTTCCATAATTATAGGGCAAAGTGCAAATTGTGGTTTATATTTAAACACCGTTATGAAACGCATAGTAGTATTTTTCAATTGGTTTCACAATATAAATTATTAACATAATATTATATTATACATTAACATAAATACAATTAACATAATATTATATTATACATTAACATAAATACAATTAACTTAATATTATATTATACATTAACATAAATACAATTAACATAATATTATATTATTCATTAACATAAATACAATTAACATAATATTATATTATACATTAACATAAATATAATTAACATAATATTATATTATACATAATATATTATTATATTCACAATTAATATTATAACCTAAGGAAAGAAATTACACAGTAGCTCATATATGAAAATTTTCACCATTAAAAGAGAAAAGAAAGTGCTATCCTTTAATTACCCTTACTTAGTAACAATCAACGGTTAAATAAATTATATACTTTTACTACCCTTACTTAATAAAAATCAACGGTTAAAGAAATTCTATCATTTTACTACCCTTATTTAGTAACAATTAACAGTTGATATAAATTTGTACAACTATGTTCTAATTCTGACAAAATTTAACTAAATCTGGTTCTTCCGCGCATTTCTAAGTTTTATTAAAATAATTTTTATACGAAATACTATTATTGAGAATTTTCTTATTGCATTTTGGGAGTTTCCTAATTTTTCACGACATTACTGCAAGTCAAGAATGGCACAAAATTTATTTAATTTATTCAATATAATTTGTGTGACTTATACAATTGGGAAAATCTATTTAACGACAAATAATATACATTAAACTTTTGAATCGTGCAGTGAATAAAATAATATAATATATCCAGATTTGTTTTAATTTTGAAGATAATTTGCATTTCTTTGATAGATCAATAAAATAAAATGACATTTCCATTAGCCTAGGATTTCCCTTTGTTAAATTTCTCGCTTATTTTATTCTTTAGACTCCCGTTTTAACGTATGTGACATGGATTTTTAATCGTACATATTCCATGAAGAAATTAACTAAAACAGATGGTTCATAGCACACCAAAATTCCCCTTAAAGAAATTTTCAAAATATTTAACAATCCAATTGGGCAATGAATAATATATTACATTGTATCCAGGCTTGTTTGTAGCTAATGTTTCTTTAAATATGTTCTTAATGATCAAAATAATAAAGTATCATTTCTGTTATCATAAAATGTAATTTTCTAGAATTTTGCTTTAAAATATCAATATAATCTGACATTTTAATGACACTATTTATATTTTAAAGCATGAGTATTTTTCAAGTATAGGATAGCTCATACATAAAATTCATTGTACGAAAATATAACTATAAAAAACGGACTAAATGAATTAAAAGAACTGAGTGACCGCAACAGAAAAATCTTTATAATATCCATGAAGGAATGCATTGATTCAACTGGCAGAAAAAAGAAGAGGTACATTTATTTACACCATAGTAATTTTAATTATAAGATTTATAAGAATGTTAGAATATAATCACACATTAATTTTCCCTTTCAGAAAAGACAATATGTCTTATTAAGAAATACATGTAAAAAAGATCGCCACTAAATATTTAATAAATAAATCTGAAGTTGTGTTAATAGTAGTACACATATTTCCTAGTTCGAATGAAATAAACATAGATTTACATTGTTTATATAAATTTTGCTTTAAATATTGAACTGATACAATTCTTAAAAATGATCCATTACAAAATCCTTAAAATATTTGCATTCCCTTAATATAAGAAAGGTGCACATATCACTCAGAAACAATTTATAAAATTATTATTATTTATTGTATTTATAAGACGAAGTAATGACAATACAGTGAGAGACAAGGCTAAAATATTTTTGCATGGTGTGTAAACATTAGGGTCGTGCCAAAAATGTCAAGTTGGTATTTCCGAGTAGCTATAGTGCGGAAAAGTTGCGATTGGTAAATACAAGAAAAACAAAAATATATATATATTGAAATCGGACTTTATCTTCCGATCCCGCAAACCGTCTAAAAATTAAAGAAAAATTTAAATTTTCGATTTTTTCAGAATAAAAAAAATAAAAATACGTATATATATATTTTATCACTATAATGAAAAATATTTGCAGATTGTATTGTTAACAATAATATATATTTTTTAAAATTGTGTTTACAGAATATCTTCCGATCGCGCAAGCTCAATTAAAATCGGGAAAATTTTAATTTTGATTGATTTTGATGTATTATGAAAATAATCAACTGAGGTCAGTTTACGGTTTCAGGTTAAGATTTAAATGTAAATTGATACTATTGAGCTGTTTACTGAACAAGGGTTTCACTACAATACTTAGATTTGGTAGTGCTGTAGTGGTACAAATACCAGTACAGAATGGAAAGGTGGTGCTATTAGACAGCACGAAGTGCATCTCGGACGACCACTTCAGTGGATTGTTTGTTTATTCTATTTTGTTGAATTACTTTTCTGCCATTTTTTCAACATTTGCATGGTGAAACAACTGGCCCAAGATCATTTAGTGGATCAATTTGGCAGAATCTCATTGGTTGTAAAAATCTGTCAGTGATAAATTTTCAATTAATTGATTGCGAAATACAAAAGGTGGGCAGGAAACTGTTGAGCAATGACCAAAGATATTTTTTGACGTAAGTTAAACAATTAAAAGTGTCAACTTTCCAAATGACTTATCAAAGGGCGACCCCTTACCAAAGCCACATGCAGCTGGCTCATTTGTGCAAATAGAGTCCTTCGACGTTACATGAACGTAGAAGACCCATCGGATGCCTTGAAAACCATAGTGACATTTATTTTAAAATCTTACATGCCGGTTTGGATTGAAATAAAATGCAAGTACATTATGTGCAAAATGTAAGTACATTACAGATGGCCCATTCATCTGTACAGAACAATAGAAACATCTCGATACTTGACGACCTGAAGAAAGTAGTATTCCCTGCAATTGAACTCAACTCGTTTTTTGCCCACCCGAAAAATCTACTGATGGCAATGGTTTTTGATAAGAGGAGGCATATAGAGAGCTAGGGCTAAGAAGATTGTTAAAAGCCAGGTAAACTGTTTCAAAAGGTAAATGAATCAGAAAATGTATCACTCCTACTTTAAACTTCTATGAAGCAGACTATACAGAACTAATTGATTGGAATGTAGCAAAATTATCATCTTCAACTCTTTTACGGAGAGAAACCAATGAAGAAATACATTCCTTCGTTTAATCAGGTGATATTCCAGACTGGGGTGATAAAACATTTCCCTGCCTCACGCAAGCTGTCGAACTGTGCGTCAAATTGGTAACAGTAACATCGCTTAATGTATGTGGGCCCCAGTAAAGAGATTGATTCATCAGGGCCACACTGAAATCAAGGTCTATGATACCAATCTTTACCACCAAATCGCAGTACAAAGTTGCGTCTAAAAGTCAGACTTAAACAGATGAAATAACAAATTATGTATTTAAGTAATGTAAGTAGCAAACACCCTTATTGGTCTGATGGTGGAAAGAGTGCATGTGGGACTCGAAATGCAGCCACCTCTTCGTGATGAGTTGTGGGTTGTTCAAATATTATCAAATATCTAAACAAGCAAAGAACTGTAGAATTTATATGCAACTGTTATCATTGGAACGCAAACTGACCTCATGTGATTATTTTCTTAATTCATCAAAATTACTCAAAATTGAAATTTTCCCGATTTTTTTTAGCTTGCGCGATCGGAAGTTATTCTCTAAATGCAATTTATTGTTATTATTATTATTAAACAGCACAATCTGCTAATATTTTTCACTATAGCGGTAAAAAATTATATACGTAACATTTTTTTAAATGCTGAAAAAATCGGAAATTCTCAACTTTTTTTAATTTTTAGACGGTTTGCGGGATCGGAGGATATTCTCTAAACGCAAAGCTTTTCACAACCAATGATGATTCTAGCCAATTGGTACACTGAATGAATTTGGGCCAGTTCCACGTGCTACTTTCACCATCCAAATGTTGAAAATGATGGCGGAAAGGTAATACAAACAAAATGAAATATACAAACAATCCACTGAAGTGGTCGTCCGAGATGCACTTCAAGCTGTCTGATAGCACCACCTTTTCATCCTGCATTGGTATTTGTACCACTGCAGCACTGCCAAATCTCAATATACTAGTGAAACCCTTGTTCAGTAATCAGCTCAATAGTTCAGCTCGATAGTAACAATTTACATTTAAATCTTAACCTGAGACCACAAACTGACCTCAGTTGAATATTTTCTTTATAGATCCAAATCACTCAAAATTGAAATTTTCCCGATTTTTATTTATCTTGCGCGGTTGAAAGGTATTAAACGCAATGTTTTATTTTTATTATTATTAAACATCACAATCTGCTAATATATTTAACTATAGCAATAAAAAAATGCATATACGTATTTTTTTTTAAGACGCTGAAAAAATCGGAAATTCTCAACTTTTTTGAATTTTTAGGCGGTTTGCGCGATCGGAATATATTCTAAAACGCAATTTTTTAAACTATTATTATTAAACAATACAATCTGCAAATATTTTTCACTATAGTGATAAAAAAATATATATACGTAAAACTTTTTTTTTATTCTGAAAAAATCGGAAATTGTAATTTTTTTTTTTTTTTTTACATTTTAGGCTGTTTGCGGGATCGGAAGATAAATTCCGATTTGAATAATTTTTATTTTGTTTTTCTTGTATTTACCAATCGCAACTTTTCCGCGCTATAGCGACTCGGAAATACCAACCTCACTTTTTTCGCACCACCCTATTAAAGATCCATAATTAATATTGAAAGCATTTAAAGTGATATATTAATTTATTTTTGATACTTTTATTGAAATGAACGTAATCACTTTTTAACGTAATCAGAAATTATGTGCAGTATAAAGTGGAATATTTATTTTAATATCTGATGCATCCATTTAAAATCAAGTAATTAAAATATAACTTTTTATATATTTTTATAACTTTTCGCTCTGCTTACAGCATTTGTGAGTGACATTGCATTTGGCGAAATATAAGCATATTCATCAACATTTCCCTTCGCGTCAACATTTCCCTTCCCATCAACATTTCCCCTCAACTAAATGTTCACGGTACATTTCAATGTGCTCTCAAATGAACTATTTCATGTTCACTTCAAAAGGCAACTGATTCCAAAACATCCTTGTCGTCCTTCTACTCCAATTAAATTTGGTAAGTACTTGTCGTGTTCAAATATAAATGCATTGTATACAAAATACTTGTCATTTACATAAAATAAGTCCTCAGAGTTACAAGAACTGAAAGTTTAAGCGTGAGTGTGATACCTACAGATTTCAGAAAACATTGCTTATGATAACCAAAACGCATAGATTATTTGAAGTTATATAATTGAATAGTAATATTTTATATAAATTTGTCTTATATGAAATAAATAATTTTATGATATTATAATTTATAAATGTAAAAATGTAGAAAAGCAGTCCAAATATTCCATTGTATATTTTTTGATATATTTAAAATTTTTAAATTATAATCTAGATACATGATATAGGAAATAATTTACAAAACAATAAAAAAAAGTAGTAAAATGGTTATTGCCTATTTTTAAATAAATTCGATTTGTTCGCCTTTGTTATTTTGCACCAGAGATGTGAATGTACAGTCATTTCTTTCGCAGAACGTTCCGGTTGATTAAAAATGTTGAATAATTTGACCTTAGAAATATATAAAAATTCTTGGAAAGTAAAGTTTTTGTTTACTTTATCTAAGAAATATTTTTACAACTTGAAAATTATTTTTATTCTACTTTCCAAATTTTCAGAATTTTTTGCTGGACAAAATGACGGTATCCACTTTTTTTTTCTTGCCTTAAAGTATTTTGTTAAGTCATTTATGTAATATTACTATTAGTATTCATTCAAGATTTCAAGCACAAATCTGAAAAATAAATTGTCACTCATTACTAACTGTTCCGCAAATCATCGTATAAAAATGTAACTGTTGCCAATAGTATAATACTACATACAGGTTATTGCTATACTTAAATTTCGTTGAAGAGATTGGCTACATATACACATTTTAACAAACAGTAATTTTTCCAATACAAACAGCTGATTTTAATATCATGTTTGGATAATTCGAAAATTTGTTATTTAATATTTACGGGACGCAATTCGGTCAAATAGTTTCTCAATTATGCATGATTAAAGTTTGGAAATAATTTAATAATTGCAAAACAGAATGCAATTTGTAAGTTTTTTTAAGAATACCTCAAAATCGTTTTGGCAGTATAAGGAGTAATTTTGGATTCGAAGCTTCGAGAAATTGATTTCTAGTAAATTTATAGGTTCAAAATTAAATTTCTTGCGAAAGATAATTAAAAAACATATATTATTTTCAAAGTAATATGAGTTGTAAACACTAAGAAAGAGATATGTAGAGGACAGTAGCGTTAAAATTTTACAATACAGATTTTCTCCAACAGTTGGCGCTACGGTAGATACTAGGTTGACTATCGGTTCTTCTGCAAGGCTTTTGAATAGGAAAAACCTTCATTAATTAATTTTTCCGAATGGAAAATTTAAATTTTAAGAAAGTGGAACATGTAGAAATTTCATCAGATACAGAAAATCACACCATGCATATATTGTTTAAGATACTCAGCGTTTTGATTGCGTATTAAGAATGTTTAAAATAAGAGATTATTCTGTCCAAATGCAAAACGAAAACCATTTAAAAACATGGAATATTATGGAGTAATGCACAATGTCGGAATCCGAAAGGACGCATAATTCTTAGATATCAAATGTATTTTTTAAAAATCTGGAGTAAATTTGAATCTTGTGTATATAGTGATATCCTTAGAATAATTAAAATTTTAATATCTATGCAATTAATATTTGCACATTTAAAAAACAAATTTTTATCTTAATTATTTGAGAAAAAAACTTGAGTAAATAATGTCATTTTCCAGGAAGTATTTTTTTTTTTTTTGTGCAAAATTCGTAAAGAATGACTATAATATAATCTTTTATGATTGCTTCAAATAATTTCTTTTTTTTTTCTTCCACAAATTCTTCTCCCTTCATACACACTGCTACAAATAGAAAAGATAATGAGTTTATCTGACAATTTGAAAATTATACACTTTTTTAAAACTTACATACATTAAAAAAAAATGCTTCATATTACTAAAATTCTTATTTAAATGGGGTTTTTTTCATATTATTTTCATAACTTAAATGATACTGATACTTAAATGATTAAAAAAAAAACTACTTGTTGTTTTGTTTTCTGCTAACAATAAATAATCTAAGTTACAGCCTCCTCCCTTACTCCAGAATACACATTTTAAAATCTTTAAACTTTGATTTAAAAAAATGCTTTGGATGAAATATTTTGATTTAATTGAACAGCTAAGTAATCATATAAAATTTTTAAATTGCACTTTTAGGTGTGGTAACTCATTTTAAAAAAATATAATTTCGTACACTTGCACTCTTGAGTGAAGCCCTAAAATGCTTTTTACTATACAAATGGATTGAAGTCATGCTTAAAATATTGATTCTGATGTCACGGTGCTAAAACTGGCCCAGGCCTTTCAACATTGGCTTTAAACACAGTTTTATCAAACTAAATAGCACATTTTCTTTGATTAAGATGGCATTGTTTGAACCTCTCCCCATTTCCATGCACAAAAATAATTAAATAAAATGATAGATATTTAACACTTTACAAATATCTCTAACTAATAGGATTCAGTTTTAAATTTAGTTTTGTATTTTTTTTCTGTTGTAACGTCCTTCTTATTTATGTAACATAAAAACTTTTGATTTAACTGAAAAGCTAAGTAATTAAACGGAATTTTTAAAATGCATTGTCATGAATCTAATCAGAACATTTTTTCTAAATAGCTGCTTTTAATTCACTTCATTTGGTTTATAATCTGTTTAATACTAAGAAAGATTTTTTTTTCTTTTTAAACTCTTCCTTTCATCTTTCTTAATCTGGTAATCAATCACACCAATCAGGAAGCAGATATTAATGTTTAAGTATATAGACAAAGAAGGAGCGCATGGGGCTCAAGTCCTCCCCATTCAAATAAAGACAATTTTTAAGCGACAAAAAGTGTTAAAAATCTATTGTTTTTAATCTTAAGTGTTTGATTATTTCTCTCTGATAAAACAACTCTCATTAAAGTATTGAATAAACTGATGTGATACTATAAAAGCATAAAAAAGTTCTTGATGATACCATAAAAATAAGGAATGTGCTAGGACTTTCGAAATAATTTTGTTTTTCTTCGTCAGGCGCAAAGAGGACGTGCAACCACTTTGAAGACAGGAGCAAGGTCTGATGTATTGTTCCTGTCTTCGAAGTGGTTACACGTCCGCTTTGCGCCTGACGAAGGAATACAAAGTTCTTTCCAAAGGTGTAGCGCATTCCTTATTTTTATGGTATTATTAAGAAGTTTTGTTAAGCTTTTAAAACAACTTTGTACATAAAAAGATACTGTAAATATTTAATATAAATTTATAGTAAAAATAAAACTGGTACACATCTGAAGCTTTAAAGGTTACAGTAGTGCCAGTCGCATTAAAAACTTTAAAAATACATATAGCGTAAATCTAATTACAAAAAATAAATTTCGTTAGGAAAGAGTTTATCGATTTTTGTAAAAATGTTTAAATATAAAAGTACATTGAAATAAACATTGAAAATTCTCCATAAGTTTTTTTTTATTTTATTTGTCTACTCCCTGCATGAATTTTTGACAGTTTTATTTTACGTATACAGTCAATTTATCTATTTAAGCGTTTAAATTCCCAACAGGATGCATCTTCCTCAAAACTCAGGAAAATATATAGATAAATATTAGTATCAGACAGTATGGTTTCGATTACTTTTACAATTGTGATTAATTAATGCTAAACTGAACGCACTATATGCAATCATTTTGATTTGGTTTTTAATGGATACATCAATACTGCGCAGATAGTACTGTCATTATTTATACCATTGTGACGCGAGTGTTCATTATACTAGCATTTCGCAGAATACATTAATCCTTCTCAGCTACATACTAAATGCGTGCGATGTAATTTAGAGTAACGTGTGAAATGCAATGTGTCTGGAATATTCTAAATTGGGGATAACTGTTTACTTTAATATAGTTTTCTGTTATAAAATAGTAATGTTTAAATGAATTTAAAAAAAGAATTTAACATTACAGAATATAAATATATTTTTTGACCATAATTTCTAATTTTGTAAAATGTAAAAATATGGAAATAATACAAGCATATACAAAGGCGGAAAAAAGTATTTGAACAAGTGATTTTTACCTTATATTTATGTATTTAATTATCATTTTAAGTGAGTATTATAGCGAAGTACATGCACTTCATTCATAACTCATATTGCGAAAAAAAGTTGTGTGGTCACTTAACAGCAACGTTCTAAATACTAAACATACAAATGTGTAGTGGTAGATATTTCAAATGCACTAGCGTAGTTATTATGACGTGTTGAATGAGAAGTAAAAATGGAATGCTGCTTGAAAACTTTGATTTTAATTTGTATGTCTTTCGACTTGCAGTAATTATTTACCACTTTCGATTTCGAAAAAATTAAATTTGGCATATCTGGATAAAAGAAAGCATGCCAATTAGAATGGTGATGCAAGGGTGAATATTTTTTGTCTACTTGCGATTTATTTTTAAACCAAATATAAATGCGGTATTGAACATTAATAAAAAAATATCATATCAAAGAAAATATCGAAAATCAAACTGGGACATGGGGGCTTAAATCTATTCCACGAAGTGACCACATAAGCATATAAAAGTAAATTGAAAATAAAATATTTTTATTAACAATGATCTCATAGCTAAACACAAATATATCATAGCTTCATTTACGAAAGTGCGTTTAAAATTAGGTCCATTGCCAAACTTTTAAGATATATATTGAATTATAATATTAAAACATTTAAAATCCTTTGTAGAAACTATATAAATCTTAAACTATGCAAATAACCATTAACAAAATATTTTAGCGAATATATTTAAAAATAGAATGTAATCTATGAAAAATGAATGGGGCAAAATGGTAGGCCCTCCAAAGAAAAACGAAGAAATAAAATTTATTTTAATAGGAAGTCTTTCCACCTTTCTTAAGAATAAATTTTTTTAATTATTTCCCTCATTGAATTTGTGAGTTTCAGTAAGAGACACAAGACGGTAATTTGTTACTGAAACAGAAATGTTTGTTACAGGACGCTTCTTGAATTGTATTAGTTTCCACCAGCATATGCACATGCAGCTCTCGCATAATATCCACCATAGATTTTCTAAATTTTTTTATTCAGGACATAAATAAAACGAGTCAATATTGTGCGGACTATTGCATACAAAATAATCAAATGTAGAATTTTTAGACGATCCTAACTGGATTCTGCCAGAATCCGGTAAAATTGAAACCTGACCCGATTTCTACATACTAATACAAATCCAACTTACAGCAAAAATAGAAAAAACAAAGCCGACCAAATATTACCCTAGGATTTTACATATTGGATTTACGTGAAAATCGAAAATGATGCTGACACTGTTTTAAATGTCTTGTGAACAAACGAGGTACACATTTAACAAACTTAAAGTGATAACTCACAAAACTTACGCTTATGACCAAGAGCCAAACCACATGCATTGGTGTAAAAACGTCTTAATGACATAAAAGTTACGGAGTGGTGAGAGTTCAAAAGCTTTTTAGACATTGGTCCTTTTTGCATGGAAAACATCAACGGGGGTACATTTCAAACTGTTTCTGTGACAGGTGAGCCATAAGCAGCACTTTTAAGGAATAGTTAACCCTCACTTGCATGACATGCCTCTTCTCCAGCCCATAATATCCATGCAGTATGGAGAACCTCCACACATAGCTGTGCCTGTCACGATAATCTTTAGGTCATCATTTTGAGAGAACCGTGTCGTGTCCTATGTCCCTCGATTCGGCAATAATGGTCTACAATGTATTCAGATATAGCAGCTTGTGAGTTTCGTTATGTAGCTATTTGTAGTTACATGGATATAGAGACAGACAAAAATCATTGACATTGTTGCTATAAACTATACGCAAAATGTTTTAAGTATAACCTCTTCAATGCACTTCCATGCGTGTCCAAGGTGGTATTCTTCGTATGAATGCTGTACTTATAAGTGATGGGCATCATAAAGAAAAGTTGTAACATTTAAATACTGTGGGTTTTTTCGAAAGGAACTATACTATAGGAGTTCAAATCTCTATTCAAAGTTACAGCGCCACTTGTTGGTC
The DNA here is from genome assembly GCA_963931845.1 of Maratus michaelseni. Classification (NCBI taxonomy): domain Eukaryota; kingdom Metazoa; phylum Arthropoda; class Arachnida; order Araneae; family Salticidae; genus Maratus; species Maratus michaelseni. The sequence continues at coordinate 193,470,074 of OZ007593.1, read as the reverse complement.
AGATATATATTTATTATATTTTATTTATTTATATTATAAACAAAAAGCAAACATATTTTAAATTATGTCTGTGAAAAACTGAACTTTCTATTGGACAAATAATAGTAATTTTATTAATTGTTTAAAAATTTTGGGACCTTCGGATCATCTGTACTTGGCAGACTTAACTGTCTTTTTGAAATAGCGTACTTGAAGCTCTCAGAAATCAATTTATTTTAAAAGTTCATAAGTAAAAATCATATCGTTCTCGAATATTAATTTAAAATAATACTATACGAAAGAAGTAAGATCAAAACCTATAATTTTTTTAAACAGAAATTGATTTTTAGAGTCTTCAATAATGCGAATATAAAATTACAGCTCATTCAGCCATCTAGTGTTTGAACTATCTTCAAAAACAAACCGCATTACAAAATATTTTTTAAAGGCTTAAAATGAAATCAACTGTAATAATTCCAAACTTTAACTGCATAATATCTAATCTACTTTAAAAAATGATTTTTTTTTCATCCAAAAATATAATTTACGAATTACTAAAATTTTCTGTCAAAATTCGGTGTTATTATTGAAAATTTAAAACTTATATATAATTTGAATATTATAGCAATATTATAGCAATAATTAGTACACGTTATTCCTAATCAGTCCTTACCAGTCACATTTTAATACGATGATTTTTGGTAGAGATAATGCGGTGTATAATTTTTAGTCACGATTGCAGTACGGTATCAAGCTGTTGTTTAATTCATCGAAATACTGCACAACTCCGATTTTATACTTTTCACGGAAGGTAACAGCAAAACAACAAAGCAAATGCGGCAAATTAGAGTAATTACGTTTTAAAGTACCAGGTATTTTATAAAATATATATATATATTTTTATTAATCCAATAAAATAAAATCTGCATTTAAATGAGTCGATATTTCTATACTAAATTACTGGTGGAAGTTTGCACCTGTGGTATTCCTTTCCCTGGCTATATATTTCTTCGGATAAAAAGAAAAAGTTTAAATTGCAATAAACAATAATTAAACTGTATATTTTTTTTCTACAAATGTTTACTGGCATCTTGAAATATATTTTGAGAAACAAGAACAAGTTATATTACATTGTAAATTATACTTTTTAAGGTTTTGAAAGAAATATTACGTAATTATAGATTTTAATTTAATTATTTGCTATGGACAACATCAAAGCATTGAAGAAACCAATGCGTGACGAAGAAGAAGAATTATTTTGTCAAAATTATAATTACTATGTTTTATTGACTACGCATATGAAATATATTCTTTTGGTAAGTTATTTTATATGTTAAATTTAACATTATAATGAAGTAAGCAAACACGTATTAATATGAAAAATGTATCTTCCTTGCTCCTTAAACGTGTCACATGTTGCAAAAATTTAAAACATAGAAAACTACTAGCACAACGAGTAAAATACGGTAGTAAACACTGATATATTTCATAAAAATTGCAAATTCTAAATTTATTAAGTTTGAATGCGTAAAACAGAAAACGCAATGTTTGAAAATTTTCAAACTTTATAGCATACTATATATTTTTATTTACATTGCTTTGAAAGTTGTTTTAAAGTAAAATTAATAAACCATTTATTTTTCTCTTCAAGTCTATTAAAATTTTTCAATCTATAAAATTCTTCTTTCTAAGCTCATCGAAGAGTATTTAATGAATGGAATTTCAAATATAGAAAAAATCAAATATAATAAAAATAAATGAAATGACATGAAAGAGTTTTCTTCAAATGCAATTATTTCCAGATATTAAAAAACGGAACAATCACTTGATGTTAAAAAAAAAATTAAAACATGCAACACAATATTTTGGGAACAAAGAAAACTGTATAGATTATAGAATAAGAATGGTAATAACAGATTAATTTATTTTATACCAGAAAAACCTTTTTGTAAGCTTTTTATTTATTCAATACACTTATTGAAAAGTCTTTCAATACTTCTAGAATGTTGACAAGAGTCATTTTCATTATTGAACAGTGTAATTTATTTTTCGAATTGAATAAATCCACCTTATTGTGTCTTTAAAAATTAAATATGTTGAACAAAACGGACTGAAATTTGGAAATTGAATGTTACAAAATACTTTTTTTTTTACTTATAAGCTATATTCAGTATACCCATTAAAGATAAAAATTGAGCACAATAGATTATTTCTTTTATACAGTTCCTTACAAAATGGCATAAATAGGTATATTACTTTTATATTATATGTTTTATATCTAAATTTTTTGTAGTAACAAACTTCAAAATAAATGAGCAAAACGATTCAGAAAAAAAATATCATGTTTATAAAATGTCATAAAAAATAACATATTTTATAACTTTGTAATTTTTTAGTTGTAAACGTGAAAAGAAATTTTAAAAAAAATCTTAATATAATTTTTAAAATATTTTTTAGAATATTATTTCTGGAATAAATCCGTTGTTATGTTGTAAAAACAATTCCTTTAATAAAGTAAAATTTTTAAGAAAGTAAAATTCCTTTAATATAAAAAGACTGTAGATGCACCAAATTATCACATGATCAGTTTAATACAACCTGTGATGTCTGTATGTTTTTATGTCTGCTGCTGAATTTTGAATTTCATCCTTACGCAAATAGGTATGCTAATTTTCTACTCTTCTTGTTTGTAGTTTCAGGGATGAAAAATATTTCTACCAAATAACACTTTCTAATATTGTGAATGTGTACCTAAGGTGATGAGATTCATTAGAAATGTCCAAAGATGTCAAATTCTTTTAAGATTTTGAAACAACTAGACCCAAAACCATTTATACAAATACATAATATCCAATAATTTGATCCACATGTACAAAACTTTAAGGGACTATTTACTCAACGCCATTCTTTTGAATATAGTTTTTGAGTAAATATGTATTATTAATTTATATTATTTTAATTCATAAAGCGATGCATATGTATGCACTCTGGATATAACCCACATAACTCAAACGACTAGGCACTTATTTTTAATATTCAGACAAAGAATACATTTCATAATAATTCCCACAATCTAACAATCCTTGTATTAATACCAATATTAAAATGTAACTACTTCATAAAGTATAGAAATCTGAAAAATATCAAATTCCATAAAAAAAGTAGAAAGAGAGAGAGAGAGAGAGATAAATTAAGATAAATATATTTATTTTAGGTCATAATATGTACATTAAATTAATTACTGTAAACGATGTTAAAATTTGGCTAGTAATTTTTGTGAAATTTTGCGCACTAGGTGTGTAATAATAGTTTATATTAAATATCTTATACGAATTATCTTGACAAAGGATGTGAATTAATTTTCACTTTCCTAAACAACGCATAACAAACATAGTGAAAAATGTGTCCAGACTGTACCCAGTGTGGACACATTTTTCACTATGTTGGTTATGCGTTGTTTAGGAAAGTGAAAATTAATTCAAATCCTTTGTCAGAGCGGAGTTTCAGTCCTGGGGAAAATTTAATTGGAAATTTAGATATTATCCGATCCTGGGAATTTATTCGTCTCATGTACGCCACTGGGTAGTGTGCTCATGTTTGACATTGCATCTTGCGCTGAGGGGTTGCAGCTGTGCCAACGTATAAGTGAAAATGCCACACTGGATGTCGTCCAGATTTCTTAAATGCTAAAGCACTTGTTGCGTTATACCAGGGTATCTGTGTTAGGTCCCCAGTCTGGACACATTTTTCATTATGTTGGTTATGCGTTGTTTAGCGAAGTGAAAATTAATTATCACCCTTTGTCAGTATTATTAATTTACATCGCAGTTTCAGTCCTGCTGAAAATTTAATTGGAAATTTACAAATTATTTTTACAGAAAAAGATTTATGTTCCATGTGGAGATAACTGAAATAATTTGTAAATATTAATTATGTCATTTTCTTTATTAAACGTAAAGTAGTCTTATTGTACAACTTTCTGATTAAAGAAAACAATCATTTGTTAAAATTTTAATCGGAACTTAATTTTTAAAATTTTTATTCGGAACTTTCAAAACTTCTTTGATGTCTGTCATAAAGAATCTATCTTTTTAAGACGAAAAGCGCATTCTGTCAAATCCACATGAAAATCGTCTCTTTGCGCATGCGTCAAAAATTTTTTGAAGGCTTCAACCCTCAGAACGGGAAAGCTCACTGATTAACCCAACCCTCAACTGTTTAGCCTAGGGGGATTTAAAAGTGTTGACTGAAAACGGATGAAGCCGTACTATTGCATTGAAAGTATAGACCGTCTAATATATTTTTGCTCTGAGGTTTAAGTTAAAGCTTTTCTTTTAAAGAACTCATGTTTTCACTACTAAATATGCATAGTTTTTCGCAAAATTTTAAAGAGGGATTGAATGCATTATATTTATAACCGATTGAATTGTCAGAGAGTTCGGAAGATGAGAGCTATTTTTTTATTGCTATATTAAAAGGAGTCGACGCGAAAACAAACAAACAAACAAAAAAGCAAGAAGAAAATATTTCTTTTACAACTAGATAACAATATTTTTTCACGAAATTTTTACACGGGCTGTAAAACCGTTTTATTTATCACCAATAAAGATTTCAAAGAATTCGGACAAAAAGAACTTTTTATTTTAAAACTATGAAACGACCTTATGTAAACAAGAAAATGAGCGCTTTTAACACTAAATATCAATATATTTTCACGAATTTTTCATTTTAAAATATAATTTCATACAAAATCGTGTTAAAGATATAAAATAATATTTATCGAGGTTTTATTTTAATTTATTATCACGGGCACGGGCAACACCGGGCGGGGGTCAGCTAATTTTTCTTTAAAATATTTTTAATATTTATGTAAATTTTTAAGATGCGTGATTCGCTAAATTTTGCAACTATATATATATTAATATAAATTTATTACCATAACAGATTCTAAGGATATTAAACCAAAAAATAAACTATGTTATTAAATTTACTTCCTGTAGAATGCAAATTTTAAACGCGAAAGATATGTTTATCATTTTCAACACAACGACCCAATTTCTAGGTACTGCGCGAGGATTATTTAGAGGAAATGTGCATGTGCACATATAATTAGCATTTATATAAAACAATTCGTGGTAAATGTGTATAATATTTAAAGGGAACTTACTTTAACTTTATGTTCTGATAAAATGTTTTATTATATTTTACGCTGACAGAAATAGTTGCATTTGCATCTCTTCTATTATGTATAGATTCCTAAATGCGCATGAAAACACATTGTGGTAGAAAAAAAAATCCTATTCTGACACACTATATGTAAAAAAGAAACAATTGCATTAAACCAGTTGTAGTATTATTTTTAATTATGTATTAGCGTATTATTTATTTATTAGTGTATTATTTAATTATTAGCTCTATTTTGCCAATTTAGACGCTTGCTTGGTGGTGTTCCAGATGCCTTCTGCAGTGTCCTTGGGCGTTCTGTGTCCTTTGTTCGATGCCCACAAAATGCATTTCACATGCAAATAAAATACAAAAATAAATAAAATACTTATATTTTAAATAATAAGAAAATAACTGATAAAAATATGAAAAAAGCATGTAAATAAATATTTTGGAAGGTAATTAATAATTTTTATTCATCAGCTAACTGACAAAGACCCGCTCGACCCTGACCGTGCTAATCTAAGGGGAAGGGATAGCTTCAGATGAAATAAAAGAGAGATAAAAAAAGATACAGATGGGATTACCTGAGATATATGGCGATCACTGTAAATGGGCCCTCTGGGCCTCTCAACGATAAATATTTTATAGTATGATTAAAATAACGGAGCCCTGTGTGTTTCTCGCCTCATATATCATTACAATATCAATCATTATAACAGGGTGTACATAAACCGTTAAAACAACAATTATTTTAACAGGATCCTTTGGGTTTCACGACTGAAAACTGATTATAGGTAAGTATTATAGCAAAGTTTTCTGCATACTCGATTCCATAGATATTTTCGATCAGTATATAAATCGTAAAAATCTACTTTTTTTTTTTTAAGTTGTGGAAACGTACTATACTTTGGATAAAGAATGAAATCCTTTACCTAAAAGACTAAAAGAGAAAAAAACAATTTATAAATAAAATAAAAAATATATATTTCTTAGAAAAAATGCTATGCGCAAAATATCTAATCAAAAATCAGCAAATGTTGTCCTATTCGCCTATTCTTTCATAATAGGGTTCATAGCCCAGGTTGATTATAAACATGAGCAATACTGGCAACAATGTAGTTTCAAGATTATGAGAGTGACAACAATGGTTAAAACAATAAAATTTGTTTCGCACCAAAACCCACACGCACTAAAATACGAAATCAGTTATTAGACTCGATTGCGGAAAAAACATTTTGCTTTGGTTCTTCAATATCCCTCTTCACAACCATGAGGATTAAATTTTTAAAAATGCTGAAATAAGGGTTTAACCATATTTTTAATAGATTTGTTACGCTGAATTTCACACTCCTACCTAAAAAAGTTTATGACATTTGGCGAAGTGCACAAACGCTTTCGCCCACCCCCTTTATCTCCTCAGGGGAGGAATTTTTAAAAATCGTTTCTTAAATTATCCTATTATGTATTACGAATATATACCATGCGTGCAAGTCTACAGATTTAATCGTTTAGTCTGTGAATTGAGGAATCATTCCGGACAAAAAATTCTGTATACAGGCATACAGAAAGTACACAGAGTATGTATAATATATTCCTAATAAAAAGGGTTTCTTTATTACCACGAAAATGTTATTTCCGGTAATTACGGAAAATAAATATTCTCTATATTTATTCCTGACATTAGTAAAACCGTTTTGGCCCTTTTCCGTTACAGCAACACCATTGACGCCAAGCAGGATAGTTGCCTCCATTTAAACAAAATAGCATTTGAAAATTACAGATTTTCACTTACTTTTTTTATGAAATCAATTCAAATACATACTTAAAATGAAAGAAGAAATAAATATTACAATAAAATAATAAAATAAAACTCAATTTACACTGTAAGTATGAGAATTTGTGAATATCTCTTAGCACTGCAGTAAACATTTTTTTTTTTTTTTAAACGTCAAAAAACTATGAAATACATTTATAAATAATGACGGACGGTGGCGCGCTTTCTTTTATTACACCATTTTACGATACCGTATAATCTCTTAACAAATTGTGTAACACATCCAATTTTAGGGTCAACAAAATCATAATTGTGATTTACAGTGAAATGTTCGTAGTAGCTATCTCTCAAAAAAAGTTTTTTCAATATAATTCCATAGCCCTGAAACAATTTTATTGTAGTTTCGTCATAAACCTGTATCTGCCAAATAGTTTTAATCCATCTCAGCATCCCTGAAATATGAAATTTAGAACAGAAAATATATTTTCAATTTGAATAAATATAAAATTAAAAGTTATTTTTTTAATCACGCTAATTTGTTTACTGCAATTCATGTTTTTTCTCCCAAAATTTATTTGCAGTACATTAATTTGGAGTGGACACCGAACTCGATCATGAAATCTTCACTGTAGTTTTTACGCTTGGTCGAAACCACAAGTAAGTGAATTCATTAAAGGAGAAATAATTCTTAGTCTGATGCTTTCGTTAAGATGGCTCAACAGGAAAGTAAAAATGAAACGTTATTTAAACTTTTTCTTTTAGGATTTCTAAATTTATTTCTCAACGTACAATCGTAATTGAATTAATATTGACCTGTTAATTCAAAAACGTTTATCGTTATTAAATGTTACATTCTTCATTTTTAATTTGCAATCTATTTTTCACTTCTTAGTTTTAAAAATGTTTCATAGTTGCAGTTTCACAGCCATTTGACATATTTTGGCGAGCGTTTATTGGTACTTAATTAAATCTATTGTTGTTTCAAATCGTATATAATTGTACCAGTTCCAGAAAATATTCAGCGATTTATCAGCTGTGGTGAGTTAACGGAAAAGGACTTAAAATTAATGTAATAATTTATAATTAAGTTCCAAAAATATCAAAATTCTGTATTGTCATTCGAATAGTACCTGTGAAACACCTGTGCCAAATTAAGATGTATTGCGTGAATACGATTGAATAATAATAAAGAAAAAGAATCGCGTTCAATAAATAACCAATCAAAATTATTGAAAAACATGTAAAATTAAAATTATATTATTAATATGTCCATAAGTGAATGGCTTCATAGATAAAAATTCTTCTATTCTTCTTTATAATTTTTTTGATGATGTCAGTCCGTATTCGTTTTCAGTCACATGACTTGCGAAATTATAATATTTATTTATTGAATTCTTCTTTACAAATTAAAAATACATGTACATGGTACCTCACGCTCTATTCATTGGGTTTCTTTTACCATTCACATCTTAAAGTTTTGTTTCACCTGTACAATATTTTTCGAGTACCAGGCACAAAACATGTGGTATCGTCATTAATTTCAATTTAAGATTTTGCTATGTCACAGTTATAAATAAAATCAGATGTACCGCGAAACATCCAATTTTAAATTAGGATATTAGAAAATAAATACGTAGGCAGGATTTAGAAGCGATATTGAGATTCAGAATCATACGTACACCCAGACAAGTTTTGTTGAATCAACAAAAATTTCGTTGGCCCAACAAAACTTTCCGTGTAAATATGGGTCAATGAAAATTTTGTTTGAATCAACATTTTTTTTTTTTTTTTTTTTTTTTTGCAATTTTATCAAAAACATTTTGTATTGTCAGCAAAAAAAGTTTTGTTAGTTCAAGTAAAATGGTTCAATTTTACTTGAACTAACAAAATAATTTATGTTACATAGATATATAATATGTGTTATTTTAACAATTTATTTTCTTTTTTCAACAAAATATATTTTGTTTTGTTTAAATAATAAAATATGTTATATTACGAACTTGCTTTGTTTATACTACAAAAACTTTTGTTAAATGAACCAATCTAATATGCAATTTTAACTATTTTTAATTCAATTTCAGCAGTGAATTACGCCTGTAATCCTTGAATAATAACAAGTGAATTTTTGCAAGCTTTTTTTTCAAGCGTAAACTGACTGACTGAAAAACGCCCTAAGCCTGGACTCAATCCCGGGTCCTCAGAACAGCGCTCTGAGTTTCAACCACTGAGCTACAAAGAACGATATGCGAACTTGGCATTTCTCACTCTTATATATATATCTGACCGGCTGCAACCGCAGCACAAGATGGAAATGTCATCAGGAGCACGCAAATTTTTGCGGGAAACATGAGACGACAGTAGAAAGCCCAGCAAACGGCAGCACATAGTTAATGTTTAATTCATTTTCAGCAGTGAATTACGCCTGTAAAAAGGAGGATAAAATTCACTGGCTAATATTCAAAGATTACAGGCGTAATTCACTGCTGAAAATGAGATAGAGCTATTGCAGAATTCGCGAGAAAAGGACGACCAAAGACGGCGCAACCTGTTACGCGATTTACACCAAAAACTAATCAGCAACAATTTATATCAGGAAGTATCTGAATATATAAAGTTTTGTTAAATTCCGTACATCAATTGCCACAAAATTTTTGTCACATACAGACATAGTTGTAGACAGTCATTTTCTCAAAACTGTCAAATCGTGTTCAGGACCTTCCAAAATCCGTCGGAAACCGGAAGACGAATTTTTTTATGAGTACAATACTTTCTTCTGGTAGAGATAGAAGAAAGTAATAAATGGGACAAAGGGATTTTTAAAACTACCTTGGTCCATCCCAATGAAAAAACTTTTAATTATCCAAAAATTATGTTAATCCTTTAATTATATAGCTATATAAGTCAAATAAATCAAGTTACGTAAGAGAGTTATGACTACTATACATCAATTTAAATTTTGCAAAAACAACAAATTTTTGCTGGAATTACAAATTAAAATTACAAAATTATTGTAAAATTTAAAAAAAACATATTTTCTTAATTCAAGTAAAATTGATAAAATTTTGTTAAAATTTTGTAATAGTGTTGATGATATTTTTTTGTCCAAGCAACAAAACCAATTTTTTACTGCAACTAAAAATTTTGCTTAAAACAACCAAAATGTACTCAACAAAACATGTTTTGTAGTTTTAATCAATTCCTTCTTCTGGTTGTATCTCTCTATTTTAAATCAAGTACGTCATGCTGCTGTTGATCCGATGGAATTTAGTGCTACCTTTCTAATTTTTAGTTTTCCTGTAAAAACTGTTGCATATAAAAACATTTAAACTGTTACTTTTATAGAGAAATGTATAAAACACAATTATGAAATTAGTTGAAATATTTGGTTTTTAAATCGAATAATTAGTTTAAGCTCTATCTAATGTTGAAGTTGGTCAAGGTAATTCAATAAAAAAAGTTTTATAGGATCAAAAACTATGCATAGTAATTTAACTATCTTTTTCAGGCATATAGCATAATGGGATTTTCTCTTTTCATTCAGTTTTATAAATTTGGCTATTTTATTATTTTTTTTTCTAATTTTTTATTCAAAATGTCATTATCCAAATAAAGATTTAATTCATAATTCTGAATTTTGCGGTTTCTATCTGCTGTTCGCATACTTTTTATAATACAAAAAAAAATAGTGTATCCATATACTTTTCAGTTGCAAAATGTATATATGCGTGGCTATAAAAAAAGAAATCAAGAATTAAAAAAATTAAATTATTACGTGTAAAAAACATTTAATGTAGAAGATCACGTCATATTTAAAGCGATATATAAAAATGTCCTATTTAAAAATATTTTGTTATTCTGTGTTTTTTTTTAATATTCATTTTAAAATAAATGCTTAAAAATTATTTGTATGTGTCGTAGTTGTGTTTTACATTAATAGAAAATTTGTTTAATTTAACAGCATAAAGAAATAAAACTTTTTTTTTTCTTTGTGTCGTATTTTGTAACATTGTTTAAAATTGAACAAAAATTATGTACATTTATTAAATTGATTTTTGTTTCTTTAAGTTATTTCAATTTAAGAATATATGAAAAAGATAATTCACACACGTATATGAGGCATTAAGAGTCAAATTGTATTACGTTTAATAATTATTAAGCAGAAATATTTTATGATAAATTAAATAGTCATGTAATTCAGAAACATCAGTGCCATGTGTTGCTGACATTTTTAACCGAGGACAACTATTGTTAAGTGACTCAGCAAATTATTGTCTAAAAAACAATTTACTTTAAATTTGGTACAGCGAGTATATGATATTATTGTTACTAAAGATTTTATTCCTTTTTATTCCCAATTTTTGTTTCTATCTATATTTAAAGTCAAAGATTATTTTTTGGACATACATTCAATATTTAATGCCTTACCCTTTTAAAAGTAGTCAATATTTGAAACTACGAATGGAAGACTTAGTATTTGCAAAACTAAATTTATTTACCTGAAAAAGAATTTACTGATGTGAAGAAGAAAGTGGGTAGCCAGAAAACATTTGTCTTACATTTAAAGAACAAAAGTAGATTAAAAATAAAACAATCTATATACAGTGTTCTCGAAAGGGAATTTTCTTTCCTTTCTTAGTTAAAAAAATAAATATCGATGATTTTTCATGTTTGTGTTTATCTTGCTGTAGCACTTTTATTATGATAAGAAAGTAATTTTCAGAGTCATTAATATGTATATATTCCGATTTGGTCAATTTGAGGAGACAATATATGGATATAACGCCTAAATATTTAGATGATATACAATCGACACCATGGGGAATTAATTTAAGGAATTTAAAACAAAAATAGGGTATAAATTGATGGGTAGCTGAAGTAGCACTTTGAGAACTTTCACGTGCAAAATATAAAGCAACACTACCAAAAAATACTTTTATACATAGTGACGTCATGAAACATTATTAATTTCCACGCCTACACGTGCAAATTATCGATCTCCCAAATTTTTAGACATAAGCACTACACAAACACACGCGAAAAAGTTACCATGAAATAAATATTTCTGCATGTTGGCTTATAATACACTCTCTATGTTCAATATGTTTTTCATGCTACAGAAATAAACACCGATGCAGTTTCACTACATGTGCAACTCTATACCGGTCGGTTCTATCAGCGGCTCTAACTATGTTTGCCTCTTGGTATATAATTTTTTACGCCTTAATAGTGGTTAAAGGGAAAAACTATTCCGTTTTCTAGAACCAAAGAACCATTCGCTACAGACCACAAACTATTATTGGACTTTTTAATGATGTCTGTTTTCCTTCAATTGTGAAATCTTTATTATGATTATCGCTATTTTGGGGGAAAGTATTTATACAACTTTCGTTCTTGAAGAGTCATCGTGATCGTAAAGTAATACTCATACGCTTTATTTTTCTGATTCGAGGCACTTTCATATGTATGTGTGTTTCCTTGTTCAGAGATCATCTCGCAAAATTTCTGCAGTGGCATGTGTTTTGCAAACATACGATCTTGTATCCTGTAAATGAACGCGACCATTATCACCGGCAACTTTTGTAACCGAAATATTTATGTTATCAGATATTCTGGCATAAATTGTTGAGATTAATCATTTTCATAAACCTACCCACCTAGCTGAACCAGTATCATATATTTTCCAGTAATTTTAAATATACTATATTTCCTAAATATACGAAATATTAATAATACGAAAATTATTTAATAACGGAAAGCTTAATCGACAGAATAGTTATATATCAGTGACTGTTTCCATTTTGTTGGTTCATTAGCTGCTGTGTGTCTCTATTCCAACGATAATACACTGGTCTCCAAAAGATAAAGCAAAACCAGTTTTTTGTATCTAATTTGAAAAAGAAATAATATAATAACATGGAATTTAGAAGAATTGCGCTCAAACAGTTATTTATCGAATTTTACTGAATTTTAACATCAAGCATAATTTACAAATAAACAATTGAATTTTTTTGCAAATGTCCTTTGTTAGATAAAGAAAAAATAAATTGCAGTTTCTTGTATAAAATAAATAAATAAACATATTTTTATAAGGCATGTGTCCTGCCCTACCATAATGCATTTGCAGCATCGACTTTCCATACTAAAATTAAGTGATGTGACACCGGAATAGAAAACAACGCCCATACATGGAGTAAAGGTTGTTCCGGCTCTTTTAATGACTTCGGAGGGGGTCTTACGGCAATCACTTGACTGCCGAGTTAGTCTCAAAGAGGCTGTATCGGAATAAGGCTCGAGTGTTGGGTTGGGTTGATTATTGACGGCCAATTATCTGCACTTGGGATATAGGCCCGGGGGAGTGCCCTTCGTGGGGGTCTTTCTAAGGGAACCTAACCCGTATTTACGCATGGATAAATCCACGGCTCGAAGAAAACCACGAAAACTCCGAACGACTAGGCCGACGGGCGCGATTGGGATCGAACCCAGCACCTCCCGTCTACCAACTTCGAGAGCAGAACCTCTCAGCCACTGCTGTGGCGAATAAGGCTCGAAGATTAACTTGATAATTCCATTCGCTCCAAGCCTTCATCGTCAAGATATTCATCAACGACTTCTTAATGCGACCAGGCATTATCATACATTAAGATTAAGTCATTAACAACTGCAGCAGCATACAGTGTGACACACGGAGCAGGGATGATTCACATGATATTGACATGCTGATATTTCACAGCAGTCAGAATTCTTCCATGATAAAAATGGAGGTTAGTATGGCCACCTGAGTGCTTCCAGCCCAAACCATGATTCTACTTCCTCTATAACTGTCTTTCAACAATGTTACATACGTAGAATTTGAACTAACTAACCGATCAGTACAGGGACTAAATCAATCTACGAAGAAAACCGGGACTTATGAGTGAAGAGTACATAAGCTCAATGTTGTCTGATCCAAGAAACATGTTCTTGGCCACCATGAACGGATACATTTGTGTTTTCGTTTAATAGGGACACACGAAACGGGTCGTATTGCATAGAGTACTTAATAATGAAGATGTCTGTGCACCAAAATAGGAGATTTTGTCATCCATGTTACATTACAATGTCTTAAATGATGAGCGATAGTAGTTTTTCTCATCCTTTGGGCCAAAAGAACTAGAAAACTATATTGTGCAGGGGTTATAACTCGTACACGGCCTGGAACAAGTCTTCTTGATACTGAATGTTTGGATTCAATTTGATTTCAGAATCTTTGGACCAAACTACGAGACACATTAAGACGTCTAGGATCATAAGGTTGTGATAACTCCATTTCCGTCTATCCGATTGGCCGCTATCGTAACGAATCAGGTAAAATATTAAGAAAATCAAAATATACAAAAATCCAGATAATTAATCAGAAGAATGTTCAAAATTACGCAAAATCGGCATCTAATATAAATGCACAAATAATTTTCAGAACTTAATGCAATGTTTTTTCTAGTTTTTGATGAAATTCCCTGTCTTGGAAAATCACATACACGTACAGTTTCCTTGAATTTAGCATACCTAAAATCACTGTTTTTCTGGTATGCTGCCACGCTGTACATTCACCTGAACGATTTTCACAGAATGTGTGTCTGAAAAGCATACCTCACAATGGGCTGCTACATTTTCTCTTACTTCTATACTGTTACCCTTTTCATTAAAGGATAGCAATTGTATTTCAAAGAAAGAAATCTGCCTTTTTGACGTCAATTTCACTCATGCAGTTCCATCATGAGCACTTTTAATGTTTTTCTAATAGAGTAAATTTTGGTGAACACTCTTCGTAAATACAAATAGAAATATATATATATATATATACAAGGGGCCGTAGAAAAGTTCACGGAATTCCTTTGTCATTCTTTAATACCACAATATATTTAATTTATTTGTTTGCACACAAAGTCCTCTTCTCTACCAAAAAAATTGCGCCATGTCAAATTCAAAACAAAGTGATGCTCATTGTGTTTTTTGACAACGATGACAACCATGAATTAGTGCCAGCTGGACAAACTATTAACGACCCTTTGTATGTGTAAGTTTTGAAAAGTATGAGGGAGGAAATCCTAAGAAAACGTTCCACCAAATGGTAAGGAGGATGGTCACTGCATCACGACAGTGCTCTTTCCACACATCGATTGTTGTGTAGACATGGATTGCAGAAAATAATATTTCACTCATCCAAAAGCCTCCCTACTCAACGGATTTAGCACCATGGGATTTATGGCTCTTAACCAAGATAAAAATAGGCCTCAAAGTTAACCATTTGACACCGTAGAAGACATCAAAACCAACGCGACGGTTGAATTTAGGAAGATACCAAAACAGGACTTTCATAGTTATTTCCAAAGATGGCAGACGTGGTGAAGCAAGTGTGTGTGTTCTGACGAAGCATACTTTGAAGGCGATTAAGTAAATATGTACCTATATTGTGATAATACAGAATTACAACGCAATTTCGGGAGCATTTTGACTGCTACTCGTATATTTACTCTAAATTCGCATATTTTGCTTTGCACCAGAGTGAATAAACCTAATACACAATTTGTAATTTTTATTTTAAAATATACATTTCATAGACTAGAATAATTATTTCTGCAGATGAGATTTATTTTTTATTTATTTTAAAATGTTAATAAAATTTAAGTCCTATTCTAAAATTGTAGAGTTATCCTAAACGTAGAAAATTGAAAACTTTATATTGTCTGCTTTCGCATACAAAGCTTTGAAAGTTATTTTAAGTAAACAGACATCTTTGTATATATAGTGCTGCTATAATTTATATATTTTTAATACAATGCCAAAAATTTTAATTCAATCCAGAAGCTTATGTATATCATTACCATCGAATCCGCATTTAAAAATATTAGCAAATGAAATACGCAAATAATAACAGAAACAGCACAAAAGAATATACCTCCTGAAATACATTTAATTCTTATAAATGGACAACGGAAAAAGAAAATGCTGTTCATACATAATGAAAAAACATGTGACATAAATTTTCGGAACAAGGAAAACCTTAAAGATAATGCAATGAGATTTGTAGAAACTGATCAATTTATTTTCTAACAGAAAGACGTCTTCGTAAGTTTTTCAGACATAATAGACGTATTGAAAAGTAATTTTATATGAATGCGATGTTGAAATGTCATTTTTCCTTTTAAAAGTATAATTTCATTTTTCGTTGAATAAATTCGCTTGTTTGAAAAGATTATATTTCGATATCCAAATAAAGAAATAAGCTTTTAACAAAAGTATATAAAGTATAATCCGTCTTTGTATACAATAGATAGAGTTAGAAAGAAATATAAATAACTTATTTTCGGGGAAAGAATATATGCTAAATGTCATATTATATTTATTTTATGTAGATAATTGGAGACGGGGGATAATGTAAAAGGTGAAATTTATTATAAAATGAATTTTTAAATGTTTGGGTTATTGTCAACCTGAAATGGTTTGGTTTCTTTTTTTATCAGTAACAGCATTAAAGAAGCACAAATACTGACCAATTATTTCCAATTAACTAGTTTCAAAAATCGAAGCAAAGCCAATATTCCTGCTAACTCTAAGGTATATTTTTATGTTTAAAAAATATATGTTTTTATTAATTAATAATTCTGTATTAACAAAATCAGATATTAGTATGAATCTTGAAATCAACGTTATTCATATGCAATCACTGATAAATAGTTAATTTACATTAAGTCGGAAATCAATTCCAAATCGTTTTTTTTCTTCTTTTTTTGGAGGGAGGGGGTCGGGGGTTATATATAAACTTTGCGTCTAAAATTTGTGCTACTTGATACATTTTTTCTAAAAGAGAGTTTTGTATGTATAAATATTTTCGATCTATTAAATTTAATTCTATTTTACCAAATTAAATTTAAATAAAAGCATAGCAAGATAATATAGGCCTGATGCAGATTTTACTTAGTAATCTAAATAAAATTAGACAGACAATTTTAATTTAAAAGTATGATACTGTTCATTAAATTTAAAATAGTGCTGATATAACTCTAGAATTTAATTATTTAGAAAATATTTATGTTGTTTCATATTAGACTGTCGACAAGTCTCGTTACATCCAGGCGTCGAGATCTAGTGGAAAATGAATCATTTCATAAATAAAGGCTATTTTTCTTTCTCTAATTAAGGTATGACTAACATATATTATCTTTTAGAATGGATCATCTGGAAACAGAACAGGAGTGATAGAAACAAATGACAAAGTTTATTTCAAACATAATCTGCAAAACTACACATGACACTTGTCCCACTTTTTTCACCACTTGGTGAATACCTTACTCAAATAAGTCGTTTTACTGAAATCGGAATCATTTTCGAACTATGTGCATGACTTTGCTGTCCGATTAAAGACGGCGACCCTTCAATGTCTTTTTCAGCTGTCTAAAGATAAAAAGTAATATGGAGAAAGATCTGGGCTATATGGTGGGTATTACAACAATGTCCACAGAAAATTCACCAGATTCCTACGCGGAAGTGCTAGTGTGCGCCATGCACACGAGTCAATGACAGTGCATGTTTTCCGTAGACTGCCTTCATTCGCAGATGCACTTCACGAAATCCATGCCCTCCTGTCACTAAATAACGAATAACACTGCGTTGCTCTTTGTTACGCGCAAACTTTCCGCAGACGCAGATGAATAACAACAACAACCGATTGCTGGCCAGACGGACGATACTCTTGGCCGACCTGCGCATGTCACGTGCTTCTGCGTGACTACCTAGGATAAGTAAATTTCCGCAGTAGGGAATGCCTTCCTTATGAATCGCTCTATCTCTACTCAAAGTGTCACCACAACAATGCAAAAAAAAATTATTAAGAGGAAACTGTTTAAAGTAATGGTGTTTCAAAAAATTATGTATGTTTCATTTTATAATTAGACGTTCTATAGTAAGATGTGTAAAATATGTCCCAGTCTCACCTACATTTTTTAAACTTTAAGTAATGTTTATCTTATTATTAAATTCATTGGAAAAACATTTAATTAGAAAGTGGTAAGAATTTATCTAATCACTCTCAATAGAGTTATTTATTAATAAACGAAAACAAATTACAGTTCATCATGTGTATTTAAAAATATGCTAAAATATATATTGCGCTTCAACATACAAAATATTTTTATATTTTAATTTGCCAATATTTTTAGAAAAGTACATGTAAAGAAAATGTGTCTACGAAACTTATTGCTTGTTACTGGTGTTTGATTAAAATTTGAAGTTACATAATTTGATTAAATATGAGGTAAACCTCAATTTTTGAATCTACGACATTTTTTAAGATGCAGCATAAAAAGGGAATTATAAGACAACAAATGTGAAATTATTATTTTATGAAAGTGATTGTCAATCTGAAAACGAAATTTCTGTGTTAATGAAATGGTCTAAGTCCATGATATATTATATTATAACTAAAACAATTCTTGAGTGAAAAAGAGATAGTGCGGTAGGAAAAAGAATTTCAAAGAACATGACACTTCAAAAACTTAAAGCATATCAATGAAAATATTTCTTTTTATTTATATTTAAAAAGGAATAACCAAAACAATGTTCGGCTTAATCTTGCAAATATATAAAATCTCATTTTAATTCTAAACATTAGAAAGGAATAAGAAAAGAAAAACCCATTATGAACTCATTTGAAAACTCATCATGTATATACACTATAACGAGCTGTTAATGGATAAACAACAAAAAATCATTTTATACACTGCGAAAAATTTAACTTTCATGATCTCGATTGTATAAAAATTATTATTTTTTTATTTAATAAAAAGGAACTATTGAAAAAATGAACTACTATTTCACTAAAAATGAAAAATGAAATGCAATATAAAGAATAATAGAGAAAGCTATCTTCATACCAGGGACGTCTTTCCAGATCAATACTACTCTTTATGTATGAAACTCCTCAGAAGACAAACCCCTTGTAGCATAGTACGGCGAAAGCATATGCGTCACTTAATTTAATTTCCACGTTTTTGTGTCTATTTAGTAATTAAAAAAAACTATGGTGATGCTATTTTGATTAACTGTCCATATTTTATCTTAAGCTTTGCTCAATAATATGTAATATTTCAAATTTTGAAATAGCTGAAACTGCTTCTAAAATTGTTTTAAGTAAAAATGTATAATGTTATGTATTATTATGTGACTTTTCACAATTTTCCCCATAAAGATGTTACGTATAAGAAAAAAGCATTAAAAATGCAATTTTTAAGTGCACAATTTAATACCTGCATTAATCAAATTTTCAAATAATAGATGAAAATCTGACCAGTGTCTTTTTAATAGATAACACGACACTTTTTAGGTATATTAATATCGAAAGTGCACATAACAAATTTAATTTAATTTTCACATTGCAATATTTCAAATTAATTTCTAGAAAAATGCATTTACTCTGTCAATTGTTTTAAGTAATGTGGCATTTATATATTTTAATTTTCTTAAAAAAATGACAATGTAAGTTAATTTTCAGCAAAATGAAATTTGCTTTAAGTAATAAAATTTGACATCATTTTATTTCATTAAGCAAAATCACATTAAAATTTATACTTTACAAAATTTTTTAAACGTCTTAATAGTAATATTCCTAATTTATTTTCAAATAAATATTTTCCCTGGCATTTTTAAAATTAATCGTTGGTAATACATGATAATTCGATAAATGGTGACTCAGAAATAATAAATCAAATTTATTCCACCCACATAATTAAGAATGAGTTGATTCGGTAAAAAATAAAAATTTGCGAATATCA
This sequence comes from Maratus michaelseni, assembly GCA_963931845.1. Taxonomy (NCBI): domain Eukaryota; kingdom Metazoa; phylum Arthropoda; class Arachnida; order Araneae; family Salticidae; genus Maratus; species Maratus michaelseni. The sequence continues at coordinate 193,450,349 of OZ007593.1, read as the reverse complement.
ACAAAATTTTAAAATTTTAATATGTGTTTATTTCATTTAAAACAAGCGCTGAATAAAAATGAAAAAGTGCAGTGCGACTGTCATTAATCACACGCCATTAAAATAACTATAACAATACATAAGAATTTGTTTTATTATATGTCAATGTCTTATTATTATTATTATTATCTGTTTTATATTTATATCTGCATTAAACCTTAACTGCATGATAAAATGTTGGTTATTTATTTATGACTAAATATGCGAAAAGAAAATGAAGTTTGTCAGCACTTCATTCATTTTGATTGAAACGGTGAAAGATTGAAAGATGGGAATATGATAAAATCAATGTAGAATTTATGTATGTTTTAAACAGTTTGAATGAGAAATCGGGAATTAATTAATGCATTTTTTTTCTATTGAAATAATAATACCATATATATTTTAATCATTACATTGCTGTTTTATAACACTGCTATTTATAATTTACTAATGTGAGAGATAAAAATTAAGATTTAAAGAAATATTGGTATGTACTCAGATAAACTTAAACAAAACCATATTCTTTTACTTATTTATATTTCTGGCATATATCATTTGCTCAATACTGAGTATATGTGTTCAGATAATTTATAAGAAGGTTGAAGGAAATAGACCAATAACGTATATTTAAATATATTCTAAAGATGAAACTTTATATTTCACTTATTTCAATAAAGTATATAAACAATCAATAAAAAATGAATGTATGATCCAATAAAACATTGTTTACCAGTAAAAAATTGTATAGTGTATCAATTTCGATATGTTTCGTAAATTTCCTAGAGGTGTAAGTAGAAAATTCTATTATTACGACAACGAAAATACGTAATTAAAATTTGAAATAATTTTAAGATTCTCATGTGAAAATTCGTGAATATGAAATTATAAGAATTTGGAGAATGTAGCAGAAAGTACTTGCGTGGTTATTTTATAAAAATACTAAATAATATTAAAATAGAATTGTGTGTATGATTGATGTGTGATGAAATTTACTTAGTGTGCATACTTCTGATATTTAAAACTTTTTTCCAAATGCTCTTTACGCAGTTTTAAATTAAATAATTCCATTTTTAGAAATAAAACAATATATTTTACCATATTAAAAAAAACAGTGTATTTTTAGTAAGGTAAACTTTATATTATATAGCCAACTACAAATATTTGATTGTTAATTCATCCTAATATGCTGTTTATTCTTAAATTATATCAATTGATATTAGTTTAAATTCATTTCAAACAGTGCAACGATTATAATGAAAGTTATTTGATTATAACGATACGCATATTCATGTCAATATTTTTTTTAATGGGACTGTGATGATATTACTTATTTTATTTGTGATTTTAAACCATGTGACAACATCACAGGACCTTCCTTAGTATTTTTTTCTATACACATATTAATTCATGTAATTTAGTTTGTTTTTAATCTATTATATTTGTATCTGTAAATAAACCAATAGGCAGTTATATTTGAATCACACTGTATTACATTTGGTGCATATGGTGAATATCATTGAATATTTCTTTTCATTTCCGTGTGAAGTATTAACCAAAACAAATTACGCGTAATAGTTTTATTAAAAATATATAGAAGTAAAAATTAGATATAGACAAAAAATTCAATACAGATTACCTACAATTTCAGCATTTCTCAATCATAATTTGTAATTACATTTAATAAAGATGTGTTTTAAAAATATTTCACCTCTTATCACTATTACAAAATAATATTAAAGTATTACACTATAATTAAAGAATAACTGAGAGTTGTAATATATCTTCTACATATTCTCCTCTTTAAATGGCTGTTAAAACATTTTATGTTATCTATGACAAATATTGTTAAGAATATAATAGACATTTTTCATTTCTGTCTATGAATATTTCAGTACAATAATAATCAAACTAAATGAACTGTCTTAAATTGCATGTTAAATTATTTAATCGTTACATCAGACATTATTTTCTTCATTCGTTTGGTAAATTTGTCATTAATTGAAATAAAGAAAAATATATGTTTCAGAAGAGAAAACTCCAAATATACGAAAATATATTTATATATTTTTTTAGAGATCAAGAAAACTTATGTATGTTAACATTATGTATTAAAAGATAAAGGTTAAATGTATGTTTTAAATAAAGAGTAACCATACTGATTTGAAGTATTATCAAAGATTATATTCTAAAAATCGCGAAAAATATATTATTTATAGTTAATAAACGTTCTTTAATATAATATTTTATAGACAATAGTTAACTTAAAATTTTAAAATGTATATATAATTTTATCGATAAAGAAATTTTGTGGAAACATTTAAATGCAGGTTAATTTTTTAAAACTTGAAAGCAGTATTTAAAATTTGTTTTGTTCTTTTCTTTATAATTAAATTATTTCTTTTAACACTTATTTACTTATAAAATATATTTTAAAATTTTATATAATACTCTGAAATTATTTTTTGTTCATCAAAGCTCTTAGAATAAACTAAATTAAGAATAAATAATTAGCATTATTTTCAAAATTATTGCTGTGGGGAAAATAAATATTCTTAATTCTAAATTATAAATTAAAATTATTAACTGCATTTAAATTTAAAAAATCATCCTACTTCCAAAAAAATTGTTTTTGACGACATGTACATTTCCTATATTAATGTAGAAATGCAAAATTAGAACATAAAAGTGTATTTTCTTGAAACGAAACAATATGTAGATCTCCAAACAGAACACACTCAACACTAGTTTCAAAAATCTCTTCGTACAGAAATTCTTTACATGGAATAATGCAATAACAACTGTTTTATAACAGAATAAATTATGCTTACGTCATTCAAATTTGTATTGAAACCGCACAATTCAATTTAAAATAATAAGTTTATATGATAGACTATATATATATATACCACGAAAGAGTAAAAATATGTAAATTTAATCAAAATGTTCAGAATGATATTTCATGAATTTATTCAAAGTAACAATATATATATATATATATATATATATATATATACATATATATCACAATTTTTCAGTTTTCAATTTTTCCGTTACTGTAGAAGTGTTAGAAGTGGAGTTTCAATCTTACCGCTCTCTAGAGTTTGTGAGAAAAAAAAAATCGAATATTTTTCACGTATGATGATGTATAAATCTCGTACGTGCATGTTTTTATGGAATGAAATAAAAATATAGTATTTTAATAAGTTTGAAAAAATATTTACGAGAATGTTATTAGTTCAAAATTCATTTAGATATATTAATTTTATGGTTTCTTCTTTAGATACAATATACATTAAAGAAAATTCCATTTCTGAAAATTGAGATTAAATGCCCTTACATAAAATTATCTTTTATATTCCCAAGTTACATTTTTCTCGTTTTTATGTATTTTATTATTCTTTGTTAAAAATCGAGCTATATAGTTTTGTATTTTAAACGTATCTTTCACAATATGCTTTAAAAACGCCTATTCGCACCGGAAAAAAGAAGAAAAAAAAATGTTGTATTGTAAAATATAATAATTTTCTACTCATTTAAAAAATAATAATACTTGCTTTTCTTAAATGGTAAAGTAGAATAATTTCACAGAATGTAATAGTCAAACATATGCCACAATTTTGTTAATAATTACTCAAATACTTTCTGCAAATAACCGTACAGCAAAAGTTATTATATGTTATTACTTAATTTTGTTAATGTAAGATATTTACAAAAGTACCATTAGACAAAGGATAATGTGTTTTTTTTTTTAAATAGGAGTAAGCTTTGGTATGTGACAGTTGTCGATATATTGAAAACCCTACCAATCTAATTTTTATATCATTAACATAACATTTGGAAGTAATTTTATTTCTTAGATTCACGTCTGTCCATAAAAATATATCATGCGTAATATTTTCAACTGCAAGGTATTAATAATAGTAGAATGTTATAGATGCTCGATTTAAATCAGAATTATATATTTAGAATTTCGTATTCACAAAATTGTTTCTTATTTTATAATAAAACTAGTCGTTGGGGGCCACCGTAATACTTACCCATCATGAATATGCGTAATATAAAATAAGAAAATAAAACGTGTGTAAACTATTTATAAAATGCATTGCAATTCGAATAAAATCGTGACTTGATGACGTCATAAACTTTAAATGTTCTATTACTGAATTGCGTAACAGAAACATCCTTATAGATCTAAAAATGATATTCCTATTAACTAACAGTTTACTGTGTCGAATTAAGCGTTAAAATAAACTAATTTAAATATATCGTTGAATTGAAATTTGAATGAAATACAGAGTCATGAAAAATTGAAGAAAGTGGAAAATATGATTACAAATATCGGCAACTAATTATCCGATCAACTTAATATCTACATTATTATTATTTTTTTTATATATGTATTTGTTTTGGAAAAATACTAATAATAACTCTTCGAAAAAAATTGCGCGCAGGACTCCCTTTTGCGAATTCCGATTTTCTGCGATATATAAAATCTGGCATCGGCTCTCTAATATAACCAAACAAAAAACAAACACACCTAAAGGCATCTAAGTTCTATCGGTTCATGTAGAAACCTTCAGTTTAAAAAAAATCCAGTTAACCCTTTCGAAAACGTTTTTTACCTGAAGTCAATTTCGCTTTTTTAATTATTTATCCTATATCGAAAAATTTGAATCGGCATTTATAAATAAGATACGAAAAACTAAAAATACCGCGCTTAATTTACACCCCTTTGCAAAATTTTTAATGCAAAATTTCTTAATGCAAAATTTCTTAATGCAAAATTTGTTTTTTATTGTTTTTTATATTCACTCCTTAAAAACACAATTTCGAAAATTTGTATATGCCTTTTATCAGAACGAATATTTCAAGAGTACGAAAACAATAGTTCCGGATAATCGAAATTACGGAAATTCAATAAGCTCCTTTCCATTATTACACACTAAGTACATACCAAATTTCAAGTCTCTGTCTCAATTTGTTTAGGAGATAGAGCGTTTACAGACACACAGACAGACGGACGGCAATTTTTTTTCTAAAAGTATGTGTTTCAGAATCTGCAGTATCTGAAACGTGTAAATCCGTCAAAAATATTTTTCTCGATTTTTAAAACGATTACAAGACTTACCTTACTACGTATGATGGGTGGGTAATAGCGAAGTAACGTCCCATACAAAAGTTAGGCAATATGTTTCATTCACGAAAATATATCTAATTATATATCTGCGATTACATGGGGGCGTTTCCAAAACAGTTAAATCTAATAAAACTTTTACACCCAAATAGATTTATACTTAAATGTTATATAGTCAAAGCTTTTAAATTATATTTTTTAACCTTAATTCAACATTTAATTATCCTAATATCGCAGAATTGAGTTTTCCATAGAATAGCATAAAGCCTAAATTATCACAGATTTCTATTACATACACAACTTAATTTCAAAAATGCTTTACAAATTAGCACGTACTATGTGTGATAAATTATTGCATTGATAACAGAATGAAACAGCATGCATTAACTTACGTTAGAATTCAGGAAAAGGATTTATTCTCTGACCGTTTATCCCGACATTTCCACGAGCAAGACATTTGTAGAAATAAAAATATTTAATACAATTGAACTAATTTTGAACCAATTTTTGAAACAACTTAAAAAAAAAAAAATCCGCGGCCAATGGGTGAAAATGCAAATGATAAATTTAGTACAAATTTCAAATATATGATAGTTTGAGATATCTATACTAATAAAAGAAAGTTTCGCTCTCTGTGTGTGTCTCTCTGTGTGTGTGTGTGTGTACTGTCCTACCCTCCATTGTCAGTAACTTGAATGGTTTAAACACCAACGTACGGAGTAACCAATTTCAACCCGAGTAACTTTTGCTGGTTACTCGCTGTGTTTAAGCATGCCACGACGTTCTTGAAGTATATTTCTATACGTTCCACCACTTTTCTCGAAGTTACTCAGACAAGCGTTATTTTGCAGTTATTCATACACACCGTGTGTTATAAAAAGTCTTAAATCTGTTTAACGCCATCTGGCGGTGTGTAAAAATGCAGCCTCGAACCCAGAGAGTTTCCCCAGCGGTTACTCGATAAAGCGGCAATATTCCAATAATGACAACCCTTGAGTGTTTCGCTTTGGCAGTTAATCAGGTTTGCTATGTAAGTGTTTCCTCCCTATTTAACTACTTTTTTAGTAAAAAAATACCTGTCTATGCAGCTTTTAAAATGTAACGAAAAAATTAAGTATAAAATTCACGATTTTATTTTTATTTAGTTTCTCAGCGTACATTTTCTACGGAATACAATCTGCAATAGTCGAATATATTTAATTTATCAAAATTAAATGTTTATAGACCTAATATTAATGGTAAGAATTACTAATATTTCATTTATAGAAAAATTTATTTTGTTTTAAACATCCCCTATTGGCTCAATCGAAACAATAGGCTATTTCTTCTTCTTTTTATACTTTAAAAGATACAATGAATCAGATTTGTTAAAAATAAAACACACTGGTCTTATTTCTTCAAGTTCATTATTTTGATAAGAAAGGTAATTCGCAGAGAAAACATAACATTTTTTATGTTATTGTGATGACACAAGACACATTTGGTACTTAGAATACGCAAATGAGATTTGAAACCAATCATTTAAAGGGTGCCAACGAAATTATTTTTGTATGTCTGGCATCAAAATAAACAACTTCCAATGATTTTAATGAAATCTAAGTTTACTACGCATTTCTAAAACTATTAAATTATAGAAGTGTTTTTAATATATTACACTGTTTTCTTTTTACGTTCATTTACCTATTTAATTCTTAGTTCTTGAAATATATCATTGTTGGAATTTACAATCCAATTGGCCTATTTTAGCTCACGTGGTTTGGTGTATCATGAACTACATTGTTCTTATGACTCATATCAGAATCAGACATTAGGGTGTGACTTATGTTTAAACGAATGGGGTACTGAAAATATCCCTAATATAACAGAGAATATCAAAATAAAAGAATATTTTTCATAAGAAAAAATATCAAGATATTTATTTTCTTATGAATGGCTTATAAACTAGTGATTAATGTAGCTTTCAGTCCTGAGTTTGTGTAAAGTGTTAATGAAGATTGTCATACTGTATATAATAAAAAAGATATGTTAAATATACAGATATAGCACATATTAAATAAATATGTGCTATATAATGTTAAAAAGTTAGGAACTAGAGTTGCAACAAGTGCTTATAACCTAGTAATTAATGTAGCTTTCAGTCCTGAGTTTGCGTAAAATGTTAAGGAAGATTGTCATACTGTATATAATTATTAAAAAATGTTAAGGATTAATTAATCATTTCGTGCATTTTCTATCTTTTTTTAAAAAATATTTTTCCCATTCCCGTTCCCACTCCTATCTCACATAACTTTACTAAAGCTACCTCAGCATAGCCAAGGCTGATCTAAAATCCAAACTTGTTACTTTCAAACATATTTTTAAATTCATTTATGTTCGTAAAAATTGAAAAGTGTTCTTTATAATATGAATTTACGTAATAAAACTCTTTATTCTATCTTTCGGAAAAATAGAAGATTTTTCATGAAATGTTATCAAAATTGGACAGTTTTTTGGACAACGCAGGAAAGGAAAAAACTGACGTCCTGAGAAAACAATCGTTTGTAACTCAAGATATAATTCATTACTCGGAAAATGAGAACTCTTTGATCACACATCACTTCTCTTATAAGGTCTACAATTATAATACTTCTATGTTTAAAAACTATTAACAAAAACTTTTAAAAAAATGTCGCATTATTAATGCGATTTTTTTTTTTTTTTTATTTTTTTTTTTTAAGGATTGGTTTAAATATTTAGAAAGCACTGTTTTATATGATATGTAAAAATAAAAATCGACAAGAATGGGAGTGAGAAACGGCTGACCATGTAACATACAGAATTTTCTGCTATTTTTTTTTTTCAGGGCCGTTCATTGTAAAGTTTTAAATGGTTTTCGTTTCGTTTTATATTTCTTTATTTTTTCGTCTCATGTATTTATCATAACGCATTATATGTAGCATGAATAAGCAGCATGGCAGTTGTTGAATAGTTGGATAATATGCAAAAATCACTAAAATAATTTATTTAAATTTTTTCATTGTTGATGTTTGTTTTATAAAATCCATTTAAAAGAAAAGAAAAGAAAGAAAAAGAGCTTTCACGTTCAAATTTATTTGAGTTTATCTTCAATGTTTAATTACTAATGCATAGAACAAGGGGATTTAATAGTTTAAAAATTTTTGTAGATTACTTAAAAAAAGATGTGCGAAATAATCATGACGTTATGATAAATACATGAGACGAAAAATTAAAGAAATATAAAACGAAACGAAAACCATTTAAAACTTCACAATGAACCAGCCTGAGAAACAATAGCAGAAAATTCTGTATGTTACATGGTCAGCCATTCTCACTCCCATTCTTTCAATTTGGTATGAACATTGATGGAAGGTTCCATTTATGTAGTCTTCTAGGCTCTGTAGGCTAAATTTCTTTTAGCCATTTGTGCTTTGCTCTACATTGATTTTTACATATCATGTAGAACAATGTTTTCTAAACATTTAAACCAAGCCTTTAAAAAAAAACGCATTAATAATGCGACATTTTTTTTAAGTTTTTGTTAATAGTTTTTAAACATAGAAGTATTATAATTGAAAACCTTATAAGAGAAGTGATGTGTAATCAAAGAGTTGTGACATTTTCCCATATCCCAGCTGAGTTACTTTACTATGGACCGCAGGAGTTGTCGGGCCGAACCTAAGGAAGCGATCCATCTCCTACGCTGAATGGTTTGGACATTAGGGAAACAATACTGGAGACTGGCTGGCACCTACCCGACGGTAACGAATTATTGATTCTACTTGTGAGGTCGCAGATGGAGAGGGTTCCCAGAGACCATCGGACGCCAAGGGAAGTCCTTTAAAATCTGCGAATGGGAACCAGATATCGACAACGATAGGCTGCCGTAAGTTTAAGAGGCCGGGATGAACCTGCCCCCCGCCCCCCTTTTTTTCTGAGGCGAGAGGAAGAAGAGAAGACGAGATGGAGATGGGTTCTTCGGAGGCAAAAGGGTAGGACGTGACCCTGAAAAGGCAGAGTCTGGCAGTGAAGCGAGAGCGAAGTGAAACGGAGGAGCGATCCGTCTCGATCACCCAAGGACACCCTGTCCTGTTTAATTTGTATCACCGAATACAGAGAACGGAAATTAAGTTTGGAACGAGACTGTCTGGTGTAGAGACCTAAGGAGAAATTAGAGGACTTTATGGAACTTGTTTATAATCACCTGCACCTACGCATTTCATCTTATTTTATTTTGTTCTATTTTATTTAAATAATGAAACCTGTAGAAGGAATGCTCTGTACTTCGAGCATCGAATAAAGGAACTTTTCTTTCTACAAATCAACTTGAGTAATTACTCCGGTTAGCCACAGCTACCAGTTCGAATTTTTATAAATCCCGCCGGAGTTTTTACAGATGGTGGCAGCTTCAAGGGATTTAAAGTGGTGAAAGAAACGTGCGTGACAAAGTTTTATGAATTCGGGGCAGAGTAGGACAACTCGCCGAATTTCTTCAGAATCTACACCAGCCGTTGGGAACCTGAATCTACATACCGAATCGGGGCAGAGCAGGACAACTCGCCGAATTCGTACAGAATCCTGTGATAGAGAGACAGATTCCGCTGAATCGAGGAAGATCCACCGACCCCAAAGTGACCCGCCAAAACCAAGGCAGAGACCCGAGCTGATCTGAAACTGCATCCGCTGAACCAGAAACCAGAAGCATCCGAACTTTGCTGACAGTGTGGAGAGAAAAGAAAGCAGAATCACCGCCGAGAATCGCAGACAGAGCTATACCCAGGTGAGCACTTGTTTTATTCTCAGTGGAGGCTTAGTGTGTATATTTTTAATTTTGGACAGGAAGCAATTTTTCTTTAATTATTTGTGTTCGGTAATGTAAGTAAAAATTTTAAATATTAATTACCAACAGATGTTTTTGTGTCTTGAAGGTAAGTTAAAAGTGTAACAAACTTTAAATTCATCTTGGTTCTAGTAATTGAAAAATTCTTTTAATCTTTTTAATTAAAAATTTTTTTTGTTTGGTGAAAAGCAAATTATGTTAATTGTATTTTTCGGCCGAAATTTTTAATGTGCTCTCTTATTTTGAAGATTGCTAAGGAATTAAATTTTGAATTTAAAGAAGTTGTAAGACTAAGTTGAAGTCTGTTAGTAATTCAGTTAAGTTAAGTAAGATATATGTTTTTTTTGGCAAATTGTAGCCTATATGTGGAATTGGTTTGCTTGTAATTCAAAATTTCATGAATATTGATTGTATTTTGTGTCGAGCAGAAACTACTGTATTTATTTTTATGTTGTTTTGGGGGTGAAAAAAATTGTGTATTTTTTTTTATTGCATTTATGTGCGGGAAATTGGAATTAAATTCTGTTAGAATTTAAAATTAGTGATTATGGCAGGCATATCGGGATTTCGAAAATGCGATCTGCAAACCCTTGCGATAGAATTTGAAGTAGAGGTTTTGTCAAATGATACAATTCCTAAATTGGTTAAAAAGATAACGGAGGCCCCCGATTATGATGAGACTATGGCGTTAAACCAATTAAAGTTGATTGAAGAAGACCGTGTAGAGAGATCGAAATTGGAAAAAGATAAAATTGAGAAAGAACATGAGCTCGCGAGAATTAGGGCCGAACGGGAAAATGATACTTTAACGTTATCATCTAGTCAAATAGAAAGGGAACCTAAAATTCTGTTAAAAAATGTGTTACCTAAATTTGAAATGGGAAAATCGGAGATTTCCTTATATCTCAACTTATTTGAGAGACAGGCATTAAAAGCGCAATTAGATAAGTCGCAATGGGTAACAAATTTGCTAGGTTTACTTCCTATAGAATTGACAGAAGTTATTCTTAGAGAACCACCAGACGAAACGGACAATTTTGATTTTGTGAAGGGAAAATTACTCGAAAGGTTTAAAATTAGTGCAGAAGACTTCAGAATCAAATTCGTAACAACACCACGGACCGAAGAAAAAAATTGGAAAGATTTTTCGTATGAAATTACGAATTATTTCGACCAATGGTTAAGCGGTATTCAGGTGTCTGAATTTAGTCAACTTAGGGACCTGATAATTACTGACCAGATCAAACGGAAAGTGCCCTCTGAAATTAGACAACATTTCATAGATTCCTGGAGTGATTTAATTACGCCCGGGGAATTAACCCAAAAACTAGATCATTATGAGGCGGTTAGAAGAACAGAGATGAAACAGTCCCCGCCTAGATATCCAAATAACGGCAAACAGGTTGAGGGAAACAGATTGGTTGATAGACCAGAGCCAGAACCCCAAAACGCGGAAATGAAAAGAAATTGGAGGGAGAGGGAAGATAAAAAAGATAGACATGTAATTTTTGATAAGCGGAAAGACAGGTCTTGTTTCCATTGTGGTAGTTTTTCTCATATCCGCAAATTTTGCCCCAAACTAAAATGGAGTAGTGAAGTACCTGAAGTGGTTAATCAGTTGGCTGACCTCGATGAGTTAAACGAAATGTTCCAGCCCTATTTAACAAAAGGGATTATAAATGGGAAAGAAATGAAAATTTTTAGAGACACTGCTACGTCGCTAGATTTAATTAGTGCCAACCAGGTGACCCGAGAACAATACACAGGGAGAGTCGTGTGGGTAAAGCAACCGTTACAAAATGATTTAAAATGTCTACCCCTCGCAGAAATAGAGCTTAATCTGTGTGATTTAGGAAAAAGAGTTAGGACTTACGCAGGTATTGTCGATGCAGACATAGAAATGGATTATTATTTATTGGGAAGCAAAACACAAAATTTGCTAGACAGAATGAAACCGAAACCGCCTGTTAGCTTTGGGAGTGCAGCACCGAAAAAAAGGCACAGGAGTGACCGCCCAATCCCCCCCAACCCCACGAACCGCTTAGTTTCGGCTTATCAAAAGAATGAAGTGAGAAAACCGGACAGGAAGGAAAAGAAAGGCTTTGTTCCCTTTCCCCTTAGCCAACGTGCAGGAGTAACGCATTGTGAATCTTCCATTAAAACGAAATTCGCGACGACCCCGATCCGCGCGACACCCAAAGCAAGGATGAAGGAAGAGGGTTATAAAGAAAGAGCGAGGGTGTTTTATTTAAGGAATGAAATCCGGGAAAGTAAGCATGGGGAAAAAAATAAAGACACAGTCTTAAAACGAAAGGAAGATTTTAGTTTTAAAACTTCGGGACAGAAAACAACAAAAGGGGTAAACAGTTATTGTGCGTTAGGAAGGAAGCGAAAAACGGTTTTCAGTTCTGATTGTTTAGAAACCCCAGGATACATATCGCCGCATAACGAAATAAAAGGCAGCGAGGTTAAACAGTCGAAAAACGACGCCGGAAATGATTTCCGACTAATTAGAGATTGTGGAAAAAGGCAGGATATTCGCAGATCCTTAGGATATAGGCCAGGGATACCAAATTCCACATGTAGACTGTTTAAGTAGAATGGAATAAATAACATTCCACTCAGTAATTTTGTATATAGTTTTTTTAATTTTGTAATTGAAATAATTGTGTATTTGAATCATACAATGAATATTGAAATTTAATTTAACGATGTGAGTCTGTAGAGTGTATTGTAAACTTGTGAATAATAATGTTTAAGGTAAGCCTCTATTGAGAATTAACATGTGTTGGGTATGGATGGAAGGCTAGCGCACCAGTAATGATGTAAGATTTTCCAAATGCTTGAAAAATCTCAACTGCTGGAGGGGGTAATGCTGTGACATTTTCCCATATCCCAGCTGAGTTACTTTACTATGGACCGCAGGAGTTGTCGGGCCGAACCTAAGGAAGCGATCCATCTCCTACGCTGAATGGTTTGGACATTAGGGAAACAATACTGGAGACTGGCTGGCACCTACCCGACGGTAACGAATTATTGATTCTACTTGTGAGGTCGCAGATGGAGAGGGTTCCCAGAGACCATCGGACGCCAAGGGAAGTCCTTTAAAATCTGCGAATGGGAACCAGATATCGACAACGATAGGCTGCCGTAAGTTTAAGAGGCCGGGATGAACCTGCCCCCCGCCCCCCTTTTTTTTTGAGGCGAGAGGAAGAAGAGAAGACGAGATGGAGATGGGTTCTTCGGAGGCAAAAGGGTAGGACGTGACCCTGAAAAGGCAGAGTCTGGCAGTGAAGCGAGAGCGAAGTGAAACGGAGGAGCGATCCGTCTCGATCACCCAAGGACACCCTGTCCTGTTTAATTTGTATCACCGAATACAGAGAACGGAAATTAAGTTTGGAACGAGACTGTCTGGTGTAGAGACCTAAGGAGAAATTAGAGGACTTTATGGAACTTGTTTTTAATCACCTGCACCTACGCATTTCATCTTATTTTATTTTGTTCTATTTTATTTAAATAATGAAACCTGTAGAAGGAATGCTCTGTACTTCGAGCATCGAATAAAGGAACTTTTCTTTCTACAAATCAACTTGAGTAATTACTCCGGTTAGCCACAGCTACCAGTTCGAATTTTTATAAATCCCGCCGGAGTTTTTACAGAGTTCTCATTTTCCGAGTAATGACTTATATCTTGAGTTACCAAGGATTGTTTACTCAGGACGTCAGTTTGTTCCTTTCCTGCGTTGTCCAAAAAACTGTCCAATTTTGATAACATTTCATGAAAAATCTTCTATTTTTCCGAAAGATAGAATAAAGAGTTTTATTACCTAAATTATTTTTATAAAGAACATTTTTCAATTTTTACGAACATAAATGAATTTAAAAATATGTTTGAAAGTAACAAGTTTGGATTTTAGAATTGCTTTGCCTATGCTGAGGTAGCTTTAGTAAAGTTATGTGAGATAGGAGTGGGAACAGGAATGGGAAAAATGTTAAAAAATACAGATAGAAAATGCACGAAATGATTAATTCTCAGTATCTAAGTTTAAACATTCGCGCAAACAAATATCTGTAATGCAAAGAAGTGTTGTCGGTAATCCATACTATATTCTGAGTAATTCGTTAAATTTACTATATTCTGAGTAAGTAGTTAAACTCACGCACAACTGAGTAACAATCTTTTAATTCGGAGAGTTTCTACCGGTAAACTACAATTCCTTCCGAGTATGTAAAGGTATAGATAAAACACACATTGTTCTATAATAGTGCATTTGATCAAAAAATTGGGTAAGTAGCAAAATTTTTTAACAAAATTCAATTTTTTATCTTTAAAAATCACGTTTTACCTTGATTAATAAAAATCACTACTCTTTTTACGCTTCATAGAGAGTGCGAAAGAGTGACTTAATTAAATGTATCAAAAATCATATGAAATCCAAATCAGGGGCTACAGAGACTCGCCCCAGTTTAAAAATGCTTTAATCAGGTCATGTTCCCAGCATCTAAGTTTAAACATTCGCGCAACCAAACATCTGTAATGCCAAGAAGTGTTGCCGGTAATCCATACTATATTCTGAGTAAGTCGTTAAACTTACTATATTCTGAGTAAGTAGATAAACTCACGCACAACTGAGTAACAATCTTTTAATTCGGAGAGTTTTTCCCGGTAAACTACAATTCCTTCCGAGTATGTAAAGTTATAGATAAAACACACATTGTTCTATAATAGTGCATTCTATCAAAAAATTGGGTAAGTAGCAAAAGTTTTTAACAAAATTCAATTTTTTATCTTTAAAAATCACGTTTTACCTTGATTAATAAAAATCACTACTCTTTTTACGCTTCATAGAGAGTGCGAAAGAGTGACTTAATTAAATATATCAAAAATCATATCAAATCCAAATCAGGGGCTACAGAGACTCGCCCCAGTTTAAAAATGCTTTAATCAGGTCATGTTCCCAGCATCTCAGTTTAAATATTCGCACAAGCAAACAACTGCAATGCCAAGAAGTGTTGTCGGTAATCCATAGTATATTCTGAGTAAGTCGTTAAACTTACTATATTCTGAGTAAGTAGTTAAACTCACGCACAACTGAGTAACAATCTTTTAATTCGGAGAGTTTTTACCGGTAAACTATAATTCCTTCCGAGTATGCAATGGTATAGATAAAACACATTGTTCTATAATAGTGCATTCGATCAAAAAATTGGGTAAGTAGCAAAAGTTTTTAACAAAATTTATATATCTTTAAAAATCACGTCTTACCTTGATTAATAAAAGTCACCACTCTTTTTACACTTCATAGAGAGTGCAAAAGAGTGACTTAATTAAATATATAAAAAATCATATCAAATCCAAATCAGGGGCTACAGGGACTCGCCCCAGTTCAAAAATCAGGTCATGTTCCCAGCATCTGAGTTTAAACATTCGCGCAACCAAGCATCTGTAATGCCAAGAAGTGTTGTCGGTAATCCATACTATATTCTGAGTAAGTAGATAAACTCACGCACAACTGAGTAACAATCTTTTAATTCCAAGAGTTTTTACCGGTAAACTACAATTCCTTCCGAGTATGTAAAGGTATAGATAAAACACACATTGTTCTATAATAGTGCATTCGATCAAAAGATTGGGTAAGTAGCAAAAGTTTTTAACAAAATTCAATTTTTTATCTTTAAAAATCACGTTTTACCTTGATTAATAAAAATCACTACTATTTTTACGCTTCATAGAGAGTGCGAAAGAGTGACTTAATTAAATATATCAAAAATCATATCAAATCCAAATCAGGGGCTACAGAGACTCGCCCCAGTTTAAAAATGCTTTAATCAGGTCATGTTCCCAGCATCTCAGTTTAAATATTCGCGCAACCAAACATCTGTAATGCCAAGAAGTGTTGTCGGTAATCCATAGTATATTCTGAGTAAGTCGTTAAACTTACTATATTCTGAGTAAGTAGTTAAACTCACGCCCAACTGAGTAACAATCTTTTAATTCGGAGAGTTTTACCGGTAAACTATAATTCCTTCCGAGTATGCAATGGTATAGATAAAACACACATTGTTCTATAATAGTGCATTCGATCAAAAAATTGGGTAAGTAGCAAAAGTTTTTAACAAAATTCAATTTTTTATCTTTAAAAATCACGTCTTACCTTGATTAATAAAAGTCACTACTCTTTTTACACTTCATAGAGAGTGCAAAAGAGTGACTTAATTAAATATATCAAAAATCATATCAAATCCAAATCAGAGGCTACAGGGACTCGCCCCAGTTCAAAAATGCTTTAATCAGGTCATGTTCCTAGCATCTAAGTTTAAACATTCGCGCAACCAAACATCTGTAATGCCAAGAAGTGTTGTCGGTAATCCATACTATATTCTGAGTAAGTCGTTAAACTTACTATATTCTGAGTAAGTAGTTAAACTCACGCACAACTGAGTAACAATCTTTTAATTCGGAGAGTTTTTACCAGTAAACTACAATTCTTTCCGAGTATTTAAAGGTATAGATAAAACACACATTCTTCTATAATAGTGCATTCGGTCAGAAAATTTGGTAAGTAGCAAAAGTTTTTAACAAAATTCAATTTTTTATCTTTAAAAATCACGCCTTGCCTTGATTAATAAAAATCACTACTCTTTTTACGCTTCATAGAGAGTGCGAAAGAGTGACTTAATTAAATATATCAAAAATCATATCAAATCCAAATCAGGGGCTACAGAGACTCGCCCCAGATTAAAAATGCTTTAATCAGGTCATGTTCCCAGCATCTCAGTTTAAATATTCGCGCAACCAAACATCTGTAATGCGAAGAAGTGTTGTCGGTAATCCATAGTATATTCTGAGTAAGTCGTTAAACTTACTATATTCTGAGTAAGTAGTTAAACTCACGCACAACTGAGTAACAATCTTTTAATTCGGAGAGTTTTACCGGTAAACTATAATTTCTTCCGAGTATGCAATGGTATAGATAAAACACACATTGTACTATAATAGTGCATTCGATCAAAAAATTGGGTAAGTAGCAAAAGTTTTTAACAAAATTTATATATCTTTAAAAATCACGTCTTACCTTGATTAATAAAAGTCACTACTCTTTTTACACTTCATAGAGAGTGCAAAAGAGTGACTTAATTAAATATATCAAAAATCATATCAAATCCTAATCAGGGGCTACAGGGACTCGCCCCAGTTCAAAAATGCTTTAATCAGGTCATGTTCCTAGCATCTAAGTTTAAACATTCGCGCAACCAAACATCTGTAATGCCAAGAAGTGCTGTCGGTAATCCATACTATATTCTGAGTAAGTCGTTAAACTTACTATATTCTGAGTAAGTAGTTAAACTCACGCACAACTGAGTAACAATCTTTTAATTCGGAGAGTTTTTACCGGTAAACTACAATTCCTTCCGAGTATTTAAAGGTATCATATATTCTAATACGAGCAAATCTTGTGGGTGGTTATATATGTATATATATATATATATATGCAAAAATTATCTTAAAAACGGCTCTAACGATTTTGACAAAATTTCGTATCCTTCCGTTTTGGGGCACCAGAAAACCATTGGGCTAGGTCACATGGTCGAGAAAATTCGATTAGTGGGTCATTTTGGGTCCTTTTGGTTCATGGTCTAGCTAATTGTATCTAAAAAACGGTTCAAACGATTTTGACGAAATTTTGTATCCGACCATTTTCGGGCATGCGAAGTCAATTGGGCTGGGTTACATGTTCGAGAACTTTCGATTAGTGGGTCATTTTTGGGTCAACGCGGGTCAAATTAATTTTATCTAAAAAACGGCTCTAACGATTTTGATTAAATTTTGTGTCCTACGAGTTTCGAGCACGATAAAAGCATTGGGCTAGGTCGCATGTCCGAGAAAATTCGATTAGTGGGTCATTTCTGGGTCATTGTGGGTCAAGATCTAAAAAGCGGCTCAATTTACACTAAATTTTGCATCCAATGGTTTTCGGGCACGAGAAGACTGTTGGGATAGGTCACATGTTCGAGAAAATTCAATTAGTGGGTCATTTTGGGTCATTTTGGGTCATGGTCAAGCTAATTGTATCTAAAAAACGGTTCAAACGATTTTGACGAAATTTTGTATCCGACCATTTTCGGGCATGAGAAGTCAATTGGGCTGGGTCATATGTTCGAGAACTTTCGATTAGTGGGTCATTTTTGGGTCAACGCGGGTCAAATTAATTTTATCTAAAAAACGGCTCTAACGATTTAGATTAAATTTTGTGTCCTACGAGTTTCGAACACGATAAAAGCATTGGGCTAGGTCGCATGTCCGAGAAAATTCGATTAGTGGGTCATTTCTGGGTCATTGTGGGTCAAGATCTAAAAAGCAGCTCAATTTACACTAAATTTTGCATCCAATGGTTTCCGGGCACGAGAAGACTGTTGGGCTAGGTCACATGTTCGAGAAAATTCAATTAGTGGGTCCTTTTGGGTCATGGTCAAGCTAATTGTATCTAAAAAACGGTCCAAACGATTTTTACATAAATTTTGTATCCGACTATTTTCGGGCACGAGAAAACTATTGGGCTGGGTCACATGTTCGAGAACTTTCGATTAGGGGGTCATTTTTGGGTCAAAGCGGGCCAAATTAATTTTATCTAAAAAACGGCTCTAACGATTTTGATTAAATTTTGTATTTTACGAGTTTCGGGCACGCGAAAATCATTAGACTAGGTCACATGTTCGAGAAAATTTGATTAGTGGGTCATTTCTGGGTTATTATGGGTCAATATCTAAAAAGCGGTTCAATTTACACTAAATTTTGCATCCTATGGTTTTCCGGCACGAGAAGACTGTTGGGCTAAGTCACATGTTCGAGAAAATTCAATTAGTGGGTCATTTTGGTCATGGGTCATGATATTTGAACTCAAATTTAATTTTGACCGAGCATAGCTCGGTCTTCCTTGCTCGTAGATAAAACACACATTCTTCTATAATAGTGCATTCGGTCAGAAAATTTGGTAAGTAGCAAAAGTTTTTAACAAAATTCAATTTTTTATCTTTAAAAATCACGCCTTGCCTTGATTAATATAAGTCACCACTCTTTTTACGCTTCATAGAGAGTGCGAAAGAGTGACTTTATTAAATATATATATAATATTTTGTTTCGTTTAGATGATATGGTCACAGGAATGAAAACAATTGGGTAAGTGTGATCGAAGATTGCACAAATGAGTTAGTTTAATATTCCTTTCAAAACACTTTATCCTTTTTTTTATAAAATCCAAATAAATTTCATAAAAAAGGGGTCATGTTTTTTACAAAGTTAAAATTTACCGGCCTATTTTTCTGGTTTTTTCAAAAATCTGAATCCGTTCGAAAGCGGGCTAAGCCCGCTATTATCCTCTGTCTTAATAATATCTGTCATCTGGACTAAATGTGCACGTTTTGGACTAAATGGACGTTTGTGCATATAAAATGTTTAACAAGTGGGTAAGTGTGATCGAAGATCGCACAAAGGGTTTCGTTTAAGATTACTTTCAAAACACTTTATCCTTCCTTTAATAAATCCAAATAAATTCCATTTTCCAAAAAGAAAAAAAAAAAGTCAAGTTTTTATAAAGTAAAAATTAACCGGTCTATTTTTCTCGTTTTTTCGAAAATATGAACCGGTCCAATAGCCCGCTATTATACTCTGTCATAATAATATCTGTCATGTGGACTAAATGCTATATTTAAAAAAAATCAATTTCAAAATTAAACATGTTGCATGTAAACCTTCAAAATGTTAGACGTCAGATTAATTTTTTTTAATTCTATAATGACGTCATATTAAGCTGCTTTCTATATTTACACATACTCAAACTCCTTATATTATTAAGAAATGTTTGAAATTTCCCGTTATATTACCAATATGACGTCATATTAATCTATTTTTCAATTGGTGAAACTTTTTATTTCATTTTCATTTTTCACGTGAAAATCTTTCAATAGAAAATTAATTATTGTATAAAACATTTTATTGTGGATTTTTAGTTGTTCGCAACTGCTATAACGAAAAATGTTTAAATTAAATAGGAAAAGGCTGTTAGATTTTTGGATCTTTATCTCTATATTTTAAAATAATACGATTTTTTTTAAAATTTTGATCTTCATATTAGCTATTCAGCTATAAGTACACAAAATTTCATGACTGTAAGTTATATAGTTTCTGAAAACCCTCTCTGTGACAGACAGACAACGAAGCGGGATAAATGGGGTTTCCTAAGATGAACGAAACGCTGAAAAGCATTGTTTAAACTATCTATAGTGGAACTCCATATATATGTTACCTGAGTTGTACATTTCCCTCAGCAGACCTGCCAAGTCTCCGGCTTTTTGGATACCAGTAATTTAGTACAGAAAATGTTGTTTTATTGAATCGGAGCATTTTGCGATTTAAAAGAACAACATTTTCTCAAAAAAATTACTGGTGTTCAAAAAGCCGGAGACTTGGCAACTGTGCCTCAGTTATACGTTTCAACTTAGCGGTCCCGGCCGCTTGCCATTAAAAATTAGCTGAGTTATACGTTTTGCGTTATACAACATTTCCCTCAGTTATACGTTACGTTTTTGCGTCCCCGGCCGAAATTTTGTCTCATTTATGCATTTTTTAAAAGAAATCATCGGACGACACATCGGATGAGTCTGATTTGAAAGATCTCACTCAAACTTCGGGGCTGCTCTGGGGACTTTTGACGTAGACATAGTAAAGCGGTTCGTTAGTAGTAAAAACGGTAACGATAAGACGGCTGCATTATTAACAGAAATGCAAAGTTTGCTGTTCAATGTTGGTACTGCCCAAAAGAAACAATCGAATATTACTGTTTACATATCAAGGCGATTCCAATCATTTGATATGATTATTCAAATTCTAAATTTAAAATAATAATAATGGTAGTTTTAGTTTCATACTAATTATATACATTCATACTAAGTTTATGAGTACGACAAATTTTAAACAAACACACTCATACGACACATTTATATAATCATGTACATATCATAACTGCCAACTTTTACGGTTTTTTATTACCACTAAAAATTAATAGAAATTTTTGTAGTACTGAATCACATGATTTCGGCGATTCAATAAGTAAAAATTTACTATAAAATTTTAGTGGTAGGAAAGAAGCGTAAAAATTTAAGAGGTTTATTTATAAATTGGCTAAATGCTGAAAACTTTCCTAAAAATGTCTTGTTTTATTAAAATGTCTTGTTTTATTAAGTATGAATGCATTGGTTCGTATTATAAATATATGCTACATAATATGTATATATAAAATATTTTTAATGGCCTGAAATATATTTTACTTCATTTCTTCATTCTATTTCTTCAATTCTTCATGTTGAAAACTTGCTAAAAGACCAGGCAATGAAAAATCTTAACATTTAAAAAAATTCCTTGCAGCGGAGTTAATTCTATAAAGTGAATATAATTTTTTAACACATCCCATGACCCCTCTTTTTACAAAAATAGAGCATTTAAATAAATTTCCAGTAAATCGTTTAAATTCGGTGTTCATAATTGGAAAATTGAACCTTATATGTTTTCAGTTATTGCCTTACCTCTGCCCCCTTAATATGAAAGACCAGTCAAAATTGGGTGTCCACGGGAAAAATCTGAAATTTTTAACTTTTTTTTTTCTTTTCTGTTACCTCGTTATCTGTACCCTTGTCACATTACTTCGAAAATGCCAGGAAACTCTTAACATTATTTGTTTACACAAGTATTATTATTTCATTCTAATAAGTTTTTAAGATTCCTAACCCTTCAAGTAACCCCCCCCCCTTCCCACACACACACACCTGGGGTAAGAAAAATATCATTATATAATGGTCAAATCTGTGACTATACATAACTATGATTTTGCCACTCTATTACTTTGTGCAAATTGAAAACGATGGAATCTTTATAATTTGAAAGGAAGAGATGACTGGAGCTTTACATAAAAATTTAGAAGATATTTTATTGAAGGTTTACACAGAAAATATGAAATTTAGTAAATCTTAGTAGATCTTAGTAAATCTTGGATCTTAGTAATTTAGACGATCTTAGTAAATCTTAGATCTTAGTAATTAAGTAAATCTTAGTAGAATAATTAATTATTCTTAAAATTTAATTAAGTTTTATAGTGAATTTACTTCAAATTAATTAATCCCTTACACATTATTATTCTAGTGAATCTGATGGATTAATCAATTTTATTTCTGAACACAAACATTTTTTAGCATTCATTGTATCCAATTTTAGATGCCACAGAGGCTGGATTGACAGTATTTCTTACTGTTTTATTCGAACCTCCACGCACATTCTAATCACGCGACATGCTAAATGTCTAGTGCGGAAAAGAAAACCGTTTCATGTGCGTGAGAGGGAAAATACCTTTTAAATTTGGTTCTTCCATTAAAAGTACGAAAGAAGAGGAAGATCACTGCTTGTCGCGCACTATAGTAGCATTAGGGAAGAGAAAAATGCCAATTGTGCTCATTTTTTACGTCAATTTTTGCACTTAAAGCAAATTACCGGATTAAAAAACTTGGTCGCCAGGGAAAAAAAATTGGTCGCCAATGGCGACCTGGTAACCGCATTTGTCAAGCTGTGCTCGTTACAGTAAAACCTGATAATACAAGATCGCTAGAAATCAGGATTTTTTTCCGTTTTAGGTAGAACTCTTTTCCATCTTAAAAGGCTTATTTGTTTAGTATTCCTTATGCCATGACCATATTTTTTCTCCTATTGTATGTTTCTTATGCATATTTGACTAGTAATTTAATAAAATTCTGCCACCTTCAAAATTAATCTGAATTAGTACTTAGCGTGTAAGTTATTATTTAAAATATTTATTTAAAGTTGTTAGAAATATAAGACATAAAGAAAGTAAAAACAGATCAAGTTTTCAGAATATACTGTTGAAGGAAACAATAAAAATAAGTTTGCTCATGATTTACGAAAAAGTGTAGCTTAGTGTAAAAATCTCAAGAGTTATTCAATAATTTAGAATTTTAAGTTTACAACTTTGCATGTCAATTTGAAAGGTAAAATGTGGCCTTTCTCATCAAAGGATAGATTGTATCTTAATTATTCATTATGTCAATTAACAGAAATAATATACAGCAGTACAGCTTTTCATTGCACTATTGTGATACTCTAAGAAGCAACACCAAACTAAAGTATAATACTTTCAGACCTTTCAGAATACCAACGACGTATTTTGTACGCCACTCTGTAAAAAAAGGTGCGAATTCCAGAATAATCATATAATTAAAACCTGTGTCAGCCTCTACTCAGAAACCCTTCAGTGTTGAACGTGAACCAGTATTTCAAGTTGTCACATTTTTTTCAGCTCTGTTTCAATATTATTTTTTTTCTGAAAAATGACCACTGGAGTAAACGGAATACGCCCCCTGTGTTTGCGATTTTACATACAAAAACATATAAAAATAAGTAAGTGCATCTGAAAGAGATAACATAATCACTCAGTATTTTGTCCGAAAGAAGAAGTTTATTTAATTATTTATTTATATATATGTATAGTATATACTTTGTTCTTTTTTAGGGTTTCGTTCATCTCACAAAACCCTATTACTCCCGCTCCGTTGTCTGCCCGTCACAGAGCCGTTCTCAGAAAGAAACTACATAACTTACAGGCATGAAAACTTGTGTACTTATAGCTAAATACCTACTATGAAGCTCAAAATATTAAAATTTGAAAAAATCGTATTATTTTAATAAATAGAGATAAAAAAAATCCAACAGCCTTTTCCTATTAAATTTTAAAAAATTTCGTTATAGTAGTTGCCAACAATTAAAAAACCACTATAAATTTCTTTCTACAATAATTAATTTTCTATTGACTAATTTTCTATTAATTTCTAATTTCCACGTGAAAAATGAAAATTAAATAAAAAGTTTCTCCAATTGAAAAAAAAGATTAATATTGACGGCATATTGGTAATAAGACGGAAATTTTCAAAGATTTCTCAATAATACAAGGAGTATGAGTATGTGTATGTACAGAAATCAGATTAATAACACGTCATTAGAGAATAAAAAAGAAAATTAACCTGACGTCGTATTGGATGTTTAGCGGATTTTTCAAGAGAATAATACAAAGCGAGTATCAATATGAGTAATAGAGAATAGTAAATATATGAATTTGAGGAACGTATTGAATTGTGATAAGAACCCGATTATGAAAATATTCGCATATTGTAACATTTTGAAGGTGTACAACATGTTTAGTTTTCAAATTATTATTTTTTAATATCGCATTTTAGTCCACCTGACAGATATTATTATGACAAACTATAATAGCGTGCTTCGCCCGCTATCGGGCCTGTTGAGATATTCGAAAAAACGGAGTTTGTTATAAAAAGAATTACATATGTTTTTAATTATCGGGGGTGAAACGTTTTCCTTAATTAATGAATTTATTTTTCATTTAATGTTACGTGAACGAAGTCAAGGGTAACAGCTAGTAAAATATAAAATAACTGATCTTCCGTAATCTGTGGGCAAGGTTAGCTCCAAACATGGGCGTTTGCTAGCAACAATATAGTTTAAAATCAATGTTGATACTTTTAAGAACAGTCACAAAAACTCTCACTTTCTAAAATACACAATTTGGCAGTAGGACCTGGATTACAGAGGATTGCGCAATAGGTTTAAATATCTATTTTTTATAAACTTTTTTTTTTAATATCACATTTAATCCACATGACCAGGGCTTGACAAATGCGGCCGCCAGGTCGCCACTGGCGACCAACTTTTTATCTCTGGCCACTAAGTTTTTTAATTTGACTTTGTTATTTACTTATTTTCTTTTTTTACAAAAATTGAACTAAAAAATGAGCACAAACGACATTTTGTCTCTCCAACACCCCTACTCGTGCGGGTAGCAAGCGCAAAAATCTCCCTCTTCTCTCGTACTTGGCATTTTCCATTTTATGCACACAAAGCGCCATTCTTTTCCGTTCTAGTCGGCTTAGCAGGTCACGTGACGAGAATGTGGGGAGAGAGGGTGTAAAGTTTCAATAAGAAATATTGTCAATCTAATCTGTGACATCTAACATTTGGATGCAATGATTAAAAAGGCTTAACGCTTTTTTTAACTTTCAAATCCGATTTTTGTGTTCAGAATTAAAATTGGTTAATCTATCAAATTCATTTTAAAGAATAATAACATATAAATGATTATAGGTAATTCTTTCGAAGTAAATCCATAAAACTTAATGAAAATTTCAAGAATAATTCACTCTGTCTTGGAGACAACTGTCTGGTATTGGGTTGTTACTCAAAAATATTTTATAATTATATTGTTTGGATTATTATCTGCAGTAAATGGAAATAAAAAATCATTGATTGCAATTCAGAAGGGTAAGGTATGATTATTATTATTATTGCATTCCTACCGTAGATGGTTGGAACGTTGGAAAAAAAATTTTCTTTTATTTTTTTCAAAATAAACCTCAGCCGGCTGCTCATTCCATTATGTAATCCCAGCGCGGGAAAATGTTTTTCTTTTTTTTTTGTTTTAGCAATGTATATTACTGCGAACGTCACAATGTTTAAATTTCTTGTAAGGTGTCTCATTATAGATGCTGAGAAGTTATAAAATATTAAGAAATAAACTTGAAATTATATTCACACAAACATTAAAAAAAAAAACTTTTATATTTAATTTGGCAAAACTAAGAGAGTTCATTAAATGCAAATTTCTAAATAATAAAATCAGAATTATTTGACTGAATTCGATAGGCTAAATAGGTTAGATCGTGTTCCGGTTTCATTATTTTATCGATGCTTTCTCATCATCAGATATAGATTTTGTAGCACTCAACTATTCGGACTTTTGAAGCATTCGGCAATCAGCATTTCCCGAACACGTCGGTTATTCAGAGTTTACAATATTTCCTTTCTTTTTTTTTTTTTTTTTTTTTTTTTTTAAGAGATATAATTTTGGATCAGTTTCCTCATAAAACTTAGTTTTATTGTCTCTTTGGAAATCAATAGCGGGGGAGGGGGGGTATTTTTTGTTGTTGTTACTGGCGACTAGAATGATCCTATGATATACCTGGCTACCAGATTTTTTCAAATTTGTAAAGCCCTGCACACGACAGATATTATATTATGACAGAGTATAATAGGAGTATAATGAAAGAGTATAATGACATTTATTTGGATTTATTAAAGAAAGGATAAAGTGTTTTGAAAGAAATATTAAGCGAAACCCTTTGTGCGATCTTCGATCACACTTACCCACTTGTATCTTTTTTTTTTTTTAATGCTGCAAAATAATTGTAAACAATACTTTTCTAGTCGTTGGTTATATTAATTTTGATCAAATATATATTTTTTTTAGTTTGGCATTTATTCTTTTACTTAATCTTTTATATAACAAGTGCATCATTGAAACTCCATATTTTGGCTTCAAGGTGTTTCTCAAATGACCTACTCAGCAACGCAAATTTTTCTGACACATTTTCTGACTCAATTTTAAACGCAAAGGCAGAAAATTGGCAGGCCTGAGTATTGAAGCGATTGGAATCGAAATGAGTTTTCCACTTTTCGATAAATAAATTACTCTTTAGAGTTATAAATGATTCCTGTCACGTGATGACTTTTTTTCCTCGTTCTTGTGCTCCGGCATCAGAAATTAGGTTCAAAATGCCAACATTAACAGTATTTTCTGAAAGATCTTCTGCTTTTACCAAGAAATGGAAAACGTGTTTCAATTACAAAGTTTATAAATTAGAACATCTGCCAATTTCATGCGTTTACGAACAAAAATGAATTAAAAAATAAGTCATAAAGTAGACTAGTTGGATTTCAGTGAAACTCCATATTTTGGATTCAACATGTTTCTCAAATGGATAACAGGAAAAAAAGTAATAGGAAAAAAAGTAAACGGAAAAAAGTAACTGATTCAACAAAAGCGTAAAAAAAGTAATCGGAAAAAAGTAATCGGAAAAAAGTAATCGGAAATAAAGTAAACGGAAAAAAAGTAAACGGAAAAAAAGTAACAAGGTCATATTTTCTGACTCATTTTTAAACGCAAAGGCAGAAAATTGGCGGATCGAATGTTGAAGCGATTTGGAATCGAAATGAGTTTTCCATTTTCTTTTTAATAAATAGTTACTTACCCAGTTATAGGCAATTTGTGTTACTTGACAACATGTTTTCTTCTTTCTCATGTTGCGGCGTCGGAAACTGAGTTCAAAACGCCGACTTTGACAGTATTTTCTGAAATATCTTCTGTCCATACGAAAAAACGGAAAATGTCTTTCGATTACAAAGTTTATAAATCAGAACATCTGCCAATTTCATGCGTTTATGAACAAAAATGAATTAAAAAATAAGTCATAAAGTAGACTATTTGGATTTCAGAATGGCGTTGGCATAAAGAAAGACGCCGGTCGCGTTCTTATGACACTACTCACAGCCTGTGCTTCTAAAGGTTCTGTACTAAGATGAAAAAGTCAATATAGTCTTAACGTTATGCGCGATTTTATTTAGCTATTTTTTTCCGGTGTCTTTTTTTTCCACTTAGCACTTTTTCCTAGTACCCACACATCACCCCAATTTCTCCTATAAAACAGCATTGATTTAAAAAATTAAACTTTTTATATTTTTAAATAAATAATTAAAAAAATTAAACAATGATTTTGCAGTCAGTATCATATTTATTACCTAATGAAAACAGTTTTTTGACTGTGAATTTGAATATTTGAAGTATTTATATATAAAACAACCTATAATTTAACATATTAAAATTATTTTGTTACTGTAGCACAATGGTTACATAAAAATACGATAATGAATGCGAGTGATTTAAGACCAAATAAAAATACAATATTGGTTATAAAAATTTGTCACTGCGAATCTTTACATTTTTCGAAGCTATATTTATTTTGCACTTTCGAATCTATTTTTTATATTAGATTCTATTTTTAAAGGGGAAAAACATATAAAAGTGTATTTTTTTAAATGTATCTTGCTGCGCATTTTAGCATAGTAAGAATGCAAGATGTTACTAAAACAAGTTTGAACCAAATGATCTTTGCAAACGTGAGCTCTAAAGTCAAAAATTAAAACAATTATTCTATCTTTCTCCAGAAAAAATATTCCCCCAGTGCCGTTTTCTAACTTTACCACAGAGTAAAAAGTAAGTAAAAGATTAGCCCTTTTCATATTGACTATTATAGAAGCGAGAAGGACAAAAGGAATGTTTTCAAATGCCATGCTATTGACCAACGACTTTTCACATCTGTGGACAATTACTGCTCACTCCCTCTGTAATGAATTAGAAAAGAAAAGAAAAATATGCCTGAAGCTGAGAAGAGATAGTTTAAATATTTGGAGTACTATATACCATACCATGCATATGTAGATAAACAACATTGAATTCTGAACTTTCAGTCAATTTTATTCCTTTAATTGTTTTTCTCTTCTTTTCTTTCTTTTTTTTAGTGTACAGTGTTATATTATTATAATCATCGACATCCCATATTTTATTTGAATCAAAGTATTTACAAATAAGTTAGAATACGTCAGAAATAAAAGAAAAAGAAGGCAAGTATATTAAAAAGTCGATATTAATAGATTAAGTGTCCCAGTAAAAATTATTATATAAATACAGAAATTCAAAATTCTGCTTCTTTTTATTACATATATTTAAATAATTTCTGTCATGACTCTTATTATGGAGAAGCATACATAATCTGCATTCCTATGAATATGCAGCATCAAACTAGAAATTTTATTACAGTTTTTGAATTTGTGTACTTTGGGATATGCATTGCTGTACATCTATTTCAATGAATATTATCATGTCAATGCTACACAATAGTGATGCATTTCCCTTCACTTATGTTTTTGCAGCAAAATTAAATGAAGATGATATCTAACTTACGAAAAATATGATTAAAGGAATATTTTTTAATTAAAATAAAATTAAAACACATTCCACTTTTTTCATATAACATATTTATTTAATATCGAAAGCACAATATAGATTCTATCTGTATGGTTCCTTTTAACTAACTCTGGTTGAAGATGCATGCAAGGTCGGATAAAACCTTCTTAGAGGCTATATATATAACAGTGCGTCAATTTCATTGAGAACCATTTTAAAGGGTATGTTTCAGTAAAGATTGAAAATATTACAGCAAATAAATCCTTATCATATAAAGTGCTATAAAGATTACTGAAAGTTATCGATTAAACAGTAATATCCATTCATCGAAGCAAATACTAGCGTAATGCTGTGTTCAAAATTATTACTTCTACTAATAATAATATGTTAATGAGAAAACCTTTTCAGAAATAAGATATGTTTGACCAAGTCTTTGACCATGGACATCGAAGCAATTAATTGCCAACTCTAGCAATTTGGTCATCCGACCCTGATTACACTACAGTATATAAGGATTCCACAAACTTTAACAATATCTTCAGTTTATCGTACACAAATCAATAGACAAAACAAAGTAACTATTTACAGTCTTATTGTAATATGCAATTTAAATTTTAACTATAGATAGTGAGAAAAAAAAAAGGTTGTTTATTCGGGGAAATATTTTAATTTTAATTGCTAATAGACTTTCACGAAAGATATATTCACTTTATTTTTGTTCCCAATTCGAATTCCACTAAACTAGGCTACACGGATAAGAGAAAGGAAGATAATTTCTGACTTTAGGTGGATTGACCAAGCGAACTGGATGGAGAACACTTCCTGGTTCTTTTGTTAGGTAGCAGCCTTGCAGCTAGGAGAAAAATTCTGGTGGTTAGGTGAATCGAATACATTTTCTAATGATTTTCGAATATATAATAAACGCAAGAAATAGTATTAAAAAACACACACACACAAAATCTAGAAAAATTCCAGACTACATGTAAATGACTACATGTAATGAGCTACATGTAAAAATTTGCAGATAAATCCAGTTTCGTAGAATAATTTATTGATATATCTACCGTACATTTTCGTTATATGCGAAAAATCACTAAAAAAACCTGTCAGGTTCTTCTCTTACAGTTGCAAGAGTTGAAAGCTATTCTTAAGGGATTAGCGTATTGTATATGTATCTATTGTGTACCGTTGAAGGCTTTATAAGAAAAATCTTAATCCGAAGGGGAACGACGTGAAAGAAGTATTTCCATTGCAATGCGGTCCTTGATAGATAAGAAAGAGAGTGCACTCTTTTATTTAAGAAGACAGATCAGTCAAGAGGGAGGAACGGTTGTCAAGCGACACCTTGGAAACAGAGCAGTAGCCCCGTAGGCAAAAAGGTGCTCTGGAGAATGACCAGAGAGGAAGGTAGTTCTAGCGTGGCAGCAAAGTGTGAAGGTTGGTTTATCAGAGAGCAGCTCTGAGCACGTGCATGGAACGGCATCTCTCTAAAGGAAGAGAGATAGCGTGTGTGAGATTAAGAGAAATCTCGGTTCTGAGTGAAGCAACGTAGTCTAGCGGTACACGTAAAGCGTTTCTGTAATTATTTTGATTTAGTGTTAAACCGGATAATTTACATCCGAGTTTAAGTGTAAATATTGTTAATAAAGTGTTTGTTTAAGTGTAATAGAAAGAGTTAGGTTTTTCTGGAATATACATCACGTATCGTGCCCGATATCACGTATTTATATCGGTGGTGGCAGCATATCAAAAGACCGGATTTATTTCGAAGTTGTGTGGACGGAGAAGTGGAATCCGACAAAACCACAAGCACTTTTTATTATTACTAGTTGATAGAATCCAGACAGAACATTGGTAACCCATTTTTAGGTAGATTTCGTAAGAAATACTACCTATTACATTCTCACCTAAGTTGGAAATTTTGAAAAATTTTTGCAGATCTACGCCGATCATGACTCCCAGAACCCAAAACCACCCCCAGTTCAAAACTTTATCTATCTATCTATCTATCTATCTATGTCACTTTTTCTGACCACGATAACTGGAAAAATTCTACATAAATCTCTTCCAAACTAATACATAAAATCAAGGGACATAAAATCTCGGTCAAGTTCGTTAATGGGCAAAATCGAACCAAGGGGGGGGGGGGAAATGGGGGGCTTTTTGTGAAAATAGAAAACCCCCCATAATTTCTTAATTATTATACGTATCGAATCCGTTTAAAGTTATTATTACTTCTAGGAAAAGGGCCGAAAATTTATGTATGACAGATTTTTGATATAATTAAAAATGGCCCCAAGGGGGGGGGGGGGTTTAGAAGAAAAAAAAATCATAGCTTCGTCAATTCACAAGATATCAAATCCGCGTAAATTTATTATTAATCCTCTTAATATTATCTAAAACTTTTATATTGACAAGTTTTTTATAGGACCAACCGTTATAGCAAAAAAAAAAAAAATTAAAAACAAAAAAAATCCCTGCCGGCTCCGCCTGCAAACAAGTTATTTTTCGAAGTAGGCGGTTCCAACTCCCGCATCTCTTCGAAACTGATACATAAAATCAAGAGGCATAAAATCTCGGTCAAGTTCGTTAATGGGCAAAATCGAACCAAGGAGGGGGGATGTGGGGGGGGCTTTTTGTGAAAACAGAAAAAACCCCATAATTTCTTAATTATGATACGTATCGTATCCGTTTGAAGTTATTATTACTTCTAGGAGAAGGACCGAAAATTTATGTATGACAGATTTTTGATATAATTAAAAATTGCCTTAAGGGGGGGGGGAGGGGAGTTTTAGAAGAAAAAAATTCATAACTTCGTCAATTCCCAAGATTTCAAATTCGCTTAAATTTATTATAAATCCTCTTAATATTATCTAAAACTTTTATATTGACAAGTTTTTTATAGGACCAATTCTTATAGCAAAAAAAAAAAAAAAAAAAAAAATCCAGCTGGCTCCGCCTGCAAACAAGTTAGGTTTCGAAGTAGGCGGTTCCAACTGCCGCATCATCGAAAAAAGGTCATTTCTTCCGCAATTCCCGACAAACAGGCGCCCCACGGTCTGCGTCTTCGAAATCTACCTGTGCCTGTAGGCCGAGCCGTCAGGGATATTTTTTTTAAATCCCTAATTAATTTCGTACAGTTAATATATATTTTTAGTTTGTCCACTAACAACACCAAAAGCTTTTTTAAATGAACAATATCGATACTGTACAATAATGTATTCCAATAAAGTTTTTTAATTTATTAAAAGTGATACTTTCATATTTGTGACATCTTGCCAGAAGTTAATGGCCGAAGAAGATTTCGCTACTTATAGCAGCCTTTTTGATTCTGATAATTTCAGTTGTTAAAGGCGTAGTTTGATTACACGTCTGTAAAATTTGTGTTTAATTTATATTATTTATATAATATTTTATTTATTTTTGTTAAAGTTTTAATTTCGTTATTTAATATGAGTTTGAAACAAATGCTGAACTCTTTATATTGTTTTATGTGCAAATGGGTTAACCTTTCGTAATCAAGAATAAAAGCGTAGTTATTTTATGTGAATTTTCTATCAATATAATATACATACACTTCTCTCAATCCTTTTTTATTAAAATAAACCTGTTTAAACAATTTTATAAACAGAAAAGCTTTCGAAAATTTTTAAATACCCGGTATATAATCGATATATTGATAAAGGCTGTTCTCAAATCCAAAAGAGCTACTTTCTGACACATCTCTGAATTAATTTTTGTTAGGAAACGCATGAAATTGGCAGATGATTCGTAAACTATGTAATCGAAAAACGTTTTCCATTTTTTGGTAAAAGCAGAAAGAAGATCGTTCAGGAAATACTATCAAAGTATGAGGTTTTTTACTGAATTCCAGACGCGGCAGCACGAAAAAGGCGAAAACTTGTCGCGGCGTGACTAGAATAGCTTATAAATCGAGAAGTAATTTATTTATTTTAAAAAATGGAAAACGCTATTCGATTCCAAATCGCTTCAATAGCCAGTTCTACCATATGCCTTTACGTTTAACTATGAGTTAGAAAATGTGTCCGGAAATTTTGACCAGCAAGTTAACTACATATTTCTACCTACGGTCAAGCATGAAACATGCTTATGAAAAATATTTTTTTTTTCTTTTTTCAGAATTTAACAAATCGACAGAATACAATTAAAAAAAATATTAAGAATGTTTAATCCGTATTTTTTTCTTTTTTTTTTTCCCTTTTACCAAAATAAGTAAATGAATTATATTGCAATATTGTCGGGATTTTGAAATTGAAAATATTAATTTAACCTCCTGAGCGCCGCGAACTGATATACCAGGTCACCGAAATGCGAAATCCTTTTCTAAAACGCCATGGTCCGATAATTGTCCGAGACAAAGCCCAGCCCCTTCGAAAATACCACGAACTGAATATAGTACTAGCCAAAAATGTTCCCAACTTCCAACAACGCCGAAAACGGATTTTTGCACATTTCTTTTTTTCAGGATTTACCAACAGGAGGTCAGTTCTATTAGCTGCGAATTCCCAGAACCCAAGAGAAAGGAAGTGGGGGGGGGGGTGGTAGAACGCGGCTAGAGATAAAGATATCCTGTCTAATTTGAAAAAGTAGGTTTTTACAATTGCTTCTTCGGGGGAAAGGGAGGGGGGTGTACATGCATGCTTTTACTATGTGGAAAGAATTTGTCAATAGAAGTAAAATAGCTGACAGCAACTCTATGCTCTATTTTTGTGTATATACTGCGAAATCATTTTTTAGACTTTCAATTTCGTCACTTTTTTTTTTTTTTTTTTTTTTTTTTTTTTGGGGGGGGGGGGGGAGATTAAAACATTATTTTCTTATGAAGAACTTATAACCTAGTGATTAATGTAGCTTTCAGTCCTGAGATGTACTATATAATGTTAAAAAGTTAGGAACTAGAGTTTGTAGCATAATAAGCAGTATGGCAGTTGTTGAATAGTTGGATAATATGCAAAAATCACTAAACTTTTCCATTATTTGATAAATAAATTACTTATTAAGTTATAAGCGATTTGTGTCACGTGACGACACGTTCCCCTCCCCTCCTCCTTTCTCTTGCTGCGGAGTAGGAAATTCGGTTCAAAACACTGACTTTGACAGTTGAAAGATCTTCTACCTTTATCAAAAAAATGCAAAACGTCTTTCGACTACAAAGTTTCTAAATAAGAACACCTGAAAACTTAACGCGTTTCCGAACAAAAATGAATTTAAAAATATGTTATAAAGTAGCAAGTTTGGATTTGAGAACAACCTTTAAAATATATATAAATATATTTGTTTGAAAGCCAGTAATTTATTAAAACCTTAAAAATGTACTAAATTCTAATTCAAAACATATAGCAAACAATTCCTTTTGATTACTTTAAAAAAAAAAAAAAAAAAGTATATATCTCAGGAAGAGAAGAAATGAGTCATTGATTGCCTGTAATAATTTGCCTGGTAATGCAGTATGGTTGTATATGCCTAGAAAATATTAGGAAACCAGAAGAAGAAAGATAGGATGCAGTACAACTAATGAAAAAAAAAATTATTTAAATGTTTTTTTTAACATTTTAGTGAAGAGAGAAAGGTTCCAATTTTTGAATATTTAAATGAGTTAAAATAAGAATAATTGCAATATAATAAATATATGAAAATTTTAATAGTTTATTTTATGTATACAATAAAAACTATGAGAACTTAATCTGTATAAAACGAAATTATATGTTAGAAATGTTTATGATCCCGACAAAAGGAATACCATATATAAATAATCCCACTAATATGTCAAAACGACTTACCTACACTGTTAAAAATTTGCAGCAAACTGTCCAGTCATTTGACCGTTTTTATAGAAAATGGTTACATAACCATAATTTAACTCTAGTCTGACCATAATATGAGCAATAATATGGTCAGACTAGAGTTAAATTACGGTTATGTAACCATTTTCAATAAAAACGGTCAAATGACTGGACATTTTGCTGCAAATTTTTAACAGTGTATAAAACGGAAAGAAAATTCCAGTTTCTTGTGATTCTGTCTTAGCAGGCTGTATTTATATATATTTAATGAGTTTTACAAAAAAAAAAATTATATTTTTTGAGTAAACCATAAACTTTTATATCACCGCGTTGCATATTTGCAAAATACATCAAAATCAATGTTACTTACTGCAAGCTTTAAAGAACGATCATATTTATTATTTATGTTATCAACATCCCTTTTGCTATGCATTTACAAAACGCACAACATTCAAAGTATCATTCGAAAGCTTTTTGAACCGGTTTCTGACATAGTGTACTCGCAATTCGTTAAAACATGTTTTTCGATTAAAAATTGCAGCTATTTAAAAATTAAATCAGTATTTTTTTTCTTAAATGAAATGAAAAGTTTTCTTAAATTAATGTTGCCTTACTTAAAAATAAAATACTGCTTTATCCATGGTTAGATAAAAAAAAAAAAAAAAAAAAAAAAAAAAAAAAAAATATATATATATATATATATATAAAGTGGGACGTTTCCGCACGGGCTGATTTACGAGCTTACGATGAAAAAGCAGAATTTAAATGCTTAGAACAAAAAAGACACCATCGATCAATCGAAGCAGTGTTATTTCACGTGTAACTTAAAATGTATGCGTTGTTACATTAAATTAACCCTCTCGTTACTGATTTATTTTTTCACAAATAAATTATTGAATTAGCAGAATTAAAATGCTAATAAACATTGCGATAAAGAAAAGTAATTTATGCCATAAATGAAGCCTGGATGCTTAAAAAGACATCACTCAAAATAAAATTTAGTCGAAGGCATTTTCTGGAACATTGCGTTTTATCATTTTAGTTAGGAGCCACATATGACAGTCAGGGGTCTATGAAGTGGGCCAAATAAATAAAAATATTTAAAAGTAAAAAAATTAAATTTCAAATTATAAATAATCCCAATTAAACAAAGTAAAAATTGACGTTTTGACAAAGCAAAAGTTGAAAAACAAATTAAAAATACATTTTCTTTGTTTTTCTAATATTAGAAAGATTATAATGTTGAATTTAGAGTTAGAATACGCAAAAATGAATTTGATGTCTAATTGATTTATATATTGATATTACCATATATAATTTGTTAAAAGATATATTTCTATATTTGTAAAAAACTTTTCAGAGTTTATGCATGCTTAAGGCTGTTCTCAAATCCAAATTGACTTCTTTATGACATATTATTTAGTTAACTTTTGTTCGGAAACGCGTGAAATCGGCAGGTGTTCTTATTTATAAACTTTGCAATCAAAAGACGTTTTGCATTTTTTAGTAAAAACAGAATATCTCTCAGAAAATACTGTCAAAGTCGGTGTTTTGAACCGAATTTTCTACGCCGCCATACGAGAAAGGAGAAAAAAGTGTCGTCACGTAACACGAATAGCTTATAACTCGATAAGTAATTTATTTATTAAAATATGGAAAACTCATTTCCATTCCAAATCTCTTAAATAGTCAGGCCTGCCAATTTTCTGCTTTTACGTGTAAAATAAGTCAGAAAGGTTGGCGTTGTTGAGTAGCTCATTTTAGAACTACCTTAAAATCCAAATATGAACTTTTTTAATGCTGCCCTTGTTTAAGTAAATGATTAAGTAAAAGGAATCCATACCAAATTAAAAAAAATAATTTAATCAGAATAAATAATTTAACACCATATACTAGAAAAAATATTCGTTACAATTATTTTACAGCGTTACGTATTTGTGAAAAAAAAAAAAAAAAAAAAAAGCGAGTTAATATTTACTATACATAAATAAATAATTAAATAAACTTCCGTCATTTGGACAAACTATTGAATAATTATGTCATCTTCACTTTGTTATTTTTGTATGTAAAATTGCAAATAAGTGGTTATTTTTCAGAAAAAAAATTGTAATGAAACACAGCTGAAAAAAAAAAGGGGGGGAGACAACTTCAAATACTGGTTCACGTTCAACACTGAAGGATTTTTGGGTAGAGGGTGACGCAGATTTTAATTATATGATTATTCTGGAATTCGCACAAAATATGTCGTCGGTATTCTAAAAGTCTAAAATAATTATACTTTCGTTTGGTTTTGCTCCTTAGAATATCACAATAGTGCAATGAAAAGCTGTACTGCTGTATATTATTTCTGTTAATTAACATAATGAATAATTAAGGTAAAATCTATTTTTCGATGAGAAAGAACATATTTTACCTTTCAAATTGACATGAAAAATTAAATTAATTGTAAACTTAAAATTCTAAATTATTGAATATTTTAAACTACTAGTGTCAATAGAAAGAAAAATTAACTCTTGAGATTTTTACACTAAGCTACTGTTTTTCATAAATAATGATCAATATTATTTTTATTGTTCCTTTCAACAGTATAAGTAAACGAGAATCTGGGAAACACGGAAAAAGTGCTCCGATAAAGACACTGTCTGTATTTCAAATAAATTGCACTTTCATATCAATTTCTTAATAAAACTCATATCTATAAAATATGTAATTATAAACCAAATAAATAAAAAAATTACATATGCCGATATTTAAAAATGTATATTCACAAAATGTTCTTAAAACTTGGTCTGTTTTTATTTTCTTTATGTCTTATATTTCTAACAACTTAAAATAAATATTTAAAATAATCACTTACACACTAAGTCATAATTCAGACTAACGTTGAAGATGGCAGAATTTTATTAAATTACTAGTCAAATATGCATAAGAAACATACAAAAGGAAATTTTTTTATGGTCCGTGGCATAAAGAATACCAAAGAAATAAGCCTTTTAAGATGGAAAATAGTTCTACCTAAAACGGAAATAATCCTGGTTTCTAGCGATTCTGTATTATCTGGTTTTACTGTAACGAGCAGAGCTTGACAAATGCGGTCACCAGGTCGCTACTAGTGACCAAATTTTTTTGCCTGGCAACCAAGTTCTTTAATCTGGCAAGTCGCTTTTGGTACAAAAATCGGCTTAAGAAATGAGCACAAATGGCATTTTCCTCTTCCCCAATCTTAGGAAAGCAGTGATATACCTCTTCTTTCGTACTTTTAATGCAAGAACCAAATTTAAAAGGTATTTTCCCTCCCATGCACATGAAACGCTTTTCTTTTCCGCACTAGCCAGTTAGCATGTCACATGATTAGAATGTGGGGAGTAGGTTCCTATAAAACTGTAAGAAATACTGTCAATCCAGCTTCTGTGGCATCTAAAATTAGATACAATGAATGCTAATTTGAAGTAAATCCTCTATAAAATTTAATTAAAATTTCAAGAATAAATAATCATTCTTGAATAATTAATAAGGTGCGAGGGGGATAATTTTTTTTTTTTTTTTTTTTTTTTTTTTTTTTTTTTTTGCGACTAGATTTTTTTTTTTTGGCTACCTGATTTTATCAAATTTCTAAAGCCCTGGTAACGAGATTTACTAAATTTCATATTTTCTGTGTAAACCTTGAATAAAATATCTTTTTAATTTTAATGTAAAACTCCAGTCATCTCTTCCTTACAAATTATAAAGATCCCATCGTTTGCAATTTGCACAAAGTTGTTTTAATTCATCCCCCTCCCATTTTCCGAGGAAGAAGTAATCATACCCTTTCAGGCACAATTTTAGAAGATGCAGATTTTTAGTAAATAACATCATATAAGGAAGATTTTGATGGTTTTTGTCCGGTGGGGTTTTTGTCAGTGGAGTTTTTGTCCGTGGGGTTTTTGTCCGTGGAGTTTTTGTCCTGGACTCATTGCATACATACTTAATAATAAAACAAGACATTTTTAGGCAAGTTTTCAGCATTTAGCCAATTTATAAATAAATCTCTTATTCATATGTACGTGATTATATAAATGTGTCGTATGAGTGTCTTTGTTTAAAATTTCCCGTACTCATAAACTTTAGCATGAAATTAAAATTATCATTATTATTATTTTAAATTTAGAATTAAAATAATCCTAAATGAATTTGATTGCAAATTGAAGAAGGTTTTAAAGAAGAAATGGATTAAAAAGCATGTCATGATATTTCAAAATATTTCCCATATATCATTACGTTTAGCATACATAATCATTACATGCGTATATCTATACTAATTCACGATGAATACGAAAATATACCGTACTTATAGATTACGTCAACTGTAGGTTCGTTTGGATAGATTTTTATTTAAATATATAAAATCTTACAAATTCGTTCGAAATAGAGGATACTGATTCCAAGAAATATTAGTGGTCAAAAAAAGAATGTATCTAAAATACCTCATGAAGTATTTTAGTGATTGAAAACCAGTTTCCCACTCCCTTTCTCGTCTACATATGCTGGAAAATTTAGCGGAAATAGTCTGGTCTCTACAAGTTAATAGGCACCTAACGGAATTTATCAAACAGATGCTTTACCCTAGAGCATGGTGGGGAACAAATATCTACATTTGAGTAATTAGTAAAACAGCTTAAAGACAACGACGAAGGTAAATCAAAATAGGAAATTTTATCAAAATAATATAAGATTTTGATATACTATATTCGTATGCTAAATATGAATATGCATCAAAATATATAAAATATGATGTATTCATGTGTTTAAATTTCATAAATCGAAAATTTTCCTCATTTCTTTTCTTTCTTTTTCTGTTTGTATCTCAAACTTTATATAAAAAAAAAAGATGTATCAATTATTAAATGCATGTTTAAATATATATTATAGATAAAACGAAACATTATCATAAAGGAACATAATATTTTGAATTATAATTAATTTTAATTATACAGTTAAATGATATATTATTTTCTTCGGAAAAAAATATGTAAAAATAGTTTTAGATTTATTGTATTTGCATTAAAAGAGTTGAGAGAATAATATATTATCTGAATGGAACAAAGAAAACAAAAGCCATTAATTCATTTTCCACTTGTTTATGTGAGAATGAATCAGATCGGTTATATTAGGAATTAAGTGTCAGAGTTTATCGAAATAATTCAATCAGTTTTCTGCAAATCATATTACCTAAGACTTTTGAAATGTTAAATCCAATACTGTTAGAGTAAAGGTTTAGAAATCATATCAAATATTTTTTTTATTGTCTTCCTGGACCGATGAGATAAAAAATTTCAACCCCTTATAAAAATTCTCGAACGACGCGACGTTTAATCCAGAATTACTATGCTGGTGTAGTATCTGGTAGATTAATATTGTATTGCACCCTATTTTAGTCTATTCTCGAATCAAAACTGGCTACTTTATGACACATCCTTGAATTTATTCGTAAACGCATAAAATTGGCAGGTGCTCTTATTCAGAAACTATGAAATCTATTAGTTTTTCCATTTTTCAATAAAGCTGTGAACACATAACATATTATATAGTATGTATATTCTAGTGCACTTCAGTAATGTATATAAATTTCAATATATATGTTAGATTTAGATTAAAATATATTCACAAGAGGGAAAATACACAATAGCAACAGTAACGATTACTTAGACTAAGATATTATAACATTCAAATAAATATTCATTAAAATAATTAATGCAGCTTAAAATGGAAGAAAAAAAAGGGTTAAAGTCATATTTTTTGAAGATTTATAGAGAAGAGTAGATTTTTGCAGAAATTTCCATGTAATTTATTAAATCGAATAAAGTTACTT
Source organism: Maratus michaelseni (assembly GCA_963931845.1). Lineage (NCBI taxonomy): Eukaryota > Metazoa > Arthropoda > Arachnida > Araneae > Salticidae > Maratus > Maratus michaelseni. The sequence continues at coordinate 193,409,776 of OZ007593.1, read as the reverse complement.
TCTGACACATTTTTGAATTCATTTTTGTCCAGACACGCATAAAATCGGCAGGTGTTCTTGTAATGAAACTATGTAATCAAATGTTATTTCCCATATTTTGATGAAGGTAAAATAATTTTCGGAAAATACTGTCAAAGTTGGCTTATTGGATCAACGCGATAGTACGGAAAAGGGAAAAAAACTTGTTGAAAGATAATAAGAATAGCTTACAATTGAATAAGTAGTTCATTTATAATTTAAAAAAATGGAAAACGCTATTCGATTTCAAATTGTTTCAATAATCATACCTTTCATTTACTTGCCTTTACATTCAGAAATGAGTCATAAAATGTGTCATAAAACTTCGTGTTGTTGAGTAGGAAACTTTAAAACCACCTTAAGGTAAAATCTCCAATAATTCCGTTAACACAGATGATTATTATCGCTCTTACTAATTTCACAAAACATTATTTTGCAAGCATTTTTTTTTTTTTGCCTTTCTGACACATTTTGGGAACAATTAAATACATTCCCTGCAAGATTTTGACTATGTAGAAAAAACATAACCTGATCCAAGTCCGGCCCGAGTATGCTAAAAAAAATTAAATTCGTGCAAGACACGACTTCACTATCCGATGGCGATGTCTACGCTAGACATATATTTGTGTATCAATGTTGTGAAACTAGTATCGGTTTCTGCAGCACTTTTACACTTATTCTCTCGAAAATCATATTAATTGAAAATGATTCATATTTTATCACTTCGTTTAAAATTTAATATCGGGCCGGACTGGCCCGTGAGCCTATTTAATTTTTTTTCGCGGTCCGGCTCGTTTATTTTGTTCATCAGCCCGGTCCGTTTGAAAGCTCGCCTTCATTTCGGGGGCCTCGCCCCGGTGACCTCTAAATCATACCAACAAATATTATGTCTTTATCAATAAAATTTATTTCACAATTGTGTCAGAAAGTAGCAGATGGAAACACGAACACAGAGTTAAATATATTTATTCATCGATTAAAATATTTTTGTTTTTTTGTCACAAACCGTATAATAAAACCTAAGGTTATTCTTAACATGAAAACACTTAATGTTTAATTGCTGTACGATTAAGTAAAAAACTGGTTTTAAAAATCACGAAAAAAAAAAAGGGAAAGAAAAGAAACATGTCTCTTTCTCCCGATTTTTTAATACACTCTTTTTGAATGCTAGAAACAAAAACTGGCGTTCAAACAATGTTTTTCTTATTCAATTTGTATAAATTCACAATATTTTCCTTTCTTAATTTCCTTCTACAATTATTCTGATTTTCACTCGATATTTCACCATTAACTATATCTACTGAAAGTTAAACGCATGTTGTCAACAGACAAACCATTAAAATTTAGAAAAAATACGGACCAGTTTCAAGAATACCTGCCTATTTCTTTTCACCCTACGGGGGTCATCACTTTTAAAATACCCCTAACAAAATTCAAAGAAATACCGAAACATGTGGTAACCGGTTCATGCATCTGCACTTCAGATTTTAGAAGAAAAATGTTCTTAATTATCTTGCGTTTTGAGAGTTGTATCACAAGATAATATAACACAACTCACTTGGCATATTCTGTTGCAGTGTTGCATTCAAATATTCAAAGCAGTTGAAATACCTAGAATAATGTTTTAGCAAAACAAATGTATTTTTAGTCATTGGAGGGAGCTCTTTAGAGGAAGCTAAGAAGGGGCTCAGCCAATACCATTTTCATGTGGTTACAGGCCCACAAAACAGTGGTGATTTCTCAAAAAGGATTATGTGACAGCTATCTGATGAATTGGTGAGCGGGGAACAATTAACACTTTTTTATGACCCGGCAGATTTTTTGTTGTTAACTGGCAGTAGAAAAAATATATAAAAAGAAATCACTGTATATATATATATATATATATTAAATGAACAAAAAACAATTTCCTTTCGGGCTGCATTGAATCCCGTGTTAGTAATATATATAAATATATATATAAACTCAATTCTACTCTTTTAATCTACTTTAAATATTTATGACCAGCAATAATGTCCAAACAACTGAAAATCCAGAAGTTGATAACATCAAAACTAAATGATAATTAAAAAAAAAAATGAAAATCTTACTGAAAAAATATACGTTACTGCTATTTTATAAAATTCTAATTTGAATTCCATGCCTTAAAAATATAGCCGATTTTTATACATGTATTTATTTTGACTATGTATAAGAATGATAAATTCTATAAATAATATACAACATTTAACAACGCATGACTAAAACTATCAAAACTGAAATATAATAACTATCATCATTAAACTAAGTATAAAGCTGTAAATAAGATGTATATCAACTGATTCCCGAAACTAGATGGATTTATATTAGAAATCATTCTATTTTTTCTTTTTTCTTTCTCCCCCCTTTAGAAAACTATAAACTTTTTTACACAGCCAGGCAGATAAATAATCAGATCGAAAAATAATAATAATAAAAGAATGTTGAACCTAGTTCTATACAAAATAATGAGATTCATTTATACAGCAATTGTTGTATATAAAAACTTCAAAAAAGCTTAATAGGTGTTAAATTGCGTAAAAACTGATAACTTATTTTGAAAAAAGTCAGTAATCTGTTCTATAAATGACACTGAAAGAGAATTAGAATCGCATAAGTACAATTAATATTACAATAAAAATATGATACAAAATTCTTTTACAGAAAATTACTTTTGAAAATAGCAGTTTTCTGAATAAAAAGAGTGTGATAATAACTCTCACTATAGATACAGACATTTTATCAATGATGGATCAAAACACATAAAATATTTTTAAATAAAGGTTTTTCTCCATCTTCTTGCTGAAAAAACCAATGCTTATACATCAAAATCTTGCTTTAGATAGTTTTAATATTTTAAATACACACCATTATGGTTAAAATAAATTTAACAACAGAGGCGTGAACTATTTTTCAAATTTAGATGTCTTTAGTAAAGAAAACATAGCGCCTAAAAATGAAACTGTAACTATTTCTAAGTTTGGAAAAACGCAGTATCCAAATACCCAGTAAATACTCAAAATTAATTGAGCTCTACCGAATAACTCACTTGCTCGTTTAAAAATCACATAATTATGTAAAAAGGTGGTAAAAAAAAAATACACATTAAAAGACACTTCTAAATTCAAAGATACTATTTCCTTATATATTCCTAAATTTCTTTTTTGTTCAAAAACGCTTAAAATTTACAAGTTCTCTTGCACACAAACAAGGAAATCCAACAGTTTTTCCATTTTTTGATAAAGGAAATGAATGTTTAAGAAAATGCTGTCGAAGTTGGCGTATTGAATCTAATTTTTGTCCGTGACCTATGTATAGAAAATATATATATATATATATATATATATATATATATTATAATAGAATAACAACATGTATATATCACAGTTGCTTCATCAATGCATATATATATATATATATATATATATATATATATATATATTTATATATATATATAAATTTGAAATACAAATAACTTCAAATTTGTTTTGAGGATAGAAAGTTTCAGTCGTAATTTCGACATATTTATAAATAATGGCATAAACGCCTTAAGAATTTAGCAGCATGGAGTGGTTTAAGAAAAGAAAAGCACAAAATAATAATAACTGGCAACACCAGTATACGCTAAATGACGGCTCCTGGTGCGAGGACACTGACTGCGCCACAGTTGCTTCATCAAGGCATCTCTCCAGACCAAACCCAGATTTTGCACATAAGTTTTATTATAAGCGATAGTACGATAAAATTTAGTGAGGTTTGATTTGAATCGCATGAAATGTTAGTACAAAAGATCGATGTGTTGAAAGTTCTGCGAGTGGAAGCTAATGGAAATTATGCCAGTATCTAACTTAAAAAAACACTAAACTTGACGCTTATTGTTGGAAATGTAAGAGTTAATAATGCACACAGTGTCACTGAAAGCATGACATTTCAATTCCAGAATGGTTTTTAATCGCAGTATGGTTTAAATAAAAAAAATCTGAGAAATATATTTTCATTACTATTAAAGTTGTAAGATATAAGCTTGCAGATCAAAATCCTCATAAAAAACGCATGATTTTCTTTTCCCGACTTGCAGAGAAGCACACCTTTCTACAATTAACTCACCGAAATAAACAAGACTTGGTTAAACGATCATTCTGGTACAGCAGGTTCCTAGTCCTCTCACCCCCCCCCCCCCTCTTACTTCGTACGAAACATCCTTTCAGTAACTTTCAAGATGCTTAAAAAATACACCTTTCTACAATTAACGCTGAGAATGAAACAAGTAATGATGTTCAAAAAACAAAAAGATATAGAATCTGCCTGTTAGAAAAAGTGACATATTTCAAAATTTTAAACAAAATTGCTGGAAAAATTTATTAGAAAAAATATTTTTTTAATGTGTAGGCGACATAAATTAAATATATAAAGCAATGTTAACTAACCGCAGTCAATAAGTCAATTATTTACTATTTGTCAATAATAATCATTAATTACTATTCCTCAACTAATAATAGCGAGAATTAATTATTATTTTAATTAACAATAGCAAATGTTTAAGCATAAGCATATCAAAATCATCACGTTTCAACCCTATTGCTTAAAACATCCTTTCGAATGATTGTCAATGTCCTTCAACCGTTTCAATGACATTATACACTTTGTAATGCAATTTATTGAATTATCGAGTAACCATCCAAAACATCTTAGTTCGAGATTAAGTTACTCGTACTAAGTGTGTGAAATTTCAAAACGAGCAACCCCCGAGTTACTCCTAAAAATGGTACTGTGCGCACGGATACTTTTATTAATAAAAAATGCAAATTTTCTTCAAATGAAATTTTTTTGCTGTTCATAAGTATATTTTGCATATCTTAACATTCTGTAATAATATTTAAATGATATTAATAAAATTTCGATGGGTATTCCAAATGTCGGTAAAAAGAACAGTTACTGACGAGGGCGGGTAGGACAGTATGTGTGTGTCTGTATGTGTGTGTGGGTTCATGTTTCAGGGAAGCGCGGACGAAAACAGGTTTACACACCCGCTGACTGAGGACGCACAGGGATCCGAGGACGTCCTCGGATAGAAAAAAGTCATTTTCCTTCGTTTCTAAGCATTTTAATGATTTGTACAAATTTTTATTGGTTTATAAAATTTGTCCTCAGTTGGAGGGTTTTGCTGTTTTCTGGTTGTGTATCTGTGTATAATTGTGTATTAGAGAGAAAAGATGGTCCACTGAACCATGGCAATAAAACTTACTAAATGTGTGTCCTCAGATTACCTTAAAATTAAGTGTTGTGTGTATGAGTTCTCTGAATCCTTTAAAATTTAGTGCTCTGTGTATGGGTCCTCAGAATACTTTAAAATTAAGTGTTGTGTGTATGAGTCCTCTGAATCCTTTAAAATTTAGTGCTCTCAGTGTATGGGTCCTCAGAATACTTTAAAATTAAGTGCTGTGTGTATGAGTCCTCTGAATCCTCTAAAATTTAGTGCTCTGTGTATAGGTCCTCAGAATACTTTAAAATTAAGTGCTGTGTGTATGAGTCCTCTGAATCCTTTAAAATTTAGTGCTCTGTGTATGGGTCCTCAGAATACTTAAAAATAAAGTTTTATGTGTATGAGTCTTCGGAATACATTAAAATTAAGAGATCTGTGTATTAGTCTTGTGACTCCTTTAAAATAAGGTGTTCTGCGTTCCCTCCCCCCCCCCCTCTAAATACTTTAAAATAAAGTTTTCTACGTTTAGGGTCTTTGTTTTTATTAGAAAAGGCCCTTTATAAGTATTTCTCTATTTTTCAGCAAAACTTCTTATTTCTGTATACGGGATAATAAATATTAATACGTAAATTTCCAATTAAATTTTCAGCAGGACTGAAACTGCACGTAAATTTAATAAAACTGACAAAGGATGTGAAATAATTTTCACTTTGCTAAACAACGCATAAGCAACAGAGTGAAAAATGTGTCCAGACCGGGGATTGAACCCATATACCCTGTATAGCTCACCAAGTGCTTTACCCTTTAAGCCGTCTGGACGACATCCAGTCTGCATTTTTCATTTATACGTTTGCAAGGCATTGCAGAACAAGATGGAATGTCATACATGAGCACACTACCCAGTGGCGTATATGAATTCCTAGCATCGAATAATATCTAAATTTCCAATTAAGTTTCCAGCAGGACTGAAACTGCGCGTAAATTTAATAACAGTGACAAAGGATGTGAATTAATATTCACTTTGCTAAACAGCGCATAACCTTCCAGTCTGGCATTTTTCTTTATACTTTGGCAAGGATGCAACCTCGTTATCCAGATAGTTTAAATGGTAAATAACGCTTGGTGCGCTATAACAAGGTATCTGGGTTCGATTGCCGGTCTGGACACATTTTTCACTCTGTTGGTTATGTGTTGTTTATCAAAGTGAAAATTAATTCACATCCTTTGTTAGTGTTATTAAATTTTCGCGCAGTTTCAGTCCTGTTGAAAATTTAATTTGAAATTTTGATATTATCTGACGCTGGGAATTTATTCGTCTCATGGACGTCACTGGGTAGTGTGCTCATGTATGACATTTCATCTTGCGCAGCGAGGTTGCAGCCTTGCCAACGTATAAGTGAAAAATGCCAGACTGGATGTCGTCCAGATGGCTTAAATGGTAAAGCACTTGGTGCGCTGTACCAGGGTATCTGGGTTCGATCCTCGGTCTGGACACATTTTTCACTCTATTGGTTATGCGTTGTTTAGCAAAGTGAAAATTATTTCACATCCTTTTTCAGTATTAAAGCATTTTATTTTATTTGTCTTCCTGCAATAAGCTATAAATACACATAAGCTATAAATTACTTCTATTTTTATTCTTAAAACCCGTAAACCTGTAAACATTCTTAGATTTGTGAACATACAAATACATTTTTGAAATTTGGGATTGTTTCAAAATTAAAATAATTTCATTATATCGGAAATTGGGCGCCTTTTAATTGACAGTCACGATATGTTCCATTCTGCCATTTTGTTAAGGTGTAGCTATTTTTAAGTTTCCCAAAAATGGCTCCTAAAAAAATATGCAATTTTAGAGATAATTAAATACATTTTAAACCTTTAGTCCATTTCTAATTAAGATAGAGAAATGATTCTTCTTCTTCCCGTAAACAAAGAATGGAATTCAATGTCTATACCTCCTAAAACGGAAACCTACCCAAATAAAATAACTTTTTTTGGTCTTTTGTGATTATATCTTAACGAATTTAGGTTAAACAAGAACGAAAAATCATGCGTTAAGCATAGATTATGTAGCACTTTCCAACGCTTCCAAAATAATTTTACAAATCATACCGTTTAATAAGCTAAAAGATGACATCTAAGTAAACAATTTGGAAAACAACATATTTAAAATTATAATTTCAGGAATTTCCAACATATACAATATTCGGAAAAATATCCGAATACTTTTATTCAGCCCTGTATATGATCTATAGATTTGTATATATACTACATAGAATGCTAAATTTTAGTTCAGTTAGGAAACGCGTAGCACAGTTTAAAATTCTCCATCTGGAGTTTGTAAATAAACGGAAATGTGTTCGCGAACTTTTGTGCTTCCCTGTATAGGATCTACAGAATTTATACACACCACGTAATAAACAAAAAGTGAGTTAAATTTAAAATCGCGTTCAGTAACTTAAAATGCACTTCCAGGAATTATTGTTAACAGGCAGTAGAGAATTATTTTGTGTGTCCCTGTAAATGAACGATGACTGCTATGTACACAATATTCTGTAGTAAGCCTCTTGTAATGCAAATTAGTGATATATATAAATTTCAGTGCGTTTAAAATAGTGAAACATTACTTAAATAAACCGCAGACGGTTTTTCTCCATAGACGTAATGTAACGGAATTCTTTTGACTGTCCCTGTAAAGTAACTATAAGTGCTATGCACACCATATTCCATATTAAGCTTCTTCTAATGCACCTTAGTGATATATATAAATTTCAATGCGTTTAAATTAGTGAAACATTATTTAAATAAACCGCAAATGATTTTTCCCCATAGAACGCAATATAACGGAATTCTTTTGAGTGTCCCTGTAAAATAACTATAAGTGCTACACACTTCCGTTGAAATAGGGAACATCCTATAGATGGCGACAATACCATATAAAAATTGCAGAGCAATCCGAGCATATTTACGGGAGTTAGAGCACGGACAGACGGCAGACGGCAGACGGCCAGACGGCAGACGGCCATACGGCCAGACAAACCGAAGTCATAAGCACTTTTCAACTAGGTTGGAAAGTGCTAAAAAGATCATCGGTAAAAAAGGCAGCTGTATAAATAATTAGATATATTAGTTATTAAGGAACATGCAGTGATCTCTCACTTATACGCGAAACACGGAAATCATTTTTCCGCACCAGTTTTTTTATAAGGCAATTTTTGGCTTCTTAAATCGCAGTATTTATAAATCTAATTTTACTGTTTTAAAATAGCGGTATGAGAAAGTAATTACTGAACATCGCGTATAAGTGAGAGATCACTGTATATGTTTAATTATAGAAAATCAATTCTATCCTTCAAGTGCAGCACGTGCTAAACACATGTATTTGTACCCTTATTAAGTGCGTTCGTAATTATATAAATACGTAGCACCTATTGTCGTCGCTTGGTCCGTCCGTCTGTCCGTCCGTCCGCATATAACAACGCAAAAACTACCCAACCGAATGGTTTAAAATTTAAGCTATATTATCTTTGCAGAATTTTGTCGAGACATTTCAAATTTTATTAAAATCGAATCAAAACTTTAGGAGATATTAATAGAAATATTTATTAAGAAATTTGAATTTTTTTTTTTAAATCGGTGCTTTCTTGTTAGAGGAGCTTCCGATGGATGTTAAATCGTCAAGCGACCGAGATACTTATTTTATTACAGAAATGAATCTGCAGACGATATAATTCATGTCACAGAATTAAAAATCATCTAGGTCTGAATATTTATATAACTAGCTATAGTACGAACGCACCTCGTATGTCACGTTTGACGTACAATTTCCAACTTGTTATTGAAAGCAATCATGACAGACGATAGTATGTCGGGTGACGTAGCATAAGACCAAAATTGTATAACACCGCGGCACTCATACATACAGCTAGTTTTACATCAAAGGAAACGCAAAAAACTGGATTTTAATAGCTCAGCAAATGCGTGACATATTGTTCTGAATTTTTCAAAACAGTTTTATAATTGCTGTCTAATCCTATTCTGAAATTTATGCATTTCTATATGTAGTTTATTTTTAGATACGAAAATGCATTTTAACTTAAAAATGGCTTTGTAATGCTGTGGTGGTGTTAAAGTGCAAATCTATATCTCTAAAATGCACCAAACAATTTAAAAAAAATTAATATATGATGTTAATTGGTTTTAGATGAACCGAGTGACAGACTTGCGTTTATTCAGGAAAACTCGTTTTTAGGGTTTCGTTTATCTCACGAAACCCTATTACTCCCGCTTCGTTGTCTGTCTGTCACAGAGCCAGTTCTCAGAAACTATATAACATACAGTCATGAAATTTTCCTTACTTGTGTACCTACTTTGAAGCTCAAAATCATAAAATTTGAAAAAAAAAAGTATTTTAATATATAGAGGTAAAAAAAATCAAAAATCTAACAGCCTTTTCCTATTAAATTTAAACATTTTTCGTTATAGCAGTTGTCAACAATTAGAAATCTACAATAAAATTCTTTTTACAATAATTAATTTTCTATTGAAATATTTCCACGTGAAAAATGAAAATGAAATAAAAAGTTTCACCAATTGAAGAAAATATTAATATGACGTCATACTGGTAAAAAAACGGAAATTTTCAAACATTTTTCAATAATACAAGGAGTATGAGTATGTGTAAATACAGAAAGCAGCTTAATATTACGTCATTAGAGAATTAAAAAGAAAATTAAACTTGACGTCTAACGTTTTGAAGGTCTGTATAACGAGTCGCCTGATATCTGTTCCCTGTAATAATTTGCGAGAAATCGTGTTTACTAAAACTCATAAATTAATCGTTGTTTTTTTTTAAATGTGCTGTCTTGTTTCAAAATGTCAGCCACCCTATAATTTTAAACTGCTCTCTCTCAGCTATTTTTTAAGATAGAGATTAAAACAAAAAATGGTCCGGAATCCTTGTATCAAAGCCTAACACTTAAACAAAAAATAAATTTGAATTTTTAACTTTTTCGTATATTTACTAGGGGGCTCTGCCCCCTGATCGCTACGCTCACCAACCCCCGTTCGGGTTTTACAGCCTCTTAAAACCTGGTAATGTATCCTGTTTTAAAAAGATGATGATGATGATATCACGAACGGCGACTTTCTTCTGTAATCAGGTTATAATGCTTTTTCATTTAATTCATCTTTTTATTTTTAATATTCATGTGTAAACACAATTTTTATGACGTAGTTTTCTTTATTTCCTGCTTTCAACACGTGATCATTTAATTATTATTTTAAACTTTCATTGTTTAATAGTCTCGTGCAAATACATTTTTTATTTGAGATAAAACATAATCCTTTGCGCTTATTTAGAAATTGGCAACAATATAAAAAAATGACTTTTTCAATAAAAGATTTTTTACTCGATTTTTAAGGATTTTGAGTTTTTCTGTCCGACAGTGATAATTATTTTAATTTCTGAAAGCTTGTTATATTTAGCGTCTGGTGGTATGATTTTCGAATCCGTAGGATGGCTAGAAAAAAAGTAATAGCTCCTCAAAAAAGTCCCTAGTAAAAAAGCGATGAGAATAACCCGGAATATCTACGCAGAATTTGACTGGTCCATTTCGTTTTTGGCTCAGTTCCAGATTACTTTTTTTTAATATAGAAGGATTTTAGTTTTAAATCTTTCAGTGGCCGCCATTTTGAAACAAGATGGTGGACCAAGCTGGCCAACGAACTTGGTTGAGACATTGGTGAGCTTAATACACACAATTAGTTTCATTCAAATTGATATGTAAATACGAGTGTTATCGTATGACATAGATCATATATATATATATATATATATATATATATATATATATATATATATATATATATATATATATAACCATTAATGAAACATTACCGTAACACCAACATAAATTATGAAATTATGAATTAGTATGTAATAATTAATTGACAACGAGAGTGTTCCCCAACACTTTGAATATAAATACCATATTTAAAAGAAGAAGAAATTAAATTAAAAAATGAATAAATGAAATTTGTGGAATTTAGACAGAGTTATCAAGTCCCAAATGCCTAAATACCACACAAATAAAATGTGTGGTTTCATATTAGCCATAACATTGCTAAAGAATATGATTTTGGGACTACCACATCATAAACAAAGAAAAAAACCTGTGAAAAAATCTTAAAGTTCAAAACATACAAACAATATTAAAAAGGAAAGAAACCTTACCCATAATAAAGAGATAAAAACAGTGAAATTTAATCATAAGGTACGAAATACAATTGGATTAAAAAGGATATTGGTGCACATCAGTAACCAAATATAGGAGCATCTCTAAACAGAGGCAATGAATTGCAAAAAATCTTTACATGTTGCCAAAATAAGTTTTAAATGATGAATTGCCATGGAATAATATTGTAAAGCAACACAAACCGTAGTGCTGCCATCTATGAGAAAAATAGTGGGTATGCTATGAATTAATAAAAGCAGTGGAAGAAATTAATAGTTAAAAATTAAACGAAATACATCTAAAGAGTGATAACAATTAGTTAAATAATAAATAAATAAAATAAAATAATAAATAATAAATAAAATATCCAATTACATTAAAGTAAAAATGGATGTATTAATAAAAAATTCGATGTTAAAAAATAAGATGTAAAATGGTAAAATTAATAATTAATGATCAATGCTACATAAAAATATGTACCAAGAAATGACATAGCCACTATTAAATAGCTTTGCCAAAAATGCAACATCACATAAATTAATTAAAATTAAAAATAAATAATAAATTATTCGAATTAAGATGCTAAGGATTTAAAATTAATATTAATTAAATATTGAAATTAATTAGTTACATATAATTTTTCTGCATACAATGTTAAAAATTAAATATACATGATATAAATGGATAGGGTAGAACATTTAATAAAAATTAATACATGTATTATATTAGCATTTAAGAAAGTATACATTATATTAGAAGTTAATATGATATTGTCCACCGTGGGCATTAATGTAAATACAGTTAATCAAAAACATTCTTAATAGTAATGAATATAAATTCCTTTAAATTAATTAATGAATATGTAGATATAACTACATTAATTTGCATTAAAAGTATCAAATCATAGTCCATTATAAAATGTGTATTAGCAAACGTAAGTGTAAATTAAAATGCCCCCCCCTTTTTTAGCACTTTCCAACCTAGTTGAAAAGTGCTTATGACTTCGGTTTGTCTGGCCGTCTGTCCGTGCTCTAACTCCCGTAAATATGCTCGGATTGCTCTGCAATTTTTATATGTTATTGTCGTTATCTATGGCACGTTCCCTATTTCAACTGAAGTGTGTAGCACTTATAGTTTTCTTACAGGGACACTCAAAAGAATTCCGTTACATTGCGGTCTATGGCGAAAAATCATTTGCGGTTTATTTTAAAAATGTTTCACTATCGTAAACGCATTGAAATTTATATAGATCAATAAGATGCATTAGAAGAAGCTTAATATGGAATAGTAGGTGTATAGCACTTAGAGTTACTTTACAGGGACAGTCAAAATAATTCCGTTACATTACGTCTATGGAGAAAAATCGTCTGCGGCTTATTTAAATAATGTTCCACTATTTTAAACGCATTGAAGTTTATATATATTACTAAGGTGCATTACAAGAGGCTTACTACAGAATAGTGTGTGTATAGCAGTCATCGTTCATTTACAGGGACACACGAAAGAATTCTCTACTGTCTGTTAACAATAATTCCTGGAAGTGCGTTTTAAGTTACTGAACGCGATTTTAATCTTAACTAGCTTTTTGTGTATTACGTGGTGTGTATAAATTCTGTAGATCCTATACAGGGCAGCACAAAAGTTCGCGAACACATTTCCGTTTATTGACAGAAACTCCAGAAGGAGAATTTAAACTGTGCTACGCGTTTCCTAACTAAACTAAAATTTAGCATCCTATGTATATATACAAATCTATAGATCATATACAGGGCTACATAAAAGTATTCTGATATTTTTCCGAATATGGTATATATTGAAAATTCCTGAAATTACGTTTTTAAATATCTTATGCGTTTTCCAAATTGTTTACTTAGATGTCATCTTTCAGCTTATTAAACGGTAATGATTTGTAAAATTATTTTAGAAGCGTTGGAAAGTGCTACATAATCTATGCTTGACGCATGATTTTTCGTTCTTGTTTTCAATATAAATTAACTATGCGTTTTTTCCATACAACACCGCCACACACCTCCTCAATCCAACATCTACCCACCCATCCGTCCTATTCTATATATATATTTCTTTTAATGTAACTATTTTCTAATATTATATAATTCTTTATAATTTTTTTGACGCATGTGTTAATTTGGTTGCTAAGATCATTTAAGTATATATAAAAGAATATATGAATTTTTTTGGAAAACAATGTTGTAATGCATCATAGATTAGTTTTTTAATATTCTTGTTAATTAGTTGAGAAGAACATAAACTCTTTATTCTATATATATGATTAAGGAGTATATTACGATATACGGAATTATGAAGACAAGATTTAAAATTAGTAAATGTATTAACTTTAAATTTAAATTCTTAACGTTTATCAAATAGATCAATTATTGTTTTGTTTTCTTTAAGTGTAATTTTAAGACCTAAAAAGTTAATCGTATTGTTAGAAAGGAGGTTTTCCGTTAAATCTAAATTAGTGGGATAATCTACTGGAAATAGAGAAATATTAGTGTGATCAGTGGCAATTAAAATTATGTCATCAATATAACGATATAAATGTATATTACTGTTAATAAAAGTACCTTCATAGTGATACAAGTATAAGTCAGAAAGTATACTAGATGTATATCCCCCTTGTGGTACACCGACTTTCTGTAAATATAACGTGTTATCTTGCATTATAAAATTATTATATATAATGAAATTTGTTAGAATTTAAAATAAGCAGTATCTATATGAATTGGTAAATTTAGTGTATGATGATACTTATTAAATAAAGCATTTATAATATTATGTAAATCTAATAAATCTATATTATTAAAAAGATCTTTGAAATCATATGTCATTATATTGTTAACACATTTAAGACTTTTCAAAATATTGATGAGTTGATAGCTATTTTTTATACAATGTGTATTATCAGTGGATGTTGTCAGTGGATGTTGTCAGTGTATAAATTTGATTGAGAATATTTAATAGATGTTTATTGGCTATATTATTATATGTATTGCACCCAATAGTTACAGTTCTAAATTTCATTTTTTTTTTTTTTTTTTTTTTTTTTTTATTTGGGTATAAGAACTAAATAAGGATAATTAAAGTTAGTAGAAGAAATATTTAATAGTTTATAATAACTGTGAATTTTACGATTGTTTACAATTACATTTTCATTAGTTTTTTGAAAAGATTTGTTAGTAGAAATTCAGGATGTAAGTAGTCGGTGATAATAAGATTTACATATGATTGCATAATTATTAGGAGATTTGTCAATGTATGTGATTACATAGTTTTTTTGTAATTTAGTAATTTGCTGGAACAAATGATTTGTGTTAATATTAACCTTATGCGATAAATTATGTTTTAAAGACGTAGTTAATTTTTCAATAACTAGTATTTTCCATTGATTAAAATATTCAATAGGTTTACTATATGAGATTGAAATTTTATAAATAAAAATATCTATATCGTATGTAAACTGTTTAAAATAAAATTTACATTAAATTTAGAAGGAAGTCTATATTTAGTACCATAACCCATTAGTTTTTGCAGTTTAAAATCATTCACAATATTAAGATTACCAGTGATTATATGTCCATGATCATTATTAATGTATTTTTTTAGAGTGGGGTCATTGCATTTACACGGAAAAGTACTTGCATCAGATGTATTTTTTGAAAATGCATTATAGTTAAAAATCTTTCTTCCTATTGTATTAGGATATTTTATATATATATAAATAAACATTTGAACGGAGGGTGGTTTTGGAATCTGGGGGGTCATGATCGGTGAAAATATACCAAGATTTTCCGGAATTACTTTCCTCCGAACGGCTGCAATAGGTAGCTTTATATTTTTTTGTATTGAAAGCTATCTAATAAGCAGTTTATAATTAAATCGATATAAGAATCCAAATAATTAAAATACGATCAAATTACTACTTATATACACTACACAAACGTGTAAAATAAATTTATAAGCTTGAACATAATTTTATTCTCAATATTTTTCTTTTATTTGTTTTATTTAAGGAGTTCTGTTACATAATCATGATAAATGGCAATTTTTGTTATTCGGAAACCTTCCACTATTTCCGAATAATAATAATTAGTCAGAATATCTAAATATTAGGCGTATTTAATTGTCATTAAATAAGACGAATATTACTAGTGAAAAATATTTTTACATTTTTTAATAGAAAAATGACAACACTGGTGTAGTGTTAGATTTTTAGGTAGCTTTCATTACAAAAAGCTTCCTATTGCAGCCGGTTCGAAGGAAAGCAATTCCAGAAAATTTCGGTATATTTTCACCGATCATGACCCCCAGACCCTCAAACCTCCCTCCGTTCAAATGTTGAAGGTCTCGACCGAGTTCATTGGCCAGCTTCATGCGTCATCTTGTTTCAAAATGGCGGCCAGATAAAAAATAAAAAATTTTAAAATTTCAAAAGTATGTACAAAAAATTTATAAATTGAAAAAATTGTTTTTGATAAGTGTTATAACGTGATACAAGGATACTGGAACATTTTTTTTTTTTTTTTTTTTTTTTTTGCTGTACCTTAAAAAATGGCTGAGATATGGCAGTTTGAAATTCTAGGTTGCTGAGGTTTTGAAACAATCTGATATTTGTTAAGCTGTAACTCTCTTATTTATGAACCGATATGAATGTGACTGATCATGTGTACAGCACATACCAAGGTCTCGACCGAGTTCGTTGGCCAGCTTCATGCGCTATCTTGTTTCAAAATGGCGGAGAGTTTAATTTTTTTTAATTCAAAAAGATGTATGAAACAATAATAAATTGGAAAAGTTGTTTCCGTTAAGTGTTAGATTGTGATACAAGGATTCCAGATTTTTTTTTTTTTGGCTTTATCTTTAAAAAATGGCAGAGATACGTCAGTTTGAAATTCTAGGTTGGCTGACATTTTGAAACAATCTGATTTTTGTTATTCTGTAACTCTCATGCTGAAATGCTGATTCAAATTCAGTATTAACGAAAACCGGGATTGAACCTTCTATAATCGGATTTCAAGCAATTTAGCTTCGGGTGTTTGAGTAAAATTAGTTGAACTTTTAAAAACATAGACTATGAAAGATATCTTTTCCTCTCGGTACAGGCCGGAAGGACTTTTTTGAAGTGCAATGCTTCTCGTGGAATTATTTTATAGTCTAAATTTCTATATGGCTTGTTTATATATTCGTAATTTATAAATTACAAGTTTAAAACTATAAAAAATGTCATTTATTCGTACACCTAATTGTTATTCGATGTTTCTGTCATTTATATATTAGAAATATTTTGAAAATAAAAGAATTATAAGTCAACAGGTTAGACATACTTGTTTATTTTGCTATGAGAAAAAAGAAAAAAAAATCAATTCAAACAGCAACATAAATTTCAAACTATTCAAAAAGAATAAATGAAAAAAGTAAAGGAGTAAACAAATGAAGATAAAATCAATGAAACATAGAGTCAAGATATTAATTTAAAAATATACTTATATAGAAACTACATGGCAATTGCTACCAAAAGAGAATTTCATTTTAAGATCAAAAAGTTTCTAAAAGATAAAATGGCATAGTTCAGAATTATGTATTTTATTATTTCCTTTCTGTAATATCCGTATATTTTTTATGAATTTCTACAAAGATAAGAGCCTTACGGTAGGGGATGGAAATCGAGGAAAAGAATAACAGATAACAGCCTGATGTCTTGTAATTAAGAGAGGTAGCCACATTCATGCTTTTCGCGTTTCTTCCTCACAAACAATCTTTGATACACGGGCTCTGAAATGATGTAAAACGAAGAACCATTTTTGCTCATTAGACATCTGTATCACATCCCTCCTCTGATTTTTTATTATTCAATGTCATGGTCAGTTCCTCTTTGTACAGAAATTCGACTTCCTGTACTGATTTCGCAAAACATAGATCAGTAAAAATAATTATTCTGCATATAAAATTTTCAGCTGAAATATAACTAAACAATGCAGCTTTTTGTAGTGTTAGCGAAAACCATAATAAATTTCGTGTGGACTTAAAATAAATATATTATGTATAAAATATAACTGTACAAACATTTCATTTGTTTATTTATTTCGTAATCAATGATATCCCTCAAATGACATGTTCAACAACGCGAAAGTTTTCTGACTCAATTTTAAACGGAAAGGCATAAAAATGGCAGGCCAGACTAATTGAAGCAATATGAAACCAAAATGAGACTTTTTTTTTTTTTTTTTTTTTTTTTTTAATTAATTATCGAGTTATAAGCGATTTGTGTCACGTGACGACACGTTTTCCCCCTTTCTTGTACTGTGGCGTCAAAAGTTTGGTTCAAAGCGCCGACTTTGACTGTATTTTCTGAAAGGTCTTCTGTTTTTACCAAAAAATTTGTGGTCTTTCGATTACAAAATTTCTGATTTAAGAACACTTGCAAATTTCTTGCGTTTTCGAAATATATATATATATATATATATATATTATAAAGTAACCAGTTTGGAAATTACTATTAAAACATCTCCTCCAGGAAATCAAAATTTTTAACTTTTTTTTTTCGTTTTAGCTGTCAAAATATTTCTGAAATATCGGCTTAATTTAATATTTTATGCGTTGAAAGTGGACGATCTGTGGGTAACATTTTAACACTTCAAGATAAATTCTGAAAAACTTTAGCAACTATGAATTTCAATCACCACAAAAGTTTAAAATTGGACTGTATTCACGATCTTCAGTGAAATCTTGCGGTCTGGTATATTTATAGCTATTTTTATTAGTATTTATGTATTAATATTTCAAATATTTTTAATGTGTTACATAAATAGCTGTCGTTAAGGATTATTTTTTTAAGTTAAGCGCATAATTTGTTGAGTAATATATCCTTTTTGGAAAACGGGAATTTAGTTCAACAACTGTAAGCAAATTATAAAAAAAAAATTATGTTTGCAAAATGTAATGATTTATGTTCAACGTGTTATTTTATTTTGTTTTAACTTTTTATTTTCAAATAACCCATAAATTACTTTTTATGTATTATGTCAATTGATTTAACTGTGTAATAATAATAAAACAATGCGCGTAACTGATTTAAAACATTAATAAGTACTATATTTTTTAGCATAAGCAAAAACAACTATACTCTATCATATCATTAAAAATTAAGAAAATCATTAAGAAAATAATAATTTAAAAAAAACAGTAACTAAAATGCATGATGTTAATATATTTTATCATAATCAGAAATATAAAAATACAAAACAAGCAATAAACAAAAAAAAAAAAAAAACATATTTTTCTAATTGCTTCTATTATTTGGAAACTATAGCTAAAATTAAAACAAGATCGATTCACTATGTAAACATAGTCACACCAAGAGCTGTTAACCCTTTCACCAGTAAGTAATTGTGTTGCTGTAATGTTGAATTCACACCAGAAATTTCGAAAACATTCATTTGAAAATAAGATAAAATGACGTAAAAGTAAAATTTTATTAAAAAATTCTGGAATTTTTTTTTATTAATACTAAGTGGTGTAAATAGTATACCTCCGATATATCGATATACTTAATTTACAATAGCATTTGTTCACTTTAATTATTTTCGTAAGTGAGCGAAAGGATCAGAGATTAATGGAAACTTAATGAAAAAAAAAATGCACGACTGGATTTTTTCTCCCAAATTTCTTAATATAACTTAGTAATTTTTCATTCGGTTTTCTCATCTCGTGTCTTTGTCTCGATTTTTGCGGAAAAACGATCATATATGTTTGTTTTTTCACATTTTGGCATTGGAAAAATGCTTAAATAACAGTGAATTTTGAATATTACATGCGAGTAAACTACAGCATGTACACCCCCTTCCCCCCCCCTGGAAAAAAAAAAAGAAAACATAATTGGTGACAAGTTGTTTCGTGGAGTCAATAATATTTTGTAAAAAAGTGCAACTTGTTTATGTTTGGATACTTCACTCAATTGAAAAATAGAAATAGGTATATTGGTGCTGAATCGCAGTGACAAAGATTAACACTTTTATAGGTCCAATGATATTTAGATATTTAGTCAACAGAATGGTCATCCCAGAACATAAAACAAGACCCTTTTTGCCGCCAGGCGAAGTGGGGGAAATTGATACCCCGTAGGGAAATAAGTGATTAGCGAACAAGAGATAAGCTACCAGCTGCAGCTTCTCAGAAAGATGTTCTGAAGTCCAAACTGTTTATTTTCTGACACTTTCTCAAAAAATATAATTTTAAGTGCACGAAATTTACAGATATTCTTATTCAGATACTAAAAAAAATAGTTTTCTCATTTTCCTATGAAGACAAAAGATCATTTGGAAAACCATGTCAAAGTTGCTGTTATGTTTTGATTTTACTCGTGTACAGAACAATCAGGTAAAAATTGTCATCGGGTCGCGATTCTTAATAAAAAAAAAAAAAAAAAAAAAAAGATATTGGATTCCAAAGTGATTGAATAGTTATGTCAGCAATTTTAAAGTTCCTATGCCAGAATGTATTAGAAATATTCCAGCTGTTTATCTGGGCTTTATTCTTTATTTTTTATTTATAATTTTTAACAGCTTTAAATAATGTAATGAAACAATAAAATTAGAAATTTGCTTTTTCAATTAAAGTGAAATAGGGGAAATTAGAGTCTCAAATTCTTATTTATTTATTTCCTGTTATAAACATTACATAGCTCATAAGAAAAAGTAATAGTTCAAACATTCTTTTTCATATACTAACGGCGCAGTATTTTCATCCACTGTAATTCAAGAATTACTAAGCTTTTAGTGCATATGTGTTTGTCAAATTTTTAAGGACATTTGTTACATATGTTTTAGCGAGCATTCATAATGTTTGTTTGAAATACGTAAATTTTCACTAACTGTAAGACTCAAATTGCCTGCTCAACAAACGCGAAACTTTCCGAGGTATTTTCTCACTCATTTTTACAGAAAAAGGCAAAAAAGTGGCAGTCTTGACTATAAACGATTTGAAATCAAATGATGCTCTCAATTTTTTGATAAATAAAGTACTTATCAAATTAAAAACGATTTTTGTCAGTGGCAACATATTTTTAACCTTTCGCGTTCTGTCGCGTCCTGAAATTTGGTTCAAAACATCAACTTTGATAGTATTTTCTGAAACATCTTTTGCCTTTACCCAAAAATGGAAATCTCTTTTCCATTACAAAGTTTCTTAGTAAAAACACATGCCAATTTCATGCTTTTCCGAACAAAAATGAATTCTGAAATATGTCAGAAAGTAATTGCTTTGGATTTGAGAACAGCCATAAACAAATTATATGCCTGTCAAAAAATTGATTATTGACACACTTATATAAAAGAGCTTGCATACTAAAAAAATATTAATAAATTTATAATAACTACTAATCCTAAAAATTACAATGAAATATGTAAATATTAAACCCTGGAAAAAATGTAAAGAGAAGCAAATCCTATCACTATCTTTCAATTTCGAAAACTAACCAATGTAACTATTTTTCTTTATTTATCAATTTACTCCGAAATTGAAATTTTGAGAGAGAGATTTTAAATAATAATACTTAAGGTAACTAGAATTTTCCACAATTCAAATTTTAAATGTAAATAGTGATAACTCAGTTTTTAATAACACTATTGTTTAATGTATTTTGATTACGAAACTAAAGGACAGCATTAAATCTGACATCAGCCAGAAATAAAAATATGCAATATCTAGTTTTGCACAAGAACAAATCATATAAAAAAAATTATTAGTGGATTGGCAGAACAAAATAAAAAATAATATAGAAGTAGTTTCTTCAAGAAGCTTTAAAACTGCACCATTAAGTTATTATTTGATTCAAGCAAACATATAACTTGATTTTTAAAAAGTACGATATTGAAGTATAATTTACACTATTAAATGGTTGTTTACACTATAATACAAAATTCATCTTGTCATGCTGTTTCAGTAATAATTTGAGCTACTCAATCAAATATTCAGTACTTTCGTTTTCTATGAATATAGGCATTCCAAAAAATTTACTTTCTTTCAGAAAGTCCTTCCTAAGAAATATCAATATCTTTGTGCCCTATGACCAAGTAGTTATATGCTAATACATCCTCTTTCAATATAGTTAATTTAAAATAATTTGTCAGCTATGCAGACGTACGCAAATAAGAAAAAAATCTTTATGAGCGTAATAATGTATGTATTCGAACTGTATTCAAATTTAATATTGAACTATAACGATCATTTCAAATTCAGAAAAATACGACTACATTTTTCACCAGTATAAAGAGTTGTTCACAATTTAACAAAAACAGGACGCTGTGACACTGGTAATATTGAAATACGTAATCGGCTTTGTCAAATATTTATTTATTAAAACACCGAATAAAATTTCGCTTTCGACAGTTTTTCATCTTAGCAGTCAGGTATATACTATTATTTATATTCTTTTTGGCGAGACAATGAAATTTTCCGTTGAAAAATGTTTTCGCTATTCGTTTTCCCTGGTTTTAGTCTTTAATCTATCTTAATTAATTTAACTGTAAAATACATAACCTCTTTAAAATGTACGTGAATAAACATAATAGAATTAATGTGTTCACAGTATTTCTACGTGTTCATAGAAATTACGTATGCTATTATTTTAATTGAACCTAATTAAAACAAATTCATACCACTTTTAAGGCGGTTCTATTGAAAAAAAAGCTCAATAATGAAAAACTGTAGCACATGTGCTACAGTTTTCAAATCACTTGAATGCATTCAAGTGATTTGGAATGTAATATTCTTTTAAATTTTCGATAAAGGAATTACCTCTGGAGTTTATAACTGATTGTTGTCTCACAACGACCTTTTTCTGGGTGTTGCGTTCAGAAATTCTATACAAAACGTCATTTTTGACTGGATTTTCTGAAAGACCTGTTTTTTACGAAGAATGGAAAAACTATTCGATTTCATGGTTTCTGCATAAGTGAACCTGTCAATCTCATGCGTTCACAAGCAAAAATGAATATTCCTATTTCTTTCCCTTTAACCCAATTTACTTCAATTCTAAGAAATTTATAAGATTAATACTTTTACGTCGTACAAATGGCGACCATACACATGTACCCAAGGTGGTCACCTTAGAAAACAAATGAGGAAATCAGTGTAGTAAGGCTGATTTTCAAAATTTTTACATAAATATCGGAAATTTTTTTATTAACATTTATTGTTAACACCAGAAATCACCCAAAAGAAGTCAGTAACTCCCAGAAGAAAATTCATGCACTACCGTGCACAAAAAGTGCTTCAATGTATTTTCATGTCATAGAGATAAGAAGATTAAGAAGAAAAACTCGAAAGATATCAAAAGAATGAAAGGATCATCAGAAAAAAATAGCTTGCAGAGTTTTTTTTTTTTTTTTTTTTTTTTTTTTTCACATTTTAAATTGATTTCAATACATAGGCCACATCTTTGGAACACTATGCGCCAAAGGTGGACTAAAAGCTATAATTTTGAGATTGTATTATAAAAGTAATTACATTTTATTTTATAAAGAAAAGTATACTTGATATGTGTTAAGAGATAAGTGAAAAATTTTATAAACAAAACTTCAGCCACACACACCCAACCATAAAATAATAAACAATTCTCAAAGCTTAACTATGGACACCTTTGGGTCACCTACCTTACTATAATTTACCGAAAATCAAAGAAAATTTTTAAAAATTACTTTGGTGAAAGAATTTCTGAAGAATATCTAATGTAGTCAATTGATTTTATTTCGGTTTTAACAATCAATTTTCATAGTATCATAACTTATTTTGTCTTACTTTTTTTCAACTTAAAATTTTACAGTGTGATAAAGTAACAGCACATGTTTATACAGTTTAACGCTTTCTAAGTTTTAATTTTTAATTATTATTGGATTTTTATTTTTTACCAAATTATTTTGCAAGTCTTAAATATAAGTATTGTGAAATTGAAATCTGTGTTTGTTTGTTTTTTACACTTAATCATTAAAAGTGTTTGTCCGAAGTATTTAATGAAATAATACGAGTATATTGGAACTGACTTTGTGCACTGTTAATACGTCAATATTCCATTTATTAGCACAATAGGTTTAAATCGATAGAAATTTTTTCCAGATTCATGTGTATTCCTTGACTTTTCTCCCTCAAAGGAATGTTTTGGGGCAAAAGCGTCTGTTTATAAAATGAAATAAATGTTTGAAATAAAAATCTAAATAAGTTTCTCAACGTTTTAGGTGCATTTTTCCTATTTTCTTGATAAATTCTCTGAATATTAAGACATGTTCAGTTACTTGGACACCAGACTCAATAAAAGCTAAAACATTTTTACAAAACGAACTTTGTTGCAATCCATAATGATTCATTGATGCAATGATATTCAGTCTTCATAAATCCATTCTAGGTTAGTATAAAATGTGTTCTTAAATTATTTAAAAAAAATTTTGTTATTATTTTCCTAACAAATCTTCAATAATGGTGTGAGAAATACATTCTATATTATTTTAAAATGATAAGAGTAAAAAAAAAAAAAAAAAAAAAAAAAAAAAAAAACTAGGCACAATTATGTAATAATTTCTAAATTGATATATTTGTGATGTTTGTTTTCACGCTGAGTTATCAGTGTAAAATATAGTATTGCCAAATTAAGTATTCCACATAAATAATTCATTCATTTTTAATCAGATTATTTTACTCGAAAACATTAAAAGTTGTCAAATTATAGGTACAATGTAAAAACGGTCTGAAATCTTAAAAGCATCTAAGCTTTAGTTGAATTTTTATCAGCTATTGCTAGTGTAAAGGTGTTTTCAAGAAACAAGATTAATATTCAAGCTTAATAATAAATCCTAATTTCATTCACTTTTAATAATAATATATATCAATAAATAAACATGTATTACATTAATGTAATACTTTAAAAATTGTCAATTTAGTCTCAAATAGAATTTGTTCCAATTCCAATGCTCGTGTTTAAAAGAGAACGTTTGAGAAGCTTCCTATGAAAAGCAAATATTGCAACGGAACAGAGAAAAAGAACAGGTGCATTTCTACGTAAGTTAAAAGAATCATTTTTAGTTGTTAAAGCAAGGAGAACATGTGGTAATTATTATCACCACCCTATGGCTGTGAAGGGACCATCACTGGCACAAAATTTGTGTCAAAGCAAAGCGTTCTTAATCTGTTTACTGTTTCCAACAACCATGTGTTTTAAATAGTTAGTTGACGCACCCCTTCACACTCCTGATTGATATACCCGTAAAAGCGTCGCATTCTTTTGGTAGTAGTTATTAAAAAGGGCCTGTTTTTAAACACATTTTAGGTAAATAGTAGGGACATGAAACCAGGTCGACCACTCTTATGCAAGAATCCTGCTAAAGTCATTATCCCCCCCTTACCCTTACCTAACTTCTTCGTTTATTATTCACATTGATAAACATTTCCTGATTAATTCCGAGGATTACCTCTTTTAGACAGGAGAAATCTACAAACATTGTGTCTTTTTTTTTTTTTTTTTTTTTTTTTTTTTTTGACTCGCTAGGTTTTAATTTTCGTAAAAATTGACGAATCGTCACGAAATTTTAATATGGTATTAAGGCAGTTCTAAAAAAAATATTTCTCCTAGCTCAACAATGCAAATCTTTTTGGCATATTCATGGAGTCATTAACAGAAAAGTATGGCATTTATAGGCATGATTATTAAAGAGATTTGTAATCGAAAAGTTTTCTTTTTTTATTTTTAGATATATAAATTTTATCCTGAGTTATATAAACGATTCTTCTGTCTTGAAGGCAGTTTTCTCCTTTTCAGGCGCTGCCGCAACCGGAAATACGGTACAAAACGCCAACTTTGACAGCATTTTCTGAAAGATCTGAAAGGTTTTCTACCTTGAAAGAAAAACGCAAAAATGTTCGATTACATAGTTTTTATACGAGTACCTGTCAATTTCATGCGTTTCAGAACAAAAATGAATAATAATAATTAAAAAAAAATCAGAAATCAGTCAGTCCCCTCTCTGGTTTTAACCTTTCAGCTTTTTAAGTCATTTTTGTTCGGAAACGCATGTGTCCTTATTCAGAAACTATGTAATTGAAAGACGCTTTCCATTTTTTGGTAAATGCAGAAGATCTTTCAGAAAATACTGTCAAAGTCGGCGTTTTGAACCGAATTTCTGAGGCAGGAGCGAGAATGGGAAAAATCGCGTTGTCACGTGATACGAATTGCTTATAACTCGATAGGTAATTTATTAATTTAAAAAAATGGAAAACTCAGTTCGATTCCAAATCACTTCCATAGTTAGGCCTGCCAGTTTTATGCCAATATGTTAAAACCACAATTGCGTTAAGAACCACGTAAAATAAATTAAATGTTGAGTTATAATCGAACTCTGGATGATAATATTCTTTCCCTGACAACTGTGTCTCGAAAATGTGTTTCAAACGCCATTTTCGAGAATATTTTCTGAAAAATTCTTTGTTTTTACTTAAATAATAATAATAATTATAAAGTAAACATTCTTTGATTTTTTTGTATTTGAATAAGAATATCTGAACTTTTCGTACATTTGCGAATATAGGTAGCTTCTGAATTTGTCAAAGAATTACGATTTCGATTTTAATAGAAAACTCCTATTTTCAGACTCAATCACAAAATTTTTTCATTTGCTCATGACTGAATATTTTAGAAATAGAATATAACCCCTAGAGTTCATTCTTTACATTATAGTACCACAAATATCACTAAATATAAACAGATAAAAAGCCGTAAGTAAGTATCCTAATAATTATAAAGAAATAACTAATTATTCAGAGTAGCATATTTTGAAAAAGATTTTAAAAGAACAATAACTCATTCCCCTCTTTCAATAGAAAAGATAAATTCCTTACTTTCAGATAACGAATAGAGTAGTAATTTATCAACTATCTAAAAACATACCTATATCGTATTTAAAAAAAATAATACTAATGGGATATAGGGAGGATATAAAAGCATTTTTTCTTTTACATTTCTTTCAGTATAATACCAAAATCTGATGTTCGTGTGTAAAATCCGAAAATTTTACCTCATAACTTTTCTGTGATCACTTTACCTCTGCCCCTTCCGTACCCTGAAAAGTCTAAAAAATGAAAATTTTCACAATGTACTAAATCACTTCATCTCTCCTTAAAAAATACCCACAGTTACTCTTAATAATCTGGTTTATTATTACTATTATTATTTTAGTATGTTTTTCAAATCACTGTTAATAGATGCATTTTTTAAGGCCTTATTTTTCCCTGGTACCTTTCCCCACTCTTCCGTTTTATACGATTCATTTATTTTTTTCTCTTTGCGTTTGGAAGGAGGGGGGGGGGGGGGGACTGAGAAATTATTGTTACTAATTGCAAAGGTGGATTCTGCCAACAACGGGAAAAATTTATTTTAGAAGTGGTGGAGCAATTGATAATAGCACGAAATTTGAAATCGCCTTTTATTTGACTTAGTACTGTAGCATAGGCATATTATTGGCCCAAGCTTTATAAATTTATTGCTGCCAAATTAGCAATTTTGCAATCAGGATAAAAGTTGAAAATTTTTAAGACGAAGAAAAATTGATTGGCGTAATGTTATATTGGCTTACTATTATCAATAAATAATACAATTAATAGAATATCAATAAATAAGAGAAATTTTTAATCTGTTAGATATAAATAGGGAATGTAAATTGCAAAATTGTTAAAAATGAAGATTGCCCTGCCAATATTTTTCAAAAAGTTAACCATTTAATTTTTTTTTTTTTTATTCCATTAGATAAAATTTATCAGCTAGATTTTTTTCCACCTTTTGCTACAAGATCATTACAGATAAGTTATTTAAAACCCCCGCATGATATCACTGGCTGTCCCTTAACCTGTTGTAATAACATTTTTATTTGTCCTTCTAAAATAAACAAAAAAAAAATAAATAAATAAACTGTACCTTAAACGGCACCTTGTACAAAAACATGCTTCGAGGCCCCGTAAAAAAATGATAAACGATACAAGGGTTATTTTTTATATATACAATACCAGATACCGTAATAATATATTGAAATTTAAGGGCGGTTATATGCATTTTATGGAAGCAATACGTAATACTGTATTCAAAATTTTATGTGTTCTTGTAAAGTCACAATGACTATATGCAATAAATGTAAAAATATGTAAAAGTAATACATCAACATAACCCCGTTTTTTGGTAATTAGAGCTATTTTAAGGAAGAAGTACATGACGGTACGGTGTTTATTTAATTTTTGTATGTATCCTGTAAAAGAAAAAAATAGAATTTGTATAGAATGTATATTTGAGCTATATACAATAGCTCAAATAAGCAAATAGACAGATAAAAAAAAAAAAAAAAAAAAAAAAAATCTTGTTGTTCATTATTTTAATAAAATTTACAATTGGACCACCTTTCGAACAACAACAAATAAAAAACTATTAAAATCGGAGAATCTGTTAAAAAATTAGCACGAACATACATCAAACTTGCTAATTTGAGATACTTTCATAAACTTATTATTTGTGAACTTTTTAGCTATTCTTAGTTAGATTTTTTTTTTTTAAATCAAATAGCGTTTTCTAGCGGATTGCTATGTAATTGAGGTTTACCATAGCATGTTTGATATTAAAAATTTAGTGTTCAGCATTTATAGTTCGTTTACAGAGGAACTCAAAATTATGTTACATTATGACCTACAGTGAAAAATCATTTGCAATGTATTTTAATGATGTTACACTATTTAAAACACATTAGAATTGATATAAATCACTGTGGTGCACTGTAGATGCTTAGTATAAAACATGGTGTGCAAAGCTTTTCAGGGACACACAAAAGAATTCGGTTACACTAGTGCCTGAGAGCAATAATTGCCGGAAGTGAATTTCGAATGGTATGCGTTTTTAAAGTTAACTCATTTTTTTCACATTTCCTGGTTAGTATAAATACTATAGATAATATACAGTTCTGAACAAATTAATTCCAGTACATTTCCGCTTATTAACGAAAATTGCTGAAACGGAATTTTTAACTGTGCTATACTCTTACTCACTGAGCTAAATTTTTCATACTATGTAGTATGGTGCGCAGTAAAAAGATTAATGGTAAGAAAGGCATTTGGAAAAAAGTCAATGGCAAAACAGGCAATGATAAAAACATCAACGAGTAAAAAAAGCAACTGTAAAAAGATCATTAAAAATAATATTGAGATATACTAGTTACTGAGATACATGTATATTCAGTTATTGCCGATTTTATTTTTCAAGTAAAGCATGTATCTGTAACCCTAACATTGAAACCATTATATACATTATACATACCGATATACTAAAGTATACAATCACAAAAAGTGTTGTGTATTGAAAAAGTATTCGCTGACTGGAAACGTACTGTATTTGTTAGCGGGGGAGAGGGGGGGGGGAGTGGTTTTAAAAAGGAAATACAATCGATAAATTCTTTCAACTCACTATATGGGGCAGTAGCCTAAATAATATATATATATATATATATATATATTTATATATATATTTGGAGACTTTGAACAAGCGTAACTTTTTATTTGGGAGGCGGGGGCTGGAGAGCGAGACATGAAATTAAAATTATAAAAACTTTACATACAAAGATATTAAAAAGGTTGGTATAAAGACAAACAAATGAAATATTTTTAAATCTAAAGATTTCTCATTATCACATTTCTCTTTTACAAGGTAGGGGGGAGGGGGATTAAAGTGGGGTAACAGAAAATATGAGTCAAATTTTTCAGATTTTGCTCAAGAAAACACAATTTTACGCATAATACAGCAGAAATAAAGTTTTCCAAAGATGCTTTGATATAAAATTTAAGATAAAAATTTATTAGTTATGGCATGGTTCTAAAAAAATAAAAAAATGAAATAATTATATATATATATATATATATATATATATATATATATATATATATATATATATATGAAAAATTTCCTGGACCCAATGCTAGAAATATCTCACAATTACACTTGATAAACTAAAACCTGTCTAAAACGGAAATTTTTTCGGTACCTAGTGTTCACGTTTTGACCGGTTTTACTGTGATACTGTAGTACCATATAGTGTTACTGATCAATTAATACCGTAATATTAAAGTAATATTATAATACCACCATCTCTAAACGTAATATATGTATAAGAAATGGTATTACTTGATACGACAGAAACCTCTATAAGCAGAATTTTTAAATGATTCATTGTTCGTTGAGAATCCATCTTAGCAGATTTGTTTTTAATGTCCTAAAAAAAAATTGGCCATAGGTATACAGTAAAACCTTTGGCAAAGTTAAAATAATTACTGCCAATTTTTGATTTCACCGATAAATGTTTTTTTTTTCAATGCTTTAAAATCAGTAGAAAATTAAGTAATAAACCTACAAATTATTTCTTAGGCAGCTAAATTAAAATATCCTATGTGTGTAAATATGAAAAAAAATTCGAATTTATGTTTTTTTTTTTGCTTTCTTTTAACAGCAATATGCATATTCTGAATATTTTATTAAAGTTTATTTTAATTCTTTTAGTGCTCACAAAAATAAGTTTCAAGAATGATCATTCTAAATAATTCCATTTATTTTGCATGAATATTTCAATATACTTCATATATATATATATATTTTTTTTTTGAACCCATGAATATATATTTAATTAGTGTATTTTTCAGGTAATTATAAAATATATCAACTATCTCAGGTTTAAATTACAGGCAAACAAAGAAAGCAAATTGGTAACTAATTTGTCTAAAGACATATTAATATTATAGATTTAAAAAATAAAAATAGCATTAATTGATATAGAGATACGATGAAAAATATTATCTAAAAGCGAGCACCATGATATTCTGTATCAAATATTCAATTAAGATTAATTTTATAGTGAAATTTAGCGGTGTATGTGTGTTTTATAAAACGTAAGTCCATAAATTTAATAGGAAATTGACACTTCCACTTTAGTTTTATCTTAAAACATTACAAATAAGTAAATTTATAAGTTTACGTAGTGGAAACTTACTAAAAATGCATTTAAAAAATAATTAAAACTTGCTTATTATTAGAAAGTTGTAAATTCATTTCAAATATAATAGCTGAAAATTATATATGCTAACGTTATTTGAGACTTTAGACAGCAAACCCAAGTCTGTGCTCGAAAATACTTCTATTTACAATAGATATTATTATTATGGGTTTCAATTGTACATCAACATGTAGCCGAAGAACTTAAATTATTTGCATGTAGGCAAAGAAGCGTTTTCAAAAGCGATTAGTAAACTATTTTTAACGCCATTTAACGCCTCCTATAGATAACGGGATAACATTCGCATGGAGCTACAAAGAAGGGGAAGAACTAATTCCTCTGTGCTTTTGAAGGACAAATTCCAAACTCACCTAAGGCATTTTACATGTTTAGAGCAGCTTGTTGAGCTCCGATATCTTGGCATTTCAAACACGGGGATAAGGACGATTCTATTGTGGGTAATCGGTAAAGGGCGGTAGCGCACTAGGTAGACTGGCATCCATAATTGAAGCGTTTTTAGTACACCTTGAAGGCTTTTTTACCGTATTATTTTACAAACTACTGAAACACTAAGGCTTAAAACTGAGGATTACATTTGTGTAATTATCTAAGAAAAAATTAATACTTTGAAATATATTCATACTTAGAAGTAAGTCAACGGTTAGAGTGCTGATTTTAAACTGTAACTGTAACTACAAAAAAAATGACCAGCCGGGAAGGCGAAATGCAAGTGTTTGCATTTTAAGGAGACTTTCAATCACAGTAACATGATTCCTTAAACCCAAAAAATTTCGGATCAATTTATTGTACGGATAATTTTTTTTACTCCTCAAGACTGTTTATTTAAACGTTTCTTAAACTTTTCGTGTTATTGTACGTTGATAAGTTTCTTCCATCTATAACGACAGAAATTGAAGGATGTGAACGAAATATTAAAAATAAATAAATGATTAAGTATAATATTACAGAAAACAGATTTTTTAAGATATGATTTGAAATGAGTAAATGAATTTACTTTAAAATTAAAATCATTCCATTTAACACAAATATCAATAATTAATTTATTATCAGATAAAATAAGCATTAAATCAAGAAAATTAATGGAATTTGTCAGTGCGTTTTTTGTTATTTCAAGAGAAGATAGATAATATAAACTAAGGTCTCCGCAATCGGTAGATTTTCGAAATCTACTCCATGTGGAAAATAAAAGAAGGGGATAGTTTTCTTTTTCAAAATCTGTTTTTCGAATAACTCAGGACATGTGCTCCTAAAGTGAAAATTTAACATACTTTTCAAATTTACTCTTACATAGAAATCCAAAGATATATTACTCGAGAACTGCTCGAAATGTTTTCAATGATTAACTCCTATAGCATAAAATCGAATTTATATCACCCCCCCCCCCCACACACACACACACTCCTGCAAAAATCGTCTGCGTTAAATTCTTCGTACACAGTATTTTTTCTAGTGTTCTATTTGCAAAAAATTATTTCAGACTTTTCAAAACAAAAAATTGGCTTATAAGGAAGACAGCTTTTTATTTTCTTCAAAATTTGTTTTTAAAATTGTTGCGACATTTACGCCTTAAGGAAAATATTTTCATAATTTTAAAAGCGCTCTGAAATTCAAATTACCATATATTACTCGAATGCCACAGAAAATCCTTTCAGTGCTTTACACATATAGCCAGAAGTCGAATTTTCAATGTTCTCCACCGCAACAATTGTCTGTATAAAAGAAATCCTTAGTGCGCAGTATTTTTTCTATTTGTGAAAAACTTTTCAGATATTTGACTACATTATTGTGGAAAATAGAGGGATGTGGGACAGCTTTTTAATTGAAAATTTGTTCTTCGAATTTTTGAGACATGTGAATCTTGAGAAAAAAAACTTTAATACATTTTTGAAATCTACTATTAAATACGAATCTAACGATATATTACTCGAGTGCACTTAAAATATTTTCAGCGTAAAAACGAATTTTTGATTTTTTCTCCCACAAAAATTGCTTGCACAACTCCTTAACAGTATTTTTCTTGAACTGCGTTTAAAGTGTTCTGTTTATGAGCATTATTTCAGATATTTCAAGTTATAAATTAGAAAAATAGAAAAAAGAAAAAGAAAAAAAGGGACATTTGTGATTTAAGAAAAAAGTTTAGCACAATTTTGAAATCTATTTTGCGATACGAATCTAACAATATATTCTGAAAATCTCTTGGTGTTGTTTATTGCGTCCGATTATCTACGCGAGTGATATAGCCGGTAGGGGAGGGGTGCCCTTCGTGGAAGTCTTTCTATAGGCACCTAATCCACGTTTACAAAAGGTTAGAAGAAAACCACGGAAATCTCCGAACGATTAGGCAGCCGGGCGGATAGGATTTGAACCCAGCAACTCTCTTCTGCTAGCTTTGAGAGCAGAATCTCTCATCCGCTAGCAGGGCCTGATTAGCGCACAGGCCGACTAGGCCGTGGCCTGGGGCCCATTGCTGATGGGGCCCCAAAATGAATAAATGATTTACAAAAAGTTTGTTAAAAATTTAGTTTTCTGCAATTATTTTCTCCCAAACCAAAAAAGATGTTGGTTAAGTTGGCAAACATATCATAATATCTAACGATAACCCCGAATACTCCCCCAAAAAATAATGATAGCTACTAATTTTGTTTGAAGGGGGGCCTCAAGAAAGGTACGTGGTTTTTACCCCCACGTGATCTTAATCGGGCTCTGTCCGCTGGTGCGGCAGTTAAAAGATTGAAAGCTGATTTATTTTACGAAGATTCTTTTTACGAATGTGGAAAAATCAGTACGAAACGCGAAAAAAATAAAATAAATTTAAAAAAATTTAAAAATACCATAAAAAATCCAATTAAAACAATATAATTGGTTAATCTAATCTAATCCATAAATTGGCTTTGAGGTACATAACTTCAGACATACGGATAACTTTTTGTGAAATCTTGTTGTTCTGCGCGCAGCCATCTCTTCAGAAAACTCTGGGCGTGGACAGACAAACATGTCTTAAGACCACAGAAATTGGTCACGCACACACGTCTATCCATGGGTATTCTGTTTTTTTTTTTTTTGTTGTTTGTTTTTTTTTTTTCATCCAAGCAACTCGGATGAGAATTTAAAACTGTAGAAAAACCGGAAAATACGAATGCGACCTCTAAAAGAATATTTTTAAAATACACTGCTCAAAACAATTAAAGGATATTTGAAGTTTTATATAAAATAAAGATATAAACGAATTTTTTTTTTCTGAAAATAGAAGAAGAGAATCACAAATGCAAAATTTTCTGGTTTTCAAACTGTGGAGTATGCAAATTTTGAGTTCGACGTCAAAAACGTCACTTCAGCGGCAGCGAATGAAATTTGACTTTCAACTGGATAAAATAGAATGAAGACAAGGATGATCGGCATTCAGTGATTGCTTTGTTTCGATGAGTACGATGTCTCAGCGAAGTCATTTGACAGATTCAGAAGCTTGGAGAATTGTTGGTAGGTTAGAAGGGGGCCAAACTCAAGCCGAAGTAGCGCAAGCCATTGGCGTGTCACAAAGTGTCATTTCCAGGATCTGGAACCGTTTTTTGGAGAGTGGATGTGCAGGCCGAAGACCAGGGCAAGGTCGTAGACGGGCAACAACGCCCAATGAAGATCGGTATTTAGCGTTAACAGCTCGGAGACACCGAAACATGAACGCTACTCTTCTCCAACAACACCTTCGCTCGGCTACAGGCACCACGATTTCAACTCAGACAGTCCGAAACCGGCTCCATGCTGTAGGTCTGTATGCTCGCCGACCGATGGTATGTGTTAGATTAACATCAAGGCATCGTCGCGACCGCAGGGAGTGGGCAACCGAGCATGTCAACTGGAGGAGAAATGAATGGAGCAATATTCTGTTTTCTGACGAGTCCCGTTTTTATGTGCATCCGGATAATAGGCGTATTTTCATCTGGAGGGACCGTGGCAGTAGGAATAATCCTGCGTTCGTGCACGAAAGTGTCAGATTTGGCGGTGGAGGAGTGTTGGTGTATGGTGGCATCTCCATTGACGGGCGCACTGACCTCTACATCATTCGAGATGGAGCTCTGACTGGTCGCCGATATAGGGATGAGATCCTCAGACCTATTGTAGTCCCTTACGCTGCAGCAATCGGAGATAACTTCATTTTAATGGACGATAACTGCAGGCCACATCGTGCAAACCTGGTGGAGGATTTCCTTTTCGAGGAAGGAATCGTTCGAATGGAATGGCCAGCGTGTTCTCCAGACATGAATCCAATCGAGCACGTTTGGGACGCTCTAGGAAGACGAGTTTCTGGCCGCCAACAACCCCCACAAACTCTCCAAGAACTGGAAAGAGCTCTTCTGGAAGAGTGGGGCAGAATACCCCAACTCGTCATTAATAGCTTCATTGAGTCCATGCCTCAAAGGTGTTCAACGTTGCTGGCCGCCCGTGGAAACCATACCCCCTACTGAAAATGATTTTCTTTGAAGAAAACACCTTTTCTTATTCTTTTTTTCTCATATGCACAAATTGTGTTTTTTTCCTTTTGTACACAAATGCGCAATAAAATGCATTTTTTTCTGCCAAACATGTGTAATTTATTCTCATATAACCTACTATGTCTGTCGACCATGTATCAATCAGCTAAAAAGTTTCCCAGATACAAAATCCACCTAAAACTGCAATATCCTTTAATTGTTTTGAGCAGTGTAGTAAGATTGTATATAAAGTTTTTAATGAAAGGCACCGATGAGAGCAGAAAAAAATTCCTCTAAGTGGGTATTTTTGGCTCTTTCTCTGGTTTTAATTTCCATCCGGGCCACACAGATGGCAATTTCAAAATGAAGAAAAAACGAAAAAATACGAAAATTACTTCCAGATTTTTTTTAATAGTAAATATTCATACTTTTATATTTTTATCAATGAAAGGTACCGTTGACAGCAGAAAATAATTTTGTATAAGTGGGTATATTTATCTATTTATTTTATTATTAATGTATTTTATTTGTATTTTCATCCATGCCAATAAACGGATAGCAATTTTAATATAGATAATACTATGGATAATAAAGACAGATGTTTGTGTGTCTGTCTGTCCATACAAAGTTTTCTGAAGTGACTGCGGCGAGCAGAGCTACAAGATTTAAGAGAAAGGTATACCTGTATGTCTTAAGTTATGCACCTAAAAGCCAATTTTATTGAAGGGTGGAGTAAAAAATATTATGCTTTTTAGCGTTTTTTTACCCGTTTCAAGGCAATTTTTTAACATACGTAAAAGGAATCAGGTTTCAATCCTCTACCATATATATATATTATATATATATATAACGCTAAGGTACGTGGTGGTGAAAAAGTGATTTTTTTCTCTTTTGCTGATGGCAATGAGTGGTTTATTTTCACTAATTTGTGAATATTACGAAAAGTATTTGAGATATTGACTTATAACTCACCACACATATGTAGAAAAATTTTCTGAATTCGAAAATCCATTTTTTGTAAAAATAGGCCCTTAATTTTTCATATTTTTTTGCAAAAAAAAATGACCCAGACGTTTGAAAAGGGAAGGAAATCAACTACGAAGTTAAACAAACAACATAAAAAAAACGCATCATTTGTTTCAAAAGTTACAGATATTTGTTAATGTTAAAAGTCATTGGTTAAATTTTGAGGGGAGGGAGTTCAATTGTAATTTAAATATCAGGTTAATGTTAAAGGTATGTAGATCTGCTCTCCCCCTGGCGGCGGAAAGTGGACCTAAATGATTGTGTGGCCAGGCCTATACGGTGCCGTATAGACAATGGGGAGCTGTGCCGGAGATTCGTTTGGAAAGAGGTTTGTTTAGAACAGAATGAGCCCCCTGACCTTGAAATGTGGAACAAAAAGATGTCTTAAACATTCGAGGTTCATTTGGAGAAATTGACCAGGGAAGCGGATGTAGCGTACTAGTAATATATTAATTTTTTTCCATTTTTTTAAATTTCCGTGATTTTTTATGCGATTTTTAACTTTTTTTTGGCGTTTTGAGGCGATTTTTTAATATGTTAAAAGAATCCGGTTTCGATCTTGTTGCTCTTTATAATAAATTGTGTTCACTCTGATTTTTGAATTTTTCGCCAATTTTTTATGAAATTTTTAACATTGTTTCTCTTTTTACGGAAATTTTATGACATTAAAAAAAAAAAAAAAAAACAGTTTAAATTTTTTAGCCAATTATAGTAAATTTGTTCTCATTGATTTTTCAATTTTTGCGATTTTTTTTAGAATTTTAGCATTTTGCGGCGATTTTTTGAAAATTTTTTCTGAAACAGAAAATTTTTGCTAAATTTTGATAGTGCTATGATTAAATTCAAGTTAAAATAATACCAATTCTGTTCCTACAGCAATGTGAACGAGATGTCGAAATTTTGAATTTAATCTGGGTAGAAATAAAAAACCAGAATACCTCAAGGTTCATTTGATTCGAGATCGCAGCGGGCGTAGCCCTCTCGAATGCACGTTGCCGTAGACACTGAAGTCTCCCAACCCTAGGTTTATTTAGGAAACAAAGACCAGTAAAACGGGCGAAACCCCGTTGGCATTGTTACAGATGAAACTCATATGCCAAATTAAATATAAATATTTCTCCAAAATCTAAAAGGGAATCTCCAAAAAGTGTTTTTTTTTTGTTGTTGTTTTGCGGGAGTAGGGGGAGGGGGGGAGGCTCGGAATGCCTTGCTATGGCTCTGCAAAGTGGTAACATTGCGCTGAAAAGGGTTAAACAGATTTAACTTTTTTTTTTCCTACTCAGTATCTACTCATTATCGGGATATCTAAAATAGCAGAAATTAATTTTTTGGTACTTTTGTCTAAAAGTTCGGACCTAAAAATCGCAATGAAATCTAGACTCATAAATGTGTCGGCTATGTTTTCTGTAGGTCTTACGTTTTCTGTTAAGATTATCGAATTTCAAATTCGAACAAGCGAACTGGAAATCCTCGTACCTTTAGCCATCTTAAAATTGAAAAATCATCTTCCACATGTGTGCGTATGTCCATAGTCATATATGCATGTACACGAATAGTTGTATGTATAGGTGTGTCCACGAATATATGCATGTATACATATGTCCATGGATACATGTATGTATGCATTTGTCCACGGATATATGTATGTATCGGTATGTCCACGGATAGATGTATGTATCGGTATGTCCACGGATAGATGTATGTATGGGTATGTCCACGGATAGATGTATGTATCGGTATGTCCACGGATAGATGTATGTATGGGTATGTCCACGGATAGATGTATGTATGAGTATGTCCACGAATAGATGTATGTATGGGTATGTCCACGGTTAGATGTATGTATGGGTATGTCCACAGATGGATGCATGTATGGGTATGTCCTCAGATACATTGTAAAAAAAAGCATATTAAAAATAATTAAAATTTTAAAATTTTAAAAACTAATACGTATTGTTAAACATATATTTATTTTAAAAATATAAAAATCTTAGCTAAATACACATTTCGTGTGATGTCCTCAGTGAACCGGATTCTGACCGTGTCCGCACTCACCATGTTACACGAGACTGTGTGTGTCTGTATGTGTGTGTGTGTGTCTGTTGGCGTTGGCATGGAAAATCTAGCCCACCTAGAAGCCTGAAAATTTCGATTTAGGTAGTCCAAATCCTCTCCTGGTGCACCTGAGCCTCAGAATATTAATATTTTGAAAAATAAAGTAGCTATTAATTAAAAATTGATCAAAGATCACAGTACAAAATCACTCTTCCGCAATCTGCTCGCGCATGCTCAGAAATCAATATCCGTATCTTCGGTAGTAGAAGAAAAAGCACGGAAAAACCGTTTACATATTCTCATACAATGTATTTTTACGTCTCGAACAATTTGATTGGTTTGAAAAACAATGCACATTTAACCCTTTCAAAGAAAATAATTAAAAAGCATCGAATTCATGTTTTTTTTTCTCTTGTTTTCCGAGCCTTGCAGCCACCGAACTACCAGAAATACAGAAAAAAAACGAAGGTCACCAAATTAAAGAGCTTTTTTTATTGTTTTCAAAGCCACCTTTGGTTTTAAAAAATACGAACGTTCACCCTTCCGAAAAATATATGTTTTCTGTATGCCGTTTCGTGATTTTTGCGACTTTGGCAAAATTAAAAAAATTACATTGGCGGTTTAGAAAAAGGTACGAAAAACTAAAAATACCAGACAATATCTACATTTTTATTATTTTTTTATATCTGTATTTGTTTTGGAAAAATACTAGTAATAACTCTTCGAAAAAAATTTGCGCGCAGGATTCACTTTTACGAATTCCGATTTTCTGCGATATATAAAATCTGGCCTCGGCTCTCTAATATAACCAAAAAAAAAAAAAAAAAAAAAAAAAAAACACCTAAAGGCATCTATGTACTATCGGGTTCAGGGTTCAGGTAGAAAACTTCAGTTAAAAAAAAAATACAGTTAACCCTTTCGAAAACGTTTTTTACCTGAAGTCAATTTCGCCTTTTTAACTATTTATCCTATCTTTAAAAAGTCGAATCGGCATTTATAAATAAGATACGAAAAACTAAAAATACCGCGCTTAATTTACACACCTTTGCTTTTTACAATCTGGTATCCGTTTGAAAAATTTTAATTTTAACCCTCCGAAAAAATCCTTTCCAAAACTCACTCACATGATTTCCGTTTTTCGGCCCTGGTTTAAAAATCGGCATTGCTCGGGAAATGCGAATACGGGCAAACAGTAGACTCCAGATCATAGACACGTTCATTTTCTTCAAAACGCACCGTTGGGTTTAAAAAAATATCTACATTAACCCTTTCGAAACCGATCGTTTACGTAACCCATTTTCGCGATTTCCGGATTTTGTGAGTGTTTATTCGTGGTTAAATTTCAATTCTACTATGAAATTTGGTTGGGTCAAGTGTTCTGAAACAGCCTCTTCCAGAACAGATTGCGCCCCTTGTGGTGGAAGGTGGAACTATAGGAGTATCTCTGATTCTATGGCCCCGATTACGATTGGGTTTGACACATTCGACTTGATATCTATAGCCTTAAATATTTTAGTTGCACTATCGATCGCCATGGTGCGCTTTCCGATCGTGGGTTTCATCAGCCTGATTACGACGGGATTTACCTCATTCTACTGGATTTCGAAAGCTTTACATATTTCAGTCATATTCGTATAGAACAGATTATTATTATCTCGGGCAAGGGCAACGCCGGCCGGGTTAGCTAGTGTAACAATAGAGAAGATATTGGTCGAAAGGATTTTGGAAAAAAAAGAGCAGATGATTAATGCTAGTTGTAACAAATGCAGCTTAGTAACGTCTGCTATTCTGATGTTCAGTTTAAAGTGAGCTGTACAATACAGTGTACATGACATTCCATAACATGTAACAAAATATCGGAAATTAAATGTTTCATTTTGGGAACTTATTTGTCCCATAAAATTGCAGTAAAAGGACATGGCTGTAATTATTTAACGAAATATACGTAGATAACTTCGAGTGCAATTGGTAAGAGAAATTAATAATTAATGATTACACTTTAATCTAAATACGGTAGTAATATGTGTTACTATTTATCTTTTTTCTTTCCTTGGGTATAATATACATTACTTTTTCACAATCCTAAATGTCATTTTGTTGCTGAGCTCTGGAAAGTTTACAATTGCAACACCGGGTAATATATATATACGTAATTTTAATATGGATGTATTGTCATTATTTAAGCCGGATATGCAGCAGACCATCAGATCTGGAGCGCTACCTTGGAATTGTTTAGTCTCATAATAATAAGCATTGCCTGCTAGGGCTTCTAAGGTATAAGCCACTCAGTAGTCGGAGTCTGCGTTGTTGACTTATTTACTTATATATGTCTGATCTCCAGAGATAAGCTATCCTGTATAAAAATGGCCTAATGTTTTTGTACCTTTAACGCACATGACAAATTCAAATACATTTTAGCATTGATAGAATTGAGCGCTGGAGATTTTCATCGAAAGAAGAAGCTGCCTAAAGACGCAACATATTTCCAATTTAAATAAAACAGATAACAGATAACATTAAACAGTTAACAGATGTTTGATCTGATAGTACATATATTTTATTTTATTTTGTTATCTTATTTATCCACATAAAAAGTAAATTGCAGTAATTTGGTCATGAACGTAATATTCTTACAATACGCTGCAAACGATTTTCCCCAACAGAGCATTATATAATTGAATTTTTGTGTGACCATGTATTTAAATGATAAATTGATAGCATTCCATGTTCTACAGAAAGCAGGATTTAGTGCACCTGATTCATTAATTTCCTTAAGTTTTAAATAGTATAGCAGCATTAAAATATACTGTAAACAGTTTTTTGCCCTACCCCATAATGTAATGGAATTCCTTTGAATTTCTCTTAAAATACACTGCAAAACTCATACTTCATTTTAAATATGGAATACATCATGAATATTGTTTACGAAATTTATTGCACGGACAGACAGACGAACCGAATTCATAAACACTTTTCAAAAATATTGGAAAGTGAATATTTAATGTTTGTATTAATGAAAGTGAAAGCTTGAAAATAAATAATTTAGAATATATATTTTGACCTTTTTAAAAATTTGTAAACTTGTATCAGAATATCATAAGGTATAATTTAACGATACAAAGTCAAAAGTTGATCTTCTCAAACTTCAACGTGTAGATAAAGTAATATTCTATTCAAAATCATTATGTTATAAATGCTACTGTATCTATTACCAGAATAAAGTATTCTCTATATTAATGTTATTAATAAAACTAACTGCAGTAAAAATTAATTTTCGTCAATATTAAGGATACTTAAGGAATAAACAAGGTTTCAATATACAAATTATTTTAATTTGCATTATATTGCATTCTTAAAAAATGATTTAAAAAGAATATGTTATGTATTTCTTATTATACGTTTTATAGGGAAAAATTGAGTTGATTCTTATGACTTGAATCACTTGAACGTCTTCTTATATTTCTTATATTTTCTATATGCTGTAAATTTTCAAATATTTCCTTTAAAGTATGAAATCTGAAAAATTCTTCTTAAAACAGACTTTAATGATTCTGAATGCAATTTTATATTTTCGGACAACGGAATATGTTAAATACAAAAGCATACCATATTATATACCAAGTTATGACAATATCAATAATATATTTTTCTTGTTAATCAGATGGAAGATTTTTTTCTAAAATGAATTAAAACACATAACATTTAAACATTAATTACATTTTACCTACAAACATTTTTTATCTCCAAAATATGTTTAGCAAATATGTATAATTTTCTGTTGAATTATTGTTATCAAATGAAAACAGTGTTATGTATGAATTATTAAATTGTATTATATAACGTATTTATGCCTTATAAAAAATTGTATTAAACAGAATATTTTTTTAGTTGAAATATATTTCAAGAAATTTCTCCATACAGTCCTAGGAAATATTTAAATGTAATAAAAATATTCAGTTCTATGATTGAGAAAGTTGAACTAAAGCAATTCTTTTCTAAAATACCTATTCATCTTTTGTAAAATTTCTGTTTAATCTAGAACCGTTCAGATTTCTGTCTCGTTTTTATAACTTTTCAATAATTTATTTTTTGATGCGAAAAATGAAACGTTCATATATTTCAAATATGAATACATAAGCCAAGTACGGATGTGAATACATAAATCAAGTGTCAACATATAGAGAATCAGTATTACATAAGATAAAAAACGAGGTTCAAAGATGAAAATATTTTAGAATGTTATAAATGTTATATGATTATTTCTTACGAACTGTTCTGCATTTATACTTGCAGAAAATAATACGTTAACCGTTTTTCTACATCTGAAATTATTGGGATTCTATGCAATATAAGTGAATTTATTTATAATAAATGATACATTTATGGAAATAAACGTCTAATTCACATTTTTCATTTTGAGGACTATATAAACACACCTCTGCTTAATTTAAATTCGGTTAATCTATCGTATGTCGAATTTTTAAAACTTCAATATATGTGTCATTTATTTTACTATATTTAAAAGTGCCTTCAATGTTAAAAAATATGTTTGAATTTAACGTATATTTTTCAA
This sequence comes from Maratus michaelseni, assembly GCA_963931845.1. Taxonomy (NCBI): domain Eukaryota; kingdom Metazoa; phylum Arthropoda; class Arachnida; order Araneae; family Salticidae; genus Maratus; species Maratus michaelseni. The sequence continues at coordinate 193,367,081 of OZ007593.1, read as the reverse complement.
GTAAAAAATATAAATTATATACTCTAGAATTTTATTATAGTATATTCATTTGTAAGAATGTTAATTTAAAATTGATATGTTGTATAATATTTATTATAAATTATCTACATTTATTCATTACGAAAGTGTCATGATATTTACATAAATCATTTTTGGTAATGTCACTTAATATATATAAATATATTTCTGTGACTAATTCTAAATTAAAAATAATACTTTGGATTTTGTTATAACTTAATTATAAAAATAATTGTATATTCGTTTAATATAAAATTGTATAAACCATATCCGATGGTTGGAATGTCACAGTTGTATAAACCTTTTTTTTTTATTCTTTTGAATTTTTTAAATATAAAAAAAAAATTCTTAAAACAGCAGCTGGTACAATGTAAATGTAGAAGAACATTTTAAATATTGAAAATAAAATAGAAAAAGAAACATTCTTCTTAACTTAATTTTTAACTGAATATTCTTAAATAAAAATCAATGTATGATATTCCGCATTTAATTTTATTAAATGGTTTCAAAAATTTTTATTTATTTTTTCTAAACAGTAAAACAAAATCATTCAAAACACACACAAAATTTTTTCACACACATTTCACACAAAATTTAGTAAAACAAAATCATTCAAACCAGAAAGAAACCGTTTTAAATTATTTTACAAATAATTTTGATACATTCTTTAGAAATGGCTCTATTAATGTTTTTGGTAAGTCGAAACACATGTTACGATAAGAAATAAATTGCTCTAGGAAAATAATTTCGAACATATTTGATATAATAAAATTTTTTTTGAAAATTTCTAAAAAAAAAAAAATCTCTTATTTTTAATAATGTATACAAAACATAGCAATACATATTTTGATTTAAGGAAGAAGAACTATTTATTAAAATTACTAAATATGTGAAAATGCTGGAAGAAAATAAAAGTTTTTATTTATTAAAAAACATAAAAATTATTAATTCTAATAAATTAACTTCCTTAATATAATGTGCATACTTATTAAGAATATCTAAATAGAATTGTTTAGAATTATTTCTAATTTTTACATATTTAATAAAAATACTCGCAAGGAAAATTGAAAAAAAAAAAAAAAAAAAAAAAAACATATCTGAATCTGACTCAAATAAAGTCACATTCTAGATGCTAATGGTTCAAATATTTAGCTGTAAGTAAGTAAGAAGAAGAAAATATTACGGTATTTCCATACTGACATTGACGCCATCTGTTTGTAGGAAAATTTATTCTATGTATTGTTTTAAATGTTATCTAGTTTCTAAAATTGCTAAGTTAAATCCAGAAAATATATCAGTTAACTCAAGAAAACACATTTATAGTCATTAGATAATTTAATAGTATTGTGTATAGCATATTTAATAAGGATTTATTTCTAACATTAAATATTTATAGTATTTATAAGTTCAATTTCATGATTTGCTTTGCGACCTTTGTTCTTTTAGTGTAAAACCGGATATCCTGCGTGGGAAGAAAAATATATTGAAAATAATTTATTTTGCCAGTGCAGTTTTTAACTATTATGAAAAAGCAACTATTTATGAAAAACAGTCAAAATAGTTTAAAATGTGAATTTCATTTCTGCAATTTCTTGAATTCTAATAGAGAAAATTATCATTTTGCCTTTAAATATTAATTATTTAGACGTGATTGGTATATTTTACTTTAGTTTCTTAGTTGAAGTTCTAAAATAAAATATATTATTCCATTTTAAAAGAGTTCCTGTAAAATTTACATATCTATACGGTTTAAGAACAACGAAAGTGTAACACCGGATAATTTGATTTTTAATTAAGAATCACTTAATAATAAAAATATTACGAATTAATCAGATTATATTATGGTACAAATGTAAATACCTAGAATTCACGCAATATTTCAATAAATTCCGTTAAAAATTCTAGCTGCAAGTAGCAACTAATAATAAGGTATTCATTGTTTTTCCCCCACTGAAAATGGCTGAGAAAAGTATACAATTCTTTGACTTAAAAAGTTACAGTGATTTTTTACTAAACATAGTTCTATCAATAACTTCGATTTCAAAATAAAATGTAAATATACTGTTGGAAACTTTACGTTTTTAAATGTAATGTTTCTAAATGGCTCCGAATGCTCGCAGGTGCTAATGGATAATCTAAACATAAAATTAAGTAAGTTTTACAAAACAAACTAAATACTAACATACAGATAAAAGTTTACGAAAAATATAAAAATATACTTGAAATGTGTAAGAAACTGTAATGATTTCTTCATTTACTTGCGTGTTCTAAAATATTGTAGAAAATGAATAATACCTTGATGGAGAGATGAACCTCTCATCATCTTTCATTATGAAAGAACACTAAACAATATAATTATGCATAAACAGTCAGAGTTGTCATACAAATATGATATTTGATATCGAAATCATTGGAACAATGAGATGACTCTCAAAACCCTATTCATTTTATAAGAATATTTTAATTAAAATAATTAAGTTTTTATTCTATATATATATATATATATATAGTTCACTGTAAACAACAGATACATTGATAATGAGATGGAGACATAAGTCTGCACTTTTACAATACATCTGAAATAGGTTGGCAGATTTTATTGCTCAAATATATGACAGTCATAAATCTGCCTTGTACAGCTGCAGAGAAACATCATCCGTTTTCCAGGAGTCCTGAGACCACGTGACCAGAGTAGGGGTCAAAACGGTGGACTAATGAAAAACATGGTTTTGTTCAAGGAGGACCAATAGACGAAAAAAGACGGCCCACAAAAATTAAGAGGAGGAGAAAAAACATCGCCCCCTCAGAATTGAAGAGGAAGAGAAAAATTCACCCAAGATTCAGTTCGAAGTTTCCTAACCCAGAATGAAGGTTGTGCAAAAAAATGCACGTTTACTTTAGTCATTTTGACTGTAATGCAAGGAGTATATATTTTTATTTGTGTTTGTGTCGTCGTACAAAAAGAACGTGGAGCTGATAGGACGATGGATGACCTCTACCTAGAAAAAGGTATCTCAAATATTATATACTCGTAATAACTGTGCATAACATTTTAATTGTTTGTGGGAAGAATATGATGCATGCTAATGCACACAGGGATTGTTCTCCCAGGAATTTTGCATCGTAAAAAAATTAGATTAACCTTCAATCAAAAATAATAATGTTAAGTATTAAACTTTTTTTCTATGCTATTTGTAAATAGCATTTTTTTGTGAAGCAAGTAGTATACGAGCAATTAATGATAATGATTGTTTTTTTTATGTTTATTTTATAGATTAAATGTAAATATCATTGTATATACTGTGAATAAACTAATTTTAATGTTAAAATTCAAGATTTAATTTTTCTTCTCTTTGGTGATGACTCAGTTTCTTTTATTTAATTTTGATTTAGCGATTTTTTTTTTCTAGATGAATAATTTATGGAAGGACACCAGCTTAATCTTAACTTCTTCTTTCTCTTAAGGTCATGTTCAACTAAATAATCACAACGCTTTAATTTAAATTCTATATGCTGATATTTCTTTCAGCATCTCTACATGACCCAGAGAATTTATTTGGTAAATACGATCATTTTTTTAATGCTAAATTCAAAATTACAATTAGCTCTTTGTTGATTTTTATGTGGAATGATAAATTAATTTTTAAAATCGTAACCTAATGTACACTTGGCAATATCATTCCAGCATATGATCACAAGACTAATTAATGGTGTTTCGTGACTCAGGCCTTTTATTTGGCTAGGATGCGAGTCTGGAAATTATTGTGGTAAAATAAATGTAAAAAATAAATGCTTAAGGCTATTTAATTTTGTTAGCTAGTATATATTGATTTGCTGTTCTTATTTGATAAGTAGAAATTTTTTTTTTGTTTGTAAAAATAAAATTTAGGCAAATCACATTTATTTTAATTTTTAATCTTGTAGGTTACGTAGTTAAATTTCAATGAAAATTTTAATTTGTAGTAAAAATAAAATTTTAATTAACTATGAGCATCACCAATAACAGCTATAAAAATAATAAAGAAAAATGTTTCAAATAATCAATAGTATAGTTAGAGTTAATCAATGCGAGATTTCCTGGGAGAATTTTGAATTAGGTCATCTGGCAACTGATACTCTGTATAAAACTGATGGTACACTGATCACATTTATATAAATTTGGAGGTTATTTATGCAACTGTAATATGTATTTCCAAATAGTGAATGTAGAGCTGAAATAGGATGTTTTCTTGCAAAATGCTTTAAATTATTTTTACTATGTATACAATTCTAAGCAGTGAAATTACAATATATATTTTATAATAATGTTATGTGTATCTACAAATGTTAATTTTTTTTTAATATATCATGTATGTATAGTTCTGAAATATTTTAAATAGTGAGAATTCATTTTTGAAATTTATATAAGGTGAAACAAAATTTTGTATATTTTTATGTGTAAAGTAAATTTGATCTGGTCACAAAAACTAATGTTTGAAAGGGTATGCCCAATAATAAACGCAAATTCAAAAGAAAAAGCGTAGATCTAAATAATTCGGGGATAAAAACTAGGAGCCAAGGAAAAAAAATAAAAGAAAAAACTTCAAGCGTAAATGCGACAGCTCTAGCACAGATAATCGTAATAATAAAATAAAGAAAGCTGTAAAGGAAAATTGTACTTTAAATTTAAATATGGCTCAACCAAATGTTGACACCATTCTAAATTTAATTCCCACCTTTGACGGGAAAAAGGTAACCACAATTGATTTTTACATTAAGGAATTTGAAAATTTAATTTCTCAAACATCATTCAAAGATGACACAAAACTGATCATTTTAAAGGCTAAACTAACTGGCATAGCCAGGGAAAAATTGGCAAATAACGAAACATTAGCGAATGAAACTGATTTTGAAAAATTCAAAAAATCATTAATAGAAATTTTTCAACCCAAACAAAAATTTGCTGATATTCAAAATAAATTCTTTTCACTTAAACAGAAACCAGAACAGAGTGTCAGCGATTTTATTTTGGAGTTTAAAGAGATATCAAAACGTTATATCGAGCAAAACACTGATGTTGAACAGAATGGTTCGACGAAATTTATAGAAATGGTTAAACTAACGCGTTTTCTTGACAGCATTCGAGCTGATGTTGCGCTTGATATCAGGAAGGTATCACCAACCAATTTTGAGGAAGCTTGTAAAATAGCCATCAAAATGGAACAAGCATACAATTCCAATAATTTACAGGAAATAAATAATCTGGAAACTAAACAAAACGCGGAGTTTGTAGAAAATTTGGTTAAATTAAATACGCAAAGCGCAGACCAAATTAAAGCATTGACTTCCGAAATAAATAATTTAAAATTAGATGCTACTAGGGGTACCCAAAATAAAGAAAGATTTTGTTATATCTGCAAGGTAAATTCTCATAACACGGAGGTTTGTTGGTATAATATGAAAAATCAAGCAAATAATAAAAACAATGAAAAACGGGGTAATCAGCGGTATAAGCATAATTCTGATAGTAGAAATACTGCTAAATTTTCTAATAATCAGATGCAAGCGCAGAGTTCTGCGAATACTGTCAATCATGGTGGTTTTCTTCCATACCCCCCACTACCCAATTATTTTCACAGCTTCGACCCATATGATCAAAATTATCAGTTTGCGCAAAACAATTTTGGACAAAATTCGGGACAAGATTTCAGGCGAAATAATGGGAATTACTACAAACGAAATTTCTCCAATAGGGGTAATTATGATAAAATGAACAGAGACAAGTCATCCAGAAATGACGATAGGCAAAGTAGAAATGACAGATCACACCCAAATAAAGGTTCTGAAAATAAAAATAACAAAAATTCAAAAAAAATAGTTCAGAGGCTTACAGTTGATAATAACAAGCGCCTGCGTGAGTCTCTACAAGGCAGGCAGTCCAAAGTAAAAAAAATCATAGCAAGTGTCAGTAACCCTGAGAATGATAGTCTACCTATTATTACTTTTGAAATTAATGGGATAAAAATCAATGCATTACTAGATTGTGGAGCGGCTGTGAGCCTAGCAACGCCCTCTTTGTTTAATCAATTAAAAGAAACTGGTATAAAGCCTAAATATCTTGCAAATCAGATTCAAATTAAAACATTAACTGATTCCGCAATTTATTTTAAACAGTGCGTGAATATGTCCTTTCGTTTAGAAGGAGTCTTCACAACAGGCACATTTTACATCACTAGTAAGGATTTTGGTAGAAAATATCAACTACTTTTAGGGTATGATTTTTTAAAGAATAATAAAATGATTTTTAATTTTGATGATAAAACTTTACAGTTCAAAAATAAGAAAATTAAACTTCAATTTAATATGAATGATAATACTATGGGAATTAATAACTTAACAACAAAGGAAATATCGGTCAATAGTGAGAGAACTTCAGAAACAAATAATAAAAGTAAACTAAATTCTAAAAATAAGAAAAAAAAATTTAAATCTTTCAGGGATAAAATAAAATTTGCGAAAACTATTGAAAATGTCCATCTGAAACCAGGGCAGGAGAAAATTGTAAAATTACAGTGTCCAGAAGACTTAGAAGAAAATATCATGATTTTACTAGAACCCATAGAGAATAACTTAAAAATTAATCTTGAGGCATCCATTCATGAAATTAATAAAGAAAGACAAGTTAATATAATCATAAAAAATGAATCGGAAAAAAAGATCTTTTTACCCAAAGATAAATCAATAGGTCAAATTGATATGAATTTCTTAATTCAGAAGGATAGGGAAGTCAAGGAAATTGAAAAAGGGGCAGTTTATGAAGTAAACAATTTAAGTATTGATGAAGTGAGAAAACTTAGAGAAGCAGAGCTCTCCCCTGACGATTTTAAGATCAATCATTTGCCAGACAGTATTCGGGAAAGAGTTAAAAACATGCTACTAGCAAATGCCCATGCATTTTCAAAGAATTACAAAACTTTAGGCAAATGCTCAAAAGTAGTTCCTAGGTTTAACCTAACGCATAATTTTCCCATACAAGCTAAACCGTACAAAAGAAATCAAAACATCAAAGAATATGCAAAAAAAGAGATACAGGAACTGCTGGAAGCCAACATAATTCAAAAAAGTGATTCTAACTACGCTTTTCCTGTAATATTTGTGAGAAAAAAAAGCAATGATAACAAAGAAACTAAGTTTAGAATGGCAATTGATTTCCGTTTGCTAAATGAGATTCTGGAATCATATCCTTACCCTATTCCGGACATAAAAGAAATTTTACAGAATATAAGTGCAAAGAAATATTACACCGTTCTCGATCTGCATAGTGCTTTTTTTCAAATACTGGTAAGACCTGAAGATAGCTACAAATTAGCTTTTATCACAGAGAATGGTCGTTATTCCTTTTTACGCCTCCCGTTCGGGACAAAATTATCCACAGGGGTCTTTGCCAATCTAATTAACGATACTTTGGGACACTTTGATAAGAGTGAAGTCTCTTACTTTGTGGATGACGTCATATTGGCAGCGAATTCTTTAGAGGAAATGATAAATTTAATTGACAGAGTGTTAAAAACATTAATTGAGAATAATCTAACAATAGATCCAGCTAAAATGCAAATCTGCTTAGAAGAAATTGAATTTCTAGGATTCTCAGTCAATGAGAAAGGTTATTCTCCCTCTAAAAAGAACCTCAATAAAATTCAAAGTTTAGTCAGACCAAAAAATAAAAAAGCTGTTAAATCTTTACTGGGTCTAGCCAATTATTTTAGGTCTTTAATAAAAAACTATTCCACAATTGTAGACCCACTAATTAATCTTACAAAAGACAATGTTAAATTCACATGGGATGACAAAGCCGAACAAGCCTTTAAGGATATCCAAACTGCAATTTTACAGAATCCAACGCTGAGACCTCCTGATTACACAAAAGAATTTTATCTGATCACAGACGGCTCTAAGGTGGCTATTTCAGGAATTTTGGCTCAGAAAATTGATGGGGAATTACTCCCAATTGAATTTTTCGGCAGGAAGCTTAGGGAGCCAGAGAAGAAATACCATAGTTTAAAGTTTGAACTGTTAGCGGTTCATGAATCTGTCATGCATTTTAAGCATATGCTAGCAGGAAGAAGATTCCAAATTCTGACAGATTCAGAAGCACTAGCAAAGGGTCTCAACATTGAAAAACAATCGGATATTATGGCCAGATGGTTAGAACATCTACAAGAGTTTGATTTTTCTTTTGGTCATATACAGGGAGAGACCAATCCTGCAGATTATATATCCCGAAATATAAATAATTTAACCATAATAGAACTTCAAAATAATTTATTCGCCGTCAATCAAGCTATTTCAGATAATAATGTTAAAGAACAACAATTACAAGATGAAAAATTAAACAAAATTATTGAAAAGATCAAAAATAAGAAAGAAAACAAAAACACTAAAAAATATGCACTCAATGCTAAAGAAATTTTAATTTTAAAACCAGGAACTGATAATAAGGAACTTTTAATAGCTCCAGAGAATCTTAAATTAGAAATTATAGAAGAGGCTCATAAACCTCACTTTGCATTTAAGAAGACCTATGATATCATAAAAACAAGATTTCATTGGACAGGAATGTACAGAGATATCAAAACTTACTGCAACAATTGCATTCCATGCAACCAAACTAAACAACATCCCAAAATCAAAGTTCCGATACAGAAAGTTATCAAAGATCATGAAGTGGGACATGCAATCCATTGCGATGTTATAGGGCTGCTTCCAATGTCATTCAAAAAGAACAAATTTATTCTGACAATCATTGATTCTACATCAAGATTTTTGGAAGCCGTCCCACTTCGAAATGTGGAGGCCCAAACTATACTAAATGTCTTGAATAAGTACTTTGCAGCCTATGGATTACCGAAACAGTGTACGATGGACAATGCAAAATATTTTCGCGCAGATGTTTTCAAAGAATATCTTAAAACATTAGGTATAGAGCCACATTTTGCCAGTGCCTACCATCCAGTATCGAATGGAATTGCAGAAGTTGCAAATAAGGTACTAAAAAACTCGATTGTTGCCATGTCAAACCGTACACTAGAGTGGGACACGCGCTTGGACTTCTTTAAATTATGTTATAATTCTAGTGTCCACAGAGCGACTGGTTTCACTCCCTCAATGATGTTCTTTGCACGCGAAATCAAAACTCCATTCTCAGTGCATCTACCAGCACAAGAAATTTGCTCTAAAGAGTATGTTAAAAATCGCGTACAACACATAAAAGAAGTTAAGCTACAAGCATTAGCCAATCAAGAGAAAATTATGAAAGAATACATCAATGAGGAAGAGTTAAAAAGAGTAAAATTTCTTGAAAAAGGGCAGCATTGCTACCTAAAATGTGTGGGACACACAGGCGCGCTAGACAGAAAGCATGAGGGTCCATTTGAGGTCAAATTGCGATTTCGCAACAACAACTACTTACTAAAAGATCTAAGCAACCCACAGAGAAAACTCATCAAACGGCATATTGACAAACTATTTTGTACCACAAAGGTAAATTATGAGGAGGTGGATCAAAAGATGGACAATGCCAATGATGGACAGAACAGTAGTAGTTAGAATGTAAATTATTACTTAGTCTAGGCTTAACTAAATTGATGTAAATAAATAATTTTTTTTCTATCCATTTTCAAAATTTGTTTAGATAATCTAGAAATGTAAATTCTGTTTTTTAGATAAATTATTGGAATTTTAATGTTAAAAAAAAAAAAAAAAAAAAAAAAAAAAAAAAATCGGAAAAAGTCACAGACAGTGACAAACAAAAAAGAAAACCTATATTATTTTGGTTTAAAATAATAAAAAATAATAAATTTTTTTGTAAATATAACAATGTGTGTCATATGACAAACAACTGTTTTTTTTTTAAATGTGCAAATTTATATGAAAATTTGATTGGGACAATTTTTTTTTTGTCTCTCTCTCCTATCTAACAAGTTTTGTGGCAAATCTTAATTCATGTAGAGAATTAGAAGTTTTGATTCTAGTAATGTTTTCTAACAAAATTGTGAAATTCAAATAAATCCCCCAAAATGATAAATATATATAAACAATTTTTTTCACAATATCAAAATTTATGTATAAGGCAAAATTGGACAAAATATAAACATCAAATATTCAGAATAGTCATACAGTAAGAGTAGCACCTGAAAACATATATTGGTCAAAATAACAATAATAAGATAGAATTTTGAAGTAGAATTTTTTTATTTAATGAGGAATAATCTGTTTACCGATGAGAAGATTTGTAAAATGAGGAAAAGGTAAAATATTTGCATTCAAATTTAGTCAGTGGGTAATAAAAGATTACATTTTATTAAAAATACCACAGTTTTCTAGAAACAGTAATGTTTCAAAAGATAAATTGGCTAAAAGCAAAGAAAAATATTCCAAAATCTAAATAGATTTTTTTTTCTTTTAAAAAAGAAAGAATGATTCTGAAATCAGCTATCTCGGACATCAAAATAATTTGATAACAGTCCATCAGTAAAAGGCAAAGTGAAGTCAAAATTTTCACTGGATAGCACATAGTGGAGCAAATAACCGTAATTTTTTTTTGTAAGAGAAAGAAAAAAATAATAAATTACGTAAGTCACTGTAAATATAAAAGGCAGAGATTTAAATGGTATGCTTCCACAAAATACAATAATTGTATAATAAAATATTCAAAATGTGAGAATTTATATAGAATAAATAAATGTACTCTGAAATATGTTTAAAAGAGTGTATAGCATGTGACTTCTAGGTCATTGCATTTCAGTTTAGGCTGAGTTTATGCACGAATATATAATTTTTTTAATTAAATTAATTTAAATCTTTTAAATATATTGGGTGATGCAAGTTGCATTAAGGAAAATCCCACAGTTAGTACATATCATATTCCTGTTTCACAGTCATTTGAATTAAGTGACAATAAAAAAAAAAAAAACCATCAGGAGCAAATTTTGACAGAGAGTCATTTAAAAAATATATATATTAATTAAATTCTTTAAAGATACAGGATTTAGTTTGACAGTTGGTTTATTAGAGTTAAGGTGAAAAAAAAAAAAAAAAAAAAAAAAAAAAAAAAAAAAAAAAAGATTTTTTTCGTTCAGGGCAGTCAGGTTGTCTATGTAAACAAACGGGACAGCAGATAAGCTGGATTTAAGAAGAGAGGAATGAATGAAATCTTTCTCACCAATTGGATGACGCCAAGTTGGGGGGAGTCTCATTTCCTGTAAAGCTCATTTCAACCCAAGGAGGGTGGTACTTGAACAGCGAACTTCTCTTTTCTCTGAAAGAAGAGAGCAATAAATATCAAGGTGTACACGTACAGAGAACAGTCATTAAAATAATTTATACAACATTTCCATTTAAATTTAGGATTTGTTGTTGAGCGAACATTCTTTTCGATTCAAGTTATTTCGAAAGTTAAAATTATGACAGTATTGAGAATTTCTTTTGATTTTAATCCTGTTTGAAGAATTTAGAATTTCGTAATTAATAATTCTTCCAAGTAAATTAATTCATTCTCATGTCGCTCATAAAACTACAAACTTTAGTAGAAGCAATAAAAAAATAAAATAGTTCAAATAAATAGATTTCAAACTTATTTTACTAAGTAGAAATTCCCAAAGATTAATAACAAAACAAATAAAGAAATAAATAAAAGGGAACTTGAAATATTTATAGATAATAAGAAATAAATATAAATTTATTTATTATCCCGTATCAAATATTGAAAACTTCCATTTTAAATGATCATAATATAATAACTAATTGCTTTTAAATTATTGTTAATTGACAATTAAATAAGCGGTCATGCAAGTAAGTTTTATTCAACAATTCACGAATAAAAGTTACACAAAAATTTTGTAATTAAGTTTTTTTTATTAAGATTTTAAGGACAGAATTACTTTAATAAAGATTCAAAATTATTCCTTAAATACCATTTGTTAGAAATATTTTAAATATAAAATTCAATATAGTATGTGGAAAAAAAATTCGTTTTAGACATTAATTTCTAAATCAAAATCGGATTTAAAATTTTTCTTTCATTAAAAAGTAATGAAAATAAGATAAATAATGTAAAATATTCACCATGTTTTAAGATTTTAAACTTGTTTTTCTAAATAAAAACATAAAAGAATTACATTAAAACGCATGGAGAATTATATTTTATAAAATTTAAAAATTCAAACAAATTATTAAAAGTGGAAATGGTACGTACTTTAAACGGATGTTGAGTGCTCCGGGTTTTTTTTTTTTTTTCAATCATGACGATTTGGTTTCGCTGGCGAAGTCAATTCAATTTTCCGGCCGGATCATGAAAGAATTTTGGAAAACAGGGGCATCTTTCGACGATTCCAATCAGTGGTACGAACCTAAAAATTTCATAAAAATATTATATAACTCAATAATAATTATATTATTTTTTTCACAAGATAATTTAACATTTTTCAAATTATAAACAAACAAATACTAAGAATAATAATACTAATATAATGCATGAATATAAACATTTGTGAGATCTCACGCAATTAATTCAAGTAATCATAATATCGCGTATATTTGGATAGACATAAATAAACAAATGATAAGAATCCAAGCAAAAGTGATAAATCGTGTCAGCGAAATTAGATATCAGTTTTCACTAGAACAAACAAACACTTCAGTTAGTTAGTAAATCGCGTTGTTGATGTAACTGGGAGGAGATTTGTAACCAGATCATGTTTTTTTTTTTTTCTTTCTAAGGAAATTTAGTGCAAAAATAAAATTTTTTTTGGTACTTACAAAAGCATAAGATAAATCTTGGGATCCAGTCTGCTAATAAAGTAAGATACAATTAAATATAAATAATAATGGAAATTAAAGATATTGGATTAAACATTTGTCAGATAGCAAATACATCATTTTGTAATGAGATATGGGACTATTTGAACACCGATAGAACATTAGTAGAATTCGGGATAATTCATTATTTTGAATTAATTTCAGAAATTTTTTTTTTCTGAGAAGGCCATGGATTTAGTAGAAGAGAGAAGTCAATTCACCGTTGCTGCGTAGTTATACACAGTGAATTGATAACCGTTTATCTAATTCATCAAAGAGTGCAGTCAGAATCACTTTTTCGGAATTCTGACTGTAAATTGTGTAAATATGTATATAGAAGTAAAACCTGGAAGGAAAAAACATTCATTACTAAAACCCCACCCCCCTGCTTGAAACCACTGCGAGTAGCACTTGCCATTTTTTTCTCTTTTCCTTGTTACCTTAGGAGACACACGTTGTGGCAGCTTGCGGTATTCAGGTCTTGTTGGACATCTAAAACAAAAAAAAATAAATAGATTAAATATAGTGTAATTCTATTGGGATGCGAATTTTTTTTACGAGGAAAATCCTTTTTGAGCAGGAGAAGTCAAGGTTCGCTAACTGTGCTAACTACAAAACGCGCGTCATTTTGCAAGAAAAGTACACTTCGTACTGGGCAAACAGGTTTTTGAACTGACCAGTAGCTAGGACCATCTCATTTTCGGCATCAGGGATAAAGGAAAATAGATTAGTAGTACTAATCGTTTTTTTTTCCTTCTTTCCCGTGCTCAAGTAGAAGGGTCCACTATTTATCTCTTGAAGAGAGAATCTGGTGTAAAGGGAGAGTGTTTCTCACTTTCACTCTTTGGATGAAAGGTGGGAGAAAAAATGAAAGCGGGATAAGGTCCTTATCTCCGCATCTTCTCTTATTCGACAGAGAATCTCAACGCGGGTAGTGTTAAAATAAAGATGTTTGAATGATGAAATAAGCATATATATATATTTCATTTCTTTTATTGTTGAATAATAAAAATAAATGATAGATCAAGTGTGTTGTATAAACTATACTCAATAACATAAGTTTTATAAACAAATAATGAGACAAATATATTTCTTTTGTCGTTCAGAAAATGTAGAAACAAAATTGTCTGTATACTTGTATAGCTTATAAAAGACATTCCATTGTTGAATATTTATGCCATTGTTGTTGTATGCAAAAAAGTTAAATGTATTACATATATAATCATAGTTATGGTATTTGATATATAAATTTGTATATTTTTTATCAGTTGCCAGTTACCATGTTGTGTAGTATTTTGGGATTTAAATTTAAATGTAAACTTTATTTCAAATTCATTTTGCTTTGAATTATTTTGGCATTCTTAAAGTTTTTTAAGTTATTCAAATTCCGTAATACACATAAATATTGAGCATATAAAACCTGTCAAGTGAATCAACTATGCAGCATGCCACGATTACAGTAAAGTAGAACTTTTCCAAAGGTTCTGTGGTTGTATGAAAGACACAATTTCAGGTTACTGCCACCTGCAGTTCCTATAAACCAAACTTCAGCTAGACTATTATCTGCTACTCTGAACTACTAAATTATCAGAACTTTGTTTCATGATATATACTGAACTGTACTGTGAATAAACAACTCTGATGTGAATAGGAGCATCAATCTGACAAAAAACAAAGGAAGGACTCTGCCTTCATTTTTTTTTTCTAATGACCGGGTGAATGATGGAGAGATGAACCTCTCATCATCTTTCATTATGAAAGAACACTAAACAATATAATTATGCATAAACAGTCAGAGTTGTCATACAAATATGATATTTGATATCGAAATCATTGGAACAATGAGATGACTCTCAAAACCCTATTCATTTTATAAGAATATTTTAATTAAAATAATTAAGTTTTTATTCTATATATATATATATATATATAGTTCACTGTAAACAACAGATACATTGATAATGAGATGGAGACATAAGTCTGCACTTTTACAATACATCTGAAATAGGTTGGCAGATTTTATTGCTCAAATATATGACAGTCATAAATCTGCCTTGTACAGCTGCAGAGAAACATCATCCGTTTTCCAGGAGTCCTGAGACCACGTGACCAGAGTAGGGGTCAAAACGGTGGACTAATGAAAAACATGGTTTTGTTCAAGGAGGACCAATAGACGAAAAAAGACGGCCCACAAAAATTAAGAGGAGGAGAAAAAACATCGCCCCCTCAGAATTGAAGAGGAAGAGAAAAATTCATCCAAGATTCAGTTCGAAGTTTCCTAACCCAGAATGAAGGTTGTGCAAAAAAATGCACGTTTACTTTAGTCATTTTGACTGTAATGCAAGGAGTATATATTTTTATTTGTGTTTGTGTCGTCGTACAAAAAGAACGTGGAGCTGATAGGACGATGGATGACCTCTACCTAGAAAAAGGTATCTCAAATATTATATGCTCGTAATAACTGTGCATAACATTTTAATTGTTTGTGGGAAGAATATGATGCATGCTAATGCACACAGGGATTGTTCTCCCAGGAATTTTGCATCGTAAAAAAATTAGATTAACCTTCAATCAAAAATAATAATGTTAAGTATTAAACTTTTTTTCTATGCTATTTGTAAATAGCATTTTTTTGTGAAGCAAGTAGTATACGAGCAATTAATGATAATGATTGTTTTTTTTATATTTATTTTATAGATTAAATGTAAATATCATTGTATATACTGTGAATAAACTAATTTTAATGTTAAAATTCAAGATTTAATTTTTCTTCTCTTTGGTGATGACTCAGTTTCTTTTATTTAATTTTGATTTAGCGATTTTTTTTTTCTAGATGAATAATTTATGGAAGGACACCAGCTTAATCTTAACTTCATCTTTCTCTTAAGGTCATGTTCAACTAAATAATCACAACGCTTTAATTTAAATTCTATATGCTGATATTTCTTTCAGCATCTCTACATGACCCAGAGAATTTATTTGGTAAATACGATCATTTTTTTAATGCTAAATTCAAAATTACAATTAGCTCTTTGTTGATTTTTATGTGGAATGATAAATTAATTTTTAAAATCGTAACCTAATGTACACTTGGCAATATCATTCCAGCATACCTAGATAAATTTAATTTAAATTTTACTTCTTGGATATCTGATTGCTATATGGCACCTTTCTGTTAATACTACTCGTTTTATATTACAAATAAATGAGCATAGATACAACTTAAGCGGCTGATTCACTGAAACTCACCGATCGAGAAATCGCATGTTAACCTATGGGAAAAAATAGAAGCGTGATTACTCATAATCTCATTATTTAAATACGGTTTTCAACATCAGAAAGTAGACATCAGATGCCCATGTTGTGCGTTTAAAAAAAAATTCTCCTCAAATTTTAAGTATTTAAAAATTCTATAAACTTTGAAATTTCCACTTGATGAAATTTTATTATCTACTTAGAAATACAGGGTGTCCATAATTAAATGACCCTACTTTAAAGTTGTCTACAGACGAAACTATTGGTCAAAAAATTGTGAAATTTTGTGAAGGACATAATGAAGGAATGTGAATTTGTTTAAGTGAAAAAAAATAGTTAAAAAATTTGCCACCAGATGGCGTTTTTAATGAATTACACATTTAGCATACATTTACGATAGTTTACATTTTTTATTTCAACAAAACATGTCCACCATGTCATCATTATCAGCTAACATCTGAAATCGTAAGATAGCATGTTCCACAGTTGACCGCAGTGTGTTCTGGGAAATTCTAAAAACATGTCTCGAAAAAAGTTTTTTTCAACATGTTTTGTTGTAATAAAATTTTTAACCTATCGTAAATGCATACTAAATGTCTAAATCATTAAAAAACGCCATCTGGCGGCAAAATTTTGAACTATTTTTTTTCGCTTAAACAAATTCCCATTCCTTCATTAAGCGCTTCACCAAATTTAACAACTTTCTGAGCAATAGTTTCGTCTGTAGACAAGTTTAAAGTAGTGTCGTTTAATTATGGACACCCTGTACTTAAAATTTAAGGAGACTATTCCTAAAAACGGCCACATTTGACATCTGATGTCTACTTTTTGATGGCGAAATATTTTAATAGTTATATTAGGTAATGAGTTATCGCGCTTCTAAGTGTTAAAATAGGTTAACATGGGATTTCGCGATCGGGAAGTTTCAGTGAAGCGGCCGCTTAAATGTTAATATCTCTATAGTTTCAAGTTATAGCCGTAATGCAACAGTGCATTATCTGAAATTTTATTTCTTATAATCTTTCAGAATGTATAACTAAATTATTACTGAAGTATAATTCTCTTATGAAGTTGCTATGTAACTCACGTGAAGTAATATTTCGATTTATATAATTTATACAAATGACTGGCAAGTACCCATGGCTTCGTCATTCAGTTATCGTGACCGATGTTTCTATCATTTGCAACTCTTCATAAATAAAGACATATCGACTTCATATTGACTTGGATACGACATTTTTATCTTGTCATGTGACGACAATGTTTAGAGAAGATTTTACTTTTGCGTCACGGTGCATTTCATTTTAGTGACACTTGGTTTATGGTACTACCAGTATTATGCTGTAATTTGTCTGTATACAGGCTATATTAATCCACATAGAACATATTTTGGTCAGTAATATTAAATAGGTCGGTCTAATCGAGAACGTAGTGCTAAATAAGTTTTATTCTGACTGCCTCTATTTACTTTCTGATTATTTAATTAAGACTCCAGATTTTTTTTTTCATATTTAAACATACATTCGTCAATACATTATTTTTTCTGTTGAAATGTATAAAATAAGTAAAATTAAATTTTTTAACCGTACTCATGCACAAATTTTCAAATCTTTCTATATAAAAAATACCGCAGAATTGTTTTCTTTATACGTATATGTTAATGGGAAAAAGTTTCTTTTATCCATCTCCTTTGCTGTTTTTTTTTCATTATCATAACATATCATAGCATCTACATAGCATATATTTTAGAAATAAAGAAAGAGCTTATTTCTTATTAAATTTTTTAGTGATATTTGTTTTTCTTTTCCATATTACATACTTGCACATTATTAAATTTCGCGGAAGGAAATGTATGATAAAGGAAAATTAAATTCTGATTTCCAGCTGCGCAAGCTACACGAAAGATATTTTAATTCTGGAATATTTTTTTATACTGTAATTCATTTCAGTGACACGTTAATTAAAATCAGAAAGCTCAGAAATCAGAAAAAGAAAATAATGACAAAAATAAATGTTTTAACCGACCGCTTGTGTAAAAGTTAAATTTACTGGGTTTTTTTTTTTTCTGTCAGAAACAAAATCTCATTATGATTTTGGTTTCATTTAACAAAATATAACAAAAGGTTATTTGTTTCCTTTTTTTCTATTATATATATTGCATTTTTAATACATACACCAAGGTTTAGAAACAAAATGTGCAATCGAAATTTAATAATTTATGTTGTTTAGCTTTTCCAGTAATAAAAGAATTATGTTAATTTGTATTCATATTTTAATAGTTCTGCATAAAAGTATCCATATTTAATAGTTAAGCTCTTAAAATAAAATGGAAATTATTGAAATCAGCTTTTAAAAAATTGGAATATTGTTAGGAATATTGTTAGGAATATTGAATTGGAATATGGTTATACTATTAATTCGCTTCTACCGAAAATTAATTTTTATCAAAGAGTCAAAAACTATGCATATATGCATGAAGCATATTTTATACTAAAAGTTTTGTCGAAGATAGTTTTTTTTTTTCATTTAAACAAACTACTTTGAGATTATATTAGTAAAATGTCTCACCTAAAGTACACAGTTAAATATTTGCAGCAAACTGTCCAGTCATTTGACCGTTTTTATAGAAAATGGTTACATAACCGTAATTTAACTCTATTCTGACCATAATATAGGCAATAATATGGTCAGAATAGAGTTAAATTACGGTTATGCAACCATTTTCTATAAAAACGGTCGTTACTGACTGTGCAGTTTGCTGCAAATTTTTAACAGTGTACGCAACTTAGATATCGTTCCGGCAATTTACTTACTATCAAGGGCTTTTCTATGTTTTACAGTAGGTCATTTCTAAAAAATGCTTTGCGCTTTTGCTTGATGAAAGAAGTAAGTTCTAAGTCTCGCAAATTTGTGAGGAAATGAAAATAAGACAGTTTTTGTACTTCTGCTGAGCACTTAATTTCTTATGTTTGTTGACCTACAGGACAACATTGACAAGAATTCCCGTGATAAACGTGATGAGTTCTCATTTTCAACGAAATAGTCACCTTCACTCTGCATTTATCTTCATTACACGTATTCCTAATTCCAATCGAACGAGTAGGGCAAGTTTATGAAGTAATTGTGTAATGACATCTTATTTTAATTTTTTTTTACTGTTACGTTTTCTGTTTACGCGTTTCTATGTTTAAAAAAAATATATTGACTCGCAATACTTCTAAATTCATACAAGAGTATTAAGAAATCCTTTCTTTCCATCTAGCAAAAAAAGAATGTGAGCGGAGCTCATATACAAGGTGCCTACTAAAGTCCTGCCAAACCCTCATTAACATCAGAAAGGTGGCAGATATAGGCATAAACGGGTCCGTGGCATACCATACAATAACAGTTAAGCACATTTGTCTTTTTGTGAGATGTCAATCACTAGAGGGCGCTGCGACCGTGCACATAAATGGAAGTTTGACGATGTTGGCAATTGGTTTCTTTTATTAAACGTGACTTGTCAAAAATTTAATTCCATTATTGTAAAGAATTTTGTTTTCAGTTGATACACAATAAAATGCAAAATAAAATATTTATTATTTTAAGTTCTAAACGTAATTGAGCGGTTATTTAAAAAATATATTTTTTTCACGTTATGACATGTTATTTAACAGTTTCCTGTGGAATATAAAAAATAAAATAAAATAAACAGGCAATAAACATTGTACTTTTTTTTTTTTTGTTTTTACATAAATCATAGTGTATAATTTACACTTGTGAAAAAAAAAATAATCTGCGTTCGACGAAAAAAAAATGTCATTGGCAAGATATTCTCGAAAGCTAACTTAAAAGTACCCTTATTTTAGTAAAATTAATGGATTTGTTCAATTTAAATATTTTTTCAAACATTCTGCATGCATTTCTCAAATACCGATTTAAAAACGAAACTCGACAGTATTTTTTAAATGAAAATATTATGCATTTGTATATAAATGAATATATATATATACAGGATTATTCTAAATGATGAACCGATTTTCCAAAAAAAGTATTCATTAACGTACAAATCCAAAATGAACAATCTTTATAGTTTATACCAATGAAAAGAGGAAGTTTCAAAGTTTTTTTAATACCGAATTTGGTACGAAATCACCGCTGCACTGCAATTTGCGACTCACTTCTTGCGAACACAAGGACGCAGAAAACCTTGTGCTCCACAGTAGTCAATTCACTCACAACTGACAGTGAAATGAAAACGCGCTCTACCGGCCGCCTCTGGAACCATCACCGCTTAGAAAGTCGTGCACTCAGTAACAGCAGATACGATTTCTCGTGTATGGGACGAGTTTGGCTATCGCGTAGATGTTTGCCGTGCAGAAAACGGTGGACACATTGAACATTTATAATGTCTTAAAAAAAACTTTGAAACTTCCTCTTTTCATTGGTATAAAGATTGTTCATTTTGGATTTGTACTTTAATAAATACATTTTTCTTTTAAATGGGTCTCTCATTTAGAATAACCCTGTATATTTAGCTTACTACATAAAACCTTAATATTATATAATTACAGATTATTATTTTAAAATTGTACTATGTTATGCATAACATTTCATTCCTTTTCAATTATGTGTCAGTTTTGAGGTGAAGTGCATTGACTTTACTATTTCGGCTTTACGTAAGAGAATTTGTGAGTTGGTGTCCGTTATCCCTATCCGCGCAGGACAGTGATAGCATCAAAATACAAGTTTGACATATAAACACAGATAAGAAACATTTCATTAAAATCTACTTTTTATTTTTTTAGATCACTTCTAACATAGCATTTCTTCAGAATACTCTGGAAAATATTATTGATTAGTCATAAAATAAACTAAAAATAAAACCTCTCAAAATAATGAAAAAAAATATTTATTGTTACATTTTGGATAAAAGTACAAATTTCTATTTGATTCTCATAAAATCCATTGAATATCTGCAAAAGAAAAATGTATAAATGCATTACGTTTTCCATTCAGCTTGATATTTTTGAGGATACTTTTCAAAAGAGGTTTTGTGATTTTATCTAATTTAGGCAATTCATTCAAATTATTTGAAATGAAATCGAGATTTTAATTTAAATATTTCATTAGGTAAAGTCCAATGAATAAAAGGACACCGACAAATGTACATTATAGCTTAAGATAGCCTGGTTTAAAATATACTTTTTTTGTTTTCTTTTCAGTTACTTGTGCTAGATGTATTTTAAACATTCAAGAAATTCTTCAGAATAATAAAGAAACTATTTTTTAAATAAACGAATTCTCGCTAACTAACTAAAAATTCATATTTATTTTACGAACAAATAAACAAAAAATATCAATTTGATTCTAATGAAATAGTAAGAACGAAAATAGTAAGATGGATAAAATACTGAAGTTTTACTTTTATTTATCTTTTAGAAGAGACTTTTCACTATTATCTTAGACAATTTGTTGGAATTTGTTGAATAAAAATAGAATTTTCAATTTAAATATATAATTAAGTATATTTACAATGAATAAGCGAGTACAAACAAGTGTCATATTATAGCTTAGAATAGTCCAGTTTAATATATATATATATATTTTTTTTTTTTCAAAAACTCTGTTAGGCATATTGCTTAAGTTAGCTGTATTATACATTGGAATACATTAAAATTTAAAAAAGCAATTATCACAATATCTTTTTCCTAATTACGAAAATGTAACATATATATAAAAATAATTATAAAAAATATATAAATTTCAAATACAAGGAAAAATATGCCACTTTGAAAATTAAGTAGAAATAGCAATTTATTTTGACATATGTATGATATCAGTGGTCATATTGTTTTTCTAAAAGCAAAATTAAAAACTTTTCATTCTGAGAAGAAAATCCAAAATCAAGATTCCTTTCATTATAAATTAAAACTCTTCCACATTTTTCATTTGCATAAACAAACGGCTGCAAAAAGAACATTTTAAAATATAGTTAAAGTCGTATTTTCCTAAAAATGTGACTTTCTTGTTAATTTTACAAAACATTAACTTTAAAAGTAATAATTACAACAATTTTCAATCACTTTCTATCTCAAATAAATGAATCGAATTTTTTTGTCTTGTAATGTAAAGAGAGAAGTTTCAGACGAAAAAAAGTATAATGTTCAGTTTCATTTAACGACTCATTGAGATTTATATGCTTGAATGATTTAAACTTGCTCATTCATCACAATTTATTACGGATTTTTTTGCATCAACTAGTTCAGAAATGCCTAACAGGTCTTCAATTCAGATTTTTTTTTTATAAAGTAATGTTCTTGCATTTATTTAAAAATAAATGAGTAAAGTGTAACACAGGAAAGTATTTTAACAATAATCAGATCTTTTATCTTTTATAATAAAATACATCTGTATGAATCAATAAATTGATGCTTGCAAAACATTTGAAATATTTTAAGACCTGCATTCTTTTAACATTGTATTTTGTACAAAAAAAACTTAATAGTTTTCTACGTAAAAACATCCAATCCTTTTTATTGTACCCAACAGAAATACTCAGATTTTTGTTTTCATATTTCTAGTAAAAATAATTAAAGTTATCATTGCTGTCGAAAAATTGTGTCTTATTCAATTTTAATCTTTATAAATAAAATTGATTACGTAAGTGACAAGGGGAAATGATTAAAAAATAATAGCTATCTATTTAAATAAGTTTGTAATTATACTTCAAAATATATTGTTTTTATGAATATTATTGTATCATTTTTATGTAATAATGTATAATCCAGTCAATAAATTTAAAATCAAATTCGTAATTTGGAAAAAAATAAAAGAATCTTTCTTCAATCCACATTCTTTTTCTCTAAGGTGTAATATTAAATAAAAACAAATCAAGATTTTAAAGTATTTTTTAAAAATAAATTTAATATTAAAATTAATTCATTTAAGAGTATTTGATCTGTAAAATATTATTATTATTAAGAAAAATATGTCCTTAAAATGGTTTATTCAATTGTGTTAATATTTTGTACATTATATTATTTTTAATATTGAGTTTAATGATTTCTTAAATATAAGTTGTGCAAGAAGTTAAGAAAAATAAATTTCACGTTATAAATTTTAAATAAAGAAGTACGACAACAAATAATTACTATTAATTCAACAGATAAGAATTTCTTTTCTTTGTAAATGTTTTCACAAGAAAACAAATTCAAAACAAATTTAAACTAGTCTTTGGGGGCCACCAAAATACCTACCATCATGGATAAGCATAATAGAAAATATGAAAATAAAACACTATTTATTAATGTAATGTAAACTATTTATAAAATGCATTGCAATCCGAGTAAAATCGTGGCTTGATGACGTCATAAATTTTAAATGCGCTATTACTGAATTGCGTAAAATAAACATCCTTATAACTCCAAAAATGATAATCATATAAACTAAGAGTTAACTGCGTCGGATTAAGCGTCTCATTTCCAATTAAAATATATTTTTGAATTGAAATTTGAATGAAATACAGGAACATGAAAAATCCAAGAGTGTGGAAAATATAATTACAAATATTTCGGCAATTAATTTCCCGATCTCGACTTCATTCTTTAAGCAAAATTTATGTTTTTTTTTTTTTATTGTCTTTTATATTCATTCCTTAAATTGAACATTTCGAAAATTTTTATATACCTTTTAGAACGAATATTTCGAGAGTCCAAAAAACATAGTTCTGGATAATCGAGGTTACTGAAATTCAATAAGCTTCTTTCGATTATTACATACTAAATAAATACCAAATTTCAAGTCTCTATCCCAATTTGTTCGGGAGGTAGAGCGTTTACAGACACACACACAGACAGATGGACGCATTTTTTTTTTTCCAAAAATATGTTTTTCAGAATCTCCAGTGTTTGAAACGTGTAAATCCGCTATTTTTTTTTTTTTCGATTTTCAAAACGATTACAAGATTTACCCTATAGGGGAGACCGGGGTACAATGGACCAAGGGGTACAATGGACCACCCCCTATTATTCATATTATTTCTGTTTTTGAATGCTTCATATTTTGGCATATAGATGATAGCACTACAGTGGTGAATCTAAGTGTAAAAGTATGTGCCCAACTGACAAATTAGCCATTTTATTCTAAAAAAATGGTTTGTGGCAGGTAGAAGTAAATATTTTCAGCGAAACACGCCTTCTTTACTTTATTAAAGAAATATGATTTGAAAGACATTGCTGAACACAATTAAAAGCTAAGATAATCTATTCTTATATTAAATGTAGCTAAAATAATTAAATATTTTTTTTTTTTTTTTTTTTTTTTTACTTTTTTTTGTCAAACTTCCATATGGGGAACAATGGACCACCCAAAACCGGGGTACAATGGACCATGGTCCATTGTCCCGTAGTTCTGTATCCGGGCATTATATATGAAATTAAGATTAATAAATTGTTTTATTTTTAGTGAGTAAATTAACTATGATTCACGTAGTTTACATTTTTTAAGTATTTTACTTAATCATTTATTTAGTTATGGTTTCTTTACATTTTTAACCATTCAATTAATTTTAAATTTCTATATTTTTACAAACCTGCAATTATATTAAACAAGTGCATTAAAAAATTAATATATCTATTAGTCTGTATCTATTTATATTAGTGTAGATAAATTATAGGTGTTAAGTAAGATAAAACAGTGCTCTTTTTTTTTTTTTTTTTTTTTTTTTTTTGATGGTTTGGTAACAGGATTATGATTATGTGTTGTCAGATTCATGCAGTGAAAACCTAATCAAAATGTGTTCATGTTACCTGATCTTGTTGATGAATCTCTTGTAAATGTTCAAGATATTGCAATGAGTTTGCCGAACTCTACATATTTACAAGAAAACAGCATATCTTCAGCGACACAAAAATCTTTTAGTATTTGCTAACTTTAATATTTGTTAATCTTATATGTTTGAACTGAAGCCACCAATAAACAAGTATAATACATTCTATGTTTGTGTCATTAAAGAATGTACTACATAAATGTTTTTTTTTTTTAATTATTTACTTGTGGTCCATTGAGCCCCATGCTGTGGACCATTGTACCCCGACCTTGGGGTACAATGGTCCACTTTGTCACTTGCTATTTAAAAATATATAGTAAAAAAAGTAAGCATAATTATTGATTTTGAGTGAGTGCAACTTAAACCCTGATATATACATAATATATACACATTTTTTCAAACACATAAAACCAGTATTTTGAGAGTTAACAGTCAAAATTTACAAAAGTGGTCCATTGTACCCCGGTCTCCCCTACTACGTATGATGGGTAAGTAATAACATAAAAATAAGTATGTAATGCATTTTTTTCAATAGCTTTTTCATTTCGTTTTCTTGCTTAAAAAAGTTAGTTTAAATTAGTTTAAATTAGTTAATAATATTTCAATATATATTGAACAGTTTTCAAATAGAGAATAATTTTAAATGTAGTAAATTATTTAAAAATGTTATTTGTTTTATGTAGTAAATTTTTTAAAATACAATTTTTAGATCTTTTTAATATTCACTGCTTTTTGCATTTTATCAATTTTCTTAGTTTAATGATGCATGTTTAATTTAATCAGAAATGGGAACATTTAGAAACTTTATTTGATTTATACTGCTTACTAAATGTAAAGTCCCTTTTTTAACTTTTAAGGTTTTAAACGTAAAGAGAGAAAAGTCACTCTCTTGAAAATTTATTTTCTGTTTTAATCGTGAAATAGCATGGTGTGTGCAATTGTTAACAGAAATAAAACCTTTGCTGTAACTTTAAGAAAAAAACATGTGTTTGAAATAAAGCTTAATTGAACTTTTTCATTTATTTGCTTTTCAGTTTACTTTCAGATGATTGTCTTACAAGAAATCATAGAAATCCGTTATAACATTTTATGTATTTAAACTGTACTAGCTACTCACAGTGTCTCACTTCATGCTTTTTAGGTTGGTAATTTTATATCACGTGTGCGAATATGCTTAAACGTTAAATATCATGGCAAATACTTTCAAATCTGCATAATGTTCGAGGCTGAATTATATGTAACATTTTAAAATCACTTTTGTATATTTCAAAGTCCAAAATAAAAACTGAATAGCGCATATTTCTATGAAGGGAAAATGTGTAAATGTGTTTTGTTAAATGTAAGTACCATGAAAGCTAAATTATCATTTGTTAGTTACTATTATCATAACTCTGATAAGAACTTTCTTGATAGCAGTAGTATCTACATTAGAATGTATGGATTACTGCAACATCATCTGCATTAAAAAAAACCTGACCTATATATTTTTAAAAGTTATTTTCGTTTTAAAAGGGGTATGTTATTCTAATTTTCAAGCATATTCGTGAATAGCTAATCTGAATATTATTTTTGTTGTGTGTATGGTCTTCTTCTTATTCACACTAA
Organism: Maratus michaelseni; assembly: GCA_963931845.1. Taxonomy (NCBI): domain Eukaryota; kingdom Metazoa; phylum Arthropoda; class Arachnida; order Araneae; family Salticidae; genus Maratus; species Maratus michaelseni. Next base: position 193,340,560 of record OZ007593.1, on the reverse strand, counting down.
TGTTCTTTAGACGCATACTCTAAATTAATTGGAAATCTATTTATAAATTATAATATAAAATATTAAAATATATAGATATATAATAGTTACGGTTGAAATATAAATAAGTATTGAAATTCTTTTAGTTTATGTTTTGGAAATTAAAATTATTTATTTATGTATTTAAAGTATTACATTATACAGAAAAGAAAAACAGTATGAAAGTTCAAATAATTGAAAATATGTGATGGAAAGCGTGACATTTTATGATAACTCAGCATTAAAAACAATTAACAAAAAAATGAAACCTATTCGAATAACTATTTTTACCAACTATAAAAGTAATTGAACTGGATACTGATATTAATCGAATTGATCAGCGTACAAAATGCAATAAGAAACAAAGAATGTGCATAAGTGCATCTTAAGTTCATTTTAATGCAAAATTATTTCTAAAACATTATAAATTTTGAAATTTAATTATATGAAAATATACTTAATTTTTGAATGTCTAAAAATTAAAAACTATTTAAAATATTTAATATAATAAACATTTGTAACTTTAATTTTGAAACTTATAGGTCATAAATTCGTATTTAAGAAAAAAAAATAATATCCTGTTTGTTCAGATCATAAATTTAATTCAAATAAACTTCAAGAAATTTGCTCCAAATATAGCTATGTAAAGTAAAAAATAAAATAAAATCTCATGATTTATTTCATGAAGGACTTTGATAAATGATGTTTGACTATGATAAATTGCTTTCGGTAAAGTTATCAGGCCAGTTATCAGGCCAGTAAAGTTATCATGTGCAGAAAAAAAGTAAATGAAATATAATAGTTATATATATATATTAAACATTTGTAAATGCTCACGAAATCTGCTGCATTTGTTTGAATTAAAATTAAAATATAACATTTTGTAAAGAAAATGTTTAATAAAAATAACTGTTTATACTTCTTTTAATGTTGTACATATATTAATATGAGAATTCGGTTTTTAAATAATATTACTCGTTTTCATCCTGAAAAAAAGAAAAAAAAAAAAAAAAAGTTACATATGCAGATTTGTATATATAAGTACCAAGTTATATGTAATAATTTCTATCATAAAATTTCACATAACATTCACAAATATGGTGTAAACCCGAAATATCGTAAAAAATCCCTGTTTTATGCCATACTCACTAAAAAGTACATTTTATGGTCAGGAAGGAATACATATTAGAGAATGTGGCAATTTTTTTTTCATTCACATGTATATTTTTGAAAAATAATTTTAATATTTAATATTAACCAGAAGGCCCGTGCGAGGATTTCGCACTGAAATATAATATTTTTTAGGTACTTCTCTATTATCCCGTCGACCACTTTTCATAACAAAAAACTATCGCCAAACTCTAAGATTAAACGCCAAAAATGCAGTCCCATTTACTTGATGTCAGAAGCATTATACGTGTTTGTTACGTTATCAAGTGGTTTTTAACTCGACATATGCGTGTATTTTTCATTATGTTTTACTGATTTCTTAGTTATTTCATTAATTAAAATAACAATTGTGTCCTTAAATTCTTATATTTTATTTATTTATTTATTCTGATATTCCAATGGCAACGTTCTCCCGTTTATTTGGCGATAGTTTTTTGTTATGAAAAGTGGTCGACGGGATAATAGAGAAGTACTATTTTTTTTAATCAATATGTAATATTTCATAGATGCAGGTTTAAACTTCTAAAAAAAAAGTGAGGATAAAAATATCTGCAAACAACATTTAGTGTTTAGTCAAGCCAGAATATCATCTAATTTATTCCAGCAATGTTATAGTAAAAACTGATCCAAGATTGCAAAATACACGCGCGAGGAAAAAAAAATTACAATCGTATTTTAACTGCATTAGATGATGACGTCATCCGCTTCGGGAAAAACATGGGACACAGAAATATAAATCTAAACATTTCAATTTCAATTTCGCTTTTTAATCATAAATATAAAATAAACCCGTGCGGTGTTTTTTATAATTGCTGAGCATCATATAATGTGGTATTATTATTATTTTTTTTTTTGTGGCAACAATAATTTGAGGAAAACCTTTAATTTCATTCATGAAAGCAATGCCGATTTAATTTTTAATTTTCAGCAAATTTTAATCAATAACATGTTTTAACGAAATGTTAAGTGTGCTAATGTCAGAAACCTGTGCAATATCCTTTCATATGGCATCTCATTCGTTGTTCTGCGTTTCGCATTTTCTGAGAAAAAGGGATGTTGACAGGATAAATAATATATATGGTCATTTTTGCCGAAACGTCAGTTGAGGTTCACCGTGGAGAATCGAAAAGTGTTTGGTTTCCGTCTGTTTGTCTGTATGTCTGTTCCGCGATAACTGCCGTAAAAATCGTTCTATTAGGTTGATTTTTGGTGGGTATGTTGGTGAGGTACCCGAATTAGCTCTATAGTTTTAGTTACATTTGGCTCTTTCGTTCGAAAAATATAGAACATTTCTTTTTAGGTCATAATGCTTTTCAATAGGAAGTTAGACGATTTTTTTTTTTTTTTTAATTTTAACATTCACAGAAAAGAAAATGTCACATTGGGATAATTGTAAATGCTAAATTTACGAAATGGAAATCATAACTTAATCCAATCGCTTTGAAAATTTGCCAATATATTTATTCGAATTTCGAAATTAATTGTATAAATTATTGGAAATTGTATGCATTAATTTGAAAGATGTGTAACATTTTAATTTCTCATCTTTTACAAAAAATTCCAATGCATTTTTTTCCTCTTATATTAAATGTTTGCTAAACAACTATATTTCAAAGAATGTATTGTTATTCCGAAAAAAATACAGTACTAAGTAGTTTATCCTATAATTGCATAACATTGTGTTTAATGCGATACTTCTAAATTTGCCAGAACTTTCGATAAATTTTATATTCTTATAAATGTATAAATAACTTTCAAAAAAGGACTTTTATGATATGAAATATTATGCAGATAATGTTAAAAATCAGTGAGACTAATGAACAATGATTTGTAGAGCTGACGTTGCGGCCTCTGATCTGTAGATTTACTAGCTTAATGAATATAAGTACAATGTCCCCTCATTGGATGTCTCTACATCTAAAACTCAACATTCATTGAACTGACATTTAAACAATATATATATATATATATATTTATTTTTACAATGATAACTAATTATAAGTCTTCAATTAAGTGCTAACATAATATACTTTTAAGTACTTTTTTGTTTACTAAGGAATTAACATATTAAAAAGTTTCTATCCAAAATATCGTCCCTTCGTGGACACTGAGATTAAATAGAAAAAGTGCCATATATGGATATATGGTAGTACTGAATGATACTACTGGCAATACAGCCAAGTTATCATTAAGTAGTATGGAAAAAAACAGAGCCTGCTTTGGTTTTAGATTAGTACACCGTCTTCATCATAAATCAGGTAAGAAAAGGCCAATTTATAATTATAATACAAATTTTAGACAACTTTAACATTGCATATAATAAAACGAAATGCACCATTTTAGCAAACTGAAAACCAAAATCACTGAAAATTAAAAACTTAATTTTTGACTCCTCCGTTGACGTCTATCCGTGATCTTGTCATATATATTTTTACACATATTCTTTAGTTCATCGGTCATTTATCAAACATTGTGTGCAGTATAAGGATGCATCAGATACAAAAAAAAGTTTGAAAAGTAACTAAATCCTGATAAGCATTATTTTTTCAGAAATTTACATTCTATAAATTCAAAAGTTGAAAAAATATTTTTAGCCCATTTTAACTTTTCTGTGAGAATGATCCTTCACAGTTTCATTATATATATATATATATATATATATATATATATATATATATATATATATATATATATATATATGTACGAACTACGACAAATAATTACTAAATTATGCATTCATTCATTCATTTCATTTTTGTTAATGTATAATGTAAATTTTCCTTCCCATGTCCTCCGTAGCCCTGTCAGAATTAAAAACAAAAATAAAAAACTGACGAAAAACAAAATAGAAAACTTTATCACTAATATAAGGTTATTCATTAAGCATAAATGAAAACATCCATTCAAATTATCAGATATTGTACTTACTTTTATAAAATAGTTTTTTCTTTTGCTATTTTGTACTTTTTCGTGAGAATGATCCTTTTGGGGAATTTTCCGTCTTAATAGATGCATTTATATGGTGTTCCTTTCACGATAACAATGTTTCCTTTTTTTTTGTTTACGACAAGATTCCGTTATAGACAGTTTCAGTTTTGAGAGCTTCTACTGCATAGATCAAACTTTCATTACTGTTAAACATTATGTATTTAACAAATTTAAACCTAATGAATATGCATTTCTGATTCATAAAATGATGGTTATGCTGAAAGAGCTATTGCCTAACACTTAAATGTTTTATTTCAAATGCATCATTTACTGTGTGGAAATATAGAAAACAAGTATGCGGCACTGACTAATAACTTAGAGTCACGTTAGAGATCGCTTGATCTGTTTTGATCGCTGTTACAAAACAATCAGTATTTAAAATGCAATATCAATTTTTGTACTATAAAACAGTAGTACAAATTTCTATTGCACAATTATGGAATTTACACATAGATTCCGGATTTATATCATTTTTATACGTATAATTTTAACAGTGATACCAACAATTGCACATATATTGACAATCGGTAGATTCACAGAAAAAACTAATATAATCACTAACTTAAATATTGACTTTCTTAAGTACCGATATGGTATGTATATGTTCAAATGTTTGACCTCCAAGTGTTTAATTCCCAAGTATCTGACCTGTTTGAATTCCAGAAGAGTTACTTTGTTGCATAAGAGATAGACTTCCAAATCCCTGATTTGCAAAAGAGCTGTACTCTGTACCAGTTGATGGCTGACCCCCTGACCCGCAGAAAATGCTGTTGTCAATACGTTTCAGGTTCTTGAAGGAGTATACTGTTATCTTGGACAAGTATGTAAAAACGCAGCAGTAGTGACGAAATGGCCTGTGAAATAAACTTTTGGCTTGGGTCCCGGTAAAATCAACTCCTGAACAGCTCGAAACACTGGTTTTGCTTTCTGAAAGGTTTATTGTTCTAGTGCATCTCCAGCTTCTTGCTGTAGACTCAGATTGACTCCCAGAATCTAGAGTCATATTTAGTGTAGCCAGCAGGTTATTAAACGTACAAAAAATACTATAGGTGTGTCATTTTTTTGTGTGATTTAGTGTGGAATTAAAATTAAGAAAATTAGTATTAATGATGCATAAGAGAATTTTTCTTAATAAGGGATACTTTGTAGAAACATACGCTTCATCATACTTCTAAATAATAAGATTTAATTTGTAAATACTTGCTCAAGAAACACAATCGGTATACATATAATAAATTTAGTTAAAAGCTCATTTAATTTAATATACCGTATATTCCGGAGAGTAACGCGCAATCAAGAAAAAGTGTCACATTTTACAGGTGCGCGTTATATATCGGGGAAACAAATGAAAGGATAAAAATTAAACATATGAATTGAGAGATGGAGCGAACAAGAAAAGAAGACGTGATTTTTTGAATAAACGAGAGCATGATGCCTCATGCTTTCTGCGAACTCATGCAGATAAGTTGCGCAGTAGTGTATGTTTTCACTTTGCATTTTTTATGTTTGTAATAGTTATTATACATTTTAATATATTTTTTGCATTTTCATGCTACATGTCTCCTAAAGGACACAAAAGAAAGAAAGAAAGCGGTAAATATATCTAAAAATAGAAATATACAATTCCAAATCATATGTAAAAGAGGGAGTTCTATGCTGGAATTTAAAATTTTATCTTGTAAATGTTATGTTGTAACAGAGTGTAATGCTCATGGCGACCATGACGTTGTCAGGAATGAGTGGATCATGTGAGTACAATTTCTATGTAGAAAGTACCATTAGGTCGGAAATATGACTATGCATAAAACATCTTTCCACAATGTTTATCATTACTAAGATTAAGGTCCCAGGGCTCGGAGTTTATATACAATCTACTGACATTCCCAGCCAGAGACTGCATACAATATGGGGCTATATGTTCCCAGTGCATCCAGCTTACAATACTAAGCATGCTTGATGCTTCGTTACGTCGGCGTTTAGACTAGGATTGGTGCTTACAGCAGTATTCTTCCTTAGAACTATACTGTTTATATCTGCTTGCATTAAATTTATCTGGTAAGGTATTACAACTGCATAAACATGTTACTTTGCATTAAATATTTTTAAACTTTAAGAAAAATAATCTGGTTTAACATAGTAGTCAATTTACAAATATTTTACAGACAGTTATTCTATAAATATGTAACGAAATAATTCTAGGAGCGAGTAAAAAATATTATCTTTCAAAAACGTATGTTATGCGATAAGAAATTGTGTGTAATTATATAAAGAATATCAAAATATATTACAATCAGGCTTCAAATATGCATTATTGTATAGTAACTTGCAGCTTTACTAAAAATCAGAAATGAAAACGACGATATATACTTAAAAAATATCAAAACAGAAATACTAAATACACTAAAGTTTAAATTTTAGCTGAGGGAATTTAATATGAAACTTTAGACGATTTTAAAGGAACATATGCACGTGTGATGGAAGATATAGCAAATTGAGTATTCTTAAAAGTGGCAATTGACAAATATACATGGATTAATTATTTTGACGGAAAATGCGAATATTAATTTGATACGTTTCATTTTATCAATAACTTTTAGTGAAATAATGTGATTTTGCTTCTTCCATTGTAAGGTTTTTTTTTCCTATACGCATAAATAATTCTTTTATACGCAAATAATATTAATAATTCTAATTAATAACTTGTATAAATCAACGAATTTCCTTGAAAAAAATGTAAAAAATGAAAGTTCATATTGAATATAAATTTGGAAAGAGGTTTTGGAAGTTTTATTCCCATAGTATTGTATATTACTCTGCATATGTATCATATAATACTTCCTAATATCTTAGCTGTCGTAAAGAACGACAGACAGGGTAGGCTTGAAGTTTTCAGAAATATTCTAGAATATTTAAAAGGCACACACAATACACACGATATTTAGAAAATTATAGGTATTCCCGCGTACATGTACTTAGGTTACAAAATAAATTGCAAATTTTTTTTTTCTTATTGTTGTTAAGCACACACAATTGAGTACTTTTATATCGGAAGCATGAGCTTAAACGAATTTTGTTGCAGAGCATAATCACGTAATTCAGATTTCCTGCTCAGTACGGTATATTTAAAATGTATGAATTCAATAATGTTCAATTTTTCGTGTATCACATTTCGTAACTGTTAATTAAAAAAATAAAACATAATTTTCCCTAAAAAATGTATGAATTGAATATTTTTAACTTTCTATAGAAGTTCAGTTAAAGCTTATTGACTGTGATTGGGAGAAACAAAGAATTACAAAAGAGTATTCCCATTTTAATAAAATTTATTTATTTATTTATTTTATCTTGTATAATGTGACCTTCAGTGAAAGTAGACATTTACTTTTTATAGACCAATTAGAATATAATAGTCCGTATAGAAAAATATGCATTTACAAAATTAATAAAATTAACATGAAATTATATAGCAAACCTGTCGTGGAATTTTCCCTTTATTACTTGTGAAATCCAATGCCTAGTCCACACAACTTTCGTTATATATATATTTGCTTCAGGAAAACTTTGTTATATTTGTAATTTGTTAGAATATTTTATAATTTATTAGATTATTAGATTAGAGTTTTATATAAAATAGGTTTAAAATAAGTTTTATTTAAATTTTTATATTTAAAGTTTTATATTTAAAATAAGTTTTATTTAAAATTTTATATTTAAAGTTTTATATTTAAAATAAGTTTTATTTATGCACTTTACGTTTTGTTTTTCAAAAATGTAATTCAAATGCTTAAATATAAAACTCATTTGCTATTTAAATAATTTAATGGAGTTGCAGTTCTTAAAATTTCTAATATTTTAAAATCCAGATTAATATACTTTAAAATGTCATTTAGTGCGTAACTTTAAAACTTCTTTTTTATGTAAATTCATTCATTTTATATAATAAGAATTTAAAAATGTGTACATAATTTTCCATTTTTGAATATGATTTCTTTATTTTATAAGGTAATTTTAATTTAGCATAAGTGAAAACATTCTGGGATTTTATTACATTTATACTGCTTACTTTAAAGTTTTACTTCAGTCTTTTAAAACTGTAAATTGGAAGAGAGGAAAAGTTTCTGTCCTGAAATTTTCTGTTTTTAATCTTGAAGTGGCATGGGATGTACATTTGTAAACAGAAATAAAACCTCTGTTTAAACATTAAAGAAAAAAACGCTTCCTTGAAATAAAGCTTAACTGAGCTTTTTCTTTCTTTCTATTCAGTTCATTTTCTAAAGATAGTCTTCGGAGACAAAGTAGAACTCTGTTATAAAATTTCATAGGTATAAAAAGTATAATTGCTACATATAATCTTTCTAGATGTAGATTTTTCTAAATATTTTATAGTTGTCCCTTTGAAACTAAAATTACAGTGGGTGATTTAATTATTTTTTTAAATAATTTTATTTCGAGCGATTTTATTTTTTCTTACATATATATTCTATTTCAAATTGAGCGTTTAAAACACTGAAATTCAACAATAAAATATGATTTTAATTTTTTCTTAATAAATGAATTTGAATATAGAAGATTTTGTTTGAAGTAAATATTTTCAGCGAAACACGCCTTCTTTACTTTATTAAAGAAATATGATTTGAAAGACATTGCTGAACACAATTAAAAGCTAAGATAATCTATTCTTATATTAAATGTAGCTAAAATAATTAAATATTTTTTTTTTTTTTTTTTTTTTTTTTACTTTTTTTTGTCAAACTTCCATATGGGGAACAATGGACCACCCAAAACCGGGGTACAATGGACCATGGTCCATTGTCCCGTAGTTCTGTATCCGGGCATTATATATGAAATTAAGATTAATAAATTGTTTTATTTTTAGTGAGTAAATTAACTATGATTCACGTAGTTTACATTTTTTAAGTATTTTACTTAATCATTTATTTAGTTATGGTTTCTTTACATTTTTAACCATTCAATTAATTTTAAATTTCTATATTTTTACAAACCTGCAATTATATTAAACAAGTGCATTAAAAAATTAATATATCTATTAGTCTGTATCTATTTATATTAGTGTAGATAAATTATAGGTGTTAAGTAAGATAAAACAGTGCTCTTTTTTTTTTTTTTTTTTTTTTTTTTTTTTTTTGATGGTTTGGTAACAGGATTATGATTATGTGTTGTCAGATTCATGCAGTGAAAACCTAATCAAAATGTGTTCATGTTACCTGATCTTGTTGATGAATCTCTTGTAAATGTTCAAGATATTGCAATGAGTTTGCCGAACTCTACATATTTACAAGAAAACAGCATATCTTCAGCGACACAAAAATCTTTTAGTATTTGCTAACTTTAATATTTGTTAATCTTATATGTTTGAACTGAAGCCACCAATAAACAAGTATAATACATTCTATGTTTGTGTCATTAAAGAATGTACTACATAAATGTTTTTTTTTTTTTTAATTATTTACTTGTGGTCCATTGAGCCCCATGCTGTGGACCATTGTACCCCGACCTTGGGGTACAATGGTCCACTTTGTCACTTGCTATTTAAAAATATATAGTAAAAAAAGTAAGCATAATAGTAGTATAAGTAAATCGCGTTGCGTTCGATAGTCTAAGAGGTGTAGTTGCAAAATACAAACAGACGTTCAAATTTTAATACAATAGATTCGTGTTCATTTTTCTTTTCTTAAAATTGTGATGTGATTTTAGCAGAAAACTATCATTTGTATATAACAGATAATCATGCTTAATAATCAGTAGAGATAAAAAAAAATCATTTTATCGTTTTAAATATGGCGTGAAACTCATCTACTGTCTATACTTACTGATATTTGTATTATTAATGTACGGAATCGATTCACGATTCTTTTAAAACATATAGGAAAATTCGCGTTTTATTTCAAATATGACGCCACTTTTTTGCCAGAGAAATCTCATTTTAATGATATAATTCTTAAATTCTTGGTTGTACGTTGTGCAGTAAAATGATAATCCACATCCTTTGTCTTGATATAATTCTTGAAAATTTTCTTTTCCTGGCAATCATGACGTACATTTTAGCAGGAAACTCACATCCGTATGTAACTGATATTCAAGCTTATTATTAATCCGTATCGATAAAACAATATTTCGGTTTTTCATCTTAAATATTATGTCCATTATCTATCTACTTTCATACTACTATATATAGTGATATAAATGATCCTTGTATTATTAGGAATATTTGAAAATACATGGTTTTTTTTATGACGTCACATTTGTCCAAGCCAAAGTTGATCCTTTTCATAGTTCCATGGTCCAAGCAAAATCTTTTTTGAAAAATATTATTATTATTCATTTTTATGTCTAATTATATCACAGTCTTTAACAGAAAACTTCTTCTCAACATAATCGGTATTGATACTTCATGTATAAAAATAAATACTCCATATTTGCTTTCAAATATCATGGCAATTCATCATCTTTTGAATTCTTTTTAATTTTCATTTTTTACGTGAAAATCGTTCAATTGAAAAATAATTGTTGAGGAAAAATTATTATTCCAGATTTTGTGTTTATTGGCAAGGGTAATGCTTAGCAACGTAAAATGATTAATTAAATTTTAAAGGAAAATTGTCCATTTATTCTCTGTGAAAATAATGACATTTTTAATTATTACGAAAACTATTTGAAAAAAATAAATAAAATCTAGCCTATATTCATTTCTGGATTATAATCGATCTATATACAAAGATACCAGGGCCATTACATGCTTCATTTTTACGTTGGCTTCAGCGAAACATTTACACACACAATCGGATTTATAATATTATTAGGATATATATATATATACAGTCAGTATCGGTTATATGGTCAGCTCAGCGGTCCAGAAAAATTAGACCATATAAGCGGGGTGACCATATATGCGGAACAATACTACAATTAGTTCACTATTTAATTACAGGGTTCGTACGCATCAGGGGATTCAGGAGATTTTAAGTGCTTTAGTACCAGAAATTTCATAGAGTACTGGTCGCTATATCTGAAGATTGATTTTTTTTCTTTAAATAAGCAAAATATTACTTTACGAAAATTCTGGAAAAGGTAAGGTGCTTGAAAGTCCTTGAAGTGTATGAACCCTGAATTATGGCAGGATTATATTCCCCTATCAGAATATAGTGCTCACAAACAAATAAAACTGTTAAAAATTAATTTGTTAAGTAAAAACTACAGTAACAAATATGCAATATTTTTAGGGAAATTTATTAGCTTACCTTACCAATCTAAGTACTCTATGCATACATACCTGCACTGCACCCATATTCAATGCACTTATTTAAAATATTCAGGTATGCAAGATTGCCTCCTTTTCTTGGTTGTTAATACAACTCTTTCTAAGTCCCTAATAGCTTTTAAATGTTCATCTGCTGCTTCGGAAATAATAAAAAAAATCTGAGGTCATCTATGGCTTTAAGCACATCTGATTTTGATACTGATTTCTTTTCCCATTCACTGTCATCCTCATCATCGCTTCCTTTGGCATTCAAATTTAACACATTAGAAATAATATTTTGTATTGAAGCTTCACTGTTAGTAGCGAGATCTTCATCAATGTTTGCATACAGATTTTCGTCTGGAATTGAATAACCTCGATTCCCCAGTTTTTCTGCTAGTTCAGTTGAGGAGATCTTCATCCTCGTCTTCCGATAATTCTGCAGACTTTGATGAACTGTGAAATCCATCATGTCGGAAGCAATTTTCAGTAGTTTTCTGTGACACCATATTCCAACTTTGGTCGATATAAATAATTGCATTTAACACGGACACTTGGAATTTTTCTTTTCGGTCAACAGCAGAAATCATATATCGCAGAAGAAGCTTTATACAGGTAGACTTGAAGTTCTGGATTATGCCTTGGTCTAAAGGCTGCGATACACTCGTGCTTTTTGGTGGCAGGGAAATGAGTTCAATTGATTTCAAGCCATCAAGAGTGGTGTGCGCGGCACAATTGTCTGCAATTAGTGCAACTTTCTTGTTCTGTTTTGAAAATTTTTGAACCCACCTCCTTTGCGTTTTTTCTCAGATGTTCACTGTCATCCATGCCTTTGAATTAGCATCGTAGAATAGAGGCAGAGATTTGCTATTTTTCATACACCGAGGCTTAAGAAATTTTCCACTCACCAAATGAATAATTTTCTCCAATCCATCCATATTTGCAGCTAACAACACCGTTAAGCGTTCTTTACTTTTATTTCTCCCTACACATTTTTCACCTTTAAAACAAAGAGTTCTGTCTGGCAAGATCCTATAAAAAAGTCCGCATTCATCAGCGTTGAAGATGTTGGCAGGTTCACATCTTTCGTGAATGTCCCGCAAGACTATTTCCATTCTTTTAAGGAACTACTGTCAAAATCAGCAGATTCTCCGCGCAAGTTTTTGAAGCATAGGTTATGCCTTGAATTAAATCGCTGTAGACAGCCATTGCTAGCAACGAAACTTGACTCGCCAAATTCATTAGCAAAATCCAAGGATTTTTTTTTTCAAAATATTCCAGAATATAGGAGCATTTTGCGATCGTGCATATTTAATCCATGATAAAAGAGCCCTATCCACATTTTCATAAGATGATAATCGCTGACGTTTCTTTCTTGATCACAGATTTGAACACTTGGGGAGTAAAATTTGGTTGCTAAAATGTTGTTTAAAGTGGTTCGAGGTATCGAATTTACTTTGGCGAATGCAGCTTTTGAAAGATTAGAATTTTTAAACTTTTTAATCAGTTTATTTTTTGCAGCAATTGATAAACTCTTTCTTTTCGAAGCCATAATATAAAATAAGTGTTCTTATTCGACGCGTTTTATTCATATGAAACAAAATTTTCCTTTATTCTTTTTGTCTCAATTTTAATGCACTTTCAAAGTGAGATAACTCCAACCAAAAAACAGACAGATATCCACCTGTTGTCCTCGGGGAGGAAGAGAATTGAGGGAGGGGTGGGGTTGCGTGGACGATGATTCAACGCAAAAAAGAAATGAGGCTGACGGGGAGGGAAGGAAGTAAAGGCATGAATTCGTCTCTGGCGTCGCACAGACTTTTGTTTTGTTTTTTTGTCATTCCCGTTTCACCCCACCTCAAGAAATATTACAAAAGTTACTATTTAAAAAAAAATAGTTGAAAACCTCATTGAAAAGATTTAAAAAAACGACCATATAACCGATAACCGGGAAAATAAAATGAGTATATAATAGGGTGGATCGATGTTATATGGTGAAAAAATAAATATTATTAATCAAAACCTACCTATGCGGAAAAGATATTCTATTGTATGGAGATTAAGAGAAAAATAATTAAAAAAATTAATTTTAAAATTTAATACTGCCGCAAAGAGTTTGAATTTTCGAAAAAAAATTGGAAAAATACCTAATTTTGGTTAGATGATTTTTGATTCAAAATTATTGTTTTAATTTTAATCAAAACATACCTATGCGGAAAAGATGTTATATTGTATGGAGATTAAAAGAAAATTAATAAAAAATAATAATTTCAAAATTTAATACTGCCGCAATGGGGTTGGATTTTCGAAAAAAGAGCAATTCCAGCTTTTTCATTTTCCCGCTTTATCCTTCCACCCCTTGATAAGTTGTAAGCGCTACGTCATATGATACGCCCACGTGGCTCTGAATTAGGGCTCCTATAATAGTTAAAGGAGCCTTACTCTGAATAATACTGGATAAACGTGTTCCCACCGCTCGCTCATTCAGTTCAAAGCTAGCGGCTTACGTAATCGGGTGCTGTTCTCGCAAAGTAAAATAAATTTAGATTTCATTGCGTAAGATTTCTTTGTAAGTGTATTTGTGTTGGGTAGTGTACTTTGAATATTATTGCACCATGGCGATGTTAAGAAAAGACATGATTTGCCCTATATATTGCTCTGGTTGTGATATGCCAACGAATATGCTTCCTACTTACAGTAACGTAATAAAGTGCGTATGTTGGCATTCAAAAGAATACCGAAGCAAGGAAACATTGTCTACATCTACACTTTCCTTCTCATGTGAATAAGTTGCTAATAAATTAGAAGAGACCTGGAAACCAGCTTCAATCCCAATAATTGACCACTATAGCATTTTGAGAAAAGTTCGACTATACCACGACAAATGTCGCGGTCTTCTTAAATCTGACAAAGTCAGAAAAGGGATTAAAAGCTATTGTAAGCAGATTGACGTTTTCCGGAAAAACACAAATGCTGTTTTTGATATATGAGCGTGTACTTGTAAATCATTTGAATGTTGCTTCTGTAAGAAAGAACGGAAAGTACCAATGAACGAGAGATATATTTCTATTCGACATGAGAACTGTAAGAAAAATGGTAATCGGGTCGCTGGATCGGAAAGTCACTTTACAAATAACTAAGGCCGTGAAACGAAAATTAAAGCAAGGGCGATACGTGGATAAAAACAAAACACTGCCTGATGTTTCTGCCAGTTCAATATATTTGAATATGAATATGAATAACGGGTGCAAATTGAAGCGGCGTATATGTGAGCATCAGGGAGATAGAAATAAGAAGTACAGTAAAGATAGGCTTTCAAGATCAGAACATGGACCGGAAATTTGTACCCGGTTCCTGGCGCTGGTGCTCCCAAAGGCCGGTCATGTGACATGTCAAACATGACAAATTGTCGTCTGCTCTTCCTGCATTTTGGTTTTGAGCATGGTAAAGAGTTGTCAGTCGAAACCGGAATTAGAGGGCGCTACACTCCCCAAATGCCCAAAAAACCGGAAACGTCGCCATACTAGGTACTGCTTTTAGTTCCATAAGTAGAAACATTATCGTTGTTCTCCTTCTCTCTATCCTCCTGGTGAGCATACTGACTTTTCTTCATCATCAGCTGTCATTGAAAGCGGTGCCCAAAACGCTGACGGTGTCACTGTCACATCTGTAGTGACGAAATTACATGCCGTAGCAAAGACATTGGACCGTTTTGGCATTTCCGACCGAGCAGGCGCTACCATCGTGTCAGCTGCGCTTCAAGATGTGGGCGTTATCTCACAAAGCGATGTATCGAACATCGTTGACAGAAATAAAATTCGACGTGAGAGAACAAAGGCAAGAACCACTCTACCGTCTCAGTCAGTTGTGAAAGATTCTGACCATGACCAATTTGGTTTATACTTCGATGGATATAAAGACAGGACTATATCACTAGGAGATAACAGAAGAAAAGTCATAAAAGAGAAGAACACGTAAGCTTGGTAAAAGAACCTGGTTCCGAGTACATCGGACACGTATTTGTAAATTCTGGGAGAGTGCAAGTCATTGGAAAAGACATCGTAATTTTTTTGTCCTGCGTTGACAACAATATAGATGTAACAAAGTTGGTTGCGATCTGTTGCGTCGGAACATCTATTAACACAGGTGTTAAAGAAGGTGTTAGTCGAAATTTAGAACTGATTCTGAAGCGTCCATTACAATGGTTTGTGTGTCAGTTACACGCCAATGAGCTTCCACTACGTCATCTTTTCGCGTACGTAGATGGAATCACGACTGGGCCCAGAAGCTTCACTGGTCGAATAGGACCTTGTTATTAGGAGAAATGGATTTTTTGCCATCCTGAAAATATCCTGATATCGATGTTACCTGACGATGAAACTCACATAAGGCAATTGGCCTTTCGAAGAATTCTAAAAGCGAGCGAAGTCAAGCGGTCTACTGCAATCCCAAACATTTCAACAAATAATATCGTATATTCAATTTACCAGCTTTTGAACTATGTGCGACGGATTAAGTTGATTTGATTAAATGGTAAAATGTGATAGAACCTCCACTAACTGAACGATTTAGTGATGACATGATTTCAGAAGTAATAGTAAATACAACAATTATGTAGGCGGCAATAATATCTACAATCATGGGGTTTCCGTGCCACAATCAAGCTACAGAACGGATAGTCAAAACAGTCACGGAAGCATCTTCTGCTGTTTGTTGACCATATAGAAGAGACGGTTTTATAAGAAATCGCATCGAATCACGAAACCTCATGCCAATTTTCAACACCAAACGTGATTATCGCCCACTGTAATTTCAACGATTTTATAGGTTTTTCTTTATTTAATAATAAAGAAGCTAGTAAATAAGAAGCTGAAGTTTTTTCTTGTAATCAACTAAGTGTCCTCTTATTGCAATTAATATTTAAAATTACTGAAATGTATATTTCATTTAACATAAATCACTTTGACTTTTTACCATAAAAATACTCAAATACATAAATTTCAAAGACCTTGCGGCAGTATTAAATTTTGAAATTAATTTTCTTAATTATTTTTCTCTTAATCTCCATACAATAGAACATCTTTTCCGCATAGGTAGCTTTTTATTAATATTAAAACAATTATTTTTATTCAAAAATCATCTAACCAAAATTATGTCTTTTTCAGTTTTTTTAGAAATTTCAACCTCATTGCTGCAGTATTAAATTTTAAAATTAATTTTTTTAATTATTTTTCTCTTAATCTCCCAACGATAGAACATCTTTTTCCGAATAGGTAGGTTTTGAAATTGTGAAAAAAGAAATTTCGATCCACCCTAGTATATAAGCGGTGCGTTTTGACACATTTTCCATTATTAAGCTAGACGGGACTGACCATATAAGCGGGGTGACCTTATAAGCGGGACACCATATAGCCGGTACTGACTGTATATACATATATATATATATATATATATATATATATATATATATATATATATGTATACTGTATATAATATATATACAGAGAGAGAGAGAGTGGTGGTGGGAGAGGAGAGAGGGGGAGAGAATTTAGTTTTTGAATGGGTTTAAATTTAATAAATTACTTTACTTAAAGTTAGGATGCAGGGTTGCCAAAAAAAATGAAAACTGTACAAACAAAACATTTATAAATGTCATTTAAATCTGCTGCATTTGATTGTATAAAAATTTAAAATTACTTTAAAGAAAAATGTAGTACTTTTTTAATGTTATTCGTATTTTAAAAACCTTTTTTTTTTAATTTTCCTAAGCAAACACGATTTACAATAAAAAGTTTACAATATATAGCACATTTTACAATAAATAGTATCATTTAATGTTAAATAAAATTAATGTCACATATAAATGCAAATAAACTTTAAAAAAATATGTTATCGTTTTATATTTAAATTAAATTAAAAATATCTTTGCACAGATTTTAAAGTATGCGTCATGCACCCAAATGTTAATAAAACTTGTATTTTATTAGAACCGTAAAATAATGTGTATTATCTAAAATTCCTTGCTTGATTTTTACATAGTTTATTTCATATACTTTATTAAATTTTATCCACATTAAACAAGGAAAGTATACTAATTTGAGTTTTAGGCAAACTATATGTGCGGACGAGTTGTAGAAAAATTTAATGCTTTATAAATTTAAAATGGATACTTGCTACTATAAACATGTGGTCCATATTTTGTATTCCTTTTCAAACAATTTCCTTTCTTTTCGTATATAAACATCGTTCACTGCATCGATACAGAGAGTGTAGTAAGGAGCTTTATTTATTCACGATTTAGACGTTTGTATGCCAAAAAATGTATTGCGCCACACATACGGAATCGACCTGTATTATTCTTACTGTAATATCAAAATAAAACATCAGAATTCTACACTACGAAGATAAATATGTACTGAAAGTGAGGTGAATATATTAATGACATGACTTATATTCGAAACAGAAAGATTCGATAATGTGGATTCGTATTATTATTTATAATTGGTGTTGTAATATCCTGCATTTGATATATTTTATTATGTAAATTGCGATTCATCCTAGGAGCTTCGAAAAGGAACACGCATTGCGCACATTGTTGAGAATATGAATCTGGTTAACAAACATTTTACAAGATATATTAAAACCAGTTTTTGCAGATCCCTGGTTCTAAATTTTTCTGTTCTAAATTTTTCTGAACCTTTGGTTCTTATCCAAGGCTTATTGGTTTTTATTGGCACACACTTCAAAGATGAACATGCTGTTCCAGAGAAAGCCTAAATACTCTCCTTCAAATTCGTACATGCAAAGCATAGAAATATTTCTGTTTGCTGTTGGATTGCAGAATTCAAAATTTTAGATAAGAACCTTTAAGTCCGCAGGTATTTCAGCATTCAATAAACAGTAAATTTTACGTATCACCACTTATACCACGTCTTGGTTGACATACTTTTCAGTTAAGTTTAGTCATATTTTTACTTCAGAAATGTTTCATATTGATCACATTATTTTCTTAACCACTATACTACAATATGCATACAGACGATTCTGAATGATATCAACGACTAATTTTGATAGAACGTAACGTATAGATGTTTCTTTCGTACATTCTTCTTTTCATCTGTATCCCTTATAAGTACATGCCCTATACATTTAATAGGAATATATATATATATTAGAAATTTTAAGGATATTAACAGCAAATATGAATGAATGGTTTGATTATATCCAAGTTTTTTTAAACAAACAATAGTTTTCTGTTGTATTCGTTAAAATAAAATTCCTTTAATGTAATATTGGACAAATAAAATTAAAATATTTGACTTCAGTTGTAGGTTAAGTTTGATATATGAAACAAATCCAAGAAAATTAATAATGTTATTGACAATGAACTTTTATAACAAGGAATACTTGCTACAAAAGTCAAAAACTAAAACAACGTTTTATAATAAAAATACATAAATAATACGATAAAAATATATTTGATTTTTTTTTCTTTTTCAAAAATTTTTTTAATCTTTTTAACATAAAATATCTTGAATCATAAAAAAGCGTAATACTTAAGATAAATTGTTGTTTAACCAACTTCATGAATTTATATTTTTGTATACCATATGCTTGTCAGGGATGAGTGATCAACGAAAGAAAATACATTTGAGATATGTCTTCGTAAACTTTAACACTGAAATATGATGATTCTGAAAAATGATAAAAGGGGTAGGTTGACAAATTCTTAAATATTTTTAAAGCGGTTTATTTTTCATATGTTTAAAAAAGCTGTTGCACGAAGAAAGCAAAATAAAGCTATATTTAAAAATAAAGCTATATTTATGTATATTTTTCATATTTTATAGTTATCTAAATAGAATAAACTGCCGTAATTTTTGAACAAATAAAGTTTTTGTTTTTTCTGAATTATTCATACTAATAAATCCCTAAGATACCAAAAGATTTTTAGAAATATTCCTTTTATTTTATTAAGAGTGTAAATATTAATTTTATTGTAGTTTGCCAACTTTCATTCACTAACACTACTTGCCATAACTATTGAACTTTTGCGGTTTTCTTATCGAGTAATTTGAAACAATAAAAAATGAAAAAAATTGGAAGTCTACAGCGAGTTTTTAGATTTTGTCAGTCGGAATATCTTTCAGGTTTTCACCGACAATCCTTTAATTTAAACAAAAATATATGAGAATATTTCCTAATTATTTTATGAAGAGAGGTTTGAGTTCGTCCCTTACTGCAGTGTCCACATATTTACATAATATGTTTCGAACTATTGTTGACTTTTTTCCAGAAATAATAAACGTTAAGTTTCGAAATTTACGAAGTATCATATAAAGAAATTAATGAAATGAAAAAAAGTATATATTGTTCAAGTAATGTCTACATAGCGGATATTTTCCTTCAGCATTGATTTACTTTTTTTAAATAATTTATATCTCGCTGAAAATTATATTCTCTAGAAAAGTTGTATTTCCCTGTTTTTCGGCATACGGAACTTGAATATGTATTGTAGTACATAATTATGACGTTACATACTGCATTTTGTCGCTGGCAGACGGACCACGTATACTGTGATCTGCCGTTTGTAAAAAGGATAAAAATGCTTAAACGTTTGTAAAATTTTACAGTTTAACATTTTACTAATATCTAGCTGATTTCTTCGTTGTCTACCACAACTTTTAAGTTAAAAGAAATAGCTTCATAAATGTTTTAATTCTAACAGTCTATTTATAAGAAATTTATGCAATGAAAGAAAAAGGGCGGTGCGCAAAATTGTATACTGCAGTGAATCATGAGGGCCACCTGCTTTAGTGATCGTATTAGTGGCTTCGCATAAAAGCATTTAAATTTTAATTGTAATTCAGAAGACATGCTTTTTTATGTCCTTCTAAATCACATATCTCGGAGAGGCACCTTTTTTGTGTGTGGTTGACGGAGGAGATCACCCGCGGCTGTTATTTTAGAAAATCTCCAATGAAAATATGCTATATTTGAATAAATATATCTATATATATATATCATTATGTATTGAAGTAAATGAAAATCGTCACTAGAAACTACAAACATATTAATTAGGGAATAATTATGTAAAATATAGGAGTGTCATTAAAAATCGTCGAGACAGAAGCAACATTTTCACCAGCTATATCATCCAAATGTCACTCACAGTTCGGTAAAGAACAGTGCAGTGTGTTATTTTCTATATATATGAAATTAGTATTTCGTTTAATGCCCGTGTATTTTTGTATGAACATTCTAACCATTAATATTTCCAAATGCTAATATAACGTGGCGTTAAAAATTTATTGTGTTTGTGGATTGCAGTTTGAAAACATTGTCCCTGTTATAAACGTCACTTGGAATTTATGTGTGTTATTTTCAGTTAGCATAAGAAATTACTGATAAATCATCCAAAATATTTTAAATTAATTACTCTTGAATTTTTTTACTTTACAAAAAACATATTCTCAAACACAAATTTTCTGACTTTCTTATGAAAAAAGAGCAAAAATTGTTAAAAAAAAAAAAAAAAAAAAAAAAAAAAAAAAAAAAAAAAAAAAAAAAATCTTACGAATAGCAAGAATTCTCATCATACAATTAGTTAATAAATTGACAGCAAAAAAAAATGTTGATGATGAAATTATTTATTTTTAATTCTTTCGTATTTATATTTCCCATTTGCTTTCTTACACACATGCTAATTATTATGAGTAGAACTCACTATATATATTTTTTTCAAAACACTTCTTAGAGATCCTGTTGAAAGACCTTTCTGATTATAGATTTTCTAGTTTTCAGTGTGTTTGTTTCAGTAGTATTTTAGCTTGAGACAGAACAGTGCGTCTATGCATGAAATTATAAACGTTGTGTTACTATATACAAATTTTGTATACCGTATTGTGTACTGTATACAATACTGTATTACTTTATACAAAATTTATAAGCTATTTGAAAACATTACTTATGTATCATGTTTAAAACAGTTTATTTTTTATTGACAATATTTTTTAAACTTTAAACTAAGTTTTTTTTCTGTGTGTGTCGGGGGGAGGTGGGGGGGCGGTGAAACGGACATCTCGTGTACAAAATCATCCACATATGATGACTTATGCTTAATTCAAACATATACGCAACATAAATTTTAAAGTTGTTTTAATTCTTGTTTTAAAAAATATTCTTCTGTATAAATAAAGTTTTAAGAATATATTGCTCTGGTTTTTCATCGCGTCTCTAGCTGTGATTCTGCATAACATTAGTAACATGTTTTTAAGAACATTTTTCTTAATATTGGAGACAAAGAGAATTAAATTAAAATTCCACATTAAATGTTTTATTTTATAACAGTCAGACACTAAATGTAACTACGCTTGACGTTTTCAAATTAAAGAGAATTTTGAGAAAGTCAAAATATTAATCGTTTTTCGATAATCGCTAACTATTATTAATTCATTATTCCAATTATTCTGTAGGGTGATATATGAATCTAAGTTGCAAAATAAATCACAATTTACAATAGAGACACAAAATTGGGAACAATTTCATAAAAAAATAAGAATTATTTCTTTACTATTCTTTATTTTCTCAAAATTTCATGTAAATGTTTAGAAATATGCTTTCGCTCTCTTAACAATCTGTTTGAATAATATTATTTGAAAATGTTTCTCATAAAGAAAGTAACACATAATTTCCATTAAACATTATTCATGTTTGCGTCGGATAATTCGTTACATAATTTCTCCTTAATATATATAGAATAAAATTTACGTAAGCAAATTTTTTATGCATGTTTCCTATCTGTATATCACAGAAATACTATGCTTAGAAAACAAGTTGAGACAAATTGAGATTAAAGTATTTTATATTGTAGTATATTACAGGTAACATTTTAAGCATATTTTTAAAGATTTTCTTGTTAATATGGCTATTTTGTATAAATGAATTCCAAACTTAGTATATTTCCGTAGATTGATTCTTTAAAATCGCATATTGTATAAGCAAATAAAATGTATTTTAATTTTAATTTTAGTATTTCAATATGTGTAAAAACTTTAAAGACAGCAAAAAATTGTAAAAAGTTTGATGAATATAAACTAAGATAATTGAAATGGAAATTATGTTGATCATAAAGTTTAATTGCTGATGTAAAATTTCCTAAAATGTATCTATGAGCTTTTTATTGCAAAAAATAATAATTATGCATGCAAACGCTATTTTTGCCTGTGTAAAAAAATTTTCGAACAACACAATTTTGTTACAGAAATGTTAGATATAAATATTATTAATTTGCACGTCGAAAGCTCTTGTGTATGTGTGAAACTTTTCTTACGTTTCCTATTAAAAATTTTGTTAATATTATATTAATGCCAAAAACAAGTAAACTGACTGAATATGAAGAAGGTGCTGTTGGATATTTTGCATTGTCAGGAACGAGTTGTCGGTCTAATGCAAAAAAAGATGGGAAGATCTAAAACCGTCATAAACAATTTTTGTAAGGTTAAAAGTCGAATATGAAAATAATAATAATAATAATTAAATAAAAATAAAACATGGTAACAAACCGAAAGAGATTAAATGACAATTTTAAAGATAGCATCAACTGAAAAATACTCTAATAAAGAAAGTTTACAAACGACTGGGTTCCATTTGAACCCAATTACTCGATCTGGGAATTTCCAATGCAAAGAAATGTTGTGTAAACCCTCTTACGGACTAGACTCAAGACCCAGCGTTTACAGTTTGCATGACAAGTGATGACTTATACAACATATGGCTGCAGTTTATTTTTTCGGATGAAAACAAATTAAGCATATATTGTCCTGTTTGCCGGAAGTATTATTGGTATGATTTGAGAAAATAAAAATCAATTTTATTAAAACGTCAATTAGGTTACGGATCCAATATGACATGTGGCTGCTTTTTGTGTAACGACATAGTGTCACTTGCATTTATTTGAGAAAAGTTGCATTTGAGAAAAGCTTGAGAAAAGTGATCTGTTGCATTTGAGAAAAGTGAATTCAAATACATATTTATAAACTCTTTCAGATCATTTTTCACCTTTTTCAATATTTCTGTCAGGAGAAAAGTCGATTTATCAGCAAGATAATGCGCATATCCTCACAAGGCATAGGACAATACTCTTGTTACAGAAGACAAATACTATAGTTTGACAATGATCAACAAAAATTCCTGAACTATACCATATCGACAACTTGTGGGAAGATCTACAAGAGAATTTACAAAAATGGAAAGCATTTTATCTCAGCTTCAGATTACAAATCTACGATTGAAAATGAATGGTACAAAACCAGTTCGAAACTGTGTCAAAAACTGCGGTCATTAAAAGCAATGTTGGCTGCACATCTAATTAAGTATTTGTTTCTTCAGTACTGTACTTTTATTATTTTGCTATCCTTTAAATTTTTACATATGCGTAAATAGCGAATTTTTGTATAATTACTTTATTTTCGTAACTAACACTTTCAGAAAAATTTTGTTGACTTTTATTAGCTTTTTAACATTATGATGCTCATTAACGTAAACGGTTTTTTATCTGATTTAAAATTTATCAAAAAAAAATATTTTTTGATGTTCTTAATTTTTTTTACGCGTATTGTATTTCTCACTAAATCAGATAAAATATGACAATATAACATTTTTAAAAAATAAGCTATAAAGAATTTTATAATTACAATAGGCTGTTCGTCAGTAAACATCCTAATTCCACTCGCTAATGTTAATCATATCGGTGGAGGATACATTTGTATATATGCATTTGTATAAAATATCTCCTCAGGAAATAAATATTTTTAACTTCTGTTACCTGTGTACTGTTCTTAAAGCATGTCTCTTTTTTTCTTAGTTGTCAAAGTATTTCTAAAATACGTGTTTAATTTTTAATTTGATGTGCTCAGATTTTAGAAAAACGGAATAATTTTTTAAAAATATACATCCTTTAAAATTGTACAAAGTAAACATAAGTCAAAAATATAAATTTTCCGAGGAGATATTTTAAATATACGAATGTATCCTAAGACCATAGGATTAAAATTAGCGTGGATAATAGGGAAGTCCACTGACGGGCAGCCTTAACAACGTTATTTTTAAACAATGATTTCCTATTAAAACACATATTATAACTGTTTAAATGGCATACTTTTTTTCATTAATTACACAGTATTATTTCCGATGCATGAATTGTTTTAAAACACATTTTTCAAATGCTACATTTCTACATTTTAGAAGTATTTATTAAAATTTTTGAATTACGTTTTTTTTTTTTTTTTAAGTAATGGGCTATTTTTGTTACGTTCAATATTTGTCAAATTTATGTTGACGCTATCAAAATGTAAATATATAAATAATGGAAATTTAAACAAGAACGAAAAATCATGTGTCAAACATAGATTATGAAACACTATCAGAAACATTCAGAATACTGTAATAAAAATCACAGTTTAAAAAGGTGATGTCTAAATACACAATTTCGTAAACGCATAGTATATTTTAAAACAAAATTTCAGCAATTACCATCTATTGTCGGAAAAATATCCGATTTATTTTATGCAGCCCTGCATTTCATCTAAGGATTTATATGTATACTATATAGCATCATAAATTTTAATTGAATTAGAAAAAGTATAGCGCAGTTGAAAATTCCCTTCAGAAATAAAAGAAGCCAATAAAAGAAATATACAAGAGATGTTTTGTGCAGACCTGTATAGGATCTATAGAATTTATATACATCAAGTAATGTGCAAAAAAATTAGTTAAACTTAAAACACATACCACAACTGAAAATGCACTCCCAGCAATTATTGTTCATAGTCAGAACTGAAATCGAATTATTTTGTATGTCCGTGTAAATGAACGATGAATACTATGCATACTACTTTCTATAGTAAGCACTTTTAATGCAACTCAGTGATATATTAAGCGCTTTTAATGCACCTTAGTCATATATTAAGGTCTTTTAATGGACCTCAGTAATATATTTCAATATGTTCTTTGGGTTTCAATAGGTTTAAATAGTGTAACATCATTAAAACGCACTGAAAACGATTTCCCCCCTGCACCGTAATGTAACAGAATGCTTTTGAGTGGCCCTGTAGGCGAACTATGTGCTCCACTTCATTTTCAATACCAAACATGCCATAATAAACTTCAATAACACATATAAATTGTAAGTCAATCTGTATATATTTGAGCTAGTCTGAGCAAGGGCAGACAAATAGACCTTACGAATATTTTTCACTGTTGTGGAAAAGTGTTAAAAGACCTTTAATATTTTTTCGTGATTGTTAAGGCTACTTATATAAGATGGTTGGTTTTAAAATTAAATACCTATGATACTATTAAAATACCACAAAACTTGCCTCTATTTTGTCAATATTTATTTGCGATACATATATCAGTTAAAAATTAAATTTTGAAAATTTTGTATTTTAGAATTATTTACTAAATTTTGTTAAATGCAATTGAACATACACACCGTTTGAATAACTTTGTAATGCCATATATTTCTAGATGAAAATTTTCTTTTATTCAGTCAAGATAAAACCAAAAAAAAAAAAAAATTCGAAGGAATAATGCCAATGACATGGGATTAATATTGAAAGACAATCTGTGATTACCAAGTAATGCCATGACAACATCTTGCCTTACAGCTTATTATATGTCATGCATGTCATCTCCATCTTTGTTATGTCACTTAAGAACTGCTTGATTGATAAATAAACCAAGGATACAATTTTATCCTTGAGAGAAACTTTTGTATCTTATTAAATATTTTTATTTATTTCAAGTTTAAAGATTCTCATGTTTAATCTACTCCCTGCTATTTAATTTATAAATGATGAAACTAAATAAGCGCCAGCTAAAGATGTAATTAATGCTTAAAGTGATAAAAACATTACAAATGTATAAAATACCTTTTAATATAAAGATGAGATGTTTCAGACACTCAAACGTCGACTTCTTCAAGATCGAAAACGCTAATTAAACTATTTTCGCTAAGTTTTTGAAAATGGTAAATACAAAACACCAGACCACATGTATAATGAAAGCAGATGATTAATATTGTTAAATTGTAAACGGGAAAATTATTATTTTATCTATTGCTTTTTAAACTTGTAAATCAACTCGTGCCAATTTTTAGATAATTCAAAAGTAATTTTTGTGTAATGTTTTTTATCATTTTAAACATTAATTACATCTTTAGTTAAACGTTAACAAGGGATTTTATTAGACTATTTGTAAATAAACTCCATCAACTAAAGGGTTCATGAGAATTTTCCCATACAAAAGGTAATGTTTTAACATTTTTCAAGACAGTTAAAGACTGTTTGTGAATTCGATTTGTCTCTCTGCCGTATATCCGTCTGTTCCGCACGTCGTTTTTATAGGTTATTGAAGTTTATATTAGAATGTTCGTTTTTGAAAATATAGTGTGTAACGTTTATAGTTCGATTACAGGGGCACACAAAATATTTTTGTTACATTATGATCAAAACGAAAAAAACGTCTGCTGTGCACTTAATTGATGTCACGATATTTCACATAAAATGAGATCTTTTTACAACACTGATGTGGACTAAAATATTCGTTCTCAGGAGTATAGAATAAGTATAATTTATAATTCGTTTACATGGACGCACACCTAATACCATTATATTAGGATCTACGGGGAAAATGCATTTGTGGCGCATGTTAATGATATTATACGTCTTCAAAAATAACAAAATAAAGAAGAATCGCTTAGATGTTCTACAACATGATTTCGACGAATTATGGAGTGCGTAGTGCTTATCATTCATTTACAGCAGGCATGTCAAACTCGTTTACCAGCGCGGGCCAAATTAAGCATTGTATACAAATCGCGGGCCACGTAAAATAAAGTTGATAATAATATCATTGCACAGAATAAAATTTGTACATACGGAGCACAGCCATGTTAAAGAAATATTTATGCAAAATTCCAAAGTTATTATTAAACATAGTGTATTTTTTCTTATTTCGTCCCCCCCAAAAAAATATTCAAAATTACTTTTCATCAACGAAATCTATAAAAGTTAATTGGATTTTGTAAATTGTATTTAATATGAAAATTGATTGTACAGGCTGGTCTGTTAATCTTGATTTAGCAAAGGCATAGCTATCAATCGTCCGTGGTTTCTTCAAGTAAAAATTTAAATTAAACATATTTTGAATTAAAAAAATTATTTAATAAAATGTGTCTTGTACCTATGCGCTACCTATTTGATTTCATTTATTAAATACATATTCTTGTTTAAAATATGTTTATTTGACTTGAAAAATAACAAAAGAGTGTAAGCTTCGCAAACATGTCGTATAAAAGTGCACTACCGAATACAACTAAAATATGCCTATCTTCAAAAATCTTCTTTTGAATAAATTGTTTTATACATTTTTGTATAGTCTAAAAAATTTCATTCCGATAATTTTTGTAATAATGACTGGCAACATTTTAAATGAAATATATATATTTTTAATTGTTTCATCAAAGCAATAAATTCTATTTGAAAACGCTAATACAATCAAATAACAATATAGAGTTGTGAAATTTGCCTTGAAGTTAAATTTTACTAAAGTGCTTTGTAATTTACAATGAAAACTCCTAGTTTTTTGTCTATTGATGATATTTGAATAATCCACATTCATAATTTGTCGATTTAAAATGAAAATTGTAACCTTGTTCAACAGTTTGAAATTAACAGTTAAAACTTTATGACGAAAAGCCGTCAAGTGTCTGTATAAGAAGGTATATCTGTTTATCTTCACTACCCATATTTCCAAGATATTTTCTTGATTAACGATGATTAATCATGTCCGTACGAATATAAGTTTATAAACACTGTACGTTTTTAGACACATGTATGACTTTTATAAATCTGTTTGCTATAAATCAATATTTCTAGCAATTGTACTTATGTTTATAGTATTTTCAAATTACTTTAACTTCTCTAGACATCAATTCTTCAATTTTGTAGTGAATGATTTAAACTCGTTTGACATTTAATGTAATAAAGACAATAATTATTTTTTTTTTAAAGAAATGTATTTTTTTTTTCAATAGACTTAGTGAAAGCACTTCGATTATCTTTTATGAAGCATCAGTTACAACTCAGCGAGTTTCATTCTCATGCTTAAACGGATACTTGTGAGTTTCTTTATACTTTGTGTTGTAACATCTCTTAACTTTACATTCTTTCCAATCTGCAACAGTCTTTACAAATCAAACATCAAATTTGATTTTTCTATTGAATTTAATTGTATTGTAAATCACCCTTAAAAAAATATACGATGTTCATCTGCTGTTATCATATTTATTCATAGTAGTAAAGAGTTTTAACATATTTTTTTATGAATCCTGGAATGCATCAGAGAATGCTAAAAAGTGCGCATATCAATAAAAATTTAAAGAAAAATATTTAGATTTCTACAAAAATCACATAAGACTTTTAACCTAAAAAGTTCTACGTGACGGATTTTGTTTAGGTATGATTTTATTATGTTGCATATCGTTCTATAACAAAATCTTAGTATAAATGATCAATTAAAAGTTTTAGTTCTTATCCGGCGAAAAGGTGTGTAACAGAAAATGTAATAAAAGAATCGTGTTCGTATCGTTTCCAGAAATAAGGAAGTCTTCTCTAGGTAATGAAAATAATTAAAGATCTTAAATGAAATCGAAATTCCATATGTTCCACTAAAGCCCAAGTGAAGAACCTGGATGACATATTCGGGGTTTTTGTGTCAAGCACAAAAATGATAATTTGTATCACTTTCAAAGCGACTCATTTAAACCTATTTGATTTTATATTTTGAGTTTTTAAAAATTTGACTGTTCTTAATTAGCGACAAATTTTATTAATTTTTCAATCCTTTCTTAGTATTTAATAAATACATTATATTATTTTGTAAAGTGGTGTAAAATCGTAGAAAGCAGAAGGTATCAGTTTCGACATAAAACAAACAAATATATATATATATATAAAGTACCTTAAAAAGGTTAAACATGTCTTTAAATTTGCAGACTGTGTGCTACGTACCGATTCCTTGGTTATCTTTGTAGCCACAGTTTTTTTGGGCTGATGTGTAAAATTGAGTTATTTGTCTATATGCATCACATTTGTCAGATGATCAGGATTTTTTAAATTCAGAATGCTACAACATTCTGAAGAGAAATATCCCCTTTATTTAATGACAGAATAAATAAGACAAGTATCACTAATAAAAAATAGTGGTAGCATCCTGAATTAAAAAAAAACACCAAACTGAATAACACTGATTTACATATCTTTCTGATGTTTGCCATCTCTAAGACCATCGTCGGCAAAAGTGTATTCGTGCAAAGTACATTTTTAGTATACGTGTTCTAATACAGATAAAATGCTACAGGCTTCGCGGGCCACAGATAAGTAGGCGGCGGCCCACGTGTTTGACATGCCTTATTTACTGAGACACACAAAACAATTAGGTTACATAATGAGCTATAATCTGTAATTCCTGGTAGTTCGGTTTCCACTGTAGTGTGAATTTTTAAACTTACGTAAATTTCATTGTATTACGTGTTTTTTATAAATTCTCTAGATCGTATGTATTGTTGCATGAAAGAATTTGCAGACATTAACGGATATACTGAAAATTTGTTTTTTGCTGATTTATATGTTTTTACTATCGTGCATTTCAAAATATCAGTTTATTGTATTAAAAAGGTAAATTTGTTAAAGGTATTTAGTTAGAGTTAAAAAATGTTTCATGCTTTATGTTTGATGCGTGATTTATTGGTCTTGTTTTTAATAACACTTTCCAACCTAGTTGAAAATTCTTTATGACTTCGTTTTGTCTGGCCGTCTGGCCGTCCTCTAACTCTCGTAGGTATACTCGGATTGCCCAGAAATTTTCGTATGTTATTACAGTTTACTATAGCATGATTCCTCTTTAAAATGAAGTGTGTAGCATTTCCAGTTCATTTACAGCGACAGAAGTATTTCGTTACATTACAGTCACTGGAAAAAAAATCGTTGCATTTTGATGATCTTATGCCGCCTGAAACATGGTGAAATTGATATACAATTATAAAACGCACTAAAACATGCTTTTTGTAAAATATGGTGTACAAAGCATTTATTATGCATTTACAAGGTAACACAAAATAATTCTTTTAAATAATGTTCTACGGGACAATATCGTTTGCAGTGTAATTTGATGATGTTCTCTATTTCAAACATAATGAAATTTATATACATATTGAGGTGCACTATAAATTGCTCACTGAAAAGTATGGTGTACATTGAATTTAACATTCATTTACAGGGATACAAAAAAGAATTTGGTTACAGTCTTAGTGTGATAATTACAGTCTTTATGTGATAAAGCTGTTTTAAACATTGTATTGCATTTTTAAGTTATATCCGTTCACTATGCTGTAGGTTTCACAGCAATAGAAGGTTTGTTTAAATTAATATAATTCTACAAATATAATGCATTTTTAAAACATCAAGTAATGATTGATACTCTCAAGGAGTATACTTATATACGTAATTAAGTTTTTTATCTCAAGTTTGAAAATTCAGATTTTTTAAGCATTTAAAAAAATTACAGAGAAAACAACATTACAAATTTGTCTTTTGACCGGCGGTCAGGGGATTAACTAAATTTTTGTATAGTACGTGGTGTGTATAAATAATGTTGTCCATGTACAGACGTACACAACGGAGTTCGTAATCATGACTGATTATTTTTATGAGTTGCTTAAGTTAGTTTTTAATTTTTTTATACATTTTCCTGCTAAAATATATTTAGTAGATAAATAGATGCTTGTGTAATATAAATAAATTCACACACAGGGCTACGCAAAAACAAGATATATTGTCATAATTGCTGGAAGTGGGTTTTAAGTTGCCTTATCCGTTTTTTTTTTACCTGAAGTAAATCTTAGCAAAGTATGCGTTGTGTACAAAAGTTATCTACAGGATGAAGATGATCTACAGGGCTGTGCAGATGATGTAAAGTGCATTTCCATAGATTGGCGATTATTTCTAAATGTGAATTTTCTAATTGAATTAAGTTTTATCATGCTATGTAGTATATATTCAAATCTGTAGATCATATAAAGGGCTGCACAAAATAATTTGAATATTTTTTTGACTATGGAAAGTAATTGCTAAAACTAGATTTTAAAGTGTGTTATATGTTTCCTAATCTGTATACTAGTGCATATCTTCATTCATCTTATTTAGCGGTGAAGTTTCGTTAAAGTTTTCTGGATGTGTTGCAAAGTGTTTCATAATCTATGTTTGACGCATAAATTCCGTGCATGTTTTTAATCTGCATTAATCTGCATTGGCGTTTGATTATATATCTTTGACAATATACTTGTGCACTTTAGCGATAATTTTTGTATCACCAATTTAAATCACAGATACATGTATAATATTGTGAGTGTATTATTTACTCGTATAATTTAAAATGATTCATACATTAAAATTACAGCGCCGAACGTAAAATAAAAAGGACGTTTTTCATAGCTGATATATATGGTAAATATAATTATTCAAAAAAAAATTGTGATTTTTATTTTACTTATACTATATAAATCTGAGATTGTGCAAATTATTCTTCTAATTTGTTATTGAAAAATTGTATTATCTTATATTTAATTTTAAATACAATTCTTATTATGAACACATAAATCATAAAACGCATTGGATAAATACAACGACGCATATAACTACTATTGTGCCAGTTCCATTAAATATCGCTGTTTTTCTTTGAACGACAAATCAACTTTATAGATGTTTCTGCAAAACCATTCTTATAATATATAGATTAATTCTTCAAACTAAGATGAACTAAACAGTTCAATGAATAGATAACAAATATTTTGCCAGCGTAAAACATACTTGATCAATAACAGTGTCATTGGAATGCCAATGAAATTGGGATTCAATAAATTGAATTATTCAGTGGTGTTATATGCACTATATCAAATGCAAATTTCTTATTAAAATGTCAAATCCCTAGTTATTTCCATTAATCTACTTAACGGTTTCGAAGAAAATATTTATTAAACTTGAGATTAATTCTCGTTTAATATATTTAATATCGTCGCGATTATGTTTTTTAAACATTCATTTAATGCCAAAATGGAAAATTATTTTTAATCTTTGAAATATTCTGAATTATATATTGAGAGCATATGAGACATAAACTCATTACATTACATTTTATAAGGTAAATATAAAATATTGTTTTATAGAATTAAGAAAAATAATAGAAGCTGTATTTTAAAATGTTTATTTTACAAGTAGAAAGTTGAATATATGATGAGGAAAATTTAATATAATAATAAAGTATTCAAGAAACGCTGCAGTAAGTAATGTTTAAATTTACACTTATTTTATAAAACTTTATTTAAATATATAGTATTTGGAATTCTTTAACTTGAAATTTCAAAATCTTTAAGTAGATTATGTTTTGTTTATAAATATAAAATTTAATCAAACTATTTCATATATAGCATAAAATATTAAATTGTTTATTACTTAAATTTTCTGAAGTTATCCATATTTTAGTTAAAACGTGGGCAAGCAGTAAGCAATTTCAATTTGTTTCTTTTAATTTTGTTGTATGATTTTCCTGTTTCGTAAAAATTAGTTTAATTTAAATATAAGGTAGGATAATTATTATATTTGTATCTAATAAGCCACTTTTGCTTATATACTTTCTATAGCAACGTTGTTATTGAACATAAAATTCCTAAATTTACCTTATGATATGATTCTTCAAGATAATTTCTGGAATTTATTGCATTTAATTTTTCTGTGAGTTATAATTCTCGGTTAAAAATATCATGGTATAAGTAATGTAAAAAATACTATTTACAATTATCTTTATGTTGTTTTGTAAAATCCGTTATAGGAAAATATTCCTTTTAATTCGGTAAATAAAATATGGTTTAAAATATGAAATCGGTTTTTGGTAAACTAAATGTCAGCCCTATGCTCCATGATGCTCACCAACCTCGAAATACATACATTGAGCACAGCTGTAAAAACAAAATAAATGGTTTACCTCCCCGAAAACTTAATTTTAATCGTCTCTATTAATTAGATAATTTTCCTGTAGACATGTTTTCGATTTTCACACTTTTGTAACATGTATGCATACCAAAGATCTTTCAATAAATGATTATGAGTTTAGTCTCGATACTTGCAGGAATAATGTCTTGTGACAAACTCATTATATTGCTACAGTTATTTTACAATAGTATATTTTTATGGGGACTTTTTTACTGGTACGAATGACGTGATTTGAATTTTTGGAACCGTTTTTCATGTCGAGATTAGTGCAACATTTATCACAATCATATATATATGTATCTAAAATCTAATTAATTACTTATTTTTAGAGTTTCTTATTATGATCAATGGGACATAACAAGATTTTTAGAAACATTTTATTTCGTGCACATCAAATATCTTCAACTTTATTTAAGCTAATGCAGTTTTTTTACCTAAATAAATAAAGATAGTGAATATAGTGAAAGTGAATTTAAATATTTAATTTTTATGCATGGAAGTTATATTTTCTTTCGTCACCACATTCGCCAGCGCATGCAACAAAATATACTCGATTTTGCCATAACTCTTATGTGATCAAGAAACCTGTCGATGATCGAGGTAAATATCTACAACGGGATTTTTGTAGGTGAAAAAGCAGCTGAGATCTTTAAATTGACGCTGCCTGACTTGTATAACATTTGTATAACGTAACATTTGTAATCCAAAAATGTTAACAGGAGCAGAAATCACCATCAATCAAATAATTGTCTCATTTTTTATTTTGCCACTCTCAATGGACCGTCATTTCTTGACGTCACAGTGAAATCACTGTTATTATTTTCAGTTATTTAAGAATCATGGCGAAATAGAGACATGTAAACGATTTATTTTCGGTATCATGCGTTAGAGATACTCTTAATAAGAGATGTATTGACATTATGCACCTTTCAGGATTTACACATTATTGGGACACGGTGCTTTTCGGACAAACAACATAAAATATATTCCGAACAAATGAGGAAAGTTCACCTACTTTCTTACACTACAATGCATCCAACTGATTATGAAGATTCACATATATGTCTACAACTCACTGGCAACTTCAAATGAAGTGTCTGAATATCTCTCAAAATATAAATCAATATTTGACAATTAAAAAATATTTTATACAGTACACTAGTCAAATGTATTTATAATTTTTTTTTTGTTTTTTTTTTAGTATTGGTCTGTTTTAAATAGCAAACTACGTAAATTTGTGTCCCAAATTAAAATACATAATTTCACATTTCTTTTCCAAACAATTTTACAGGACTAATTTTAGTATTTGAATGGAAAGTATGACAATACATTGTAACTAACTATTACTGTAACTGTAAACTGTAATATTTTATCTGAAATAATAACTATTTTTTAAAATTATTATATAATAGTAAAAGATATATTTTTAATATTTGCCTATCTCTTAAATCGAATCAATGTTAACTCAACTGTTCTAATACTGTTACTTTTTTAAAGTTTGGATTTTTTACAATTGATAACAAACCTAAAGCTATACTGCTCCTAGTTATTATGTGTAAAGGAAGAAATAAAACTTATAACTATATTTTATTTTTTATTATAACTAATATATAACACTTATATATATTTTTATTACCTTTCATTAGATTTGAATATGTGTTTTATAATTTACTTCTTCAAGTATATATATGCATATGTTTTCTAAGATCCTATTAAGAATAACATTATCTTAATCAGAATCATAATAGTTGTTTCCGGGTCAAAATTATTTTTTATAATTTCTGAGTTATACTATTTAATTAAAATATCCATAAAAATTGTCCGTTGTCCGTTTCAAAATCGTTCACATTTTTATTAACTTAAGAAAGAAATCCTAAATAATAATTTCCTTTCTGAGTGTTAAATTACAACAGTCAAATAATGTATCCCATTTAAACATTACCGCAAAATTATTTTTCTGTGTGTTTCTAATCTAAATGTGGATGTTCATCAGAAACTATTTCCCATTTGATATTTACATAGGCTTACAATATATTCCCCGTATTTCATTATTTATACATATGAATCAAATTATAATGTTTGTAGTAAATATATGATTAAATTATGTGTTCTTACAAATATAATCCAGTTATCTCTATATATAAAAGCCGTTCTTGCTATGTATGTATGTTCCTTAAACAAATCTACAGTTTTGTTTTTCGATTTGAACGAAACTTGATGTACATACGTTTTGGAACACGAGTAAAATTACTGTCAACTTTAAAAATTTCTCAGACCATTCTTTATCATTTTTTTAAACATCTCCCATAGTTTATCATTACAGAATTTTTTTTTTTTTCTCAATTTCTAATGCAATAATTCTTTCCTGTTGCCATACTCTAAAAAACGGTACAAAAATTTAAAACCAAATTATAACACACTTATTTTCTTTTTATAAGCCAATAAAAATTTAGAATCAACTCGCTATATTTTTCAATTTCCGAAATTGAAGTGACTCTAAGAAGAAAATGCGATAACTTTAAATGCATTAAAATGATGTATTACCTTAATTTAAATTAATTTGTAGTTAACACATCTGCTTTAATACAGATATTTCAATTAAAAAAACAGTTTAGTAAAAAGGTTAAAAAAAAAGCTAGGTTTGACGTCGTATTTTATTAAAGGTTTTCATTTTAATTTCAAACTGAGTTTAAGTAACCGTCTGTTATGTTTTATTCCTACTACGGTTGTATACTACAGCTGTATCTTATAGCTATATGTTATATTGCTAAGTGTTTTATTGATTTAGAAGCAGTGGTAACATTTTTTTTTTTTTTACATTAAAGAGAGTGTCATTTCTTTCGTTTTTCAACAAAAACTTCACGACTAAAAGTACAAATAAATTTGACATGACTTTCATCTAATCATTATAGATTTAATTTTTATTAATGAAAATTTATGTTTCAATTTTAAAATGATGTTTTATTATTAGTTAAAAGTCCTGATTTTCCGAAATTAACGTTTATTATTATTAATAAAGTAAAGGCTTACTCACAATTAAGTCATACGAAATAATTTTTTTAAATGTTACAGTAGTGGCTGGGTTAAGCAGTTTAGAACCAACTTAAAAGTAAATATTAAGATACTCCTTAATGTCTTTTTTAATAACTCCATGTTTCCATTACTTTATTTTATTTTTGCTGTTAAAATTATCAGCAAGCTATTTAATGAAATCGGGCAACTTTCCAGTTTTGTAGTTTTTTAGAATAATAAAAAAAATGAAATGTTTTTTTTTATTTGGTGATATTGATTTTAGTGTAATTAATAAGTGATATTAAAACATTTAATACTATGAAATTAATATATTTTGAGCACTCCTTCTAATATTATGCGAGGCTTCCATATTTTCTTTCTTTATCTTTTTAAGTTTTAATTTAATTGGGCAATTTAGTTATGGAATATTACACGTAAAACAACAAATGCTGAATTATTTACTTTGTTTTAAGAGCAAACCAGTTAATAATTTATAATTGAGTCGCACACAGAGTTAAAAATATCTATTCTTGAAGACTACTTTAAACATAAATCTTCAGTAAATTGAGATACGCTTTTCAGACAAATAACATTGAAAGTACATTTTTTTATTATTATTCGTCCGCATAAAAATTGAATGCGGTATGTTTAGAAGTAAATGTCTTTATAAAGATCAAATAAGTTAATATTTCGTAATTGGATTGGACACAGCTTAAAAAATACACATGATTTAAAATTACTTTAAAATCCATAAAAAATCAGTAAATTGAGATAAACTTTTCAAACTACATTTGAAATTGCATTTTTTCCCTAATTGACAGTTTAAAAAATGAAATTATGCGATATTTAGTGGTTACAAAAATGCAGTACAAGCAAAATTTAATGGATAGGTCGTTGCTACCGTCAATATGATGTCGACATTACTCACGGATATGTTTTTGTTTTATAATATAGATAGATGCCATATGAAAGCGAATTTCGCAAAATCTTACGACATTTGGTTGATTTTTTTTCTTCATTGTCAGGAAAATCGTATATTTATCTATTGCATGCGCAAAGAAAAGCATTCTCATTTATAAAGCTGAGAAATTTTACTATGGTCGAGTCAAAGTAACGCTATTTTTTCTAATTGTCTTTTTTTATCGATTTATGGTCGAGTATGCACAAAGCTCCGTCATTGTTGTTGTCGTATTATTGTATTTTAATTTATGTTAAGCCGGGCAAAGCCGGGTGGTTCTGCTAGTTCAATATATTCCCATTTCTGTTCAGCATAAATAGTTATACATCATTGTGTTGACTATTCTGTAAGTTATAATATGTAACTTTTAAACCTAACATTTTGTGAGAAATATCGAAAATTTGCGTATATTAGTTACGAAACAAAATAGTATTAATCTTTTTTTTTTTTTTGTATTTTTTTTCCTTCGTAAAACAGTTTTTATAACAAGTACTAGGGATTTATTTTGAATATGGAAATATTAACGCATGGAAAAATCTATATAAACAACGTTATTCATTACTCATAAACTTTCAATATTGAGTCGATCTTAATGCATTCAATTTAATAATTTCATATATAGTTAATGTTCGTTAATTACTTTTGTAAATTTTAATCTTTGATTCAATATTTTTTTATAAATATATTAGAAATGATTTTTTTTCTCTTATATTTATAACACTTTTAGATCTGTCATTGCCCAATTATAAAAACTGTCTGCTGTGTTTAGCCGGTATATTAACATTAACACTATAAATCCGTATTAGTAAAAGACGCATTCGCCAGGTACGTAGATAAAAAAAATACTTATTTTTAAAAGGCAGGAGATTTTTTTAAATACAAATATTACGACACACGCGATTACCTTAAGACACTTCTGATTTATTGAACAAAATAGCACTAATATTTTTTGTAAAATTTATTTTCAAACTAAAAACATTACAAGATTAAGTAAAAATGCTGTCATCCAACTGCTTCATTAAAATGTTGTTCAAATTTCATTGTGCTAAATCTGATATTTTTTAAATATTAGATGAATTGTAAGTTAAATGATAAGTTATACATTTTGTACCATTATACTTTCTAAGTATCCTTTATTATTCGCTACCGATTATTACTCGCAGACCAGCTTCTTTTAAGTAAACATATTACTGTGTAACTGTTTTGTTTAATGTCCCGAGAACTTGTTTTAAGAATTTATTTAAAATTTGCATTCTGTATAAAATTTAAAAATCAATTAGAATTAGATTTTTCAGAATATATTAATTTATGTATATATTTTTTCTTATTTAGGACACAGGAAGAAAAGAATGTACAATGTAGGACAAGTACTCTATAAAGCATCATATAGGGTAAATATACCAATAGTCGGCCATCCCCCAATAGTCGGCCACATTGAGATAAAATGCCTTACGCATAGCTTATTTTTGGTTCTAAATGAAATATTATAATTTGGTTATATGCAACCGTCTTTCATAAGTCATAAACCATCACCAAAGAATTATGGGTACTTTTATTGAATTTGTAATCAGCCATTTTTTTCAAGATAGAGGTCAAATCGCCATTTTCCCTATTTTTTTGTTAACAGATGGCAATTATTTTAAAAGGCAAGTATTAATTATTTTTTTATTTTTTTCTAAAATTATAAGGCTAGAATATTAGCAGGGTAAATAAACTAATGTTTTTGATTATAAAAAGTAAATAAATTTGTTGCTTTTAATTAATTTTAATGTGGCCGACCATTGGGTATTAATTTTACTTACATGTCAAAAAGTCGGCCAACAGGAGCTGAATAATGAATACATAACTTATTGTACTTTTTTGAGTTTATTGAAGTGAAAACTGCTTTAGGCGTGTTGGGCATTTTTTGAGATGGGAAAAAACCATTGAACTCGCGACACTGTTACTGTAATCGACACCTCTGTATATAAGTATGTGCATGTATTGTGTATAGTTAGGTATGATCTAGGGCGGGACGGGCGCGGCGCAAGCTTGCCTGTGCGCTATTGCACCGCGGTATAGTAAGCGTTATAGTAAGCGCAGAAAAATGTAAGTGGTATAGTAAGCACAG
Source organism: Maratus michaelseni (assembly GCA_963931845.1). NCBI lineage: Eukaryota > Metazoa > Arthropoda > Arachnida > Araneae > Salticidae > Maratus > Maratus michaelseni. Next base: position 193,300,937 of record OZ007593.1, on the reverse strand, counting down.
AAAAATGTAAGCGGTATAGTAAGCTGTATAGTAAGCGGTATAGAAGCGGTATGGTAAGCGCAGAAAGATATAAGCGGTATAGTAACACAGAAAAAATGTAAGCGGTATAGTAAACGCAAAAAAATGCAAGTGGTATAGGAAGCGGTATAGTAAACGCAGAAAAATGTAAGCTGTATAGTAAGCGCAGAGAAATGTAAGCGGCATAGTAAGCGGTATAGTAAGCGCAGAAAATTGTAAGCGGTATAGTAACGCGGTATAGTAACGCAGAAAAATGTAAGCGGTATAATAACGTAGAAAATGTAAGAGGTATAGTCAGGTATAGGAAGCGCAGAAAAATGTAAGCAGTATAGTAAGCGGTATAGTAAGCGCAGAAAAGTGTAAGCGGTATAGTACGCGGTATAGTAACGCAGAAAAATGTAAGCGGTATAGTAAGCGTTATAGTAAGCGGTATAGTAAGCTGTATAGTAAATGGTGTAGAAGCGGTATAGTAAGCGCAGAAAAATGTAAGCGGTATAGTAAAACATAAAAAAATGTAAGCGGTATAGTAAACGCAGAAAAATGTAAGCGGTATAGTAAGTGCAGAAAAATGTAAGCGGTATAGTACGCGGTATAGTACGCGGTATAGTAACGCAGAAAAATGTAAGCGGCATAGTAAGCGGTATAGTAAGCTGTATAGTAAGCGGTATAGTAACACAGAAAAAATGTAAGTGGTATAGTAAGCGGTATAGTAAACGCAGAAAAATGTAAGTGGTATAGTAAACGTAGAAAAATGTAAGAGATATAGTAAGGTATAGGAAGCGCAGAAAAATGTAAGCAGTATAGTAAGCGCAGAAAAATGTAAGCGGTATAGTAAGCGTTATAGTAAGCGGTATAGTAAGCTGTATAGTAAGTGGTATAGAAGCGGTTAGTAAGCGGTATAGTAAGCGGTATAGTAACACAGAAAAATGTCAGCGGTATAGTAACACAGAAAAAATGTAAGCGGTACAGTAAACGCAGAAAAATGTAAGCGGTATAGTAAGAGCATAAAAATGTAAGCGGTATAGTAACGCAGAAAAATGTAAGCGGCATAGTAAGCGGTATAGTAAGCTGTATAGTAAGCGGTATAGTAACACAGAAAAATTGTAAGTGGTATAGTAAGCTGTATAATAAACGCAGAAAAATGTAAGTGGTATAGTAAGCGGTATAGTAAACGTAGAAAAATGTAAGAGGTATAGTAAGGTATAGGAAGCGCAGAAAACTGTAAGCAGTATAGTAGGCGGTATAGTAAGCGCAGAAAAATGTAAGCGGTATAGTAAGCGTTATAGTAAGCGGTATAGTAAGCTGTATAGTAAGTGGTATAGAAGCGGTTAGTAAGCGGTATAGTAAGCGGTATAGTAAAACAGAAAAAATGTAAGCGGTACAGTAAACGCAGAAAAATGTAAGCGGTATAGTAACGCAGAAAAATGTAAGCGGCATAGTAAGCGGTATAGTAAGCTGTATAGTAAGCGGTATAGTAACACAGAAAAATTGTAAGTGGTATAGTAAGCTGTATAATAAACGCAGAAAAATGTAAGTGGTATAGTAAGCGGTATAGTAAACGCAGAAAAATGTAAGCGGTAAAATAAGCGCAGAAAAATGTAAGCGGTATAGTACGCGGTATAGTAAGCGGTATAGTAACGCAGAAAAACTGTAAACGGTATAGTAAGCGGTATAGTAACATAGAAAAATGTAAGCGGTATAGTAAGCTGTATAGTAAATGGTGTAGAAGCGGTATAGTAAGCGCAGAAAAATGTAAGCGTTATAGTAAGCGGTATAGTAAGAGCAGAAAAATGTAAGCGGTATAGTGCGCGTTATAGTAACGCAGAAAAATGTAAGCGGCATAGTAAGCGGTATAGTAAGCTGTATCGTAAGCGGTATAGTAACACAGAAAAAATGTAAGTGGTATAGTAAGCGGTATAGTAAACGCAGAAAACTGTAAGTGGTATAGTAAGCGGTATAGTAAACGTAGAAAAATGTAAGAGGTATAGTAAGGTATAGGAAGCGCAGAAAAATGTAAGCAGTATAGTAAACGGTATAGTAAGCGCAGAAAAATGTAAGCGGTATAGTAAGCGTTATAGTAAGCGGTATAGTAAGCTGTGTAGTAAGTGGCATAGAAGCGGTATAGTAAGCGGTATAGTAAGCGGTATAGTAACACAGAAAAATGTCAGCGGTATAGTAACACAGAAAAAATGTAAGCGGTATAGTAAACGCAGAAAAATGTAAACGGTATAGTAAGCGGTATAGTAACGCAGAAAAATGTAAGCGGCATAGTAAGCGGTATAGTAAGCTGTATAGTAAGCGGTATAGTAACACAGAAAAAATGTAAGTGGTATAGTAAGCGGTATAGTGAACGCAGAAAAATATAAGTGTTATAGTAAGCGGTATAGTAAACGTAGAAAAATGTAAGAGGTATAGTAAGGTATAGGAAGCGCAGAAAAATGTAAGAAGTATAGTAAGCGTTATAGTAAGCGGTATAGTAAGATGTATAGTAAGTGGTATAGAAGCGGTTAGTAAGCGGTATAGTAAGCGGTATAGTAACACAGAAAAATGTCAGCGGTATAGTAACACAGAAAAAATGTAAGCGGTATAGTAAACGCAGAAAAATGTAAGCGGTATAGTAAGAGCATAAAAATGTAAGCGGTATAGTAACGCAGAAAAATGTAAGCGGCATAGTAAGCGGTATAGTAAGCTGTATAGTAAGCGGTATAGTAACACAGAAAAATTGTAAGTGGTATAGTAAGCTGTATAATAAGCGCAGAAAAATGTAAGTGGTATAGTAAGCGGTATAGTAAACGCAGAAAAATGTAAGCGGTAAAATAAGCGCAGAAAAATGTAAGCGGTATAGTACGCGGTATAGTAAGCGGTATAGTAACGCAGAAAAAATGTAAACGGTATAGTAAGCGGTATAGTAACACAGAAAAATGTAAGCGGTATAGTAAGCGGTGAAGTAAGCGGTATAGTAAGCTGTATAGTAAATGGTGTAGAAGCGGTATAGTAAGCGCAGAAAAATGTAAGCGGTATAGTAAACGCAGAAAAATGTAAGTGGTATAGTAAGCGGTATAGTAAGAGCAGAAAAATGTAAGCGGTATAGTAACGCAGAAAAATGTAAGCGGCATGGTAAGCGGTATAGTAAGCTGTATCGTAAGCGGTATATTAACACAGAAAAAATGTAAGTGGTATAGTAAGCGGTATAGTAAACGCAGAAAACTGTAAGTAGTATAGTAAGCGGTATAGTAAACGTAGAAAAATGTAAGAGGTATAGTAAGGTATAGGAAGCGCAGAAAAATGTAAGCTGTATAGTAAACGGTATAGTAAGCGCAGAAAAATGTAAGCGGTATAGTAAGCGTTATAGTAAGCGGTATAGTAAGCTGTATAGTAAGTGTTATAGAAGCGGTATAGTAAGCGGTATAGTAAGCGGTATAGTAAGCGGTATAGTAACACAGAAAAATGTCAGCGGTATAGTAACACAGAAAAAATGTAAGCGGTATAGTAAACGCAGAAAAATGTAAACGGTATACTAAGCGGTATAGTAACGCAGAAAAATGTAAGCGGCATAGTAAGCGGTATAGTAAGCTGTATAGTAAGCGGTATAGTAACACAGAAAAAATGTAAGTGGTATAGTAAGCGGTATAGTGAACGCAGAAAAATATAAGTGTTATAGTAAGCGGTATAGTAAACGTAGAAAAATGTAAGAGGTATAGTAAGGTATAGGAAGCGCAGAAAAATGTAAGAAGTATAGTAAGCGTTATAGTAAGCGGTATAGTAAGATGTATAGTAAGTGGTATAGAAGCGGTTAGTAAGCGGTATAGTAAGCGGTATAGTAACACAGAAAAATGTCAGCGGTATAGTAACACAGAAAAAATGTAAGCGGTATAGTAAACGCAGAAAAATGTAAGCGGTATAGTAAGAGCATAAAAATGTAAGCGGTATAGTAACGCAGAAAAATGTAAGCGGCATAGTAAGCGGTATAGTAAGCTGTATAGTAAGCGGTATAGTAACACAGAAAAATTGTAAGTGGTATAGTAAGCTGTATAATAAGCGCAGAAAAATGTAAGTGGTATAGTAAGCGGTATAGTAAACGCAGAAAACTGTAAGTAGTATAGTAAGCGGTATAGTAAACGTAGAAAAATGTAAGAGGTATAGTAAGGTATAGGAAGCGCAGAAAAATGTAAGCTGTATAGTAAACGGTATAGTAAGCGCAGAAAAATGTAAGCGGTATAGTAAGCGTTATAGTAAGCGGTATAGTAAGCTGTATAGTAAGTGTTATAGAAGCGGTATAGTAAGCGGTATAGTAAGCGGTATAGTAAGCGGTATAGTAACACAGAAAAATGTCAGCGGTATAGTAACACAGAAAAAATGTAAGCGGTATAGTAAACGCAGAAAAATGTAAACGGTATACTAAGCGGTATAGTAACGCAGAAAAATGTAAGCGGCATAGTAAGCGGTATAGTAAGCTGTATAGTAAGCGGTATAGTAACACAGAAAAAATGTAAGTGGTATAGTAAGCGGTATAGTGAACGCAGAAAAATATAAGTGTTATAGTAAGCGGTATAGTAAACGTAGAAAAATGTAAGAGGTATAGTAAGGTATAGGAAGCGCAGAAAAATGTAAGAAGTATAGTAAGCGTTATAGTAAGCGGTATAGTAAGATGTATAGTAAGTGGTATAGAAGCGGTTAGTAAGCGGTATAGTAAGCGGTATAGTAACACAGAAAAATGTCAGCGGTATAGTAACACAGAAAAAATGTAAGCGGTATAGTAAACGCAGAAAAATGTAAGCGGTATAGTAAGAGCATAAAAATGTAAGCGGTATAGTAACGCAGAAAAATGTAAGCGGCATAGTAAGCGGTATAGTAAGCTGTATAGTAAGCGGTATAGTAACACAGAAAAATTGTAAGTGGTATAGTAAGCTGTATAATAAGCGCAGAAAAATGTAAGTGGTATAGTAAGCGGTATAGTAAACGCAGAAAAATGTAAGCGGTAAAATAAGCGCAGAAAAATGTAAGCGGTATAGTACGCGGTATAGTAAGCGGTATAGTAACGCAGAAAAAATGTAAACGGTATAGTAAGCGGTATAGTAACACAGAAAAATGTAAGCGGTATAGTAAGCGGTGAAGTAAGCGGTATAGTAAGCTGTATAGTAAATGGTGTAGAAGCGGTATAGTAAGCGCAGAAAAATGTAAGCGGTATAGTAAACGCAGAAAAATGTAAGTGGTATAGTAAGCGGTATAGTAAGAGCAGAAAAATGTAAGCGGTATAGTAACGCAGAAAAATGTAAGCGGCATGGTAAGCGGTATAGTAAGCTGTATCGTAAGCGGTATATTAACACAGAAAAAATGTAAGTGGTATAGTAAGCGGTATAGTAAACGCAGAAAACTGTAAGTAGTATAGTAAGCGGTATAGTAAACGTAGAAAAATGTAAGAGGTATAGTAAGGTATAGGAAGCGCAGAAAAATGTAAGCTGTATAGTAAACGGTATAGTAAGCGCAGAAAAATGTAAGCGGTATAGTAAGCGTTATAGTAAGCGGTATAGTAAGCTGTATAGTAAGTGTTATAGAAGCGGTATAGTAAGCGGTATAGTAAGCGGTATAGTAAGCGGTATAGTAACACAGAAAAATGTCAGCGGTATAGTAACACAGAAAAAATGTAAGCGGTATAGTAAACGCAGAAAAATGTAAACGGTATACTAAGCGGTATAGTAACGCAGAAAAATGTAAGCGGCATAGTAAGCGGTATAGTAAGCTGTATAGTAAGCGGTATAGTAACACAGAAAAAATGTAAGTGGTATAGTAAGCGGTATAGTAAACGCAGAAAAATATAAGTGGTATAGTAAGCAGTATAGTAAACGTAGAAAAATGTAAGAGGTATAGTAAGGTATAAGAAGCGCAGAAAAATGTAAGCAGTATAGTAAGCGGTATAGTAACGCAGAAAAATGTAAGCGGTATAGTAAGCGGTATAGTAAGCTGTATAGTAAATGGTGTAGACGCGGTATAGTAAGCTGTATAGTAAATGGTGTAGACGTGGTATAGTAAGCGTTATAGTAAGCGGTATAGTAAGCTATATAGTAAGTGGTATAGAAGCGGTATAGTAAGCGGTATAGTAACACAGGAAAATGTCAGCGGTATAGTAACACAGAAAAAATGTAAGCGGTATAGTAAACGCAGAAAAATGTAAGAGGTATAGTAAAAGCAGAAAAATGTAAGCGGCATAGTAACGCAGAAAAATGTAAGCGGCATAGTAAGCGGTATAGTAACACAGAAAAAATGTAAGTGGTATAGTAAGCGGTATAGTAACGCAGAAAAATGTAAGCGGTATAGTAACGCAGAAAAATGTAAGCGGTATAGTAAGCGGTATAATAACGCAGAAAAATGTGAGCGGTATAGTGCGACTGAAGTCTGGTTCCCGAAATTTTTGTATGTAAAATAATATGCATGATTTTTCATGTACAATAGCGCGTTAAATGAAAATTGTAATATAATTTTTGTAGTAGTAGTTTATAATAATGAATAAAAAAACACTTGATTTAAAAGTATTTCCTGCACAATAAAACATTTCCTGATGATTCAAAAAATACACACGTAATTGTTCAAGTTTTCACTTCTGTCGGCACTCCCGGAGTGCCACTTTTTTTTATTGTTTAGTAGATATAACTTTATCTCTACATCTAAAATAATATTATATAAAAAAAATCTTTTTTTTACGTGGTTGTTTGTTTGTTTGTACGGGAAACTACTAGAACTACCGAAAGAATTTCAAAAGTAAAGGTGGCAGTCTCTGCTCCGACATAGACTATATTTTACGTCAGGGCCACTTTTCGCAAGTAGATGGATGAGCAAAAAACATTCCAAACGTGCCCTTTTTGTCCTCTTGAAATTTGGCATGGTTGTTGTTTTCTAAAAAATTTGAAATTTAAAAGTGTGAAATGAGTGGAAAAAGTTCTAAATTACAATTCATGTAGAATTGTTAGGAATCTAAACTTGAAATTTAACATGTCTGTTACTTTTAAGAGGTAAATTCTGGATCAAGGCAAGTAAAAAAGGGGGAATTTTAGAAAATTAAAAAAACAGTGAATATTCTAAAAACATTCTAAATTAAGATTTATATGGAATTACTAGGGAGAGAAATTTAAAATTTCCTAATTCTGTCATTTTTAATATGTAAACGCTGGTACAAAATAGTTTCTTAAAAAAACGGAATTTCAAAGGGTACAGAACCAAATAAACGTTCTAAAGTTTCAAAATCTGTGATAGTTTTGTTGCTGGAAACTTAAAATTTGGCATGGTGGTCAATTTTAAGACATAAACAACCGGCTCAGAAAGGCTTCTAAAAATTTGGAAATTTAGAATGCTGAAATGAGAGGAAAATGTTCTGAATTATGTTTTTTTTTTAAATAAATTTCAGAGTAGAAACTTGAAATTAGACATGGATAACCTTTTCCATACGTAAGTAGTCTGACCGTAGCCGAACAGTTTCTAAAAAATTAGAAATTTAAAAGCAACTGAAAATTCTTTTAAATTGCAATTTCTGTGGCTTTGAAACTTCAAATTTTGCATGGGGGTTTCTTTTAAGATGTAAGCTGTCGCAAAGAATGGTTTCTATAAAATTCGAAATTTAAAAAATTCGAAATTTAAAAAATTGAAATTATCAGTAATTGTTGTTTATCTTTCTAAATTATGATTTATTTAGAATTAATAGGAATAGAAAACTGATATTCGATATCGGGGTTACTTTAAAGTCGCAAATGCTCGTACACAGTAGCTTTTTCTTAAACTAGATTAGATGCGGCAGTTGGTACCCTCATTATTTGCTTTTCAAGTCTGTTGAAAAGTATTAAAACAACTAGATTGGAATGCGGCAGTTGGGACCGAACCTGCCTACACTTTTCCACTGCGGGGTTCAAAATGAACTCGTATACTAATAACTACATACTAAATATATTTCATGTTCAAAATGCATAAAAGTGTTAAAACAACTAGATCGGAATGACGTGATGCGGCAGTTGGGACCGCCCCTTCGCTGATGCACGAATGTATGCATATTTGCTTTTCAACTATGTTGAAAAGTGTTAAAAGCAACTCGATTAGATGCGGCAGTTGGTACCCATTATTTGCTTTTCAATTCTGTTGAAAAGTGTTAAAACAACTAGATTGGAATGCGGCAGTTGGGACCGCCTCTCCCTACGCTTTTCCACTGCGGGGTTCAAAATGAACTCGTATACTAATAAACTACATACTAAATATATTTCATGCTTAAAAGTGTTAAAACAACTAGATCGGAATGCCGTGATGCGGCAGTTGGGATCGCCCCTTCGCTGATGCACGAATGTATGCATATTTGCTTTTCAACTATGTTGAAAAGTGTTAAAAGCAACTCGATTAGATGCGGCAGTTGGTACCCCCATTATTTGCTTTTCAATTCTGTTGAAAAGTGTTAAAACAACTAGATTGGATTGCGGCAGTTGGGACTGCCCCTCCCTTCGCCTTTCCACTGCGGGATTCAAAATGCATAATTCGATTCAAAACCCACTTTAATCTAACTTCAATTTGAGCGCGACCAGAAGGGGTACCAGATTTATTTATTTTTATTTATTTATTTATTTTTTGCAGTCGACTGTAGCATACAAAATTTAGTCAAAATCGCTTAAACCGTTTTTAAATGCATTTTGTTTGACCCATAGTGACCGCCAAATGACCCACTAATCGAATTTTCTCAAACATGTGACCCAGCCAAATGGTTTTCTTGTATCCCAAAAAGTTAGGACACAAAACTTAGTCAAAATCGTTAAAGACATTTATTAGATAAGATAAAATTACCTTGGACCTTAACATGTGACCCTTAACTTGTGACTCAGCCCATTAGTCTTTTCGTACACCAAATCGGTAGGATACAAAATTTAGTCAAAATCGTTTGTCGTTTTTAGATAAAATTAGTTTGACCCGTACTGACCCTAAAATGACCCACTAATCGAATTTTCCACTAATCGAACATGTGACCCAGCCCAATGGTCTTTTCGTACCCCAAAACGGTAGGATACAAAATTTAGTCAAAATCGTTAGAGCCGTTTTTTAGATAAAATTTATTTAACCCATAGTGACCCCCATATCATATGACCCACTAATGAAATTTTCTCGAACATGTGACCCAGTCCAATAGTCTTATTGTATCCCAAAAATGTAGGATACAAAACTTAGTCAAAATCGTTAAAGCCATTTAGCAGATAAAATAAAATTAGCTTTACCCGCAGTGACCCTAAATGACACACTAATTTAATTTTCTCGAACATGTGAGATAGCTCAATCATCTTCTTATAACCGAAAATGGTAGAATGCAAAATGCAGTCAAATTTGTTAGCGTCGTTTTCCAGATAAAACTAGTTGGATGTGTCAATCCCAAAACTTTCTTCTATCTCACACAGTTTTCGCATACACTAAAATGAATCAGCACCAATTTATATCAAGGTCTAACTGAAGCTCAAGTTTTATTAAATTCCGTGCATTATTTCTTGAAATATGACTATCGCTAAAATCGTGTAAATCCTGTAAAATGCTCCATAGCAGCGCCACCTGCTGGGCGATTTTGCCAAAAACTAATCAGCACCAATTTACATCAGAGACTAACTGAATATAAGGTTTTACTAAATTCCGAGTATTAGTTCGTGAGATAGAGCTATTGCGGAAATCGCGAAAAATGCCGCATGACAGCGCCACCTGCTGGGCGATTTTTACCAAAAACTAATCAGCACCAACTTATATCACGGACTAAGTGAATATAAAGTTTTATTAAATTCCGAGCATTAGTTCTTGAGATAGAGCTATTGCGGAAATCTCAAAAAATGCTGCATAGCAGCGCCACCTGCCGGGCGATTTTTACCAAAAACTAATCAGCACCAATTTACATCAGAGACTAACTGAATATAAGGTTTTACTAAATTCCGAGTATTAGTTCGTGAGATAGAGCTATTGCGGAAATCGCGAAAAATGCCGCATAGCAGCGCCACCTGCCGGGCGATTTTTACCAAAAATTAATCAGCACCAATTTACATCAGAGACTAACTGATTATAAGGTTTTAATAAATTCCGGGTATTAGTTCTTGAGATAGAGCGCCCACAAAATTTTTGTCACATACAGACAGACAGACAGACAGAGTCACAGACGGACATTTTCTAAAAACAGTCAAATCGTGTTCATGACCTTCTAAAACGTATAAATCCGTTGAAAACCAGAAGTCGAAAATTTTCATGAATCCAATAGATCAGTTTCAACCACGTGATCACCAGCCCACCAAAAGTTACCAACCAATCATAATCGTGGATTAGTAGCCTGTATTACGAGCTAACCAATCACAATCCACCATCTTTGATGGGCAAACAAAAAACAAATCTGGTTGCTAAGGTGGTTGCTAGGGTGTGACGTCAGTTGAAACTGATCTATACTTTCTTCTTGTAAAGATAGAAGAAAGTGACAAAATTCTGAAGTGGCCGACTATTGGTGCAGTGATGGCCGAACATTAGCGTTAAAGTGGCCGACTATTGGAGAACTTGCCCTTTTTGAACTTAACTTTGTCTAAAAAAAAAACTATTACCGTGTTTTTAAAAAATAATTGCTGAAACATAATAAGAAACGTATGTTTTAACATATATCACTGTTAAAAATGTTGTGTCGTTTTTTAAAAATTCTACGTTATGATTTATATACAAAAAACAGTTAAGTGGCCGACTATTGGTACATTTACCCTATATGCACTGAAATAGATTCTTGCATTGCAAATTATTCCACGTCTTCAGTGTTAAAGTCATTTTCCAAATACAATTTCATCACCAGAATATTCACAGATTGTCACAACGTATGCTTTTATGTCTACTGGTTATTACAGAAAAAATAATTCAGAAAAATGCACTTGGTACATTTTACTATTATTATTTTTAATTCATATGAAATCTCTTTCTTAATGTCGATTAAAATTCATAGTTATTTGGAAGCCATATTTTATAAAAATGAATTCAATCGTATTATTGTATGCAAAATTGTTGATAATTTACCTCTTTTGTTATCACAGGTACATGGATGTTCGCTAAAGCATTCACATCCGCTATTTAAGAAAACTGAAACTATAAATAAATTTAAAGGAATTATCGACATTTGACTGTGACAGGTTTGCTATATCATGTAATATAGTGAGTATTTGGCAGTCGCATTAGATCTGCTAATGATTCTTCAATAATATCTACAACTTAGATATATATCTTCTACATATCTGACCGGTTCCTGTTAATTTTAGGTTGGGCAAAGGAATTTGAAATCCTGCATAATTATAGTGAGCAATTTATGCAATGTACAACGCCTAATATTATTTTAAAAAGTTTTCATTATGATTATTTTTATATGAAATGCGTTTTACAACAGGCTACTGGATCTTAAAAAAATGCTAAAATATAGCTTATATCCCTTATTTCTTAAGCATTTAGTTTTAGAGTTAATGCTAACTTGTAATCGAAAAAAAAAAAACTAAAAAATTAAATGTGGTTATGAATTATATGAAATATAATTTAAGTGCATAAATGTTCTTTTAGAAGCTACAAAAAGAAATTCTTATATGATTCAGGATTCTTCATTGTAAAAAAATTCTTTTAACGTTGTAACAGTTGTTAGTGAAAATAAAGCAGAAAGAGAAGAACCTGGTTCATGTTTTTTTTTTTTTTTTTTTTTTTTTTTTTTTTTTTTTTTTTTTTTTTTACATTTTATTGTTATGAATCTTTTTACGAATTTATTTAAAAATTGCATTCTATATAAAATTTGAAAAATCAATTAGAATTAGATTTATAAGAATATATTAATTCATGTATATATATTTTTTTCTTATTTAGGACAGAGACAGAAAATAATGTACAATGTAGGACAGATACTCTATAAAGCATCTGATATATGCACTTATCAGATTCTTACATTTTTACTTTATCACTTTGGCTATACAACTTTTCTTCTTCTTCCTGAAATGTATAACCGCTAATCAGAACAATATGTTCTATGCGTTCTTTGTGTGGTGCTTTTGAAATTAATAAACTCCTGCTTTTTGTGTAATTGTTAGAATGCTGTCTACAGTTCAAAAAGTGTCAATTCCAAATCCAGGTTCCAGCTTCGACGTTCGTTATGAACACTGTGACGAAGTGCCTTTTTTGTAAGCCTTGATCGCATATAATGTGTGAAGACCCAAACTTATGTATTTGTACATTTACAATCGATTGGTGCATTGAAAATATCAAAACATTGCAAATATATTCCTTTTTTCAGTTTTATTTAAATATTAAAATAATTTTAATGAGGGTGTTCACGAAGCATGTTTTTCCGTGAATTTTCATTCAATCAAACTCCGCTAACTGCCAATGTCGCAACTGGACGCAAGTAATCCTAATATTCTTCACTGCTCAAATACCCACAGAAGAGGAATAAGGTAAAGCTAGGATAGTCTGCGCACAATTCAGCAGAATAATAAAAATACATATAAATATTAATTTTTTGCTAAACAATGCATGCTTAAGTTTGACTTTATTTGTTTTTTATGCATTTCCATTGCTATTTTTTTGTTATGCTGTAATTTAATAGAACAGTTGTAATAAAACCAAGACAGCTATTTTGTGCAATCTGTCCTTACAGGGTTGGTGTGATTGCGCACATGGGTAGGAGAGATTGTTATTAATAATAACTACAATTACATCGTTAACAATAACAATTACACTTAAATGGCATTGTTGTAATGCTTTTGTGAATAAATATTATTGTATTAAGAGTGAATATTTAAACCTAATGATACAATTCCAGACATTCAGTTCACCCATCCTCATTGCCCAGTATTTTTTTTACAAACGAATTTATTGCCAAATTTAGTTTCGATAATTATGTGTTTTTCAAAAAATATTTCAAAATTGATTCATTCACATGTTTTACATGTAATTTGTAATATATGCAAACTTACCATTAAGCTGCGTAATCTCTCCTAGCACGAAAACTAATGGGAAACAATGCGCCATCTCTCCTAAGTAGCAGATGCGCAAACTCTCCAATTTCGGTAGGGGAGATTATGCAGCCTTTTATTTAAATATGGCCGCTTCTAAAACGAACAAGTGGTGTTCGCACCGTTAGTCTATGTTAGTAGCTTATGGGAAATCGTTTAAGTTAAAAATATTTTGTAATACTGATACTATATAGAAATTCTGACGAATAGTTATGAAAATTCAAGCACTTACTTTCGGAAAATAAAACAAAATATAAGGCTTTATCCTAGACGCTCGAAACAATCGACGTGCACATTCAAGTAGACACTGCTCTACTGATGTTGTACAACTACCTGGAGTCGCTGGGCGCTGACTGTACTCCTTGCCCCCGAACTTCTTTGTGCGCAATCTCTCCGACCGCGTCATCTCTCCTGGCTTTACCTTATATGAACGAATTTGCTGGATATCACGGGATCTTGACTTTACAAGACTATAACTTTGAAAATTATAAACATTTCAAAACCCATACATAAGTACCAAAACACGATTAATATTTTTTTTTCAAAAAAGGTTCAAAATAATGCTTACAAGACGATACAAATAATGTAAAATAACATAATTATTGAACACATATTTTTTTCATACTTGCATTCTAGATTTTCTCTTGTTTTTTTCTATTTTTTCGCTACATTTCTTTCAGAAAATGGGACTAGCCGGCATGTAAAGCTGTACTGTTGTACTGTTTCTCCTGCTGTGGGACAACATAGTAAAAATCTACATAGTTGACAAATCATGGGAAGATGCATAAAGTTTTCACCTATGTCGTGGAAATTCGTCGTTACGGTCAGTAATGTGGCGTATGGTGCACATCTTCAAACAGATGTCTTGGTTTGATTCGTATTTGCTTGAAAACGGTATCTGCAACTGTTGCAATAGTTTATAAGATTGCAGGTAAACAATTAACTAGTCCGTGATTCAATTTACACAAGTTTATGTTCGAAGATAACGCAAAAGAGTGTAACAGATTTCCATTATCTTATAGTAGCACCATTTTTAGCATCATGTTTTGTTTAATTTTTTAAAGAGATTTTAACAGTGTAGTTTGTTTTTCGAAAATATATTTTCTATGCTGTAAGAAGGTGTCTCATTTTTGTAAAACGAAAATGTAAAGAATTTAACTACTATTTAATTTTATAAATGTGGTAGAGGTTTCTATGAATTTCAGCCACTTGAAATATTTTATTACAATTATATTGGTTCTAAAATTAATAACTCATAGTTATTTAGAAATTATCAAGGCATCGATAGAGACAGTCGTAATTACAATAATAGAAGTTTAAAAAAATCTACAGTATTTTTTTTTCTCCAAGCAATGCGACCGTGCAGTACGCCTTTCTATTTTATTTCTTAACCTCCTCTGACCACTTAGAACTTTTTTCTACTTGATATCTCATTTCTAAAATTAAATACAATATTCATAATTCATTGAAAAGTTAAATCTTAAAATGGATGTGATATATTTTTATAATATATCAATCTAAAAATATACTTAAAATGTTTATTTTTTATCCTTTTATTGATATTAATCTAAAATCCAATTTTACAAATGCACGTTCAAGTTCGTTTATTCAAATTTATCTTTTCTGTAAGTTACACATAACACATTCAAGTAAACCCTTTTAATTGTGGGTCTTTCTCACTATCACAATTCTCGGAACGTGACGTTTTGATGACCCTATAAAACGTGGGTGAACGAGCAGCCTCTGTTAATCACCTAGTTGGTGTTTGAAACTATGAAATTCGAGATTCGTTAACATTAAAGATAAGAACAGTCAGTATTAAATATCTATGATGGGCGTGTTGATTTACAGTAGATTAATTAAGATTAAAGCATTATTCAGTTTTATTAAGCAATCTATCGGTTAACTTCTGGTTTTAAGTTATAAAGTTGCATTTCGTTTTCTGAAGAAATATAGAAATTATGGGAAAAGTCTACATATTTCATAAAGGATACTTTAATTTTATTGTATTATATATAAAGGAATTAGTCAGAATTTTTTTACATGAATCTTCGAAAAGATGAATGGGATTTTTTTCAACAACTAAAATAATAAGAAAAATAATAAGAATAAATAAAAACTTCCATTTTCGCCTATTTTTAAGTACTAGTTTAATATGCTGCATTCAATATACTGTTGCATGTGTCTATATGCAACTATATCTTATCTGGAAATTATATATCTAAAGACCGAATACAGCTTTTCATTTTAGAATATTAGTTATACAATATTAGAAGAACAATATCATTTTAATTGCACAATTAAATGTGAATGAATGTATTATATTTATCTTCTACTATTATATTTCTCTGAGTCTGCATTTTAAACTATGAATCCCGAAAATCGTTAAAATTAGAAATAGTTAGGATAAATATGAAAAACCTTGGAAGTGCGGGTCAGAAATTAGTAAACTAAATAATATTTAATCACAATCAGTCTGCTTAAAGATTTCAGCCATTTCATTAAACGTTATAATTAAACATTCTTTCACTAAAGTATAAAACAAAAATATGTTACGAGAAAGGGTAAAATGCACCTTTTTTTTGAAGAATTTCAAAAAGAAATGAAACATTTAAGATCTGATTTAAATGTTCTCGAAAATTAAGTAGTAAAAGTGAACTTGTTATGCATTTGTTAATTGCCACTCTAGCATCCTTAATATAAAATTTTCATATGCTTTATTTATGGTAGAACCGTGTATCCTTGAAAATTCGATTTATCTCTGTATATGATTTGACTTATTATTATTTTTCGGATATTCGTATTACAAGATCTAACTCCAAAAAACGTTTTGCATCAAAAAGAAAAGGGGCGATATTTTTTTTCTCTCAAAAGTGTAATGTATATTTATTTGTTATTTTAATGTTGGTGTCTTCCAACTTCTGCTTTGAAGGCAGTAGCCACTACAAATTCCGAAAGGTAATCCTATATAATCGCAAAGAATATGTCTATATATGTCTAAAAAATATTTTAATCACCAATGCCTGTATATTTAATATACATTTCTCATATTGCAAATTTTTACGGCCAGACATTATTTAAAAAATATCGTAAAGGTTAAATTAAAAAAAAGTTCACCATCAATATTTTTTTTTTACTTTTTTTAATAATAAAACAGCATTACACAAAAACGTTTTCACCCAGCTAGAGCATCATGAGTTGTAATTCTAAAGTATACCTCCCCTCACTATTTATCTGACTGGGGATTGAGGAACTCCATTTACTTTTCCCTCTTTTTTCCTTCTTCTTCTAACATTTTTTTCGAGAGGTTTCCCAGCATTGCATGCACAATATCATTACAAACTTTCATTTTTATGTATTAATCTCTATAGCTTTCTTTTTTAGAGCATTATTCAAGTTTTCATACTTTGTTATTTTTTGTATTTATAATGCTTTTGTATTTCTAGTGAACCCTAGGGATACTCTTCTAACATAGTGGTTGATAGGTAGCCCACTTCGTACAGTCGAGAAATAGCAGTTTAAAATAATAAATAAATAATATTTTTACATACAGGGAAATTTATGGATTTACGAATAAAAATCACTAGCCAGAAACCGGAGAGTTTGAATATGAAAAGAATTATGAATTAAAGCTAAAAAATCCCCGCACAGTTTTTAATTCAATTTTATGAATTAATGTTTCTTAAACTTGATATTTTTTTCTCGTTTGGCACCATGTCGATTGTTTAACATTAGTGATGTTTATGCACACAAGAAGTTTCTGCAAAACTTTTTGCGTACTTACTGTTCAGGTCCAGCAAACTACTTTGTTTATTACTAACAATACAAAGGAAAATAACAGTTTATTTAATTTCTCAATTTGCAGAAAAATAAGTAATGTAATTTATAATTCTTTCTACATTTGTGTGTATATGTATTTATATTTTTAATTTAAGATATTTCCTATAATACATATTTGAAAACATATGTTGGAAATTTAAAATATATACATGTATATATATTCTTTCTTATTTGTATTTGTTTTTAATTGGTATTGTCTTCTGTTATGTATTAAACTTATCTACATTTACATTTACATGTTTTTAAATACTATTAAATAAATGTTTTGTGATTTCAGGTGTTGCTTACTGCCATATTATTCCCATATGGTCTTCATATCTATTTATGCTATGTTATTAATATATTGTCTTGAGCAGAGAGCAACTCTTATGTGGAGATTGATGGTAGCTCCAGTATTTCCTTTTATGTTTAACGCTAGACGTCAGTACGAGACACCTGATTTTTTATCATTACTCTTTTCTGTTTTGCGAATGATTCGGCATGGTAATGAGCTATAGACTAGAGTATGTATAATGTTTTTAAATATTATTTAATAATTTCAATTTGATATTTTACTGGTGAGATATATCTATTATTATTTAGTTTTTTATCATTTGCAGTTGAATCATAATATATTTTTGGAATTTATTGTTTTTTTTCACTTTTTTGGAATTGTTTTATATGTTATAAGGAGCACAATATTGTCATTTTTAATCTTAATGCTGACAATATTGGACGAAATAACATACGTTTACTATGATCTTTTCTTATGAAGATCCTCTGACGAATCCATAAGACATTCGTAGTTATCAGTTGTGTATTTGCATTTTAGTGTGTTTAATTTTTTCAGAATCATTTTCCTTTGATTTTCGCACATGTGGTTTAATTTCAAACATTTATATATATATATATTGTAATTTCACGAGACACTAATCTTTATATTGTTTCAATAAAACTCTTTTTCTCGCAATCACACTTAAGCGAAAAATAACTTCCCTATCCATAATAGGAGCTTTTACGACGTAGAGGAAGGTAATATTCAGTTCCACGTCATGAACCATTCAGACATTTATGAACATGAAAGATCCGAACGCGTTCACTCGTTAGATTTATCGTTTTCATAAATAAAGTATAATGGGAGAATCTTTTATAGAATGCTAAGAGTAATATTTTAAACGATATGCAGTATAAAATATTCAATTTATTATTTTTAAAACTATTTCTCTGTGTATAACTTGTCTTTAGTATGAGAAAATTACTTAAAAATATGTTTATAATATATCCCTTTAAAAACAGCTCTTAAAAACAGTCTAGAAGAATTTATTACGTTTCTTCCTATAATTTATTCAAAATGTTATTCTAAGGTTTGCTGTATATTCCATTTCAATACTGTCATATAATATATCTAATAAAAAAAAATCCATTGTTGATAAAAAATTTTTTTGAAATAAACATCTTTTCTGTATCTCATAAAATCAAAAATAAGATTATTCTAAAAAATTCTTTAGCATGTGGTATCTCTTGATGAGATGGATCTCTTTTTTTCATAAAAGTATAAATGTTTTCTGCTAAAGTGGGATTTTTTTCATATTGGGTGACAAAAAATACCCTGGTCAAATTTCAAATGCAATCTAAAAACCACTTCTACTTTCCACCACTAAACTTTTATAACCAGTGCGTGCGAAATAAGCCTCGGATCGTAACGAAACAAGTAATTTATGTTTTGCTTATTGATGAATTTGCTTTTCATGAGGATATTCGATGGCTGAAAGTTGAAAAAACAGACTGTAATGGATGTCACTAAGGAATGACCAATATGTTCGCCTTATTAGGGAACGACCAGGTCGAGGTCCCCTTTTAAAGACGATTGGATGAATTCCGTACGTTTCTATGATGAAGTTATAAAACGATGAACACCTACCAGGAGACATTTCAACAAATTGTAAAACGGTTGTGGAATTCCGATATTAAAATTTCTTTACCTAATAGGAATTCCTAAGACGGTTTAAATACTTAAACTGTTTAAATACATACAAAACTATTAACATTTAACTGAATAACATTTTAAATAACTAAAACAAATGCATTTCTACCTTAATTTTACTGATTATAGAAGACACTAAAAATACGCTCCATTACTTTCTTGTGCATCTTCCTTAGAACAAAAACGACAACTACTAATGTTGCCAAAATGTTAAAGCAAAAAAAACATTAAAACAGTCATTTCTTAATATTCTCCCACCTTGAGTAGGGAGAAGGCACAACTAAACAAATGAAAGTTATAAATTCTATATTTCTCTTACCTTAATAGTTAGTCCATGGGTTCAATATTTAAATACATTTGTTGTTTGTGGACGATCTGTAAAAACTTGAGTTTGTACATTGTCAGCTACAGAATTTGTCATTTTCAGTGTTTAGAGACGCTGCGGGTCTAATCAATTCCCCACGTGCTGTTAGGCGTTTCACCAATCTGACGATGCCTTCTTTTCGAGGATGAATTCAGTAACACGGTCATGTGGCCAATCAGTACGTCAAACACAAACACGTGTTTTTAGATGTCCCTTTAAAAGCAACGGCCCATAAAGATCAACGCCAGTGATTTCAAACACCGCAGCATCACGAACTCGATTTTTGGTAAGGGAGGCTGTAACAGCGTCTAGATTCTTTCCAGAATATCTTTTGCAAAAGTGTTCTCTTAAAATATTTATCCAACATCTGAGTACCAGCATGACTGTTTCTTACATGATAAAGAATATCAAACGCCTCACCACTTCACGGTGGAAGGAATAATCGCAGGTTTCCCAACATCGTCACAGTCTTCTCTGTAAACATTTTTTGTTTTTAGTCTAAAAATACCATCTTGATCTCTAAATACTACTAATGTCTTTAATTTCTCATCCTTTTCGTTTAGAAAGGTTTCTTTTTGTATCACTATAAATATTATTTTTTCAACTTCTCCAAACTTTTATTTTAAACTCTTATTTTATTTAACTCCTTATTTCAAAAATTGTTTGATGTACGACAATTTCTCGAGAATCTTAAAATGTATCCAACCAATTTTACAATCTTTTCGAACTGAGAATGGTAGCGGTTTTAATGTTTATGGTGAAAAAATTAAAACCAATCAGTTTCAACATTTCACCATTCGAGATTAGGACGCTAGCCGAAGAGGACACAACAGCTTTTATGTTTCTTTAGGAACTTCATTTTCTTGAGCATTAAATTCAGTAGCGAACCATTTAACACAGTGAAAATACAACAATTTAGATCCCTCACTCCATTTAAATTTCAGTTGTTGATGACTAGATCAGCCTCTACTAGGTAGGTCTGCTAGATTTAGATTTCCAGGTACACGTCTCCATCTTTCTTTGGAAGTCAAAGATCTAATTTCAAGGACTCGATTGTTTACTACAGCTCCCCAAGATTATTTTATCTTAATCCTGGTGAGAACGGTTGTAGAATCCGTCGAAAAATAAGAAATTTCATCATGTGGAATTTCGAGCAATATTGTCAATGTAAGGCGAAATGAAATTGTTGCAGCAAGTAATTCTAATCTAGCAATTGTTGTCACCTTCTTGCCAGTAGGATAAACTATAGATCGTATAAAACAAGCTCGGAATGCTTAAATTCATCTTTGTCGCATTAAAATAAAAAGTACACACCAAAACATGTGATTCACATTACCTAAAACATTATTCAAACTTTAATTAGATTTTAAATTTTAAAACATTAAAACATTAAAATCTAGCACTTTCGGCTATGACCCAACCTTCATCAGGATTTATAAAAAACAGCTGTTAAAACAGAAACGTATAGATCACATTGCCTTTTAACATCTGTTTTTTATAAATCCTGATAAAGGCTGGGTTCATAGCCGAATGTGCTCGATTTTAATGTTTTAATGTTTTAAAATTTAAAATCTAATTAAAGTTTGAATCCTCTTTTAGGTAATGTGAATCACATGTTTTTGTGTGCACTTTTTATTTTCCTATAGATCGTGCTTGTAATTACTGTACTTTAACAGATTCACATATCACTCTGGTAAAAATTACGGCAGCATAAGCATATTTACTTGTGTCAGAGAAGAAATGCAGGGAACATTATTCATGGATAATATTACTTCTTAAATATCGTAGAATGGGAAGATTTTCGAAGTGAGAAATATTTTTCAGCCAATTGAAATATTCAGTTTGGGATACTAAATCCACATCTTCATCCCGTTCAGCTTCATGATCCAACATTTCTGTAAATGTAGCTTACGAAAATATGAAACAGGATAAGCCAACTCATAGTATAAAAAATTCTGTGACATGCAGAGAGTATGAATTTATTCGTGACTTTCTCGAAACAAAGCTTTTTAAGCCAGCTGTACTGATAGCTAGTGAATTTACCTTTTTATTCCATAATATTCCTAGCACATTTGTGTCAAGTATAATTTCATATGTTAGGTTCGTTCCCATCGTCTCAATCCAAATTTTATTTCTGCCATAACGGTTGTCACCACTTTACTGAATAGCTCCAATTCTTCTTCATTGTGTACATACTTTCATTACAACACTGCGTAAAAGCTATTGATGACTAATGTAAACATATTTTCAGGATATTCGTCATTATGACTGTTCAAAATATTCTGAAGATGATTTTAGTTCACAATACTCAAAAGTAAAGGGTTATATGGTACCCCAAACACTACACGGCATTGTCGATAGCATTTCAGCTCACCACCTTCTCTAATCCACAAAAATCGTAAATAATTCTTGTCTGAAGGCTAAATGCTGTTCTGGCCTTTCGTATGTCTGCTATTACTCCGATTCTTTCCAATCGAATACTGTGCAAGATAGTTGGTATCAATTCAATTAGTCTCATTCCACTCTCTAAACAATTTTTGAAACTTGGTGAGCCTTTCTCTTTCGCCGAGGCATCGAAAACAGGTCGAATTCTCGTAGTAGTACTATTTTCTTTAACTATAGGTCTGTGGGGTGAATAATGCGCGGGTAACTTAAGATAATTTTCTGGCACTAACGCTATTATTTTCTCATCCAACAAAAATTTAAATACACTTTCATACAGATCTAAACGTTGTTCTGTTTGCAGATGATTCAAAACTTTGTTTAGTCTTTTCACACACAGTTTAAAATTGTCAGGAATAGTCCAGTCAATCTAGGCTTCTGCCTGGAAAGTTTTGGAGAAGTTTTTTTCTCTTTCTTCTTTTATGTTTTGGGGTGTGCTGAACACGAATTTCAACTTTGCCACCTTGTATCTGATCTGCTTAAAAAATTATAAGTGAAAAACCATGAAAAAACCGGAGTTTTTTCAGTTTTTCCCCTGTATTCCGGAAAGGGTTAAATATTTTTGAAACAATTATTGCACCAAATTAAACTAGAGAATATTTCCTACATTTTCCATATACATTTTATTTCTAAGATGAATAGTTTTGGCATAAGAGTAAAAGGAATTTTAGCGATGTAATTGAAATTCCATCATTGGAGGGCGAAAATGCGACCCAATCATTATGCATCCATTTCAAACACCAATTTGAAGATGTTTAGTTATTTCTGGTTTCATTTCAAATATGTTTACATTTTCTTACCAAGTTTTAAACCTTTTATAGCACTAAGAAAATAAATTGAAATCAGGTGATTAGGAAAGATATAAAAACACAATCACTCTGCATAAATGAGAGAACAAATTTTTATTTTTTTAGTAATCTGATTCAAATACAATTATAAGTATTGTAAGTTTAATATAATAATAACATACGTGGAAGATTATAAACAGGAAAAAAGAGGAATGCAGTGTTGTTCACCAATTAATGCCGTTTTGGTCGCTTTGAAGGGCCTGGTTGATGTTCTTCAACAGGAGGTTCATCAGTGTCTTCCTCTTCATCATCATCACTTGATGGCTCAGATTTTCTCCACTTGACTTAAAATATCCTGTATTGGGTCGTCAACTTCTGCTTCCAAGTCATCTTCGGCAATGAAGGAGCTGACATTGTCATAATGGCCATCGCAGTTCAGGCAGAGGAGTGAACAAAATAACCCTGCTTTCATACAGCCACACATTCCACTACAGTTTGTTTTGCATTTGCAGGATATTTTTCGCAGAATAGTTTCTGGTGAGGGAGGTTTAGTAGTTGTTATGGGTATGATACCTCTCTTGGTTTTATTGCAGCCACATTCCTCAGCATTTTTACAGTTACTTAGCCATAGTTGTACTTGGTGGTAAACTCGCAGACAGTGATATCGAGCTGCATCTTCTGTTGGAGGAAGCGATGCAATATTTGCAGCGGTCTTAAAAGCAGATTTTGTGTTGCACTTGTCCCCAGGCTGTTTAGGGAAGGTGTTGCTTTCCCTCTGAATCCGTACAAGTGTACCAGAAATAACAGTCCAGCTTTAATAACATAGTCGGCTACAGCACTAGGGTTTTTAAATATATCGACCACATGTTGTAGGTCGGCAAATTTCTTCAAAATTTGAAGGTATTTTGTTTTCTTTGCAGAAGTGATATCGCATCCACTCATGGCATGTAGAAATAGGATGAGTTTGGCAATTAATTTATCGACTGCACCCAAAGGTGAATAGATCTTCTGGGGGCTTTTCCCTTTTCCTGGGTTCAAGAAATAAACATTGGGGAAATTGCAAAGTCCAATTAAGATTACCAGAAGGTATACATCTTCACCAATGACTATCACGTTCGCATGGTTAGGTGCCAACTTGAGAGCAGTGTTGTTAATGAGTGTGTCGGAATCTTCTTTTGCCTGCTTGCAAACCATATTTTCAGAGCCAAATCTACACTTCAGCAGGGCAATTAAACATTTTTTGTTCTTGTCGTTTGCGAGGAATTTTCCCTAAGAAACCGTTGGCATCATAGTCTCATTAAAAACAACCTCATTAGATACCGTTTAATGAGATCGTCTATCACGCTCAATTAATTTAGGGCTCATTTCAGTAATGTTTTCTGGGTATCCATCGAAGATTTCTAGAGCGTTCGCTGCGTATTTCGACTTAACAAAGTCCACATAGCTGTCACAAATTGATCCAAATGATTGACCACCCTGCCATAAAACTCTGTGCAGTAAATACCCGCCGTGTATGACATATATACATCTGCTCTCAAAAGTGATGTCTGGTGAGAGTGGAGTGAATTCCTTGTACAAAGAGGATTTGGGAGATTTTCTCATTACGGATTCGTCAAAAAGAGACAATGGGTAGGCAGAGAGCTCGCAAGTCAAATATTCCTAAAGTTCTTTGTCAGATTGATTTGTTACACTCATTCTTTGGAAGAGTGCTGTCGGGTAGATGTGAATTTTTTCTAATGGCTGCACACTTTCATTACGCTTGAATGTAACGGAATGAAAATCGTTGTTAATGATTCCTGATATGCCAGCAGTGCCAACTTCCTGAGCCTTATGACAGTTTATTCTCTCATCTCCAACAATCCCGGTAGAGATTGAAATGAGATCATTTGTTTCTCGGAAAGGAATGTGTTGGTGAATCCATTCCAATAATTTATTCATATCAGCGTTGTCCCTCGCAACTCTAGAGTTTCTCATCTCTACATGTTATTCAGAAGTGGTAAAATCTGTCTCGCTGAACTCTTCAATTTCTTCGCATATTCGTTAAGAATCAATAAATAAATAAAATTATATCTACGTACCTTGAGATTTGTCATGCTCAGATTCCATAATTTCAATATCAGCCGATTTGTTTAATACTTTTCTTTGTAGACTTCAATATTTGTTTCGAAGCTCGATTTGAAGACCAGAAGATTTTTCTTTAAAAGGCCCAGTAGAATTTTCTTTATGAATAATGGTGTGAATTAAATCGGAAGTATTGAGGCATAATTTCAAAATGAGTAAAACTTGAGAAGTTGATCTTTTTTCACATTTTAATAACAGAATACGACTTTGAATTGAATTAAAATTACTACACACTTTGAATTAAGAATCTAAAACAGAATATGACTTTTTACGTTCAGAATTCAACAACATTAGAATGAATAACAATCTCGGACTCTTAGCAGTCCCGCATCACAGACTCGAAGAATTTATAAAATCTAAATAAAATAAATGAAAGATAATTAATACAAATATAACAGAAAATTATGATAGAATTTTTAAAGCACAATAATAATAAAGTTGTGGACATTTAAGGAAGTCAATAAATGTTCTTTTTTATAGTCAATTTATGACATAACGATATCAGTTTGTAAAGTCTTTAAATAGCTTTTATTTCATAGTGCTGCCATCTAGCGTTAAGAATTGTTACTTAAAAATCATACATCCTCCGCCCCCGGCAGGAGAGGGGACACCTTTGATATAGGACGCTTGATGTCACCGTCAACTGTCTTAATCTGGACAACCCGCACAAGATTATCTGTTCCAGGATAAGTCTTTAGAATCCGACCCAATTTCCATTTCATGGGCTGTAATCTTTCGTGAACTATCACCAAATCGTCTTCTCGAAGATTAGCACGTGGAGTAGTCCATTTTGGACGTTTTTGAAGATGTTGCAAATATTCGCTGGACCACCTGTCCCAAAATTGATTTTTTGCTTTCTCTATTAAACGCCAGCGAGCATTTAAAGATATTTTAGGATGATTTGAGGATTCTGGAATATCAAGAAGAGGTGCTCCAATTAGAAAATGACCCGGCGTTAAGGCACGAGGATCAGAAGGATCTGAAGACATCGGGGTTAATGGTCTGGAATTTATGCAGCTTTTTATCTGGCAAAGCAAAGTAGTGAGCTCTTCATAATTGAGTACACTTGATTTACAAGCTCTTAGAAGATGAGTTTTGGTAAGTTTCACCGCTGCTTCCCATAGACCACCAAAGTGTGTTGCATATGGAGGGATGAAATTCCAATTAATTTTTTGGGTAGAAAGAAATTCTCGAAAGTCTCTTTGCTTCAAGTATTTAAAGAGTTGTTTTAATTGATTGGACAGACCAATAAAATTTTTGGCATTATCAGAAAAGATGTCGGAGGGCATACCTCTGCGTGCGATGAAGCGTTTGAATGCTGCTAGCAAGGCTTGTACAGATAAGTCAGATACAAGTTCGAGATGAACCGCTTTTGTGCACATGCAAACGAAAACTGCGATATAAGATTTTAGCTTGATTTTTGTTCTTGGCATATTTGGTTTGGTCAAAAAAGGACCAGCAAAGTCTAATCCCACCTTCAGAAATGAACGAATTGGAGTAATTCTTTCAACGGGAAGGTTTCCCATCATTTGTTGGCAGGCTTGTGCCTTAAGGCGTTTACAAAGTACACATATATGGAGCTCTTGTCGGACTGTCGAACGACCATCTACAAACCAGTAGTTTTGGCGAATTGTAGAAAGCACTAACTGTGTACCTGCATGTAAATTTCTTTCGTGTATATCCTTTATTAACAATTTTGTAAAAAGACTGTTTTTAGGAAGAAGAATAGGATACTTTCTGTCAAAACTGAATGATTCATGTTGCGATAAACGACCACCCACTCTTAATATATCAGCTGAATCTAAGAAGACATTCAACGATAGCAATTTGCTATTGCTTGGCAAGGATTTATTTTCTTTTAAAAATTTAATTTCTGCATGAAATTCATAATTTTGAATTAATCTCACTATAGAAATGATAGAACTAGACATTTCTTGTGCACTTAGATTTCCGATCTTTCATGTAGAATTAGGTCTAGAATTATTAATAAATCGCAAACACCATCCTATTACGCGTACTAATTTGTTAAAGCTTGAGAATGTTTGAATAAAGTCGGGTAAGACATTTATTTTTGTTATGTTACTGACAGAGTTAGCTTCTTGATCTAGTTCAGTGATAGGACTGTATAAGGGGGTTGGAATTGGCTCTTTTGACGACAGCCATGGAGGCCCATGCCACCACATCTTATGATTAAGGAGTTTTCTCGGTGGAATACCCCTAGAGGCTACATCTGCAGGATTTAGCGTTCCGGGAACATGGTTCCATTCGGCTGAAGGCAATAATGTTTGCACTTGACGTACTCTATTTACTACAAACTGGTTACCTTTTAAACGAGGCGATTTTAGCCAACAGAGTACTATTTGGGAGTCTGACCATAAAAATACACTATTTATGCTAATGGATAAAGTATCGACGATAGTTGAGCAAACTTTTTGCTAATAATAGAGCGGCGCAAAGTTCGATGCGTGGTAAAGTTTGTGGCTTTATGGGATTTACCTTTGTTTTTGCAGCAAGTAAATTGACGAATATTTCGTTAGGAGTGATAACTCGTAAGTAAGCGACAGCAGCGTAAGCTTTTCCGGAACCGTCACAAAACCCATGTAGCTGCATTTCGCAATCCTTTTTATGGCATGAATTGGTATACCGAGGAATTTCAATAGTTTCTAAATAATGAATTTCTGCCAAAAATTGATTCCAACTCACTAAGATTGAATTTGGGATTTCCTCATCCCAAGAGATTTTTTCCTTCCAGAGGTTTTGTAGAATTATTTTTAAACGAATCGTTATGGGGGAGAGAAAACCTAGAGGATCGAATATTGTGGATATAACGCATAAAAGACCTCTTTTATTCTTTACGTCTTTGAACTCGCTAAACTTTATTTTTAGCGTATCATTAGATGAATCCCAGAATAAACCCAGAATTTTAACAGCTTCATCTTCTTTGATTTCAGTTTGTGCTGAAGCTTTAAGTTCATCTGGTAAATGAGCGAGTACTTCAGGCTCATTTGAAGTCCACTTTCATAAATTAAAACCTCCGCCTTTCATGACATTAATGAGTTCCGTAATTAACGATTGAGCATTTTCTTTGGAATCTGAACCCGACAACAAATCATCGACGTAGATATTGTCGCGAATAAGTTTAGAAGCCTTTTCAAAAGTTTGTTCGTTATCTATTGCTAACTGATTTAAAGTTCTAATTGCCAAAAATGGCGCACAGGCAGTGCCATAGGTTACTGTTAACAACCGATAGGTTTGAATGTTTTCTTTGGGATCGAACCGCCATAAAATACGTTGATAATCTACATGTTTTGCATTGATAAGAATTTGCCTGAACATTTTTTCGATGTCCGCACTAAAGCCTATTGGATGCATTCTGAATTTTAATAATAACTGAAAAATATTCGGTTGTAATTTCGGTCCTATCTCCAAATAATCATTTAACGAGCGACCTTCTGAACCAATTGCGGATGCATCGAATACTACCCGAAGTCGGGTTGTACAATTATCCTCTCTTATTAGCCCGTGGTGGGGGAGATAAAAATGATCTGGATTTGAAATTTCTGCGGCGGGAACGAGTTCCATGTGTCCCAAATCAATATACTCTTTCATGAATGACGAATATTGTTCCTTAAGTACGGAATTTCCTTGAAGTTTATTTTCTAAGGAATTGAAACGCTTTAAAGCTTGAGATTTAGAATTTCCGAGAACAGGTTTAGATTTAAATGGAAGATCCACGATATATCTTCCTGATTCCGTGCGTGATACTGTTTTTATATAATTATCTTCTACTAGCGAAACTGGATCATAACTAGGAATTGATTCGAGTTCCCAAAATTTTTGCAATTGAGAATTTATTTGCGTCGTAACATGACAACTAACAGAAGAATTATGATTAGAATGATTCGAATAAATTACTCCAGATAATATCCAATCCAGTTTCGTATTAACAACACTCGGTGTTCCCTTAGGACCTAGAATGGACTCTCCGATTATTATATTAGCAAACAAATCTGCACCTATGAGTACATCAATGGAATCGGACACATGGAAATTGGGATCCGCCAGATTTAATCCTTCAATATGAGGCCAATACTTATTAGTAATTAGAAAGTTCGGTAAATTTGTTGTGATCTGATTAACAACTAAAGCATCTAACTGAAAAGATTCGTTATTAAAATGCGGAGAAAATGTTAAAGAAACTTCCTGAAGAGCTGTCTCTGCGACCAAATTGTTTATTCCTGATATTTTATGAATTGTAGATCTCAAGGGAAGGCCTAGCTTTCTACAACACGATTTTAAAATCAAACTCTTTTGAGAAGCGCTGTCAATCATAGCCCTACAAGGAATAAATTTTCCTGTTTTGGATTTTACATGTATAATGGCAGTAGCCAGTAATGTTTGGGAATTTTCAGTCAAAGTTTGACTGCTTAAACAATTGGATTCATCCACTTGTGCATTTGAATTATTTCCGCTATTTTGATTTGTAACCCGCTCTTGCGGTCTAAAAGAATTCTGTGATGCAGAATTAGACTGTTCGTGATGGAGAATTGAATGATGTTTAGCCTTACAATATTTACAGGTAGTGCTAATCAGAAAATTAGCAACAAAATGATTAGCTCTTAAACAGTTCGTACATAGTTTTTTTGCTTTTACTAACTAAAATCGTTGATCAACCGTTAAATTTTGAATTTCTGGGCATTTGTAAAGTGCATGCCCTTTATTGCATTTTGGACATAAGGGCTTTAAAGATTTGTTCACATTGTCCATAGCAACTGCATTTGAAAGAGATTTCTTTGGGCCTTGTTGAGATTTAAAATCAAATTTATATGTAGGTTTAGTTTCATACTTAATAAATTCAGCATTACAACCTTGCAAACTGCGTGCATGTCTTTCCAAAAACGTCACTAACATATCATAAGTGGGAAAAATATCCTTATTTAATGATAACTCCCATTGCTTTCTTAATGAGTCATCGAATTTAGTTTGAACAATATAAACCAAAATTAAATCAACAAATTCGTTAAATTCAAATTTTAGAGATTTCAAATTTCTAATCACTTCATTGCAATTATCCAATAACTCTAGTATTGTTTTCTGCGTGGGCGATTTTAATGGTTTAGCATTAATAAATTTTGACAATAGCGAATATGCTAAATTTCTACGGTTATCATATCTGTTAACTAGAGTTTCCCATGATTGTTTATAATTCTCCCCTGAAATAAATAATCCTGAAATTAATTGAGCAAGATAATTTTTGACACTCGCAATTAAATACGAAAATTTTAATTGATCGGAAAGCGCTTCATTTTTATGAATAGAAGTCAAAAATGTCTCTTTAAATGTAATCCAGTGACTCATATCACCATAAAATATGGGCAATTGGAATTTAGGTATTTTTATTGAATTTTTCTTAATAGAACTATTCTCATCTGCATCACATCGGGTTTTATTACTTTCGTTTTTAGCTGCAATAAACTGATCAATTTTCACGATATCTTCTACAACTAAGTCTTTAGCAGAAGTAAATGAATCGTAAAGAGTTTCAATTGTCTCTTCAGCTATACCAAAATATGATTTTTTCAAATCACTTTCTAAAATATTAAGTTCCGATTTTAATTTCTCCACTAACTGCAAATTATCTTTTTTAATCGCATCGGATACCTGATCCCTATATCTTTTTATTAATTTTACTGTAAAATTAAATTTGGATTCCGAAGCGATTTCCGCTTTCGTTTTCGTCATTATTATAATTTTGAATAAGATGTAATTGATTAATCACCAGCCGAACTCCGAGATCTCGACGGGCCAACAAATATGTAGAATATCTAGTTTCAAGAATTAGCACAGTTGAGATTTAGAATCAATAAATAAATAAAAGAATATCTACATACCTTGAGATTTGTCATGCTCAGATTCCATAATTTCAATATCAGCCGATTAATTTAATACTTTTCTTTGTAGACTTCAATATTTGTTTCGAAGCTCGATTTGAAGTCCAGAAGATTTTTCTTTAAAAGGCCCAGTAAAATTTTCTTTATGAATAATGGTGTGAATTAAATCGGAAGTATTGAGACATAATTTCAAAATGAGTAAAACTTGAGAAGTTGATCTTTTTTCACATTTTAATAACAGAATACGACTTTGAATTGAATTAAAATTACTACACACTTTGAATTAAAAATCTAAAACAGAATATGACTTTTTACGTTCAGAATTCAACAACATTAGAATGAATAACAATCTCGGACTCTTAGCAGTCCCGCATCACAGACTCGAAGAATTTATAAAATCTAAATAAAATAAATGAAAGATAATTAATACAAATATAACAGAAAATTATGATAGAATTTTTAAAGCACAATAATAATAAAGTTGTGGAAATTTAATGAAGTCAATAAATGTTCTTTTTTATAGTCAATTTATGACATAACGATATCAGTTTGTAAAGTCTTTAAATAGCTTTTATTTCATAGTGCTGCCATCTAGCGTTAAGAATTGTTACTTAAAAATCATACACAAGGCAAATGCACAAAAAAAAACGATTATTTTGAACACTAACTGTGTCAAAGAAATATTGCTTTGCTGCTTCTTGTAATTCAATTGCGATTTTTTATTGGTCAGTTCTACTAAGAATATCTAAATTCCATAAATTCTTAATTTTCAAGTTTTCTAGAAGCAAAGAAGTTACTGTCATTTCAACACTTTAAAAATTCGTGCCTTCAGGATTTTGTCCCATTAAACCCCATCCTAGACGAGCGTCCATAGCAACCAACCCATTAGAAAAAATCTTTTCGCGGGCAGTCATGAGATTTCCTGTTACATCTGACCCAATCAATAATTTGATTTCACTTGCAACATTCAATCCATTCTCTTCTATTTCAGGTATAGTTTATACTTTTTGTCTTAGTTCACCCGACCAAGGACCATTAGGTACTCTTCTTATATTCGAAGAGATTATATTTTGATCCACGCACATTAACTGGCATTCATACTTATTACCTATACTAATAAAGGTATCAATAATATTATTCACTTTCACCTTATATTGATGATGTAACATTTGTTTTGTTTCTACACCCCAGAAACATTTATGAATAAGTTTATCTTTACTAGTCTATTATAACCCAAAGTTTTAATAACATCTTCTGTCATGCACGTTCTTTAAAACTCTGTATCAATAGTAGCTCGTACGTTAATTTCTTTATAATTTCTTTATCCGAACCACCAAAATTTTTAGTAGCACTGAGCAATTTTTACTAGAAGTTTAGTTCGCTAACACATTATTTTCCTTTTCCAATAAATCAGCTTCTGAGATTCCCAGTTTTCTTAATTTTTCAGTAATTCTTGGACATACCAGCGTTTTCATGGTTTTTACTGCATATAACACATTTTACAATTACGGGCAAGATTTTTAAAGATGATTCATTTTTAAACATGAAAAAGAATCTCCTTTCTTTTGTATTATGTTCTTTTTAACATCATACGGCATTGACATTGCCTTGAAAATTTCTCTGAAGCACGTCGTGTATCACAAAAAAATATATTTATTTATTAAAATTTTTCTTATCTCTCGCATAGTTTCTCTTATCGATATTTAATAAATCTGATTCAGTAGAAATTTGAGATTCTTCGAATTCATGATTATTACGTGCAGCTCTGTATCGTTAGTTTTTGTCAAAACTCATACTTGCTAAATAAATACGTTCTTCTGCTTCAACTTCGTCTTGCAGAAATTCTAATACATTTTGTAGATCATTTTTAGAGACAATTTCAACATCATACTTTAAATCCATGTCAGGATTTTTATCTAGTTTTGATTTCAAATCAATACATTGATCTGACGATCTTCTGTGAGTCGATCTGTACCTTTCCCATGCTCTAAAATTATCATCTGGAAGAGACGATTCGACGAGTGGGTATAACATCGCAGAATATTTATCTCTAATTACACCAAGGATTTCTGACGCTCGCAGTTTCGATTCTAATGAATCATACAGGGTGTCCCAAAAGTCTCCATACAACTTCAAAAATTTATTCTAAAAAAAAAAATAATATGCTTACAGCAAAAATAATTACAACAGTACATAGAGTAACTTAAAAATTTTTTTTCTACTACTTTAGTATACTTGTACATAAGATACTTTAGTTGCACGAAGAATATCAAGTCGATATTCCAATTCCATCCACGTGCGTTTCAGCATGCTAACATCAACAGTAGTTACAACTGTTTGATGAAATCCAAACAAAAGTTAATAGTCTCATGGAATTGAAAAAAATATCCACACAGCAGTAGCTACTGTTGATGTTAGCATGAAAAACGTTCGTGGATTGAATTGGAATATCTTTTTGATATTCTTCGTGCTACGAAAGGATCTCATGTTGAAGTTTACTGAATCTAAGGCAGTAGAAAAATTCTTTTTAAGTTACTCTATGCACTGTTGTAATTATTTTTGCTGTAGGCCTATTATTTTTTGTAATAAATTTTTGAAGTTGTACGTGGACATTTGGGACAGCCTGTATAATCTTCGCAATGAATCATGTTTTCCTAGATTTTTGTTCTGCAGTTTAAAGGCTAACAAATCTCTAACATAATATTCTATCAAAAGTTCTTCCCATCCAAAACGAGATTTAAGTTGATTTACAGTATTTGTATAACTATTACTGCCAGGCTCAAATCTTCTAATCAACTCTTCTGCCATACTGCCTTTTTCCATAGCTTGTGCCAAATAAGCAAATTTGTAATGAAAATCTAGGCCAGGATCTTGATCATTCTTTTTTTTTTAAATTGACCCCAGAATTGTAGCCAATTCTTAATTTCACCATTAAAAGTAGGTAACTCTATATTTGGATAATGAAGCAACATATTATTATTAATTACTTTATTATTTATCTTCAAATCGTCATTTTTACAATCAAAAGTTGTTTTAATGTGTGTTTGGATACGCAAAAGCGATCAATGTAAACCTAAGATTAATGTAAGCCTCAATATTTTTATTTATTATTTCTTGTTCAGCTTCTTCTCAAAACCGCATTTCTCTAATTTTGTATTGTACATCGATCAAAATTTCGCTTTATTTTCTATCATTGTCAATTTAAGAACTTTTTCAGCAGACGAAGAATATTTGCATTCGTATCACATTCATTACACGCTTTTGTAAAAAAATTACGATGTTGCCTTCTCACTATTTTTAATGCTTCCATATTTTTCAAAAATAAATTTTTTTTATTCAGAACAGTTTAAGTAAATTTTTACTTACAACTTCCATTCCTGTCGCGGGCGCCAGATGTTGAATTCTGATATTAAAATCTCTTTACCTAATAGGAAACCCTAAGACGGGCGTAAAATACTTAAACTGTTTAAATAACTATAAAAGTATTAAAACTCTACTCAATAGTATTTCAAATAACAAAAACAAATATATTTCAACTTTAATTTTACTAATAATAGAAGACACTAAAAATACGTTTTATTACATTATGGAACATCTCCTCTAGAACAAAATTAACAAAACTCTACTGATGCCAAATTGTTGGAACAAATAAAAAACATTAAAACAGTCATTTCTTAACATCGCTCCTTTCATAGCAGTCTAAGAAAATGAAACAATGCCAAAATATTATAATATCGAACATAAATATCGAACTTCAAAAAGGAATATCACGAATGTGACACATCAGTGACAAAACTTATTTTCAAATGCTTGCAGTCCAACTATTCCAAAATTGGTACAGTAATCAAATTAAATCTATTAGTCCAGAAACCATTAGCGAATGCCATAAGTATCATTTGGTAATGCTTTGGAGTTTCTGTTATTCAGTTGGTAAAACACTGCTTGCTTATGTTCAAGACGTCAAATGAGACGATCAAACGTACTGTTAAAGGACCAAACAGACGGAACGTCTCCTGATCGGTACGTATCTATACGTACTATATCGGACTGTTTGATGTTTTATGACTTTCTTAGCATGTCCAAAATTCAGAGGTCAAGCAGGGAACTGCGATGACAGAAGGTCAACGCGTATTCTTTTGTTGAGACTCTCATTTCTTTTGTCGATGACCACAAAATATTTCGAAAAGAATAAGAAGTAGTATTAGTTATACCCACATCAGATTAACTTTCTTATACTGCGTATAAATTCACGTTAAGACTTCTTGGTTAATGTTTAGCTTTCTTGGAACAAGAGTACTTTATAAATGAAATGTGGACTCTCCTACAAAATTACCTTTCAACATACATAACAAGAAGAGTTTTCAAATGTTCAGTGACATTTGACATGTTAATAATCGCAATAATATGCACCTTGTACACACTAGATATTAACCAAATAGGTTTTTCTGCATGATAATCTTACAAACAATATCTTGTTCTACGCCTGATAAAGGAAAATGTCAATATTTCCAGAGGTGATTTGCAAGTCGTTGCTAAAATTTTATCAAACGTTCCACTTCTACAACAAAGCAAAATGTGGTCAATTTTGGAAATTGGTATTTATTTAGTAAGTCATTGATTACAGTTTGCCTATTAATAAACTGATTATTATTTATGTGGATATTAAAATAATTATAATCATCATCTGGAAAGGAGGACTACTTAATAGAAGCTCATCAAATGATCATACACTGTGCTTTTTGGAATATTTAGATTGACAGTGATAGCACGTTTACTGTGTAATGTGAATTGTCACCGACATCTACTTTTAAGGGTTCCTCCTTTACGGATGATCGTCGTACAAAGCGGCATCATCTTCGAGGTTGAAATTTTAGCGTTTAAATTCTGAAACCACCTTCGTAGTGTATCATCTGAAACATCATTTTGTCCATATACAGCAATATGACTAGAATTTGTACCTTTTTTTAAGTAAAAGAGAATAATTGACGAATATAATTCTTTTGGTTCTCCATACTTAGCACTGCGCTGAAAGGCAAATAATGCCACAACCCAAGTAAGAAAAAAACGAATTTATATACCGGGTGGTTATAAAATAAGTATCTCTATTTGGAGCTGTCTATAGCTTGAAGGAATAACCGGAATGAAACCAAAATCGGTAAACTTACTATTCGAGAAGGGGGAAGAAGAATGGAACAATAAAAAATAATTGCAACACTCGCCGATAGATGGCGCTTTTGCGTGTGAAATGTAATATGTAATATTGTGTACCGTGGAGGTGTTGGAAACCTCGATGACTTTACCGCATATCACAACAAATTGGAAACATTACTCCTGATGTAATATATTCCGCAGTTGCGCACGTCGTGCACCGCTTGGATTGTGTCCCCCAGCACAATGGCCATGGTGAACCTGAACGTGATCGGCACAACCATGCGAAAGCGTAACAACATTCACTGTGACATTTTCCAATAAATTAGGTGTGCAATCCAGTGAATTTGATGGCTTAATTTTTTTTATTTCACACTCAGTAGCGCTATCTGTTGGTGATTATTGCAATTATTTTTTTTTCTTCCATTCCTTTTCCCCCTTCTCGAATAGTAAGTTTACTGATTTTGGTTTCAATCGGGTTATTCATTCGAGCTACAGACAGCTCCAAATAGAGATACTTATATTATAACCACCCCGTATATGTGTCATTCAATGTCACTCCTTATCAGCAGTAGCGAAGTAACTTTACGAATCCACGCCTCGCTTTGAAAAACCATGCAACTTTCTGGATGACCCAAAATAAGAAAATAAGACTTATTTATGTTATTTTTTTATTTTATAATTTTACTGTCGAAAATGTCTCGTTGAGTCTTTTACATTTTAAATCAAAAATTCAGGACATAACTAGATTTGTTAAATTTACTATAGATTATATTGAATTTAAAAATCAACTTGTGCAGATGTGGATCATATACTTCAAATTAAAAAATATAATAATTTGGACTGCTGCACGTGAAACATTGTCATCAAATAACACTAGCAAACAAGTTTTAACTCTGTCAGCTATTATTAAGCGAAAATTTTATTTTGTTCGCGTCAACTAATGTTTGTGACAACGGTAATTTTTCAATTATCAACAGCAGTGGTCATATTTTGATACATGTATGTGTGTGTAGTAGGGTGTTGCAAAAAAACTGAAGTTGGTATTTCCGAGGCGCTATAGTGCCAAAAAGTTGCGATTGGTAAATACAAGAAGAAAAAAAAAATCAAATCGGAGTTTATCTTCCAAACCCGCAAACTGCCTAAAAATGTATAAAAAATTGAAAATTTCCGATTTTTTTTTCAAAAAAAAAAAAAAAAATACGTATATATATATTTTATCACTATAGTGAAAATTATTTTCAGATTGTATTGTTTAATAATAATAATTTAAAAAATTGCGTTTAAAGAATATATTCCGATAGTGCAAACCGCCTAATAATTTTAAAAAGTTGAGAATTTCCCATTTTTTCAGCGTTTAAAAAAATTACGTATATGCATTTTTTATCGTTATAGTTAAAAATATTAGCAGATTGTACTGTTTAATAATAATAAAAATAAAAAATTGCGTTGAGAGAATATCTTCCAAACGCGCAAGATCAATAAAAATCGAGAAATTTTCAATTTTGGGTGATTTGAATCTATAAAGAAAATATTCAACTGAGGCCAGTTTGTGGTCTCAGGTTAAGATTTAAATGTAAATTGTTACTATTGAGCTGAACGATTGAGCTGATTACTGAACAAGGGTTTCACTAGAATATTGAGATTTGGTAGTGCTGTAGTGGTAGAAATACCAATACAGGATGGAAAGGTGGTGCTATCAGACAGCTTGAAGTGCATCTCGGACGACCACTTCAGTGGATTGTTTGTTCATTTCATTTTGTTTGAATTACCTTTCTGCCATCA
Organism: Maratus michaelseni; assembly: GCA_963931845.1. Lineage (NCBI taxonomy): Eukaryota > Metazoa > Arthropoda > Arachnida > Araneae > Salticidae > Maratus > Maratus michaelseni. The sequence goes on along the minus strand of OZ007593.1, from coordinate 193,263,570 downwards.
TTTTCAACATTTGGATGGCGAAAGTGGAACGTGGAACTGGCCCAAATTCATTTAGTGTACCAATTGACTAGAATATCATTGGTTATGAAAAGCTCAAAGTGATTAATTTTCAATTAATTTATTGTGGAATTCAAAAAGTGGGCAGCATATGTTGAGCAAGGACCAAATATATATTTTTCACGTAAGTCAAGCAATTAAAAGTGGCAACTTTTCAAATGACTTATCAAAGAGTGACCCTGGCCCAAATTCCCATGCCAGATGGCTTACTTGTGTAAATAGAGTCCTTCGACTTTACGTGAACGTAGAAAACACACCGGATGTTTTAAGAACCATAGTGACATTTATTTTAAAATCGTACATTCCAGTTTGGTTTGAAATAAAATACAGTAAGCACATTACAGATGGACCTAATCATTAGGGTGGGTCCAAAAAACCGAAATTTATATAATCGAAACATAATACTGCGGAAAAGTTGTCATTTATAAAAAGGAATAAATTTGCAAAATATTACACCAAATGGTGAACATCTTTTACCACTGCAAAGGGGTCAATTTTTCAAAAAATCGCAAAAAATGTTTTTTTCGAAAAAAAAATTAAATTATCCAACCATAGCAATACAATTTCTAATAGAATGCAACAGCTACACCAAGATGTTAATAATGTTCCAATAAAATTCTATTATGGTGAAATTATTTCTATTACCGCCGAAGGGGTGGTCAAAATTTTGAAAAAAACGGCAACAATTTCAATTTTCCGTTTTTTCCAATTTTCGCAACATTTATTATGTGTCCACAATTAAATAAATTTACATTATATCTGATAATAACTTATAAATGTCTACCAATTTTTATCAAGGACATTTCCAACCGAGGACGCCCCCCCCCCACTTAATTTGAGAAAAAGGGGCTTTTTGAAGGAATTTTGGGGATTTTTCTGGAAATGCTGGTTATTTTTTTGTAAGGGTTTTGTTGTACATAAATTTGTTGTACATAATTGTACACCAATCCTTTTTCACATTTGTCCCCCCCCCTCCCCTACAAAACAATTCCTGGAAAATCCAAGAATTTCCTTCAAAATGCCCCTTTCTCTCAAATTTAGGAGGGGGGCGTGCCCCTCTTGCCCTTGGTTGGCTACACTCATGATCACAATTACTAGGCATTAATAAGTTATTATTAGATATAATTTAAATTTGTTTAATTGTAGACATATGATAAAAATTAGGAGATTTGGAAAAAAACGGAAAATTGAAATTTTTTCCGTTTTTTTTCTTTTTTTTTTTTTCAAAATTTTGGCCGCCTTTGCGGCGGTAATAGTAATGATTTCACCATAATGAACTTTTATTGGTACATTATTAACATCTTGATGTAGCTGCTGCATTCTATTAGAAATTGTATTGCTATAGATAATTTAATTTTTTTTTGAAAAAAAACATTTTTTTGCGATTTTTTAAAACTGTTGTCCCCCTGCGGCGGTAAAAGATATTAATCATTTGGTGTAATATTTTGCGAATTTATTTCTTATTACCAATGGCAAATTTCCCGCATTATTATGTTTCGATTATATAAATTTCGTTTTTTTTTTTTCGAACCACCCTACTATTTATCTTTACAGAGCAATAGAAACATCTCGATACTTGCCTGACGACCTGAAGAAAGTGGTATTCCCTGTAATTGAAAGAAAATCGTTCTTTTATCACCCGGGAAACCTATGGCAATGGTCTCTGATAAGAAGAGGCATATAAGAGATCTAGGGCTAAGAAGATTGTTAAAAGCCATGCAGACTGTTTCAAAAGAAAGGCATCCGAAACTTTATAACTCCTACATTAAACTTCGGTGCGGCAGACTAGACAGAATTAATTGATTGAAATGTAGCAAAATTATCATCTCTAACTTTTTTACGGAGAGTAACCAATGAAGAAATACATTCCTTCGATTAACCAGGTGATATTCCAAACTCGGATGCTAAAATATTTCCCTGCCACACGCAAGCTGTCCAGCAGTGCGTCAAATTGGTAACGGAAGGATAGCTTAAGGTATGTGGGCTCCAATCAAGAGATGGATTCATCAGGGCCACACTGAAATCAAGGTCCATTATACCAATTTTTATCACCAAGTCGCAGTACAAAGTTGCTCCTAAAAGTCAGACTTAAACAGATGAAATAACAAATTATGTATTTAAGTAATGTAAGTTGCAATCATCCTTATTATTTGGTTGGAGGAAAGGGTGTAGCTAGAACTCGAAGTGCAGCAACATACCCGTGGTGAGTTCTGGGTTGTTTAAATATTATCAAATATCCAAAAAAGCAAAGATCTGTACAACTTATATGCAACTGTTAACATTGGAACGCAAACTCACCTCATGTGATTATTTTCTTAATTCATCAAAATCAGTCAAAATTGAAATTATCCCGATTTTTATTTAGCTTGCGCGAGCGGTGGATATTTTCTAAACGCAATTTATTATTATTGTTATTATTAAATAGCACAATCTGCAAATATTTTTCACTATAGCGATAAAAAAATGCATATATGTATTTTTTTTTTTTTTTTTTTTTTTTTTTTAAATACTGAAAAAATCGGAAATTCTCAACTTTTTTGAATTTTTAGGCGATTTGCGCGATCGGAAGATATTACCTAAACGCAATTTTTTTAATTATTAATTTTAAACGATACAATCTGCAAATATTTTTCACTATAGTTATAAATATATATATATATATATATACGTAAAACTTTTTTTTTATTATTCTGAAAATATCGGAAATTTTCAATTTTTTTTTTAAATTTTTAGGCGATTTGCGGGATTGGAAGATAAAGTCCGATTATTTTTTTTTCTTGTATTTACCAATCGCAATTTTTCTACACTATAGCGACTTGGAAATACCAACTTCACTTTTTTCGCACCACCCTAGTGTGTAGGTACGAAAATATACATGGCAAAAGATTGACACATTTCGTTCAATTTCCTTCATTAAAATTATTTTAATGTTATAAATGGAAAAGTTTCTGCTTTACAATAGGGAGAATGGCGTTTAAAAAGAAGGAAATTAATTTTGTGAGTCGTTGTTTATATACTTCAAATTTACGCATTTTAAATAAAACTGCGCGTAAAATTCTGAAAAAATAATTTAAAAAAATATTCACGTATGTTTAAGATAAAAATAAAAATATTTATTTTTATTTTTCAAACACACGTTCTTTGAGCAATGTGGGAAGATGTTCTGTAAGCGTTTTCTTGAAAATAATGTTATTTCGATATTTCTAACACCATCACGTATTTGAAATGGTCATTCTTTTAGATTTTAACGGTAGAATGACCAATATACAGATATTTCAAACACTTGCATATTTTGTTAAACCTTTAATTCCTTTAATATATATGTGAGCAAACTTGCATATATATATATATATATATATATATATATATTAAATAAGAAGTTATAATTCTCTATAACAAGTAGTTTAAGAGGTCTCAGGAGTATTACGTTTTCATTGAAGGTGCAATTTATCACCATGTCACGTTTCATTTTACTTCTGATTCCCCTATATAACATACATACATAAAATTTCTACAACTTACAGCTTAATATTTGTTCTATGCAGCATAATTATTTCAATATTATACAACAGATATTTCACTTTTTCTTTAATGTTTAATTTTGATTTTTAAAAAAACTATATATATATATATATAATTTTACTTACTTCCATTGCTCGCAACATTTCTCAAAAACTTATTAAACGATTTGTGTGAAACTTGGGAGATACCTTCATTTTGATGCTGGGAATAACTGATATATAAAATTTTGTATTATAAGTTCTCTGGTTATTTAAAATTAGAAGTTTTTCCACAAATAAATAAAAAATGTTTTAACCAAAACAATGAAAATTTTTTCAACAAAAAATGAATTGCTTTTTAACATTTTATCATTTAAATATAAATAAAAAAATATATATTTTTAATTTTTTAAAAAAAAAAGTATACGTTCAAGGTACATTGGTTTTACATTATTATCAATAATATTTTGGGCTCTAGAACAAATAGTTTTGCAACAGTCCTGCGCGCAGTGGATGCAAGGCAAAAAATAATTTTTAAATTTTTATGAAAATTAAAGATTAAAAAAAAAAAGTAAAATATTTTTGCAAATGTTCAAATGTAAATAATTTAATTTCGTTACAGATTTTCAACGAACACTAAGGACAAGAATCGTGTTTCTTATTTAAGCGTTCTTATTGAATATCCTTTGAAATTTCTAATAGAGATATTTTACATTGCTCTATTAATTTTTTATCGTAAATTGTTGATGACATTACCCCGCACTGTTGAATTACAAATCAAATGAGTGATTTGTCATAACTAAACTCATTATTTAAATTCATAGAAACAGCTTATTACAATGAAAATATGCAGATTGTTATTTGAGATAATATTTAAAAAACAGAAAAAACGAAAAAACAAAGGGAAACTCGTCTTTCAATTCTCGTCTTTTTCATACAAAAATATAGCTTATTTTCGACCATTGTAGCACCATTGTCGACAAACATACATTTACATACATTTAATACATACATTTACATACATACATTTGCATACATTTACATATATTTATATACATTATGCATTAGCATATATTTTGGCATGGTGTCCGTTTAACGGAAAAGTAGCGAAATGTAATAAAATTAATTGACACACGATAAGTTTAAAAAACTGTATCACGATTACAATAAATATGCATGAAAATAATTGTGTATGTTACAATGTTACAGTCATATAAAATTATTTTCATGCATTGTGTAAATATCACATATTCTGCCAATTAATATATATATATATATATGTATATATAGTAGAACCTCGATTAGCTGAGATTTGATTAATCGAGGTTTCTGTTAACCGACCCAACAACAAAATCTGTGTATTCTTCTTCTTCTTCTTTTTTTTTTTTTTTTTTTTGTGAATGAGCCTTGAAAAATACTACACGTTTTAGTTCACTGTCCATGCTACAGGCTTTTCTACCCCAAAAGCACTCAATTTCAAAGAAACATTGCACCTTGAGAAATCAACATCGAACAATGCTTTGTTTCCAGTAACCCTGTGGTCCTATTGAACACCAGGTGCAATGTGTTCTCGGAAAATTACACCCCCCCCCCACACACACGTGACAGGAGACAGTGGAGGGGATTGGTGCCTCTCGCAATAGACATTTGGGTTTTATGACTTTCTTCTGTTTGTCCTTTCTTTCGTGAATACCCTGTTTTGTTGTGAACATTTTGTTTAATCCTTTCACGTCTGACCATCGCGCAAAGTCGTTCATTTTTAAAATGCTGAACCAAAAAAGAAAGAGACTTGTTGTTTCGGTGGATAAAAAGCTTGAGGCTACTAAAGTATTTAATAATGGAGAAAGTTTAAAAAAATTGCTCTTTAATTTGGTGTTGGTGAAACAAAAGTAGGCTATTGGACATGTAATAAAGCTCAAATAGAGTCTTTTTGTTCAAAGATGGATTCGTCAAAGGTCTTACAAGAACGGTCGACATTAAAAAAAAGTGAAAAGCTTGATGAAGCAATCTATCTTTGGTTCAAGCAACAAAGCGCGCAGTGGATTCCAATTTCCGAGAACATTCTAAAAGAGAAAGCTCTTTTTCATAGCAAAAAATTACAAGAAAATGAAAATTTTTCTGCAAGTCAAGGTTGGTTAGATAAATTTAAAAAAAAAAAAAAAACATGGCATTCGACAACTGGCGATTGCAAGAGAAAAGGTGTCTGCCAATTTAGATTCTGCTGACGACTTTGTTACAAGATTTGAAGAAATGATCGAAAAAGAAAATTTGACATTAGATCAAATTTATAACGCCGATGAAACCGGTTTGTTTTACAGAATGTTGCCATCGAAAACTTTGACATCTAAAGAAGGAGGGTTCAAGAAAATCAAAGACAGGGTGTTGCTTCTTGTTTGCGCAAATGTAAGTGGAACCGATATGTTACCGATGCTTCTCATCGGTAAATCAAAGAAAGCAGCAGCATTTAAAAACATCAATGTAAATTCCTTGCCCGTGAAGAACAGAAATAATAGGTCTGCTTGGATAAACTCTGAAATGTTTGAAAAATGGTTTCATGATTACTTTGTACCACATGTAAATAAACATTTGACGCAGCTAAATCTCCCACCTAAAGCAGTTCTGCTGATTGACAACGCTCCTTCTCATCCGGAAGAAGAAATTCTGACTTCAGGAGAAATAAGAGTGATTTTTCTTCCCTCAAACGTGACATCGTTGATACAGCCTATGGACCAAGAGGTGACTGAAACAATGACGAGAAATATAAACTTTTCACTCATATTCTTGAATGCGAAGAAAATCTAAATGAAGCGCTGAAAGAAATAACTGTGAAAACATAATCTAAATAATTGCCCAGGCATGACAATTAGTAAATGCAGCTACGATCCAAAAATCATTCCAAAAAATAATTATACAAAAGAGAAAAGAGTATGAATCCCAGCTGATGGTAAACCCATCGATAGACACAGACGGAGAACTATTTTGAGATAATAAATGGCATTAAAGGGTGTGAAGAAGTTTTGGAAGAGGACATTTCCGAATGGCTGGACGAAAAAAACCAACATCCAAGTTTTCAAATACTTAATGATGAAGAAATTTTACAAGCCGTTAATTCCTCATCGGAAATTAATGATACTGACAATGAGGACCAAGACTTTGAGGATTCAAGGGTTATAAGACATACTGAAGGTGTTCAAGCACTAACAACTGCCCTAAATTATTTGGAGCAAAGAAGCGATGTTACGCCGATAGCTCTTCTGTTGCTCAAAAAGTGGCAAGATCGGGCAGCCACTGATAGAAAATCTGAACTTTTTCAACGAAAGGTAACAGCTTTTTTCAAAAAATAATGTAAATTTAACAAATTAATGTAATAAAAAAAAATTGAGATTTGTTTTATTTTTGAAAATGCATCTTTCAATATAAAATTTAGAATAGTTAAAAAAAAATATTTAATTTTAAAAATTTACTATTTTTAGTTGATTTTCTTCTTAAATTTGTTGAGCTGTGAACCATAACTTTTTATATGTTTATTTTTATCATTTAAAAAATGTTCTATTGTTTTTTATTCTAAGATATGTTAAATTCGTGAGCACGGTGAGTTTTTATGCATAATTTCTATTAACCGATATTTCCGATATCCGAGGTACTAGCGGACCCAATAAGCTCGGATAATCGAGGTTGCACTGCATATATATATTGAAAATTGGCAAAAAACGTTCTTCAGTATAATTAAAATCTGGATAATAACTTTTTTTAATTGCACGTGAATATGTTTGTAAAAAAAATGGAGACGCTTACAGTATTATATGTTACACTCATTTCAACATAAATGTAACAAAACCAGTATCCATATAGGCTTATAATAATGTGATAATCCTATATTTTACTCCACCTGTGCTTCGGAAGCAGTGCATGTGTATGCGTGAGAATATACGTGTGTTCCTCATGACTGTCCACACATTGAGTATTAGGTGTATTCAACCTTTTTTCATGGAATTCATTTGCCATCCCAATTTTTTTTCTTCCTTTTTTAACCAAAACTTTCTGTTCTCAAATAAGGCACATTTCTATATCTACCCTATATATATAAAATCCTAATGAAACAAATTTGTGAAACGATTTTATGAAACGAATTTATGAAACGATTTTATGAAACGACTGATTAAACGACTGATTATGTTTCAGGGCTATTTTTAATAAAATATTAAACGCTTGATGGTGAAATTAATACCAATTGTCCATAAAAATCCGCGGATGTCAAAACTGTTAATACAATTTTGAAATTGGAATTAGTTTTTGAGATATTAATTTTTTTCTAATTTTAATGACATTTCTGTAATGATGGCAACTAATTACTCAGTTTTTTTGTGACAAAAAAGGGAAAAAAATTGAAAAGGATCCCGATAGGGATTATTGATTTATCTTTATTCGTCATTTTCAAATTGAAATTGAATTTATCTTTTATTTCAATCGATGATGAAGACAAGATTGTGATTAAATTATGTTTTTCAGGAAAATTAAACAAAAAAAAATCACATTTCTATCGTCAGGATTCAATCGTCTGTCAGCATTTAATTTAATTTATAAACTGAAAATATTTTGAATAAATTCGTCCAAATGACGTCATTTATGTAAACGCAAAAGAAAGGAGCAAACAAAAATATTTATACAATTTGTTTAGCGTAAAATGTCCTTTATCCTATTTTATATATAATCAGAAGTAATTTGTATAGAAAAAACAATAATAATATACGTATAATTAAAATACGCATATAAACAAAAAAATCGTTGAATTTGTTTCCATGGCTGTTTATGTCATTTGGCGCCGAATCTCACTTTCTGATGCCCAAATTGCGCCAAGTTTTTAAAAAAAGTCAAGACCCTTATAATAGAAAAGCACCAAAAGCTCATTGGGTTTGTTTTCATAACTTTTGGCAACAAATCTATGTATATTAACGAATCTATCCCTTTTCGAAGCTCGAATTACGCCAAACCTACAAGCAAAGGATCCTATACTTGAAAAGTACCCGATTTTCTTATGGACAATATTCAAGTGACATAACATGGTGTAAAATTATCGCGGATAGCAAATTTGTTTAAATATGTCACCAATTGATGCCGAATAAATGCAGGCATGCATGCACAAAATACTTAATTAATTTTGTATGATAAATAATTATTAGAACATTCGTATATACATATTAATTAAAATAAATAATTTACATATTTAAAATAACATGAAAATATGCATGATGGTGCACTAAAATAGAGAGAAAATTAAAACCTGTTACTGAAAATATCTATAACATAGTACTTTTCAATACCGTGGTTCTTAATCTTATTCACAAGTAGATGGAATCTTTCTCATCCTTAAACGCAAAGGAAGAATATAATACAGATCGTTGTTATAACAGTCCGAGACGTAGCCACAATTTAAACCTAACCATTTTATACAAGCTGGTTTTCAAGGCGTAATTGATTTTACTTATCAATCCCGAAAACAGTCGTCAGTTGTCGCAACAGCTGTGTATGAGGCCATGGTAATCAAAAAATGCCCCATTAAAACGTTAAAAGCATGGCAACCCAATTACAGATTTACCAATATTTTTAAAACAAAGCACGCTGTCATGGTTTTAGAGGCTTCGAAGTCTGAGCGGGGGTTGGAGAGCGTAGCTCGCAGGGGGTAGGCCCCGTAGTTTTAAAATATCGATACATTGCTTTCCCGTGGTCCACAGGTCGAAATGAACTTCCATTTTTATAATTTTTAGTTCAGAACTCGGTAGTTTCTTGTCATTTATGAGTTTGTTAATTTCAGTTTTCGCAAATCATAAATCAAATTCACCTATGCTTTAAGAAGAGTGTTTCAAATTTAGCTGCGGTATAATTTCAGGAGATGTAAGAAATTCGACAATGATAAATGATTATACATATAATTATAACGTTATGCGATAACGAATTTAAAAATTTAGTGTTTAAAAAAGATTCGTAGTTTTTTAAAATTTGTAAAATTTCTTATATCTGAAGTCTGAACTAAAAGGGGAAGTTGCACTTTGAAAAGAAAGTATTATAACTATTTTATTTAAGAAAATACTAATATACTTTGAGATTTTTAAACTAAAATAACATTTGGTGTTTATCGAAACATATTATGTATAGATCAATTTTATTGAACATAGTATATGTCATGCTTGAACACATGACATGAATAAAAAGAGAAAATAATGATTAACCGTCTGACGTTAATTTATACTGAAAATAAAACCATGAATTAAAATTTCAGACTTAATAATTGCATATAACGATGAATTCCATTATATTCACGAAATTTGTTATCATACAACTGTATGAGATCCTTCACTTTACACTTAACAATGCAAATAATGGTCTTAATATAAAGTTTCTTGAAATGTTGAATCATATGAAAATTATATGTAATAATATTAATATATCAGAAACTACTTTACAGAAACAAATCTCTACGGAATTATAGTCAAAATGAAGATAGGAAATATTTTGTGATAATAACAAAATGTAATAATAACCAGGTTAAACTTTTAATCCGAAAAAAAAAATCCAAAATAGCTTTTTATATAAATAAATAAAAATTTCTGAAAAATCACATTAGCATTCTCTTTGACTACAAATATGTTTTTATAATCTTAATATATATATGACTATTTGACATCCACATGTTGCTTTGTTTTTTTAAGTTTCTATCGTTATTTAATATCTATATTCCATTTGTTATTCCGATTTATACTTCGATAGTATTTACTTCATTTGAACTTTCTTCAAATGTCATAAAATATGTTTTTGTTTATTAATATTTCTTAATGGGTTTCATTCATTATGATGTTTTGCAATTTTTCTGTGACAAACATATGAAACTTTATTATATGATGTCTCTAAATTCGAGTTTCAGAAATAATTGTTCAAATATGTTAGCTTTTGATTTCATGTTAGGTATTCCATATATTAATTAATTACGTGATATCTTTAAATTAAAGATGTTGTGAAAGAACTTGTTCGATTTCTTTTGATTTTAAAGGTATTATATATACATAGGTATTATATATATAGGTATTATATATATATATATATATATATATATATATATATATACATGTATATATATATATATATAGGTATTATATATATATATATATATATATATATATATACATGTATATATATATATATATAGGTATTATATATATATATATATATATATATATATATATATACATGTATATATATAGGTCTTATATATATATATATATATATATAAGTATTATATATATATATACATATATATATATATATATATATATATATATATATATATATATATATATATATATATATATATATATATATATATATATATATATATATATATATATATATATATATATATATATATATATATATATATATATATATATATATATATATATATATATATATATATATATATATATATATATATATAGGTCTTATATATATAGGTCTTATATATATATATATATATATATATATATAAGTATTATATATATATATACATATACCTTATCATTTACAACGCATCCAGGCACTGGAACCGAGAGACTACAACAATCGTATGGATTTTGCGCGGTGGTTTTTGCAAGAAACTGCTGCAGACCGACACTTCGCAGCAAATGTTATCTTCACGCATGAGGTTCGATTCTCATTAGAGGGTGTGATGAACGTGCTACACGTCCTCACGGCGCACAACAAAAATGTTCCGTTATACGTGTGGGCTGGCATTGTATGAGACTGTTTACTTGGCCCGTACATTCTCCCAGAAATACTTAATGGTTCCATTTATCTAACATTCTTGTAAGAGGTTCTGACAGAAATGCTCAATGATGTTCCGATGCCTATTCGTCGACGCATTCGATTTCAACACGACGGAGCTCCTGCCTATTTCAGCACAGAAGTCAAGGTGTATGAAACACATGTTGCAACGCCGGAAAACTTAGTAGGAAAAATCGTTGAGGCAGCAGGATGTCTTCGAGATAAACCTGGTATCTTTGAGAAGGTGCGCCGTTCCGTGCAACGTAGATGCCAGGCGTGTCTCGATGCATCTGGCAAAAACTTTGAGCATCTGCTGTAGGCTCAACATTTGGCTTGCATTAGTCGCATGTGAGTGAGTAATTATCAATAAAATGCGCTGCAATGGTTTTGTTTCTTCTCTTTGTGATATGTATTATTTTAGACGCCCTGTAGCGGCTCAGGATCTCAGTTGCGACCCTCTGTTCCTATGCGATTTTTTATCCTTATTGTATGACTGATATACCATGTCCAAGTTTTTAGTCACCCTGTATAAATGCGTTAACGTAATAATTTATTTTAAGTTAAGAACAATATATTTTATTAACAAGTCAATGAAAGATATAAAATCTGAAAAAATGTAATATTTGTTTCGTTTAAAGAAAATGACAGTGTAAATAACTAAACAATGAAGTGACACAAGACAGGATATGATGTTTCCTACTTTTAAAAAAGTCTTCAGCTGGATTATCACAAGTTTAACAAACGTTAATAATCATATTACGAGAAACATCCCTGCTCATGATATGCATTTATTAGTTTCTCATTACAATTTTAGCAGTTTGACGAAAGAAATTACTATGAATTTTAACAAATATTAATAAATTTAGAGAAATTGAATATATATTTGCTGGTTACACAGATACAAAAGAGTTTAAACTATGCATGTTTGAAATTTTGTAGTGATAGATATTAATTTAGAGTAATTGTAAAGATTCATGACGATACATTAATAAATATACAAACGTAATTAGACTAAGAAAAAATATATCATTGGAATAAAAATAAATAGTAGCAGAATCGGGAAATCGTGAATATGAAAATAACTTTTAGAGGAAGATTTGTATTTACTAAATGCAAATAAGCTAAAGATTTATGGGTTTTTTTTATATATTAAACGCAGATAGATGATTTTTTAAATCATTTTTTCAACACTTTATTATTCAATTATGAGCACGTAGTATATCCCCTAGTTCACTTTTTTGATGTTAGAAGTAAAGCAAAAGAGTCAATTGCTTATGTCAACTGCAGTTGCCTACAAGAAAAGCTACTCTCGTTTATTGATTTTGCCATCAAAAGGTGTTCCAGTGCCATTTACCTGCAGCAAATAAGATACAATCAGCCAATTTATTATAATGCATGGGGCTTTCTAATTAAATATTTATTTTCTTCATGTATGATGTAAATATCAGTATTTTTTTCTTTTTGTTTTTAATTGAAAGACTGTCTAATTTAAAAATGATTGTCGAAGAAAAGAAAATATTTTTTGCAAACGAATTCTCAAAAATAACTAATTTGTTTTTTAAAGCTTTAAAACTTTCTATTTTTTACTACAATAATAATTTCCTTTCTATCTTTCAAAAAATAATTATATTTTCCAATTTAATTCTTGGTGTTTATGTGTACTGTTTCGATATATGCAATGATATGTGCAATGCTTTATAAAATCAATTGCTAAAATGTGAGTTTTTCCAATTATTGCTATTTTTTATGTTCATACATGGGTTACACTCTTTATGAAGTATTACGCCAAAGGTTTGATATCACTATGAACTCAAGATAAGTAATAATAAAGAGCTTATAATGTGGTTTCTTAGGCGCTTGAGAATGCAAATAATATGTAACTTTTTAAAACATTCATTCGCAAACATATAACAGCATTTTTCTCTCAAAACAGCGTTTTTACTTTAAATACTTCTTTTGATTGTTACTATTGTATTTTATTTCAATGGTTTAAAAATATTTTACAATTTTTATGTCATTCTTAAAATAAATTACAAATCACATAGATTATGCAGCGCTGTCCAACATTAGTAAAATGTGGTCAATACAATTTCAAACTTTTATATGGTGACAAAAATTCAATAAATAAATAAGTTCGTAGAGAACAATGAAATAAATTTATTTTGTGAATTTTGAAAAACGAGTCACATTTCGTGTAACGAAATTCACGGGAAAAACATAATGGAAGAAGACCTGCGAAACGTAGAACTCATACTCTAAATATTCAAGTAATTTGTTCGCCGCAACATGAAAATGAAAGTGTTGCTTTGATATCGACCTTTGTATTAAAAATATATATATAACTTATTTTTAACAAATGACTGTAAGGTTAATTTTATACCGACAGAAATGAAATGTTTAGCATTTATAGATTCCAGATTTTTATATATTCCTGTATAAGAAGCGTGGATGAAATGCTTCATAAAGTGATAAAATATTATTTCACTGTAAAATGTACAGTAAAATTCAAAACGCGCCTTAAAAAATAATTATACACAGAAACAATACTTTATTCAAATTCTTTTGAGGAATATACTATAAAAACTGTTATTTTTATAAACACAACAAGCTTAATATAATGTATCTCTTGTGAAGTAAGTGTAGCATCAGATAAGTGGCAATTCCTAAATTAATTGTCCAAATTCAGTAATGAAAACGAATTTTGTTTGCCTTGTATAAGGTATACTTTAAATTTATTCGTACATCCATTTTCATAAAGAGTACATGTGTTCAGTCTGCTTAAATAACACAGAAAAATGTCGTATCGCTTCCAATGTATAGTGTTGCTAAATTGTTTTCAATAGAAGTAAATTTATCTGAATTCGTCGATGTGCATCTGAAAAAGATTTTGACTTTTATATTGAGTATGTTTGATACATATTATAAGTTTATCTCATACATTCTACAACAACATGTTGATATTTTGTATCATTTAAAATAATGTTAAATCATAAATGTACTAGAATCAATTACCATTCACGGATAATGATTAATAAATAAGATTTTGATAATTCATATAAACAAATTGAAAAGAAATTACACATAATTTTCAACCGAAGGTATCTTTTGGTGGGCTTCGACAAAAAAATATACACATTTTTTGTACTTAAGCTTTTAAGCGATTTTTAACGAGCTTATGATAAAACAGAGAAACTGATTACATAAATTTATTTTTTATACATCTTGGAAAAACATAACTATTTTTAATTAAAGTCAATTAAAATTGGTAATGAACGTATCCAGAAACTCTTCCTATTGGTTTCTTTAACAACTTATTTTATGTGTTCATTAATTTTAAACGTCAAAAATTACTATTTTTAGAGCGAATACGGAATGAACATATGTCCACAAAGAAATATATATATTCGTTTTTCATTTTTCTGCTTTTGCGTACGGGGAATTATAATGTCAAATATATGTACGTATATTTATATATATGTGGGATTAGTGAATATTTAACAACTTAACCACAATATTTCAGTTGATTAAATTTCGTTATGAAGACAATCACAAACATTTAATAAGACACAAATTACATGAGAAAAAAAACTATGCAAGTGAATGGCGGGTTAACACAACTTAACATGGCCATTTGCCGAATTTGTATTCATAAGACAGAAGCACTTTTGCTTTCTGTAATTAAACACAATTATCAAACTACGCTAAGCCTTGGACTACTCCCATGAATACTATTCTAATAATGGCATCATATATCATACTCGTGGCTCCTGAATCTTTATAATCCATTGAGTTAAGAGGCTGCACGTTTTCGTTACTCATTTCTCCATCATTGTTCGATTACACAGCCAAAAGGGAGAACTTGACAGTCACTATTTAATCTCATAGAGTTTGAACATCGTAATGGCATTGCGAAGAAAAACAAAAATAATAAAATAAAATAAGTGCCATTATTCATGTAAACGGAGAAGATTCTGACTCTACAGCATTTTTCTTATGTTTAAAGAATTCCCACTTCTCTTGAAATCTACCACCTCTTCTGTAACGTACAGTTTCATCTGTTCTACTACAGTCAAAATTATTATCAGTGTTTAATAACCGCACATATTGTTCACGCTTCTTATTACTCCAAAAATATTGATTGTTAGGAATTCAACATTTTTTGCACAATTTAGCCTTTTTCCGCTCAAATATTTCTCTTTATAAATTCTGTTTTTCTGATTCAACTATATCATGTTCGATTCTCAGCAGTTTTCGTTTTCGGTTAGATCTTAAAGATTCTTTCTTTTTTATTTTATTTTTATACTTCCGAGTTGTATATTTGATCGCCTTATTCGATCCTCTTCTATGATCTGAATAATGCCTACGAATTCTGTCAATAAAATTGCTTCTTCGGTAACATGGTCTTACTATATATCTAATACTGTAATTACACTTCTTACCACCTAAACGAAAATATCTCTTTTCATTTAAATTTTTGTTTCAATATTAATTTAGTTTCTCGTATTTCTTGGTCTAAAAATTGTTCAAATTTTATCATTACTTTATGCTCTGATTTGATCGGTTGGCTTGATCGAATTTTATCAACTTTCATAAAACATGCTAAATTAATCGTGAACTTATTTTAGGAAATATTTTTATACATGAATTCAACAGTTGAATTATATGTTGCTGATATTTTCTTCTCATTATGAGCATTACGAGCACAATATAATTTTTAATGGAATTGTTTTTCAATTCTCAAGTAACCTTCGTCATAATTATTGTATTTAATAACAAGGTTTCTTCCATCTTCATTTTTCTCAACCGGCGGCTGAGAGGTTCTGCTCTCAAAGCTGGTAGACGGGAGGTGCTGGGTTCGAAACCAATCACACCCGTCGACCTACTATATCAGAGATTTCCGTGGTTTTCTTCGGAACTTGGGTAACCTTGCGTAAATACATGTTATGTTCCCTTAGAAAGACCTTTACGGAGGGCAAATTCCCGCTGGGCTTATATCCCTCGAGTGGATAAAACGCCGCAAAAAACATACATAAGAATATACAATACGCTACCATATATAAGACTATCAAATAATTAAAAAATCCTTCTATTGGAAACTAAGTTATGCCTTTTGTGTGTTAGGTTATAGTTTAAATGTAATTTTAGGATGGCGTACGTACCAAATATACATTGATTTAAATTTTACGAGAACAATAGTCATATTGTTTAAATGTACGAGGCGCAATTTTAATTTTATATTCATTTTTAAGAAAGATTTGTTTATTGATATTATTTTCCGCTTACATAATACGTTGAACGGCATTAAAGATATTTTATAATCTATGTTATATTAATTATTTCTGAACTGAAGAAAACATAAGTTGTTATTATCTCCATTGGGAAAGAACATTCATAACAAATACCTGTTTTATATGAAATAATATTTAACATTCATGTAATATAATTGCAAGATATTACATTATAAATATTTCATATATAATTGAATTAATTTCGAAAATACAGATGAGTTCATATCACTGGCAACAAATATTTGTGAAATATTAAATATACACAGTTAATGAAAGTGTCAAAGGCATGCCATAGCAACCGGAATTCAATAAATATTCAATATCAAATTAAATGCAATTTCGCAATTATAATTCCAAACTCCTGGTATTTCTATCAATAAACATTTTAGTGTTTACAACAATATTTAATAATCTTAGAATTACATTGATTGTAAATTGCTAATAATATTTGTAATAAGAATAGCTTTAATTTCTAAGTAAGCAGAAGTTAGAAATATCATGCATGTTGCTTTTTTCAAGGACATATGACTGTTGTTGTGACAAGTGTAGATATTTAATACATGTATTTATTTAAATGTAGAAATGTTTATGTCTAATGAATGGTTTTAATTTTTAACATAATTTTGCGCAAACAATAAAAATATAGTGTTTATTTATATTGCAGTATATTCTTTTTAATTTCCGTAATTTTTCCAAACATATTGATTACTTTTTTGAGAAGAATTATTTAATAGATTTAAAAGACAGGGATAAACTCATTATTTTTACACACTCATGCTTCATATACCATAAGGTTATGATTGGATACTTTTAAATATACGATTTTATTGTACACCATACTTTCATTTGATAAATACGAACATGCAGATATTATACATGCATAATTACACACACTTATGTTCAAAGTAGTGGAACTATATAAATATGAAATATTTTTTTGAACTACGACCTGCTATGACACGAATTAACGACCAAAATATCACATATAACATTCTAAGACAGTGTTCTTGCCGACGTAAACAAATTAAGTTTTCTACCAGTTTTACCTGCTTCAAATAAAGGTAAGTATATAATTGGTTTGTATTTGTATTTTTTATGGAAATTTACGCATAAAGTTCGATTTTCATACTTCGTATTTCTTGGGAGAATCTGTTCTTGTTTTTTTTCACGGAATGAGTAGGTAACCATCATCTAGTTAAAATTTCTGAAATTGTACGTAGTAGACCAAATGAACATTAATTTACAAAAAAGTTTAAATTTGAATTATAGAGATATTATTGATTTCATATTTGAATTGTAGTTCAATTGTCACCATGTATTGTATGTTTTGTATTACATTTTTTAATTATGTAAATAATTATATATATAAAGAAGATCAAAAACATTAGCCAAAAAATAGCACACCCGGATATTCTCAACGGGAGATAAATAAACAGCAAGTGCCATACTTTAATAGGTAACAGTGTACAGTCAATAGTTTTACAAAAAAAAAAAAGAAAAAAAAAAAGAAAAAAAAAAAAGAATGTCAAGAGGATGAAGATAGTGTTTCGGATAAACACCGTCCTCCCAATACTTTACCAGCGACATTACTGGTTAAATATCTAGCTAACAAGGGCTATCTAGGAATAGTACATACGGACAGGGTTAAAAAGTTACCCAATGAGGGTACCATGGACTAAAATTTGCATACGGGTCAATGGTCAACCATTTGAGGGCAACTCTGCGATAACAAGGCAAGTGGAGTTACCTTAATTCCTTAAAAACCATGTAAAAAAACTTGTGGACCTACCTTGGTATTCGTAAGGCTCTATTTCGTATTCGAACCGTTTGCCATGCCTCGTAAAAACGTTTTTCGACTCTCACGAGTCTCAGTTTCACAATTCTGATAATAGGTCTGAAGGCAGTATTAGGACTTTTTTTAACAAAAAAATGCTAAGATGACTTCATATTTTGTTAACTCTTGTGTTTACTTTATAAAAGTTGTGAAAAAAAAAAAAAAACTCATTATGTTGTTCCAAATGTACTTTTTCTTTCACCCAAAACCATAGGATTTGCAATAATATGGTAAATGTTCATTTTTCAGATTTATGTAATGTATTATTCAACATATAAGGAAACAAAATTTTTTTATGATTAAATGATGCTGGAATATTCTTCTTAATAGTAATATATGCAAAGAAGATATATTCTATATTAAAATGTTGACTAGAAATTTAAAAGCCTTTTCGTTGAAATCTCCCTTTTCACTTTCCTTGTTATTGCAGATGGCTCCTTAATTGTGTTTCTGTGAGGAGACAATAATTTAATACTAATTGACGCCCTAAAAACTTGAGGAGGACTCTCTTGAAATGCGTCCTAAAACATTCTTATCTTGGTTTTTGAAACAGAAAGAAGTCTGCTTAATTTTTGACGCATCCTTATTTCGTAACATCATGATGCTGACAGAATTACGACGGAGAAGTTACTTGAGAATAAACGAAGAAATTATGCTCGTTGGTACATAATTACGATTGGAGAACAATAATATATATTTAATAACAAACGAAGAAGATGTGCTTACATATTCATAAATATGATTAGAGCAAAATACCCTTTCTTTAATATTAAACGAAAAAGTTGTGTTCACCTATTCACAATTACTATTAGAGAAAAAGAATATATCCTCAAAAAATATAGTAGAAGAGGAGGTGCTCTTTTATTTCTCATTACATTTAGTAAAAAGAAAAGAAAAAACTAAATCTTCTGTGTGAAAAAATAATGCATAAAAATTGTTGCCTAACAAAATTCACAAACTTTGGTTTATGCATCATATTTAAAAAATGCGACAGAATGTCCTGGGCTGAGGTAATGTTTATCATTATATTTTTTCCTTGCTAATCGGGTGCATTTACTTATGTATTTGTATATTTATTTAGACTCCTAATTTCCAAGTAAAGTTAAAGGTAATACAAAACAATTTTTCATTAAATTCTACAGTTTGGCATATTATCTAATAATTATATATTTGTGCTGTAATGCCGATAATTTTAAATGTTATTTTTTAGAAAAATATTAATTGAAATTATGATACTTAAAAAATAAGAAAATATCCAAATGTAAATGATGAATCAATAAATTGAATAATGATTATTTTTATAAAAAATAAATAAAAATAAAAATATGTATATTTGTATTTAAGTGGATTTTACATATTCTCATAAGCATTTCCTTTTACATGAATTAACAAATAGTGATTAAGAATAAAATATGTACTTCCTCTGTCCTAGCTCAATTGTTTTTTTTTTTTCATTTTAACCTATATCTAAATAATTAGCGGCCGCATTTGCATTCGGTTTCAGTCAGTAATAATAAGCGAACCACCTAATCTTAATTTTATACTGTGATTCACAGAGCCACTGTTAAGACAGCTGCCTTTATCAGAAACATAATTATTTTTTTCTCCGAAAAGACCAATTAAAGTTGCTCTTGCGTTGTTAATATATATATTTAGGATCTCAATTTATCTTATGACATATCAACAAGTTAAATAACTATCCGGTTTTTGTTTATTATCAAAATCTTAAACACATAGGATGCAAAAAGTTAAGTCAGGGATCACGAGTACAGTGACGCGAGATTTTCAAAATCAGAAATGATCAGTCTATTATTTACAATCATTTGTGAAACATTGAAGAAAATCTGGTTAATAAAACATTTGGCTATGTTAAGCCTAAATGAAATGTCTGGTAAGTATTATTAAAATACTAATTATTAAGTGTTTATCTTGATAAATCTGAAAACACTGTGTATCATATTGTAAAATTCTATGTATCCAAGTTTAAATTATAGTCTGTATTGATTCATAGACTTATAATTATTATTCGTACTTTTATCATTTTTCATGTAACCATACTACATATACAGGGTTGTTATAATTAAAGTTCGCCTATTCAGAAGGCTCTAGAGCCGGTTCTATGGCTCCAAACGACACAAAATTTCACTAGTACGTAGTTGAAGAGATGCGCTCTACGAAAATCGAAAAACAAATAGTTAAATTTTTCGTCAGTAGGTGGCGCTGTGCCAATATTTAAGGCGATGTTTGCAGATTCATTATATTAATTTCAGTCAATCCAGACGAAGAATTTGAAAGTTTCAGCAAACTTCAACGAACTGCGAATTGTTATAATTAAAGTTCACCTAATCAGACAGCTCTTGAGCTTGACCTATGACTCCAAACAATACAGAAAAATGAATACAATTTCATGTGATGTAATCTGCATCAACAAAAATAAAACATGTCGCTTGGCATCGAGGAAATAACGAATAATAACATTACGCATGCTCAATGAATCCTTCGCCATTTTCAATAACGCATTCCATTCTCAGAATTGTGCTTTCTACAGCATTGCGTAAAATGTCCTATGAGATTGAGCGAATATAAAATCTAATACAGATCAGAGATTGTCGGACATCTCTCCCCACAACCAAAATCCCCACAACCAAAAATCTCATGGTGTTAGATCAGGCGATCGTGATGGCCAGCTTGTTTGAAAATAACGACTTATGATGCGGTCTTCTGTAAATTTGTTTGTTAAGAAAGTCCGAACTGCTCTAGTAATGTGCGGTGGTGCACCGTCTTGCATAATCACGATATTTCGAAGGCAGCCTCACTGTTGCAGCTCGGTAATCAGAAAATTTGACAACATATCGAGATACCTTCTTCCATTTACGGAACATGTAATGGGTCCTGTGGATGTTAGTTTCTCAAAAAAATATGGCCCCATCATAATCGTAGCTGTGAAACCGCACCACACCGTCACTTTAGCTGCATGCAATGGAACTTCTTGGACAACATTGGGATTCTCTTTCGCCCAAATTCGACAGTTTTGTGTGTTCTCTTGTCCGTTTAAATACAAATGCGCTTCATCACTCCATAGAATATTCCAGGGCCAAGAACTGTCCACATTCATTCGTGCAAGAAACTGTAGTGAAAATGATAGCCGACTTTCAGTATCACCCTGTATATATTGTTTCACTCTCTGAATCTTGTATTGATAGTAGCGCAAAATTTGACGCATCACTTTTCTCACAGTGGAAATCGGCATATCGACTTCATTTGCAATAGCTGGAACACTTGCATTACCAAATGATGACTGGCTTGCTAAATCCACGGCAGAAGTAGAAATATCTTCAATCTTAGAAATGTCTACCTTTTTTCGTCCTCTGCCAGGAAGAATGTCGAGTTTTCCTGTTTCCTTGAACTTTTTAATCATTTTGTGAACTCCACGATCCGACATTGGTCCACGTCTAACATCTTTTAGTTTCCAGAATTCTCGAAGAGCTGCAGCAGCGTTGCTGTTATTTTGATAAAATTTACAAGAAGTGCCTTTTCTTTCAAAGTTACCATTCTCCACAAAGCGTAGATTCAAATGCTTTTTAGAAACAATCAACTGTTCCAGTGTCAAAGAAAGCACAGACACACTTTATCAGCAAGTTTTAAATCGTCAGGTGTTTAGAAGGGTATTTCAAGTTTTCGAATTTGCGACGTCGTTCGTCGAAAATTTGAATAAAATGTGATCTTTCTCAAGCGTTGAGTGAAAGTTTGTGATTTTGTGTGTTTCATGTGGATTGACCGAAATTGATATAACGAATCTGAAAAAGTTTACTTTTACCAACAGTGAAATAAAATTTCCTGTATTTTGTTTTTTTACAAAATAATGGAATTTTCAAATATCCGCTTAAATATTGGCGCAACGCCACCTATTGACAAAAATGTTAACTAATTTTTTTTTTCGATTTTTGCAGAGCACATCTCTTCAACTACTTACTAGTGAAATTTTGTTTCGTTTGGAGCCATAGAACCGGATCTAGAGCCTTCTGAATAGGCGAACTTTAATTATAACAACCTTGTATATACATATTATATATGGTTTGAGGATTTTAGGTGTTTTAGTATATTTCAAATAAATGTTTTTTTCAGAATTCTTCGAAAAGAAATAGGCACATTTATAATTTCAACGGAATATTAAAAAAAAAAACGTATACAACAGAATAAAAATAATAATACTCTCATATTTCATTCATTTATCAGTGCGAATATATTATAAAATTCTTAATTAATTTTTGTATTTTAAAAATTTTGCATTAATTACTAACATTTTCAGAACGTTCTAATAAATAACTTTAAAAGGTTGGATTTATTTTTAAGAAATTCAACTTTACCAGAAGTGGTGACCTGGCACAAGGGTCGGCCTGATGCTTTGAGTTAACACAATCGATGAACCGATCTTTAACAGAAACATAAACAACATTTTTCACAATGCACTATATAGAATTGCTACTAAAATGTTAATTAAAATGATATACTGATCACAAGACACCGTATAGAGTTACTATAGCGTTGTTAAATAAATAAGACATTTCATTTTTATAATATTGTTTTTTTTTTAGTTGATTGCATTTGAAATAAATGTCATTCTCTGAATAAAGGGACACATTTAATCTTAAATGGTGATAAAATAGTTTAAATGTAGATAATTTCATATTTATCAACACTGTAAAAACAAAATATCGTCGTCCCATGGGATTAGCCAAGGATCTCAGAAGCTGTAACACTCCCTCTCCCCAAAGCAAATTTTTGGTACGGGAAATTTCAGGATATTTATTGTAACGTAATATAAATTTTTTAATTAGTTATATTTCTTTTAATTTTACTAAAATTTATTCTATAACGAAATTTAAAACCCAGAAATTTCCATGCAAATTCATTTACGAAAGTTATGACATAATCAAATATCATTTTATTTAAATTCACAATTATACATAAGAAATTCCATACAAGTATATCATATTTTTTTAATATTGTTAAAATAAACTGGAGATTTTCCGCATAAATTTATCATGACTAGTAATTATCTAAAAATATCTCAACGGTAGATAAAGCATTATGAATCCAACTGTGTGAAATTCAAAAGTGCAATCTCAAAACTCTACAAATTAAAAGCATGATCTTTGTTTTTTGTTTTGTTTTTCGTTAATAAAAAACTTTATAATCCCGATGACTTTCGTTTCATTGAAAATAGATGAGATACCTACAGTTTAAGTAGGATGTAACGCCATTCCTATTTCCTAGCAGCGCATTTGTCGAAGCCTTTATCTTGGGATAACTGTCATACAATAGGTAAGGTATTAACGCAAGCTGAAATACATTTGTAAAGATTTCGTAAATTTAAAATAATTAAATATGTACAAAATCTCATACTTCACAAAATTATTTTCACCTGTTTTTGGAATATCTATGGGTTTTTCAGAACAAATATCTCAACGATAGATACAGCATTATGAATCCAACTGTGTGAAATTCAAAAGTGCAATCTCGAAACTCTACAAATCAAAAGCATGATCTTTGTTTGGTTTTTTCGTTAATAAAAAACTGTATTATCCCGATAACTTTCGTTTGCATTGAAAATAGATGAGATACCTACTGTTTAAGTAGGATGTAACGACATTCCTACTTCCTAGCAGCGTATTTGTCGAAGCCTTGGGATAACTGTCATACCATAGGTAAGGTATTAATGCAAGCTGAAATATATTTGTAAAAATTACGTAAATTTAACATGACTAAATATGTACAAAATCTCATACTTCACAAAATTATTTTCACCTGTTTTTGTAATATCTATGGGTTTTTCAGAACAAATATCTCAACGGTAGATAAAGCATTATGAATCCAACTGTGTGAAATTCAAAAGTGCAATCTTGAAACTCTACAAATCAAAATCATGATCTTTGTTTTTCGTTAATAAAAAACTGTATTATCCCGATAACTTTCGTTTGCATTGAAAATAGATGAGATACCTACTGTTTAAGTAGGATGTAACGACATCCCTACTTCCTAGCAGCGTATTTTTCGAAGCCTTTATCTTGGGATAACTGCCATACCATAGGTAAGGTATTAACGCAAGCTGAAATATATTTGTAAAAATTTCGAAAATTTAACATGACTAAATATGTACAAAATCTCATACTTCACGAAATTATTTTCACCTGTTTTTTGGAATATTTATGGGTTTTTCAGAACAAATTTTAAACTTAAAAGCCCACGAAAGCAAAATTGTGAAACTGTACGTGTCTGATTAAACCGGATATATTTTCGTTTTTTTTTCTTTAAGAATTTTTCTGTACTTTTTATTTTCTTTTCGCCGTTTCAATTTCGGAAATGGTTCAAAAAACTCATCCTATAATTTTGTAGAAAAAGTTACTTTTCTAAAGTTAATTAATCAAGAGTGTGGGGTGGGGGGGGGGGAGAAATATAATAGAAAAAAATAAATTTTAGAAACTATTGACTGACAAAATATAGCACTGTTCAGTATGAAAACAATGTATTAATGCAAAAGCTAATTACATCGTTTAATTTTTAGAGTTGTTTGAATTTAAGGCTATTCCTCAAATACAGACTCACTACTTTCTGACGAATTTACGAAATTCTTTTCATTCGTAAATGCATAAAATATACATGCACTCTTATTCAAATACAATGAAATTGACAGAAACAGAAACAGAAACCTCCCACTCGTGGACAGCCAACCTCTCGGCATAGGACCTATGAGTCCACGAAGGGAAAACCTATATCTACCAGGAACCCCAGTGTCCAAAGACCCGGAGTCCCCAGCAATTAAAAAAATAAATACATAAATAAATAAATAAAACAATCACACGAGCTACCCAATATTGCTTATTGCTTGGTGAACCCAAAGTTATTACATGTATATAAGTTCTATATCAATATACTGATAAGATTACATAATATTAAAGATAAATATTTAGAGATATTTACAATAATAATATTGTACTTCAAAATTTTCAAATGTTTTATGCACTAGTCTATTAAGTCTTTTAAAACATAGTTTTTCAAATCTATAGATCTAGAATGTTATATAGGTTAGATTAATTATTTGATATATGAAAAGTTTTTATTTAGGACATTATAGTTGTTATCTAACTTTTCGTCATTGGAAGCGTCTAATATCACACGTTGTAGGTTTCTATTTATTGTTTTATTTTAATGAAATTGACAGAGCTTATCCATTTTCTAATAAAATAAAAGGATCTTTCAGAAAATCCCGCCAAAGTAGGCATTTAATGTTCTTTTTTGGCCACGCCAGTCAACGAAATATCGTTATATGAAATCAGTCGATTCTAACTCAAAATATATTTCCATTGTCTGACAAGAGCTTGAGAAAATTAATACATACCAACATTTATTTCCAGATAGTTTTTCTGAATATTTATGCACACGAACCTAAGCATCACTTTCATAATATCATTCACATAATCAATTCACTTTCTGAATTTATTGCTTATTTTCAATAAGCTATAGCAGTGCAAATAAATGCTACTTATATATTACAAATTAATTCACAATATATCATAAGTCAAATATTTAATCGCTAGCATATGATCCATAGATATCTCTCGTGATCATTTACAAATTTACTACACCAATCTGAACACGGTCTGATTTAATTCTGTCACGCACATAGGCTTTGAAGTTATAGAATAATAGAGGAGTAATATATTGAAAGAAGGGGAGTTATCAAGTTTTACTGCCACGAATATTATAATGTTTACATATTGATCAACTATATCGGTAAACTATTGAACAAAAATACATTTTAAAGTGATATTGTGTCAAACGTGTAATACAACTTGAATAATATTCCAAAAAAGGAATACATTTTTTAAGTAGATCCACACTTATTGCCTCAATTCTAAAGCAAATGTTATGTAACATATATTTAATTTGGAATAACAGTTAAACTAAATCTTAATACATGTTAAGGAACTTTCGTTTTTTAAATACAATAAGCTAAATAATTTTGACTGTCCTTAACTGATGATAAATATTATACATATTGTTATAATCATAAAACAAATACTGGAGCAAATGAACATATAGTTATAACTCATCACTTTTCTAATTTCTAACTTGATTCAGGGCGAGGTTACATAGACGGGTATACGTATGATGTACTGGGGCTGTATGATAAGAAACTGATCTTGGCCAGAGATAAAAATTATATTTTTCACAAATATGAACTTTTATAACATTCCTGACAAACTGATAAATGGCAGCGTGGTTTATTTTATGCGCGGAAGCCACTTGAATTGAGCAACTTTTATGATTTTTCAACATTGAAAAAAAATATAATATCGAGCCGTGATACAATACACGTTTTTCAAAAGAAAACGACGAGATTAAAGCGAAATTCAGCAAAGTTTATCAGGACACTGGCCTTTCGTTATCAAACATAAAATATTAAGCAGCTGAATTCAAACGCGGCTGCTGTTTAAATATTTTTGATGAAAATCATCTAGGTCGTCCAATTGAGGTTACCACATCAGAAATTTGTTATGATCATTGTTTGTGTAACTGTAATTTTGTATAATGATGAGGGATTTAGAATTGAATCCAAAACGTCTAAGGTTTATTGTATTTACAACGTATTTTAGTATTTTATTAAATGTCTGAAATTTATCAATTTTAACGTAAACATCAGAAATGATTGAAAAGATACACGATTTTGTAATAAACGATCGGAGAGTGAAAGTGCATGACATTTCCAAGACTGTGGCCATCTCTAATTAAATAGGTCCATAAAAGCTGTACTTGGATACGAGAAAACTTTCTGAGGATGGGTGCCGCGATTGACAATAAACACACGAATTTGTCAACATCAAAAGAATATTTGTAGATGTTTAAACCACAATCCGAATGATTTTTGCCTTCGATTCATAACAAAACATGGGTTCATCACAGCACAACATACACCAAAAAATATTCTAAACAGTGGATCTTCCTTGGTAAACCTGCGCCAAAGAATGCTAAGTCGACTTTAACCGCGAACAAAAGGATGGCTACAGTGATTTGTGATGCACGCGGTATAATTCCCGTCGATCACCTTGAAAAGGGGGAAATGATTAATTGAGAGTATTATGCCAAGTCATTGGGTCTATCCAACCATTTGGCGAAGAAGGTTATTTTTCATCAACACAGTGCACGTGTGCACACCTGTGGCATCGCCATGGCAAAACTCCATGAATACGATACGAACTGGTTCTGCATCCATTATATTCACCAGTTTTGGATCCCAGCGATTATTTTCTATTGAAAAATATGCAAAAATGGCTTGGCGAAAAAAAGGGTTAAACTATGAGGTGATTGCTGAAAAAAAATGTCTATTTTGAAAGGTCGGAGAAATCGCATTTTTTAGAGTTATAAAATATAGAAAAAAGTTTGACTAAGTGTATCGAAATAAAAGGAAATTATATTGAAAAATAAAATTAATTTTACACATCAAAATGCGTTTTTTTCTGTCAAGGTAAGGTACTTATCATACAGACCTTGGAATAATAATTGATTGACGCTTTAATAAAAATAACTTCTTAGATATGTATTTCAAAATCATAGATAAGAGAAATTTAAATTCCTGTTTCATCGCTTATCTATATTCTTAGAAGAAAGATGTTAGTCACTGCTTTGGCGATGGCTTAGTAAATCTATCGCATGTAGAAATCTATAAATTTGGATAAGGATAGACAAAGTCAGACTCGAAAGCAGCTGGGGCTCATATAGTTTATGTTCTAATAACTAGTCGATATATTAATTAAAATCCCTCATCGCACGCTAATAAACAAACTTCCGTTATCCGGAGATCACTTCTGCGCATGTCTGGGGAATAACCGATATTTTAGACAGACGAAGGTCAAAAGTTTGCGCTTTTAAGCAATTTGTAATTGTATTCACCTTGTCAATTACGAAAATAAGGTATAAACGAACGTTTTTGCGGTATCTTCCCAGTTCTAACGGAAATATTTCTTTTTTTTTTATCCGTAACATAAAAAAAAGAATTAATGATAAGAATTTCACAAAGTATGTTTAGATACTTTATAGTGACAGGTATTTTAGAAAATTCCGGTATTAATACATATATGTAATTTAAAATTTTTAAATATAAGTTTATTAAAACTAGAATATATTTTTAATTTTCAGACTTACATTAGAAAAAGCATTAGCTTTGCTGGAAGAATTATCTGATGAAGATTGTAATAAAATGTATGTAATGAAATTCTGTAAATGTTTAGTAGGGTTGCATGATAAATGCTTTCAACTTTTTCATACAAATATATTTTTTTTACAGAAGAATTATTTTTCATATGCATAATGTTAAATATATTTTTTAATCATCATTTGTTTGTCTTACATCAAGCATTTTTTTTACTATGTGTTCATTTCAATTTTTAGAATGTATACTTTGAGATGGATATTCGCTTTGATTAAACTGCAATGATATGGTAATAAATGTGCCAGAGGTAGCTACAATACGAAGATATTTGCGCGCCAAAGTGCGTTCCATTAAATAAGTCAAATAGCTTTTGACTAAATTATAGATCTTTTACCAATAAAGTTCTTTGAAAATGATAAATAAAGTTAGTTATACCAGATTTTTAGTAATATTTTTTTTGGCGAATACATGAACCGAAGTGTTTTTATGTTTCTCTAATCAGCATAATAACACGGAGAAATAAATAGGCATGCTATTTCGTTTATTTTCAAAATTACATTATTCTTCAGTTTGCTGTGTAAACAAACTCTATAATGAACAAAATAATTAATTTGTCACTAAGTTTAGCGGCTAGGGCTGTGCGTCAGCCAAAATTGATTTATAATAATCGAAATTTTATCTAATGTAAATTTCAGATCGTTTTTCTTTTCTAGACTAAAATGATAAATCAGCAAATAATGTTCTTTGGCCGCAATTGACAATTCAAAGTTATTTTTTCGTATTATATTCGTATCTTTCGTGTATTTCGAAATATTGTTTTAATTGCAATATTGGACATTGAATAATATTTTAATAATTACGAACATTCCAACACCTTTAAATTAAATAATATCTTTTTATAATGTTATTTCATATCAAAACTGTTTTCTATTTTTATTTTGCTTCTTTTTTATATAAAATTAGTAATAGTGTTTCTTTTATTTTTCGAGGTGTTTGTATTATTTTCTAAATGATATAGCTGTTTCAATTATTTCACCAACGGTAATAATTGCCAAAAAATGACTCATGCTAAGCTTTTTGTCAAAAATTACAGAACTTTCCATCATAATTCTATAATTATTCTACGTAGACCGATATGTTAGATACTAAAAGCTTTCCTGAAAACTTATCTATCTAACAGTGCATGTTCCATCCAAATTCATTTAGCGGAACGCGAGTTATAAGCAGTCGGAATAAAATTTCCGTTTATATTTTAAATATATAGTAGATATCGCATTGATGCGTATCGCATGGTTCCAAAATGTGCTGCGTGGTGTTTTTGCACGCAACAAAGTTCTGCAATCCTTTTTTGCGTAGTCATATGAAAAATGATAGCCCATAAATATATATATATTGTAATTTCATGAGATGTAAACTTTATACAGTTGCAATAAAACTATTTTCCTCTCCGTCAAATTGCAGCATATATATATATATATATATATATATATATATATATATATATATATATATATATATATATATATATATATATATATATATATATATATATATATATTATAGCGCATGGAATAGAAAACTTTACGATAAAGAAGATGGTAATATTCAGTTCCACATCATGTACCGTACAGTCATTTATGATCTAAAAATTTTCAAAACTTGCTCAATCGTGAGATATATCGATTTCATAAATAAAGAAGTATGGAGCAATATATAATAGAGAGCCAAGTGTCATTCTCAGTAAAATTTCTCTTATAATATTCGATTCATTTATTTTTGCAACTATTTCTCTGTGTTTAATGTGCATTTAGCATACAAAAATTACATTAAAATCCCGATAACATATATTGTGAGCATAATAACAGATTTTAAAAAATAGTGCAAAATAATTTATTATACTTTTGACTCAAAATACTTACAATATTTAATCTATGGTTTGTTGTATCTTCTATTTATATACTCCGAAATAAAATATCTAAGCAAAACTGTGTTCCATTATTACGTATTAAAATTTGCGATTGAAGCAAATTTTCTTCCTCTTACATAGTCAGAATAAAAAAAATTAAGCATGTTTTAAGCATATAACATTTATTTCAGTTATGTATACTTTTTTACTGCTAAAATGTAATTATTTATATAGAGTGACAAAAAGTAACACTGGCAAATTTCAAACTGGCACTTTAATTCCCTATTAAAGTCGGCCATTGAAAGTTTACTATCTCTGCATGATAAAGAGGGACTAAATCAAGTAATTTAAGATATGATATAAAGGCCTCTGAGAAATATGCTTTTCTCATATTACAATTTTAAGGCATGCGTGAATGCTGTTGTTCGTTTTTTGAAAATTGCAAGACAGACTGCATTGGATGACATTAAATCGTTCCAACAGCTTTGCCTGAATACGGAAAGTTAATATCGATGTATTAAACGAATGCTCTGCATTTCCAAATTGAAAAATGATTGAATATTTACCGAAAGTTTTGATAAATAAATCCAAAAAAGAGAACCATAAACCGGGAATTTATTCACAAAATAGTAAAAGAGTATTTTAATACTAGTCAATGAAGATGAAACACTTCCAATATCTTACGGTTACAATGAAAAATGTAAGACTTCAAAATTGGATGCCACGAATGTTAGCACGGGTCGCTGATGATTAATGGCATTTTTTTCAAACGTTTTGTACTTTTACTGGACCAAAATCGGCACATCAATTGAATGCGATAGATATACACTCTTAATCCATTAGCAATACACATAAATTTCATTTTGTTATTGTTTTGGGTTTTGTTTGTTTAAATGGCAGAATACTGCTTGCTTTTGTTGATGAAGGTGCCAAAATAAACAATCAATCGGACACTTGAAACATTCTGGGAGAATGTTTTCTATCCTGACCACAAGATCACTTTAGAAATGAAATATGGACTCTTCAGCAACATTTTCTATCAGCAAACACAACAATAGGAGCACATGACTTGTGCGTCACGTCTTGCAAATTTCTTAATCCTAATAAAAAAATACTATAATGATACCTAAGCCGCTGGGTTCGTCAGATGTATTCATTAGAAATCCGGTGATACGTACGAAAGGACCTCTTATTTCTCGTAGTAGCGGCGGTCGCAGTACATGGGACACACGCGCGCGGTATAGGAAATCCCTTTACTTCAGTTAACCACCAGATCGGTAGTGGCCCGATCACCGAAGAGACCACTGGAAAAAATAGCTACTGTAATTAATTTTCGTTATAAATTTAAATAAGTAAATTATAATTCTCGTATTTTTTAGGTCTTATGTTTCTTTGAATATAAATGTAATTAATGTTTTTGATTTGGTTTAAGATTCAATTGTTGTCCATATTGCTAATATATTTAAGAAACTCTAATTTATATAAAAAATAAAACTAAATTTTTGCATAAAAACTCTGTTTAAATACGTTATTAACATGCAAAGTCCTGAAAAATAATAGAAGTATTGCATTTAAATTTACTACTCTTCAATACATTCTGTAAAGGAAAAAAAAAGAAATTGTTGCGTTATGTATGTTTTTTGTCCGTAATATTATTAGTTGTTTGTTTTATAAAGGTTTTATGAATTCTTGAAATAATTTTAATTTTTTTATAACTTTATAATATAGGACACGGTATCTCCAGATATACATTATCCACTGCCTGTATGACTGGCTCCAACCGTACATCTATCAAAGCTGAAAAAGAAAAACAAACAAAATTCAAGAATGAAAAATAAGTTTTTAGAGCGTTGGTTGATCATATATTCTTGGCGTGTTGGAATAACTTAAGTCCCCAGAATGTATAGCCAGCGAAATTGAAAGTTAAGTTGGGTTATTGTTAGGACAGCGACTCGTTTCATTGGTCTACCGCCGGGAAAGGAGGCGGAGCTCGCCTTCGGATTCTGTAGTCCCTTTGCTCCATTTTGGACAGAATCAAACAGATATAATCCATACTTTCGTCAAAACACAGAATATACCATATGCAGAAGCTACATTTCTCAAAATCTCCTACAAGAAATTAATATTTACTGTATACCAACAGAATAATAACAAAGCCCAAGGCTATAACTTGATTGATGCTCGACTGATCAAGAATTTTCTGAGTAAATTCTCGGACATTGTTCTATCTCTTTATAACAAATGCTTTTCTTTGGGTCACTTTCCGTCCCTTTGGAAGAAAGGAGTAGTTATATTCTTCCGCAAGAAAAACAAAGACTCCTCTATACCAAAATCCACATAGATCGATTACCCTTCTACCAATGTTGGGAAAGGTCCTGGAGCGCTTGATCAAGTCTCGTACCATGTCATATTTTGAATCTAAATATTTCTTTCATACAGCACAACATTGTTTTCGGGAGTGTAGAAGCACGATTGATGCCCTCCGGTCGCTGGAGTCAAAGATTACAACCAAACTTCAACAATATATCTACTGTGGGATCCACTCGTTCGACATAGAGTACCTTCCTCCATTGACTGGGGCATTATTTCTCATATTTTCAACGCCTCTCCTCTCTCTGACTACTTAAATTTTCTGTTAAAAAATTACATTAGCCATATGTTCATTGGCATGGACGACTTTGCTCGGTTACCTACCCGATCGGCAGTACCCTCATCACAGAAGATGACATAAGAGAAGTAAAAAATATATTCAATAAGTTTAAGACATATACCAGCGGGTAGGGCGGCCTGGGCCGTTTAATACCTCTGAAGACTCCAACAGCTTCAAGATCAATATAGCAGAAATAGTGAGTGGCATCTGAAATATTCATTAATCGCAATGATATGGAACCTGTACACTCTATATATTAAGCAAATGGGTTTTTTCTGCATAATTTTCCTACTGAGAACATATTGTTCTACGCCTGATAGGTGTTAGGAATCACTTAAAAATTGTCTGGGAGAAATGGCCAAAATCTTAGGAGGTGAATTATCGCTCGTTGCTGGAACAATAGTTAAATGTTTCTTTTCTACATGAATGCAAAAGACGGTATATTGAAACATGTAGCTACGTTTTAAATCAATGATTTGTAGATTATCTATGGGCAATCTTATTTTGTTTTTTGTGGATATTTAAATTAAGATAAGCTAAAAAGCCCGCCCGAGTACACTGTAAAAAATTATCAATGTTTCTTATTTTATGAAAACATACTATAACCACGAATGAAAATATAATATAATCTTCTGAGTTATCCGACATTCCAAAAAGCGTGTTTCGTTGTCTTTTGAATCACCAGAAAGCAATAAATTTCCAAAATTTAAAGAATTACTTATAAAAACAAAATTTCTGTAGCTGCATGTATTTTTCAGAAACGTTTCCGAATAGTTTTTATAGTGTGTTAATCAGTTTCTTCAGCCTGGAATACCTATTTATCGAATGTCATCGATTCTCAAGTAAACGTTTTCAGCTGCATAAGTTAATTTATACATGAAAGAGTATAGAAATAATCTTAATTTTAATGTTAATGTTAATGCTGTTAATTTTGCATGTTTGTCTGTTAAACATATTTGTTGAGCATGGAAATGTTTACTTGAGAATGGATAGCATCTGAAAAAAGTCTATTACGGGCTTAGAAAACTGATTAATACACTTTAAAAGCTACTCGTAAACGCTTCCGAAAATTTCGGGCAGCTAGAAAATTTTTGTTTTTCTAAATGATTCTTTAAATCTCGAAATGACATTGATGTCTGAGGTTTCTAAAGATAAAGAAACACTTGTTCAGAATCATGGTTAACAAGGATAAGATTATATTATAAATTTATTCGTCATTATATTATATTTTCGTGCATTCAGAAACATTCGTCATTTTTTACAGTGTATTATTATTTTTTTTTCATAACTCTGTAGATTCATGCAACTTCTTTATGTCATATATCTTGATAATATTTATGTAGAACTCCTTAAAAAATGCTATTATCATTTTTATTTTCTCTTTGTAATTTTTGTATACTTAAAAGTAGTTTCATAAGTTGGAGAATATAGGATTTCTGACATGACCATTAGACTGATAACTTGAAAGCAGGCCATAGCACACGCTTGATAAAATACAACAATTTGTTAATAAAACTAAGCAGTGAATTAGGAATGGAGAAAGTAGATTCAACGCAGTTCATCCAAAATAATATCATATTTAAGATAGAATCAGAGGGGAAAATCCATCCCGCAGAGTTTCTAAATTATAATTCACATAACGTGGCCCCCAATGTCTTCACCATTCGTTATACAAGAACGTAAGACATCCTACTCAGAAGGTAATATAAAACATGCTTGGAATCCCGTGATTTCCAATGTTTTTTATTTGAAGAAGCAAATTCGAATTCTTGCAAAAGCGTCAAAAGCGCACAGACAGTGATGCTATAAAAGGCTGCTAGTGAGCATTCCACTTGAAGTTAACACGTAGTTTTCATTCAAAATGTACTGAATCCGCCTACTACAGCACTATGATAAGCTACAACACAACCACAATTGCATATTTATATAACATATCATTTCAGAAAAAACCGTGACAACCAGATTTTCGGAACTAAATTAGCACTTTGTAAAACTTAAAGAACATATAGGTCCCATTAATGCACAGATGCTCATGAATCAGAGTACCACGACCACACACAAAATCTCAAAATTCCCTCGCCCACTAGAGTACCTTTATAAAAAACCTTTATAAAAAACCTTTATAAAAATGCCTTATATTTATATTATTTTTATACCTTTATAAAAAATAGCTAAAAAATATGGCACAGACGTAGCAATGTTTCATATATTTATTTAAATATTTTACTGTCAAAGATGTATGAGTGAGTTCTTTTACAATTAAAACTAAATGTTTAAGAATAAATTCCTATGTTTGTTAACCTCACTAAAGATCATACTAAATTTAAACATCAATTTATGCAAATGTAAATATTGTAGATCAAGTTTACAAAAAATACTTTAATTATTGTCATTTTGGAGATTGCAACTATTTAAATTTATATATGAACATTTTGGATGGAAAAATTTGTACTTTTCAATATAGAGAATCATGTCTAAAACACATAAACTATTTTCTTCGGTGGTATTTTATTCTTGTTACCTCATGCCTTAAAAAAATGAGCGGCCAATTGTGGCAAACCGAATTTAAATAAAAATCATGCATGTTTTGGATATAAAGAGAGCTATTTGTTGTTATTTTTCAAAACAGATGTTTTGAGAGCTATGGGGGAAGTTGCCCTGGATCGTTTTCTTCGAAATAATGCTAATTTTGGTAATTCTAATGATCTCACGTCTTTCAAGTATTTATTTATTTTTATTTGAACGGCAGAGTAAGCAATGTATTGATGTTGTAAACACTTGTGTAGTCTTTGCACACATTGCCACTTGCATTTTCTTAATATAAATGCGAAATAACTTGTATCATGTTACTGAAATCAGGAGTGTTTCTTCTAAATAAAAAGTATTTTATTGGATACATATCTTTTTATTAAGTTAAGAAAAAAACGTACATTTTTAATATATCTAAAATTGATATTAAAAAAAATGGAATTTTGTTCTCGTGACAATCTTCTTTTTATCCTTCCCTTATGTATCTCTTGTAAATTAAAAAATAATGTAAAACTTTTAAAATTAAGTTTGTTTTGTAATAAACGGAAAAATAGAGAAAATATTTTTAAAATTGGAATGCATATTAATCTAATAAATATTTTTTTTCAGAAATTATTTTGTTTAAAAAAAATTTATTTTATCCATCGTACATAAATAATAACTAAAAGAATATTTTCCTCAGAAGAATATCTTGTTTGAATATCATCAATAATGAAAACTAATTTTTAAAGGAATTCTTCTGAAATACCACTAAATTGTTACACTTTCAATAAAATAATAAATACATATTTCAGAAGCTGAAAAATATAAAAAATAAAGTAGTCTTATAAACCATTACTACGAAAATGTCTTTAGACAATGATACGTTTTTCTAAATACAAATTGTTCTTCTATCTTTAGTAATTGCATACGAGTAGAAAGAAAAATTAAAAAAAAATTTCGTTTCGTTATTAGTGACAGACTTATAGTTGTTAAACGTATTAAATCCATACTTCAGATTTAAAGAAAACGGTTTACTTTTAAATAAATCTTAACAGAAATTTTATGTTTCTGTTTCACTTGGGTTCATTTTCTCAAGGTACCCAAACTATATTGTTGGAATCTGTAATAGATTTTTATCGGCTTATAAAATTACAAAATCGACAGATTTATTTGGGATTGCTTAGCTTAATACTTTAATTTAAAATAATGAAATTTATCGTTTATGACTTTAGATCATTTTCTAAATACGTATAGGGTAAATTCAGGTTAGATGCCCATTTTGTTACTTATCCAAGTCAGTAAATTTCCACTATTGGACATGTGGCGGAGTTAATGACGTTCTTTTACTCGCAATTGTTATAAAAACGTAATATACGAAGTTGAGCGATTAATTTCTTCAAATAAAAGTTATATTCATCAAAGAAAGGTAAAATTATCTGATGTTGTATGTTCTTATAAGAGAGAAACAAGTAGAAGATGTAATATAATGTACTTACTAGGTATTTTTCATGAAATATTTAGTGAAGGTTGCTGGAACAGGTATCAAGTAATGTGTAACAGCCATATTTGTTCCTACTTCCAGAGCTATTGGCTGGGGCGTCTATCCTGTATTAAGCAGATACATGCCACACCTGCTTCCGGGATATATGCCTAACTTGTGATTCGGGATAGGACGCTCCATTTATAATTATCAAACAATTTTGATGCATGAGAATATTGTTCTAAATCTTCATATTGCGTGAAAATATTTTTTTTTTTCTTTTGATTGACCATGGAAAACAGTACATAACAGATCAGGAGGCGGTGTTTTAGTAGTCATAATTAAGAAAAAATCATTTGTTTTATTTCAGTAAGGTGGACAAAATGATGCAATAAGCTCAATTTTTTTAAGTGGAAGTTATTTAAGTGTTTGGTATTTATAGTTGTCCTCGGGACATTTTAATTCACACATTCGGAACTTTCCATCTTGTTATATCAGAATATATTCAGAAGCACTACATATCTATCTATATTATAAAGGACAAACGTGTCCGTGCGTAACGCTGACGTCATTTTGTGAATGGCAACAGTTGACGATGGAATTTCGGTTTTGCTGGTTTTTCTACAACAGTTTTTAAAATTTCTAAGCATCGCACATTTTTAATTTTTACACAGTTATTTAGGGAAAAAAATCTACTTTCAAACGCAATTTTCTTGAAAACTGTATCTTAATTGACTAACTTATTATAGCATTTAAATTAAATTTCAAGCATCTATTTTTTTAAATCTATATCGTTTGCAGACGATTACAAAATATTAATCTGTTTACACTTTAAACAGTATAAAAAGTTCAGAATTTGTTTCCAGATAATATTCCATAACAAAATTAAAACTTCATTAAGCAATAAATAAAATAATATAAATAAATTTAACAGACATACAATCGAAATAACCGCTTAAAACCACTGAAATTATTAGAATAAAACAAACTTCTCAAAATAACGAAATTTTTAGCGATTTCTTTGGCTATTAACTTTTGGTACAAGGCCAATACGAAATTACCGGTTTCAGTAGATTTCAAAATTTTATTTGAAAATAAAATTGACATATTTCATATAGAAATGCTTTTTGGTGTTGTTATAGGTAATCTAAAAAAAATATTAAATGTAATAAATCTATTACAGATTTCAATTAAAAAATAAATGGTTTTCACATATATTCTCTATCCCGGGAAGCCCGGGTTGGATGCCCTAGTACATCTAAAAACAAAATAGGAATCTAACATTCCTTAAGCATATCATTCTCATAGTAAAATTTAGAAATAATATACCGGGACACCATATCAGAGGAATAATCCTTCTTTATGGTTATTTATTTATTTAAATAGCATTTCTTTTATTGTTGGAATTTTCCCCCTTCCCACCCCACCCTTATTTCAAATTACATAAGTTTAAACATCCGTAGAATATATAAAATATTGTTAACTTATTCAGTATGACTTATAAAAATCTAACGCATTTATTTAAGAATTTTAAATTTTCTTCTCGAATTATTATTTAGAGTTTGTACATCGAATATGAGGAGGACAGGGATAGTTGATATATCTTAGTTTGGCTTTTTATTTTGTATACCCATTTATTCGAAGAATTGGAAATAGTTAATATCCTTTGAAGTGGGGGTGTAATTTAGGATTTGTACACAGAGCCTATGAACTCAATGCCAGCGGTTTAACTGGACATATAATTTATTAAGTTTTGCATTCGTGTTTCTAAGATGTTGTAACATTTCTGTTTTTAATCCTTCACAAAATTCCTCTTACTACAAAAGAACCCTTCACAAAATTACTCTTAATAAAAAAAAGGTATATTCACAAAATTTGTTTTATTAACACAGGCCCCTTTATAAAAATAATATACCAAGACCCTTCACAAAATTTCTCTTAATAAAACAGGGTCCCTTCAAAAAATTCCTCTTACTAAAACAGGACCCTTGACAAAACTCCCGTTAATAAAGCAGGCGGCCTTCACACAATTTCTTTTAATAAATCAGGATTCCTTTACAAAATTTCTTTTATTAACAAACGGACCTTCATAAAATTCCATGAATAAAAACATACTATTCATTAATTAGTTTTATTTTGTAACGTTTGCAAATATGTAATTTGCAAACTGAACAAGTTCACCAGAAAGAAAAAAACTTTAGCAGAAGGACTTAAATAAATTATTAATAAATTCTTGGTTTGAATTTGATTAACTGGATTTCATATTGTGTTACAAAAAGATTATTTGTCGCAAAAATACAAAAACTTTCACGAAATAACTTTTTTTTTCCCAAAATGTGCTCCAAGAACAAAAATCTCTGCATCGAATAACTCATTCCAATATCCTATTCTAATATTGTTTTCTTACAATATATCTATAAATAAATAATAATAAAGAAGAAAAAAGTCCTTATTGTGAATTTTGAATATAAAGTTTTTGTGTGTGGGCTGGAGCTTGTGTGTGCGTGTGGGACAATTTTAGAGATTTTATGCTTCAATGCCTTTTTAAAAATATATATTTATGAATGACTAGTTTCTGCTTACTTCAGGGTAGCGGCAGGGCCCTTGGGACACATCTTTTGCTTCAAAATTCGTATATATAAAGTAAATCATAAATAATTAATAGTTTATTCAAATTAAATGTTTAATTTGAATAAATTTTCGATTGTAGATTTTAAATCCTGATAAGGATAAATTATTTTGAAGAACAGAACCGCAGAGTGTTTCACTTAGTGAAATCCCTGCAGTTTATTAAAATAATTATACAATTATACATTTCAATTTATGCTATTAATAATTCATTTTTTTTCCAGGATTACATTTCAAAATAATAAAAACAGGAAAATAGCAAATTTTATCTGAAATTATAAGCATACAGTACTCGCTTATTGTGAATGAATTTTCACATGCCGATTTTAAATCTTGATATAGATCAATTAATTTTGGGAACAAGCCCACGAACATTGATTTTAATCGTGTAAAAGTACCAGGCGCCAATCTAAGT
This sequence comes from Maratus michaelseni, assembly GCA_963931845.1. Classification (NCBI taxonomy): domain Eukaryota; kingdom Metazoa; phylum Arthropoda; class Arachnida; order Araneae; family Salticidae; genus Maratus; species Maratus michaelseni. The sequence goes on along the minus strand of OZ007593.1, from coordinate 193,223,276 downwards.
TAAAAATATGCTGTTTACAGCAACTATAAATAAGTATTAAATTATATGTTTCAATTATGTATGCACAAAATGGCAGAAATACAAAAAGTGAATGAAAGATCAAACGACAGAGAATCCATCCTTCCCCCAGAAACTTCCCTGCCACAAATTCGCAAAAACAGGAATGAAGAAATCAGAGGGGAAAAATTATCTCAACCGGAGTAGTCGCACCGCGGTCATTTAGACCGATTTCAGCTTTAGAATGCAAAACAATGCTGAGAAAACGCAAGAATGACACAAGAAAACAACAGTCTATGTCAGATGCACTGCATTCCATTATGGTAATTTTAAGGAGAAATTAGATAAAGAAATTTAACAAATTTCGGCGGGGAAAAGAACAACGCACAACTAATGCCGGGTTAACATTATTAAGGAAATTTATGAAAATTGTGAATTATTCACAAAACAGAGAAATCTCTTTAAAATGGGTGACACATGTTGTCAGTTAAATATTAAAGTAGAAAAGTAAAAAGAGCCAGAGATGTTCACACTTTGACTTCATCTGAAAGAAATGAGATGTGTCAGTTGTTGCATGTATTAATGCAGAGGATTTGGTGCTCCCTACTGTTCTATTTTTTAAAGTTGTGACAGAAAATTCCTGGTTTTCAAACATTCTTTCCCCGGGAACAAAAATTGATATGAATCCCAAATTTTATTTTACTTCTTCCGAGCTTTTCAGTAAGTCGCTGAAGGAAAACGTGTTTCCAAAAAAGGCACAAGGCAAAGCACTGGTCATCTTTGATGGTCACTCGGCGCATGCGAGTTTGCTAGAAATACTAGACTATGCAGATAAGAAGAACATAATTCTGCGTCTGTCAAATCATATCACATAAGCTCTGCAACCGCTTGATAAGGCACTTTTTAAACCATTAAAAGTTAATTTCAAGAACGAAAAGAATCGATGGCTGGAGCATACTCCCCAGCAGCAACTTAAAATAATCCATACTGGTATTGTCATTGTAAATACATGGAAAATGACAGTGTGTGCTGAGTACTTCATTAATGGTTCGTGCATACCGTAATTTCCCCACTCAATTGTGAAGCTGTTCCGGAACAATTTATCGTAATTTCTGACAGACTGCATATTTTAATACAATTGATTTTACATGTATGACTTCATTTCATACTAAATGAAGGACGATATATTTGTTTTCTTATTAGCTCCCTTTTTTTCATATATTTCTTATATATACCAAATCTTAGTTGATTTTTTCCAATTATGGTTACTAATTCCGGAATTTCGCCAGTGGAAACGCTGCTGTTAGTCGCACTGATACGGGCGTAGACCCATTATTATAAGTATTTTACACTTGCAAAACTACAGCTGACTGCGTCCGCAAGTTTTATCAAGGCACTTTCCTATGCTCCCGGTGTACGTATATATACGCCAGAAGATTTGTTTTCAATTTAAGAAGAACTATGACGGAATCGGGGTGTATTTTAGAAACTGAGAATTTATAACGTCAAAAGTAAGATTTTTAGCTGCTATTTCACAGACTTCAGTAAAAGTTATAAATAGAAATAATTTCTAAAAATTTATTAAAGAACAAAATTCTTGATATACTGTTTTGATTTTAATGTACCTGATATTTCGTACCATCTGATTTGACTTTAAAGTAAAAGGGAATTTTTTGTAGCTAATATTTTATAATAAAAAAGATACAGTATTAATTAACTTAAAAATATACCCAAAAATCCACCGATCAATAGTTTGCATGCAATGGTGTCTTAAATTAAAAAAATAATAACAATAAAAACATTTTACCATTTATAATTAATGTGTTTTTACCACCATTTCGAATTGCAATTATCTGTACTAGAATATATTTATATCTAGTTTATAAATATTTCTAAATAACAAATATTTGAAGTAGAAACTAAGTATAACGTCTCAGTTTTCATTTTTTATAAAATGATTTTAGACTGAAAGTTTTAACTTATGGGTCTTCAACCTGTTTCTCTGGAGTCGTTTGCCACAACAAATTACAAATAGTAATCTGCCTTATCTAATCGCAATATTTTTGTCACTACTTAAGACATTTTCTTTTTCAATTTTTAAATTCTGGTAGACTGGTGGGCCGAAGAACAAACATTGTACATCCATTTTTTAATGTAATGAATTTCGATATTTATTTATTTTTATCCTAACACAATAGCTGCTTGTCATTTACGAGGACGAAAAATTAAGTTTTGCTTTCGCAGATCATAAATCAATTTCAAATAAACGTCCAAAACCCTGTCGTAAATTTAGCTGCGGAAAAGAGTTTTCTACATCAAATTTCAGAATATCAAAGTGATTCGTCTAGGATATATGAACATACGTAATATTTTCATGTTGTGTAACACCGAAGATAAAATTTTAGTGTTCAAAAATATTTGTAGTTTTTAAAAAAGTTTCTAAAGTTGTTAACTTTTAAAAAGCATATAGATTAGTAAAGTGAGTTTTCACTTTTAAAAGAACATATTTATAATTTTTTTGAAGAAAATTAAAAACAAATTTAGCATTGTTTAAAAAATGTCAAATTTGTAGTTTATCAAGAATAAACAAATCCTACATCGCACAGGAACAGACGCCAGAATTAAAGAAAAGCAAATATAACTAGTCTGAAGATATTCATTTTATAGAGAAAATAAAACCAATAATCATTTTTAACACTTTCCAACCTAGTTGAAATGTGTTTATGATTTCGGTTTTCTATCCGTCCGTCCGTGCTCTAACGCCAATAAATATACTCTGATTGACCTGAATTTTTTTTTTATATCATTGACGTGTACTATAGCATCATCCCTATTGATACACAATTATGAAGGGCAATAAAACGTTTAAATTATGGTATGCATATTTTGTAAAATATGGTATGCAAAGCAATTATCATTAATTTACAGGGTAACACAAAAGAATTCTGTTACACAATGTTCTACGGGGAAAATTTGTTTACATGTAATTTAACGATGTTCACTATTTCAAACATTTTAACAAAACACAAATTTATTTGCATGACTGAGCTGCACTATAAATTGCTTTCGGAAAAGCATGGTGCGAATTGCTTTATCGCTCATCACAAAATAATTAAGTTACAGTCTTAGTGCTATAATTGCAGTCTATGTGTGGTAAGTACGTTTTCAACATTGGTTTGCGTTTATAAGTTTAACTAAATTTTTTTATACTACGGTGTATGTATAAATTCTGTTGGTCGTGAGTGGTCATTGGCTTACACAAAAAAATTCGTAATATTATTGACTATGGAAGTGAATTGATTAAGAGTATGTTTAATTGTGTTACGCATTTTCCTGCAGAACTATATGTAGTAGACTGATATAAATTTGTGAAATATAAATAAATTCAGATACAAAGCTACGCAAAGGACAACATATATTGTCGTTTATGGTTGGAAATTGCAGAAAGGGAGTTTTAAGTAGGCTTATGCGTTTTTAACCTGAATTGAATTTTAGCTTAATATGTTGTGTGTACAAAAGTCTTTAGATAATATAGAAGGCTGTACAAAAGATTTTGAGTGCATTTCCATCGATTGGCGAAAATTGCTAAGGGTGATTCTTCTAACGAAACTAAATTTATTATCCTGCATAGTATATGTCCACATCTATAGATCATATATAGGGCTGCACACAGTAATTCGACTATTTGTTTGACTTTGAATGGTGTCTGTTAAAATTGGATTTTTAAATGTGTAATATGTCTTCTAATTTCGACCGAAAGGGAATGGAGTCAATATTCACCACACGGACACAGGGCTGTAGCTAGAAGTAAACAATAGGGGGTGCTCAAGATAATGTAGGAGGGGGGGGGTCAAACTACCTCTCTCTCTCTCTCTACTTGAACGCACAAACACAGATATCTATGATCAAGATATTATATAGAAAAGTAAAATAGTGCATATTCATATTGTAGGCACTATGTTTATTATTAAACTGTTTATAGTAGCTGTATTAGATGCTAAGAAAAGTAAAGGCTTCAGACTGGGATGTAATGGAAAAATACGGTGGATACACTGTATCCCTTCTGGATTATTTCAAGGAATACCGTACATCCTCTTCTCAAAAACACTATAGCATATACTCCTTAGGGTGCCTCCCTTTGCCTACAGCGTATGCCCTCTGGATTGTTTACTACTACATCACTGGCTGCAGTATAATTATACTAGTGAAACAATAAGTGGTGATGTCAATAAGTAAATAAAAAGCTGACAGTTCACCTGTTTCAAAAGAGTTGCAATCTTTATTTTTTTCTGAATATTCTCTGCCCTTAAGGACTCTGAAGTTGTGTTTTTATATGATAAAAACATTAGAAAAATCAAGGATGTATTTTGCATTTTTAAATTATTTTTGTCTCTAGTCAATTGCTAAAACAACTTGTATATATATATATATATTAAACTAGGGTGACGCAAATACGAAACATAATGTTTATCATAAGCTTCATATTTAGTTTCAAACTGATTAGAATATCTTAGTTTTATGCTAATAATGAAAAACGCTGCAAAATGAAAAATTTTAGTATATAGCTAATGCAAAAGTCAATGCTTGCATCAGCAAAAGGTTGCTAATTTTTAGTATGGGCAGATAGGATGCGCACTTATTGAAGCACTTATTTGCAGTTTTTAAACAAATAATACAATTTAGTATTTATGCAAAACTGTAAAAAGTCAACAAAATTAAGTTCAATTTTTGTGCAGAGTTTCATTTGGGTTTTTGAAACAGAATTGTACTTGGTGGCCTTGGCAACTTTCCCAGGAGGGACTCAAAAGATTTCAGGTGGTGCTGAGCCCACCCTGGTACCCCTGTAGTGGTCCTCTCCGTACACGGAGATCGACCCGGTGACAGAAGACCCGGGGAAGAGTTGTCTTTTCTTTGTAAGAGTTCTTGTCCCTGGATTCGGCTCGTCCGGAGATAGGGACCATGTTCTAGTAAGGGTACTGCGGCCCTTGCAGTGTCCGGTCCGCCTCTGTCGTCCCTTGCAAATCGGACGGAGATAGTGTGATTCGGTATCCATATCCGCAGCAGGTCTCCAAGGTGAACAAGGTAAAAGAATGGGGGTAAAGGAAGTCGGCAAGTTTGATCCGTAACTTCGGGACAAGGATTGGCTCTGAGGGCCGGGCCCGTCGGTCTGCGGTCCGAAGCGGGTGCGATCCTGCACCGGGGCTAGACGAGACTGTTCACTACATACTGTGATTTTACCTTATTTAATAGTAAAGTTTCGTTAAACAGTATATGAAACGAAATAGTCTTTTATGCGAAGGTTGATAAATCCAACACAGGAATAGAAAAAAGAGAAACGTTTTTTCAGGAAATTATTATTATTTTTTAGAAAGCTCTGTCTCAATTTATACCGAACCTAACGTCATTTGAATGATGAACAGATGATTTCGTTCAGCGAAAGAAACCCAGCAAGTCAATATGTTCCCTCGAAATCATATAATGTTTGATGAAGGAATTTTGTGCTCGCTGCGTAAGACAGACTTTGTTAGACGTTATGCTATAAGCCAGAAAAAAATACTGTACCTGTAATGCTTATCGTTTAGATAGTTACATAGTGAAACATTTGGTTGATACAGTCTCCGTTTCATCGAATCCAACGCTATTATTTATAAACGGATACTTTAATTGTTCGACTATCTGACAGATATAAATATTTGATAACAGAAGAGGTGGATTAGCTGATATGTTACTGGGAGACAATGATATGGCAATTGGGACGTCAGCTTCAAAATCTAGAGAAGATCTTAAAGCCTGTTTGGTGAAATAGAAATATAAATATTCTGTAGTTCTATTATCCAGTGCATGTGTGCTAAAATCAGAATCCAATTGAAAAGATGCTCTAAACAGAACAAAAGCAATACAGATGTTCAGCCTTCTAAATTACATGATTAGGAACTTTATAATTTTGGATATTCAGAACCAAATTTACCAAATTTGCATACTTAAGATCTCTAACGGTACAAAAAATCTGCATATTATTTTTGAATGCCTGTATTAAAAGAAGAAAACTGTGAAATGCTAGAAGAAAGTCTGGTTACAAAGCTTAGAACTGAAAAGGCTATATATATATTTAGCTTTTAATATTTGCTATTTTACAGAAGTGCAAATTATGTTTTAAAATTATTTAACATTATTCGAATTTCGATATTTTAAATAAAGTACTATCGATCTATAAACCACACATATGTCACGTACGTCGATTCTGCAAATGTGATGAGACTCAAAAATTTTTACATGTTTGAAAATTGTTTAAATTGTTGCTCATATTTACTTGATTTATATATCTTATTCAATTACAATGAAAAGTCATACTGTATTTCATACCGTCAATTAAATGTGAATAAAGTGTATTTTATAGTCGAATATTCTGTATTCATTAAGCATATTGTTAAAACAAAAAACAAATTAAGCTCTAGGTGGCAACTATAGATTGAATATTATTATTATTATTGCACATTATTATTATACGACAATTTAATTATTTACATATTTATACAAAATGCGTAAGCACTTGCTGTAAGATACAAGAAATGAAGCGGCACACAAATATTAACGTTTGGCTGAGCTAACAAATAATCTCCAGGATTATAATTGTTTCTACATTTTCTACTATTTTTCGTGCTGTTTTATTTTTATTTATTAAATTCTTCTACTTCGGAATATCTTTAAATTACGGTTTACTCTTTATATATGTTTATAGTTGACGTTCATGAGTCTGGTATTAAATCATGAGAATAGCTCTTAATAAACTTAAATATTTTTTGTTTAATATATATTTCCGATATGTGACGCACATTGTAGGTTATTCTAAACAACTAAAGACATTATTTAGGTTGATTCTCATTATCTTTTGTGCATTTTGGAGAGAATGGATAAGAAAAAATAAAAAAAAACATCTGGTGTAATTTATCTCTATCTCGTACATTAATACAATACTTTTCCATTACAAGAAGTAATGGACAGAATTGAAATTGTTCTCTTGGTACGTGCTCTGTATTAAATGTACTTATACGAATTTAGTCGAATTTCATTTTCACTATATTCAATTACGTACGGATTTTCTTTATTTTTTTTAAATGATATTCTATATTTTGCTTACTGTGTGTTTTAATTTAAATTTTAAATAAAAATTCCTTGTAATAGATACTCTAAATTTAATATCGTTTTAAAATGTTTTTTTAATATATTAGACTTTAAAAAAATATTGTCAAATAAAAATTAATTAATACTTTAAAATAATAATAATACTTTAAAATCATAAAAAAATTAAGTACAAATAGCCAAAATTAAGTTAAGAAATACCATGTGATAATAGTAAAAATAATAACATTTACATTAAATTTTAATCCAATATATTTTTGATTTATTTTTAAGATAAACAAATAAAACAAAATATTGGGAAAATTAGTTAATCCTAAAAGTTTATGGCTTGCATCTTTAAAGATAGAATACATTTCTCTCCACTTCGTGTGTGTAATCATGAGTCTTAATTTATATAAATGAGTTTATATAAAAAAATATCATAAAATGTATTTAAAATTATATAAAAATAACTTTTTTATTAGGAGGTTATTGATGCATAAGGTAAAGCTAGGAGAGTCTGCACACAATTCAAAAGAATAACAATAAAAAATCTAAATATTAATTTTTTGCTAAACTATCCATGAATAATTTCTACTTCATTTGTTTTTTATGCATTTCCAATGCTATTTTGTTGTTATGTTGTAATTGGAAAGAACCAAGAAAGTTATTTTGCGCAATCTGTCCTTACAGGGTGGTGTGATTGCGCACATGCGTAGGAGAGATTGTTAATAATAATAACTACAGTTACATTGTTAACAATAATAATTACACTTAAATGACATTGTTATAAGGTTTTTGTGGACAAATATTATTGTATTAGGAGTGAATATTTCAACCTAATGATTAAAGAATCAGAAAAAGGAAATAATTTTAAAAACGATTAAAAAATTTTAATTAAAAGGAAAAAAAATAAAGAATCAGACAAAGCAAGTCCAAAAAAGATTACAAAATAACATTAAGTTACTCGATAACACGTTTAACTTAAAATTAGTCCATTTTCATTTTTAATTTTGTTATGAAATTTTACCAATAAGCTGCGTAATCTCTCCTAGCATGGAAACTAAAGGAACAATGCGCCATCTCTTCTACGTAGCAGATGCGCAAACTCACCAATTTCGGTAGGAGAGATTGCGCGGCCTTTTATTTAAACATTGCCGCTACTAAAACAAACCGTTGGTGCTCACACTGTTAGTCTAGATTAGTAGCTTATGATAAATCGTTTAAAATATTTTGTACTACTGACATTGTATAGAAATTATGACGAAAAGCAATGAAAATTCAAGCACTGACTTTGGGAAAACAAAACAAAATAGCAATGCTTTATCTTAGACGCTCAAAGCAATCTACGTGCACTTTCAAGTATACACTAAACTACTGCTTTTGTGCAACTACCTGCAGTCGCTGCGCGCTTACTCTACTCATTTTCCCCGAACCTCTATGTGCTCAATATCTCCGACCGCGCAATCTCTCCTGGCTTTACCTTAATCAGGAAAAAATATAATATATATATATATATATGTATATTTGTTCAATAAAATGTTTGTGTAATCAATTAAACATGAAAAAACAAGTAAAAAAGTATGATGTGGGCCTCTTTTAAAAAAACTTCCGCTGGTTTGTAGCAAGTTTCCCAACACGATTGATCATATTGCGAAATTATATGCATTCTTATTACATGCATTAATAAGTTTTTCTTTGAAATATTCTTAGTTTGAAAAAAATGTTAGTTTTAATTACACAAATTTTACTAAATTTAGAGAGAATAAATATATAATTACCGTTTACACAGATACAAAAGTATTTGAAACTTTGGAGTGATAGATATTAAATAATTTACAGTAATTGTAAAATGGCATGATTTTCATTGTTTGCCATTTTTAAAAATATATTTATGGAAAAGACAAAAAAAAAATAATTACAGTACATTCATATATATAAATGCATACTTAAAACAAGAAAATTTCATCATTGCATTAAAGATAAATAATAGCCCAATTTATCACCGCAAGGATATTTCACGCAGATACGAAAATATCAATTTTATATTATAATATTTTAAATATTATTAATATATCGTAACGTAATTTAAATAATCAAATTGTAAAAAAGATATGGAAACTTTCGTTTCTTCAAAATACATTTAAAATAATAATAATAATAATAACATTTATTAAATTAGAAATGATAATTATGTTTATGAAAAAACAGTGTTTAAAAATTAAATGCAGATTTGAAAGAACTTATAAGCTATATTTTAAATTCTAAGCAGAATCGACAGTTACAAAAATCCGCAACTTTTCTACATGTGCAAAAAATATCGGGTAACATAAAATAAAATATTTGTATCTGTTACACTGAGGCAAGCAAGTAACATTTCTGGGTGAAGCTAATTTATATTAATGTACTATAATAATTCGTTAAAATATCAAATGTGAAGTTATTGAAAACATAAAAAAAAATATTTATCGCAAAAAACGAATTTATAATAATCATAAAAAAGTGAAGTTCACTTGTAGCGTAAGATTTGTATTTACTAGATACAGAAAAAAGTCAAAATCCTCCTGTTTCATTTCAGTATTAATCACAGATAAATAAATTTTTATAAAGATTTTTATTTTATGAAAATAACATATCCATTCTTAATTTTATTGGCATTGACAAAAAATAAAGTATGAAAAATTTTATACTTAATATAAAAAATAAAAAAAATAAATAAATAAAATAAAATAAATAATTAAAATAAAACATTAACCAATATTTCAATTGATTACGTACGTTGAAATAATATTGATTTTTTAACAATAAATACATTGTATATTTGATTGTTCACTTTATTGATCCAAGAAAACTTGTCAATTGCTTCAGTCAATTTCAGTGGCTACAAGAACAGGTTCTCTCGTTTATATTGATTTTGTCATCAAAAGGTGTTCCGATGCCATTTACCTACATCATAAAAGCTACAATCAGCCACTTTTTTTCGACAGCATACTGTTTTCCGATGTAATATTTATTATATTTTTCCCTGTGTGTTGTAACTATGAGTTTCTTTTTTAGCAAGAAAGATAATGTCATTTAAAATTGATTGTCTGAAATATAGCAGAGAAGAAAAAAAATAATAAATAATACATTTTTTAGACCATGTTCCGAAAAAAACTTACTTTTTTTTTTATAACTTTATAAACTTTAAAACATTTTTTTATTTCTTTCTGCACTAATACTTTCCCTTCAATATTTCAAAATGTGTTTATGTTTTTCATTTTGATTGGGGCAGTTTATGTATAATATTTAAATTTGTTTTTTTTTTCATAAAAACAATTGTTAAAAGATGAATTTTCTCATTATTGCTCTTGTTTCCTCGTAATATTATTTTTATATTGATTACATGCTTTACTTAAAAAAATACTTCAAATAATTAAGAATAATTAAAACTTTGTACATCTTTCATAAAAAAATGTACATCTCATAGAGAGGTTACATTATATATGGTAATATAGTCGTCTTCTGGCAGGTCTACAACAGTTTTTAATCTTTAGATTCAAGCACATTAAATACAGTGAAAAAATTAATAAATTATTTGGACACAAAGGGCAGTGTTTAACTTTCATATTCAAAAGAAATGGGAACAATAAAAAAGTTGGTTTTTAAGGCTGAATTGTTTTAATAAAATTTAAATAACGTCATTTGCAATGTCTTTTCCTTTTATATACCAGTTGCAATCATGTAACCATTAACCTGGAAAAAACCTCGATAACTGATTCCGGTAGAAAAATAATCCTTTAGTTTTCATCGAATAAAATTTTCCTAATCTTCCGTAATCATCCGTAATCCACAGCCAAATTTGATGTCAAACATCAGACGTGTTTGCAACGATATGGTTACAAATGTACCAGAATTGGCTAAACAACTATGTTAATTACGCGCCAAATTACGTTCCATTAAATAATATCAAATTGCTGTTGACTGAATTATAGATCTTTTACCAAAAAAACCCTTTGATAATGTTAAATAAAGTTAGTTATTGAATGTTTTAGTAATAATCTTTTTAGTAAATATTTGAATCGAATATTTTTTTGAATTTCAGTAATTAGCATAATAACACATAGAAATACATATGTCTGCTATTTCTTTTATTTTCAAGATTACTTTATTTTTCAGTCTCTTGTAACCCCATAATGAACCTATAAACCCCGTAAACCTCATAATGGACATAATCGTTAACTTGACCCTAAGTTTAGCGGCTAGGGCTGTGCATCTGCAGAAATTGTTTTATAATGATCGAAATTTTATCTAATGTGAATTCCTTGTACTGTTTTTCTTATCTAAACTTAAAGGATAAATCAGCAAATATTGTTTCTTGGCCACCATTGGCATTTAACATTTTTTGTCGTACATTCCAAATAATGATTTTTTAGTGATAGTAAAATTAATTGCAGATGAAAAATATATTAGTAAATCTTCTTTTGTCAGTTGGCTTCATAATGAAAAACCATAAACCTTCTAATCGCTGAGTACAAATTTCGTGTAATTTTCTGCAATCGGATTCATGCTCCGGAGTTCTCTTCAAATATAAAATAAATTTCCAACAATATAGAAAATACTCCAATTGGTGGGTGAACCACTTTCAAAAAGATTAGTTCAATTTTTAAAAGCATCAAAATGAAAATAAGACAGTCAAAAAAGAAAAAAATACATAAATAGTGACTTTTTTTTTTAATGCTTGTTAGTAATTTGTGTGTGACAAACATTTGCACTAAAATTTAAATATTCGATTCATTTTTTATAATATTAACTGTTATTTGTATAATTTACATTTGTATATAAAAATGTCCAAAAATGTTGTCATACACTTGAAAAAACATCATTAAAATGACCACTATAAACATCGATCGAACCAATGTCAGGTGTATGCATTTTTGGCTTAAAATCAGATTGTTTGGCGACAAAAATAAAATTAAAACCGCAAATAAACAAATAACATGTAATTCACAAGTACTTTCATTTTTATTATTACATTTTATATTTTATTCTGTAAGTCACATGATGGAGGCGTTAGATAAAAATGAAAATCAAATAAACAAAAAAAATATTACTCCGATTTTATCTAATTAAATTTTCAAATGCATTTTCCTTAACCTGGTGCAAATGATAAATCACCGTATATGGTTTTAATTGCAATATTTCACACTGAATAATTTTGTAAGCACTGTGAGCATTCCCTTTCACATTTAAATTAAAGTTTTTTTCTTTTATTTTTCGAGATGTTTGTAGTATTTTCCATATGATACAGCCATTTCAATTCTTTCACCAACGGTAATGGTCGCCAAAATATGACCAATGGTAAACTTTTCGTGCAAAATAAGAGAGCTTTCCATCATAGTTATGAAATTAATATACGTAGAACAGTATGATATATACTAAAACTTTCCCTGAAAAGTTATATATCGAATAGTGCAAGTTTCATCAAAATCCAATCAGCAGAACTCGAGTTTTATATACATAGTAGATTATTTAAAAAAAAAAAAATTCTGAACACTTTAAAGATAATTCCAACAAATAATGAAAAGTGTCTCACATCTTCAAATATATCTAAATATTTCAGAAAAGAAATATGTCTCCTGTAGCAAAATGATTAGAATATAAAATGCAATAAAAATGATCGTTGAAATAGTATTCCTATCCGTTTTGTTTTGTTTTACAAAGGAAATATTCTAATTAAGAAATATTATAATTCTAGTCAAGCTCTAATATACAGTGGTGGGTAAAAGTGTGGACATTTTTTGAAAGTTTCATGTTTTTCAATTTTGCGTGCTTGTAGAATATATTAATTTTCACTTAAATACAAAAGTTTATATATCAAATTGAAGGTAATTTAATGTAGAATTTAATAATAAAAACAGTATTACAATGTCTGTATTACAAAAAAAAAGTTATGCAACTAATAGTAAGATCTATCTTAAATTTGTATTTTTTTAAAAGTGATACTTACACAATCAATACTTAGTAGGATAACCCTTATTTTAAGGTATCACTTTTGGTTCCAGGACCGTTTCGATGTGTTTTTTGGCATTCAGGATGCCATCAATAACTTGAATTCGGTCCACACCATCTACAGACATACATGCCCAAATCATGACATTTGTTGGGTTTTTTGTAGTTGATCCAATGCAATCAGGATGAAGTGCTTCTCCTACTTTACGTCTCGCGTATTTTCTAGAATCACTACCAAAGAGCGATATTTTACTCTCATCGCTCCAGATTACTTCCTTCCATTGATTTTCTGACCATTTAATGTGTTCTTTTGCCCACTTAACTCGTTTTTAGCGTTGCTTTTGATTTAAATATGGTTTTTTCCTTCGAATTCTAGCTTATAGTCCAAATCCTGATAACCTTCTTCTTATTGTTCTTGAACTTACCGCTGTATTCATTTCACATCTAATGGCATCTGATGAAATGTTTCTATCGGCAGTAGCACTTGTGCATTTTTTTCGGCCTGATTTGGCCTTATTTTCCACTGATTTCGTTTTTCATAATGTAAACAGAACTTTCGTACACCAGAACAAGTCACTGAACCACCAACTTGTCTTGCAATTTTAGCATAAGAGAGGCCATTTTCTCTCAATATGACAATTCGGATTCTTTTTGTAGATGTCCAATTAGTTCTTCTTGTTGATGACATTGTTTAAAATTAGTTTAGTTAAAAAAAGGGACTTTAAATATTCAAAAACAGCAATACTCTATTTAATTGTACTAGTATGCATCCTTCCGCAAAATATTTCCACAACAATAACTCTTTTACCATCCAAATAACCGAACCTATAGTTACACTCATTTGATTGGTCTTCAGCACAGTGTTTGGGATTGGCTAGTACGTTTTATAACAAAACACGTCCTTATTCAAAACGATTTGTGTTTGTTTGTTCTACTAAAATGAGCATAACTTGTTTTGTAATACAGATATTGTAATACTGCATTATTAGTAAATTCTACATATATTTACCTTCAATTTGATATATAAACGTTTGTATGTAAGTGAAAATTAATATATTCTACAAGCACACAAATTTGAAAAACATGAAACTTTCAAAAAATGTCCAAACTTTTGGCCACCACTGTATATTTAAATGTTAATGTATAATAAAGAGAAATATAAATAAGTTAAAAAAATAATCTTCTGTTTATTACAAAATATAACAAATTATTTTTATTTTTGGCTCAAATGGTGAATTATGTTTGTGTTAGTAAATAAATTAATAATTACATATAACCCTTTCATATATTTTTATTATCATAATTTTAATTTGCCACGAAAGTTTAATAAGTTGTTTAAGTGTACTGTGAGGTAGAATATGTTGAGAAACACTAGATAAGATACACAGTCTGAAAAGGATTTTTGTATTATTTATTGATTAAATACACCATTGTAGGTTTTATGCGGAAAACTGAATTTTGCTTCGATGTATGAAACGGAATAATAATTTTTATACTCGTTTTGAAGAATTATTGTATATGTATATAATTTCCCATTCATATCAGAAAATGCACAGAATAGTTATTTTATAATCAATGTTAAATTAATTCATCTCTGCATTGCAGAATGTTTAAGTTTTAATTATTCTGATTGATGTTCATTGTAAATACACATTATTATTTAACATTCATGAAATAAAATCTCATGATACATAATACATTATAACTATTCCACACATAATCCGATTAGTTTTTTAAAATATAGATGAGTTTATATCACTGGTAACAAATATTTGTTCAGTATTAAATATACACAGTTAATGAAAGTGTCAAAGCCATGACATAGAAACCATAATTCGATAAATTAAATTATTCAACCGCACTACGTTATATCATATTAAATGCAAATTCTCGCTTAGGATTCCAAACCTCTTGGTATTTCTATCGATTCACTTTCCAGTGTTATATTGATATTTAATAAATTTAGAATTACACTGATTATAAAATGTTGAAGATATTTGTATATTTGTAAATGAATAGATTTAATTTCCAAGTAAGCAGAAGTTAGAAATCTCATGAATGCTGCATTTTTTAATGAAACGTAAGTGTTTGTTTTGAAAAAAAAACCTGTAGACATTTATTACATGTATTTAATTAAAAAACGCAGTGCTTGTTTTTAACAATTAGTTTTAATATTTACCATAACTAGGAAAATATAAAAATATTGTTCATCTCTATAGCTGTAAGTTATCTTTCACATTTGAATAAATTATCCTAAAAGTTGGATTGAATTTCTAAAATATTTTTTAATAGATTCAACGGGCTGTTTAAATCATAAAATTATTAGTTGATGCTGAGTACACTCATTATTTTATCATATATTGTCAAAATATTGGATGTTTATAAATATATGAATTTTCATTCTTCTTTAAAGTGATAAATATACCCCTGCGTATGTTACACATGCATACATATTCAAATTACTTTAAGCTTACAAAATTATGTGAACAAATATTTTTGCAATCTGAACAAGAAAACAAAGTTTGCATTCCTTTCAAGTTATATATATATATATATATATATATATATATATATATATATATATAATAATTGCTCCTTTTTAGGTGCAATAAAACATTCAGGAAAAAACTGTTTGGTAAACTTTTTCAAAAACAATTACAAACGAAAATTCAAATCACCAAATAACATTATTGAAGAGCTAAACAGTTTACGTTCTTGTACAATTTAAATAGTATTATCATTTAAAAAAACACTATTTTTAAATACGTATTTTGCATAGGATACCCACATTTTATGTCTAACCTGCTATTTTTACGTATTAAAAATTGGTTACAGTTTTTTATATTTTCTAAGTGCACATACAATTTTGGAGTAAGTTACAAAACAACATATCATCAGACAAAAATAACTACAGCCAGTATCGAACAATGAAAAGTATACCTGTCGACCTGTATCGACTTGTAGGAATCGACTTGTGATATCCTATGCAGATAAAAATCATTATACAATATTCAAATTCAAACGAGAAATTTGTAAAAAGCCATGCCATTGTTTTAACATTAGTTTGCGAGCTTATTTGCGTGATTCTTAAACATAGAAGTATGAAAGTTTTTGTCATTTTTGCAAACATTTAAAATTTCTACTTGACCAATTTTTTATAAGTGCTTCGTTTTAAAATTTTAAATATTTAATTCATAAATGTTAATGTGTGAACAATTTCATTAACGTAGGCTTATTTCATACCTTATTTTGAGCATTTTTAACTTTTGCATTTCCTATTTACTTCCAATAGGTGAAATACTAAAGATTTTTTCAATCTTTTCGGACAACCTGTATATATGTTTTCTGAATAACATATTAGACAAAACGGTAACATTATCAAACGGTACAGCTAAGTTTAAGACACAAAAACAATTAATTTTTTTATATGTAAAAATAGTAGTGGTTTTAACTGAAATATTTGTCATTAGACAAAGATGTGAACAAAATATTTTTATTATCTTAGATAAGTTATTGTAGAAGTGGTTTCCGGTCTAAATTTGAGTCAATAAAAAACTGTGTCTCTCGTGAAACAGCAAAGCGGCTTCAATGACGTACAATGGTGACAGATTTTGCAGATTGTTGCTTAGTAAAAGTTATACTTTAACAAGACTTCAGTACTGTTATCTGCCATTGATATTTTGAATTCATATGTGCTAATTTCTGATAAAATAAGAATGTAAATAACATTGCTATTTTTTTCTGAATAATATAAAAAAAAAATAACTATGACTTTTCTAGTGATATTTTCGGATTTTTCCTTATTTTTTACAGTTTAATAAAAGCTTAAGAAGCAAATTATAAATGCTTTAGCTGCCCATTATTTTAATTTTGTGATTACAGCTGCTGAATAGAACCTATAATATATATAGGGAGACAATTCCGAGTTAACAATTGAAGGTGTGGATAATAGCTAGCTCTAATCACAAACGTTGCAGAAATCTGACTTACGTAACGACCATACTCAAAAAGGTGTGGACATTAACCACAAGGGCATCATTGTATTCAGCATGACAAAGAAGGGAGGAGACAGGTGTATCCCTCTGGTGAAAAGAAATCTTAGAACTGAATCTCTTAAACTTAAGAAAAACACTACATCTATCTAAAATTTGAAAGGAAAAACATCCTTTTTGTAATGTTGCTGATGCAACACTTTCTATAAGTTAACTTGTTTAGGCTACAGAATGTAAATAACCTAATTTGCTATAATTAATTTAGTTTTAATTTATTTAAAATGTGGGTGATGCAGAGTTGCTAAGTCTCCGGCTTCTTGAACACCAGTAATTTTTTTGAGAAAATGTTGTTCTTTAAAATCGCAAAATGCTTAGATTCAATAAAACAACATTTTCTGAATTAAATTACTGGTATCCAAAAATCCGGAGACTTGGCAGGTCTGGTGATGTGTAGCAGATAAAAGTGCTCTAGATTTAAGGATACTCCTGTGATGTGCTCTCTGCAGACAACCTACAGATGCTATGCTTATAGAACAGATCCAGGTATAATTCATAGTTTACACAAGTACAATTAAATTTATTTAATTTTAAATAGTTAAAGTTGAAGAGATAACCATTTCTTTTACCATCCCGGTAAAAGGGACACTTATGGTTTTAAAATTAATCATAAAGCTACTAAATTCCAAAGCTATCAAATGTGGCATAAAAATGTTATCTTAAATATGTACCAGTAATGCTGAATGCACCACACTTACTTTTAACTACTTAAATAACGACTTACTAAGACAAGTCAATAAATTTCATTATCATGTATAACTTTTGTACATACAATTCACATTTTCTTTTTCAATTATCTTACTCTATGTCTGTTGTAAATAAAATCTCTTTATTTTAATCTTAATTTAGACTCTTTATTTATTATTATTTACTGTGTGATGTTTATTTAAATTATTATATGTTTAATAAAAAATACTACTACAGGCAGAAATTTACAGCGGGCTTGGATGGTCAACCCTAAGGATGAGATATGCTTCGAAACCACACAACGCTGTTAAACTTTTAATTTTAATACAAAAACATCTATCCCAGGTTGTACGATCACTCATACCATCAAATTGCCGCTAGTATAATTGGTGTGTGTTCTGTCTGGAGGAGGGAACAATTATAGGTTCCAGTAACGCCCTATAAATTTTATAAATTCAATTTTAAATCTCTCCAACAACAGCCAAGGACTATCAAACATTTTTTAATAGATATTTTATCTGAATAAATAAAAAAACACAAGCTTATGCATTCCTGATTTAATATCATTCACATATTGAATTCACTTTCCTTCGTCATCCTCCATATTCAATAAGCTACTGCTGTGCCAATAAATGTTACTTATCCATTACAAACCATTTCAAGATATATCATAAGTCAAATATTTATCAGTGACATAGGATCAGTTAACTATTCCTCATGACTCTCCGCAAATATAGTAAATTGAATGCAACCGATCTGTTCATTGTCTGATTAATTCTCACATGCCCATAGGATTTGAAGCCATAGAATAATGGGGAAAAATATATTGAAAAATCGGAAATTCTCACGTTTAACTGCTGTATTATGTTTGTAAATCCATCACTCATATTCCTAAAGTACTGTAAACGTAGACTTTTAAAATAATATCGAATTTAAAATGTAATGCAATTTGGACAATATTTCAAAATTTTATTTTATTTTATGAAGTATATACAGTCAATGAAATTTAATGTAAATGTTATCTAACATTTTTTTTATGTTTCGGAATAACGGTTATATTTGATCTTAAGACCATGATAAAGAACTTTCTCTTTTCGAATACAATAGGATAAATAACTTAGAATCTGCTTTAATTTCTGAAGAAAGTTATGCATATTTTTATAATACAAAATAAAAGTTACTGTAGCAAATTTGTAAATAGTCTTATTTTACTCATCAATATTTTTTGTATGTCACCGCGAAATATAAACAAAGACCAAAAATCGATTAAAGATAATCGAATGAAGTTCTGTAGCTTTAAGGATATATATTACAATATATGCCTAATAAATTTAACTTCATGTTTCGTTCATTTTGAATAAAGTATTGCTTTGCAAATAAAATTTACTTAAACATGAAAATTTATTTCGAAACGCATAATCCAAATATTTGATAGATCAGTATCGATTCATTATGCTTCACGACTGTATGCAAATCCAGTACATCGAATGCTATACATATGATCATCGTCTGATTAATTATACACCTTATGCAGGCTTTTGAAACCATAATAAGATTGTAAAGGACTTTATTCAATTTGCAGAAGTAGACATGTGTCTCTGTAAATGATTAACGTTATGTTTAAAAATTCATCAATCAACTGTGTAAAACATTAGATGAATAGATATTTTCAATTAAAAATTGCATATAACCTTAACTTTATCAGAATATTTATGAAGATTCCAAGGGGACGAATAACTTTGTTAACAGTACTTCGCTAATGGGTATTTATTAACAAATAAAAATTAGATTGCTCTCTCTCTCTCTCTCTCTCTCTCTCTCTCTCTATATATATATATATATATATATATATATATATATATATATTAAATTTTTAAATTCTATTTTTAAATGTTGTATAACGGATTCATTCTTAAATTCTTGGTAGAGGTTATTTTCCAAAGCATGCATGTAACTTAGCAAGAATTTCGAAATAATATTTGAATTATTGACAAAATAAATCCAGACGTAAAAATAAAATTTCAGCCACAGATTATGAAATACTTTCGAAAAGTAACAGAATATTTTTAAGAAATTTTATTTTCCTATACAATGACATGAGATTTCTAAATAAACAATTTAAAAATTACATAAATTACATAAAACCATTTTTACCAATTGCTGATCCTATGCAGTAATATCTCGAGCAAAGCTATAGAATTTATACACACTATGTAATTAACTAAAAATCATAGATTTAAAATGCATAACAACGGCGAAAAGTGCACTTCTAACAAATAAGGATCAAAGTCAGTTCTGTAACGGAATTATTTTGTGAGTCTCTGTAAATGAACGAAAAATATTACGCACTCCATAATCTATAGAAAACTTGTACTGCACCCGAGCGCTCTTTTTTAATTTCATTTTGTTCGAAGTATTCACATCATTATACTACACAGAAACTGACTCCCCCGTAGCTCATAATATAATGGAAATTTTTATCATTCATGTAAACGATCTCTATAAATGCTACTTCTTCTATAATTCTGAGAAATCATTCTATATTCAACTTCATTGATGCGTCTTATTATTTTTCAAATATACACCCAGAAAAAGGAATTGATTAAAACAACAAAACATGTTTTGTTGAGTACATTTTGGTTGTTTTAGAAAAATTCAATTAAAATTGAACCATTTCACACAACATTTTTTGCTGACAATACAATTTTTTTTTGGAATTGCTAAAAAAATTTTTTTGTTGATTCAAACAAAATTTTTATTGACCTAAATTTAAACAAAAAGTTTTGTTGGGTCAAACAATTTTTTTTATTCAACAAAACATTTTTCTGGGTGCAATAATATCAAAATAATGCACCAAAACCATTTTTCCACATCAAACGTAATGTGACGGAATTATTTTGTGTGTTTCTGTATACGAACTATAAATGCTATACATTTCATTTTAATAACAAAAATTCTACATAAAATCTTATTAACATATCAAAATAACCTGGTAACCTGAATATATTTACGAGAGTCACTTTACGGCAGACACCCAGCCATCCAGTCTGCCAAACCGAATCCATAAACACTTTAAACTGGGATTTAAAAAAATAGAAATAGAAATAAAAATAAAGTGAAAATAACGCGCAGAACTAAAACTGAGTAGAAAAAGAAACATTTATATATTTTTGGGGGATTTTAAACGTATATGTACACACACATACAGTAACAGATATATGTAGCAGACTTTCATCTTCAAATTCGCAAGAAATCTAATTAAGATATTCATTTGCATTTAAAAATATTGTTATTTGCATTCAAGATTCGCAAAAATACGTTTCCAATGCAAAAATGAATAAATCCATAAGTTGTTACTTAAAACTTACTGTTCTTCTATCTACCCCATTTGTGTCTTTGGAAGATGTCAAAACATTCCGCAATGAAATTTTAAATGACAAAATTTTCTTTATTTTTCTCTTAGAAGGTCCATGTAACAACAGAGGGAATTTTCTAAGCCTTTTTTTTAGTCAATAATTGTTGCAAAATGAAAAGGAACCACAAAACGGCGCTAAGCACGTAGAACATTTTTGACTGACTGACTGTTTTTGTTTACTTTTACGTTTGTACTACATAGCTGTTCGTGTATTCGTTTTGTATCATCATTAAGTGTCTCTATCGTCTCTTGAATAAAATAATCTTCATTAGTAAAAGATGTTTCTGCATTTAAATAGAAAAGAACCAGAAAATTAGATGAGACCAAACCTTTTATTAACTTTTATTGTCTTCTATGATTTAAGAAAGTTACGAATTCTCTTTTATGGTGCTGAAACCCGGGATCTGCAATTTAGAAAATGACGCAACTTAGCGAATTAAATAAATCAAAAAGTATGCGTAAGCCTCTTAGAACATCTTTAACAAAGTATATTAACAAAATAACTGAATATTTGGCAGGAGACGAAATAGATATTGACGAAATTGAAGAACTTAAAATTCAATTTATCGACAATGCAGAAAAAGTTTACAAATTAGATTCAGAAATTCAGCAACTTGTAGATAACTTAGATACACTCGAAAAAGATGTATCATCCAGTCAAAAATATCGCGAAAAAATTACAAAAACGAAAGCTAAAATCGTTCGATATTTAAAGCGCAATGTTCCTAACGAAAGTAAAATAAACTCTTCTATTATATTGTCCACAGAACCTGATGAATTAAGGATTTATTCTCACGTAAGATTGCCGAAACTTACAATACAACCTTTCGATGGGAAATATGAAAATTGGTAGGAATTCTGGGGGCAATTTGAAGTAGCTATACATGAAAATGTAAAGTTAACTAATATAGAGAAATTAAATTACTTAAAGAATTTCTTGACAGGAGTAGCTTGAAAATGTATTCAAGGTTTAGCTTTAACACAAAATAATTACGATGTCGCGATCGGATTGTTAAAAGAAAGATACGGAAAAAATGAATTAATAATACGATCGCATTTAAACAAACTTTTAAGCCTAAATCCTGTAAAATCTGGAGAGAATTTAAGAGAGCTTAGACAATTGCATGATACCAGTATCATTCAAATCAGAGGTCTCGAAACAGCTGAGGTAGAATTAAATAATTATGGGGGAATCTCATTCGCTATTTTAGTCAAATTAATTCCTGCAGAAATTGTTCTAGGATTTAATCGTTCTGCCGCAGCCGAAGATTCTTGGAACTGTGCCAAATTATTAGAATTTCTAAAACATGAAATCGAAACGCGAGAAGAAACGTATATGTTTCGAAATGATGATATATTTGAAAAGAATAAAACTAAAGAATTACCTTATCGAAAACAATGAAACTCATAAAAATATACCCACCGCAGCTGCATTAAATGCTTTTATCAAGAAAGACTGTTTATTTTGCGCAGGGGAACACGAAAATTTTAACTGTACCTTAACGATTAACGAACGAAAATCAAGCCTTTTACGAAAAGGTTATTGCTTTCTTTGCCTTTGCAGATCGCACATATCAAAATTTTACCGCAAAAAAATGCGTTGCAAGATTTGCAGTCGAAGACATAATGTTTTAATTTGTGACGAAACTGAAAAGCAAAATAACAAAAATGAAAGCGTCTCAAAGTCTCCCGAAAAAAAAGTATTCCAATGCTCTGAATTGCGCAACAACTGCAGTAAACGAAAATGTATTTTTACAAACAGCTGTCGCCTTTTTAAGTAATAATTTTCAGGAAACAAAAATAAAAATTATCATGGATTCAGGGTCGCAAAATACGTTCATCGATAAAACATTGTTTCGGAAATTTAAGTTAGAAGTTATAGGAAAAGAAAAATTAGCAATTTATGCTTTCGGGTCAAAACCAAAGAAATCTATTGTAAGAAATAGGGTAAAAGTAAATTTACGAAGCATTTATGATCCAAAGAAATATATTTCGATTGAAGCAATTGAAACATCTGCTATTTTGGAGGCCGAAATTCAAGGTCCTAGTAAAGAAATTCACAAATTTTGTAATGAAACCATAATACAGATAGCTGATGTTGAAGGGTCTGAAAATTATAGGGTCTCTCTTTTAATTGGGTCAGACTATTTCTGGAAAATCGCTACAGGGAAAGTCAAAAGAGCGTCCGGTGCTTTAGTAGGAATGGAAACGAAACTAGGTTATGTATTTAATGGTTCTGAAGCAAAACGCAAGGATTTTAAGGAAGTTAGCGTAATGAATGTTATAGTGCGTAATAAAAATTTAGAAGAATCAGACATTTTGAAAAGACTGTTCGATTTAGAAGGTTTGGGAATATCGCGTAGTGACAATCTGAATTCCGAAGATGACGAAGTTATGAAAGAATTTGAAAATTCTACGAAACTAATCGAATGGCGCTACCAAGTTAAATTACCATGGAACGAACATTCCGTGTCGCTACAGGACAACTATAGTAATGTTAACAACCGTTTGCGAACACTTGTTAAAAGATTTAAGAAAAATCGAAATTTTCATAGTCAGTACAAGGACATTATTTCAAAACATCTAATTCAAGGAATAGCTGTAAGGGTCGATGAAAATGAATGTGGTGATAATTCTAAGATCTATTACATGCCACATCACGCAGTAATACGCGAAGATAAAACAACGACGAAGATGAGAATAGTTTTCGATGCCTCCACGAGTGAACACAATTTTCCGTCCCTTAATGACTGCTTGAGTCCTGGTCCGAATTTAACGCCCGATATTCTAATACTTCTTTTGCAGTTCTGTCTGAATAAGGTTGTCATAATAACGTTTCCAGATATAGAAGGTGCATTTTGCAAATTGCCTTGGCGCCAGAAGAAAGAGACGCAATTAGATTTCTATGGGTTACGGAAGATTTAGACGCTGAACCCGAAGTTTTGAGGATGACGCGTGTAATTTTTGGAGCAAGATCGAGCTCATTTTTACTGAACGCGACAATTAAACATCACATCAAGAAGTATGACGATATTTATCACACTGCCTTCAGTGTTTTGAACAGTAGATTGTATGTAGACGACCTTATACGCAGTTTAGAAGACACAGATTTAGCGTACACCGTCCACGAACAAATAAGGCTCATTTTGGGAGAAGCAGGCATTAATATGAGAAAATGGAAAACAAATGTACACTCATTGCAAGATCGATTTAAGGAAGAAGTTAACAACGGATACACGTTATGCAAGGTCATTGGCTATTGATGGAATTCAGCAGATGATGTCTTAAGCGTTGATAGTGATAAACTTTTAAGGAATAAGGACATGACAGAATTAAAATTTACAAAGAGATGCGTAATAAAAACTATAGGAAGAATCTACGATCCGTTGTGCTTAATATCACCATTTGCAGTTTGAGCTAAAATACTACTGCAAGACATATGGAAGAAAAAACACAATTGGGATGATGCTTTACCAACCGACTTAGCAAAAATATTTCAAGATTGGTGTGAAGAATTGTTTTATTTGAAACAGATATCTGTACCAAGACATCTATTCTCAATGAAAGGAATGGAAGAACATACGGACTGTCAATTTCACGTCTTCGTAGATGCCAGCAAACAAGCTTACGGAGCAGTTGTTTATGCACGTTTTTGCAACTCTGACGGAATTTTTCATTCGAATTTAGTCACTTCAAAGACTAGGGTTGCACCAGTTAAAGAAATATCTCTGCCGAGGTTAGAGCTTCTTGCCTTACTTATAGGAGCCAGATTGTTCGATCATATTCAACTACATTTAAGTATACCGAGGGATGCGAAGACTATATTTTGGTCAGATTCCACGATTGTTCTTCACTGGTTCAAGAATAATTCTCGAAAATTGAAGATGTTTGTCAAGAACAGAGTAGATGAAATCAAGAAAATATCCGATCCTGGTTGTTGGAATCACTGTCCTGGGAATGATAACCCTGCTGATATTTTAACACGGGGTGAAAACTTAACCAGTCTACAGGACTTGGAACTTTGGTGGTTTGGGTCACCGTGGCTAAGGAAGTGCGAAAGTCAATGGCCACAATCCAACGTTCATACCGATCAGGAAAACAACTTAGAAAATAAAGAATATGAAGTGGTGAATATGCTCCTGACAACGAAACTTGAAGATTTTTTCGATATCCGAAGATTCAGCAAACTTAAACAGATATCACGTATTACTGCATGGATTCAAAGATTCATCCACAATACAAGGAATCCTCAGAGTAAGAGAAGTGGTCCCTTTGCTACAGAAGAACTTGAATTTGCCAAAGAATACTGGATTAAACTTACACAAATGGAGCATTTTTCCGAAGAATATTCAGCGCTGACGCAAGGAAAACCAGTACAAGCAAACTCAGTTATTCGACCGTTCAATCCAATTTTAAATGAAAGAAAAATAATCTTGATTGGTGGACGATTACAGCAAGCTAATATCTCGTACCATGAAGCTCATCCAGTTTTACTACCTACTAGATCTCATTTATCAAATCTTATTATCAAAGATTGTCATGAAAAAACAAGGCATGGTGGTGTATCGGAAACTTTAACAAAACTCAGAGAAAAAACTTGGATAAAGAAGGCAAAACAAAGAATCAAGAGTTTGGTATTTAGATGCAATTTATGTGAAAAACTTCGTGTCAAACCTGCCACCCAGATTCCTGCACCTCCACCTGCCGACAGAATAAATGCAGCCTATCCATTCCAAGTTACAGGCCTAGATTACTTAGGTCCGTTGTACATTAAGGATCACAATGAGACTAAGAAAACCTACATATTGCTCTTCACATGTGCTGTAACAAGCCAGTACACCTAGAATTAACTCCGGACTTGACCACGAAAACATTCATTCAAGCGTTCCGAAAATTTGTAGGAAGACGAGGAATATGCAGCACTATCTACAGTGATAATGCGAAAACATTCCATAAGGCAAAACGAGAATTAAATTTACTATGGAAGATTATGAAAGATGAAGAAGTGAAGGATTTGTTCAGTGGATTGTCCTTCAAATGGAATTTTATAGTTGAAAGAGCAGCTTGGTGGGGAGGTTTCTGGGAGCGTCTTGTAAGATCAGTTAAAACGTCTCTAAAATGAATTCTTGGAAAAACTTCAGTTGCTTTTCAAGAACTGAAAGTAATTGTGATTGAAGTCGAAGCGATTCTGAATTCAAGACCTCTCATCTATGTATTCAGCGATCCTCGGGAGCCAGAACCCCTCACTCCTGGCCATTTCTTAATTGGCAGAAGATTTTTAACTCTACCTCACTCAAAGATAACAGTTCCCCAATCCAATGAATACCAAATTATAAAAATGAGAAAATATCCAGAAAATATTTTGACTCAAGTTTGGAAACGATGGAAATCCAATTATCTGTTAGAATTAAAATCTGCTCACCAACACCAACAGGTTGACCGACCAAACGAACTTAAGGAAAACACTGTCGTTCTTATAATGGAAAACACCCCACGCCTTATATGGAAAATGGGTGTTATAATCCAGACTCATCCTGGACGTGATGGTCGCACAAGAGCGTGCACAGTGAGGTTGCCATATGTAGCCATCATCAGAAGACCGGTGCAGCTTCTTTGCCCTGTTGAACTTTCAATAGTTTCGTCTCCAGACGAACTTCGCCCGGCGGAAGTTGTTGCAAAAGGAAAAGGAACCACCATATGGCGCTAAGCGCGTAAAACATTTTTGACTGACTGACTGTTTTTGTTTACTTTTACGTTTGTACATAGCTGTTCGTGTATTCGTTTTGTATCGTCATTAAGTGTGTCTATCGTCTCTTGAATAAAATAATCTTCATTAGTAAAATATGTTTCTGCATTTAAAGAAGCTAAATAGAAAAGAACCAGACAATTAGGTGAGACCAAACCTTTTATATATCTTTTATTGTCTTGTATGATTTAAGAAAGTTACAAATTCTCTTTTAATAATACTCTTTGAACTTTCGGATCAATATTTCAAGAACCTGCATTTCAGCTTCAATAAGATTTAGTCCTTCGGTTAATTTTGCATTTGTCATAATCTTTTCCGAAAGCTCAAAGTCTACATCTGTTTCTTCAATATAACATTGCTTCTTCAATTAAAAAGATGGTCGATGTATAGTACCGGATAATGCACATCTAGGAGTTCAAGAATATCTCCAGCATTCATGTTTAAATTGAGTTCTTTTCCAATTACAACAAGTCCATTACATAAAAGAGAAACGGAATCGCAATTTTAAGATGTTTTCTTAGCCTCCACAAAGTAAAGGGGCTGCAGAATTTTCCTAGCATCTCTGAATACCCACGAATTCTCTATGAATGAGGCTGCATGCAAGACATTGATTTTCTACTAGAAGTCTTTCATTGTAACTTTTGTCATTGCTGCATTCAAATTGGGAAACGAACATTATATGTAATATACTTTAAATATTTTGATCACGTTACGGACCATCGGATAAACAGATAGGTACTATTTAGTAGCAAAATGTCTAATTTTAGATTTGGGTCAAAATTTTATATCTCCGGTGAGTATCCAGGTGAGTTTTACAAAATTAACAACGTATTAAAGTGTAAATTGTGGGATAGGCAAAGACTTTCAGCTTCTGAGTCAAATATTAAATAAACCAATCTTCAAACAATGAGGCGGTTACCCAACATTTGGAGTTTGATTTTCAAATCCGTGGAAGAACAGCTTTCCAGCTTTTACTCTACTGTTTCTTCTTCCATCGTTTATAACGCGCTGGCGAATTCTATGAGCGATAAACCAGGAGGGGCTTTAGTTTCCATCCTTGGGAAGCATTTCATCCAAGAAGTAGTGTTATTCTATACTCCAACACTATAAATACATGAAAGGTTTTTGCTTCCTCAGCGATGAATGTCATTTTTGGTACTTAGTTCCCAAAAAACCCTGTTTCATCTTCATTGAAAACAGTCTTAGGGCAACAAGAATTTTGAAATATAACTATACGAAATTTGGTGCATGCATATATCGAACAAACCAACTAATTAACATTAAACGAGAAAAAAAAATAACAAGAACGAAAAATCATACGTCCAGCATAGATTATGAAACACTTTCCTACACATCCAGAAAACTGTAACGAAAATTCACCGTTAAATAAGGTAACATAAAATGTGTAAGTAAACAGATTTGAAAACATATACCACATTGAAAAATACAGTTTTCGAAATTATCTTCCATTGCAAAAAAAGTAGTCGAATCATTTTGTACAGCTCTGTATATGATCTGTATATTTGGATATAAAATGCATAGTATGATAAAATTTAGTTCAGTTTGAAAATTCACATTTTTCAATTTCGCCAATCGATGGAAATGCACTCGGAATCTATTGTACAGCCCTGTATATTATTTTAATACTTTTGTTCACATCACATATTAAGAAAATTTTAATTCAGGTAAAAAAACGCATAAGGCAACTTAAAACTCACTTCCAGCAATTGCCAACCATAAACGACAATGTATTTTGTTCTTTGCGTAGCCCTGCATAGAAATTTATTTATATTCCAGAAACGTATATCAGTCTACTAAATGTAGTTCAGCAAGAAAATACGTAATACAATTCAAAACTACCCTTAAGCTATCCACTCCCATAGTGCGTAATACTTATGAATTCAAACGAATTTATACACACCACGTAATATGAAAAAAATAGTTAAACTTAAAAACGCAAACCAAACTTGAAAACGCACTTATCACACATAGACTGTAATTATCGCACGTATACTGTAACCGAATTATTTTGTGTGAATATGAACGTAAATGAACGATAAACGGAATAAACACCATACTTTTAACCGAGCATGTATAGTGCACCTCAGTAATGCGTATAGTTTTCACTATCTTTGAAATAGTGAAATATCATTAAATTACACTACAGACGATTTTCCCCCATAGAACAATGTGTAACAGATTTTTTTTATTTGACCCTATAAATGAACGATAAACGCAATGCACACCATAGTTTTAAAGGAGCAATTTATAGTGCACCTGAGTAACACATCTAATTTTCATTATGCTTGAAATAGTGAAGCATCATTAAATTACACTGCAAACAATTTTTCCCCGTCAAACAATGTGTAACGGAATTCTTTTGTGTGACCCTGTATATGAATAAATGTTTTGTGTCCCATATTCTACAAAAAGCATGTTTTGAGGCGCTTCATAAATATATATATCAATTTCATCATGTTTCAAATGGCGTAGCATCCTCAAAATTCACTTGAAACGATTAATTCCCATTGACTGTAATGTAACGCTCTGTCCCTGTAAAAAACTGTAAGTGTTACACCCTTCATTTGAAATAGAGAACATGCTGTAGTAAACGGAAATAACATACAAAAATTTCAGGGCAATACACGCATATTTACGCGAGTTAGAGCACGGCCAGACGACCAGACAAACCGGAGTCTTAAACGCTTTTCATGTAGGTTGGAAAGAGGTTTTCTAGAACTGCTGCTAATTTATTTCGTTTCATTACGTATATAATTATACAGTAACAAAAATAATACTATAATTCTTTTAGATATATCGTTGATATTTTGATAATAAATTTTTATTTAGAATATAATGAATTTTCTATGATATATACGAATTACTTAAAACTAAATAGCGCAAAATGTAATCATCATAATGCAGATTTTATGGATATTTCTTTTTCATGTTTTTGATATTAATTTGAAATTAGATTTAGATGATAAAAGACTTGAACTTTTTTACAGGGAGTATACCTCACTGGTTTAGAAATTTACATTAAAAAATTGTATCAATCTAGTAATAATTCAGTTAATTAGAATTAATGAATATATTTCAATATTGATGTTAATTTTTATAAACAATTTTTTAATTTTTTGGCTAATTTGGTCTATATTAATAATCACCCGTATAGATTTTTAAACTATTGCGTGACGTATACTTGAAAAAAAAGTAACAGAGGAGATTCGCAGCATGACAATTTTTGGAATCCTACTTCCGGAACATTATTCATGCTTATATAAGATCTTAAATCTTTCAAAAGAACTTGTTGGTATGGAAGCACAAATCGAAGAAAGTGGATACACATGGAATTTTTCACTATGGTGTTCAATAATGGAAAATCATTTTCTGTTTTTGTTATTTCGAGGTGACGGACTATTTCTGTAATTCAAGTTGTGTAAGAAGGTATTTTTAAAAGTTAACTCTTTTTCTTCCCTGTAGGTATAGGTGGAGACATGGTCATCTTACATTCTATGATTTATGATTGAAATTTGTGCAAGTTTTAAAAATTGCTAAACTGGATTTTAGTTTTCGTGTATTTTAAGTTATGGAATATACATGTTTCTTAATTTAAGACAGTAAAGTTTCTACATTTTTTGAACATTTTTTGAATGTGAGACTGGCACGCCTTTAGAAACCTACAGGTGTTGATTTTTAGTGTAGGGGGTAAGGGGTGAAGTTTTTTTTCTGCCTTACCACCTACTAAAGAGAAAAAGGAAGTATGTTTCCCTAGGTAGTTTAATATTATTTTTTAATGTTTTGGCGTTTATTGTTAATTATTTTCATCTAGTTAGCTTGTACGATATATGCATATGCTATTGTATACTATGAATTGATAATTAATTTTTTGAAGAAATATACATACAGATATATATTAGTAGTAATACTTGTAATTTTTCGTTTGTGTCCGTAAAAAGAAGGCAATAATGAGATTGAAAAAATTTCAATATATTTTAGCTTTTATTTAACTATTTTTATCGACTTGCAACTTTTATTTATTGTTTCATCTTTTATTTTATACGTTTATTAAACATCGATAATTTGACCAAAATTAAGGAAAATGTCTCTTTTACAATTAATTATTACATAACAAACCTTCGTTGAGATTAATTATAATTTTTGTGTCATTGACTAAACTATATTTGAGAAAGCAGATATTGAGATACAGGATGCCATACAGGGATGCATTAAGGATTTCTATAGTCATTTTCATTGCCGCCAAATTGTGGGTTTTTTTTTTCAACTAAAATTTATTGACATATTTGCTTTATATATTTGTTACATTTCGGTGATTAAATTATGCAAAATGTACAATGAACTTTTAGTGGTATAAAAAAAACCGTACACTTGGTCAACAATGCATGTTCAATACAATTAAGAGTTTGGAAATACTGACAGATGTTTTTGTACAAGAAGAAATTCAAAAAGTATAGATGTCGATAGAAACAAAACATGCTATTTCAAGAACTTAAAATTTTCTGATGATGATTTCAAATGAATGTTAGGATGTTTATAGATTTTTAGTAGGACTACCGAAACATCCTCATGTATTTGAAAGAGTCTCACTGCCTTCTGAAATTACAATGTTTTATATCCCATTTTTAGGGGCTTAAGTAGCTATAGGTATTTTTTTTATTCAAGCTAATGCTCTTTCATATAGGGCTCACGTAGTTGATATTAGAGAAAAATGATGATATTGGCAGACTTTGTTCGCCAATCAACCCATATGTAATCTCTGTTGAATATTTCTGGGATTTTTTTTGGAATTTTATATTTACCAAAAAATTTTGAGAACCAAACAACAGTTGAATAAAGCGTTATTAAAGCAGTGGTACACTGCTATATGGACTTTTAAACCACCATATTTTCCATTTTGTACTGTGGATATTGTGTATCCCTGTGACGTTTTACTGACGATTATCCTTACTGACGATCAGGAGCATGTAAAATGATTAAGGTGTATTGAAAACTTAATTTTTTTAAAGTGTATATTCATTTAAAATTCCATTGTGTTACTTTTTTTAAACTTTCTACAAAAATTGCAAACATAGTTGAGTTAGTGAATTCTTTAAAATAATTAAATGCAATATAATATTTAAAAAAAACTGTTTTTAATAGAATAATATAATTTCGCAAATAAAGTATATTTTTCAGAATTTATAGATTGAAAATATTAATTGAAAATAGTTCAATTACAATACATAAAACTTAAGAAAAATTGCATTTGCAAATCCGGAAAAGTTATAAGAAATTTTGTAGTAGGACTATTATTTTGTAACACTTAAAAAGCGTTTATGACTAAATGGGTTTGCCTGGCACGCTGTATGTCTGTCCGTGTTTAACTCTCGTAAATATTCTCAGATTGTCATCTAATTGATATAAGTTATTAAGTTTACTATGGAACGTTCAGTATTGAAAATGAAGTGTTTAGGATTTATGTTTAGTTATATGGACACTAAAATAATTTCTTTACATTAGAGTGTATACGGAAAAATTAATTGCAGTTTATTTTGAGGATGTTACACTATTTCAAACATATTGAAATTTATATACATCGTGAGGGGTACTATAAGATGCTTACAGTTGAATATGACGACATTTACAGAAATACACAAAATATTTTTTTTACAGCACGAGGAATAATTGCTGTAATAGCGTTTTAAGTTTGGTATGCATTTTTACATTTAAATATGTTTTTGCATATTACTTGTTGAATAAATTATCTATAGATTTTATACAGGGTTGCACAAAATAACCGTACATTTCCGTTTAATGACGGGTGTTGATAAAAGGGAAGCTCCACTGTGTTACGCGTTTTCTATCTGAACTAAATTGTGGATTACTGTGTACTATGTTTACAGAATTATAGATAATATACAAGGCTTCGCAAAAAAAATTGGGTACTTTTTTTACTATAGATGGTAAGTGCCGAACTTGGTTTTCAAATGTTTAATGCGTTTTTCATATTCAAAAACGCTCAGGAACGGTTCAATACTTCATATATGGTAATTGTCCTCTAATGAGACATAATTTTAATTTCAATAAAATTGTCACAGTGTGACAAAATCTGAATATAACTCTGTTTTATCCTTTAAACTATGATAAACTAAAAGAAAATTATAACATTCTGAATAAACATTTCTCATTTATTATAAAGGATGTATGATAATTTTTCCTAATTTTATAAAGTACTTTTTAATGTATTATTTTTTGTTATTGAAATATGTTTATTATTGGCCACATACAGTTCACATTTTTGTATTCATACTGCTCTTATTTCAGCTTACTGTTTGACCAATGATAAATTACTAGTTGTGTAATGATTTAGTATTATTTTCATAAATTTTCTAATTACTTGGTTTTATACTTTTTATTATATCATTTTTTTCTTAATATCAAGAAATGTTGTGATCTGAACTATTATTGTAAAAGCTAATTTTTTACTAATTTTATTTTTATCTCTTATGTAATATTCAAAATCTGTATTTTAAAATATGAATTTTCAATAAACATTCCCAAATGTGGATGAAAGTTCCTATACTTAACGGCTGGATCTCCACGGGAAGGTTATTTCGTTTTGTTTACTTAGATTTAATTTTTCACCTCATTAAATAGTTAGGTTTTATTAAAGTATTCGGAACATGTTGGGAAGTGTTTCATAATATGTGCTTGAAGCGTGCTTTGTTTTTCTCTTTAATGTAAGCCATTTATTTAAAAATAGGTGCAAGT
The DNA here is from genome assembly GCA_963931845.1 of Maratus michaelseni. Classification (NCBI taxonomy): domain Eukaryota; kingdom Metazoa; phylum Arthropoda; class Arachnida; order Araneae; family Salticidae; genus Maratus; species Maratus michaelseni. The sequence goes on along the minus strand of OZ007593.1, from coordinate 193,189,501 downwards.
ACGTTTCATTTTAGTTTAGCACATAAATATTTTATACAAATTCAATTTAAATCTCTAAGAAAATTATTTTATTTTAAATTCACGTACAATGTAGGAGAGTTCACATAACGAGATTACATAAGTTTATTTTAAATAAAATTATTCAATTCACGATCGGAATTCAATTATTGTAATCATTCGACCACAATGTATTAACGCAACTAATGTTAGTTCCTATTCTGCTCTCAGAGATATCATATACATAAAATGAATTTCGGATTATCTGGGGGAAACTTTTTGAAGTACATGCATATTAATTTCACACATCTGGTGATTCTGGTGATATGAATGCTTTTCATAACTTTCAAATATAAAGGAAGATTGTTCATATAATCTATATTGCTTATCAAAGCATTACGATAGCAGAATTCTAATTAAATTAAATCAAAAATTCCTTTTCGGAAACGCAATTTTGAATCTGAATGCGATTGGTATGTGAAATTTTAATTTTTTAAGTATTTGGCCGCTTTGTAATTACCATTGAAATTATATTCAATGCTGAATCTTGTTATCTGCTATAGTTTCATTGAAAGTAAGTTATTGTTAATTTTAAAAATATGATATTATTTTTATACCCAATTTATTTCATCAATTTATTCTTTCACCAATAATATGTAACTCACGCAATTTTAAAGTAAAATTTCAATTTTTAGTATCTTTATAATAATGCATAATATGATGAATTTCTTTATACGTTTCGAAAATAAAATGAAGTAAAGTAAACATAATAAAAAGAGTATTAATTCTTTCGAGTTTTTCACTTACATTTATATGGCGAAAAATATCATCTCCGCACATGTTGCTATATTTATAAAATTTAATAAATATAGATAATAGAAAGAAAAATGCCTTACGAAATTAGAAATGTTTTTGTTCATTAAAATATAAATAACTTAGAATAATCGTACGAAATCAAAATAAAAAGGTACATAAATAGTTTAAAAATAGGTTAGAAAATGAAACATAAAATAGATAATTATACAGTTACTATTGCAACGGCAATTTTTTGGTGCCACATGAGTTCTGGAGAAATTAGCACTCACGTATAAGAGTTTAATTTCTTCCAAAATAATCTATCTTCATAAGCAGATTCACTGACAAATCAATAGCAACGACTAACTCACATATAATTTTTCTTTTAAAGGTATCTAAATATAAATGATGTTCCGTCATCTTCTAAAACAACTTTATTGTATTAACTAAGATTTAAAAGCTTACTGCTGGAGTTAATTCACTGACTCGTTTTAAATATCACGCCTAAAAAAACGGCTCATTCACATCAGTTATAATGACCACAAATTACACATTAGAGAAACGTATCGGAATATACTATGCAATTTTCATTGTGAGAAACGAGCTTTCTTTAACGCAGCCCTCAAAATTTACAGCTTCCCCAAAACCCATTGTTATCATTACCATAAGCACTCAAAGTACTAAATTCGTTTTCACACTTCTGAAGCTGCAAGGTACATAGGGAATGATTGGATATCTACGCACATGAGTTAATATTGCAAAAACAAGAACGAAAAATCATGCGTCAAGCATAGATTATGTAACACTTTCCAACGCTTCCAAAATAATTTTACAAATCATTACCGTTTAATAAGCTGGAAGATAACATCTAATAAACAATTTGGAAAACGCATAACATATTTTAAAAGGTTATTTCAGGAATTTCCAACGTATGCAATATTCGGAAAAATATCCGAATACTTTTATTCAGCCCTGTATATGATCTATAGATTTGTATGTATACTACATAGGATGTTAAATTTTCGTTTAGTTAGGAAACGCGTAGCACAGTTGACAATTCTCCTTCTGGAGTTTCTGTCAATAAACGGAAAATTGTTCATGAACTGTTGGGCTGCCCTGTATATGATCTACAGAATTTATACACGCCAAGTAATAGACAAAAAGTGAGTTAAATTTAAAATCGCGTTCAGTAACTTAAAACGCACTTCCAGGAATTATTGTTAACAGACAGTACAGAATTTTTTTGTGTGTCCCTGTAAATGAACAATGACTCCTATACACATAATATTCTGTAGTAAGCCTATTGTAATGCACCTAAGTGATATATATAAATTTCAATGCGTTTAAAATAGTGAAACATTATTTAAATAAACCGCAGACGATTTTTCTCCATAGACGCAATGCAACGGAATTCTTTTGACTGTCCCTGTAAAGTAACTATAAGTGCTATGCACACTCTATTCCATATTAAGCTTCTTGTACTGCACCTTAGTGATATATATAAATTACAATGTGTTTTACATTGTGAAACATCATTAAAATAAACCGCAAATGATTTTTCCCCACAGACCGTAATGTAACGGAATTATTTTGAGTGTCCCTGTAAAAAACTATAAGTGCTACATACTTCAGCTGAAATAGGGAACATGCTATAGATGACGACAATAACATATAAAACTTGCAGGGCACTCCGAGCATATTTACGGGAGCTTGAGAACGGACAGATGGCCAGACGTCAGACGGCCATACAGCAGACAAACCGAAGTCATAAACACTTTTCAACTAGGTTGGAAAGTGTTAAAACCACACCATTCCATTAAAAAAGTATCACTTATTAAATATGTTTTTAAATAGTAATGGACAACTCGCTATTAAATTATAATAAATTCTTAACATTTATATGTAAAAACTTTAATTATCAAGATCATAGTACCATACCAAACTTTTATACAAAAACAATAACATATTGTACTTTCGCTATAGTTTATAATGAATATAATAATGCATTAAATAAGTTATTGCTGAATATTCTCATGCATATATAGAATATAATGATGAATATCATAATAAACGCTGCTTAAAAACGGTTTTAAGCTTATAAATTAATTACTAAACATAAATTCTACAAATTATATAAAATGATTTTATTTTATTGTCTATTTAACAATATATGTAGCAAATATTTACATAAAACAAAATTTTTACTTTTTAAACGATACAAATCTAAATTAAAATTAAAAGAATACATTTCTGTAAAATTCTTTGAAATATTATTGAGCATTAACTTATATCATAATTGAATTATTTATAATAATACCATTTATAAATAATGCCAATGAATTCCTCTAGGAAGTACAATTTCAGATATCTTTATTTTCTTATCTTTATTTGAATCACTATGAAATAAATTCATTATGCAATAACAATATGACTGTGTTTAAACATATTTTATAAGATTATATAAATATTTTCAATCAAAATAATTTCAATAACTCTACTATCACATCTTTACATACTCAATATCTTACACAGCTTACATTAAGTAAAATGATAAGATCATAAGGAGAAAGATCATAAAATTAACATTCTAATAAAATTTCATGATTTTTTTTTAAAAAGCTTAATAATAATAATGATAAAATAATATTTAATAATTATGATTAAAAAAAAAATTTCTTTAAAAGCAAATATATTTACGCGTTATAATTCATGCATACATACAATTGTTTATAAAAAATATTATATTTAACTACATACACGTAATAAAAAAATACATGATCAGAAATTTATCCGTAAATTATATGCTACATTTATCAGAAAATTATATTATAAATTCAGTTAATTATATTTATCAAGCTAAACGATATGGTTCTACAGACGAAATGTAAAATTCATTAATTAATTCACTTTATTAAAAATTATAAAAAATACATTTGTTTTTATATACAAAAATATAATCAAATTAGTTAAGGTTCTATTTGAGATTTGTATGGCTTATTTGTGATATATATATATATATATATATATATATTATGGAACAAAATATCGGCTCTCTTCCAAATTCATTATTAATAATATTGTAAAACTGTTCACATATGATATTGATTTATATATATATATATATATATATATATATATATATATATATATAATTTAAATTTTTTACAATAAAGCCACTGAATATTTTAATTAGTGGAAAACATTGGTTATTTGGTTATTGAAAAATTAACTATTGCTCTAAAGAACAACGTCTCCGCTCTTGTTACCATCAATAAGAAGTCTATCTTCTATTAAATTACTAAATAAAAATTATAATTATTACATATGTAGATACATCTGCAAATAACTATGTAATAATATACAAATTAAATTATTACAAACTTCTTATATCAACTATTGCTATCAATAATTCTTAAAAAAAATAATGATGCCGCACTGATAAACAATCGTAAAATTCAAAATTATTATAAAAATCTTTATATTACCTCTAATAATTTAAAATATTCATATTTGATTATTATACCCAAATTCTAAAAACATGCATTAAAAAATGCAAGAACTGTTAATATTGGATGCAATGCATATAATAATAATATCAACAAAATTATACTAGAAATATTCAATCAAATAAACAACTACGATTGATAACACACATTGTATAAAAACAGATTTAAACAGGCCAACATTTCCAATGATCTTAAAAGTGTAAAAATATATAAAGACATATGACTTCAAAGATCGTTTTAATAACATAAACTTATTAGATTTTCATGATATAATAAATGCATTATTTAAAAAAATTCAAAATCAATTGACTCTTCCTATACATGTGGATGCAGCGTACTTTCAGGCACTTACTAATTTCAATATATATAATAACATTTTACAAGATAATACCATTTATTTACACAAAGTCAGCATTCCACAAGGTGGATGAACTTCAAGTTTATTTAGACTTATATTTTTGTCAGTCGGCTCAATCCTTTATTGAATCGGACTTTGCTGTTGTACCGACATTGTCGTCTTCGTGTCTCTTGGGTGCAGGGTGAATAATGCGCATCGCATCGGGCGGTGTTACTCATTCGTCATAGTTTGTACCTGTATGGAGCTTTGGGTAAACCCAGCTCACCTGGAGAATGCTATATAAGCTTTTGAGAGCTTGGAAAAGGCGGTTAACTTGCCAAAAGCCATGTTTCATTTTACAACATCTTTCACTTTTATCATTTCTTTTTACGATGTCTTTTGCTTCATCAGCTTTTACAACACTTGCTAAAGAAATCGTGAAATAACTTTTGGAGTTATTTTCATTCATGAGTTGAACATTAGTTTTTTCTTCACGTGAATTATTTGTTTCTAATATTTAGTTTCTATTATGGGATTTGAAAGCACCATGTAGCATTTTAACGGAATTTGTTACAATTCTAATCTAACCTACTTGGAAAATACTTTGTTTGCCAAAAATTTTAGCTCCATCTTTATTTAGCGCCAAATTTAACTTGTTAATGACATTATTTCATAATATTAGATTATATGCGAGAGATTGTAAAACATAAAAATTTGCGGAAATGTGAAAGCTATAAATACATAATTCTTTCGAAAAATATGAAAAATATGGCATAGGATACACAATTGCTTTACCACCAACAGATAATAGTATATCATAAAAGGATAATTTTTGCGGCCCAATATTTAAATAACACTCATATCTTGTTAGACTAAGGTTACTTCTCGTGCCAAATAAGCGATTTACTCTTATACCGGTAACATCGTTTATTCTTTCTATTTTGTTAGGGTTAGACGTATTTTGCTGTAATTGTATTAATGTTAACTTATTTCAGAGAATGAAAATGGGGATATTGGCGATTGCAATTTCTATAGGTTTGTCCATAAAATTGTTCAAAATAACTGATATAGTTGTTATTTCTGTTCTTATAGTATTGAGGACGAATTAACGGTTTTCAATTTCTAGGTTCACTCACACCAGACTTTCTATGTTCAAAACTGTATGATTTTCTATCTGTTATTTTAACATTGCTTCCTGTGGAATCATAGTCATCTAACCTGTTTACTAATACATGAATAACTTACTAATACATGTATTACTAATACATGTTTAACTTTGGACCATCATCGATAAAGTAGTCTGGAATCTTTAAAGGTATTTTTTGTTTAATATGATCAGGTATCATAAGTTGTTTTAACTCTTCAAAATTTGATATTTCTTGGCCATTCTTCAACGTAATTTCTTAACTGAAAACAGAGAAATCTTGCAGAGAGGATGAAGACTTTTCTTATGAGATACAAGTGTTTTACTAATCTATTCTCCAGTAATTTTAACACGTAAGAGGTAAGTTTTTTGCCTCACCATTTTCTTCAGGCTCTGACTCTCTTGCTACAAGCAATTTATAGTGACAGTAAACTCAAAAAATACATAACCCTTTTTTTTTTCTTTTACAATATTCATTTAAGAAATTTCTCTCTGAAATAACAGCAAATGAAAGCTAATATCACTCCTGTCATCAAGATATGTATTAAATTTAGCAAATCGTATTGTTTACATTGAATAAATGCCGAAGAATTACCAATTGAGTATTTCAATTTACAGTGACGCTCTACATTTTTAAATTCATATTAACATTCTGTTGTGCGTTTTTAATTCACACACTCTCTCTTGTTTTCTTCACTTTCTTTTTTACATGCGTACTGGCTCTCTCTCTTTCTACTTCTACTTGTTATTTTATTTCTATCTGCGACGGTGACTTTAAGCCAATCGTTAAGAAGATCTCCATAATAATCTTCGTACTCAGTTACAAATTCTGTTACATCAACAACTTTTGTGTTTTAAAGATACAGTCAGTCTCAAATTACCATTTTGCTACGTAATAACGAAATAAAAACATCAAACGTTCACATACTCATAGTTGTACAAATTGAAGAAATATAATGGAAGATATCTTTTTACATTGAAATTCTGAGTTCGAATGATTCAGTTCCAATTATTTTTTATTGATATCCTTGTACAAAAAAAAAATTAGTCACATCCTGGCTGATCTCCCAAATAAATATACTGTATGTAGTTTAATACTTTTTAACACATCTTAATAGGACCGTCTGTCGACTTTGCAACCATAACATAACAGAGAAGATTTTTTGCATTATCTCATTAAAGATAATTGGCAAGGTTCTTTACGCCTTGCATAAAAACTGTACAACTCTAACAAATACTTTTCTAATAATGATATCATCTATCATTATCTTTATTCTTGAATCTATCATGACTCATGTGTCTTTATTCTCCATCGCGTTAAGATGTCATCTCGTTTTCCTCGCACGTATATATTACTATAACAATTAATATAAATATTATTGCATACTTTCTTAAAAAAGGGATTCAGTCACATATGTTAAATGATTTTGTATGATATTTCCTTATATGTCAAAGGTATATTATATATATATATACATATAATATATAGATATATATATATATATATGTATAAAATATGTAACGATAAAATAATATTTTAAACTGTATAACGGATTAACATAATATTATATATCAAATTATCACATACAATATTTTATATTTCTCAGAGTTTCGAAATTGTGCCTAACTTAGAGATAAAATGCAACCGGCGTTTACGCCTAATTGTTTCTGGTGTTTTTTATTATTATTATTATTTTGTAAACGATATTTAAAAGAAAAAGAAAAAGTAATAGAATTAATGAATTAGTAGTTATTTTTATAATTCAAATATCAGTTATGTTACTAATATATATATATATATATATATATATATATATATATATATATATATATATATATATATATATATATATATATATATATAATCACAACGAATGCTTTAATAATGTTGTCCAAACATGTGATAAAATAATTGTACGTATGAAACTATATATCGGTAAGGATAATTATATATAATATTTAAAAGAAGATACAAACCGCATGAACATTAAAACGTATATCTACTTTTTTAATCTTATTAATAATTATAAAAGTTCAGTTAATTGGAATCTATTTCATTCTTAGAATTTCTCATTAGTACCAAATATTCATATCTTATGAGAATTGATTACACTCTATGTTTCATAACGTTATAAATTAATATTTGACAATCGTATATTCAGTTCCTTTCATTCAGTTGTATTAATTTCGGAAATAAGTTGTATTAGTTTCTGTCTGCCTGATTAATATGAGATAAATTTTGTCGTGGATTACTTTCTTAGTTAGGAAGGTTTATAATTAATCAAGACACAGTACAGAAATAAACAACATTTGATTGGATTTACTGGTAAATTGTAATTCAAAGTTTATTTATTTACATTTTAGTACAAATAATTATTTGTGTGTATGTGACAGTGTGAGTATCGCCATATATGTATGCTTTCATACTGTACTGCATGAGGAGTAAAACATGTATGTTAAGTGTACAATAAGTCAAATAAAGAAGAGCACCCCATATATTTTAATAACTAACAGTTTTCGTTGTTATGGAACCCTCAAAAGCTTCTAAAGTATGACCTTTATTCCCACGTTCAAACTGGTGTCCCCACCCTTCACTCCTTAAGATTTAATTTTGACAAAAAAATCTGTTGTTGATTCCACTAATACAAACATCTATTCATATAAATTGGAAATTTTTGCATGAAATTAAGCGAAATGAATATTTTTAATCACAATTTTCTCAGCGAAATCATTCCATCATAGCTTTATATCATGAGCGAAATGCAATTAAAATTACACAAAATTCCAAATTTTGTTTAAAATAACCAAAACTGCAAATTTATAAAATATACGTATACTCTATCATTGAAATAAACTGCTTCAGAATCTTTTGTATCAAATCAATGTTTGTCGCCCATCTCAAAATTTCTGAATAATAGAAAATAATTTCCACGTGATTAGTAATTATTATTCAAATTTTGCATAGTCATGTAAAATGCAGTACTTGGTGTTATGATGTGGTGCTAAATGTTTCCAAATTACGTGAGAGTAGGACATCTTTAAACCAAAGGAAAGTCCAATTTTATATAAAAAATAAATTATATATATATATATATATATATATATATATATATATATATATATATATATATATATATATATATATATATATATATTACTAAGCAAAATTATCTGGTTTTTACGTAGAGTTCGAGATTTCTGCAAATATTCTAACATAATAATCAAGATTATCAGAGAAATAGTTTATCTGTTTTGCACACAAATAAGCTCTGATTAAATATCATATAAACATAACTTTTTTCGTTATCTAGATATGCAAAATGTGCGAAAATGTAATTGTGTATAAATCATGATTAAACGTAAACGAAATAGAAATAAAACAAGGCGCATCCCGCAGAAGTAATTGAACGCAGATGACAGTTAGATAAGCAAATTGGAAGAAGAAGAAATGACATTCATCTGACACCCTTGCATAGAAAATTGAAACTGAAGAATGGCTTATTTAATGGCAAACAATTTTTTTAAGACTTTTAATGTTAATGACAGGTAAATCTCATTAATTCTATGTTTACATTTTTAATGGAACATTAACTATCACTCTACTATCCGTGTTACGATCATATATATTTCACAAGGGTGTATAGAAACGAATTCAAAAGGAACGTTTCATTAATTATCGTTCATTCTAAGGATGTTAAAAAGCAATGCCGAGGATACCTTTTACATAATTAATATAACAACAGTGAAATTTGGCTGCGAAAAAAACTACCGAGTTTTAACCACAAAAGAGATTTGGTCAAGAAGACTCTCCAAGAGCCCATGACGAAATTTTCAATGCTTACTAAATTTAAATTTAAACAAAGAAATAATTTACTTTTTATGTATGAGGTTATACTATAATATATACACGTTGCGTGTATTTCAATTAAATAATTTTATCATTGAAAAACTTTTAATGTATTTCATTTTGCAAACTGAAAAATCAAGTTTTAACGAATAGTCAAGATTTTTATATCTTATTTTTCGAACTGGAAAATTAATTCATTTTCTGGATATAAAGATTTTACTTACCCATCATACGTAGTATAAGTCTTGTAATCGTTTTGAAAATCGAAAAAAGTTTTTGACGGATTTACACATTTCAGACACTGGAGATTCCGAAAAACATATTTTTAGAAAAACAAAATTGCCGTCCGTCTGTGTGTCTGTGTGTGTGTCTGTGTGTCTGTAAACGCTCTATCTCCCGAAAAAATTGAGTAAATTGCAAAAAGTAAAAAATTGCAATTTGGTATGTACTTAGTATGTAATAATGGGAAGAAGCCTATTTCATTTCAATAACCTCGAATAACCGGAACAATTTTTTTCGGACTCTCGAAATATTCGTTCTGATGACAGGTATATAAAATTTTCGAAATTGTTTATTTTAAGAAATGAATATAAAAGACAATAAAAAAACATAAATTTTGCATAAAGCATGAAGTCGATCGGATAATGAGTTGCCGAGGTATTTGGAATCCTATTAGCCACACTCTTCGATTTTTCTTGACCCTGTATTTCATCCAAATTTCACTTCAAAGACGTATTTTAATTGGAAATTTGACGCTTAATCAGATGCCATAAACCGCTAGTGAATAGGGTTATTATTTTTGGAGTTATAAGGATGTTTCTTTCAAGCAATTCAGTAATCGAGCCTTTAAAGTTTGTGACGTCATCAAGCTACGATTTTATTTGAATTGCAATGCACTTTATAAGTAGTTTACACATTTTTATTTTAATATTTTATATTATGCATATCCATGATGGGTAAGTATTACGGTGGCCCCCAATGACTTGTTTTTTAGGGTTCCGTACTTAAAAAGTGAAAACGGAACCATTATAAGATCCCTCCTGTGTCTGTCTGTCCGTCTGTCAGAGCCCATTTTCTCGTAAACTATGGGGCGTGGAAAGTTCAAACTTGGCTAAGTTATAAAGCCTTTTTACCAGTATATTTTCAGATTATTTGCCATTCACAAATATGTTTAGGAAAAATTTAGACTTGGAAAACAGGTTTTCTTTTTGTATAGAGTGTGGGCTATCTTGTGAAAGACCTCGTAATAATGAACTCAAAAATACATTTGGTTTATTTGTAGGTATTTTATTTTCAGAGATATCATCGAAAATATTCTGCAAAAATATGCCTTTCTATTTACTAATCTACTGAAACTAAAATTATCCAAAAATTAGGAGTAGTAGGATTTTATTTAAACCTTTCAAGAAAAGTATAGCCAATTTTCCTAGGAACATAGTTTTTGACAAAAGCGCATTTTTCCGTTACACACAAACTTTACTTTTCGGACTGTCAACGGGGAAGTTGACGGTCTATCGACGCAGAATTATTGAAGGATATTTGATAATGATGGACAAATATGTCCTCCCGCCCTGCTATTTCCGAATGTACTGAAAATAAAATTATGACAAAAACTAGTCGTTGGGGGCCATCGTAATACTTACCCATCATGGATATGCATAATGTAAAATATTAAAATAAAAATGTGTAAACTACTTATAAAATGCACTGCAATTCAAATGAAATCGTGGCTTGATGACGTCACAAACTTTAAAAGCTCGATTACTGAATTGCTTGAAAGACACATCCTTATAACTCCAAAAATAATAATCCTATTAACTAGCGGTTTATTGCATCTGATTAAGCGTAAAATTTCCAATTAAAATATATCTTTAAAGTGAAATTTGGATGAAATACAGGGTCATGAAAAATCGAAGAGTGTGGAAAATAGGATTCCAAATATCTCGGCAACTCATTATCCAATCGACTTCATGCTTTATGTAAAATTTATGTTTTTTTATTGTCTTTTATATTCATTTCTTAAACTAAACAATTTCGAAAATTTTTATATACCTTTTATCAGAACGAATATTTCGAGAGTCCGAAAAAAATAGTTCCGGTTAATCGAGGTTATTGAAATGAAATAGGCTTCTTCCCATCATTACATACTAAGTACATACCAAATTGCAAGTCTCTATCTCAATTTTTTCGGGAGATAGAGCGTTTACAGACACACAGACACACACACAGACACACAGACGGACGGCAAAAAAAAAAAAAAAAATTCTAAAAATATGTTTTTCGGAATCTCCAGTGTCTGAAACGTGTAAATCCGTCAAAATTTTTTTTTCGATTTTCAAAACGATTACAAGACTTATACTACGTGTGATGGGTAAGTAATACCCTATACTACGTATGATGGGTAAGTAATTAGGGAAGTAGTAGTTTATTAATTAATGAATTTAATGGGACCCTTTGAGTATGATTTATACTCGCACTTGACCAATTTATTCACAATGAATGTATACTTGAGAATCGACATGTAAAATATGGCAATTATTTGTTTAAATATTGTGCAGAAAAAAAGTATGGAAGTGACAAATGTTACGAAAGAGGAAAATGAATTAAACAGTACTTTGCAGAATTTTTAATACAGCATAAATTTGTAAACCGTAAACCATTTTAAAGTGCATCAAGAATATGAAAAAAGCATTATATTGTATTTCCTTTATAGAACTTATTGATTCAGAAAACTTTTATAAAATATCAATAAATTGTAGAGGGGGATGAACACTATTATTTATTAATTTTTCCATAATAATGTGAATTCCAACAAGCGCGTTTTTGTATGTACATCTCATAATTATTAAACAGCACCCTTCTCCCTCGTCCTTAGAATCAAGTTCATTATGCAGAGGGAGGGAATATTGCCTACTGGTTTCAATATAATATTTGTTCATTCTTTAAAACATCAAAAAATGTCATTGACTTATCGTCACATTTATCTCTTTTTTATTTTTAAGCTTTAAACAGGTCTTAAGATTTATTAGCTAAGAAGGTAGCAAAAAAGTTGCTGGTCATAAAAAAATCTGATTTGACTACTTTTGATTACAGTTTTTGACAGCAAAGGAGTTTACGCGAGCTATTTCTGATATGTTTTCCTTTCAATACGCTGCACACAAAATTCAGAGGTGTTAGCGAAAAATCTGGTATCACAAAAATTGTTTTTATATCAGAAATTGTTTATATAGACGCATGAAAAATTCAATCATAATTCTTATAAATTTATTTGATTATACGTCTATGGAGATATTCCTCAAATCTCGCATCGAATTTATTTATTTATTTTATTATTATTATTATTATTATTATTATTATTATTTTGCTACAACTATTTTAAAACAAAAATCTTTGTCGTAAATTTATTTCTAATGTTATTATTAAAACCATCTGCCACGAAAATTATTGTTTTAAAATAATGTTAGAAAAGGTAGAAAAATTACGAATGCTGCGAGCACTGCTGTCTTGTCAGATCCATTTTATAAAAAAGCAAAGAGCTATATGTTAAAAAAAATTTAAACCTCATGACTCATGGCAATTACATGCATAACCTTGTCTACATAGTCTAGAAAGATTTCTAAATTAATTCACAATAAATTTTCAAAATTCTTTAAAATTAAAACATTTTGTTCCTACCCATTCTTTTTTCTTCCAGACTCGACAGTTTAACTGTAGCAACTTCGGTAGATGATGCTTTTTTGTCAGTGATATATATGTCCAAACACGAATAATTTCCATCTTGTTAAAGCTATAATATTTCCCCCCTCCTGTAAATACATTACTGTCGTACAGGTAGTTATCACTGCTCCTTCAAAAATTGTAACTAATTTTATAACTTGTTAAATGTAATAAAGAACATAACCGCATAGACTATTAATGTTTAATGCTTGAAATACACTACAAGTTAAATGTATCCTACATTAGAAAGTATATTTATCTGAATAACTAAAACATCATAATATACACGAACAAAGTATTCTTAAGTGGTTGATGTTTTCTATAAAATATAGTTTATTCCGAAAAAGTTTTCACTAAAAATTATTTGTTATTCATTTCTTTTCTTCTTTTTAACAGAAAATTAAGATAAAAATGTAATTGAAATCTAAAGTTAATAATTAATATTTCTAAAACTTCTTTTCAAAATCATCAAACAAAAGTCAACCGCTCACTCACAAATGCCGCTCATACAGTGTCATTATACATCTGTCTGATTCGAACATATTTAAATCAATACCAATAATAGAATAAAATTGTAATAATTTTTGCCGAAACGCCTAAAGATAAAGCAGAGAAAAAGTGTTTGAGTTTCTTATTTTTTTACGCCCGGTGGATGTAAAAGCTTCCTGTTTGAAATGGGGTACTTAAACTTACTTAACCTTTTTTTTCTGAAGTTTTTGAAGAAATTATGTTCAAGATGGAAAAAGGCGCACTCTACAGCTGCGATGTATCTAAAGATACTCGAAAAAAATTACTGAAAGTTGAATTTATATGCTTGAATGAGTATTTTTTGAGAAAAGATTTATGGCTCTCTCAAAAAGTCAAAACTGAGCTGAAATATATAATAATGGATCTTCAGAAAAGAATTGTAATAATTTAAAATTCTTTAAACTCTATATGAGTAAAAATTCTTCCTTTTTTTCGGAATTGCTCGTAAAAATATGAATATTTTCTTCGATATTAACAATTACTAATATATGTCCCAATCTACATTCTTTTCTAAAACTTTTAAGTTAATATTTAATGATATTTTAGTATAAAAATTACAATATATTATTCAGGATATAATAAATGCATATAGAGCTATTTTAATATCTCAAAAATGAATAAAATTAAATTCTAGGATTGATCTTGAATAACGCATCAATTCAAACAAAATAAACTCTATGTATTCTTAAGGTAAAATATTGATACATTAATACAAACAGAACGAAAGATGGAATGTCCAAAATAATGAGAAAGTATTGTTTATATACTGTAATTTTTTTACAATTTCATACAGGTTTCATATCAAATTGACACTTATTTTCTCACATTTTAAATATATATTTATTAAAGAAAAATAATTATATCAAAACATATACTAATTTATTATAGACAAAAAAATTAGCTATTAATTCAAATAAATAATAAAAAAAATGATTTTTTCACGATGTTAAAAAAATAAGAGATGTGATAATATTAAAAGTAATAAAATGCGTTTGAAACCATAAAAATAATTAAAATTTATTTACGTGTATAATTTTCCTTTGAAAATTTAACTTTATAAAATCGTATATTTTAAAAATCGTTGACATTTTTATTGGAAATGTTTTCTTAATTATTCGAATGTATTAATGAATTAATTTGCGCAAATGAATGTATAGATACATACACACACAAACCAATATATATACAGTGGTGGCCCAAAAGTTTGGACATTTTTTGAAAGTTTCATGTTTTTCAAATTTGTGTGCTTGTAGAATATATTAATTGTCACTTAAATACACACATTTATATGTCAAATTGAAGGTGATTTCATGTAGAATTTAATAATAAAAACAGAATGACAATATCTGTATTACAAAAAGCTCAAGTTATGCTCATTTTAGTAGAACAAACAAACACAAATCGTTTTGAATAAGGACGTGTTTTATAATAAAAGCGTACTAGGCAATCACAAACACTGTTCTGAGGAACAATCAAATGTATGTAACTATAGTTTAGGTTATTTGGATGGTACAAGAGTTATTGTTGTGGAAATATTTTGAGGAATGATGCATACTAGTACAATTAAATAGAGTATTGCTGTATTTGAATATTTAAAGTACATTTTTTTAATTAAACTAATTTTAAACAATGACATCAACAAGAAGAACTAAATGGACATCTACAAAAATAAGCCGAATTGTCATATTGAGAGAAAATGGCCTCTCTTATGCTGAAATTGCAAGACAAGTTGGTGGTTCTGTGACTTGTTCTGCTGTACGAAAGTTCTGTTTACGTTATGAAAAAACGAAATCAGTGGAAAATAAGGCCAAATCAGCCCGAAAAAAAACACAAGTGCTGCTGCCGATAGAAAATTAAACGGCTATGCCTTCAAAATAGAAAATTTTCATGAGATGCCATTAGATGTGAAATGAATGCAGCGGATATTGAAGTAAGTTTAAGAACAATAAGAAGAAGGTTATCAGGATTTGGACTACAAGCTAGAATTCCAAGGAAAAAACCATATTTAAATCAAAAGCAACTCAAAAAACGTCGTGGGCAAAATAACACATTAAATGGTCAGAAAATCAATGGAAGCAAGTAATATGGAGCGATGAGAGTGAAATATCGCTCTTTGGTAGTGATGGTGGAAAATACGTGAGACGTAGTGTAGGAGAAGCACTTCATCCTGATTGCATTGAAGCAACTACAAAAAACCCAACAAATGTCATGATTTGGGCATATATGTCTGCAGATGATGTGGGCCGAAATCAAGCGATTGATGGCATCCTGAATGCCAAAAAATACATCGAAACTGTCCTGGAACCAAAATTGATACCTTCCATCAGGGATCTCTTCCCCAACAACGCACCATTTCTTTTTCATCAGGATTCAGCACCGTGACACACAGCAAAAGTATGAAAAGCATGGTTTCGAAATAAAGGCATAGATATATTACCATGGCCAGGAAACAGCCCTGATCTAATTCCAATTGAAAATTTGTGACGACGTTTGAAAATTCTTGTACGAAAAAAACGTCTATCCAATAAAAGACAACTTATTGAAGCTATATTGATTCCTCCAAACACTCGTGAACTCCAAACACTCGTTCACTCGATGAAAAGACGCTGTAAATCTGTCTTAAAGATAAGGGTTATCCTACTAAGTATTGATTGTGTAATTTCACTTAAAAAAAAATCAAATCTAAGATAGATTTTACTATTAGTTGCATAATTTTTTGTAATACTGTTTTTATTATTAAATTCTATATTAAATTACCTTCAATTTGATATATAAACGTTTGTATTTAAGTGAAAATTAATATATTCTACAAGCACACAAAGTTGAAAAACATGAAACTTTGAAAAAATTTCCACACTTTTGGCCACCACTGTATATATATATATATATATATATATATAGTATGTATGTATGTATATGAGCTGGGTTGTGATGGGCCGAAAAAAGAAAATGATTTTCTTAGTTATGCTACGGAAAAGTCAACGAAATTATAAAAAAAAGATAAGAAATTCCATAACGGTCTTTCGATCACACATAAACCTTAATGTTCATAAAAACGTACAAAAATCCACGTTTTGATATTATTTTTTCGAATTTTGAATTTGTATAAGATTTCAAAGCTATAGCTCTATTTACTAAGTGCTGACATCATTGAGAACAATACGAACAATAATTCATTACACCAATATAAGTTTCTCCAAGATCCACACATTTAAGTTCTTTTCTTTTCCCCTTGTCTCTCTGTTTTTCCAGAATTTCTCTTATTACAAAAATGTGGTCATCGCAAGATCTATCTGCTGAAAAGCCAACATTGGTTTTCAATTTCTTCACCAAGTCTATTTCTGATTTTTTTTTTAATTAGACATGTAACACATATTCCTCTGTAACTGTTGCAGTGATTTTAGCCCCCTTTCTTAAAAATGTTATTAAATATAACTTATTTTGTTTCTTGCGGTATTGGATCTGCCAAGTTACTCTTGTACATTTGGGTAAAATACTGGGAATACTTTTACCACCATATTAACAGTTCTATATTTACTCCATCAGGTCTGGGGGATATAAAATGTTTACTCTCACTTACTGCATTTTAGATATTTTCATTGGAGATTTGAAATCCAACATTTTGGCGATCAAACAAATCTGAAACTTTAATTTCATTTCTGTTCTCCTCGAGGAAGGCCTCAAAAATATGACCCAGAAGCGCTACCTTAATCAATTGACGTTCCGTTTATGGTGAACAACGTCCAGGTTTCTGAGGTATATTTAATTCGTCAATTTATGCTAGCACATAGTCTTTCCCAATCTTCATTTTGGCATTGTTTAAACAAAATGTTAGCATTGTAGCTCCTGCGATATTGTGTACAAGCAGTAAAAGTGAAGTCAACTCTAAAACAAAAAAAATTCTAAAACGAATAAAAAAAAAAACAAAGAAGCATTTTGAAACTGATAAAAAAATGTGTTAGTTTAAAATAATTCAAAAGTAGTATAAAAGATATATTCAAGAAAATTAAGATGGTTAAATAGATCTTCTGTCCTACTTTCAAAATTTACATTTAGTCATTCATATATCCTTTTCTCATATATCGCTTTAATGCTCTCTTCTTGAAATAATTACATTTTAAATGCTGTTTAAAAGTATTTTACTTTTGTAAGTTTACTTTTTTTTTTGCTTTTCTCTTTGATCTTTTCCATCCAATTTTAGTTTTGACTAAATAATGTTCTGTCCACACTCTGTACCTTGAAATACTCTAACATCCTTAATCGTAGTTGAGGTACTTTGTCTAGTACCTCAGCTACAGTTAAGGCTGCAATATAATTACTATCATATCAATAATCGATTTCTTCGGATTCGAATGGTTCTTCTGTTCTTGGTGCCATGTGTAACGATGAATATCCTTATGTTGGAAAATCCTATTCTGTATTTTAAGGTATGATTGTTCACAGATTTCAGACACACATTTCCCATTGTAATTGCAAATTTCTTTCCAAAATCTTTCAGTAATATTTTTATCTAGTCTTTTGCCTACTGTTGAATTAATGTCTCCCAACAAAAATATCTCTTTTATGTTTGATGTATTGTCGATGATATCTCGTAATGCATTCCAATATCTATTTTTTCTTCCTCACTGGAATCTTTGGTTGTTGTGTAAGTTCCTGTAATACAGATTTCTCTTTCTAAAATTATCATCCACACTGACTGAATCTTTTTACTGTGAAAATTCCCTTTTTTTTAAGACGATTTGTAAACTGCTTTTTTAGCAGCTTGTTTTTCCTATTTACTTCCAAAAATGGATATATTTATTATTTTTTTTCTACTCTTCTTTCCCACTTCGTCGCAGAGAGCACAACTGCGTCAATTTTAGCTGTCATTTGTTCTTCTACTAATAAGATGATTTTTACCCCCTGAAAGTCCTAGCATACAAAAATCTTATTCCTTGTTCGTCGCAGAGAGCACAACTGCGTCAATTTTAGCTGTCATTTGTTCTTCAACTAATAAGATGATTTTTACCCCCTGAAAGTCCTAGCATACAAAAATCTTATTCCTTGTTTCAATAGCCTTTCCTTAAATTCGATATATATATATATATATATATATATGTGTGTGTGTGTGTGTGTGTGTGTGTGCCTTCTTAGTTCAGAATAATTAATAGCGCATTTGGTGTAGTTGCATTCAACCGCTCATTTTTGTAAATGTTCCGATTCCTGATAAGTCAGTTAACTAAACATTTAAAAAATAAATTTTATTTACACATTAAGCATCACAATTAAAAGCAATTAAGTTTTCTCAGAATTCCTCCAGACATTCTTTCGAACGAAATTTTTTCGTTGAGTGTTTGAAAGACAAAACAATAGCGTATCGTAAATGATAAAAGTGGTGGTCAGATATGAGCCACCTCCCAATTTCTGACTAAATTAGTTTACTTTTATTATTTTAATAGGTATTTTTCATGTATATATATTGTATAACCAGGAATTTCTGTGGAGTATTTATTTTATTAGTGTACATAGTTTCTTTTTCGTATGGGAAAATAGAAACGACCACCCAGAGTAGTTTTATTACCTTCGGAGACACTGGTCTGCGATCTAACAAGGACATCTTTTACGGAGAAAAAAATTTACGAGCTGAAAAATTTATAGCTGTTTGGAAGTGCATAGCAAATTTACAATTTAGGACCCCATCTAGGTGGTCCTGAATAACATTTAGCGAAAACCAATAAGAGATGAGGGGGGAGACGTCTTTACAAAACCACTGGAGCCAATAGACGGCCCAGTGACGAGGGAAAAGAAAAAAGTGAGCCCCAAGAGAAAATCTGGAAGAGGACGAGAACCTGACGTGCTGTCCGAGGAAGTAACATCTAAAAAGAAAGAGTAGAGTGTTGATAGTGTGTAAAAACGAAGATAGTTCCAAAAATGGTGTAGTGGCGACAAAAGACAAAAGAATGACCTAACAGATGATCTTTGCCTATCCCGTAGAGGTAGATTATTGCTAACAATGCAGACCAAAAGTACTCTGAAGGTACAGGTATCTGTAATTTACTATTCCCTCATATTGAATGTGTATAATGATAAATAAATACTGGTAGAGGTACTTTAGTAAATGTAGAGAAATTGTTCCTTCTCTGAAATATAATTAATGCACGTAAGTGCGGTAGTGCGAGTCGGAAAAAGACTCACTAACTCTTTTAATGAGTATTCAATTGTTTCATCTTATTTTTTATACTTAAAATTTAACATTCTGTTAGGGATGTTTGTCTTTTTTATTTTTTATGTCTTTGTAAATAGATATGTAAATAAATGTTTTTTCGTTTACTTTTAACTCTTTGTATTTAATTTATGTGGGTTAACACTCATATGTCATCGAGTAGTGTTTTTCTTCTTTTTCTTTAATTTAATTGTTTATTAATTTTAGTTGGTTTATCAGGAGGACTAGTTTATAATTTATGAGAGGTTAGGGATTTATATACTTTATCTAGTCCGGCTTCATAAGACGTAGGGCGGCGTAAATAATCACAACGTAATAATCTGATTTTTTTTTTACTAGAGTAGTTAATTTAATTCAATAATATGGGTAACTTTTATGGGATCATTATAAATTTTCACCGACGTCCAGAAGCCACGATCACACCTTTAACCTGATAATCCAACACCCAGCGTTTCCGGGAGAAGCATTAACCCGTGCTTCCTTTAACTAATGTAGGGAGTTTATGTAATTGGGCATTAGTAACCATCTCCAATTAGGAGGCCCAGAACTTACCAGCATTAGCCCCGGGAATTGTATGGTGACGTGACCTTTGCCAACTTTAAAGCCTAGGTTATTATTTTCATTAATTTTATGGTTACAATACGGGGTTTTTTTCTATTATTATTATTACTAGTATTATGATTATTATTATTATTATGAATATTCTGAGATTATAATTTTAATACTGTATTTAAAGTAATTTTTTTTATATGTTTCAAAATTTAACTATTATTTTATCTACTCGATGTCTAAAATTCTTGATTTTAGTTTTTTTTTTAACATAAATAAATAAATTAAATAATTTTTTTTAAGGACAATTTCTCTCATTTTCTATGTCAAGTATAGCTGGCACATAGTTCCACAGTCATGACAATATTTATTGAAAATTACTGAGTAGTACAAATGATACTTATATACATATATATATTTTTCATAAATAAAATATGTTAAGTAAATAGATAAGTTTGTGATCGCAGTACTACAAATTGGGGGTAATTATGCTATTTTGAAAAAAAAAATAATAATAATAATTTCTGTTTACAAGTGTTTTTACAAATAGTAAAGGAAATGACAAATAATAAAACAGGTAGTGTAATGTAGTGCTTGGCACACAAAACAAATAATTTAGGTAATATTTCTGTATTTATATATTATTCTAAATAATATTTCTGTAGTACAGATTGCTAGGTGCAAAAGTGAAATTACTACTATGAAAGATTTTTTCGGTATCATAAGTATTTTGTGTATTTGTATTTCTTGAAATTTGTAGAAGCTATTTATATGCGTAAAACCTTGAAATTTGATCAATATAAATTTTGTGTACAAATTTTATGGGTAGCAAATTTAAGAGAAATAAGCGTTCTTCTACGGAGTTTAACAGTTTTTTGTATAAAGCAAGAACACGACTTCAAAATTCTCAAGTTCTAAATACGGATAATAATACCCCTAAAATGGACAATTTACTAAATTGTATCCCCGCTTTTGATGCAAAACGGGAAAATGATATAAATTTCTACGTTACTCAATTTGATGAAGCGGCTGTACAAGCAGCAATTCCTGTGGAAGCCAAATTAATTATCCTAAAATCTAAACTAACCGGCTTAGCTCGCGAGAAACTAATATCAGATGCGGAGCTACATACCGAAACTAATTATGAAAAATTTAAAGAAAAACTTCTGAATGCTTTCGGCTCAAAACTTTCCTTTGGTGAAGCCCACGAGAATTTTTCAAAATTAAAACAGGGTCCAACGGAGTCGATAAGTGATTTTATTCTTCGTTTTAATATAGAAGCAGCGAAGTTTTTTGAAATTTCTGGATTATCAAATAAGAATGACGCGAAAAAACTTTTCGAACTTATGAAATTGCATAAGTTTATGGATGCAGTCAAAACCGATATTTCTTTTGAAATTCGAAAGCGTGCGGTAAAATCTTTCTCTGAGGCAACGGAAGCAGCGTTAATTATGGAAGCCGCAATTAACTCTACAAATTTTGCAGAGGTAAACAACGTAAGTAAGGATGGGACCGCGGAGTTGTGTCAAAGCCTAATTAAGCAAAATCAATTGCAAGCCGAGAGTATGGCTAAGTTGCAGTTAGAATTGGAAAGTTTAAAGTTAGCGCAACGAAATAAAGTCGAAAAAAGTACTTTTGTTAAAGACAAGTACTGTGAGATCTGCAAACGCAGCAACCACACGACACAAAATTGTCGATATAAATTTTCTAAGCAATCTGAGTATAAACAGAATTTTCGAACGAATTTTCCTAAGTTCAAACAGGTAGATTTTCCGGGGGCTCACCCTTCAAATTTTACGGATAATTTTCAAGGGTATGGCTTCATGCCAAATTATAATCCTAATTCCACATTTCATTCGCTGCCACCGGCTCCAGGGCCTCAATTTACTACAAATCCTTATCCTTATAATGGTTTCTCACCTCAGAATAATTTTGTTCAACGTACGGGCGCTAATTACCCGAATTTTGGGGGGAATTTTCAAGTTCAGAATACAAATTTCCCTAACACCCAAAATTACGAAAGTCAACAAAACAGAAGAAATGAGGGGAGCAGTAATGCAGGAAATAATTATCGGAAAAATGGAAAATATCAAAAGAAAGGTTTTCACCCGGGAAATGGAAAAGGGGGTCTGTAGATAGCGAGAGAGAGGTCGAAAAGCCCCGTAACAGATCCCCGGATACGCGAGTGATTGCTAGCGTAAAGGACGCAGATAGTAATAACCTTCCTATTATTAAATTTAAAATCGAAGGGGTTAATGTAGAGGGTCTTTTGGACAGCGGCGGAGCGGTGTCTCTAATTTCATGTGATTTATTTGATATTTTAAAAGAAAAACAGGTTAAAATGAAATTTTTAGGAAATAGAATTCGTATAAGATCTTTTAATGGAGTAAATATTCCATTTAAACAGTGTATTAAAATATCATTCAAACTAAATAATGTATTTACTTCGGGTACATTTTATGTCACGAGTAACAATTTTAGCGGAAATTACAACATGCTACTCGGTTACGATTTTTTAAAAAATAATAGGATGGTGCTTGATTTAAAACAAAATTGTTTAAGAATAAAAAACACTACAATTACAATAGATGAGGAAGAAGACGAGGAAAAGGGGTGCCAGATAAACGCCTCGAGCACGCAGAAAAACAATAAACAGCAAAAAAATAATATGGACAATGGTAGAAAAAAAACTAAGGAAAATAAGTTGATTGTCGCTAGAGCAACGAGAAGAGTATTTTTACCACCGGGGGGCGAAAAAATTGTCACCTTAACTTTTTCGGAAGAGTTAGAACCAGAAAATGATATCTTATTCGAGCCAGATAGAATAAAAAGGGGATTTACATGCGAAGACTCAATACACCAGGTAACGAAGAGTAAAACAATAAATATAATTTTAAAGAATGTATCAGATAAAAAAGTAGTCATACAGGCAAATGCAAATTTGGGTAGAATTACTACACAATTCGATGCAAAGTCGGGAAAGGAGTTAGACGATGTGGAACAGGGTTCGTTATACCAGGTAAACAACCTGACCATCGAGGAAGTACGCAGTCTTAGAGAGGCAGAACTTAGTAAAGAGGATTTTGATTTAGCTCATTTATCCGAAGAGATAAAATTACAGATGGAAACCGTACTAATAGAACACGCCCAGGCTTTCTCAAAATCGTATAAAACTTTGGGTAGTTCATCTCTGGTCGTCCCAAAGATAAATTTACATCACGACTACCCTATACAGTGTAAGCCCTATAAGACTCCTCATACGGTGCGAGAATATGCACAAGAGGAAATAAAAAAATTACTGGAAGCGAATATTATCGAAAAAAGTAATTCTCATTATGCTTTCCCGGTATTGTTTGTAAAAAAGAAGTCTTTAGATAAACAGAAACCTAAATATAGGATGGCGGTGGATTATCGTTTGCTAAACGAAATCTTAGAGGCATACCCATATGCTATACCGGATATCAAAGAACTTTTACAAAAAATAAGCGGAAAAAAATTTTACACTGTGTTAGACTTGCATAGTGCTTTTTTTCAAATAAATTTACGCCCGGAAGATAGAGATAAATTGGCTTTCATTACAGAAGACGGAAAATACGCCCCAGTAAGGCTAAATTTCGGTTTAAAATTAAGTCCCACAATTTTCGCCGAATTAATGGATAAAGTATTGGGACATTTTAACAAGGAAGAAGTCGGATATTTTATTGACGATGTCATTGTTTCCGCGAATTCCGTTGAACGTATGACTCAGCTATTAAAAGAAGTTTTACAGGCACTCATAGAGAATAATTTAACGGTAGAACCCAGCAAAATGCAGGTTTGTAAAGAAGAAATTGAATTCTTGGGGTTTAAGGTTAATCAGAATGGGTACTCCCCATCAACCAAAAATGTGGAGAAAATACAGAAATTAGCTAGACCGAAGAACAAAAAAGGAGTTAAGTCGCTTTTGGGTCTTTCTAATTATTTCAGAACGTTAATTCATCACTACTCTGACATTGTTGACCCCTTGATCGAGCTTACGAAAGACAAAGTTAAGTTTAGATGGACGGACAAAACAGAAGCAGCATTCTGTGCCATTCAGAAAGCAATTATTGACAATCCTACATTAAAACCCCCAAATTTCGAAAAGGAATTTTTTCTTATCACGGACGCTTCAAAAGTCGCCTTGTCTGCGGTCTTAACACAGAAGGAAGGCGAGGAACATATTCCAATAGAGTTTTATGGGAGAAAGCTAAAAGAGTCTGAGAAGAGATACCCTAGCATTAAATATGAACTTTTGGCAATCCACGATGCTGTTCAATATTTTAAAAATATCCTGCTAGGAAGGAAGTTTACAGTACTCACTGATTCAAAAGCTCTCACTCACCCTTTAAAATTGGAACATCAAAGTGACATTGTCGCTAGATGGCTGATGAGGCTTAGTGATTTTGATTACTCAATTGAATTTATTGAGGGTGTGAAAAATCCGGCAGATTACATCTCTCGCAACATAAATAATATTTCGGCTCAAACCAAAATTCATAATAATTTGTTCAAAGTAAATGTTAATCTCTCGGAAGAGAATGTGAAAGTTGAGCAACGTAAAGACGCAAAACTTAGCATAATCATTAAGAAGATAGAAAATAATAAACAAAACAAAATTACTCGAAAATTTGAATTAAATGAGAATAATGCACTAATTTTAAAACAGAAATATAAGGACAAACAACTCCTCATCGCTCCTAATAGTTTGGTTTTTGAAATTATACAAGAGGCGCATAAAAGTCATTTCGGGTTCCCGAAAACATACGAAACTGTAAAGTCTCGTTTCTTTTGGTATAGGATGTACGAAGATATAAGGAGCTATTGTACAAGTTGTATCCCATGCAACAAAAATAAGCAACACCAAGCTATTAAAGTACCTATTCAAAAGGTTATTAAGGATGCCCCAATAGGGACAGCCTTACATTGTGATATAGTAGGCAAATTGCATACGACATTTAAAAAAAACTCCTTCATTCTAACTATAATTGATTCGACGTCGAGGTACCTAGAGGCCATACCTCTACGTGGAGTAGAAGCGCAGACAATTTTGAATGCTCTAAATAACTATTTTAGCTCTTTCGGGATACCTAAATCAATTACGACGGATAACGGGCCCTATTTTAGGAGTGACGTTTATTGCCAGTATTTAAAAGCACTGAACATAGAGAGACATTTTACAAGCTGTTACAAACCGAATTCAAATGGAATTGTGGAGACGAGTCACAAATTGTTAAAGTCATCTTTAAAAAGTATGTGTGACAAAACGGCAGAGTGGGATATTCGTTTACCGTTTTATAAATTGGCTTACAACACCTCAATAAATCGGGCAACAGGGTACACGCCTGCAATGCTTTTTTTTGCACGGGAGGTATCGAATCATTTTACAGCGCTGAATACTTCCGATGAAAAATGCACCCAAGCTTATGTGAAACAGCGTATCAAACACATGAAAGAGATACAAAAACTGTCCTTGGCCAACCAGGAACGCGTTATGAGTGAATACGTCAACAAAGATTTTGAAAAAGTCAAAACATTACAGCATAGCGATCAGGTTTATCTAAAAAAAGTTATAAAACCGGGGGCTTTGGAATCAACATGGGAAGGGCCTTATGAAGTTGTAAGGATTTTTAGAAACAATAATTATTTGGTTCAACATATGATTGAACCCCATGCTAAGAAAATTAAGCGCCACATAAGCCATTTCTGGCAACCAAAAGTTAAAATTAATTTGCCTCAAACTAGCACAGAGAATACTCAAGAAGAATAATTTATACAAAGAATTAACATTCAGTCGTTGTTTTTCTTTTTTATTCTCTATTAAGTAGGTATTTATAAATTTATATTCTAGAAATTCGGAGTTTTTGTAGACTATTGGTTTTTTCCTCCTCACCTATTTTCACAGTATTGTAAGAAAATAAAAAAAATATATATGTATATAATAATAATAATAAGTGTATATATAGACAAAATTTTACAAATAGTCTGGGGCCTTTCAAAAAAAAAAAAAAAAAAAAAAAAAATGTAATAATGAATGCACTATTAATAATATATAGGTAAAATATGTTTAGATGACATATATATATATATATATATATATATATATATATATATATATATATATATACAGGTGGTTATCAAAATAATGGAAACACTTGTGAATGAAAGGGACATTTAAGAATTCCCTTCGTAAGCATTAAAATATAATCTTAGCTACCAGATTTTTTTTAATATAAAAAGTACATGTATTAGGTAGTATGAGAGAGCTCTAGAAGAGTTGTCTACGTTTTGATTTTTTTTTGTCAGAAGCGTAAAATGTCAGACCTCACAGATTTTCAAAGAGGCCAAATTGTAGGAGCCCAAATAGCTGGAGCAACGGTGACCGAAACATCCCAGCTTATAGGCGTTTCTAGAGGTACGGTGTCTAAAGTCATGACAGCATACACACAGCGCGGAAAGACAAGCTCAGCAAAGCAAAATAGTGGACGGAAGGAGAAGCTGAGTGAAAGAGACCGACGGGTATTGAAGCGGATTGTAATGTCTAAAAAGAAAACAATTGCAGCCAAAGAGACCGCAGAGCTCAATCAGCATCTGGATTCTCCAGTGTCAACAATTACAGTTCGGAGATACCTTCATAAAGAGAACATTTACGGCAGAACAGCAATTCCCAAGCCACTTGTCACAGATGCTAATGCCAAACGTCGTGTAGAGTGGTGCCACAACCACAAAACCTGGTCGATTGATAAGTGGAAGACTGTTATATGGTCAGACGAATCATCTTTCACACTTTTCCCCACAACAGGACGGGTACATGTCTGGAGAACACCTGCACAAGCGTATGATCCTGATTGCCTCCGTCCAACTGTCAAGCATGGAGGTGGATCGGTCATGGTATGGGCAGCCGTGTCATGGTTTTCTGCTGGTCCAATCGTAACCCTGAAAGGAAGGATCACTGGGGAGAAGTATAGAGAAGTTTTAGCTGACCAGGTCCATCCCATGATGCAAATTTTGTTTCCTGCAGGAGATGGAATTTACCAGGATGATAATGCCCCTATTCATGCAGCCAGAGTTGTCCAATCATGGTTTGATGAACATGAGGATGAGGTGGAACATCTACCTTGGCCCGCACAGTCCCCAGACCTCAACATAATCGAACCGTTGTGGTCTATTTTAGAGCTTTCAATCCGGAATCGATATCCTCCACCGGCATCTCTCACGGAACTTTCACAATATCTCCATGAAGAATGGTACAATATTCCTCTAAACACTATTCAGAATTTGTATGATTCGATTCCCAGGCGAATCCAAGCTGTATTACATGCCAAAGGCGGTCCTACGCCATATTAATAAAGAATTCCTTCAAAATCTAGGGTGTTTCCATTATTTTGATAACCACCTGTATATATATATATATACAGCATATAAAATAATAATAAAGAAAAATTTCTTGTACATTCTTAGACGTATAGACAGACATCTGCTTCTGAGTGCTGTGAGAAAAAAACTACATTTTATTAGATTAAAAACAATTATCATTTATTATTACGGCGAGGAATGAGTAGGGTTGGCGTTTACAGAACTGTATTTCGGATAGAGCGAGCTCAGTATTCAAAATTGTGATGCAGTTTTGTTTTCGTTTCTCTGGGCTTTGAGAAAAAAAAAATCGCACCGGAGAGGCAGGCGAATTTGGGGCCATCATCCTCTTTCTTCCCTCCAGGTTCGCAGAGCAGTAAAAGGAGAGAAAAGTAGTTTGTTTTTTTATGCAAATGCACAGACTGGTTTTCGTGCGCCGTTCTTCTCCGACCTCCATTGTTCGGGGAGAACCCTCTTTTTTTTTGCAAATGTGTTAGCAAGGGTTTGCAGCCAGCGGAGGGGGGGACAGAGATTGAAGAGGGAAGCCAAGAGCGAATCCTCTTTCTGGTTTCTGTGACTTATAGAACAACTATAACTTATTATTTATGTGGATATATACTTTACATAATGTTTTCTCCAGTGTACAAAGATTGTACTTAATAATAATAATAATAGGTAGTTGGATATTGCTTACGCAGGTACTTCGGGTAGTATATAAACAATAGTAAGCATATGTACATATGTAAAATAGTTTTTACTTCTTTTATGGCATAATGAATAAGTGTCAGGTACTTCTTTCGTGTATAGAATATTTACGTAAAAAGAAAGCAATGTTTTTTTTCTTGGATTTGCAAAATTGGGTACGATGTGTGAAGATATTGATACATATTATTGTTGACAGGAGGAGATTTTTGGATAGTAATTAGGGACTAAAACATATGAAAAAAATAAATAAATAAATAAAAAGTAGATTTCTTTTGAAAATCGAAATTAAATAAATCAATACGGTACATGATTAGGTACGGAGTAGGTAAACAAACATGATAGTTTATCGATCAACACGAAGAAGAGTTTATTAGCGGAGAGTCTTAAAACTACGGTTACATATTTTTATTTTCAAAATTCCTTCAAAAGTACTACGACGGGATAGAAGGTAATGATTATTGGTATTAAGAAGGGTATTTATGAAAGAGTACAATTTTTTTTGGGGTTGGTAATGTCACTGAATCTAGGTAACAAAAGTAAACATATAATAGTGGTTTGGATGCAAGATTGTAGCGATCAGGATAAACATATAATTTTCTTTTCGCTTTTATAAAGAGATATTATATACATTAGAAAGATAGGTAAATATGGTATTTAAATATCATAGCACAACACCGCGGGTGTAGGTATAATTAATTCTTTTTCTAATTATAGAACAACTTATATCATAAAAACATACTTTTTTTACGGTATAAAATATATTTATTATAAGTATTTTCAAAAAAAAAAAATTACATTCTACTTGTAAATTGCATAGTGTTGTACAAATATAATACTGGTATTTTATAAGAAAGTATTGAAATTGACATTGATTTAGTGGTAATACTAGGCTAGTATACGCTCTGCACACTTCTTTAATTTTCCGAAAGGTATAGTATTCGGAGATTTTTGAAAACAAAAAAAAAATTTTAAATAAATAAATAAATACATATATTTCAGTTTTTTTTTTGTTTTTTGCTTAAGAGTTTGATTTATTCACTGGTTTTTACTTATTAACTTTCTGTAGTAGTAATTTAAATGCACATTTAAGTAAAAAAAATATATATATATATATATTTCCTTTTAGTGCACATTTTTATAAATATATACAATAGTAACAATTAAATTTTGGAGTAGAAGATGTCTTACCCCTCTTTTGTAGCAGCGTTGGTGGGGCTCCTGGGTTTTATTTTTTTTATCCTTCTGACTCCTGGTTGCTGGTCAACCGGGGCCTTTTTTTTAAGCTTGTGGCCACAGGCGACTCGGGTGAGGCTCTGCACAGCTCAGTGTTCTTGAGGGGAGATAAGCATTTTTCTTGTTTCATCTGTCCTTAAAATGATAAAACAAACAAAATAATAGAGGGAATTCACAATAAATGATTTATATAAATTGACATAAAACATATGAAGACACTTAAGTAAAATTGATGTACACAAGTTTTAGCTTATCGAAATTAAACCATTAAAAATAATAATAATAATAATAATAATAATAATAATTGTTTTTCTTAGGTCGATTTGTTCTTTTCTTTTTTTTTCTTTTCCTTTTTGTTTCCTACGGTTACAGCAGGTTTCTACAGCCTTTTTCATCCATTTTCTTGCGGGTCAGTATCGAGAGATAATAATATATTTTTTTTCCTTTCTCTTTCTTCTTGGCCATATTTATGGGACCTTTCCGTTTCCAATACCTTTTTTTTTCCTTGTTCGCAGTAATTCTTCTCTAGGCAGGGGAAGCATACGCTTTAAATTTCGGGAAGGAGTATTTTGGAAATGGCAGCAAAATGCGTTCCGTACATTCAGACAGAAGTATTAAATGTTACAGCTGTAAATAAAATTGTACCATTAGCTATAGTTACCAACAGTCCGACCACGCCAAAATGTGATTTCTTCTTCTTCTGTAACGAGTCAAGGAGATTTCACGGTAGCCGGTGAGTCCCCTGTAACGAAAGAAAGAAATTTGGATAGCATTTCACATAAATTCTATTCGTAAAGTCGGTTATTTTTGCAGTAATTGTCTCAAAATTTAGGTACGGTTAGAGTTAAGTTTAGGGCTCTTTCTAGACAAGAGTTTGGGAAAATTTATTCAAAGGTTTTACGACTAAAGGATAATTTATAAAGGCAAAATGGTAACGTACCTTTTATTTTGCGGCGATCCGACGTCTTTCACAGGATGAGATGACAAAATTTTCAGACGGAAGCTGGCGCCAAGTGGTCATTTCCTCTTCTAGCAAGGGTTGGAGCAACTCATTATCGATGGGATAGAGGGGTTGTTGAGTCGATTAGCGATTTCACACGACCCCCGGTCAAGCGGTTCCTAGGCAAGAAGGGAGGCGCAGAGTCTCGATGTGTTTCTTCTTTTTCCTCGTTAGCGAATATAGAGCGAGATTTTTTCTCTCTTTTTTCTCCACGGATCCTTCCTCCACTTGGGGAGAGGATGGAGAGCATAACTTCAGGTGGTCGATTTCGTTGTCATGTGTAGACTATTCCCGCTGGATTTTGAAGTCGTTACTCTTGATTGCGGTCATATAATTAAGTGAACTAGAGTTCACATGTATTTCTCTTGTGTTTTTCACTTAGGTGATAATTTAAAAAGAAATTTTTTAAGTAATATTAAAGTGGGAGAGAAGGGAACATTCTCTCGGTAGGACATGTATATATTTCATAAATGTAATTTCTATCATACAATACATTTTTTTTTTCTCTAATATATGAACGAAATTTTGTTGTAATGTGTTGTACGTGTTCATATACTTAGCGTTAATGTATTATGTGGATTTTCACTTTTCTTTTAAATGTTACAATGTATAGAAGGTTATGCAGTACAAACTCTTTCTGGGTATCACGTCCTTGTATATATATATAATTTTTAGTGTATTTGGTGTATATTAAGTCATGACTGATATGATTCCAATGTAAAAGTATGTGCCAGCCGTATATTGTTCTATGTGTTGAGGCTTTTAGACTTTAAAAGTTTAGTTCAAAATTGCGTTTGCTTTGTATGGATTTTGGCTAATTTTTAAAAGTGATTATTTCAAAATTGGTTATACACAGAGGGGAATAGGGTACGTGAATGTGTTCACCTGTCTTCGACTCCACAAGCGACTGTAAATCTGGTCGACAGACAAACCGTTCTGTGGTCCCACCTACAGATTCAAAAAAAAAAAAAATTTCTGTATGCTCGTCTCTGCTCAGTTTATAGAGACAACTCTTGAAAAACTTTCCTGTGTGCTCGTCTCTGCCCAGTTTATAGAGACAACTCTTGAAAAACTTTCCTGTGTGCTCGTCTCTGCTCAGGTTTATAAGAGACAACTCAAAAAAAACTTTTCTGTGTTCTCGTCTTTGCTCAGTTTTATAGAGACAATTCTGGAAAAAAAAACTTTTCTGTGTGCTCGTCTCTGCCCAGTGTTACAGAGACATTTCTTACAAACTTTTTAGGATCTCTTCCGGTCTTTCGGAGGATGGAGATTGTCCTATGGATCTACACAATGGACTGAATTTCATAGTGTGTTCCTGACAGCTGACGTGAGCCGTTCAGCTCTCTGTTTGGGGGGGAGGATGGTGGTCAGATATGAGCCACCTCCCAATTTCTGACTAAATTAGTTTACTTTTATTATTTTAATAGGTATTTTTCATGTATATATATTGTATAACCAGGAATTTCTGTGGAGTATTTATTTTATTAGTGTACATAGTTTCTTTTTCGTATGGGAAAATAGAAACGACCACCCAGAGTAGTTTTATTACCTTCGGAGACACTGGTCTGCGATCTAACAAGGACATCTTTTACGGAGAAAAAAATTTACGAGCTGAAAAATTTATAGCTGTTTGGAAGTGCATAGCAAATTTACAATTTAGGACCCCATCTAGGTGGTCCTGAATAACATTTAGCGAAAACCAATAAGAGATGAGGGGGGAGACGTCTTTACAAAACCACTGGAGCCAATAGACGGCCCAGTGACGAGGGAAAAGAAAAAAGTGAGCCCCAAGAGAAAATCTGGAAGAGGACGAGAACCTGACGTGCTGTCCGAGGAAGTAACATCTAAAAAGAAAGAGTAGAGTGTTGATAGTGTGTAAAAACGAAGATAGTTCCAAAAATGGTGTAGTGGCGACAAAAGACAAAAGAATGACCTAACAGATGATCTTTGCCTATCCCGTAGAGGTAGATTATTGCTAACAATGCAGACCAAAAGTACTCTGAAGGTACAGGTATCTGTAATTTACTATTCCCTCATATTGAATGTGTATAATGATAAATAAATACTGGTAGAGGTACTTTAGTAAATGTAGAGAAATTGTTCCTTCTCTGAAATATAATTAATGCACGTAAGTGCGGTAGTGCGAGTCGGAAAAAGACTCACTAACTCTTTTAATGAGTATTCAATTGTTTCATCTTATTTTTTATACTTAAAATTTAACATTCTGTTAGGGATGTTTGTTTTTTTTATTTTTTATGTCTTTGTAAATAGATATGTAAATAAATGTTTTTTCGTTTACTTTTAACTCTTTGTATTTAATTTATGTGGGTTAACACTCATATGTCATCGAGTAGTGTTTTTCTTCTTTTTCTTTAATTTAATTGTTTATTAATTTTAGTTGGTTTATCAGGAGGACTAGTTTATAATTTATGAGAGGTTAG
Organism: Maratus michaelseni; assembly: GCA_963931845.1. Classification (NCBI taxonomy): domain Eukaryota; kingdom Metazoa; phylum Arthropoda; class Arachnida; order Araneae; family Salticidae; genus Maratus; species Maratus michaelseni. The sequence goes on along the minus strand of OZ007593.1, from coordinate 193,156,129 downwards.
GGATTTATATACTTTATCTAGTCCGGCTTCATAAGACGTAGGGCGGCGTAAATAATCACAACGTAATAATCTGATCTTTTTTTTTACTAGAGTAGTTAATTTAATTCAATAATATGGGTAACTTTTATGGGATCATTATAAATTTTCACCGACGTCCAGAAGCCACGATCACACCTTTAACCTGATAATCCAACACCCAGCGTTTCCGGGAGAAGCATTAACCCGTGCTTCCTTTAACTAATGTAGGGAGTTTATGTAATTGGGCATTAGTAACCATCTCCAATTAGGAGGCCCAGAACTTACCAGCAAAAAGTCCTTTGGCTCAAGTTATTAAAAAAAATAAAAAATCATTAAACACATCAACCTTAAATGCTTTTATGTAAGAAATAGCCAAATTTCTATTTGAATAGCATTAATAAACCTTTTTTAGCACTTTTAAGTTAATTCATTCTTTAATATAAAATAAATGGATACAGGTTTTATTATTTTTTCGCAGTATTATTTCAAGGAGCGTATAACGTAAGAAATAATATTGGTTTCCGAGTTTAATTAACAACTTATATATTAATAACTGATTTCTGAAAAAAAGAAAAAACTCTTAAATGAGATTTTTGATTCTACGTTCTTCATAATTTTATAGAATTGTTCTTTTAATATACCTTTGAAGCGTAATTTTTCAATAACTACAAAATAAGCTTGGTCAAAAGCGCTATAATTTGTCAAACGCTATAATTTGTATGCCATGATTAATTTCAGAAACAATATATAAAGTATTTTGCTGTTTTAATAAATCATTCAAAATTTAGATTCTATTTAATTTTTAATACGTTTTATTTTTTAAAAATATTTTCACTAAAGGCAAATAATGTTGTCATAAAAGTTCTAATGATCATCAACTGCATTAAATAAAGTGAATAAAAAATGGGAAGCAGGCTATATTACTGAAAGTCAATAGCTAAAATGCACCGTATTTGATAACTCTCTGTTATTTGCATTTGTATATTTGTTTAGTTTGGAAAACTTCATCTTATTTGAGATGTTACTTCAAGGAAGATATATCGATAATTTCGAAAACAGCATTCAGATTCTCTTCAAAAGTAAAAAAAAAAACTCGCACAAAATACTGAACTGTTAATTTGAAAACATTTGCCCGTCTAACAAAGTAAAATGATTTTCCATTTAATTCCAAGATTAAAATATCAATCGATATATATATATATTCAATTACTATTCAGACTATTTCATCAAGTATTTGATATTTTATGATGTGCTCCATGTGGTCATATTGGTATAAATTAGACCTTGTGTTGTTTAAGGATTTTGGATAATTATTGTGAGTAAAATATTTTATCTATTTTTTACAGTTTTTTATTTCCAATTTTATTATTTCCAACTGTCTTCTGGTAATAATTCAGTATACCTGGATGATTGTACTGATCTTAGTATATATGCCAGTATAATTATGAAATACTGAATTATTTTTTAAAACACGTGTGGCTAGATCCAAGTTGAAAATTATATCTACACGTGTTTTTTCATATCCAATTCTAATTTATCTCTTGTTATCCAATTTTCCATTATATTTAGTTCATATTTCATTTCTTAATCCATTTGTATTCACTTGATATCAACGCCAAATTATTACCATTTTATGGTTTATTATATATATATATATATATATATATATATATATATATATTATAATTTTCTATTTCTCTCCTTTTAAATATTCTTCATATTTTCAGTATTTTTGGCCAATTACCATTGATGCACAAGCTATGGTAAAATTATGATTTCACTTGTTAATTTTTTAACTATGTGGTATTCTGTCTACACATTATTATTAATTATCTCTTTGGAGATTTAATTAGATTGTTACAAGAACTTGATATTTTTTTTGAAATTTAAAGATATTATATATATATATATATATTAGCTGTTACCCGTGACGTCCCTCACGTAACATTAACATAACAGTAGATGCATTAAGTAAACGAAACACTTCACTCCCGGTATTTAAAAACATATATAATTAACCAACGCTTTATCACTTTTTATTGGAGAATATACGGCATTTCCTTGTTATAAGGACATTAATATAACTCCGTCTTAAAAAAGTAAAATTTTGCACCAAACAATATAAACAATCGCAAAAATGAAACTGCAAACAATTGAAAAATGAGTCAAAGGTGAGCGAAGAAATGATCATCTAGAATACCATTAAGAGTTTACCACGCAAAAAGAAAAAAACAAGTGTGTAAGTGTGATCGAAGATCGCTCAAAGAGTTTCGTTTAATATTCCTTTCAAAACACTTTATCCTTTCTTTAATAAATCCAAATAAATTTCATTTAGCAACAAAAAAAAACGTTTTTTGTTTTTTCGAGTATCCAAACCAGCCCGATGGCGGGCAAAGCCGGCTATTATATTTTGTCATAATAATATCTGTCACGCGGACTAAATGCGTGGAACGCATTTTATTTTCAATAACATGGTTTTTTATTTAAAAAAAATGGAAAACACATTTAAACATTGTAATGAATTCTATGTCATTTCGCTCATCCTTTAAAACTTTAGCAAAAATCCATTTCCAGAAGATAAAAAAAATTAAAAATGACAATTTTTTTCACATCTCTAAAGCTGAAATAAACGTGGGGTTTAAATTCCATTGCCAAACCACGATCTACAAATCTATCGATTGTACCAATGTACTTCAAGCCCTTCAAATTTAAATTTAAAATACGGTATATTTATGTTAGCTGCGCTTTAATTTACATTACAAGCGTTTAACATACATCTATTAATTACATTTAAAATACATATAATACATATATTTTCAAACACTCCTTTCGAGTGAAATACAAAAGAAAAAAGGAAGAAAGAAAATAACAAGAAATAATTTCATAACCCAAGTTATTTTATTGGAACATCAAAGCATATCCGTTGTAATTTGATATTTATGACGTCATATTCGCCTGATTTCTGTACTTACTGGTATTCATGCATCTTGTGTTATTATCAAATGCTTGAAAATGTACCTGTTATTTCTAATAATGTTATTTCATGTTGTTTTTCAATCTTGCATTTTTATATTTAATTTTCAATTTTCACGTGGAAATCTTTTAGTAGAAAATAAATTGTTCAGTAAAAATTAATATTCCGGGTTTGGGTTTTGTATTTGCAACGATAAATTAAATTTAACCATTCTAAAATTATATGAAAAAATACGAAAAAAAAAATCTTCTATGAAAATAATGAAAAGTTTAATTATTAAGAAAAATATTTGGATAAAATAAACAAAATACAGCATATGTTCATTTCTAGGAAAAATACATCTATATGAAAATATACAAATCAGCATTATTCTGATTTCATTATTGGGGGGAGTCGAAAATTCAGATGTCTTACCAAAAGCAATAAAATGTTTTTTAGACAAAATATAACAATTGTGAAGCACTTTTCAAAATGATAATAATAGTAATAGTAATGTGTAGTACTAATAGTGTTGAGAACATTCACATATTAAAAAAAAAGTAAAATTAATGATTTAATATCACTCGCAGAAAAAAAATTGTATTTTTTAATGGCCATAAATCAAAATATGGGAATACATTTTTGAATAAATTTAATTTTTCTCCTTTTATTTTACCATTTAAATTTAAGAAGCTATTTCATATTTTTGGTTATGTTTTTGTTCATTGCAATAAGAATAAAATAAATATATCTAATCATAATATGTTATTTTCATATTTCAAAGAATATTACAGAATAAAATATATATTGTTTTATTTTTTACTATTGCAGAAAAGGATTTTCAATATTTTAAAGGATTTCTCTCCTTAATGTTTTCATATAGCAGTGCATTGCTTGCTCTGATAAAACTTTCTGAAAAAAAAATGTTTTTGCTTATGAAAAAACATGTTTTACCAGTACCGAATAACCTAAAACAATTTTCTGTAATCCATTGTTATGCGAAATCCTTTTTTCTTTCTACATTTAACGGTAGCAAAATCAATGTTTGACATTTTTCTAAATTACAAAAACAATTCAAAAAATAAAAGTTACCAGAAGTTCAAAATTACCATGACAATGTAAATTGTCATTCTAGGTCGTTTCAATATCACAGCAGCAGCTGCATCAGTTAATTATTTTTAGAATAGTGTGATACCTCTCTATGGCTATTTAAATGTTATTTTTTGTCATTAAAAATGAGTTTATTCTATGCTATGGTTAACAGAAGAACGTTATTGCTATATCGCAGTCCTTATTCTGTAGAAAAAACAAGAAATATTTTATGTTCTTAATAAAAAATTAATATGATTGCTAAATTTCCAAGTTAAATAACTATGAAAAATTTTAAACACGTGATGTTTGTTTTTGCGCTATGACATTTTGTTCTAACAACGACAAAGTTAACTTTTTTGGATGTGAAGTTAATCAGAAATTTGTCTAACCTGACTTTGGAAAGCACAGTATATAGGAAAATTATTAAGTCGAATGATACTATCTCAAATGACAGCGGTTCATCTTTTAGTTATAAACTCTCAGAGTATAATTTTTATGTAAGAAGGGTCTTTATGGGTTGTTAAAGTAATCGTTTACAAATAAATTTTAATACTATCAGAAACATTTCTCTAGAAAATGGATTTCTGTTATATCTTATTAATAGAGTAATTAGTTCGTTTCAAAATAAAAAGCAATCCACTAAGAATAACTTAACGCAGAAGAAATATTGTAGTATAAATTACATACCGAAACATTTTAAGAAACTTCGGCACGTTCTTTTCGGTTATGTAATGAATTTGATAGTTCGCCCCCCCCCAAAAAAAAAAAATAAAAATAAAAATAAAATAAAATAAAGAATTTACTGGCCACTAAGATTGATCCTGTCCCACCTGATGAAATTTAAGGGGTATATGTCATCTCATTCAATACGGACGAGGATGGACAATTAGAATATATATGAATGGCAACAAGAAAATTGAAAGACCGTGTTAAAGAAGGACATGTAAAATTTAACAGACAATCTAATGCTCTATCAAGACTTCACCTAACCCAAAACGTTAAAATAGATTTTAATAATGCTAAAGTAATATGTCCTATGAGAAATTACTACGATTTAATATTTCGAAAATCTGTGGAAATTATAATTTAAGCATTTCGAACTTATTTTATAAATGACAAACTTAATTTCCTGCTAAGGCAGAAATAAGAAAAAATGAAAGAATCAATGGTCTAAAACAAAATGCTATATTATCTTATAGCATTAAACAAGCAAATATTTTAAAGATTTATGTACATCCATTTTTGCTTTAAACGACTATGTTTATTTCTATGAAAATCACGTATAAAGGGTGTTTTGGAATATATGAGGTTCTGATCTTCTGGAAACTTACATTTTAGGGAATACATACATGTTAGTGACTATTTCAAGACTAAACCAATTTAAAAGTTTCTATTTTAATATTGACAATGATAAAATGTTTTTTTTTATTTGTTTGTTTGTTAAGTGTAGTCCATGCAGTTAAAAAAGTAACATTCAAAGGAGTAGAACATTCTTACACCGTCCATAGCTAGCTTTGCCATTCTTCAACATATAAGCTAATATTAATAGCTTCGTACGTATATAAAATTACTGTACAGTTATAAGAATGCACACAAATTATTTGCATTCTAAATTAGATTACATATATCTGCGTTTCGTGTTCGAAATATTCGGAAAACAACCTCGGAGTGAAAATTGCAGCACTACACGTTAAGCATTCGATAACTTAACTTTTAAAATAAGTTGAATATAAAAAACGTGCATTCCAAGGAATGTAATTACACATTTATTGTTAAAAGAAAAGAAATACGTAATTATATCCAAAATCCTGAAGATACGATAGGATCGTTTAATCTTTCATTCGACAAATTTTATTGTATTGTGTATAGAGCTTCTTTAAAATTTATATTTATAGTATTTACTAATAAACTGAACATTTTCCTGTAAAATATCGAATGAATAACTAAAATATTATAACACTTTAAAATGATTAAAATATTAGTCATACATACATACGCTTACATATAATTTATTGGAAAATATTAAGATAATTTCAAGTTTAATGATATTTAACTGGATGATACTGATCTTTTTTGTTTAAATAAGTACCAATTATATTTTATTTTAAATATCGTATTATTTTTCTTTTCAATATTTTACAACAATTCATCTTTACTACGATTTTAGTAATTCATTGTATAATTTGAGTGGCACTCTCTTCCGTTTTAAACAAAGTAAAAATTTATAATAATAAAATTATTTCTGTAATTTGCTTTAATCAAAATGCTGCTATTACATTCTATATAAAAGAGGTTCAATGACTCTAGTATTAATAATGACGCAGAAGAATATACAGGGTGATTTTTTTTAAAGTTGTGAAAGTAAAACCCTATAACAAAAGAACTATTGATCCAAATGACCTAAAATTTGACCAGTAGGCTCCCAAAGCTGGGAATTTTTTGGCGTGGTTAAAAAACCTTACAATCGCACCGACAGATGGCTCTGTACATGCAGTAAAGTCGGGAGACGAACTTGCGCCCGGCACATGCACATTGGCGCTAAAAACGTGAAGTACGCACATCTCGTCTTCATTATTCTACGGAGATTCTCGTACTGACTGCGCCATTGACGGACCGTGCGTTGTTAGTGAAACTGTATTATCAGAATAATAACAGCGCAGCAATTGCTCTTAGGAGATTTAGGACACTTAAGAATTTAAGGAAAGGTCCAATGACCACAGAGGGTCTATGGAAGATGGTTTCTCAAAGTACCGTCCATTGTTTTTCTCCCACAGACGATATTCTTCGTTTCTGCTACCTTACAGCGCCATCTGTCGGTGCGATATAAAATTTTTTTAACTATGCCTAAAATATCCCCATTGCTTTGGGTGAAATTTCAGGTCATTTGGATCAGTGATTCTGTTGTTATAATGTTTTACTTTCACAACTTAAAAAAAAATCACCCTTTACATCCGCTTGTCGAGTTATCCGTATCAAATAAAAGGTATTTCAGTTTGTCGATAGTCAGATTTATTTGGTCTTGAATTTTTGCTTTTTCTCACATTTAAATAACCCAAATATTAGAGAATATAATTTATAAACACTCTTATCTTTATCTAAGCATTCATTTTAAAATAAGAAATTAAAACAAAGTGCTTTTTGTTATTAAAAGAATGTAAGCTGACCGTATGACAAAGAAACGCTTCAAAATACTAAAACTTATTAGGGTGTTTTTCTTTTTATAGAATTTTTTTAATTTAAAATATCTATACCATTACTTATTTAAAACGGCTCAACGTCTACCATTTCGATAAAGTCCCGGAAGAATCAAATTTTACATTTGGTTGTTATCCGTGACATTTGGAATGCATTTCTCATTTGAAGATAACCATATGTTTCCTGTCATGAATTACAGAAATATTATTTAGCATGATCAAGTAGGTGTGTAATCGTCAATTAATAATATCGCTGAAAGTTTCTGGAACACTAATCAGAAATCTGTATCATTCATGGAGAAAATATATGTGGTTTACCGATTTAGTCCGTTGCGAGTCAGAAAATATGACATGCTTTTATGTTTGGAGATACTTAATGTTGAAAATGTTACTTGTTATGTAAGGGAAAATTGATTGATTTCTTTTCAGTAAAGTTGTTTGTTAAATAAAAATTTAAGAATTTTTATTGTACTTTAGATTGAGTGTAAGTTGTGGAATGATATTTTCTCAAATTTTATGCATTATTAATAGCTTGAATTTGTGGAACTTAAGTCTTATTAATGAACATATAAATATCTACTAAATATAGGACTTATATAAATTACTTTTTCTTATTTGCAGGATTATTTTGTGATGATCGGTATATATAATATTTTACATGTAGACGTTTGTAAACATGAAGAGATGAATCGCAGAAGAAAAGTATCAATATTTGAAAAAAACTGAACCCTTTTGTATTTTGGTACAAAAATGCTAGAAGTAAGAACAAAATTCGAAATAACATTCCTGCGTATTTCGGACAGTTAAATGAGATTTGTATGTTTCACGGAGCACATATATACAATTTAATAAATACGTTTATTAGGTATCAGTATGTGACTGAACGTATACAATTTTGGTAATACTAAATGTTGTTGATATATATGAGTGTTAATTAATTAATTGCTTTTAAATGAAATTACTTTTTAAATAAATATTTTGGAGTATTTACCATACTATGTGGTTTTAAAATACATATTGTAGAAAAAATTTCATAATCAAATATTTCTATTGGCTTATTATAAAGTTACTGACATTTGTATTATAAATTTAGTGAAATAAGAAAAAAAACTTGAATTGCTATATAAAATGTGTAATATATTATGATTTATTTACAACTGTAGTAAATGAATATTTACCTAATATAAAGAATATAATAATATCAAATACAAAAGATGTTTCTTCAAATTCAATGTAGAAAATCCAAAAAGAAAACACTAATTTAACTTTTACACTTTAGCTGTTAGAGCATTGTTATGCATTAATATATGTAATACTTTAATATACAAAAGTATTTTTGTATTTTTATATAATAATATTGATGTACTTTCGCCGTAATAAAATGTTTATCATAAAAAAGCCAGTTATATGATAACGTGTTTGCCAATAAAAAAAAAAGTATTAATTCGTGACACTAAAAATGTTGTTAATTTCTTGGTATTCATATCAGAATACTGTTATTAACTATCGTAATTATTTTATCCACAATACGTCTATAGGTATATGGGTTTGACAGCAAGAGGATATTCTCTGACTGCATATAGAACAAATTCAATCATACAGCGGATATTACTTTTCATAAATCCTAATAATATTATAATTGTGATTGTGTGTGTGAATTTTTAACTGAAGTAAATGCCAAAACGGAGGATTTAATGGCAATTCGGGAAATATGTTTCAGGAAATACATTGAAAGAAAAAACAGGACTCGCTTCTTACGCTAAGAAATATATTCGCGGATATGAAGTTTCATTTTGGCGTTTGTTGTTTTCCGAATGCATGTTGAAACGTATTGAAAAATGTACAATCGAAGCTCACCCATAATTAAAATCATATTCATGGAACATTTCTTTGGAAGAATTGGATGCTTTTATTGAACTAGTTTACGGAAGATGAGAAATGTGTTGTCCTTCGTTAGACTTGCACGACATATGGTCAAAACAGTGGGGACCACCAGTATTCTGTGAAACGATGTCACGAAATCGTTTAAAAGTAATTCTACGGTTTGTTCAGTTTGATGATAAATCGACTTGCTCGAATCGTCTTAGAAACGGCAAATTTGCCATTACTTTCGAATTATGGTCACATTTCGTGAAAAAGTCTCAGTTGTGTTTTATAGCATTGGGAGCTATAACAATCGATTAACAGTTGTTGACATGTAAAACGCATTGTAAGTTTATCCAGTACATGAGAAATAAGCCTGATAAATTGGATTAAAATTCTGGCTGGCTGTAGATCTTGAGATAAATTATTTTTTGTATGTTTGTATGTGTCAAGAAAAAGATGAAGACAGGGACAGAAGTCTGCAGCTTGGTGAAAATTAGGGTGGTGTGAAAAAAGTAAAGTTGATATTTCAGAGTCGGTATAGTGCGGAAAAGTTGCGATTGGTAATTACAAGAAAAACCAAAAAAAAAAAAAAAATTCAAATCGGACTTTATCTTCTGCCTAAAAGTAAAAACAAATTGAAAATTTCCGTTTTTTTTCAGAATAATAGTAATAATAAAAAACTTACATATATTTTTATCGCTATAGTGAAATATATTTGCAGAATGTACTGTTTAATAATAATAAATTAAAAATTGTGTTTAGAAAATATCTTCTGATTGCGGTAACCGCCAAAAAATTCCAAGAAATTGGGAATTTCCGATTTTTTTAGAATTAAAAAATATTACGTATATGTATTCTTTATCGCTATAGTGAAAAATATTTGCAGATTGTACTGTTTAATAGTAATAATAATAATCAATTGCGTTTAGAGAATAAAAATTGGGGAAAATTCAATTTTGAGTGATTTGATGAATTAAGAAAATAATCAGCTGAGGTACGTTTGCGTTCTAATGTTAACATTCGTATATAAATTGCACAGCACTTTTCTCGTTTAGATATTTGATAATATTTGAACAACTCAGATCTCACCACGGGGAGGTGGCTGCAATTTGGGTTCCACCCACACCCTTCCCTCTATTCAAACCATGAGGGTGTTGTTTCTTACATTACTTATTACATAATTTGTTATTTTATCTGTTTAACTCTGACTTTTAGACGCAACTTTATACTGCGATTTTGTGGTAAAAGTTGATATTATGAAGCTTGATTTCAGTGTGGCCCTGAGAATCCATCACTTGATTGGGGCTTGCATACGTTAAGCGATGCTTCCGTTACCAATTTGACGCACCGCTCGAGAGCTTGCGTTTGGCAGGGAAAATTTTAGCATCCCAGACTGGGATATCACCTGATTGAACAAAGGAATGTATGTCTTCATTGGTTACTCTTCATAAAAGAGTTGGAGATGATAATTTTTCACCATTCCAATAAATTAATTCTAAATAGTCTGCCGCATCGATGTTTTAAATAGGAGTGATAAAGTTTCTGAAGCTTTTATATTTTGAAACAGTATGCCTGGATTTAACACTCTTCTTAGCCTTAGCTCTCTACGTGCCTCCTCTTCTCAAAGACCATTGTCATCAGAAGGTTTTCCGGGTGGACAAAGAACGCGTTTCGTTTAATTACAGGGAAAACCACTTTCCCCAGGTCGTCAGGCAAGTATAAAGATGTTTCTATTGCTCTGTACAGATGAATAAGCCCACTTGCAATGTACTCACTGCGTTTAATTTCAAACCAAACTGGCATGTAAGATAATAAATGTCACTATGGTTTTTAATGCATCCGATGGGTTTTCCACGTTCACGTAAAGTCGAAGGACTCTGTTTGCACAAGTGAGCCATCTGGCATGTGAAATTGGGCCGGGGTCACGCTTTGATAAGTCATTTGGAAAGTTGCCACTTTTAATTGTTTGACTTACGTAAAAAATATATCTTTGGTTCTTGCTCAACAGTTGTTGGCCCACTTTTTGAATTTCACAATTAATTAATTGAAAATTTATCAGTGAGAACTTTTCACAACCAATGTGATTCTATCCAATTAGTCCACTAAATGATCTTGGGCCAGTTGTTTCACCATCCAAATGCTGAAACAGATGGCGGAAAGGTAATTCGACAAAATGGAACAAACACACAATCCACTGAAGTGGTCGTCCGAGTAGCACTTCAAGCACAATCATTCCATCCTATATGGGTATTTTTACCAACACAGCCTACCAAATCTAAGTTTTGTAGTGAAACCCGTTTTTGAGTAATCAGCTCAATAGTATCAATTTACATTTAAATCTTAACCTTAATCTTAAATGACCTCAGTTCATTATTTTCTTAAAACATGAAAATCACTCAAAATTAAATTTTACCGGATATTTATTGAGCTTTCGCTATCGGAAGATATTCTCTAAACGTAAATTATTATTATTATTGTTATTATTATTATACAGTACAATCTGCAAATATTTTTCACTACAGCGATAAAAAATATAAATACGTATTTTTTTTAATTATTATTCTGAAAAAATCGGAAATTCTCAAATTTTTTGAATTTTTAGGCAGTTTGCAGCGGAAGATATTTTCTAAACGCAATTTTTTAAATTATTATTAAACAGTACAATCTGCAAGTATTTTTCACTATAGCGATAAAAAATATATATACGTAATTTTTTTTAATTCTGAAAAAATCGGAATTTTTCATTTTTTTTTTAAATTTTAGGCGGTTTGCGAGATTGGAAGATAAAATCCGATCTGAATATTTGTTTTTGTTGTTTTTCTTGCATTTAGCAATCGCACCTTTTCCGAACTATAACGACTCGGAAATACCAACTTGACTTTTTTCGCACCACCTTAGTGAACATGTCGTTATGAAACTAATGGATCCGTTATGTCACAACAGATAATTGTTTCACATGCCAGAAAACTGCGTAGTCTTCGTTTGAAAAAAAGAACGTCTACTGCTGATATGACTAAATCAAAGAGAACTACCACCGATTTGCAAAGTTACAACTACAACGAGCTTCTCATCAAAAGTTCTAGTAAAGGATAAAAAATACCTATTGCTATATACCAATGTAAACAAACAAAAAAAGTCTGCATCTTGAGTACAATGCACACAATTGTTAACATAGCTGATAAAGATTTTTCAATTCCACAAAGTGTGGTTTAGATCAAATAAGCCGACTGTACAGAACGGGAGGGCTTCTAGAAGATGGCCAGTTTACATTTTTTACAACGTTCTAGATATCGCAGCTATAAATACTTGGATTTTATTTACAGTGTATAACTTTTCGCAAATTTTTCGAAGATCTTTTTTTAAAAACCTATTTATCGAGTTGAGATTACCATATTGTTCATAAAATAAACTACCTGCATGCCCTCCTAACTCTTCTGAAATCACAAGTAATAAACGCCGTGAATGCTCTTTCTACCGAAACAAAAAAATAAGAATGTTGTTCCTCCTGTCTTAAACCTATTTGTGGAAAATGTCAAGAAATGTTTGTTAAGAACTTGTCTTGGAAATAATGTGTTAATGTCTGCAATGATAAAACTTTCTTACTTAAAATAAATCTTGTTTTCTTATATAATAAAGTATATATTAGTGAAAATACTGAATGCATTTTAAAATTGTACAATGTAACTTTTTTTAAAGATTTTTGCATTAAAAATCAAATTCATATTCTCGATTTCTTATTGCGGTTAAAATGACTCCAATCATATTTCTAGGTAGCTAAAATTGTCGACATTTCTATTGTTAACCCGGTTCGTGTATGTGACGAAAGAATTATCAATCATCTTCTTTCTCACTTCTTGATATGCTGCCATTATCTTGATCAGATCTGACTTTATACGTAACTGCGTTCTCCCAATAACAGTACAATATTTTGGTATTGTCAGAAATTAATTATCACTTTATCAATTAATTACAATTTAATTTAATTTATAACTTCTTTCAGAAATGAAAAAATATTTAAATTAAAGTGAAAGACGATGATGTAAGTAGAATATTTTGATATCCGTAATGTGATTGTGAAACATCCATAAGTTTTTTTTTTTATTTATTTTTAAATACATTTTGAAAACATTGAATAAAAGCTAAAGTACAACAATTATCACAATAATGAATTATGAAACATATTAAAAACGAAAGTAGAAAATAATATATATATATATATATATATATATATATATATATATATATATATATATATATATATATATGACAATATTTTTTATATATAAGCTTTTTTAGCGTGATTAAAAAATGAAATAAAAAAGTCGTAAAAATAAGAAACCCATATGATGATACTGTAAATAAATATTAATCATAATTTTCAATGTTGTTTTAATGAAATTTCAGGACTCTTTCTTTTATGAATTCTAGTGCGCAGTCATTTCCTTTTCGTATTGTTTTAAGCTTGTTCAAGATTTGCAATTTGTGTTTCATTTTTTAATAAAAGCTTACACCTGTTTTTTACCCCCCAAAAAATTACATCCCGAGTATTACGTTTTTTTTTTATTTTAATTAATTTTATTTCATACCATTATGCAAAATTTATTTCCACTTGGTTCTAAAAGTGCTTTCGTACAAAAAATTAAATTTTACATATTGCTGAAAATTTTGAGGTGAAACTGTTCCACACTGTTAAAGATGATTTGCAACAAACTGTCCAGTGATTCGACCGTTTTTATAGAAAACGGTAACATAGCAGTAATTTATCGCTATTCTAAGCATATTATTACCCGTAACCGTTTTCTATAAAAACGGTCGAATGACCGGACAATTTGCTGCAAATGTTTAACAATGCATGATTCAGTGTATTGATTTAATATTGCTTTTACAGTAAAATAAAATGTGTTACAGAAAAAAAAAGAAATAGAATATTTTCTCAACAAAGCAGAAATCATTGCAAAGTGCTGCAATAACAATTATTAATTCTCAAAATATTTTATATACTTTATAGTTTTTTTAAACATTTTTTTTTAACATTTTGTAAAAATTAAAGTGTTTATTACATTATTCAAGAAAAAAGTATTGGATTCATCAAAATATTGGACTTCCGGTTTTCAACGTATTTATACGTTCTAGATTGTCCTGAACACGATTTGACTGTTTTCAGAAAATGTCTCTCTGGGAGTCAGTCTGTCTGTCTGTGTGTCTGCCTATCTGTATGTGAGAAGACGATTTTGCGGACTTCATGTCAAGACCTAATGAATGGAATTTACTAAAATTTTACAGTCAGTAATCAAATAAAAAGACGCTGATTACGTTTTGGTAAAAATTACCAATGTTTCTTATTTTATGAAAATATGCTATAACCACAAACGAAAATATAATATAATCTTCTGAGTTATCCGAAGTTTCAAATAGCATGTAACATTGTCTTTTAATCCCCAGAAAAGATTTCAAAAATTTTCAAAATTTAATGAATAATTTATAAAAACAAATTAATTGTAGCTGCCCGAATTTTTCAGAAACGTTTCCAAAGGATTTTTATAGTGTATTTTCGAATGTTATCCATTCTCAAGTACACGTTTTCAGCCGCATAAGTTAATTTATACATGAAAGAGTAAAGAAATAATCTTAATTTTAATGTTATTGTTAACGCTGTTAATTTTTCATGTTTGTCTGTTAAACATTTTATTTGAGCATGAAAATGTTTACTTCAGAATTGATAGCATTCGAAAAACAGGTATTCCAGAATGAGGACACTCATTAATGCACTATAAAAACCCTTCGGAAACGTTTCTGAAAAATTCGTTCAGCTAAAAATAACTTGTTTTTATAAATTATTCTTTAAATTTTGAAAATGTATTCGTTTCTGGGGATTCAAAAGACAATGTAACATGCTATTTGAAATTTCGGATAATTCAGAAGATTATATTATATTTTCGTTCGTGGTTATAGCATATTTTCATAAAATAAGAAACATTGGTCATTTTTTACAGTGTACGTTTTGGTAAAAATAGCCTAACAGTCTAAAATCCTAAACAGCCTAAAAATCTGCTATGCTACATTTTTCATGATTTTTACGTTAGCTATATCTCAAGAACTAATGCACTGAAATTCATTAAAATTCAGATTGTATTAGACATTGACATAGATTTACGTCTATTACGTTTTGGTGTAAATAACCCAACAGGTGGCGCTGCAATGCCACTTTTGTCATGATTTTCAAGAACTAATGCACATAATTTCATCAAGCTTCAGATTCAGCTAGACGTTGACATAAGTTGTTGATTATGTTTTGGCCAAACAGGTGGCGCGGCAATGCTGTATTTTTCAGGATTTACACCCTTTTAGGGATAGTCATATCTCAAGAACTAATGCACAGAATTTAATACAACTTTAGATTCAGTTAGACCTTAATATAAATTGGTGCTGACATGTTTTTGGTGTATGTGAAACCAGTATGATATAGTAAAAAAAAAATGGGCTTGTCTCATCCGACTAGTTTTTATTTCTTTATTAATTTATTTCAACATAAAAATAGTAGGTTTTATTGAGAAAAGAAATTATAAAAAGAAAAAGAAAACGTACCATGCTGCTTTATATATATGTATATAAAAATTTTTAAAAAAATGTTGTCTTATTATCTTAAATTTCTTAAAGCGTACTTTTCCAAATATGTCACTTGATGTTTTCAGGATAAGATTATTCAAAAACAAAAGAAAAAAAAAACTTTTGCGAGTGACTTGGAATAAGAAAAAGAAATGTTCCTAAATCCTCTTTTAGTTGTCTACAAAAAACCTTTCAATGTTTTAAATTCCATTTCTTTGAAGGGGAAAGTACATTTTTAAACTTTCAAGTCTAAAGTTCAATGATCAAATAGAACGGTGGCCTTTTTCATGGTTACAAAAATATTCGAGATAGGAAAAGTAGCTCTTTTCGTAAAAAGAAAAGAATAAATCTTTTCCGTAAAATGTTTTTTAAGCTTCCATAAAACGCCAAATTGTTTGATATATATTGCGTATTTTATAAAGCAATTTTAGAAATAGAGTACATCACTTTCTAGTTGTTCTGTTTAAAAATAAAAATAAAAATATGTTTATTTAGAATGAAAATAATTATTAGTCAATTATTTACAATATATAATACTTTCATATATATATATATATATATATATTGTGGGTGACAAACGGTTCGCTGTTGATAACCGAAGATTTTTTTTAGTGAGATTCAATTTGTTTAAAATTAGATTAGTTCTTGATCCCATAGCATTTTCTGGTCTCGACTGGTAAATTTGAAGAACGTTGATTGCGTCAAAATTGTTTTAAACCTGCATTTGCGTGTCGTAAGCCCCGCAGACTCTCTTCAGGGGTGGTTAGTTTAGGAATTTGTAATTTATTTCTTTACTTCTGTTGATTTTGGTTAAGTTTAAATAAATAAATTAATGTATATATAAATAATTGTTGACCCATCCGGCGTTGTCCGCACACAGCATAATAACATTAAATACACCAAAAACGTGTTAAAATAAGAATTTTTTTTTCCGCGGGAGGGAGTTTGTGTTGGAGGTCTCACTGACTTCCAGCAGCGTACACATTTGATTTTGAATATTATACTTTTTGAACGAAAATCTACCCAAGCGAACCTACAGTCGGTTCCGCATTACCTTCTGTAGCGTATAACTGAATTTATAAAATAACTTTATGTTGGTTGACAAACTGCCTTCCTCTGAGTACTTATTCAAATTTGTATAATTTTATATTTGTAAACGAAAATATATTTAAACGAATTTAAATACTACTGCTTTTGGCAGTGTACGCTAAAACACAATTTTCCTAAAACGCAAAATAATATCTGTGAAGGTATTGAGGGGAAAAAAGGTATTTGGTGATTTCATGAAAGGACTATCTAGAAACAAGTCCTTTAGAAATTGTACATGTTGATATTTTTCTATTAAATATATTGTTAGAAAAGGAAATGTAGCCCGTTTTTTTATTTGGGGAAACGGTATGGCGTTTTAAAACTGCAAAAAAAAATTAAAAATTTAAAAACGACTGTGACTTCGAATAAATACTTTTTTTAAATAGTAAAATATTAATATTTTTTAAAGCTAGAAACAAAATTAGAGCCGGAAAGGTACTTTATACACACACACTATTTACACACACACGTATCTATTTATCTATCTATCTATCTATCTTTATATATATATAAATATATATATTATATATATATATTGTTATATATATATTATTATATATATATTATATTATATATATCTATCTATCTTTATATAAATATATATATATATATATATATATATATATATATATATATATATATATATATATATATATATATATTGTATTTTTCTCCAATAAACCAAGACAAATGTTTCAAAATCAAAGGAAAAATTGGAAAACGTGAAAACGAAATAAAAAACACAAATCTAGAATTTTATAAAATTATTAAATATTAATATTTTAAAAGAAACACTATTAGAAAGGCAAGAGTACCTTGAATAATTTGGAGGTTTTAATTATTTGTTTTAACCTGTACTTGGGGATGACAGTTTAAAACAGTGGAAAATGCGGAGAATGTAAACAACAACACGTAAGGACAAGCTCTCACTCTCTATATATATTTTTCCTATTTTTTCCTATATATATATATATATATATATATATATATATATATATATATATATAAATTTAAATAATTTTTAATTTAAATTTTTAAAAATTTAATTAAAAATTTAATTTAATTTTTTAATAAATTTAAAAATGCTGAAAAAACAGATTTTTCTACTTCGCCTGTTTGAAGAACTGAAGAAAGCTCGGACAGACGTACAAAAGTTTGGCAGCTCATGGAAGCTTTCTATTTTGCGATGTTAATTTGGGTTTTCAGTTCATATCTCTATTAATTTTCAAAGAATCTATGAAATGGATTCAAGGTTCATAACTTCAGACATATAGGTACTATACCTGCCAAATCGTATAGATCTGCGCGCAGTGGTCTCTCCGGAACACAACCACACATACAAACAAACTTCTATCCTGCTTACCATATAATGGGTCACCCGGAAAGTTTTGAGGTTTTTGAAACTGAAGAGAGGTTTCGTCTAGTTATTTTCCAACTGTTGATAAGGATTGATCTTGAATGACCCAGATATGTAAATTCAATTTTTTTGTTTGCGTTGCAGGATTATTGCTTGGGCTGTGGCATAATTTGTGTTTCCATGCAGTGCTAAGAATTGAGAACTGAAATATTCCTTCTGCTCAATTAAGCTCTTTATTTCTAGAAAAGTAAAAATGCTAGTCAGACTACTCCTAAAGTTGGTGATGTATACGGACAATTCTGAAAGAGCATTTTTGTGCATATATAGCGCACATTTTACAAACAGTCTGACTAGCATTTTTACCTTTTTTGAAATAAAAGAGCATAATTGACAAAAATGAATGATTTGATTTTCTATTATTGCTGCATGGATTCTACATTAGTACATCTGGATTTTTCAGGGTCACTATTTATAAGAAGTAACAAAATATAAACAGCCAAAACCGCGCTTCGCTTTGAAAAAGCGCAGACCTTTCTGGATGACCTAATATATGTATCTATATAATGGAGTGGCCCTTATTTATATGTATCTTTTAAATCCTGTTGCAGCAACCGATATATTTGTTAAAATGCATTAAAAACTACGGCTGCAAAATAAGAGATCATTTGAAATCACGAACATGTGCCTCATCAACGTTTAAAGTTACGAGTATTTTAGTTATTTTCAAATCTTGGAGTATTATTTTTATATACAATAACTCTGCTATGTTTTGTTTTTTTATCCATGGCCTATAAAATCAATTTAACTATGAAATAAAGCTAAAAAGTGTAGATTGAGAACGTTTATGTCATTTAAAATAGCGAAAATCTTTAATAATAATATAGAATGATATCATTAGAGCGATACGACTTTTTTGTACTTTCGTTAATATCTCTCTCTTGTGTGTTGGATATATTTCTGTGATAGAATTCCAGTGTCTTTAAAATTAATTCTTTATGATATTCAACTCTGGTAAACTGTTAATTAAAATTTTTAAGAATCTTTCTCTTATCTTTCAGGCCCAAACACACGACGTAACATAAGCTTTGGAGAGTGACTCATCTTTATTTTCTTGAACTACCTGAAAGGTAGAACCTTCTCTGTTAAAGTTAATATTTATATCTCCTTTTTTCGGAATATTGAAGTCTGCGTCCCTCAAGGTAGTTTAATTAGCACAAAATGCTGTTCAACATCTACATTAATGATATTCCTCGTTTTCCCGGCTCCTCTTAACATTATATGCGGATACCACGGCCGTAATGTACAACAACATATCACTCTGCAACGTGATAGAACAACTCCAGTCCTATCTTCAGGTTTTTTTAAATTTCACTTTGTAAAGTGCCGCCATGATTTTTTTCAAATGTGTCTATTTGCCCCAATTTTAATCTTTCTCTTCACGGTGACGACATACCCTGGGTCACCAATTATAAATATCTAGGAATTTATCTAGATTCAAAATTAGCCTGGGCTAGGAAGATTACTGACGTATTATCCAAATCTACCAAAGCCCAAGGTTCCTTTAAATCTCTATTGGCGTACCACAGCCGTCTGTCAATTTCAACTATTACTGTATAAATCCTTTATTAGATCCACCACGACTTACTTGTCTGTTGTCTGGGGAACTGTCTGTGAAACTCAGATGCAAAAACTTCAAACTTTTCATATACTACATCACTACATATTCAATAAAATCTATTAATCTGTCTCAAGATAATATTTATAAAAAAACGTTTTTACTTTAATTTGAATACCAGTGTGACATGGACTGTGTACTAAAATTAAAATAATCACGTTTATAAAAAATCTGAATATGCAAAAATATATTAGCAAAAAATAAATCCAAATCAAGAAAATTAATATGTAAACTATTGTCCAAAGCTTTGTTCAATTTTTCACAATTAGGATAAATTTCAATGATCAAAAACTGATGCTTATTATACAAAATAATCAAATCATTAATATGTGTACAAACTTTGAAATTGTTATTAGAATGTAAAATATATTTTAAGTTATAAAATAAATTATAGCCAAGAAAAGAGACAGGCAACAATATTTCACTTCCCCTTAGTTCTCTTGTGAACCTGATCAGTGGCGTAGCCAGGGAGGGGGTCCAAATGCTCGGGATACCAGTAATATTGTAAAGTTTTCTTCGCCTTGATTATCGTTGAAAGTTCTCTCCTTAGGTAAGGCAAAGAAAACTTTACAAAATTAGTGGTATCTAGAGCATCTGTACCCCCACCCTGGCTACGCCACTGATCCTGATAGGCTGATTTTGTCCAATTTCCAAACTGTTATATGACCAAGGAAGGCTGAAAAGCGCAGCAAATGATGATTTTTAGCCTGTATATTTCATTTGTTACGTTTATAAGTTTTCAAAATTAAATTTTTATATTGATATATATTTACAAAATAAATCTATACTACCCCTTGAATGTTAGTCAAATCTAAAACTAAAACGAAATATTAATGATTGCATCCAAAACAATGCATTATTTAACAATCAGCTTCTTTTATGGTTGTCTCAAAAGTGAAAATAACTATTTATGATTAATATTTTGCTTATTTTATTTTTCAATAGAAACTATCAATTATGTTTTATAAAGGCTCAACAATTTAATTAAATACTTAATCATAAAATTGAGACCACAATATAATTTATTAAAATAGTTTTACAGAGACTTTTTTGAATGAGCCTCAGACTTTTTTGAATGAGCCTCGTGCTCATGCGTTTTTTTTTTACATAGCTCAAAAGATTGTAAGTGGAATACATTTTATGTCCTTATCTGCTTATAGAAACCAAATGAAATGTATATGTATATAAGTATTTATAAGCTGACATTCGTTTTTACAATACATTTATTTGTATATATATATATACATAAATAAATTAAATTATCATCCTTACTACTTATATAAGAGTTTAAAAACGTATATATTATACACGACCTGCAGAAGAGCAAAAAAAAAAAAAAAAAAAAAAAAAAAAAAAAAAAAAAAACATCAATCATCGTCTTAATGTGCAAATCCATAAGAAACCACTAATGTATATCATAAAAATCTGTCACACGGCAATCAATGTTTCAAAGCCAAAAAGTAATACAAACAGTTTTTTGAATAAAATAGAAATAAAGCTTTTTACATTACGCTAATTACCTTGAACTTTGAAACGCACATCATCTAACCGCTGAAGTGTATTAACTTAATTACTTAATGTAGACTTATGATAAACATCATTTTAAATCATTCTAGACACAATGCTCCACACATATCTGCGTATGCTTTATTAGTTTTTATGGAAAAATCAATCTTACCTCCAAGTCATTAAGTAACATAATTTTCCATTTACATTTTGATATTAACGGTACATATCAGAATATTATGCATAACGAAAACGTTTCATTTTCTTAAATTTACAGCTGATATATCCACCTTTAAAGTAATATTAATGTAAACAATTGAAAACACATGAAATATATTGTTTAAGAAGTTTCATATATATTATAGTTCAGAATTTGACTACAGTAGAATAATTCTGTATTGTTTGTATTAAAATGTTAAGAAGAAAGTACTTTTCTATAATTTCTAATGACGACGTATACGGCAGTACGGATACAATTATCGATTTCGATAACTGAACATATGTATTTCCGAATAATTTAAAATTTTCGCCAAAAAAGTATTACCACAGATAAAAGTGTAAAATAAGTCCTGTTTACAAGTAAACTGCTTATTTATTTACAGGAAGAAATTTATCTCATATGGCATTTTATTTGTAATATTTAAATAAAACCAGTAAAGAGTATATAAGCACTTTTTAATAGATTGAGGGTTGCAGTCAACTTTAGTAATGCATATAAATTTCATATCAATATGGTACTTTTTAGTGATATAAGTCAGTAAGTATTCTTTTGGTCTGTAAGTAAATATTTGTTAATTTTAATTAATATAAATTAAATTCTGCTATATAGCTTTACACAAAACATAAAATTTTTGAGCTAATCATCGAAAGAAAGATTATACATTGAAGATATCTATAAATACAGAAGTATGCAGGGGGCCGTGAAAAGTTTTTGTGACATCAGCATACAGAACTCTTTAAAAAATAAACTAAATTTACAAAATCATAAATTTTCAAAATCAGATTTAATAATGAATTTTAAGTAATATTGCTCCAAAATATGGTTCTGTGCTCATTTAAAATGTGGCATTCTATGTAAAGAAATCGCTTCTATGACAAACCAGATGCAAGGATGCCTTATTTGTGGTTATCAAAACAGTTTTAGACAATCGGAAAGGTATAAATATAAAACGTATATATGGCTATTGACTAGAATATTCCTCTATTATTGATATAAAATATATTATCATTGTCTTCTAGGAAATTATATTCTTGATTTGTTAGAGTGCATTTTTATTTATTTAACTTGTCGTAGCCTTTTGCCGATATTCCATGCTATATCTGTTTTTTTTTCATATATTAAAATAAATTATATTTGAATCAAAGGACTAAAAACAACTTAAAGGCTAACCAAATTATCCACAGTATTATCTAATAAAGTATAATTTGTTTACTTCAAATAATATTAAATAAACATGGATATTTTGAAAATGTTATGTTTAAAATCTAAATATTTTAACCGCTTTTGTAAACCACAAACGTGTGCGTCAGTAAGCATTTCGAGACAACTGCATGAAAATGTGCATTTTATGAAATGAAAAATATTGTTTTCGTATACATAGGACGCTATTTCAATGATAGAAACCATAGATATACTGATGTAAACATAAATAAATAATTATACATATAGATGCAGTTACTATATATATAAGACAGAAACATACCGCATATCTGCGACTGAGGACTATTTGTACCGTACAGAAAATATTTCCTAGCACTTTGCGTCTGATCTAAGTACAGAACAAATAAGAAGCCAACGTATATTACGTCATTTACACAAAATCGTAGAAAAATATGACAGTTTTCTGCATGAACATAATGTACGTTTTTTGCATGACTTTTTAAACTGATGTAAATTTCACATGTGAAATTGTTTTCTTGAAAATTTAGCGCATATGTTCAGAGTTGGTGGAATAAAAAACTGTGTCACTTTGATGCAATTATATGAAAATACACCAGTTTCATAGTTTTAAGGAATGATAAATGGGTGTTACAATGAATATTAAATGAATTTATTTTTGAAATGATGTCAGCGAGAAAATAAGCTATTTTTTAAAATGACGACGAACTATTTGTTCTTTTAAACCTAAAATACATATGGAATTAAAATCAGGTTGTGAAACAACGGTTTACAAACGTGTCTCGATTACACCGATGTACTTCAAGCCCTCGATACATAATTTTAATATTGGCATCAGGAAAATGATGTTGCTTTGACGAAATCATATTAAATCTTAAGTTTTACGAACGAAAATATAACTTTCTTCCTGCCAAAATTTAAAATTCATAATTTTTATTCACATGTTCCTATATGAACAGCTTTAGGAATTAACACTCGTCTAAAATTGTTTTTTACATGCAATAGAGATATTATTATTTTTTTTTTATTTATGAATGTAAAGAAATATTTCCCTCTAACTCTGCCATCATTTTTGACATGTATAATTTTGCGGTGCATATTATTGACATTTGATATTTATTTTTTTCAGATATTTTTTAAAACTTTAGCAATTTTAAATTAAACCTTTTCTTTAAGCATGATTAGACAATAAATAACCTACAACCACACACAAACACCAATGGTCTGTGCTGAGTAGTTGTAGCTGCAAAGTGAATTTTATTGACACACACTTCTATTTTTATATTGCAAATGTCCTAGGTCGACCAATTTCAACCACGATATCTCCCACACCCCCACAGCTATCAATATGCAACTACAATTGTGCACGATGGGAGACACGAAGCTGCTACCGGACACAAACACTAGTGGTCTGTGCTGTGTAGTTGAGGCTGAAATATGATATAAAGTGATACACACGTCTATTTTACATTGAAAATGCCTTAGGTCGACTACTCTAAACCGCCATATAGCCCACGCCAACACAGCTACCTACATGAAACCACAATAGTGCACGGATAGTCCCAATCAAGGATACTACTACTTACAAACACCAGTTGTGTGCGCTGGGTAGTTGTGGCTGAAAAGTGAAATATAATGACACACACGTCTATTTTATATTAAAAATGTACTTGGTCGACCTATTGTAACCACCATATTTCCCAAACCCCCACAGCTACCAACATTCAACCACCATTGTGCACAATGGGATACTTGAGGCTACTAAAAAACATAAAAGCCAGTGGTCTGCGCTGGGAAGTTGTGACTTCAAAGTGAAGTATAGTGACACACAAGTCTATTTTATATTGAAAATGCCCTAGGTTGAACAATTTTAACCACCATATCTCCCACACACCCCCACAGCTACCTACATGCAACTACCATAGTAATTGATGGAAGACGTAAAGCTAATACCATACAAAAAATCGAGTGGTCTGTGCTGGGTAGTTGTGGCTGTAAAGTGAAATATAATGCAAAGAGAAATATATGGACACACACGTCTATTCTTATTTATTATCATACATTATTATCATAGATTAGGATTTGTATTAGAATGACAAACACATACAAATATTTTGTTAATTTTTCGGGTCAACTTAGCAAACGAAAGGATAATTCCTGTTTATATTTAAAAAAAGAAAAAAGAAAAAAAATCTAAAAGATATGCATACCAGATTATACCACAATTTTATGTTTCAATGATTAAATCAGTACTTCAAATGCACAGTATATAGTATGCAACTAGGTGAGAAGGGCTACAGTTGGACTTTAGCCTATACAAGTCCAATCCATTAATTAAATATCAATTCAAGAAATATTACCGAAATTAGAGAAATACAAAATATAATCGCATTTAATTTTTACGCAATATAAATTTCGAAATTTTTTCATAATTAAATTATGTAATATATGTTTCATTTAATAAAGTAAGATCATAAATTGATCCAATGATCTTTGAATATTATTAATTTTTAACAGCATATTATTACAGTAGTTATATCAACATTCAATTGTATTTTGCCCTTTGTCACATAGAAATATTATTTTGTTTTATTAAACAAAAAGTAACTTCATATATAGATTTTAATATATTAAATCATCCAACCACATTTTGATGCCACCTAGCAGATGTTAGTCTGTGATTAGACAGCGAAAATCATTCAACGATGTTATCATTGATTATGCGCCTTCTCTCATTCTGACAGTATTTTGTTCGAAGCACATGTGATTTGTTTCCGCATCTCTGGTCTTACATAGTGTCATATTTTACTTTTACGCATCACGGATAAACATATTTATCAATAATCCTTAAAGTTGTTACTGAGGATCCTGACCAAGGTATTGTAAAAATACATATCAATAACTAATTAACTTCTATAATCATATTACAGTAAAACTATGCAACATTACTTATTAAAATGCAAAATTACATTAGTATAAGATATGTTACTTTAAATATTTTACCCTTTTAATTCAAAATATATTTTACAGTTTAAAAAATAAAATAGAATAATTAATTAATTTAATGAATGAAAAAAATAATAATATGTGATTTATATGTTTTCTTATTGATTTTATACTTTTTTCAAATTATATATTAATGGTAAAAAACTAGACATTGAAAATATGGGTAATTTATTTATATATCAAATTAACAGAAGGTCAAAATAATTCTTTCTCTCTCTCTTTGAGTGTGTTTCTGTCCACAAATTAATTATATTTATTCTGCCACTCTTTTCAATGAAGAAATTTATGTACGCGAAATGTGTTTCTGCAACTTTAATTTTAACACACATTATTTACAGTTTAATGAATTAAACCACAAAAATATTTATATTTTATCTATGATATTAAAAAATAATAATAATTTTCTCATTACGGATATAAAAGTAAAGGACAAGTTAATCAGCTAAGTAGACAATAATTTATTAATTTTATTAATTTCCATTATAATATTCCATATCTGGAAATTTAGGTAAATCAAACGACCTTGGAGCTCAGTCGAGAGAATGCTGCGAGTGTTCGATTGACTTCGATTTTTTGGATGAAGCCGGAGATGTAACCCACATTACCTGACAAATTGTCTAGTGTGTTACTGTCGTAGTGACGGGAATTCAAACGACTTCGTTGTGCAGCGAGGAATGCCGTGTAGTGGATTCTCAAGCCACATAAGTGATGTACGCGAGTGGGCGATGTGAAACTGAAAAGACTGGGGAAGGGCAGTGATTGAAAAATATTTATGTAAATACAAGAAACTGTAAAATGCAATATGAATTTAGAAGACAATTATTGAAAGTTAAATAAATGAATATTCAGAGCTCAGGTGATAAAATGGAAAAGTGTAAAATGGGAAATTCAACTAAACTAATTGGGAGAATGGGAAGCAAATATATTGCATCCTAACATAAACTAATGATTGTTTTATTAGTTGTAATTTTCTAACTGAACGAAAAATGTCTGGGACAGGTTTCGAACCTGGGATCTCTTGGCTGAAGCTGCCATGCTCTACAAACAGAGCTATCCCGGTCGAGTCCGGAGGAGCTAATTCATCCAGTTAACCTTATTGATCATAACATCTGGCCTTATATTTTAATCAGCTCAACAGAATAAATCGCAGGTAATTTGGAACTCCAGAAAACTTTGGATACGTGATTACACTAGATTAATTTTGACACAATTATTCAAATTGGTAAAGAAATCATATTAGTTGTAATTTTCCAACTGGGCGAAAAATGTCCGGAGGCCTGGATGAATTAGGTCCTTCAGATTCGACCGGGATAGCTCAGTTTGTAGAGCATGGCTGCTTCAGCCAAGAGATCCCACGTTCGAATCCTGGCCCGGACATTTTTCGTCCAGTTGGAAAATTACAATTAATATGATTTCTTTACCAATTTGAATAATTGTGTCAAAATTAATCTAGTGTAATTATTGTTTATTTCGGTTTAAGTAAACGATAATGTATATCGATGTATACATTATTTAGAGTTGCATTCATTTTCCAGTTTTTCAAGCTTGAAATGCCTTTTATCTTACAATTAACATAATTCTTAAATTGTAGATTTCGATGTTTTTTTTTTCAAATTTCAAGATGTTACTTTACGACAATGACTGTAGACGTACTACCGTGACTGTATATGAATGATTGTAGATGTGTGAGTATAGAAATACAATTGAAAGAAAAATGGAGAGTTAGTTTTTTTTTTTTTTTTTTTTTTGTGAGTAAGCTTTTCAAATCTCATTCCAATAACTGTCTTGTAAGATATATATCGTATTTCATTTAGTTAATTAATAAAATTACCATAGTGTACAGACAGTGCACATTTTAGATTTTTAAATCCTAAGCTAATATTTTCATGATGCAATTACCTCAGAGCAAATAAAGAAATTTTCATAAAAAAGGCATCTAAAAAAGAAATATGTTTCTGGAACCTCTTATAGATGTCTACAAAAAGACTTTCCATGTTTAAAATTGCATTTTTTTGAATAGAAAACTACATTTTGAAAATTTTATGTCTAAGAATCAGTGAACAAATAGAACAATGTCAAATTTTATAAATACAAAAATATTTAATAGTTAAGTTTTTTATTACTAGTATTCATTTATTTTTTACTACAAAATTCACTATTCATTTTTTTTTATTATATTTATTTTTTTACAAGATAAGTAAAATACTATTAACATTCTATGAAGCGTCACATATTCTTATAAAAATGACATATTTCTAATGCAAATTTAAAAATAGATTTTTTTCATTTTCTTCTTGATTTATTAGGAATCAGTGATTTGTCATTTAATAATAAGAGATAACCTTAATTTTATTTAAATTTAAGGAGCACTTCATCAATTTTGTTTTTACATGTCTGTACATTAAGCACACAAATGAATGTCTGCAGTATGAATTCATTTTTCTAAATGGTATCATACAGTTTTTCCCCTATTATTTGCGATAGATTATTTTTAGTTCGA
Source organism: Maratus michaelseni (assembly GCA_963931845.1). NCBI lineage: Eukaryota > Metazoa > Arthropoda > Arachnida > Araneae > Salticidae > Maratus > Maratus michaelseni. The sequence continues at coordinate 193,127,868 of OZ007593.1, read as the reverse complement.
CAAAGATTCATTAATCATTTTTCAAAATGATATACTTTAAGCATAAGCGATACATGCGAATTTCTACTATTAGAGAAATAATTTGTACTACATATATTTCAGTAAACGGAACTTTGCTCCCATTTAATACTGCCCAGCACCTTATCCAGAAAATAATCATAATGCTAATCTGTCAAAAATGTAAGAGCACATATAACATAATGGCTAAATTTTAAGTATTATATCTTTGCAATGTGAACTTATATCTCAAAATATTACAGACTCTCTGCGATATGGAAATTTTTTATATATTATTTTAACTAAAATTACTGACGATTTTAAAATGTACACAAAGTAGACATAATGAATTGCAATATTGAAATCCTAATTTTAAACCCATCACAAATAGGAAAAGGTTCAATCATCAGCAATGGGAAACAGGTTTTCAGTGTTCAGTTACTCTCTGCTTTTTGGCAAGGATAGCCGATTAGTAGATAAATAAGTGGTGGTAATGAGATCCTGAAGAAAATAATTCTACATTTCTAGTTATCTGTGCCGTATTAAAGGCATTCCCGCAAGATAATCAGATTAGTTCTATCATGAATTTCGCTTGTATGATCCAGGAGAAACAAGTGGTCGTGTAGTCTCCAGATAACATTAAGAATTTCTGGAACTCTAGTAAGAAATATGCATCTTCCGCGATTGCTTTTACCGATTTAATTTACTGGGAAGAGCGATTGGCAGAAAGTAGGACTCTTTTAGACATTTCTAATTATAAAACATTGATAATGCTATTTCTTAGATGACTATATATTTTTAATAGAATTTAGGAGGTATATCCTATATACTTTTTGTATAAACTGAAAAAAAAATCAAACTGCATTCAATATTTAAAATTTATTTTTTTCCGATTTTGAAAGAGCTGATCAATGTATTAAATTAGCATTTAAATTTTAAATAGATTTCAAATAGAGCGTCTAAATTGCAATGTTCTTGATGTTTTTAATGCTGATATTATTTTGTTTATATATATATATATATATATGTATATATCACAATATAGTGATATATTTATTTAAAAAATACAATAATGTTTTTATTTTAAAATTGCAATTTATTTTATATTGCAATTTTTATGTTCAAATTTTGAAAATAAATTTCTTTTTCTACATTTAAAAAGACAAATCTTATAAATATTTAATTATAAACACTTGAATCTCAATTTAGGCACTATTTTGTAAATGAGAGATTAAACCAAAATGTTTTATATTATTAAAATAATGTAAGCTGGCCTTTTGGTAAGAAACACTTCATGATACTAAAAACATCTATAGGTTGTTTTTACTTTCATAGAATTTTTGCAATTTAAAATCTTCTAAAAGAGTTCGAAGAATTTCGTTTTGAAAAAGACACGGAAGAATCAAATTTCATATTTCTAGTTATCCGTGTCATCTGAAAGACGTTTTATTTTTCTAGATAATCTGATGTTCCTGGAAAGTCTGAAATTTCAATAATATTATCTGACGTAATCAGATAAGCTTGGACACGTAAAGCAAAATACTTTTTAAATATTTATTTATTAGTAATAGTATTTATTAGTATTTCCTGTCTGGTTCTTAAGCAAATTTTGTTTTAAAAAAAATTCTCACATTTCATGGAATATCAAATATTTTTATTTGCCTATTAGAAAAATTACTGGTACTTGTATTGCTCTATTGATATGAAAAAAAATGTTGTTGGATTACTATGCATTTCATGTAATGAATTAGGATAATTGTTTAGAATTATAGTAAATGAATATTTACTTAATTCAAAGATTATAACAAAAAATAATGTATAAAATATATCTCAAAATTTCATGTTAAAAATCTGAAGAGAAAGTACTCATTGAAACATAGTAAACCAAGAAATGTTTAAATATACATATTTTCATCGTAATACAATCTTTTAATCTAAATAAAAAAATATCTGTATTTAAACATTGTGAAAACGTATATACTAATTTAAGAAATGTAATAACTCGTGACTTTGTAAAAGGTTTTTTGTTACTATTCGTATCAAAAGGTGGTTATTTATAACAATCTCAAACAGGTTAGACGACATCCATTTCATAAAGACTCAGCAGATCAAAATTTCAGATTTATAGTTATCCGTGTCATATGAAAGCCATCTCTTTTCGCCAAGAGAATAAGAATTTTCCGATCTGTAATTCGAATTATATTATTTTGCAGAGAGAAAGAGGGACTTAATCATTAAATAATGTTGCTGAAAATTTAAGGAATATATGTATGGGATATATTTATAGAGAAATTCGGAGTAAAATCGTGTACGTATGATACTTTTTTTAAAACATTTAAAGAAACGCAAATATTGAAAATTTTGTGGCTAACTTAAAGTAATATATTTAAGAAGGGATTTTTTAAGAATACAAATGGAAGTTGTAAAAGAAAATAAAATATCGTACAATACTTTCAAATCTTTAACTTTATCAACATAAGGGTATATTGATTTTCTTTTTTTACTCTGATGATATTTGCACGAAAATCTATTTAACCCTCTCACTGACAAACCCGTATTAATGCGTTCACTAATCCCCATGTTTAACTGCAATATAAGCGTTATTTTAAGTAATAAAATTCCATTGATTTAATGCAGTTTTAATACACTGAGTAATGAATTGTACTCTCAAAGAATACATTCATGTTTGTAATTAAGTTTTTATATTCAATGCTGAAAAATTAGTTTTTTTTTAGCATTTAAAACAAAATTCAGAGAAAAAAAAGACATTACAGATTTGTCCTTTTACAAGACTACGGTTTTAATAACAATAATTCTGTTATTCTTTATAAACGTAACGACCTCTAAAAACTATAGTAAATATAAATTATCTGTATTTTCAATATTAGATTTCGTATTTCTGTCTCGTAAAATTTCAATTCACTACTTGCGCTCCAGAATGCATGATCATTGTTTTTTAAATCTTGATTTATTTCTGTTTTTTGAACCATTTTTAGAAACCAATTTTAGAGATAATTACATTTTTCATAACACTAATTGTACGCGGCATTCGTGTAAGCAGATGTTGCTTTCTAGAAAAGTAAGAAATTAAATTAAATATACTTAAATTTTGTTTCACATATTTCCCACTTTTTAGATTATAAAAAAGTAGCACCTATTATCGTCGTCTGGTCCATCCGTCCGTCTGTGTGCATATAACAGCGCAAAAAATTCCCAACCAAATGATTTGAAATTTAATATATATAATCATTACCGAATTTTATCGATAAATTTCAAATTTTATGAAGATCTAATCAAAATTTATTAATAAAAGTTTTCTTCATTCGATTAACACCAATGATACATGTTCTGTATATTAAAAGCGCATGCCATGTGACTTAGACAAACAAAATAGGGCTGACCATTTTTTTTCATATGAAAGGCGGCCATGTTTATTAAAAAAATTTGTTTTTTGAATAAAATTGCAGAAAAGTTAAGTTTTTAGAAAGATCGTTAAAAAAAAATGTTTGTTTGAGAAATGAGTTATATTTAAAATGCATAGATTCTGAGATAACTTCAGTTAAAATTAGCGTAACATCCTAATATTTATCCCAATACCCATTAAAGTAAATAAACATAAGAGATTCCTTCATCATGAATCTTAGAAATAATAAACAATAGAGGTAATCATTCCAAAGCAAGATTTCAATGGTGAAATTTGCAGCGTTTAATTCTCTTAAATAATTATCTTATGACAGCTTACAACATTATAATGTTTTCTTATCTTAAATGTTCTAAAGCGTACTTTTCCAAATATGCAACTTAATATTTTCCTATGAGATTATCCAAAAAGTTAAGGAATCAATTCCATTACGAATGATTTGGAATAAGAAAAAGAAGCGTTTCTAAATGCTCTTTTAGTTGTCTGCAAAATGCCTTTCAATGATTCAAATTTCATTTCTTTGGATGGGAAAGTACACTTTGAATTTTTCAAGTCCAAAGTTCAGTGATCAAAAAGAAAGGTGGCCTTTTTTATTGCTTCAAACATTTTCAAAATAGTAAAAGTAGTTCTTTGTAATAAAATACAAAGAAAAAGAAAGAAACCTTTTACGTGACACAGTTTTAACCTTCCATAAAATGTCAGATTTTCTTATATGTATTCAATCTTTCAAAATGCAGTTTCAGAAATAGTGTAAAATATTTTTTAGTTGAAAATGCATGAAGTTCCTTTTAAAAATACAATGAAAAATGTGCTTATTTTGATTACAAATAATTTACAAACACTACAATTTTTAATAATAACATAATGAAAACAATAGAACGATGTGTAAATTGCATGGTTTCTTCAAAATATTCCTGTTGTGTGTTAGATATATTTTTGAAATAGTCTTGAAGTATCTTTAAAAATATTTTTCTGGGATTCAGTTTTGGTAAACTCAGAATTAATTTTTTTAAATATAATTCCTTACCTTTTAACCTGTATCAATAACAACTCTTACTGATTTTGCTATTTCCTGTCTATTTAAGTTTCTTTATTCATTCTTCTAGTGCACCAGATCAAGTAGCAAAAAATCGTTTGGATATTGAATGATTTAAGTAAATCTTTCAATTTATTCGATTATTATTTCCTAAACCACCCTAATATGAAATTACTTTCTAAAATTATCAGATTCATTTGGATCATTTGGATTCATTATCGGATTCAATCATTCATCATCATATTTTCCGAATCCGATAAACATGGATTCAAAATTTTCTTAGTGCTACACTACTGACTTCCAAATACAATACAAAATTAACAAATTTGTAATCTCTATTTAAGCAGTCAAATTTTCTAAGAAAGAAACATCGTGCATATAGTCTGTCTCAAAAGTTTAAGCACTCTGCAAATCTTGTTTAAAATAATTGATGAAAAAAATATCTTATCCTAATTTACAATAAATACTCGACATTTAATCAAAATAAAATAAAATAAGCCATTTTGGATGGTTAAAATAAAAAATATATATATTTATTTTTACTTCTTTTTTCTTTTTCTTGAAGAAACGCCGTCTCAAAAGTTTAAGCACTTTACGCATTTTTTTTTTTTAAACACGGGATTGGCCATGTGTAATGACGTTGTATGACATCATATTGCACTTTTATAAAAGTATAAAAGGTGGAGAAATTATTTCCTCTCGTTTTAAAAATGCCGAAGGGTAAAAAATTCACAATATGTGAGATTTTGAAAGTTTTTAAATTGAAATCGCAAAATAAAACTGGTTCTGAAATTACAAAAGTTTTAAATCGATCAAAGCGATGTATATATCAAGTACTCTCTAGAAATGATACTTTTAAGCGGAAACCAAGATGTGGACGACCAGGTTTGACGACTGTTCAGACTGATCGGAGAATACGGAGATTGGTATCTAGACAAAATATATCCATATGGCAAATTAAAAATAATCTCAGTGTACAGGTGTACAAAGACACTGTACATAGACGTATTAAAGAGTGTGATTACATCATACTAAAGAAAATGGCTCGCGAAACGTCTCTCAAATTACATCACAAACAGGCAAGAATGAACCGGGCTAAGAAACACATACGGGGACAAATGGCTTATTGTTTTATTTAGCGATGAGAAAAAGTGGAACTTAGATGGCACTGATGGTTTGAACGCGTATTGGCATGATTTACAAAAGGAACCAAGAGCATTTTTCAGCAGGCAACAAGGCGGTAAATCTTTTATGGTTTGGGGGGCATTTGGATTCAATGGCCAGACCTCTCTGGCTTTTCTAAAGGAAAGACAAGCTTCAAAAAAGTACCAAGAGACGCTAAACCAACATTTGCTTCCCTTCGGTGATATTTTGGGGGGGTCCTGATTGGACCTGTCAACAAGACAATGCCTCAATCTACGTAAAATATTCTACAAAACTTTCGCTTTCACAGAAAAATGTTAAAGTTCTTGACTGGCCAGCTTTAAGTACAGACTTAAACCCGATTGAGAATGTCTGGGGTATTTTAACCCGCCAGGTTTACGGCAATGGAAAACAGTATGACTCTATTGAAGAACTCCTAGAGGCTATTGAGAAAGCATGGTACTTTTTGGCACCAGAAACCCCACAAAAACTAATAATTTCGATGGGCGCACGTTTACTTGAACTAATCCAAAATCACGGAAAAATAATTTGTAAGAAAATGTTGTGTAAAAATTATAAATCTGGTTGTTTTTGATATTGTGCATTAACTTTTGAGACAGTTTTGTTTAAACATTTTTTTATTATATTTTTTTACAATTATGTAATTTATTTTTTCTACTTTTGATATCATTTATTTGAATAATGTTGAGAAATCTGCAAATAAAATTTTTTTTATTCATTCTAACTTTTTATAATTCTTTGAAAATCGTCTTTTTATGCTTGTGCTTAAAATTTTGAGACAGACCTTACTAAAATAGACTAACGCTGCGAACACCAACAGTTAATTTTAGAAGAGGTCATGTTTAAAGAAAAGGCCGCGCAATCTCTCCTACCGAAATTGGAGATTTGCACATTTGCTACTTAGAAGAGATGGCGCATTGTTCTCATTAGTTTCCATGCTAGGAGAGATTATGCAGCTTATTGGTAAATTTGCATAAATTGCAGCTTACATGTAAAACATATGAATGATTCAATTTTGAAATATTTTTTTAAAAATCAAATAATTTTCGAAATAAAATTTGACAATAAAGTAATTTGCTAAAATATACTTTTGCCGATAAAAACTATTCTTAATAAATTAATAATACAGTTGTTAATAAACTAATTTTTTATAAATATTTTTGTTCATTAATTAATAATACATTTGTTAATAAATAAATTACACACACACACAGATATATATATGTATATATATTGTTAATTTATGAGCTATTAATCTGCTAATAAATTAATTTTGTTAAGTACTTAAATAATAAATTTTCTTGATAAATGAATTTCTTAATTTTGCCAATATGTAGCGCGCGTTGCATTTTTTAATACATTTTCCCATATTTTTTCAGGTTACAATGCCAAATATTTACAGGAGGAAATCGAACAAAGGTCATGTACCGAAGAAAATCTAAAATCAGCCGTAGAGGCAGCACATAATAACTCACTCAAAATGCGTGCAGCTGGCAGGAAATTAAATATTCCGGAACCCACCTTGAGACATAAGCTGAAGAAAAATTACTTTAAGAAGAGAACGATGGGTCCAGATTCGCAACTAGGTACAGAAGCGGAGAATAAATTATCTGTTCATATACGTAAACTTCAGGCAGTTGGATTTGCACCAAAACAAAGTGGTGTCAGAATGTTAGCATAAAATTTTGCTGAAGCACTAGCTAAAAAGAACGCTTTAAATAAAGAAAAAGAATTAGCAGAAAATGTTTGGTTTTCCTCGTTTATGCGAAGACATCCTGAGTTAAGTATCAGAAAAGCTCAAAATATTAGCATAGCTAGAGCGGAAGGTATGAACCGTGCTGAAGTGAAATCTTATTTTATTCTGCTTACATACATATTGACAGAGAATAATCTGTTTTTGAAGCCCGGATGTATTTGGAACTGAGATTAGATTGGAATACAGCTGAACAATGACCCTCGTTAATTCAGTAAAGTTGTTCACGTTGTTTCTCGTACCGAGCAGGATGAGACGGTGACTTTTCTAGCTTGCTGAAACGAAGAAGAGCAGTTCCTGTCAGCTTTCTGCGTTTTTAAAGGAGTCTACTCTAAACTTCAATGCGCCAAAGATGCACCATCAGGAACTGTAATTAAGATGAGAAAAGAGAGCGCCTATATAAACAGCGAACTATTCATGGACTAGCTTACCGGGTAATTTATTCCATGAAAGCTTGCTGGTAAAAATTTATTAATTTTAGATGACCATGCGTCACATATAAATTGTCCAAACATGCTGCAAGTCAACATTAATAACGATATTATAATCTTGTGTCTATCGAGTTATGCTACACATTATTTAAAGTCGTTGGATCGGGTAGTTCAATCCCTTTAAAACTTATTTTAAAGAAGCTTGTGGGAAAATGGCAACAATTCGTCGTGGGATTGGAAAAATAGTGAAGGAGGACTTTGGTAGTTTCTTAAAGTCAGCCTAGTCTCGCTGTGTTACTGTCCAGCTTGTCACTTTTGTTTTTCGTGCAACTGGAATTAACCTTTTAAATACTGAAATGATTCCACAACACGCATATTTGCTAGGCTGTGATCAAGGCATGGATCAAACTCTTTCTGAAACCGTTGAGTTACCACAGTAATCCACTGATCACCAATCCGTTTCAACAACAGTACTCGTTACAACCACTGAAATTCGTGCTTCTCCTTTTCCAGGCCTATCCTCGCATCCCATTGCAGCAGCTAAATCATTTGTCAACCATAAAATTCTAGGGAGTTTAATGTTACTCTCACAAATACACCTACGAAAGTTTTGGAAAAGTTTTTATCAATTCCAAGTTGTTTAATGTCATGGAAATCAAAAAGAAAACAGAGTACAACGAACGTTACTGATCCAGAAAATATACATGAAAAAAGACATATTTAGGAAGCAGCTATAAAAAAAGCAAACAGCTGAAGATAAGATGCTTCCATCGAACGTGGGATCCAAGAACATCGAAGGAAAGACAACGAAAGGAAATGAGGATAAGTGCACTGAATGTCTGGAACTGTATAAAAGGACAACTTAGACAAGTAACTATATTCAATGTATTAGATGTGGAAGATGATTGCACTAAAATTGCACCATTTACAACAATAATTGCATCGATTCTGAACTACGATATCGTCGGTCAGTAAACAAGAAAACATTGAATCTGCGGAAATAAAAATGGTCTAATTTTACGTTAAACATTATTATCAAGTAACGCAACGATATTTTGTAATCTCATCTAGGCTTGCTTTTTCTTATTCTTCAATTTCTTTCATTAATTAAATTTCTTTATTTGTCCTTAAAAGTATGTCATTTTTCTGATTCTTTAATCAGTAGCTTGAAATATTCACTCCTAATGCAAAAATGTTTGTTCCAAAAAACCATACAATAATGTCATTTAAATTTATTTTTTATTGTTAACAATTTAGTTGCAGTTATTATTAATAGCAATCTCTCCCACACATGTGCACAATCCCACCAACACTGTAATGACAGATTGGGCAAAATAGTTTTATTGGTTTTTTTGCAGCTGTTGTATTAAATTACAGCATAACAACAAAATAGCAATGGAAATGCCTAAAAAACAAATGAAGTCAAAATTATCCATGGATAGCTTAACAAAACATCCATGATTAGATTTTTTATTATTTTTCTATTGAATTATGTGCAGACACTCCTAGCTTTACATTATCTCAATTCATATTTTGCTCTAGAAAATAGGATATACCATTGAAACGAATTATACTGCTGGCCGGTTTATCAAATACTATATCTTGAACAACATTCATTTACGACCAATCATTTGAGGTATATGTACAGCTTAAGCAATTTCAATTCCAATTCCTGAAGGAAGTTCTGGTACACATCAGAATACTCAGGAAGTAATATACTGATTTTCAATATATTAAATCAAACAACAAACATTTCATGCAAGGGAAACCTATATTAATCTGTAATTCGAAAGCTGAAATCTTTCGAAAGTTTTGCAAATAATTCTACCCTAATCTGCTTCTGTCAAAATTTTATTTAGAGCATAAAAGATTTAATTACGCAACAACTGTATTTTTGTGTATTATTTTGTGAATTATATTTCTAACTGCCAAAGATATAGATGTGTATTAATAACCATAATATGCATTACTGAAGATACTGACCATTAGTTTAAAACAGAATAAAATTTTACATTCAAATATAAAATATTTATCAGCAACTTATAATTAATCTATAGAATAAAAAAATATATTCTATATTAGAATTTTTAGATTAAAATAATTTTATTTAAAGGCTGAAATATAATTTATAGTAAGTATTTTGAAAAATGAACATCAATGATTTTATTTATTTGTTATATTTAATAAAATGTTTATAAGATACACTGTTAAAAAAAATTCTGTGAAATTACAGAGTTTCTACTGGTAATCTGTTATCTTAATTCTTATGTAAAATTGCAGAGATTAGCGAACAGAGATTCTGTTAAATAACAGAGAAAATATTCGGTAAATTTACAGAATCTACTGTAAAATTTTCTGTTAAAAAAAATCTTTATAAAATAATAATTTTAAAAAAAAATGACAGAAAACACCGATTCTATGCCAGTTATAAATGCTGTTAGAATTACGTGAATGATTTCTAATCGCCATAACGCAAGGCTTTACAAGAATCGCTTCTACCACAGCCCTGATTCGAACATGCGCCATCTAAGTAGAGGGCAGGGATCGTAACCACTATACCATTTAGGTAGTTTCTGTTTTATGCCAAGTACATCTTTTATAATTTCGTCGGAAAAAATTATTGCACTTGCAAAGTTTACCATCGCTTTTCAAAGATTTTGTTTATTGTGATGATTAGTCTATATAAGTATAGGGACTGAGAAGAGCTTTTATTTTTCTAGTATTTAAACAGATTTAACTAATATTTGATGCTGCCATCTTTCGGATTAATATACGTTAACTTAAGGTATGTTTTATTTTCATATCATATGAAAATAGTTAGCGAACTACTTTGTTAAAATTATATTTTAAAATATTGTCATTTTTTTTTCAACTTGTGTAATATATCATTTAGAATTCCTTTTACAGCCTAGAATAACATGCATTGCAAAAATGTAAAATATGTTTTTTTTTTTTTTTTTTTTTTTTTTTTTCAACTTAAAACATGTAAAAAGGAAATTTGTGAGGATTTTTTTTAACTTAAAACATGTATAAAGGAATTTTGTGAGGATTTTTTTTAAACTTAAAACATGTAAAAAGGAATTTTGTGAGGATTTTTTTTTTTTATGAAAGAATTTTAATGTATTTTTTTTTTCCAGCAAATTTAATAATGTTTTCTTTCGAGAATTTTTCGAAGTTTTAACACAATATATTTTTTTTCTCATAATGCGCGAATATTTTTTGAAAAGAATATCTTTTGGAAAGGATTTTTTTTAGTAGTAAATAAAAGAAAAATAAATTTAAAAAAAAATATTTAAAAAAAATGACTTTTAATATTTTTATATATTTAAATTTAGAAGATTAAACTTTATTATTATTATTATTATTATTATTATTATTAGTTTGTAATATTTATGTATTTAGAAGGTTGATACATGTTTATAACGCATATATCATTAAAATTCTACGATTCTTAATAATAATATATTTTAAATTTTTATAAATATTGACACAAATTATAAAACAGAATAAAATAATATTTGAAAATTATCTTACCTAAATTGTAAATCCAGATTGAAATAAAAAATTTATTCTTTAAATAACCACACTCTCTTTCCATCTTTTGATCAAAGTGATAGTCGATAAAAATTCCCGCTAACTCCTCAGGGTAAATTTCCACTTTCTAAAATATTCAAATTTTTAATAAAACAATTTTTAAACCAATTTTTTTTAAATATTTTTAATAAAATTGTAAAAGAATATTAAAAGTGTGTATTTTGATTTAAAGGTTATAACAAATATAAAATATCTTTAAATAAAGACATGGAAATCCCTACAGGGAATCTTATATAAGAAAAGGGAAATGTCTGTAAAATGATGACAGAGAAACTCGATCAAATGCATTTAACGGAGAACTAGCGTAAATTTAGAGAGAGTCTCGTTTTTTTTTCTGTGTTTTTACAGAAATTTTTAACAGTGTACGCACAATATTTCTTTTTGATTTTTTCTTTTTGAAATTCTGCATAATGACTAAGTGCAACCATGATAACCATGCACTGTAAATTATGAATTGCCATCAAGCAAATAAGAAAGATATAGAAATCTCTATAATCCATAATTAGATTTATTTGTTTATTGTAATTTGAGTATAGTTTGATTTGGTTGTAGAAATCAAAATATTTCCGTACAGATGTGAAAATGAAACTTTATTTATAATTAGCTTTATTTAAAACAATGTTAACCATAAAATTTTATAGAATGGAAGTTTCATGTTACTTTTTGTGTCCATGTAAATTTTAAATTATATTCGATAGAGTGCGGTTAAAATGATTTTAATCCGTAAGCTTTTAGCTGTTTTAATGTCTGTGGAATTTAAGTAATTGAAAATATTGGCATCTCTAGAATTTGAAAAATATTTTGATGTATCCCCCCCCCACAAAAAAAATCAGTAGTTTAAAATGGGAAATTATTTTCAAAGGAAATTTATAAGCATTAAATTTATTTTTCGCCCGAGAATATTGAGCTGTTATAAATAGTAACATTTATGTGACTATATATACAATATATTTAAGAAGTATAGCAATCTTTTAAAATATTCTAGCTACTGTGTTAAAAATTTAATAATTTAACGTGTGAAAAAATATGTCATTATTCTTATTAATATCTGATGTACCATATAATGTAGAATTTGTATAATAAAGAAAACAAAGATTCAAACTAAATAAAAAAATAAAAAAATCTTCATACTTCTGATCATATTCCTATCTTGATATATTTTTAACACATTATAATTTACTGATATTATGCTTCTAATTTCTGTTTCAACTTGGTGTACGTTATAATTTCTAAATTTATATAAACAAATAAATATATTTTGAGAGAAATTAATAGGACATTTCTGTTTAATCAGCAGAGAAATATAAAGATGTAATTTAACTTTCGAAACGTAAACTTGCTTCTAAACGTATCTGAAAACTTTCCACTGATATAGTTGTCTGGTTTCAATGTGTTATATTATATATGGGACTTATGCATATGATTCGATATTTAGAAATTTCCTTTAAACACCACGAAAAATATATGAATTGCTGATACAAAATGTCACAAAATGTCATCACTGTATTGTTACAGTTTAGATTACAAGGTGTTGGTGTTCCTGTTTTTAGAGTCGAGAAATAGGCTGGAATTCCTCAAGTGGTGTATTTTCTAAGGGAACATGACGGGAATTTATGACAGCTAAGCTTGTTTGACAAAAAGGCACGTAAATCTGTGAATGATTAAGGTGCCTGGATACGTACGGAGCCATTTTTTCAAAAAAAGCTAGTTAATTATTTTTTGAACTTATTTTTATTAAGATTATGACTAGAAACTGTGAAAGAAGGCAAAAAATATTTCACTCGTTGATAAAATTTGGTAAATGGGCGATTTTGTGGTAAAATTTAGTGAAATCTGGCCCAGTACGAAAACGCTCTACAGAAAAATATATTGTATGTATCTTAATTTCATTTTTAGGCTTTATACTTATGATATTGGTGAAGGCAATGAACTAAAATCTAAGGGATATTTTAAATGTTTCAAAATTTATAGCATATCGCACCTTTTTACATGCTGATTTTCTTAAAATTCTTCGATGTATTTTCACGAAAACATCCAAAAAACAAAAAAAAAATATTTATTCTAAATTTAAATCTGTAGTGCATTGTCTTTACAATAATATAAACAACATGCAATTTACATTTCATTGTGACATTCTAATAGCTTTTTGAGAAATCATGTTTTGCGTATAGAATTTTCACCAAAAATTACATTTTCTATAAAATGAATTTAAAGTTTAGATTTATGTTTTACTACAAGAATTTACACAGTAATACGCATTAAAACTTCACTCTTTGTATAAGCCATACTCTTTTTTGAAGTACTGAGCCTTTGTTTATTTCTAGAAGGCCATAGTTTAGCTTTCTCCCTCCCAGTTAGTACCATTAAATAGTACTTCTGGTCCTTTAAACGGTACTCCTGGTTTTAGTGACAGCTGTTGAGTAGTTTAAAAACCACTACAACTCCGGTTCTATGTATCATACAATAAACATAAATACAGTTTTGGAAAGGTAAAAAGTTTGGCTTTAATAAAATGTAATAAAACCATTTTGACAATTTTGGTAAAAACCACTTTTTAAACGTAGTCAGATACCTTAAGCCGATAAAAGCGTCATGAGTTCTAACCCAGCAATCCCGTCTTCCAACTTTGAGAGCGTAACATCTCATCTGCAGGTGTATATTACACGGAATCGACACAAGACTAACAAAATTGAGAAAAGAAATATATATCTTGTAATGCTGAATTAAAATTTATTTTTTTATGTATAGAATATAAGAGCTTAAATCCATATTTGTTTTAAGCGTATTGTTTATTTCATAGGAGCATTACAAATGTAAGTAAATATTTTGAAATGAAATAATGAGTAAATTTTACAACGTTAACATTTAAATGAATATATATATATATAAATTGTCGAAGTATTATAATAGTAACAGGATTTTTCAAATGAATATTAAATTTCTGTTATCTTAATACCATTAATTAATACGGCCTCAAGCAATGTGATTCGTTTTTCTAAGATTATTAATTTCCCATTATGTCTTGTATTCCAAAACATGTATCTATATTGTAATTGAGAAATAGAATTAGGCAGGAGATACATAACTTTATATTTTACCTTTAGAATATAACATTTTTTTTTTCAAAATAATAGTACATAACTAATGACTATCCTAAATGAAAACGTTGATTATTTTCATAAAATATACCATTTTGAAAAACTAAGAATATCGATATCAAATGATTTACCAGTTTTCAAATTGCTATAGAAAATCTGTTAAATCTTATAAAATTCTGTAAACGGAAACATACGTATGTTTTTTCGTTATTACATAAATTGGGTATAAAATAAAAAAAAAAAATATTTCATAATACATTGAATTCGAAGTTAGAACAATATATCTGTCAATAAAATATTTGTGAAAGTCAGCATATAGTATTTACAACAAACATATATTATCATATATTTTACTACTATTGATAAACATATATGTCGCAACACAGTTTTTTGACAAGTGCTTTATCAACATTATAAACTGCTTTTCGATTTATCAGGAATGTCATATAAAATTGACTTCCGATATTTATTACAATATACGATAGACCACCATGAAAAAAATAATAATGTATTTAAAATAAAAAAGTTATATTTCATTCTGGTATCTCTTTAAAATTTTTATTTTGATCATGTCCATAAACATGATTTTAAAAAAATTTAAATGAATTAAAAAATATATTCAATTAATTAAATTATTTTTAAATTATTGTTTTTATTTTTTTTTTAAATTTAATTGTTAAATTTTAGGAGTGAAAATTCTTGAGAATAAATATGTGTGTAAAATGCTTTGGAGGATATATATATATTTTTTCGATTTGCTTATTTTCTATATATTTGAAAATTATGTATTAGTTTATCTGTGACCAATGTTAAATCTATTAATATAAATTATCACTTCTATAATTTTAGAGAAACAACCATTAATTTATGAGCTGTGACACTCATGAAATTAATTGTATATTTAATTTAAATTATATTTCTCACACTACTAACGAAAATATGTGTCAAGAATAAAGTGATTAAGTGATTATATTGAGGAATATGGAATTTAGGCTTCTTTTCACCCTTTCGCAACTCACTGTGAAACTTTCTATTGTAAAAAAAAATATTAATAAAAGTAATAGTTAATAAAAGTACATTTTTGTTTATCACATAGCCAGAATTATGTTATTATTACTATTATTATTATTATTTGGATTTCACCTGACAATGTTACAAGGAATGAAAAAAAAATTATTTTGTGCTACACAAGCATGATGGTCTGTAAATAAAGATAGTGATATAAAACAAACACAACAAAATAGATCAAAAGGTGATTTTGATTTTTAATTTTCTAACAGACAGACCGCGTTGCATTGCTAATCATGGGGTTTTTACGAGTCTAATATAATCTAAAATTGAGTTGCTTAAAAACGCAGCGATTGCCGTAAAAGATATCATTGCACTTATTGCTTAAAAAACGTTAATATGATAACAATTTTCACTTGTTCGTCTCCGATGCGTTCCCCATAAAGTTTTAAATAGGTAATCCTTATAACACAGTCGTGGGCGTTTCGCACGTAAAAAACATTTCATTTGACAATCATTATTAAGGGTTTTGGTCAGTGATATATCAAATTCCCCTCAATAATATTAAACCTATGGGTATGAAATGCATTCGTATTTTTTTAAATATCTCCTCAGAAAATTAATATTTTTTTGTTTTCGCTGCACTGTTCTTAAAGAATGTATCTTTTATTTTAGAAGCAAAAATACTTCAAAAATGTATATTTAATTTATATTTTTATGTGTTAAAATCGTACGAGCTATGAGTAAGAATTTAACATTCCAAATAAAATAAAGTTTATATTTTAGAAATATTTTAACAACTAACAAAAAGAAACATCCTTTAAGAAGAATACATAGAAGAAATAAGTGATATATTAATTTCCTGAGCAGGTAACAGCAAAATTAGAATGAATTATGTTCCGATAGGTTTAAAATTAGTGATTGTAATTTGACATCGTAATGACCAAAAACTTTAATATTCCCAAAAACCTGATGTTTAATAGTATACAAAATCTAAAAACTTTAAAAAATACTGCATGATTATTTTTAACATCCATCTTTGTAAACAAGCCGTAAAGTTTAGTTATTTCATCTGAGAAAAAAGCCATCTTGAAATAAAAAAAGTATTTACAGGACTCATAAAGCTTCCATTACTTAAAGTAACAAGCTTATTCCAACTTTGAAACATTCAAAGCACTTGATTAATTTCTTAAACATATTTGCAGGAAAAAAAAAAATATATATATATATTCTACTTGCATTTAAAACTACCTCAACTAACCATATAAGAAGATTAGATGTAATACGGTAGAAAAATAAGGTAATTATTTTTCTGGCGATTATGTATATTATGTATTGGTAAAATTTTACAAATCTATTGCTAAGTTCTTTGTGTTTGCACTGATAACATATACATTTATTTGCATAAAAAAAGAAATTCTACAACGCAATTATGTTCAATTAATTGTATTTATCTAACATTATGCATATAAGATTAAATTACTTTTTTATTTAATAATTTGTTTCATGAGCTTTTAGGGATTGTTTCTATAATATTACAGGTATTTAAAAATTGCTATTAAAAATAATTAATAATAAATAGAATCAGAGTAAAATTATAATGAAATATATTCTTAGCTTATACAAAAATAGAAATACAAACTATTGTTACATATATTGTTATTAATTATAATTTTAAAATATCAGTTTAAAATGCCTGGTTTAAATTAAGTTTAAAATGCATCTTATGTTTTACTAGATAGTCAAGTTTTAGAGACAAAAATCTTTCACATCTATTAATTTAGTTAATGTAATGTATGTAATTTTTTGTAAAAAAATATTGAAAAATAATTACTTAAGTCTACCTGTAAAACAAAGTTTTATTCCAATTTTAAAAAAATGTATATATTATGAATCATTATTTCGTTTTGCTAAAAATTGCGAGATATTCTATGCATTTTCAAACACACTATATTAAAATAAAGCAACATCGTGAAAAATGAAGAGGCCGTCTATTAAATAGTCCTTTGGCATTCTATCCTTTTCTTTCTCAATATCTTTAAGATGTCAAAAATGGTACTTGACATTTTAGTGACAAATTGAAGTGAACTTTGAAAGAGAAGAAATTTTGAAAGCAGAGGTAGTACGCTTTTAGTATTTTTTATGAAATATAATTTTAAAATTTTGAATTATATTCTGTTTAAAGTTAAAAAGCTGTTTCAAAAAGTACTTTAAATGTAGATGCACTGTAAAGTTCTTTTACTTTAATGTATTTATACGGTGAACTTCATACTAGTTTCATAGAAATTTAACCTACTCCAACTATCTGTGTTATGCAATTTTTTATGGAAAACACATGTGTTAGAGATGAAAATAATTCAAAATGAGTGGAAACAGGGTTTGTACTTCCTTCAAATTTTCTTTAATGTCATATTGTCTAGAACAGTGTTTCTCAACCTATTTTATTTCACGGCACACTTGAACTCTTGATTCACCTTCCGGGACACACTAAACTTGTGATAGAATACATATAAAAATAATAGATGCATTTTGAAATTTACTTAATAACATAAAATAATTGCTCTAAAACAGCAAAACAGTAAAATATTTTGTTACAATTTGTTGTATATTTTAGAATATAGATACAAATTTTCGTAAAGGTAAATAATTATAAATCTTCTTCTTAGTATCTGGCCAAGAATTATTTTTGCTTTTAACAATATTCGCTGTAAAAAAAGTTCCTTCCTCATAAGAAAAATGGTGAACACTATATAAGAACACACATTTTATGAGACAATTAAAAACACTAAACCAACATGAGTAAAATATCGACCTGGGCTAGGAGTCGAAACTGCGACCTTCAGCGTACCGTGTTGATGCTCTGCCACTAAATCCTGACAGATGACTGAAATCCTGACTGATAATTGCGTGCATCAGCATGGTATGTTGAAGATCCCAGGTTCGAGTCCTGGCCCAGGTCAATTTTTCCCTCATGTTGGTTTAGTGTATTTAATTGTCTCATAAAATGTGTGCTCTTATATTATGTAAAATAAAGTAATCAGACATAGTGTTTATGCTTTAATATATATATATATATATATATATATATAAGAATAAACATTCTTTGTAAGATTTGAAAATTTTAACTGAGAGAAAATCAATAGATTTTAATATGCGTTTTTTACTTCTTTTAATTTCAATTCTCTGCTATTTCTTATTTCGAATTACTTTTCCTCTTTTAGAATATTTAAATTTGCTGAAGCATTTCACTTGCAGTTAAAACAAGTAATTGCGTTTCCAAAATAGAGAAGATTGTGAGAAATGTTGGTGAGTGAATGTGTTCTTCCAATTTGCAGCACTATTCTAAAGTTTTTAAAAACAAAATCAGTACATTTTATAACATTTGGTCAATTTCTAAAATCTTGATAGGACTTTACCGATTTTTTTTTTTGCGCGGCACTCCTGAAGTTCTCTCACGGCATACCGGTGTGCCGCGGCCACGTGTACTCACACAGGTTGAGTAACACTGATCTAGAAAGTCTTGAATTAAAATATCTAGAAATGGATCAATTTGAAAATTATACGCGCAAAATATTCATTAAAATGATATTTTTTACGCAAACTCACAAATTTTTGTGTGCCTCCATAAAATCAATAAAACAATTTCTACTAAATTAGCAGCATGTACTTGCAAAACTCACATAATTATTTTTATAGTGTCATTAATGCATCTTTTCACATTTAAGAATAAATTAGTCTAGTGTTAAGGAATCATACAAATATCATCTCCATACTGAAATTTTATTTTTGATGTATAAGTGTGCAAGTCTATTTTGACAATAAGTAGGCAAGAAAATTTAACACCAACTATTCGAAATTTTCAATTATTTAAGATTTTATTAAAAATATTATTAATCAAAATATGAACAGGCCAGATTATTTAAAAGTTGTATCATTTTCTATATTTGATTCATATATTATAGTTCGAATTCAACATGTTTTTATTTAATTTTAATTTTATTTATTTATTTATTTTAGGGGAGGTTGGGCAATCTTAATGTCACCTATTTTAATTATGTAAATTATGTATTTACTATACAATACATACATATATATATATATATATATATATATAATATATATATATATTATCGAGAGCAAATCATCACAGGTGTTATTTCGTTAAATACATCTACTTTAGATGTACTGATTTCTATAACAATATGCGAATTATGATACTTGGCAAAACACTCTGATACGGGAAGCTATCGAAATCAGTACATAAAAAGGAGAAGTATGTAACGATATGACACATGTGATAATTGACTGTCGATGAGAAAAAAGACATAGATAAAGAGAGGGAAAAGAGTAAGACTGTAGGGAATCTATCAATCTCGAGTCAGATAACTAAAAAAAGGAAGGATACTTGGGAAGTGACAACTGAGGATGTTCTATTTAGAGCGAAAACATTCTTGTGGTGGTGGGCTGTTTTTATAAAACTTTTTAACATATTTGTAATGGTGGGCTGTTTTTATAGAACTTTTTACCATATTTTAAAAATTCATCATCCTTAATTCCTGATAGCAAACTGGTAAAGTAAACAATAAAGATATAAAATTGTTTTCGCTGAAACATTAAATTCGTTTAAAAATTTCTATTTACGTGGTCGTTTGTTTCTTTAATAATGAAATCAAAATATTTAAGTTAACAATCTACTGTATATCCAAGGCAAAGATGAATCATGGAAATCAGCCACCACCCCCTCCTAAAAAACAGAAAAAAGAGAAAAAAAATGTTCAAATAAAAATAGCTGGCTAACTATTTCTATAAATAGTGTAGATTTATTATTTTTGTCTTAAATAAAATAAAATATCTAAAAATAATGGGGAAAAGGGTTTTACTCTTCAGCAGTTATTAGTTTTCTCATTTTGTACTTGTTATTATTTATCAACAATTATGTAAGATTCTATTTAAATATTAAAATAAGTTCACAGAACAGATTTTTGATTTGTTCTTACTCAGTTTCCTTATTTTAACCATGTCCTAAACTATAATAACATATATGAATAATGGTTTTAGTAGCGAAACAGACCTGAATATATTTAATGAAGGAAATAATTCAATGTTAGGGAATTTTAGTAAGACGTAGTAATATCATCTACATTATATTTTAGTACAAATGGTTTATTTAAGTGGAACATGAACTTACATTTGTAGTTGTCGTCTCACACGAATGCCAGTCTTGTGTACAGAGAAAATTGAATGTTGAAGATTTGCTTTACGTTGATAAAGATATGTATATATCAAAGAAAGAATCTATGAAAGTGAAAGTTATTTAGCTAAGATAAATTTTACACATTTTCAAAAGCAGTAGGTTACTCTAAAGAATTTTTTCGTTGACTTATGTCATTTGCATTGAGAAAATTATGAGTATTTTTATATGTTTATTTTTTTTAAAACTTTGTATATGTTCAATTTATTTATTTAACGGTTTTCTAATATACAATATTTTACTAATAAGTTTTATAATGGGTAACAGTAAGTTATTCAAATAATTTGACACTTCCACGATTCTTACAGGGAATACTTCAAATTTACGAACACTTCCCTAAAGAAACATCGAATAAAATCAAATTCTTGTGTTTACAGAAAAATTAATGCTGAAGGTTTCCTTTACGTTGGTAAAGCAAATTGTAACAAATAAACAATGAATGAAAGTGTATTTATTGCTTAAAACGGTAAAAAACATAACGAAAAAAGTTTAAAAATACATTTTAATGTAGATGACATATGTTTCCTTCACTCTAACGGCGACATCTTCAGATCAAAATGATAAATAAAATATTCTCGCAAAGTTTTTGAAAATGATAAACAAAAATCACGAAGTAAGCAGGGCGAAGGTTGTACAATGTAAGCAGGTGCTTAAATCGGTTAAACTGAAAAACGTGAAAATTATTATTTTATATTTACTTTTATTGCTTTTAGGTAGATTTCGTAAGAAGTACTACCTATTACATTCTCCCCTAAGTTGGAATTTGCTTCGAAATTTTACAGATCTACGCCGAACATGACTCCCAGAACCCAAAACCACCCCCAGTTTAAAGCTTTGTCTATCTGTCTATCTAGCTAGCAGATATGTCACTTTTTTATGGACACGATAACTTCAATAATTTTGCACAAATCTCTTCCAAACTGATAATTAAAATCAAGGGGAATGAAATCTCGGTCAAGTTCATGATGGGCAAAATCAAATCCAGGATGGAGGATGGGGGCATTTTGTGAAAAGGGAAAAAACCCATAACTTCTTAATTATGATAGGTATTGAATCCGTTTAAAGTTATTATTACTTCTAGGAAAAGGGCCGAAAATTTATGTATGACATATTTTAATATTATTCAAAATTGTCCCAAGGGGGCGGGAAGGGGGGTTTAGAAGAAAAAAAATCAAATTCATCAATTCACAAGATATCAAATCCGTTTAAATTTATTATAAATCCTCTTAATATTACCTAAAACTTTTATACTGACAAGTTTTTTATAGGACCAACCCTTATAGCAAAAATAAATTTAAAAAAATCCCTGCCGGTTCCGCATGCAAACACGTTAGATTTCGAAGTAGGCGATCCTAACTGCGGCCTCATGGCAAAAAGGTAATTTTTAACCGCAACTCCCAACAAACAGGCGCCTCAAGGTTTGCATCTTTGTTATCTACATGTGCCTGTAGGTCGAGCTTTTATTTTTACTTTTATTGCTTTTTTAATTTGTAAAGCATCGCGTGCAAGATTTTAGGTAATTCAAATTAGCTCATTCGTTTTTTTTTTTTTTTTTTGGTTTCATTTCGCAAATATATTTCTATTGATTCACTGATAATGGATGTGAAATATACTCTTGATGAGAAAATTATTTTACGATTCTTGTAATCAATCTGCAACGGTTCTATCCTATGTAGTCTAGCTAAAACAGTAGTTCTTCTGTCATATTTGATATCTGCCATGTTCTTTTATTCTCGCTTTAAATGATCTCTATGCCATTCCTAAATTGTATTGTAATGTTCCATATGCGTTGACGAATGCGATTTCATAAACACCGGAAAGTTGATCTGGTTCTGTTGGATCTATTTTTCTATATACTATGTTTTTTTTTTAATTTTGTAGAAGGTTTTGCGAAAAGGCAGATATGAAATTTTCTAAGTTTATATTTTAATCATTAAAAAAATCCAGGAAAATGTTATAAAGTTGATAGCTTTGAGATTTGTTCATTAAATTTTTTCTTCTTTATATTATCCATGCTTTTAATTAATTTATTAATAGTGTTGTCTTTGTATCCGTTATTTCTTACGATGTCACGTATTTTATTTATTTCATTAATTAATTGATTAGGGGTACAGACAGTAAAGTCTCCTCTAATAAAATATCTAAAGGCAGAAACTTTATAGGAAAAAGGTGCTTGAGCATTATTTTGAATTCCAAATAATAATAATAATAATAACAGTGATGTGCAGGTTTGGAGAAAACCAGGAAAAACTCAGAACTGTTAGTTTCTACTCAAACCCAGCATTCCCCATATACCAGCTATGAGGGAATAATATTTCAGCCTCTTGTAGAATAGTTGTTTTGTGATATGTCCAAAACAGATGACGAGACTGAAATATACTCAGCTTGTGACTTTAGCGGTCATGGTCACTTCACCTGCAGAGTTTCCAAACTTTGGTCAGGATTAGAATCATAATGTGACTTCTTTGTGACGTTATTTGGTGACTAATCCCAACGCAAAGCTCAAGGTAACATCACAATGGATTCTCCAAATGTCGGTCGCATGAGAACAAGAAGGTCAAAATATTCCCGATAGCGAAATTCATACCAGTTATTTCTTATTTTACCAATCTTTAACTAAATAATGCAGCTCTTAAAATTATTTTTAACTCAACTTGTACCGGAAATTATAATTATTACAAAAAGTATCTGATTAAAGCTTGAAAACCAAATTTTATTACAAAAAATAAAAACTACTCACATTAATATTTAATTCAAATATGAAAAATAACTATAAGTTATTAAATTTTCAAACTGACAATTAGGCATTTGATTTTTGATGTAACATTTGATGTAACATTTATTTCGGGAACCCCCAATAAAATGTTTTCCTAATATAGCATAAGAATTTGTTTGAATGCATGCACCTTATTTATTATTCATTGCACATATTCTCTGTTTAGTTATTGAAAAAAAAACAGCTGCATTAATAAGAAAAATCACATACATTTTAAGACATTAAAATACATCAACTATTATTCCCTATGAGAAATGCTGCTGCTTTTTTTTTTTTTTTTTTTTTTTTTTTTTTGTTACCGTAAATCTGGTTCGTCATTCAATCCATTACTATACTTGTTTTCCATGTGCAGAAATCTGGAGACAGTCCTTTCACGAAAATATGTGATGTAAAGGGATGTAATTGGCTGGTATCTTTTTCTGCTAGTTCTGCATATGCACTTCACACGCACAACCAAAAATTACGAAGGCTATTTACTTTGAAAGCAATATTCATGAAACCATCACATGATATTTCAGCAAGTTGTTCCTGCTCTAAGTATGTCAAGGTTTCGATTTCACTAATTTCTTCGAAATGAAATGAATAATGGATACCTCATACACTCATTTTGTTTATTGACTTCGAGGGAGAAAAATGAAGCCTGAAAGTTTATTTTAATTGCTTCAGGTGTACAACAAAATGTTCAATAATATCAGAGGAAATTATTATCAACAGAGGTTTGTAAGAAATCGAATAACTTTGTGGATGATTAAAAAATATTATTCTCAAGTCGATTTGCCCACAATTCAATATTTTTGTATTGATTTTACTTTGTCCTGGTCTTTAAAAATATGTACTGATATTCCTTGTCATCTTAAATTCAGTTCATTGAGAAAACTAAAAATATTTGTTGAATACGCCATCTTGAGAAGCCAGACGGAATCACTGAAACAACCTTTCAAATTGAATGTGGAATCCATTAAAAACAGTCTTACTTCATAACACAGTGCTAAAATGCGATTTAAAACTTTCCCTCACGACAGCCGCCTAATTTCTGTATCCATAGGTAGCTATTAGTGTTGACTACCTATTTCTTCGCAGAAAATTTTAAAAAAACTAGAAATAAATAGATGAGCCTTGATATAAATTATTACTGAAACAACTTCGTTGAATGTAGACTTTAAATCTTCAGGCATTTTTTTTAGCAACTACTGATTCACGGTGAATACGACAGTGTCCCCAAATACCCCTCACTACATATGGTACTAGTGCCTGATTATCAGCGGGGCAAACTTCCACCAGTAAATTTAAGTACAATTGTTTTTAAACATCTTATACATGCAGAAATTTTGTCAAAATTGAGGGAAACATTTCTATTTGTTTTTACTGGTGCAAGTTTTTTCAGCCGGTAATTGAAGCTGATCTAACAATTAACAGTTTCACTCATAGCGACAACTGCAAGACTGAAACAACAAGTAATTACTTTGAAAACTACAAACCGATTTCCATTACCTATTAAAAACCAATTAAGTTTCATTTCTCACGTGTGAGTCCTCAGTTTTGAAAAATAAAAATTCTTGCACATTTAGAATAAAAAAAGTTTGTGAAGTTGTAGAAATTTGTTTTAAAAATTTAAAAAAATATTTTCCACTTAAAAAAACTGCAGTTTTTGTAGATTTTAAAACTGCATTTTTTACATAATCCAGTTCACAAGTTCGTAGCTTCGACGATTTTTTTTTTCAGAAATTTAAAATGAAGGTTCTCCTTTTTTTAAATCCAAAATAATTGAAAAATATTGCCCACGTGATTTTTTTTTGATTTTGTTTAGTGGATTGCTTTTATTGCAAACGAAATTTGCTTTTGTCTTTCTTGATAAGCTATCTTATGGTCACGTGAATGCCACTATAACAATGCGAAACAATTTCCGCGCATGCGCGGCAGTGCATTACTGCTTATTTTACTGTTTATTACTGTTGATTTTACGGTATAATACTGGTAGCTGGGATGCTAGTATTATACTTTAAAAACAACACTTTTTTTTGCAGTGTATTTAAAGCAAACTGAGGTGAATGTTAAGTTGATCCGCAACTAGGCAGTCCATTAAAATGCCTACGTTGTTCCAATATTCCAGAAAAAAAAAAATGTTTGGCTTGCGCAGAGATAAATTCAGAATGGGGATCTAGAAGAAGAAGGGGATAATCACATTCTCAGGTACGGAAAGATTTAGTGGTTTATGCTTATTAATTTTCCTTGACTAGAAGTTTTATGCAACCCCTCTTCAACGCCGTAGCTACAGAAATTTCTGCCGATCTGAATTCAACACTGAAAGTCTGAATTGCACACTAGGCTTGAGGACCCCCAGCTTTAAGTTCCCGAAATGAAAAAAAATGAGATTTTTGGATACCTGCGTAATCAGTAGTAATTTAACAAATGAATACAAAGGAAGATTATTCATAACCGAACTTAAAATATACAAATAATCATTATTGGCACATAGGGAAAGTTAATTTCGGAAAAGTGTGATTGAGTAATTTCAGTAATTACAATCATCCTTATACGCACAAGATTCTTCGTGTCTACTCTTATCCGTATGCCTCAAAGTTTTAAAAGTTAATAAAAACGTCTTTTGGATACAAAACATTTGAAGATTAGCTTTTTCGGCGATTCTAGTTTATTCATCTGTGGAAGAAAATCTAAGTAAGGATAGCTGTGCGTTTAATATAAACAAAACACATAGAATAGCATATTTCATTGCTTAACATCAAACTGTATGTAGTGTGTGCCAAAATTATTATATCTTGAAAGTACGACAATTATGAATTACTATAACACACATTTCATCTTTGATTTCTTTATAAATTGAAAGATAACTTCATATTTAATACTTTAAAAAATTTTCCATAGAAAATTGTTAGTGGCTCACGGAAAAATATTCCATATTCTGCTGCGTTTGTAGCATTGCCAACATGTTATAGTGAGAAAGTTCCAGGCTGAGAATCGTTTCCAAGTGGTTCAGTTGGTAGAAAGTCAGTTCGTTACACTGATGACCCGGGTTCGTTTCCCGGATTGGGTACTTTTCACTATGTTGGCTATACGCCTATTAAGCAATTAAAATTTGATTATTATGAAAGATCACTTATTAAAGATGCAAACCAATGCCGCAACAATTTAAGCGGACATTGTTTTAAATGTATTGAACAAAATCAAATCTGGATGCAAACACAGAAATTAGTAAAAAAAGTAAGTATATTTTCCATAGGATGCCACTGAAGAAACTTCTACAAAATGTAAGAACTTATAACATCGTATTTTTTTAAGTATTGTGTAATGTTCTAAAAAGAGGCACTTTTAGAGTGAAACAGAATGCAGTTCTTAACATGAGACTTACTCATCCAGATACAGAGAAATGAGCTTAAAAAAGGAGGAAATTTGAAGATGACTTATGCAAATGAAAATTAAGCTGGCACTATATTTTATTTGAGCATGATTTTGAAACAAATGATTTTAATTGAATCAAGATTTTCCAAATTTCAACATTATTCATAAATTTTCTTGGATTATCGTCCTGATTTTTTTAATTTTCATATTTTGGAATATCCTGAAGCGAATGGTGTTTAAGAAGATTGTGCAGTAAAATAAATTGCAACCGATGGAGACAAATTTGGCTATCGATAATGAAATTCTCTTTTTTCTGCCTCTATTCTTTGAAAGAAATTCTGAGACTTTTCTCACACTATTTTTTTCTGTAATAAAATCAAGATTTGCAGATTATTGAGAATGCAAAAAAATTCAAATTATCTTTTAGCTTTCGATTTAAGATATTCATGAACACGACGTGTAAATTACTATCAAATGGACGACGACTAAAATTTATAATTGCATTTTTACCGAATTTCCATTAATTTTTCAGATGAGATTGCACGTTTATGATGCATTTTGTCGCTTGATGCACTCACTGTAAAAATGACCAATGTTTCTTATTTTATGAAAATATGCTATAACCACGAACAAAAATGTAATATAATCTTTCGAGTTATCCCACCTTCCGAATAGCATGTTACATTGTCTTTTGAATCCCCAGAAACGAATACATTTTCAAAATTTAAAGAATAATTTATAAAAACAAATTATTTTTACCTGCCCGAATTTTTCAGAAACGTTTCCGAAGGACTTTTATAGTGTATTAATTAGTGTCCTTAGCCTGTTTTTCGATTGTCATCCATTCTCAAGTACACGTTTTCAGCCGCATATGTTAATTTATAAATGAAAGAGTAAAGAAATAATCTCAATTTTAATGTTATTGTTAACGCTGTTAATTTTGCATGTTTGTCTGTTAAACATTTTTTTTGAGCAAGAAAATGTTTACTTCAGAATGGATAGCATTCGAAAAACGGGTATTCCAGGCTGAAGACACTAATTAATACACTATAAAATCCCTTCGGAAACGTTTATGAAAAATTCGGGCAGCTAAAAATAATTTGTTTTTATAAATTATTCTTTAAATTGTGAAAATGTATTCGTTTCTGGGGATTCAAAAGACAATGTAACATGCTATTTTAAATTTCGGATATCTCAGAAGATTATATTATATTTTCGTTCGTGGTTATAGCATATTTTCATAAAATAAGAAACATTGGTCATTTTTTACAGTGATGTATGTTCCCGTTGCGAAATGAAATCTTATTTATCTGTGTAAAACACAATTTTTATCTGTCTAGTGACATATGTTCGCAAATTAAACTTTTGCATAACTTATACGCTGTCCAATCTCAATTTAAGCATGCGTTTTAAAGTTAAAATATGAAATACTAGCAAGCTTCGCCCGCTACGCTGGTCGGTTTCTCCAAACGAATTTTGAATCAAACTAAATATACTTGTGAATTGCATTCATCAAACAATGTACGCTTTTGGTCAGACAGCTACAGGAAAATTTAAAAAGAGATCGCATATCAAATTATTGCCTTGGACTACTAAGTATTTGTCTGGTTTTAATTAGGATCCTCATATTGATAGAAATTTCAGGAATAAGGCTGTTAATCTCGGATCACAGTTACCCTGCACCTCGTGCCGTGTCTTGAAGTGGCAGGATGAGACTCCCTGGATATGTTGCAGTGGCGGTAGTAAAGAAGATATAGTAATGGATGCATTTTTAGGGTTTCGTTCATCTCACGAAACCCTATTGCTCCCGCTCCGTTGTCTGTCTGTCACAGAGCCATTCTCGAAAACTATGTAACTTACAGAGCTAAAATTCTAATAGTCTTTTTCAATTACATTTAAACATTTTTCGTTATAGCAGATGCCAAAAATTTAAAATCCACAATGAAATTCTTTCTACAATAATTAATTTTCTATCAGACGATTTTCACGTGAAAAATGAAAATGACATAAAAAGTTTCACCAATTGCAAAAAAGATAAATATGAAATAAAATTAAGAAAAATAATGTAAATAAATAAATATCCAAGATTTTTTTTTCTATTTTCATTAATATATTGTAATTTTTTTTGTGTTAAAATTTACTGGACATTTTGGTGAGTGGGGCTTTTCCAAATTTATTTTATTTTATTTATTTATTTTGATTTTCCAATGGCAACATTCTTCCATTTGTTTATTTGGAGTTCATGTTTGGCGATGATTTTTTTCCTTAATGAAAAGTGGTCGACAGTATAATTGAGATGTACCCTTTTTTTTTGGAAACACATTTTATTTTAAATCGTGGCGTTTGTTGAAATAATAATAATACACAATTACATAAATATCCGTAAGAATAAAAAAGATTTAATTTGAATTTCTTCCATTGCTATAGTAACGGGTGTATTTTTAGAAATTATCACTTGTATTGTTAGAATTGTTAGATTTTGACGTCAAAGACTTCGCCAAATTAGAAAAATGTGCAATATCTCACGAACTATTTGACTTATGAGTATGTAATTGATACCATTCGAATCGGCATACAAAAATACATTAAAATATGTTATCATTTGTTACGTAACTGTAATACCCGATTTTTAAGGAATTTTTTTTTTAAGTTTGTTCCTCTTTTTACCCCGCTTTGGGGTGGGGTTTTTGAAAATCCCGTCTTAGCGTGCATCTGCATACTAAGAAGTATTTTTCCTGCAAGTTTCGTCTTTGTAGGTTCAGTAGTTTTGGCTGTGCGTTGATCATCTAACCAGAAAAGACTTTCTTTTAAATATATAGATTATATACGTATTGCATGGGAATTTTGACCGTTCTTAATAGAAGGATCTTAGTAGTTGGAATTAAAGAGTTACATTATACTAATTAGTGAAATGAGTTCTTTAAGGTCTCTTTTGATATTAATGAGCGATGTAAAAAATTAGATTATATTTTCATATTTACGATAGAAGTAAAAATAAACAAGATAAAATATTCTAGAAAATATAATTTATCAGTACTTTTCTTAATAATTTTTCCGTAATAACTAATAGTCGGGATACACGCCTACTATCATTAAAATATACACATATTTGAATATTTCTAGTTTTATTAATTTTCCTATACTTTATAGTTTGTATAAATATATTTAATTAGTAAACTGCATCATGCTACTTTTGCTTTTTACCTACTTTAAAGCGTTCTAACTGACGAAACTTTCTTTAAATACCAGTTAATTAATTTTTTTAAGTAACTTGCTATCTAAAATGTTCTTTATAGCCAAATCTAATCATTACTTCTAAAAAATAACCTACTACAAAATGAATAAAGAGGATACTTTTAAAAAGTTTCATTATTATAAATTTTTATCTTAAATTTCTTAAAAGGGTATTATAAAAAAATATGTATCTAACCAAATCCATTTATAATGAGGTTGTCCTAGAACAAAGCGTCAAAATTTTCATATAAACATTGTATAAGAATAAAAGACTTAGAGTATAATTTTATAGATTACTAAAAAAACCTATCGAAATTTTAAACACCATTTTTTAAAACACAAAATATAAAAAAGTTTTAATGTGATTGTATTATTAGTGATTATATCTAAGCATAGGCTCTTTTTGTATTATTATAAGTATATTTGACATACCGACAGGGGATTTTAACCTAGAAAGTAATGTTACATTAAAAAAAATTGTTAGTCTCTTGTACATTATATTTACAGTAATATAATTTAATTATAATGTGCATTAATGCAAGTTTTAAAAAAAATTATATTTAAGGTGATTTAAAAAAAAGTTAAAGAAGAAAGTCGTTCTACATTCATAATTTCAAAGATAATTTTAAAAGTTTAATAGTTTTAATAAGGATGGTTATAGAGGTGTTAAACAATGCATTCAATTAAGCATTCAATTAATTATTCCAAAGCTCCATGATGTTCATTTTTAGTGGATTCCTTCCCACGCAGACATTTATGGCAATTAGCAAGCTGATCACTTGGACAAGGAGGGTTGTTGTCAATCTATATCTTCCTCTTCAGCCCTTACTTACTCAGAGCATCAATCTAGAGTTAAATCTGAAATTTCAAAGGAGTGGAAGGTCCCTCCCAGCCACCACTGGTACGCAGGGAAAGAGCCGGGCTTTTCGTTCGCTATCAACTGTGACAAAGCCTCTCGAACGGCGATTTCCAGAATAGCATGTGGACACACGAAAAATTTTCGTTCTTTGAGAACAGAAAGATCTTTGAAGTCTTCTCTAAATGTCAAGCTCAACAGACCTCTACAGAACGCATCCTAGACTGCTTGGGTATTTCCAGGGAAGACTTATATGCTTCCCCCTTCTGTTTCTTAATTTTCTGAGGATTAACGGTCTATTGGATCTTGTCTGACTTCGTCAGACGGTTGGAGGATTAGCCACAACAACAACAACAACAAGCATACTTTTGATTGTGGTGTTATATATATTACTTATTCGATCCCACGTTAACTTGAAATAAACAGTATTTTGAATGAATAAGTTCCATTATTTCAAAACCTTTTTAAAATATCTAAATAGGATAAATAATAGCCATAAACATGTTTAATACAACAACAAAATGAAATGTTAATGATTCATTTGCTAATGACATAATCTAAAAGAAAAGGTTTGCAAGAGATTGAAAATTAAAGTACAGTTATTTTGAATACATTAGCATTAGTTAATTTGAGCATGTTTGAATATATGAAATTCTATTTAGAAAATAACATCTCAAATTTATGTGAATACTAAACATTGTATATTTATAAAAAAAAAAAAAAAAAAAAAAAAAAAAAAAAAAAAAAAGCTTAAAAAAGCAAAAAAATCAAAAATTAAGAATCAATATCTAAACAAAAATTATGCTTTAATTTGATTAGACTAATACTAATTAATTATACATCGCGATGTCTTTGTTTTATTCCAGAGTTTCTAACCAATAAAAAAATTACGGGTTTTTTTACATTATAAAGCCGTTTCAGAATAAATATTTACAATAATATACACATGGCCAATAATTTAATTGTCACTCTAGAACAGAAAGCTTTTAAAAAAATAAATTAAAAATAAAATATATAAGACATTTTAGTTTAATTATATGCCCGATACAATTAAGAGTGTTGAAATTTCCTATTACAGTTACTTAAATGTATTCGAAATATATTTAATTACTCTCTTATTAAAATGTTGCTTTAATAATTATAATAACTTTAACATTTATAATAACTTAATTAGTTTAAAATTTATTTTATTGATGTAACAATATCTGATATAGATTTACATACTGAACTAGTTTTTTTTTTATTATTAAAAAATAATATCAATTTTGGATCAATCATTTCAATACACTGAATAAATCAACTATATTTTCAGGCTATTCCACATATGTTAATCATTGATTACATTGCGAAAATTATTCATTGGTGTTATGTACAGATTATACACTCCTCTGAATCATCCAGAAGTTTGTTCGAAGCATATATATTTTGCTTAGTCAATATTTATCTTATTCAGTATTATACATTTCTAGAACATACAAATAAATAAAGGAATAAATCAACTTAGTTTGGATAAATGAAGATATTTATCATGCGATTGAAATATATCAACGATCGAATAAATTTTCTTATGAGATATTTCTGTAATACGGGATAAATTTAATTCAATAAATTGTTAATTAAGTAATCCGAATAAGTGAAATATTATTTTTGTTAAAGGATTGAACTTTTAATGTGTATTTGCATGGATTACATAAGAATCTTTGTCCATGTTTTGAAAATATTATACATTATTTTATTCTGTAGGAACATGTAGATGAGCTTACACATAACAGCTTACTTGTTTGTTTTTATATTATTAATTTGATAGCATCTATTTCCAGAAAATTGTATAATAATACCAGAAGAAATGTTTTATGTGATTATTAAAAAAAGATTTATGGAATGTAATTTATATTTAGAAGTGTTTTGTGTAAATAAGAACAATATGTATTTCAATTGATTGAGAAATGATTTCTTATGAAATTGAAATTAAAACTCTTCCTACAGTATGCATAAATTTAACAAATGTCGGATTTAAAATACAAATTGACCTACATTTCATGGCAATTGAGCAACTTGTAATTCTAAATAAAAAATAGACAAAATAATAGACAAAAATATGTATATATATATACTTTCCGCTGTTAAAAAAAATGTTTTACAGAACATTATTTTGAGTTTAGAACTTCTGAGATATGCAAGATTATTGAATTATTTATCATTTGTGTCATAAGATTCTAAAACTAAAAGGCTATATATATACTGCATGAAAACCTATAAAGTTACCTCTTATTATGCAATGAAGCTTTTATCAAAAAATATATATTATAATTCTATCTTTTCAATACGGTATACAGAGTTTTGTATTGAGAGTCTTTGGTTTGGCTTTTGCTATCGTTTTATAATCAAATTACTTGTTGCTATTCCAGTCAAAAACACAATGTGTACAACAAATCCAAAAGAAATGTGAAATGAACTTCCAATGTAAAAGAAGTTTATTAAATATATCTTATAAAAGAACACTTTTAAACAACCAAAGAGCTTTTTCATAAAAGTAATCATGTCATTTGTTTTCATAAAGATTCGTCGTAAAACTAAAAATAGAAACTATTTCAGTGTGTGTTTCTACATCAAATTTTAACAGGGTATCTGTGCTAAGGTTTATCATGCAGAATACAGTTAATCAAAAACGGTTTGCCACTTTACAGAAAATCTTACGTTAAAACGTAATTGAAGAAACACAATATTTTTTTGTTCAAAAACCTGGGCAATGCACCGAAATTTGTTAGTTGTTATATCTTCGTACTCACGACCTTTAGAGGTTGCACATAATCTATGTTCGAAGAAAGATACTTGAGTGCTGTGGATCGTTTATGTATATTTTGTATGTCCACTGTATATTCAATTTGCAAGGAAAACATGGACACTATTTCATAAGTTGGTTTTATCTGTGACTTCATTCATACTGAAAAACATACATAGCTCCAAACAGTATTCACGAATACGTATAATTGGTATCATGATATCCATATAATCTGTAGCCGGAGAACAAAAATGTTATATCCTTTGTCATATGCAACAAATCGAACACAGAATATCATTCGTTAAAAATACGAACTATAGGAATAAAAATCCTTTGATATCAAAGTACAATAATAGTAATAACAAAAATTAAGTAAATTAGAAATGATTAAACTTTTCTGCTATATAGGAATATCTAATCAAATAATAAAAAAATATATTTCTCTAGAAAAACATAAGAAACAAGAACGAAAAATCATGCATCACGCCATAGATTATTAAACAATTTCCAAAACGGTTGGGCTATCGTTAAGTAATTTCATTTTTGTTCATACAATAAAAAGTTATACATAAATAAATAAATAAATAAAAAATAGCAGTAAAAAATAATTTTGTCTATTTACAGTTATGTGTGCGAATTCACTCATGTTACACTGTATATAACCTACATGCCTCCTAATACACTAAAATTTACGTACGTTTTAAAATATATATCATAGCTGAAAAACACACATACAGTACTTATGCCGCATAGTCTTGATTGTAACCGAATTGGTTTGAGTGTCTCTCTATATATAAACGATAAATTCTACGTACTCAATAATCTATAGAGATAACATTATAGTGTACATCAGCAATGTATAACACTTTCACTATGTTTGACAACCTCTTGTACCTCTTACATAGTGTAACATCATTAAAGTACACAGCAAACAATTTTTTCACTATGGATCACAATGTAATAGAATTATTTTGTGCATCCTTCTAAACGATGTATAATTGCTACTTAATTTATACTCTATATAAAGCATGTTGCCATCCATTTCCATAATGTCTATGAATTTCATTATGTTTGTAACAGTGTAACACCATTAAAATGTAATTAAAACAATTTTCCCCTTTTGGCCACAATGCATCGGAATAATTGTTAGTATCCCTGTAAGGTAACTTTAAATTGTACGCACGTCCTTTTCAATACCGAACATGCCATTGTAAGTCTCTGTAACATATCACATGGCAATCCGAATATATTTACGCGAGTCAGAGCACGGCCTGAAAAATGGTCTGGCAGATAGATAGCCAGACAAACCGAAATAATAAAAAAATTTGAGCTTTGTCGAAAAAAAAGATAAAAAAAACATCTGTTGTCAAACCAGATAACTTATAGTAATTTCGTAAAAAAATCTCGAAACACATTTGTTCCCTATTGCATTTTACTGACAGTTTCTGAATGCCAAAGAAAAATTACGCATCTAAAATCAACATGCAGAAACTAATCTATTATTATATATATATCAATGAGAAAATGTAACACGTTTAAAAGAACAGGTTGATCGGTTGTCTTTAAATTCTTTTAAGTTGTTAATGTGCATTATTATCTTATATATATATATATATATATATATATATAAGACTCCTAAAGTGAAGACTCCTAAAGTGAACTATGAGACTCCTAACTACTAGGGACTACGAACTAGAGACTCCTAAAGTGAACTATGACTTATTTGATTATCGCACTGAACAGAAATTAATATACGTTCAGTGAAAATATGGTTATCTAATTTTTTCAAATTTTTGACTTACTCCACTCTCATTCTAACCCTCTCATATATTAAACAAGCAAGCAATTTTCCTAAATAGAGATGATGTTGAAAACGGCTGGAACGATTTTCAAGAAACTTGCTTTTCATACTAAATTGAGTTTTGGAACTTTATCTAGTGAGGTCTCGAATTCAAGAAAATCATGTTGATAAGTTAAAACGAATACATCGCTGAAAATGTTGTTTGCTATAATTCGAAAATTCTCAAACGTTTTACATGAAACGTGTCTTTAATACAGATTAAAGCGCGAAAAATCTATGTAGCAAGGTGCCGAATTCTGGAAAGTTCCTTTTGTTAGGTTAAAACAATCTCGTCACTCGAAACTCTGATATATATTGAACAGGAAATCAGCGATTTTCACAAAACTTGGCAACTATAGTAAATCAAGCACGAAAAACGGTCTAAATAGGTCGCTAATTCGGTAAAATTTGTTTTATATGGTTAGAAAAAGCAGTACTGAAAAGAATGGTATAAATTGAAAATAGCTCTAACGATTTTCATGAAATACTCCTCATTAGAATACGAGAAAACGATCTAACTAGGTTTCGGAAAATTTCATTTTCAGATGTTTAAGTAATTTTCGAACTTAATATTCAGTTTTTGGAAACCTCGCCAAAAGTATTCGTCTCTAATTCAGGAAAATTCGTTTAGACGGGTTAGAACAAACCCAGGACTAAATATGATGATGTAAAATTTCTGAACCGAAAACGGTTGGGTCATAGATCTTGCCATAAGTCTTATATACTAATTTGAGTATGGGAAAATAATCTAAGTAGTTCTGAACTTTGAAAACATGTGATTTGTTAGGTTTAAATCTGTTTCTGTAGTTAATCTTTCTTAACCGAAGTTCTCGTCAATACTATTTGCCATTGTTCAGCACCACGGTTACTGAAGATTTTTATTATATTGGAGATGCAATGTAAGTCGTTATTCTGGTCGCCTTGCTATAGTCTTAGGACAGATCGCATTCAGGTAGCCTGTCTGTTTATTTTTTCCATCTTCCGATAGATGTTTGAATTGTGTGATATTTGAAAACGTATATTTTTTCTGTTGTCGTCTTCCAGTCTAATAAAAAATACATAAAACAAGATTTATGTACTGATTTCAACATGAAGAAATATATAGATAAGTAACGACTTGAGCAAAGTTCAGTTTGATAGGTTAAAAAACTTAATACTAAGCTCAATGCTGCTGACGTAGTAGAATTCACATTCTAGTGAAAAACATTTTCGCTTAAATTTTACAGATAAAGCTTTTGCTAATGACAAAAAATATCATGAAATAATATTCTATTTAACGCACTAAACATGATTCTGAAAACCGCTCTTTCTCAATGTCTATAATAAGTTGTTCGTTAAATGCAGTTTGTTAAGTGAAACAAATATATATATATATATATTATTACTATTTCGTTTATGTGGGCCTCCAGTACTGATGTAGTACCGCCTGTATTGCTTGGCGCAAAACAGCTAACAGTTTACAAAATTACAAGAAGCATTTCATGCCAAATCCCAAGCTTATATTTTTAAACACAAATTGAAAGAAAATAGCATTTTTTGTCGAAGGCTATTTCCCTTTTTCCAGAAAAACTTGGTGATTAAAATATTTTTTAAAACTTTTTGGTGGGGTTGGGGGCGACTGAACCCTTTGGGCAAAACAGTGAGTATGTAAAAAGTTCAACGTTTATCATTGTTTCACAAATTTACAATGTTATTTTCTTTACGACGCTGATTCATCACACTTTATTACTTAGGATGCTTGGAATTATTTCTAAATGTACCAACAGAGAATAATTCGAAGGTCATTGAAACAACGGGTTATTTGTAATCGGCCTTTTTTTTAAGAACAATTTAAAAAAAGCTTTAATCTTTCGAAATTTGTATGGCACATCACTTCTGTAATTTCTCGTTTCATCGTAAGTTAATGTGCAAAATTATTTTGTGACTCTGCAATAAGCTCTTGCAATTCCATGAAATGATGCCTAATTCCATGATTGACAATATATTCGAGTGTTTCGATAATAGCATCTTCAGAACTTATATATACATCTTACTGTTTGAGGCTGTTTAAGTCCATCTTCATTGTTTTCTATAAACTACATGGATTTTTTTTATGTGGAAGGTCTTATGTTTTCAAGATTAAGAGGCTTAAGTATTTATAAATACAAAAAATTCTCTTCACACCTATAATTTTGTATGAAAAAAAGTGTTATATACTTCGACTATAAAGAAATTTGGTATTTTAATACTGCAGTAATATATAACAAAATATAACTGTTATCTACATAACATGGAGAAATTGGAAGAGTGTAATATATATATATATATATATATATATATATATATATATATATATATATGGCAAAAATTTATTTGACAGCATTTTTTATTATAAGTTTTTATATTTTTGTGATGAAATTACTAATAGTATAGTCTTTACGCAAATACAGAATGAATTATGTAGAAAAAAATCGTGTTTACTCAAATAAAGTATGAATGATGGAAAAACTACAAAGTGAGACTCCATATACCATATACTATATATAACATGCAAATAGGAATTTATTTCGAACGCTTACATCTCACGATCTGGCAAACAGGTTTTAATGGAATTTGTATTGTCAGTTAAGTAATGGTTGAGGAAATATTTGCGTGTTAAGACATCTTTATAGGTTGTTTAGTTATAAAACTATGGGAGAAAGGTCTATGTTTAGGCCAACCCGATTGTGAAAGTGAATTTATTTCCTAACGGTTGTAACTCAGGTTCTACGGAACGGATTTGTTTGGGAGTTCTATTGTCTTGGTAATGTTTGAGGGAAGATTTTCGTTCAATGTTGTAAGATGTAGAGCGTTCGAGAAAGTTCTCTCTGATACATATTTTAAAAGAAAATGGGATTTCATTCGTAAACTTTATACCTCACGTTCAGCAAAATGGATTTTTATTGTTTTACATTGCCAGTTAGATAACTTTCAGGGATTGTCATTTGATCCGAGATTCGTTTCGGAAAACCGACGGTATATCAAGTTTCTAACAATATGTTTTCTAATCTTTAATATGATACCCTCTGACGAGACAGCGCATACGAAGTGGATAGAAGTACATTCTCCATATTTTTCGTCGTATCTCTACCGTTACAGAAGTAAATACTGTTGTAATGCATGTAACTCATTCAGCGTGATTGATATTGGTGGCACGCAAATTGAATCTTTAATAAACTGCTGCCATGCTACCGTAGGAGGTCTTATTTAATGATTTACGTAAGATGCTACTATTTAGATTGTTACAAGATTTGCTACTGTAAGTCATGTTTGGAAAAAAACTTTAACAAATGTTTAACATTCTTCAGAAAAAGACATCGTGTATAAGCAAATGCCAAAAAGGAAATTTCAAATAAGCCACAATGTTTTCCTTAACTGATTAATTTATATTCTAATGAGCAGATAGCAATATTTTAAAATTTTTATGTATGCTTTTATGTACATTTGCTTTCATAATGAAACGTCTTATATATTATTTCTGACGTCAACATTCCTTTTCTATGAATATAGAAAACGTATAGCGGTTTATGAAGTTTCCTACACAGCGTTTCGTAACAGGTTTATGACATGCTACACTGAAATTTTGCTGAAACACGTTGTTTTTTTAAATATTATAGTTAATAATATATAATTTAACAAAATTAATCAACATCCATGATTGCAGCAAAAAAGTTTCACACGTTTCTTCTGCTTATAAGATAAACTTTTTAACTAATTTCCCAGAAATATTAATGTTTGAAATTCGGTATACTATAGATCAGTAGTCACCAATTATATTTCCCGTGGGTAGCTTCATTATAAATTGTTATACGGAAATCTTTCAAATTTTTTTTATTATTAAAATTCCATATTTGTTATTTATTATATATTAAAATCAACTATAAAAGTTGATTTAAATTATATTCCGCACAAATAATCACCTGGAAGCAATCATAAGAGAGTCTCTACAAATAATGTCTAAAAAAGAAATAATATAAATATAAATATAAATAAATGCTGGACGATTACACCATGAAATATTACAACATTAAAGAAGTGAATATAAAACATCACATATTTTTACTGAATGGTGCATACAAATTTAAAAATTTATACATACATTAATATTAAAAATATCGACGTTTCGACCACCATCTATGGTCATCTTCAGGAAAATTTTCTTATATTGCTTTTAAAATTTTCAAATGCGAAAAACAATCCGCCCGTTGCCACAATATTATTGCCGTCCACAAATTAAAAATTAACAAGGGTAACACTCAACCATCGTACCAACCAACCACAAGTAGAAACGATGCAGAAGCATCTCCTAACGGACAAAAATCTAACTGCTGTAAATGTATTATTAATGAAGAATATTAAAATAAAGAAAAGCGGAGTAAACTATTTGAGATGTTCATCCAAATTTTAGGGATATTAAATGAAATGCTATCATTACAAACCTCATTTTTCCTAATCATAATTTCAATGGAATGTCTGCGAAAGGAGTCACTTGAAATTATGATTAGGAAAAATGAGGTTTGTAATGATATCATTTCATTTAATATCCCTAAAATTTGGATGAACATCTTGAAATAGTTTATTCCGCTTTTCTTTATTTTAATATTCTTCATTAATAATACATTTACAGCAGTTAGATTTTTGTCCGTTAGGAGATGC
The DNA here is from genome assembly GCA_963931845.1 of Maratus michaelseni. Taxonomy (NCBI): domain Eukaryota; kingdom Metazoa; phylum Arthropoda; class Arachnida; order Araneae; family Salticidae; genus Maratus; species Maratus michaelseni. The sequence continues at coordinate 193,087,596 of OZ007593.1, read as the reverse complement.
TTCTGCATCGTTTCTACTTGTGGTTGGTTGGTACGATGGTTGAGTGTTATCCTTGTTAATTTTTAATTTGTGGACGGCAATAATATTGTGGCAACGGGCGGATTGTTTTTCGAATTTGAAAATTTTAAAAGCAATATAAGAAAATTTTCCTGAAGATGACCATAGATGGTGGTCGAAACGTCGATATTTTTAATATAAATGTATGTATAAAATTTTAAATTTGTATACACCATTCAGTAAAAATATGTGATGTTTTAATTCACTTCTTTAATGTTGTAAAAAAGAAATAGTCTGTAACGATGTATTATCATATGATATCCACGCAGTCTGGAATGAATTAATGCATAATTGATTACCTTTCCCATCTCACCTTATTTCCAAACCCTTGAAGTAAAATAGTTTATTCCGGGCAAGCAAGAAAACGCAAAGAAATAACAACTCAACTCAACAATTTAGTTTTTCCACTGATGATGACCGGGTTTCGGTTGAAAACGTTTTGGAATTTTTAAAAGGACTTTAATGTGCTTTTAAATGTTTTTATGTATGTTTTTACGCACCTTCAAGCAATATAGTTACATTTAGTTGTATCTTAATGAATTTTAGTTATAAAAAAATGTTTTCATTTAGAATGAAATATATTGATCCATTTCCGTAACTGGTTTAGAATTATTTCCTCCACGGACGCTTTTCACGGGACATTGAAAAATATAATAATTATTTATTTATTTATTTTTTTTTTTTTTGCTAGATATTCCAATTTTTATTTTATATTCGAGAAAAATTATAACGCAGTTTAATTTTTTTCTGAAAATTAAATAATATCTATGCAATGGATGTTCAAAACTTTATGCTATTTAAAATGAGTTAAATATGTTATATTTTAAAAGAAATGTTTGATTTTCCTTTTGTATATAATCAATTATAGAAATTTGTGATTAATTAATGACTTTTCAAATTTAATGATATTAGATATTTTTTATATAATTAATTTTCGATTTGGGCTATTTTTTTTTTTTAACTTTAGAGATATTATTACATGTACGTCCATTATAAACGTTATAAGATAACCATACAAAGTATCGTTTTAAAAAAAATGTTGATTGTGGAGGTTCGATAGACGATAAATCTTTTCAAATGGACACCAAAGTTTTATTTATTACTTAGCATGACATTTACTGTCATGTCCATTCCTGTGATCGTTACCTATTTATCTCCCTCCAGGTACTTTTGACAGGAGTTTGAACAATATAATAAATTGTTAGTCGATTCATTGATAGTTTTCTGATTTTAAGTCATGTTTCTATTAAACTGTAACATACACTTCCAATTGCTCTGATAACAGCATTAATTTATTATATAATATTTTAAGTGCATTACGCTTTTGTAAATACCGATAGAATTTTTCGAATGAATTTTCTATCAATTAATTTTAGTTTGATTAACTTGCATTATTGCACTAATAGTTATTTCTTAATAAAGAATAAATTGTGAAAAAATAATTTCAATTTTTAAAAAAAATTTATAGTTGCATGAAAACAACTACTTGTATTTTGCATTCACTTACATTTCACAATATAATGTGAACTGTAAAAGAATTTAAAAAATACGTAATTTTAATGAGATAATTGTAATTGTTTTTTAACGTATTTTGTGTGCACTCCTAAATTGTATTTTATTTATTAGTATAGGATAAAAGCTATTTACTCATCTTCCACTGTTTTAAAATAAACGTAGACATATTTTTGACATTTCAAATAACACTCGGGGATTCTTATTAGAAAGAAATTTAATATTTATTTCGGGGTTTAAGCATGGACGATACAAAACAAACTATAAACAATTTGAACTAAGATCTACTATTTAAAACATTGTTAAGAGTAGAGGAAATCCTTATCTTCATGATTATTTGTTTTTGTGCACGTAGTATTTTAAGGGCTATTATTCTTTCTTGTCTGAAAGGCGCATAAAATGAAAACAAGCTTATGTATTATATTTTTTTTTCTTAAAAAAGTTAAAATCAACACAGAGTATTTTTAAACATAATCGGGAGTGAAGATTAATACATTTGTCATGCAAATTTCTAATACAATTTTCTAAATCATTCACGACCTGTATATTGGGCCTAACCACCACGCTAGCTTGAAGCAGCTTTTGTAAAGTAATGTCGCTAGCAACATTTGTAAAGTAATGTCACAAGCAACATTTGTAAAATAATGTCGCTAGAAATATTTGTAAAGATATACTCTCACCTAGTTACTTAATGTTTCGGAAAAATGGAACTCATTCGAACTATATAAGGTGTATCAAACCCTTTTTATTATGATCTTTGATAAAATGTATTGGTGGATGGAAGCTGTATCATGGAGATCATGACACTTCATGAAGACAGCATGTCACTTTTTAGGTGCGTTCGTAATTATATAAATACGTAGGACCTATAGTCGTCGTATGGTCCGTCCGTCTGTCCGTCTTTCCGCATATAACAGCTCAAAAACTACCCAACCGAATGATTTGTAATTTAATATATATAATCTTTGCAGAATTTTGTCGATTTATTTCAATTGTCATGAAATCGAATAAAATTTAAAAAGATATTAATAGAAATTTTCTTCATTCGGTTATATCCTATCATACGTAAGTAATTCAATGATATTCAATGATAGGTAATGATTATAGGTTGCTATGTTGATTATGTCATATTTAAGATAGAGTCATATTATTTCTGCATTACTCAATTTAAAAACCGAATTTGTATGCTAAAATTGTTTAATTATAGCAATCATATAATCTCCCGACGGTTTTTTGAATATAAGTTTCTGGAGAATTTTATATTAAATGGACAAAGATTGTGAATATGGACTTCAAATTTTGAAATTTTCAAAGCTAGGCTTAAGTTTCCCATTGGAATTTTCATAATATGTCAATATTTCTTTTGGAAACGTTTTGAGAAATATTTTGACATTAAATAAATTTGTAATATTGATCATAATTTTTAATAATTATGCCACAAATATCGTACTTGAAATATTATAAAGAAAGCACTTAATGTTTAGAAATGTTTAACAGCTGTGATTTATGAACATATTAACAATATGTCATTGTCAGTTCAAAGCGCATAATTAATTTTAGTGCACAGACATTATTTCGTCTAACGGGGCTTTATAAACAGAGATAGGCAAACAAAGTGATATTGTGTTATAATTGTTTGCAAATATATAATTTAAGGTGCTCGTCTAGTAATTATAAATCTTGCTACAGTGTGAAAAATCTTTATCTTGGTATGTACGCGTATGTTTATAAATTGCCACTTCCCGAAACTTTATATGAAATACATTAAAATGATTTATATAATAATAATTAGATGAGTAACGGTGCTAATTCATGTAAACCCCTTTCATTTGATAAATTACGGATAACAAACGGATTTTAATAGATTTATGTAATTTTCTATCGCTATTTTTGCAATTTTTCATTTTTACACACGCGGTTTTGGATTTAACATTTATGATTCAACGCTGCAAAAAGAAATTTCGTTAAATTAAGGAAATTACTATTTTCGTATTTTAACGGCAAAACCGTAAATTGTAGGAAAATGTCCGTGATGTCTGAAATATACGTTTTTAAATTTTCGTTTTATAACAGATTCCGTATTTTTTAGAAATTTCTATTTTTTTTTATAAATAGCCTTTATAGGACTGAAAAAAGGAAAATTCTCAAGTACTTCATAACACATCAGGCAGATTTCTGTTTTTTGGGGGAAGTTTTTGGTAAATAATTTTGCCGCGAAGGGATTGGAACTGAAAACCTTTCATTTACGAAGCCGTCGCCTTGACCACTCAGCCGCAGTTAGCCACGCCTCTTTCTCAAATGCCCTTATTTATTTTCGATGATTTTTATCAAGCAAAATTTGAAAGGTTACATCGGTTGATGGATTGTTTCCAACTGAATTCCAATGTTTTTCATAGGGAAAAACCCCTCAGTTATTGACACCTAACCATTAACTGAAACTTGAGGGAAAATCTAACGTAAAATAAGCATTTTGTTATAACATTCTGCAAAGTAATGTCATCTATTGGTGAATTATTCACTTATTTTTATTTTGGAGTCAGTGTATTCGCCACTAGAGTGTCGAAAATATATTTAACGATGTAGGAACTTCTGAGAATACAAAAATTGCCATTTTGAGGCAACCATCTTATTTCATAAATTAAGGAAGTGCTTTTTAATGTATTTGTACTGAAACCAACCTAGATGTTTTTTTAAAGAAATTAGTTTAAAGATGCATATGATATATTACAGTTATGATTTAGGGTTTATAGTTATTTAATTTAGCTTAACAGGGGGTGGGAGGGAGTGCCAGTAATTGGTTTCTGGAATTTACTTTCACCAATCTCTGACAGAGGTGTCAGTTATTGGTTATATTAAAGAAAGCTGAAATCTATTATTTGAACTGTTTAACAATGCATAATAATAAATTAAATTTATCTTGTAGTAAATACCATTAAAATTTAATTTGTTTTACCAGTGTCTCACACCACGTGTCAGTTAATGGTTCATAAATGTCAGTTATTGTATACATGCATTACTAATAATTTAAAACCTGGCAAAAGACAAATTTTATCTGTAGCATATCATACATAAAATAAACAAAAAGAAGGGAAAAAGGGACAAGGATGAACATAAGCAGAAACAAAAGCTTGAGCATGAAAAGCAAAAGCAATAAAAACTTGAACCCAGGAATCAGAAGTACTGCACTACAGGTAGCGAAACAAAAGTGATCGCTACTTTTTACAGCAATTTGTAGTGTAGCACGTTACACAATGTAGTGTAACATGTACCGCAATAAAAAAACAACAAAAAAAACAGTAGTTTGTACTCAGAACCGTGCTACTTTTAATGCTAACTCTTGTTAAAAGAAAAATTAAAAAATATATCATTCTGCAAATCGCGTTCCCGAAACTTGCTTCTTCTGTGCAAAATTTGATCTGCTCAACAATTTGTGAATCTCAACTGCAGTGTATAGTAACGCATCGCATTATACTATATCATAAATATATTAGTCCATATAATTTTCCCATTGACACTTGCTGCTAAAATAAAGTATTAACATACCGAAGAAATTAATTTACTTGCTGGCAGTACTTGTCTACTCATTATTGGGTCATCATGTTTTAAGGCCGGGTTTCTTATTATTTGTAATTATTTGTTGGTTACATTTAGAGTTGTTTTTCTGTAACTTTCTAAATAATAATATATCACTTAACGTTTCTACGAAATTTGCAATGTGTTTATAAACTAACAATTTGCAGACGACCATAAAACATTTTCTTGCATGTTATCGTTCTTAATTTTTTAAATCCCTTAGGTATGTCACATTTATTTAATTGTATCCTGGCAGGTGCGATATAACGGAGAGTAGCTATATTGTTTAATCCGTGTCTTCAATTTCTAGTATAAATGGAAACATTTGGCAAAATCTGAAAGTAGCACAGTTATTGAATACATCTAAAATTTAGTTTGTAGTCGCTACTTTTTAAAATAAGTAGTTGTATGTGTAGTTAACTACATTTTCAATAAAGTAGATGTAGATAAAAAATAAAAAATTATATAAACAGTAAAAAGTAGGTTTTTTTCTACACCTGCTAAGAAAAAAAAAACGTGGTTTATAACCAAGACAAAAGATAAAACATAAATCTATTTTATCAAAATCAAGTTAGAGTTTTTAAACAAATATTGTATACGAAGACTCTTCGGACACGGATTCAAATCAAGACCAGGATGAAGACAAAGAAAAATCTTGAATTAAAATAAAATATAACATTCAGCTGAAGAAAGAATGGCGTTATCCTATGCATTAAGATGATAAGTTTAACATTTGACGCTTTCTTGAAGTAATTAAAGAATATTGAACAGTAAAATTTCTACGAAAAAAAGGAAAATTTCTATTCATGGTAACCGAAAACAGACAATGCTGTGGTAAAAAAACTGTTAAATTTTTTGTAGGTCTTTGACTCTTATAAGTAATAATATTTTATTTTTTGTTGATATCGCTTTTAATTAGAAAGATAAAGGCCGCCTATCGCTAAACGAAAACACAAAACAATGATTGATATATTTTTATAAATAACATTTCAGTATATGCATTGTGCTTGATTAAAAGAAACGGGTTAATTTTGTAAGGCTACAGTTATTAAAATAAAAACTGTATTGTTTACATTTAAACTAAAGGACTTAAAAATTATAACTGTTTGCCTCTTATAAAATTCAAATCCAACTTTTTTATAATAAGTATTCATATAATTTGTTTTTATCATAAAGACTAAAGTTTTTTTAAAGCATTTTAATCTTTTGACATAAAGTGTCAGTCACTGGTTCACTTCGTGTCAGAAGTTGGTGTTTCAAAATAGGGACGGTGTCAGTTACTAGAGTTTTTGACCATATTTATGAAAAAAAAATTATAACGGAAATGCATAATTTTTAATATATCTCTACTATATTTTCAAAACAAAGGTAACTATAAAATATATTAAAATTTTTGTAATAGTGATTTGAACAAGAAAGAATCCTCAAACTGTCAGTTTACTGGGGGTTTCAATCTATTTTCTTTCCATAAATTTAAGTAGTTTCGTTTATTATTTGCTGCCTTATGAAAGATAAATTTTAAGTTTTTATGCATTATGTGGGAGTAAAACATTGTATTAAAAGTAATGATTTCTTCTTTTTGGAATGAATTATATGAGTATCAACATTTTGTTTTTCGAAAATATGCTTTTTCAAAATATTTGTCGGATAATCTATTTATCAACTTCAATAAAAATAATAACTATCTTAAGCAGAAGAATATAGTCCATACTATTAAATGAATTTTTTTAATCGCTTATTTAAAAAAAAAAAAGAAAGAAAAAAAAAACTTATGTAAATAAACAAAAATTTTATAACAATTTAAATTTTATATGGTTGAGCTATGCTGAGAGTTCCTGGGTTCGGTTCTGATAAACTGAATAAATTAAAAATAACTAAACAAAAAATTGGTTTTTAGACAATTATGACATTAATGACATTGTGATAGGTATGTTTAAATTTGGACTTATCAATTTAGTTTAAATTAATTTAGTTCAGTTAAAAATTATCTAAACTAAAGAAATAAATTGTAAACTTTATAAAAATATAAACTTAATTTTTATAACAGTAAAGAAAAAAATATATTAAACATTTTTATAAATTTAAGGAAAAGAAATATAAACGTTGAAAAATAACAATTTATAAAAAAATAAATTTTAATTTAATTCATAAATTTATAAGCCAAATCCGTTTAGTTTAATACCAATATACATACCGCTAATTAGCAGAGATATTATTTTATGAAACTTTAAATAACCTAATATTACCTCACGTTAAAAAAGCTAAAATAAAGTTTAAAGAAAAATATTTAAAAAAAAATCATAATTTTGAAGCACTATAAAGAATACAAAATTAGATTTTAAAAATATTTTTCAGTAATTTATAAAAATAAAATACATTTATAAAAAATCCTCAAAAAATATAAATATTACTATTATTTTCACAAAACATTATCATCCAGATGCGGCCCCGGTTAGACTGAGACCACGGGCCAAGTAATACCGTTTCCATCGAGACAGTCAAGGCCAAATGAAGCTTTGAAAATTTTCACGTGACGTCACTGTTAGTCGACTGACCCGATTACTCGTCTCCTTCACTGTGTCTCGTTGAGTGGCCGCCATTTCAAACAGTCATTCATTTATTTTTAAAATAACAGAATTGTTCTTTATCGCTTTTAAGTTAAATCGTATAAATATACAGTAATGAGAACAGCACACACATCATTGTGAAATTTTGGCATACATCCATACCGCACAGACAGCTTGTAACAGTAATTATGTTAATGGAGTACATGTTCGAATATATTGTGGCCCAGCATATGAAAATATCCGAAAAAAAGGGTTAGCTGGGATACCAAGAAATAATGAAAATATATCAAATTCATAATAGGTAAGTACAGTATTTAAATATTATTTTTTATATAGTTGTTGTAATTTTTATTTTCGTTTTCAATCTATAAAATTAAAAATTCCTCACCGTCTTACTAGCATCAAACTTTCAAATGCAGTTCTTATTGGAATTATATTTCATTTGAAAAACACTTAGTGCATTTCAGATTTTTAAATTCTAAGCATGATGTAATTAGTTAATGCAAAATGTTTTTCAAAATTTTTAGTGTAGGTAATTAATAAATAAAACAAGATTAATTCAACTCAACATACTTATTATGTTCTTTTCTTTATTCCATGAACTGCTGCCTAATTATTTATGCTTATATTACGATATGAAATTTCTTACACATATAGCTTTTGGGCAATGTAATTTTCCTGGGGAACATTTGAAAACTATTCTGTTTATGGGTACCGTAATATATAAGATTGTCTTAATTTTTTTCAATATTGAACGATATTACTGGGGATGTTGTTAAATTGCTTTACATCCATATCTATTTGTTTTTATGTACCTAATTATGTACTATGTGTATTATATCTACATTCATTCAACTCAATTACCCTGTAGCCTCTACCACTGTTTTTATCTATTTTTAACCCGAGAGTAGTCGCGTCTTTTTTTAGAACATTGGTAGTCGCGCTCGGTCCATTTGCCACCGTTACCAGTAGCCCGAAAAAAGAAGGGAAATCTGCCGGCGTTACCCTATGATCGAAAACGGAGTACATAGGGGGAAAATACTGATTGAATTTGAAAAGATACATTTTAGAGAAACTATTATTGAAGAATATATTTAAGAACTATGATTTAAGAATTTTATTTAAGAATGTTTTGAGTTCAAATTTAAATAAATGTTTTAATATATATATATATATATATATATATATATATATTTACAAAATTTACAGGACTCGACGCAGGTTTTTTTCTTTTGGGCCCATTTTGTGAGAAGTAAAAGTTATTTTTGTAAAAAGTATCATTTTTGCGAAATTTATTATAAATTTTTGAGAAAAAAATAAAAAATAAAATTAAAATGTTATGAAAGAAAAAATCCAGCTACTCAAATTGAAACCAAGCACTTAATAATTTCGTTCCTTCTGCTAAAGTTCTTTCTTCTGGTGAACTTGTTTTATTGTAAATGACGCATTTTAAAACCTTACAAAATAAAAATAATTAATGTATAGTATGTTTTTATGGAGAGGAATTTTGTGAAGGTTCCTATTTTATTAAGAAGAATTTTGTGAAAGAGCCTACTTTATCAAGAAGAATTTTGTGAAGGGAATATTTTATAAGGAACAACTTTGTGAAGGGCCTATTTGATAAAGAGAATTTTGTGAAGAGCCATATTTTATAAAAAGGAATTTTGTGAAGGGCCCTGTTTTATTAAATGTAATTTGTGAAGAAATGGGCCCCAAACTTTTCCTGTATCGACCCCTTATATGTTAAAATAATAAAAATTATTAAATAATTATTGATTTTATGAAGACACAATGAATTACTAATTAGAGTAACTTTTCAATTATGAATTTGAAATCGTGTTAGGGATATATTTTTTTTTAAAGCCAGAACCGCAGTAAGCTGGTTTTTGACAGTGTACTGCAACTAGGAGCCAATTGAACTTGAAAAGAGAAAGACTACTTTATTCATTTATGCAATTTAAATAATCATTCAATTGTGTATTTCAGGACATGTTATTTATAACCAGGGATCGATCCAGGCAAAATTTGGGACCTATTTATTTTTCATTCACAAAAATCCATGTAATAAAACAAACCCCTTCACGAAATTCCTCTTAATAAAACAGGATCCTTCATAAAATTCATCTTAATAAAAGAGGTCTTCCATAAAATTCAATGTAATAAGACGGATATTCTTCACAAAATTCCTCTTACTAAAACAGACCACTTCACAAAATTCGTCTCAATAAAACACACCTCTTTACAAAATTTATATTATTAACACAGGACTCTTCATAAAATTAATAAAAGAGTCCCTTCACAAAATTCCTCTTAAAAAAGGGTATCTTAATAAAGCATGTCCCTTCAGAAAATTTCTCTTAAAAAAAGGTCTCTTAATAAAGCAAGTCCCTTCAGAAAATTCCTCTTAATAAAACAGGCCTTTTATAGAATTCCATCTAATAAGACAAATTCCTTCACAAAATTCCTCTTAATAAAAGCCTCTTTACAAAATTTGTTTAATTAACACAGAATCCTTCATAAAATTATTAAAACAAGACCCTTCACAAAATTACTGTTAAAAAAGGTCTTTTCGTCAAATTCCTATAACTAAAGCAGGGCCTTTCACAAAATTCCTGTTAAAAAAGGTCCCTTTTCAAAATTCCCCTTACTAAAGCAGGCCCTTCACAAAATTCCTCATAATAAATCAGGAACCTTCATAAAATTCCATTTAATAGGGCAAACTCCTTCACAAAATTCCTGTTAATAAAACATAGCCCCTTCACAAAAATTCTGTTCTTAACACAGAACCCTTCATAAAATTAAGAAAACAAGCTCCTTCGCAAAATTCCTCGTAATAAAATAGGTCCTTTTGCAGAAATCCTCTTAATAAAATAGCCCCTGACCTTCACAAAATTTCCTTTATTAACACATGTACCTTCATAAAATTCCATTCCATAAAAACATATTCTTCATTAATTAATTTTATTTTGTTACGTTTGTAAATGTGTAATTGGCAAACTAAACAAGATCACCAGACAGGAAAACTACAGCAGAAGGACTTAAATAACTTATTAATAAATTATTGGTTCAAATTTGAGTAACTGGATTTCATCTTTTGTTACAAAATGTTATTTGTCACAAAAATATAATAAAATTCCCAAAACTAATTTTTATTTTTCACAAAATGGGCCCCAAGACAAAACATCTGCATCGACAAACTGATATCAATATTCTATTTTATTATTTTTTCTTACAATATATCTATATAAAAATAATAAAAAGGAAGATAAAACTAATTACTCTGAAATTATTAAGGCAGCAGTTTTTTTGTGTGTGTGTGTGTATGTGCTGCTGCCTGTGTGTGTATGTGGTGCGGGGGGGGGGGGGGTTATTAGCGATTTTATGCTTAAATACCCTTTTTGAAATGAAAATTTATGAAGATCCATTTATTACTTATTTCAGGATGGAGGCAGGCCTCTTGAGTCACACCTCTTGTTACAAGCTGCTTATGTATGAAGTAAATAATAATCGTATATAGGAAGTAAATAATAATAAATAACAGTTTATTCAAAGAAAGATGAAAAGAAGAATGAAAGAGCAAACTATAATCCAACCCTTCCCAGAAAATTTCCTGCCGAGAAATTCGCGGAATAGGGAATGAAGAACTGGGAGGGCAAAAAATTACGTTTACCGCAGTGCTCGCGCCACGGTTTTCTAGACCGATTTCAACTTTAGAATGCAATAAATTTCTCAGAAAACGCTGGAATGCCTTGCAACTTTAGTACACAAAAGAACCAACGGTCAAGGTCAGCTACACTGCATTTCATTACTGTAGCTTTAAGGGGAAATGAGATAAAGGAAGACAGCGAATTTTGGCGGGGAAAAGACCAACGCGCGAGTACTGCCGGGTTAAAGGCATTAAACTGGAAGTTTAATGAAACTGTATTTTATATATTTTATTCGTCATTTTGCATAAAATAAATATACATTAATCTGTTAGAAATGAATTTGTTTTTCATCCTAATTTATTTAACTCTTTCTATAAATATGTACAGAGTAAAAAAAAAAAAAAAAAAAAAAGAGGGGGAGTGGGAGGGAACTTATTTTTGATACCTTTATTATCTAAAATATAGATTAGATATATGTTCACTAATTTTACTTTTAATTTATTTTCCTACCGAGTACCTCTTTCCCACTATAATTGATATTGAAAATTCTGTAGCCTATTAGGGGCAAGATCGTACGTCACACATATGCGAGATCTGTGTACATACTTTTATATAATTTATAATTTTTTATTAGTGTTTTTTTAAACTTGTGGTCTAAATATTTTGAAATGTGTATATATACATTATTTATGCTGTGGGCTGGATTTTAATTTTAATATAGCGTAGTTTATGGATAAGACGCATGGTTGCCTTGATCAAATTGTTCATGGCCGTCTGGTGCATCTATTAATATATGCGTCCACTAATTTTTCCAAAGAACTTAGCATTGCTTTGAGAAAATTGGTTGTTTTACAAATTGTGTAATAAATAATTTTGCCAAGGAAAAAAAAAGAAATGTGCAACTGTTTTATATTATGAGTTAATTAAAATATTAGATGGTTAGAGATATATAAGTTTACAATATTGAAGTACAGTCCAAATAATGCTTGATTTTTAAAGTTCTGCACTTTTTCAGATGAATGTCTTTACGTTTTATCTGAGAAACATAGATAATAACTAGTTTTAAGATACAGACAATAATCTTTATCATAAACCAAAATTTAAATTGATATTGTGTCATTGTTTAAAAATTGAATAATGAGTATTACTAGTGAAATTATTTGGAAAACACATGCATATATCATTAAAGAGACGACAATTTACCTTTACAAATAGCAAATGAAAATTGCATGAGTGTAAAGATAAAAAAAAATTGGTAGTGATTGGTTTTGTAGTTTTTGAGTAAAGTGTATCAAACAAACAGTGTGAAAATCAATTAATCAAAAGAAGGTAGAAGTGTAGTAACTGTACCTTATAAACGTATGTAAGCAATAAATATTTTTCAAGTTACATACATACAACTGTAAGGGGTTAAAGATAGTTTATTAATGTGTTTTTTATGACATACCTACTCATAAATTTTGCGTTAAAACTGTTTCATCTTAGCCATTGATATGTCTATCAAAATCTTCTTATGTAACTGAATGCATGTGTTTTAAACATTTCAAATAAATCTATATTCACATAAAACAATAGTTCATTATTTCAGCAATTCTAGTCGACAGTCATACATCAAAGAAAGTTTGAAATTTGAAATTGTCACATAAATAATCTGTATCTTCTGAATACCTTAAGTAAGAAAACAATCAATTATGCTGAATACACTGTCATTCGAAACATTCATTGTGTAAGTTTATTAACTTCATAACTTACTTGTGACATATGCTTAAACCACCTTTTAAATCATTTCACTAAATAGTTTGAGGACTTGGGTACACACGTTTTTGAAAGACTTTTAGCAATTTGTTTCTATATTTCATTAAGAAAAAGCGTAAGATATCGATTTTGTAAGTAGTTGAAGGGTAATTTACTTTGAAATATGTCATCGAAATGTTTCCACATTAGGAAGTGATGATATAACTCAAAACAAAGCACACAAAATCAGAAACAATAAAATGTTTAAATAATTATACTTATTAATTTTTAATTAAGTCTAAAAGTCATAATGGTATATATTTAATGAAAAAAATAAGAAAGTGATGTATGATTTAACCTAAAAGCAACTATACATTTCACTCTTGAAACCTATAATATGCATTAAGATTTTTCTCTTCTGAAAACAAACTCAGGAGAAGCCATTAATTTTAACCTCTCAAAAAATTGATTTTTTTTCGTGTTTTTATAAAAATATATACAATTTTCAATCAAACGGAGGAAAAATAAACATGTAAATATGTAAACTTAAAAATATAGAATTTGATATTGATGATGTGTATTTTAGCTTAGAGAGAAATTTATTTCCAACTTTGCCAAAATATTGTATATCTTAATTTTTTTTTGTACTACATGGGCGTAATATAAAAACAAGAAAAAAGTAAAACTTTTACTTAAATACTTTATTTTATCTGACATGTATAAAATGATTAATCTAAAATAATTCCAAAACCAAATTCTTTTGTTTGCGAATTGAATGTGTTTGTAAACATGTATCATACTCAAAAACTCCTTTTAATCGTAAAAGAAAAATCTGGCGGATTTGAATTAACAAACATGGTAGAAATTGCAGGTGGAGTCAATTTTTACGTATCTGTGAAAAGACATAATCTCTCTACAAACAATATATTTTCACAATGCGCGCAATTAGAAAAAATGCTGTTTTATGAAACGCATGCAAAGTGAAAATAAATTATAATCATTGATAAAATACACATTATCAATATCAAATTGATCCGGTTCGAACTTGAATGTTTCTATGCGTTTCGTTTTGCTTGATTTCAGAATTTTATAATTTATTATAAAATCATTAACAACAAAAAAGAAACATATTTTATAAAGTTATACTAGAAAGTAATAGAAATGCAACTATTAAAATTATTTTTTTAAAGTTATTTTATTTTACCATGAGTATTTAATAATTCAACGTAATAAAAGTTGTATTTGAGGATATTTGAAAAAATACGAAAATCTGCATAAGGATAACGAAAGTATTTTCAAGAAGTATCTTCAAGACGATCATTTTTGTTAAAAATAAAGATTAACAAATTGTCTTTACTAACATAATTTTTATTAAAATTTAATTGAAGCAAATTAATCATAGCTATTACTTATTTCACATAGCTATTACTTATTGTGATATTAACAAAGATTAATACTGTGGGGGATCTGTTAATGAACTATCCGGTTTACGAATAGATCGGTTAACTAATAATTTCACGAGAGATTTAAATGTTCGGATAACGAACACATGTTCGGTTAACGAACCCCTCTCAAAACAAAGCCAAGAAGAAGCAATGCTCTGTTACATTTGTATAACTGTATTTAATTACGTTTATTATCGACTTATACAACATTTTAACAGTTGTATACTTATGGCATAATTGATTTATGGAAATTCGTGGATTATTGGATTATTATTATGAACAACCGTGGCCTTACATTTTAGAGCCACCAAATTAGAATGATCAGATTAAAATAATTATTTTTATACTTTGTGTAGCTTATTAAGGAGATATTTTTAAATGGAAATTAATTATTTTAAGTGAATTTTAGTTCTTAAATTATTAACAGGCTTTTGGCTCCCCTTGCGCATTATCAGGCCCTGCAGTAAACACGATCTCTAAGAGAACTAATAGCGTTTTGGACAGGTCAAAGTGATAAACTGATATGATTTAATGATTTCGTCAATGAATGTGATCCTAAATGTTTTAAAAAGTGCATGTCATTTATTATTTTTTTAAGTACGGCACGACACGGACAAAGCAATCAAAATACGATCTGTCCATATTAAATACGGAAAAGCTTAGGGAGAAATTATATTAATTTTTATATACTATTTAGCTTTTAGGAACGAATTAATCGAATTCCCATACAAATCTATACTAAATCTATGATATGTTAACGAACAATTCGGATAGCGAACATTATTTTGGAACGGATTAAGTTCGTTAACCGGTCACCCACTGTAATTTTGTATAGTTTGTTTTCTTTTGGAATCGAATAAATTATTACAATAAAAAATTTTTGCAGGTTTTTTAAATCATCTTGATTTTTATTTCCTTACATTTTAGTGTATATGGAAGAAATATATAAATTCGATTTATCTAAATATGCATACAATATTCATGATTATGAATATAAAGAAACATAAAAAATATTTTTGAAATAAAAAGCAGATAAAAATATATTTGAAATATTAAGATCTTTAAGCAAGTCTTAGCGATCAACTAAATGGTTTCTTATGTATTTCTAAGTATATATTTTTTTGTAGAACATTGCTGTAAACATTGATAACGGAAGAAATTTACAAAATCTATTACAAAACAACATGCAAAGTTTTTACTATTTAAAAAATTACATAAACCTTAGTAACTAACACAAGCTATACCTGGATTACAGAACATAGGTAAAAAACGTTTTCAATTGAAAACTGTATTATATTTTTTACAATTAAAATTTTTTAGATTGCCCATCACCTACAACAAAAAACAATTTTAATTTAAAGTTCTCTTAACAAGCTTCGGTGATAAACCCTACGTTACTTTAAATTAACATATCACAGTAAAAAATTTCCCGAATTTGTTCTATTAACAATAAGTGTATTTTTCAGATCCAAAGATGTCAGATATCTTCGTGCATGCACGTGCATATGTGTGTGTATGTAGGTACCAAAGTAAATGTCTATATATATGCGAATTCAAAATTAGTTGCATAATCTAGTCCGCAGATAATTGGTATATCTTACCGAGCATATTTAGGTGCAAAATTCCGAATTTCATTTGGATTTTCCCTTCTTCCAAATCCGATACATTTTAAACTAAATTGATGTCTATTAATATCATTATTGTACTCCAGCTTTTCTATCTCACACTTTACAGGACTTTAAACGATGCATTAGGGACGCTAGTTCCAACGTGTCACCCTCTACGCTCCAATCTGTGCAACGTGAAATTCAAACAAGGATCCAAATGTGCATTGAAGCTGACAGTGAGAAGTTTGAACACGTCAAATAAAGGTATATTGTTATAACTAGTTGTTTTTTTTTCTTTCTAAGATCGTTTTGTCAAGTCACAGTGTAAGAAATCACGATAAAAAACTAATGCGTGTTTAAACCCATCGAAGATTCTCTAAAACTTTGCAAATCACCTTTTCCCTATCTCTTTCCGTTTTCGAGAAAGGAATGCTAACTCCGCTGTTTTACACCAGGTGGCGCCTTAGGCGATTTAATTCAGTAGTGCATGGCTGCTTTACTATACTTAGATACCACTTTTATGAATTCATCAGTAGCCGTTTCTGAAAAAAGTGTTTATAATAAAAAATGTTTACAGAAATGTTTATATACATGTTTTATATGAAAATATTCTGAACAGACTTTGTTTGATATAGAAGAAATGATCGTTTAGTTGTCAACTGTTAGCATATGTTTTTCATTAAGCCTAACATGGCGTTTAGATACGCTCGGATTCGCAGCTCTGGAATGATTGCCTACACTTTCCTACACTTGGATTTGCCGTTAGATGGCTGCTAAATTAGTTTTTGAAGATTTAAAACAAAATTAAAATATTTAAAAGCTTTAACCAGACAGTACTCGCGCGTTGGCCATTTCCCCGCCAAAATTCGCTGTCTTCCTTTATCTCATTTCCCCTTAAAGCTATAATAATGAAATGCAGTGTAGCTGACCTTGACGTTGGTTCTTTTGTGTACTGTTTTCTCAGAATTTTATTGCATTCTAAAGTTGAAATCGGTCTAAAAGACCTTGGCGCGAGCACTGCGGATCAAGTAATTTTTTCCCCTCTTAGTTCTTCATTCCCGTTTCCGCGAATTTCTCGGCAGGAAAGTTTCTGGGAAGGGTTGGATTCTAGTTTTCTCTTTCATTCTTTTTTTCATCTTTCTTTGAATAAACTTTTATTTATTATTATTTACTTCATATATACGATTATTATTTACTTCATACATAAGAAGCTTCTAACAAGAGGTGTAACTCAAGAGGCCTGCCTCTATCCTGAAATAAGAATAAATGGATCTTCATAAATTTTCATTTAAAAAAGGGAGTTTAAGCATAAAATCGCTAATACTGCCCCCCCCCCCCCGCACCACATACACACACAGGCAGCAGCACACACAAAAAAAACTGCTGCCTTTATATTAATAATTTCAGAGTAAGGAGTTTTATCTTCTTTTTTATTATTTTTATACAGCTATATTGTAAGAAAAAATAATAAAATAGGATATTGATATCAGTTAGTCGATGCAGATGTTTTTTTTCTTGGGGCCCATTTTGTGAAAAATGAAAATTAATTTTGTGAAATTTATTATATTTTTGTGACAAATAACATTTTGTTACAAAAGATGAAATCCAGTTGATGAAATTTTAACCAATAATTTATTAATAAGTTATTTAAGTCCTTCTGCTATAATTATCCTTTCTGGTGATCTTGTTTAGTTTGCAAATTACATATTTGCAAACGTAACAAAATAAAATAAATTAATTAAGAGTAAGTTTTTATAGAATGGAATTTTATGAAGGTGCTTGTGTTAATAAAAGAAATTTTGTGAAGGTCAGGGGCTCTTTTATTAAGAGGATTTCTGAAAAGGGACCTATTTTATTAAGAGGAATTTTGCGAAGGAGCCTGTTTTCTTAATTTTATGAAGGGTTTTGTGTTAATAACAGAGTTTTTGTGAAGGGTTGATGTTTTAGTAAGAGGAATTTTGTGAAGGAGTTTGTCATATTACATGGAATTTTATGAAGGGACTTGTTCTATAATGAGGAATTTTGTGAAGGGTTTTGCTTTACTAAAAGGAATTTTGCAAAGGGACCTTTTTTGACAGGAATTTTGTGAAGGGCCCTGCTTTTGTAAGAAGAATTTTGCGAAGGGTCCTTTTTTAACAGGAATTTTGTGAAGGGTCTTGTTTTATTAATTTTATGAAGGATCCTGTGTTAATTAAACAGATTTTGTAAAGAAACCTGTTTTATTAAGAGGAATTTTGTGAAGTATTTTGTGAAAGAATCTGTCTTATTAGATGGAACATTATAAAAGGCCTGCTTTATTAAGAGGAATTTTGTGAAGGGATAAGGTTTATTAAGAGACTTTTTTTAAGAGAAATTTTGTGAAGGGTTATTTTTAATTTTATGAAGAGTCATGTGTTAATTGAATAAATTTTGTAAAAAGGCCTGTTTTATTAAGACGAATTTTGTAAACAATATCGTCTTATTACATGGAATTTTTTGAAAGACCTGTTTTATTAAGATTAATTTTGTGAAGGATCCTGTTTTATAAAGGGGAATTTTGTGAAGGGTTTTGTTTTATTACATGGTTTTTTGTGAATAAAAAATAAATAGGTCCCAAGTTTTGCCTGAATCTACCCCTGGTTATAAATAACATGTCCTGAAATACACAATTGAATGATTATTTAAATTGCGTAAATGAATAATGTAATCTGTCTCTTTTCAAGTTCAATTGGCTCCTAGTTCCAGTATACTGTCAAAACCCAGCTTACTGCGGTTCTGACTTTAAAAATAAATTATCCCTAACACGATTTGAAATTCATAATTGAAAATTTATTCTAATTAGTAATTCATTGTGTCTTAATAACACCAATCAAATTATTTAATAATTTTTATTCTTTTATTATATCATGGGTCGATACAGGGAAAATTTAGGGCCTATTTAGGTTCCCTTCACAAAAATCCATTTAATAAAACAGGCTCCTTCACAAAATTCTTTTTTATAGAATCCGGTCCTTCACAAAATTCCCCTTGATAACATAGTGACCTTCACAAAATTCCTCTTTATAAAATAGGTCCCTCAGAAAGTTCTTCTTGATAAAATATAATCCGTCACAAAATTCCTCTTGATAAAATAAGAACTTTCACAAAATTCCACTCCATAAAAACATACTCCTCATTAATTATTTTTATTTTGTTAGGTTTTAAAATGTGTCATCTACTATATATATAAAACACAAACGGAAATTTCGTTCCGTTCCTTTATAACTCAAGTTCCGCTGAATGGATTTTGATGAAACTTGCACTGTTCGATAGGTAATTTTTCAGGGAAGGTTTTAGTATATAACACAACGTTCTACGTAAATTAGTTATAGACTTATGATGGAAAGTTCTGTTATTTTGGTCGGAAAGGTTACCATTGCTAATTTTTTGGCGACCATTATTGTTGCAGAAAGAAATGAAGACTTATACATCTCGAAAAATAAAAGAAAAACTGTTGCTAATTTTATAAAAAAAAAAAAAAAAAAAAAAAAACATAAAGTAAGAAAGAAAAGAAAGAAAAAAAAGAAAAAGAGTTTTGATAAGAGTTAATATAAAACGAAAATATTTAATTTAAACATGATTAGGAATATTCGTAATGCTTAAAAAATTATTCAAGGGGCAAGATTACAAAATTTGGCGATTTATCTTTTGTTTTTGGCGATTTTGATTTTACTTTTGACCCCAAACAATTTGATTTTAAGACAAAATGTGTTTTTTTTTTGTTTTTTTTTTGTTTTTTTTTCAGAAAGAATTGAAATGGCTATACATCTGGAAAAATAAAAGGAAAAACTGTTACTAATTTTATTTAAAAAAAGACAGAAAAGAAAAACAGTTTTGATGACAGATTTTAAGCCAAAAGGTGTTTTTAGCACTTTCCAACCTAGTTGAAACGTGCTTATGACTTCGGTTTGTCTGGCCGTCTGTCCGGATGGCCGTCTGGCCGTCTGTCCGTGCTCTAACTCCCGTAAATATGCTCGAATTGCTCTGCAATTTTTATATGTTATTGTCGTTATCTATGGCACGTTCCCTATTTCAACTGAAGTGTGTAGCACTTATAGTTTTCTTACAGGGACACTCAAAAGAATTCCGTTACATTGCGGTCTATGGGGAAAAATCATTTGAAGTTTATTTTAAAAATGTTTCACTATTGTAAACGCATTGAAATTTATATAGATCACTAAGATGCATTAGAAGAAGCTTAATATGGAATAGTAGGTGTATAGCACATAGAGTTACTTTACAGGGACAGTCAAAATAATTCCGTTACATTACGTCTATGGAGAAAAATCGTCTGCGGCTTATTTAAATAATGTTCCACTATTTTAAACGCATTGAAGTTTATATATATTACTAAGGTGCATTACAAGAGGCTTACTACAGAATAGTGTGTGTATAGCAGTCATCGTTCATTTACAGGGACACGCAATTTTAATCTTAACTAGCTTTTTGTCTATTACGTGGTGTGTATAAATTCTGTAGATCCTATACAGGGCAGCACAAAAGTTCGCGAACACATTTCCGTTTATTGACAGAAACTCCAGAAGGAGAATTTAAACTGTGCTACGCGTTTCCTAACTAAACTAAAATTTAGCATCCTATGTATATATACAAATCTATAGATCATATACAGGGCTACATAAAAGTATTCGGATATTTTTCCGAATATTGTATATATTGAAAATTCCTGAAAATACGTTTTTAAATATGTTATGCGTTTTCCAAATTGTTTACTTAGACGTCATCTTTCAGCTTATTAAACGGTAATGATTTGTAAAATTATTTTAGAAGCGTTGCAAAGTGCTACATAATCTATGCTTGACGCATGATTTTTCGTTCTTGTTTCAAGTGTACGACAGCATTTTTTATTGGTACTTTTCAGTTAGCCGGGCTCCAGTGATAGATATATGCATGTATATACACACACATATATCTACACAAATACATATATATACATACATATATGTACACTTATATGTATGAACATATACATATATATTTATATATGTACATATATCACTGGCGCCCGGCTAACCAAAAAGTACCCTTTTTTAATTCAAATGCAAACTATATTAATGGCAATATACTTCTATTTACTTCTACATATATGAAATTTCGTTCCGGCTGCTTATAACTCGAGTTCTGCTGAATAGATTTTCGTAGAACTTAAACTGTAAGATAATTTTTCAAGGAAAGTTTTATTCTATAACATGTCGTTTTACGTGAAGTTCTACAATCAGATCAATCCGATTATGAAAGATTAGCCTTTTTAAAAGATATTGCCAAATGGATTTCGATGGAACCTACATTGTTAAATAATTTTCTAGGGAAAGTTTTATTATATAACATATTATTCTACGTTGCTTAGTTCTAGAATTATAAGGGGAAATACGAAAATCGGGTGACAATTTTTTTAATCAAATATTAACCTTTTCAATATATGATTCCGATTATGAAAGATTAGCCTTCTGAAAAAGGTCTACTGGACGGGTTTTGATGATAATTGTATTGTTAATTACTTAGATGCTATTTCAGGAATGGTTATAGTGTACTACATATTGTTTTACGTTGCTTAGTCAAACAGTTATGTGTGAAGGTTATATAGTCAGTTGAACCCGATTCCGAAAGATTAGCCTTTTTTGAAAGTTTTTACTGGGCATATTTTTTGCGACCTGCATTGTTAAGTAGATAATTTGTAAGGATGGTTTTAGTATATTTCATATCGTTCTGTTAGTTTTGGAATTATGTGGAAAAGTTCTATAATCAGATGAACCCGATTATTAAGGATTAGTCTTTATATAAACTTCTACTGAATGGATTTTGTTAGTTAATTTGTTTGCATTGTTAGTTCGATAATTTTTAGTGATGGTTTTAGTATATTGCATATAGTTTTATCATTCATTGTAAACCCTTACTAGCCCTTAAAAGAGTAAAAGAGCCCTTAACCCTTAAAAGAGTTGGTCTTTACCAGCTAAAATTTTGACTGCACATTAGAAAATATAATAGCGCAATCACGTCATTTTTCAGTAATGTGGAAGGATATTCCAGGTAAATATACAGATTGCTTTCAAATACAAGGTCAAATTAAACGATATATTTCGTTTGATTCAAGGTTCATTTGTAGAAACCGACCAGCGCAGCGGGCGTAGCTTGCTAGTTAACAATAAAACAAGTTCACCAGAAACGAGAACTTTAGCAGAAGGAACGAAATTATTAAATGCTTGGTTTGAATTTGAGTAGATGGATTTTTTCTTTCATAAAATATGTTTTTTTTTTCACAAAATATATAATACATTTCGCAAAAATATGATACATTTCACAAAATAAGTTTTACTTTTCACAAAATGGGTCCCAAGGAAAAAACCTGCGTCGACTCCTGTATATTTTGTAAATATATATATACATATATATATATATATATATATATATATATATATATATATATATATATATATGTATATATATATATATATATATTAAAATATTTATTTAAATTTGAACTGAATATATTCTTAAATAAAATTCTTAAATTATAGTTCTTAAATATATTCGTAAACATATCTGAATATATTCTTAAATAATAGTTTCTGTAAAATGTATCTTTTAAATTCAATCAGTATTTTCCCCCTATGATCTCCGTTTTCGATCATATTTTAACGCCGGCAGATTTCCTCTCTGTTTTCGGGCTACTGGTAACGGCGGCAAATGGACCGAGCGCGACTACTAGTGTTTAAAAAAAAAAGGCGCGACTACTCTCGGGTTAATATGCTTTTACACACATTTCAGAGCAAATCAGATGTGAAGCTTTCAAAGAGTCATTCATTTGTGATTCATTTGAATTTGTGAATCTAAATGGCAACAGTGTTCTTTTGTTTATATGTGTGAATCCGTTGTTTAATCTGGATTTTTAATTAAGAACTTAAACATTATATTAGGATATGATATACATGTTTTATAGGAAAATATGCTGAACAGATATGACTTCAAGTAGAAGAAATTATCATTTAGCTGTCATATGTTAACTTAGGTTTTTCATTATGCCTAATTTGGCATTTAGCTACGGTCGATTCGCAGACCCCAGTGGTCGCATCCGGCACTGTTACCGAGACTTCCTTGCCTTTGGATTTTATTATAAGTAGTTGAAAATTTTCATGATTTCAGATATTTATTTATAAGTAAATTAAACATGTATGAAAAAAAAGAGCTATTGCAGATTTCATATGTTCTAAAGAAAAAACTCAACACCCGTTTTACATATTTCGTTCGGCATTTAATGTTTTTTATGAACATAAATAGATTTTACCATTACTTTCAGGTTTTACAGATTTTTAGATATTTTTTTTCAACATGTAATATTACGAGGTTTTTTTTTTTTTTTTTTTTTTTTTTTTTTTTTTTTTACCTTCTTTAACAAACTAAGTGAATCGTTTGGGTTTCGAAAAATTGTTACTTATTATGTGTGAATGTGCGTTATTAGAAAAATTACATATTTTAACATGATTATTATGTATGTTAAAACAACACACAATTCTTCAAATGAGTTTCATTCATAAAATTATTTTCGTCAATTAAGTGGTATTTTTGTCTTTTCCAAACTCGAATATCTTAAAAACAAATTTGATTAAAAATTTTGCAAATGTAAAGAATCACTAATTAATATCTCATAAAGTTATTTTCTCGATATTTCAAATTTATTTCATGATGCCAATTTCAGTAATATAATATAATGATATCGTGATATGTCTTCATGATATCACTTTCAATTTGACATATATTAAGAATTGTTGTTAGTCTAACAAATAAAAACGGCACATACAGCTCAAGTCCAATACTCCTTGAAAGAATTGACATAATAAACGTTTGCAAATTAAAGAAAATCTGCACTTTTATATCAATAAAACTCTAAATCAAAATCTATTTCATATTTGTTAACATTAAAATTTACGAGATTTTGTTTGTAACATTATAATGCGTAAAATATGAAGTAGAATTTATTTAACTAATCTTCAAAAACTTAAAAAAAATATTTTTCCCTAATATACGTCCAACTTCCATTATTTTTTCTTTTTTTTTAATAACGACAGAAACTTTTTTGAAAATATTTGCAAAATGCTTAGAATGTTTTTTTAATCGAATTCTGTGTCGCATAAATAATAAATAGGAAGGAAAAGAATTACTGGAAAGGATTCGAATACCAATGTATGCGAAACATCTCTGGAACACCAGCATTATTTTTACATTTTGAATAAAAACGAAAATGGAAAGCAGTTTCGAAACAATTCTAAACTTTCATTTTTATATTAACAGTATTCCTTATAAAAATTGTAGAAGAAATTCTATCAGTTTTTGACAAATGCTTCAACATAAAATATTCTATTCCAACAACTAAATTTAACGGCAAAAACTTATTATATATATTTATAATAAGATAAATATAAATATATAATAAGTATATTTATTTACTTAATTATTTGTATATCTCTGTAATTATTCAATGTATTATATATATATTTATTTACTTGAATATATATATATATATAAAGCTGCAATTTTTTTTTTTTTAAAGCTGGTGCTTTCATGCACTTAACACAATCATTAACACTCCATAACTGATACTTTCATTAATTTATGTACATAATGTCACCTCATACATGGCTAAATATTGTTTACTATCATCTTACCATTTTTCTCAACCATTTTGTGTTTCATTGTGAAGTGAATTGCAGCAGATATTAATCCTAATTAATCGTCATTACTCTTTGTTTTAATGGAGAGTTTCGAAATTTGCTTTGTGGTTTAATTTCTATTGCTGTGGACTCATTGTTTATTTATTTATTTATTTGTTCTCTTGTGGGGTTTTTTAATGTTATTTTTGTTTCTATATATGTTATAAGGAGCTTAATATCGTTAACTTTAGGCATAATGCTGACAATATTTGATAAATAACATATATTTACTATGAATTATTTTTATGATGCTTCTCTGAAGATTCCATACAATATTTATAATATTTTTGATTTTATTAAGTTTAATTATTGCAGTATATTTCCCATTGATTTTGGTAATTCACAAATTCATTGTGCCAAATTAAAATTCACACCAACTGTTGTGAATAAATCAAAATTTAACGACAAAAATAGAATAATAATTAACGCACGCTAAACGCAGCAAAACTAAACACATTGAGGACGCATATACGCAAGAAATTACAAAGAACGAAATTTCCGTGGTAATAAATGACCCAGTTGTAGAAATATGGTTTTAAATTATTCATAAATAAAAATATACATGCATGTAAAACTAACCGCATCGGAAGCCCATAAAACTGAAAAAAGAATACATACTGACATTACGTTTAAGACTTAAATCAAAATGATTTCAGTTACCTGGAATTTTTATTGTCTGGAAAATACTAGTTAGAATAGAAAAAATGCAATTTTAAAAACTCCATTATTTTTTTTTTCAGAATGTGTCATACAATACTCAATTTTAAAATCATTAAACGTGAAATCCCAATTACTCAAAGCAAACAATTACCTTGTTGAAGAACTTTAAAAAAAATAATACGTGATTTTACTCTACTGTGTTTAAATATACGATGCATGTATATAATAAAAGGCAGTGTAAACATTTTTTGCATCGAGAAAATAAATCTGCGATACGTGTGTATTGGCCAGCTATAACAAACTCATTTAAATGAAGTAATGATTGTAATGGATAATGCAGTAATGAACGAATATAAGAAACGGGGTGTTCGAAATATAAAATATTTTATAAAAATCTTCGTTTTTATGAAGAGAGAATATATTTTTATTATAAAGTGAATCATAACTGTACATTTTGATTTCGTGTTTATACAATTGTGTTCTTCGTAACCTTTATCCTCAGAAATGAAATATTAAAAGATATACACTAATACATATCATTAAAAAAATAGAAGCTGATTAAGATATTTATTTAACATTTTTAAAATATGTTCAAAAAACACATTTTTTTTTTCATCTGCATATCATTTTAATCATCTGACCGTCTGAGGGATTTCCAGCATTCTTATACAAATTAATACAATGCAGACGTTAATTTATCGTTTCTTTCACGGCAGTGGGCTTTAAAACTTTGCATATCCCCTGATCTTACTAATTTCTGTTAAAAATATGTTTTTTTTTTTTATAGACAATTAAAATTATTTCCTTGAAACCGCTTAGAGTGTTAAATTTAAAAGTTGATGTTCAAAGCTGTATTTAACTATACGGAAATCGATATCTCGGAGCATTCATGTAATGACTCTACAGAAAAAAGTATCCTAAAATTGTTTTAAAAACACGTGTAATTAGGCGGCAAAGGTTTCGCTTATAAGATCTCAAAACGGATAAATCAGCTTGTGTCACCACAAGGTAATTATGATAATGTGAATGAAAAAAAAAAAAAAGATGAATTTTAAACACGATCGTTAATGTTATTAAGGAAAAAATGATTTAAAAGTTAATAGCCTGTTTTTTTTATACATATGTATATTTCAAGAGATTAAAAGACAAGACATGTAACTTTTATAATTAGTTTTTTGTTTCTATTTGGATATATTATTTATTTTGTACACATGTTTGTAGACACCAATACTGAGTAAGTAAACAAGCCCTTGAATTGATAAATTTTTATGAAGAAAATGCTTTTGTTTTAGAATTAATAGCAGGTTTATAAATTTCTCCAATTAATTTCTAAAATATTGAAAAACAGGAGAAGTGATAAGTTTCAGTTTTGATTTTTATATGCAGGCCTATGTTCTAATTAGAAACAAGAAATATGCATCAATCATAGATTAAGAGACACTAGCCAGCAATGTCGGTACACATATATTCAATTTATAAATTAATCTACATATTACATTAATCTACATATATTCAATTTATAAATTTCATGAAAGACTATAAAAAAATAAACAATTTAGAAGAGACATAATGCAGTTGAAAATCGATTTTTAGGAATAGTCTTTCAAAGATCTTTATATAAGGTAAAGCTAGGATAGTCTGCGCACAATTCAAAAGAATAGCAATAAAAAATCTAAACATTAATTTTTTGCTTACCTATTCATGAATAATTTTTACTTCATTTGTTTTTTATGCATTTCCATTGCTATTTTGTTATTACGTTGCAATTTAATAGAACAGTTGTAATAAAACGAGGAAAGTTATTTTGCGCAATCTGTCCTTACAGGGTTGGTGTGATTGCGCACATGGGTAGGGGCGATTGTTACTAATAATAACTACAATTAAATTGTTAACAATAATAATTACACTTAAATGACATTGCTGTAAGGTTTTTGTGAATAAATATTATTGTATTAGGAGTGAATATTTCAACCTAATGATTAAAGAATCAGAAAAAGGAAATAATTTAAAAAGCGATTAAAAATTTTTAATTAAAGGAAAAAAAATAAAGGATAAGAAAAAGCAAGTCCAAAAAAGATTACAAAATAAATTTATGTTACTTAATAAAACATTTAACTTAAAATTATTCCATTTTCATTTTTCATTTTTTTATGCAAATTTACTAATATGCTGCGTAATCTCTCCTAGCATAGAAACTAATGGGAACACTCCGCCATCTCTCCTAAGTAGCAGATGCGCAAACTCTCCATTTTCGGCAGGAGAGACTGCGCGGCCTTTTATTTAAACATGACCTCTTCTAAAACGAACCCTTGATGTTCAAATTGTTAGTCTAGATTAGTAGCTTATGATAAATCGTTGAAGTTGAAAATATTTTGTACTATTGACATTGTATAGAAATTCTGATGAATAGCTATGAAAATTCAAGCTCTTACTTTGGGAAAACAAAACAAAATAGCAATACTTTATCTTAGACGCTCAAAGCAATCAACGTGCACTTTCAAGTAGACACTCCACTACTGTTGTTGTAAACTACCTGGAGTCGCTGCGTGCTCACTCTACTCCTTCCCTCCGAACCTCTATGTGCGCAATCTCTCCGACTGCGCCATCACTCCTGGTTTTACCTTATTAGCATTCTTTTCTG
Source organism: Maratus michaelseni (assembly GCA_963931845.1). Lineage (NCBI taxonomy): Eukaryota > Metazoa > Arthropoda > Arachnida > Araneae > Salticidae > Maratus > Maratus michaelseni. The sequence goes on along the minus strand of OZ007593.1, from coordinate 193,059,412 downwards.
CAGCGCAGCGCTGCATGTGATCTATACATTTTTGCACTTATCTCATAGTGTTCTATAATAAAATTTAGTAGTAAAGTTCATAGCCCAACTCGAGAGTTACCAGTCATATATGACACTGTATCGATATCCTTTTGCGCAGTACAGTGTATCTGTTTACTTACAATTATAGTCATCAAATATACCATGATTAAATTATGTTGAGATTGACAATGCACGTAATTTTATGTTAAATCGTGTTCTTTCGAGGATTTAGGTATATTATAAAATTTCCGTTTTGTTTCTTTTCAGAATATATTATCCTTATCATTGGTAATAAATATTCGTCTTTTAATAACTTAAATAACTTATGAAATTGTTTAACTCCCTCATATAGAGAGGTGGATATTCGTGCCGTATAACAATTAAAAATGTCTACGAATGTTGTACTCAATTAGTTTCCTTTTCTGCTTTAATAATTTCTGAATACATTTGTTCCTCTTAACAAAGTCTGAGTGAATTTTGCACTTCCGTTATTTGATATAATTTTCGTCATTAGTGTCATTACCTATAATTTGCTATTTTCTTTCCTTTTCAACTAATTTACCTAATTACACATGATCATTTAAATAATTTTCTCTTGCACGTTTTGAATACGTAAATAGTTTAAGAAATACTTAAAGTACATTTGGTAGAATAAGAATTTATATAAGGTCAATCAAGAATATATATATTTTTTAAATCTAATGCTATATTTTGTATAAAATTTTTGTTACAAATACTAAAAAATAAAACAGTTATTTTAGTTCTTGAAAGGAGGATAGCGGTAGTATTATGTCTATTGGCAATTATAAATTAGTTATCCTTAATTGTCAAGTATTTTTACTATTTGTGTAGAATATATATTTTTTTCTAAATATACGAAAATAAAATTCATGGATAATGTTTTGCTGAATTTTATGATATAATTGAAAAAGGAATTTGTGTTTATGTTTCTCTGATAATAAATGCATAATTTCTCTGATAATAAATGCATCAAAAGTGAATGCATGTGTATTTGTTAAATAACAGTATTTTTCGTTTAAAAGATTGCTTTTTATTTTATGTAAATTAAACAAAGAAATATTTTTAATCATAAAATATATGAGATGATGCCATATACCATATCATAGGTTAATTACATTTTGTAAATAACATATAATTAATTGTGTGGCTGGTGCAATTATTGAGATTATTCAAAAATGACAAATGGCACTTAAAAACTATTAACACCAAATGCAGATAATAATGAGCAATGATTTACATATATTACCAAAAATTAAGAAACTCTTGAAAAAAAAAAGAAACAGAAATATTAGAATATTATTCAATTTCCCCTTTGTCTATGCTTTAGCAATAAGAAATTTATGAAAAAGTGCTATTCTTGTAAATTTAGTATACATAATGTATAAATCTAGTGGCCAGTATAAAAAAATAAATTATGATGATTGTATTAAAGAAAAAACAATATAAATTAGTACACTGTTAAAAATTTGCAGCAAACTGTCCAGTAATTCGACCGTTGCATAACCGTTATTTAACTCTACTCGCAACATATTATTGCCCATATTATGGGCAGACTGGAGTTACATTACAGTTATATATACATTACGGTTACATTACATGTACAGAGTGTCTCATTTATTTTGCAACCCCCTTAAAAGAACAATGTACAAACATACATTTTTATTTTACAGAAGCGCTTAAACGATTGCAAAAGATGTTGGAAGTGACCGCCGTCTTCATCTTTACTTATCTGGGCCCGTTTGAGGAGGTTTCGAGACACATTCTGTAATGTGTTTGGTGTGATACCGCTTATCTCTTCCGTAATGCAAGTTTTCAGTTCAGTAATCGAAGCTACCGGTTCACGGAACACGCAATTTTCCAAATAGCCCCACAAGAAGAAATCGGGCGGTGACAGGTCTGGACTGCGTAGAGGCCATAGTCCTTTTGTAATTAGCCGATTACCAAAAAATTCTTGGAGAAATGACAGCGTGTCGTTGGCCGTATGTGCAGGAGCGCCACCCTGTTCAAACCAAATGAAACGTTCATCTGCTAATTTTCTTACTGACGTGGCCGGTTTCGCCTTGATTTTCGACTCGATTTCCTTCATTTTGTGGTCAGTAAATTCCTTCATTTCCTTCATTTTGTGGTAAACCAAACGACAGACGGTTCTTTCTTTTCGGTTCTACAGTCTATTCTGTTTGAAAATAGTCCACGATTCGCTTAATTGTGCTTTAATTCGGCACCACCGAGACTGTAAACGTATTTTCATATCGTCCCTTGACTGTTTTGTACGAAGATGTTCGAAAATAATGTTCAATAATAAACGCGTGTTTTTCTGCACATACCACAATGACGCAAAATTACCTTTCACTTCGTTCTCCTTAGCACTGAAATGTCCTGTGCGGTTTTCTAGTGTGTTAGTAGTGTTGCTCACACGCCCCTCCACACCGCTACCTGCGCTAACGGTGTGCGCGTGCACTCGTGTTGTTCATTTGCTTCTCGTGTACGCCGGTTGCAAAATAAATGAGACACTCTGTATATATACACACGGTTATAAATATAGTCGTAAACATTTTTTTCTAAAAACGGCCGAATTACTGGTCAGTTTGTTGCAAATTTTTAACAGTGTATTATTTTAACTATCATTCACATGTGTTCTACTGATATTCAGATATTTAGCAGTTCAGATGACATTCATATATTTAGCAGTTATAATTTTTAAGTTTTTTTTAAATCTTGCACGTTATATATTATATCGCTGATAAGTATAAAACATTAATGAGATAAAACAATTATGTTATATATGGATAAAATTATAGCTTATTTTATAAAGCACATTCAGAAAAAGAATTTAACTACAGATAAAATATATAAAACATATGCGTAATAAATAATGTATATAATATATATGTATGTGTGTGTGTGTGTGTGTGAAAAACCAAACAGTACGGATAGTTCAGCATTTTTCAAAGCATCAAACGGTTTGAAGTACAACCATCAAATGAATTAGTGTCCGTGCTTAACTTCAAATATGCACTGTTTGAAGTTTTTGTAAGACTTTCTCATAAATGTAACTGTAATAATCAGACATTTATAAAATATGACACTTTTTAAGAAATACTATACATTAGATGTTACTTATGTTCAGATGTTATTAAAAAAAATTCCAAAAAATATTTTTTAATTTTGAAAAACTGAGATTACATATTTAAAAAACATTTTTACGAAAAAATTACTCAAACTAAAAAAATATTTTTTTTTTTGTATAATGCAAAACAGATTTTAAAATATGTAACACTGTATTTCATACAAGATTTATTTTTTCAATCCAATAAAAAACAAAATGAATGTACTTTATAGAAATGCAAAGAAAACATTCTCAAAATACCTTTTGTAAAAGTTTAAACAAATGAAATTGACGTTGATTACAACACTCACGTAATTTTCCAATTTCGTTTAGTCCTAGGATTAAAAGTTCATTTTATTTCTGTATGTCACATATATTTGTAACAAATTTAAATTATTAAATGACAGAAAAAATATACGATTAGATTTGTAATTAATAAATGAATAAAATTGTTACAAAAAAGGTAAATTTAAACACATTAAAAAAATGCAATCGGGATTGAATTCAATCTGATCTTCCTAGTATCATAGAGCAACCGTCACTGTGACGCGTGTTTGGTATTTCGCCGTGCTTAAAGTATATTATCGCAAATTCTGAGAAAAAAATCAATTTGTTCATTGAGTGATTAACATCGCAACAATAAGCAGTAAAAAAGTATAGAAATATAAATAAGATAGAAAAAAAGAATAGAAAATTTGTTTTCATTCAATTTATGTACGGAAGTCCTACGTTTACATACGACAGTGCTTATAGAATCCGCAAATATTAACTTTTGAGTTTAATGATATTTGGCAGCATTCTGCATCTTCTTTTTCGGCGGTTATTATTAAATATATATTTCTAATAAAATCTTTTTTTACAATCACTCTATAAGCTCTTTTCATATATTTAAAATTTGGAAAACTCTGCGAACTGTGTGTTGGCATCAACTTTGTTTGTCAAAGCATCTTGCAATAACTGATGTGTATTAGTCGACTTTTCCCAATAACAATTATTCAGTGAGCTATTTTCTGGTAAATATGCTGAGCAGAAAAGCCTTAATAAAGATGATAGGGAATTATTTGTCATTACGGATAGTCTGTTGTTTAGAAATCAATAATCTAAAATTCAAATTATTTAGAAAAGTTTCGGTTTCGTGAGTGAAGGGTATTTCTATTGAACTCGTTAACGAATTTGTCTCTGTCGACAGTGAATGGTAATTGTAAATTTTACCAGATATTTAGATTTTTTCTCGATATATGGTGCGTGGAGGGAGACAATCGTTGGTAATATATACATTTTAAATAACTGTTTCGGTAAAATAAAAGCAATTTGAAAGTCCATAAACGATGTCCAAATGCTCCCTTTTTAAAATCGATTTCAGCAGACTATTTTATCCTTTTTTTACTGTTACAACATCTGAAAAATTTTACATAAGATATGAGATCTTCTATAACATATTAATAAAAAAATTGCAATTATAATTTTAAGAAACATTCAAGTACCGACAAGCCTAAACTAACTTGGTGGATTCGTGAATTAAACACCAAAGGTATCTGCTGAAAGATAAATCAGAAATTACCATTTTATCTTAGCAACTCAGTAGGATATAAAATAGTACAAACATAGTAGAGCACAGTACAACAAGTAGTTTCAGAGAGGAAGGAGAAAAGATCGGACGAACTTTTGAAGTAATTGGAATAAACAATATGAAGCAATTTAAAAAGTTGCATTCAATAATTTTCACGAACAAGAAATATATGCTACTTCCTCTACTTCAAGTGAAGTTCCAGCAAGACAAAAAATATTCAAATCCATAACATGGGTAATATCGGCATTTCATGCTAAACAGATTAATCAGTTACGGGGGAAGTTAACTTGCTAAGAACCCTTTACACACCAAGAAATTAGGAATACAATTTACTCTTTTGCACCGAATAAAGTCTCAGGTACATATGAAATGGACCATTTAATAATTAGACATATCTACAAAAACCTTGAGGATTTAATAAAATAAATGTATAACATGTTATTGCATTTTTATTACATTTCAGATCTATGGAATACTGGGAACATGGTGTATATTCTATAAGTAGGAAAATACAAGGATTTAGTCTCCTCGTACAGACCAATTACATTATTTCACATTTTTGAAAGATTTGTAGAAAATAGGAGACGAATGTCTCCTATATCAAACATGGATTCGTAGAAATTAAGTGTACGGGATCAACTACACAAAAAGCACTGTTAAGGATACATATAAACATGCAAATGGTTTTATACAAGTCTATACTTAATGAACTTCTAAAATATGTTCGACTCCTTAACATGGGCAGCGATGCTTGGAGACCTCAAGTTTCATATTAAAAAATTAACTTATTTCAATTTATTATTCACATTTCTTTACTTAAGAGAGGCTATGATTAATTGGCTTTGTCATAACATAAGTCACAGGTTTAATGTAGGACGTTCCAATGTTCTTGCTAATGCATTTTTCTCTGCCATTTTCAGAATGTTTTCCTAAGAAAACTAATAAGAGCTGGTATTACATATGTGACCTATGCTGATGATCTACAAAAATAGGAAGGGGTAAGTCAGGAGTAATTTAGAAGATAATACAAATCAAACTCTCCAAATAATAAATATGTTAATTTTAAATAACACACAGATCTCTTTAGACAAAATTATTAGTATTGAATCTAAGATTTAATTTAAAACTGAAAAATGAATCAATTCAATTCACAAGACTCCACTTAAACATTCCTGAAGGTGAATATTTACCCTTATTTTTATCCCAATGAATCCAACGCCCAGTGTCTTTATATAAAAATGTTTTACTCATATAAGAAGATTGAAATGTATTATAGGATATAGTAAATTTTACAGATGACTCGAAGAGAGATAAATCCATAGGCTGTGCCACTTGTCCTTTTACATATAAAATTTTATAATTTTCAACGAATGTTTTATAATTAACTTTTTCAAGCGGAAATATTATCGATTGAAGATGGAATCCACTGGGATCATAATTCACCACATACAGAATTTCTTATTTTCACACTCAGCCTTGCTGGAATCCAAACCTTCAGAAACTATGACTAATATTATCCTAAAATATGAATACACAAATTCCTACAGAACGCAGACAAAATATATATTTATTTACTTAGGGTAAAATAGCATGGAAATGAAGTTTCAGACCTTTTCGTATTAGAAGCTACAGAATAATCCATTTTCACAATGATTTTAAAGAAAAAAACTTAAACAAGATTTACTAATTAAAGGGCAATATGAATGGTATATTGGTGATACTGGGATATATAATTACAATTTACAATAAAAGTTTCTGAGATAGCCTACTTTGACAAAAGAAATTTTATTTGTTTGCAAATACTCATGGGGCCTTTGCAAGAGGGGACCCTATATGGACCCTATAGGGTGAACGCTATATTGGCATTTTCAAGTTACTTATTGAAATTTATAAAACCGTATAAACACTTTTTGTATGTAAGCAAATGCCATCTTTTACGCAGTATTTATCATATCGCCCTCTAATCTTTATATTACAAATAAATGAGCCAAGAAGACAATATATTATCATATCCATTTTCATGTATATTAAAAAGAAATTATCTAATAGATAGACTAATTACCTGCAAGCAATTAAGATAAACTAGCCAACATGACTTTTATAATGTGTCATCAATTCCAATAGCTGCTTTAAATGATGTTTCAATACTTCCAGAGAATGAAAATTAAAATTACTGAAATAATAATACACTGATGTGCATAACTTAAGCAACAAACACAAAATGCTAATTTCTGAACACGTGATTACTCAAAAGGAAACTCTATACGGATCAAGTGCAGAAAAGAGGTACTAACCTAACAACTCGGCCAGTCGATGTGAAGTCCCCTTTTGTCACAATCGCTACGGTGAATCAAAATATGGACTATTTCACTGTCTCATTATTACTCTCAAATGATTGTTAACACTGAAAAGTCACTGTGACTGTCGCTTTGTGATGGGTCACCAGGTAACATTATACAATGAAGTCACCTTGTGATTCTCAAGTCACTGTCAGTTGAAGACTGAACTTTAAAGTCTTTGTAAGCATTGCATTGTGATGACTCGCCAAAAAATGTCACAATAAAGTCGGTGATCGACACTGTATTGTGAAGTCATCATTGCACTCCTTTGTGAAAAGTCACCAGATGATTTCATTTTCTGTCACTTGGGAACTCGTCACAGAACAGCTATCATGATGACTTTACAACGGAGTGTCAAAATGACAGTCACATCAGAGTCACAAGATGTCTTCTTTCTAAAGTCCCCTGGTGACTCGTCAAAAAGCAGCAGTCATGGTGACTGTTCAGTGGAGTGACCAAATGGGAGTAAAAATGAGTCACTGTTCATTGTAGCGACTGTGACAATTGTGACCATTTGTGATGTCAAGAAGACTTCATATCGACTGTCTGTGCTGTTAGGATAGCACCTATTTTCTACACTTGCTGTTTATAGAATTTCTTTTTGAGTACTCACGTGTTCAGAAATTAACATTTTGTGTTTGTTGCTTAAGTTTTGCACACTAGTGTATATCTACATAATCTGTACATTCTCGAAAATTTTTATGATTTGAATTACTGCATGTACATTATAGAGCTTTTTTTTGGCTTACATTTCTGTATATCAAGTGCAACAATTTATTTATAAAGTTGTAACCTGTTTTAAAAGAAATACCGGTGAAAAACAGAAGCTATTACTTCATAGGTTGGCATCTCTAGTAGTACTGACTCTTACTCCAACACTGAATCTGTTCAGATAAATCAATAAAAACTTATTAACTCTTACAAATGGCTGTATAATACTGAATCCAATTCAAGTTGGTTTTGAAATTCTTCGCTTCGCTTTTATAAAGTTTCGATTTAAATGTGTAAGCCGGCTGTAGTTTCATCTTCATAATTCCTAGAAATATTTATTTGATGTTTAATTTTCATTAGAAAACTAGAATCCCAAAACAAAATATCAATCCTTCTAAACTTATTTTCGCGACTCGGCAGTTTGTGTTTCTGGACTGATGCCGTGTCCCTCAATTTGGTAAACACCTAAGAAGTTGTATAATTTGACTGTAAACATTTTAATATTCCTTTTCAAAATTCCGAAAACGTATCGATAAATACCAATTTCTAGTCTTTACGACAGATGTTGATTTACAGTTTCACATTTCCTAGCTGGAAGCTCATTCTGACTTTCTTATGTAACACTTCTTTGTCAACAAAATCTTATTTACAATGGAAAATAAAACGAAGTGAATGCCATTTGAATTTGTATTTATGAGTAAAAGCGTTATTTGAAAATTGTTGCCCGAGGACAACTCATTTTAAATACATTTTTTTTCAGAAATAAGTTTATTAAAATATTTACACTTTATGCGACAAAATTTTAAATTTCTTAACATCCATTAGAAAATTTACCTCTTCTTTTCTAGATATGTATTTTCTTTAAAAAAATGTCTTTATAATTGGAATTATTTTTCTAAAAACTAGAATTAATACAGGACACATTTCCAAGACAAATAAAATAATGGACAATTCATTAAGAATCAGAAAAGATGAAAACATTGGCAGTAAACGTTCTCAAAATTTATTTTCGTATTGACAAACAAAGAAACGTATTCTTTATATGTAATTTAAAAAAATTCTATTATTCCTAAGGGAAACCTCGCACTTTTCTCATATGTCACATTTATATATCAACAGAATGTAATTTGAAGCATTAAAATAAATGTAATATGACATTAGATTTGTGATTAAGAAATAAAAATGTTCTTTGAAAATTGTAGCCGGAAGAACATAAAATTAAAAACATATTTCCAAAAAGAGTTAAAATAATTTTTTTTGTCATAAAACACACTTTAAAAGATTTAACATTAGAATTCATATAATATATTTTTTTTTATTTCCATTAATTGAAAAAAAATAACAGACCTTTTTGGGATAGCAAAAATGAATAGTATGGCTAATCATTTATTTCTCTTAAGAAACTGATTCTGTTTTTCAATTAACACACATATTTCTCAACTAAATCTCATTTAAAATTTCAAACGAAAACGATAGAATGTCGTTAGATCTCTGATTAACGAACAATAATGTACTTTGAAATTTTTCTACTGAAAGGATTACAACTTAAAACATTTTTGAGAATTCCTCTTGTTAAAATAATCCTGTTTCATACGGCATTTATAAAATTTACAATTATTCAATAGAGTTCAATAGAGCTTTATGTTTGTTTGATCCACTTTTTATTTTTGTTTTATTTTATTTTATTTTTTGCAAAAATTATCATATTTGAAGAAAATAAATGGCGTTAGATATATGATTAGTGAAAATATGTTCTTTGAATTTTTTAGCTGAAAGAAATACGGGAAATCATAAGAGGAGGTTTTAAGTATCTATATGTAAATATATAGCTATGTATCTATCTACATATATATCAGTAACAGACACACAGAAACATAATACAACATATGAGAGAATGACAGTAAAATTGAAAAATAACACATACAATGCATGTTTTAATAATATTCAGAAAAAATGTAGAAAAAATAAAATGTATCACCAGTATAAGATCAAACGTATTTGAGAGGGGGAAAGAATGAATTAATGAAATATTTACAGCACTGTAGCAGAATAGCCGGGAAAAATTACAAATTACTAGGCATGCCACAAAAATGTATATATATATAAATGTATATATATATATATATATATATATATATATATGTGTATAGAGAGAGAGAGAGAGAGAGAGAGAGAGAGAGAGATAGATAGATATCGTACAGAACAGTTACTATTCATAATTACATATACAACACAAAATTTGTTGTAAATTTAAAAGGTATATTATATAAATCATTATGAAAAAATATGATCCTTCAACAAAATGTTTAAATAAAAATATGATTTATTATCAAGATAAAAAATGTACGGCTCAGTTATTTAATATTGAAGAAAATTTTATTCTATATACTTTGATATCTCTATATCCAATTTTCCATTTTTCTTCTCAAAACGAACAAAATATTCTGTACATTTTTCAATCCTTTATATTGAAGAAAATGTGCTTTATGGAAAATGAAGTCAAGAGGACGATTATTACATAGGCATTTTGACCGTCTTTCCTCTAAAATCACAAAGTCTTTTCAGATGTTGAAAGGGGTACTTGACATTTCACTGAACCATTGATAAGAATTTTGAAAGCGAAGATATTTCCAAGGCAGTGTGGACTATACATTACGGATTTTGAAGAATTGTAATGCTTAAAATTGGGTATCTTATTATGTCTTCATATTAAAAATGTATATTGAATTTTCTTTTATCTGACGGTTCTTGTAAAATGCTTTTAGTATTAAAAGTAAAAAATGCATACTCACTTAAAAATTTGAATTTGTATTTATACATTTTCTTTAATTAATATTTCATAACAAAAATCATAATTGTTGTTACCAAAACTTATAAGACGCTTTATTTTTATTCAAAATAAAAAAAAGGATTATTAAAATGCATGTCATTGTGAATTTAAGGTGCATTATTTTATCTAAATATGAATCTATTTGAAAAGGTTTTTATAATGTTCCACTGGATAAAAAATGCAACATTATTTTACATAAAATATGTATTATAATTTTTAATTAATTAATATTTCGAAAATTATTTTTATATATTAGTGTAAATATTGAAAAAAAGCTCGCCCACATTTACAAATTCTGCGGAGGAAATTTATAGAACGAAGACTCAAATCAAGTAGTATGTTTGTCAAGTCATGTATTGCATACTTCAAATATCTTATTCAACAAGCTTCCTTGTTATGTTGGGGATCAGCAGAATTAATTGAAGGAAAGAAAAGTATCCACACGTAACAAATGGCTTAAAAGTAATCAATAATTTTTAAGCATGTGATGTGCTATCGATAATTGTTGTTACCAAAACTTATAATGACATTTTATTTTCATTCAAAATAATAAAAAGGATTATTAAAATGCACGTCATTGTGAATTTAAAGTGCATTATTTTATCTAAACATGAATCTATTTGAAAATGTTTTTATAATGTTCCACTGGGTAAAAAATGCAACATTATTTTACATAAAATATGTTTTATAATCTATAATTAATTAATATTTCGAAAATTATTTTTATATATTAGTGTAAATATTGAAAAAAAGCTCTCCCACATTTATATATTCTGCGGAGGAAATTTATAGAACGAAGACTCAAATCAAGTGGTATGTTTGTCATGTCATCTATTGCATACTTCAAATATCTTATTCAACAAGCTTCCTTGCTATGTTGTGTATCAGCAGAATTAATTGAAGGAAGGAAAAGTATCCACACGTAACAAATGGCTTAAAATTTATCGATAATTTTAAAGTATGTGATGTGCTATTGATATGAAAGTGAAATGAAACTGCAGCTAGCACACATCCGAGGGGGAAGGGGATGGTGAGAAAAACAATCTTTTATGAAATGTCAGTGATATTGTTATCTGCATTTGAAAGCAAAATTTTGCTTAATATATCGCATAATACGTTTACGTTACATTTTCCTTTTTTTTATAAGAGAAAATGTCTAGAAAGTGCCACGATATGAAAATATTAAAATACCGTATTACAGAGAGACATGGTGCAAATTCTTATCCGACATTTTTCTTTGACTATTGTATCGCACATTTCACATGGCGATACATTATAAGAGGAGTTTACAGGTAGAAAACTATTATATTTTTGTATTTTTAGCTTTTACTCTAACGTTCAACTTATATAATATTTTCTGATCTAAATCCTTACAAAAAATAAAGGATTTCTTATTTGCTTTATAGAAACAAACCTGTTACTGATTATTTTTACTTAAGCCCTTCGTCTATATTTTTTCAATATGTTTTTCTTGAAAGTTTTAAGATTTTGTTTTTGTTATACTTTTTCAATCAGAAAAAATATCTCCAACGACCCATAGTTTCGGAATCGATAGTTTATATACGAACATTTCAGCTAATGCTGTGATAAGAGATGCTGTGACCTGATAAGAGAAATTTCAATAAAAATAATTAATGTCCTTTTCTCTAATACTAATTTTATCAGGCCGATTTACCTTATGAACTTCTTGACTAATGAATTTCTTGTCTCAATTACTGTTTTATCGGAAGATATAAATGATGTATAAAGAGTAACATTTTCGTGAATTACGAGTTAGACAAAGGTATCGTTCAAGAGCTGAGACAAATGGCATCATTCTGTTATTAAATGATTTAATTAAATATTCTTTGTTAGAAGCCGAAATGGAGAATAACAATATTATTAGATAACGGTAAAATATTGTACACATCTTTCGTTTCCGTAATGAGATAAATGGAATTTCTTTTCCACTATTAGTTTTAAATGGAATACTATATTTTGCATTACACATCATAAAAATAGGATATTAATTAAGAATTTAATTTTTACAAGAACTAGGTAAACTTAAAATCACCATTGTTATTAATAATAAAATTTATAATTATAATAATTATAATAATTTAAGCTACTTTGGAAGCTTATTGTTATAAAGATTGTTTAAATATAGAAAAGTGATGTTAAAATACGAGGGAAAGTCATTAAGCAAGTCACAAAATATAATTAAATAATAACTTATAATGATATTCACTTCAAAACTATTTTTATTTCTCATCATATTCTCCACCAATATTTATGCCCTTATATCACCGTTTTATCAGTTCCCAAACACCAGCTGCATAACATTCTTTGGGTTGCTGTCTCAACCACATTAGGACTTCAAGTTGGACCTTTTCATCATCTGTGAACATCATCTTGCTTCTAAGATGGTTTTAGTGGACTAAACAGATGAAAATCGCTTGGAGCTAAGTCGAAGCTGTATGGTGGTTGTTGAAGAAGTTGCAAGATGATGTTCACAGATGATGAAAAGGTTCAACTTTAAGTCCTAATGTGGCTGAGACAGCAACCCAAAGAATACTATGCAGCTGGTGTTGGGACACTGAGAAAACGGTGATATAAGTGCATAAATATTGGTAGAGAATATGTTGAGAAATAAAAATAGTTTTGAAGTGAATATCATTGTAGGTTATTATTCAATTATCTTTTGTGACTTACTTAATGACTTTCCCTAGTATAATGTTGATGATTTTCGAAAGTGTCGATTGTGGATAAAAATTGTATAATTAATATGTAAACAATTTTCTATACGCATAGGCTTTGCGTCAGTAAGAAGCGCATGAAAACTTCCGACAACTTTTTCTAAAAAGTAATGATTTTAATATTTAAAAACCCAGAATTTCTGTCTTAAATAACGCGAATTTCAATACCGAGAAAGCGGCGGCATGTTTGTCTGTGCCCTTTCCTTACGCCACTTGTTAATATTATTATTATTATCATTACATGGTATTTTGTTCTTCAATGCTTTTGTTCGAATTCCAAACTTTAAATTAATATTTACCTGTAATTTAAAACTAGATTTTACAGTATAAAAATTCAGATTAAAATAGGGTATTTGGTAACTCTTATTAATAAGTAGTGTGATACATCAATATAGAAATATACAAAAATATTGAATTCTTGATAAGAAATATTTTAATAAAAAATGGTTTCATATTTGTATTACATTTTATCAGCGAAATTTATAACTACAATTTATAAATTCTTATTTTAATTAAAGCATTCTCAGAATATATAAGTGATATAACATTTCGATAACATTTGCGAGAATAACTAATTTAAGCATAATGAGAAAATAGTATCATTCTACTGTTAAATCATTTAATTAAATATTTCTTGTATAAAGAAAAACGAATTTTAGCAAAAGTATTACAGGTATTTTTTTATTTATATGAGGGTTCAATTTCCTTTTCTGAAATAGTATTAATTTGAATTTCAATATTGATTAAGTAAAAACAGAAGTAGATATAATCAATGAAGCATATAATAAATGTTTCCAAATTTAATTTAACAAGCAATTAGATTTTTGAAGGAAAATAGAACTGACTTCAATGAATTATTTTATACCTTATTACAGGTTTGTTGATGTTTAGCCAGACTGGATTAGCCATATAATGAATTTTGATGGTAAACATTTATTTTTATCCACAACCTTTTTAAATCGAATTGTTGGTAATATCGCGCATTTTGGCTTGCTGAAGAACGGCGATAGATACTATATTAAATTTTTGGACGTGTCCCTGTAAAAATACTCTATATAAAAATTCAGAAATTAGAACAGCGTATGTTATGAATATATCTGATTTTCAAGGCGATAGTACTATATTTTCTACGATAGAAGTAGACTAGAAAGTAAAACTAAATAAATAAAGGATAAACAGACAAACATATAATATTTGGAATGATAAATTGTCTATTGTAAAAACTAAAAAAATGTTATCTTTCCGACAAGAGAATTATAGAAAATCCGAACATCCGCTAAAATCGCACATAAAATAATCATATAAACAAATTGAATATATTTATTTAATAGAAATCTGTTAAAAAAATGAAAAATAAATAAATAAATAAAATTTAAATAAAACTACTAATAACTACTACTACTTCTATTATTACTACTACTACTAACAATAATAATAACAATAATTGTAAATAAAGCTTCTTTGTTAGCTGATAGTTAAAAAATATTGTAAATAATACGAGATTTATGAGATTTATGTATTTTTTAGTCATAAAATATTATATTTTTTAATCATAAAATATTATATTTTTTAATCATAAAATATTATATTTTTTAATCATAAAATATTATATTTGTGAAATTTCAAAATATTTATGTACTGCCCTTATATTTTAGCAAACTTTTTCTTGATCAATATATTACGTAAAAAGTCTATGTAACATCTGTTTAGAATGTGTCTTAAACAATTAGAATTCACTTCACGAAGCAACAATAGACATATTGTTTTCACCATAGAAAGTTTATAAATACCATAGCGATGAATTTGTAAAATATATTATATTTTCAATTCAAAATCACGTTATGCAGTTGAAAAAAAAAAAAAAAAAAAATCAATAAACATTATTTCAGTACTTCAGTTTTACGAATAGTCCAATTCAATATTTAAAATATATAAAATTATTGAATCCTAGAAATAACATATTTTAATAAAATAAATTTATTTCATTTTGTTCTGTCTTAATTTCATCAGTGTATTTGACCTTTCGAATTGGTGAAATTCTTGTTTGGTTTAAGGCTTTCTATGTACATGTAAATGATATATAAACTCCATAACATTTTCGAGAACAACGATTTTCAAATTTTCCAACATATTTGAAAAGTGTTTATGAATTCGGTTTGTCTGTCTGTCCGTACTCTAACTAGCATAAATATACTGGGAATGCCATGAAATTCGTATATGTTACTGTTGTTTACTATGACATAATCAGTATTGAAAATGAAAGGTGTAACATTTATATTTGGTTTACAGAGACACTAAAATAAATGGCTTCACATCACTATATATTGGGGAAAATATTTCGCGGTATATTTCAATGATGTCTGATTATTTTAAACATATTAAAATTGATATATATCACCAACGTGCATTACGAGATGCTTTCTATAGAATATAGAGTCGTTCATTTACAGGGACACACAAAACAATTCAGTTACAGTTTTGTCTATGAATAATAATTTTCGGAAGTGCGTTTTTGCTTGTGGTTTAGTTTTAATTGCTGTTTGTATATTACTCTGTGTGTATAAAATATGTATATCGTATACAAGACAGCATAGAAGATCTCAAGTATATATCGGTTTATTGACGGGAATTGCTGAACCTTGAATTTTCAACTGTCCTATGCGCTTTCTAACTGACTTAAATTTTAGAATACTATATATTATGTATAGAAATCTATAGATCTTCTCAGCATACCCTAACTATCATAAAACTACATCAAAACCATGAACCGAAGATTCCGAGATCCACAAACTCATCTTCAGAAAGCTAAAGTAAAACGAAGGATAGAGATCGCTTTTACGCACACAGGTTAATGTTGACTGAACTTTTTCACTCAAAAAATTAGACTCCTTTTGTAAGAGAGTAGCTAGTCCTCTATACCCCTTCGCTGTTTAGACAGGGCTCTGGGAATACATGAATGTTGCACTGCTATTGACGAAAAGTTTATGTGCAACTTTTGAGCAATATCGGTAATATGAAATGGAGCAATACGGAACTCTATGGCGATATTAGACCACATCTAACAGACAGGCAAAAATGAAGTTAAGTAAAGCGCGTAAATATGTCTATTTAATTTCATTTTCTGATGTATAAAAACGAATATACTACTAGTAAATCATATTTATATTACTGTATTTATATTAATACATTTTCATTTAAACTTATTTTTCTTCAAATGACTAAACGTATGTAAAAACCTACTATATCAATGTTCTTTATATCTTAAATAAACATTTTAAAGCTCCATAGACAAATTTAAAGTAGAATTAATGTTTAACTCATGTATGAAAGCACTTTTAAAATTTGCTGATAGGTTACAAATAATAGAAAATATAAACCATTTTTTATCGTTAGTTTTTATGATTAATGAAATGGATAAAAAATATCATTTAACCAAGGAAATTGGTATGAAACTTTAATAATATGAGGGATCAAATGTGAAGAGTGAAGAAATATTGTATAAAAATATTTTAATTAATGCCATTTAAATACATATATATTATCATTTTCCAGATTTCGAAACAAAAGTTACATCTGTTTTCTGAACTATGTATATGCGGAAATGTTACATTATCTTCAGATATTACCTTTGAATAAAATGAAACCCAATATAAATCTCTTCAATTTCTGTAAATGTAAACATCTATCGACTAAATAATTTTTTTTTGTTTTTCGTATTTAAAAATGGTCTCAATTAAAGAAACATTAATGCATTTATTCAATTTAAACAATCCAAGACTTTTTTGTTAACTTCAAAGAATGGCGAAAGCCTTTAAACATGGTTTAAATAATCTAACGAAGCAATTTTCTTTTCTTTTATTTATAATTTTCTTTTATTTATAATTCAAAGAAGAAATACCATCTGTGTACCCAGAGTGTCTTAAACCGATAATGCTATATTAAGGCAAAACCAGTAGCTACATGTATAAATTAACTACTAAATTTCTGAAAAATGAAAAAAAAATAGTTATAAAAATAAAATACTCTATAGTTATATTTATATATAGTTGTATTAATTATGCCATTTAGCACTTTAGACATGACGAATTTTTATTCGTCATGCAAAAGCAACCACTGACGTTTGAAATGATAGATATCTGAATAGAAAGCAATAACGTTGTATACACAAACACATTAACTATAGAGGTAAGATTTAATTTATAAAATATCTATTAATGGTATGAATGAATTGAAAAACAACTAAATCATAAAAAAATGAGTTATAACAAAGTTTGAATGATAACTAGCTAAGGAATTTCTAAAATAAATGAGTAAATGTAAAACACATTTGTTAATAATAATTAACAAGTTTAAGAGTTTGATTTGATGCATGCAATATTTCATATCTAAATAGTTATATTTCTTGATAGTAAATTTTTGAGCACTCCAATGTTAATTACTACATAAAAAATGGAACTGAATTTAAGATTATTATTATTTATTTTAGTAGTATTACTAGTGATATTGGAAATGTGTTTTTCAGCCTATTTCTGCGAGAAGATTTTAAATAATAAATAACCACCAAATTAAACATTGTGTATGTATTTTCTTGGAAATTCAGCAAAATTTAAAATCATGATAAAATGAAAATTTAAAAACATTCAAACGATATATTTTTTAAAGATGTATAATTTCTTATGGTAAACTAACGATCACCGCCTTTTTATTCATCTGCATTATTTTTTATAAGATGTATACCTCTATAACTTAAACCAACTGTTAATCCAGATTAATTGAAATAGGGCGAAAGCAAGATAACTCAAAATATACTAAAGATTTTTTTTACGTTCTTTAAAATATATATCCATTTATTAATATTTTTTTACACGACGATTTACTATTAGTAAATCTATTTGGAATTGTGTTATTTCTCCAAACAATATTTCAATTGAGTTAAAATAATAACATTACAGGGGATAATTTAATTTACGCAGTTTAGTCATTTGTGTAACTGATATTCTAAAAAAATAATTTTTTTAAATTAAAATTTGTCTTATTTTTCGAATACGATTTTTAATACCTTAGGATATATTTCAGTATTTTGTAACTATGATTATTTTTGCAAGATGTTTCCTTTGGAATCAACACCGTCTGAAAAATATAATTATTTGTTTTTTTAATCATAACGAATATGTTTTTATTTTATTAAGATATGTGTTTTTATATTTGTTTTGCATATATTTTTTATGGTTATAAATATTTCAAAATAACTTTTTGTTTCATATAATTAGAATATAACTGCATATATATAAATAATATATTAAAAAATATTAAATAAAAAATTACAAAAATATTAGGCTGTTTTAATGAGTAGGAAATATAACTAATTTTATTAAAACTAAAGTTTGCGATTAAAACAATCAAACAAAACAACAGCAATGAAATGTAATGAAATGAAATGTCTGAAAGTAAGAGTAATTGTTTAAAATCAATATGTATTTAAAATGTAAATCAAAGTTACAAATAATTAAGAATAGAAATTATGAAACTAATTGTCAGTTACTTGAATGTCGTTTAAGAAGTGATGCAAGGCTTACACTTGAATTTATTTTTTTATTTTTTTATTCCAGCGCACACAACATGGAATCATATTCGGCAATCGGGACACTGATTCATTTGTGCTATTTTAATTTTCTTACAAATTAGGCAAAACTAATCATCACTGTCTTGATTTTTCTTTTTAGATGCTGAATCATTAGACTTTTTTTGCAACAGAAGTTTTCTTTACCTTACGTCTGTTCCCTATGATTTGATAATCGGAAGGCTTGGATACAGTAATGGGTCGTGGGGGCGTTTCGGCATTGGCCTGGAGCCCGGTTTCCTCTCATGAGGTTCCGGCGACAAAGCTGTCGGATCGTCTCTACGTCCGCCCAAGTGTCGTGTGGTGGTGTCCTGTATTTGTGCTCCACCGCATTTCGCAGCTTCCGCTGACTTAGGGTGATTTAGGGGTTGGTTAGGGTGAGAGGCGCAGGTAGGCTTCGGTCCACGTATTTCCCCAGGCCGAAGAGCACCACCTTGGAGGTGTCCGGGTAAATCGGCCCTTCTTGGTCGTGTTCTCATATGGATTCACTAGAATCTAGAATCGGCGGGAAAGTACGACTGCCTTCGGCAACCGTAGCTTATCATTACCTTATGTCTGTAGTTTATCCTATCCATCATTATCAATCCAACTGAATTACGCCTACTTTTTTAAACTTGATGTTCCCAATAATTTTTTGCTTTGATAGCTTCCATTTTGTCGTTTTCTTTTTCATTTCAAAGTTCCTTTTATGTCAAAGATGTTAACACAAGCGTTTTTTGGGTCCCTTTGTACGTTGACTTAATTGATTTCGGCAAGGGAAATAACATTTCTATGATTCTTTGGCTTTTTTTGGGGGGGGGGGAGGGGGGGGAGGCTGTAGCTGCAGCTTTTCTACTTTTCTACGGTCAACCTCTGTGCAACTTACTCTTTCCTTTTCGTTTCATATATCTTTAACAACGTTTGCTATCACTGATGTTTTACTTCCAGATTGTCTGTCTGTGTCTTTGCCATCATTTTTTTACTCTCTTAGTTTTAGTAGGTTTCAAGTTTACTGACACTGACTCCAAAAAATAGTGTCCAAAAGCGTGCAGCCCTCGAAATGCATTACTTACTTTTCAAATTTCTAATCGTATATCTGGTCCAATATAAGCAACGCAATTCAAATTGGTCCACTTAAGGCAACTGCGCCATTTTTTGAAACAGATAATCTGAAGACTAAGAACAAAAAAAAAAAGCAAATTCGCGTGAAACATATGCCCAATAAACAAATGAATTTAGAATGTATATGAAAACAAGACAACTTGCCTTAGTTTTAATGTATTCTCTTACGTTTAGTAGGATAAAAATAGATCAAAACAGCTAATTTTAGGTATTTAAAATTGTTTAAAAACAGCACGTGGAAGGCGGGTGCTTCTTATAATAATAAATGAAGTGATTCTGATAAGTAGGATTTCAGCGGTAGATGGCGTCTCTTTCTGTAATTAACGGTAGAATTGCAGCGGTCTAAATATGTCTACTCTCCGCTATATATATATATATATATATATATATATATCAGAGCATATATATATATATATATATATATATATATATATATATATATATATATATATATATATAAAGTTTTTAAATACAGAATATATACAGTGTGATTCATAAATATCGAAACAATAGGTTATCTCTTTAAATATTGCTCCTAGACACATACTTCCAATTGCAAATTTTCATAAAAAAAGGTGCAAAATTTGATGAGATAAGTTGCAACTCCATGGGGGGTCTATTTAAGAAAATACAAAAATACATTTTTATACGGTCCCCGTAGGATAAAATTTCCAATTAGGAAATTTTTCCTTATCCATTCCTGAATTAAAGAAAAAAAAATCCATCTTGATATCTGCAAAACTCAGGGAGATATGACCATTTTAATAATTCGTGAGGTTTCAAGGGATCAGACACAAATTGAAATGCGTGCAATTCAAGAAACAATGTTACTGTAAGGTGTCCGGGAAACATTTTATTTATTTATTTATTTATTTATTTATAGAGTTAGAATTTTTAATTTTTAGTGATGATTAGCCATATAATTTGTAAACAGAATCACAACATAAGACTTCTTACAAAATTAAAAATCTTTTTTTTTTTTCAAAAAATGCAGAGTAATTTAATTTGTTATAACTCGAAATATTATTTGTCGAATTGAATTTTTTCCCTTTAATTAAACAGAAATATATAAGTTTTAATTTTCATTCAACATTTTGAAAAAATATGAATTAAAAAAAAATATTTAAAATAGCAATTAAAAAAAAAAAAAAAAAAAAAAAATGCAACTTATATTAAACAAATCATATTTTCAAAAGTGAATATTTTTTTTTCAAATTTTCCGAATTAAAATTTAAGTAAAATATTTGAAAAAGATATATTACAAGTTTGAACCATTTATAGAGGTTATTGTCTTACATAAATTTAAAGATGAGAAATGCTGAAAAAAGCTTATGAAGCCGAAAAATGCATTTAAAGTTTTAAACAAAGATTGGGTCTTAATAGAACTTTTAAATGCTTTTTAAAAGCTTCCAGGTGAATAAGTAACTCCTCCCTGTATTTTTTTCTGATTACGATAGTTTGGCTCTCGGGTACAGATATTAAATTTTTTTAGCGCATACCCTAGTCTCTCATACAAATCTGGTATACAGCGAAATTTACAAAATTTAAGTTTATTAGAGATATAAATTTCTTTTATGCACTTTAAGTTTCAGGTCGGGTTTATTGATATGATGCGAAAGAAAACCATTTTCATGGGCGATGCACTTAATTTAATTTAATTCATTATCTAGACAGGTGTTTGTGCATATTTTAAATTTCTGCACAAGCCGAAATTTGTACAAAAAATTCCCATTTATTTTAAGATACAATTAAGATTATTTTAAAGAATACTACATACATATTTATAAGAAAATTTTGCAGTATATTTTAGATTACTATGTTTTCGCATGACAAAAACATAGCAGCCAATCCTCCCACTAATACGCCGTAATATGTAGATTAATTTGAACCAGTTAACCACTTTAAAACTAGAAAATTGTTTAATTTATCTTTGACTTATTTAATTTAAATGTTTTAAGTCGAATCATTAATTCATTCAATTGTATTTCTTAGAACAGTTTCTTGTTCTAACGTATCGAACCTGGGTCAAATAAACACACTTATAAAGGAAGATCAGTGGGAGCTTGGCATCTATTAAAAAATACGGAATAGGAACGTTAATGATTATTTATACTATTAGACTTAAATTCGAATAATGACTTATTTTAAAAAACAACGTCGTTTGGAATAAATGAAAAATAGGTTTAAAAGCATCATAACTTTTGAAGCAGTATAACAAAAAAAAAGATTTTTGAAAATATTTCTGTGTAATTTATAAAATATATTTCCAATGATTCCGTTAACAGAAGTTTCATTATCGCTATTAATATTTTTATAAAACTTATTGCCTTCCAAACACGTCCTAAGAACAATAAAGACACGGGCCGGTCAGCGGGCCGTGCCGATTATGACCCTGGGGCCAATCTCGGCCTCATGCAGACCTCTAGCATATTTCTCAAGCAAGTTTAACGTAAAAATCTATACGCTATTATTTTATATCTAAAAGTTAACGCAATGTCTTAGATCGACTTTTAATAATGTGTAAATTTATGGTCGATCCCTAACTTGCATTACAAATGAACTGATATCGCGGGTCTGAGAGGTATGTTTAAGTGGTGTAAGTCACGAATTTTGGATTTTAATATCTCTGTGAATTTTGCAGATATCAAGAGTGAACTTTTTTCAGGACTGGATAAGGAATAATTTCCTAATTGGAAATTTTATCCTACGGGGGCCGTATAAAAATTTAATTTTTCTATTTTCTCAAATAGACCCCCCATGGAGTTGCAACTTATCTCATCAAATTTTGCCCCTTTTTTTATGAAAATTTGCAATTGGAAGTATGTGCCTAGGGGCAATATTTAAGGAGATGGCCTATTGTTTCGATATTTATGAATCACACTGTATATACCTATATGTATATATCTATAATATCTATGACTATAATCTGAAAACCGGAATAAAAACTGGATGTTTTATTGTATTATACATTAAGAAAATGACGGTTTGATTGTAATTATAACAGAAAATAACAGCCTTGTTTATGCCAAAATACTATTTCATTTATAAGTATTTTAATGGAATAAATAATAATAAATTTTAGAAGAGAAGTAAATTAGGCATGAAACATAAATTGTATTATTTAATTCTTAAAATTGGGCGTTTGTCTAAATTTTACGAACTTTTTACGAATTGAAACTTTCCATTCCAATTTCATATCTCAATTTGTTTTTTAAGCGGATCTTTATAACATTTATTTATATTGCAAAGAATAAGAGACAGGGTCATTGAAAAAGGTGTCTCTGATCTCGAATTAAAATAACTAAAGCCTTAATAAAGATAAACCATTTATTTATATACTGTTAGACTGGAAAATTTTGTGAGTTTTTGTTTACATTACTCTTTTTTTTTTATCTAAACGTTAGCCGATCTCCTTTCCAAGTGCGCTCAATCATGTTATGGTTTGCAGTAGATATTGCTGCTTAAATTATCTCCCTTAATTGCTGTAGATCCCGAATTTTTCAGCATGAACAATGTTTCTAAGATGTTTTGACCTTGATTGCTATGAAGTGACTGATGTGCGAAATGTCATCACGTCACCAAGTGGCGTCGGTGCATGCACGCAGTCACGTCAAGGTCAATGCAATCACCACTACCTAAACATATTCAGATATTCTAGAATTTCACGTTGGTTTCCTACTGATTGATTGCATATTTATCCTGTAATATATTTTAAAAATTAGGTACACCTTTCTCGATGACCCTGTATACAGGTTTTCCTCGTTTAATGTGGTTTTATATACCTAGCCAAATTACCTCACTAATCAAAACCACATTAATCGACACGTCCATTGAATTTGAAAAACTACAATTGAAACTACAATAGCTGCACTGCCGACGTTCTTAAAAACCGAAAAGTTCAATAGACAATGTAATATTGTACTACGACAGTGATTTTGATGTGTTCGTGTTAGACAACACTAACTACAACTTTATATAAAATTTCTTTTATAGGAAAGAAATTACATAATTTTCAAGAATTTCCCTTAACATAAAGGCATGAGTTAATTTTTTAAATGGTAAATAAGAAACGTTAAAAAGTTGATTTTACATTTGATTTCGTATCAAAAAGATTGTCAGGTTAATTGTGTTAGTTTAGCTCCAATAAGTTTATTACAACCATTTATTTAATTTGCTTTGTATGACCGTTCAGCTCTAATCATGCAATAAAATTTAACACACTCCTTGTGCTAGAAGGGACCTAATATTTAATTGTGTGACCTGATTCCGGTGAAAATATATTAATCTTAATTTTTTTTATTTACTTCCGCCTCCGTTTAAAGGGGAATATAATAAGGGCATGTAAATGTCATGATGTATTTTATAACGTAAAAATTATTTATTGCTTCAGAAATAAGCTTAGGTTTTGCGATTTAATCATACCATGGTTTGTAAATTCGCCATCCGCTCAGGGACCTCATTCCGCTCAGGAACTGAATTCATGTGGGTGCGATCCTCTGGAAAATGTTGATCGATATTTTACTTGCCATGAAGCTGGATTTGTAATTGCAAATCATTTTTTTTTTTTTTTTTTTTTTTTTTTACAAAAACAAACTAATAAAAAAAATACTTCCAATTTAATTTACTT
The DNA here is from genome assembly GCA_963931845.1 of Maratus michaelseni. NCBI lineage: Eukaryota > Metazoa > Arthropoda > Arachnida > Araneae > Salticidae > Maratus > Maratus michaelseni. Next base: position 193,034,731 of record OZ007593.1, on the reverse strand, counting down.
CTTTTAAAAAAATATTTATTTTAATCAGTTGTCCTTCATTTTTTTCTTTTTTATTCCATTATAATAAAAGTTTATCTTTATTTTTTTTACCTATAATCATTTTTTATTACGTTGATTTTACAGTTGCTGCAATCCAATTTAATTGCTTCAAATGCCCATGCTTCTTAAATTATTTAAGCAAATGTTTAAGAATTATCAATGGTACAGTTGTTCTCCCTTTTGGAATATATTTGCTGTAAAATGAAAACGTAGACTGATTAGCATACTACTGCTGATGCCTGTATATATATCTATCAAATTCTGTTCTACGAATCGTAATTTTTAAAAAGTTATTCGATTTATTTCAGTATTATGTCTTCTTCAGCATTTTCCACATTTTCCGTTTAAAATAATTTTTCACAATTTGGATAAAAAAAAAGTTCTTACGGCCTTTACCGGGTGGAAAAAGTAGCTTTCATAGTCCAGGTTTTTAAAAAATCAATTCAATTTACACAAACACTTGAAGCTAAATTGCCTGGAACCTGATTATAGAAGATTCAATCACGGTTTTCGTTAATACTGAATTTGAATGCGAATTTCAGCATGAGAATTACAACATAACAAAAATCAGATCAAAATGTCAAAATGTTTCAAAATGTTTCAAAATGTCAGCCACCCTATAATTTTAAACTGCCATATCTCCGCCATTTTTTAAGATAATGCCAAAACAATATGTTCCGGAATCCTTGCATCACGGTCTAACACTTAACGGAAACAACTTTTTCAATTTATACATTTTTATATTTTTTTAAAAAATAAAAATAAATAAATAAATAAATAATTTAACTTGCGTGAATTTGAAACAAGATAGCGCATGAAACTGGCCAATGAACTCGGTCTAGACCTTGGTATGTTCTCTATACTTGATCAGTCACATTCATATCAGTTCCTGAATACGACAGTTACAGCATAACAAATATCAGATTGTTTCAAAATCTCAGCCACCCTAGAATTTCAAACTGCCATATCTCAGCCATTTTCTGAGATATAGCCAAAACAAAAAATGCTCCAGAATCCTTGTATCCATTCTGACACTTAACAGAAACAAATTATTAAATTTATAATTTTTTTTTTACATCTTCTTGAATTTTTAAAAATTTTAAATTTTTTAACTGACCGCCATTTTGAAACAAGATGCCTGATGAAGCTGGCCAACAAACTCGACCGACACCTTGATTCTTCCTGTACACATACTGAGTCACATCCAAATAACTGAAAACCACATCAACTGAAATTGCCTAAAGCTATGGAAACCTGCAATTCTGAATATTTTAATACCTCGGAACTGAAATATAGACGAACATTCTCCCTGGAATAGTTAAAATATAGAGTTACAGAAAAATATTTGAAGCTAAATGCAGTGTTCCCAATACAGACAATATTTTGCGAACAGTGCTTTCAAACAATAATCGTCCTGGTAAACTTCCCTTGCTTTAGAACACAAAATCCTTCATTTGCCTAAAATAATCACTAAATAGTCGCATTTCTGGTTAATCTAGATGTGTCAGTACATTTCCGTATTTTTAGATCAATAGTCGCTCTGAACCAGATTTTTCCGTAGAATAGACCTTTCAACAAATGAAACGAATAGGCATTTATGTTGCAAAAAAATATTCATTGTATGTCGTTTGCATGCTTATTTGAAATGCTGCTATTTTATAACGATAAAATACATGTTGAAATAACAAAATAATTGAGTCTTATAAATAAAAAAAGAAGAAATATTGCCTTTAATTTATTTCGGCATTCAGGTTGACTTTCATTACCTTAATGTATAAGTTAATGTCACATAAAATAAATAATACGTTCTATTTAGAATAGTCCAAGATAAATATATTTCTTCTTCATACAATAGAGTTTTCTTTTGCGAGTTCCTTTACCAAAGAATGCAATAACTTTGTTTGAAAGAGGTAGCAGTAAATATGGGAAAGAAAATAATTTAACAAAAATGTCATCACAGATAACTTTAACTTTTATATCTGATTTTTTCCCCTTTAAATGTGAATGGAGGACAAAATGAAATGATGAAGAATTCAGCTTATATCCTGTTGAGTTGATGCTATTATTAAGTAAGCAAAAACAGAAATTAGATTTATTTAGTATTTTCTTTTTGAATATAATTATTTGAAACAAATATAGCCTTTAATATTTTATACATTAATTGATTTCCATAAGAATTTTATCTTCTATAAAATTCCGAATCTAGTTTTGCAGAAATTGAGCCTAAAATTTGTGATGATTGTTTGCTCGAATCATATATAAAATTTATTGAAAATTGTATAGCAGAATGTGTAAAACTTTACAATGAGAATTTTCTGAATTAAATGTATTAGATGACCTTGCATGGTATAGCCTTATATTTTTCCGACTATTTTTAAACTTTGATGTTAAAATGCATTTTATGAAAAGTAGCTATGCTTAAAAAGTTTACGCTTTCATTATAATCAGCAAATGAATAAATTTCAAAACTTATGGCTACTTTTCTATCAATTTTTAAAGTACCGCTATCTGATGAATATAGCGATGAATATTTGCACAATATGTTTAAATATAAAATTGTGACATGTAAGTGGTTGACTGAAAAGTAATCATGAAAGCTTGTTGCAGATTCGTGTATACATTGTGGGCATGGCTGCAATTAAAGCGTTTCACGGAACTGCTAACAGAGTTCATTCTGGTCTCTTATAAGTAAATTACTAACTTTTATGTTATATTTGATATAACATGAAGTCTTTTTTAATGTAGGTATAGAAACGAGTGAAAATGAGTTAAATTTACGTCTTTTCGCAATTTAAACAAAAATCTTTTGTTTTTCAAATGAAATATTATAAAGAAATTTGGAGAAATACCACTGAACTTTAATTTCATGAACATTAATATAAAACACTTTCATGTAGGTACATACACAGCATTTAAGCAGTTCAACTTTCTATTCCCTACATTAAAGAATAAATAATTGTAGGAGTAATTTCGCATACTATGCTCTTGTGGTGCACACTCTGACAAAATTGTAAATTGACATGTATTTTCCATTAATTATATTCCGTTAAAACACAAAACTTACCGCTGTAATTTACCCATTTTCACTTAAAGCGCGGAAAATTGAACAATCAAAGGTTAACATTTACTTGAAATCCTCCAATCTAGACCTTTACAGTTACCGTTCGATGAATAAAAATATATGACGTATATTTTCTATTTAAACATTTTCACTCTATATATTCCTTTTTAACGAAATAACGAATTTTCTTTTACCTGCAAGAAATGAGTACAGATTAATGCTTAATGTGACACTGATTTGTTTTAAAGTATTGTTTGGATATTGTAGGCGTTTACGATTCAATGCTTTTATCATAAACATAAGCATTGATTCAAGCAGAAGGTCACTCAGAAATTATATATACCAAGATAGGATAATTCTTTACTTTAATTAAAAAAATTAATGATTCTGTCTAGAAAAATTTTTTGAACAGATATCATATTTTTTTTTCACATTTTTCATTTAAAGTGATATCAGGAGCAATTAATTTTATGCACATTGAAATTTAGTTTCATGCACTTTAGTTTTCTGAACCTAATTTTGTGTTGTTGTTAATCTTCAATAAAGTTTATAAAGTTGTCTACAGAACAATTTTCTGTTGTCCATAATTAATTTTTTTTTGTCATATAAAACCCCGTAGCAACAAAATTATAAATTAGAAAATCACATGAATGTATCAGAGACACATATATTATTTATTGAATTTTACATTTTTTATGATTTTTCATAACCTGCTACATTTATTATATAAATTTTTATATTTAAAATAAATTAAATTTTAATTTCTAACCATGTATTTACGTATTTTAAATTAACTGTAGCAAATTTTGTATGTTTTCCATGTCTTGAAATTTATTTCATGTCATCTAATACACCGTGGTATCGTAAATGTTAAAATGCAAATCCCATGAGCATACGAAACACTGATATTTTACCTATCACATTTTATGATTTCTGAATAATTTTTCGTAAGCCTATACGAATATTACATTTAATTTCTACAGTTGAATGCGAAGTAATTTTAATTTTGAAAGATTTTTAATTATCTATATAAATAGTAAAAAGGAATGCAAAACAATTTTATTAACGTACAATAAGCATTTCTAACAATTGGATTTTTTCTCTTTTAATCATATTTCGCATGAGGCGTTTTAAAAGCTTGCCTAAATACGCAAAAAAGAATATTATGGCCTAGCGTTCACACAACTGATATCAACGATTAATTTAAGTATAAACAATCATGAAATATTCATTGAAAAAACGTTATTATTTTAATGTTATGAATACACTTATATTTATGAAAAAGTTTTCATATATGCTTAATGCTTACTTATATATGAATAGTATAAAATATTACAGAAAATTTGTGACAATAAGCAGTGCTGTTCAATAACTGTCAAACTTTATCGTTACTTATAGTTAACAAATTCCAGTTCCTTACCTCTAAACGTTCAGATAAGAAATAATGGCATTCGGATATTTTCTTTTATAGAATAAGTCAAATATCTCTTTATCAGACATTCTAAGCAAAAATATCAGTGACAAGTTTATCTTTCTAGTGTTTGGAAGATAGGCATGTTTACAAATTTTATCTTATTTATACTTTGAAAGAAATATGCTATGAAAATAATTACTAATTACACATTGTTCTGAATTTATTATTAAAGAAGTATAGTTATGTCATACGTTATAAATGATAAATAATTTGTATACCACGTAAACATTTTATAAACCGTAAAATGTATATCCTTTATTATAGTTAATTATTTTCTGTAAGAATTATTTACTGGGTACTTATGTCTGTTAGACTCATTATAAACGAATAGTACAATAAATTATAAATACAGCGGTAAATACAAATTGGGAAAAAAATATTTTAGAGTATTATTTAAGGATTGTTTTTACGGTTAGGTGAAATTTGAGAAACTGTGTATAATTTCGTGAAACTAGATATCTCATATTTGACAGATTATCCAGAGCTGTCTAGCAGGTAATGGTTGAAATACACAGGTTTAGAGAGGAAGATGAAGCGGCTAATACGATAAATCCATACTGGAATTTGTGTAGTTTATATGTTGGAAAGTTTTATATGATTTTCTTTCTGGTAGTTTTGAAAATTCTTAAAGGTTAACACAATAAAAGTTATTGAAATTTTCTATATTGATTATGTAGGATATACTCCCCCCATCAAGATTCTGATGACATTTAAAGGTGCAAGTATGTGGGTTGTTTTCTCATTTCAGATCTCCAGATAAAACCAGTTATTGTGAAATAAAAAGAAAAATTGAAAAACACTGGTAGATGAGTCGCTAAACAATACTTTAAGACAAGCCACTTAAAGCTACAATAACAAACTGAGACTGATAATGATATTTCTAATAATGTTAAGGGGGTTATTTTCCTTTTTTTTTTCAATTTCTAATAAAGTAATGCAAACAATCGTCATTTTATCTCTAATATTAATTAATTAGACTCATAATTGAAATATTGTTTGTTAAGTGCCTCATTTAAAGCTCTAAAATAATTATTTTGTACCTCTTCAGAAGAAAGTCTGAAATCTTTCATTTCCTGTAAGAATAACATGTACATGCGAACTTACACTGCTGGCAAGATAAGACAAAATGATTTAACTTTTTATAGCGAAGAATACATTAATTAAAAATTAATGAACAAATAATATATTTATGATGATATTATTGTGCAGAAATAAGTGCAGAGTATTTACGTAAAATTTCATTAAATTCTGGGCTAAAGAAGTTACTTATAATAGGGTATTTTACCATACTTTTCATTATGTTATTTATGGAAAAACAAAGACAAACTAGTAGATTAAATATAAAAATAATTAAATAGCTATTTCTTTAAATTTCTAAATTTATTTGATTTTTATTATTATTAAGTACAAAAATATTCTGAAAAAATTACGTTTTTTTTCAAACGGAAATAGAAGACTGAATGTCTTTTTCAACGCAACGAAATTTGGTTCTATTGTTTTTGGAACTTCTTGTAGTTTATTTTTATTCAAATATTTATGTTTTATGTGTACCTTTAATTAAACAAAAACATTTTCATTTAGTGTAAGTACACACAGTCTGATTCTGTTGGTCTTAAATTTTAAAACAAGTGCAAAAAGGGATTTGACATACACTCAAGTCAAGGTTTTTAAATTGCTTCTAAACTGATGCATAACGTTTCAACAATAATTATTTTGATATGTTTAATCAATAATAACCAAAATATCACTTGTTCCAAATGTTTTTGGAACAGATTTTTTTTTTTTTTTTTTGTAAATTACATACAATTTTTTGTCCTGATCACAATTGTGAATAATTTTAATGCGTTGATCTTTACAAATATACAGATTCTGTGTAAAATATACATTTTTAATTTGACAGCCGCATCTTACTTTTAATTGAACCTACGCAGGTTTTATTTTATGTGTTAGAACATGTTTTGTGTTTAGTTATATCTTGATTAAATATAAAAAATATATATATGCACATTACCAATTTTTCGCTTAAAAGAAGATGCAGATTTATAAGAAATATAGACTATTTACAACATTTAATTTTTATTGAAATTAGAGCACATTTAAAAAGTGGTGGTCATACACACAGGAATGAATATATTTGCATTTTTCAACAAAAAATAAAGAAAAATGAAGAGAGGATATGGAGGTGATGATAGAGGGATTATATCAGGAGCTTAGACGATAAAGGAGGAACTCGAAAAATTATTTCAATCGGGTTTCACCCTTTTTCTTCAAAGGTCCTGATATGTTGAAAGAGCTGATATGATAATAAAATTATATGAAGTTAAAAATAAAGATACATATATTACGAACCCTTACATATTTCTTGTAATTTTCAATAGATGACAGTCCAGACGTGGAGTATAGGTGCATAATGAGATTACTTTAACCATTGTAAAGCGTGAATCTCATTTTTATGTTGACTTGTAGCTGTACCATCTTTATTTTGAGGTAAGCGCATGGTTTCACTATCGAAACTTTGAAACGCTTTATGCTTAAAAAAATTTTATACGCTAATTACTAAATACATGTATGATTTTGAAGTCAAAACTAAGTCTAGTGTCTGCATAGAGTACTGTGTGTATGGTGGCGTGATTTTCCTTTGCCAGGGCATGCAACTGTGATGGGCGATGTCTGTAACGTACAAAATGGGATACATGCCGCACTGCGATCCTTTTGTAAGGGATGCCGCGATCAATAAAGTTCTGTTCATCAGACATTGATGGATGTTCAAACAGAATGAAGTTTACTACACCTAAGGAGAAAAAAGGAAAAATAAAAAGTAAGAAGGCGAAGAAAGATGCATGTCAAGATGACAATAATGAAATGTTTGATCACACATGTGACGCAGACGTTCTTTACAAGGAATGTGTAGAAAACTACTTGAAAACTAAGAGTAAGCGTGATTGCCTACGCTGCATGACGAGTCAACTGTGGTTACATGGAAACATTACTATTTTCGACACTTTGTGTGTAGATTGCGGTCGAAAAAATAGGTCAATAACAAATAAAAAATATAAAAACACTATTTTACATTTTTCTTTTCCCTCTCTTTCATAAACTGAGGGTACGTTGATGCTGAAATAACAATTAAAATCGAATCTTTATAAAATAAGTAGATAATTATATTATTGAACAAAGTAGGCCGACTGTTATTGATTTGGACCTACTAGTAGGATTCATTGTACTCGTTTAGTTTTATTTTGATCTTGCATAGTTCATTATAGTCCATATATGAATATTTGTATGAATATTTTTTATTTATAATTTCATTCTGTTCTTATGACAAGCGCGGCATAACTTCCGCACAAGTGCGGCGTCTCACCCTGAATGTACCTGTGAAGCGCCGCAGTCTAATGTTTTAGAATTTTTTTCCCTTTTTTCATTTTTTTCAGTACACATGTTGTATATTTAACATTAAATATCAGGACATGATTTCTTTTAGTTTATGTGCGCCATGACATTTTAAACACAAATAAAAAAAATATATGCGGCATCTCACCCGGAATTACTCTATAACTATAATAAATTTTGTATAGTGATGATTCTACATTTTCTGTTTTGAATATTGCCTCTTTTATATAGAAATTTACTTGCTTATAAGTTATAATAAATCTTATTAAAATAACTGTTTTTCATACATATTTTGGATGCAGCATTACTTTTTCTATGCACATACAGAGCACACAACGATAACTGTAGTATCATACAAAGTTTTTTTTACAGATTTTTAATATTGTATACTCACATTTCGTTAAAGCACGTCGTTTGATAAAATATTTCAGTTAATTAAAAATTAACAAAAGCAAGTATCAACAAACAGTATCAAAGATTACATAAGAAGGTCTCGTGCATACATACAGGTACTGCTATATTTCTGTTTGACAAATTTCTTAATTAAATTCGACTCGTTTTGTTTTTTGTTTAATATTTTATACAAGAAAAATAATATTTTCTATAAAGTTCTGTATATTGTTTAAATTTTATAAGTGTTTTGGCCAATCTCTAAAGTGTTTGTCGATTACGGGCATCTCTCAATAATATGCGTGTCTTTTTCCGAACTTCTAGAATAGAAAAATAGCATTTCATTTGTCTGACATAAGCTGTACTCTGATCCTCTTCTCTGTGTTATACGAATAGAAATTTGATTATATTATTTTGCCACGAGGCAATATAATTTAATTTTGAAAACTTTGTAACTAAAAAAGGAAATAAAAAGGGAAATAAAGAAGGAAATTGTAATTATTCTTTCAGTCGTATATTTTCATGAAAGCACTAGTTAAGATTTTCTAAACGCTGATGTATTATTAAATGTAAACATGCAGTTATTGAATTAGAAAATTAACACATAAAAGTACTTGTTTACCTTCCCGTTCGCCCTAAACAGCGGACTTTCGACAAACAATTTAACTTATCGAAAATAATAGAGCAGCCTTATAAAATTGTATTTGTTTAATATGGAACTCTGATTAATTTAAAGTTCCAAGTAGCTATGAAGATATTAAGCGAAATCTGTTACCAAACAGTTATTTAACTCATTAAAATAAAATTTTAGCTATAAGTGTATACACAAGATCCATTTTAACTCAAATAATGAAGGACATTTGAGGGAACATATTTCTATTTCATTAGTTACAAAATGAGTAAATGTGCTCGTAAATTACTAATTAACAGTAATTCTGGTATGGCTCGTGTACATAAACTAAGAATTCAAAAATTTCATTTCAATGATTTCCAGTTAATGTTAGGTATTGCCAGAAAATCGAAGGAAGTCTGTGATTTGTTTATTATTCTGTTTCAAACTAAAAAACTTGTTTTGGTTCAGTATTTCTAACATTGCTTATATCTTCGAAAATTTTAATACTTATTTTTCTTTTTATTCTAGCAGACCCTCTTTTGTGGTTACCTCTTTCCCGTCTGCACTGAAATCTTTGCTCCTGTACTGGTTTTTATTACATTATGATAATTTTGTATACCTTTTATGTCATTAAGAGATCTTGATTTGAAAACAATTCGAAGAGCACCAAACATTATGAATTTTATATTTCTAACAGTATCTTAAATTAATATATTTTGTGATTTAATAAATGATTTTACACAAAATATCATATAAATTATTTTTATATTGGTTGAAAATACGTTATGTTAAATTTCGGATTCATATTGTTTTTCTTTTATAAAGACATAAAATAGTCTGTAAAATTTCAAATCCTTGTAGTTGAATAACAAAAATATTATCAAAAATTAAGGCAAGAGAACCATTAGGAAATAAACATTTACCAATTCTACTTACCTTTAAAAAGCCTTCTGAAAAGTCAAAAGACGCACTTGACATTTTAATGAAAAATTGAAGAGCATTTTGTCGGGAAATATATAAAGAGTAAAGGGGATATGCATTTCAAGATTTTCAAAGAATCAAAACGCCTGAAGATGAGAATGATATTATGTCTTACGATATAAAGTGCACATTAAAAAAATTATTATATCTGGTGTTTGAGATAATGGATAATTTCAATTTTGTAAAAGCGTAGTTTATTCAGATTAGGTTTGTAAGGTGTTAGGTTTGTTTTGTTTGTATTTTTCTAATATTTTGAATAACATTTGTGTTACAAAAATATTAAAATTTATTTTATCTTAAAAAATAGTGTCATTCTTTCATGTTTTTAAAAATATGTATAAATTTGCAAACATGTATAAATTATGTATGAATTCATAAGTCAATTTCAAAAGTTATAATATAAGGAGATATATTAAAATTTTAAAAGAAAATATTTATGAACAATAAACGCGACGCAGTACAAAATCGTAGTGTTACTTCATATACACTATGTCAAATGTATCACAATTATATATTTGTTTAACAAAATAACAGTAGTCATAAATCTATGCGATTAAAATGTTTTATAACGAATATTATTTTTTCTCAATCTCTATCGTAAACAACATAGCTACAAAGCACTTTTACTGCACTTCTTGTACACCAAAATATCTTTCTAGACACACACACACACATATATATAGAAGTAGGATATTTTTTAAATGATACGAACTGAAACTGTGCATAGCCACTTTATCAGAATTCTACTACAATTAATAAAATCTAGAAACACTCACAGTATCATCTGGTGTGTATTATAGAAATATAAACATAGATGTCATATAATTTAGAAATGAAAAGGTTTAAAATATAAATTACTGAGAAAATTTAAATCAGCAAAATTACAAATTTCAGAGTAAGGCATCATTTTTAAGATAAAAAAAAAATCTTGAAAAACTGTTTAACATATGTATTAGTTTATCATTCTGCTCAATGCATTCTAAAATAAAAAACTCTAAAGTAATAATAATAATAAATTTTAATAAATAAAACAAAAAATAATATTTCTATAAACATATTTGTGTAAACTACGCTGTCAATCAATCAGCAATTCGTATGACTAATACATTAAAATATTTTCTTTTATCATATATTTTTTATTATCAACTATAACAATGTACACATCAAGAAAATGAAATATTATAGTATAAGGGTTAGTAAGATTAAGTTTAGGATAATCTGGATAAAACTCAATTGTAGCTTTATAGCTGGTATCAATAACAAAAATAGCTTGTACATCAATACATCTGAAATAATTAGCCATTTCACTGTCAAATTTTATCTTTTAATTATGTAAATAAATATTTGTAACTGCACTATTACACGACTTTCTTGAGGAAGACCAAGAATTTGATGGTATTACTGAATTCTGAACAGTAGATTTTAAAAATGATCTTAAAAATGATAAAACGATAAAATGTTATTAAATGATAAAATCATTCCTTGTAAAATCAATATGAAATTTATCCCATATAAAAACGCAACCAACAATCTATCAAGATCATAAAAACCAATTATTTAATTGGTATTTAAAGTTAAAAGTATGAATACCATAATCTTATATTTTGTATAATAATCTTCAATTCTATTAATGTTCAAAACCGTCTGTATGTGTTTGTGTGTCAAAAACATTCCTCACGAAGGAAGTAGACGGGTGCCCAAAGTATCAAAATAAACAGAAAAATTTGACTATTGTTGATATGCGAAATCGAAAAAATCTGCCAGTAATTAGCTGAGATATTAATAACAACCTCATCAACAATTTCATTATAAAAGCCATTTTATCAAAAGAGAAGCGCAGATCTGAATTCTGCCTACATTTTTACCCTGACGCGAGGTTAGCTGTCACTCAAGATTTTCACGTTTAAAGTAATAAAACCTGAGTAGTGGGAGATTGCGGCCTCTATAAAATTAAGAAAACTATTTCATTTATTATCGATTTGAAAATTACGCATTTATACATAAAATTTATTTTTGAATCGAAAAATGTAATTTTCGTAAAAATCAGATCATAATTAGCTTAGATATTAAATAAAAAATTATTAAATTATCAAGCGAAAATGATATTTTTATACACGTACAGGAGGAGAGATTTCAGCGCAGATGGTAATCATATTCGATTTAAGAAATTCGATAAATCGAAAAAATCGAACGATATTTTTCTTTTTCGTGAACAAATTATTCATTTCATTTACTTTCCAATACGAAATAAGATAAAAAAGAAAATTAACAATGACCGGGATAATTCGAAACCGTACTCAAATTTTTAAGGTATATTGAAATTTTTAAAACTGTATAAGATAGGGATATGAAAATTAGTATATATACGCAAAATCATATTCTATTTATGAAATTCGAAAAATGGAAAAAATCAACTGGTAAAGTTTTATTTTATCAAAACCTGTTTTTTTTTTTTTTACAAACGCATTTATTGTGCATTTAATTCTATCTTCACTATACAGACATTATAAGTGGTGAAATGAAATATATGCATCGCTAAGGTCAAATCAAATGTTATCTCACAGATACTTTTTATCTCAGCCCCTAACTAAGTTAACCTATGACCTTTAGTTAAGTTTAACCGGAGATAATCAGATGTTGTAATGTCGTTTCTGAGGTCGCTTTGCCCTACGGCAATTACGGGAACATGATACAATTGTCTTCAGTCATGATATTTTGTGTCTTGTAATCATTATTAATTGCTAAATTTGTCGAATAAAATTTTATTTCTTTCAGTGACAATTGTGAAAACTTTGGAGCATACATACATGTTTAAGATTTCTCCCTCCTTTGCCATGTGCTAAATTGGTTTTCATACACCGAAATATTTTTCTTAACCGATACGCACTTTCAGCGCAAACTAGTACCATTGTTTATGTGGGTCTTATTAAAGAAGTGAAAATGATAAATTTTTGGCCAAAAAGTTATCATTTCTGTCTTTCTATTTCTTTCTTCTTCATCATGGATTTATTAACTTTTCATTTTTCTTTTCTTTTTCTATGAAAAATGTTGCAATGTACAACTATTATTATTCTGACATTTATATATGCTTTATAATGAATATAATGAATTTAATGCAGCACTTTTAATTAGCACTAGAACGACCGACATCTTTACCTACCTAGAACGACCTCTGCGGTCATTTTGACCTCAATAAGAAATTGAGAATAAATTATTGATTTTTAATGAAAATATCAATACAAAAAAAATAAAATATGCTGTAGCGAAAATTTTTTAAATGCATGCAGTATTTTCAATAGCAACATCTTTTCGTTATATAAAAAAACATATACCTTTATTTTCAGGAAAAAAAGTATTATCATAAAACTGTTATGTATCATTGTAGCCATTAACACATGATTTGCAGTACAAGTTCTTAAAACACATTTATTGACATTTTCCAAGATATAAGCTATGTTTAAGAAATAACAAACAACTTTCTTTTGTTTTGTTTTGGCAAAAATAGCACTGACGTCGTTTATTATCCGTAGTTTCATTAAAGTTAGGAATGCATGCAGGTAGTGTCTTTGATGAAAAATATGGCTGACTCAACTCGTTGACAAGGTTCAAAATAAAAGATCTTCGAGAAATTTGCGAAGTTACACGCTTTAAATAAAACCCAGGAATTTGTATCTGCAATTTCTAGAACTTTGTAAAAAAATGTAAACTGACAATCTTACAGAAGACGCTCGCATCGTTCATAATCGAGTCATTTGATCGGGAACATCTAAGCCACACTTTGTTGAACTGTAAAAACTTACAGTTTCGACGAACTTTTTAGGGTTAACAGCTATGTTAACACTTGTGTGCATAGTACTCAAGGTACAGACATTTTTGGGGGGTTACATCGGCATTTAGTATAATTTTTGTATCATTTACTAGAACTTTTGATGAAATGCGCGTTGTAGTTGTATCTTTGCAAAGCGGTGAGAATTTGTTTCGATTTAGCCGTATTGTACAACCAATATAATTTATTTTTTCCTTTCAAAGAGTCCAAAAGTTTCTGAGATGTGAAAGAATTATCCGTTGTGACATTTCTTCCCTTACAAAGAAACGCATCCAATAGTTTCATAACGATATGTTCAACAAGCTGCAGACTTCAGCCTCTGTCTTCTTCCTTTCATAGATACATAAAACCATTCAAACAATACTTTGTCTCAAGATCCACAAGCAGCCAGAATTTTAACCCAAATTTATTAGACTCATTTGCCATGTACTGAATAAATTCACAACATATTTTACATAGAAACATCTGTTCATCGATTTTTAAAATTTCCCCTGCTCTAAAACACAACTCAGAATTTGTCACAAAATATGACAATAAGTCGGAAACAAGGAACAATTCCTCGTCGATTTACTACCAAACCGAAGAAACCATAGAATTTCTTAGAAACGATTTCGTGGCATCGTTACACTGAATACTGGTGGACTCCACTGTTTTGACCACAAGTTGTACAAGTCTAACGAAGATCAGCACATTGCACCTCTAGCGTAAATTAGAGTAATAAAAGCATCTAATTCTTCCAAGTAAATGCTCCATGAATCATATTTTAATTATCGGTGACCTTCTTCGATTGTCCTTTTTTGAATATGTTTCAACAAGGATTCGAAAAACAACAAACAGTAAGAAACTTAATTTCCTTCAAATTTTATTAGTAGGTCTTTTTTTTCTGATACGTTTCCTGAGACAGTTCTCCCAGAAATAATACCGCTTTTATCAAACATTTCCCATTGAGTTCCATCTGGAAAAATGAGATTAACATTCTGAGAAAACCAATGATTTGTTGCGATGGATTATCGACATTTATCTCTTTTATCTTTGGAGGAGTCCGAGATTTGATCGGAAATTTCGTTTTCAGAAATCGTGAAATCGGAATAACTATTCTCACCATCCTCACTGATATTGTCATCGAGATGATGAGACAGTGCTAAACACTCCTCAATACTCAGCCCTTTATTACAAGGCATTGAAATAAATCTCACACGGGTAATTTTCCCTGCTTCAAACAGGAGAATTTTACCGACTCACATTTAATTATAGTTGCACTGAAAACAAGCAGATGCACGAATGAAAAGAATTCCTACAATGACGCGCCAGTCAAACAAAACAAGCAGACGCACTAATGAAAAAAAAAACTCTACAATGTCGCTCCAATCAGGAGCATGCGCCAATGAAATAAAGATAAGCCGAGGAGAAAAAAAAAGAGTGATGTTTTACAGTAAATCACTCAAATCTCTATAGCGTCATTTTGACCGCTTCGGTAGTTCGAGGTAGAACATTAATTTATACGCTCGTAATAGAGTATTGCAAAAAAAAATAATGTATGTATTTAAAAATCTCAAAAAGAATAAAATTCGCGAAAGGCGAGTGAGCTGACGGAAATGTTTTAAGAATAATTGCTTCTCAATTGAGCTATGTAGTCAAACTGACCGCTTCGATCAAGATCATTATATCAAGATTGAAAATTCCACTTTTTTGACATTTTAAACTAATTGCAGATAAAACAACATTACATATTTGCCCTTTTGCTCGGCGGTCAGGGGGTTAAGAAATTAGGATTATAATTGCTTCTGATTTATCGAAATTACAGCTTATCTACCCTATATATATAAAATCCTAATGAAACGAATTTGTGAAACGATTTTATGAAACGAATTTATGAAACGATTTTATGAAACGACTGATTAAACGACTGATTATGTTTCAGGGCTATTTTAAATAAAATATTAAATGCTTGATGGTGAAATTAATACCAATTGTCCATAAAAATCCGCGGATGTCAAAATTGGTAATACAATTTTGAAATTGGAATTAGTTTTCGAGATATTAATTTTTTTTCTAATTTTAATGACATTTCTGTAATGATGACAACTAATTACTCAGTTTTTTGTGACAAAAAAGGGAAAAAAATGAAAAGGATCCCGATAGGGATTATTGATTTCTTTTTATTCGTCATTTTCAAATTGAAATTGAATTTATCTTTTATTTCAATCGATAATAAAGACAAGATTGTGATTAAATTATGTTTTTCAGAAAAATTTGAAAAAAAAATCACATTTCTATCGTCAGGATTCAATTGTCTGTCATCATTTAATTTAATTTATAAACTGAAAATATTTTGAATAAATTTGTCCAAATGACGTCATTTATGTAAACGCAAAAGAAAGGGGGGGAAGGAATCAATAGTAATTATTATTAATTGATAAATTGAAATTCCGCAACAAGTTTTCTAACAACTTTTTGATATACACAAGCAATTATTTCGATATTTATACAATTTATTTAATATAAAGAAGCCATTTATCTAAAAGAGGTAAATTGAAAGACAATTATAAATAAATTGTATATATACATACAAATACATGTATAAACAAACATAAAAGTTCGGTGCTTTTCCAGTATATGGGGCCTTGACGAAACAGAGAAAATAGCTTTGGCGGAAAAGGAAATTTGGCAACATACTTTCTGTCAACCTATTCACTTTGTCACTTCATATACAGAAACATTTTTTCAATATTTATACAATTTGTTTAGCGTAAAATGTCATTTATCCTATTTTATATATAATCAGAATTAATTTGTATAGAAAGAACAATAATAATATACGTATAATTACAATACGCATATAAACAAAAAAATAGTCGAATTTGTTTCCAAGGCTGTTTATGTCATTTGGCACCAAATCTCACTTTCTGATGAATTGCGCCAAGCTTTTTAAAAAAGCGTCATGACTCCTATAATAGAAAAGCACCAAAAGTTCATTCGGTTTGTTTTCATAACTTTTGGCAACAAATCTATGTATATTAATGAATCTATCCCTTTTTGAAGCTCGAATTACGCCAAACCTAAAAGCAAAGGATCCTATCCTGGAAAAGTACCCGATTTTCTTATGGACAATATTCAAGTGACATAACAAGGTTTAAAATTATCGCGGATAGCAAATTTGTTTAAATATCTCATCAATTGATGCCGAATAAATGCAGGCATGCATGCACAAAATATTTAATTAATTTTGTATGATAAATAATTATTAGAAAATTCGTATATACATATTAATTAAAATAAATAATTTACATATTTAAAATAACATGAAAATATGCATGATGGTGCACTGAAATAGAGAAAAAATTCAAACCTGTTATTGAAAATGTCTGTAACATATTACTTTTCAATACCGTAGTTCTTAATGTTATTCACAAGCAGATGGAATTTTTCTCATCCTTAAACGCAAAGGAAGAATAGAATACAGATCGTTGTTATAAAAGTCCGAGAGGTAGCCACAATTTAAACCTAACCATTTTATACAAGCTGGTTTTCAAGGTGTAATTGATTTTACTTATCAATCCCGAAAACAGTCGTCAGTTGTCGCAACAGCTGTGTATTAAGCCATGATAATCAGAAAATGCCCCATTAAAACGTTAAAAGCATGGCAACCCAATTACAGATTTACCAATATTTTTAAAACAAAGCACGCTGTCATGTTTTTAGAGTCCTCGAAGTCTGAGCGGGGGTTGGCGAGCGTAGCTCGCAGGGTGTAGGCCCCCTAGTCATATATAATTCAATTACTGCATGTAAAAGATAACTTAACTTATATGCCGAACGGCGGAAACAAAATTTACTAGGTCATCGAGTTATGAGATGCAAATATGATGCAGGATAAGATTACTAACAGTGGATGACGGAATAACATGTCTAACTCGGCATATCATGGCATGATATGAGCAGCAGGGGACGTCAATTCGTCATTTTGGTGGTACTATAATGTCATCGTTTTACGAGATTGCTGCCAAATTAAAGCTTGAACAAAATATTTTTAATTATTTTGGCCTGTCTGGACATATCTTGATAGGCACACTCAGCCGACTAAAGTTTATGGTAGACAATGGCTTTATATAATTCAATTCAGACAGAATAAACATATTATTTTACACTATATAGCCCTATATATTATTACGTCATCGAGTTTCATGATGAATTGATTATCTAGGAACATATTATTAAGCGTGCGTTGAACAATGCCTAAACATAGCTTGGAATATATTGGTACGATATAAGCAGAACTGGATACCAATCACGTCATCGAGTTTCGGCATCAAATTCTAACTGGTTCTAGTAAACCAATTAGTGCAACACAACTATTTCAATCTGGCTCATTATATCTTAGTACAATATGAACAGAACAGGGCTCCAATTATACTTTTTAACGATACTACTACGTCTTCGAGTTTCGGAAGAAATTTCAACACATGAAAGAGACCGATTAATATTATAGAAATATTTCAGTCTGACTCATGATATGTTGGTACAATATAAGCAGAATACGGCAGAATTTGACATATTGGTGGTACTATCGCGTTATCGAGTTTCGGAATGAAATTTTAGTACATCAAATGTACCGATTAGTATAATACAATTATTTCAGTCTGACATTTCAATTTAAATTAATAATAAATAAAAAAAGATTCAGTTTCGTGGAAATAATTTTAATATCTAATATGTAAAAGTAAAAAGGTTTTAGGTTAAATATCATTATGAAAAATATTGTACTACACAGACTAATATGAATTATTATCTGAGTAATGACCCGTCTTTGTTTCGCGTTTTTAAGTATGCTTCAGCGTTAGTGATTCTGAACAATAGAGGACAGAATATTTGTAATCGGAAGCATTCATTTTCTCTTGCTTTGGCAAAATGATATGTTTATTTGGCAACACAAAAGCTTCAGCTTATTCTGATAATATATGTCATATTTGACATTTCATAAGAACTATAAACTAGAATAAATATATCATCACAATTATTTTCGCCTTTAGTAATGTTCTGTAATAGTTATATTTGAATATATTGCTGATTATGTTAGGAACAATGGGCATAAAATTTAATTTAAGACATAATATAGTCTTTTGTTTGACATTCAATGAAGTTTTGGTAATAAAAGTACAAATACATTAAAACATGGAATATCTAAACAAATTGCGAGAAAATATTTTAAGGATATTAGAAGTTCTCAAGATTTCATATTTGAAATTGTACATTAATATTTTTTTCAACATTTATGCCTATTGCAAAAGAAATGTAAGTTTAGAGAATACAAAAATAACAAAAAGAAATATATATATCTATATAGGAAATTAAAAGATTTTTTTAACAATTAATTTATGATTTCCATGTATGATTTAAAAAGTGCATACAGTTCTCAAGAATTCTTTTGTATACCCACTTTTCATACTCACTGAATATTGCAGTAATGTAATCATTATTGCAATAAAGTTATAATTTCAAAATATATAAAACACTGTCTAAATAAATGGACATAATATCTGATATATAAATAAAAAGCACGATTATTTTATAAAAACAAAGGAATTATATAACACTTATTTCACGTGTAATTAAGGTTCATATTTATAATTATTAATTATAAATTATTTATCCAGTTCATAACGTGGTGTATTACTTGTATAGTGATGTTATTAGTGTTATCATAAAAATACAGAGTCTTAAGATGAAAGAATCTAGAAAAAAAAATGGTTCTGATATATATATATATACTGATATTCACAGGGTGTATCTGAATTGGTCAGAATTGTAAGGGATGAATATATAAATGTTAAGGGAAGCAAATTTTGTATAGAAAACCAAGGTCTCTATCCACTTATTAAATGAATAAAACAGGGGCTTTCACACCAAGCGAAATCAATATTTTCACTCATTACTGTAACAATAGTGAAAATAATTTAGCGAAATCTTCAACATAGTTACTTCGCGTTTTATGAAACGTGATGAAAATACAAAAAGTGCTAAAAACGGCAATCCTCCTTGAACAACTAAAACTGGAATAGACGCTTCAAAACTAGGAAGTTAGCTGATAATGCATACGGTGTCACTCAACGAATTACAATGAAATTGTAATAATTTCCTGGATTTTACAATATTTCAAAGAAAAAGAAAGTTAGTGTTTTCCAGATTTCGCTAAAATATGTTCACTATTGTAAAAATAAATGAACAAAATGTGAAATTGGCTTTAGGTATACCCTGTATTTTCGATTTAATAAGCAGATTGCGACCCTGGTTTCCTATACAAAATTGTCTTGAAATGTATTATCACCAATTTCAGTTAGCCGCTATGTGAAAAAACAGCATGGTGTGCAAAATAATATTCGTCTGATTTTATGCATTGAAATGCATTGTTAATTAGTTTAATGATCATTTCACGTTCTTTTTACACGTGCTTTATTTGGATATTTTCTTAACGTGATTTATTTTATAATATATCAATAAATATATTCAAGTCGTTAAAATTAATAGAATTTTAGTGAACCTGATTATTGCATGAAATTTTCTTGTGCCTTGTTTTGATAATTGCAAATATTATCTTAGGTCATCTCAAATAGCGTAAATATTTTTTCACTCAGGAAAATATATTGTATTGTGGCCACAACGTTTCTATTAGAAAAAATTCTTTTACGAAATTATTTATTATTCCTAAGTTCCAAATTATTATTATGATTAATAATTATTTAAAGTATTTTTGAATTCCTTCCACTGCATATTTCTTAAGATTTCGTTATTTATGATACCACATATCAATTATTTAACACTAATAATTTATATATACCAATATACCTATTATTTAACAGAAATAATTTATAATTTAAAACTCAATAACGATGCTTTATTTAATTGATCATTAATATATTATTGTTCGTAAAGTGTTTCTTTATAATATTTTAATTCATGATCCTCTACGGTCGATCATCTATCTGCCTGTTACAAACAATTTTTAATAACTCATTAAAAATACTAATTTTTTTTCTAACAATTGTTATGTATAAAAATATTAATTATCTCATTAATAAACTCGTCTAATTAACTAATTAATATTATTTAAGTGTGTTCCCGGTTTAATTGGCTGAAATGTTTATTTGTTGTAGCTAACGTGATTCTGATTGAATGTTTCAGAACGAATATAAGTTGATGAAAACAAATTAAAGAATATTTTTTTTTCTTTCTTTTCTTTTTTATTGCTCACTCACTTTGCCGATTTCATGAGCTATATTACATGATAGTCAAAAAAGTTTCACTGAACATGAAAATCGAGTTAACGAGTTCTGGTTGGTTGTTTTGTTTTCGTCATAGGTATGGCATAGCATGAAAACAAAGTAGAAAAAAGTTCCTATACAGTGTGATTCATAAATATCGAAACAATAGGCTATCTCTTTAAATATTGCTCCTAGACACATACTTCCAATTGCAAATTTTCATAAAAAAAAGGTGCAAAATTTGATGAGATAAGTTGCAACTCCATGGGGATTAACTCCATTTATTTGAGAAAATACAAAAAATAAATTTTTATACGGTCCCCGTAGGATAAAATTTCCTATTAGGAAATTTTTCCTAATCCATTCCTGAATTAAACAAAAAAAATCCATCTTGATATCTACAAAACTCAGGGAGATATGACCATTTTAATAATTCGTGAGGTTTCAAGGGATCAGACACAAATTGAAATGCATGCAATTCAAGAAACAATGTTATTGTAAAGTGTCCCGGAAACATTTTATTTATTTATTTATTTATTTATTTATTTATAGAGTTAGAATTTTGAATTTTTAGTGATGATTAGCCATATAATTTGTAAACAGAATCACAACATAAGACTTCTTACAAAATTAAAAATCTTTTTTTTTTTTTTTTTTTTTTTTTTTTTTTTTTTTTTTTTCAAAAAATGCAGAGTAATTTAATTTGTTATAACTCGATATATTATTTGTCGAATTGATTTTTTTTCCCTTTAATTAAACAGAAATATATAAGTTTTAATTTTCATTCAGCATTTTGAAAAAATATGAATTTTGAAAAAAAATATTTAAAATAGCAATTAAAAAAAAACAAAAAAAACATGCAACTTATATTAAACAAATCATATTTTCAAAAGTGAATATTTTTTTTTCAAATTTTCCGAATTAAAATTTAAGTAAAATATTTGAAAAAGATATATTACAAGTTTGAACCATTTATAGAGGTTATTGTCTTACATAAATTTAAAGATGAGAAATGCTGAAAAAAGCTTATGATGCCGAAAAATGCATTTAAAGTTTTAAACAAAGATTGGATCTTAATAGAACTTTTAAATGCTTTTTAAAAGCTTCCAGGTGAATAAGTAACTCCTCCCTGTATTCATTTTCTGATTACGATAGTTTGGCTCTTGGGTACAGATATTAAATTTGTTTAGCGCATACCCTAGTCTCTCATACAAATCTGGTATACAGCGAAATTTACAAAATTTAAGTTTATTAGAGATATAAATTTCTTTTATGCACTTTAAGTTTCAGGTCGGGTTTATTGATATGATGCGAAAGAAAACCATTTTCATGGGCGATGCACTTAATTTAATTTAATTCATTATCTAGACAGGTGTTTGTGCATATTTTAAATTTCTGCACAAGCCGAAATTTGTACAAAAAATTCCCATTTATTTTAAGATACAATTAAGATTATTTTAAAGAATACTACATACGTATTTATAAGAAAATTTTGCTGTATATTTTAGATTACTATGTTTTCGCATGACAAAAACATAGCTGACAATCCTCCCACTAATACACCATAATATGTAGATTAATTTGAACCAGTTAACTACTTTAAAACTAGAAAATTGTTTAATGAATCTTTGACTTATTTAATTTAAATGTTTTAAGTCGAATCATTAATTCATTCAATTGTATTTCTTAGAACAGTTTCTTGTTTCTTGTTCTGGGTCAAATAAACACACTTATAACGGAAGATCAGTCGGAGCTTGGCATCTATTAAAAAATACGGAATAGCAACGTTAATGATTATTTATACTATTAGACTTAAATTCGAATAATGACTTATTTTAAAAAACAACGTCGTTTGGAATAAATGAAAAATAGGTTTAAAAACATCATAACTTTTGAAGCTGTATAACAAAAAAAAAAAAAGATTTTTGAAAATATTTCTGTGTAATTTATAAAATATATTTCCAATGATTCCGTTAACAGAAGTTTCATTATCGCTATTACTATTTTTATAAAACTTATTGCTTTCCAGACACGTCCTAAGAACAATAAAGACACGGGCCGGTCAGCGTGGCGTGCCGATTATGACACTGGGGCCAATCTCGGCCTCATGCAGACCTTCCTACGGGGGCCGTATAAAAATTTAATTTTTCTATTTTCTCAAATAGACCCCCCCCCCCATGGAATTGCAACTTATCTCATCAATTTTTGCCCCTTTTTTATGAAAATTTGAAATTGGAAGTATGTGCCTAGGGGCAATATTTAAGGAGATGGCCTATTGTTTCGATATTTATGAATCACACTGTATATTGTGAGAAATTTACAATGCCGACGAAATTTCTTTTGTATCAACTTCTGCTAAATAGAAGTCGCACTACATCAATGAAAGTTGAAAAATGTAAAGGCAGAAAAATCTAAAGCGCGGATTTCGGTTTTGTTCTGTTATAATGGCTTCGGCACAAAAAAGCTAAAATCATTTAAAACCATTTAATGCTATTTTGGGATATTTGAAAGCCACGCTGCTTAAAAATTGTGAAGAAACTTCTACTTTTTCAAGTGGGTAAGGAGTTTGAGTGAACAAATGTGCAAACTCAGAATAAATATAAATTTAGCTCAGATAATAGTGTTGTACACTAAATTACAGCAAAGTAATCTAACATAAAAGTAAAATTTTTATCTCCTAATCTTACTTTCCTTTTACAGTCCACACATCAAGGCATTGTTAAAATTTCCAAAGCTAATTTAGGCGCCGACTAATAGAAGTGACCTTTTCTGAAATAAGAAATAAATTTCTGTATCGGTGAATGTGAGATAGGCAATAGACATGATATAGTCTGCCTGGTAGATTGTATGATCTACCACAATTAAAAACTCTTAGAGAATCTTCAGTCTTATGCATTTGGCAAATGAATCGTTAAAAACCGCATAAGTGTGTATTTATTGCATTAAATTTCCTTCGGATATCTGGAACACAGTCACAGAATGTTTTTAACTTATATCATCTGCTAATGGTTGCATTGAATGGATGAGTGAGTCGTCAAATGCCCTGACATATAAATAACACTGCCGAAATTTTAATAAAAGAAGAGAAAGCAAACAACTGTGAAAGTTAAGATAGCGATTGTTCATCCAATAATAAAAATTGTGTTCTAAAATCAAAAGAAGCTTTGTCGAACATTGCAATTCTTAAAAAGCATTTATCCCAGCAAATCATTATGCCGGATACATATTATACAACGTTAAATAATATTGAAGATTTTGTTTGGAAATCAAATTGTTGATTAGAAAAAAGAGGAAATTTTCCGACTTTTTTTGTAAAAACAATTAATTAACAGTTAAAATGATGGATTATATCAGTGTGAATTTTTATCTTAATGTGTTTGAAATACTTAAAGCAATACTAATGCATTTTAGAAGATTACACTACAACATTTGTTAGTTATGAATCGATTAATATAAATGGTTAATTTTAAGCATACTAAGAAGATAAAACATTTTTATATTAGTTTTTTCAAAAAATTTATTATTTTTCTAAAACTAAGTGGGCCCCAATGGCATCCCCTATTTCCAGTATAATCGCTGAATTTAAATTAAGACCATTGGAAGAACGTATTTTTGAGATGTTAATCCTAAGCCCACCTTATGGTTACGTTATGTTGATGACATTTTTGTTGTTTGGGATAAAGGTTGACAAGCTTTAATGGAATTTTTTGATGATATCAACCGCATTGACCGTAATATTAAATTTACGATGGAATTAGAAGATAATAATTCGCTTCCTTTCCTTGCTGTTCTTCTCCTTAAAGAAAACAATAGTTTAAAACGAAAGATTTTTCGGAAATCCATGAAATTAGATAGTGTTATTCCGATCACCGCAGCCTCTCCTTGGAATTTCAAAATTGCAGCCTTTAGATCGTATGTACGTCGGGCATTTTTGGTTTGTTCAGGAGAATTCTTAGCAGAAGAACTTAATTATATTATTAGTGTAGGTATGAAACATGGATATAACCCGCACATTGTTCGTAAATTAATTGATAAACACAAGATTTCAGTAGTTTCTTCTCCTAAAGTTAGTCATATTTACAGAAAAAATCCATATATCCCCATTCTCTTTGACAGATTAAAGCGAGTTTTCAAGAAATTTAATATACAACTGGTAGTATCCAATTCGAAAACTTTATTTAATTTGTTGAATAGAAGCATTGACCCATTATCAGCCACTTGTTTCTCTGGGGTATATGAAATTCCATTTGAATTGACCGATGGTACAAATTCTGCATATATTGGTATGACAAAACGTCGCGTCGTAGATAGACTCAAAGAACACAAGTGTGATTTGAAATACAATAAACTTTCAACTGCATTATCAAGGACTTTTGCCAATGGACAGATTAGGTTTATAGATTTTAACAACGTTAAAGTTATTTCCAGACAAAACAATCCCTTTAAAGCCTACATCCGTAAATCTATTGAAATTTCATTAAGAAAACATGAAATTTGTAACGATATTTCATCATTTTCTGTCCCAGCTATATGGAAATGCATTTTGGAAGGAACTTTTATTTAGTGGAACATGAGTTTCCAGTTACATCGCTGATTCATAGAGGGCGCCACCTGGCTTATTTTGAATATATTGTAATTCTGTTATTTTTAGCGTCGTGTCAGTTAGAACTTTGGATTCAATCTTGTAACAAATTTTTATTTTTTTGCTGTTCATATATTTTTGAAGTTTTTCTCCTGATGATGGTTATAAAGATTAACCGAAACGTCGAGGTTTATTTATATATGTAGTTTAAAATAACTCATATTTATTAGACAAATTTTACGTTGTAAGCAAATGTTTGATGAGTATGATTAATATATTTTTAAAATACAGCTCATTACATAAAAAATGAAAAAAAAACTGTTAAATATTTTTATTTTCGCGTCTCTGAAAATTGAAATATTTCCTCTAGAACAGAAAAAGCATAATCTGTGATCATTAAAATATCATATTTTATTTAATATAAAAATAAATTTCCTTTAATTACAAAAAATATATAATATTATTCTCAGAAAATGTTTTTAGGGATTAATTATTCATTTATTTTCAATCCTGTTCCGTTCTTTCGTAACGGTGTTAATCTCATATTTTCTTTAATTATAAACAGAAAGTACTTTAATTGTAATTTCCTTGGAAATTATTACGTAAGAACTTTATTGGAAATGAAAGATTAAAGATTTATATTTATTTTATTTTTTTTGCCGTGTATTCTACCTACAATGTGTCATTAAAAATTTTCAAGGGGTTTTACATTAATGTGAAACCTAATGAGATATTTTATTATTTCTCTCTTTGTGGGAAACATTTACTACATTGCATACATTTTAAATAAAAGGATAAATTTTTCTGCTGTTGACTGACTTAGTGTTAATTCATTTTGTTGTGTTTTATATATAGTTGTTTTTTTAAATAACGGATATTTAATAGAAAATTCAAATATTCCATAAAATATTTTTTAAAGTGTTTTTCTTTGTAGAACATGCTAAATAATAAAATATTACATTCCCGTGAAAGGCAATATACATTTGAAAAATCTTACGCGTAATTTGCTAGAGAATAGATGTTTTTACTTAAAACTGAAATATATATGAGTTTTAAATTTAAATATATAGATTATTTTTTTAAAAATATATTTCATAAAATTGTCTTTTAACTCGGTGTATATACATATATATATATATATATATATATATATATATATATATATATATATATATGTGTGTGTGTGTGTGTGTGTGTGTGTGTGTGTGTGTGTGTGTGTGTGTGTGTAATTTTCAAAACGCACTTCGTACTGCAAGCATTGAAATTTTTATTAAAATTAAAATTAATGTATAAATTTAATAGAACATGTTAACTGAAACATTTAACAAATGTATTACATAACAGAGTTTTAAATTATTGAGACTAAAATTCATAATATTCAGTAATGCATCAGTATTAAACTAAATTCCAAATGCTTCTTTCAAAATTATAATGAATATTTATTAAATTTTACATGTAATTTTTAATATGTATTTTTAATATAAAGATGTATTTATTTCAGACATATCTTGGAATAAAGAAAGGTAAATTAATCAAAAGTAAGTAATTAAAAATATTTTAACATATATAATTGAAATAGTGAAAATATATCATCTATACTAACTCTGAGGCGTTATAATCACTAGCGATGGTGGACTACAAGGTCCAACTCTGTTTTCTTGACCAAGAACCTCAAGTGTTCTGCAGTCTATATCCAAGTCAAGTAGTCAACCATAAGCGGGATCCCCAGCGTTTACTTTCTAAACAGCTTGGTACTCATTTTATCGACCCTCGTAGATGGAAGCTTGAGTGAACCTTTCCCCGTCCGGAGACATGTACGTTAATGGCGCCCGGTGTATGTAAAATCCGTCGTGAGTGCAAATCCCTCCAAGTTGCCTCTGAATTAAACCTCTGGTTGTTCCTATTTAGGTGAAGGCCTCGTCACCTGATCAAGATTTTAAATTATCAGACCAACTCGATTAGCGATTGCATGACGTATGGGTGTGCGATGCAGCGTGAAATTAGTAAACAATCCAGCATCTCACATCCGTCCGGCATGCCTTTGCTACACTGTGCAGTACTCAGTCGTCTAACCCAACATCAATTAGCAACCGGCCAACTAAGAAAAAGCAACTTAAGCAACTAGATGCACTGAAGCTACGTCGGCCTAGAGATTTAAAAAACAGATATTCGCTTTGCGGAGATCAGGCGAATTATCGTCCCGTTGCCAGGCATCAACTCGTTAAGCTGGGAAAATCCCAGCAGGTAGTATCCTGGTCAGCTGTCTAAAAAATGAATTCTGGCCCTTTAGCGCGACGTGCTTACTATTGAACTATTGGGCATCTCAAAATATATAATGAATAATATACGGTTTACGTATAGAGCATTTGGACAACATTTAAAATAAAATAATTTTCGACCGATTATTTTGATAATTATCAAAATATTCGGTTTTGACCGATTCTCGCTCCGTTGCCAGACATCAACACGTGAAGCTGGACAAAATCCTAACGGATAGGGGCCTGGTCAGCGGTCTAAAAAATAATTTTGGAACTGTAGCATGACGGGCTGATTACTAAGCTATTGAGAGTCAAAATACATAATGAATAACATTAAAATGTTACAGTTTACGTATAGGGCATTTCGATAACATTTAAAATAAAATAACTTTGTAGAGATTTTTTAAAAGAAAGGAGTCTTTCTTGGTTTTCTTATTTATTTTCCCAAACACATAAAAAAACATGAACTTGACAAAAACAAAAACTTCACAGTTGACAGCCGCAAACAAATTATACAATGGAAGTTCTGGTTTCACATCTATTCACCAATACAAAAATATTCTTAGAAATAAACCTATTTCAAATTACTTTCATCTAACATGAAAGCTTTAAACTAAATAATAAAGTAAATTGTAAAGTTCCCAGCCAACATGATATGGGCGAAATACAGTACAACATAATAAAACAAGGACAATCCATGCCGTGCAAGCACCTCTCCACCATCCAACTCAAAACTGACTGATGTGAGAATTCTGAATCAAAATGTTCTTAGAATTACATAGTGGCGCCATCTGTTGTTAAACAGAGCAACTAAATCGTAAATATTAACTGTACTGAACATACGACCAACAACAATATGAACTGTACTGAACATACAACACCCATCAAAAAGTTATTCTTGATGCAAAGGAAGTAAACAAAGTTTTACAATTGGTCTCTTAAAGACACCTCTAGAAGTTTTAACAGTCACTACATGGACTATTCCATCCTTACCTGGATGAATTTCAATAATTTTTCCCAATGGCCAAACAGACGGAGGAACATTATCCTCTTTCAAAATTACTATATCGTTCACTTTAAAATTTTCAGTATGCACTCTCCATTTTTTTCTATTTTGTAAAGAACTCAAATAATCAATACTCCACCTTCTCCAAAAACATAGTTTTAATTTTTGCACCACATCCCACAAGACAAATTTCCTTCATTTAAAGGTTCAGCTGGGGAAGTAATAACATCACCAATTAAAAAATGAGATGGAGTCAATATACTTATACTGTCTAAATTGTTATCACTATCAATTGCTACTAATGGTCTGGAATTTAAGATAGATTCAATTTGAGTCAAATATGTATAAAGTTCTTCAAATGTTAAATTAGTACTTCCAATTACACGTTTAATATGAAATTTTACAGAACGAACAGCGGCTTCCCATAGTCCACCAAAATGTGGACTCACTGGAGGAATCATATGCCACTCAATATTTCTTTGAGACAGAAAATAACAAATTTCTTCATTTCTTTCAATGGAACAAATAAATTTATATAAATCTGAAAGTTGCCTTTTAGCACCGACAAATGTTGTGGCATTATCACTATAAATATGCTGAGGAGCTCCTCTTCTAGAGCAAAATCTATTTAATGAAGCAATAAATGCCTCAGAGGTTAAATCACTTACCAGCTCTAAATGTAGAGCTTTAGTTGCAAAACAAACAAATAAAGCAATATAGCATTTGGTAGTTTTAGCTCCTCTACCTCGATATTTCAAAATATTAATAGGCCCTGCATAATCGATTCCGCATGCAGAAAATGGCCTGTTAGGAGTAACTCTGTTAAGAGGAAGATCTCCCATTAACAGTTTGGAAGAGTCTGCTCTATACCTACAGCAGGTAACACATTTATGAATACAATTTTTTATTATCCTTTTTTCACGTATTATCCAATAACTCTGTCTAATGATGCCCATAAGTAAATTTAACCCAGTATGAAAATGCATAACATGAAAATATTTAACAATTAATACACTTAATTTATGCTGAGTTGGCAAAATGACTGGGTGTTTTGCATTGTACTGGAGGGGTGAATTTCGCAGTCTACTCCCACCCTTAGCAAACCATCACTATCAATAAAAGGACAAAGTGAGAAAATAGAACTTTTTTTAGAAACTGGACCATTTGATTTAATACAACTAATTTCATCTAAGAAATATAGCTGCTGAATATAAGAAATAATCAAATTACCTGAATGTCTCCTTTCGGTTGTTGATAATGGGTAAAATTTACTTTTACTCATAGGGCTGGTGTTCATTTTGCCAACTCTTTCTTTACAATTTTTCACAAACCTAATGCAAAAAGCTAAAACATCAACAATTTTAGTAAATGAAGAATATTTTTCATAAAGTAAATCAATTAAAGAATTAATAACAGTTACTGGAAAACAAAATTTAGAGTTCTTTTTCTCCTTATTTACAGTATCTAAATTTTTCTTAATTTGAGGTTGTTCAGGTCAATGTTCTTGACTTAAAGAAAGCCATTTAGGGCCCTACCACCAAAGGGAACAATCAGGAAGATCCCTGGGAGATAACCCTCTAGAAGCAATGTCAGCTGTATTTTCCTTGCCTGGAACATACCTCCAACAGTCAGATGGAACAGAATCTAGAATTTCAGAAGTTCTATTGGCCACATAAGGCTTCCAACATCTAGGATGAGATGACAGCCATGAAAAAACTACTTGTGAATCAGTCCATGCATAAAACTTAATAACGAAGGTATTCAAAATAGTCACAAGTGTAGAATATAGTCTGGAAAGTAGTAAAGCACCATTGAGTTCAAGCCTTGGAATAGAAACTGGTTTAAGTGGTGCTACCTTGCTTTTAGCAACCAATATGGTCACCTTTGGCTTTATTTCACCAGGTTGTACCACATATATCACTGCAGCATATGCCGATTCTGAAGCATCACTAAATCCATGCAATATGATCTCTTTACAGGAAACTTGGATCCATCGGGGAATTCGAATAGAACAAACTTGTTCAAAGTCCCTTTGGAATTTTTTCGAATTTGTTTGGAAATTTTCAGGAAGCGCAGTATCCCAATCTAACTTCATTAACCACAATTGCTGGTAAAACATTTTTATAGAGACAGTGCATGGTGCCAAAAATCCTAACGGATCAAATAATTTGGCAGATTGTGACAGAAATTTTCTTTTAGTTATGTTATCATCAAATTGTAAATTAACTTTAAAGATAAAAATATCATTTGAAGAATCCCAGCCAAGCCCTAAGGCTTTGGAACAATCATCAGGATGGATTTCTAAGTTTGTAGACGCAAGAGAATTTGAAGATAAATGAGTCAATACATCAGAAGAATTAGTTCTCCACTTTCGCAAATGAAAACCTCTATTTTCTAAAGCCAGTGAAAGCTTTTCAATCACTCTAATAGCTTCTTCACTTGAGATTGAACCTGACATACAATCATCAACATAAAAACTCTCTTTAATTATTGCAGCTATTGCAGGATAATCTTTCTCCATGTCCTTTCCAACTTGATATAAGCAGCGAGTAGCCAAGAATGGAGCTGAAGATGTCCCATAAGTAATAGTTCGCAGCCAATATTCCTTTAAAGCTGAGTATGCTGATTCTCGCCAAACAATACGTTGTAAATCTTGATCTTCTGGAGCAATCAAAACTTGTCTATACATCTGCTGAATATCAGCAGTAAAATCAACAGGATTTGTTCGAAATCTTATCAGAATAGTAAAAAGATTTGGTTGTGGAATTTGTCCACCAGAAAAAACAGAATTTAAAGAATTACCATTAGATGGTTTGCATGAACCATCAACACCACACGTAACTTTGTAGAAATAGAGTCACTTTTTATAACAGAATGATGCGGAAGGTACTTTGTTGCTTGTAGGATTTGAATTTTTGTCCACAAGTGTCATATGACCAAGATCTTCATATTGCTTCATAAAATTTCTGTACTCATTTTCAAAATTTTTATCAAACTGAAATTTTCTCTCCATAGCAAACAAACGTGAGACTGCCATGGATTTAGAATCTCCTAATGACATCACATCTTTATAAATTGGTAACTTAACTTCAAATCTATTCCCTGGAGTTACCTTGTAAGTTGAGCAAAAATGTTGTTCGCAAAATTTTTCTTTATCAGAATAATGCAGATTTTTAACGTTTATTTCTTCAGTTTGCCAAAATTTTTGCAATAATAGATCAACATTTAATTCGCTTGCAACACTAAGAAAATGAGATTTGATACTAGAAGAATATTTACATTTAGGTTCCAATTTTCCAGCTACCACCCAACCAAACGTAGTATTTTGGGCAATTGGCTCATTCTCAGTACTCACAATTCTACCATATCTTAAAATAGTAAAGAAACAGTCAGATCCCAAAATAACATCACGTTCTTGCGGTTTCATAAAATTTTCATCTGCTAATGCAATATTTTTAAGATACTCCATATTTTTCGTATCAAGTAATTCAGCTGGTAACTGAGATGTTACTTTAGGCAGTATGTACGCCTGAACCTTTAAGGACTCATTAGAAAGCTTTGACCCAACTGTAAGAATCACTGAACCTCGAGTTTTTCCAGCTGATACTCCGGTAATTCCATTTAGAACAATTCTGTCATTTTTTCTTTTTAACCCTAAAGTTCTTATGACATTTTCACTTACAAAAGTACATTCTGAACCAGAATCTAGCATAGCTCTGAAAGAATAGGCTTTATTTTCATTATTATATAACAGAACTCTAGCAGTAGGAAGAAACGAAACACATTTGGAATTATTGAAAAAAGCACTAGAATTAATTTGTAATTCATGAGATGTTGACTCGTGTACAACTTCCCTACTTGAAAGATGGTTTTTATTCTCAGATGAATGAGGAAATAATTTAGTTTCAGTCTGAATAGTGCAGGCATTATTACCCTTACTCGCTTCATGTAAGAGTGTCTTGTGTCTACTTTCACACTTAAAACATTTTAAATGAGAATTGGGACATTCCTTAACTTTATGAGAATTTAAACACAAAAAACGACAGTTATTACGTTTAACAAAGTTTTTTCGGGCAAAAACATCCATAGATTTAAATTTTACACATTTGTACAATGGATGCATTCCTTGACACTTTAAGCACACCTTTGATTGTTTATTGTTTGAAGTGTACTTGGAACCAACAAAATTTGAGGTTTTGGAATGTTTAATATCACTTTCATTGTTAGAGATGAGCTCTAAAGAAGAACATCTTACACTTAAAAAATCAAAAAATTCTTTTAAAGTGGGAAATTCATTTTCTGTGCTTTCAATGGACCAAAGTCTTCGACTTTCAGGATCAAGTTTTTGGAATAACAAATATATTAACCACGGATCTCTATTTGTAGCTTCATCACCAACAGCTTTCAAACCCCTAATAACTTCATCACTAGTATTAAGCAAATTTCTTATATTTATGCTATTAGGTTGAAGAACTGATTGCTGGTCTAAAAATAATTTAATCAAAGAATTGACAATCTGTTTCTTTTTATCATACCGGTCTAACAATTTTTCCCAAGCTTCTTGGTACGATTCATTAGAAAGGGAAATGTGCTTAATTAATGAAGCTGGTTCTTCAGAAAGTAACCCTTTTAAATACTGAAATTTCTGAATACCACTCAAAGCTACTTGGGAATGGACAGTGGAAACAAACATATCCTTAAAATTTGTCCATTCTGAAAATTTTCCAGAAAATACTGGAATATTTAATTTGGGTAATTTAATATTACATTGATTTGGAATAACAGAAGGACCTTGAACAGGATTTTGTGTTACAGTATTAATAACTTCTGAAGAATTCAAAGAATCTAGTTTGTTTTGATATTTAGTTTTTAACTGAAAATACCTTTCTTCAAATTCTGCCAATTCTGAATCATCATCATTCAAATTAGAATCTAATCTTAAGAACTCTTTAAGTAAATCATCCAATCTTTGTAATCTAATCAAAATATCATTCTTTGTATTCACATTATCAAAACTATTCTCTAATCTAGTTACAGAGCCTTTAACTCTACCTCTCTCAATTTTAATTTGAACAGCTTTCTTTTCATAATCTTCCATTTTATACAATAATAAGCAGAAGGATTTTCAAAATAAAATTAACCAAATTAACTTCAAAACAAAACTAATCAAATTAAGTTCAAAACCAGAACTAAATTAAATTCAAAAACAGAGCAAATAAAATTCAAAAATAGAACTACTATACAATATTCAATCACTTAAGAATACTGTTTCATACAAATGATAGTGGAATCTTCTGTTCTAAATCTGCATAAACTTAAAAATAATCTTTAAATTCTTCAATGCAATATAATAATTTACTATAATAATTAAATATTCAAATTTTTCAATTAAATAAATCATAATATTCTTGAGAACAATAAATAAAAAATCTTAATGTTCTTCAGAACAATTTCTTTTCAAGAACAGTTATCCAAGCAATATAATTCTAGAATACTTTCTTATTCTATCATTTTCAATAAACCAAAATTTAATTGTTCTCATATAGCAAATTAATATATGCTGAATACACTTTCATATTTAACTGTATTTGCAACCAAATTTCAGCATCAAACAACAGTAAAAACAAAAGTACTCACATGATATCTCGCCGGTGCCTCCAATAAATCTTATGTAGAGATTTTTTTTAAAAAGGAGTCTTTCTTGGTTTTTTTATTTATTTTCACAAACACATAAAAAAACATGAACTTGACAAAAACAAAAACTTCACAGTTGACAGCCACAAACATATTATACAATGGAAGTTCTGGTTTCACATCTATTCACCAATTCAAAAATATTCTTAGAAATAAACCTATTTCAAATTACTTTCATCTAACATGAAAGCTTTAAACTAAATAATAAAGTAAATTGTAAAGTTCCCAGCCAACATGATATGGGCGAAATACAGTACAACATAATAAAACAAGGACAATCCATGCCCTGCAAGCACCTCTCCACCATCCAACTCAAAACTGACTGATGTGAGAATTCTGAATCAAAATGTTCTTAGAATTACATAGTGGCGCCATCTGTTGTTAAACAGAGCAACTTAATCGTAAATATTAACTGTACTGAACAAAATTGGAACCGAGTATTTTGCCAAAATCTTTTCTAATTCAATTAAAATAGGGCTGAACATTTTAGAATCATAAGTTCTTCACATTATGAATTAGCGGAAAGGCAACGTCATAAAAATAGTTTCAACCGGTTTTCATCCTTCCGACTTTTTTTTTTTTTCAAAATGTAATATTATTCTAAATTAAGTTTTCAATTAGTGACATTATTACGATTTATGGTGAATAAACAATGTTAATTGTAATTAGGGTTATCTACTCTAATGGTTTAAATCCTTGGTACTCCTTTTAAATCCCTAAAAATAGTTCACTTCGTAGTACCAACGAGTAAAATTCTTTAATATCGTTAATCTGAAAACGGCAACGTTGATTTAATGTTGCTTTCCATTACATCCATATATTATTATGATATGATTCAAATGAATTTAAAAAAAAACAATTTAAAAATATTTTCATTTTTTTAGTTATCGGAACAATTCTCCTGAGGAAGATGTGTACAGTTTTGTAGAAGGCTTTGTTAGAATTTCAATGGCTGTGGCACACATCTTCTAGGATGAATGGCACAAAACAAATTAAAAATTAAAAAATGAATTTCAATCCAACTATAATTTTGTTGATATACATTTAAGTTGTCAATAAAATTGAAAATTTTAAATAAATTTAATTTTAAATATATCTTTTGCTATACTGGAAATTAATGAGTAATAAATGCCCAAGAAATATTTTAATGTTTGAGCTTATCAAAAACAGCTATATTGTTTCATCATTTATCTTTAAGGTATAAATTAAGATGTACAAGTAAAGAATAATTGACTTCCTTATTTTTTTAAAATCACAATGATGTTCTTGATGTTGTTTATAATTTTACCTCGTAAATTTCTTTGCCGCAACATATTTTATATTTTTATGCGTTATCCCATTACAATACCATCATGGAAATCCTAAAACAATTTCCGAATTATTGCATATATTTTTTTCCGGAAAATTAAAAATGTTGATTTTTGGAAAACACATAATGCAAGGGAGAGCACTAACCAAACTAATAATAACATACCACGATGCCCATATCACATTAACAATTATTACAAACGATGGGAAATGACATAATTTACAGATTTCCGAGTTAAATAATTTAGTTTTCTAATAGAGAGAGAACGTCTTAAACATTTGAAAGTGAGAAAATTTCGTGCTATTTGCAGCTTCTTGAAAGCAAATTACTCCTAAATAGTAGCCAATACATATTTACCATATATTAAGAGAATAAAATGTCAAAAATCAGAAAAAATAAAAAGAACATCGAAGGCCAAAAATATTTTTTTGGGTTGTTTTGGCACGGAATGGATCTAAATACATTTATCATCAATTGTTAAAAAAACAAATCATACATAAACAATTATATGTGCCCTTCAGCCATTGATAAAA
Source organism: Maratus michaelseni (assembly GCA_963931845.1). NCBI lineage: Eukaryota > Metazoa > Arthropoda > Arachnida > Araneae > Salticidae > Maratus > Maratus michaelseni. The sequence continues at coordinate 192,998,319 of OZ007593.1, read as the reverse complement.
ATGTTTTTTAAAATGTATGTAAAATTATTTACTTTTGAAGGCCTTAATGTAAATTAGCGTTGGAATTCCCACACCAAAAATGTGGCTTGGCACTTTCTTGCCTCAACCCACTCAATTAATCCATGTTTATCATGTTTAACAAAATAAACTTCTTTATTTAAAATATCTAATGTAATACAAATTAAAAGAAAGGATATATATAGAAATATATCTTTTTATTTTGCTTTTTATAGCTTTCTGTACATTGTGCATAATCACTTAGTTTAAATTTTATATTTTTGAGCTATCATATATATATATATATTATCATATATTCTTATTAAAAAAAATTAGAATTTTATATGCCTTTGATATAATAATGTTCTATACTATTTAATTTAATTTTTGTATGAAATTAGTCATTTAAAAGTTGAAAGTAATTGTTAAATTTGAGCGAAATTATATACTATATATATATATATATATATATATATATATATATATATATATTTAACATATGAAACATTTTGAAATGATACTGTTATTTCCAATGATAAAAATTACACATACTTTTACGGATCCAAATTTAAGTATTATAAAATAAAGATCGGTGATTAGTTACAAAACGTTTTTTTGATTAGATTAAAACTTTAAACAAATGTTTAATTGTTGCACCCATGCGCTAACGGTGAATGTTGCGTAATTCGTATGGGCATTGTGTGTTTCGTAGTTACACAAAAAATCATTATTTTAAAGTCATTATTTTCTGCATTAATTTTGTTGAATTAAATGGATTTATCTAATTTTACTATTAGCGTTACTTAAATTTTTAGAACGTAAATATATGTAATACTGTGTGAATTAAGCGCATTTGATATTAATATGATTAGTATTTAAATTCAGAATTGTAGAGAATATTTTTACTTTGGCAAACAATACATTTTATAACGAATTTTGGAATATCATATGTGCTAATATATAAAAATACAGATTTATTTTATATATGTATAAATATTAATTCACATTCATATTATTATGTATAAATATTGGATTGAGGAATAATTCATGACCGTTTTTTTTTCTTATTGAAAATCCGTTATGAAATAACACGAATTGGAAAAATGTCTTATCCTATTTTAAAGAAAATTGTTTGTGCTACCAGATAGGGTGTTTTGATTTTTTAGATTTATACTTATTTTTTAGTTCATTGAAATAGACTCTAAATTTGACAATTCTGAACATTTTCTAAACTATTTGTTTTTTCTCATTTAATCGGTGTGTTATTGCAGTCGAAACTGCCTATGAGATTTGACGTTGCATGAAGAAAGAGAAATGCCATATGCCTCTCTCATTGACAAGCCCGTGTTAATACGTTCACTACTTCTAAGTTTCACTGCAATACAACCATTTATTTTTAATAATATAATTCTACATGTATAATGCAGAGTTTTAATACATTAAATAATGACTGATACCCTCAAGGTTTACATTTATATACATAATTAAGTGTTTTATATAATTTTGAATAATCACCTTTTTTCAGCATTAAAAACATACAGAGAAAACATCATTACAATTTAGCCTTTTTGCTGGACAGTCAAAGGGCCGCCGCCTTGTATCAAAAATGGGAATTTTGAGCGAACTAAGAGCGATTGAATACCTTCTTCACGAGAATCGACGCCAAACGACAGGAGCGGATAATTTTGGAAAAACAAAATGTAGTGAACCACATCCACTCAATAGGCAATGTTCAGAATATGGGAAAACCGCTCATAAAACATTCTCTAAACCCAATATACTGTTATGATAGAGCTTAGCCATTGTGTTTTCCATAGTTACAGTAAAGTTTATAATTGTATTCTCGTTATTTTCAGCATGGATGATTTTAATTAAATTATTTATCTCATTTTATTATCAGTATTACCTTAATTTCTAGAGCATAAATATATGAAATATTGAGTCTAATGCTTCAATGCAAATGTCTTAGTGATAAAACTGTCGATATTCTGTTAAGACAATTATTTGTCCATATTTGAACATCATTATACAAGATAGTAGGTGTAAATATATAGCTTTAACGGGTAAATATTTATAGAATATCAAGGAAATATCACAAAGCTTCATATTTTCAGTTAATAAATATGTTTCGGATAAATTTACGGTATAATAAATCTGGTTAATCTTGTGATAAAAATATTATATAGGAGTTTCTATTTTATATTTTCTTGTTTTGATTCGTGAAATTTCTTTCAAAAATCTGATATCTGTTATTATTTGGTAATTATTTAATCCAGAGTGGAATACCAATCTTTTAACATTTAAAATATCTCATGCGTTTTACATAAAAATTAGTGCGATATTTCTTGAAATATTAAGCAAATAGTTTTTTGTTATGCCTGGCATTTAAACTTCATTTTTTTCTTTAATTAAAAAAAATATTTTTAAAAATATTTATCAATTGTATACATCCGTTATGCATTTGATCGACTTCAATGACACAAACATTCATCATCACCAAGGAAAGACATTATGCGAATGTTAAATAATATTCGATGAGAGTTTTTACTTGTCTTTAATATAAGATGATATAGTTTAATTATGATTTAATTTATCTTGAGAAATTTGCTAGCTATTTGCATTTATCTAAGATTGATAACCTTAATGTCACGTGTTATAGCGATGCAGATTATGAGACTAATCGTGATGACAGGAAGAGTATGGTGGTTTTGTGTTGTTTATTGGCCAGTCACCTATTTTTTGGAAGACTTTTAAACAAAAGTCTGTTGCCATTTCACAATCGAAGCTGAGTTTACTGCTTTCGCTGAGGCTGCAAAAGAAATCACTTGGGTTAGACATATACTTCAAGAGGGTTTTGATACTACACTTGCACCATTAAATGTGAATACTGAGAATTCAATCATAAAACTTACACAGTTACTCAATGGTACACAAACGAAGCACTTTTAATTGAACTTCATACATAAAAACGAGTTAAAACTACGTTTTGTTCTACCATTGAACAATTGTGTATGTTTTATGATTACAACAGAACGAAACGTAGATTTAACTCGTTTTGTGTGAAATTCCATTAAAAGTGAATTTGCTTGTGTGTCATCGAGCAATTGGTATATTTTATGATTACAAATGACTAAGCGAAAATTTTCCGAAAGTATTAAAGGAGCAGCGTCGTGATATTAAACATGATAGGCAGATTACTGCTCTTTCTCATCTTTATTTAGATAATGTGAGCTGTTCAATTGGACTTAATGATGCGGAAATAATAATCTCTTGCATAACACGCTCGAAATCATGATCAGGGAGTCTGCTGAAATAATTGCGGGAGAACGTAATGCCTACAACGACAATTTGGCGTTTAATATCCCAAGTATTTGTTATATTTTTTAGAAAAATCTTAATACTTCTTTTTGTGTTGGCTTAATCCCCCCGCCCTTAAGTTTGAACTTGCTTTGAGTTTAGTCCAGTTTCCGGTTCATAGATGGTGCCTTGCAATATTCTTCAATAGATTGTTCGATACTTTTCCAGCCTTTTTTTCAATTTACCTTTAATTAATGTTCTCACCAGATGGCGATCCTTCATTTTTTGAAGGAATGTGGTTGGTAAAGTCTTCACTGGTCATCCTACAGGATGTTCTTGTTTCATGTCTTTGAATTCGCTTGAGCAACTTTTTATCATGATGACGTCTGCATATGCTGAATGAAACGTAGATTTAACTCATTTTTATGTATGAAGTTCAATTAAATGTGCTTCGTTTGTGTACCAATGAGAAATTGTGTATATTTTATGATTACACTCTGAATATTAGAATGATATAGTTTAAGTATGATTTAAGGTATTTTGTGATATTTGGTAGCTATGTATTGAATGTCATTAAAATATGTGCTAATATGATAAGATGCATTTCTTAAAATGTGAGAAATGCTTATGTTTATTTTAATCTAAACTCAGATTATTATGTCAAAAACTCGTATTATTAAAAACGAATGCATTGTGTATGAACTATTCGTTAATGCAATACAGCTCACGTATATATTGTCGTTATCTTAAGCATGATTACTTTTAAAATAAATACACTGCTCAAAACAATTAAAGGATATTGCAGTTTTAGGTGGATTTTGTATCTGGGAAACTTTTTAGCTGATTGATACATGGTCGACAGACATAGTAGGTTATATGAGAATAAGTTACACATGTTTGGCAGAAAAAAATGCATTTTATTGCGCATTTGTGTACAAAAGGAAAAAAAAAACAATTTGTGCATATGAGAAAAAAAGAATAACAAAAGGTGTTTTCTTCAAAGAAAATCATTTTAAGTAGGGGGTATGGTTTCCACGGGCGGTCAGCAACGTTGAACACCTTTGAGGCATGGACTCAATGAGGCTATTAATGACGATTTGGGGTATTCTGCCCCACTCTTCCAGAAGAGCTCTTTCCAGTTCTTGGAGAGTTTGTGGGGGTTCTTGGCGGCCAGAAACTCGTCTTCCTAGATCGTCCCAAACGTGCTCGATTGGATTCATGTCTGGAGAACACGCTGGCCATTCCATTCGAACGATTCCTTCCTCGAAAAGGAAATCCTCCACCAGGTTTGCACGATGTGGCCTGCAGTTATCGTCCATTAAAATGAAGTTATCTCCGATTGCTGCAGCGTAAGGGACTACAATATGTCTGAGGATCTCATCTCTATATCGGCGACCAGTCAGAGATCCATCTCGAATGATGTAGAGGTCAGTGTGCCCGTCAATGGAGATGCCACCATACACCAACACTCCTCCACCGCCAAATCTGACACTTTCGTGCACGAACGCAGGATTATTCCTACTGCCACGGTCCCTCCAGATGAAAATACGCCTATTATCCGGATGCACAGAAAAACGGGACTCGTCAGAAAACATAATATTGCTCCATTCATTTCTCCTCCAGTTGACATGCTCGGTTGCCCACTTCCTGCAGTCGCGACGATGCCTTGATGTTAATCTAACACATACCATCGGTCGGCGAGCATACAGACCTACAGCATGGAGCCGGTTTCGCACAGTCTGAGTTGAAATCGTGGTGCCTGTAGCCGAGCGAAGGTGTTGGAGAAGAGTAGCGTTCATGTTTCGGTGTCTCCGAGCTGTTAACGCTAAATACCGATCTTCATTGGGCGTTGTTGCCCGTCTACGACCTTGCCCTTGTCTTCGGCCTGCACATCCACTCTCCAAAAAACGGTTCCAGATCCTGGAAATGACACTTTGTGACACTCCAATGGCTTGCGCTACTTCGGCTTGAGTTTGGCCCCCTTCTAACCTACCAACAATTCTCCAAGCTTCTGAATCTGTCAAATGACTTCGCTGAGACATCGTACTCATCGAAACAAAGCAATCACTGAATGCCGATCAACCTTGTCTTCATTCTCTTTTATCCAGTTGAAAGTCAAATTTCATTCGCTGCCGCTGAAGCGACGTTTTTGACGTCGAACTCAAAATTTGCATACTCCACAGTTTGAAAACCAGAAAAATTTGCATTTGTGATTCTCTTCTTCTATTTTCGGCAAAAAAAAATTTCGTTTATATCTTTATTTTATATAAAACTTCAAATATCCTTTAATTGTTTTGAGCAGTGTATTTTTATCTCAAGAATTTATCTGTATTACATTAATTTCTAGAACGTAAATGTTTGTATTATTTAGTTTACTGCTTCGGTGCAAGTGTTCTATTAATAAATCTGTCAATATTCTGCAAATTGAAATATTTACAAAACAGCGTATTTTCTTCTAAAATTATATTTCGGATGAATGTACAGCTTTTTGGTTACTCTGGTCATTAAAATAATAAAAAATATCATTGTTTTTTTAATTAAATGTATTTATCTCATTATCTTATCAGTATAACATTAAATTCTGGAGCGTAAATACTTGTAATATTGAACACAAATCCTCAGTGCATATGCCACAGTGGTAAAACTTTCGATAATCTGCTAAAGGAAATATTTCACTGTTTTTTAATACAATAATAGCATATAGTAGATGTTCATACAAAATAAACAACACGCGTTAACACCATTACTTGTAATCACGCCATTACATGGAATTTAAAATATTTCCTATATGTATGTACATATCTATATTTATATTTTAACAAATGATGAAATTTTAGTACTTGCAGAAATCTTTTACAGTAATTCTTTTGCATAAATAAATGTTTAGTTTCCCCTAAAAATGAAACAGAACGTAATTCATTTTATAATTAATAATATATAAATTCAGAATTTTTTATATTTGTTTGTTTTGATATAAAATAAAAGGCTATTTATGGATAAAACGGAATCATCGGATATCATTTAAATAAGTACTAATGTATCAAAATATATTTTTAACATTTTTAAACGTGTATGTGTTTTTTGTAATTTACGTTAATTTATTATGTAAAAAAAAATAATGAAAATATCTCCAGTGCATTGTCTTATCCGCACATACAATAAATTTGAAATTCTGTTACAGTTCTTTTCAGCATGAATAATTTATAATTAAATGTATTTGTCGCATTGTATCATTACTATTACTGTAATTTCAAGAACGTTAACTATTTGTAGTATTCAATCGTTTGCTTCCCTGAAATCGTCATAGTGATAAAGCTATCTATATTCTGTAAAGAAAGTTATTCGACCGTATTTCAATACCATAATACAAGATAACAGATGTTCATATTCAGTTATAATCCGTAACAATTTGCCTAATATTAAGGAAAGTTGATAATGCTTTGTAGTTTCAGTTACTAAATATATTTCAGATGAATTTACGCATTATGGGTTTTTATGGTAATGAAAATATTTCTATATAAATCAATTTGAGTTTTTTTTGTCTTGCATCAAGGCTCATTTCATAAATACGGTATTTGTGATATTTTAAAAATTATTTAAGTGTTATTCACACACATTTTCATATTTTGAATCTTTCACGTATACCTAAAACAAGAGAGCAATATTTCTTGCAAATAGTAAGCAAATGCAGAATGTCTCAAATAGTATGATGAAAAGAGATTAAATTAAACAAAATTCGGTAATACAAGTTTATGCAAGATGAATCACGTCCCCACAGAATTAAAATTCCCTTTATAGAATAAAAACAATATTCAACGAGTGTATGATGAAACTAGATGCAGAAAAATACACTGTTCAAAACAATTAGGGGAGCACATGGTTTTAACGAAATTAAGCAAATATTTACACCGATAAGTAACTTAAATTAAAACATCCATAATTTAAAGCGTAGCAGAAAGCAAAAAAAATAAAACTTCATCTGCAAATCAAAGTTCATGACGTGTAAAAGTAAAAAAAGGAGATAAGTGAAGAAATCGTGATTTAGCAGAAACGTCTTTTTCACTGTCTCAGTTGCGAATTTCAATCGCTATGCTTTTGTTTTGAGAAAACGTGACCTTAAAATGTCCCAACAAAGTGATTTACCGGAAACCATGGCTTAGAGTATTAGCAGGAGATTTGAATCCGAGCAAAGACAACGAAGTGTAGCGGATGCTGCTGGAGTCGCAAGAAATGTCATTGCAAAGCTGAGGAATCGATTCCAAGAAACAGGATACGTTAGACGTAGACTAGGGCAAGGTCTGTCAGTTTCTACCACAGCAACTGATGACCGTTATATCCTGTTAACAGGTCGTCGAAACAAAACAGGCAATGCTACTTAGTTGCAAAGACAGATGCTACTGGTAACAGGACGAGGGGTGTCCAGCCAAACATTCCAGAATAGGCTTCATCAGGGTGTTCTCTTTGCACGTAGGCCAATTGTTTGTATTCCGTTGACCCCCAAGCCACCGTGCGGCCCAAAGAAAGTGAACTGCTGAACATTGAGATTGGAGACAACCTGATTGGAGTAATGTTCTGTTTACAGACAAGTCCAGATTCAGTCTGGAGTATGACACCGATGTGTTTTGCAACGGAGGGAAAGGGGCACTTGAAATAACACAACATTCGTTCGTGAAAGATCAGATTATAGACAAGGTGGATTGATGGTATGGGTTGGAATCAGTATAAGTGGACGTACGGACCTGTGTGTCGTTAGGGATGGCACTTTGACGGCTCAAAGCTATGCAGACGAGATACTGAGACTTCATGTCGTAACCTACGCTGCAGCCATGGTGATTTCTTTGTTTTTATGCATGGTGATGCCAGATCGTATACAGCTCGTCTGCTAGAGAACATGGTTGAAACAGAGGCAGTACAGCATATGGAAAGGGCAGCATGCTGTCCTGATCTGAATCCAATCGAGCATGTTTGGTACACACTCGGACGATGCATTGCAGCCAGAAAAGGGACTTCTCTTACTATCTGGGATTTGGAGATTGCAATTCTTGAAGAGTGCACAGAATTCCCTAAAATCTTACCGATAACCTCATCGCATCCATGGAAAACAGGTGTGCAGTTTATTAACTGTTCGAGGGCACCACGTGCCAAATTAAACATCTTGCCTCATTTCGAAACAATATTTTTTTGCCATTTACATGGAACCAAATTGTTGTCTTAAACCATCTTTTCATGTTATCTCCATAGTTGCAAAGAATTAAAGCTACCTTACATTTTTTGCGTCTATATTTCTTTATTGCGCATTTATACACTTTTACTCTTCATTTTATGCCCATGCATGGCTGTTTCGAACGGATCTCTTCACTTCTTTGCTTGCTCCTCTAATTGTTTTGAGCAGTATAATTGTTAATGCAATAGAATTAATCCTTAACTTGATGAACGAAACTCTCGCGACTGGATTTTATGGTGTAAAAAATTGTTCGGAAAGTTCCTTTCATTGGGAAAACCAATTCGTACCGAACAATTCTGCCCGTCAATTATTAGACATTACATATCGGAATTAATGTCTAATAAATAATTGATAAAATTTTCCTGTACAAAGTAACCTTCCCAAATGGAAATAACTTTCTGAACAACCCAATAAAAATAATCCTTGAACTTACTGAATGCAAACCATACATTCAAAATACGATAAATGCACTTGAATCCGATATCATTCGTCAAGTAGTAACATAATTTTGAAATTGACTTTATGTTCGTATCAGTGTAGCTACTAAAACAAATATTTATATTTGCACATTAAATGCTTAATTTGTGTTAAATGAATGATTTTCGTTTCAGGTATTTATTATTTTTTTATCCTAGTTATCTACTTCCTGTTGCAACATCCTGTAATTGGTTCTACTTCTAGGTCGCAAACATTCATTATCAAGAAAGGAAGAAATTATATACAAATTTAATCACATGCGAATAATATATTTAATTTGCCATTGATATGGTAGGACATAATATTGTAATATAAATTAAACATTCTTCAGTAACAAGCTACCAGAATTTAATTTATGTGGAATATTATTTTGATAACACAGTATTTTCTTTTATGTTAAATAACTAATATTAGAATGCAATAGCATATATAATATGTTACATCTACTTTTCGAAGAAGCAACAACTAAATTACATTCGAGGTAGAATACCTATGAAACGTATATAAATTTAGCCGATTTATATTATCTATCTTCATAAGTTAATACTACATAAATATACCAAAAGCACTGTCGAAAAACGTGAATAGTCCAAATATTATATTTTATATTTTATTGAACTTTAAAAATAATCAGATTTGTTGTATATTGAGTTGCTTATCGTTTCAATCTACCTTTTTCGGGACAATTTATTTTTCTGGAATCCTCGTGTAAAACGTTTTGTCTTCCGGATGCTGCTGCATTGGGTTGTAATGAAAATCATGAATGACTGCCTAATTTAGCAAAAAAGAACATTGCACTCCCACATTAAAAATTAGATTTTCAACAGTTTTATATTTGCTAGAAAAGCAAGTTCTGCCAAACATTATTAATGAGATTAAGCACTTCAGAGTTATTTAGTGCAACACATGGGTATTTCAGCGTCAAATTTTAGTTCTTGTTTAAAGTTGATTTTGATATTGTTAAAAGCTATCTTTTTCGTTCTACAAAAACAGCTCGTAATGTGCCAAACTCTCTGAATTCTAGAAAATAAAAAGTAAATATTTTTATATCTAATTAAATTTTCAGATGAGCTGAAATCACGCTGGACAATTAATGAATACAAAGGAGGGGTATTATTACTTTACTACACTGGTGCGTAATACCAAAAGTTCTGGGTTCGTTCTCCTGTCTGGACATTTTTTTCACTCTGTTGGTTGCACGCTGTGTTGTAAAGGGATAATTCACATCATTTGTATTCAGAAATATTTATGTTATTTGATCTTTTCTTATTATGCGAATGTCGATAATTCCTCTACTTTCATCTACAATCAATTATTCTTCAGTTGTCCAAAATTGGCTCTTCCACTCCCGTCAGAAATACGCTACAAAACAATCATAAAAAATATACTTCATCTTCCCCAAAAAATCTTTAACTATTAAAACATAATAAAACTTCGTTTTAATGCATACCAATGTCCATCATTCAAGCATCGTTTCAGGGACAGGTATTTTTGTATGATCGTAATTAATGTCATATTTATAATTCTAATTTTACAGCACTGTCTAAGAAGTACTAATTGTACTGCATTTTATACTATGAAAAATATATTAGTACCAATCGACTAGGAGAAATGTTTACTAATTAATGGTAAGCATAAACGTCGATGGACTACATATTCAAAATTGCACCAATATTCATTTGTATATCGTAAAACACAATTTTGATACTTTGTTTGAGTTTCATCGATAAAATCATCCGGTAAAAGTTTACGGTTCACCGGTTTACATTTTTTTACAAAATTTTTTTACAACCGGTTAAATTTTTTTACATTTAGCGAGTTAACATAGTACAAACTTTGAGGTGTATATTTTCAATCAACATCACAAACATAAAATTTTATCATGTCTTTACAACATATTTCATTCTTTTAACTTTTAACGTTTCTTGTAATGTCAAACGTCTCGTCGCATACATAATTCTGAATCACGGTGATAGTTTAAAAATAAATTTAATTTTTTAAAAGTATTATTCTTTTTAATGACAAATATATGATTAGTATGGAAAACTGATGGATAGATTAAGAATAGTACATTTGGGTCGAAAATGCTATAAAATGTGGCGTTTTGAAACAATGTCCGCACGTGGAAGCCAAGAAAAGGTCTTCATGAAAGAGTAATTCATTATAACTCAAGATGTAACACATTTATCGAAAAAAGAAAAAAATTATTCGATTCCAAATCAATTAAATATTAATACTCGCCAACTGCGTGCTTTTATGTATAATAATATCCTGTGAATGGGCCAGAAAAATTGTCGGTGTTGAGCGGAATACTTATTTTTTTTCGAAAATTTAAGCGTCTAAGAATCAAAATTTTTTATTTTCCTTGAGACATGGTGCATATTGAATTATACGAAATTTCTTGATGACTTTCCGTAACTGTTGATACCCGAGAATCGCTTTAAAATGCTAATTTTGACAACATTTTCTGAAATATTCTATACCTTTTTGAAAATAATTTATGCGCTATTCTATTTCTTGGTATGGAAGAAAATTATTTTATGAAAGTGTCAGGAAATAGCAATTTATATTTGAGAACAGATATAAAAATTGTTCATAAACAAATTTGACGCCTCCTCCTTCCCCTAAGAAAAATGACACACAATTCTCTTCTAAATGGAGTAATAGATCTGTCCATGAATATTCTTCACTTTGATTGGTTAACAATTTTTTAATGCAATTCACCACAAAAAATAGTATTTTCTTAATATGTAAATAATAATTTCAAAATATTATTTATGAACAGTCCGGAACAGTTGATGCCGGTTAAGGGGCTTCCTAGTTGCAACAACTTTACGCCCAGTCGATTGTGGGTAACATGTCTTTAAATAGTGAGCCGTTGGAAATAGATAAGATTGCTTTAAAGAGAAAATAAAATGGAAAGAAAAAAAAATGGAAGAAATAAGTTTGGAATATTTAGAAAAGTGTACTAGGAGGAAATTAATAAAGGAAATTAGTTTTAAATTGTTAACCAGCAGTGCAGTGTTTTGTTTGTAAGACCATGTATACATTTATATTTCTCTGTTAGGTTACCAAGTTGCTTGTTTTGTTCACTTATTGTTAATTAGTTTTTAAGGCATTTGACTATATTTTAAATGACTTAAGCTTCTCACTAAGCGTTCTGCGCTGAAGTGTTTTATGTGTGGCCTAATAATCTGGAGGCCCCTACAGTAAAAGAAAACTGCGTTCTTTTTTGAGTGATATCAAACTATCATTCTAAAGTTCTGGAAGGGACCAACAATCTTGATTATGTAAAAAAAGTATATTAACTGCGATAGTGTTTCGTTTTTTAAACTAATGGCTCTATCTGAATCGCTGAAGCGAATATAGTCATATGATTGAATGAGAAACAAAAGCTAAATTTTATGCGCTATTCTTTTATACTATAGAAGACAAATATTTCTAAGCAGCATACTCATTGAAATAAACTGAAATAAACTAAAATACATTTAAAGTAAAATTAGGAGAAATGGTAAATTCTTGAATAGTCCTTTTTACGGAAACATTACAATAACTACAACAACGACAAATAAATACTAGAATTATTATTGTATTTTTCCAATATTCTTTATCATTATTGCAGTGCAAAAAGTAAAAAGTGAGAAAACTACTTTATCTTTTTAGAATATGTATTTTCGGAAATTATCACTTAGGATCTAATCGATGATTAAGATTAAAGAAACTGCATAGGAGTTGCAATATTTCGTAAATAATTTTTTATCTGAGTGGAGCCTTTTTCAGAAGCATTCTAAAATATATTAAAAAAAAACCTCTGCAAGTTAGAAATTTAATACACGGGGAACTTTACTAAAAAACATTTAGTATAACTAAATTTTTGCTCTTTTAATTATAAAAACATTTTAACATATCCTATTGATATGTATTTCCATGACTTTGGGCCACATACACTTTAATTGGTTTGTGCAGAGAATATTTATCTCTAACTATAATAAAGAAGAAAGTTCGTGTATTTGTGTGTGTGTGTGTTTGTCGGCTGTGTTCTGAGGAGGGCGTTGCACACAGAGCTACAAAATTTGGTGGGAAGTACCCCTATGTATCTAGAAGCTCAAAGTCCGAAATTTGTACAGCGAATTTTGAATTTTCGGGGAATTTCTTCCTTTGACATTAAGAAATTTTTCACAGCATGCTTGATTTGTACGCTAGTTGCTTCCAATTCGAACCTCAGTTATGTTCAAAATCGTCATTAAAAAAAAAAATAGCTTTGAAAGAGTTGATAATTCTTTACAGTTAAAACATCATGATTTTTAAAGGGAAGGTGGATTATTAATTATCCCGATTTTGATTTATTGATTATATATTTTTTATTTCATTTTTAATGCATTTTTAGTGTTTAAGTGTTTATTGTTTCAAATGGCGTCAGAAATCGTCCATAGGAAGTCAAACAGCGTTGAAAGGAAGCTGTGACTGGTAGATGAGAGGATTGTAGGCACAGCTGGAAGCCAACCGGGAAATTGTGATTGGCAGATAAAAATGTCATCAGCTGATTACTATTCAAACAGAGATTTGCGAATTTTTCGTGATTTTTTTTATGGGATTTTTAGATATTTTCATGTACGAGACGTCATTTATATATTTGATTTCAGAAATTGGCAGCGATTACTTAATGTATTTGCATGTCAAAATAATAAAAAAGTCATTTTGTTTCTATTTCAAAAGTAATGATAATTAATATTTTTTAAGGTTTAATTCAGATAGGGCCGGTTTTAATTTAAATATCGCGTTAATCCCCTGATCGAAACTCCCTCCTCCTCCTCTGCCTCCAAAATCAGAACTTTTTCATTATTAGTCCAATTTAAACGAAACCTTTCTAACAATCTTCTCAGGACCCCAAAGTACTAGATAAACTTTGGTATAATTTATTCAGCCCTTGGTTGCCACTATTTCTGAATATTATTCACCAGAGAGAGGTTTTTTCTATGGCTCTATGGGCCCAATTTCAACGGAAATTAGTTCATTCAACTTAGCACAGACTTATTAAGACATAAAACAACAAATCAAGATACAGATTTAGCGCCCCCTGGCAGTGGAAAGTGCAACTAAAAGATTTTTCAACGAGTGCGCTGCTATACGTTTTCATATGCAGCAGGAAGACGTGCGGGATTTTTTATCTGAAAGTGTTTTATTTACAGATTGCACCCCCTAGCTGTGGGAAGTGCAGCAAAAATATTTTTCGTATAAATTGGTGCGATTTAAACAAAGGGCTTAATATCAACGAGAATAGATTAATTCGAATTAACATGAAGTAATTAAGATATAGATACTAATTAAGACATAGATTTGGTAACACCCGGTGGAAAGTGGAACCAAAAGATTTTAAGCGCGTGCACAGCACGCCTTCTGTACGATGCCATAAGCAACGGAGACACGTGCCGGATTTTCATTTGGAAAACGGTTTGTTTGAAACAGTTTGCGCCCCCTGGAAAATCTAACTAAAAGACTTTGCATTTAATCTGGATCAGATTCAAACAAAATGTTTTCTTTGGGACATTCAACTTCTCAAAACTCATGTGCACATTTATAGTGGCAGTCTGTCTGGCCTAGAGTTTATACATGCTCCAACAACCATTGAACTGAAACATCTACTATACAATGTTAGTCTTTGTCATGTCTCTATGCTCAAAGGCATATGGTAACGAGAGCGTGGATCTACTGGGCAAGTATGTCAAAACCAACACTAATCTTGATCATCACATCCCAATACCTTACTCCTATATTAATTGGTTCTTGAATTCTAGGATCTTATCCGAATAGCAGGAGTATTGGAATACATCAGCCAATGACAAACATACATATGACATCATCCCCAAAGTCTCTCCCATCATACACAACACATCATATCACATCACACACAACGAGATTTCTCACAGGCCATGGCCTTTTTAACATCTAATTGTACAAACTCAAATTAGCCAGTTCCCCCCGCTGTGATTGTGCTGAGTTGGGGACTGATACTCATGCATTTCATCACTGCACACTCACGCAGCGTCCCCTAAGTTTGACCTCCCAACATCCTCACACGTCCAATACTACTTCCATCAAAAATTTAAATTATTATCATATTTTACCATGACCTAAGCAAATTAACACACTAGTGGCATGGAGTAAACCATGTTCCACGAATAATAATAACCAAGAATCAAGTAGTATGTTCCAATGTGCCTATTTTGATGCCATTGTGAACCGAATCCACCACCAAATTTACTGCCCACTGTCTCGTGGGAAATCTGTTTTCTGGCAGTGAGGAATAATTTGTATATTTTTTAGTTATATGCCATTCAAAACCACCCTGCCCCTTGTCGCGCATGGGTTCTCCCCAGGCAGGGCAGGTGTTTGAACATTGCTTTTTTTAATGCACCTCAATAAAAGAATCTCTGAGCGATAAAATGCTCTACGGTCTCGGTTTCCTCGTCTGAGCTGTCCCTCTTAGGCTATCAAGTACTACATACACTTATGTGTGATTTTTTCAGCTCTTTATTACGGGCATTTATGAATATTAATATCCAGGTGGTGTAATTTATTTTTTCGGGTTCTATGGGCTCAATTTCAACGGGAATTGGTTCATTCAACTTAACATGAACTAATTAAGATATAGCTAACTAAGTAAGACATGGATTTGGACTCTCTGGCGGTAGAAAGTGGAACTTGCAGATTTTCTGCGCGTTCACAGCACGCCTTCTACACGGTGCCGTAAGCAGCGGAAACGAGTGCCAGAGTTTCGTTCGGAAAGAGTTTTATTTAGAACAGAATGCTCACCTGGTGGTGGAAACTGGAAGTAAAAATTTTGCAGCGCGTGCGCAGCAGGTGTGCTAAATACGATACAGTAGACATCGAGGGCACGTGTAGGAAATTTGTTGAGAACATAATGCACCTCCTGGCGGTGAAATTTAAAGCTTTCTCTGTGTGTGCGCCGAAAATGGCTATTGAAACCACAAAAGTAAGTTGCCGATTTGATAATCTCCGACAACGAAATTTTCTCATTTTCACTCATCTTCAAGTATTAAGAAACCTATTCGAGGTATTGATTCGAAACTCACAGTCTGCACGTAGATTATTTTTCGGATTCCGAAAATGCAAATTTTTTGAAAATATGACCGTAACTTTTTACTTTACGTTAACTTTAATTTTGACCAAAAACTGACCCGCTTTGAATTAAATGATACAGACATTTGAGGGGGTGGTATTCAATTTCACCCTGCTTCGTGGTCCATCTCTCTATTTAATTTCCGAAAGACAAAGAATTACCAGAGGAACGTTTTCGTGCAGCGATTTTTAAATTGATTTTGAATTTCGAATTATTTTTTAAAGGTCCGGGTTACGACGGGCGGATCAGCGTTTTTTTGAAATAATATATAAATATGGCGTAGTCTCTGAACGAAATTACCAGAAACCTTTGTAAACGTGTCATGCGGGATGGCTTCACATGCAGAAGAGATGTACTGCTTCAGTTGTTCAATTGTTTATGGATTGCGGCGGTACACCTGTTCTTTCAAGTGTCCCCACAGAAAAAAGGTCACTGATTTACAAAGTTTTCTGGTAATTTCGTTCAGAGACTACGCCATATTACTGCTGCGCATGGTGGATATGTGGTAAATATCGTGGTTTAGATTTTCCACATTGCAGCGCCATCTGTTGTTGAAAATTGTAACTCATTTGAAAGTTTGTCTGCCTGACATTTAGTGTTGTCCCAAGCATATTGCAACAAACGGTGTATTTCTATCGCTGCCCGTTTAGTTTTTATTGATTTTTCAAATATACAGGTCATTTTTGAAACACCCTGTATATATATATATATATATATATATATATATATATATAATGGATAGAAATGCAGTATCACATTTATTATAAAATATTGTGACATTCGTAAAAGATCTATGTATGGGTTTTTATAAATGTATTCAGGTTTATTTCGAGTGATCAAATACCATCTACTACATATATAAAACACAAACGGAAATTTCGTTCCGTTCCTTTATAACTCGAGTTCTGTCCAATGGATTTTGATGGAACTTACACTGTTCAAGAGATAATTTTTCAGGGGAGGTTTTAGTACATAACACAACGTTCTACGTATATTAGTTATAGAATTATGATAGAGAGTTCTGTTATTTTGGCCGAAAAGGTTACCATTGCTAATTTTTTGGCGATCATAACTGTTGCAGAGAGAAATGAAAAGACTATACATCTCGAAAAATAAAAGAAAAACTGTTGCTAATTTTATTTAAAAAAAAAAAATAAAAATAAAAATAAAAGAAACAAAAAGAAACAAAAAAAAAAGAGTTTTGATGAAAGAATATTATAAAACGAAAATATTTAATTTAAACATGATTGGGAATATTCGTAATGCTTAAAAAATCATTCAGGAGGCAAGATTGCTATTGAACTGTTACAATATTTCGCGATCTATCTTTTGTTTTTGGCGATTTTGATTTTATTTTTGACCCCAAACAATTTGATTTTAAGCCAAAAGGTGTCTTTTTTTGTTGCAGAAAGAATTGAAATTGATATACATCTGGAAAAATTAAAGAAAACACTGTTACTAATTTTATTTAAAAAAAAAGACAGAAAAGAAAAAAAAGGAAAACAGTTTTGATGAGAGATTTTAAGCCAAAAGGTGTTTTTTTCAAGTGTACGACTGCATTTTTGCAGTTTTTTTTTGGTACTTTTCGGTTAGCCGGGCGCCAGTGATATATATAAACATGTATACATATACACATACATATATACACATATATCTACACAAATACATGTATATACAACATATATATACACTTATATGTATGAATATATATATATATATATATATATATATATATATATATATCACTGGCGGATGACTAACCGAAAAGTACCTTTTTTTATTCAAATGCAAACTATATTAATATCAATATACTTCTATTTACTTCTACATGTATGAAATTTCGTTCCGGCTGCTTATAACTCGAGTTCTGCTGAATAGATTTTCGTAGAACTTAAGATAATTTTTCAGGGAAGATTTTATTGTAGAAAAATTAGCTTAGTTATAGAATTATTCTGGGAAGTTCTATAATCAGATCAATCCGATTATGAAAGATTAGCCTTTTAAAAAGATTTTGCCGAATGGATTTCAATGGAACCGACACTGTTAGATAATTTTCTAGGGAAAGTTTTATTATATAACATATCATTCTACGTTGCTTAGTTCTAGAATTATAGGGGGAAATTCGAAAATCGGGTGACCATTTTTTAAATCAAATATTAGCCTTTTCAATATTTGATTCCGATTATGAAAGATTAGCCTTTTGAAAAAGTTCTATTGGACGGATTTTGATGAGAATTATATTGTTAGTTAGATGCTACTTCAGGAATAGTTTTAATGTACTACATATTGTTTTACGTTGCTTAGTCAAACAGTTATGTGTGAAGGTTTTATAGTTAGGTGAACCCGATTCCGAAAGATTAGCCTTTTTGAAAGTTTTTAATGGGCCTATTTTTTGCGACTTGCATTTTTAAGTAGATAATTTGTAAGGAAGGTTTTAGTATATTTTGTATCGTTATTTTAGATTTAGAATTATGTGGAAAAGTTCTATAATCAGATGAACCCGATTATCAAAGATTAGCCTTTATAAAAACTTCTACTGAATGGATTTTGTTAGTTAATTTGTTTGCATTGTTAGTTCGATAATTTTTAGTGATGGTTTTGTATATTGCATATAGTTTTATCATTCTTTAGAACACCCTAACTGTAAATGACCAAATAAAAGAGTTGATCTATAACAGTTAAAATGTTGACTACACATTAGAACATATAATTAGTACAATCACGCCATTTTTCAGTAATGTGGAAGGATATTCCAGATAAATATACAGATTGCTTTCAAATACAAGGTCAAATTAAACGATATAATTCGTTTGATTCAAGGTTCATTTGTAGAAATCGACCAGCGCAGCGGGCGTAGCTTGCTAGTATACCATAAAACATAAGTGTAAAGTTATTTTAACGTTTTTATCAAGAATTATTCCATTAAAATTGGTTTTTGTAATAAAATTTATTTAAAATATTATCTCAAATATAATATATATTTAAACAACCAGTATATGAATGCACTGATTATAAAAATGGATTAATTTAGAAACATCTATTGATAGTATCCACTTTAACATGATGGAATATTTGTCTCAAAAGCCACAATGTATTTTCCCAGGAAATGCAATTGCAAATGGTTATCGCACTTAAAGTTTTCTGGGTACACGCAATTTATTAAAAAGATTAAATTTTGAATTCAATACTTACTCTTAGCTACAACGCAATAGTGTGAAGAAAAAATATTTCCAAAAGCATCGAGAAATCGAAACTAACTTATGTATATAAAACAGCAGGAACCAGAAATTAGAATAAATTGAATGATTAAATGTTTTTAAGAATAAATGCAAAATATATAACTTATTAAATGACATAACAAATCATCTAGTAATTCGTATTAATATAAGTATATCATACGATTTGTAACAGTTAGCGCAGAATGGTTTCTTCGCTAAGTGAATGTTAAAATATAAGTTAACGTTATTTCATCCTCATTCTTAATTATTCAGAAGTAAACTTTAAAGTGTCTTAGAAATGCGAATATTAAAATTAATGGAAAAAAAATCATACATATTCAGATTATATAAAAGAAATACCCCTATAAAAACTCAAAAACGACAATTTAAATAAAAAAATAAATTATT
This sequence comes from Maratus michaelseni, assembly GCA_963931845.1. Classification (NCBI taxonomy): domain Eukaryota; kingdom Metazoa; phylum Arthropoda; class Arachnida; order Araneae; family Salticidae; genus Maratus; species Maratus michaelseni. The sequence continues at coordinate 192,978,557 of OZ007593.1, read as the reverse complement.
TTCAAAGAAAATAAAAATAATTTTTGCTGATTAAAACATTTACAGAAATTGTTTCTCCCTGTCCATCGTTTTGAACAGAAACTGTATTATTTTGTATTTATTAATATAATGTGTATTTAAATTATATTGATGAAATATCTATTCTTTGTTATTTCTTTATTTTTTTTTTTTCAAATAATAAATTAATATGTTAAGATAGCCTTTTGAAATACATTTTAATCGAAATTGAAATCGGATTAGCTAATATAGGTACATTAAAATGTGAGAATATATAATGTTTCCTAAATCATAATTTCTTTTTTAAATTAAATAACTAAACGTAAATTTGATTCAGAATCTAAAAAGAGAAATATTTCTTTTTACCCTGTCCTGAAATACATGCTGAGTACATTAGTCTTATATTACAAAATTCTTGAACATTCAATAATTACAAACACTCAAACTACGCAACATCGTGACTGACTCAATCATTTCAACAACAATGTGAATGAAAATGTATGTAAAATACACCCTTGGGGTAGATGTCTTGCGTTGCTCTCAAAGAAAATTAAAGTAATTTGTAGACATTAAAATCCCATCAGTGAAGTCTATTCAAGCATATTTTCGTATTTGTTGACAAAATTGTTCACAATGATTTACTTCACGAATATATTATTCTCTGTGATCAAAACACATTTGCTATTTCCATGATTTGCAGGATTGCAATTAAATTAAATTAACTTGATTAAATATCTATTATTTGTTATTTCTTTATTTTTTTAAAATAATAAATGAATATATTAAGTTAGCCTTTTGAAATCATTTTTAATCAAAATTGAAATCGGATTAGTTAGTATAGGTACATTAAAATTAAAGAAAATATAAAGTTTCCTAAATCATTATTTTTATTTTTAAAAATTAAATAACTAAACACAAATTTGACTCTGAAACTAAAACGTCAAACATTTCTTTTCACATTTTCCTGAAATATATGCTGAGTACGTTAGTCTTATATTACAAAATTCTTGAATATTCAATAATTACAAGTGCTCAAACTACGCAACATCGTGACTGTACTCAATCATTTCAACAACAATGTGAATGGAAATTTATGTAAAATACACTCTTGGGGTAAATGTCTTGTGTTGCTCTCAAAGAAAATTAAAGTAATTTGTAGACATTAAAAACCCATCAGTGGAGTATATTCAAGAACATGTTCGAATTTGTTGTCAAAATTGTTCACAATGATTTACTTCATGAATATATTCTTTCCTGTGTTTACATTTGCAATTTTCATGATTTGCATGGGAACATTTTGACTCGTACTTTGCTTATGTGCAAAAATGAGTTTGCTTTAATTTATTATTTTGTGAAATTATCGATAGCTGTTTGTATAGCGAGGGCATAAACCAGGGTCCGTACGCTTTCGTCAAAAATTTTAATAGAATTTTCCTTTTTAATAACTAAGTAGCAGAAATTGTAGACGCCTCGTTTAATTTCAGGATTTATAATACTTTCCTGCATTTAAATAAAGCGCAAAATTCTATTAAAATTTTGTGGTAAATGCGTACGAACCCTATAAGATGTCTTCCGGAAGCAATTTAAGTATATGGATATTTTAAAATTACATTACAGAATTTTTACATTGCAGCAAATCTTGAAAAAAAAAATAAATTTCATAAAAGTAAAATAACTTGGACATATCATAATAATTCCAATTTCCTTAATATATACTTGTAAAAAATAATTGAAAGATTTCTTGTGTAAATGTAATTTTCCTAAAGACATATTAAACGTTTTATTTCGTGCTCTTCCAAAATAAAATATTTCTGTATAACTTTGATTTCTTTAAATATTGTAATTAGAAAGTACGTTGATTTCACAATCTATTTTGCTAAAGTTAAATAAGATTATACAGATTATTACTATTATTTTATCGTGTATTGTGATTATGGTGCACGATTTCCCATATATTCTGTATTGTACTATGCATTATACATGCCGCAAACGATAATAGAATATATATACCTGTACATATACCCTATATATACCCTATATATACCTATATATATATATATATATACAGACAAACCTCGTTAATAATTTACCTGGATAAAACGTCACTCCACATATTACGTCATGTTTCAGAAATCCCGATCATTCCCATACGCTTTTCCACATATTGTACTGGAGTGATTGAGAAAATGATGATGCAATAAGCGGTTATTGCATCATCATTTTCTCAATCACTCCACTTAATACCTCGCTTTTAAGACTGGAATAAGCAATATCCGTAGAAATTCTGTGTCAAGATTATCTCCAAAAACACTTCGTTTTTGTTATGCATGCCTGTAAGTCTAACAAAATTCTAGATGAAAGCTCTTGTACCATATATCAACAACTTCTCTGAATGCAACAATAGCTGAATTTGTAGCTGATCTTTTGGAAGATAAGAACGAGCCAGCAGTAGAACCCGACAGTGATCATGATGAAGAGGAACCTCCAAAAACCGATTGTTGGAAATAAAAAAGCCTTCATTGATGAACTAAAGATCTATATTTCGTCATTGAGCGACACTACAGATTGCTATATTCCCTAGAGAAAAAATAATCTTGATTTAAAAAACTGACATCAAACAGTTTTTTTTTGTATGGCAGTGGCAAATGGGTACGTATTGAATTGTACAATTAAATATTACTTAATATTCTTACTTATTATACTTTCCCTAGTTTATTATCCATTTTACGAGTTCTAATTCTTATTCTACTAATTTCCTAATTTATAATGTAATATAGTTTTAGTTATACCTATTACATAAACATTTATAATTTTATTTTACATTTAATATTAACTCCGCTTATTAAGTCATTTTTAAGTGGACCGGATAGTGACGTAATAACGAGATTTGACTGCATTAGTATCATTTATTTTTATATCCTTATTAGAATCCTTAATAAATTGTAGACGGATATTTTACACATGTTTGTTTCCAAAGTATGCAATTGAAGTCGAATGATTCTTTATGTTTGATCCACTATAAACGCTTTTTTTTATAATTCGCTTTATATAAAAGATTGTATTTTTGCTATGTTTTGTTATACATGAATATATGGGAATAATGGCAATACTTATATAAGTATATTATTTATCACACTTTTATATATTATTTATGAATTTATTTCCATCTGTAGAACATGTGCATATTATAGAAATTTTTTTTCAAACGAAGATCGCATATTGACCATTAACCTGGCTGCACCCAATCGCCAATGAAGTCATCATTATATTAATGTTATATATCCTTGGAGCGTTTGACCAAGATTTTTGTGCTTAAACGTTATTTGATATAGATGCCCAAATCAGCGTTAGTGAATTCCGTTCTATCAATAGAAAAATTGAATTCGAGAACGATAACTTTTAGAAACGAAAATAATACACTCTTTACAAGTAATGCAGCATTAATTGCGAAAAATTGCTACATTAATTTTAAAATACATACTTAAAATATTTAAATCTTACGTTGTTTTGTACTTCAGCTATAGAAAATCTGCTCTAAATGTTTAGTAAATAAAAATGTGACTTTTTTCTACATCGAGGGATTAATTCTATTTTATGCACCATTTTCATTTACCATGAATTTTTTAAATATTGTATCAAATGATGACATTTTTTTTGGAACATTTTCTTTCATACATAAAATTAACAATTACTGAGTTGCAAAACTTTATTTAATAACAAGCAACGAAAACTAAAAATATGAAATTTAGTTAACCATGGGGGAGATTTGGCGGAAGAAAAATTATTTAAAATTACATAAATGTTATTTCATATATTTTTTTAATTTTCAAACATTTTTTGCTTTGCAAATATATACATAACTCTCCCTAACTTTTGAAAAGAAAAACCGCATTTATCAGTAAAACTCTTGGATATAAAATGAAGCATTTTTAATTCAATATTTAACCAAACAAAAATTGTAGATAATTAATGCTTTGAAATAGAACATAGTAACGTAGGAGAAATGATCATTAATTCTACACAGTATGTGCATGACAGGAAAAATTAATTACAGTTTGTAAAAGATCTTATCAGTTGAATATAAATCATGTTTAATTATATCCAATTTTCCTTCCAAATATACTGATGAATTAATTTCCAACGTGTCATTAAAAGAAGCACTTATAACTAGACATAATTGCTCTTAAAGTCACTGTAATAAATTAAACAATATTTTTAAAAAATACATGGGAAATTCATTCCATAACATAAGAATTAAATATTTAAAAAAATAGATGGATTCCAGATACATTTATCATAACTTTTGCAAGTAGCACGTTCAATTTTAATGTTGAATTGAATAAACTTATTAGAAATAGGTGAGCTAAATGAAGCCGAAAACTATAAATTGAATAAACCGAATTGTATAAACTATTTTTTTTCAATGATTTACAGGAATGCATGTTTTTTATAAACGAAAAGTACTACTGTCGAACACAAATGTTTCGCATAAACTGTAACGAGCCCTATACAGGTCACCAAATTACCGTAAGTACTACTTAAACCATCATGCGACCGTAGGTACAGTTTTTTATCGTCTGAGAAGAGTGGACTTCCCGTCGCTAGCATTATTGCCATCAAATTGTTAGCAGACATTAAGCTGAAAATTAGCTTTAAATAAGTATGTAAATTCACGGGTATTTAACGCACATTTTTAGAGAAATTTTAATTTTTCAACACAAACTGTGAAATTCCGTAAATATTACGTTAAAAACTGTTTTTTATTTCCAAAATTTAAAAACATAAAACTTCACCTTTTCTAAAACACATACACAAATTAAAAACATCTTTTAATTAAGCAAGGTGTGAAATACATGTAAAATAAAATTTCCTAACTTGACATGTTTCAGTTTCAAAGTATAAAACCATAATCATAAGCAAACAAACATCGTCAAAAACTGAGGGTTTTTGACGATGTTTGTTTGCTTATGATTATGGTTTTATACTTTGAAACTGAAACATGTCAAGTTTGGAAATTTTATTTTACATGTATTTCACACCTTCCTTAAGTAAAATATGTTTTTAATTTGTGTATACGTAAATATTACGTCATGAAAGTCTGATTTTGAAAAACTGCCATGTTTCTACGGACAAAACTCGTTTATCTAAGGGTAAAAAACTGTCTTAGATTACATTCTGTCATGCAAACATCTCGCTTAATTTTTCTTGGATATTTTTGTACAATGTTTGGAATCCAGGCATTAATCTGTACTCTCCTACGCTATTGTTCAAACTCAAAACACATTTGTAGCAGCTTTGGTTGTTATTGGTAAGTGTAATAATCTGGCAATAGATTATTTAAGTATGATTTATTAAAATAAAATCTAATTTTTTTTGTACATCTGTGCATAATCCGTACTATTCGAAATACATTTTTATCTTTTCTGCTACTTGTGGATGATTCAGTATTTTCCCTTCATGTTAAAAAAGATTATTTTTTATATTTTTCCGAACTTTAAAGAATACTCAGATTTAATGTATAAACAATGATTTATTTTTAGCGTTCTCCTATCCAACAGCACATTTTTGGACTTCCTGGTAATTGTCAAATGATTTGTCTTCCGCAGAGTGTTGCATTGTATCGCACTGAGAAAATGTATGACTAACCGATACAAAAAAAAAAAAAAAAAAAAAAAAAAAAAAACACAGTGTACATTATAGGTCCAACTACCGCATAAGAAATTCCACAGTTTCTTATTTGCACGGAAATCAACTTCTGCAGAACATTATTAACAAGAGGAAACACTTCACATATATTCAGTGGAACACATGGTCATTTCAGCGTCAAATTGAAGTTTCTGTGTTACAATTGATCCTAATATCATTAAATATTGACCGTTTCATTTAACGAAAACAACTCATAATGTACCAGACTCTCTGAAGGTGCCATGTGATTATGCAAAATACGAAGATTTATTTATTTTTTTAATTTGAAACATAAATAATTTAATTATTTATGTGTTTAGTTAAATTTATTTGAATTTGTAATGCATTTTTAAGGAATTTTCGATTAAATAATATATTCTGCAATACATATTGAATGAATTTATTACGCTTAAAAAAAAAAAATCAAATTTTCTGGTTATTTTAGTTGAATTATAATTATTGTGAGTATGATAACGGCGTAGTCTGGAGAGTGACTGAGAAAATTTTAAAAGTTTAAATTTATGCGAGAACAATTATTTGTGTTACATTCCCCCATTCAGTGGAGCAATATAATCAAAACTGGACAATTTTAAACAAGATTCAAACTGAAGATTTCTCAAACTCAAGATTGTATGAAAATTTTATTTTAACATTCACTCAGAATTAATACCTTGTAAATTTATATGTAGTACACATGATCTTTTCTTTAATACTTCTCTCTCAAAAGCGGAATTTCAAACAAACGAAACATATAAATGTCTAGTACAAAAAGAAAACAACTGTAACATAATTTTTCAGAAATAAATTAAAAAAAAAATCATCAAAACAAATTAGCAAATGGATGGAAAATTGCCGTCACTGGTAGTTAATATTTACGAATTTCATTTATTTTATAAATTCAAATTTCACTTTAATTATATAATAAAATTTTAGAATATTTTTATTTTTATTAAAAAATACTCTTTACTAATGCTCCCAATTTTCAGTAAATAAAGACAACAATTAAAACAATATGCACCATCAATAGTTCTATTTTAATATAGTTGCTTATTCAGCCATTTCATTCAGTCACAATAAGTTCGTTGTTTTGAAAGTGAAGCACCATGAAGAAATAATACATATTTGGTGAAAAATCATAATTTACAGAATGCTGAGCAGATTTACAGGGTTAACTTTATGCGAGAACAATAATTTGTGTTACATTCCCTTTAAAATGCTACCAGAACACATATTACCTGGAGTAATATAATCAAAACTGGCCAATTTTAAACTAAGTCTGTTCTCAAACTCAAGATTGTATGAGAATTTTTATTTTAACATTCACTGAGAATTAATATCTTATAACGTTATATGTAGTACACATGATCTTTTTTTTAATACTTCTCTCTCAAAAGCGGAAAGAGGATTTGAAACAAACGAAACATATAAATGTCTAGTACAAAAAGAAAACAGCTGTAACATAAATTTTCAGAAATAAATTTAAAAAACAAATAAAAAATCATCTTAACAAATTAGCAAATGGATGGAAAATTGCCGTCACTTGTAATTAATATTTACGAATTAAATTTATTTTATAAATTAAAATTTCACTTTAATTATGTAATAATTTTAGAATATTTAAATTTTTATTAAAAATAATTTTTACGAATGCTCCTAATTTTCATTAAATAAAGATAACAAATAAAAAAATATACAACATTAATAGTTCTATTTTAATATAGTTGCTTATTCAGCCATTTCATTCAGTCATAATAAGTTCGTTGTTATGAAAGTGAAACGCCATGAAGAAATAATGCATATTTGCTGAAAAATCATAATTTACAGAATGCTGACACTTCACCGACCTTTATATCCAGAGAGATATTTTGCATTTACTTTTCCCCTAAAGGAATATTTTTCGCTTTATTTACTTTATTTAAATTTATCGATAAAATTAATTATTCTTCGAAATAATAAATTTAAAAAGGTAGCAATCTAATTTAATCAATTGAAGTATTTGATCAAGTATCATATTAATTTGAATCAATTTAATTTGATTAGAATATTGAAAATGAATGCACATCAGGTAACAGAAGTTAATTTTGACGCTTTTAGAACAATTATGCATAACTATATAAATCATTAATTTCAATAACGAACAAACATATTTGCCCAAAATATTAAAAAACTATAATTTTGCAATGAACTAAGTATAACGTTTACATGTAGCAGCTTTACAAAAGAATAAATATTACTATTTATCCTTGCATGTTTTGTATTTTTCGGAATACTCTATAACATTTTCAATTATTAAATAATGATTAAAACACTATTTAATGTTCGATCACTATATTCCATTTTTATACTTTAAAACACGATGATTTTTAGGTGCGTTCGTAATTATATAAATACGTAGCACCTATTGTCGTCGCTTGGTCCATCCGTCTGTCCGTCCGTCTGTCTGTCTGTCTGTCTGTATGTCCGTCTGTCCGTCCGTCCGCATATAACAACGCAAATACTACCCAACCGAATGGTTTGGAATTTAAGATATATTATCTTTGCAGAATTGTGTCGAGACATTTCAATTTTTTTTTAATCGAATCAAAACTTTAGGAGATATTAATAAAAATATTTACTAAGAAATTTGAATTAAGGCGGTATTCAAAAAAAAATATTTTTCCACGCTCAACATCTCAAAATTTTGAGACACATTCTCAGACTCATTTTTAAAAGTAACAACAGGAAACTTGGCGGCATGATTTATAAAGACATTTATAAGGGCCCCATGTTTTTATTTTTCGTTCATTAATTAGAAATTGATTTACAGATAAATATTTTCACAGTACGATCATTTTTTTTGTTTCCAGTGCTATTACTTTGGGAAATTCGGTTCAAAATGTCCACTTTGACAGCATTTTTTGAAATATATTCTGCCTTTATCAAAAAATCGAGACAATACGGACATTATAAAGTTTCTGAATAAGAGAACCTGTCAATTGGATGCATTTTAGAGCAAAAATGAATTTACAAATGTGTCTCAAAATAAGCAGTTTAGATTTGAATACACCCTTAAAAGAAAAAAAAAAAATCGGTGCTTTCTTGTTAGAGGAGCTTCCGAGGTTGAATGATCAAGCGACCGAGATACTTATTTTATGACAGAAATTAATCTGCAGACGATATAATTCATTTCACAGAATTAAAAATCATCAAGATCTGAATGTTTATATAACTAGCTATAGTACGAACGCACCTCATTTGTCACGATTGACGTACAATTTCTAACTTGTTTTTATTTGCTAAGGTGGATATTACAAAATGATAATGCGCTATCATTTTAACTTAAACTAATGAATATTAAATAAAAAATACATATTCAAAAGTTTTTCAAGATAACATTTCCACTATTAAGTTCCAAGTAGCATTTCACCACTTTTATACTGAAAAACAAACTTTACTTTGAAAAATTTAGGAATATTATTAAAATCTGAGCATAATTACAATCTTAAAAATTATATTTTACACATGTCTCAGTGCATATTAAAAAATATACATGCTATCGGTGTTCAGTAAAAAAACATTCTGGAAGCTTTACATATCTGAAAAAGTAGGCAAAACTTTAAGGGGTAATAGAACGCAGCTATACGAGCATATTTTGTCATAGAATGTATGGTCTCGCGAGTCGCTAGGTGGCGTTGTAAATGGTATGACACATTCCTACGAGAAGTGTTGTCAGAGCTACTGCGCCCGATTCCAAAACCCATCAGGTCGAGAATGTGGTTTCAACTGGACGGTGCTTCTGCACACTTTCTCTTAGATAATGCGGAACACTTTAGATGCAACATTTCCAGGGCGATGGATTGGTCGAGGTAGTCCCATTGCTTGGCCACCAAGATCGCCGGATCTCTCGTGTTTAGATTTTTTACTGTGGGGCCATATGAAAAGCCTAATCTACGAGTGCCCCATTGAAACCGATATCTATCTAGTCGCCAGGATTGCCGTTGTTGCTGAGGATATTCGGGAAAATCCTGGTGTCTTCGCAAATGTGAGCCTGTCCCTGCGTACGTTACAGCAGTTGAAATATCTTTTGAGCAATTTCATTGAGCATGTACATCAATTACATTGATGTTAATATTTTTTTCTGAAGTAACTGTTCTCATTCTTGTGTTAATTCTTTAACTCCAACAGTGAAAAACCTCCATTTAACTTCTCACCGCTTGCATTTCGACCACACATTCTATGACGAGATTTGCTCGTATAGCTGCGTTCTATCACCCCGTAAAGTTTTGCCCATTTTTTCAGATACACACCCTGTATTTTATTTATATTAAAACTATTTAATGAAATTGTAGAGGCTTTTATCACAATGAATTGCCGTGCGAACAACTGCGTTCTTATAAAAGTCTTGGGTTTGTTCTGACAAGGAAAATCGTTCCATAACTGCATACTCGAAAATTTCCAGGGAAAAATCCTGAAGAGAAAACTCATAGGGATTTTTTTTCTTTTTTTTTTTTTTTACAAAAAAGTCTAAAAAACGGACTTTTCTCTGTTTTTATAAAATAACTCCAAAACTGTGTATTTTGCGTGAAAGTAGACAGTGTATGAATTAAATAGAATAAAATTTCCTGCATTTTATGCATTGAGAGTTTTTTTCTTTGATAGTTGGTTTAGCCGTGAGATACCCGCAAAAATAGGTGTGAAATACAAAAAAAAAAAAGTAAAAAAGGAGGGAATTACGGCAATGTACGTCGATGTAACACGGACACTAAAAAAATTATGCAAACATTGAACATTAATGATACTAAAGATTATCTGATTGACTATATTTATGCATAGAGGAAAAGTAGGGATAAGTCGTCAGGAAGTGATGGGAGCAGTAGAGCAGCTGCACCTCCTTTCATAAGTCGAGAGTGCTCCTCCTCCCTAGAGCTCGTACTCTAAGAGGAGTTTAAAATTAGGAAATGATAAAAATTTTGAGGACGTTGAATTTTTTTGTGGGGGGAGATAAGGAATTTTATTGTGTGTGCTATATTATGATGGATATTTTTGAGGGAATTCTTTTTCGAAGTTATATTTGTGAAATATACTTAAAAATATCACTTAAGAGATACGTTAATGATAGGACTTAAGAATGTTTGGTGCTTCCATCTATCGTTTGAATTTATTTTAGATTTTTTTTTTTTTTTTTTTTACTAAAACAATATATGGGGCTTTCACTTGCAAAAATGCAATCAAAGCACAATGGTTTGTCTGTTATTCTAACCATTGTACCATGACTTCAGATCTCTGAAAGAACATTCAAAGAGGTACAGTTCTTTTCAGTGTGATGTCGTCGTGCGAGAAAACACACATTAAACCGAAAATTGAAGATAATCTGTTTTCAATTTATTTAATGTCATTTATTAAATATTTTTGTAGTTTATTCACAGTAAACCAATTACAAATATTTTTAATGTACCTATCACACATGTTTATTTATAATTTTACAATGGTGTGCGCTACCTACAATTGATAAATTTCCGTGAAACAAGCTGATGACATTACCATGTGTACTTTTGTCGGCCGTGAGGTCACCTTTTTAGTATTTTAACCATTTAAGTTATAAATTTTTAAAGATAAAATGTCTAATTTTCAAAACGCCACTGTGATAGGAGATATTTCCTCATCATTAGGATTTAAACTGCCAGATCTTGTACGCAAAGAAAAACCTGTTTCGAGTATTGAAATGAAGCCTTCCACATCAATAGAGTTAACGTCCCATTATATTTGAATAAACTGTATAAAAGGCTATTTCAAAAACATGTGTTCAATGGACTCAGTATTTTTTTGTGAAATTACATCAAAATTGCTCTTGAATGAATATGTTGAAAAGATCCCATGAAGAAGTGTTCTCACCTATCAAGTGTCTACGTTTAGATCGTCTTATTGAAAATTCAATCACTTATATGAATGAGTTAAAAATGTCAAGATTCTAACTGATTAACGTGGATAATGTAACAGTATTACCTTACACCGACGAGGTGACTGTTGTAGAACGTTCTACCTATATATTAACAATCTGTGATGATGAAGCAACTTATTTTCATGATTTCTGCTGAGTAACCACTAAGCACATTTTAAAGGAGTTTTTCACAAACTTCAACTTTCAGAAATGTTGTCTTACCTCTGATAGTAACTTAATTTCATTGCATGGACCAATACAAAAACCATTGCAAGAATACTCGACCAGTCTATCCGATGTGAGTCATAGAAGGGAGTTCTTAACCTCATTTCCGAATATTAATCCCGGTCAGAAGAATGAAAAATATTTCTGTATTTATCGAAAGAACTTGGAAACCCTATATTTTCATGACTTCAATTAGAGAATGCTGAATATTCTACACATTTAAGGGAAATTACAATTGAAGGAATTTCCACCAAGAATGGAATCAGTATGGATATTCTCACTTGGTATGAGTTCAGATATACAATCTTTATTTTTAATTTAAAATCCAAAAGTACCTTCTATATTGCTAATAACACTATTCTAGTTTTGAATGAGGATCAGATTATTCTGTTATGTGACTTAACAATTTAAAGCATGAATTCCATATCAAATTAAACAATTATCATCTAGAACATTTGAACGAAAAACCCATTGAATTCATGGACGCAGTGGTCGAGGAACAAGCCATGCCACAGGTATTCAATATTTACCATTAAGAAAACATTTATTCGATAAAATTGGCAATGAGTAAAAAAACCACTAATTCCATACGTCTATTTTCAATGTTGTAGTGTCGATGAACGGTAGTTCAATTAAAATGATGAGGAAATAAGTTTTTTTTTAAATTTAACCCTTAATAAACCAAGGGGGGGGTATACCGAGGTCCCCAGAATGTTATTTATAGTGACACTATAACAATTATTTTAAGCCTGATTTTTCTATGCTTCCAGAATCTGATTAACATAAATAATGTGTAATTTTGCTTATAAAATGGGAAATAAAATTAATGTAGAAAAAAACAGTGAGGTTCCACCACGGTTGAATGTTGTTATACTTGTTGATTACAAATTCTGAATGTTGTAAATTTTGAAAATTGCTCCGTAAAGGACTCTCTGCAGATGAAATTCGTCAGCTAATGAATGATAGTGATTTCAGTGAACGGGAATATGTCTTGAGCTAATATGAGGAATATTTTCCAACAGTAGATGCGTCAGGATCTGAAAATAAACTTGAAGTGAATTCTGAAGAAAGTGACATTACCAGGACATCATCTGGTGATAATTCGGATGAAGATGAAGAGTTCATTGTAAAATTAGGAAGAGTGTGGGGAAGTGCGGTGCTCCCCAGTTTCTTGGCGTCAACAGTATAGCATTGTCAAAGGAACACCTTGGTCCACGCAGTCAACTGATTGTGAGACCACAATATTAGAAGTTTTCAACTTCTTTCTGGATGATACAATTGTAGATAATATATGCCCCTTCACCATTGCTAAATCGTCACTTGTTTTTCAAGACTTCAATGCAAATGCTGCTCTAAACAGAATAAGATATAACTAAACAAAATGTTTTATGTTTTCTTGTTGTACCCTCTTTTCCCTTTAAAGTATAAAATATCGTCAATCATATAATCTTTATTATAGTTAATGGTTAAAGTTTGCGTAAAATAGTAAATTTCTAGGTATTACAGCGACGTACAGTGTCGTAATTTCCGTTTGTTAGGTGCATTCGTAATTATATAAATTCGTAGCACCTATAGTTGTCGTCTGGTTTGTCCGTCTGTCCATTTGTCTGCATATAACAGCGCAAAGACTCCACAATGAATGATTTGAAATTTAATATATTCAATCCTTGCAGATTTTTCTCGAGTCATTACGAATTTTATGAAAATCGAATCAAAACTTAAAAAGATATTAATAAAAGTTTTCTTCATTCTTTTAAATTCTATCATATGTAATTAATTCTTTGATATCCCATAGTAGGTAATGTTTCTAGATTGCCATTGTGATTACTCCATATTTAAGTTGGAATCATATTATTTCCGTATTACTGAATTTAAAAACCGAATTTGTATACTAAAATTGTTTAATTATTGCAATCAGTATATCGACAGTTGTTTGGATAGATGCTTCAGGAGAAATAGATATTAAATAAGAAAATAGCCTAAATATGTATTTCAAGTTCTGAAATTTTCAAAGCTAGGTTTAAGTTTCCAATTGGAATTTTCAGTAAATATCATCAAAAGATAAAATGTTGCCAACTTAAAATGTACTTATTTTATTACGGAAATTAATCATACCATAATTAAAAAAATATATATCATTGATTTCATTGAAACTAGTTATAGTACAAACGCAGCTCATTTTTCACGTTTGATGTACAACTTACTACTTGTTTTTACAGTTTTTTAAACACCATTTTTTTAGGTACTCACGCGGCTAAACCACTGATCAGAGACAAAAACTTTCAATACATAAAATGTAAGCAATTTTATCCTCTTTAATTCATATACTGTTGACTTTCACGCAAAATGCATATTTTTAGAGTTACCAGAAAAGGAAGTGCAACGACAAGTAAAAACAATGTGGAAATTGTACGTCAAGCTTGACAAATGAGGTGCTATAACTAGTTTTCTAAATATTCAGATTTTGATGCAATGGCTGTTGCACCGTTATGCAAAAATGCATGAATACAAAATTTATTTTATGTGCAGCTTTTAATATTACTGATATTATTATTATTATTATTATTATTATTATTATTATTAAATTAAGTTTCAATACACCTTTATAAACAATTAATTAAAATTCAGTAACATTAAATTCATACTATGGACAAATATCCAATACAAGAAATTGTAAAAAAAAAACAATCGTTATTATTTCAGTGAAATTAATTATATCGTCTGTTATTAAGATATGATAGATTTCCATAATAAAATAAGTACATTATAATTTAACAACATATATATATATATATATATATATATATATTACATTTTCTTACAATTCCAGAACTTGAAATCCATATTTAGACACTTTTTCCATTTAATATCTAATTTTCCGGAATCATCTATCCAAAGAATTATCAGTAGATTATATGATTGCTATAATTAAACAATTTTAGTATAAAAATTCGTTTTTCTTAAATTCACTATTATAGAAATAATATGAATCTATCTTAAATATGACGTAATCATCATGGCAACCTAGAGTCATTACCTATCATGATATATTATAGAATTAATTATTTATGAAAGGGTTTAATGGAATGAAGGAAACTATTAATAATATCTTTTTTAATTTTATTTCAATTTTAATAAAATTTGAAATGACTCGTAAAATTCTGCAATGATTACATATATTAAATTTCAAAACGTTAGTTTGAGTAGTTTTTGCGCTGTTATATGCGGACAGACGGACGGACAAAACGACAACTATGGGTGATACGTATTTATATAATTACAAACACATTTAATACATTGAAACTGAATTAAAAAAATCTGCAATTCTCAACAACGATACGTTATCTACCCACTCTCTCTCTCTCTCTCTCTCTCTCTCTCTCTCTCTCTCTCTCTCTCTCTATATATATATATATATATATATATATATATATATATATATATATGATGAAACGACAAATTGGAGATGAGAAAAAGTTGTTGGCAAAAATCTTATTTAATTGGGTCTTCGTATTCTAAACACAGGCTGATGGTTGAATGGCTGAGTAGTTACGATGAATGCTTTTAGACTCCATAAATTAAGCAGTCGGACGTTGAAAATCAATATTTATTTACATACTCAATAATCACTCAAGAGAAATGCTGTAGCATGGCGATTTAACTGTTTACTCTGTCGTCGTTAATTTACTACAGTCGGGGTTTCAATAACTGTGTGCATTATGATGTTTTACGAAATCTTACAATAATAATTTTTAATCTCCTAAAAGAACATCTCTCGTTCTCGTCTCACTCTACCGCCCATAATCTAAAAATGTAAAAAGAGCCATTCGATTATGCTGTGCTGAGTATTTATTTTTATCAGGCGCAAAGTGACGAAAAAGGTCACGGGGTTCCCCTACACCAATAATAAACGATTTAAGAGGGAATCACGTAACAGTTCCGGTGAATCTTGAAGCAAATTGACTTCCGCGTGGGAAATGAAAATTCTGGAACCTTCCAAAAACTTGAAACAAGTATACTTCAAGTAAGCAAAATTTAAGATCTGATTTTGAGAGTTTTGCTAAAATTAGATTTCAGACGATGATTTTTTCGCAAAACAGAAAGAAAATGAAAGGAATTTATTGATGCGGAGTAAAAATTTGAATATTAAAATATTGAAATATTTTAAGATACATTGTGATATTTTATTAAAAGAATGAATTTAAATAAATACTATCTATAGAACGTGAGTTATGACATTCCATCATACTAAGTAAAGAATTTAGAGGTATTTGATAATACGGGAAATAATAGTGAAATTTAATAGGGATTTAAATAATGAAAGGGGTTTTATTTCAGGGATATAAATAGTTAACGCCATTTTTAGATTTAAGCAATTTGGAATAAATTTTATTAAATTAATTAAGATCTTACGCCTTTACATATGGAGCTTGGTTGTTTAATTTAAGATGGGATTTTAGATTAATAAGCCGGTACAGCAGATGGACTATTATTAAAAGTAAATTTTATGTAAAACAATGTTAATCATGGCAGAATAAATTTTAAATATTGTGATATACATGAAAATATAATTTATTCTAAATAAATGTCTAAGAATTATTTTCATTCTCAATAAGTATATTATTTTGCATTTTATTTTTAAACAGAACAACCAGAAAATGGTGTACTCTATTTCTAAATTTGCATTATAAAACATGCAATATATATAAGATAATCTGTCGTTTTATGGAAACTTATAAAACATTTTACGGAAAAGGTTTCTTTTTTTTTTTTTATTTAAAGAGTTACTTTCCTTCTCTTGAATATTTTTGTGATCATAAAAAAGGCCACCATTCTATTTGATCATTGGACTTTAGACTTGAAAGTTAAAAAATGTACTTTCCCATTCAAAGAAATGGAATTTAAAACATTGAAAGGCTTTTTGTAGACAACTAAAAGAGGATTTAGAAACATTTCTTTTTCTTATTCCAAGTCAATCGTAAAGTTTTTTTTTTTGGATAATCTCATCCTGAGACTACCAGGTTACATATTTGGAAAAATACGCTTAAAATATTTAAGATAATAAAACACTATAATATTGTAAGCTGTCCTAACAACATTATTTAAGCAAATTAAACGTTGTTTTTTATGTATAACAGTCATTTTTTATTATTTATTTATTTATTATTATTTATTTAGTTTAAACTTTTAAATGTCTACTGATATTTGTGAATAATCTTTTCAATTGTTAATATTATGAAAGCAACATATAACTACGGACGCACCTAAAAATCTGCAATTTTGTTTCTGTTTTAAATGCGCCTTTTTGTTTCTGTTTCTAAAGTTACGGATATTAGTTAATGGTTAAGGCCACTGGTTAAACTTTGAGGGAGGTGGGGAAGTTCGGTCGAAATTTAAATATTGAGTTAATATTAAAGGTACATAAATATGGCGCGCTCTGGAAGTAGAAGGTGTAGATAATCTATTTTTACTGCGCGCGCGCATAAATGTCTGTTCTTTGATGACTTAGGTAGCGGGGATCGGTGCTAATGGTTCGTTTAGAATAGAATGTTCCCTTGGCAATGGAAAGGGGAACTAAAAGATTTTGTGGCGCGTGCGCATCACGCCTGTTATACGGTCCCGTAGACAGATAGAACACGTTCCAGTGTTTAGTTAGGAATGTTTGTTTAGACAATATTGAGATACCTGGCGGGGGAAGGTGCAACTAAAAGGTGTTTAATCATTCGTGGTTCCTTTGAAAAAATCAACCAGTGAAGCAGACGTGGCCTGCTAGTTTATTAGTATTATGTAGAATAATAATATACACTAGTAAAAACATTATAGTATATTATATACTATATCTATTCTATATATGTAAAACGCTAACAACGAGTTTATGAAACGATTTTATGAAAGGATTGATTGAAGGAATAAAACGAATGATTAAACGAATAAATGTTAATTGCGGGATTTGTGAAACACTGGCGGTAATGTAATTTTAGTATGTTTTTATAGTCACTTACTGCATTTTTTTTCTCGAAGAAGATGTATATAGCATTTTCAATTATTTTGCAGGTCTACACAAACAAACAAAAATATATGAAACGAATTTATCTTAAATGGGAAATTTGTAGAAATCTGATGGTAATGAAATTTTTATATGTTTTTACAGTCATCTACAGAATTATTCTTCACGAAGAAAGTGTATATATTTAGAGTTATTTTACAGGGTTACACAAAAATACGAAATTATGAAACGTACATTGGATAAAGGCGTGATTTGTAATATGCTGACGGTAATGCAATTTTAGTATATTTTTACAGGCACCTACAGCATATTTTTCTCGAAAAAGGTGTATATAGCATTTATTGTTATTTTACAGTTTCACACAAATCAATACGACTATATGAAAGGAATATATGTTAAATGCGTGGTTTGTTGACCGGTGACAGTAATGCATTTTTAGTATGTGGTTACAATCAGAGATATATGCAGCAGGTAGCAGCAGGCAGACAGAAGACAGTTAGAAGGCAGACATGAAACGGACATACAGACGGGAAAACTGTAAGAAAGACAGTGAGACAGCAGACAGAAACACAGTAGAGATAGTACAGAAATATAGCATCAGATAGAAAGCAGAAAGCAAACAGCCAGAAATCAAATAACACATAGCCAGACAGCAGATATCAGGCAGACAACAGATAGATGACATACAAACGACAGATAGCTGACAGAAATAATACAGACAGCTGAGATAATACATACTGACAACATAGCATATATGCAGACAGCAGAGAGATAGACAACACATAGCAGACAGACATATATCAGATATGAGACAGAAAAACAGTCAGAATACAAACGGCTGAGAGAGACTGGACAGATATCAGAAAGAGGTCAGACAATTACATGGCAGACAGAAATCAGACAAACAGCAGGGAGAACTGACAGAAATGGAGCAGATAGAAAAGCATCAGACATACAGCTGATAGACAGATAGCACATAGCAGGTCGATATACAGCAAACAGACAAAAAATGCTGAAAGCGCAGGCATACAGACAGCACACTTATATATAGAAGACAGCAGGGAAAGTCGGCAGACATACAGGAAACAAACAGCAGAGAGAAAGAGATCAAAGACGCAGACTGACACGAAACAAACAGACAGACAGACGGCAGATAGACAGAAGACGGACAGCTGAAACAGAGAAGATAGATAACAGACTTACATACAGCATAGTAACAGACGAAAAAATTTATGCAGATAGACATCAGACAGCATAGAGTAGACAGACATGTAGTAGATGTACATGCAATATATATCAGACATACATACAACTGGCAGAACGTAGACCGATAGCAGAAATGCAGACAGCAGTAAGGCAGGCAGCATATATAACCCAGATAGACAGAAAACAAACAGCAGACAGATTGTAAAAGGAATTTTAAGCTGTAAGTAATGGGCAATTAATGATAGTGATTAGATAAACACATCATCATGCAGACAGACAGATAATAAACGCCATACTTCCACAAGTCTTATGAAAATGTATCTTTATAAAAATGTGCATTGGCAATTTTGAGGACACAAATGATTTGTAACGGAAATAATGAAAGTTATTATTATGGAATCTAAAAACCAAAAATTTTAAAACAGTAGAACAATTAAATATATCATTACGAAATCTCTAACAATGTGTTGCATGACGGACAATGGTTTATTTATGTTTAGGTAAAGATACAATTTGTTTTAGATATTTTTAATTATTTTGTAGAGAAAAGGTGACGAATAAAAAAAAACACCTCTGTCAATAATTTTTTTCATAATTTTTTCATGCTAATGATATTTTCTGGAGATAATATCATGAGATTTTTTTTTTGCTTTTAATCTCAGTAACCACACATCAGCAGTCGATTATTTAGTCGTCGAATGAATTGCATAATCTCCAAAAAAAATATATTTTTTTTAGCAACTGAGGTACAACAGAGTAGTTGTTAAACAAAACAAAGAAATAAGATATAAAATAATGTAATATATATGTATATATATATTTATATTTAGTATGTAATATATGGTAACGCGTATAATTACGCAAAATATCTCTGTTACATAAGTAATATATATATATAATTTTTTTAATCTAATGATTAGATTTAAATGTACTCGCTGTAAAAGTAAATAAATAAAAAATATCATAAATATAAAACGAAGTACGTTGCACTTAAAAAGAGTATGTTAACATTTGTAGAAGTTTTATACATAGACTTTTCTTATTTTACCTTAAATAATATTGAGTCAAATGCGTATGAAATTTTAAACAGAATTTATAGTATCTGACAAAAATCCTGGACATTATTAAAATTTAAAAATATAGCAATTATCTGTTGTACAAGACTGCGGATTGGGCGAAAAGGTTTCTCATGATTAAATATTTTTTTTAATCAAATATATTTATTTTTAATTTTCATTGCAGACGCTATAAATTCAAAGCTGCAAAAAACCATAAAATTTCAGGATGAGCTGTTGTGCACAATTAATTTTGTCAGGGTTAACAACCATTTCTATTAAAATCGTGGAATGTAGCAGTATTGAATTTCTTTTAGATTTGATTCAAATCTAGGTATTTCAATATAATGTAATTCAATATAATTTAATTAGACAAAGTTGTGTTTTAAGAACTTCACCACATGGAATTAAAATAATGTATTATGCTATACTGTGTCAAAAGGATATTTTTGCAAATTTAATAGGAAATCCTAAAATAATCCTGATGGGAAAACATCAGATTATACAAATGAGTTATTTTTGATACCACGATTTTTAATTATTTTCTGTTTGAAATTTTCGCATAGGAATAAAGCGGAAAATAACCTGGAAAAGTTTGGACCATAAAAAAATTCAAATGCAGACCACATTTTTGTCTACACTTTTATCCATATTTCAATGTGCGTCCAAAACACAATAATCCGGTAACTGACATAATTTAACGCGATGATTTCGGATAATAGATTGCATAAAATAAATTATTTATATATACTTATCTTGAGATTTTGAAGTTTTTTCAGTAACTTTATAGATATAGCATTATCTACGGGCAAATGTTTTAATTAATATTTTAATTTCTTTAAACAATACTTTAGAGCATGTGACACATTTTTGTCCAAACTTATACTAACTCTTCTATGCTAATTACGTAGCATTTTGGATTTTAAAATGCATTGAGAAACTATGGCCCACCCTGTATATTCTGCTAATAAAACCTTAGAATATAAACTAATATTTATAATGTTACAGTGATTACGAAAACTTGTTAAGTAAATTTCATATGAAAATGTGTAAACAAGAGAAAATGAGAGAAACGTGTGAAAATATTTTCAATATTCAAATAAACAAATTTATTAACTAAAAATTAATCAAACGGAAAAATAAATAATTATTACTCTACATTACTTACCCCAAACCCGTTTCCCGATATAAATTAAACTTCACCAATAACTTTTTAATGTAATCATATTTCCAAACAACGCAGATAGAAAATAACATTTAGTTTCACTATCCAAAAAAATGATTCTCGGAAACGGACAAGGTGAAATCATTGTTCGGAGATTAAATAAACTGCAGTCGTTAGCAATTAAATATCATTTTATCCATAAAATTACGGGATTGTAATGTTAAGAATGGTTAACAAAGTAATCACATCACAAGATTGCAAAAGATACTTAGACAATTTGTTTAAATTACATTTTAAATTAATTTTATGGAATTCATATCATTGGAGATAAGATGGTAGTTTCCAGGAGTAGTAAAATGTTATTCAATATTGAAGTATGATGTTCTACATCGTTATTAAACTCTTCAACATTTTGCATTACAAAATATCATTTTGTTAATTTAGTGTATAATATTTTCACGACATGTAATTTTTGATATAAAGAATATACAGGCAAACATTTAAAATGTGTTGTTTGCATTCAGTAAGAATAAATGTATAATTTAAGTTTGTTTTAGATAGGAATTGGAAATTATTTATAGGCAATTAACTTAAAGCAAAATTTATCGATAAATCGTGAATTATAAACATCATATGCATTATTCCTAATATAAACATCCCTTTGTTTATTCACATACAAAACTCACAGCGATGAAAACGGTATACAGGAAAGAAATGTTACCGTAAAGACGTAAGGTTAACAGGCTTTTGACACAGAGCCATTCCCTTTGAGTTAAAACACAAGGTTTCATTAAAAATAGCAGTTTATTAAGAAACTAATTAAAAGAAGTATCAGCAAATAATTATAATAAAATTCATCTGAAAAATTACCATGAATATATTCCAAGAAATATAGTTTTATAATGCACAAAGAAATGTAAAAAAAAGTTGTTTTGGAATGAATAAGCAAATAGGAGCAAAAGAAAAATATATATAGACGCATAATTTATTTCACAAGAAAACTCACACGGAAAATATTTGATTCAAAAAAGAAAAAGGAGGTAACTTCCAACAATCTATTACATATACATTAGACAAATTTATTTCACTTTAACAAAGAAAGTTTAGTGTAAAGTGTACTTTTCTGACTTACGTTTTAAAAATAATGGCTGAAAAGACCATTCATTAAAAATTCATGAAAATGATTGACGATTAAATAAGTAATATTCCAAATTTATGCAATACGCTAATAGTATACATACACGTGATAATAAAAAATATAAGGTTATATATATATATATATATATATAATAAAATATATTAAAATAATAACATTAGACATTTACTTTGAAAATGTTTATAGTATTAAATATATATATTTTTTTAATTCGAATTCGTTTTTAATTTGTTTTTTGTACCAACTTTTTCTGATAGTTATCGACTATTTAAAAATATTTGGGGAAATTTTACATAATTTGAATTCATTTTTATGCATTTAAAATTAAATTATCAAAAGAGAGTTTAGAGTGGTAGGTACAAATTTATGATAAAAATGCTCTCTTAATTTTTCATAAATGTTTAATCTTAAACAAGATTATTCAAACTACCACAAACGTTGTGAAAGTATTCCAAGAGCAATACTGTTAAGAAATAGCACCACTTTACAAATATATAAATACTTAGTATGCATATTCAACGTCACGTAACGTACCGTTAACAGCAATTCTTATAACTCGTAGGATAGATACTCCCCTCTTTCAAACAGCGTAATGTATTTAAAAAAATGCCTTCTATCATAATAAATATATGACGATAAAGGGTATTTAATATTTTTCCTTGTAGAACATACAATGAAGCATAATTATTGCATGAATATTGCATTCAAATTTGATTGAGATAATAATTTTACTTGTAATTTTGTCGTCTGACCTTTTTAATACAAATTTACAAATATTAATAATTGATGATAGTACAAGTGGAACTTTTTAATGCTATATAAATTTTGAAATCCTTACAGTAACGCTTTTATGTAACGTTTTGTTCTAAAATTTGATAGGACAATATTCTATTTCATATAATAAACATTTTGCTGTTTTTATAAATTATAATACGTTATTTTTTTAATATACTATTTATAGATAAACTTTATAGTTTAAAAAAAAACTCTGAATATGATAATAAAATGTATACACCGGATGGCCAGAATTAAAACACCCCTACTCTGATCTCCCTATCGAAATACTCAGTATAAAGGTTTCAAAGTTTGTGAACATGCTATGCAAGACATGAAGAAACAGATTACTTGAAAAAAATGTATTTCCAGAAATACCAATAGATGACTCTGTACAAAAAAATATTGAAAAAAAGACACGTTGACGAGTTAATGTGCCTATTTGCATCATTTCCACGGCAGATTTTGTGGAGGGATGATCTCCATTTCCACTTCGATAGAACAGTGAAGAACCATAATTGTAGCATTTTGGAAAAGGAAAACACATGTACTTTCCAAGCGATTCAATTTCACACACCGAAAGTTACAGTCCTGTCTCTATTCACAGCCACATTCATTCTTCAACCTTTGTTTTTCGAAAAGGCTATTTGAAATGGCCCTGTAATATGCATTATGACGGCCAACACATTCACAATGATCTTCGAAACTTTTATTGTACCCCATTTGCAAGAGCGGTGACGTCTTGACTCAATCACCTTTATATAAGATGGAGCGCCACCACACATTGAACTCAGTGTACAGCATTTTCTTCTGTAATGTTTCACTAATGGCAGAGTAATCATTCGTGCGTTTACATCAACCTGACCATCTCGTTTTCCGAACTTAATCAGTATAATTTTTGGCTGTGGGGATAATTAAAAATCATGTTTATCAAGGGCATCAGGTAACCTTGGTACACTAGAAAAAAGTATTACTCTGCAAGTGAGAAGCTGGTCAGTCTATCAGTTACGATCTGCAGTTAAACAATAGGTTGGATCTAATTTTTTTCACAATTTCAAAACCTACCTATACGGAAATGATGATTTGTTGTATGGAGATTAAAAGAAAACTAATTAAAAAAATTAATTTCAAATTTCATACAGCCATTTATGTATTTGAGTATTTTTACAGTAAAAAGTCAAAGTAATTTTTGTAGTGAAACATACATTTTAGTATTTTTAAATATTAATTGCAATAAGAGGACACTTACGTGGTTACAAGAAAAAACTTCAGCTTCTTATTTAACAGCCTCTTTATTATTAAATCAAGAAAAAACTTTAAAATCGTCGACAGACAGTGGACTATAATCACGTTTGGTGTTGAAAATTGGGTCAGTGTAGGTTTTTTTTTTTAATTCTGACGACCCTGTAGATATTTCTTATATTAATGTGAAGTCCCCATCATATGGTTTTAGGGATTAACCAATCAAATACAAATTCATATTCAATAACAAAAGAAGCTGAATCTATTAAAAAGAAAATATTTCGTAAAATACCGATTTCACAGTCATTTTTGCCTTCGAAAAATGTATTACATTTAATTTCTAGGAATGTGATAAACTTTTACTTCAATTTATTTACTTTACAAATTCTGCTGTAACACAACCTTAACTGTACGGCAAAAAAAATAAGAAAAGTGGTAAACGCTTTATCTACTGTAAAAGTAACGTTTGTTGCTTATGGATTATACTAATTTACTTGGTGAATAGGTGGATAATACAGATATACAATAGATAACGGGTTTAAAATGGATAGTATAAGTAAGAGTATATGGGAAATACCTAAACAAAGCAATATGACATTTGCTATTCTCTGAAACATTTACGTCTAAAGCTACATTTATATCCGTACGAAATCAAATTCAAATTCAATCAAGCAGGAAGGTCTACTATAATTCAAATTCAAATTCAAATTCAACCGAGCAAGAAAGCCTACTATATCACTTATGCTCTACAAGCCTCGCTTGGAAAGTTTATAAAAAAGAGGCCATTGTGGTTTTACTTAACTACATAGATAACAATTGCAAAAAACACTGTTAAGGCCATATGGATTGAATGGCTACAAGTTACCAATGCTTAATTAAAATATATAACAAAGTTTTACAGATGTAATGATCTGCATTATTGGCCTTACAGACGGCACGCTACAATTTGTGTTTTTTTTTTGAAGTAGCAACTTGTGGTTGAACACTAACTGCATTCACATGTCATTACACTGAATGTACAAGATAGATTTGTGAACTAAGAGGAGCTAAGGGATTGTTTCAGAGATTTAGTTCAAAAGTTGCTATTGCCGAGGTTAAGAGATTATTATATTAAGATAAAGTCGAGAGTTCTAAATTACATATTAAATTGTGGAAGCAGATGTTACATTGTTAATTATCTTGCGATACTCTAGGTGCGATTAAAAGTTATTTAAAACGATAGTTCCTTAACTTGCTCAAAAGTTTTGACAGCATATCTCACATTGTTATGTATCTCACATAAACATGATATATCAGATTCTTCAGCAATTTAAAATTATACTAATATTCAAGTTGGTCTGCAACTGCTACGTTTTGAAAAATAAGTTTTGTTTTTTCCAAAATCTTAATACACTCGATTATGTTCTGTTGTAAATTTGCTTTTTTAAGAAAATAGCTAAACCAATTGCAAAAAGGCATGGAGACAGGGTTTTTTAAGTCCGAAAAAAATATATCTAAGTATACCTTTATTAAATTCAGATGTTAATTGATGTGTTTTAATATGATATTTTAGGTTGTTGAATTTGCCCCACTTTATTGAGTCGGCCAATATTTCCGCTTGAAAAGCCCAGTTTTCGTTATTGATCCTTATTTTGTTTGTATGTTGAACTATGTTTTCTTTTAGGGCGCAAAATGCAAATGCTGTCTTTGAATCAATTTTGAAGCCGTCTGTATAGATTTGGATCTTTCTGTTGTCCTGTTTTGTACTTCAATTTAAATATATATTCTTTATGAGGTATTATGTGTGTTTTTAACAATTTTCATTGGTACATAGTTCTGTCATGGTTATTTGTGGGAGTATTAAGTCTTAGGACTTTCCCAAGTATTGTTTATTTTTCTAGTTGTAAAGATAGAGGAGGAATATCTGTGAGTGTACTGAGGGCTGCAGTTGCCGTTTTTGCGATATGCTCTTGAAATTATTAAAATACATTGTTCCTGTGTATATGTTAAGGAATAGTCCATGTTATTTTTGTAACTGATGGAACCAGGTAGCTGCGTCATATACTATTTTTCTTTCCAATATTGTTTTTTACCATATCTTTAAAATTGTTTTGTTAATTCTTCTATAGCCTGTGGCAAATTTCATTTAATTTTTAGTTACCTGGTTTATTTCTGAGCGTTTATTCTTGAGATGGGGAAGAAATGAGACTGTGTTATCCAATGTTATGTCAAGATATTGTAATGTGGTATCACCTATTTTAAAATTGGTTGTTTTTTTAGAGCGTGATCTACGTAGATTGAGTATCTTACATGTATTATAATATATTTTCATTTTATGTTCTTTGTTCCAGTTGCTAATCATATATGGTAATTGTTTACACAGCGATTCCAGTTCTCTTCTTGTTTTTCCCTATAGACTTATTAGAAAATCATTCGCGTATGCGACCACTTAGAAATCTCTTAAAGGAATTTGACAAACTATTCATAATCATATGCACCACAGGAAAGGTCCCATACAGGAACACATATTAAACCAATGGATTTCATCCAATGCGAGACAATTACAATTGTCATCCAATGCGAGAAGGCCCCCCTTTTTTTGTAGAAATGATTTAGTTGTATTATAATATGTGATATTTAATTTTAGGTGTTTCAATTCTATGAATGTTATTTCTCATGTCAAATAATCGAAGACATCTTGGAAATCTAGTGAAATCAGATATGTGTAAAGGTTATTTTGTATACTTAAATCAAATTGTAATAGGACATCCTTTATGACTCTTTCAGTAAATTAATCTTCTTGGAAACCATATTGGTTATGTTCTATATCTTGTGAATTTGTTAATGAGTGATTAATTATTTTCAAGAGCATTTTTTCGTATTTCGTATTTTCCAAGTATTGGAAGTAGTGTGATCGGACAATATATCTCAAGCACTAAAAATTACAAAACATGACAAAAAATTGACCTCCGCGATGACTTTTCTTGTTTGAATAGAAATTCACAATTGCTGGCAAGAATAAAATTATGCAGTAAGGTAAATTATTTGTATGTTAATTGTCAGTCAAAACACACATTTGCGAATTGCAGTTCCTTAACATCTCCCAGTGATCCAGCATGAGCTGTTGATTTTTCTAAAACAGACAGTGTGGTTTAGATTCAGGGCGGTTTCAATATACAGCAAAGTCATTTCGAGCACATTACTGATATATACCTTGTTTTCATCACGAATACTGAAAAAAATCGTAAAATACTGGAAACGTTTGTCAGCCTAAATATACAGCAAAGTCAATGTTATACTTGGATTCAATAATGTTTAAACCGAATGTAGCAAGGCCACATATCCATCTTCAGTACATTTCAATACCAAGAGATGATTCCAATAATATATTCCGACAGAACGGCTGCGTAATTCTAGATATCATGTGATTGTTGTATGTGGGAATAGTACTTTAAATCTTTTGTGTTTCTTAGTGGTGGCTGGAACTTAGTGTCGTGAAATAGGACAAACACAGCGTCTTATGTAAAAATAAGGTAAAACCGTATAATCGAATGAAGGCCGATCATGTACTTGTGAATGTATTTGAGAAGCCCTCTAGCAGTTAATTGTTAAAATATTTAACGCTATGCAAGAAGAAAAAAACATGTATAAAAACAAAATTTATTTTGCTGACACTGATGTTCGGAAACGTTTCCAAGTAGTTTTTTACAGGGTATTAATTCTCTGAAATCGGAATATCATATTTTGGATCCTATTAATTTTCAAGTAAACATCTTCAAATTCGAAAATATTATAAATTAACAGTACTAACATTAAAATATAAAGCATTAACATTGCCATTAAAACCAACATTATTTTGTTATTCTTCTATCCTACTATGCAACTGAAGATGTTTACTTCAGAATGGAAATCATACGTAAAATTGATATTACGTATTGAGAAATCCGTTTCAAACACTGTAATAGCTACTCCGAAAAGTTTTCGAAAGTTCCTATCTGCAAAATTATTTTTGTTTAAAAAATGCATATTTAAATTAAAAAAATGTAATAGTTTCAGAGCTTCTAAAGATAATGGAATGTTATTTAAAAAATGATTGGTATCTCGAAGACGTTATGTGATATTTTGTAAACCTTAAGATAACAATAGCTTTGATTAAGTATCATTTGTACTTTTTTACATTGCACCAAAAAATATTCTAACGATGGCTATAACGCGATTTCTAATTAATGCGACGGGAAAAATAAAAGTATCTTTTTAATAAAGCTAATGTTTTCTGTAAGTGTGGATAGTTTATTTTGTCATACGAGGTCAAATAAGGTTTGTCTCAAAAGTTTAAGTACAAGCATAAAATGTCGATTTTCAAAGAAATAAAAAGTTAGAAGGAATAACATTTTTTTATTTGCAGATTCCACAACATTATTTAAATAAATGATATCAAAAGTAGAAAAAAAATTAATTACATAAATGTAAAAAATATAATTAAAAAACGTTAAAAAAACTGTGTCAAAAGTTTGTGCACAATGTCAAAAACAACCAGATTTATAATTTTTAAACAACTTTTACTTACAAATTATTTTTCTGTGATTTCGGATTAGTTCAAATGGCTCGCAAATCGTCTCTCAAATTACATCACAGAAAAGGTAAGAATGAACTGGGCTAAAAAACACATGTCTTACGGGGACAAATGGCTTACTGTTTTATTCAGTGAAGAAAAAAAGTGGAACTTAGATGGTTCTGATGGTTGGAATGCATATTGGCATGATTTACGAAAGGAACCAAAAGCATTTTTCATATATATAATGGGATAAAACATGCGTCCATCGAAATTATTTGTTTTTGTAGGGGTTCTGGTGGCGAAGAGTACCATGCGTTCTCAATAGCCTGTTGGATTTCTTCAATAGAGTCATACTGCTTTCCATTGCAGTAAACCTGGTATGTTAACATACCCCAGTTATTCTCAATCGGGTTTAAGTCTGGACATAGAGCTGGCCAGTCAAGAACTTTAAATTTTTTCTGAGAAAGTCAAAGTTTTGTAGAATGTGATATGTGGATCGAGGCATTGTCTTGATGAACCGGCCATTCAGGACCCCCCAAAAATGTCACCGAATGGAAGCAAATGTTGGTTCAGTGTCTCTCGATACTTTTTTGAATCTTGTATTCCTTTTTAGAAAAGCCAGAAAAGTCTGGCCATTGAATCCAAATGCCCCCCAAATCATAACAGATTTACCGCCTTGCTGCCTGCTGAAAAATGTTTTTGGTTCCTTTTGTAAATCATGCCAATACGCATTCCAACCATCAGAACCATCTAATTTCCACTTTTTCTCATCGCTGAATAAAACAGTAAGCCATTTGTCCCCGTAAGACATGTGTTTTTTTAGCCCAGTTCATTCTTGCCTGTTTGTGATGTAATTTGAGAGACGATTTGCGAGCCATTTTCTTTAGTATGAAGTAATCGCACTTTTAAATACATCTATGTACAGTGTCATATCTTCCGGTGCCCTAAGCGCCCCAAAAATAGTTAAAACATGAATTTTTTATGAAATTTAGATATTTTATTAATTTTATTATTTTTTTAAATTACTTGCTAAATTATGATTGAAAATTACTATGAAAATTATGATTGAAAATTACTATGAAAATCACTATGAAAATTACTATGCAAATTACTAAATTATGATTGCGCGGGGTGGAAAAGTTTTATTTTATGCATATTAGTTTGCATGTTTTTTTTAATTGAAATCCACTTATATCTTCTGATGCCCCAATCGCCTCAAAAATAGTTAAAAATTTAAAGTTTTTTGAAAATTTATAATTTTTTTCTTTTATTTTATCGTATATATTATTTCTCCTGTCAACATCCCTTTTTCTAAGAAAATACCAAACGCAGAACGACGAATGAGATACCATATAAAAGGATTTTGAACAGGCTTCTGACATAGTACAAATACATTTTCCTAAAACATGTTTTTTATTAAAATTTGCTGATAATTAAAAATTAAATCGGCACTGTTTTCATAAATTAAATTATACGTTTTCCTCAAATTAATGTTGCCACAAAAATACAAATACCGCATTATATCGTGCTCAGCAATAATTATATATTAAAAAAAAATGCAAAATAAAGATTGCTGCACGGATTTATTTCATATTTATGATTAAAGAGCAAAATTTAAATTCAAATGCTCAATTTATTTTTCTTTGTCCCATGTTTTTTCCCTAAACAGATGATGTTATCTTCTAATGCAGTTAAAATACGATTGATATTTTTTTCTTTTGCCTTAGCTATCAGCGTAAGTTTTTCCTGTAGCTTTGATGGTATAAATGAGATGATGTTCTGGCTTCACTAATGTTGTTTGCAGATATTTTTAGTCCTTAATTTTTTATATAAATTTAAACTTTCATTTAAAAAATATTAAAATGCAGCGTGAAATCTTCGCACGGGTCCACTGGTTCTTTATTTATTTCTATAATGACTTTTAGCACGGTGTGCGAAAGGAGTCTTTTAAGCATACTAGCACACATGCAACACATTTATAACTTTAATAAATGATTTCCGGGTACCAAAAGACGCTTAAATATTTGTCGAAAATCGATTTTTATGCAAATTTTGAACTTAAAGTTATGAGTAAAAATAAGAGTTAAATAATCATTTGTATAGCGTAATTATTAGATCCAGGGGGTGACAAATCATTTATCGTTTATATTAAATGTATAAAATTATTTTTTATACTATATTGTTATATACGAAATTTTTAATAAAGCAGCTGCTTCATTTTGCCAGTGCTGTTTTACGAGATATTGGAATGTTACACAAAAAAGAGACTTTGAATTTAGCAGATCGCAACAATATTCGTCGATAACGTACAAAGTTTCAAAATGTAGTTGGAGAGACGAGCAGGTTAGCTGTTTCTCTGTCTATTTTAACTAGATTATTTTCCAATGGGAAAAAACAATATAAAAGTGTGGTGATGAAGAGCACAATGTACTACACAAATATCACAAAGGAGGCACATTATACTCTTGTAAAAGAACCTGACTCTCTGCATATTGGACACGTTACATTTACAACAGGAGGAGCTAAAGGCCTTTACGACATTTACTGCATTCTGCTCATGTGCAACAATTGGTTCTAAAGCATTTTGTGGGCCCGATTGGTACATCAATCAAAACCTGCGAGGATTACCTGTAGCTTCCTTTTATTCAATAAATGTGGAGAATATACCAGATAACGTACATAGAATGGTTCTCAAATATAATCAGCAATATTTATATGATATTTGCGTAAACATATCGTGTGGTGAAAGTAGTTCTGACATGGCATTTAAAAACCCTGTTCCAGTAGTTTACTCAAGAGGGTTAACGACTGCAGGTAGAACGTTTAGGTTGTAGGTGGCCACAGAAAATCCGTCGGAGAATCTCATTAGTTTTACAACATATAGTATGAAAGTATGTTCTATATCAAAACAAAACCCTCCATAACAGAAGGACAGCGGTATATTTGGAAACTTATCACATTTTCTAGATATTTGGAACCCAATCTAAGAAAGTTTGTAGACGCTGTTGTTCAACTAGATAACTTCTTTTGTAATCCTGAAAATTTGTTATTATCAATCTTCTCAGATAATGCAGAGCCTATCAGGTCTTTAGCAATACAAAAACTATTTTGTGCTAGAAATGAAAATTCAAGCTCACCAGAAGTAAGAATTTTTCAAGTACCAAATATACACTTCAAAGCAAAGTATTATTGTAAACTTATTGACTGGCAATGAGTTGGACGTTTTGAACCACCTCTTTTGATGAATGTGCCTTAAGAAGAAATTGAGGTCATGGTAAAAGTGGAAAAAATGGATTAATGGTCCAAATATCCATGACATACACAAGATGATAAAAAATGTAATCACCTAACGCCTGGGGCATCAGAAAGTGTATCTGGACAAGAAAAGAGACGCGGCTTCATATTAAATAGAATAAAATCAAGACGCCATATCAAACATTTTAATCCCAAAATGGATTACAAACTTTAGAAATATGTAAATCTTCAAATTAAAAGAAGTAAACAATTTGCTACATAAGTTCAATTTTTGTAATTTAGTGCGTTGATTTTTAAATTTATACTTCATGTATTACTATAAAATTATTATTATTTATAAGTTTATACTTTATTAATTGATCACTTTGACAAACTTGTAAACAATTTTCGTAAAAAAAAAAATTAATACATTTTCTTAAAAATTTAAATTTTTAACTATATTCGGGGCACCAGTTAGATATTAATGGATTTCGATTAAAAAATAATATGTAAACTACAGAATTATGTAATAGACTCAATACGCAACTTTTTCACACGGCACCAAATAGAATTAAAAAAAAAATATATAAATTTTCATAAAACCTTCAATTTTTAACTATTTTTGGGACGCTTGGGGCACCTGAAGATATGAATGGATATCGATAAAAAATAAATAAAAACATGCAAACTGATATAAATAAGAGACAACTTTACACCCCGTGCCAAAAGTAATTTAAAACAAATTAAAAAAACAAAACAAATGTAAATTTTCATAAAAATTACAATTTTTAACTATTTATGGGGCGCTTGGGACACCGGAAGATATGAATGGATTTCAATTTTAAAAAAGTGTGAACTAATATACATAAAAGGCAACTTTTGCACCCCGCGCCAAAAGTAATTTCGATTTTTTTTTCGTATGCTTTTCGATCCCCCCTAATATATAACTCACTTTGTTCTATTTAAAACTTTTGCAATTTCAGAAAGAGTTTTATTTTGCAATTTCAATTTAAAAACTTTCAAAATCTCACATTTTGTGAATTCTTTACCCTTCGGCATTTTTAAAACGAGAGGAAATATTTTCTCCACCTATTATACTTTTATAAAAGTTCAATATTATGTCATACAACGTCATTACACACGGACAAACCCGTGTTTCTAAAAAAAAATTGCATAAAGTGCTTAAACTTTTGAGATAGCGTTTCTTCAAGAAAAAAGAAAAATTAAAGAAAAATAAATATATTTTTTATTTTAACCACCCAAAATGGCTTCTTTTAATTTATTTTGATTAAATGGCGAGTATTTATGTTAAATTACCATAAAATATATTCTTCTTCAATTATTTTAAACCAGATTTGCAGAGTGCTAAAACTTTTGAGCCAGACTATACATATTGGAATTCAACCTGTTTTTTTAAATATTCAGTAGCAACAATATATTTTTTTACTCTCAAATCCAGCGGCTTTGCTCTCGAGGTTAATGAAATATGTAAGTTATATTTGAGTGCCTATTAAATTATGTGAAGTTATAGTGCTACAGAAAATTTAAATAATACTAATTAAGTCACATTGTGAGGAAACTTTATTCTTGTAGTGCGGTAGGAGAAATGAGACTTAAATTAAAGATTCATTCATTCATCTCGTTTTCAAACCTCTCCCCCTTTTTTAAACAACAACTGAAATGTAATTTACTTGGAAACCTTGTTTATCATCTATCGTACAGTGAAATATTTTTTTATATAATCTGTTCAGTAATTTAAGAGTCTATTATCTACAAATAAACAATTGTTCAATTTTTACAATATTAGTATAACTTAAATCACTATAAAAAATTTAATATGTTTAAATAATATATTTAAAACCATTTGTTTAGTATATTTAGCCGTCATTTTTTGTGTGACGAAAGGCGAAACTTGAATGTATTCCTTACACAGTCGGCAACCATATTTCTATTACTATCATTTTATTGAATTATAGCAGTTATTGTTACTTGCGTTCAATTTTATTTCTCAAGAAAGTTGTATTTACCACTGGCATAACAAATGAGTGATTTTTATTCTTTTTTCATTTTTTTAAATGTAAATGAAAAAAAAAAATCCGTTCGCATCCCCGTCTTAAAAGTTATCTCAATGCCAAATTTAAATTTTCTTAGCTGAGCGTTTCAGTGAAATCCTAGTGCAATATAACGGTAGAAAATTTTCCTCCTTCAATCCACCGACTAGATATTCAATTTGTTCTTAAACTTAACTTTTGAAAAATCAAATAGTTATTGTCACATGCGCTCAATCTTATTTCTCAAGAAAGTTGTATTTAACACTGGGATAACAAATGAGTGATTTTTATTCTCTTTTCATTTTTTTAAATGTAAATGAAAAAAAAAAATTCGTTCGCATCTCCGTCTTAGAAGTTATCTCAATGCCAAATTTAAAGTTTCTTAGCTGAGCGTTTCAGTGAAATCCTAGTGCAATATAACGGTAGAAAATTTTCCTCCTTCAATCCACCGACTAGATATTCAATTTGTTCTTAAACTTAACTTTTGAATAATCAAATTCTAATATACACTTGTATGTCAAATTAAAAATAACTAGCCTGTATAGTTTCCGAGTAATCGTGATTATAGCGCATTTCATAACTAATAAATCCTTTTACATACCTTATTATTTTATTAAATAATCGTATATAGCAGTTACATCTTAAATGTGACCACAATATGTAATTGCATGTCTTCAGCGACAACATTATAAAACAAGTGGGTAAGTGTGATCCAAGTTCCCACAAAGGGTTTCGTTTAATATTCCTTTCAAAACACTTTATCCTTTCTTTAAAAAATCCAAATAAATTTCATTTTCTAAAAAAAAAAAAAAAAAAAAAAAAAAACTGTCTATTTTTCTCGGTTTTTTTGAATATCTGAACCAGCCCGATAGCGGGTGAAGCCCACTATTATATTCTGTCATAATAATATCTATCATGTGGACTAAATGCGATATTTAAAAAAAAATAATTTCAAAATTAAACATGTTGTACACCTTCAAAATGTTAAAATATGCGAATATTTCCATGATCGGTTTTTATCATGATTCAATACGTTCCTCAAACTCATATATTTACTATTCTCTATTACTCACATTCATACTCGCTTTGTATTATACTGAAACATTTGAAAAATCTGTTAAACTTGCGATATGACGTCAGATTTTCTTTTTAATTCTCTAATGACGTGTAATTAATCTGCTTTGTGTACATGCTCACATACTCATACTCCTTGTATTATTGAGAAATCTTTCTGTTTTATTACCACTATGACGTCAATAATTTTTATTTCATATTAATCTTTTTTTTTTCAATTGGTGAAACTTTTTATTTCATTTTCATTTTTCACGTGGAAATCGTCTGATAGAAAATTAATTATTGTAGATAGAATTCCATCATGGATTTTTAATTTTTGGCATCTGCTATAAGGGAAAATGTTCAAATTTAATAAGAAAAGGCTGTTAGAATTTTGGTTTTTTATCTCTATTTATTAAAATAATACGAATTTTTCAAATTTTAATATTTTCAGTTATTTACAGCTGATATTCTGATTTATACACAAAGTTTCAACTCTGTAAGTTACACAGTTTTCGAGAATGGCTCTGTGACAGACAGACAACGGAGCGGGAGCAATAGGGTTTCGTCAGATGAACGAAACCCTAATAAATCAGACTTTTATAGAATGTTTTCACTCTTGGAACCCATTGAAGGTCGTTTGTAATGGGATAAAATATATGCTACTATTAACCAGAGACTCTCATCATTATTATTCTAAGAGAAGAAAACTTTATATAAATTATAATCTAACACATAGGAATAAGCATAGCCGCTAATAATCTGTTTTCTTTATGTGAAGAGAGCTTATTTAAACAAGAAAGTTTATGTAATGAATGAAAAAATAAAAGTATATCCATAGATGGTTGGTTACATTTTAATTATAAAAAATCTAGTTGAGGATATGCAGATCTGATTTAAAGAAACCGGAAGATTGACAGCTAAGAACAGATAGCAATGTACAAGTGCACGTAGTAAGATAGGATATTAATCAACATTATTGTGGAACATTACGGAAGCATTTAATTATTATAAGACATGAGAAGTAAGGTAGAAAAGAATGTATTCGCAAACTAATTTTATTTAATGTTAAACTACATTTATTGAATTAAGGTAATCACTAATCAATATGTTTACTGAAAGTATGTTGTGGTAATTTACATTTCACAAACGTTTAGATTTTTCTTTCTTTTATTTTTCGGAAGGGGGAGTAGTGCTGCTGTTGTTTTTTAAATTAAAATTGCTTTTAAAATTTACTAACAAGGAAGGTCTCCATAAGCGCATCATCAGAAAAATTTGAAAAAATTACAGAATATTTTTCTCATGAGGGCATATACGTTTATAAAAAAATTTGCTGCGGAACCTCGATATAACATCCGTAAAAAAATTATGAAATTTTCGTGTTTTGGCGATTTATTGAAATGAATTTTTTTAAATGCGCATTTACGATAAATACGATTTAAGGAAAAAAGTTTTCTACTCTTTATACTGAACTAGTTTGAGTTAGTTTAACTTAAATAAATACACTTTTATAACTATACTTTTGCCATGTACATTTAAAGAAAATTAATGATCGTATTCTACGTTTTAGAACAAAATTTAAATTTATTAAAAATGCTTCAAACTAAAAATTAATTATCCGATTCTGAGCACTGTCGATTTACCTTCGATATTGTTAGTTTGGAGACAACAAGAGGAAAATCTTGTCGCCATGGAAACAATGACTTATTCAGTATAGAAAGGTATAATGAGAGGGTTCTTAATACGACATTTACTGTTAACATACACTTTCAACTTATCCATCCAGCGAAACCGTGTAAAATTAAATAACTTCAGCAATACTTAATTTGTATTTATATTATATAAACTTATAGAAAAAATAATAAACTATTTAATCGTTGAAATTTAAATTCATAAAGTACTATGCCTTTAAACACTCATCTAACCAGGCATTTTCAAATCCAATAAAATAAGTTGAAACTGGTGTGAAACAATAAAAACTAAAATATCTTCTTAAAACACCATCAAAAACTTTAAAATGCGCTAGGCTTTTCGAAAGATCTGAGTCTTTCTTATTTTCAAATCCATTAAGGTCGTTTGCATTTGGTGAAGGAAAAGTTTTGATCGCCAATTCGCGTCTTTTTGCGCCAAATACCCCAAAGCATTTTATTTTTTTACAAATTTTCTACTGGGATTCCGTAGTTAAATTTGGCTGATCCTTTATTATGTGCATGAGTAGTCCCATTAGCATTTTTTTTCGAAATATTCCGAGTATGCGCTTTAAGGAGACCTTCCTTGTAAGTTCACTGAATCCATTTCTTAAAATATTAATTATCCTTAGACGGCTATTGAGTTGGCATTTGAATTCAAATGATGGCATTTGCAGCCATTTTTAATTATTTTTATAACAAAGCCAATTAGCTTTTTTTAGAGAGCGTGGTTATCTAATCAAAAGTTGGAGAATTTAGTTTGTGCGATGCAAATCCCCAACTATAAATAAAATGACAAAGCAGACAAAGATATCCCATACACTTTTAAATTTTTATATGTTCAAAATACAGGATTTCTTATTAAATTAATTTTCATTAAAGTAAATTCTTTTTTTTCTCAAAAAAATAAATTTGTTTGCCCCAGTGTAATAGACAGAAATTTAAGAAAAATCAAAAAAGTTATATACCCATTCCTTATGTACCAATTTCGTATATTAACATCCGAATTATATTTTTTATGTCATTTCATTAGATAAATTACAAAGCAGAAATTATTATATATATATATATATATATATATATATATATATATATATATATATATATATATATATATATATATATATATATATATATATATATATATATATATATATTATAATTATTATATATATATATATTAAAATTTTAAAAAAATAATCTAGAAATCACGAAACAATATATGTTGTTAAATGGTTTTATACAAATATTAAAACAGAAATTCGATATATATGTGTGTCATTTTGCGTTTTAATTAAAATCATTTATTCAAATCCATTTAAAACAATATTTTTTGCAGGAAAAAAATACAATACGAACCATAAATTTCACTATTTAAAATTCACATTTTAAAATTTTCACTATTTAAAAGAAAAATTATGATATTTTTTCTGCTGCAGATGAAAGAATCTTTCACTTGATCGAACTAAAAAAAAATTTCACTTTTTAAAACTTCAAAATGAAGAAATTCGCTTTAAATTTATTTTTTGATTAAAAGTACAGAATTTCTTCTGGAAGACGACAACTTGTTTATCTCAAGATAATAGTTCATATAGAAAAATGTGTTATTATTTTTTAAATTAAATCAAAAATATATATCTGCCGTCCTTCTTTTTCTGCACTTTCATATTCCAACATCAAATTTACAATTCATTTTAATTTTAACTTGAGAAAAAGTTTCTGAAAGCTTCTAGAAACTACTTTTCTATAAAATTTCTCCAAAACAAGGATTTAGTTTTATTTTTAAATCTCAATTTATGAACGACATTTCTTTTTCATAAATAAAGCTTAATTATTTTTCTGCTGTAGATTAAAAAATCTTTAACTTGGGTGAATGTTATTATTTTTTTTTTCATTTTTATAATATTTGCTTCAGAATTTTAATTATGTGGCATGTAAGCATGTATTTTGCATTAACACATTTATTTCACAGATATATATATATATTTTTTTAATATAATATGTTGTTAAAAATTTCTTTACATTAAAAATTATATTTTTCTTGGAAAATGATTTTTTTTTGTATAAGGTCTAACGCATTCAGGGATACACATGTTTGGTTTCATATCTGACAAGAATTAAAACATTACCAAAAAGCCAATCAATTAAATCAGTTAAATTTTAAACGATCGCACCTGTGCATAATTTATAAGAAAATTGATATTTATTAAATATTCCTCAAAAAACGGAACTGTCACTGTCTGTAGGTCATTGAACTGATATATTCCTTATAGAATAAAAATAGATTATCTGATTTCTTACAGATTTTCTTATTTCTGATTGAACAATGTCATATATTCAAGATTCCCTTTCACGTCAATTTTGTTAATGAAAAAATGTTTTGGGCTCTGTTCAGATCAGAAAGTTTTCACAGCAAGTTTGTAAGTTAAACAAGAATTCATTTGTTGGAAAAGTACAATTTTAACTGTCTACAGTGTCTACAGTGACGGTGCTGATATAGATAATTCATTGAGGCGAGATTGTTAACAAATAATTTGCTAGTTGTTTCCTAAACAATTATCTTACTAGAAGTCTATTGAGGTATTTTTGATAATTTACGCAAACGCTTCGGTGGTTGACTAAATGAACACACTATCTGGATTTGTGATTTTAGTTTTACTTATGTATATAGAAACTCAAAGGAATTTGTTATTACTTTAAAAAAATTAGTGAATGTTTTATTATTTAGATGATTCTTTACTCAACACCGAATTCATAATTGGAATAATAACATAATGATGAGTTTCATAAATTTTCATTCTGGTTATATTGTAAAAGGTTTGTAAATGATTTATTTTTTATGAAGGTACTCCACACAATATTTCGACTAGATTATAAATCTCATGCATAATATTCATATAATATATATCTCAACCCTGTGTTAGGCGCGCGAATATTTGTTACCCACTTAGTCACACGGGGAACATATATCAGCTATTCTCAATTTCCTATTTTTGTACTTGTTTAAAAAAGTAGTAATAAATCAACATTCTGAAACAACAAAATACACATTCAAAATTTATATTTAAACGTTTAAGAACAATATAATTATGAAAAGTAAAGAAAATACATAACACACCAAAATTTCAAAACACTTTACACACACTTCTTTCAAATGGTCACAACATATCCAATTAAAACATTTTGAGCACCATTTTAGAATAGTTTTGCCTGTTTTTCTTCCACATTCATAACACCGACCTTGATTGTCTTCACAGTTTGATCGTTCTTTTTTTTGAGGTAACATTTGAAGAAGTAACGCTTGCCTGAATCTTTAGCTCACGAGGAAGACAATTGTTCATTTACGTTCTACTTGGGGTTTAATAAGTTCCTAACATACTGTTTCTAGAAAATCTATTCTAGACTCTTACTTATTTATATGTTTGCTTTTAAAAATCTCTGATGCTTTGATTGCGCTGACAAATGTCATAAAAAAATAACCATAAATGTGCTTCCATAAAATGCTACAAACTGTTATAAAAAATAACCATAGGTCAACATCGTGTATTCCTTGATACATCATTTTTTTCTACATAGCTGATCCAAAGTATCGAAACCACCTTTGGTCATATTATAAAAATGAATTATTTCCGGTTTTTTGTCATCGTCTGCAGTTTCATCAATTGTATTGGAAAACAATCACAGCTGACAGTAGTTGGAAAACTTTATTTTTCCGAGAGATTTTTATAAAACTACTGTAGAATCTGACTGAAAAACAAATATTGACGATTTTATTTCTCGGTGTGTATTTGGTAAAAACACTTTTGGAATTTCACGTTTGTTTGAGCGAGAGGTTCCACCAACAAATTTCACGTTTGTTTGAGCGAGAGGTTCCACAACAAATTTCACGTTTGTTTGAGCGAGAGGTTCCACCAACAAATTTCACGTTTGTTTGAGCGAGAGTTTCCACCAACAAATTTCACGTTTGTTTGAGCGAGAGGTTCCACCAACAAAAGTTCTTTGTTTTACAGTTAAAAGCTTCCTAACAAGATTTAAAGTAGTGAACCAGTTATATCCTGTAATAATTCATTTTGTTTTTTGCACAGATTCAACTATCCTAAGTACAATTTCTGCTGCTGAATTATAAATGCTATATTGGCACTCAGGTTGCTTTCCAACGTAAGTTTCAAGATTTATATTATCGAATGTTTAACTGTTAACAAAACAAATACTTTTAAAACATATTTTGCGGGTTTATTGCGAATATATTGTTGACAAGCACGTCTGAATCTTAAGGATAAAAAATGCTCATCAAGAGGGATATATTGACTTGGGGAATATATATATATTTAATTATCATCAGATAATTAAAAAATCTCGAGTACTGCAGTAAGATTAGCAAAAGCTTTACGGATAACTCTACAACAAATGCAATCAAATCTTATACACTTAACTAAAAATCTAAACCTTTTCTCAGACATAGTAAGGTAACAGCATTACAATCCATGGTATTTAGAATTGTCCCAATGTTTATGAAGATTTTTTCTGGAAAATTTTTCACTTCCTAAAAATTAAAGTAAACCAAAAAAGCTCGAAGCTCCAGTACAACAGTGGAAGAAGCAACGCGTTAGCGATGTTTTATAGAATCAATGTAAATGATGGCATATTCAGTTATTACTTATAAATAAATTGATTGTTTCAATTTCATTACTAACATTTCGGCTTTCAGAGATAGGACCAGAAAATCAATCACAATATTTAAAGAACGAGTAAGCACATTACAATTAGCTTTTTCATTACACCATTTAGTTATGTAATATTTGCCTATGTAATATTTACCACTCGAATATAAAGCAATATAACCTGAATTTTCATTTTCGCCTCTGTCGTCTTCACCTTCTTCTGAGTCAGTATTATGGTCGCTTTGATAGGTGTAATCTGCATCATCACCATCACTTACATCAATGTCTGAGGTACTTTCTTCTCCATCTTCACTTCACTTTCAAATTCGTTCAATCACTTCAACCATTGTTCTGGATATCTGCTCTTTTCTATACGCCTCTTTTTAAAAAATATCGTATTTTCTTTTTTCTCAGACATTCTGTGAAAAAACAACAAAAACAACAAAAGTAAAGATAAATAAATGCCCTTAAAAAATAATATTTTTTTGCGAATATTTTAATATGCTCTGAGTGCATAAATTCAGCAAATGTATTAGTTAATTACCAATTCTTCAATTAAATGTATTACTTATTTGAATAAAATAACATAAAAACTGAAAAGTATTACAAAAGAATGAAAAATAAGAAATAAAAAAATCCTACCTTAAAATTTTTGTTTCGTATATTGTCGCATAAGGGACAGTTGTCAACCAGGTCGCATCCAACGCAATACTGACCTCGAGTATTAGGAAAATAATGATTCTGAAGCTTTGAGAGAAAGGTTGTGCAAGTGTCATATACATCCGAGAAAGGGAATAAACAATACAGACTTTCCAATTGTCATGGGTGACAAATGTCACCTGGACGCCTAACGCAGGGTTAAAGTCTAATTTATAAAGAAAAGTATTTAACTTTCCATATAATGTTGATTTATAATCGCAGTATGTCAAATTATCCTGGGAGCGTCCAATGATTATTTAAACTCTTGAACACATAATTATCCAATATACGATTTATATTACATTAATTTTCAGTTCTTAAAAATATACTGTAACA
The DNA here is from genome assembly GCA_963931845.1 of Maratus michaelseni. Taxonomy (NCBI): domain Eukaryota; kingdom Metazoa; phylum Arthropoda; class Arachnida; order Araneae; family Salticidae; genus Maratus; species Maratus michaelseni. Next base: position 192,935,872 of record OZ007593.1, on the reverse strand, counting down.
ACTTCTCCCATGCATGTTAAGGTTAAGAGTTAAAGTTAAGGTTTAAGGTTAAGAATTAAAAGGTATTTAATTTCTACTGATATCCCCATTGAATTTGTTTATTTTTTTAATTAATTAATTATTTTTTTATATAAAAGAACTTTAAAGAAAATGTAGAAATATTAAATTGTTTTATATTTTAATGCAATAAAAATAAATTGAAAATTATGCATTTCGGAGTGTCCCATATATGTGTTCATATTTTTTAAAGAATGAATATATATATCTATATATGCAATTGTCGTTTTTGAGCGGATTTCACACTATAACAAATCGAAATATGTGTACCAAAATAAATAAAACCGTCTATAGTGCTCAATACGTTTCTTTTCATTTCTAAAGCTCATGAAATTTAACAATCTTTGTCATCAGTATGCGGTTTTCATCTTTAGACTTGCCATAAAGACGGAATTTCTATGACAAAAATATTTCAAATAATTGAACCATTATTATATTTTACCATAATTAATCCTTAAATTTGACAACCCTTATAATGCAAAACGCAATCCGATAGTACAATGTTATTTTTTAAGAATTTTTGAAATTTGGACACATATTTGGTAAAACATTTAAAATTGAAATCACTGGTACATAAGAAAAAAAAAATAATAATTTTATATTCAATATAAGTGACTTCACCAAAAAATCTGTTTGGGAACTATTATAAAAAGTAATGACATCATTCGTTCGTGATAACCTACTGTCGGTCCCCCACTGCAGTAAATTGTTTTGCAAACGTTTTAATTTTTATTTGTGAAAATACTTCAATATTCGTTTCCAAAATGTTTAATCCGTTTATATCTTAAATTTAGTTTTTTGTTCCTTTCTTAAGATTAACATAATGTATTACATTTAAGAAGTAGACAATCAGGTTCCAAAATTACTTCTGTCTTGTGTTGCTCTGAGAAAATCGCTATGAATTTAAAAGTAAATAAAGAAGAAAATAATTCAAGATTTACCATCATGAGAGACAGCAGTATCTCGAGTGACGCAGCAAAAAACGAAAACCGAACGCCCAAAACCGAAGATTTCCGTCACTCTATATATACGGCTAGAAGGACATCAAAGAGAAATCAAAACGCCGACATTTAATATCTCAGCAAATATGAGGCATATCGTTTTGATTTTTTCACATTAGTCTTATATCTATGGTCTAATTCTATCGTGAAATTTATATATTTCAACCTGCAATAAATTGTAAGAACTAGAAGTCCATTTTTAACTAAATTTGGGTAAATGTAAGGCTTCTGAAAAAAAATTCTGTTATCTCCAAAATGGCTCGGGCGATTTTTTTAAAATTAATATATTATATTAATCGGTTTTAGACTAAGCGAATGTGGTTTCGCGTTAACGTAGGAAAACTCTTGTTTTCTATATAATCCACTTTTAAAATAGAACAATTTTCCTACGAGATTTCTCATAGGAATACATGGGACCGCAACACCTCTTTTGACTGCTCTAAGATAAGGTTAAATATCTCGGCACAGGATACAGTTAAGCCTTCTGCATGTAGCGAATAAATTATTTAGACTCATTTTTTCAAACAAAAATATATTTTTAATTTGTAATATATATGTATTAAATTACATTGTCGCTTATATATTTTTCTTTCTTGTTCAGAATATATTTCACATTTTATATATCTGCATTTCGTTGAAAAACTATTTAGATTAATTTTTTATATAGGACAAATATTTTTTAATTATACGCATTCAATTCTACTGTTATTTATAATAAGTTTTCAATTTTTTAAGGATAACATATTTCCGGTTGGTTAGATAATATTTCCCGTTGCTCAGCAGAATATCGTTCTTACAACCAACCATTCGAAGCAACGCCTCATATCCATCCGCGTAGTTTTGTAAACAACAGAGGAATATTGCTGATTCATTTTCATTCACAGGTAACTTTTAAGCTTTCGGTGCTTCATAAAAATTTGATTTTTTTATATATCTATTTAGTTTTAACCATTGTAATACAAAATAGAATAAAAAATAATTAATGCATGATTTTAATTATAATGACTTTATAACTTTTTTGTCTGTCATGACAAAGAATTTTAGCTTTTATCAGTTTAGTGTGTCTGTTTATTTATTTATTTTGTTTATTTATTTATTATTTTTGGTGATTGATTATCAAAAATCACAATTTTTATCGCTCAGTATTAAAAATTTTTGTCTGTCAGTCACAAAAAATCGCATTTTTTACCAATCAGTTACGAAAAAGAAAATATTTTGCAGTTTTTGTCGATCAGCGAAGGAAGAAAAAAAAAAGATTTTCGTCATTCCGTAGTGCAAGAATCGCAATTTTTTAGTAGCTTGGCCAAAGGGTTCTGGTAAAATTACTTTTCTTTTACATGTGTACTTAAAAAAAAAGTGTATATAGATGATATTAAATGATTTATTATATTATTTATGACAATAAAACGTATTGAACAGTGAGTTAAGGGTTTTTTTCCTGGTTAGTATACCTAGCAAATGTGTCCTGAAATATAAAAAAAAGTATGTCCTGAAATATCATCTAGGGCTGTACTACCCCTGGTAATATCGCAGAATGTCTCAAATGTATTTTAAAATTAATTTAATATGAAAGCATGAAGTTAAAATAAATAGCCATGAATATTATTTTTAAATATTTTAAAATTATAATAAATAAATAAATAATAATCATTGCTTATATTTAACTTCAGATTAATATTTATATTTAAATGAATAAAATCTGATTCACTGGATCAACCTGCTGTCACATATTAAATTATGATATGTAAGTCTAACCTTATATAAATTTTTCATACCTAAAAAAATTAGTATTATTAAACATATTTCTATGACTGATAGAACTTTAATGACATTTATTTTCCCCTCAGATTTGTTTGAATAAATTGAAAAGAGAGCGACTAAATTTAGTCTAAATATTTTTTAATGTAACATCTTATTCGAAAAAAAAAAAAAAAAAAAAAAAAAAAAAAAAAAAAAAAAAATGTTGTACAATAATTAAAAGAGTGATTCTTCTTTGTATTACAATAATTAAGTGTTAAACATATCTAAAAAATTAAGATTATGGAACACTGAAAGGTATTTATAAACTTTGCCCTCTTTGTTATTGTACAAAACTTTTTTTTTTCTTGCGAAACAGATGTTACATTAAAAAATAGTTAGACTAAATTTAGTCGGTCCCTTTTCAATTCATTCAAACAAATTTGAGGGTTTTTAAAGTCATCAGGCATTAAGTATTTTTTATTCTATTTTGTATTACAATGGTTAAAATTACATAGATATATAAAAAATTCAGATTTTTACAAAACACTGAAAAGCGTCAAATTGACTTGTGAATAAAAAAGCATTCCTCTGTTGTTTACAAACGATTTTCCTGATGTTCATGTATGCAAGCTATGTGCAACCTATTTCAACTGAAAAGTGTGTAGCACTTATAGTTTTTTTTTTTACAGGGACAAATAAAAGTATTCCGTTACATTACCGTCAGTGTGAAATAATCGTTTCAAGCTCTACGCCATTTAAAACATGATGTAATTAATATATAATTATGAAGCGCATTAAAACATGCTTTTTGTAGAATATAGGGTGCAATTCATTTCATTTACAGGGTCAAACAAAATATTTCTCTTACACATTGTTCTATGTGGGAAAAATCATTTGCAGTGTAATTTAGTGATATTTTGCTATTTCAAACATAATGAAAATTATATGCATTACTGAGATGCACTATATATTCCTCTCTTGAAAGTGTAGTGTGCATTGCATTTATTTCCAGGGGGACGCAAAAGATATCGGTTACACTAGATATGCGATATTACAGTCTATGTGTGATAAGTGCTTTTTCAACTTTGGTTTGCGTTTTTTAGTTTAAAACAAAATTTTTTCATAGAACGTGTGTTTTTATAAACTTGGTTAATCATATACAGGGTTACACAAGGGAATTCGTAAGTATTACAGACTGTGGGAGTGAATTTCTGAATTTTAGTTTATAATTGTGTTACGCATTTTTCTGCTGAACTGTATTTAGTTGACAAATAGAAATTTGTGGAATATAAATAAATTTATAAACTGGGCTACAGAAAGAAAAAGAGTTGTCAATATTTTTTTTTCTGTAATGAACACTCATGACTTTATGCTCTGAAATAATACTTGCTCAAAGAAATTTAAATATGTAAAATTACATTTCATGCATCCAGGTTTTTTTTTTTTTTGTTTGTTTTTCGGGTAATTTACAGAAAGTGTACATATATATAAGTTACTAACCGCTGCTTGTATGAGTTTTGTGTATTCTAGAGACTGCTACATGGCGAGTTACATGCATCCAGGGGGTTTTTGTTAATGTAAGTTACTAGCCGCTGCCTGTATGAGTTCCATGCATTTGAACAATCAGGAATCTCGAGATGCTCTCCAATTATAAACTGTGTGCTTTGTGGCAGATAACTCGCTACTTACACAGTTACTATGAGAATTTCTTTTACGAAATAAACATTTATTTTGTTCCGTTTATTGCAATTTACAAAGTTTAAGCAATGGCAAAAAATAGCTAAAAATTTGTAAAAATAGATAAATCTAGAGGAAATTTTTTTTTTAAATGTTTGAAAAAATCGAAATATCCGGAGGAAATATTGCTAAAAGCTTGTAGAAATACAAAAAAAGAGGAAAATAATGCTAAAAGTTTGTTAAAATTGAAAAATCATGAAGAAAAACTTGCTAAAACTTACCAAATAGTCTCAAAACAAAATAAAATCGATGTTTACTTTGTGAAAAAGCTTGTCGTAGGAAGCACGCATTCTGATTGGGTAGAATTTCGAGGTTGCCGATTTTCGGCTGGCACGCGTCAAAAAAACTTTGCGAATTCGTGATTTTTATGTTCGATGTTACTGATTTTCGGTTGCCACGCGTCAAAAAAACTTGGCAAATTCGTGAATTTTATGTGGCACTTGAATTTATGATTTTACGCACTCGTTCTACAAAATTTACGGTTTTTACATGCCTGATTGACAAAATTCATGATTTTTACGTGCCCGATTGACGAAATTAATGGTTTTTACATGCCTGATCGATGAATTTCTTGATCTTTGCACCCGTTTGGCGAAATTCTTGATTTTTATGTGCCCGATAAGAATTCTTTATTTTTATGCACACATTCGACAAAATTTATGATCTCCCCTCCCCTAATCCACAAAATTCATGTTTTTTCTGTGCCTGATTAACGAAATTCATGATTTTCAACTAATATACATTGATGAAATTCATTTCTGCAGCTGATTGACAAAATTTGCAATTTTTTAACATGGATGATTGTTGAAATGTGCAGTTTTTTCTGTGAGTGGTTGACGATGTTCATGATTTTTTTGAAAGAGTGATTGATAAAATTCACAAATTTTTCCGTGAGTGGTTGACGAAATTATTTATTTCACAGTAAACTGACAAAATTCGGAACTATGGAATTACCAATTTTGGCATCTACGGTTTCCATCGGCCGATTGATGAAATTCACAATTTTTCTTCTTTTGACAATGGTGAAATTCGCAATTTTTTTTTCTGCGACCGTTCGTCGAAATTTGCAATTTTTTCACAAACATTCGATGGAATTCTTGATTTTTACATGCCCAGTTGACAGAATTCGCGATTTTCCATGCCTATCGACAAAATTTATAATTTTACAGACCCGATAGACAAAATTGATGATGTTTTCTTATGATCTATGGACAATTTGCAAATATTTTCTGTGACTGTTCGTTGAAATTTGCAATCTTTCCACGCCCTTTTGATGAAATTCGCTGTTTGTCCACACTCGTTCCACGAAATTTACGATTTTACGTGCCTTATCCACGAAATTCACGGGTTTTTTTACCAGTGGTTTACAAAATTCAAGATTTTTTATTTTTTCCTTGACTGATAGATGAAATTCTCAACTTCGGAATTTCCAAATTTGGCATGTCTGGTTTCTGTCGACCGATTATTGAAATTTGCGTTTTGCGACAAAATGGCGAAATTTGTGAATTTTCCATGTCCATTCGACAACATTTGCATCCAGTCGACACAATTCTTGATTTTATGTACCCGATTGATAAAATTCATGATGTTTTCCTACGATCCAGGGGCAAATTTTGCAAATTTTGCTCGCGAATTATTAAGGAAATTCGATATATTGATTTTAGTTTCACCACTAGGGGGCGCTTTTCTATCTTGGGTTTTATGGGCCCGATCACAACCAGGTATGGCTCATTCGACTCAAATCGACAGGCTCAAAGACTTCAGCTATGTTTGTATAGATCAGAGTGCGCCCCCTGGTGGTGAAAGATGGAACTAACGAATTTTGCAGCTAACTCGAGTTTTATGGGTCTCATCTCAATGTAGTTTGATTCATTCAACTCAACATCGACAGCATATATTGGATTTAGTTCCAAGTGTCACCACCAGGGGGCGCTTTCCTATCTCAGGTTCTATGGGCCCAATCACGACGAGACATGGCTCATTTGGCTCGAAATCGACAGCCTCAAAGACTTCAGCTATGTTTGTATAGATCAGAGTGTGCCCCCTGGGGGTGAAAGATGGAACTAGTGGATTTTGCAGCTAATTCAAGTTCTATGGGTCCCATCACAATGCAGTTTGATCTATTTGACTCCACATTGACAGGATATATTGGTTTTAGTTCCAAGTATTACCACCAGGGGACTTTTCTATCTCAGGTTCTATGGGCCCGATCACGACGAGATATGGCTCATTTGGCTCAAAATCGACATCCTCAAAAATTTCAGCAATGTTTGTATACATCAGAGTGCGCCCCCTGGTGGTGAAAGATGGAACTAACGAATTTTGCAGCTAACTTGAATTCTATGGGTCCCATCACAATGTAGTTTGATTCATTCGACTCAACATCGACAGGATTTATTGGATTTAGTTCCAAGTATCACCACCAGGGGGCGTTTTCCAATGTCGGGTTCTATGGGACCAATGACGACGAGATATGTCTCATTTGGCTCAAAAATTTCAGCTATGTTTGTACAGAGCAGAGTGTGCCCCCTGGTGGTGAAAGATGGAACTAATGGATTTTTCCGCTAACTCGAGTTTTATGGGTCCCATCACAATGCAGTTTGATTCATTCGACTCGACTTCGGTAGGATATATTGGTTTTAGTTCCAAGTATCACCACCAGGGGGCGCTTTCCTATCTCGGGTTCTATGGGCCCGATCACGACGAGATATGGCTCATTTGGCTCAAAATCAACATCCTTAAAAATTTCAGCTAAGTTTGTTTAGAACGGAGTGCCCCCCTGGTGGTGGAAGATGGAACTAACGGATTTTGCCATTAACTCGAGTTCTATGGTCCCCATCACAATACAGTTTGATTCATTCGACTCGACATCAACAGGATATATTGATTTAAGTTCCAGTTTTCACCACCTTGGGGCGCTTTCCTATCTTGGCTTCTATGGGCCCGATCACGACCAGATATGGTTCGAAATCGACAGCCTCAAAAATTTCAGCTGTTTGTATAGAACAGAGTGCGCCCCTGGTAGTAAAAGATGGAACTAACGTATTTTGCAGCTAACTTGAGTTCTATGGGTCCCATCACAATGCAGTTTAATCCATTTGACTCGACAGGATATATCGATTTTAGTTCCAAGTTTCACCACCAGGGGCTCTTTCCTATCGCAGGTTCTATAGCCTAACGGGTTTTGCACCTAACTCGAGTTCTATGGGTCCCATTACAATGCGGTTTGATTCATTCGACTCGACATCGACAGGATATATCGATTATAGTTCCAATTTATGTTTCCAATTAGTCCCCCATTTCTACATGCCATTTCAGACCTTTCATCTTAAGGTCCTGCTCAAAACTGTCAGCTGGCACCTTTTGGGGCCCTCACTGTAGCTACCTTAAAAATCGCCCATTTCACTAGCTTTTTTCTAGAAACTTCTAAGTCTTCCAGCTACTACATGAACAACACAAAATTTTCTCGAACAAGACCCGGTCTTCCTGTACCCAAGTTTTTGTGACTTAATTTTTTAATAACTTGCCACCTTTTCACCAATGATCTTCGTTTTTGGGGCCTCTTTCTACATTTAGTTATTCCCCCATTTCTGCATTCCACTTCAGATCCTTCATCTTAAGTCCCTGCTTAAAACTACCAACTGTCTCTTTTTGGGCCCCATACTATAGCCCCTTTAAAAATCGTTCAATTCACTGGCCTTTTTTTCTAACAACTTCTTAGGACTTTCAGCTGCTACATGAACAAAAATTTTTTCTGGGGCAAAACCTGGGTCCGCTGGACCCCTTTAAGTTTTTGTGGCCTAAATTTTTAATCACTTGACTATTTTTTTGTCTGATTTTCTTCGTTGTTGGGGCCCCTCTCCAGTTAGTTATGTTTCCATTTCTACATTCTAGTTAAGAACCTAGGGTCCGGTACGCGGTCCCTTAAATTTTTCGTTCCCTAAATTGTTAATAACTTGACTCCTTTTAATCTGATCTTCGTTTTTTGGGACTTTTTTTCCATTTAGTTATTCCATCATTTCTACATTTCATTTAGGACAGTGTCCTCCTGGGAACCAGCCCAGGATCCTTGAACTTCTCTTGCGCCATGCATTTTCATCCCTCTAATTGTGTCAATCTCTCGCTGCATAACTTTAAAGTTGAGTCTTGGACTCCTCTCCCTGGGCCACCACCCTCATATTTTTATTGGGTCCCTAGGGGTCTTTTTTAGCATTTCTATAAAATGTTATTCTAATGATTAATTTATACCCTATGCTTAATTTCGACTAATTGGCATTTTCATCAATAACCACGAAAAAGTAATGTTATCAGTACAAAAACCCTTAACGGGTTAAAAGTTGTGACGCAGCAGTTTCTTTCGGCTCTAAGAATTTTAAATATGGGTCTTAAAAGCAATGATATCAAATTTGAGTGACGCTATGTTAATAATTAAAAAAATACATCATCATTTTCTTTTTTGTTTTATTTACATTCACAGATGCAATTATTATTTTTGACATGAAAAGATATATAAAATTTATTCGCTGATTCTTTTTCATTCACATCTCTCCTGAATTCAAAATACGGGTTTTAAAAGAAATTATATCAAAATTCGAGTGACACCTTGACGTTAATTTAATAGGACTCTTTTAAAATTCAATTTAAATTATTTTTGGTTTGTCTTCTAAAGTATATTTACACATACAAAAAATGCTTATAAATTTCCAATACACTGTTAAATATAGTACTTTCACTGAGCCTATCTTATGCATTGAAATGTATTTATTTCAATAAATTGATTTATCTTCTGTGCCACGCTATCCAAAATCATAAGTAAAAGTTATGTAAATGATTGTTTTGCGTCATATTATCTACTTGAATACATCTCCCTTTGTTTGGATACTATGACGCAAAATAATCGATTTTCGATGCGTAACTACACGTTAAAAAAAATATATAATTTTGACAGAATACTTTTTTATTTCTGACAGAAAAAAGATTTTTTAAAGAAAAACAGTTTTTTCCTGTAAATAAAATGTGTATTTTGTAATTTTTAAAGAAAAACAAATATATATTTTACAGAAAAAGATCGTTTTAAGGAAAATTTAAAGATATTTTCTGTAATATGAACGGTTTTCCACTGGCTCCAAAATAGACAATTATTTTCTCTGAATTTTAGAATTTCATCTTTACACTGTCGTATGTTAGATAAATGTTGAAAATGCAATATTAATGCTAATTCCATGAAACGAATAGAAATTTTTTTGTTTATTGAACGTAATGTTCAACATCTTCAGAATAAGTAGAGTATAGAAAAGATAAATTAGTCCCACTATGCGTAATTCATATAAAATTAAGAGAAAAAAAACATCATTTTTGTGTGATTTGATAACGTTAAAGTGTTTTAATAAATTCTTTTTAATAATTGTGATTTTTTTTCTAATTTTTTTTTCCCCAAAGAAAATCCAGATACAAAAGACAAATTGTAATAAGAAAACGTTAGAAAAAAGAAAAGAAAGAAAATTGTATTGTAAAAACTGAGTTAAAAGCGTTTAATTATTATTAGTATGAATGTATTAACAAACATTTATTAACTTATATTCTAAAAGATTCAAACTATGCAATAAGAAGAACGGGAAATCATGCGTCAAGCATAGATTATGAAACACTTTCTAACACTTCCAGAAAACTGTAACGGAACTTCACCGTTAAATAAGGTGAAATAAGATATGTAAGTAAACAGTTTAGAAAACATATAACGCATTGAAAAATACAGTTTTCGAAATTACCTTCCAGTGTCAAAAAAGAAGTCAAATTATTTTGTGCAGCCTGTATATGATCCATAGATATGGATATATAGTATGATAAAATTTAGTTCAGTTAAAATATTCATGTTTAGCAATTTTCGCCAATCGATGGAAATGCATTCGAAATCTTTTGTACAGCCCTGTATATTATCTGAAAACTTTTCTACATACCACCTATTAAGCTAAAAGGCAACGTAAAACTCACTTGCAGCAATTACTAAATGTAAACGACAGTGTATCTTTTTTGCGTAGCCCTGTATATAAATTTATTTATATACCACAAATTCCAGACGTGCATAAACACATTTAAAAACTACCTTTAAGCAATTCACTTCTATAGTCTGTAATACTTACGAATTCCCTTGTGTAGCCCTGTATATGTTCAACCGAGTTTATAAACACACACGTACTATGAAAAAAATACTTAAACTTAAAAACGCACTTATCACACATAGACTGTTAATATTGCACATGTACTGTAAACAGTATCTTTTGTGCGCCCCTGTAAATAAACGCAATGAACACAAGGGAGCAATTTATACTGCACCTCAGTAACGCGTGTAATTTTCATTATGTTTTAAATAGTGAAATATCACTAAATTACACTACAAATGTTTTTTTCCCCATAGACAGATGTCTAACAGAATTCTTTTGTTTGACCCAGTAAATGAATAATAAAAGCTTTGCACCCCATATTCTACAAAAATCATGTTTAATGCGCTTCATAATTATAAATCAATTTCTTTATGTTTTAAATGACGCAGCGTCATCAAAATGCACTTAAAACGATTATTTCCCATTGACTATAATGTAACATAATATTTTGACTGGGTCGGTAAAAAAACTATAAGTGCTACACACTTTAGTTTAAATAGGGAACATGCTATAGATAACAACAATAAAATATAAAAATTTCAGGGTGTTCCGAGCATATTTACGGGAGTTAGAGCACGGACAATCAGCCAGACGTCCAGATGTCCAGACGGTCATACGGCCAGACAAACCGAATTCATAAACACTTTTTACCTAGGTTGGAAAGTGTCAAAAAATAAGTTGTCGTTTAAGGTTATTAAATTTATTAAAACGGATTTAATAATATTGTACAGAAACATTTTAAAGCATTTTATTGTAAAGTAATCCAGGTTTGTTTATTATCCTTTTAAACTAAAATTTACGCACAGAAAATGTTGCAAGTTTACAATTACAAATACAAAATGGAAATTTTTGCGTGCCGGGATTAGTTTGCATAACACATAATTTTAAGCAATTTCGTGAACTGCGTGACACTCTAGTTATTTATTTAATATTCATACTAAATTTTGCATAATCAATATCCAAACAATTGTGAGGAATAAGGCTGTACAGCGCATCCACATTCAAAGTTATTTATATTTAAATGATCATAGCTGAATTCACGATAATTCAAATAAAAGTGTAATGATTTTTTCAAAGGTTTAATTCAGAGATAGAAGACTTGGATATGAGAACTATTGTTAAAACTTTGTACTAAGTTAATTTGTTATATCAATATTATAAATGAGTAACATTTCAAACATTGCACAATATAAATTTTTCCACACTCCAATAGGAAAAACAATGTTCTTTCAAGTGCTAATCGTGTGAAAACTATATCTAAGATTACTGAATTTTATTATGGTTTTCAAAATATTTTAAGCATGACTTGGTTTTATATCTATCTCTATCGCGTGTAACCCGATTACAAAAGATTATCCTGCTTACTCTTAAACATTATAAATTGTTCGACATTTGTTTCCGTTTAATATTCCGTAACGAAATTAAAAGTTCATTAATAAAATAAAAGAATAATACATTTAAAACACAAATTCAAAATGTTGCTTCTGTAAAAAGCAAAATCATTGTCGATTTTCCCCGCTATTATTATAAGTCATCGCATGCGGCTAATGCGAAAGTAAAGCTTCTAGATATTTCAAAATTTTATTGGAATGCATTATTGATATTGTTCTCATGAAAAGTCTAATAAGTGTTTTAAGTGGGAATTTAGAAAATACATTAAAATTAAAATATCTACTAGCGTTTTCAATAATAAAATGGTTTTCGTTTGTATTCTATAACCCGAGAAGCACAGACTAGATCTTCTAGTGAATTATAATGACAAACTTTTTAATAATTTTTAAAATATTTTTTTATTATTAGTTAAGTGTTTTTACGGAATTATAAAACATACTGATTTTATATTTAAGTAAGTATAGAATCAAGTTTCGTAGAAACGACTTCAGCACATGCACTGTAAAAAATGGCCAATGTTTCTTATTTTATGAAAATATACTATAACCGCGAACGAAAATATTACATAATCTTCTGAGTTATCCGAAATTCCGGAAATCGTGTTCCATTGTCTTTTGAATCCCCATAAAACAATACATTTCCAAAATTTAAAGAATTATTTATAAAATCAAAGTATTTTTTGTTGCCCGTATTTTTCAGAAACATTTCCGAATAGTTTTTATAGTGTATTAATCAGATTCCTCAGCCTGGAATACATATTTTTTTAATGTCACCAATTCTCATGTAAACGTTTTCAGCTGCATATGTTAATTTATACAGGAAAGAGAAAAGAAATAATCTTAATTGTAATGTTAATCTTAACGCTGTTAATTTTGCATGTTTGTGTGTTAAACATATTTGTTGAACAGGAAAATGTTGACTTGAGAATTGATAGCATCAGAAAAAACTATATTCTGGGTTTAGAAAACTGTTTAATACACTTTAAAAACTACTCGCTGCTTTTGTTGCAAACATTACAATGACTACTAGTTATAACATAAATTTTTGCAAGGCATGTTAATGATATATATTACGTTAAAAAGAAAACTTTATAATTAAACAGATAAAACAACTTTTTTATCTTTCATGTAAAAAAATGTGTTATTTGAATTTAATCTGCAAAAATTACATCTGTTTGGTATATTTCTTATATCTGTAGTAGCATGAAGAATGTCAATAAAAAAATAGAATGCTGTTAAATGCTGCAGCAATTGGTCAAGTTAATTATGTGATTCTTCAGAGTATAAGTAGTTATTCGCAATAAAAAAATAACGTCTTAAATACAATAATTTTAGCTAACTCAGTAACATACATCAATGATGACAGTGAGCATAAACGTCTCCATAAAAATGTCATACATGATTTAAAAATAAAAAAAAACGACTTATGTTTTTGAAGCAGACAAAATAACGCACTACTACCTAATTTTATTTTCTTAGACATTTATTTATGGTTGTTATACACTGCTCAGAACAGTTAAAGGATATTGCAGTTTTAGGTGGATTTTGTATCTGGGAAACTTTTTAGCTGATTGATACATGGTCGACAGACATAGTAAGTTATATGAGAATAAATTGCACATGTTTGGCAGAAAAAAATGCATTTTATTGCGCATTTGTGTACAAAAGGAAAAAAAAACACAATTTGTGCATATGAGAAAAAAAGAATAAGAAAAGGTGTTTTCTTCAAAGAAAATCATTTTCAGTAGGGGGTATGGTTTCCACGGGCGGCCAGCAACGTTGAACACCTTTGAAGCATGGACTCAATGAGGCTATTAATGACGAGTTGGGGTATTCTGCCCCACTCTTCCAGAAGAGCTCTTTCCAGTTCTTGGAGAGTTTGTGGGGGTTGTTGGCGGCCAGAAACCCGTCTTCCTAGAGGGTCCCAAACGTGCTCGATTGGATTCATGTCTGAAGAACACGCTGGCCATTCCATTCGAACGATTTCTTCCTCGAAAAGGAAATCCTCCACCAGGTTTGCACGATGTGGCCTGCAGTTATCGTCCATTAAAATGAAGTTATCTCCAATTGCTGCAGCGTAAGGGACTACAATAGGTCTGAGGATCTCATCCCTATATCGGCGACCAGTCAGAGCTCCATCTCGAATGATGTAGAGGTCAGTGCGCCCGTCAATGGAGATGCCACCATACACCAACACTCCTCCACCGCCAAATCTGACACTTTCGTGCACGAACGCAGGATTATTTCTACTGCCACGGTCCCTCCAGATGAAAATACGCCTATTATCCGGATGCACAGAAAAACGGGACTCGTCAGAAAACAGAATATTGCTCCATTCATTTCTCCTCCAGTTGACATGCTCGGTTGCCCACTCCCTGCGGTCGCGACGATGTCTTAATGTTAATCTAACACATACCATCGGTCGGCGAGCATACAGACCTACAGCATGGAGCCGGTTTCGGACAGTCTGAGTTGAAATCGTGGTGCCTGTAGCCGAGCGAAGGTGTTGTTGGAGAAGAGTAGCGTTCATGTTTCGGTGTCTCCGAGCTGTTAACGCTAAATACCGATCTTCATTGGGCGTTGTTGCCCGTCTACGACCTGGCCCTGGTATTCGGCCTGCACATCCACTCTCCAAAAAACGGTTCCAGACCCTGGAAATGACACTTTGTGACACTCCAATGGCTTGCGCTACTTCGGCTTGAGTTTGGTCCCCTTCTAACCTACCAACAATTCTCCAAGCTTCTGAATCTGTCAAATGACTTTGCTGAGACATTGTACTCATCGAAACAAAGCAATCACTGAATGCCGAACATCCTTGTCTTCATTCTCTTTTATCCAGTTGAAAGTCAAATTTCATTCGCTGCCGCTGAAGCGACGTTTTTGACGTCGAACTCAAAATTTGCATACTCCACAGTTCGAAAACCAGAAAAATTTGCATTTGTGATTCTCTTCTTCTATTTTCGGCAAAAAAAAAATTTTTCGTTTATATCTTTATTTTATATAAAACTTCAAATATCCTTTAATTGTTTTGAGCAGTGTATATAATGAAGTTTTGCTTAAGAAAGAAAGTAATACTTACGCATTAATAAACCTTTGACTACATTTTATACTAATAAAACTGAAATGTCAGTTTTGAAATAATCATTACTTATCACGGCTTCATTTATTTAAAATATGCACAATTCAAAATTGAAGTACAAATTTCATTTTATGGAAACATTAAACACGCAAAAAAAGTACTTTTCGTTACTTTAATTTCAAAATGATATATTATTGAAAAATTATTTTTAATTAAAATTTTAAAGTAGCATTGCAAATTATATTAAATTTGTTTAATTAATGTGCAATATATTTACTGGAAAATAATTTTTATACCACAGCCTAACAGTGACTCTAAAACTACAATTGTTCTTCTAATTAAATCAAAAACAAAAATATGTCCCTCCCTTGTATTTGTTTCCATGTTTCAGAAACACAGTTTTAATTTTGTTTCTTTCAACATCAATTTCACTACGCGCTCAGAGATGCTTTTTAATTTCTCGTAAAAGCAAGGATTAAAATTTCTATTTTTGAAAGTTACGTTTATGATTTTAATTTCACTTTCACACTTTTAAAACTGCTTTTTTATTTCTTACAGTTGAAAAAGTAATTTGAACGAATAAAGTTTGTTATTTTTAATTGTTTTCAAATCCGTAAAAAATGCGTTGAAAAGTTTAATTTCTTAATTTTGCAGTATGCTCATATTTTTTAGTAACCTATATTAGTTACACTAATGTATTTTGTATTTAAATTTCGTTTATTAAACAAACTTTAATCTCGAAATTAGAATAAATTTACGTTTAAAGTAAGTTAAAATTATTTATTACTATGATTTTGCAAATATTCTTCTTTTATAGATATTCCTCTTTTATAGATATTCTTCCTTTATACATATTCCTCTTTTATAGATATTCTTCTTTTATAGATGTTTAGATAATTGGGTATTTACATGAGCCTGTATCTGTGCTCTTTTATCTGTGTTTTATTAAATGGGGCTGCATATGTCCTCTGAGAAAATTTCTTTTGAATCTGTGAATGTTCTCTGCGAATTGTCCCTAGTTTTATTGCTTAACATCATGAAAATTTCAGTAGACATATGCGGAGGCTTAGAGCTATCCTCTATCTGTACGATAGCTTAAGGAATTTCTCTAAAAAGGGAGATTTCTAAATGAGATTAAGGATATAATTATATATATATAATATCCAGAGGATATCATTCCAGCCCAGGGATGATGTTTACAAGTGGTAAATAGTTAATAGTGGTAAATAGTGGTAAATAGTGGTAAAACTGTCTAATATAAAGATTGCTCCAGTCTCAAGTAGTCTAATTAACTATTAAAATTCGAAGTCAAAATTAATATCATGTTTGGTTTACAGTTAGTGAAATTATATTGTGGGAAGTTAGAGTCTGGGTTTCAGACGTTAAATTACTGACTTTTAACTGGGTTTAGATTTATATTTATAAACGATAATCTTAATTCGTGTATTACTTTTCACGTGAAGGTTTTTTTTTCAGAATTCAACTTACAAGGAGAGGTTTCAAGGCCAGTGTCACAGATTGTGGTGAACATTTAAGTATCGATAGAGTTTAGTTATTATATAAATATATGAAAGCCATAAAGTGCAATACCCAGATGGCCTTGAGAAAAAAAAGGTCTCAAAGTTTACGTCCCATGTTATAATCGGATATTTTTTTTCCTTTGGCAAGCGTCTTTGTAGCCTAGTCGGAAACATGCTAGATTCAAGATTTTTGTGTTCGGGTTCCAATCACAATTAAGGCTTATTTTCCGCAGTTAACATTTATCAATTACTTTTGAACTACAATTGAAAAAAATATATATATAAAAATTGAAATTTAAGAAAAATATAAATTAAATAGATGTTTTGTAGCATATAAGTGCGTCGAGCTTTCTTGAAAAAAGTTGCTTTCAGTGGAACCCTCTCCCGCGGCAGCGCCAATGTTAAGATTTCATCGACGACCATCAATAACATTTATCAGTGATGGCAAAATATACTTCCTTACAGGAGTTAACAATGATTATAGTACTTGAACATATGCGAAAAAACATGCTTTGCGGCAAGCTTGTTAAAGATTAACTGTGAGAATGACTTTTACATTAACACGTCCCATATTTTGAATTTTTTTTATGGTTCCACCATCTATTTTTTGGCGTTTAGCGCTGATGATGACATAAATATGTCTTCCGACATTAATCATAAAGCGTGTTATGTTTCGAGTCTTCTGAATTCGTCGTACTATTTCTCATTTTACACATGTCTATCTAAATTTAACATGATAACCATTCAATACCCTTTACAATGAGCTATAATACAAGTAAACAGGGTCATAATCTCGCGACACATGGTTTGTTTTTGACTGCCAGTTTGTCCATACTCTAATCTGCAGTGGATTTGGCACATATGTTCGAATGTCACCGGCTGAAAACTTTAAAAAATATTCTACATTGTAAATTAAATTTCGCTGAAACGCCAAGCAGATTTTAACTAAAATAACAAATCCTTTCCAACAAGTTACAGTATTTTCTAGAGCAAAAAACAATTACTCAATAAGCTACAAAATATACTAGTTCTTATATAAAAAATTATTTTTATTATGCTTTATATGAAAATACAGAAGTTTAAATCATTAGTATAATTAAAAGGGTGATGCATCATTTTGAATTAAAGATTATGGCGTATAATCCGATTTATCGTACTTGATCGTACCTGATTTATCGTACTTGAAGTGTCAAAAAACACTTTTTTTATGATGTAAGATGTATTTTCACATAAATCATCACTGCTTCTACATACATACATTTTACCTTACGATAGATTTTATGACAAACAACAAAATATTGGAGAACCTTTACTTTATAAGCAAGAACACATCACTAACCTGAATAAGAAATCTGCAGCACGCAGTATTTCTCAAATAACTTTTATAACTTTGTCATAGCACCCATTAACTACAATTTTTGAATTATTGCTTGAAGATTGGATTTTTGAATCTAGCGATCATATACTGGTGCTAAAGTTTCATAATTATTAAAAACCCTAGTATAAAAGAACCCCTAGTTGGTGGTAATATTCCCCAGATCATCAGTTTTTTAATTACATTTCATCATATTACGTGTAGTCTATGAATGTTTATTTTCGTCTGGTAGATTTTGGATCGAAAACTTCTAGGGATGTAGTTGTTTTATCAGAAATATAATCTTGAGTTTGTAATGAACATCAAATCAATATGGTACTACCTGAGGCTTCGATAGAATGCATTCCACTATGTTAATGCCCCTTTTTCTGACAAAAAATCTGTGCTCTCACATCCTGTGGAGGCGTGAAATGAGATACTTTAAAAGCTTTTAATACTAATTGTGTAGTCTGCAATGAAAATAGTTTATTTTAATTGAACTCAAAATACAATAATACAGGCAGTATTATATTCTTCTAATTAGAATTAATTCCTCTGTATCTTATACGTATGTTGTGATGAATTGACTACTCTGATCATGTGAGTAGCCGATGTTTTTGAATGAAAACGTAAGTTTTTGTCCACTAAGTGTCCATGTGCGTAAAAGTTTATCAAGGCTATATTTCTTTAACTTTCGACAGATGACTGTGAAAATCTCAGAACTTGTGAGTTTCTTCTTTTTTATCGATATTCATGAAAATTATTTTAGCTGGTCAATCGATGTTTGGTATATATAAGCTTCAGAAATACGTTTGGAAGTCGGAACGTGGGCCGTGTTCTTCCTCTATACTAGTAAATCTAGATCCTGCTATAAATCCGAAGCTGAATAGCGTATAAGTAGTGCATTGGTCTGGACGAAAATACTGAGATCATCGTTCGCCTAGTCTACAGACTGGAATTTGTGTCTTACTGAAGGCATCCTGACTTGGGGTTATTTTCAAAACTGTGAGTTCGTTTTGTATCTTTATATTAATTACATTGAAGTTTTATTTCACTGAGTACAGTTGCGGGAAAATTGAATTATTTTTAGAGTGAGGGAAATTTAGTAACGTCCTTTCTCAAATCCCAGCCCGATTAAATTCAATAAACTCGATTTTTTTATCTTGCTTCTGGTGCTCTCCTTTTACGACTGAACAGTCTGGTTCACTCTTACTGACCGCAATAGCCGTCACAATGTAAATAATTTTGTCCTCCTATGTCTGCAGCATAAAGAGAGTGCAGAAATATTTTGTATATTTTTTTTGACTGCTTCTTCGTGGGTACTCCGCAGATGGTTTACAGAACAGTGAAAGGAAGTTACTTCAGAACACCTTGGAAGTACAATTTTGTTTCATTTTATCTATGAATAATGATACATTTTTGGGGCAAGTATTCAGTTAATTCATCATTTGTACAAATATGTGAAAGTAAATCCTGCATTGATGTTATTTATATATTAATAGTGCAGGTTAATGTGTTATTTATTTTTTCGTTTAGCAGCTGAACACAAATTTAATTTATTCCTTTTAATCGGTTCCAATAAATTACAAAAGGTTCTGCTTTATGAACAAATCTCTGAGATTTAAAATCCTTGTACTTTTTTTTAGAAGGGAACGAAATGCAGTAACGTGTTTGTTTTTATAATAGCTTTGCTTGCTAAATTTATTGAGGCTGAGCTATGATAGAAAAAGGGATTTTAAACATGTTGACTCTCTGTACGTAATTTTTTCTCACATCGTCTTTTCTAACTATTACTTGTTTGGAATAATTAAAGTGTTTAGGCAAAGCTCTTTCTTTCATCTTTCCAGTGAATTTACATATCCGATCAGTTATCCGTTCGAGATTAAATATTGTCAGAAAATATCATGTTAATGTTTGCGGGTTTTTTATTATATCCACTAAATTATTCAAACTCGTCAATGATCTATTTTCTAGTTCAAATGCTTCATCCGGACCAAGAGAACAAATTAAATGTTACAACATAAAAATACAGCTACAACATAAAATGCTGACAACATAATTTCCTCTTTTAAGCTCGTTCCATATAGAAGGGCAGGTTTCTGCAAGTATTCGAAGTTTCTATAAGTAGAATTGTAACTTGGTAAAATTAATATTTTGTTCTAAACTAAAAATATATCTAATGATTGATTCAATGCATAAAAGGTGTCCTTCCGAATTGCAAATTCTTACAGATCGAATCAGACGTAGCAAACAACCATGGCACATAACCATAGCACATCAGTCACAATCATATATATTATTTTATCATTTAAAAAATGGAATTTGAGTGCTATTGATTTTTGTCGAATTTCATTTATTTTCTGATACGTTTCTTGTTTCAATGGTTCCAAGTAAAACTATATTTTTAGTAATTTTGGGCAATTGTTCTGTAAGTTTTAAAATTCTTGAGAATCTCTAGGTATTGGTATATCTTGATGATCATTTGCATATAGTAATAACATAAAACGGAAAGAGTACGGTTGAGTGCTTCTTCGTCTTTTGTAACATGTTTACCAATAAGTATTTCTTGCTCAATGCTTCCACTACTCTGGTCGTCCCACACACATTATTAAAGTGCCAATATTCCATAAGAGCCCCATACATGTATGTGTCTCTTCAGCTCGTAACACAAACTTATTCTGAAGACAATGCTGAGCTATTACCTGTTGCTAAAATATGTTGACGGTAAAGAGCGAAGTTTAAAGTAATAACACATTTTGAATTTTCGCTACTAATAATGCTCCGTGAATTTCTTTACATACATCAATTATGTAGTCTATATCCAGCGTACTGAAAAAAAAAAACTAGTAAGATTAATATGGTACATACCAGGGTAAAAATACACAGTTTGTATCTATTATCTTCGCATTAAAGTTGACCAAGTGGGAAAATTTTGTAAAAGAGGACTCTTACAGGAAAAAAAAAATAGCTGTATGTTCAGGGCTAACAGAAGTTAATTCAAACTTTTTCCGCATTATAACTCTTCTAAATTTGAATGAAATGTTACTGTACAATTTGTTGGACCTGTAGTTTTACAGACATCCCAATCTAATTTAATTGCATTGAATAATTTTGTGCATGTGAGCTGTTGATTATATAGCGTGTCTAAGAATGAGTATATTTTATTATACATTTAAAAGTCGCTCTAAAACGGTAACAAAATTAATACTTACATTCCAACAATTACACATATAAATATAGGGAATCATGTTCATATAAAAAGAATTAAGAAGATTTAAAAACCTCACAACGGGAATGTTACAGAATTAAAGTAAAATCTGATATTCTCAATGAAAATTGTGTTTTTCTATTTAAAACACTATAAAAATGAACTGCACAGCACGAACGGGTAGTAAGAGTCTTTGTTTGATAGTTATGTCTTAGTATACGTATTGGTGAAAATGCGACTGGCACGGGACATTCATAAACGATAGCTGATGAATGTTAGCTCCGGTATATCAAGTATTTACGGCTCATTCTTCTTGTATTATATTTCAAATTAAAGGAAATGGAATTTGTCATATACTTTTCTCTAAATTGCGTGTAACCGGGTAATTTTAGTTTAATTATATGAATCATATATCATTATTTCAATGAATCAAACAATTTCTTTGAAACTTTCAATTTTGGAGAAATTTGTTTATTATATTCTTATAGTAAATTTAATTAATTTGCATTCAAACGAGTTTAAAAGAGCAAATCTGACGAGAAATACTTGAGATATGACCAGATTTCTAATTGCAGTCAACGGTCATGTTGATGACACCATGGGCGCTACACTCCATACATTAGAGAGTGACATGATCGAAATTATGCATCAGGTAGACATTCTAAATAAACAAAAATTATCCTGCCGTCTAATTGTCGTTAATTCTGCCACAGGAAAACATGTGCTTCCCTACTGTTAAATATAATTGCACAAAAACTATTTTCAAACTCGTATTATTAATGATATCGCTTTTAATTAACGCTTTTTCAGTAGAAACTCAATGTAGTGTCAGTATTTTTTCTAATTACGGTAAAAGTGTAATTAATCCCAGTTATAATTGAAATTACGTAACGAGTTATATTTAAATAATTTTACAAATATCTTATAGAAAAGAGTCTTTTTAACGTATAGAATATAATATTTTTAATATAGTTAATGTTTCATATACTTTTTTAATTAGTATTATTCATATACTATATATATAATAACTAAAACGATTGGTCTTTAAAAACTGTAATTTAAGTATATTTCTTTTCAGTATTTTCGTAATCTGAAGAAATTTATACTTCAAAAACATTAAAGGAAATTTTGAAATAGCTACTGTCATTTTAAATTTTGTAAATTTGGAAACGAAAAAATATTTTACACTTTTATGTTTTAAGCGTATTTCAATTCCAGCTTCCATTTAAAGAAGATATATTCTGAATGCGTGACGAAAGACATAAGACAAAAAAATAGTAAAATTTTCATTAGAATTGGAAAGTGACTCTTTTGAATAGAACGGTTTTACGCAAGGTAATCTGTTACATAAAAATATTGTGAAAGGTACAAGAACATTTTGTAGTTCAAAGAATATATGCGTAAGATAAGCATTTTTTTTCGAAGTTTAAAGAGAAGCTGAAGCAGGTTATTTTCAGCCTGAAATTTATACGGAAAAATAAATTTTCATAAATTTTCATAAAAATTAATAAAAACAATATATATCTGCGATTTTGTTTTAATTAATATTTCTTATATGCAAAAATAGAGATAATTTAATAATAATAAAAAAATTTGAACAAAAGGAAAATTATGCAAAAATTAGAAAATTAAACCCGCACATTTTTTTTCAAAAATTTACAAATAACTTTGAAAATAATTATGTGAAATTTAATGCGTAAACCTGTAATTTGCATATAAATATTTTTACATTAAACTTTTATAAAACCAGTTGTATTAGGGAAAGTATCTTTGAGAACTATAATTTAACATTTTTAAGTGTAATTTCATTAGTGAAGATTTACAGAAAACTTAAACATAGTCGATAAAGTATTATAATTTACTATTTCTTTATTATTATCATAATCATTTGTTTAACATCAAACTTTTTTGGAAATCATTTGAACTTTTTGGTAATTCAATCATAATTTCTTGAAAATATACAATTCATTTTATTGAATGTTACATGATAAGGATTTAAGGAATTTCATAAATGAAATAACTACACGAATTTGGAGTTGATTACAAAGCTTCACTATAAAAAAACTTTCTAAGAATACATACATATTTACTAGAAAAAATGCCATTTTAGCTGTCTGTATTTCATTGATTTCTGTATAGAATAAATGCAAAAATCTGTGTTATCAGCATATTGTACACATAACTGTAAAATAAAATGCACAATACCTCTATTTTTAGTCTAGTGGGGATGTCGGATTTTAATTAAAACGTTTTCTCCTTGTTAGATTTGCAAAATGTATTATATTACTCGTACCCAGGTGGTCCCCAATAAAAAATCTTTAAAGTTAGTGTATTATATGTATTTACGCCAAATATCTAAATTGAAAATTAAATAGCGTATATTTATGCGTTTTCAAAAAGGAATTTTTCCTGTTAATTAAAATTAATGGTCATTAATTTTTTTAATATTTTAAGAGAGTTTTAATTCAAATTTAAGAATGCCTTTCTCAATATGGACAGAGATAAGATCCCCAAACAACTTTTAGCTCATCACTAATTTACAAAATATGGATGTAAATACATGTAATATGGATTCTGAAAATCATCTTGCAAAAGAACAATTTTCAAAAAAGTTTAATGAAGCTTGAAATCTGCAAAAACATAATAAACATGCCGCAATCTAGAAAGATAAATACATTTAAAAATAAATATGAAAATTGTTACTAATTTATCATAAATACAAACAATTTTATTTGGAGACATTTGGAAAAATTTATATATTTTTTTGTACTTATTTTATTATCAAGTAGTACACATATATATACATTTTATGTCCACACAAAGTATAGGGCTGTTATTTATTTAAGTGGGGTGACATTGGCATACAAAACAACATTCAAATGTTGCATTATGTCCATAATATAATATCATATTATTTAAAATTGATTCGATTTTTTTTTTTTTTTTTACATTCAGGTCGGTTTTAGAACAATTTTCTGTTTTGATTAAGCCTGTTTTCAGACAAAAATATATGTATATCATTAAAAACAAATGTTCATTTGTTAATGTCTGTAAATTTACTATTTATTGTCCATTTAGCCCATTTTCATTCAGATATTATTTAAAAAACATGGTCAAAATTTGTCACTAAAAACGTCCACCATTTAAAAAAAATGTAAAAAAAAAAAAAAAAAAAAGTCTTTCACCATGTTTTTTAAATAATGTGTATTATTTAAAAAACATGGTCAAAAATTTTCACTAAACACGTCCCCCATTTAAAAATTGTAAAAAAAAAAGAATGTTTTGGACAATTTTTTTAAAATAATGTCTGAATGAAAATTGGTAAAATGGACAATAAATAATATATGTATATCGTATATTTAGTAACATCAAATTTATTTTAATGTTAAGTACTTTCCTTAATTACTTTATTCAGCTGTATTATTTTTTTTCTTCAAATTCTACGACATTTTGTCACCACTATTTTCGGATACAAGTCTTTACCTTTGTTGATAACAGGTTTATCTAAATACAAAGTAGCAGTTTAAACCCTGAAAATAGCAATGTTTACAATTCGCAGCAGTTTGTAACTACAAATTAAACCTAGCTTGAGAAAATTGGTTCTAGATTTATTAACCTAAATCCATCAGTCTGTAAGAATCATAATGCTATAGATATTACATTTATTTACAATTATATTTCTTTCCTTCTTTACGTGTATTAACAGGGCAATTTCAATTTTACACTTACGAACAAAGTTGGAAAGTGTTTATGAATTCGATTTCTCTGTCTTTCCGTGCCCTAACTCACGTAAATATACCTATTTTGTCATGTAATTAATATACGTTATTTAGGTTTACTATGGCATGTTCGGTAATGAAAATCATGTGTGTAGCATTTATAGTTCATTTACAGGGCAACTTAAAAGAATTATTTTACATTACGGCCGATGGAGAAAATAGTTTGCGGTGTATTTTAATGATGATACCGTATTTAACACATATTTAATTTGATATGTATCACTTGAAGGGGCATTAAAAGATGTTTACTATAGATTATGGAATACATATAATTCATCGTTCATTTATAGGGATACACAAAAGAATACTGTTACCGTACTCACTATGCACAATAATTGCTGGAAGCGCTTTTTTCCGTTGTTGCGCAGGTTTTTTAATTTACCTAATTTTTCCCAGATTGCTTGGTGTGTATAATTTTCTATAAATCATATGATGGTTGCACAAAAGTTCTCGGGTACATTGCCGTTCAGTGGCGGAAAGTGACGAATGAGAATTTTGAACTGTGTTATGCGTTTCTTAACTGAACTAAATTTTAACATATTATGTAGTATAATTTATTGATCATATACAAGGTTGCACACAAAAATGTGGAAATGTTTATGTTTTTATTGATATTTGCGTTTTTAAATATGTTAAGCGTTTTCCAAAGTGTTTACTAATCTTCCAACTTATTAATGTATGATGTTTTGTTATTATATATTTTGAATGCGTTGGAATGTGTTTATACATAACGAACGTACATACGAGTTCATTTAATCCATTTTCAAGGTAAAGTATAACACATTTTTCTTTCCTCTTCGATTTTCCGTCACATACAGTAATACATTTGATTAATGCAATTTTTTTTTATATGCAAAATATAAATAACAATGCAATAAAGCTAATTAAATAAAAATATATTAAATGAAATATTTTGAAGATGTATATATAATAGAAGTCATTAAATAGCCTAATATCGAATCAAAAAATATTGTTTGACAATACTTGTTTTCAGATTATTGAAAGTTTTTTGTCAGATATACCGTAATTGGCTGTTTATTTATCTGTCAAATAGATTTCTTAACCTTTTAAAGTTGGAATATGTTTCATAATATATATATATATATATATATATATAATGATAACACAGATATATAATTCATTTCGGTTAATGATAAAATTTTAAATGCAAATAATTGAATTTAAAATAAAAGAAATATTTTTTTAAGAATTGTGATTTTGTTAAAAGAAATCCGATTAAAAAAATAAAAATTTTAGTTTTTTGTGTTTTTATAAATCTTGTTATTTTAATAAAATTGTATTTGTGACTCAAGCCAAACGTCATCTAAAGTTTGTGAATAACCCCCATGCACTTTATAAATCCATCATTGCTTTAATGCATTTTATAAATCCATCATTGCTATTGCGTAGACTAGGTTGCTAATTTATCCAATATGTATTTTTTCCAAAAAAAATTAAGAATTTTCAAATTATCTACTGTGTAATTTATAATTTATTACAACTGACTAACGTTTAAAATTTATTGTAATGGGATGTTTTGATGAGGATTTTTTTAATTGTTTTTCAAAACAAGATTTTGAACAAATTCTGGAAACAATCATGTCTCTCAGCATAACTCATAATGTCTCTCTGACACTGCTGTGAAATTTATGCGAAAAAAACGGACAACAAATTGCATTTTAGAAACTTTTAATTGAGTTCAACATCTTTTAGCAAACATATAATAAAGGAAGTATTGGTAAATGGAGTTCTGATGGTAAGATGTTCTCCTCGAATTACAGAGTACAGTAGAAACAGGCGCCTCCCGAGCGCGAGATCAAGGCCCCGAAAGGGTCTCATGCTCGATTTATGAAGAAGTTTTAGGATTCGGACGTGCTCATCTCAAGTGAAGATTTTATCTAATGCAGCAAGCCATAGATTAAAAAACACTTTCGAACATCATTGAGATATTATTAAGAAATTTCATTTTTGTTCATAAAATGAAATGGGGTATCTAAATAAATATAAAAAAAACAACGGAGTATAAACTCAATTTCTGTTTTTTAATACTTTCGAACTTTTTCTTTCATTCTTGTATATGATCAACATACCTGTATATACATTAGCAATTAATTAGATATTAAAATACATATCACAAATTAAAACGCACATCCAGCAATTACGACTAGCACTTCGGCCCTGTTATTGAATTCTTCTCAGTGTCTCTGTAAATAAATGAAAAATTCTTCGTACTCAAAACAAGCTTTAGTTTTCCGCAATAATGCATATTATTTTATTGAATATATTTCAATGAAATTGAGTAACGTCATTAAAATACACTGGAAACGATATTCCCACATAGGTCATGATGTAACGGAAGTATTTTGTGCATTACGAAGTCTAATTGCTACTTACCCTATATTCTGTAATAAACATGGTGACATCCAATTCAGTGATTTATATCAATTTCATTATGTTTGAAACAGTATAGCATCATTAAAATGCACTGAAAAAGATTGTTTCCCATTAACTGTAATGTATTAAAATATTATTAAGTCTCCCTGTAAACGAACTATAATTGCTACTTACTATATACTCTATAGACATGCATTAAAAGTTTCTGGGAACGATCTTTCCACATAGGTCATAATGTAATTAAATTCCGTTGTGCATCGCTGAAAACGAATTATAATTGCTACTTCCTCTGTACTCAATAATAAGCATGTTGAAATCCAACTATGTGATGTATATCAATGTCGTTATGTTTGAAATATTTTAGCACCAGTAAAATGCCTCTAAAAAGATTTATACTCGTTGACTGTAATGTAACATGATAATTTTGAGTGTCCATGTAAACACTTCACTGGCAAACAATCTATTTAAAATACCGAATATGTCATGGCAAACATCAATATCATATATCATTTACGTTGTAATCCGAATATATTTATGTTAGTTAAAAACGGAGAGACGGATAAACAGACGGAGATAGAAACATAATTTTAAACAATTTCCAGCTATTTTGGAAAGTGTTAATAATTTTTAAAAACTTCAATGCAGAACAATGAAAGTATCCCGTTATCTTAAAATGTTTTACGATACTTTAACAATGCGTTTGAAAGCGTCTTGAATCATTAATTATGGGATACAAATTGGGATATTCTCTTTATTTCTGAGGCTTTTGCATGGTCAGATTTATTAACATAAAGGGACCATGGAATATACCTTTTATATCCATGTTTTCTTTTTGAAGTTCTTTTCTAGATTTACTGTAAAACAGAACTCATATCTATCTGTTACATTTGTACAATGATATTTTAAAAGAATGAGGTTTGCGACGTTAGGATACTTATGCCAGTGGTTTCGTGTAGATAAAGAAAGTTCTATTAAAAAAAATAAAGTTTCTTGGACATGAAAATCATGAAACATTTCTTGAGAGAGAATTAAGGATTAATATTAATCTCTACGTAAGAAAAGATTTTTTAAATTAGAAAGTTAATGTTCAAAAATTTTAAATGTTAGTAATAATGTTTTAACTTGTCCTTTCGGTATTTGGCTTGGATTGGCTCGGACATTTATGGCACACATTTTGGGGGGTTAGGATTGGTTCTGATTTTCAAAACGTCTGGCTCGAGTTCCAAAGAAAATTCCGAATGCATCTCTATTAGTTAGTAGTAATGAAGAGCGCAATGTTCTTGGTCATGAATGAAAGAACACCACAAAAATTATCAGACACGTGAGATCAACCAACTGATCAGCCATGCTTGATAGTGAAGCTGAGGAATTCATATTTTCACCATCTTGAAAATTTTTGTAAGATAATCTAATTTGTACTTATTCCTTTTCTTTTGGCCAATGCACGTTTTTAAAAGTAAATAATTGGCTAGGTGGCTCAGGATGTTGTTGTAGTATAACATTCTTTAGTATTTTGCAGTTCTTTTTAAATTGGAACTTCAGAATCACTCTACAATATATAGGTATGTTTCCATCGGAGAAGATTTGCATTGCAAGTAAAATTCATTTTCTGAAGTAATATCAAAAACACAATCACTTCACACATTATAAGATACTTTCTACTGGTTACCACCATATACAAA
The DNA here is from genome assembly GCA_963931845.1 of Maratus michaelseni. Classification (NCBI taxonomy): domain Eukaryota; kingdom Metazoa; phylum Arthropoda; class Arachnida; order Araneae; family Salticidae; genus Maratus; species Maratus michaelseni. The sequence continues at coordinate 192,906,769 of OZ007593.1, read as the reverse complement.
AACGCTGGAAATCAATGTTATTTTTTATGATTTTTGTTTAAATGAAAATAGGAAGTGACCCATATTATCACACTTCTTCTGTCAGAAATCTTATAATAGAATGAAGGAAGATAAGATTAAAAATCAACAGTATATCATAAAATACGTACGAATATATTATTAATACATAATAAAAAACAATGAAATATCATTATTTGTAAACGTAAGAATATGTCTTTTCATTAAAAGGTATTTTTGTAATGAGTCCATGGTTTGAAAGTTAAGAAATTTGACATCATCCATTATTCAACATATAGTATTTCAAGCAGTTCCTTTATATAAGTTAAACACATTTGCATAAAGTTCCTTGCTGATTCAAAGCCTAATAATACTATATTGTTTTGAAATAAATTACACTGAATAACTTTATAAATGGTAGGATAGCGTATAATATTCCTCACATTATTTTATCAGTTTAATAATTAACTAAGCCATTGTTGAATTATAATTTTTGAATTGCAATTAGATGAATAAGTTTCTTTAACGATTAATTAATTTATATAATTATACCAATAAAATTTTGTTGAATAGAAATGAACAATTGTTACATTTTAGTAAATATGTAATGTATTAAAAAGTGTTCCATTGTTCTTCTTGAAAGGGAGAAATTCATAATGATAATTTTTAACTTAGTGATCTTCAAAACAGAAATAAATGTGAACGTAAAAAATACATAAATTATAATACGGTCGTTATGTTGAAAATGATAAGTGTTTTGAGACACAATTCATTTATTTATTCATTTTTCATGTATTTTATTTAAATAATTTGTTTGTGTAAGAAATTTACACTTATCAATAGGTAATTTACAATCACAAAATATTACACATTGATACTTAGCTGTATTTCGTATTCTGATATTTCATAAGTAACTGAAAACATTGCATTTCCCAGCAATACATTCTAATTAGGAATAGAAGACTTTCCGTTGCATAGAAAGTTTTTTTTTTTTTTTTTTTTTTTTTTTTTTGTCTATCTCCTGAAACTAAGATTTTGATCAAATCTTGGAATTACGTCCATTAAACATTTTCATGCACATAGAAAAAAGAAAATAAACCAGTTGTTCTATATATATATATATATATATATATATATATATAATAAACTTTTGTTAATAATAACCTTTTATTCCATAAATAATCGACAATAGATAAGCATAATTTTAATATAATAATTATAATACAGATATAAGATGATAGAATACAATATATATGTTACCGTGAAAGACCGAAATTGGAGAATGTCGACTTTCACCGGTGAATGTTAACAAACACCAAATACGTCGGTGAAAGATCGAATATTTCATTACATTTCTGTACATTCGGACCCTCACCGGTGTATGTCGACAATCACAGATATGCTCTGGTGGAGGTCGAAAAGAGAAGAGCTTGAATCTCTTTCTCCCTTGCGGTAGCTAGCGTGAAGGTGTGACGTCACGATCCGTACATTCAGGCCCGCAGAGAAGTGTCACTGACCTGCGCGCGTAGCGCGATCATCGAGAAGGCCCTGAGCCGACAAAGAGGGGACTGGCTGTCTCCCGCCAAATCCTTTGTTCTGGTGGAGTCAGTCAGCTTTGTCAGTCTTATGCAAGGTTTGATGGTGAGAGCAACGCTTTCTTATTTTTTTTTCCCGATACCTTAATTTATACAGAATGAATACTGCAGTGAATCGTGATATTTTTCTTGAAAAGTTAAATGCATTAATTGTGGGAAAACGAGAAGACAATTGTTTTTATTTTTCTCAAGAAAAGTACTCTAAAATACTTTCTGAAGTGGTTTCTACTAAAACTAAGTGCAACAAACCTTTGGATTACAGACGATTAAAATGTTTTGACGTTTTAAATATTAATGATGAAGTTAATTGTACCATTAAAACCAGGAGAAACGAATATACAGTATTATGTTACCAGTGAGGAATTGTTCAGTATACTATATGAAACTCACACCAGAATAGGCCACGGAGGAAGAACACGCATGCTTAAAGAGTTGCAAAATAAATACAAAAATATTACATATGAAGTTGTAATGTTGTATTTAAATTTATGCTAACAGTGTCAAATGAAACACAGTGCACCTAAGAAAGGTATTGTTGTGAAACCAATGATCAGTTCTGAGTTAAACTCAAGATGTCAAGTTGATCTGATAGATCTACAGTCAAACAGAGATGGCGAATATAAGTTCATAATGGTGTATCGAGATTATTTAACTAAGTTTTTCCAGCTACGACCTTTGAAAACTAAAACGGCGGAAGAAGTAGCGTATCACGTTCTTCCAATATTTTTCCAATATTTGGTGCTCCAGCAATATTGCAATCAGATAATGGTAGAGAATTCAGTAATCAAGTCATATCCGAAATATGCGCTATGTGGAAAGATGTTAAAATAGTTCATGGAAAGCCTCGTCACAGTCAAACACAAGGCTCAGTTGAAAGGGCCAATCAGGATATACAGAATATGCTGACTGCATGGATGAACGATAACGATACAAATAAATGGCCGGAAGATTTACCCTTTGTTCAATTTCCCAAGAACACTACATACCACGAAGGAATACGCCAAAGTCCTTATGAAGTAATGTTTGGCATTAAAGCAAAAAGTGGCATAGCATCGTCTTTTTTGCCTAGCGAACAAATCGCAAATATCGAAACCGAAGAACAACTTAAAGAAATTGCCAATACTTTTGAAACCGAAGAACAGCTTGAAGAAACTGGTAATACTTCTGAAAAAAACTTGAGCGGTGGTCATACCGAAAACCATATTCCAAAGAAAAATATTGAAGAGGACTTGCAATCTACAACGTCTTCACATCACGTTTTGACTGAAAAACACGAGTTAATTCTATAAAAAGAGCGGCCGCGAAAGAGAATCTTCTACTGCAAGCAACAAAAATATTAGGAACCTCACAAAAACAATTTCCTTCTGTTCAAATTGGTGATACTGTACGAATACAAATCCCTGATGTCGACCGTGGTCGTACAGATAACCGAAATGTGTTAGCGGTTGTTGTTGGAATAGAAGACTCCGACTTCTATAAACTTGCAAATGAAAATGGTGCCCTCAAGCAGCTTTATACACGTAATCAGTTCGTAATTTGTAAAGAAAAGTTACTTTCCATAGATGAGATTTATTTTAAAGAAATTCCGCTGAGAGAAGCAGCTGCAGCTAATTCGAGAAGCGGTGGGCAAAGCTATACACGCTGCCATTGCAAAAGGAAGTGTTCCACAAATAAATGCAGTTGTAAAAGCAAGGGCCTCTTGTGCAATTCAAAGTGTCATAATAGTTTAAGTTGTTGCAATAAATAAGATTTGAATCACATAATTTAGTAAGTTTTTTATTACTATTATTTTATTTTCTCATTTAGAACGTACTGTACAATTAAGTAAGTTTTTAACTTCTATTATTCTCCTTTCTCATTTTGAATGTACTGTGTGTTTTAAGTTCTTAGTCATTCCTCTCAGAAAGAGAAGCGAAAATTTTATCGCGACTGAATTAAGGAGAAGAAAATATAAATCTCGGACATGTTCAACATTCACCATTAGTGCATGGTGAATGTCTACATTTACTGGTGTAAGTCAGAAAGAGGGGTATTGAGCAAATATTTCGGACATACACCAAGCGACTATGTGTCTGTTGACATTCACCGGTGAAAATCGACATTCTCCAGATTTCGGTGTTTCACCGTACCATATACATATCCAAGAACTGTACTATTCGCCAAATTAAAATGAGTGGGGAAAAAAATAAATATATGTAGATTCATCCTTGGCAGAATTTGTATAATACTAATTCCTATATTCATTAATTTGGATAATTGTCTTACATGCATTCTTTCATGAATTTTTCTTAAATGAAGAACCAGCACTGGCATGCACACAAGAAAGAATGCAAAACATTTTTTAAAAAAATACGTAACTCTTCAGGATTAATTTTTTTAATAAATAAATTGCCCATCGAAATAATTTATTTCATTTGTGAAAAAATGCAATGAACCACGTGTGACTACGAGAAAACGTAATTTATTTTACAAAATCTCAAATTCAATTCAAATATTAAACATATAACTTTTCTCTCTAATGGACAGTGACCAAACTTCTCAGAATATGAGTCACGAAATCATCCACTTTTAATTTAAAAATCTTATTTCATTTTAAAAAAAAATATTAGTTTGTGGTATTGCATCAAAAATATAGCTTTAAGTGTTAATTTTAAAATTTTAAAAGCTATAAAGAATGTTCTATTCAAAATTGGATTAACCTAATCCACTTATCGTTTATCTAAGTAATACAAAATAAGTCTATTTTGGTTGTCTCTTACTGCCATTGGCTCAAAACGTTAAGTACACATATAGACAATACTGAAATTCGGAAATAAAATTCATTTTTTATTTAATGATTTTTTTTGCTGCCTGAGGCATCACAAAATTAAAAGAAAGAAAACATACCTTTAAAAAAATTGAAACGCCATAAAGAACATAAAAAATATGCTGAAAAATCATGTTTCACAGAATCCCGACTCTTCATTGATCTTTTTTCTCTCGAGAAATATCGCATTTAAATTTTCTCCCTGAAGAAATATATTCCGCTTTATTTACCTTATTAAATTTCTCTTTAAAATGAAATATTCTTTGAATCATGAAACTTGAGAGAAAAGTGAAAATTTAATTTAGTCTACAGAATAAAAATCGATTCATACAAACTGCTGACAAGAAAATTTTACTTCTGGTGTGTTAAAATATATTTAAGTATTATTTACACAACACAGCATATTTTTCAATAAATTCGTCATATTAACTGCTATTTAAACTAGTTTTAAAAATGGTCTGAAAACCGATCTTTTGTAGACGTTTTTGTAAGAATATAATTATTGAATTTAACCATTTGACAAAACATAAATTATGTAAATCTTAATTACATAAAAGTTAAATCATTATAACTTTCTATTTATAATAGTATGCCTTAATAATATTTTATGTAAAAACCGTACAATGTAAAATTGCTAAATCATCCTAAACAAAACCTATGCAAGCTACAAAAAAAAATTGCATACAGCAAACATTGAAAAATAATGAGTTATATCCAGGATATTTGGTAACAACCATTTATTATTTATTAATTTTAGTTATACTCTAATAAATAAATTCAACGACAACAAGATATTCAAAAGTTGTTTACCGTAGTCAAAATTTACGAATCATATTGATAATATTATTTTCATGTTTCATTTTAAATTATAGCAGGAACAAATTCTGTGCATCACGGTGAGATTATGAAATAGTGCACGCCATTACAAGGAAATTTCTTGAAATTCCTAACATGGTCCACATCTACATTGGCCAATGATTATTTCCATTATTAACATATATATGTATAACTATTTTTAAAGCTAGTGCTTTGTGTTCTGCCAAAAAGCCTGTTTGACAATTTTTATCTACTTTTTTTCGGTTAAAAAGCATGTAACTTTTCTAAAAACAATTTCAATTAATACTGAAAATGCATTTGATTTAGAATTAATGGCTCGGCAAAATAATAATTATAATAAAAATTAGTTCCGTTGGAAAACGTATACTACTATATTAAACAAATTTTACTAAAGGGAATGATCTTTCTGAATTATTTTCCCTGTTCATGATCAATGTCTACTAGAATATATATTTCGGTTTGAAGACACGCCTGTTTCTATTTTTAAAATTTTCTCCATTCTTTAACACTTTATTTGTTTTGTGTATTTTTCAAAAACACATGTATAATGCCGAATAGGTGTATTTAAAGTTTCACGAGTCAAATGAACTTCGAATTAATAGATAATAATATATTCATATTTAAATCGTAGAAGATAATAACGTATCTATTAAGTATTTATTTTTTATGGTAATGTAAAATATTTGTAACCTTAAACGCACCAATTTTCTTTAGATCATAAAGCACCGATTCTCAGTAACATATAGCTGATTCAATCTGATTGAAATATATGAACATAAATAAAACACACATTATACCTTATGTATAATTCTATGCACAGTATTTTAAAACATAAAGTACATATTTAGAACCCCAAGAGACAAATGAATATATTTACGCATGAAATAAAAATGGTCACAAAAACATAAAATAACGCATATTAGTATAGTGAGTTTTAAGAACAATTAGAATTTGCCGTTGAAACGTGATCGCGATTAGTGTATAATGAATGAATTCAGGAAGTAACACTGAAGGACATTTTTTACCGCAACAATCTTTTAACATTAGACGAGATGGAAGAGGCAATTTGTCAAGCTGGCGTTTTGATTTCCGGTGACATACAACAGAGAGTCACTGACAATTCCATTCTTCATTTAAGAAATGTGTGTTGCGTGAAAATTGCACATTTCGAATCGCTTTTGATGTGATACAGCATACTTATGGTTATGCAACCTGTAGTGCCATCTATCTGTGAATTTTTTTTATAAAAATGTTGAAGTTTTTGTATCTGTTATTTACGTGTTTTTAATAACTATACCACTGGTGACATGCTTCTATCTATCACCGTCTCTGAGTTATTTATTTTCAAATTTAGGGGTCCTTCATGAAACACCCTGTATATATATAATTTAAATCGCATTATCAAATATGTAAAATATTTTTATGAAATTAGTTTTAGAAACTATAATTCTCAAACGAAAAATAAAATAACTTTGAAAAACGCATAAGACAACAGAAAAAAAGGTTCATAGCTCGTCGGAAGGTAGCAGCAGATATTTACGCATTATATATATATATATATATATATATGTAGCCTCTCACGATTCGTAAAGTACTGCACGTTTGCATGTTCTTCATAAATGTAACTATATAAAATGTAAAAATATGATGTTAGAAAGTTTTAATAAGATTTAAAAAATAATCTACTTTATGTATGAAAATACATTTTTTTTACAAAATAGCAGAAATAAACTGGTTAAAAGATATAAAACAAAGAGGATATAAAATATATTAAATAAAAGGATATTTAACAAAGAGAAACTGAACTTTTGGAGGTACAAAATATGCAAAATAAACATAAATTATATCCATATATTATTTATTTCTCTTCTTAACTCGCATTTATTGGATTAAAATTAAAAGTTATCAAAAACATTTAATGAAATTCCATTCCATATCAAATAACAATTAATTTTCAAAATTCAAAATGCCGATTCTAGAAACAGAAAGCGCAATTTTGCAAAGTGCAATAATATTTCCTAAATAGAATAATTAGAATGTTAAATTAAGTCATCAGATTTCAAGTTAGCATAGTATATTTCTAAGGGTTGTTTAAATTACCCTTTTAATTAGTTTTATGTATCTGATATCATTGATGATAAGATTCTACCGCTCAATTCTTGAAAGATATAATTAAATTTTAGCGTAAGATTTTATGCATCCTCAATAAAATTCCGATTATTTTATTTATATTAAATATCTCTTTATTAAAATGTAATACTATATTTACATGAAATATAATTTGTAACACATAGCATTTAGGTAAAAATACAAATAAGATGCGTGTTTCAAAAATTGTAGATAGTATTAACATTTAAAGAAACTCACTGTCTGTAGTAACGTAAAAATGCGTGTTGGCGTATCGTATATGCTAAATCATTTTAAAGCTTAAACAAAAACTTTAGGTGATATCCTTGTTTAATGCAATATTCAGTAGTAATATAAAGGTAATAAACTTCAAATCGTTAAAATAAAGACTAGTTTAATTAGAAATAATATAAAAGGGAAGGTTTCTTGTAACATAAAGACGGTTTAATCTATGTCCATGCGACTTCGTCTTTTAAAGTCTAAATATCAACTTTTGATGCTATAAAAGAATACCATCTAATGTCTAATCATAGTGTAAATGTAATAGAAATCACATTTATAAAATAAATATATTTAATTGAGAAAGAAGATAGAGTAAATTACAAATATTGGCACACAAATGAGGAATTCAGTAGGCCATTGGTGACTTGCCAATAAAAATAAAGAAAGAGAACAGAAAATATTTCAAAATTCAGCTGTAAACTTTTGTTAACCATTGAAGGCTCTTTGGCAAGATAGTAAATGAAGCGCACATGTAAACAAGTAATTATTATGTAGTTCGCACATGTTTTTCCATTCAGTGGTGCACTCAGTACACCGGCCGTGTCTTTAATGTTTAGAATAGATTTTTTTTAAACGATTCGCTTTGATTACACATATATAATCGAAGTGTGTTAATATATTGTAAAGAATTGAGTCTCTTCACCCAGGTGTAGTGTGTGTCATCTTAAACTTTCCCGTGAGAACGCTTAGAAGGGAACTTTTTCCTGCATACCTTCCCACGCTAGTGTAGCTTTGAAGAAAGGTAAAATGCCGAATGTCTTTTGTGCTGCGAGTGAAACGCTCGGACATTGATGCATCGGAAAGGATCACCGCAGTGGTGGCCTTGTGCTTTGATCTATGCCGGTAAAGGGGGAGACGCACTCTGCACACGATTTTACGTTTGCACACGATTCTATGTCCTTTGTCATAGAATATCCAATAACAGACTTGTTATAAATGGGAATGACGTATCCCAAAGTTGCTTAGAGGCTGAGGAGTTTCAAGATGCTCCGCCTCGACCTAATCCCCGCCCCTAGTGTAAAATCCCCTGTGAGAGATGGAGAAAGAAAAAAGTCAGTTTTTAAAAAGGTCTCAACGAGAGAAGTTACTCTCAGAAGAGAGGAAAGAAACATCTGTTTCTTACTTAGCGTATTCGAGACGCTAGAGAGGTCGTTCCTCTGTTGTATTGATACGTCACGTATCAGGAAAAGCCCCGATTAAGAGAAGGCATGACAAGTGCAAGGGAAGGAGTTCTTAACTCCGAATTATTGTAGAATAGAAGATATTCCGAAGGAATGGAACAGGTACTTCTAGGCCCGAGCGAACTGTACTTAGCAACTACGGCAAACTGTGCGTTGCAGAAACCATTGCTGTGAGAGTTAGACTCAGAGTCAAGAGGCAATTAATTGTAAGCTGATGACCTACAAAAATAATTTAAATGGTGTAATTTCCAATCGAGGTGGTCATCTCTCTCTCTGTATATATTAATATTAGAATCGATATTGTGTTACAATAAAAGTTCTATTTTCTAATTATATAAGAATTATCTTTGCCATAGATTCGATTCGCTACCACTTACCAACTACATCGGGTCGGCATAGAGGAGGCAATCCAATTGGTGGAAGCGGTGGGATTAATCAGCAAAAATTAGTGACAATCTCTAAAGACAAAGAGTGAACTCTGAAATTTGAATCATCAAAGTGCTCCAAGAAAGAGTCTCCTGGTGACCTGAGTCTCCTTAGACTTCCCCGTGGATCAACAAAGCATCCGAAAGAAACCTGACTGGAGTTCTGGAGAGTTCCCCATACAAGAGAGGAACCAAACAAGAGTTCTGGAGAGTTCCCCATCCCTGAAAGTCTGTGCATCTGTGCATCCCTGAAAGTCTGTGCATCTGTGCATCCCTGAAAGTCTGTGCGTCCGTGCATCTCTGAAAGTCTGTGCATCTGTTCATCCCTGAAAGTCTGACGCCCTGAAAGATTCTTAGTAATGAAGGTAAGCTCTTTTTACTATTCAGAGTAGCTTAAATTGTTAATAGTGTTTGTATAGGTATTGTAGCAACAGTATTGTAGGCTTTAAAAAAAAAAAAGAGTGGTATGTTTATTTTTGTGAGAGTAAAGATTTTGAGAAATTGTTCCGGTAGAAAAATAAATAAATAAGTATTATGAGATATATTTCCGATATAACTGTAACATTTTTAATAGACAAATTTTGTAGCTAAGATTAAGTTATTGTTGAATTAAATTAATGCAAACAGAGAGTTGTGCAGTGTTACAAAATTTTAGCTGAAACTGTAAATGAGAGACCTTTGTAAAAAAAAAAAAAAAATATCGAACTTATTTCATATTTAAAGATAACAAAGTTGATTTTATATCTTTTGTGAATTATTCTAAATATTTTAAGAGTGGATGCAGAGATTAAGACCACCATTGATTAAAAGAAAAATGAATTGAATAAGACTTTTGCTATTTAAATATTTTTACTGTACTTTTTGAAATTGAAATTGTTGTTGTGTGTAAAATTTGTCCCATATGTATTTTATAACCAAATACCAAGGTGAATGTAGACGTTAGGATAGAGTTGCTTATTTTGATATGTTGCATATTTCCTATATATTATTGTTAAGCGTACCTTTTATGAGTGTATATTTCAGTAATATTTTAACGCACTTGATAGGAATAGCATTAAATCTTATTGTATTGTTTTATATTTGTGGGAAAGATAATTTCTAATTTTAAACTTTGAAAATGTCGGAGCTTAAATATTTTAGGAAAGCTGATTTGCAAACGTTAGCTTACGAATTTGAGAACTCCGGGAACGTTATTGTTTGAAAAATGGATGAGAGAAGGGGAGGTAAATGAATTCGTGACAGAATATGTTTTCAATCTCACGAACAGATTAAAAAGATGTCAAGATTTAGCCGTTGAAAATATGTCAGCAGAACGAAAAAAAAGGAAATTTTGATTTGACAAAAAGGCGGTAGAAAGGAAATTTAATGTGGGAGATGAGGTTCTGGTTTTAGCAACTAGTAAACCAAATAAAATATCACTTAGTTGGATAGGTCCGGGAAAAATTGAATCGAAAATCTCGGAAACGAATTATATTGTGAATGTTCCTGGGAGGCGACAGAAATCCCAGATTTATCACGTGAATTTATTAAAGCCTTATAAGAAACGGGTGGAGTTAGTAAATATTTTAATGCGAGAGATAAACGAGGTTGAGGATAAACAAGATTTAGGTATAGTTTTTCCCAGTGCCAATTCCGAAGTTTATAAGTTCGATGAAGTCGTAAGAGAGAGTGATTTAACGACTAGATGTACTTCCGAACAATTGCGACAGTTGGAAAATTTGTTAGACCGTTATGGGACTGTATTTTCGAGTGATCCAGGACGTACGGACCTTATCGAGCATGATATTGTCAGAGCTAAAACCCGTCCGTTCGAGACCCTATAGAACGTCACCTAGACAAACGGAGATACTTCGCAAAGAGATTAAGCTAATGTTAGAATTAAATCTTATAGTAGAGGGCGAATCTGAATTTAGCTCTCCAATTATTCTCGTGGAAACTCCAGGAAAGGACCCGAGACCCTGTATAGACTACAGAAAACTAAATGCCATAACAGAAGTAGAATTTTATCCGTTACCCAATATTGAGGAAAGAGTAGAGAAAGTTTCTAGTGCAAAGTATATTACTGTTTTAGATCTAACGAAGGGCTACTGGCAAATTCCAATGACCCCGAGGGCTCAGAAATTAGCAGCTTTTGTTACAAGCTTTGGATCCTTTTACCCTCTAGTCATGGCTTTTGGACTCTTGAATGCATCCTACAGGTTCTCAAAATTTATCTATAAAGTATTGAGAGTGCTTGAAGAATTCTGTTTACCATATCTAGATGATATGGCGATTTTTTCCAATAGTTGGGAGGAGCATATTCGTCATCTAGAAATAGTACTTGAAAGGGTGAATGATGCGAAACTCAAAATCAAATTGACGAAATGCAAGTTCGCTCAGAAAACCGTGAAATATTTTGGGCATATTGTAGGAGAGGGACATCGGAGACCAGCTGAGGGAAAAATAAAGACAATTAAGGAATTACCGGTTCCGAAAACGAAAACTGAAATTCGTAGATGTTTAGGAATGGCTGGATATTATTCTCGTTACATAAAAGATTATGCAGTGATTGTAGAACCATTGACTAGAGCACTAAAAGGGAAAAATAAAAAAGAACGGATCGCATGGAGCGACGAAATGGGCAAAGCCTTCGAGACTTTAAAAACGAAACTTACGGAAGAACCGGTGCTATACGCTCCTAATTTTCAGAAAGAATTTATAGTACAAACTGACGCTAGTGACTTAGGTATTGGCGTTGTTTTGTCTCAAAGAGAGGGATCGGAAGAACACCCCAATTTATATTTAGGCCGCAAATTTACCGATAGTGAGAAAAGTTCCTGCGCCACTGAAAGAGAGTGTGCTGGAATCATTTTCGCGATAAAAAAATTAAGGCATTATATTGATGGACAAAACGTCTCTATCGAAACGGTTCACAATCCCTTGGTATTTCTAAAAAGAAATTCTGGAAATAATCCTAGATTGTTAAGGTGGTCTTTGGCTCTACAACCTTATAATTATGCAATTTCTCATCGCCCAGGCAGAGATATCCCGCATGTTGATTGTCTGAGTCGAGTTTAATGAGATTTCAGGATAAACTTTTGTATATAATTATTCTAAGGTTATTTTATTATTTTTTTATTATTTCACTGTGTTTTATTTCAATATTTGGTCATGTTTCATATCAGAGCGCGCAATAAGAAAATGAAAGTAGTGTTAATTTAATAAAGTATGTTTTATTTCTTGTCACTCTAATGTAATTTGAGCTTGCAATTCTTTATCCGCCACTTAGAGATTCTTCGTGTTTCACCCTTAAGAATCGTTTGAGGAGGGGGTGCTGTAAAGAATTGAGTCTCTTCACCCAGGTGTAGTGTGTGTAATCTTAAACTTTCCCGTGAGAACGCTTAGAAGGGAACTTTTTCCTGCATACCTTTCCACGCTAGTGTAGCTTTGAAGAAAGGGAAAATAACGAATGTATTTTGTGCTGCGAGTGAAACGCTCGGACATTGATGCATCGGAGAGGATCACCCCAGTGGCGGCCTTGTGCTTTGATGTATGCCGGTAAAGGGGGAGACGCACTCTGCACACGATTCTATGTCCTTTGTCATAGAATATCCAATAACAGACTTGTTATAAATGGGAATGACGTATCCCAAAGTTGCTTAGAGGCTGAGGAGTTTCAAGATGCTCCGCCTCGACCTAATCCCCACCCTTAGTGTAATATCCCCTGTGAGAGATGGAGAAAGAAAAAAGTCAGTTTTTAAAAAAGTCTCAACGAGAGAAGTTGCTCTCAGAAGAGAGGACAAGAAACATCTGTTTCTTACTTAGCGTATTCGAGACGCTAGAGAGGTCGTTCCTCTGTTGTATTGATACGTCACGTATCAGGAAAAGCCCCGATTAAGAGAAGGCACGACAAGTGCAAAGGAAGGAGTTCTTAACTCCGAATTATCGTAGAATAGAAGATATGCCGAAGGAACGGAACGGGTACTTCTAGGCCCGAGCGAACTATGCTTAGCAACTACGGCAGATTGTGCGTTGCAGAAACCATTGCTGTGAGAGTTAGACTCAGAGTCAAGAGACAATTAATTGAAAGCTGATGACCTACAAAAATAATTTAAATGATGTAATTTCCACTTGAATATATTAATATTAGAATCGATATTGTGTTACAATAAAAGTTCTGTTTTCTAATTATATAAGAATTCTCTTTGCCATTGATTCGATTCGCTACCATTTACCAACTATATCGGGTCGGCATAGAGGAGGCGTTACAATATATATATATAAACACGCACACAGACACAGATATATATGTATATATATAATCTTTACTAATAAAATAAAGTTTCACTGTGTGCGTGAGTGTCTGTCTGTATGCGATGGCTAGCGAAATCTAGAGCACCTAGAAGTCTGAAAATGTAGATGAGTATAGTCCAAGACCTCAACTTTTCCGAACCTTTCAATAAGAGACGAATCAAAGAGAAATCATCCGTTTCTTTTTTCCGTTTTTCTAAATTAGTCACGGACGAATGCCTGAAAATACGGAAAACCCGTCTATATATTCTCAGAGAATGTACTTTTACGTCTCGAATTATCTAGTTTGTTTGAATAAAAAAATTAGATTTAACGCTTTAAAAAAATAATCAAGAAACGTCGAATTCATGTTTTTTTTATTTTCGCCTGTTTTTCTAGCCTCGCACCCGTCGGACTACGAAAGATACAGAAATTCAAATTTTGTAAAGAAGAAGAACAAATTAAATAACTGAACTTTTTTCCTTTTAAAAGCCACCTTTAGTTTTAAAAAATACGACAGTTAACCCTTCCAAAGAGTATATTTTATGTACACCATTTCGCAATTTTCTCGATTTTGCGGATTTTTAAAAATTTTCATCGGCAGTTCCGAGAAAGTTACGATAAACTGAAAATACCAGACAATAATTACATTCGTTCTCTTTTCGACATCTTAATATTTTTCAAAAAATACGAATATTAACCCTTCGAATAAAATTCGCGCTCAGGATTCACTTTTCTAATTCAGATTTTTTGCGGTATATAAAATAGCCCATCGGGTCTCTAAAATAACCAAAGAAAAAAAACACACCTAAGGAAATTTACATTATATCGAGTTCAGGCAAAAACGTTATTATTATTTTTTAAAGTTAACCTTTTCGAAAACTTTTTATAGTAAGTCAATTTTGCATTTTTAACGATTTCACCCATTTTTAAAAATTTGAATATGCGTTTATAAACAAGATACGAAAAAATAAAAATATCGCGCCTCATCTACGTTTCTTTGTTTTGTAAAATCTCCTATCCGTTTTAAAAAAATTAAATTTTAACCCTCCGAAAAAAATTGTTTCCAAAACTCTCTCACGCGATTTTCGTTTTTCGGCCTAAAATTCGGCATCTACTCGGGAAATGCAAATATAGACAAACAGAAGACAAAAGATCATCGCCATGTTCATTTTCTTCAAAACGAATCCTTAAGTTTAAAAAGAATATGTATATTAACCCTTTGGAAACCGGTTATTTTCGTAACCCACTTTCGCGATTTTCGCTATTTTGGCAATATTTACCCTTCCGTCACAGAAATATCTTATCGAAATACACGGGCGACACAAAGCCCCTGGTGCGTTATAAGCCCTTCAGAGGCTTGGGCGCGATGGTTGTATTCGTGATGCCGGCGACCCCCGTGGGCCCCTGGCGTCGCAGGCTAGTTTTATCGAAATACACAAAATACGATAAAAGGAGCTTAATTTGAGTACACTCAAGTGTAGTGTAACTTCGCCTTCAAAAATTTCGAATATTAGCCATTTGAAAAAAAAATCTTTACCGCAACTCTTTTATATCGATTTCCGGTTTTTTAAGCGAAAGCACAGATAATTCGAAGTTAAAAACGTGTGTTTGCTTTCAGCCCCTAATTTTCTTATTTATTAATGGTTTCAAACGAGAAACCATTTTGCGCACAAATTTAAACAGGGTTTCCGATATTTTAGTTCCACTTTTTACCGCTTTCTATCTCTGGTTCTGTGGACTCGATTAAGACGGAGTTTGTCTTATTCGACTTGAATTCGATAGCCTTACAGATTTCAGTCATGTCCGTATATAACATATTGTGCAAAACTTGGCGGTGGAAGGTGAAACTACGGGAGCATCACAGATTCTATGGGCCCGATTACGACGAGCCTTTGTCTCATTCGACTTGATACTGATAGTCTGCTAAAATATTTTACTTGAGCTTTCTACCAACGGGGAACGCTTTCCGATCTCGGTCTCTATTGGTCCGATTACGACGGGTTTCCCTCATTCGACTTGATTTTCATAGTCTTACAGATTTCAGTCAAGTTCGTATATACAGATTGTTAATATCATGGTCTCGGGCAACGCCAGGCGAGTCAGCTAGCTTATATGTATGTATATATATATGTATATACATATGTGTGTGTGTGTATGTGCGTGTGCGTGTGTGTGCAATAATATCCAGTGCATTAGATACTGTAATTTACTAAAGAGAAGTTTATTGTTTAATAGCGTCAAACAAATGTTAAATTTAATAAAAGTACCTGAAAACCTTTTTTTTATGGTTGAAATAAACGAGAATTTTTAACTTTCCTTCAAATCAAAGCGCTGCTATAAGGTAGTTTCATAAAGTAACTTTTAATGATAGATATAACTTCCAATAAACTATTAATATCACTTAGTAAAAATTTAATAGCTTTTAACGAGATATATTTAATTGAAGTATGCGTAAATGATTAATTTCTCAACACATAATTACCCCCCATGTCTATGAATTTTTATAATATATGATTTTGGGAATTCAAGAAAAAAGAAATTATGGAACAAAGTACTTTTTGTTAATTTTAAAGATACTAGAAAATATTTTCATCGAAGTTATTATAAAAGAGATTTATAAAATATTTTTCTTCCACTCTTTTCCTTTGAAAAATCTCTTATATTTACATTTATTTTTTAAATAAAGCTTTCTGTTCACTATATTTTCTTTATCAAATTTACTTTGAAAACGAAACCTTCAAGCCGACGAAAAAATGTCACAATGAATTCTGAAAAGTAGCGATTATTGAAAAATTCAATGTTTGACATATTAAGGAAACCTTATTGGGCACAAAAGGAAGCACCAAAATCACATATTGTAATCATTTATTTTTTTTCTAAATAAATGTAATAAATGTAAATATATATATATATATATTTTATTTAATTTTTATCTTTTTTTAAGTGTGTGAAAATAAAGTTGCCTAAATTTTTTTTCACAATTTTAATTTTTTTTTGTTTCTATTTCTTTGGGCATTTTACAAATCAGACTCTATTATTAAATTAAGTAACATTATTTAATTTAAAAATCACTAAATTATTTTTATTATGAATAAAAAAAAATATATTCACAATTCTCCAATTTAATGTGAACTAATCTCAAGAACAATATACTTCTCAAAATATTTCAAAATTTAGATATCCAATTTATTCAATGAATACGTATTCTTTCAGTTTTTGCATTTAAAGCAAGTATTAATTAACTTTTTAAGTTATGAATATTCATATGTAAGGGAAAAAAATCGAATATAGTCGTTCAAAATGAAACGAATATATAAGATGCAATAATACATAAAATGATTTAAAGCTATATTAATACAAATTAGAAACGTTTGCCTTCGTGTGAATTTTCTACACTTAAGTATTTTAATGACACAAGGGGTATAAACACATAATAAACACATATATATGTTGTTTTCTTTCTGTTTACACAACAGAAAAATAAATCCCAATTTCTTTAATTTTAAAATGTGTCCATAGTACACCATTTGATATAAAATTATATATTTTTCCTGAAAGATGATTTAAAATTTAATATTAAGCATATTGTATAATTATATCACATATTATTAAAAACATAATTGTACGATAATTATAAGCAATTTTTTAAATTGCTTAAAAAAGGGAAAACAAAAAGAATTAACAATGAAAAATAATAATTATTGTAATGTGATATATAATCTGTATTAATTAAATTTCAAATTCGAAGTAAATGATATTTCTGGCAGAGCTTATAATTTAACATTACTGTATATTGTTTCTATTGTATCTATCTCCATTTTCTATAATTACCGTAATTCCGCGCCCCCGCCCCCAGGAAAGGAAAGGAATTCTCACATGAACTATATGGAATAATTAAATACTATTCGGCTAAAAACGATACTCTTAATTCATATGTAAGCAACCATTTCATTTTCTCATAAGGAAGCGTAATAAAATACCCATATCAAAATTTTAAACATCAAATTGTTTTTGTAAACCATAATAAAGTAGTGAAAACATACATTTCTTGCTTTCCATTGCACCTTTTTTTACCTCATATTTGAATTAAATGTGCACAAAAATTTAGTATTAGAAGAAAAGTCTATTCAAGATTATAATTAAGTGTGTTTTAATTAAATGTAAAATGCTTTTAAAATATGTTTTGGTGTTGGTAAATTTTTAATATTTATTGTTTTATTTTTACAGCAAATATGAGGCGATCGACTTGATGCATGTTTTCTTTTCAAAACGTTGAACTGGAAAAAAAAAATTGTATCTTTAGAAGACTTTGTTCGTATAATATAGAATTCCAAAATTATCCACATTTCTTATTACTGAAATTCAACTACTTTTTACATATACAGTGGACGCTTGATAATTCGAATTCGCTTAATTCGAACTTTCGGTTAATTCGAACTAATCCAAAAGCCCCCCAAAACTTGTATTGGAATTAATGTTGAAATATCTCATGAATTCGAACTAATTTTTATTACTTCGTTTAATTCGAACTAAAAATTTGACAAAAATATTTTTTTTTCTCGTTTAACGGAGAAAAGGCTGTATTTATTATTTTGTGTGTCAAAATCATTTGTATTCCCCCCCCCCCCGCCAAGCGGAATCCACCTGTGTGAGTAGACACAGAGCGGGCGGGAAGCAAAAGCACGAGGGGGGGGAGGGGAAGTGCTATCATTTTTATTTGTTACCGATTTTCTTAGAATTTCAGAAAAAAGAACAGTTTTCACTACAGATTCTAGTTGGCTGCGTCCGTTATGACTACAGTGCAGACAAGTTAATGTGCTCTAGTTCTTCTTCTTCAGTGTGTGGTGTGACCGTGTAAAAATTTATGATGTCTACACGTGAAAAGTACAAAATCTTAACATTGGAGACAAAGGTAGAAATTTTAAAGAAAGTAGCGAATAACGAATGATAGCACCCTACTATGGAATCACATTTCATGGTTTCAAGAAATACCTTGCCAACTTATTTGAAAAACAAGGAATCAATTTTAGTTTCATGGGAAAAATCAAAATTTGATAAAGGAAGGAAACGCATGAGAAATGGGTCCCAAGAAAATCCAGAAAAAGCTCTACTGCTATGGTTCCAGGATGCCTGATTTCGAAACTTTCCGAGGACCCCTAGTGCAAATAAAGGCAGATGAATTGGCAAGTCGAATGCATATTGAAGATTTTAAATGCAGTGATGGATGGCTTTCTCGATTTAAGTCAAGGCACAATATTTCTTATCAAACTGTGTGTGGCCAAAGCTCTGATGTAAACCAAGACGTGTGCACTAATTTAAGTAGGAAACTGCCAGGGCTTTTATCTACTTACCTGCCGAAAGATATTTTTAATGCGGACGAAACTGCACTTTTTTATAAACTCTTGCCAAACAAGACATTACATTTTAAAGGGGAACTTGCGTAGGAGGTAAATTCAGTAAAGAGAAGATTGCAGCTTTAGTTTGTGCTAATATGGATGGGAGCGAAAAGCTTAAATTATTAGTGATTGGAAAGTCCAAGAATCCACGATGTTTTAAAGGAATTAAAACACTGCCAGTTGATTATGTATCCAATGCAAAAGCATGGATGACACTAGACATCTTCAGTAGCTGGTTAAAAGGAATAGATAAGCAGTTTTTGAGACAAAAGCGTGAAATTCTCTTATTTGTGGATAACGCAAGCTGCCACAATAACCTTCCAGAACTGAATTCCATACAGGTTGAATATTTACCGCCAAACACAACTGCGAAGCTACAACCAATGGATCAAGAAATCATCCAGCATCTTAAAACAAATTATCTTAAGAGACTCTTAAAACCAATAATTTTTTCTTTAGATTGTGGTGAAAATTACGACATTACTCTGCTGAATCTGATGAAATAAATGATCTATACGTTGCATGGGACGCTGTTAAAGAAAGCACAATTAGTAATTGTATTCGTCATGCTAAATTCATGCATTCCGAAAAGAACAATCATATCGAAGAACGTGACGATATTGATACCAATTTTCCTGAATTCAATAAATTTAAATGTGATAACGTTATTTTTTCTGATTATGTAAGAGTAGATGAACACAGAGAAGTCTGTGGAAAACTGAGAGACGATGACATAATAAAAACTATCCGAGAAGATGAAAAAGCAGAGACCTTATCGGATTCAGAAGAGCATGCAGAGACTATTAACCATCCTAATGACCTAGCCATAATGAACTCTATAAAAACTCTGAAAGTATTTATTCAGATGGAACCTTCCTCTGAAAATTGAATTGAAATGTTTACTTCAAATCGAGAAGCTGGCTAAAAATGTAGGCATAATAAACAAAACCAAACATCTATTTTACAGTTTTTCCCAAAAGTGTAATTCATATTTTTAATTAAAGTTTTCTTTCTACTGCGTACTTACTGCTTCATTTTATGATTAAGGTAAGTCTTTATTGCTTTTTAATGTGTCTAATTTTAAATAGCATAGTATTATATATTTTCTGGGGTTATACATACTACGAGAGTTTTCTTCTTCTGTGATACACTTTTTAAGTTATATTTTCTCTTAACATAGGATAATTCGAACTTATTTCTGAGAACCTTTGAGTTCGAATTAACGAGCGTCCACTGTATCAGAATCCGTACGGCTAGTTTGAGAAGTACATATGATCATATATCACTACAAAATCTTTTATTTAAAAAACAATTCTGTCGATCAAAAATGTATACTTATTTGACGTAATATACGCATTCCAAATTGATTGTAATTATTTACACCCCGTATCATAATTGAAAAATTTAGATTCCCTTAACATAAACTATAGAGGCGTCATACATGATTTATAAAAAGAAAGTACCTTCCGTAGTGTAGTATATTACGTGCTATACTACTACATAACTTACAGTAAATAAGATTTGCTTTATTGTTAGTCAACAAAAGTTAATTTTTTATCAATGAAAAGAATGACACCTTTAAAAGGGAGTTTGGATTCTATTCAAAATATAAATTGAAACACTAAATATAAAACCATTCTTGTTTTGGCTTAGTTTTATTTATTAAATTGTTACGTTATTGCTTTATTATTTTTTAAATAAAATCTTACAAAGTTCAGAATAAAATATTTCTTTTTACGTTGATTTTAATTACTGTGTGGTTTTTAAAACAATGTTAAGCAATATTTTAATTAAAGCGCAGCATTCCGTTTTGGAAAAAAAATTAAATTGTTGATTCTAGCATAATAAAATGAACATGAAGTTTTTATTATTCTTTAATTTAAAACAAATTTTAATTCCGCGTTCTCCTTTTCTAAAAGTTTTCGTACTTCGGTATCTCTTTTATACGAATATTTTTAGTTTATTACAATTTTCAGTCAGTATTACATAAAACTATTTTACTATGAATTTTCTTGAAAACAACGATTAACATTTTTAATATAAAAATCTGAATTAAATTTCACTTGCATATTTTAATGTTAATTATTTTTCAGTGCAGATGAAAAAATGTGTCGCATGGGATCTTAGCATAAGTATTCATATTTCCAATATTTGCATTAAAATTTTAATTATGTTACAAGTAAACATGCATATTTTTATTAACACTGGAAAACAATTTAATTTAGTTTTCTGAAATACATGTCTAACATGCGCTTCAGTAATATTTATCAGATAACGTATTGCATAATAAAAGTGAAATTATTTTATTCACTAATGCACAATTCCTTATCTCATCTAAAGCAAAAAATAAATTATTCCGTATATAATGATATTTTTATTTGTGTACGCTAATGAGTTTTAATATATTTAAGAAAATATTCATTAATATTTAGAAGAGGTGGTATAATGCTCATTTTGACACATATAATTTAATTATATCTTATAATATATATATGTGTATTTACTGAGGAATGTTTTAAAGATTTCTGGTGTACATTTCAACTGAAATATTTAATGTGTATAGATAATTTGTATAATGTTTTGCTGTTGTTGTCACGTTGCATTGAGATTTACCTGTTACAAGAAATCTCTGAAAAAATTTAAGAAATTGCCTTAGTTCATAGTGTGTAATTAAAAATTTATAAATATAGATATATATATGTATGTGTGTGTTGCACCTGCCCGTATATATCTATAAAATATCAAGTTAGAATATCCCCTATATTTATAAAAATGATATCCATTTATTTTTTTGTTTGAAAAAATATCGGATTCAGGACTTTCCAACATAGTCGAAATGTGTTTATGAATTCGGTTTGTCTATATGTATGTCCTTTTGTCCGCCTGCCCGTGTTCTTATTCGCGTAAATTTTCTCGTATTTACACGTAATTTTTATATGTGATTGAGATTCAATATACACTGATCGCTATTGAAAATGGCAAAAAGAGACACACGATTCCTTTGCGTTATGCTCTATGGGAAAAAATCGATTGAAAAGCATTTTTTAGGGATTCGTTCATCTCACGAAACCCTATCCTTCCCGCTTCTCTGTCTTTCCGTCACAGGCCATAGAGGATAGAAAGATATTTTATATTTATCATTACTTTATTGAAATATAGATCTTAAATAACACATGTTATAATTTGCCTGCTAATTCTACAAACATTCGTAAAAAAAAGTCAATTAATTTACCTTCAAAGAGAAAAAATGACAATATTTAATATATAAGAAAAAATATTTTGAAAATTTTGCAGATAAATTTTTATAAACAATTCTAGATGTTAAACAACTGCGATCAATATTTTAAAAAATAAAATCATCTAAAACCTCTTTAAGTTATTTCTTTCAAAAGCCTTAATCATTAGAGTTTAGAAAAAATTAATCCATTTTTTGTTAAATAAAGAAATATTTTAACTTTCGAACCACACAATTAATTAAATTTTAATATAATCAAAACTAACGTACATCCCCTGTAATATATATAATGTAAGACAAGCCGAACAAGTATGTGTCTCTTCCATCCTAATTAATGTCAAATTTGCAAATTGAGAAAAATTTTGATTATTTAAATCCTATTACTTTTGCGGTAATGCTGAATATGTTATAAACACGTTCAATAAACTGTACACGCATTATCTCTTGCATGAAAGTGCTACTAATTCTGCAAATTCAACATTTCATGATCAAACTGATCGTGCACAGAAAAGTTTGAGTGATTGATTTTGAAAATGCTTTAAATATAGGATTTGATTATCATAAATATTCAGAGTTGAGTATCCATGCCTGACGTATTGTTTGATAAAGCACGTATGTTCAGGAAATAGAAGGTATATGGAACAGCTATTAGTGTCAGGATTCTGAGTAAATGTTACATCAAAATTTCTTAGAAAGATTAGTATCATTCATATCAATAAATTTAAAATTTTAAGTTAAAATCTAAGCAATGGTTGTTTGATGTAGTGAAAGTAAAATTTATAAATAATAGATTATTTTCTTGATAATAAATCATAACAGAAATTCCAAACAAAATATATACATATTATTTTACAGTTAAAATCTATACTTAATATTATAAAGTAGTAAAGATTGTTTGTTTGTTTGTAGGGGGTAATCTCTGGAACTACTGAAGCGATTTTAAACGTGATGGTGGAAGATTGATGGTGACAATATCTGCTCCAACATAGGCTATATTTTATGTCGGTGCCACTACACCAATGGGGGTTGCAGAAGCGAAAAACGTTCTAAAATTTCGATTTTTTTTATACTGAAGGAACTAGAAACATGAAATTTGGCATGGTAGATACTTATATGATGTAAATGCTCTCTAAGAACAAATTTCAACAAAATTCGAATTTTAAAAGGGTGAGATGAGCGAAAAGCGTTACAAAAACATTCTAAATTACAATTTCTCTGGAATATCTGGGATTAGAGTACCGTTTTCAAAAGTGATCGTGGCAAATTGATGGTGAAAGTCCCTGCTCCAACATAGGCTATATCTTATGACGGTGCCACTATTCTCAGGGGGGTACAAGAACGAAAAACGTTCTAAAATTTCGATTTTTTTTTATACTGAAGAAGCTAGAAACATGAAATTTTGCATGGTAGTTACTTATAAGATGCAAATGCTCTCTAAGGACAAATTCTAAAAAAATTCGAAATTTAAAATGGTGAGATGAGCGAAAAGCGTTCTAAATACATTCTAAATTACAATTTCAATGCAATCTCTGGAACTATAGAACCATTTTCAAATGTAATGGGGGAAAATTTATGGTAACAATCTCTGCTGTAACATAGGATATATTTTATGTCGGTGCCACTACTACAAGGGGGTGCAAGAACGAAAAACGTTCTAAAATTTCGATTTTTTTTTATACTGTAGGAGCTAGAAACTTGAAATTTGGCATGGTAGTTATTTATAAGATGTAAATACTCTATAAGAACAAATTCTAAAAAAATTCGAAATTTAAAAGGGTGATATGAACGAAAAGCGGTCTAAAAACATTCTAAATTAAAATTTCTATGGAATCTCTGGAACTACAGAAACATTTTCAAAATTGATAGTGGCAAATTGATGGTAACAGTTCCTGCTGTAACATAGGCAACATTTCATGCCGGCGCCACTACCCTCAGCGGAGTGCATGAGCGGAAAAGTTCTAAAATTTCGATTTTTTTTTATACTGAAGGTGTTAGAAACATGAAATTTGGCATGGTAGTTACTTATAAGATGCAAATGCTCTCTAAGAACAAATTCTAAAAAAAATTCGAAATTTAAAACTGTGAGATGAGCGAAAAGCGTTCTAAAAACATTCTAAATTACAATTTCTATGGAATCTCTGGAACTACCAACCCTTTTAAAAAGTGATGGTGGCAAATTTTTAATGACAATCCCTGCTCCAACATAGGCTATATTTTATGTCGGTGCCACGAATCCCAGGGTGGTGCAGGAGCAAAAAACTTTCTAAAATTGCAATTTTTTTTATACTGAAGGAGCTAGATATTTGAAATTTGGCATTGTAGTTACTTATAAGATGTAATGCTCTCTAAGAACAAATTAAAATAATTGAAATTTAAAAGGGTGAAATGAGAGAAAAGCGTTCTAAAAACATTCTAAATTACAATTTCTATGGAATCTTTGGAACCACAGTACTGATTTCAAAAGTAATGGTGACAAATTGCTGGTAACAATCCCTACTCCAACATAGACTAGATTTTCAGTCGGTGCCACTAACCCCAATGGGGTGCAGGAGGGAAAAAATTTCTAAAATTGCGACTTTTTTTATACTGAAGGGGCTAGAAATTTGAAATTTGTTATTGTAGTTACATATAAAATGTAAATGCTCTCTAAGTATAATAAAAAAAAATCGAAATTTAAAAGGGTGAAATGAGCGAAAAGCGTACTAAAATCATTCTAAATTACAATTTATATAGAATGTCTAGAACTACAGAACAGATTTCAAAAGTGAGGGTGACAATCCCTGCTCCATCATCCTCTTTAATATAAAGCTATGCGTTGCTGACAACAGGGTTTTTTGCTAACCTTTGCCGCAGATTAATCTCGGAAAATGAAACATCTGCAGGTACTGAAAAAAAAATAATAGCTCGAAAAGTATTTGTCAGAAAATGTTTAAACAATCTGCGTTTGAAAAGTAAAAAATTGTATATTTCTTGATATAAATTTCAAATCTGATGATTATGCCATTTTTCAATTATTGAATTTCAAAAATTACACAATGGAGTACCATAGCGAAAACTTCACGCGAAAAAAGATATTGATAAGGGCGACGTGTCCTGACGTGTATCATATATTCTAATACGATCAAATCTTGTGGGTGGTTATATATATATATATATATATATATATATGCAAAAATTATCTTAAAAACGGCTTTAACGATTTTGAAGAAATTTCGTATCCTACCGTTTTGGGGCACCAGAAAACAATTGGGCTAGGTCACATGCTTGAGAAAATTCGATTAGTGGGTCATTTTGGGTCATTTTGGGTCATGGTCTAGCTAATTGTATCTAAAAAACGGTTCAAACGATTTTGACGAAATTTTGTATCCGACCATTTTGTGGCATGAGAAGTCAATTGGGCTGGGTCACACGTTCGAAAGCTTTCGATTAGTGGGTCATTTTTGGGTCAACGCGGGTTAAATTAATTTTATCTAGAAAACGGCTCTAACGATTTTGATTAAATTTTGTGTCCTACGAGTTTCGAGTACGATAAAAGCATTGGGCTAGGTCGCATGTCCGAGAAAATTCGATTAGTGGGTCATTTCTGGGTCAATGTGGGTCAAGATCTAAAAAGCGGCTGAATTTACACCAAATTTTGCATCCAATGGTTTTCGGGCACGAGAAGACTGTTGGGCTAGGTCACATGTTCGAGAAAATTCAATTAGTGGGTCATTTTGGGTCATGGTCAAGCTAATTGTATCTAAAAAACGGTCCAAACGATTTTGTCGAAATTTTGTATCCGACTATTTTCGGGCACGAGAAGACTATTGGGCTGGGTCACATGTTCGAGAACTTTCGATTAGGGGGTCATTTTTGGGTCAAAGCGGGTCAAATTAATTTTATCTAAAAAACGGCTCTAACCATTTTGTTTAAATTTTGTATTTTACGAGTTTCGGGCACGCGAAAATCATTAGACTGGGTCACATGTTCGAGAAAATTCGATTAGTGGGTCATTTTGGGTCATTTTGGGTCATGGTCTAGCTAATTGTATCTAAAAAACGGTTCAAACGATTTTGACGAAATTTTGTATCCGACCATTTTGTGGCACGAGAAGACTATTGGGCTGGGTCACATGTTCGAGAACTTTCGATTAGGGGGTCATTTTTGGGTCAAAGCGGGTCAAATTAATTTTATCTAAAAAACGGCTCTAACCATTTTGTTTAAATTTTGTATTTTACGAGTTTCGGGCACGCGAAAATCATTAGACTAGGTCACATGTTCGAGAAAATTCGATTAGTGGGTCATTTCTGGGTCATTGTGGGTCATAATCTAAAAAGCGGCTCAATTTACACTAAATTTTGCATCCTATGGTTTTCCGGCACGAGAAGACTGTTGGGCTGAGTCACATGTTCGAGAAAATTCAATAAGTGGGTCATTTTGGTCATGGGTCATGATATTTGAACTCAAATTTAATTTTGACCGAGCATTGCTCGGTCTTCCCTGCTCATATTGGTTATAGCACAAGTCACAAATTATAGTAGCCTTATTATTCTGTTAAAATATAAAAGTGAATTATGAAATGTCAATATTTTGTTTGATTAAAGTTTCGTCAAGAGAAATTGACCAGTATAGCGGGCGTAGCTTGCTAGTAAATTATAAAGAAGAATGCTTTTAATTATATTATTAAAATATTTCTGGATTTCTACAAGTAGCGTGGCAAAATATTGTACCTTTCCTAGGTACGCAATATTGGCACGCATAATTTAAAAGAAATCAAGTTATATTAAATAAGAAATTCCATTCTGACTTTGTAAATATTATACGTATCAATACAATAGCCATTATTATTTTAAGGGTACTGTGGACTTTGAAAACTAACTTTTTTAATTACCAATATATTTTTTTTTTCAGGATTTAGTTATAATATTAAAAAAATGTTATGCGCAAAATTTGTTGAAAATACCTTAAAATTTTTTTGAGATATTTAAATTTTCAAATTTTCAAATTGCCAGATTTCAAAATGTTCCATGCGCAAACCGATTTTAGACACATTTACAATAATCTCATATAATCATCCTTGAATACACAAAAACAAAACTTACTACCAATTTTAGCAAGTTATATTAAAAAAACTTAAAAAATTGATTTAAATTGAATATTTCAATTTTTTCATTAAAATTTAATATATATTTTTTTTATAATACTCTTAAATTTTCAAATTTAAATACGTGTAATAAAATTTATTTTTAGTAACAAATATTTACACAGTTATAAAGAGCATTTCTGAGAAGTTTCAATGTAACTGAAAGTAATGTGTTGCGCATGGGACATTTTAAAGTCATGAAAACCCGTAAAAATATTTATTCTGCGAAAAACAGGTTTTAATGATTTAATTGTTCCTAATTTTTTTAAAAGTTTATATTGAAACAATTTCCGATACAAGTAAAATATATAATATTATTAATAACTTATATAGTAGTTTTGTTAGTTTTGAGTAGCCTGATAATGGGGGTCTCGCGCCACCTGCCCGCCGGCACTGTGGAGGTGGTACATATTGGTCAGCACAAATGTACTGACTGGGGTTTAAAGAAATAGCAGATGAGATTTGCAGTAAAAGCGTATTAGCTGATTTTAATAAAAACAAAAAGTTAATTTAAACTATTAAATTAAGATTCAATTTTTAACATGAAATATATGTCCAACTAAACTAACTGTTAAAGTAAATGTATGAATTCCATGAAGTTTAGGATTAAAGACAACTATATTTAAAACAATCAATATATTTATTCAAAACTTAACACATGTAAAAATGCAAATATAGTAAACTTAAATATATATAATCACTTACTTAAAAATAGAAATAAACTTATTTAAATAAACGATAGACAGACATCATGACGTGTAATCAAAGTTTCATTAAACAAATCATATTTCCCTTCTGGAACCCAAGGTAAAACGTTCATTTTTAACTTTATTTGATTTGTGAAAAACTTGAATGAAACTTGTTTTAATATCCAAGAAACAGCAAATAGATCTCCAGCACAACTTTAATTGAAAAGCACCACATAAAAGGAAAATCCAATTGAAGATATTTAAACACTTATATGTCGATACTTTAGAACAATGAGCACGTTGACTAACACAAAGTTGACACTCGATGTTCAATCGATGAGGAAGATATCCAGCCAGGTTCACCACACGTATTTCACCTTAAAAACATACGGGGAAAAACCATCAGGCTTCACCATTAACGATCATCGTTAAAAATACTATAATGTCCAGAGTTCCAAAGAAATCAAACACAGCTTTACGATCTTAATTTTAAGAATTATATTCCTTCACATTTAAAACTAAAACAATACTTTATAAACTAAACTCCGTTCAATTACATTATACCGGCAAGATTAAAACAACAGCTTTCTCATTTCTCCCGACGCTACACGAGGATAAAAACAAACAACTAAAAGGATATAAGCCCCGAATGTCAATGGGCAGAACTATTTATACTTACAACACCCTAAAAGAAAAGCCTCCACGCATGTCCGATCGCTTCTTCTATCAGCTTCTCGAATGCCGTATGCAAATCTGACAACATCGGCACGAGGCAAGGACCGAACCACGACTGCGTTGAATCACACCGCCATCAATGGGCGTTCGGAAGAACTACTCAGATAAACAAGAGATACGGTCGATGTGTCGATACGATGCTATCCGGAAATGTCGTGAGCAAGGGATTGAAATGTGAAGTAAAAGGGCTTTAAACATTATAAAATATGAAACGGTAGTTTGAAAGAAAGTTTATTAAAAGTGACTTAAAAACATTTATCACAGATATCACTAAAAGATATTTATCAAGTATGTTTCTTAAGGATAAATTAAATAAAAGGTAAGCTTTAAAAGTAATTATCTTTAATATATTTAAAGCATTGTATTATATTTAATAATTAAATAAAAGGATATTATATCAAGAAAGTATATTATATAATGTATTATAAATGACTTTAATGAAATGTAAATGAGGTAAGTGAAAGAATAAGCATGGTGATAAGAACTAGGGACTGCTTTTTCCTAACAAATGCCCTCCTCTTATCATCCATGCACATGGAAAGCCTTGCCAACAGAAAAACCACCTACAATCACAAAGAATTGTTACCTAAAACCAATGATCCTCCAATGGCTAAAATAAACTCTCCATACGCTCAAGAAACCTCCTACATCAACTAGTCAAAGACATTCCATCTCAAAAAATTTACCTGACACAAAAAAACTGAATGAAAAAAGAAGGCTGGGGAAACCTAGAAATTACGATGAGTTCCAGAATGCTACAAAAACAAACACATATATAGACAAAATAAATTAACACACATAACAAAATATATAAAAACAGTCCAGTGCATCATCAGTACCTCTTCGCACAGGTCTAACACCATCAAAAATATGCAAATACTGCAATATAACATTTCAACACATTCAAAAATTTAAAGTTCTTTATAAAGAATCTTAATTAAAATACACCCATCTGAAACAAATTTGAATCTATTCCTGTCACATGCATATCATACTTCCTTAAATAACTTCATTAAACATATGTTACCAAAAAAAAAAAATTCCCTTTTTTTTTAACGTGTTTATACTATAGACCTTTTATCAAGCAATGCCTTTCAAAAACTTCATATTACACTCACTTCAAAACTTCCAAATCAACTAATCCACATGGCACCTGTTTATCAGTCCAGAGTACATTCCTAGGAAACATGTCAATACTCACTAATTTATACTCACTAAGACTTTACATTTATGGCAAACCCGGAAAAATGCTCTTCATAAACACCCTCAACAACATATTACTTATTAAATCAATTAAAAACAATTTTTAGTGCTACAAATCACCTTATCAAAAACCAGATAGACCAGGCACATATAAAGTGGAACATAACATTCATTCCGACCGTCCATTCGACACCGACGCCTCGGTTCCTTTTGCCATCACACACTCTATCCCATTTACTCTAGCGCTAGAGATTTCATACACATCCTCTCAAAAAAAATTGGACAAAGGTAAAATGTAGACCCGGATGAGTAAAAACTTACTCAAAAATTGACAACAGCTTTAAAAAGAAACCCTTCAAACACCAGTAGTTTAGAAACCGAAATTACAGCATTACAGCTGTTATGGTAGTAGAGCATTAACCACGTCCACCACTTCCAAAGATTTTCAACTATGACTACTACAGGCACCACACAGACTCTAAAAATTCTTTACACTTAATCTATCAAGTATCCGGACACTTGACACAACTTTCCTTAAATATTCGTAAAAAAAACTTCTCTTATCTTTCAACATCATTTTACATCTAGGTCTTAAAAAAAAATACAAAACATCTCTGAAGCTCATTGCACCAGCACCACTCACTAACAAATACTATCAAACCTTTCAAATTACAGGAATTCAACACCTGCCAAGAGAAAACAGCTCTACTTAAATTACATTCCAGTTGTCCATACAATTTGAACAGCAAATTACCATGTCTTCGAATCCTTATCCTAAAAATAAAATGATTCAACAAGACTAGACCTTCAGGTTCATTAAAATTAACCCAACTTTCTAAATAGGCAACCTTTCAACCTATTACATAATTTGCATAAATAATTTAAACTGTTTCTCTAAAAATTTATCTAACACTTATTAAAAATCCAACCATTAACACGAGAATTAACATCTTATCAAAACAATAAAAAAAAACCACAGGACCCCCCTTTTCAATTTTTCTTTCACTAGATTTTACATCTGCAAAACAAAATAACCTCTAACACGTGTCAAAAAAAATCTATACTATATAAAAATTTATAATTTAAAAACTAATTCACAAATAAAACCTAAAACCATTTTCAACAAACATTGCTCTTTAAAAGAAACCATCCGATCATTTCATCCAATTAAGACAATGCAAAAAAATCTCACCTAGCAATTCATGTGACATCCTTCATACAGCTTAACTGGCCAAACACATAAATCCACATTAACAATGGATTATATGCAAAGACTGATATTCTCCAAAAACACCACTCCCCGTTATACCATTCTCAAAAACTACTTTAAAAATTTATGTAAAAAAAAAAAATATATATATAAAAACCGGGAAATATCAACACTGTTAAAATGAGAATTAACGTAACAAAATTACTAACTAAAATATCTCAAGATGGTATATTCATCATGAGAACAGAGCATTTAGCTCAACACCACCAGTTAAGACCGTTCCGATGCACACGATGCCAAGCAAATATTTCCCGCATCTTTATTACCCGACAGAAGGAGTATCAAACATCTGAAATCAACACCCCCCGTCGAAACATGACAGTCATAGGAGAAATCTTAAACTCCCCACATTAACTGTTCCCTTAAAAATCATGTGAATGATGGCCAATTTCAATAGAGCAATTAAAAACAGAAACAAAACAAAACAAATTAGCATCAAATCCAGGAAATCTAAGTTTAAGCCTCCTTTCAATGATATATCACTGAGCAACCATCTAACATACAGCAACCTAAAAGAACTGTCATTTAGTATACTCAGGACACTCAAAACTTCAAACGCTGAAAATTTAAAAATTTTCTAAATATCCCAGAAAACCTTTATTCAAAAACATAAGATCTCCTGGACAAACACTAGTAAATTAACAGAATATAACTTTTAAATAAAGATTTATTCAATATAACTTTAAAAATATATTACTAAACACAAAAAAAAAAAAATCATTATGATATAATTGATTACAAATACTTATAAAAATAACTTCAACATATTAAAAACATGAAGACCAAATATATTAATTTCATCAATAAAACCTTAAAGTTATTCTGTATAGTGCATATATACTATATGCGATCTTAATACAAAATCAGAAATATTCAGGACAAAAGCAAAATATATATATTTAACAATTTTTCAATGAGTCAGCAAACACAGGATTCATGCAACATACTATAAATTGGTTGTATAATCAACCCAATATGACCTAACCTTAAAAATGTCATCAATCCACTTAGCAGTATGCAAAAGCCAAATATTCACTAAACTCATTTAAACTTTTATATTAAAAAAAAATTTATATCCAATTAACAATTGAAAATTCTGCTATTGATATTTAAATGATTTCCTTTTATTAACTAAAAAAAATTAAATCAATTCATCATTACTTTAAAACAATTTAAACTTTACTACTATTATTTATCTTGCACTATCCGAATCTGAATAACTGGGTAATTGTGAATTTCTACCACAAACATCCAAAATTTATAACAGAATTAGGAGAGGAAAAAATAAATATATATATAACCATTACTATTTAAAATTAAAGTTCAATAGATTAAACCCCAACATTAATTCAGAAGGATAAAAAAAAAATTTACTTTCTTAAACAGTTACTGATTCAACATATAAAAAAAATCCAAAATGTCAATTCATTAATTAAGCAAATTGTCAGGCAGACTGTGTCAAAATGGCACTCTTAATTACTTAACCTCAAAATTAGCCTAAAAAAATTTAAGGTTAAAAAGTTACCACTTCATCCAGACACTTTAAAAATGCTACCTGACAAAACAAATCTCAATAAATGACAAAATTAATTTAAATATTAAGTTAAAGAAACTGCAAAAAAAAATTCGATTTCTTAAAAACATTTCTTCTAGTACCAAAAAAAATTTCAATTTAATTATACTTCAGTTTAGTTTAACCTCCATTATCTTATTAAAACAATATTTAATCCTATTAATTTACATATTTAAACATATACCACTTTAGTCTAACCATAATTACCTCAATTAGAATAGTTTAGTTACATTTTAGTTGAAGGCCCTGCAATTTTTTTTTCAAAAAAAATACATATGCAAAACACAATAACATTAAATGCATTAGCAGGTAAAAGTATTCACAGACGATGGGGCATTTATTTGTAACACTTGTAAAACATTCCTATGCAGTAGGTATACTTCTAACACATCTTTAACACCTTTCTAACACCTTAAAAGATCTTTATAACATGACGATAAACTGGATAAAAACACACGTTAAAAATCCTTATGAGATCATCTTCTGATAAAAAATGGAGCAATTTCATTCACTAAGTCAACAGTTCAACAGTTCGCTATAGTTCTCCTCTGAAAAACATGTTTAAAAATGAAGCAAGAATGATCATGAAATCACATGAAAAACCAGCATAACTTCAATCAGCAGGCTATTTCTTAAAAAAAAAAAAACACCAGGGCGCCATCACGCTCCACTAGCTCACACTTTTCAAAGTTATAAAAACAATCCTTATACCAGTTTCACTATCACAAACTTTACGTAAAACATTTCATATAATCAAGATCACCTTCCATATTCCTGACTTTCAAGTAAAAAATTCCACAGAAGAGTAATTCTCTATAGTTGACTTCAATTAAAACAGCATAGATTCACTAATCTTCCATAAACTTCCACAAAATTCCTGCATCCTTCACAATCCTCCGGTATACTTATATTTTCACAGAGAAGATACTAATTTTATTCAAAAGTTCTCTTAATATTCAAAACAATTTTTAAACACGCCATGAGTCCGGAATAAAAGAAATTTAAATATCTCAAATTCACTTAATTACTTCAAAAAAATATTTACTAATTTCTACAGATTATCCTACTAAACTTTACAAATGGTTACATTATAATTATATTTCATCAAAACTGTTAACAATTATTTCAATATTTACTTAAAGTTAAGTGCAATTTCAACATGATTTATGCTTCGCCCCCCCCCCTACTAAGCATATCGCTAACATCCTTTAATGGCCGAAGTTAATAATTTATCATATCATATACTAGACCTGTTAAAGTTAACAAGATAAAGCTACATTTTTAAACAAATATTTTTATTAAAAAAATGGAACATATTTTACTTTTACTTTAAACACTATTTCAAAAAAAATAATTTAACAATTTCAATTAGATTTATTTATACTTTCAAAAACAGTTTTTAATTACATATTTAAGGCAAAACTTAAACTTAGGCAATAATATTAATCAAAAGACATCTCCATTAACTAAAAATGCATTTCAAGCAAATCAAGACAAACTGTAAAAATGATTTATATTTTAATTAAATTAAATACAACTCATATTAATATATGAAAAAGCCCCATTGTTATATTAAACGCCCATAACCCTTATTGGTCAGCACAAATGTACTGACTGCGGTTTAAAGAAATAGCAGATGAGATTTGCAGTAAAAGCGTATTAGCTGATTTTAATAAAAACAAAAAGTTAATTTAAACTATTAAATTAAGATTCAATTTTTAACATGAAATATATGTCCAACTAAACTAACTGTTAAAGTAAATGTATGAATTCCATGAAGGTTAGGATTAAAGACAACTATATTTAAAACAATCAATATATTTATTCAAAACTTAACACATGTAAAAATGCAAATATAGTAAACTTAAATATATATAATCACTTACTTAAAAATAGAAATAAACTTATTTAAATAAACGATAGACAGACATCACGACGTGTAATCAAAGCTTCATTAAACAAATCATATTTCCCTTCTGGAACCCAAGGTAAAACGTTCATTTTTAACTTTATTTGATTTGTGAAAAACTTGAATGAAACTTGTTTTAATATCCAAGAAACAGCAAATAGATCTCCGGCACAACTTTAATTGAAAAGCACCACATAAAAGGAAAATCCAATTGAAGATATTTAAACACTTATATGTCGATACTTTAGAACAATGAGCACGTTGACTAACACAAAGTTGACACTCGATGTTCAATCGATGAGGAAGATATCCAGCCAGGTTCACCACACGTATTTCACCTTAAAAACATACGGGGAAAAACCATCAGGCTTCACCATTATCGATCATCGTTAAAAATATTATAATGTCCAGAGTTCCAAAGAAATCAAACACAGCTTTACGATCTTAATTTTAACAATTATATTCCTTCACATTTAAAACTAAAACAATACTTTATAAACTAAACTCCGTTCAATTACATTATACCGGCAAGATTAAAACAACAGCTTTCTCATTTCTCCCGACGCTACACGAGGATAAAAACAAACAACTAAAAGGCTGCAAGCCCCGAATGTCAATGGGCAGAACTATTTATACTTACAACACCCTAAAAGAAAAGCCTCCACGCATGTCCGATCGCTTCTTCTATCAGCTTCTCGAATGCCGTATGCAAATCTGACAACATCGGCACGAGGCAAGGAACGAACCACGACTGCGTTGAATCACACCGCCATCTATGAGCGTTCGGAAGAACTACTCAGATAAACAAGAGATACGGTCGATGTGTCGATACGATGCTATCCGGAAATGTCGTGAGCAAGGGATTGAAATGTGAAGTAAAAGGGCTTTAAACATTATAAAATATGAAACGGTAGTTTGAAAGAAAGTTTATTAAAAGTGACTTAAAAACATTTATCACAGATATCACTGAAAGATATTTATCAAGTATGTTTCTTAAGGATAAATTAAATAAAAGGTAAGCTTTAAAAGTAATTATCTTTAATATATTTAAAGCATTGTATTATATTTAATAATTAAATAAAAGGATATTATATCAAGAAAGTATATTATATAATGTATTATAAATGACTTTAATGAAATGTAAATGAGGTAAGTGAAAGAATAAGCATGGTGATAAGAACTAGGGACTGCTTTTTCCTAACAAATGCCCCTCCTCTTATCATCCATGCACATGGAAAGCCTTGCCAACAAAAAAACCACCTACAATCACAAAGAATTGTTACCTAAAACCAATGATCCTCCAATGGCTAAAATAAACTCTCCATACGCTCAAGAAACCTCCTACATCAACTAGTCAAAGACATTCCATCTCAAAAAATTTACCTGACACAAAAAAACTGAATGAAAAAAGGATGCTGGGGAAACCTAGTAATTACGATGAGTTCCAGAATGCTACAAAAACAAACACATATATAGACAAAATAAATTAACACACATAACAAAATATATAAAAACAGTCCAGTGCATCATCAGTACCTCTTCCCACAGGTCTAACACCATCAAAAATATGCAAATACTGCAATATAACATTTCAACACATTCAAAAATTTAAAGTTCTTTATAAAGAATCTTAATTAAAATACACCCATCTGAAACAAATTTGAATCTATTCCTGTCACATGCATATCATACTTCCTTAAATAACTTCATTAAACATATGTTACCAAAAAAAAAAAAATTCCCTTTTTTTTTAACGTGTTTATACTATAGACCTTTTATCAAGCAATGCCTTTCAAAAACTTCATATTCCACTCACTTCAAAACTTCCAAATCAACTAATCCACATGGCACCTGTTTATCAGTCCAGAGTACATTCCTAGGAAACATGTCAATACTCACTAATTTATTTAAAGACTTTACATTTATGGCAAACCCGGAAAAATGCTCTTCATAAACACCCTCAACAACATATTACTTATTAAATCAATTAAAAACAATTTTTAGTGCTACAAATCACCTTATCAAAAACCAGATAGACCAGGCACATATAAAGTGGAACATAACATTCATTCCGACCGTCCATTCGACACCGACGCCTCGGTTCCTTTTGCCATCACACACTCTATCCCATTTACTCTAGCGCTAGAGATTTCATACACATCCTCTCAAAAAAAATTGTACAAAGGTAAAATGTAGACCCGGATGAGTAAAAACTTACTCAAAAATTGACAACAACTTTAAAAAGAAACCCTTCAAACACCAGTAGTTTAGAAACCGAAATTACAGCATTACAGCTGTTATGGTAGTAGAGCATTAACCACGTCCACCACTTCCAAAGATTTTCAACTATGACTACTACAGGCACCACACAGACTCTAAAAATTCTTTACACTTAATCTATCAAGCATCCGGACACTTGACACAACTTTCCTTAAATATTCGTAAAAAAAACTTCTCTTATCTTTCAACATCATTTTACATCTAGGTCTTAAAAAAAATACAAAATATCTCTGAAGCTCATTGCACCAGCACCACTCACTAACAAATACTATCAAACCTTTCAAATTACAGGAATTCAACACCTGCCAAGAGAAAACAGCTCTACTTAAATTACATTCCAGTTGTCCATACAATTTGAACAGCAAATTACCATGTCTTCGAATCCTTATCCTAAAAAAAAAATGATTCAACAAGACTAGACCTTCAGGTTCATTAAAATTAACCCAACTTTCTAAATAGGCAACCTTTCAACCTATTACATAATTTGCATAAATAATTTAAACTGTTTCTCTAAAAATTTATCTAACACTTATTAAAAATCCAACCATTAACACGAGAATTAACATCTTATCAAAACAATAAAAAAAAACCACAGGACCCCCCTTTTCAATTTTTCTTTCACTAGATTTTACATCTGCAAAACAAAATAACCTCTAACACGTGTCAAAAAAAATCTATACTATATAAAAATTTATAATTTAAAAACTAATTCACAAAAAAAACCTAAAACCATTTTCAACAAACATTGCTCTTTAAAAGAAACCATCCGATCATTTCATCCAATTAAGACAATGTAAAAAAATCTCACCTAGCAATTCATGTGACATCCTTCATACAGCTTAACTGGCCAAACACATAAATCCACATTAACAATGGATTATATGCAAAGACTGATATTCTCCAAAAACACCACTCCCCGTTATACCATTCTCAAAAACTACTTTAAAAATTTATGTAAAAAAATATATATATAAATAAAAACCGGGAAATATCAACACTGTTAAAATGAGAATTAACGTAACAAAATTACTAACTAAAATATCTCAAGATGGTATATTCATCATGAGAACAGAGCATTTAGCTCAACACCACCAGTTAAGACCGTTCCGATGCACACGATGCCAAGCAAATATTTCCCGCATCTTTATTACCCGACAGAAGGAGTATCAAACATCTGAAATCAACACCCCCCGTCGAAACATGACAGTCATAGGAGAAATCCTAAACTCCCCACATTAACTGTTCCCTTAAAAATCATGTGAATGATGGCCAATTTCAATAGACCAATTAAAAACAGAAACAAAACAAAACAAATTAGCATCAAATCCAGGAAATCTAAGTTTAAGCCTCCTTTCAATGATATCTCACTGAGCAACCATCTAACATACAGCAACCTAAAAGAGCTGTCATTTAGTATACTCAGGACACTCAAAACTTCAAACGCTGAAAATTTAAAAATTTTCTAAATATCCCAGAAAACCTTTATTCAAAAACATAAGATCTCCTGGACAAACACTAGTAAATTAACAGAATATAACTTTTAAATAAAGATTTATTCAATATAACTTTAAAAATATATTACTAAACACAAAAAAAAATTCATTATGATATAATTGATTACAAATACTTATAAAAATAACTTCAACATATTAAAAACATGAAGACCAAATATATTAATTTCATCAATAAAACCTTAAAGTTATTCTGTATAGTCCATATATACTATCTGCGATCTTAATACAAAATCAGAAATATTCAGGACAAAAGCAAAATATATATATTTAACAATTTTTCAATGAGTCAGCAAACACAGGATTCATGCAACATACTATAAATTGGTTGTATAATCAACCCAATATGACCTAACCTTAAAAATGTCATCAATCCACTTAGCAGTATGCAAAAGCCAAATATTCACTAAACTCATTTAAACTTTTATATTAAAAAAAATATATATCCAATTAACAATTGAAAATTCTACTATTGATATCTAAATGATTTCATTTTATTAACTAAAAAAAAAATAAATCAATTCATCATTACTTTAAAACAATTTAAACTTTACTACTATTATTTATCTTGCACTATCCGAATCTGAATAACTGGGTAATTGTGAATTTCTACCACAAACATCCAAAATTTATAACAGAATTAGGAGAGGAAAAAATAAATATATATATAACCATTACTATTTAAAATTAAAGTTCAATAGATTAAACCCCAACATTAATTCAGAAGGATAAAAAAAAAAAAAAATACTTTCTTAAACAGTTACTGATTCAACATATAAAAAAAATCCAAAATGTCAATTCATTAATTAAGCAAATTGTCAGGCAGACTGTGTCAAAATGGCACTCTTAATTACTTAACCTCAAAATTAGCCTAAAAAAAATTAAGGTTAAAAAGTTACCACTTCATCCAGACACTTTAAAAATGCTACCTGACAAAACAAATCTCAATAAATGACAAAATTAATTTAAATATTAAGTTAAAGAAACTGCAAAAAAAATTCGATTTCTTAAAAACATTTCTTCTAGTACCAAAAAAAATTTCAATTTAATTATACTTCAGTTTAGTTTAACCTCCATTATCTTATTAAAACAATATTTAATCCTATTAATTTACATATTTAAACATATACCACTTTAGTCTAACCATAATTACCTCAATTAGAATAGTTTAGTTACATTTTAGTTGAAGGCCCTGCAATTTTTTTTTCAAAAAAAATACATATGCAAAACACAATAACATTAAATGCATTAGCAGGTAAAAGTATTCACAGACGATGGGGCATTTATTTGTAACACTTGTAAAACATTCCTATGCAGTAGGTATACTTCTATCACATCTTTAACACCTTTCTAACACCTTAAAAGATCTTTATAACATGACGATAAACTGGATAAAAACACACGTTAAAAATCCTCATGAGATCATCTTCTGATAAAAAATGGAACAATTTCATTCACTAAGTCAACAGTTCAACAGTTCGCTATAGTTCCCCTCTGAAAAACATGTTAAAAAATGAAGCAAGAATGATCATGAAATCACATGAAAAACCAGCATAACTTCAATCAGCAGGCTATTTCTTAAAAAAAAAAAACACCAGGGCGCCATCACGCTCCACTAGCTCACACTTTTCAAAGTTATAAAAACAATCCTTATACCAGTTTCACTATCACAAACTTTACGTAAAACATTTCATATAATCAAGATCACCTTCCATATTCCTGACTTTCAAGTAAAAAATTCCACAGAAGAGTAATTCTCTATAGTTGACTTCAATTAAAACAGCATAGATTCACTAATCTTCCATAAACTTCCACAAAATTCCTGCATCCTTCACAATCCTCCGGTATACTTATATTTTCACAGAGAAGATACTAATTTTATTCAAAAGTTCTCTTAATATTCAAAACAATTTTTAAACACGCCATGAGTCCGGAATAAAAGAAATTTAAATATCTCAAATTCACTTAATTACTTCAAAAAAATATTTACTAATTTCTACAAATTATCCTACTAAACTTTACAAATGGTTACATTATAATTATATTTCATCAAAACTGTTAACAATTATTTCAATATTTACTTAAAGTTAAGTGCAATTTCAACATGATTTATGCTTCGCCCCCCCCCCCTACTAAGCATATCGCTAGCATCCTTTAATGGCCGAAGTTAATAATTTATCATATCATATACTAGACCTGTTAAAGTTAACAAGATAAAGCTACATTTTTAAACAAATATTTTTATTAAAAAAATGAACATATTTT
This sequence comes from Maratus michaelseni, assembly GCA_963931845.1. Taxonomy (NCBI): domain Eukaryota; kingdom Metazoa; phylum Arthropoda; class Arachnida; order Araneae; family Salticidae; genus Maratus; species Maratus michaelseni. The sequence goes on along the minus strand of OZ007593.1, from coordinate 192,866,059 downwards.
ACTTTTACTTTAAACACTATTTCAAAAAAAAATAATTTAACAATTTCAATTAGATTTATTTATACTTTCAAAAACAATTTTTAATTACATATTTAAGGCAAAACTTAAACTTAGGCAATAATATTAATCAAAAGACATCTCCATTAACTAAAAATGCATTTCAAGCAAATCAAGACAAACTGTAAAAATGATTTATATTTTAATTAAATTAAATACAACTCATATTAATATATGAAAAAGCCCCATTGTTATATTAAACGCCCATAACCCTTATTGGTCAGCACAAATGTACTGACTGCGGTTTAAAGAAATAGCAGATGAGATTTGCAGTAAAAGCGTATTAGCTGATTTTAATAACCCCAAAAAGTTAATTTAAACTATTAAATTAAGATTCAATTTTTAACATGAAATATATGTCCAACTAAACTAACTGTTAAAGTAAATGTATGAATTCCATGAAGGTTAGGATTAAAGACAACTATATTTAAAACAATCAATATATTTATTCAAAACTTAACACATGTAAAAATGCAAATATAGTAAACTTAAATATATATAATCACTTACTTAAAAATAGAAATAAACTTATTTAAATAAACGATAGACAGACATCATGACGTGTAATCAAAACTTCATTAAACAAATCATATTTCCCTTCTGGAACCCAAGGTAAATCGTTCATTTTTAACTTTATTTGATTTGTGAAAAACTTGAATGAAACTTGTTTTAATATCCCAGAAACAGCAAATAGATCTCCAGCACAACTTTAATTGAAAAGCACCACATAAAAGGAAAATCCAATTGAAGATATTTAAACACTTATATGTCGATACTTTAGAACAATGAGCACGTTGACTAACACAAAGTTGACACTCGATGTTCACTCGATGAGGAAGATATCCAGCCAGGTTCACCACACGTATTTCACCTTAAAAATATACGGGGAAAAACCATCAGGCTTCACCATTATCGATCATCGTTAAAAATACTATAATGTCCAGAGTTCCAAAGAAATCAAACACAGCTTTACGATCTTAATTTTAACAATTATATTCCTTCACATTTAAAACTAAAACAATACTTTATAAACTAAACTCCGTTCAATTACATTATACCGGCAAGATTAAAACAACAGCTTTCTCATTTCTCCCGACGCTACACGAGGATAAAAACAAACAACTAAAAGGATGCAAGCCCCGAATGTCAATGGGCAGAACTATTTATACTTACAACACCCTAAAAGAAAAGCCTCCACGCATGTCCGATCGCTTCTTCTATCAGCTTCTCGAATGCCGTATGCAAATCTGACAACATCGGCACGAGGCAAGGAACGAACCACGACTGCGTTGAATCACACCGCCATCTATGAGCGTTCGGAAGAACTACTCAGATAAACAAGAGATACGGTCGATGTGTCGATACGATACTATCCGGAAATGTCGTGAGCAAGGGATTGAAATGTGAAGTAAAAGGGCTTTAAACATTATAAAATATGAAACGGTAGTTTGAAAGAAAGTTTATTAAAAGTGACTTAAAAACATTTATCACAGATATCACTGAAAGATATTTATCAAGTATGTTTCTTAAGGATAAATTAAATAAAAGGTAAGCTGTAAAAGTAATTATCTTTAATATATTTAAAGCATTGTATTATATTTAATAATTAAATAAAAGGATATTATATCAAGAAAGTATATTATATAATGTATTATAAATGACTTTAATGAAATGTAAATGAGGTAAGTGAAAGAATAAGCATGGTGATAAGAACTAGGGACTGCTTTTTCCTAACAGTACACTGTGATGAATGGTGGAGGTGGAATGTCTACTTAAAGATTTGAGGGCTTTTTGATTTTTTTGATTAATTTTAATTTTTTGTATTTTAATTTGGGGACTTGTAAAATTTTAAAGTTTTATTTATTTATTTATTTATTTATTTATTTATTTTGTAATTGTGTGTATTTTAACATGAAGTTAGTTGAAATAGTTTTATTATGCTGAAGTAGATTTTTTTTTTATTTGAATTTTTTAATTTTAATTTGGGAGAATTTTTTTTTCTTTCGCGCAGAATTGTGTGCTAGACTACGATGTGAGTTGAAATAGTTTTATATGTGGAGAGTTAGAAATTTGATTAATTTTATTTTTTAATTTTTAATTTGGGGACTTAGAAAATTTCAGAGTACTTTTTTATTATTATTTCGTAGGAAATTGCGTGTACTCTGACAGGATGTTGGTTAAAATGTATTTATTTTGGAAAATAAGAAATTTTTGATTAATTTAATTTTTTATTTTATTTAGAAGCTTAGAAATTTTTCGAGTATTTTTATTTATTTATTTATTTTTGTCGGCTTTTAGGATTTCGATATTTTGAACTGATGCAATGCATGTTTACAAATGCATATAGAAACCAAACAAATTAAAGAGATAATTTAGTAAATTACCCTAAGAAAAAAATTCTGAAAAAAAATTCTAAAAAACAATTTTGTTAACAACGCGCAGTTCTAGTTCTTAAAATAACTTTTTTAAAACTACAATTACAACTAGAAAGAACTGTTATGAAATTCAAAATACGAAAACAAACGAGGTAAACATCCGCGTAAACAACCAGTTTAAGTCACATTTAAAATACTCTGTTGCCAAATATAAAGAAATATATATACTTTATGAAAATTATATGGAGGAAGCACGAGAAAATCATGTAATCATTATTTCCGAGCTTTTAAATTACGTATACCTACGACGAGAAACAAGAAAAAAAGGCGGAAAGGTAAACAAAGGGGCGTGGCGCATTAGCTGTTAAAATTAAAATGGCTATAACTCCGGCAAAAATCAACATATTTGAAAAAAAAAATTGCATCTGGTAGGTACAATTATATATATAATTTTTACATTAAAAATGAAAAATCGACTTTTTGAGGAAATTTCGCGAATTTCAAAGTCCACTGTACCCTTAATTACAATATGATTGAGATTATCTCTTTACAAAAGCAGATCTTAGGTAATGCGCACTTTCAAAGAACATTGATGCGCAGTAATGTAAAAAATCACTTACACAAAATAAATAATTATTTCAACGAATAATGGTACACAATACTTAAAAGAAATGTGCTAGAAAATTCTATATATAAATAATTATTTTCTGACATTGTAAATAATCTACGAATGAATGACGTTATTATTTTGATTGAAATTATATCATTATAAAATCAGATTTTAAATAATACGTACTTCCACGAATAATGAAATGTAATTCTATTAAAAATATCAATTAAATTAAAAAAAATTAAAAAAACTTTCCAATATTGTAAATTTTATACAGTGGTGTCCAGAAATTAAAGGGCAGTGACCAATTTCAGACATTTCGTCGAATATCTACAGAAATTCGCAAGGAAATGCCCGAAATGCCCTTAAACTTTGAGGATGTAAAGGGCATGTTTGACTTTCTGTTTTTCAATGAAGATTTTGTCGCAAGGGCAATTAGGGGCCAAAAATAGTTTTAATAATAAAATAACATTTTCGATCACCCAAGTAACAGAAAATGCTAAAAATAGTCTGTCACTGTAGCAAATGACTATGTAGGTCATGTTCAACATTTGTGTACATTTGTGTAAAAATAGCACATATATTCGTGAAGCTGTTAACATTTCTGAGAAAAATTCAATTTTTTAAAAATATAGTATGCAGAGTTTTCAGTATACTGTAATTAAAATATTAATATCTTGAATATTTGACGAGATATGTGTGTTTGTGTGAAATAAATTTTAACTGCGCATGCGCGAACAACAGCAAAAATCTTTTGTCATGATTTGATAGTCAATACTATCGGGCAACTCGTATAAAAAGACCAGTGAAATATCGTGAAAACACAAAAAAAGTTACTGCAATAATTGATAAATTGAGAATGAAATTCCATATAATCCTATGGGTTGCCCTATGGCATTTACAGTATTTTAACAAATGACGCATATAACATCTTGTAATTATAGGAAATTGAAAGAAAACATGATATTTTTTCAGATATAACAAAATATATACTGTTTCCTTTTAAAAATATATAGCAGTGTAGATTAAGTTGTTCCTAAAAGAAAAATTAACATACATTTGACAAACAAAATTTACAATAATTATGAGTTTCCTAATATTTTTAAGAAATTGTAAAAAAATGTACATTTAATCAAAATGTGGGACAAAATGTTTACCCAAAGATAATGCATTTTTATTTATGTATAATAAATTACGATTTTTAGCATATTCAAAAATTACATGTTAATTTTACTTCTAGTTTTATCACTTTCAGTACATAACAGTATCAGATTATTTCATGCAATTTAATTGAAAAATATCAATTCTTCTGTGTATGCATTTAAAAATATCTCCGCAGATAATTAATTTAAGTGAATTCTGAACGAAACTGAAACTGAAATTTGGATTTAAAAAAATTAAAAATGTACGTTGATCACCTTTCCATTTTCAGTAACTCAAATTATTTGAATAAAATAAATTTTTAATCATAGAATATCGACAACACACTAAAAGTAAATACCGCTCGTCCATTTTACTTTCATATATTATCTCTTACAAATAATATTTTTCAACTGTAAATGTATTTAAATAACAGGATTATACTATTGGTTAATGTTACTCGCTTTTAAAATTATGCATTCAAATGCAAACTAGTTAGGCAGATTTTGAATTTATATACATCGATACCTTTTCGTGTATTGCGTGCTCAGTTGTTTGTTTTAATTTTATTCTAAAATTCAGATCATCTATTTCGAAACAATTGTGATGAACTATGCTTTTAAAGCGCATCCACGTTTTAATTTATTCATATTTAAACTCTCTCAGTTGAAATTATAATTATTCAAATATATGCTGCGTGGATTTATTTGAACAGTTTAATTCAGAGATAGCAGATTTAAATTTCAAAAATTGAATTTTCCTTTTGTATATTGATTGCTTCGATATACAAATTATAATGCTACAGTGTTTACTCTAATTTTAAAATGTTTTATTGCTAATTAAAAAAAGCATTTTACGTTGTACTTATTTAAAAACTTTAGCATATTAACTATTTCTCATTAACGTCTAACAATCGATACCGATCTCATTTCACGGAATGATCTACATAGGACAATATCTTTATTGTGCATACGTGTTTGAAGTTTCCGTATGTGCAATGAAGTTTGATCATCATTTACAGTTAAATAATTCAGATGTCTAATACGTTAATCATACTGTTTCACGAGAAAATGCAATTATAGTATAAAATAAGGAAAAAAAATTCTTTTTTTAAGTTTCAAAGGGAATATTAGATTTGACGGTATTGCAAGTAATAAGAAGTTAATATCCATATCTAGAGCTTAAAAGTAACATTCCTATTTTCCCCTCATATATTTTAATGCTATGAAAATTGGATCTGACTTCATGTAAGAGAATATGTGTGATTTTTTATTCGAAAATTCTAATCATTATTTGCTTTTTCATTAGACAATTTTTAAATCAATAACCCTGTGAAACTGTTAAATTTATTGTATGTCTGTTGCATATTTTCGAATAAAAAACATTTCTTCTCATCGTTAGCTCAGTATGTAAAATTATACAATCAGTCATAACACACATTTCATATTCTTATACATTTCAAAAATTTATTATTCTAGTTATTTATAAATACAAGTGTGAAGCCCGTGTATTGAATACTTTTTATAAACGTATGTTTAAGACAAAATGCAGTAAAATTTTGTTGCCTTTCTTTATCAAGTAATAAATGGTTTTCATAGAATAATCATGCTCTAATTTTTGTCAAAATTGTTGCAACCTTTGATAAGAACTTTTATAATGTTTACCTCATTTTATAAGTAATTTTTGAAAGTCGACAAAAGCTCTTATTTAATGTTACTGTAACTGAAATGGTTAGATATGTAGTGAGCATAAAGTTTCTCCAATCAAATAATTAATATAGATTTAAAATAGATATAAAATGTTTAAATATTTGCTATAAAATGTAATGTAAATTGAATCTAATTTACTTAAATCAGGCTTACTAGTAACAGTTTAAAATTTATATGAAGTAGAAAAAAATATGTGAAAAACAATTAGTTAATTTTTGGACTAAAAGGAACTCTATACACCACTTTGTTGCTACATCAAATATAATTTTTACAAATGTTCTTTAAGTATAAGTAGAAATACAATTTAATAAAATAATTACTGGATTATTTAGCGAAGTTTACTTACCTTACACATGCGCACAAACAAAAAAAACATATATTTTATGTGAAACCTCAAACTGTTATATATAATAAAAACTGTTTTCTTTCAATAGAAAAATATGTTACAGGGAATTATTCTATAGATTTTTTAAAGTGATACCTTTTTTATATATCCGAAATCCATTTTGTAAGTTTAGAAGAAAAAAAAATTTATGTATTTTGAGTATTTTTATAAATTTTCACGAAATCGAATACCTGTTATGTATATATCTAGATTTAGTAGTTGTATATAATGCAAATGAAAATATTTTTAGTGAAACGCAATACAATCAGTATGTTTGTCACGTTTCCATTTCCAATTTTGCCTTTTTCCATCACATATGCTCTTCTTATTTCCTTTAAGCTTATTTGAAACCCAAAAATATGTGAATATTTCTTATAGAATATCGAGCAAACACATTTGCGTTTGACATAAACTATTTCCAATATACATCGCCGAATTACGGTTAAAAAAAGAATAAAATACAAATGATGAAATGTGCAGAATTTGTTTCCAAAAATTTGAATAATAAAAAAAAAATGAAGTTAAAAATGTAGTATGTAAGTTTTGTTTATTGCATTGCGCAAATACACAACTATGTAAATAAAACTTAAATATTATTTGAATTTATCATTAATTAAGGAATATAGAGATCATATTCAAAAAGTATAATCAGAAACAGAGAAATAATTATAATAATATTTTGTCAGAAACATTCCAATATTTGCGCGTATTAAATTAAATCCCGATAAAACGTTAATAAGATGTAATATTCGGATAAAATTAGTATTATTATTATAAAGAGAAATAGAAATATTATTTAATCGACTTCTTTGAGACAAAAAAAAAAATTACATAAATTTAAAAGACTATTAAATTATACCTCAGTACATATATTTATATTTGCACTGCATAAACAAAAGTATTGTTCTAAAGTAAATATTTAGTTACAAATAAATACTTCTTTGTTTTATGTATAAATTAGGCGCGACAACAAACTATATAAATGTATAAACTTTATTTAAAATGGAAGGGGACTGAATACCTATACTAATAAAATACTTTTTTCTCTGTGTATCCATTTGTTTCTTATTTGATGATGACTAGGGAAATCTATCACACAACGAGGTATGCAATTTGGTTCTGGATAGAACAAGTCAGGTCGAAATGTACTTGAGGTATATATTTTTGATCGATTCATTAGATAATTTGTTATTTATATTCGCTGGAACAATTCACGTATTTCCCCGATTTTCAAAGTTTGCTGGTGATTTTGAATCTGTGATAAAATTAATATAAATTCAATATTTTACAATGAAGTAAATTTTGTTCTCTTTTCAAGAAAATGTATTTAGATTTCGTCTATAGATTCTCCATTTTTTTACGATTCTTAATTTATGCAACCCTTTCTCCAAAATTGCAAATTTTTACTAACAAATTTCTACTTATTTCAGTATTATATTTTATATCCCTGCACGAAGGAAATCATCAAAAATTTATTTAAAAATTCAAGCAATATTAACATCGCAACTTTATACAAGTTTTTAAAGCGTTTAAACAAACTGGAAAATTTCAAAAACTTTATGAAGATAGACCAAGCGAAGTTTCCTCAGTTCGTTTTATATGTGAAACCTTTACTGCAAAACCCTGTTGGTAAGACGACGGAAGAGTCAATCACTTTATTTATTTATTTTTCCTCAATAGGGTACTTTGTAGTTCAGTATGCGACTCTGTCATTTGATAAGTAATTTGAGATTATTTTACGATATTTATTTAAGTCGGTGCTTTATATTTCTTTGTTCCATACGGTAAAGTGACGGACTCGAAGTTCGAACCGGTGCTGCCTCAGCGTCGTCTCCGCCAATTCACTCGCACTGGATTTGACCGTAGCCAGGCTTAATTTTTCTCATCAGACTCGTACAGTGTCGAGTCTGATGAGAAATTCCATGCGTGTCTACTACTAATATAATACAACATTGAAAATAAATTATAATTCTATTTTTATGTACGACAAAGCACGTGACGTGAAAAGTCTTATAAAATATTGGTACCTCTTATTTGCATTTTTTTTCGTCTAACGAAATGTGCCTCTAACGGAAAATTGCCTTTCCAAAAGTCACTTAATTAAGTGGTTCCCAAGATTTTATGCCTCACGTTTCTCTCGAAAAATTGCATTTGTCTTTCGAACTCCATTTATTTTTTTACTTGAAAATATAAAGAAATATAGCAACGAATGGATACAAATAAAGATATTTTCATGCAGCGTTTAATATAATTTTATATGTAACAAGTTTGTTATTGTGTGTGTTGCATTTCTATAAACTTGACAAATTGCTATAATTTCGGTGTTTACTGCTGAAGGTGCAATAATAAATCATTTTTAAAATCTTGTTGTATTGTGTTCTTATATTTTGGTCAGCCAATGTAAGAAAAAAATTTCTCCGTTTTATTTAGCTACGCAGTGCCGAACGTTGGATGTTGACACATACTCATAGTGTATTCCCTGATTTTTTTGCCTTTATCCACGATGGAACACGTACCACAGCTTGAGAAACCTACGTATAATATTCAAACACAATATTTTATATTAAATACAGTTTATATACAATCTGCCTTTTAATGTGTTAATGTTTTTCTGTTTCTAATATAATGAAATGATGAATTGTTCTTATTATTTTGAACTTTCTGACACATGACAGTACCTTAAAATATCATTTCTCATTGATAGATTTGAATAACCAGTCACAGTTAGATGTTAAACGATTTGAAATAATATTTATTAAAAAATGTTGCTTTCGAAAAAAAGGTATAATGGAAATGCTGATTAGTATAACCGATCAATATATGTAAATAATAAAATATATATTAATTTTTTATAAAAATAACGTGTCTACAGCGACCAACAAGTCATGTACATGGCCTGTTACAAAACTATTTTGTACCTGTTACTATTATTGTAAGTTTCTGTTTTTTTTTCACGAGACAATATATATATCTATATATTAATTAGTGCTTTGTACAGTTAATCACAGGTTAAGTTTTAAATGATATGAACTATTTCTTTTGATAGATTTTAGGAAAAATAACTATTGTTAGAAGAAATTTTCCATTTCCGTGGACAGAAAATGTGCAGTTTTAAATATCGCAACATATAAAAAAGTAGTTGGCAAAATAAGGTTAGTAGTAATTTTTAACATAGCATTACGTGTAAAATGTCGCCATGCAAAATATTCAGTAAATTTGTATATAAATGTCAAACAACTTTCACCGTAAAGTTTTCACCGTCAGTTTCATTGGCATGATACAAAAAAGTAAACGGAATAAATAATAAAAATAAACAAAATATTATGTAATACTAATTACAAAAAAAGTGACAGGAACATCCATTTCAGTCTAATATTTAGAATATCTATACATTTAAAACGCCAAGCGTTTTCTTTCGACAGTCCGTGAGAACAAACTACTGCATCAAATTACACCATTATTTTTTAAATGGAAGATATTTGGATACAGATATGTAATCGTAAATTTTTTTGTTCAAAATTTTTATTAATTAGACGTAATGGTAAATTAAACTTTTACTTCTGTGTAAGACGTCTTACAGTCAATCACCAAAGGACGCCAAAACTCTGCCCAAAATTGAAGTCTGAATCTGATCTTAACTTTAAGCTAACTGGGCAAGATAGTAATTGTAAACAAACATTGATTACGTTTTAAAAAGATCAATTTCACAAATTTATTTACTTTAACACTTGCTAAAACAATAAAACTAATGCAAAAAGTATAAAATATATTAAATTACTCGAAAATTTCTTTTTAAACATTAATATATATTATTTATTAAATATTATTTATTAAATATTATTTATTAAATATTATTACATATTACTTATTAAATAAAAAATACCCTTGCATTATTTAATGAAACATATGTCGCAGATGCACCGGGATTGGAGCGATTTTGTTTGAACCATTTTGGCGAGAAAACCCAATTTTCATACATTTTTATTACACAATTCAGCAGGTCCTTGTATACAAATGTTAAACACACTGATGCAAGCTCATTTTCTTTAATATTTCTGTTTATTTTAATAGTAAATTTGCAATTGTCTTACACTTAAAAAAAATAAGTACCCCAAAATGAGTAAATTGATGTACTCATATCTAATTGAGAGTTTTTGGATCAAATGTAAAGCTATTCTTTATAATTTTTTTATCAAACGCAAGTGACACGATAAGTTTCTACTGATTTTTGTAATGATTTATTTCATTCATTGCGGCATAGCAGCTGTTCATTAGTAGGAAAACAATGCAATATACCATGGAAATAAGTTAATAATATTTTCTTATTTGTCGTAAGCATTTATATCTTGCTCCTCCATTATAATGCGTCACATTACGTTGTTGGTATGTGTATTTCATATCTTCATAGGCAATCGGTCCGGTGTGCGTGCTGAGTGACATGGATATTTTGGAAAGGAAAATAAGATTCATGATTAAACCGACAAATGTGAAAGTAAGTGCTCCCTGTTAAATATTTAATACATTATTTTTTCTTATTTTATGTAATCAGCTGTATCCTTCTGTAAATATTAAATTAATCTGAATATTAAATTATGCAGAGGATTTTAAAATAACTTAAAATTCTGGAAAACAATGCTCTTGTCATAAAAATATTTGATTTGGGAATCTTGATAATAGTTTTGCTATTTTTCCTAAATAAATAATCAATGAAATATTTCTTGTTAATATTTTTGAGGGGGAAATAAATGTCAGTACATTTTTAGTTTAATATGTAACAAACGGGAGGGGTGGGTTCGGGAGTTTTGAAAGTGTTTTATGAAATATCTTTTAGCTCATCTTTTAACCTGATTTTCCATATGTTAATAATCGGCCATCTTGGACGCCATCTTGTTTTATTTCATAGTTTTATGACCAAGATACTTTTTTGAAGCACTTTTAAATTATTTTAAAATATTGTGCATAATTTAATATTTACAGAAGGTAGTACTGATTACATAAAATAAGAGAAAAGGGGAATGGACATTTAACAGAAAACACACAGAATTCATATTTGAATACATCCATGTCATCAAAAATGAGTACATCTCATTTCATATTTGAATACATCCCTGCGATCAAAAAATGAGTACATAACGGTTCAGATTTGAACACATCCATGGAATCAAAAATGAGTTGATGTGTTTCTCAATTTTGAGAACATTTGGATCAGAGATATTTTGAGTATGTGACGTATTTTAAATTGTGTACTTTCTACACAATTTTGAGAACCCATTTTTGTTCAGTGTATAATGCCAAACTTTCTCATTTGTTTATTTATAATTTTAACTGGTGATTGATTTTTTTCCTATTACGGGTACTAATAAAATTGTTTTTACATGTATGTTTTCATTAATGTTCTTCATGGGAAAAAATATGCGAATACAAGCTGGTATTAACTTTTACTAAGAAGTGACTGACATATTAATGCTGAGAAATGGTATAATCAACGTTAAAAACAAACTCCCATTATAAAGAAGTAACTCAGATAATTGTTTATGTATTTCATTATTTTTTTGTCTTAAATGGTACTTTTTAAAGGCCAAACAATGTTTGGAAAACATATTGCACATATCTATGTTTTATAAAAATGTTTTCTTATAAAAATATATTAATTAATTATACACTTATTAATAATTCTCTAAAAAAATATATGTATTTTCCGTCATTACCTGAATGAGATGGAGAACTTCAACTCACATATTTTATTAAATTACAAACAAATTAGGGGAGATGGGGGATAAATGGGACAAGGGATGGATGGGACGCTCTCAATATTTCATGCAATAAACATTTTTTTTTAGTTGCTTCCTATCCTCATAGATTTCACTACCATAGTGTGCTTCAGAACCAAAAGCAAGAGCACATGGCTCTTTTCAGTTTTCTTCAAATTTCCATTTCTTGAAAACTATGCTTAAAAGTAATTTTTTTTTACATTTGAAGTTACTTAAATATCTTATGCAATATAAGCAATTCAGATATGTTGTAGTTTTTTTTATTTAAAGGCTCAATATTGGTAATTAAAATGAATGCATATTAACCATTGTGGCAAAATAATTTCTGACAGTTTTGGACAGGATTTATGACAGACAATCTAGAGGGGTCATAAAATGTGCTAAGATATACATTGAACCGGCGATTCCAGGAAAACAAGGAGAGGAGTGGTACATAGGAGTCCCTAAGAGACGGAATATGGCTGGAGCGAATGACAAACATCGTGATGATCAGATATACGCGGCGACCAGTAAAAGTGATTCGAGAGAGCAGGGAAATTGACCGCCAACATCATCATTGGATAAAAAATCCTTAAGAGGAGGTAAATACTTTTTACACCCCTCTGAAGGGGGAAAAATAACGAAAACTTCGTTAGAACTCAAAAATCACTTCCATCAAAAAAATCCTTAAGAGGAGGACATCTTTTTCAGCAGCTTGCTACCAACATGAAAGTTGGCTTTTCTATATAGGCTGCAGTGCTATAGGCAACAGCCTACAATTATAATTAAGTCATTCACACTTTTTTTAAATATGTGCCCATGGAAGCAAGAACTACTGGTGAACTACTCTATGACTGCTATTCTCTTGAGAGGTACAGGTAGATATTATTCACCCAGATACTGTGTAAATATTTTTAAATTAATTAATTAACGTTAAGAAGATTATGCTTCTCGTGCCATCCCCAGGATCAAGGATGTATGTAGAGGTTAAATTATTATCACAAACTTATTAAGCACTTACTTAAATTTAAATAATCAAAATAAGTACTTAATAACTTAACTGGTTAATATATTGTATTGTTAAAATGAAGTCTCGTGAATATAATGTGTATTACCTTTTTGTATCATTATTTTACTCTTTCCTTTTTTTATGTTTTATATCTATCTTATGTAAATAAAACCTCTTTTATTTTACCCTTAATTTAGACTCCAGCATTTATTTAGTGTATAGTGTGATGTTTAATCTAGAGTAATATATATGTTGATTTAAACTACTACTTTAAGCAAGATTTTACAGCGGGCTTGAGGGGTCAACCTTAAGGATAAGTTTCTTCAAAAAATAACACAACGCCGTACATCTTTTTTTATTTAATACAAAAAAAAGCTATCCCAGGTTGTACGATCACAATTTCCCCTCAAATTGCCGCTAAGATAATTGGTGTGTCTCTGACAGGAGGAGTTAATTATTATGGGTTTGAGTAACGCCCTGCAAGTTTTATATATATGTTTTAAATCTCTCCAACAGATAGAAACCCCAATTATTACTGGTGCATGTGACACAGGAATTTCTCTGGTGTTCAGCTTTCTTCATATCCAGCCCTTTTAATTATTCAATTTATAGCTTATTTTAGATAATTAAATATTTTGTACTGGATTAAGAACTTATATCTTAGATCTAATGAAATAACATAAATAGTAATAATAATGATGGACATTTAAAGAAACTAAATTTATTTATATTCAATATTCTCTTTTAGAATTGATAAATTTACTCAATAAATGTATAGAAGTTATTATTTACATAAATTTTTATAATTAGTTACTCTAAACATATCCATTTAAAAATAATAATAATAATAAGATATATATTTTTTTACTTCTCATATTATTCTGCTAGTAGTATTTAATATATATATTTTTTTGTAAGCTAACATCACACTACTTAATATAATTTATTTCGGTAATTGTATGAATAATAAGAATAATAATAATAATTACAATTATAACAATAATAATACAAAATAAATGATAAATAATATCAGCTGTAAAGTGTAAAATCCTGATCCTAGGGTATGGGTTATACATAAAAAAAATAATAAAAAGGTAATGCACTCAATTGCATTTGCATAATTAAAATTGTCTTTTATATTGTATATTTATATGTCGCGATTGTAATTACAAGCAAATAATCTTCATATGAAATCAAAGGTTTCAAAGGTCAATTCCTAAGAATTAGACCATTTTTGTTGAAAGATTGCATATTATTTTTGTCTCTGAAATATTTATTTGACTTATTTATGCAAATATATTTGAAAGTGATAAAAAAATGAACTATTATTTGTTCTAATCCTTGAAAAAAAAAAAGATATATATATACATATATATAAAGAAAAATAAAAGATAAAATTAATGATAATACCAGTGATAAGCTGATAAACTTTTATTATCTATTTACTTTATGTGTATTTCTTGCATACTTATAAGTGAACAATTAAAAAAAAAAAAAAGTTCATTTTTGAGATGTTTTTTTTTTTCACTAAACTGCTGATTAATAAAAAATAATAATAATAATAATAATAAAGGAAAGAATAAGTGTAGGAATTATTAGATTTTTAAATAATTATTAATACTTATATCAGCAGAATTAACGTAAAATTAAAAATAACTAAAATTGAACAAGTTTTGTAGTAATCTGATCTCTTGTTAAAATGCCTTACAAATTTTATTTTGCGTTGGGGTATGGCAAATAATAAAAGAAAATTTAAGAGAAAAAGTGCAAATCTCAACGATTCATCTATACAAACAAACAACTCAGGAAAAAAAAAACAAAAATAAACGGGGACAAACTGATATTTTGTCACCAAAAACAAGAAATCAACATAAAAACAAACGAAATCAGGCAGAAAAATCTATACTAAACGCAACAATGGCGGAATCTACACCAAGTGTAGACACTATTTTGTCGTTGATTCCAACTTTTGACGGAAAAAAGGGAAATAGAGTGGAATTCTACCTGCAAGAATTCGAGAAATTAATAGCACAAACTTCGCTAAAAGATGATTGTAAATTAATCATTTTGAAAGCAAAATTAATTGCAAACGCAAGGGAAAAATTGGCGACAAACATCAAATTAAACAGTGAAACGGATTACGGAGAATTTAAAAAGCAACTAATAGAATGCTTTCAATCCAAAGCGAAATTTTCCGAAATCCAAAACAAATTTTTTACGCTTAAGCAGAAACCATCGCAAACTGTAGAGGAATTCATCACCGAATTCAACGAAATAGCAAAAGAGTACATCAGTAAAAACAACGAAGAAGGTCAAAATGGGTCCACCAAATTTATTGATTTGATTAAATTGACACGATTTCTGGATAGTTTAAGAGCGGATTTTAGTTTAGATGTTCGCAAAAACTCCCCGAAAGATTTTACAGAAGCATGCAATTTAGCACTCAAAATGGAACAAGCTTACAACGCGTGCCACTTAGAGGAGATTAACGTGGTAAAGAAAGAAAATGAATCCGATTTAGTGGAAAGCCTGATAAAATTAAATGCAAACAGCGCCGATCAGATTCAGACTTTAATGACTGAATTAAATAATTTAAAAATTCACGCTAAAGATACAATAGGAGCCAAATCTAAATGGTGCGAGCTGTGTAAGCGCAACAATCACGAAACGGAACATTGTTGGTTTAATCAAAGGAATAATAGTAACCAGACAAATTATAAAATAGGAAAAAAACCACAATACAAAAATCATATTTTCCAAAATAATAAATTTTCTAACAACACCAAACAAAATTCAAATTTACATCGTCCGGAGTATCCCATGCAAAGCATGAATTGGCAAGGGGGGCATTTTGGACAAAATTTTGCACAAAACCCAGGCCTTAATTCTGGACAGAATTTTGGGCAACACTCAGGTCATTTTGGACAGAATTTTGGGCAACACTCAGGTCATTTTGGACAGAATTTTGGGCAACACCCAGGTCATTTTGGACAGAATTTTGGGCAAAGCTCAGGTAATAATTCTGAACAGAGTTTTGAGCAGTACCCGGGCTTTGGCCAAGCTCAAAATATGGATTTCGGGCAGATTCATAGTAACAATTATGGGCCAAATCATGGTAATAATTTTGGGCAAAGTTATGCAAACAATGGTGGGCAAAATTATGGCAACAATTTTGGGCAAGGTTATGCAAACAATTGTGGGCAAAATTATGGCAACAATTTTGGGCAAAGTCATGCAAACAATGACGGACAAAATTATGAAAACACAAATGCACAGAGGGGTAATTTTGATAGGCCTAGAGGTAAACCAGGAGCAAAATACTACAATAAAAAATACAACTATAAAAACTCAAGCAACACAAATCGAAACTCAGATGACAAAGATAGAAAAGAACCAAAAAACTGAGTGGGGGACTTACTAACATTAATAAAACGCACCCGCGTGAGTCACCCCACAGCGGGACTTTTAAAACACCAAACGAACAAGTTGATACACCTAACATTTACGACTCTCATGCTCACAGTTATCCTCAGGGATTTGGATTTCTTATGGATATAAATGCACAAGGAAATACAATTCACAGTGATACTAGGGACAAAACACAACAGGATGGAATATTTTTAAATAAAACTATTGCCAGTGTCAATAATTCTAAAGATAATCAATTACCCATAATTGACATGAGCATTGATAATATTAAATTAAAAGGATTATGTGACACGGGAGCAGCTGTGTCGCTGCTGTCCCCAGGTATATTTGACAAAATAAAGCAAGAAAACATAAAATTTAAATACCTAGGTACCCAAATTGAAATTAAAACCCTAACAAACTCAACTATTTTTTTTAAACACTGTATAAAAATTGCTTTTCGCTTAGAGGGCATTTGCACCACTGGTACATTTTATGTGACAAACAAAGAATTTGATAGGGATTATCAGATCCTACTTGGGTATGATTTTTTAAGGGGCAACAACATCACATTAGACTTTTCACAAAATGTTCTTAAACTAAAAAACAAAGTCATTCAACTTAACACTTACATGACAGAACAGAATGAAGAAATTAATAATCTAGCAACTGAAAATCAACAAAACACAGCTCAACACGATGATGTCATTCATAACAACCAAAAAAAAAAACAATTAAAAAAAAGGGGGAGCACACAATAAAAAAAAATAAATTGTATGCAAGGAACAAGCGCAGAATATTTCTAACCCCACACTCTAAAAAAATCATTACACTTACTTGTGATGAACAAATTAATGAAAAAGACATAATTCTAGCAGAGCCAGTTAGAGACAATACCGAGTATAATATACAAACATCAATTCATGAGGTGCAACGCAACAACTTAATAAATATTATAATACATAACAATACGGATAAAAACATTTACTTAAAACAAAACACTAACATAGTCAAAATCACCACAGACATAGAATGCAAAGAAGATGACTCAGACATTGATATTGATCAGGGAAAAATTCACCAGATCAATCAACTAAACATTCAGGAAGTCAGACAACTTCGGGAGGCAGAACTTAGCATCAATGACTTTGATTTAGAGCATCTCACAGAGGACTTACAAGAAATACTCAAAGAATTATTAATGAGCAAAGCTCACGCTTTCTCTAAAACATATGACACGTTAGGTCAGAGTTCACTTGTATGTCCCAAATTCACATTAAATCACGATTTCCCTATACAAACAAGACCATATAGACTGCCCCAAACATTAAAGGAAACAGCATGGAAGGAAATACAAACATTACTAAAAGCAAACATAATTGAAAAATCAGATTCAAACTACTCTTTTCCTGTAGTATTTGTTAAGAAAAAACAAACACAAAAAGATAAACAAGAGCAAAAATACAGAATGGCAATTGACTATAGACTCCTAAATGAAATACTACAGACTTACAACTATCCAATACCAGATATCAAAGACATTTTATATAATATCAGTGGGAAACAATTTTATACTGTGCTTGATCTACACAGTGCCTTTTTCCAGATAAACCTCAGACCAGAAGACAGAAAAAAGTTAGCATTCATAACAGAGTTTGGTAAATTTAACCCACTAAGGCTTAGTTTTGGCACAAAAAATAGTAGCGCTTATTTCGCCGAATTGATTGACAAAGTCCTAGGACACTTTGACAAATCTAAAGTCGCTTACTTTATGGACGATGTTATTATTGCAACGAATAATATTCAAGAAATGCTACAACTTATAAAGGAAGTACTCGAGGCATTAATTAACCACAACCTTACAATTGAGCCAGCCAAAATGAAAATTTGTAAACAGGAAATAGACTTCCTAGGATTCCAACTAAATCAGGAGGGATATTCTCCGGCTAAAAAGAATATTGATAAAATACAGAACTTCATCAGACCAAAATCAAAAAAAGGAGTTAGATCACTTTTAGGACTGGCGAATTACTTTAGATCACTGATTCACAGATACACTGACATAGTTCATCCTTTAATTGAGCTTACAAAAGAGAAAGTGAAATTCAAGTGGAATGAAAATGCAGAAAAAGCATTCTGTAACATACAGCAAAATATCATGCAAAAACCAACTCTCAAACCACCTGACTACTCAAAAGAGTTCGTATTAATTTGTGATGCTTCAAAAGTAGCTATATCAGCCATTTTGGCTTAAAGACATCAGGACAATTTGGTACCCATTGAATTTTTTGGGCGCAAACTCAAAGAACCTGAGAAAAGCTACCCGAGTGTGAAATTCGAGCTATTAGCCATACATGAAGCAGTAAAACACTTCAACCACATTCTATGGGGCAGAAAATTTACAATACAAACTGATTCGCAATCAAACACAAGACATTTAAACCTTGAAACGCAATCAGACATAGTCAAAAGATGGTTAACTGACTTAGCCGAATATAATTACTCGTTTGAATATATAGAGGGCAAAAACAACCCAGCTGACTATGTTTCCAGGAATATCAATAACATAATTGCAGATAACAATTTACAAAATAACTTATTCAAAATGAATTCTGCACTTTCAAATGAAAATATAAAAAATGAACAATACAGAGATGAAAAACTAAAGAAAATTATTGACAAAATTATTACGGGTAGAAACAACAAAACCACAAATAGATACACACTTAACACGAACAGGATGCTCATTCTAAAACCGGGACAGAACAACAAAGAACTGTTAATTACCCCAGACACTCTTAAAATTGCTATCATGGAAGATGCACATGCTCCGCACTTTGGTTTTCAAAAAACTTACGAGTTGATAAAGGATAGATTGTATTGGCACGGTATGTATACGGATATTAAAACTTTTTGTGCTAACTGTACTGCATGCCAGACAGCTAAACAGCACAGAACCATCAAGGTTCCTATAAAGAGGGTAGTAAAAGACCACGAAATTGGGAGTAGGCTGCATATAGATATATGTGGAAAACTGCCAGTAACATTTCGAAAGAACGCATTTATACTAACTATAACTGACTCCACATCAAGATTCTTAGAAGCGGTTGCACTAAGGAATGTGGAATCACAAACAATTTTGAACGTGTTAAATAAATACTTCGGGATGTTTGGTCTAGCAAAATAGGTCTATTTAGACAACGCACGTTATTTTCGCAGTGATGTATTCACGGAATACATGAAGGCTCTAGGGATAGAACCACATTTCTCAAGCCCGTTCAGGCCAAAAGCGAATGGACTGGCAGAAATCGACAATAAAATTTTGAAGAGTTCACTCACTGCCATGAGTCATAATACCCTCGAGTGGGATATCCGACTTGAGTTCTTTAAATTAATGTACAACACATCTAAACACAGAGCAACAGGTTTCCCACCTTCATTATTATTCTTTGCTAGAAATCTAAGAACTCCTTTCACAACGCATATTCCCTCGGAGGATATTGCAACCAAACAATATGTTAAAAATCGAATGGAGCATCTTAAACAAATCAGGATTGAAGCACTGGCAAATCAGGAAAAATTAATGAAAGAGTATGTTCGCGATGAGGACTTACAAACGGTGAAGGATTTAAAAATTGGTCAAATTGTTTACCTCAAATGCATAAACCCACACGCTTTAGCAAAAAAGTGGGACGGACCAATGAAAGTAATCAGAAAACTGCGAAATCACAATTACTTAATGTCCGATTTATCAGGGGTATATAAAAGCAACATTAAGAGACACATTGATTTGCTATTCGTACCCAAGCATGCAACACCATGTAACGAGGACATAGACAATCAGTCTACACAATCACTTTCTGATACAGAATCTACGGAGGAAATATAACAAATTGTATAATATAGGAAAAATTTGTAAATAATTTTTTTTTAGTCTCTCCAAAAATTTAGTCAAGAATTTATTTTAAAGCTCAAAAAAAAATTTTTTTTTTAGGTCATACTGTTTATAATTAGGTTTCAAAAATAAGTGTATACTGGGACACTATCAAGTCAAAGATACAAGTCACCCAGGACTAACATTGAGCCAAATTTGTATTGAGTTAAAATGTACAGATAATCGGTAACAAAAATAAATATATATGTATAAAAAAATATCCCCATAGACTTCACAAAATAGTGCGAGAAGAGGTCGCATTATTTATACTAGCAAAATACAAAAAATATACATATACGAAACTCCACAAAATAAATTAAAAAAAATAAATAAATAAAATAAAAAAAGGAAAAACAAGTATTATACCTTTTTTACAGGGAAATTAAGGATTGATTCTGTTACAAGGGGCAACTTATGTTTTATATTTAGCATTAAATACTACACCTATATTTGTTTCATAGGACAGTACACTGTTTAGCTACATTATAAACAAATTCAAAAGGGTTTTCGGTATTTACACAAAAAACATTTTTGCCATTTTAAATTATTCATTCCTACTTCTCACAAAAAAAAAAAGATAATAATCATGAATATAACTATATCTTATCATATATTTCATATTGGAAATATACAACACGTAACGTTTTATGGGTCAGCCATAGATTACAAAACTATGCAGGCAAAAACCTTTATAAGTTTCCTAGGTCAACGTGATAATATATTCATTGATTAGTAATAATTAAAAATAATCAGGAAACAAGCTATTGCATACTCAGCTAAAGTTAAAAAAAAAATAATAATAAATAATTAACTACAAAAAAATATATATATATATCCATATATTAAGGATAAATTTAAAATAAATATATAAAAAGTTTGATATATATTAAGAATAATAAAAAAAAAGAAATAAATAATAAAAACGAAGGGAAACTTTTAATATCAGGATTATACGAAGTTGTTGAACAACAAAGCCATCGTAACCAAGGTTACAATCGTTCGCGGAGATTCGATTCAGCACTCGAATGGAGGGGGAGCAATCGAAGTTTTTGCACTCCCTTTTCCACTCGCCTTCTCTGCCGTACAACACAGGGGACCAACCACAAATATCGGGCCGTAAAGCATCTTATCTCAAGGGGAGATACTAACGCTACAGTCACGGAACGCAAACTTTACATAACATGCAAGACAAGTCAAACACATAAAATATCACTAAAAACATTTAACGGCTAAACAAAACATAATAATGTCATATAATTAAGATTTAATTTGAGGATGTTTATTTTTTTTTCCGTTTATATCTCTGCAGATATTCTTAGCAAGAAACTGTGTAAGCCGGCATAAAATACACAGGGATGGAGATATTAAAAAAAAATAATAATTAATTAATCACATAAAATTATTAGATTTCAATTTAATTTAACTCAATTTAATTTTCTCCTCAGGGCAGGTCGCATAGGGCAGGAAATAAAATGAAAATCAACCTCACTTATTAAGAATAATAACGAATAAACAAATAAATAAATAAACTTACTAGGTGGATGTCTTCGTCGCGATGGTGCACTCTTGAAGTGTGTGTCTATTCCATGGGGGAAAATCCACAGGCGTCCCAGACAAACACACCAAACACAGTGGTGGAATCCACAGTTTCACAACAAAAAAAATATATAAAAACACACACACACACACACCGGGGGGGGGGTTCCTCCTTTTGCGTCCCCCGGTCTTCTCACAGATGGATGTTTTGGAACCACAAAAAAAAAAAAAAAAAAAAAAATCACATTTTAGGAGGAATCCTGCGTCTCCTTTGCTTTGCGTACACTTGGATACCTCAATCACACCCTCATCGTTGTTGGGGATACATTCAATGGACGAAAACATTCTGGACGCTCCCCAGGTATACATCGGGAGCACACGGGACAACAGGTAACAGCATCCATGGAAGGCCATCGTCTCCGGGTCCATAACATAAAGAAAAAAAAATATATAAGGGAATTAAGTAACTAGTTAAAAAAAATGTGTACATAAATAAATAATTGAATGATTTTGACGATTCGAACTAGCGAATTTTTTTTCTCTTTCTCGTTTCTCACTTTTAAAGGAATTTTACAGGACATCAAAGCTAAGTATAAAATTTAAATAAAAATAAATGTATTACATTTTGATTTAATGAGATTTTAAGCATAAAGTTCGCGATCTTAATATATAAATAGAGTGATTCCTCTTCTAAATATTTAACATTTTAAAATTTCAAAAAAAAAAAATTAAATACATAATAATAATGATTTAAAATACATAAATAAATAAATAAATAAATAAATAAAATAAAATAAATTGTATAGGTAAATAAAAATAACGTTTATTTTAAGAATCCTCTAAATAACGTAAGATATAGGTAAAGATTTTTATATTTTATAAACTTTATTTAATTTAAAGTATTTTCCTTAAATACGCATTGCGACTTAACCCGTTCTGACTCTTTTAAATGGGAGATATTCGCGGGCGAATAAAATCCTAACTGCAGTATTTAATTGAGATCAGTGGGTATGAGTCACACTTTTTTTTTCTTTCCTTCTCAAATATAAGAATACATAAATAAAATAAAAAATAATTGATCTTACTTTAAATAAATAATTTAGTTTAATTTAAATAAATAATTTAGTTTAATCTAAATAAATAATTTAGTTCTATCTAAATAAATAGATTGACTAGTTTTTATTTAAATGATTAATAAACTATTGTTTTACTATGCGTTATAGCCACGACACCGCTATTTCACATTCTTGATATTCAACCTCATTAACTTTTAAGATTAACGATTATATTAAGAAATAAAAGAAAATTTTAATTACATATATTTTAAATTATTATTAATTAATGTTGACAGACATGAATATTGTTTTTAGGAAAGTAGTTATGCATTTGGCATACACGTGCGTTCAGGTATATTTCATGTTTTAGGCTTCGTGCTAACAAAAAAAAAAAAAAGAAAACATCAGTTCAAACTGGATTTTTGATAAATAAAGGTAATTAAATTTATCTTTCAGATTATTAATGAGATTTTAAAATCTTATGCTGAGTCTCTAGTGGGAAGTTGGATTTTTAAGCACATAATGCAAAAGTTTCATGGTTTGAAACACGTGCTAACGCGCGCAGTATGTCTTAAATTATTTACATCTTAAAGTTAACTCTATAAGAAATTAAAACTAGTTTCTTGTGTACAAACAAAACAAAATATGATCACAATATGTTATAGGGCTAAATAAATAAATAATTCTTATAATAACTCGAAAACTTACTTTATAATTAGCGGCATATTCCACGTGACGGTTTTAAACAGGCAACACACCAGTCTACCTGCTTCCTGCTTGAACAAAGTTGAAAGGTTAAGGTTACGGAAGAAAGATCGCATCGCAAATCCCGATGCACCTGCAGGGACAAAAAAAAGGGGTTCGTTCCGTGGGCGTGTTCCAAAAAAAAGGGTGACGAAGATTCTCCGGTGTAGTGTACCAAACGCACCTGGTACAATCAATTACGATCTACGCGGGGAGAATTTGAAAGGGAGATAGCGCGACGTATTACAGGTCCAGTTGAGGGGAGGTGTTTATGTCAGATGAGAATGCCAATGGTAGAGGAAAAGGGCAAGGGACTTGCTCTCCATCATCTTTTCAGCTAAGAGAAATTCGTTTATCCCTGGTTAGATTAAAAGGCAACGGTTGCTTTTGATATTTTTTCTTCAGTTACGATGCTCATTTTATAAACAAGGGAGATTGCATCATTCAGTTTTTATTTTGTTTATTGTAATAATAATAAATATTGACGAAAATTATAGAAATGTAAAAAAAAAAAAAAAAAAAAAAAAAAAAGAGGAAATAATAATAGAAATAAATATTATCAAATGAAAACGAATAATTTATTTTTTTGCCTTTTCTCTTCTATTTCAATTCATTATCTGTTAATTAATAATTCGACGGAATTGCATATATAATGCGAAGAATAAATTGTTTCTTTACATAAATTTATTAAAATATCAATGCTAGAACTGTTTTCATTTTGTAAAATTGAGACTATTTTATTAAACGATTTTTTTTTTCTTCAATAAAAAGAAAAGAAGAAAAGATGGCAAAAATTTTGACTACATTGATATGTTTTTTTTTCTTTTATCCCAACAAATCAATATAAATGAAAACATGTATATTTATGTATATTTTTCTGGTTCATGAGTTAAAGTATGTTATTTCTTAATGCAAAATTAAAAG
Source organism: Maratus michaelseni (assembly GCA_963931845.1). Taxonomy (NCBI): domain Eukaryota; kingdom Metazoa; phylum Arthropoda; class Arachnida; order Araneae; family Salticidae; genus Maratus; species Maratus michaelseni. The sequence continues at coordinate 192,841,423 of OZ007593.1, read as the reverse complement.
AAACAGTAATATGTTATTTATGAGATTACATTCTTATGTATATATAAGAAAAGTTTGCATTATATTTTTGTCCTCGCTCACATATAGTATATGTAATGGGCCAAATGGAATTGTAATCCTCACATATTATTTTTTATATTGTATTAATGTGTTATTTACAGTGTCTAAAATGCAAATGACTGCCAATCTTTTTTTATATGCTTATGTATGCTAATTTATATTACTTTCCTGTGAAATTGTATACAAAATTATGCTATATTTCATAGCATTGCGCATAATTTGGCACGTTTTGGCGTTTTGGTTATATATTTTGGCGGTTCAATACTGGGTCAGTAAATGACAATATTGGATTTACAATTAATATGGTCACAACACTTCAAAGTTAAATGACGCAATGGCAAGTTTCTCATCATCTGTGAACTTTTCACAGTGTCCGCCTCATCGTACTTTCTCATCATCTGTGAACTTTTCACAGTGTCCGCCTCATCGTACTTTCTCATCATCTGTGAACTTTTCACAGTGTCCGCCTCATCGTACTTTCTCATCATCTGTGAACTTTTCACAGTGTTCGCCTCATCGTACTTTCCCATTGTCTGTGAACTTTTCACAGTCTTCACCACATCACGCTTTCTCATTCTTTGTGAACTTTCTACAGTGTTCTATATCGAACTTTCACATTTTCTGTGGACTTTGTACAGACATTCACATTTAACCTCCAGTTCTCAGGACTCATGTGTTATGTCAACTTTATACGAGTTTGTCATTGAATCTTCTAGAATCACCTTGGACACTCTACATGAGCAGTGATTTCCGGAAACAAATTTACACAAAAATGTCCTCTCCGATTACATTTTTTTTTCAAGAGGGGAGATAATGCTGGATAGAACCTAAGATATTGGTATATCCCGCATCCCACGTTAAAATAATCAAAACAACGGCAACGATATGGGTGGCCGTGTTTACGAGGGCAGAAAGCAGACAGGCGCCGAAACTGACAGTTCAGCAATGCTGAACAAGCAGGGATTTATGACAGACAATCTAGAGGGGTCATAAAATGTGCTAAGATATACATTGAACCGGCGATTCCAGGAAAACAAGGAGAGGAGTGGTACATAGGAGTCCCTAAGAGACGGAATATGGCTGGAGCGAATGACAAACATCCTGATGATCAGATATACGCGGCGACCAGTAAAAGTGATTCGAGAGAGCAGGGAAATTGACCGCCAACATCATCATTGGATAAAAAATCCTTAAGAGGAGGTAAATACTTTTTACACCCCTCTGAAGGGGGAAAAATAACGAAAACTTCGCTAGAACTCAAAAATCACTTCCATCAAAAAAATCCTTAAGAGGAGGACATCTTTTTCAGCAGCTTGCTACCAACATGAAAGTTGGCTTTTCTATATAGGCTGCAGTGCTATAGGCAACAGCCTACAATTATAATTAAGTCATTCACACTTTTTTTAAATATGTGCCCATGGAAGCAAGAACTACTGGTGAACTACTCTATGACTGCTATTCTCTTGAGAGGTACAGGTAGATATTATTCACCCAGATACTGTGTAAATATTTTTAAATTAATTAATTGACGTTAAGAAGATTATGCTTCTCGTGCCATCCCCAGGATCAAGGATGTATGTAGAGGTTAAATTATTATCACAAACTTATTAAGCACTTACTTAAATTTAAATAATCAAAATAAGTACTTAATAACTTAACTGGTTAATATATTGTATTGTTAAAATGAAGTCTCGTGAATATAATGTGTATTACCTTTTGGTATCATTATTTTACTCTTTCCTTTTTTTATGTTTTATATCTATCTTATGTAAATAAAACCTCTTTTATTTTACCCTTAATTTAGACTCCAGCATTTATTTAGTGTATAGTGTGATGTTTAATCTAGAGTAATATATATGTTGATTTAAACTACTACTTTAAGCAAGATTTTACAGCGGGCTTGAGGGGTCAACCTTAAGGATAAGTTTCTTCAAAAAATAACACAACGCCGTACATCTTTTTTTATTTAATACAAAAAAAAGCTATCCCAGGTTGTACGATCACAATTTCCCCTCAAATTGCCGCTAAGATAATTGGTGTGTCTCTGACAGGAGGAGTTAATTATTATGGGTTTGAGTAACGCCCTGCAAGTTTTATATATATGTTTTAAATCTCTCCAACAGAAGTAAAACGGCACTTTCCAGATTGAAACAAGAGCAGTCGATTATAATAGATTTTGATAACGATAAAATTATTAAACCCACATCCTCTTTTTATCAAGCAATAATAAGTGAATCAATAGAAATTTTAAACAGGAAAAATAAAACATGCAATGATTCAGTTTCGTACAATATCCCTAAAGTATGGTATAAGCTTTTACAGATAGTTCAAGAATGAATCAGATTGGCTCATCCCTACCCATGCTTCCCACCCTGTTTATAATGGTTTGACCTTGTCTTCAGCAGACATTGATGTTTTTACAGTGTTTCAGACTAGTTGTGTTTTTTTGTGTGTATCTGTGTGGTGATGTTTTAACCCTGATGATGAGCCAGGACGGCTCGAAAGCGCTAGGTTTATAATGTGAAATGCAGTTTTGTATATTTTTAAAACACCTAAAGTAAAAGTTTTTAATAAATGATGCATATACGTTTTTTGTGACATTTTGTGTTGTTTTTAAACAATTATTACATTATCAAAATCTTTATTAAAAAAATCCAAAGTATGAACTTTAAGTACATTTGGACTTGACATCGTTTAACTGCAAACAATCTTTCCGATATCCAAATGAAACAGATTTCCCTCCTTGTTACCACTACATTAATAAGCAGAAAGAACTTTCTCTTTTTATAAATATACATAAAAGAAATTCGAGATGTTATTTACGAAATAATTATTTGTTTTTCATTACAGAAAACTCTTTGAAACATTGCACTATGTCAAACATTTTTTCCACTATGTTCCCCTTTTAGAAATCTTTCCTTTAAAATTGGAAGTCAGAGATTGAAATCTTAAGCCACACGCTACAGAAAATTGCATTTTTGTCTTTACAATCTTTCAGATTTTATTTTATACGAAAAGAAAAAGAAATGCAAATAAAAGGCTTTTCTGTGACATTTCCTGTAAAATTTTAACACACCTTTTTACTGAATGTAGTAAAATGGAGAAATAATACAATAAAAATATATAAAGTTAGTTTTAAACTAATTCTGTTTATTTTCCATAGTAAATAAAATTAGAAGACCATTTTTACAATATTTTACAATGTAAAATGTATAATAGAATGTCTTCATTTTAATTTAGCGTTAAAAAGCCATGGAATGTAAGGCCCAATATTACTTACAGGTGCTCTTCAAATATGGAACTTAAATAACACTTTTCCTTATTATTATATATGAAACTTCGATATGGAGACCTCATACACTTGTTCTGCCGAACGCCGATATGACCGCAGTGAATTCAGCTATCCTAATATCGCAAATTATGAAATAAAATGTGCAGTCCTATTCAAAAATAATAAAAGACGACACAAACGGCCCCATTCGCATATTTCTTACAATCAAATCCCGAAAAAAATTATATTATAATCTTAATAATATTTTATTTTCGCAAATATGAATGCATTTTTAACATTTAACAAATTAGTGGGAAAGTAATAAGTATGAGAATGTGAATTCTGTTTGTTCACATTCTCATACACAAGCAAAAATACTTCCAGCATAAAATACATAATTACATGTAGGTGGTTTAATGAGTTATAAAAATATTCCATTATAACTAAGTGTAATTTAATAACGTATTGTGCAAATACAATCATAGATAAATCTATTTTAATACTTGGAAATTTTTCCATAGAAAATTTCTCACGCCTCGCATTTATAATATTAAAAAAAATAGAGTTATTCAATTATTGATTCTGGATACTCTTTAGTTTCGTGTTTGCCCAAGGGTTGGTGGCTCACGGTAAAATATTTCATCTTGTGCTGCATTTGTAGCTTTCTAACATATGATAGTGAGAAGCTTATCCAAATTTCTTAGAACTTTTTGCGGTAGTGCAGAAAAATGTAAACTTCCTTTATTAAAAAGTGTGCGGAATCTTAAAACTGTGGGTTGATATCTTTTCTCGCCTCAGTGGGCCGAAAGTTCCAAAAATTGGACTAAAAATGTTTAAAATACAAAAATGAATAAATAATCACACAAACTTAAATAACACAAACTTTATTTTATATTTCGTACATACAAATGACAAAAGCATTACTGCTTGTAATCATTTTTGGTCTCAAATTTTGACAGGTGTTTTCTGGAATCTAGTGTTGCTCTAATAACTCTATCCCTGTCGTGCGGCCCAACTGTTTTTACGGAGGTGTAAGTGACTAGTTGCATAATCTGCTCAACCGCTTGTGTGTGCAAAGGCAATTTAATAAAGTCTCAGCAATCCATTGACATACTGCCCTGTATCATCTTCAGGAATTCTTAAGAACTCATCTCTCTGAGAACAGGCGCCGATATCATATAATAAGCTTGCCAATCAATGAGATCTAAATAGTCTGTAGCTCCAAAGTTAACAGCTGGAATAGCGAATTTGCGAACACAATTTCCGTCTGGGCTAATTTTCCTTACCTTGATAATCCGCCGAGCTGCAAGGATCCTAATGTGGCACCTCCCATCAGTTAACATGGACAAAAGCATGTTTTCTAGAACCGCAAAGTACGCGTTGCGAGAAATAACTGGTTCGATTACGTCTCGATACTTCTTACGCAAGTACCGAGATGTGCCAATGAAATTCCAATTCCACACGTGTCTATGACCATCCTTTATGGAATGATGAATCTTAATTCGGAACCATGAGGGTGCGTAGACTCTTACAATGAATACAACCAAAGTTAGCAACTCATTTGATGGGTCTGGTGTAGATATACAGCGTGTTCGAGAAAGGTCTTTATCATTCTAAACATTAAGAGCAAGAATACTAACAGGTGAAATGAAATACAGTTTGCTGCAAAAGAATGAAGAAATGTAAGAGTTGTTTTACAGTGCATTCAATGTAGCTGTACATGAGATCCGTTAGTATAACTAAGAATGACGAGCATGTAATCGATTTCCCGCCAAGTGTTTTTTAACTTTTGCGGTGTAACAGTGAGGATAGATGAGTAAGGATTTCATTATTTGTTATTTCATGCTTCAGGCAAGTGATACCACAAAAAGACTCTTAGATGTCTTCATTTTTTGGCAGAAAGCTGCATTCCATTTCACCTGTTAGTATTTTTGTTATTAATGTTTAAAATAATAAAGAACTTTCTCGGACACGCTATATGTAACCTCAATATTCAATTTGAAGTTGCTAGCCAGCGCACAGTGGGGCGTTTTTAGGATGTAGGTGGACAAAATTATTTCGTTGAAGTTTAATTAGGTTTTTGCTGGATTTTCGAATCTATCAGTAATAAAATAATCAAACAATGATAAATATTTGGCTTATTTAATAATTTATATTATTATTATTATTATTATTATTATTATTATTATTATTATTATTATTTATATTATTATTATTTTTATATTATAATATTGTATTGTCCTTGAAACTACACATGTATTGAAAGTTTTAGCTCAATCGGATAATAAAAAGTGGTTTAAAATTGACTTGCAAGATTTGAATTAAACACTCAAACACACACTTCAAGTTAATATAACTTAATGATTCGCAAATTATCGCAGGAGCTTTCTTAGGTTTCCAATACTTTAGGAATGGTACTTTTATTTTTAAAAATGCTTATTTCTTAATAATGCTTAATACTGTATTAAAATTCAAGATGAAGTTTAAAAACAAGATGGCGCTTATTTTCAAACAACAATAGGTTAAATCTTATGACAAACATGTGACATATGTCCAGTAAACTCCTGCTTTCAAACAAAACAGAAAAGTCACGACTTGCTTTCGAACTTACAGAAAAATAATGCAACTGTTGAAACTCCCTCAAACCAACTGCCTTCTTTACGGTCGTAGTTTATCCACACATCGGATTTTTTCGACAAAACTTGTACGGATCTCGACAGAAGAGACGTTCGGCTACCAGTATACGCGGTCTTGTTAAATTCCGAGATAACCGGAAAAATGAATTTTGTCCACCTAGATCATCAAAACGCCCCACTGTGCAGTGGGACAAATTCAACATTCCTGGTTCCCGGATAGCTAGATATGAACAACAAACGACAGAACTTATGGCGGTACAAATGTTTAATAAGTATTTCTCATCTGAACTGAGGGTGGTAGGATCAATGTCTGGCAACTTTCGTTCAATACTATGAAGAACAACAATTGAAAGCTTTTCGCATCCTTTGAGGTTTCGCCCACTGTCTGCGGTGTAAGATTTGGGGTCAGATGACTTGCCATCTATGGACTCAAATTGGTGTCAAAATGGCAACTTATTGAAATGAAGTAAGCAGATAATCTATTGGACTGGACTGAAGTTTCATTTCAAGCCTGCGAATTTCGCCGTTAGACACTCCTGTGTTCACCACAGTGCCGTTACAGTGCCGAGAACAATAAGATTGCTAAAATCACCCAATAAAGCACTTGTTACGTATTCGTAAATGCTATTAGATATATAAAGACTAGATCAGCTTTCATGTGTAACATATCCCATGTACGTAGAACCAGGCTCCGATACAATACAGTAATGCGCTTTTACAATTGTTCTTTGGAACTGCTTTTTCTCGAGTGTTTCTGATGTTAAAGTTTTGCCATGCCGTCCATCAAAATAAAGTCCAGATAGAGTGGAACGATTTTCATTTGATTTTGAGACTACTTTTTGTAAATTCTCGATTTTTCCCTCCATATTTTATTTTTGTCTGTGACGAGGCTGATATCTGATTCCGATATTAAACCTAAATCTTGAATAACACTCTATGCAATAGCAGCCGTGGCTCTATTGGAAACACGATACCTTTCACTGGCAAGAACTATGTTATCTAGATTTAAACGCATTTGAACACTCCTTGTGGGATGCGTGTTTGGTGCCCACCTTGTCTTCCCCAGTTTCCACCTCCAACACATCTTCTATTTCATTTTCCATTTCATTCGCCCCTGAATAGCTTGAATCAGAAGCAGGAGACGCCTATATTTAACATCGAATAGTATCCTGTTCCTTTCACATTTGAAGTTTCTGAAACATCGAAACATCAGCACTTCCAATGAACATTTTTCTTTCCGTTCTTTGGTCAATGAGGAACGCATGCTCTTTTGCTGGAACTTTGCTTTCTTTAAGGCAGATACAGTCCTTAAAAATCACGCATTTACAGGGGGATATGTCAAAAAGATTTTTTGCTTCCATTTTAAAGTTCTCAACATTTTCCAGAATAGTCTTGCTTTTACACACACGTTTTATATGTTTCATTATTGATCGATACTTTCCATGGTATGCGTGTATCATATCACAAACACGTTTATGCGATTGTGAAGGAATGAATGAATCGATGTATAAATTTTCAATCTTCAAAGCAATAGTTTCAGCAATAACTGAAAAGCATGGTTAATTGTTTTCACCAGATTCGCAACCAACACGCTATCTCTCGTGAGCGCAGCATCTTTTTATGTCTTCATGCGTTGGCAGCATTCGTAAAAAATTCTTCGATGTACCAAAAATAGGGCATTGCAACATTTGCCGATTTGAAAACTTTGACTGTGATGATTTTGGCATTTCTAATATTTACCAATATATCTTATTAGAAAAGAACGATGAAATGCACAAAACCGCAAGATAAATTCCTCAAAAAAACGACTACAGTACAAGCAAGTGTAAAGACAGCACACTAATTGAAAAGATACTGTTTAAAACGAGTTAAACCTGATTGCGACTCTCAGATGCTTGTGGCACAGGCATACTGCACTTGGCCAGACGAAAAAGTGTTGTCACGTGATTTACTGATCGCTCCAATTTGTTTCTCGGCGTGAAAATATCCACTATTTTGGCAGACCACCAAACGCAGTCTGTCTCGATTGTGCTTTGTGCAAGTAATAAGCAGTTATGCAGAAAACTACCAAATTACGTCAAAATTTCCAAAATTTGATGCCAATGAGGCGACAGAATATATTAATCTATAATTCTACAATTTCCAATGGTTGTTGATGTTACAAAATAGTAACTTGTAAGCACTGCTCCAAACCGATCAAAGAAATATATGGTTATTTATTATTTTTTGTATTTTAATCATTTTTAGTCCAATTTTCGAAAGTTTCGGCCCACTGAGGCGATATAAGATATCAATCCGCAGTTTTCAGACTCTGCACATTTTTTAACGAAAGGAGTTCGAAACTTTTCCTCACTACCGCAAAAAGATCTAAGAAATTTCGATTTTTTCGATACGCCCTACTGGGTATCTTTCCAAGTGGTTCAGTTGGTAGAACAACAGTGCTCTATACTGATGACTCAGGTTCGAGTCCCGGCTTGGATACTTTTTTACTATGTTGGCTATACGCCTTTTAAGCAATTAAAATTTGAAATATACAATCATAAATGTTTATTAATTTTTTGAAAGCAGCACGCCTTAAAACGCCTTTTTTTTAAGCAAACGTTATTAAAATTGAGTGTGAATGAGGAGTATTGTACATAAAAAGTTCGAAAATTGAACACTTTTTACTTCTATATTCTCTTATTCTTTAATATTCTAAAATTGTGAGCGGCAAAGAGACGTTTCCGAAGAAAAAAATAATACCTGCAAAGTTGACGTATTGGCTATAAATATAATACGTACATTTTTCTACTACGTAGTGGCAAAATATACCATTTCAAATAGAGTATTCATGATTATATGTGCGTATTGGAACAACACCTAACTCAGCTGTGTAATTTTATTTTGAGCATGCATAACATATCAGAATAAAAAGCATTTGGGATAAACACAGTGTGAAAACTTTTAAAGAGAAATACAAATTTACAATAAAGTGTTGTGGATGTTTTTTTATTTAACAATTAGTTATGTGAACGTGAACTATAAATAAAAATTGCAGCATGCAACGATCTTTCATCATAAAATTTTAACCCATTAAACGTTCACGTTGCGGGAACATGTATTTTTTTTTCTAAAAATATTTTTTTAGCTATTTAAGAAAAAATCTTTTTATAGTAAAGTTATCAGTATGAAGTATAAAATATATATATTTTTATCTAAATAATATCATAATATAATAATCTTTCTATTTTTTGTGGATTTTTCTGAAATAGAAGTATTTTTGGTTTTCCGACTATCTCAAGTTAAATTAGTTCAAAAGAAAAAAATCTTCAGTTTTGTTCAACTATTGTCATGTTTTAAAATGGACAATTCAAAATCCGGACTAAATAGAGTTTGGAATGCTCCCAGGCTGGGAACGTTGGCACTTTCTGGTAGCATTTCATTTATCCTTTGTCTGAGAGCTCGCTTTCACAAAGAAAGTAATGCGCCAATAGGAAGAAAGAATGCAAAGTAACCATTTAAATTGATAAAAGAAAAATTTAGTTTCTTGGTTCGGAGAAACAACAATACGGTGAAATATAGTTGTATTTTACTGCGTTTTAGTTTGTTATTTTGAAAAAACATAGTGTATTTGAATCATAGTGTAGTTTGTATATGGACAATCTTTTTACATCTCTGGAATTATCAGAAAAAAATCCGAAAGCGTAATTTTTATATGACGGGCACAATCAGAGAAAATGGTTGAAGGATTGCTCTCTAAGTAAATGCAAACAGTTGGAAAAAATAAAAGAGGAACTTTTGAATCCATTGTCACAGAAAATCTGTGTGTAGTAAAATGGAGAGACAACAAGGTAGTGTGTTTGGCATCTAATTTTGAAGAAGATATCGTCTTAGGTCAGGTAAAAATATGGTGCTCTAAAGAAAAAAAGAAAATTTATTTACCTCAACCGAAGTAAATTTCATCACATAATAAGTATATGGAAGGTGCGGATCTCCTAGATAGATGTTTAAGTGTTTACGGACCTCGAAAAAATTGTAAAAGAAAATAATTAAAAAGATAAGCTTTTCTATGCTTAAAATTTAATTTGTTAATAGTATTTTTTATGTAAAAATTCAAATCAAAATAACGATTTTTAATTCAGTATTAAATTATTTATACCTTCATATATAATAAATTAACGGTTTTAAATATTTTGTTATTGCATGTAAAAAAATATAATCCGCTTTTTTTTTAAATAATTAGAAACGTAACTTCTTTTCAGTCACAGAAAAACAAACGCTACTTGCGTTCAATCAAGGTAACGTTTCCCCCATATAAGACGCCAAAGCTCCCGTTACGAGAACATGCCGGATTTTCTAAACGTTTACACTTTTTGAAATAAATTCAACTGTTCCATAATAGAAACACCAAATGTGTATTAAAAATTTTAAAAGGTTATATTTATTTAACATGATTCATATACGGCGTTTAATGGGTTCAGAGGAATATTAGATAAACTATAGCAATTTTCTGAGTACTTAATCATTTTCCTATATGCAAGAAAATAGTTAAATACATAATTAGATTGCATCAATCATGCAATGTTTTTAAAATTAAAAAACTCCCCCAATTAAAAATTTAAATTATACGTGATATTAACCATAATATCGAATTTACAGGAACTTATTATTTTTCGTACAAAATCACATGTCGCAAATCTCATTTAATTCAATTGTTATATTATTTACGCAATGCACAGTGATATATATATATATATTGTTATTTTTAGGAAATGTGTAGAATAAAACCATTTATTTAGTAGACAACGCATAATTTAGGATTTTTTTCATGTCACATCACGTAAATCCTTACAAATATTTTATTGGTAATAATATTGTACTTATATATTTTATCTCCCATGCATCATTATTTTATATGGATTCCCAGAGCAACAATTCCTTTTTTTGTAAAATGTATTTCCTTTGAAAAGTATGTTATAATATACAAGATGACTGTCAAGGGAGCTATTTCCCTAAAAATCATGTTTTTCATGTCTCATAGTTTACATTATATTTTATGTCTAAATCCATACCAAAAATATATTACAGAATATGTTTGACTTAACATCGAAAGAATGTTATTTTGGAATAAGACTATAATATACATCTTTAAAGAAATTGGTGATTTTAGGTGTATTTGCATAGGTTAAAAAGGGGATGCGTTATAAACAACCCACAGTGGGACATTTTTCAAATTTGGGTGGCCAAAATTATTATTTAAATTTATTTATATATTTTTATTTGTTACATTATATTGTTAATCAATAAATACCTTTTTCTAGCAAAAAAACTTTGTTTTTAATAAAAAGTTATTCTCGCTTTACAGTTTTATGCCTATATTTGTTAAATGAAAATAAATAATAGTATAAAAAATAAACTAATGTTTATTGGGATTCATGAAAAGCCTACACCCAGAAAAAGGAATTGATTAAAACAACAAAACATGTTTTGTTGAGTACATTTTGGTTGTTTCAAGCAAAATTTTTAGTTGAAGTAAAAAGTTGGTTTTGTTGCAGTGACAAAAAAATATTGTTAACACACTTACAAAATTTTAACAAATTTTCATCAATTTTACTTCAGTTAACAAAATCTGTTTTTTTTTTTTTTTACCATAATTTTGTAATTTAAATTTGTAATTTATACAAAATTTAAATTGCTGTGTAGTAGCCATAACTATCTCACATAACTTGGTTTATTTGACGTATATAGCTATATAATTAAAGGATTAACATAATTTTTGGATAATTAAAACTTTTTTAATTGGCACGGACCAAGGTAGTTTTAAAAATCCCCCTACCCCATTCATTACTTTCTTCTATCTTTACAAGAAGAAAGTATTGGAGTCATGAAATTTTTCAACTTCTGGTTCTCGACGGATTTTAGAAGGTACTGAACACAAGTTGAATGTTTTTAGAAAATGACTGTCTATGACTATGACTCTGTCTGTCTGTATGTGCCAAAAATTTTGCGGGTGCTCTATTTCAAGAACTAATGCACGGAATTTAATAAAACTTTATATTCAGTTACTTCCCGATATAAATTGGTGCTGATTAGCTTTTGGCGTAAATAGCGCAACAGGTGGCGCTGCTATGTTGAAATTTTCGCGATTTCTGCAATAGATAAGCGATTTCTCAAGAACTAATGCCCTGATTTACATCAAACTACAGATTGAGTTAGACCTTGACACAAATGGAAGCTGATTACGTTTTGGTGTAAATGGCCAAACAGGTGACGCTGCTATGCTACTTTTTTCATGATTTTCACTATAAATACATCTCAAGAAATAGTGAACGGATTAATTTTTAATTCATTTTCAGAAGTGATTTACGCCTGTAATTCATAAATAATAACCAGTGAATTTTGATCATGTTTTTTTTTTCAAGCGTAAACGGACAGAGTGAAAAATGTCCCAAACCGGGAATCGTACCCGGGTCCTCAGATTAGCGCTCTGAGGCCCCAGCATACGGCAACACAGTTAATTTTTAATTAATTTTCTGCAGTGAATTACTCCTGTAATCCTTGAATAATAACCAGTGAATTTTTATCCTGCTTTTTACAGGCGTAATTCACTGCTGGAAATGAATTAAAAATTAACTATATGTTGCCATATGCTGGGCTTTGTATTTTCGTCTGATGTTTGCCGCAGAAATTTGCATGCTCATGCAGGGCCTGTTTACCGAATAGACCCAAGAAGCCCGTGCTTACCCAAAGAAATATAAAGGTAACCCCCCAATTTATTTTTCAGAATAACTTTTTACAAAAAAAAAATCAATCAGGGTAAAAAAATGCACTTTTTCCTTACGAAATTTTTATCTAAGAAGCTCGCTCTTTCTTAATTGTTGTTTACTCGAAATGTTGATGGTAAATTTTCAAATTGTTGCAGCATACCAAAATGGATTTAGTAAATAACAAAGCAATTGGTAGAGGGGAACCCCAGAGTAACGTCGGGCGTTGGGCTTCCCCTAATTTTATGTCTTAAGATTGCCCTGTGCTCATGATGACATTTCCATCTTGTGCTGCGGTAGCAGCCGGTTCGACATATATAAGAGTGAGATATTTCGAGTTTGAATATCGTTTCCTGTAGCTCAGTGGTAGAGTCCCGGCTCAGGGCATTGTTCAATCTGTCGGTTTACGCTTGAAAAAAAGCAGGATAAAAATTCATTTGTTATTATTCAAGGATTACAGGCGTAATTCACTGCTGAAAATGAATTAAAAAATAGTTAAGTTTAGATTGGTTCTAATACAAAACATAATTTAAAGTAAATATTATAATTGTTTCTGTAACAAAAACCTTTTGTTGATAAAACAAAGGAAATTCTTAAAATTACACAAAACAATTGTTCTTTAAACAAAAGTTTTTGTTGCCGAAACTGAAAAGAACTCTTAAAGTAACAGATGATATTTATTTTGAGAAAACTTTCAACAAAAGAATTTTGTTAATTCAAGTAAAATTTAACCATTTTTACTTGAATTAACAAAACATTTTATTACGATGATACAAAATTTTTTGTTGGAACTGAAAAAAAAATCAACAATATTTTTCTTGTTGTTTCAAACAAAATTTCCATTGACCCATATTTAAATGGAAAGTTTTGTTGTGCCAACCAAATTTTTGTTGAGTCAACAAAACTTTTCTCTGGGTGCAATTGCATCTAAGATTTAAAATCACGGTTTCCTTCTTAACGTGAAATTTCTAAAAATCCAGCCAAATAAATTAACACTTTGCACCCCTGTTACTCCACTGGAGGGATATCCAACATATGACTTTAAACTGCACGGACTACAATGAGTTAATAACCGTGTTACTATAAGATGAAAATATCTTGGATGTTATTTTCTGCGCAAGCTTCTGTTCATTGTCCAATCTTTAAAGAAGGATAATCTTATTTTAATATTTATTTATATTTTCATAATAGTTTCGGTATATGTTACTTTGATAGTAATAATAATTTTTACAACAATGATATTTGATTTTTCTTTTAGTATTGTTGAAAAATCCAATCCCATTTCAACACTTTTTGGTCACATTGGTGAGCAAGATATTTTTTAAGCTCGGGAGTAGCATAACTTTTCTAATGTAAGCTGATTAGCAGGCTTGAATACTTGAATACTTGTTGAACATCTTCTGCTTTCAACTTGTCCTTTATTGAATCTTCCAGCTAGACATTTGATGGCTCTAAAACAAAAATAAACAAAATATAAGTAAAATTTAAGGAAGAATAAATGAATGTAATATAGGTTTGATAAAATTTCTGAAGCCCATACTTAAACAAATCTATAATTCTGCAATTATTTTTAAAAACTCATAAATAAATTTTTCTCATCTAAATAGTAGACTAATAAAGTTCCATAAAATTTCAATACTTTGACATTTTTTTAAATGCTACATAGAATAAAACATATAGTGAAAGTGTCGTTTTTAAAAAGTTGTTATAAAAGTCTATACTGCATTTATTCCACTCCAAACATATGTAAAATATACAGATGTAACCGCGTTGTTATTATCCATGCCAATTTGGTACCAATTTCAGCGCATATGATAAATATAAATTAAAAAGAAAAACTTGGTAAATTGGAATGCTCAGATGACAGTTTGAAACAGCAATATTTTTATGACCTCTGAAGAGCTATTTTTAACAAAAACATAATCATAAATATCCATATTTATGATTGTAAAATGAAATGTTCCATGGATTGCTTGGAAATATGACTAAACTGTTTGAGTTTTTGAAATATGAGAAGTAAAATAATGGAAAAAATGCTTTAAGTTAAATCATTTTTACAATTGCTGCATCTCATTATGTCTCAACCAGGATGTTAAAAAAAAAACTATGCTCACTGGTGTCCGCCTTCAGTATTTATAATGATTGGGTATTATATACTTGCTAAATAAAGATATTTACTTTCAAAAGAAAAAACGCATTTTGCAAAAGTTTATAAAGTTAATGCATTGAACAAAACGCCCTAGTTTTGAATTATAGAAAAAGAGCATTGTTTATGTGATAAAATAAAAATGCTTAATGATTCATCCTTATCATGTATCCATATTTTAGTACATATGTTGTAATTTCGAACTCGGCTTTGGCAAGCCAGATTCAAGAAATTCCCTAGTATAGCGACAGCAAAATACTTGTTATAATTAATTTGTAATGTTTGTTATCTTCGTATGAAATATTATTAAGTTTTGATACATTAATATAAAATTAAACTTTTAGAAGTATTTTAATATTGATAAGAGTGTAAGCAATACTGAAATCTTTCACGTAATATTTTATAAGGAAAACAATTGGTAGACTATACCTTAATTTATGCAGGGAAGGAAAATATCAAATAAAATATAAGTATAAATTTTTAGAAGCATAATTATTCTTATAAGAACTATAAATATATTTATAATATAAAGTGAAAAAAAATGCATTTAAAACATTTCAGATCGAGACGTGAAATTGTGTTCAGTCGAATAAGAATAACTGGTTTTATGTTTTATTATGTTTTAGCGTTTATTAGAAGATTTTAGCCTTAGCTCTAGAATTAGATTTTAACAAATACGGTTGCCAGGTCGCCACTGGAGACCAACTTTTTTTACCTGGCGACTACAATATTTAATCTGACTTCATCTGAATCAATATTTAATCAATATTTATCCTGTCTCTCCAACAGCCCTACTCGTGCGGGCAGCAAGTAGTGATCTTTTTTTTGTTATCGTCCATTTCATACATATAAAACGCCTTTCTTTTCCGCTCTAGTCGGCTAGCATGTCACGTGATTAGAATATGGAGAGAGGGGGAAGTTTCAATAAGAAATATTCGCAATCCAACCTATGTGGCATCTAAAATTAGATGGAATGTTAAAATAGGCTTATGCTTTTCTTGTAAGTTTCTAATCAGATTTTTGTGTTCAGAATTAAAATTGATTAATCTATACACATTCATTTTAAAGAATAATAACATATAAGTGATTATAAATAATTCAGTTGAAGTAAATCTATAAAACTTAATCAAATTTTTAAGAATAATTAATTTTAATAAAAATAATATGTATTTTTTAAATATATCTTCCCCGTTTAAATGCTTGGGGTCTAACGCCTGTGTGCACCACACGTTGAACAATAGTTCGGCGTCACTCTGTTTTAGAGGCAAAGTGTCTGGTACTGGTTTGTTACTCAAGAATATTTTATAATTACTTCGTTTGGATTATCTATCTGCCGCAAATGTAAATAAAAAATTTAATGATTGCAATATAGAAGGGTGAGACATTTTATTTAATTATTTATTCTTAAATTGTTATCGTAAACCGTTGGATTAAAATAAACCTCATCCCGCTGCTGATCCCGATTATCTAATCCCAGCGCGGGAAAATGTTTTTCTTTTCTTTTTAGCAATGCATGCGACGTGTTAATAGCTTTCGAGTTTTTGAACGTCACAATGTTTAATTAAATTTCTTGTAAGATGTCTCATTATAGATGTTGCAATGTTACAAAATATTAAGAAATAAACTTTAAATTATATAAAAAAAAAAAAAAAAAAAAAAAAAAAACATGTTTTAATATGTACACTTTTAACTGCTTGCATGTAAATAAGATAAAAACTATCAAATAATTTGTAAGAGGAATTTCCATATACTTTAAGATATTTAAAATGTATAAACCTACATTTCAAATTATTCCTTATATATATATATATATATATATATATATATAATTCATACATTTTTCAATTCATACAATTCATACAAATTATGTATCTTTTAATATTCTTGAATGACCGATAAAAAAGCTTAAATTGCAGTTAGAACATAAAACTATATTTGTATGAGTTTTGAAATTTTTAAAATGGATTATTATATTTTCTTAATAATTTAATACGTTTCTGCAAGGAGATTATAATTGTTAATAGTCAATTGTATATTAACAATTTTACAACAAAGTATATTTATTTCCAATAATAATGATAATTTCGTTTTGTTCTAGATATATCCTTCATGGTATTTACATTTTTGTTTTTCATTTTATACTTTTATTTATATATTTTCTCATTGCCTTTTACTTTTTTGTATTTCAACTTTCGAATAAATGCTGATATCAATAGGATATCTTCCTCACATAACCACAATCCTGAAATTATATGATTAATCTATCCATTAAAAATATATATTATTAAAATGCTCTAAAGATATATTAAATTTTTTGGAAATGAAGTAAACAAATTATAAAATCTGAGAAATTATCGCCAACCAAAAAAATATATAAATACATGTACCGAAGACAGTAACCGCTTATTTGCGGAAATACTCCCCTTTAAAACTTTACAAAATTTTATCTCATGTAATAAAAGGAGTTTAAACTATTTATTTTTAGAATACTTTAGTCGCAATAAATGTATCAGCATTAGTTTTACGACTTTCTGAATAAAACATTCCGTAAACATGAAACACATTAAAACCAAAATCAAAAGAATATTTTTATAAAATCATTTTTTTTTTAAATTATCCATTTAAAGATGCCCTGCATCAAATTTGCATAATTTCTTCATACTTTTTAACCTAATTTGTTGTTTATGGAACTGGTGTTTGTTATATTTATATCAATATAACAATTTTATATAATATTTTTTTTTCTATCTTTGCCTCCCTCAATATCATTAACCGGTTGACTTAAATGCGATTCAAACACTTAAAATTTAATTGTTTAAGTTTTGTAAGAAGAAAAATTCCGTCAGAGAAATTGGTTTTGTCTGTTGGGGCTCTTCTGCCATATTTCACATACAAGGGCTAAACACAGTGAGATCCCAGTTTAACGTTGTATTTGAACCACTATTTACATCCATGTCTGAGTAGTATATCAAACCAGCAACCATTGTGTAGTAGTCAGCACTTTAACCACTAGAACTTCTGACAGATGCATTAGATAAATAAGTTTAATAATTTTTTTTAAAGATGTAATCAAGGTCGTAGTTTCTTTAAAGTACTAACATAGCTTTATTCATTATATAAAAAAAAGCATCTGAAGTCTCCAATATTTAGAAATTACTTCTATAATGCATGATGCTTTGTGGCTGTTATTTTTGTTTATTCTGTTATATATATATATATATTATATAAAGTAAAAACGCTTATATTTTTGTAACTGTGACTTTAATGCACATATGAGCAAATTTTATTTAAGGAAAATTTAAAAATGAATTCACGTTAAAGTTTTCTGTGAAGGACAATTAAGCATACATTAAAGAACATTTCTAAAGAAAATTAATAAATTTTTACTATAAATGTTGCCTTCATTCACTATTGCCATACTATATATTATAGTATATTAAAAGTTCTCATTTATCAATGGATGTCAGCTGTTTATTGAAACATCATCCTGAAGAAACATGCTTTTTTTAGGGTTTTGTTCATCTCACGAAACCCCATTACTCCTGCTCCGTTGTCTGTCCATCACAAAGCCATTCTCAGAAAATATAAAACTTACAGGCATGAAATATGTGTAGTTATAGCTAAATAGTTACTATGAAGTTCATAGTGTGCACCATCTTGTTGCATAAAGACATGTGGCTGAAGCTGTTCTAGTTGTGGAAATACGAAGTTTTCCAACATGTCTAACAAGATGGTGCACCACCTCATTGGGGTACCATCGTTCGTACTTCTTTGAATGACCATTTTCCAGGAAGATGGATTGGACGAGGAGGTCCAATTCCTTGGCCACCCAGATCACCTGATATAACGCCGCTGGACTTTTTCCTTTGGGGATTTGTAAAGGACAATGTTTACAGGAGGAGAGTGTCGGACATTGATGACTTAAAAGCCAGAATTACAACCGCAATAGCCTCTGTGGATGCCGACATGCTTGCCGCTACCTGGCGTGAAATTGACTATCGACTTGATATTCTCCGTGCGACGAAGGGGGCACACGTGGAAGTTCATTGACAAGTGTCATGAAACTTTTTGAGTCTATCTAACCATTTATGTTATTAATTTTAATCTATCTCTATTATTGTATGAGTTATTAAACATCAAAATGGTTCCGGGACTTTATAAACACCCTGTATATATATGACATCATAATTGTAATAAAACAGAAATTTTCAAATATTTCTCAATAATACAAGGAGTATGAGTATGTGTATGTACAGAAAGTAGATTAATATCACGCCATTAGAGAATTAAAAGGAAAACTAATCTGACATCATATTGCAAGTTTAACGGACTATCAATATGAGTAAGAGAGAATAGTAAATATGTGTTTGAGGAACGTATTGAATCATGATAAAAACCAGAATATGGAAATATTCGCATATTTTAACATTTTGAAGGTGTACAACATGTTTAATTTTGAAATTATTATTTTTTTAAATATCGCATTTAGACAGCATAACATATACTATTATGACAGAGTATAATAGCGGGCTTCGTCCGCTATCTGGCCTGTTCAGATATTCGAAAAAACGGAGTTTGTTATAAAGAATACATATGTTTTTAATTATCGGGGGTGAAACATTTTCCTTAATTAATGCATTTATTTTTCTTTTAATGTTACGTGACCGACGTCACGGGTAAATGCTAGTAAAATATAAAATAAATAATCTTCCGTTATCTGTGGGCAAGGTTAGCTCCACACATGAGCGTTTGCTAGCAACAATATTGTTTAAAATCAATGTAGATACTTTTAAAGAACTGTCACAAAAAGTCTCATTTTCTAAAATACGCAATTTGGCAGTAGGACCGGGATTACAGAGGATTACGCAATAGGTTTAAATATCTATTTTTTATAAACTATTTCTTTTTAATATCGCCTTTAGTCCACATGACAGATATTATTATGACAGAGTATAATAACGTACTTGGTCCGCTATCGGGTCGGTTCAGATATTTGAAAAAACGAGAAAAATAGACCACCAATTTTTTACTTTATAATAAACATGACTTTTTTTTAATTGCTAAATGAAATTTAATTGGATTTATTAAAGAAAAGATGAAGTGTTTTGAAAGGAATATTAAACGAAACTCTTTGTGCGATCTTCGATCACACCTATCCACTTGTTTCAATTCCTACTATTAGTTCACACTCTCCCTATATACATTTATATAACTTTTTCAAATTTTCAATCGTTAGTAAAATACCGTATATACTCGCGTATAAGTCGAGAAATTTCTGACAATTTTCGGCAAGCAAATTTAGGGGGTCGATTTAACGCGAGTCAATTAAAACAACAACAACAACAAAAAAACTTCAAATACTGCAAAAATTCTGGCTCTTTATGTGTGAGAATAATAAAATAATATTTAAAATATACAAATAATAATAATGTATCATTATAAATTATTTCATTGATTTGTTCGCGTTGGCGAATCTGTCCTAGCATATGGAGCGCGCGTTTTTCTCCCATTTTTTGCTTGAATTTATGCAAAATTGAAGTAAAGACTTAGGGGGTCGACTTATACGCGGGTTTTTGATTTTTTGCAGAATTTGCATTTAAAAGTTAGGGGATCGACTTATACGCGAGTATATACGGTACTTTTTATTCATCCACTCAAATTCAAATACATTTTTTTTTAACTTCTAGAGGATGACACTTGATGTTAATACAGTTTTTTCAAATAGTAATTCACTAAGTAAATTTAATTAATTAATTTTAGTTTTGCATCATAAAAAGCGACTAAAATGAGTAGCAACGCTTAAGACAGCGGAATATGTAGTCATGGCGTAGTGGTCGGGACTTCCAGTTTAGTATACAGAAGATTGCGGGTTCGATTTTCCTCGTGGCAATGTTTTGTTATTTACACAAAACTCTCTCAGAAATGTGGAAAAAGGAAAACCAGAAATATATCTAAGTTGTATAGAAGGTTGTTCTTGAAGCTGGCTCTTGTCACTTTTTTTTTTTTTTTTTTTTTTTTGTCTTATAATATTTATTTTAACATTATAAAAAAAATATTATACATTTAATTAATTAATTTTAGGTTTGCATGGGAGAAAAAATAAGTCTGTTACTTAAGATATTTATCAGGATATAAATTTAGGAATAAACAACGTCAGTGGCGAAACGTGTAGATAGCTGGATAAAATTTCTTTTTGACCTAAGTAGGAATAGACTTAAATATATATATATATATATATATATATATTACTTGTTTAAAAAAAGGTAAGATTTTAAGCACTGAATATTTAAAAAATACTTATTTTGTTATACTATTTAATTTTGTTTTGTCCATACAGAAAAAAAATAATTCCCATAATTTTCAGCAGTGAAATGAACATTCATATAACATTAATAGCACTTTCAGAGCGTCAAAAATTAATAAAACATCATATCATACTTATTTATTAAATGATTAAATGTTATTATCAATAGAATTCTTAAAGAGTCTTAATTTATATTTCAGATTATATAATTCAGAAAATTAATTTTACATGTTATAATATATGGAATGGATTATGGTGATAAAATTCAAAAATGCGGATATATATATATATATATATATATATATATATATATATATATATATACATTTTAAATCTAAATGGACAAAGTTGGAATACTGTAAGTTTTATTCTTGGTATTTTTAACTAACAATAAGAATTAAAAAATTATATTCAAATAAATAATGTATTGATTCTAAAATAAAGAAAATACTCTCAAATAATCTTCAAAGATATTAATATTTGATAACTTTATTAATGATTTATTTTAGCAAATACATATTTATAAAAACAGATCTCAATCTGCACCATGCAGTAAAATTAATTTACTTATATATATGTTATTTTTTACATTGAAAATATTACAAGGATTTCTTATTTAACACGAAAATTGATCTTTTCAACAAATCTTAAATAAACCAGTGTTTTTGTCCTTTAAAGATGTGTGTAGAAAAGTGTTAAAATCCGCAGAGAGTGCCTGATAAAGTTCATGATAAAATGTTCATCATATATTTTTTTTCAATTACAAAACATTTTTTTATAGTTTACACGGATTACATTTTAATTTAATTTAAAAGATCGCAGTAATGGACAACATTGTGGTAATACAATGCAAATGTTTACGTAAATAAAGCAATTGCTTTAATTTTTAGTAAAAGTAGAATTTTGCAGCTGTTACAGACTGAATTCGTTTATTTACAACATGATTTCTAGACTGTTTTTGGAAAGAATATTAAAAAAGTTATCTAAGTGTTTTGTTACTGAAATTAAAGTAAGCGAGAAAAAAAAAATGAATGCATGAGATGTGACTAAATTCAACACAAATCCGGTAACAAGTGGTGGTATCTAATTAAGTTTGAAATTATTTTCATTAAAAACTTAATTTTTATATCGTTGCAAAATGTTCGCATTTAAAAATAGGAGATATATAAGAATGACATTTTAAAAATTATATTTCATATGCTTAAGCTGAAATTTATAATATAAATGAAGATTATCTTGTTTACAAAAAATTAATTATTTTGCGTTACACATATATAATTTTTAAACATGTTTATTATTGACAAATATTTTTATTATAAAATAATCAATTAAATCAATTTACTTGGCTATTTTCAAACATGCTACTTTCGTAGAATACCAATTATGACAGTTTAATCTTTGTTAGAATCTACAATGTTCATAATCCTTTATGAAATTCTACAAACCCTATAGTTAGCCAAATTTGCATATTATTAAACTGATAATATTTCCGGAACAGAATAATGAAAATACTTAATAATGCAATAAGATAACGGAATAAATAGAATGCTTTGAAAAGTTATTACCTTTTTAATTAAATTTATTATTCTGTTATCATTGACGATAATGAAATCAAATTCATGTCTCCCGAAATTAAATTAAGTTGTAAAATGAGACTTTTGTAATAATTATCAAGAAACGAATCATTTTCATTAATATAATTCTCTGAATTAAGTTATTTTCATTGAAAAATAATTTTTAATTTATAATAATTCATTATACCAGGAAATAACATATATTTTTAAGCTGCTGCGACTAACTATAAAATATATTATATATCCTATTTTTGTACTATTTATATGCCTAGAATATAAACAAACAGATAAAATATTAATGCATTATGTTAAGAAGGCAGCTGTAAAAAGAAAATGCTAAGAATATCCATTTTTAAATTAACATTTATTTAGCGTTTGAACTTCATTTGCATTCGCGAATATGTCGGGAAGAATATAATGTATTATATAATAAAATTCCCAAATAAATATGGAATAAATGTGATTATATAAATATTTTAAAGAAATATTAGTAAGGCATGAAAAAATTTATACCTCACTTATTTTACAGTACCTTTCATGTATTAGCACTACATTAAATATATATATTTGTTTTTTGCTTTGTTAAATAAATGTATGTGTTACCGTGAAAGACGGAAATTGGAGAATGTCGGCTTTCACCGGTGAATGTCAACAAACACCAAATACGTCGGTGAAAGATCGAAAATTTCATTACATTCTTGTACATTCGGACCCTCACCGGTGTATGTCGACAATCACAGATATGCTCTGGTGGAGGTCGAAGAGAGAGGAGCTTGAATCTTACATATGATTTCAACATATGAATTAAACATATGAATCAACATATGAATCAACTATATGAATCAACATATGAATGAATATGTTTCAACATATGAGTCAACATATGATTTCAAAAATCTTTTTAATAACATTAACTTATTAAATTTACGTAATATAATAAATGCCTTATTTAAAAAAATTCAAAATCAATTGACTCTTCCTATACATGTGGATGCAGAGTATTTTCATACACTAGCTAATTACATTAAATATAATAAATACGTTCTACCAGATAATACTATTTATTTACAGAAATTGGGTATTCCACAAGTTGGATGCACATCAGGTTTACTTACAAACTTTTATTTATATCACTAGGATTAAACATATTGTAACAGTAATATTAAATTTATATCGTTATATTAATGACATCATATTAATCAATACCATCCAATCACATGTTTATCAATTTCCAGTAAATTATTCTACTAATTTAGAATTAACGGAAAACCTATTATCTAATAATGCTATTCACTTTTTAGACCTAAAACTTACACTGCATGATAAAAAAATATTACAGACATATATGGCAAGCGTAAAGAATTTAAATTCAAAGTTAATACATTTACCAATTTTAAGTCATGCCTTCATATTTCTGTTCACCGTAATATGCTTCTTAATCATATGTTTCGAATAAAACTACTATGCTCTTCTCATCTTATAAATAAAAATATGAAACAACTTATTTTAGATGCATTACAACATGGTTTTCCATGGTTTTTTAGGTTCTTAGTCATTCCTCTCAGAAAGAGAGGCGAAAAATTTATCGCGACTGAATTACGGAGAAAAAATTATATAAATTTCGAACACGTTCAACATTCACCATTAGTGCATGGTGAATGTCGAAATTTACCGGTGTAAGTCAGAAATAAGGGTATTTAGCAAATATTTCGGACATACACCAAGCGATTATGTGTTTGTTGACATTCACCGGTGAAAGTCGACATTCTCCAGATTTCGGTGTTTCACCGTAACATATATATTTCATAAAAACACTAATTCAACAAACATGCCTGAAAACAAAGATTAATGAACTATTTTTTAACAAAAATGGATGTACGAAGAAAATATTATTTGTAATACATAGATAATTATTATTTGAATATAGTTATCAATAGTTCAAACAAAGTTTCACGCCTATTATTATTTCTACTTTTACAATGTATGCTATTATATCTCTGTATACTTTAATTTTAAAGGTTAAAACCAGAATGTATCATTTTAAAGTTCACCAAGTTTTGGCATTTTTCCCTGATTTATTTTCTATCCGTTAATACAAAATTGTCAAGATGCTGCTTTTGAAATTTTATAATTTACAAATTGATTTTAATGGAAGATTATTGATTATTCTAGCTAAATTTATGCTATTTTACTTTTCTAATTACAAGTACAATGTTTTAATGCTTATTTGTAAGACACAGTCACTCATGTTTTCTGTAAATGTTTGTAAACTCACTTTGATGTATAAACATGGAGAATGAATTGCGAAAGTAAAAAAATAAATACAAATTCAATAAATAAATTAAAAAGAAAACAGACAGCAGTCGGTTATGGTTTTAACATAAATTTTCGGATTGATGTAGTTTTTGCGATAGTACAAAACTATTGAAATAATAGATGTATTAGTTGCTTACAATTATATTTATAGTGGAAGCAAAAATTTCCCTGTCTCTATTTAAATCATTACGGGAGAAATTAGCGCAGCACACTTTTTTGATACTGGTAAGAATATTTTGCTATGTCTGATAGCCTTTCTTATTGCACTGTAAAAAAGGCAAATATTTTGTTAATCTAAGAAATTTTAACTTACCTACAAAAAAACTATACAATTACATTTTCAAATTTCAGAATGATTTCCAAAAATGTTGTTTATCACTAGAAACTCCACAAACCATATAATTCCGAGATTTATATATTAATTTGTAAAAACAAAGTTTCTCTTGCTGCCATTGATTCTCGCAAAAACATTTCCGAGTAATTTAATAGTATATTAAATTAAATCAGTTTTGTAAAACTGGAATATTAGGTTTTAGTATGCTATCATTTGTTAAGTAAACATTTTCAGCTGCTTAATTGAATTTATAATTTTCAAGAGTAACACAACGGAAATAAAATTAATGTTAATGGTAATCCTCTTATTTTACCATGCGTGCCTGTAAAGCATTTTTGTTAAACTTGAAAATATTTACTTGAAAATTAATAGCATCCGAAAAACCTTTATTCCGGTTTAAGAAAACTGATTAATACACTGTAAAAACTACTCGGAAAAGTTTACGAACTCATAGACATCAAACGAACTTTTGTTTTAATAAATGTTTCTTTAAATCTCAAAAATGTATTGGTTTCTGAAGTTTCTAAAGATAACAACTTTCTGGAATTGTTAGTAACTCGAAAGAGGTTATTACATATTTCTATCCCTTGCTTATATTATAGTTCCTTTTATTATTAAACAACTGTTTTTCTTTTACAGTGTACTCGCATCTATCAAACTAAACATTTATAAACCTTGTTGTGTTGTTAATTGTGTGACATCGTTGTACAAACTGCTGACCCAAATCAAATGATGGTTGTTGGTGGCATATATATTTATTCTGGTAGTAAACGTCTAGTTATGAGAAATAAAAGAAAAACATTCATTAAATTTCAGTGAAAACGTCTGTCTATATTGTTCACCGTCTATTCATTTCGAATTATTTATTTTTCATATATTTTGTGACTTCTGAATTATCTCCGGGTGATTCAAATCTAATAAAAAAATAAAACAAATGTCATAGATAGTTGTAAGTTTTTGCATCATCCCTTTTTCACTGATACCTACAGTCATGAGAAATTTTACTTCCAAAATTGTTTGTCATCAAAAGTTATCATTGAAAAATTCCAGGGTCTGACACATTTTTTCTGTATAAACAGTCATTCGATTTGAATTGCAGCAATAATTCCTTTTTATGCAGTGATAAACATATGAATTTGGTAACAATATGTTAACAAATGACTTTTTTAAATTTTAGAAACAGACAATATAGATAGCACGTTTCACATTTTACATAAAAACAAATATCCGAAAATATTATGAAATGCAGCTTTGCATTCAACATAAATACCAACCTATATTAAGTACTATTGTATTCATCACGTGCGATCTATTTCATATAATCCCTGCTAAAAGCATTTGTAAATTATATACTTGGGACATTTAAAGAAAGATGTATCTTTCTGAGTGTAAATGAATGAAAAAGATAACGACATTTTTTTTATTAATATTGTTATGAATTTTGTATATATCTGTAAATATTCCATTTGTTTAAATTTATTTTATTTTGTTATTGTGAAAATTGCAGTATTATTAATGTATTTCCTATTGAGCATCATGTAACTCAATGCTAAAGGCCTCAGGTGGTTTGCAAGGAAAACAACCTTACAGCATCGGTTTTTATTATGAGTTCTATTGGAAAATCGCCAAGGAATGGGTTTATCGTCAAGTTGGCGATGGTTTTGGCGACTTATTTTTGTCGCCGAATTTGGCGATATATCGCCAAATGTCGCCAAGTTGGCGACGGATTTGGCGACTTTTTGGTCAACCACCCCCCTTTATACCTGTACATTGGGATCCTTTCTTGCTTGGGTTCTCTATCGAAAGTTAAAGCACTTTCTGGTAATTTCTAGCATCTGAAGGCTCTGGAATAATCTGGAAAGATCTCTGAAACCTATATAAGGACCTCCATCAGTTCAGTTAGTTAGTTGTCTGTCAACTGCGATTGAATTCATACGAGAGACTTTGCATTGAGAACTGTGTTTCTCGGATCGATTTTGTCGTTGATACGTCGTATTGAACGCATTGTTTCTGTGTGGAATTTTGCTGCGCTTTTATTGGATTTGAAGATTACTGAATATCTTGTAATTTTCAGAAGATATTGGTGATCGTATTGCACTGTTTATAGTGAATAAAGCCTTTTTATTGTTCTTATATATTGGCATCAGTCCTTTCGAACACCGAGCTCACAACATTTGGTGTCAGAAGTGGGATTGAATGCCGATTACCAGAGCAATGGAAGCGCAACTGACTAAATTATTGGAGAAATTAGGAGAGATGGATGAGAAAATGACTGCCAACATTGGCGACTTAAAAAATGAAATGAAGAAGGATATGTCAACCAACCTTGGAGAGTTGAAAGACTTAATAGAGGATAAAATAACATCTTTAAATGACAGAATTGACGGCGTGGAAAACAAAGTTGAAGGAAGATTTCAACAAATAGAAGGAAAAGTAGAAGAAATTCAAAGGACAGCCAATACCGTAGAAGAAAGAGTAGAAGAAAAAGTTCAAAAGATCGCCGAGACCGTTGAAGAAAGAGTAGAAGAAAAAGTTCAAAAGATCGCCAAGACCGTCGAAGAAAGGATTAAGAGTGTAGAAAAGGAGTTGGAAAATGTGAAGAAACAAAAGATAACTGCCGAAAACTATCCCGAAGATGTCAAGTATCAAGCTATGCTTCCTCGGGCCTCTATTAAACTCTCGACCTATGACGGAAAATCCTCATGGCCAGTTTTTAAGACACAATTTGGGATCGTAGCGGACGCCAATGGATGGGATTCCCAGACAAAAGCTTGCCAGTTAGCTGCTTCTCTACGAGCTGATGCTGCAGACGTCTTACAGACTTTGCCTGCAAATGAACCGCTGGATTTTGAAACGCTCGTCAGTGCCTTAGAATTGCGCTTTGGCGAGAAATGCATGAAGGAATATAGCAGACTCCAGCTCAAATCTCGACAGCAGAAATCCACTGAATCCCTGCAAGATCTTGCTACGGATGTCGAGAGACTTTCACATCTTGCTTATCCTGACTGTCCGACTGAAATTAGAGAGAGTTTAGCTCTACAGCATTTTATCGATGGTGTGCGTGACTCTGAGATCCAGAAACAACTCCGGATTGCAGATCTCAATGACTTAAAAGGGGCTTTAATTTATGCCCTAAAATTCGAGGCAGCCCAGCAAGCTACAAGGAAAGATCTGCACTTTGTGCGAGTAGCCAACATGCCTGAGACGTCGGATACAGCTGTGGAGCGTTTACAGCAGCAGATGAAGGACGTGATGAGACATATAAACTCCTTGATGGACAACAAACCTGGAAGAAAAATCAAGTGCTGGAAATGCGGTGGAGATGGTCATATTCAAAGAAACTGCCTAAAACGACCCAGCACAGAAGGTAATAGCTCCGCACGAACGGCGGAGCAGGAAAACTAATTAATGGCCATCTCGCGGGGCGGAGGTTGCCAGATTTTGAGAAGCCCCATTATCAAGTGTGTCAAATTTCTGCAAGAAGTTGCGGCAAGAACGGAGTTTTTATAGTCGGGCGTGTGAATGATTTGCCCTGTAATATGATCATCGATACAGGAGCCAATGTGACCATCATCTGGAAAGATCTAGCTCAGCGGCTAAAAGAAAAGCTCCTCTGGACTCCGCCCCGTGTTATCCTCCAAACTGTGACCGGGGATAAGATCGACATACATGGAAGAATGAAATTGAAAATAAAGTTTGGGAACGCCGCTTACCATCATACAGTCTATGTGGCCGATATTTCAGATCCTTTCATACTCAGACTGGACTTTTTAAAAGAGCATGGATTTACACTGGACTTTAAGAATAATGAGTTACGCTCTGCTCAAGAAGATGTCACTATTTTCAAACTTGGAAATGAGTCCGGGTCTATTCAACGGATCACAGCCAAGGCAGATGTTATCATCCCTCCTCGGACCGAAATGATGATACCTGGATTAACTGAGAACGAAAGTAGTTTTCAATGTGGCTTGGTTGGATATCCTGAGAAGAGCCCAAAAGGAGTGCTAATAGCATCAGCGCTGGTAGATCTGTCGAGAGATGTGATACCCGTGAGGATGGCGAATGTGAGTGAAAAGTCTAGAATTATCCAGAAGGGTGAAGTGCTTGCTACCTGTGCTCCAGTCACCTGTGTTTGCAAAGACCCGAGCTTGACGTTGTCGGAGCCGCCTACAAGTTTAACACCTGAAATTGGACGAAATGAGAATTTATCTCCTGAGCAGAGACATGCCGCAGAAAGACGGTTCCAGGAATTTACGGATGTGTTTTCACAAAACGAGAATGATATAGGTCGCACTTCTCTGACACGTCATAGAATTGATACTGCCGACCATCCACCGATTAAACAGCATCCAAGACGCTTGCCGTTTGCAAAACAAGAAGAGGTTTCTAAGCTCTTACGAGAGATGCAGGATAGTGACATCATCGAACCGTCATCAAGTCCGTGGGCCTCTCCCATCGTGTTGGTCCGAAAGAAAGATGGCTCCACAAGATTTTGTGTGGATTATCGTAAACTTAACGATATCACGAAGAAGGACAGCTATCCTCTACCAAGAATAGACGACACGCTAGATACTCTTTCAGGACATAAATGGTTTTCCACACTGGATTTGAAGAGTGGATATTGGCAAGTAGAGATCCATCCTGATGACAAAGAGAAGACCGCATTTACTACTGGACAAGGACTTTGGCAATTCAAAGTTATGCCGTTCGGGCTCTGCAATGCTCCAGCAACGTTCGAGCGCCTCATGGAGACAGTGTTAAAAGGTCTGACTTTTGAAGCTTGTCTCATCTACCTAGATGACGTCATCATTGGTGGCCGCACGTTTGAAGAACATCTTGGAAATATTCGAAAAGTGTTAACGAAGCTAAGAGCGGCGAATTTAAAGCTGAACCCTCTGAAATGCAAGTTCTTCCAACGCGAAGTAAATTATTTAGGACACATCATCTCAGCTGAAGGTGTTCGAACAGATCCTGAAAAAGTGTCTACAGTAAAGAACTGGAAGCGTCCGGAAAACGTCCATCAGTTGCGAAGCTTTCTGGGACTATGCACTTATTACAGAAAGTTTGTACAGGGGTTCTCCAACATCGCAAGACCCTTGCATAGGCTCACTGAAAGCAAGCAGAAGTTTTTATGAACACAAGAATGCGAGAATTCCTTCCAGCGGCTGAAAGAATCTCTCACATCCTCTCCAGTCCTTACCTATCCGCACCCCGAGAAACAGTTCATTGTGGACACGGATGCCAGTCATGAAAGTGTCGGCGCTGTACTTTCCCAAGAAATAGATGGCCAAGAACGAGTCGTAGCATACTGGAGCAAATGTTTATCGAAACCAGAGCGGAATTATTGCGTCACTCGTAAGGAGTTATTAGCTATAGTGAAAGCCATAGAACACTTCCATCACTATCTCTATGGCAGGAAATTTCTCCTTCGTACTGATCACGCATCCCTAACATGGCTGATGAATTTTAAGAACCCAGAGGGCCAAGTAGCCAGATGGATACAACGGCTCCAGGAATACGACTTTGACATCAGGAATCGCAAAGGCTCATCGCATGGAAACGCCGATGCCCTATCAAGAAGACCGTGTCCCGAGAGCTGTCGCTATTGTTCCAGAGCGGAGAGCAAGTATAATCCCGAATATGTCATACGCCAGACGAAGACTTCACTATTGACGCCACCAGATCCCTGGAGTGATGAGAAGATTCGAGAAGATCAAATGGCAGACTCTGAGATCAAACCAATCTTGGAGTTATTAGAATCTTCTAGCACGAAGCCCAGTTGGAAAGACATCTCGACTTACAGTCCTACGACGAAGCAATATTGGGCTCTTTGGAACTCTCTCCACGTCAGGAATGGTGTCCTGTTCCGAAAATTCGAATCGGAAGATGAGAAGACATCTCGGTGGCAGTTGGTACTTCCTCGATCCCGAATCCCAGAGGTCCTCAAGGAATTACATGGCAGTCCCACTGGTGGCCATTTTGGAGTCATGAAAACATTACACAGAGTCCGAGAGCGCTTCTTCTGGGGAAAAGCGAGAGCTGACGTCGAACAATGGTGCAAATCTTGCGATGCATGTGCAGCTCGGAAAGGACCAAAGAAACGTAGACGAGGAAGACTACATCTCTACAGTGTAGGAGCACCTTTTGAACGCATCGCCCTTGACATCCTAGGTCCTCTGCCAAGAAGTGCTGATGGCAACAAATACCTCCTTGTTGTCATGGACTATTTCACAAAATGGCCTGAAGTTTATGCCATCCCTGATCAAGAAGCTTCTACGGTTGCGGATGCCTTGGTACACCAGTGGATATCAAGGTATGGAGTCCCCCTTCAAATGCATTCTGACCAGGGGAGAAATTTCATCTCTGCTGTGATTGAGGGTCTCTGTCAACTTCTCGGAATGGACAAAACTAGGACGACGCCTTTACATCCACAATCGGATGGCATGGTTGAGAGATTTAATCGTACCATCCTCAACAATCTCTCACTGCTAGTCTCAAGAAACCAACAAGACTGGGACCAAAAACTTCCCTTGTTTCTTCTCGCCTATCGCAGCGCCGTCCATGAAACAACCGGCTATTCCCCGTCTCAGATGCTTTTCGGTCATGATCTTCGTCTACCTTGTGATCTGATTTTTGGTCGCCCTCCAGATGCGCCTTCATCGCCAGAGAGATACGTGCAGAATCTCCAGGCACGATTTGAAGACGTCCACAACTTGGCTCGAGAGCGGATCAATATACAGACGGAGAAGATGAAGACCAGGTACGACACGAAAGCCACGGGACATCAATTCAAAGAAGGTGACAAGGTTTGGTTTTATAATCCGACTCGACGTAAAGGACTTTCTCCCAAACTGCAATCGCACTGGGACGGTCCTTATACAGTCCTAAACAGACTGAACGATGTCGTAATTCGGATCCGAAAGTCACCAAATTCGAAGCCTAGAGTCGTTCATTAAGACAGGCTAGCTCCATACTATGGCCATAGTACATAGTTCCCTTAGTACTTAGTTCATTGATTGTAAATAGTGTAATGTAAATAATGTAAATTAGTATGACCATGGTCTTGTATATAAATTAATGTAATTATTTATTTTGCTTAGCATTATCATTATTATTGTTATTATTATTTAAATACTTGTATGTAATAATGTCTATGCTTTTATTTTATTTTATTTTTAAATAAGTGTATATTTTGTATAATTCAGCATTATGAATGTGTTTTGAATAGTATAGCATTTGTTGGTAACGGGTTTGCTTTCCGTTCAAAGGTTGAACTGCCCGGGACGTGCAGTCCTTGAGAGGGGGGCAATGTTATGAATTTTGTATATATCTGTAAATATTCCATTTGTTTAAATTTATTTTATTTTGTTATTGTGAAAATTGCAGTATTATTAATGTATTTCCTATTGAGCATCATGTAACTCAATGCTAAAGGCCTCAGGTGGTTTGCAAGGAAAACAACCTTACAGCATCGGTTTTTATTATGAGTTCTATTGGAAAATCGCCAAGGAATGGGTTTATCGTCAAGTTGGCGATGGTTTTGGCGACTTATTTTTGTCGCCAAATTTGGCGATATATCGCCAAATGTCGCCAAGTTGGCGACGGATTTGGCGACTTTTTGGTCAACCACCCCCCTTTATACCTGTACATTGGGATCCTTTCTTGCTTGGGTTCTCTATCGAAAGTTAAAGCACTTTCTGGTAATTTCTAGCATCTGAAGGCTCTGGAATAATCTGGAAAGATCTCTGAAACCTATATAAGGACCTCCATCAGTTCAGTTAGTTAGTTGTCTGTCAACTGCGATTGAATTCATACGAGAGACTTTGCATTGAGAACTGTGTTTCTCGGATCGATTTTGTCGTTGATACGTCGTATTGAACGCATTGTTTCTGTGTGGAATTTTGCTGCGCTTTTATTGGATTTGAAGATTACTGAATATCTTGTAATTTTCAGAAGATATTGGTGATCGTATTGCACTGTTTATAGTGAATAAAGCCTTTTTATTGTTCTTATATATTGGCATCAGTCCTTTCGAACCCCGAGCTCATAACAATATTATTAGTACATCTTTCACCCCTTTTAAGATTTATGCAGGTGGTCGTGTATTCTTCTCGTTATTTTTTCTAAGTATATTTTCTAAATACTGATGGGTTATTTCTTAATATTGTCTCGAAGTTTACATTTTTAATGACACAAATACACAATGTTTTGTTTTATAATGGTATGTATTTTCAGGGATGAAACTTGAAGTAAATATCTCAAAATAATGTTTATTATGTATATGATTTTAAAACATGTTTTGCCTAAACACATGGTGCTTGTCATGTAAATAACGAACGGGTGATATATAAAGTTCGTGGCACTTTCAAAATTAATTATCAAAGACGGTATGCAGATTCAATGATAACAACTGAAATTAAATAGGGATGTATCATCATTTTGAATATTTTTATTAAGTGACGAATGCTACTATAATTTGTAAATTATTACAGAGTATGCTATCGTAACAGACTATACAAGAAAGCCATGTGATAGTCTTTAAAAACTAATTTTGATAATTAAATAAATAATTAAATATATATATATATATAATATTGTCAATGTGGCATCTTATTTCCTAATTTTAATGACATTTGGTAAAATTCTAGTCATAATATGGTTGATGCATGAAGTAGGATGTAAGCTGAAATGTGTGAACCGGTGATATGGTAGTCAAAATTTCAGCCTGCTAGCAATCACAGTGAAAATTGTGCGCATCATGGTGAAAAACTTTTGGCTGTCTCATTCAGGATTTTTTATAAGTGGAACATTGACATGGTTAGCAAAATGATCCTAACATTTTTCCAGAGCCTGTATACTTTGCACCTAATTTAATTATATTTCAAAACATGTACAGGATGATTGGTTACACATTTACAAAATTCTGAAATAGCATCTTACGCAAAGACGGACCAAAATCTGATAGTAGTGTAGAGTCGGAAAGGTCGTCTTTTTATGACAGTGTGCAGAGCAAAGCAAACGTGAAATGAAAAAAATTAATGAAATGAAAAATACAATTTTATTAATTATATCGATGAAGCACCGTAGCTTCCATTTCAGTGGTTTGTGTCATTTGTTCACGATTCTCGTCTCACGAAAAAAAAAAAAACTTTTTACGTAATCGTTGATGCCGCCTTGTAAACGTCTTGTAAATCCTAATAGATTATGGGCTCAGATTATTGGATAGAGCTCTAGATAAAGGTACACAGCAGCTACTTAACGATAAGCAGTTCTATATAATGTTTGTATATCTCCTAACTATTCATTTCTGAAACCCTCCGTCCACTACAGCTGCACTACAGTGTTTGTCACTACAGTGTTTGTCGAATGAGTGTGGTTTCTGGTACGGTCGTTTTACTATTCCCAGTTATCCTCGATCACATTACTGTATTTTTGAACTTGCATTGTTATCCGATCCGATTCGCCTTTGAGTCAACTATCTCGTCATAGAAATTTTTAAACACTGTACAGAATTGCCTTGTTTAACATTAAGGGGTTGTGATTATTACGGGCGTACCCGACATGAATCGATTTTTTTAATATAACATGAAATGCTGTAGTAGCTGGTGGAATGTCTTACAATTATTCAGTTCAAAATGAAAATCAGGCTTGTTGTTAACATCGTGAATGACAGAAATTGGTGGAAATAACAGATGTGTATATTCAAAATGCTGGTTCTCGAAGCGTGCAGGTTTACGCTTTGCATCACGTTATACTTTCCATAGTGAATGTGATATTAATATGATATAACGAAACTATCTCAGGCTGAGATTACGATAACTTTGCATGTTGCAATCTTTCAGAGTCAAAATATTTATTTTAGCTTCGAATGTAAACAAATTATCAAAGTAACGAAGCAGACACATTTGTATAACGGTTAACGTCTGCAGTAGAGGAATTTGATAATATGATGTCTATACTACATATTGCGTTATTTATAACATTTTGAAAAGATAGGAGGATTCCGAGAAAATGTTTTAATGTACAACAAAATATTTATACATCAGACAAACTATTTTAAGAAAACATGATCAAAAATTTTCCAATTGGCTAGTATTAGCTAAACTTGCAATCTTGAAATGGAGAAAAATGCGTTCTAGCAACCTCATTGAGATCAATAACTGCTTACAATTACATAATGTGTGTTATGAATGTCTGAGAATTGTCCTTTTCTTATTTCATTGGCTAATGTAGGGAAAAAAATCCCAAATTTATCCAGTTTTCCATATGTTTTTCATTATAAAAGATGTTTTGTTTTTGCTTACAAAATATATTGTTAAACATCACGAAAGTGGTAACAGTTCCTGCACATGTCCGTATAGAAACATCGATTCGCAATGCTTTCGATGAACGTCTGATGCGACATATAAAATAGAACCTGGTGTAAAGAGTAGGAGTTTTAGGTATTACGAGTTCATCCATAACATCCACAAAGCCTCAACTAACCTGTGCGTTTCGATCAGCATTTTGTGTTGGTCTCAGAACTAAATCAATTATTCTCTCTACTTGTTAACTTTGGAAGATTATAGCTACTATATATGGATAGTTTGTATGTTTAGAGAAACACATTGCGCTGGGATCAAAGTCTGCCTTAAAGTGTTCATTTTAGTAAAATTTTCATTCCGCCTAGTCTGAGATAGATCACAAATACAGCATGGACTTATTTTAAAAGTCATCCTTGTTTGAGTTCATACCTGGTAGACTTTTCTTCTACTTTATTTTCAATTACAAATAGCATATACAGGGTGTTTCACTGCCAGACCAACAGACTTGCAGGAGGTGTAGAGGGTATATAGATTACTCGGAATCATATAGCAATGCAGGGTCGAAAATGCCGTAATTGCGAGCTATGGTTAAAAAAAGCAGGGAAAAAGAACAGCAACAGCAACATATCAATGGGGCAGAAAACATTTTATTGAAAGGTAGTACTACAGAAGATGTTCGAAATTACGACCAGAAGTCGTCTTCTTCTTCTGGGGTCAAATGAAGAGTTGGATGTACGAGATCCCCGTTCCTTCAGTTGAAGACCTTGCCGATTGAATATCTATACATTGCCGGGAGGATACGCGACACGCCAAGAATCTTCCGGAACGTAAATGAATCCATGCAGCGCCGCTGTCAAGCCTGCTTGACGACTTCTGGTTGTAATTTAAAACATCTTCTGTAGTA
Source organism: Maratus michaelseni (assembly GCA_963931845.1). Lineage (NCBI taxonomy): Eukaryota > Metazoa > Arthropoda > Arachnida > Araneae > Salticidae > Maratus > Maratus michaelseni. The sequence goes on along the minus strand of OZ007593.1, from coordinate 192,804,831 downwards.
CAAACTTTCAATAAACAAATTTCTAACTCATTAATGCGTTTCTGTTTCTGTTCTTTTTCTCTGCTTCTTTGAACCATAGATCGCAACTATGGAATTTTCGACCCTGCATTTCTATGCGATTCCGAGTCGTCTCTGTGCCCTTTTACACCTCATGCAAGTTTGTCGGTCTGGTAGTGAAACACACTGTATAATTTGCCTGTGTGCTTCAAGCTATCTTTTAAACTGGCGTTAGATCTAATTATAATGTTGATTACAACTACTATGTATGTGAATAGTGGAAAATCCCAGTATGAACACTTTCAAAAGCTGGAAATCACCCAAAGTCGGATATATTTTTCCAGGAACGGAATATATCAATGGGATATACATTTCCAACTATACATGAAATACCGCTATTAAAGCTTATCGCTCCTGTAAATTTAGAAATAGTTTTGCAAATGAAAGCTATGTATAATGGAACACTGAGTTAAACGAAAATAGTATAGTGAAACAATGGTACCCGCTAACAAAGAAATATATCAAAAAAGGTTTTTTTATTACCCCGTGATTCTGTTTTAACAGGTTTCGTAAATCGTGCAAATTTCGTGAATGTTCGAAGTAAATAAGTAATGAGCATGTTAAAGTTACACATATTTAACATATATTTACAAAAATCTCACATTAATTTTGCGCGTACATTGCTTTGCGATACTTGACACATCTGTAATATTATGCTGTTTTGTTTTTTGCAAAACGTAATAATAATGATTTAAACGCCGATACGTTAAAACATAATAAAAACTATGCTGTGGAGTGTAATAAACAGTGAGTAACACTAACGCGCTTGCGAGTATGCGTTAAAAAAGTGCTGTTTCAACTGTTCCAGATGTGAAAGTTGAAATACATGTTTAATTGTAGAAGTTGTAGATTATATCGGTGTGAAAATTTTATGAAGTTGTAGTGTTGGTTAGATGGGACATGCAGTATTTTTGAATATATGATATTTTATAACGCTTTTGTCTTAATATTCCATATCAATTCTCATTTAATTTATACAATACAATAAGTTTAGCATCATCTTAAAGTTAAAAATTACAGGAAGAAATTTTAATGTGATACTCATTGAAAATTTACAGTAAAGGTGTTGGAGTTTGAAACGTAACTTTAAATATGATATTATTAATTTTATTTTAAAAAATCCTGCATGATAAAAAAAATAACTTTTCGATTACGGACGTTTTATGTGTTTATGAGTTATATATATTTCAGTGCCAGAATTCTGAGATATTTATAAAAGAAACAGTAATTTCTGACATTAATTTATAATTCTTTATGATGTCATAAGTTTAGAATTAATATATAACATAGAACAAATCTTGGCACGAAATTAAAAATATATCATACAATGTCATGTTTGAAAATCTATTTTTCATTTAATTATTCAATAATTCATCAAATTTTAAATAAACATAAACGTATTTATAAACATTAATATTTACTCGCAAAACATTTAGAAGAAAAACACACATAAATTTAGAATATATTATTCATAAAAATTAGCTGAAATCTAAATCGTATTTTACGATACATGTTGTTTCCATCTTTTATCTTTCTTACATATTAAATACAAAAATGTCTTTATACTCCAAACATAAAAGCTGAGTTAAAGCAACTATGTCGTAACTCTCAGTCAAAAATCCCATCTTTAAAAAAAATCTGAAATGTATAATGGAGATAAATATAAAGGACAAGATTCCTTTATAACAAAAAAATATTTAAAAACTTTCTTTAAATATCTGGTCAAAGCTTTTGAATCCCTGAATATATATTTTTTATCTCATTTCTTTCTCTGAGTAGCTTTAACTTCGTTTGATTTTTATAACACTTAGAAAAAAATGTATATTTATGTACAGATTTCAAGAAAAGTACACTTTTTGTACCTGGTTTTGTTTAGAAAATTTTCATGAATGCAGTGACTAATACTTATAGTAAATATAACTTAAATTGATTTTAGAAATATCAAACAAAAATTATGATATACTGTAAACATATTCCTCAGCTACTTTATAAAAAAAATAATTAGTCTTAATCTTACATTCGTAAACGAAGTTAAAAAATTCTCTCTTTTGAATTGAAATTGGAATTGTTACAAATATTAAATGTTTAAAATTTTTGCTACTAAACCGCACAAGATGTTCGGCGACGGAAACTACTACCAGACCACCCGAGAGCATGAGAGACAGGTGTTGTATTTTCTCTCCGTCGGAAGAAAACATCTATTTCCGCAGGGTAGAGGATTATTGCAATAAACGTGTAGGCTGGGCTTTTGCAATAGTGATGTTAAGGATGTTCCGCTATTGAAGGCAGCTGCCTTCGTATTGTGTTGCTGACAAAAGCTATGCAGAAGAAAAGGCGAGAAAAAATCTCCCAGCATATTTTACAGCGTTCGGGTTACTGCTTAACTCTATTGAGTTTTTAGATTTCAGTATTCAAATGGTTAAAAAAAAATCATGTTAATTCCTTGTGAATTTGAGGATTTGGGAAATAAGATACAAATGGGGTAATTTGGGAGCTTGAAAATCATAATTTATTTTGTAATGAAACAAAAATAATGTAATTAGTTTTGTAATAACAATGTTACAAAAAATATATTACCACCTAAAACTTTGACAATTATCTTCAAGATTTGTACAGTATCATTTATTATTATTATTATTTTTTTATTATCCATATATATTCTACTTCATTTTACCTCATGTAGGTTAAAAACAAACAATTATACAGTATATATTTAAAGGTTACGTTAAACTGAACAAAAATTGTATACAAAACATGAAAAAAATCTTACAGCATAGTCTGTCAGTTTAAAATAAAATTGTAATATTGAATTACTTAAGACTAAAAAACCGATTTCTGGAATTGATTTATTTCGTTACCTACAGTCTAATATATATCGCTAGATATGTGATTGTTTGAAAATATAAATTTATATGTATTAAGGAAAGAAATAACCTTGAAACCTTCAACAAATTCAAAAATAATTTATTATGCTTTTTTTATAATATTTTACGAATCTTTTAAAAATATTATGACGATTTTCCAATTAGAAAAAAAATCATTTTAAAGAAAATGCCATTTTAATCCAAACTATGATTTATGACATTGCGCGTTTTAAAATTTAAAAGTATTTAACATGCATTTCTGAAATTCTGTATGATGGTGTATTTTATGCATGTTGTGAACCTATACTTATTTCTAGTTATACATGTACAATTGACTGGAAAAAGTATTTTCTACTGTAAACTTGGATGTCATTTTAGGTGGAAGTTTAAATACTACTTCTTAAAAAAGTACGTATTTGGGTATTTTCTAATATAAACTTCACTATCATTTTAGTAGGAAGTTAGAACTACTTCTTAAGAAAGTATATATGTGAAAGTATATGTTTGAGCAAATATGTATGAAACTTTTTAAAAGCGTATGAGCAATACAAGTATGTCAAGTGTGACGTGGGAAAATCCTTAATTAGTTAAAATTAATTTAATTTAATGAATTAAATGAATTAACAATGAGCTGTACAATTTGTATAAAACAATTGCTTACTTTTGTAGAATATTTATTTGCTGAATAAAAATTTGATTTTTGATGTAAAATAATACAATACCGAGATACTGAATGTGATCTCCTGTCTGTATGTATATATATATATATATATATATATATATACACGTCTTTAAAGTGCATTATTATATATAGACTTACAGAGTGAAATTAAAAAAGATATATTTTTATTTTATTTTTATCCATAATGAACAAACCGGTAATACGATAAATATCTTAAAGTAGGGGAGACAGGGGCAAGATGAAGAGTGGGGCAGGATGACGAATGTCTTAATTTTTCCGTTTTCCGCTAGGTGGCAGCATCAACCGGACATTACTGGCTCTCCTATCCGCCGTTCGTTAAGAGCCTACGCTAGTCACGCGAAGAAACGCTTCAGCTAATCTTAAGTCTATGGGAAGGTTATCGCGCGATTTCTCGCTCACATTTTAATCTTTTTAAATGATTATTTTTGTATAGGATAGCTGAGGTCGATCTCCAACGTTGTTAGTTTCTACTTTTTTGATTTCGGTTACGGTTTTTTTTATAAGCGGACATTTTCAATTTTGGAACCGGTTGGAGCCGGTTCTGAAAGTGAAATTACCCTTATATAAAAAAACTGGAACCAAAATCGAAAAAGTAAAAACTAACAAACTAAAAACTTCTATCTCCTCTGGGGCTAAGGGGTGCATGGGATCGGGGGAGGAAGGGGGCGACCAGAGGAAGATATTTTGGCCATCCGCTAACCCCCCCCCCCCCTAACCTCCAGAAAGAAAAACCCTATCGGGGTCCGTATCTCTACTTCCAAGCGTGCGATCGGTACGAGGAGAGTACCGTTCGACGGGGTCAAGACCTCCCCCTCCCCCGCTGGACCCCCTCCTTCCATAAAATTAAAAAAGTGTTTAAGGCCAACTTCCGGCATTGCGACCCACCAACAGAAGAATAGATCCAGAGCTGTAAATGCCAAGAGTGGTGGCATGAGGAATGTTCCAATTATGAAAATGGCATTTTTATTTGTGGCTATTGTTAGCTGTGCAACTAAACACTTGAACATTACGTTACACTGCTTTATGCTTAGTTTGATACTTTGTAAGATGTAAAAACACAGTTATCATTTGTTAAACCATGTAACATATTCAAAAGATAAAATATGTTCAATTTTTTTCATTGTTGTCATCTTGCCCCAAGGCCAAAATCATCTTGCCCCAGTACTGGGGCAAGATGACGATTTGTTAATGTTATGAAAAAATAAAAGTATCCTTTATTTTTTTTTATTTGAAAAATTAAATGGTAATGTATTTAATACTACAAAGGTATTCTCTATCAGTTCATGTAAATTTAATTTACTATTACTTCAAAATAAATTAATAAACAACAGAAATTGTTAACTTAGTCATCTTGCCCCGGTATCCCCTAGGTATCTAAAACCAATTTCCATAATTTAGAATGCTGAAAATAATTTAATTTATTATTTGTCAAAAGCTGACTTATCAATATTGTATCTAAAAAAGTATTCCATTTCTCAAAAGTAAAATAAAATGGCAACCTTAACTCTGAAATTTTGCTATATAATCTTAGTAGGTCATGAAATATTTTTCTTCCTGATCTTGCTGAATAGCTAGAAATAACCTCTATCTCAGAGGTATCGTCTGCGATTCACATTTCTAGAAAATTTTACCAGTTAAAATGTAAAATATTGGTTTCTGTTTTTAAGAGGCACAGGTTACACCATATATCACCTTATCCCGAACGTGTCGTTTTCTATTCGTCTTGCCGCAATCATGCGTCATATTTAAAGACCAGGTAGATGACAAAGTGTAAATGTGATGTATGAAATGAGAGAGGGACAGTAAGCTAAATTTCAAAATTAAGTTAATATCTTTCTTCTATTCCAAGATTTTATAAATGCAAGTTCAATAATTAATCTATATTAATAAAAGAAAGGCGATGGCTAGCAAAATCTAGCCCACCTAGAAGTCTGGCAATTTAGGTATGGATAGTTCAAGGTCTGGCGATGTGCACCTGAGCCTCAGAATTTTATTATTTTGATAATTAGCCTAGATATTAATTATATTATCATTAACCATCGCTTGTAAAATGTCATCTTTTAAATCAAAATGGCGAAAGAAATGGACTGGCGCATTGGATTTGCAACCGGAAATGAACGAATTCAAAATTATTTAACTAATTAGCGAATTTTAAGAAAACTAATTCAGATATCAATTTGAAAATTTCTGAGCATATGTAAACAAATTTTCTGTACCTGTCTATGTGATTTTTGAAAAATTCGGTTGGTAATTTTTTTTTATTTACGCAAAAAACTGCCAAAAATCTGCCGGTGAAAGTGAAAACGATCCCAGAAAGTTCCAGACAGGGATCTGCTTTCATTAAAAACTGAACTTCAAAGATATCTGTTTCTCCGGCAGATCACTCTATTTAGTTTGCGAAAATGAAAGAAAATAATTGCCAATTTTTACTAATGAACAAAAATTTAGGTAATTAATTAAGATATAGATTAGAAATTGAGGTCGGGAAGGGGTGTCATCTGCCAACTATTTTAGCGTAGCGTCTTCGTTATGTTCTAATTATTAGAAAAATGTAATTATTTTTTATGATCGCGTTAATGTAGGTGACGGTGGTTCTCTTGAACAAATTATTCATTATATTTGCAGGTATGGGGAGGGAGGGGGTTAACGCCTTTCTCTGAGATTGTAATTATCTAGGGCCCGGGCAACGCCGTGCGGGTTAGCTAGTTAATTTATAAAATAATCGTCGTTCGAAAAGTTTACAATGATTTTAATTTGTGTCGCCTCACAAGCAATAGAAGGATATTATTCCATTAATATTTAAATTGGTTATATATCTGCAATATTGCTTATAACTTTACATTTATTGGCAAGACAAAATCTATCATTTCATTACAGATTTTTCCAGCGTTGTTATTTCCAATGATATTTTTTCAATCATGTCGATTCTTTGTAAATATTTTTATTATAATACTGTAAATTACTATTGGAATTTTATTGCAAATATATTCAGTACACTGAGAAAAACATCTGACCTTCTCAACTAGAATCTAAATTGTGGCTCTAGAAAAAATAGTTCCATGTAATCCCTAAAAATTGTAGTTCCCTTTGCTAGAGAGTTCTATAGTCTCCTATTAGAATTCAAGTAAGTTTTCCTATATTATCGTGGTCAAACTTATTTTAAAATGTCTGCAAATAGATGCGAACACAAGACGCTAGTTTTAGGAACTATAATGCTAGTTTATAAATCCATTCCAGAAATAAAGTGATAATTCCTCGCAATTTACACTATTCATTATTGTTTAGTCACCTTAAAAACAAGGGACTAGAAATTCTCGATCATTTCGTCTATTCAGTTTAGTTGCTTACGCTATTCGCTTAGCTCGGACTAGTTTAGGGATTTAGAAAAAGTCTAACTATTCATTCTAATTGAAGGAGGTATATTTTTTTTCTCAGTGTATGAAGAGGATATTTAAGTAAAATTTTTTTTCATTATTTTGAAAGATAATTGCAAAAAATATTTTTTTCTTTGGAAATATATCCGAGGAAGGCAACATCAGCAAGCAATATATAACAGTATAATTGTGCTCTTATATATTGCGTCTCAATATAGTATACTATATCCAATAGTTATTTCCTTCTAGATTATACGTCAAATGTCAAAGTTCTATAGTCAGTAATCTCTTAACAGAAACGTGCCATAAAACGCTTTACTTTATTATTTCTGTACTAATAAAATATATACATAAATGCTATTAAAAGAAACAAATTGTCTTTGGCATACGAAAAAAATATCTGAACTATTTTTACGTTTCTTTTTTTCTACAAGAAAAGAAACCAAATAAATTAAGAAATAAAAATGGTGCTTCAAAACCTTTGAATCCATTATTTAAATGTGAACGATGATATGTAAAGCTATTTCTTTTCGTTTAAGGTTTTTATGTTTTAACCAAATTCTTATGTAAATATATATTTTTTCTCAGATTTCCCTATTATCTCTCTTTGTTAAAGAAATTTTGCTCACCTTTTTTATAGTATATCTATATTTGATCAAATACAGAGTTTTTGATACAGAGTTTGATACATAGTTTGATCAAATATAAGTTTTTATAAGAAGGTAACATTTTGCATTTCCTAAATAAATAAATACTTTTGTTTTATATATAAACTAATGATATTAAAAATCAGAAAAAATCTTTGTATAAAGAAAATTTCGTTAGCTTAATTTTTATGGTAATTACTGCATGCATGTACGTTAAGTATTTAAAGTTTTATGGTGTCCGATACAAATTTTTGTTTCAAAATAAGAAACAATAAAAAAACTATATACGTTTTAATTATTTATGCAAATCCTTTTATTGCGAAAACAGTACATTTGTTTAACAAAATTAGGGTTTGTTTATCTGTGTGTACAAGGGTTTGTTTAACCGTCTACATTGCTTAGACGATTTTAATATATCAGCAAGATTTATTTTCATGAAAAATGCGGTAATAAAATTACCGTAATTTTCGGTCCAAAATAGTTGAATTTTTTTTGTCTTTATAACTATTATTTTTAAACCATTGGTTGCAATGCTTTGTAATATGCAATAAATAAAACATTTAGGATGCACCCGAAATGATCTCCTGCTTGAAAGAAAAGGATCGAAATAAAACACTGCATAAATATACTTATCATGTTATTTCGTGCCATATTGTTTTATCACAAATAAGTACTTATGACGTTGTAATTAGTTATATGTATGTTGCATGCAATGCGATGAACTTGTTCGCTGTATAGAACATACTTTGAACTGAAGCGCAATTGGTCATAAACTATGCATATGTTTATTATTAAACTGTTAATGGTAATTCGAAAATGTTATATTTTTGTCTATATTAAAACAGAATGATTAATAATACATTATGAATTAATGAATAATAAATGCATAATAAAATAATAAATAGTTTATAATTTATCTATTAATGCATATTGTAATTTTGTTTCATTTATCCATACCGAAGTTTTAACATTTTATTTCATTTAGTAAATTTCTAGATGTAATAAAATTTTATATTAAACTAGTTATGTAACTGTTAGCACTAATCAAAATCCCAATATTTAAATGTACCAAAAACGGTAGAGCACACATAATTACTATTTAATTATGTATGTTATTTTCTTTTCTAAATTCTGAACAGATATCCAATTCAAAGATTCAGTTTTCTTCCTATAAATGAAATCGCAATTAATAAATTAATAATAATAAATAAAAATAACTTTAAATACTTACTTGAATCGATTTCTTCAAAAACCTACACTCTCAGAAATAAAACACTCAAGTTTGACGATTCCGCAATCCTTAGGCCTCATTTCGTTATTTTTGACAATCATTTCGTCACAGAGTCACGTGGTTTTTGACGAATCGCGAATCCTCAAATATTTGACGAAACTGTTTCCTCTCTGTCAAAAATAAAACTCTCACTTTTGACGATTCCGCAATTCTTGAGCTATATTTCAACATTTTTGACAATCATTTCGTCTCAAAATTAAGTGATTTTTAATGAAATGGAAAATCTCAAATATTTCACAAAAATGTTTCCCCATTCCCGGCCAGATTATTTTTGTTGTTACAAAATCGTTCAAAAAAAATACACGAAAGTTCCAAATTTACAATATATTAATGAAAACAGAAACAAAAAATTTATCCTTGGGGGCCGCTATAACACGAAATTACTAAATTTCTACTTTATTTTTCACATGTGATAATTTGCGTCTATCCTTTTTGTAACTTTAACATTTTTGTAACGATTTTATGCATTTCTATTGCTATTCAAAGATATTTTTTCTAAAGTTACAGAATTTCGTTAAAAACGTTTAAAAAATTCTTCTAATGTTGCAGAATTTCGTTAAAAACGGGTAAATTAGTAAAATGCGAACTTCATTTGGTACATTTTCGATCGAAAGCAACAACCATTTTCCCAATGGTTAAAGAAAAAAAATCAAAATTTTAGGAGCTCTTTTTTATTTAAGAAATATATTCATATAACAATCAAATTTAAAATATGTATAACTGACCCCTTCCCCTCTATAAACAGTAATCTTATCCGCTAAAATTGATGAACTCGCCTCCAAAATATGCACTTCAAAATTAATTATTTCTGATCAAGAAATTAACTAGACCATATTTTAATCATTTATTGAACAAAGAAAATGTCTTTAATAAATTATATTAATCAAGCCATATTCTAATTATTTATTAACCATAGAAAAACCATAATAATAATCTAGCTTTTTTAATTAAAACATGCAGAAATTATAACAGCACCGATTAAAATACAATCTGCTTTCTAAAAATATAAACACAAATCAACATACCGTACATACATTTAAAATAAAATTCATCCGAAGTCCCGATAGCTAAAAGGTCAGAGCGTTCGTCTGCCACAGTAAAAGTCGCGCGTTCGAATCCCCTTTAAGACTTGTGAAAAGTGTTCTTATTTTTCTCCCAGTCACTTAAATATGCTTCTAAAATCTCCAATAGATGGCACCACCAACCTTTTTTTTTGGAACTTTCGAAGAAACTATATGACGAAACTAATTTCTGATAATTTTGAGGATGCAAATTTACTCGATTTGACAAAATGTTCGCTCGGAGCATTTCTCAGGAAACAGTTTCATTAAAAACGAAGAAAATTTCGTGGAATTTGAGTATCCATTTCTAAGAGTGTACTAGGTACAGAATTTGAAATTTTGCGATATTTTTAATAACGGTCTAACAAAGCTAAAAGCAAATTTTTATTTCATAATGAACAGAGGAATTGAAGTTTTTTCAACTAGGTAAATTATATTTAATGGTTGAAGTATCGTAGTTGAGATTTATCCCAAAAGGACGAAAATTGGACCAGGACTTGAACATGGGTATTTTGGTTTGCTGGGGCAAGGCCCTTCCAACTGAACTATCCCAACGATATCCTAGCTGGCATATTTCACTCTTAATGGTATGGTAAGGTGAATGTGAACATGACAGAGTAGAGCGTTCTAATAAAAAATAAATTTGATTTTCGTTAATTACAAAAGGTTAAAATTAACTGAAATGTTGTGAGAGAATTGAATGTTTTCTAAAGGTTTTATATTCCTCTGATCTTCAAACAAGTCAGGTAAACCGAAGATAAGTGAACGTGGTGAATGTGAAGAAGTGTTCTTTTTACAGTGTAAGGCAATTTCTCAATGAAATATTTTTATGAGAAAGTGAAACATTCTTTAAATTAGCCCTCTCTCACTCAACCAACCCCCCCCCCCGGAAAAAAGGACTGTATTGAAGTAATTGAAAAAGTCTCTAAGTCATTTCTGAAATTATTCTTGTGTAAACGGGCAGTTCAAGGACTCGAAATTACGATATACATAGCAATATTGTGTTTGTATTCTGCACTAAACGAAGAGTAAACCAATCAACCATTTGAAAAAAAAATCAAGTGTAACTTGATCTCAGTAAGTGGATTGTTTGAATTATGACGTTTATTTTATAAATTAGCTACAAGGCTTTGAATTTATTCTGGATATAGAGAAACAAGTATATCTTATCATCTGTATATCATATTATTATCTGTATATCTTATTTAAATTTTTTATTTGTTTGCGCACAGGTTCGATTTCACTAAAAAATACTTGTATGCACTTTGCATAATTACCTTTAAAAATAATATTTAAATTATTTTGCATCATTCTTGAAAATTTATATCGCATTATACAGAAATGTGAAACCTTCTACTTTTTAAATTTTAACTGAACACAGATAATGTCCAGCGTATAGTTCTTGCTTGAAATTTTTTATTTGTTTGCGCAGAGGTTCGATTTCACTAAAAAATACTTGTATGCACTTTGCATAATTACCTTTAAAAATAATATTTAAATTATTTTGCATCATTCTTGAAAATTTATATCGCATTATACAGAAATGCGAAACCTTCTACTTTTTAAATTTTAACTGAACACAGATAATGTCCAGCGTATAGTTCTTGCTTGAAATTTTTTATTTGTTTGCGCAGAGGTTCGATTTCACTAAAAAATACTTGTATGCACTTTGCATAATTACCTTTAAAAATAATATTTAAATTATTTTGCATCATTCTTGAAAATTTATATCGCATTATACAGAAATGTGAAACCTTCTACTTTTTAAATTTTAACTGAACACAGATAATGTCCAGCGTATCGTTCTTGCTTGAAAAAATCATGCATTTTAAGTCAGTAACACCTGTGACGTAAGAGAAAGAGTTAAAAAATATTTAAATTTTCATTTGCGTTGCAACGTGAAGGGTTTTAGCTTTACGGTTTCAAGGAAGTTAACTGATTATACAGGATGTTTGAAGAACAAAAAATCTGAAAGAATATTTTACTTCCAAAAATATATAATTCATTATGTAGTTGATATGTTAGAAAAAAGACGAAATGTCAGCAGTATTTTTAGTTTGAAATTTCCACAGAAAACAAATAAAACTTTTTAAGTGTAAAGACCAACCAGTAAATTTCTTTTATTAAGAGAAAATCACTTTATTTTAAAAATACTTTTGTATGTAGGACGAAATAATTCATCTTAATACAGAGAATTTTTTTTTTAAATTTATAATTTCATTGAAATATTTTATTAACACCAGTGACAAAAATGCATAAAATAAAATAAAATTAAAATTTGCATTTGAATTGCAAATTGCGGTAATTTTAACTTTACAGAATAATGCAAATTAAGCTATTATAAAGGACGTTTAATGAAATAAATGCTGATACATTTTTTTGTTTGTGTGTTTGACGTTTGATTGCTTAATGCATTTTTTTTAGTAGAAGAAAACTCAGTGACACTATTCTTAGTCTCTGATTTCTACAAAAAGTAAATATAACTTTCTAAGTGTAATAATTAACTGGTAAACAAAAATATTAAGGTAAATTCCTTTAATTTTATTAATTAATATTGTACGTATATTGAAATGATTTTTTTTCCATAAAAACTGAGAAAAGAGTTGAAATACATCTAAACATTTTTAATCTTTATAAAATATAAAATTAATGTTACGCATATTTAAGTGTCTGAAGTTTTAAATGCCCCATTTTTTTTTAAAGATCACTTTTATAAAGCCTTTGAGATCGGTAAACACATTTTTGAAAATATATTTTTTTAAAGTGAGATAAATTAATTATTATATTGCAAACATTCTTTCAGAACAGCTTTTTTTTATTATTTTGCATTTCTAAGCATAATTTACAAACCTTTAACGACTACTCAGAAAGTTACAAAGTTCAATAAATTCGAACTCGCACGGATGTGTGTATTCAGAGTTAAACGGATAGATTGGAAACTATCTCGCAAAATTGTAAAGGGTGTTAGAGGTTGCCAAAATAAGCACTTTTTGTCTTAGAATGTGTGTCCAAAAATGTCCTTATAAGCGCCATAGTTCCCAGTTTAAAAAAATGTCCTTTTTAACAATATTTGAATATAAGGATCTTTTAAAAATGAAATACTTCAAAATTCAATTTGCGTTCTTTTTTTAGTCGGTTTTTAGAGAAATCGAAAAAGAAAAGAAAAGAAAACATTAATTATTTTATAAGAATTTGTGCTTTTATTGAAGTAAAAAATCCATCAGAAATTTTACTTTTATGTTATATGCATGCACTGTTTTGGGAGCTGAGGACGACATGCCAGCAATCGTTTTATTATGAAATTATTACAGTAAAAGAGTGTAAAAATAAAAACTTTAACAACATGAAAATGTTTTTAGATTTTTTTTTTTCAAATTATTAACGTATATCAAAATATTTTTTCTAGTTTATAAATTTTCTTGACCCCATGCAAATTTGTTTAAACTTCTGCAAAACTTGTCATATGGCATGCTATGTGTGTCCAAGTTTCTCCTTCAGTTTTCGGATGGGAGTGGGTGGATTCTCATCTACTTTTCTCTGATTTTGGTTTCAAGGTAGAGGCGTCCTTCCTTAAAACGTTTGGATTTGTTTAAAACTTGTCCTGGCCTCCAACTGCACGAATTTTGCTGTCCGATTTTTTTTTTACTTAAGGCCAAGTTTAAAATAATGCCTTAATATGTATGAAATCTCAACATTTCTATCACTCTTTATTTGACATTTAAATTAATAAAAGAAGTTTGTATGATAATAAAATCTAGACAGACATGACTTATTTTAAATACCATTTTATGTTCAACAATAGGATGAGAAATGCCAGCTGTATGCGTAGTATAAAAACATTCAAAAAAATAAAATTATTTTGATGAACCCTAATATTTTAACAGTCTTCTTTCAAATCAGAGGAAATTTTCAAAATTGAAACAAATTGAATTATGGTTTATAAAGTTTAAATCTTTTAAAAAATAAATTTACAGTAATATACGCATTCATATGATACGATTTGCAAAGAATTATATTACATATGACAGACTTTACGAAATGATATAAATTTCAGATTCCAGAAACATATTTATTATTTAAAGCTATTTTTACTATAACGATAGCTTTATTACTAGTTATTTCATAAAGAAAAATCCATTACTGTATGCAAGTATGGTAAATGTGTAAAAATAATGTATATAGATAAATATATTGTATGTTTTATTAAAGCTGAATTAAGGAAAGAAAACAATTAATTTAAAAACAGTTTTGTAGGCATTTTCTCTGATTAATAAAATTTTTTGAAACAATAAACTTTTTTTTTTCTGCAACAAAAAAGAAATTCGAGATATTATTTTCGAAACAGCTATTCATTTTTGATTCCAAGAAATTCTTTGAAATATTACACTACCTCAAATACTTTTTCCAACTTTTATCACTTTTTTGGAAATTTTCCATTTAAAACTAGAATCTAAAATCCCCTGCTACAAAAAATAGCATTTTTTTTCATTCCACAATTTTAGATGGTATTTTATTGCAAAAAATCGAGATATAAATAAAAACAATTTCTTAGATAAAGATTTTGTAAAGAAAGTAATATACTTTTTTATTTTACTGAATATATTAAAATGAAGGAATATAAAGTTCAGATTTTTTTCTATTCCCAAATAAAATTTGAAAAAATCATACGTAAAAGAAAGGGTGATTACCCAAAAGAAAAATTTAAAAATATATATATTACTATTTGCTTAATACTGAATCCGTAATAATGAAATATAAATATAAATATAAATATAAATATATATATATATATATATATATATATATATATATATATATACATAAATATATAAATTAAATTCATATTTTATTAATAAAGATCACATTACAAAATTAAATTTACAGAATAAATAATTTGCCACGATATAAGGAAGTGTTTGTCACAATAGGAGTGATAACAGCTAATATGTTATTGCTATAATCCTATGTAAAATTTTCCTTGCAAACTTTCAAAAACAAAATAGCCATAATGAACAGAGGAAAGAATATTCAACTAGGTAAATTATATCCAATGGTTGGAGTATCATAGTTGAGCTGATTAAAATATCTGACCAGATGCTATTATCAATAAGGTTAACTGGATGAATTATGCCCTCCAGATTCAACCGCAATAGCTCAATTTACCTATTTGAATAATTGTGTTAAAATTAATCTAGTGTAATCACGTATCCAGCGTTTACTGGAGTTCCATTACCTGCGATTTATTCTGTTGAGCTGATTAAAATATCAGACCAGTTGCTATGATCAATAAGGTTAACTGAATGAATTATGCCCTCCAGATTCGACCGGGATTGCTCAGTTGGTAGAACATGGCAGCTTCAGCCAAGAGATCCCAGCTTCTAATCCTGTCCCGGACAGTTTTCGTCCAGTTGGAAAATTACAACTCGTATGATTTATTTACCCATTTGAATAATTGTGTTAAAATTAATCTAGTGTAATCACGTATCCAGCGTTTAGTGGAGTTCCGTTACCTGCGATCTATTCTGTTGAGCTGATTAAATAATCAGACCAGATGCTATGATCAATAAGATTAATTGGGTGAATTATTACGTGAATTCATACGTGATTACACAAGATTAATTTTAACACAATTATCTCAAATTGGTAAATAAATTATACGAGTTATAATTTTCCAACATGACGAAAACTGTCCAGGACAGGATTAGAACCTGGGATCTCTTTTCTGAAGCTTCCCTCCAGATTCGACCGGGATAGCTCAGTTGGTAGAGCATGACAGCTTCAGCCAAGAGATGCCAGGTTCGAATCCTGGCCCGGCCATTTTTCATCCAGTTGGAAAATTTTCAACTCGTATGACTTCTTTTTTTTTGGTTATTTTTCTGACCAATTTGAATAATTGTTGTGGGAACTATTGTTCACACATTTTTAATAAATAAATAAAGAACATGCACTTTGGACTTATTTTTTTTTATGGTTTAGATGCTATATTATATTTATGTATGTTACATTGTTTTCCTTTATATGTATGTATTATTCCTATATACACAATGTGATCATCAACCAAACGAGTGTTAGAGGTTTAAGTTCACGGATACGCTAGCTAGGGAAACAGGAAGCTTATATCGTATTTCTAGGAATGCTCGCATGTCGGGCGCACCCATTTTCCAAAGAACTGCCCCGCATGGGAAAATGTGCAGCTGCAAAATTAACCCATCCCAAAAAGACATTATCATTGGTTCAAAGAGTTGACCAACGGGATTTTCCTGAACTAAAATTTGCATAAGGTCATAAAGGGCATCCAATAGAAATAGACTTTTTTCTATATCAACGCCCAGGACGAGACATAGTAAAAATAATAATAAGAAGAAGAAGAGACGTTTATTTTTTGGTTCTATGACACTTGAGAAAAATAACTCCATCGGTGCAAGTAGTTCTTTTTGCTAAGTTCTTCCAGCCCGTATGTTTTTTGAATTCCGGCCATCTCCACTGAAGGGTGCCTTAAGGACACTGCTGCTAGGCTCGCTGAAATAGGAGTTGCCTTCGCCGATCCGACCCAGCGCCGTACGATGATTTCTCTTGAACCCCTCCTTGGGAAGCAGAGCTAGCGGCCGACCCCAGAGTCATCACCGAGAAGGATCCCGGCTTTTTCCAAACTGGCAAGAATGATCCATCTATGAGTTCCCCTGGTTAATAACGAGCAAGGATGAACAAAGTCCTACATCAGTACTAGAGATGAACTTCAATGTAAGGACAGTTGGTGAGATACTTCCAATACATTTTCCCTGGCTAGCCAAAGTGAATAACATAAAAGAATACTAAAATTTTACGTATGGATTATTAAAAGAAAAATTGTTGAATTAACTTAGATTCATATGTTTATTTGTAAATTTAAATATTTGGCATATTTGCCTCTAATTTTACAACGATACAATGCTGTGCTGTAAAATAATGATTTTTTATAATTAAGTGCTTTAAATTAAAAAGAGTTAGTGTTGAAAATTTGATTTTATAAATTGATAATTTTGAGAAATAAATATGTTGAATAAGATTTGTTATAAATGGATAATTTTGGAGAAATCAATGTGTTCCTATTTATCTATAATTTTATTTATTATCTCAGCATATAATCAAATAAAATGATTTTTTCTTAATAATTTTATATCTCTATTTTCTTTATCAAAGAGTGTATTATATTCTTTATTTTGGATTTAAAAAAAAGGGCAATTATTTAATTCAAGGGAAGTTCAATCAGTAAATATATCCGACCCCATTTTACCTTTATTAACAGTGATTCACAGCGCCGCTGAAAGGTAAAGATCTTATCGTATCCACTATACATCCCCCCTCGTAAATGTTGGAATCCCCCCCTCTTACTTTTCCGTCCAACATTTACTATTTTTCTGGTGCCTATTTTAATCCAGGAGATTGAACTTTTATCTTTAATAGTTATCTTTTACTCTCCACAGATCATCTTTTTTCTATGCACAAATTTTATTATCATAGCAGTATATAAAATAATAATAATAATAATAATTACATCAATAAAAATTCAGGAATCACATCACAGCATATCTTCGTATCAATACACAAAGAAATAACAAAGGGCTCATGATAATCACTTGTGAAATGTATATATATATATATTTATTTATATCTCAATATAGAGTATTTCTTTTTCTCTCTTTTTCATATTATGCTATTAATGATTGTTATATATATGTATCTTGTGCCAATTAACTCAAGTAATAATAATAATAATAATAAATAGAAAAATCGGAATAAATGCCACGCAGAGGTCGTGGTCTAAACCACCAGCCAGACCCAATAATTATACAACCTCAGCAACAAGATCCAATTATGGAGGATAATAAAATAAGAATTAGAGTAGACACGCTGCTAGCAAGTGTTCAAAACTTCGAAGGAAAACCGGAACAAGAAATAAATTATTTTATTTTACAATTCGATGAAATAGCCAACGCAGCTAATATTCCTGAAAACTTAAAATTAATTTTTTTTAAATCGAAATTATCAGGCCTTGCAAAAGAGATCTTAATAAACACCCTTGGCTTGCGCGACGAGAAAAAATACGATGATTTCAAAAATAAAATTCGTGCATTATTTAAAGCAGAGAAATCTTTCACGTTAGCGCAAGATAAATTCATCCAGTCCAAAGAAATGCCAAATCAAACGGTGGCAGACTTAAAAAAAAATTCAACCTAGCAGCTCACATATATCTGGCGAGTTCAGGGCATGCATCAAAAGAATGTGCAATCGAATTCTTAGACACAATTAAATTATCAAAATGTATTGAGGGACTAAGACCTGATATTTCATTTGAACTTCAAAAATTCCCGCCAGATAATTTTGAAACTGCCGTAACAATGGCTAAGAAAATCGAGATTGCATTAAATAATAAAAAATTCTCCGAATTAAACAATATAGAAACACAAAGTAACTATACAACTTACGATGCGATAATAGAACTGTCAGAACAACATAATAAGCAGATTCAAGAGATAAAAGAACAGGTAAACTCTCTCAGATCTAATGATTATATACAACAAAATCAACAGGAAAACAATAAATTATATTGTTACATATGCGAGACACCTAACCACAAAACGCAAGATTGTTTCTATAACTCAAAAACCCAGCAAACAGAATATTCACACCACGTAACACTCGATTTAATGGTCCAAGATTTCACGCAAACTCACACACATACACTCCTAGATTCCAAAACAATACACCACGTCACTTTTATCAGAGACCAAATTATCAACAAAATTTCAGACCCAGGACTTACAATCATAATTATAATTATCCAATTCAAAATTTTGCTCAGCCCTTTTATAATATTCCGCAACAAACACATGTAATGCAAACACTATCCCCAAATCAAGATTACAACTCAATTACACAATTTAACCCTTCAGCGTCAACAGGTAACGCTCACCAGCTCATAATCCCAACACAATTTAACCCTTCAGCGTCAGCAGGTAACGCTCATCAGCTCATGCTACCGAACCAAAATTTTCAACAAATCGATACACAACAACAACAACAAACACCTATAGCTATGCAGACACAACCTACAATTACTTTTCCAAATGAAAATAACCAAAACAATAATCAAAGACACAATAGGCAGAGGCAGCAAAAACGACGTTTAAACTACTAAAGGGGCCTACCAACCTAATTTCAAAGTATACACGTAGGTCCCTGGCAGAAAAAATGCCCTAAGATATAATATAAAAATAAAAACATCGAACAAGTTGCAAAATTTAATTATATATGATACCAGAAAAATTCGCAGGGACTATTTACAGAAGAAAAAGAAAAGAAAAATTGAATACGTATCCAGCTGTAACTCTAATATTAAAGACGAACTTCCCATTTGGACTTTTAATATAAAAAAATTTAATATTTCAAATCTTCTGGACACCGGGGCAAGTATTAGCCTTCTATCACCAAATATCTTTAACAAAATTAAAGAAACAAACATCAAAATAAAATATCTTTCGAACAACGTAAAAATAACTACAATCAAGAACCGCGAAGTACCGTTCAAACACTGCGTACAATTTAAATTTAAAGTTAATAAATTATTCTTGAACGGAATATTTTATGTTACATCTCATAATTTTAACAGAGATTACGACGCCATTCTAGGTTTTGATTTTTTTTAAAACAACCAAATTATATTTGTTTGTAACAACTATACTTTAAAAATTAAAGACACTCTCATACACTTAAACAATTCAGAAAACACACACGATTCACAAATTAACCACTTACATAATCCTACACTCAACAACACATACAGAATTGACAAGAATAACATACTGGATAATTCACAAACTCAAAACGAAAAGATAACGCATTTAAAAGCAAAAATTAAAGAGACAGTAAATTTCAAAACAGATGAAACTAAACTAATTAAAATTAAATATCCCAAAATTACAGACACAAAAGAAATTTTTTTTTGAACCGAACTTCAAAAGACATAGTATTGAACTGTGTAGATCCCTACATAAAACCAATCAGGATAATATTATTCACCTATTAGCTAAATACACAACCAATAG
The DNA here is from genome assembly GCA_963931845.1 of Maratus michaelseni. Classification (NCBI taxonomy): domain Eukaryota; kingdom Metazoa; phylum Arthropoda; class Arachnida; order Araneae; family Salticidae; genus Maratus; species Maratus michaelseni. Next base: position 192,784,749 of record OZ007593.1, on the reverse strand, counting down.
AAATATAAACCTCAGAAAAAAAACCCATGTAGGAAAAGATTATACACAATATGACATACAAGAGGAAAACGAAACAAATAATAACAATGATAAATTATATGAAATAAACAATCTTACATTAAATGAAATTAAAGAAATGCGAATACAAGATCTTTCTAGAAATGACTTTGATGTTAAACATTTACAACCCGAGGTACAGGAAAATGTTATAGAAATATTATTGTCTCACGCGACAGCTTTTTCAAAATCTTACAAAACTCTCGGTGAAACATCAGTCATAACTCCACAATTTAACTTACAACATAATTTCCCTATCAAAACCAAACCATACAAAATCCCTTATAATGTTAAAGAATTCGCAAATAAAGAAATTAAAAATCTTCTAGAAGCAGGAATAATAGAACACACAAATTCAGATTACGCATTTCCTATAATTTTCGTTAAAAAAAATCCACATCCAAAGCTAATGACCGTAAACACATAAAATATCGCATGGCAATAGATTATAGGCTTCTCAATAACATCTTAGAAAGCGATCCGTACCCCGTACCAGACATAAAACAAATTCTCACGGATGTTTCAGGAAAAAAAATATACACTGTCATGGATTTACATTCGGCTTTTTTTCAAATCAAATTGAGACAGCAAGTTAAGCATAAATTAGGATTTGTGACAGAGGATGCTCAGTTTGCAATAAATCGCCTCCCGTTTGGAACAAAAATATCAAGTGGCCAATTTGCCAGACTAATCGATAAAGTATTAGGTCATCTCAAAGAAAAACATAACATTAAATATTTTATTGACGATGCTATAGTTGCGTGCGAAAATATTCAGCAGATGCACAATGCATTACACGACATTCTTACACAACTAGAAAAATTTAATCTCACTATAGAACCCACTAAACTTAAACTATACAAATCAGAAATTGAGTTCCTAGGATATAAAATTAATCAAAAAGGATATGCGCCATCAGATAAAAACATCATTAAAATTTCAAAATTTGCAGTACCAAAATCTCTAAAAGCAATCAAAGCATTTATAGGACTATGCACTTATTTTAAATCCACAATACATAAATTCGCGCATACTATGACTCCTTTAACAAATTTAACAAAAAAAAACAACAAATTTTACTGGAACACACAAACACAAAAAGCGTTTGAGACCATACAAGACATAATTTTAAAACAACCAACGATTCACCCACCAGATCACAATAAGGAATTTCATTTAGTCACGGACTTTTCAAAGGTCGCAACAAGCGGAATTTTAGCACAGAAACATAACGATCAACTCATCCCCATCGAATTCACAGGGCGTAAACTTAAAGATACAGAATTACGATACCCAAGCATAAAATTAGAATTACTAGCACTGCACGAATCAGTCATGTATTTTAGAAATATCCTTTTAGGAAAAAAATTCCATATCTTGACCGATTCGAAAGCACTTACACAACACGTAAACCTCGACAAACAATCAGACATTGTTGCTAGATGGCTACTAGACTTACAACAATTTGATTTCGACACAACTCATCTACCAGGCATTATCAACCCAGCCGACTATGTTTCGCGCAACATTAACAATATGAACATAACTCACTCATTAATTACAGATTTATTCCAAGTCGACCAAAAGTTAACTGAAAATAACATAAAAATCGAACAACTAAAAGATACCAAATTAGCTCAAATTATACACGACTTACAACACAATAAACAGAACAAAAAAGTTAAAAAATACGCCCTAAATCAACACAATGTATTAATTTTAAATAACAATACAACCACAGATACGGAAGAACTATATATAGCCCCCGACGCGCTCAAAATTCACATCAGCAACAGCGCACACTCATCTCACTATGCATTCCAAAAACCTTACGAGTTAATTAAAAGAAGATTTTTTTGGTATGGTATGTACCAATATATAAAATAATTCTGCACGGCATGCATTCAATGTAACACATTCAAACAACAAAACACCATTAAATTACCTATCAAAACAATTGAGAAAAATTATATCCCAGGAACTAAGGCTATAATCGACGTGGTTGGCCCCTTGCCTAGGACATTTACACAAAATAAATTTATTTTAACAATCATTGACTCATCATCAAGATTTTTACAGGCTATACCGTTAAGAAATATAGAGACTAAAACAATTATAAATGCTCTAAACAAATACTTTAGTACTTTCGGATTGGTAAAAAAAATCGGAATGGATAACGCAAAATATTTCAGATCAACTGATCTAAAACACTACCTGCAAAATTTAAACATAGAACCAGAATACGGATCAATTTATTTGCCTGCATCGCAGTCACTTCTTGAAAGAACAAACCGCGACATGAAAGCTTCTCTAGCTGCTATACATATAAGAATTGGTTTTTTTGCCTTAGCCCACAACACTATGGTTAACAGGGCAACGGGATTCTCACCTTCCTCACTCTTTTTTGCAAGAGAAATCCGCACTCCTTTCACTAACTTTAAAATCCAAAATATAGAAAACCTTAGTGATTTTGTAAAAAACAGTCTTTATCATATACAAGAGGTGCAGAAAATTTCCCAGGAGAATCAGGCAAAAATTAATTTAGAATATAGTAAAAATTCTGCGATTAAGCACAAGAATTTTCAAATCGGCACAGAAGTGTACCTTAAAAAATTAATCCGCCCTAACGCATTGGAACCTAAATTCTCGGGCCCCTACACTATAAAAAGAATTTTCAGAAATGACAACTATTTGATATGTAATGAAAACCGCGCAGACTTCAGACCTATTAAAATTCATGTCTCAAAACTTTACATACCCAAGGTATACGAGTAACGTAAATAATTTTTAACAATTATAAATATTAGTAAACAACACTAATAATAATAATATAAATAATAATCAAAGAAATAAATAAATAAAATACACAACAAAATCAACTCTCCCACATTTTTCTATTTACACAAATCATTCAATCTGAAGCAAAGATAGGAAAATTTACTCTATCAATTCCCCCCACCACTCCCGTTTAAACATATATATAAAAAAAGGACAGGTAACACACACTTTATTACATCCCCCCCCAAAAAGGTAAATAAATTAATTAATAATTCAATTTCTAAACACTTTCACACTTTTCACAAACATGCAAAAAAATATATATAATAATAATAATAAATAAAAAAATAAATGAAAATAAATGCATAAATAAATAAAAATAAATACATAAATAAATAAAAATTAAATTAAATAAATAAATAAATTCACGCTTCCCAGCACTAATAATAATAATATTAAGAAGATAATTTACGGTACCTAATTACGTAAAATCAAGACTCCCCCCCCCTTTTTTTTTACGTTTAATAAGATTCACATATGACACTGTGCAATACTTAATTTTAACCTTTCATCAATAACAAAAAAAATAAAGAGACGAAATAATATTTCAGTACTCACAATTAATTTATAAGATAAAACGAATTCATATGTAACCCCCCCCCCCTCTTCTATATTGCACAAATATTAATTAATTAAATTTAAGACCAACTTTGAAACTGAAATTAGATCATTAAAGCACATCAATAATCCCCACTCTTTTATTTTTTCACTTCAAAATAACAATAATAATAATAATAATAATAATAATAATCTCAACTTTCTTCTCCCACATACATCTATAACCCCCGCATCAGCAATTCATATAATTTTAATTAAAAATAATTTGCGATAACAAGATAAGCAAATTCATAATCCACCCCCCCCCCTTTTTAACATGTTCTAACATTTTCCACATTAGGATAATAAAATTCAACACACACACACACGTCTTCCTTACAGCATATAATAATATGCTCTTTCATACAACAACCAAACACACCCCTTATTAACAGAATACGCAAATTTATAAGAAATGCCACAAGCTCATGAGAATAGGCGTTACAATGCACTCCCCTTATTTCATACACCACTCAAAACCACTTTTAAACATCAACAGACATACTACATACAAAGTAGCTCACGCATACACCCCCTTTCCCCCACAACAATACCCGCTCGCGGTATCAACTCCCACTTACAAGAAGAAAAAAAAATGTAGGTTACCTTTTCTACCACGGCGGCAGCCTTGACCAAGGGATATCTGGGGAAATACACTTTAGACAGGTCACAGTCTCCCGTTATCAGACATGATGTATTCTTCAAAACAGCGGCTGAGTAATAATATGCTCTCACAAAAGAGGATACCTTTAAATTGAAAAATAAATAGTAATATCACAGAAAAACAAAGACATTTCGTATATTTAAATACCACTAAACAACTTATAGATATCGCATTTAATACACACAGACAATGCGCGCTATTATCCCCCATTTTAAATAAATCTATAAAATTATTTTAAACTATTCCGAAATAAAGCAAAATTGAATCCAATACGACATGCAAACCGCATTAATTAATACGCAGGCTATGTGTACAGGAATCAAAAATGCATAAGTTTACAAATACTCTAATTACACACAGACGACAGACTATAAATAAATATAATAACAAGCTAAATATATAAAACACAACCACGTCTTTTACGTAAAGCTCCTCAACTGTTATTGGTATTTTAAATTTAAAACCTGATACCTAACATAATTTCTCCCACTAATCAACGTACATGTAATAATTTCAATTAATCTCTAGTAATTTTTCTTTAAAACAAGAATTAATATTAGTTCTCAAATATGACCATGTAATTACCCATAAGCTTTTATTCCTCCATCTATAAAAGAAATTAAAAATCTTTAACAACAACTATAATTATATTTAAATTAAAACACACATTCAACTATTTTAAACATTATAAAACTTATCAATAACACAGCATACCTTTTCATTTTTCCTCCAAAGTTTATAAGACAACTCTCCTTGACTGCAGTCTTTCGGATTATCTGCGGGCAGAAATCTATACCGGGGCGCCACGGAGTGAGAATACAGTCGGCGGAGGGCCACTAGAAAACAACAATTAAGCACTGGACATAAAAAAGCCTTATTTATCTATCCCCAAGCTTACCTTCGTCTTTCCTATGTAAAACAAATTGTTATAATTATATAAATTAAAATATACATTAACAAAATAAATAAATAAAAAAATATTCCCTAATTAAAACAACAACAATAGGTAGAAACAATAATTAATTAGTTAATCAATTAAACAAAGAAACATTAACAAAGAACATTTATAATAATAATAATAATAATAATAATAATAATAATAATAATACATGGAATTATTACTTCGCAAAGCGCTTTCATTCGAAACAAAAATGAATGAATAAATATATACATATCCATAAAATAAACAAATAAATAAATAAATAAATAAATAAATAAATAAATGTCACCAAATTCAAAGTATCTACGAACACCCGTCTCGGATAAAACTAAAGATATATACATTCACTGATAATAATAAAGATAAAATTTTACACAAATTTAAACTATATATGTTTACCAGACACAATCAGTAAAGATTCAACATAGACACACTAGTCTGCGATATAAACAACACAGCCATACTCACCACTCCTCATTATTCCTAAATTATTAAAGATAATAATAAGAAAAATACATTACAAATAAGGTAAACACACAATAGTATCGTAATTCACAACGATTTTCATTTCAAAAATACTAAGACATCCGTTAGGTTACATTCAAAATACGCGCCATTTTTTTTGTACCTAAAAGAAACATAAGGGCTTTATATTACATGCATGTTTTACTTATTTCTAATCAATGTATTTATATGCATATTTCCACTGCTTTCTGTATAAAAAATACAATGATTGTTAAATGTATGTTAAAAACAAGTTAATTGATACTAAAATTTAAATATATATAAATAAAATAAAAAACCAAAGGATACTTCAAAAAACGGACGCGTCAAACAAACACATCTCTAGAAGACCTAATTCCCTTTGCATCACACGTAAACAAGTTACGTCAGAATCATAGCGCAACCATTTCACTAGCAGGGGTGAAACGCACAATACGGCTCACCAGTTACGCAACGCATTGGAGTACCCCCGCGTCTAGGCTGGTAGCTCAGAGAACCCTGTAAGGGTACTTTTCCCCTGCACACGACAAACGGAGCTCCCTTTTGTTATTGTCGCAGCACCTACTTAATTGTGGGTGATTGTCAAATGCTCTCTGTAAATAAAAATCTCTGTAAATGCTCTCTGTCTCATTGTATGTTATATAAATTCATATTCAAGAAAGCATTATGCTAAAACATGTTCATTTTAATCTTTTAAATATGTATTGTACAACAGTAATGAGTATATATTTATGTTCCTATTTATTTATAACATAATTTAACGAGCCCGCTGCTATTTCTTTGTGTTTTTTTTTTTCGGCATGTAAATGTTTTTTAGTTTTTTTGTTTCGCGGATTTTTTGGTATTCTTTATAATACTATACTAGCCACGAAAAATGTAAAAACTCTGTGCACAGATTTCTGAAGGACAATAATACAGAAACCTGAGAAGCACCATACACACAAGGAAAAAGTCACTAAGAGGACTTTAAGCACAATGCTCTTACCAACCCGTAGGACTCTACTTTTCACTTTTTTCAGGGGCGACAAATGTGGGAACTATTGTTCACACATTTTTAATAAATAAATAAAGAACATGAACTTTGGACTTATTTTTTATGGTTTAGATGCTATATTATATTTATGTATGTTACATTGTTTTCCTTTATATGTATGTATTATTCCTATATACACAATGTGATCATCAACCAAACGAGTGTTAGAGGTTTAAGTTCACGGATACGCTAGCTAGGGAAACAGGAAGCTTATATCGTATTTCTAGGAATGCTCGCATGTCGGGCGCACCCATTTTCCAAAGAACTGCCCGCATGGGAAAATGTGCAGCTGCAAAATTAACCCATCCCAAAAAGACATTATCATTGGTTCAAAGAGTTGAGCAACGGGATTTTCCTGAACTAAAATTTGCATAAGGTCATAAAGGGCATCCAATAGAAATAGACTTTATTTTCTATATCAACGCCCAGGACGAGACATAGTAAAAATAATAATAATAAGAAGAAGATACTTTTTTTTGGTTCTATGACACTTGAGAAAAATAACTCCATCGGTGCAAGTAGTTTTCTTTTTGCTAAGTTCTTCCAGCCCGTATGTTTTTTGAATTCCGGCCAATTAATCTATAGTGATCCTGGTCCCGGCATATTTTCCCTCTGTTTGAAAAATCTCAACTATGATACTCCACCCATTGGATATAATTTACCTAGTTGTATATACTTTCCTCTGTGCATTATGACCTAATTGCATGGTATACAGGAGTTTTCCCGCTATTTCAGATTCATCATATAAATGCTATAGTTATAGCTCGGATGAATGAAATTAGCGCTGCATTTTGCATCCTTGTCCAACAAATAAGAGTGAAATATGCCAGCCAGGATATCCTCGGGATAGCTCAGTAGGGAGATCGTTGGTACGGCAAACCAATGTACACAGGCTCGATTCCTGGCCCCGTCATATTTTCGCTCTATTGGAAAAATCTCAATTATGATACTGCAACCATTGGAAACAAAATAGCCTTTCAAATATATCTACTAATTTGATGAAGAACGTACTAACTTATACATTGTTCCTAAAAGTTTAGAGTGTTTTTATGAAACAGTCACACTTATATATATATATTTGTTTTATAAAATTAAACATTATTAAGAAAAATAGTTAATAAATTGAGAACTTCAATCTTTCCATCTAGATATATACAATAAATGAAGTTTTTCAGACCATTCATGTACACAGATGTAGTGCACATATTTGATACAGAAAAGAAAAAAGAATTTTTACGGAAAAAAATAAATTCAATTCAGTATAAATATTTATGTAATAAAATAGTACAGTCATTTAAATTTGCAAGAAACATGATACACTTTTCTCCAAACAAAAATGTACAATACAAGCATTAAATACACTCTTCTAACACGGTAGGTAGGTTCCCAGGTCCAAATTCAAGCTAGTATTTGTTTGCGAGACTAGCATTGAATGCTGTATCCCAGCAATAAAATAGCATAAACTACCATAAACATTTACTGGTTCCGCCAGAATTACCCACAACTCATGTTGCGTATTGATACACTTGTTGCTGGCTAGCATTATAAAGCATATAACAGCATGAAAATCTAGCATTCAAAACAATTCATAACAATAACTAGCCTATGTTTTGTTGCTGGTACTAGCATGAATTTCGACTTGGGTTTCTTTTCTGGTTTTCCTCGATTCTACTTTCTATAAAAGCCGTTCTAGGTATGTATATATGTTCTTTATGCAAATCAATAGTTTTTATCCGATTGGAACGAGGCATGATGTACGTATATACGTTTTAGAACACGAGTAAAATTACTGTCAAATTAAAAAAAATTGTCAGACCATTCTTTATCATTTTTCTCAAACATCTCAAATAGTTTATCATTACAGATTTTCTTTTTCCAATTTCTAATGCAATAATTCTTTCCTGTTGCCACACTCTAAAAAACGGCACAACAATTTAAAAACAAATTATAACAAGATTATTTTCTTTTTATAAGCCAATAAGAATTCAGAATCACTCTCTATATTTTTTTTTCTTTCCGAAATTGAAGTAAATTTTAATAAGAAAATTAGCATTTTTTTCTATATAAATAGAAAACGATAACTTTAAATGCGTTAAAATGATGTAGTACCTTAATTGAAATTTATTTGTAGTTAACACATCTACTTTAATACAGACGTTTCAATTTCAATAAAAAACTTTAGTTAAAAAAAATAATTAAAAAAAATAGGTATGACGTCACATTTCATTAATCGTTTTAATTTTAAACTGTGTCTAAATAATCGTCTGCTATGTTTTAGTCCTACTTCGTTTGTCTACTACAGCTCTATCTTATAGCTATACGGTATATATATAAGTGTTTTATTGATTTAGAAGCAGAGGTAACATTTTCTTTGATTTATATTCAATAGAGTGTCATTTATTTCGTTTTTCAACAAAAACTTCATGAATATGTATATATAAAATAGACATGACATTCATCTAATCATTATAGGTTTAATTTTTATTAATCAAAATTTAAGTTTTATTTTTAAAATAATGTTTTATTATCAGTGAAAAGTCTTGATCTTCTGAAATTAAGGTTTATTCTTATTCAAGAAGTAAAGGCTTTTCCACAATTACTATTAAGCCAAACGAAATAAATTTTTAAATGTAACTGTAGTGGCTCGTTTGTGCAATTTAGACCCAACTTAATAGTAAATATTAAGATACTCCTTAATGTCATTTTTACTCACTCCATATTGCACTTATTTTATTTCATTTTTGCTGTTTAAATTATCGGCACGCTATTTAATGAAATATGACAACTTTCCATTTTTAAAGTTTTTTTAGAATAATGAAAATAATAAAATGCTTTCTTTGGTGATATTGATTTTGGTGTAATTAATAAGTGATATTAAAACATTTAAACCTAGGAATATAATATATTTTAACACTCTTTCTAATACTATGCGAGGCTTCTATATTTCCTTCCTTTATTTTTTTAAGTTTTTATTTAATTTGGCAATTTACACTGGTTTCCAAAAATTAAGGAAAAATCACAAAACTAGCGATAACTCAAAATGTTACATACAGATTTTAATGAAACTCAGCCACAATATACAACGCATAATAAGGTATAAAATAACACGAAAAGAAATTACGAGATAAATTACGATGTTTCAAAAATTAGCATAATTATAAAATTAGCTTTATCAGTCACATACAAATGTAATTTTATATCGTAACTAGCTACCCGCCCGGTGTTGCCCGGGCCCGAAATAATAAAAATCTCAGACCAAGGAGTTAACTCCCTCCCTCCCCATACCCGCAAATATAACGAATAATTTGTTCAAGAAAACCACCGTCACCTAAATTAACGCGATCATTAAAAATGAATTAAATTTTTTGGATAATTAGAACATAACGAAGACGCTACGGTAAAATAGTCGGCATATGACAACACTTCCCATTCTCAATTTCAGATCTATATCTTAATTAGTTATCTAAATTTTTGCAAACTAAATGGAGGGATCGGCCAGAGAAACAGATGTATTTGTAGTTCAGTTTTTATGAAAGCAGATCCCTGTCTGAAACTTTCTCGGATTTTGTTCACTGGTGCCGGCTGATTTTTGGCAGTTTTTTGCATAAATTAAGAAAAATTGCCGGCCGACTTTTTCAAAAATCACATAGTCGGATGCCGAATACATATGTTCAGAAATTTTCAAATTGATATCTTAATTAGTTTTCTTAAAATTCGCTAATTAGTAAAATAATTTCGAATTCGTTCATTTCCGCTTGAAAATTCACAACAGTTCTTTTCTTTAGCCATTTTTATTTTGAAGATGGCATTTTCGATGCGATGTTTAATGATATTCTAATTAATATCTTGAGTAATTATCAAAATATAAAAATTCTGAGACTCAGGTGCACATGGTCAGATCTTGGACTATCCACACCTAAATTTTCAGACTTCTAGGTGAGCTAGATTTTGCTAGCCATCGCAAACAATCACACAAACAGAACGAAACTTTCTTTTATTAGTATAGATGTATCGTTGATATTAATGTAAATATATTCTTTCGATTTTTTTTTTTTTTTTTTTTTTGCATGCTAAAGAAAATTATGATCTCAACAGTTTGAACGAAGTATATTAAGCATTATATTTATAATCATGCAAGGTGTTCATTTACAAGCATACATGTTAATGTTTTAGAAATATGTTATCTATACTTATATTATAAAGGAGTAAAGATTGTTTTTTTGTTTGTTTGTTTGTTTGTTTGTAGGGGTTAATCTCTGGAACTAGCGAACCGATTTCAAAATTGATGGTGGCAAATTAATGGTGACATCCCCTGCTCCAATATAGGCCATATTTTATGTCGGTCCCACTAACCCCAGGGGGTGCAGGAAGGAAAAACGTTCTAAAATTGCGATTTTTTTATACTGAAGGAGCGAAAAATTTGAAATTTGGCATTGTAGTTACTTATAACATGTAAATGCTCTCTAAGAACAAAATAAAAAAAATTCGAAATTTAAAAGGGTGAAATTAGCGCAAAGCGTTCTAAAAACATTCTAAATTACAATTTCTATGTAATCTCTGGAATTACCGAACCCATTTCAAAAGTGATGGAGGCAAATTGATGGTGACAATCCCTGCTCCAACATAGGCTATATTTTATGTCGGTGCCACTAACTCCAAGGGGGTGCAGGATGGAAAAACGTTCTAAAATTGCGATTCTTTTTTATACTGAACTAGCTAAAAATTTGAAATTTGGCATTGTAGTTACTTATAACATGTAAATGCTCTCTAAGAACAAAAACAAAATAAATCGAAATTTAAAAGGGTGAAATGAGCGAAAAGCGTTCTAAAAACAGTCTAAATTACAATTTCTATGAAATCTCTGGAACTACAGAACCGATTGATAATAAAAATAATGGTTGCAAATTGATGGGGACAATCCCTACCCCTACATAGGCTATATTTTATGTCGGTGCCACTTACACCAATGGGGTGCAGGAGCGAAAATTTTTCGAAAAATGCGACTTTTTTATACTGAAGGGGCAAGAAATTTGAAATTTAGCATTGTAGTTACTTATAAGATGTAAATGCTCTCTAAGAATAAATTTAAAAAAAAATCGAAATTTAAAAGGGTGAAATGAGCGAAAAGCGTTCTAAAATCATCATAAATTAAAATTTCTATGGAATCTCTGGAACTACGGAACCGATTTCAAAAGTGATGGTGACAAATTGGTGGTGACAATCCCTGCTCCAACAGCCTCTTTAATAAAAAGCTATGCGTTGCTGACGACTGGGTTTTTCGCTAATTGTTGCAACAGATTAATCTCGGAAAATGAAACATTTGAAGTTACTGAAAAAAGTAATACCTCGAAAAGTATTTGTCAGAAAATTGTTAGACAAACTGCGTTTGAAAGGTAAAAAATTGTATTTTTCTTGATATAAATTTCAAATCTAATGATTATGCCGTTTTTCAAATATTGAATTTCAAAAATTACCAAATTTCCCAATGGAGTACCATAGTGAAACCTCCACGCGTAAAAAGATAATGACAAGGGCGAAGTGTCCTGACGTGTATATTGGCTATTGCACGAGTCACAAATTATAGCAGCCTTATTATTCTGTTACAATATAAAAGTGAAATATCAAATGTCAATATTTTCTTTGATTAAAGGTTCGTTAAAAGAAATTGACTAGCGTAGCGGGCGTAGCTTGCTAGTTTTATATATAGCAAGAAAATTCACGCTTTGTGAATTTTTATTTTTATTTTCCTTTTGATAAAAGTATTTCTGAAAAATTTAAATTAAAAAAAAACTAAATTATATATCTAATGTTTTTCTTTTGAACTAAATTTCATTTTTCAGTAACGCTTTATGTTTATCTTTTCATCTTCCCTTTTAATTAAAAATGTTTTCTTCTACTTTCTTAGGAAACTCTTATTCTATGGCAAAACTTGAAAATGGAAGTAAAATTCATTATATTTAAACTACGCTCCATGAACAATTTTATTTTCCTGCTTAAAATTTAACTTCCATAGATGAAGAAATGCAACTTTCCTGTCGGGATTAACGTTTTCTCTCGCTATCTTTAGTTCGGAAACTTAAATATTTTCGTTTAATTTGTAATATATAATTGCCAATAATAACATATTTGTCATATAAAATATCTTGGCTTTGACAACATCTCTCATTTTTACTCTATTTTTATCCTTTATTCTGTATATATTAGAAGAAAATATTGGATTCGTGACATTTTTTGACGCCCGTTGCGTTAAAGATGAACATATTTAGGGATGTCGTCAGTACGATTTGATTACTTTTGAAAAATATCTGTATATTTTTCTGTGTGATATTCATATATTTTAACGCTTTCACACAACAACTAAAGCACGGTATTGCAAAACATCTTATTAAGCTAGGACTTGAATAAAAACGTTTACTGATAACATGTTGGGGTATGGCCAAAAAAAAACGTGCAATGGTCCATTTTTCACGATTTTCATGATAGCTGTATCTCACGAACTACATTGTAAAAATATTTTAGTTTTTCTCATTGATCCTTGGAATTTATAAAACTTTTTTTGGATTCTTACGCAGTTACAAGAAAATCTGTATGACTCACTAGAAAACAGCAAACAACGATTCCGGTTTATAATACCGGTTACTAAAAAATTCTGTGCAATACAGATTTTTAAATAAAATTAGTAACCTCGGGATTTTTATTTTTACAGTGCTGTGCATGAAATTTTATAAAGCTTGATATGTAGTTAGACCGTGTACACACATATATATATAAATATTAAAATCCAATTTTAAATCTAAAATTTAATTATTTTCCAATTTAAAATATTTTCTAACTTTTAATATATAATTTAGAATGTGTCTAATTTCTTTCTCATCAAATATTACTCTGATATATTAAACTAGACTAAACTTTTTAATTAAGACTAATAGGTAAGCGCTATTTGCAAGTGTTTGTACACTGTAAAAAATGACCAATGTTTCTTATTTTATGAAAATATGCTATAACCACGAACGAAAATATAATATAATCTTCTGAGTTATCCGAAATTTCAAATAGCATGTTACATTGTCTTTTGAATCCCCAGAAACGAATACATTTTCAAAATTTAAAGAATAATTTATAAAACAAATTATATTTAGCTGCCCCAATTTTTCCGAAACGTTCCCGAAGGGTTTTTATAGTGTATTAATTAGTGTCCTCAGGCTGGAATACCTGTTTTTCGAATGTCATCCATTGTTAAGTAAACGTTTTCAGCCGCATGAGTTAATTTATACATGAAAGAGTATAGAAATAATCTTAATTTTAATGTTATTGTTAACGCTGTTAATTTTGCATATTTGTCTGTTAAACATTTTTTTTTTGAGCATGAAAATGTTTACTTCAGAATTGATAGCATTCGAAAAACAGGTATTCCAGGCTGAGGACACTCATTAATACACTATAAAAACCCTTCGGAAACGTTTCTGAAATATTGGGGCAGCTAAAAATAATTTGTTTTTATAAATTATTCTTTAAATTTTGAAAATGTATTCGTTTCTGGGGATTCAAAAGACAATGTAACATGCTATTTGAAATTTCGGATAACTCAAAAGATTATATTTTGTTTTCGTTCGTGGTTATAGCATATTTTCATAAAATAAGAAACATTGGTCATTTTTTACAGTGTACAGATTTACTAAAAAAATTTAGTAACCTCAGGATTTTTTTTACAGATGAAGCTTGATATGTAATTAGACCTTGTATACACATACATATATAAATATTAAAATCCAATTTTAAATCTAAAATTTAATTATTTTCCAATTTAAAATATTTTCTAAAGTTTAATATATAATTTAGAATGTGTCTAATTTCTTTCTCATCAAATATTACTCTGAGATATTAAACTAGACACAACTTTTTAATTAAGACTAATAGGTAAGCGCTATTTGCAAGTGGTTGTAGATTCGATGCATGTAGGCCACGCTTGTTGTTCTAAGGCGAAATATTAATCAAGAGCTCTTAAATAGATTAAGCTGTATTTTCAAAGCAAATGATACCTTCTACCCTCGTTGGAAAATAATAATACGTTATCTTCAAAGGTCAAGATCACAGAAAAAGAACTTTGAATTTGAGATATTCAAATTTCCCTTGAACCCATGACATAATTGTAATTTTTTATACTGCTCTTGGAACCTCAGTAACAGTGACCGAACTCTCAATATTGTGGATGTATTGTGAATGCAAAATAACATAATTTGTTCTTCAACGGGGTTCCGAATAAAATTATTTCCATATGTCATTTCGTTCCATATATATATGTAATAATAAAAAAAATTCGCCATTTTTCCTTAGTTAAATTATTCCAAATTCTTACCATTCTAATTTTTTTCCCTGTTTTATTCCAATTTACTACTCTATATTCATTAAATCCTTATTCTTAAGTTAGCTCTATCGTTAACTCTATTAAATTCCCTTTTATTTAATTCTAAATTGTCCAAATTTACTTAAATATAAAGCTTTTAGTTATTCTTAATTTCTATCATGCTCCCCGATCATTTCTGGGTTTTAGAAAGTTTTTTGAGAGCCATTTTCATTTTTATTCCGAATATTAATTTCCCGCTCTAAAGTCACTTTGCTACAAAATTAATCCACTCCTCTCTGTCCGAAATCTTTTACTAATTATTTTTCATTGGTCGTGACGTAGCATGACGCGTCTTCTTTAATTCTTCATTGGTTCAGTGCGCGTTCTACGTCATAATTTGTGTTATTGCGCGGGGTAACAAAAAGCAGCTGCCTGCGGCGCTCCCTCAGAATTAAGTCGTATTTTCACTTGTAAACAACTCCCTGGCTGCTCGTTTTTGAGAATTATTGAGATGTTCTGATACTTACCCTCTATACCTTGATGATGTAGTGATGCAAGACTATTATGGTTATGGTGGAAACTGCCCAAGAGAAACATTTAATAAAGGATTGAAATGGAAAGCATTGTTCGTTCTGAATTTATGGAGAAACGCCTCTGGGTTTTAAATTCTACTGCCGCTATGGCCACGTCGAGACTGCAACTAAATTGTTACGACTGCTTCTAAAAATTTATATCATCAATAACCACCGACGTTCTTAACTTCGTTGTGCGACCATGTGTGTTCCTTCTATAATCCACGTTACTGTAACTACAACATATGACGGTAAATCATCGTAATATATATATATATATATATATATATATATATATATATATATATATATAATCGCCACCTGGGAAACAAGTTTAAATTCAGGCTGAATCCAGAGTACAATAAAAGTATCGAAATATCTCCAAACTTCAATTTTATATAACAGTTAAAGATTCTGTAAAATGTTAGACATTCAAGTGAAAAATTCTCTCTTATTAGGTACTATAAATGTTTTACTCCCCAATGGAGACTACATCGCGATCTACATTTTGCTATTCTTTGCCAAATTCACAACGCACATATTTTATCTTCTCAGCATGTCTAAATAATATTTATCCTTAATAATGTTACATTTGACCAGTGGGATTTTTCATATTTTTTAATTATGCCTATGATGCAAGTATCCAAATGATCCAGGTATGATCCAGGCCAAATATATATTTATATTTAAGGCGTAGACGATATGGAGCACTATTTAAAAGTAAGCAAATATAGTCTTTTAAACTTTTAAAAACGCATAAATGCTTTTATAACAAATTATTTAGTGTCAAACTTAAAAAAAACATTTTGCTATTAAAAAATGTAAAACAATATTTAATTTTCAACTTACGCGAAAATGCGTTTTTAAAAATGAGACTGGTATTATGGACCACCAATAAAAACTTCCTTAATAGTTTATTAAAATCCAAAATTAAATCAATAGTTTTGAAGAGAGATATTATCAATAACTGTTACAACTTTAATGACAAATTAAGACAATTCTATATAATGATATACTTACCACTTGAAACTTTTTGGCCAGGAGCAAGTAAGTCACAACCTAATATCCCGAAATGACGGTGACGACTGATGTTTGAGCAATCTAGATAGTACTAATAGAACCAAAATCCTTATATAAACTGCATATTTCACATACCGCGGCACAGTATAGAGAAATAAATATTCAAGCTCATATTACTACCTTAGTACATTTTCTCTTATCCTTTGCTATATGTACGTAGAAATATATTTTTTATTTATTTTGGTGTATAATAGTATGTTAATAATTGTTATTTAATATAATATTTAAATTAAAATATTATTGAAATCATATCTTACGATATTTATTATATTTCAAACTCACGTATTTGAATTAAATGAGACGATTAATTTTATAATGAAAGTTTTACAGATCATGTTATGGAAATCATTGTTACTATTCCTTTAGAGATCTAATTTTACAGACGTGTTATTTTACGTTTGCATCTGTTAATTTATAAATATTATTAATGCGAATTTATAATGGATATTTTAAACAAATATAATTGCTTTGTTTCATAGGAACCGATATTCTGTAAAATTTATGCATTTGTGATCGTAATTCTAAAATGTAAAACTTTGTATACTGACCAAATTCTGAATAAAATAAAGCTTTATGCTACATTACGCATATTGCGTGCTTTTCTAGTTAGAGTTTCGTGTTCATCCAACTTTCAGACCAACTAATTTTAGACAACATTAATGAATAAGGATTTATATAACACGAGTGTTTAAATGATTCATATTTAAATAAGCGTGTGAAAGGAAAATTTCGCATACGATTATTTAGATATGTAATTAATCTAAGGCATCAAATATATGTTTTATTAATTTTAAAAGACATTTGTTTTATGAAATAGATTATGAGATGACAACCTGAAAATTAGTAATAAAACAATATTTAAAATCATTATAAAGAGTTAAAAATATCAATTATATGATATTAGTTTTTGTATTTATTATACACCTATAATGCAAAATCGTGCTGAAATTTTCTTTTATGTTTTCCATGTTTTAAGAATATCTATGTAAGAATTTTAAATTATCGGAGAAAAATTATTTACATTCACAGGTATAACAGGATTCCTAAACGAGAAAATACAAAAATTAAAAAAAAATTGTTTGTTTAAAAAATAAATTACTTCGTTTATCAAGAATAATAATTTATAAATGCAATATAAGATACAACTAAAAATAAATCTTATTAGGTTTTTTAAATTGTTAGATTGGATCAGTGTGACTAAATTTAAATTCGTGATTAATTTACTCATTTTTTGGGGGAAGGGTTGATTTTTCCGTAGGTCAGAGACGGCGAACACGAGTGCTATAAAACCAATTACTTTCACTTTCCAAAAATAGTTTTGTACGCCATATTTAAGAAACAACTATTTTTAAGAAGTCGTAAAACACTTTTTAAGGTGAATAAAGAAAAAAAAAATTAAAATCGTTTAAAGAGAAGCAGTGGTAGAAGTATTTGGCTGCGGAGAAAGCATATGTTTTTTTTTTTTTTTTTTTTTTTTTTTTTTTTTTTTTTTTTTATAAAGTTGCGTTGGATTTTTAAAAAAAGTTATTTGCACGTTTCCATTTTTTATATAAAAATATAAATTAATCGTAAATCATGCTAAAAATCTGAACCATTTTTGTTTTAGTTGATGAGCTCAAATATGCAAATATTTGCAGAGTTTTAATTTAGGTTGACGGTGTAAAATCGCGTAAGAAATGTTTAGAATGTTTTATTTTTTATAAGTTAGTATTAAAAATGCAAAAAATATAAAGTATTCAATTATAACTGGTGAAAATGAATTAAAATTAACTAAAATTATTACATCTGATTCAATAGTTTTGAATTATTGAATCCGTTTTAACATATCTAGTCCAGGCACACACATATCCACCCCACATAGTTTGCTCCTGAAAAAAAGAAATATTGTGATTTTGTCTTTATTTCTATATAAAGTGGCGGTAAAAAGTTTCCAGCCGGCATACAATTTTTGGTTAATTTTTAAGTATACCCATATGAAGAGGAATCTCAAAGTGATACTTATACGTTTTATTGACATAATAGTTGGGAACATACTTATGGAATAACAAATAAATATCAATAAATTTAACTGACAAAATTAACTGCAA
This sequence comes from Maratus michaelseni, assembly GCA_963931845.1. Classification (NCBI taxonomy): domain Eukaryota; kingdom Metazoa; phylum Arthropoda; class Arachnida; order Araneae; family Salticidae; genus Maratus; species Maratus michaelseni. The sequence continues at coordinate 192,766,033 of OZ007593.1, read as the reverse complement.
AGGAAAACGTACGTACTCAAAAGTTTCCGGCCATCTGGTAAGTTTGAAAAACAAATGGTGTTATAATAGAAAATAACAGTGATCAGAAACATTTACAATTAGTATTTTGTCATCATGTTATTAACTCTTAAGTAAATATTTTCATTTTCTTCAAACATGTTTTATAGACAAACACATTAAATTAACAGTATGAACTTTAATATTAAATTTAATATTATTTTGTATATCTTTGATGTATAATTTCAGTTACGCAACTGAAAATGACAATTGATAGCATATTAAAGATCTGTATTCAGGTGCGGTAAAGGTGGAATATAAATCTTTGGTAAAACCGAATTGGTTTTTACTAGCAGATTAATGCGCTATCAAAACTATCAGTGGCGCCAAAAAAAATTTGGTTTATAAATATTTCGTTAAATTTCTAAAATATATTGGTTTCTAAGGATAAAGAACGCTTTTCCAAATCGTATGTAACTCGGAAAAGGTTATTTTTGTATTTTCGTACATGGTTATGTCATGTTTTCGTATATTAAGAAAAATTTGTCTTTTTGTTTACAGTATGATATTTTTATAACATATGTAAACATAAGACTGCCAAATCGTAATTGTGGCACTCCAGTTCTTGTTTCTACTACATTTTCGCTCTTACAGAAAGTTTAGTGCATAGCACTCGTTTAGATAAATAAAGATTTATTGCATATACGAGTATTAATACATTAATTTGTAACTACAAGGATCTGAAATAAAATTTAACCTATCAAGTGATAGTTCGGATGCACTTTCAAATGGAATTGCAAACAAAAAGTGTGTATTATTACGTTCAAAATTGGTTACGAAATTTATATGTTATAATTTATATATTGTACTACATTGTTTCATTTATCATTTATAATGTATATAAATAATAAAAACAATAGTAAGAAAACCATTAGAATGACTAATATTATAACATATTTAAAGGTTTTATTATAACTCTAGAGTAAGAAAAATAACAATTTTAATTTGAAAATATATTTTTAAGAAAAGTATATATGTTTAAATTTCAGATGTCAGTTGTATGGATGTAATCTTTTGAGATGGATTTGCGTACACAACTTTTTTTTTCATAGAAAAACTAACTTTATTGTTTTCTTTCAAAACGGATCTTCAATTTTCCGTAATCTGATAATTTTATTTTGTTCTAGACATGGTCTTTGTGCTAATTATATCATTTTCTTTTCTTTTTCTTTTTATAATTTGTTTTTTTCTTTTGGTACCTCACTAATGCAGCAAATTTGAATCGTAATTAAAATTTCGCTTTATATAATTACATCTTGAATATTAGTCAACTAGATCCCCCAGAAAAGAAATATTGTATTTAAAAAGCTTAAGATAAGTAAAGTTTACGTCAATGACCTAAAAAAATGCTTATAACAAATGGTCTGTAATATGAGTACTAAAAATCGAAATAGTTTTATTTTTATTCTCATCTCGTAACAAAAAATCCTCTAACGTAAACAATAACCATTTTTTATCGAAATTATTTTCTGAAAAATTTTCTTAATTTAAATCTAAATTAATCAAATGGATGCAAATTATTACTGTAATAAAATATTTTAACGCTAAAAAAATACAATATCATCTGTATTACATGTCTTAGATAGAAATGTTACTCGAATACCAAACATCATAAATTTAGAGAGACAAAAACAATTTTTACAGAACTGATTTCTGACAAAACTACTTTCCAAATAATCGTTTACATCAAATTATCTCCCTTTCATTAGACTTCAATCGACTCTATCGTTTATTAAGTTTGTGCTTAATATATTGGAACGCAACCTGTTTTCGGAACAATACTTTTTTTTCTTTCTCAATTTTCATTATTTAAAATCATACTAGCTGGAGTAGCAGCCCAATGTGCTCCATTTGGACTGCATGTGATATTTAATTTAGAAGGGGGGGTTAAAGTAATTTTAAATTTTGAGAATATTTATAATAATAATTTTATTTAATTTCGTATTACAAACAAGGAAATGTAAGGTATGTTTACATTGTAAATGAACTCAAAATTACATTTTGAAAGTAACGTGATTTTGATGCAATTATAGTAAAATGTCATTAAAAGAAAGTGACAACATACGGGTAATAAAATTTGATTGGTCGAGAGGATTTTAGATGAAAATTTGCTTTATTGTTAAACGTTTCGTGACTTTTGAATTCGTCTAAGCAAATCGTTCAAGGCGAGTATCGTCAAGTTCGCTAGTTTGGGAGAAAACGTTTAATGTACTCATATGCCCTGTACGTATCTCCAGATAACGTATCCATTGCTCGAGCGTAATTTCATATCTGCTTTTCATTTGTGTAGAAAGTTAAACAGTAACATTGTTTAAAACCATCTTATCACAAAAAAATAACAACAATTTAAGTTTATCTTATTTAGCTTTTCTCATTTAAACATTCGTGACGCTAAATTATAATCACCGTAAACAATTTTGTTTTATTGAATAAAAAGCAATTTATTTGCATTTTGTATGTTACAGGTAAAATAGAGCATCATTTTATTGTTTCAATCATTAGCGTTTATGAGCTTGGATCTTACGATACACATTAAACGATTTAACAATTTTGTATACCGTTGAGCATTTAATAACAGTGTTTTTTTTCTTACAATTAGATTTACATTTATGCTCTTGTAGTGGTTTCTCGTCATTTAACATAAAAAGGAATGATGTCTTTTAGAATTCTCTGCTAATTTAGAAATTTTTATAGTGCTTATGAGACTGAAATAAGTAAATGAGAGACATAAAACATAATCAATCAGTCTGTGATATAACTGCTTATTGAGTACTACTGAATATGCAAAATCATCAAACCGTTCAAAGAACAGTTTGAACAGAAACACTGTCTAATCGTTTAATGTCTATAAAATCGCTCATTATTATATAAGATGTCATTATATCGTTTGTAATTGTTTTGTTTATTATTGTAAATATATCGCAAGTCATTCAAAAATTTAATTTTAAAGTGTTTCTAATCGTATCAATTTAGAAAGTTGTGTATTTTATGTTTATTCCAAATACTTAAATTACATTTATATGTATAAACGAAGAACAATATATAGTCAAACGTAACTTTTTCTCATTTCTTGATGCAAATTTATATACCTATGCTTCACAAGACAAATAAATATTATTAGGTACATATTGTCAAAGAAATTATATCTTTTAATATAATCTTTTAATTAATTTACATTGATAACTTCTGAAATAACATATCCTTTCAGCACAAATAAGATAATAAGTTGAACTAATGCTGCTTATAAATCCTTATCAAATTCCACGAACTGCAAAAGTTAACCGAATTTTCATATTATGCTACTGACAATATTTGTTGAAGAGAATATTGAAAATGTATAATAAAGTAATCAAATAACTACTTTGAAAAGTTATTAAAATTGCATTTTAAAGAAATTTATCATTCTGTTATGAATGACGATAATGCAAATTCATTCCGTATCTTCCAAAATTAAATTAAATTGCAAAGTGTAACTTTCGAAATTTTCATCGGAAGCCAAGTCATTTTCCCCATCATATTTCTCTTTATGAAATTGCAATTGGGATATTTTCTCGGATACATAGTTCACAATCATACTGAACTATAAAAATTTGTTTTAAAGTTAGTATAAAAGATATTTCGCGTTAAGTATTAAATATATTTTAGATTGAGTATAAACATATTGACGTTAAATTCTCGGTATACTTATATATGTGGAACTTAAATTAAAAGATGAATTATAAATGTTACTCATTCTTGTGGATAATAATAAAATAAAGACAACTTTTAACCATTCAGAAATTTATCATCTAGACTTGGTATAATGTCGTCTATCGTCAATATGTTGAATGTCCCGATGTGCATGGAAATTTTATTTTAAAAGATTAAATTAAACATATATGAACATTGTGTAATTGTGAGCATGCTGCTTCAAATTTTACGAAAAGCTTGATTTTCCCGATAATGTGTTCTCACAAATAGCAGTGTAATTAAATTTATCTTTTGTTACTGATATGTTCATGCAAGATTCCACCATTTTATTTTTAATTTCCCGTCTTGTGGACTTGTATGAATTAACGAATAATCCTACACTTTTTTTACAGTGATTACATTTATGGGTTATTAGTACTACCACTAATATTATTATTATTGTCTCTTTATAATTTTATGCAATATTTTGGTGTTATGTAACAGTATTTCAACATTGCATTATTACTTAGAACGTGGAAACGCAAGACCATAGTAAAAAAAAAAAAGTTATTGTGCAACATTTTTTTGGATAAATGCTGTGTACATCTAAGTGATATTTTGATGAGACTGTCGCGATTTTAAACTAATACAGCACAGTAAATTGAAGTTTTTTTAGAGTACTGTTTTATGAAGTTCGAAGGTCAAGCTTCATGTGAGATCTGTACTCACGGTAGTCATATGAAGGCAGTCGGGACCTGCGTCAACTAATGCAAGGTAGGTTTCGTTTGTACTAGCGTTTATTCACGGCGAATTTTACATGAATGCCCAGGGCCTAATTAGGTGGCACATGTAATTTCGAGCTGTTCACATAGGGTCATTCAATGTAAATTTTTGGAATAAAAGTTACCATGTACAGAAGAATGTTATTTTGGAGTATTTTTTTAATTGGTTTTACACTGGATTTCTACCGATGAAGTTGTGACTTATTCAGACAGATATCAGATTATGTTAATCGTAACTGACAGCTTGTTTAATATACAGTGTGTAATATTTTTTTGAAGATGCTGTAAAAAGTAAACTTGTGGAGCTTATACTCAAGAAGAATTAATCTCTAGATTGTTTGTGTTTATTATACTGAATATGTATAACAGTTCGTTACTTCCAGGGTTGGTTTGTTAAAATTGGCATTTCACGCACTGAAACCAAAGTCCATAGGATATTTAAGCCTTTCCGGCACAGTGGTCACACTACTGGCACACCTAATTTTATTTCCAAACTTGCATACGGCACCAAGAATATTTTAATAAAATTGTGTTTCTATAATGAAAGGTTAAAATAAAGAGTTCTTATTTTCTAAAAAAGTCGTTTGTAAATTCCGGTGTCAATCAGTAATTTCTCATTTTACAAACAGAATTTGCCTGTGCCGGAAAGGGTTAAGCATCTAAAATTCACGCAACGCAAATGTCTTTAACGTTATGTAGCCGTAGACTACCTCTATTCTATCCAGGTTAATCGCGAACACATAGGCTTCTTACAGCAGATGCCCTGGACTGTACTGGCAAAGTGTTTATGGTTGAAGTTTACCTAGCTCTCAGTTAGTTTAATTTTGCTGGTTTATTAATTAATGATATATTTGAAAACTACGCAAGCGTATATGTCTCAAACTTGCCAGCGTATGCATATTGGTCTTCAAATATATTTGTTTTTAAAGTAATGAATTATCTTGTATTTGTAATAGCGTAAATATTGTCGAGGAAATATACAGCATGTCCTAGTTCATAATAAAAAAATTATGTTAAATGCTTAATTGTGAGAAGAACGAAAAACAATATTTGAAAAACTAAAAGAACGGAAAATTCATGAATTGCATCCAGATAGAAATACAAATATCAAATATTTTATTAGCTGTAGTAATAGAATTTATTCGTATTTCATTACAAAATCAGATAAAAAAGCTATATAAATGATTTTCTAAACTGTAAATAAATACAAATATCGTAGCTGAATAAAAATTCCACTTAATGCTGTTAATATGTCATTAAACGTTTAGTAGAAATGCATGTAGATGCCTGAAACTAAGGAATGGCAACTTGTTTAAAATTTTATCTCTTTTTTTGGAAGTTATGCTTAATTAATCTTTGTTTATCTCCTTAAATTTGCGTAGTGAATGTACTTGTTTAAATATATTGCGGTATTAAAAAAAGTAGATTCTGTAAAATTTCTGGTCTGTCAACATACTGAAATATTTTCTTAGTAGACACTATTTTAAAAGATTTTTTTTTCAAATTCTCTTAATTATTGCAAAATCAAAACTAAAATTGTAATTAAGATTGCATTTCGTTTGCAAAAAATAACAAAATTTATCAGTCAAGCATAGATCATAAAACAATGTCGAATATATCTAGAACACTGTAACAAAACTTCCCCGTTTATTAAATGGGAAAAAATCTATGTTACGTAAACAATTTAGGAAACTCGTAACACATTTGTAAATACAAATTCAGTATTTATCATCCATAGTCGAAAAGGAACTCACACATTATTTTGCAGATCTATAAATGATCTATAAATTTGTAATGAAACTACATAAATGCTAAAGTTTAATTGAATTAGAAAACACGCAAAACTGTTGAAAACTCATTTTCAGCAATTTACGACAGAAAACGGAAAAATTTTGGAACGTTTTTGAACAAACATGTATGTTAGCTACAGCTTTTTACACACACTACACATTTAGCCTGTTTATTTTTATTGTATATACATAGTTAGCTAAAACTGAAATAAAAAACACATAGCACAACTAAAAGAGCATTTCCAAGGAATATCATCCATAGAAGGAAATGAATCCAGTTATTTGCATAACACTGTATATATATATTTATTTTTAGTCTACAAACATACTTCAGTGTATGTAGTATACTATATTCAGTTCTGCTAGAAAAATCATTACAGAACTAAAATCCCCCTTAAGTAATTTACGCCCATAGACATCAAAACTTTAAACTGTTTTGTGTATATATATGCATATTCTATAGAATTTATACGCAAAATGTAGTATACTAAACTTTAGTTAAGTTTAAAAACACAAACTATTAATTAAAAAAATATTAATTTAAATATAATTATAAAATATATATATATAATATTAATATATAATTTTTTAATTAAAATATCAATTAAAAACACACTTCCATGATTTATTGCTCATAAACTGTACCATAAAGAATTATTTTGTAGTCCCTTTAAATGGATGAAAAATGCTATGCACTCCATATTCCATACAAAGAGTGCTTTTGTTTTACATTTGCCAGCATGGCAACGATAAATCTTACACGATTTTCGTTATCCGGAATCGATGCATGCAAAATGCATTAATATACAGGGTGCAATATTATATTTATCGCAATTACATAAACGTTTAAAATGAGGTAAATATTCATGTTGTGGCATTCTTTAAAGTAAAAAAATGAATTTTATAAAAAATAGGAAATCTAAACTTTTTTACAGTCTCCCAATCCTTGTAGTTATATAATTTGTGGAAGTTTACACATATCATAACAGATATAACGCAAAAAGTTTGTCTTCCGTACTAAAAAAATTTACACAGTCATTAAAATTCAAAAGTTGAAATTTTTTCACATGATTTTCTTTTTTATTGAGGGATCAGTTAAAAAATGAATTAAAGTAATTCGAGATTGAAATCATGGTGCAATGTCCTTTTTTTACGGCGAAACCACCTTTATCCGGTATCGCCAAATAGGGGATCACCAAAGATATATTTCATCAAAAAAATTGAACTAACTTTTACGGGACGGACAACATTCAAAAGTCAAAGTAGGTAGAATCAACAAACGGAAAATAAAACATACTCACTTAGAACTAGATAAATTACAGCGGAATGCAAACGACGACCGAGTTATAACGAGCACGAAAATCGGGATTTTGCAATTTACAATACTACCGCAGCACACGTTCGGGTTAAAACACGAGCCATCTCGCAGTGGACATGCTAGTCAGCGCTGAGATCGTGATGGCAGACTACACATATACGCAATATGGCGAAATTATACTTATTTATAGTGAATATCAAAGGAATGCCAGAGCGGCTGTGATGGTTTATTCAGAACGCTTCCCTAGTGATCTACATCCAACGCATGAAACTATAACTGATGCATTTCACCACCATTAGAGGTTCTGTTGCAAAACGACCCAGAACAGGTAGACGGGCAAGGTGTAATGTTCGAGCGACACCGGAGGAGGTGTTGACATTCGGCCTTTTAAATCCACAACTGAGCATGTCGGAAATAAGCAAGGCATATGGATATGGATACATGCGTAAGCATGTCTGGCATTTGTTGCATGCACATGGTTCGCATCCATACCATCCGACACTGGTGCAAGCATTGATGCAGGGTGACTACACATGTCAATTTGATTATTGTAATTTCATGCTGAACACTTTGGAGCAAAATCCTTTGTACCTTTGTGGCATTCTGTGGACAAATTATTCAACGTTTACACGGGGTGGCAATGTAAACGTACACAATGTGCATTACTGGTCTCTGAAAAAATCTCACAGTACGACACGAAATACGAAATCACCCTCTCGTGGAGATCCAGCCGTTAAGCATAGGAGTTTTTCTCAACGAGGGGAAATGTTTATTGAAATTGCATGATATGCGATCATGTGATGCAGTATATGGAGAACCCACATTGTTGAACCGATCTTCTACGATGGGACCTTAACGGGCGATCATTAACTGCATCTGTTATAAAACACAGTACGTGACTGGTATGATGAGCTATCTCTCCGACATGCATACCGGATGTGGTGTCAACATGATGCCCCCCTCCCCGCATAAAGCATCAAACGTCCGTGCATATATGGCCACCGAATTCGATCAACATATCATGGGATATGTTGGTACAGTAGAGTGACCACCACGATGGACGGAGATCAGTCTTATGGAGTTCTACCTCTGGGGTTACATCAAGGCACATGTCTACGTGACTCAGCCTACTTCTCTGGTTGACCTGAAGCTGTGCATCATCCATGCTTGTTGCACAGTCACACCTGATATGCCCCAACGTGTCTCTCATAAATTCAGTTGTACATTGACACCAATGGATAACACTTTGAGCAACATCTCTAAACGATTCCGGAGTTTGATGGATTCATTTTTTATAGTAGACTGTTTTCTGATATGATAATAAATTGTTATTTGTTATTTTTCTGTTTAATTTCAATATTCCATTCTTCGTTTTGTATACGACCCCTAAAAGTCAGATCAAATTTTTAGATGAAATAAACCTCTATCGTGATACCCCGATTTGGGGATACCAGCTAAAGGTTGTTTCGCCGTAAAAAGGACATTGCACCCTGATTTCGATCTCGAATTACTTTAATTCATTTTTTAGTTTATCCCTCAATGAAAGACAAAATCATGTGCAAAAAACTCAAACTTTGAAATATAGTAACTGTGTCAATTTTTGTAGTATAGAAGTCAAACATTTTGTGCTATATCTTATGATATGTGCAAACTTTCAATAAATATAACTATAGGGATTGGGAAACCGTATTAAAAGTTATGTTTCGTAATTTTTATAAAATTGATTTTTTACTTTAACCAATGCCACATCATGAAAATTTACCTCATTTTAAACGATTTTGTAACTGGCAGTATAAGTCTATAAGTGGGCGATATATAACATATTGTCCCCTGTATATTAATGCATTTTTCATGAATCGACGCCAGATAACGACAATCGTGTAAGATTTATCGTTGTCATATTGCCAAAGGAAAAACAAAACCACTCTTATTATAGAATATGGAGTGCATAGCATTTCTCGATAATTTATAGGGACTGCAAAATAATTGTTTTACGGAACAGTTTCTGAGCAATAATTGATGGAAGCGTGTTTTTAAGATGGTTTGCGTTTGGAAGCTTAACTAAACTTTAGTATACTACATTTTGCTTATAAATTCTATAGAATAACTGTACTGAATATAACTATAGGGATTAGGGGACAGTATTAAAAGTTAGATTTCCTAATTTTTATAATATTGATTTTTTACTTTAAACAAAGTAGAAACATGAATATTTACTTCATTTGAAACGTTTTTGTAATTGAACAATATGTCTAAGACCAAATGTTGGAAAATTAAGGGTCAGCGATAGATAACATATTGCACCCTGTGTATTACGCGCTTTCCTCCTATCGATACCATGGCGATTTTGTCGTCATAGTGTATATGAATGTATTTTTCGTACAATCGGTGTAAAATAAAGACAATCCTTTGTGATTTATCGGTATTGTGTTGAAAAATGGAAAAACTCTTTAAGCATGAAGAAAATACATTTTAATCAATTTTTTCCCATATAGACTGATGCAGCGGAATTATTTTGAGGTCCCTGTAAACAAAATGTAATTACTACACACGTCCTTTTCAATTGGGAACGTTACAAGATAAATCTTAATAATAATATATATCAATAACGTTGAAATCGATGTATGTTTACGAGACCTGGAGAATGGAAAGACAGAATGCAATTTGGAATAAATATTATTAGGTGGATTAAGATCTTATACCTTTACTTATGGAGAATGATAGACTAGTTTAAGAATATTTAATTTAATAATCCGGTGTATGGAATTTTATTAAAATGAAAATTATATAGACTAATGTTAACCATTGCGGAACATATATATAATAATATATTACATTTTTTTATGAAGTGTGATAAACAAAGATGCTAAATAAACTAAATACATCATGTTAAAAATTGTAGCGTTAATTACGTTTAATGTTTTCAGAATCTACAAAAATATATCAATTCGTATTTTGTTACAGGAATGAAATTTCTAAAATAATCTGATACACTAAGTTAGCAATTTAAACGCTGACTATGCATAAGACATGCGGTTTATGCATTTTCTGAGATTAAATCAAATAATTCAATAAACATGAAGGTAATCTGTGAAATATTGTAAGTTTATTAAATTAGTAATTTCATATATTTACGTCAATATCATCAAATATTCTCTCACATCGTAATTTAATAAAGTAGTCGTTTTAATTAAAATTTATTTCATTAAATTACCTCTGATTTTTATTTAAATCAATCTTTATTGTTAAATGAAAATTAAACCTTATCTTCACAATTAAAAGAAACATATTTATTATATATATATATGGATTGTTGCAAGATTATTTTGTAGTACAGTTTTTAAATATTTTTCGTTACAAATAACTTTTATTTCACTTTTCTACGTTTTATATTTTTGGGGTTTTTTGTCTAATATGTTAAAATTAAAATTTCAATGATTTAAATCTTTTGATAGTTTTAAAACACTTTTTATTATTTTTTAATTTAAAAGTAACATTTTCATATTGTAAAAACATGTATAATTAATTATCAGTATTGAAATCATAAACTGTGTTATGTCAGTCGATAGTTCATATGAAAGTGAAGAATTTTTATATGTTCCATGTTATAATAAACAAAATATATTATTGAACAATAAAATTGCAATAAATAAATAAATAAATAAATAAATAAATAAATAAAGCTGTAGACTTTCCTGTCATTTCTGGGTTTTATAAATAAAGGTAACTTAACCATATTGTGAAACATTCTTCTTTTTCAGAATAGAGATAAATAACGGTTCAATCACCGTTTTTTTTTTTAAAATGTGGATGACTGTACCATTTTTCTCAAAATTTTTCACAGTGTGAAACTGTGAATTTTTGCGCTAAATTAACTTACTGAAATTGGATATGGTCAAGAGAAGGTTTCATCGGTTTTTGTTTCGTAATTACATATGAACAGCTTTAAGATTGTTTGTTTTTTTACTAAGACAGTAGTTACAGTAACAAAATTTCCAGGTGTTTTAATTATAAAATTTTAACGGAAATCCATTACTAGAAGATTCAAATAAGCGAATCCAAATTTTTAGCGAATTCCGAAAATTAGTTTTTTTTATTTATGACAAAAAATATATAACTTCATTTTAGTTAGTTTTGCAACTTTTAAAAATAAATTTAATATTAATTGCTTGAAATTTTACTTCTGCTTAATTCCTTTATTTCTTGACCGGATGAATTTTGTATCTCAAAGTAAAATTTACTAACAAGTCGAAAAATAATTCCAAATATAATAGATGGTAAGTTTGTCAGGTGCCAAGTAGATGCCAAGTTTGTTGCTATTTAAATATGGAAGCGGCCCACTACAACTTTTTATTTAACATAAATTGTAAGAATAATAAGTTTCAATCGAATGGCGACTGTCATTGTTCTTTGCGAAAACTTTACGAACTTTCCTCTCCTCTCTGTCTATTTTTTTAGTCGATAGTACCCACCACAGAACTGAATTTAAGATAAATGTAAAAAATAAAAGGATTGAACTATTTAACATTAATTCCGTCATGATTACAGATATTTTTTATATTATTTCATTTGCATTTATTGCTTCTGATTTCATTTATTTACAGAAAATTCTGAAATATCACACGAAACATGTAGAATAATAAAGGAATTAGGCGTTCATGTAGTTATAATATTAAAAGAATAACCATATACAATGCAGCTCTTTTATAGCTATATTTATATTTAACTAGTCGAATTCATTAACAATTAATTGTTTTTATATCGGAAGCATTAATATCATATTTTGTTTTTCGCATTGATGTTTATAGAACGTCTCAGACAAACATATTTCGATATATATATATATATATATATTCAATTTAATGATAAATTAACGAATTTATATATTTTTCTATTTTCTACGTCTACCTGCAAATTATCTCTACATGCAGAAGTTTTGAAATATCAGTCAAGTACGAGTATTATGTACATTATGATTACCATTTCCGTGTTCTTTCAATGGATGAGTGATATATATATATACATTTATTTTTGAAATTCTAATTCTCAAAATCTGTAAGGAATGGGTATAGCGTTTAGGATGCTGAAAAAGAAAGCATCAGTAAAATTGCAGCTGAAAATCGGAATTTTCCGCGATTTGTAAGTTCTTATAGGCATCAATAAAAAAATTCACAATATTTTAAATATTGTATCTCAAAATCTTTAAATGATAAAATAACATAATTCAGAATATATTATATTTTTTAATTTTCAAAATTTCAAAATTTCAAAATTTTAAAATTTCAGCTCTCATATTAATTACCTTTATATTCCACGGGAATCAGAAAATATCTCGAACTACTTCGAGTAAAATATGTACTTTAGAAGTGTATATTATATTTGCCTTCTGCATAATAATTTGACTTGTACAGTGCAGTACTCTATAATAAGGACACAATGCAAATTCTTAGCTGCCTTATTTTTTTAAACTATTATTTATGTCTTGAAATTTCATGAATTGATAATGATTTGCTTTTAAATTCCATACTAGAAAAATATTATAGTATTCGTAATAGTAATTTTTTTAATTTCGTTCAAAATAACATAAAATGATTTGGTTATACGATGATTTTTAAAAATTTGTAAACGAATTTTTTCTTTATTTATCTTTTTTTTTGTAAAATCTGAAATTTTAAATTTCTGCAGGCACATCTGTAAAACACGGGGTAACAACATTTTCACCGAATACACATAATATAACGCAATGAACATAAATATGATAAAAGATTACTATGTTTTATTTTTTGGTAATCAATAATATAAAAATACCAAAAGACAATTTATTTCTCTATAAGTACAATGTAAATAAAAAATTTTCAACAATGCAAAAATTTTAAATACCTGAAGAAATTAACAAAATTAACATATAAAAAACACTTTTTGTGAAGTCAGACTATCCGTGATATACAAATATTTTATATATTGAATAAATTATACTACTTCAGCTGTTACAAAAATATAAATATTGGCTAAATTCAAGAAGACACAATGAAAAATCACCTGACAAAATTAACACAAATTAAGAAGAATGAAAAAATAGAGTTTTATTCTCAATTACACATATTTTAATAATTAAATAAGTAATGAGTAATAATAACAATCTACTTCATTTTTATCGTATTTTAAATGTATTTCTGAAAAAATAAGTAAGAAGTTCCATTCTTCAATTATGTTTAAAGTGCTTCGAATATCTTTTCAATAATTTTTTCTCAGAAAAATAATTATCTAGAAAGCCGTTTTTTCTTCAGAAATCGTAAACTACGTACGATCTTTCCCGAATCAAAGAAATTCAATGTTTAACATTCTAGAAAAACATTTTATTTCCAAAAGAAGTTTATGATTCCAAAATTCTTCTGAATATTCTAAAAAAAATTAAATTCATATATCCTGTTCCAGTTCAAATAGTCTTTTCAGAACATTCGGTTACAAGAATGTTCTGATCCTTGTTTTCTAGGTATTCTTTTTTGTAGAACAATGCAGGGAAAAAATAACGCTTTTATATGTATATATTTAAAAAAATAATATTCTTAAGAATTTTTTTCATTAATTGGAGAGTGAATAATTTTATTAATGTCTCTAACATGTCGATATATTTTATAGGAAATTAAATGTGTAGTATTTATAGAGTCATACATATAGTAATTCTGCCTTCCCGTTGAAATCTAATCTTTCCGCGGATAATCTAAACAATGATCAGGATAATACACTGCTATTAATCTCTTTCATTTTCATCAAAATCTTCTTATGGTCATGTTCGGAATACCCAAAAGTTATTGCATCGAAGAATTGCTATTGCATTGGCTTAATTAATTTCCAGGTCCTGTAGATTCTCTCTCTCTTTCTCTCTTTCGGTGTATATATATATTTGATTTGTGCCTTGAGTAACGTTATGCACTTGTATCAGTTCTTATTATGTTATTTTTACAGCTATTGTATTTGAATAGCTTGTATGTTAGCAAAAAATATTGCATTAAAGTCTACTATAATTAATTTAAACTTTTTACAAATATGTTGACCGTTTTGTCTAAGATTTCGCATATAATAGAGCGTTGGTGTTAGTAATATACGGTTAAATGTGGCTTGTTACTATTGTTCCGATTGGCTCCTCAGATTCAGCTATCCTGACTTTAGCTGATGTTTAACTAAAGAATAATGCATTAGCTTTCTTTTAAGGTTTTGTCCTAAGCAAATTTACCCTTAGTTCGTGGTGGCTCTTTGGTATTTTTCCCAGTTCTCCAGCACCCGGGTTCGGAACCAAATCACGTAAAGATTTTTTTTAAACCAAATTTTGTTTTTCAATGTTTAATTAATTTTTATAAAATTATTTTAATGTAAAAGTGGAAAGTTTCTGTTTTTCAATATTTAATTAAAATTAAAATATAATTTGAATAAATGAGTGAAACATTTATTTTTTTGCAATATTTAATTAAGTTCTAAAAAATAATTTGAACAAATATTCAGAATTTATATAATATGAATTTGCAAATTTTATAAACACTTGCAGTAGACTAGTGAACATATTAAACGCAAGCAAAGCACGCAGCCCACTGCGAAATGGCCTGCTTGCTTTGCTTTATAAGAACCCCAATGCGGATAATGAACGAATATGGAAAGGGTTTGGATGTGGATATGCAATATTTTGAGGAACCCCGAAGGCACGAGTTCAGAAAATTACCTATTATATTTTATAAAACGTATTTTTGCTAAAATGCACATTGTTAAAATGCACAGATGTATGTACCTTCTTCAATTTAAAGTATATTTAATTCATATAAAATAAATTTATTATATTTAAAAAAACTTTTTTGTTAAAATTCCTTTTCTTTTTCAATTGTTGAAAATCAGAATCAAATAAATTACAAAAAGTAAACGTTCCTACTTCAAAACCTTTCACCCTATTATTCAAATGCGATCGGTGAAATGTAAAACATTTATTTTTCTCTTAAGGGTTTGATGTTAAAACCAATGTATTATCCAATGTATTATGCAGATTTATCTATTTTCTAGATTTCACTTTTATTTCTCTTTTGCGAAGAAAATGTGATCCTTGTTTAATACTGTCTTTTATTCGATCAATTTTCAAACAACATTTTTAAAAGGTAATATTTAAAGGTAGAATAATACAAAAGTCCACGTATTTCAGTAAAATAATATAAGAAATTATTTTTAAAATATATAAGATGGATTCTTTTAGACCTATTCTCCTGTAGGAAATTAGTAGTGGGAAATATTGAATACCCATGCATTTTTGTGTCTATTTCAAATTCAATGGAGCCAATATTAAATTGAAATACACCTAAATTAGGGGCTCTGCCCCTGCTCCCTTCGTGCGCCTACACCTTCGTGCGCCTACGTACGTTTCTTGGTCTGTATTTCTCTCAGTTTTGGTCTGGCTCTCTATGTACCTTTTTCTGTCTCTGTGACCCTCTTTGTCTGTCTGGAATATGTCTTCCATCTGCCGGTTGTTTGTTTGTCTACTGTCAGTCTGTTTCTTGTCTGCCCGCTACCTGTCTGCTGTCTGTCTGCGATCTGCTGTCTGTATTTCAGTTCTCTCTGATGTCTGTCTGTTTCCTGTCTGCCTGTTAACTGTCTGATGCCTGTCTGTCTGCTAGATGTTGTTTGTCAACACTCTTTTCGACTGTTTTTATGTTGTCGGTTTGTCTGCTATCTGTATTTTGTTTCTCTGCAGTCTCTTATTCGCTATTTGTCTGTTTACTCTTTATCGGTTATCTGCTATCTATATTTCTACATTCTCTGCAGTCTGCCTGTTTCCTATCGGCCTGCTAGGTTTCGGCTGTCTGCCTGTCTGGTATCTATTGTCTTTCTGCATTCTGTCGGCTGTTTGTATTTTGTACGTCTGGTGTCTGTTTGACAGTTTCATCTCTGCTGACTGTAGGCATGCTATCTGTTTGCTGTTTGCCTGACTGCTTACTCTGCTGCTGGCTGGCTGATGTTTGCATGTCTGACTGCTCTCTGTGTTGTTTTTCTATTTGATTTCTGTCTGCTGCTTGCCTGATAACTATCTAGTCTGCTGTAAGACTCACTGCTATCTGCTTTCTTTCTACATTCTATCAGCTGTCAGTATGATGCCTGTTTGTCTGATATTTGACTTCCGATCTACCTGATGTCTGTCTGTCTGATATCTGTCTACACTCTGTCGGATGTCTGCATGCTGTCACTTTGTCTGTATGCTATCAGCAGTCGGTCTACACTCTGTCGGTTGTCTGTCTGCTGTATGTCTGTCAACTGTTCATCTACCTGCTCTCTCTGTCAGCTCTCCCTGCTGCCCACCTGCTGTCCGTTGCCTGTGTGCATGAAGGTAACTCTAAAAAATTTATCGCCAACGTTTAACATATATTTGATTCATGCGTTCGTATTATTTTATCGTTCCTGTACAACAATTATAAATACTACATAGACTTTATTCGAGAAAATATATACTGTAGGTGACTGTAATAACATAGTAAAATTTCATTACCGTTCTATAAATCCCACATTTAACATATATGCGTTTAATGTATTTGTTTCTGCAGGCCAGCAAAAGAACTATAAATGTTATGTACACCGTCGGAAGAAAAACATGCTGTAGGTGACTGTAACAACATACAATAATTTCATTGCTGTCAGCATTCTACAAATCCCGCATTTAACATATATTATTTTCATATATTCGCATTCTTTTCTGCGACCATGTAATACAACTATAAATGCTACACTAACTACGAGAAAAAAATATACTGTAGTTTACAGTAACAACATACTAAAATTCCATTACCTTCAGCTTTCTACAAATCCCACATTTAACATAAAATCGCATTCTTTCGTGCGGCCCTGTAAAAGAACTATAAATGGTATATTCACTGTCTTCAGAATAAAACATGCTCTTACATAATACTGAAGGTGACTCTAACATAATACTGAAATTACTTTATCATCAGAGGTCTACAAATCCCACAATTAACAAAAATTCGTTTAATATATCGTTTTATTCGTTTAATCAGTCGTGTCATAAAATCGATTCATTAGAATTTTATATATGTAGCGCAGATTAGTTTAATCAGTCTTTTCAAAAAATCGTTTCATAAAGTTGTTTCGTTAGGATATTATACATACTAAGGAATCGAACCCGGGCTTCCCAAGTTACAGTAAAATAGACGAAAAACATTTGTTTTTGTAATTCTAATAGATTTTTCATATTCAATACATATATATATATATATATATCTGATTCACTAAAAATTGAAAAAAGAATTTTTATAAGAAAATATCAATAATATATTCATATAAAATTTTAAATTTAAAAGAACGATACATTTGTTTTAGGCGCATGCCAGGAGTTAAGGCCAAAGATATCGTCCAAGGTTTCGCTGCTTATTGTAGGTTTTTTTATTTTCAAAACTTCAACTGTTTAAGCGCGTAGTTTTAATTTCTTTATGTAATATTAGCCGGGAATAAGTGCCGACCAATTTATTTTGTTTTAAAAGCAAACTGATTAATCTTTCGCTGCACGTGCTAGCAATATATATATAAATAATTCATGCTTGGAATTTATTTTTAAAACTATAAAAAATCTGTAAATTCAAATACAGTTTCCAAAGAAATTCCATTTTTCCCTATTCGATGGTGTCAAAATTGAAACTGTGCGACGTTTCAAAGTTTTAAAATATGCAGTAAAACAGGAATTTATTAGTCAATCCGTTGCTACCATATTCATGACTTCAGCAATAATCAGACATGTGTTCGGTTTATAAAATAGATTATTATTAACATTAAACAATATTGTTGACAACGTAATTTATGTGTGACAACATCCCTTGATACGGACCCGGTTACGTAAGATTAGCATCAAAACTTTATGAAATAATTTTATTCTATACGTTTGAATGAAATATATGAAATCAAAATAAGTTTAGATTTCACCATTTTTATCGTATTCATATTTAAGACATTTCAAGACTCTGCGATGAATATAATCAATAATTTTTTTTAAGCCTACATTTTTTTCGTAATACTTCACAGAGTTTTACCTAGTCTAATATGTAGCATATATTCACATCCATATTAACTACATCAGGCTCCATATCACATATTACCTCTTTATTTATTTATGTATTAACTTCGACAATTCATTTTACATAACATTATTTTGATTCCAATCATTTGTTATACAACAAATTTTAACGTATATTGTGGATAATGCAACGTATAATTAATTGTCCATGTGTAAACACTGGTTTGGGTAAATAGATGCCAAGATGTTCAGGTGTTTGACCTTGAGCTTTGTTTACTTTCATAACAACATATCGCTTGATGAGGGAATGTGACCTGTTAAAATTAGAAGGGTATTCAGAATCTGAAGGTATCAAAGGTATTCTTATAATGTAAACTCGGTTGCCTATATGAGTCCCTGTAATATGTTAAGTTTTGATTGAGCTATTGTTTAGATCCTTCACAAATAATCTTGTTCCATTGCAATGACCCAAAGAGGGATTGAGGTTTCTCAACAGCACAATTGTAACTGCAATTTTAAGTCGTAAAACATGTTGCGGAATACCTTTTGATTTTACTAAATTGTTCAAATATTCAATTGGATATGATATTGCTGGATTTTCATTTATAACGGAATCAGCGCTAATAAAAAATCTCTATTGTCCAGGAAATTGTTCAATTTTCAAGTTGTGAATTTATTCAACTTCTTCGTTCGAAGAGCTTAAAATGCATGTTTTTGTCAAATTGATATTCTGTATTTCCATCATTGGATATACATATTCAATGAGACTTTGTAATCTACTTGGATAAATGATGAATTTAATAAAATGGATATTTTGACTTTCGCTAACTGGAATTGAATAATCAGAAAAAGTTCATATTTTTAATTTGATTCACTCAATGTTAATTAAGAGATGCCTAATATGAATATTTCTCCAAATATTAGAAATTTTTAAAGTGGACAAAACAATATCAGCTCTACTTCCATGCTTCACAACAGGCAAAATTTGTCTAAAGTCGTCAGCAAAAACAACTACTACTCCACTAAATGGCGAATCATTGTTTCTTATGTCTTTAAGCGTACGGTCTACACATTTAAGTACTAATTTACTCATCATGGGAGCTTAACCATATTATATGATCTCACCTTTTTTAAAACTGCATTAAATAAATATCTTTTGCCACCTTCCTGACGCGTCATTAAAATAAACCATTAAAATTTCAGAAACAAAAATTCATTCACATACCCCCAAACAGAAAATTATAAAAAATCCTCAAATCTTAACAATGGCCACCTTTGTTACCTACATTATTGCTTGTGTGTGGTTTATTTCAACTATGTTATACTATTACACTAACATATGGAAGCTGATATGCATTTCTGAGGTGCGCTGAAACATGTTTTCCTGTAGAATATAGAAAGTAAAGCAATTATCATTCTGTTACATATTCACTCAAGCGAATTCGGTTATATTATGGTATGTTATATTGTGGTAAAGTGCTGGCAGTTATTTTAACGATGTTTCATTATTTCAAGTATAATGTAATTTATACAAATTGTTTAGTTTACGAAATGTAACAAATATACAGATTATTGAGCTACAAGATGTTTACTGTAAAATATGGCGGGTATAACAGCTATCGTTAGATTTACAGAGACACATAAAATATGTCGGTTACAATACTTTCTAGGATCGGAATGATGGAATTTTTTTTAGTGGTATGTGTTTTTAAGTTTAACCAAATTTTTGCATACTACAAATGGTTTAAAATTTGTATTGACCATAAACAGAGCTAAACAAAATATTTCGTAAGCATTACTGTGTATGCGCGTGAAATGCTTAATGAAGGATTTTAAATCAGCTACCATTTTCCAGCTGAACTGATTCAGTATAAGCAACAGAATGTTTGCAGATTATAAATAAATTCATGTACAGCTGCGCGAAAATTTTATTTAATCAATCATAATTTTTCAATAAAATTATATTTCATATAAAATATATTTTATTGTTTCAATGATCCCTTATCTAGTAAAACTTGATAGAAAATATAATGCTTTTATAGAATTTAAATCCTTTCCAACATAGTAGAAAGTGTATATGAATTCGATTTGTCTGTCCATCTGTAAGTCTGTAAGAGCTCTATCTCGTGTAAATATACTCTAATATTGCCAAGCAATTGACATATGTTATTAAATGTTGCTGTAGGACGTTCGGTATTGAAAATGAAGTCAATTTTTTCCTTCAGGTAGAATTTTCTGAAAATGTACATCATTGTATAAACTATTGTATTTTTTTAACGTATAAATACAGAAATAATTCATTATTTAAATTGCAAAGTGGTTGAATTCAAATATACACTGCTGTCCGAAAATATGGGATTCCCTCCTCAATTTATCAGTTAGCTCACTGTATTGCCTGTATCCTTTTGCGGTTTCACGGAATTTGACTGATCATTTTATATTCCTTGCTCTATAGAATTGACTATAGAAAAATATTTCGTATAGCTCGCGCAAGCACAGTTAAAAAATATTTTATACATATGTCCATATCTCATCAAATATTCAAGATATTATTATTTTGAATTGCGGTATACTGTTTCTACTGTTCTTCAAGTCAAAAATGCGCTTTACAACCTCGAATTGCAAGGGCAATTCTCCAAGATTTTCAGTAGATATTCCACGAAACGTGTAAAAAGCGAATGCATCCGGTCTCTGCCCATTAATTTTTGGACAGCAGTGTATATAAAATATTGTATTAAATAAAGATAATAAAAAGTTGTTGTAAAAAACTACTTGTTAATTAAGAACTATTAACTTTCTATATTAGGATTAAACATTTTATACATTAAACATTAGAACTAATCTATATAAATTTAGGAAATGAAACTTTATTTGCTTATACATAGAGAAGAAATAAATAAAACAAGGTTTTGAGCACCAAAATTTTTGCTAAATGTTGCATATAATAAGCAGTTCTATTTTGCAATATTTGTGCTAAATTTGTCGATGCGTTGTTTTCTTTACTTATACAACGCCATATATCTTGTCCACTTTGAAGTTGAACACTTTGTCCACTTTGAAATTGCCAGTAATTTGTTTTTTAATGGAAATGTTAATTTTTAATACTTTTTTATTTAGAATATTTTATTACTAAATAATAGAAAACCTTCGATACATTTATGAAGTTAAAGTTTATAGCTATTTGGTAACAAATGAGAGAGAAAAGAAAAAAGACTTATGTTTCCCTTACTCCAAGCATCCCATTCCTAACTTATTCATATTATATTTTGTAGCATGAAATTATTTCATGCTACAAAATATAATAATAGGAAATACACACACTGTTAAAAATCTGCAACAAACTGTCCAGTCATTTGACAGTTTTCATAGAAAATGGTTACATTGCCGTAATTTAACTCTATTCTGACCACAGTATGGGAAATAATATGAGCAGAATAGAATTAAATTACGGTTATGTAACCGTTTTCTATAAAAACGGTCAAATAACTGGATAGTTTGCTGCAAATTTTTAACAGTGTATGTTAATCACAGTGATTTGATTCTAGTTATATCTTAATTAGAATTTTTGCAACAGACGAAATAAGAAGTTATGTTAAAAATTAATTATTTTTTTTACAAACACCATTTCATGACAAATTCCCAACACACCTTCAATGTGTAAAAATTAGACTTTGTAAATATAAATATTTTTGATTTTCCAACAACGAATCAAAAAAAATAATCTATCGATTTCTGGGCTCTGTGTAAAAATCTTTTTTAAAAACAATTGTTATAGTACCACTCTGAATATTTATTAACTTTATTTTTCAATGAGCATCCAAAATGGATTAAATGCGCTTACATAAATAACGTACATGGTAAGATTATATGATAATTGCCTGCTATATAATATCCTTGTTAGTGCGACTACGTTCACTTAAGTAATCTTGCAATGCCGAATTAATATTAAGTATTCATAACTTTAAACGATTATTTTACAATACATGCCTATTATATATATGGAGTTATATTTATTTTGCATTTAACTATAAGACTGTGGAAGTTATAATGCAATAATTATTACTCACAATAAATATAAATTATTACTTATTCGACTTACATCAGCGTTATAATTGTCTCCAAATAGGTGACTCTCAAAATTGGTTATATTTACTAAATTCTAGAATAGACAAGTCATAAAAAGATAAACATATTATTCCTTACTGAGTATTAAAAGATTGTTAATGGATAATAAATGGTAAAAAAAAAATAGTAACTCAATTTTTTATAAGAATTCTAAATAAAATAAAAATGATAAAGAAATAAAACAGGAAAGACAGTTGTTCTAATAGGCCAATCTATTTAAAGGATTTTTTTGTACAATTTTGTTTTCCAGAAAAAAACAGTACTAAGAAGTAATTTCTTTCAACAATGGCAAACCAAACACCATACAGTATAAAAGAAAAAAATCAAAGTTTATCATTCTAGGAACACATTTTATTTCGAAAAGAAGATTGTGATTGCAGGATTCTGTTGAAAATTCTTTGAAAATTGTGAAGTACTTTTTTTATTTAGTTTTAGATAAACTACATTTTTGAAAACATTCGATTACAATGAAGAACTGTTTCTTATTTAGGAGATGTTTTTAAGGGCTTTTCGTTTTGAAATAGCATGACTTATTGGAAAAAGAAAAGGTATCTGGTATATATTTTTTTATGTATTTAAAATATTTTTAATTAAATCAGATTTTGTAATGCTAAACAATTAAAAATATTCTTAAATAAATAAAAAAAACAATAATTTTTAAATAAAAAAATTATTTTTAATGCATTTACCGTGTATTAAAATATATCGTAATTGCTTTAGAAAACCATTAAATTTCATTTTCCTTTTGAAACATTTTCATTTATTATTTTATTTTTAGGTTACTACTTGTAAATGTATATTCCGAAAATACGACGTTTTTAATTATGCATCAGTAGAATTTGTGTGCGTAAAATATTTTGAAATAACTGACGAGGAGTTTTCCTCAAGTAACCACCCCTATTGGCCCATCGTTGAAAGTTTGTTGAAATTGTTGAAAAATGGTAGCGTTAATATGCCAACAATATGAAAACACCGGCCTCTGTAATTTGGAGCGTGTCTGATCAGAATTCTTAGAACTTAACAAGGGAAGCATTGCTGGGCTTTTGTTGGTAAATGGTACGCTGGGTAATTTTAGAGAAATGCGGAATTTAGGGGGATTTCAAATTGTTGTTTATTCATTTTAAACGGCTTGAATTTGGATTCAGACTTACGTAGTTAAATAATTCAGAAATTTTATTTGTAATAGAAAATTTAAATATACGTATGTAAAATTTTATTTTACAGATATTTTATAACATTTATGAATAGATTAATATAGCATTTAAACTGCAGGTGGAAATACCAGAATTGAAAAAACTCATACAATATTTTCATTCATTCTACTCATTTTTAAATACCTGAAAAGTTACAAATAATTTTTAAATCGAATTCCAAATTGAGCAAACACCTTAAAAAAATATTTTTTTTTTTTAAATTACGTGAAAGTTCGCATCAACATTCTCTGTTACAAAGTGTCGGTTTCTGTTACAAAGTACAGCCGTTATATTACATGCACGTTGAAAAATTATTACAGAAGTTTTAAGTAAAATAATTTTTGTAAACAACTCATTAACTGGAGGAATTATGAATAGGTCTATAGGAGTAGCTACATATATATAGATGAAGCCAAGCAAAATTAAAGACATGCTGTTCTACGGTGGCCTCAACGTGGCAGACTTTCTCGATGAGGTCCGAATTTATTAATCACAATTTTCGTGAAAAATGTTATATGCAATTTGAATGAACTACGTTACACCAGAAATCTGATATAACAAGATTTCCTGAAATCAGATCGTAAGATTTTATAGACAAAGTGTGGTATAAAATGAATTACGCACAACTTTTTTTCAAAAATTAATGCAAGAAATAAACAGTTGAAAACAAAATTAGAGACTGGTGTGTGATTTTTGTTTCTTTTTCGATTGACAGCTGTACTTTTTTGATTTTTTACATGATCGTTATAGTTATACGACATTGAGCTATTAATTTATAGAGTACGAACACATTATTGACGAATCGTCTTTCAGAGCACCCAAAATTTTGTTCCACACATGAATGCAAAAAGTTGCTGAAATTCGTTCAAAGGAAGACTAAGAAAGAGCAAAAGTTGACTCCTAGGAGGACTAAAATGTAGCTACATTTTTATGGTAGGAATGTGCTAGAAAAAGCTATTTTACTTACAAAATCGATAAGGAAGAACTAATACAAGAATGAATAGTAAATTCATATAAAAATAATTATTATGAGCTGTATAATATATTTTTTAACTTATTAAGAAATTGTAGACGATAAGTTAGATTTTAATTACCTCTTATTCCAGTTGTTAAAGGAAATTACTAAAGCACGTTTTTCTTTAGGAAAATAACTAATAATTAAAAATAATGAATAGAAAACTTTAAATGTTTTAGTCGAACAAACAGAATCATTTTATAGTAGCAATTATCTGTTTAAAATTTTGAGAGTTAGCGTTAAAAAATACCTTCAGTTTTCCTGACACACATTTAACATCTTAGTGAAACCAGAAATACTTATCTAAGTATTGTATAAAACTGGACTATTTTAACGAATAATATTCTAATAATGACCCCTCTATCATAATTTTGAATCATGAATATTTATACTCCATTGTGTTTGGAGGTTTTAAGTTCTGGCGTAACTCAATTTCTGAAATTCTTCGGTCATTTTGACAAACTGGTGACTTCAACAGTATAAAAAAAAATACATGATATATATATAGTAAAAATCAGTTTTCTTAGAATATGTGCAGAATCTGTTTCTACAACGTTCTTCATTTTGTATAAATAATTTCTATGCCCTTTATAAAAATAATTTCCGTGCTCATATCTGATTTCTCTGTTTCTAGAATTATTGAAAGAAAAAACAACATTACTGCATTTGGCTCTCTCTTAAATTTGATAGCCTGTTTTGTCAAAATTGTATTTATGTCTTCTATAATATTAAAAGCCGATAGCAGAGATTAATGACTGTTCATATTACCTACAATTCGTATTGTTTCCGAAGCAAAGATCTCTGCGAGTGTTTATTGTTTCTTATATCTTCTAATCCCGTATGAACCCTTTCATGTATTTCACTTTTTTTCTTTTAAAGATTCCATGTTTTGTTTCTATTTGTTGTACGCCTGAAAATCTTGGTCCATGACCTCCGTCAACAAAATTGCTTATTGCATAAGTCTGTCTTACTTCATTTCCATAAACATAATAACTTCTCATAAATTTCCACAAAATATCTTTTAATTTTTTTTTTTCAATATCAATTTTTTCTTTCGTGTTTCTTTGTTTATAACATATTTAATATTTTATCATTTATTTTTATTTTTTTTATTTAATCTAGTAAAGTGAAGTAGTTTTGACATATTTCACAATATGTACTAAATGAACCAGGAAACTATTTTCTGAGTTCATTTTATTTATGAATTCAATGTTTGTTTTTTGTTCATGTGAATTATTTGTTGCTGATATTTGCTTTTCATTCTGAGAGTCGACAGCAAAATTTAATTTTTAAGAGAATTTTCCACGACTCTAATGTTAACTACATAGCAATTACTGTATTTATCAACAATTTGAATTCCATCTTCCTTTATCATTAAGTTTAGCTTATTAATCATATCATTTCCTAATAATATAATCATATGCGACAGATTGTAAAACATAAAATTTATGTAAATAGGGAAAGCATCAAGTCATAATTCATACGAAAACTATACCATAGGTTGCATTATTTCTTTACCAAAACCAGATAATAAGACATTATCTAAAGATAACATTAGCAATTCAATATTGACGTAACATTCTTATCTCATTAGGCTTAAAATTGATCCTGTATCAAATAAGATATTTGTTCCTTTTTCGTTAATACGTTAATATCCTTCTTTGTATAAATTATTCTTTCATTTTGAGATCATTGGATTTCTTTTCGCCTGCAGATGTATTAAAGTTAACTTATTTCCGTGAATGAAAATCAGAAAATTTGTGGTAAAAATGTCAATAATTTTTACCAGACTATTGACCGAAATGATCAGTTTGAGTATTATTTCTGTTCTTAAATTGAGATGCTACGTGGCCATGACGGTGACATTTAAAACATTTAATATGTAACTTGTTCTTCCATTTAGACCATAGGGATCATTTGCATCAGGTTACTATTTTCAAATCTGTATGAATTTTTCTTTGATGTTTTATTATTGCGTCTTTCGTCTTCGCAGTCATCTAACATGTTTACTAATAGTACATCAATATATTTCACTGTAGGGAGATCTTCAATGAAGTTTTCTAGAATTTTCAAATATAATTTTTTTTAAGTTGATCAGTTATCATTAGTTCTTTTATTTCTTCAAAATTGGATACCTCTAGACCTTTCACAAAATCTTCAAAATATCTTCTTAACTCAAAAACAAAATCGATGCAAATGCTGTGGATTCTTTTTGTGCGACACAAACTTTTGCATAAAATATTCTGTCTCAATTTAAGTTGCTTAAACAGCAAGTTTTATGCGTCATCGTAATTACTTGTTCGCTGACAACAGTATGAACAAAAACATAACACATTTTTTTCTTTAAAATATTCACTCTAGCACTTTTTCCTCAAATAAAGCTAAATAAACAAAAATATCACACGTGCCATCGAAATATGTCATTAATTTTAGCAAATCCTGTTGCTTAACTGAACTAGATGGCAAAGAACCGTCATTCAAATTTTTAATTTAATTCGGAGCTACAGCTTTTTTAATTTAAAAACTTTATTCGCTTCTGTTTTTCTTAATTCATATGCTCTTTCGATTTCTGCTTGTTTTTTTTCTAATTTTTGTTTCATTTTTTCCTATTTTCTCTCTCTTCTTCCTCTGCTGGTTTTTCATTTCTTTTCGCAACAATAACTTCTGACTAAACTTCAACGAAATCATCATCACAAGCTTTATTTATGCAAATTGGGGTGGGAAATGCGTCATATGCAAAGTACCGTCCTATGCATGCAGATTGCATTGTGTTTTGAAACGGTCATTCTGTTTAGTTGTTTGAAGGTGGCAGTACGTTAAAGATGGCTGGAGTGATTACTTACCCGTCCAAACAAGAACAATATTTGGTTATTTTAATTATTTATATTATTATTATTATTATTTATATTATTATTATTATTTATATTATTATTAATTATATTAATATTTATTTCTATTATAATATGATATTGTCGTTTAAACTACACATGTATTCAAAGTTTCAGCTCAATCGTATAATTAAAAGTGGTTTAAAATTGACATGCAAGATTTGAATTAAACATACATACATAAACTGCAAGTTAACATAACAATGATTTTCAAACTTTTGCAGGAGTTTTCTTAAGTTTCCAATACTTTAGGAATGGTACTTTGTATTTTAAAAAATGCTTGATGCTTAATACTCTTTTTAAAACTCAAGATAAAGATTGTAAAAAAATTGGCACCTATTCTCAAACAACAATAGGATGAGTCTTGTGACGAACTTGTGATATAAATCCATTAAACTCCTGCTTTCATATGAAACAGGAGAGTCATGACGTGCTTTGAACTTATAGGAAACTTATGCAAACGTTGAAACTCCCTCAAACCATCTGTCATATTTTATGGTCGTAGTTAATCAACGCCTCGGATTTTTTTGACAAAACTCGTACAGATCTCGACAAAAGAGACATTCATCAACCAGTATACGCAGTCTTGTTAAATTCCGAGTAATCGGAAAAATGAATTCTGTCCACCTAGATCCTCCAAATTTTCCACTGTGGGGCGAATAGGAAACGACGGATTTGCAGCATTCTTGTCATGCACACAAAGTAGTTACCGAGACACTGATCGTGGATATTTACACTCTGGTGCCGATCAAGCGTTGGTGAAGAATTCGTCACTAGGAAATTGACAACCGAACAACAACCGAAATATTTCTTATGCTGACAGCATTCACTTCCTAAACAATGGTATGCTTGTCTCAACGTCATGGATGAATGTGTCTAAACAAAAGTGCATGCTGTAAATTGAAATATATATTATTTTTTTATTTCATTCAGTTTTGTGTTTTCTTAGTAGAACTTTCGGACGGGTTTCATTTGACATATAATATCATAACAAACATATCATAATTAATTTCACTTTTACCTTTCATAATATTTTTACATATTTTCTGAAGATTTTTGAAAAGTGTAACGTTTTTATTAATCTCAAAGGTATGTAAATATTTTATAGCACTTAGAAATTTTATAATTTATATAAACTACTTTTTATGAAGCAATTAAATATGATTACATGATTTTTACATCACTGAAAAATATTTTTATACTTTTATTCCTAATAAAAAGAATATTGCCTCTCAATTTCAAAAAATTATGTTACAATAAAACGTCTACATCTGAGAAAAATATAAAACTCCATTTTTTTTTAAATCTGGATATAAAATGTTGTATATTTGATAGAGTTTTAAAGAATAGAAAAAAAATGAAATGAAATGGAAGCTAAATTAATTTTTGTCCATACAGAAGAAAATGTTGAAACAGAGATAACTTAATTTATAGGATGCGTGTTGTAAAAAGGATTGAAGTTTTACTCCCAACATTTCTGAATTTAAACTTTGAATTGTAGAAACTGGTCTTAATTTAGCATAAAGTATACATATAAATAGGATTAATCAGTAATTCCGGTTCAAATATTCACCTTTGTTTACATTCGAAGATTGCATTGTTTCTATATTTGCATAACTATCTTTATTAAATTCATGAAGTATAAATAATCTTAACTCATTGAAGTATTCTTTTATTTCGATAATGGGGATTTCTATTATTACTATAGTTAATTGACGTTGTAAACAACTTGAGATAATATCGTTAAAAATTTTAGTTTTTACAGTAAACTGAAATAAAGTTTTATTTTGGTTTAGAAAACTATAAAATACGAAGAGGCAACAATCGAAATTTACTTTTTATCTACCGTATGTAATTGTTTTTGTCATGAAGCTTACATCGTGCATACTTAATTCTTACAGCATTAGCAGATAGAATGATAGTTTAACCACTGACATTCATAATCTGAATTTTTAATTATCGTTTAGATTTGTTTATATGATCATTCTTAGCTTTTAGAAATTTGTTTAAGTACATTACGTAATATAGTTTTGCTGAGGAAACTTAACTGTAGGAAATGACACTTCTTTTATCATTTTCTTTTAATGTATACATGCTACCTTTAATTAAATAAGCATGTTTAAATATGGATTAAATAATATTTAGTCCTAACAAAAGTGAACATTTCTGATTTCGAGGACGGGGGTTTAAAAATATTTGTAGTTACAGTGCTGGAAAAAATTATAAAGCCGATAGAAAAATTTACAAAATTCAAAAAGTAATGGAATTTTTGATAACGCAAATTCTATTTTCATTTGCATGATCAACATTGCAATAATACACATAAACTTTATTTCGAAAAACGGAAGGGGGAACATAAATTATGCTAATTTCTTACAACCAATGAAAAACAACTTGGAAAAAAGTATAAAGCCGATGGTTCTAGCTTCATTTGGCATAATGCCAGACTTGAGAAAATAGGTCGCCATGAAAGTTTACGTAAATGTAAACGCGTTACGTGCATTCATTTTGTATTTGGTTTGTTTAATACAATGCCAAGAAGAAAAAAAATATCCGATGGTGAACAAATTAAAATATTAACTTTAAATGAAGCTGGAATGTCTGGTTCTAATATTGCAAGAAAAATAGGAAGGCCCAAGGCTGCAGTAAACAGTTTTCTCAGAAATCCCGAAAATTACGGCAGTAAGAAGAACACAGGAAGACCGAAATCCTTAACTGTAAAGCAATCAAGACAAATCCGGAAGCTAGTTTGTGGACAAAAAATGTCGTCTGCCCAAATTCAAGAAACAGTTACAATTACCATATACAAGCCGAACGGTAAGAAATGTTATAAGTAACAATCCCATTGTTCAATTTAAAAAAAATTAAAGGAATACCACCTCTTTCTAAGTACCACAAAAATGCTCGCTTAGACTTTCCATGAAAACATGTACCCGAAGGCACAAATTGGAGAGATGTTGTCTTTTCCGATGAAAAGAAATTAAATTTCGATGTACTCGACGGCTATAAATATTTTTGGCATGATTTACGACAGGAGTCTGATATTTTTTTCAAAGCGTCAATTTGGAGGTGGCTCGGTAATATTTTGGGCTGCATTTGCTGCCTGGGGAACCACTCCAATTGTTTTCATGCATAACAAAATGAATTCGGTTATGTATCAAGAAATGTTATGAGATAATTTATTACCCATTTGCTCCTCTTATAACTTCAGGACACTGGACATTTCAGCAGGACAACGCTTCCGTTCATGTTTCGAAGTCAACTAAATCTTGGCTGGAAGCTAATCAGGTGAAATGCCTTCAATGGACAGCTCATAGACCCGATCTGAATGTAATAGAAAAACTTTTAGGAATTTTAGCTCGAAATGTTTACAAAAATGGACGAAAATTCAATTTAAAGTTAGATTTGATGAATGCTTTTAAAAACTGCTGGAACAATATTGATGAGAGTACTTTGTGTGGCCTGATTGATTCAGTGAGCAAAAGACTAGTCAAAGTCATCGAAAAAAATGAGTCTCACATCGATTATTTATGAAATACGTGTATCGACTTTATAATTGTTTCCAACTTTCTTTGTACAGAAAATTTTCTTAGGTCTATTAATCTTTTATTAATGTAGTTATTAATGAATTTATTTTTTTCTTTACTTCCTTGTAGCATATAATATATATGTATGAAATTTCATAAATGTTCTATATTTTGTTTTTTAATTATATCACATTTTCAAGTGGCTTTATAATTTTTTCCACCACTGTATGATAGTTGTGTAAACAGTTTAAGGATATATTGTGTAAAAAGGGTATTTGTGAATAAATTAACATGAAGTCAGTTTCAAGTTCTGTAGTAGAAAAACATATCATAGGAAGATATACAAAAATGCAGTTTTACCTTTCATGTAAAATATTTAATATTTTACCTGATCTAACAGGATAAATTTTCTTATAAATAGACAAACCAGCTTGAATAGAAATGTTAGTTTTAAATCATTGCTGAAATATTTTTTTCATAATAATATTAAACATTTTATTTCTTAAATTAAGAAATCTTGTTTTGGTAGTAAAACCTGATAATAATAAATGAAAAAGGTCTTATCTCAATTCTTAGAAGAAAAGAAGATAAACGACATGAGATGTCGCCCTACAAATTCTATAATATTTACACAAAGTTGAGTTACATTTGCAAAACAAATGTTTTTTTTTTCTATATATAATTAGATTTCGCGGGAAATGTCACTTCTTTGTATCCAAAAAAAATAATTTAGTTTTGCATTTTTCCATCCGTGAAGCATAGAGAATATGCGTCTGAAACAATTTTGGTTTATTCGAATTTCAAATATGCATATATATATTTAAAAATTAATTTTTGAATTGTAAAAATATGAATTATAAAGGTATATATATATAATCCTGACTATAGATATCTAGTGCGCTGTTCAGAAAATGTGAAGAAGTATAAAGTCACATTGATAAAGGAAAAGTGATTTTTTTATATGTAATATCCAATTTCACTGTAAATCTCCAACAAATCCGATCCGTATACCTTGATTTATATGGTGCAGATGTTACTCAGATTGCATTATGAATATATATAAATGCATGTGTGTGTGTTGGTGTGTATTTGTACACCTGTCTTGTGATTTCTCTCATAAAAATATTCATGTATTAAGATATATACCCGTTTTCTAAAACACGTCTGTTTTATGATTTTTTTTTCATAATTAGAATCAGAGCTATTTTTATTTTAATGTAAGAAACTTTAAACTTGTACATTCTGCAATTTTGATGTATGCTTGTCTATATAAATATCGGTTTATAGGAGATATTTGCGGTAATTGTTTTCAAAATAAAAAAGTTAAGTAATCCGAACAACATAAAGTATATTACGAAAAGTAAAAAGAAAAAAAAACTTATATATACTCTATTATTATATAGAGTATATTATATAGATATATTATATTATATAGAGTTATTATATATACTATATTATTATATATACATTATAAATACTTACCATTTTTTTTGCAGACAAATTATGTCTGCTTGATATTGTTGCATCATAAAATTTTTTTTGGTATTTTGCATTTTTGATTTATTTCCTCTCTACTTCAACAGAGCAGGGAGCAGAGTTCTCAAAAATAAATGATATAAATTACAGCAGTTAACCTCTTCGCTACTGAAAGAAAAATAATTTTTGAAAAATGTTGGAATAGGGTTTTTTTTACCTATTTTGGCATCTAATATGATAACAATAAAATAATTTAAAAAATTGATGTACCAGGGTACCAGTAAATGAAGGTCCACATATGTGGACCTTGGAACTCAACTACAAAAAAAGTTCAAAATTTCGGAAATCCATTTTAAACATTTGTTTATTTTTAAAACTGCAAAAATAAATGTTTTTTTTAAATGTAACATAATTAATTATTTTTTATTGCTGTAAAAGTATTAAATTAATTAAATTGTAATTCTCAATGTTTTAAAATAATTTTTGTCGAGAAATATATTTAAGAAATGACTAGGAAACTCAAATTTTATTACTTATTTTTTACTAAGTGTGAAAATTTTCAAAACAATTACTTTTCAAAATACATAAATAAACGTTACACTTTATACACATAACTCTTGTTTTGGATTTACATCCATCCAAACGACACTTAGACGAATTTTTGCTTTCTAAAAATCTTGGCAAATGTCCTACATTGTCAAGAGGGATTTCCTTATAAGGTATGTTAACAACTTTTCTTAAACAACTAATTTCTGACACATTTCTGAATTTATTTTAGTTCGAAATCGCATGAAATTGACATGTGTTTTTATTCTGAAACTATGTAATTTAAATGCGTCTTCCAATTTTTGGCAAAGATGATCCTTCTGAAAATGCTGTTAAAATCAATGTTTTGAACCGAATTCCCTACGCGTCAGTCCGAAAAAGAAAAAAATAAACTTGTCGTTACTTGACAAGAATCGCTCATAAATCTATAAGTAATTTATTTATGAAAAATGGAAAATGTGTTTCGGTTTCAAATCGCTACAATAATCAGTCTTGCCAATTTTATGCATTTACGTTTAAAAATGTCCCAGAAAATGTGTCAGTCATTTCATCATGTTGACCAGGGGATTTGAAAACATCTTAATTTAGTTATTTATGTATGATATAAATATTTTTTACTAGAATAAATAATTGTATCTGTTTAATTATGTCCACATATTAGATCCACATATCTGAATTGAAAAATGCATTATTCAACTGGTTAAAATCATAAGTGGTGATTAAATTTTAGTTTGAAGAAAATACTTAATTTTAACAGTATTAAACTATGTTTTGTGCATTTAAAAGTAAACAGCTATTAAATTCCCATTATGTAGTTTAAAAAGAATATATAAGAAAAGTGCATATGCATTATTAATATAAGTTAAGTAAAAAAAAAAATCAAAACATAGCCTAAGTAACAAGGAAACAATACAAGGAAATCTTTTAATTTTTTATTATTATTATTATGTATTATTTACAAGAAAGATTATATACAAATATAACTACGTGAAAATAATTATATTTATCTATTTTCATTAAAAAAATGCATTATATATCTAGAAATAGTCTCCAATATGTCCATATATTTTCAATAAAATTGCATAATTTAATCTGCATTAATTAATAATTAACCTAATAAATATACGAAATCCACTTAATCTAGCTTAAATTGCATATTCAGTAAAAAAAAAAAAAAAAAAAAAACGTATTTTGTGTTAATTAAATATAGGGGAACTTTATTATTATTTCTAAGTATGATAAAAGTAACCCCTGAGTTTCAGCCAATTTATACTAGTTGAGTACTGAGGTCTACATGTGTGGACCTCAACAAAATGATACTTTTAAAACAAAACACGTCACCAAATAAACAAAAAAAAATTATCTAATGAATATTTATAATGTTTTTAACAATATAAAAAATTATGACATTTTAATTAAAATTTTAATATAGATAGTTTTTACTTACTTTTATGCAATCGGTGAGTTGATGGTATTTTCGAAAATCTAACTTTCAACCCACTGTTCAGCCATGAAAATAAGTCAGGTGTTGGATTTTCTTTAAGCATAGACTATCACAAATGTGAATTGAAAATCAAAATTTAGATACTATGCGTGGTTTTATTACAATGAGCTAAGATCCAATGTCCACATATGTGGACCTCAGTAGCGTAGAGGTTAATAATTCTATTTAATATATGTCTAATATTTTTTCGAGTATTTCTCTAACACTACGAGAAGAAATGTATTGTTTTGCTAAATGCAGAACTTCATATATTTAGGACACAAGCGCTCAAAAGTAAATATTTTCAAAAATGCGTTTCTCTTAGACGCATTTCTAAAACAAATTTATGTTAATTTTTTGCTTTAGGAAAAACACAAGGAATGCACATTTTCCTGGTGACACCAAACATTTATATATACAGCGTGTCCCCGTATAACCTGACCGACCTTTATTTTCGCAACCGTTGGTCCTAGAGGCATACTTCCAATTACAAAAATGGTTTAAATAAGGTAAAGAATTACTTTCAAAGCAATTTGGGGCAAGAAAAACAGTTATTAAAAAATTACGAAATTTAAATTTTTATACGGTCCCCCGGTCCTATTAGTGATATTTAGTAAAAATTTACTGTGACTCTAACAAGTAAGACAAAAAAAGTCCCATTCATCTAGCATTAAAATTGACTGAGTAATTTCTGTTTAAAGTTGGAGTATATTTTTTGCTGCGAAATAGGGGTCATTCACAAATGTAGTAGAAATATAAATAATCGTCAGATATTGAATCCATTTGGACACTACACTGTCAACTAGTATTTTAAAACACAAATTGCACAAATTGTGCTTATTAGTTGCTAAAATCAGTGTAAAAATTGTTTTAAACTCATAAAAGAGCTAAAATCCTACATGTTTCGGCTTTAAACTTAAAGCCATCATCGGGGAAGAGGAACAACACAAACGACTACTGATCTTTTAATTTTCGACACGAGAAAATTGAAATCAACAGTATGGAAAAATTTAAATAAAATAAGCGGGCGCTCTCTGTTGCCAAAGAGCGAAAAACAAAACAATGAATTAACAAGGGGTTAAAAATGTATCCCACAAACTAGGTATGTTGAAAGAAAAATTACAAAAGAGTAATGATAATTTTTCTTTCAACATACCTAGTTTGTGGGATACATTTTTAACCCCTTGTTAATTCATTGTTTTGTTTTTCGCTCTTTGGCAACAGAGAGCGCCCGCTTATTTTATTTAAATTTTTCCATACTGTTGATTTCAATTTTCTCGTGTCGAAAATTAAAAGATCAGTAGTCGTTTGTGTTGTTCCTCTTCCCCGATGATGGCTTTAAGTTTAAAGCCGAAACATGTAGGATTTTAGCTCTTTTATGAGTTTAAAACAATTTTTACACTGATTTTAGCAACTAATAAGCACAATTTGTGCAATTTGTGTTTTAAAATCGTCAGATATATTAAAAAAATAGTTGAGAGCAAAATTAACATGGTAATCTAATATAAATGTGAAATCTATAATCATTCTGACATATTAATGCAAAATATACCATTTGTACTGAACATATAAAAGGATAAAAATAACAGAATTTTTGTTAAATAAAATGATGAAAACTACAGCCTCAATTCTTTACAAAATGATACAGATTTTAAAATGCTGTTATATTACATTGTCTTTCAAATTTTGGATTGTGCCATGTTTTTTTAAATTGTTGAAAATTGATTCTTATGTATTTTTTAGTGCAGAATCCGAAAATGACCTTCATTTTAAACCATCACGTCAGGATTTTTCTCAAATCACAAATTTCAAAGATATAAAGCTCAAAGTTCAAATTGATCCACCCTCCCAACCTCATCCGACCCCCTGAGCTGTTTAGCTGTAAGAAACCCAGTATAAGCCAAAAATTTGAATAAATTATTGAATTAAATAAAGTTAAACTGAATAAAAAGTCTTACATCTAATTTATAGTATCAGATTTTTCGCTATTTTTTAACCTTGAAATTTACGATTTTCGAAAAATCCTAACATGATGGTTAAAAGTAAAGGTAATTTTTTTATTCAGCGTTAAAAAATACATAAAACGTAATTATCAAAGTTAAAAAACACAACCATCGCAGGTTTATGTTATTTAATCTAAAATTCTTTCTTAAACTTGTTGAGGGTGATCTATCCGATTTCTTTTGTGTTATCTTCTGATATAAGTATGTAAAAGAAGGTAAGCGTCGAAAATTATAATAATATTACATTGTCATCGGATTTAAGTCAGTATGTAAAATTTAACTTTGATCGGACACTTGAAAGTAACTTAAAGATCGAGTACAAATTTTAAACTGGAAAGACGATCGTTGCAAGTTAAATAAAACCTTATGAAAATAACATAATTTTTGTTAAAAGAAATCATAGCCTCAAATCCTTTCAAAATAAAACATATGTTAAAATACAAGTATTTTAACTAATCTGAAACTTAATAAAAGTTAACTCAATCGTAATAGTTGTATGATTTCTTTCAAACCGCAGATACTTTGAAATAACTTTAAGTACTCATATACGACCCCTGAAAGCAAAGCCGAAATCATTTGTTTTCAGATGCAAAAAAGTGGTATAAGTCATGCATTTCAAAGTTTCATAACTCAGTCAATTTTAATGTTAGATGAGTGGGACTTTTTTTGTCTTACTTGTTAGTGCCACAGTAAATTTTTACTAAATATCACTAATAGGACCGAGGGACCGTATAAAAATTTAAATTTCGTAATTTTTAAATAACTGCTTTTCTTGACCCAAATTGCTTTGAAAGTAATTCTTTACCTTATTTAAACAATTTTTGTAATTGGAAGTATGCCTCTAGGACCAACGGTTGCGAAAATAAAGGTCGGTCAGGTTATACGTGGACACGCTGTATAAAAAATAGTATTAGCACAATGAAAATAATATTCACTTCCGTTAAATGTTTCCATGAATGTATTAGTTAAAATTATTTTTTTTATAAAACGGGAGAAAAGCTATAATTTAATTTAATATGTATAATAAATATTTGCTTATAATATTATTTCTTTTAAAAACTAATCATAAAATGTTCAGAGAAATGAAAATTATAAATTTTCTACTCTTTTGTCGTTTAAACAAATTATCTGATAATTTTGTATAAGAAATAAGATAACATAAAATTTATACAGTATTTCAGTTTGTTTTGTAGAATATGCAATTTATCATTTTATTATATTTTTAAATATCTAAAACAACAAATAATATCATGCAGTGGAATGCGATATTTTATCTACAACCAAACAGTGAAATGTTTTTGTGTAAACGTGCTTTTTTTTCAAAATATTGTTTTAAGTATATGACTTTACAAATTTTAAACTAAAACGCCAGTCTCTAAATTTAACAAATTTGAACCTCTTGTTTTTAAATCTTTAAAAAACTGTTATTTAAAGTACAATATAGTTATATAAAGTACAATATTATTCTTAATACATCCAGGCCTTGACAAATATATGGTCCTGCACGCCCAAGAACCTGTTGTCCTCTAATTAAAGAAGTGTTTAAATAACATGCCTCATATATTAATCATGTGGCGGTTTACAGCTAATTTTGGTGAAATTTTGGAGCTGTCCGGCCCATAGGAACAGAGAAAATGGGAAAAACGAAAATAATTATGAGAAATTGAAAAAAAAAAGAAAAGGGCACCTGATGGGAGGGGGGAAGGTAGAACCAGAAAAAAAGTGCTTGACGAGATCAAACTTTTGACGTGTTACATGATGGGGATTGAACACTTTGAATGTCTTTCCCCCGGGGGATAACTCCGTTATTATGTGCGATAGGGCCTCGGGACCCTCTTAGAAATACCGGCCTTAACTGCGTTGTATCCTTTAGAAGAGGCCTACGCCGTCTGTGGGGCTTAAAGGGACTGAGAAAGACGGGAAAAACCAAAATTTAAAAGGAGTTGAAACAGAGAAAAGTGCTTCTTAAGGGAGAGGGAAGTGAGACGGGAGAGAGTAGGACCAGACCATAGTGCTTGACGAGATATATCTATTGATATGTTACATGAAGGGGTTTGAGCACCAAAAAGGTCTCCCCTCGGGGAGGTAACTTCATTCGAGATAGGGCGACGGGACCCCAATAGAAATGTCCGCAACGACGAGTTTAACTTCGTTGCATCCTTTAAATGGGGTCTGCGCTGTAGGGCAATTAAGGACTGAGAAAGGAAATACAAGCGGAAGTATCGGCATAATAAAGAGATACAATTTGATTTTTAATATCGTTAGTAATATCCATTTGTATAGCTATCTATAAAGGGTGCCCTAATTTCTATGTGGAGTGGTTGTGACTTTTCATAAACATGAATTTTACTGTAGACTGAAAGAATTAGCCCTGTGTGTGGTTAAAAAAATTACCGTACTTCCGTGTTATAGCAGGTCACAAAATTATGATTATGCCAAGGTTGCAGCTATGATTCCGCTAAGATCATTGCAAAGCTTATATATGCATCCTATATACGCATATATATATTTCAAACATTCCTATACGTGCCATATACGTCATTATACACATATCATTTACATCTTTTATGTCGTAAATACATCATATACACATGTCATATATATAGGGGAACTGCGGGGTGAATGGGACATTCTCAATATTTCAGGCAATAAACATTTTTTTTAGTTGCTTCCTATCCTCATAGATGACACTATCATAGTGTGCTTCAGATCCAAAAGCAAGACCACATGGCTGTTTTCAATTTCCTTCAAAGTTGCATTTCCTGAAAACCTAGCTTAAAAGTAAGTTTTTTTATATTTGAAGTTTTTTACTTATTTTATGCATTATAAAAAATTAAGATATGTTATCGTTATTTATTTCATGGGTCAATATTGGTAATTAAAATGAATGAATATTAACCATTGTGACAAAATAATTTCTGAGACAAAATGGCTGATAATTTAATATATGCAACATGGGGGTGGTTGGGACATTTCAAATGGGGATGAATGAAACTGCTTTATTCATCCCTAGAGGATACCGAAATTTTTTTATTAACTAAATAATATTATATAAGTTGATAAATTAATAATTTATGTTAATTATTCTTTTAACATTTCCTCCTCATTGTAACCACCGCCGTCTTCAGCCATTGGATGTTTCTGGTTATAGGCCTTTAAAGGCAAAGCTGAGATCAGTCCAAGATTATTGGCTGACAAATAATCTTGGAGAGCATATTACTAATTTAACCTCTCAGGTTTTGACAAAGAGGCATTTTTGTCAGCTTCTAGTACTAGCAACATAAACATAACCAGCGGTTTTAGGAAAACTGTCATTTTCCATTTTAACAGCAATGCATTCACTGAAACTGATTTTATACCAGCTTATG
This sequence comes from Maratus michaelseni, assembly GCA_963931845.1. Taxonomy (NCBI): domain Eukaryota; kingdom Metazoa; phylum Arthropoda; class Arachnida; order Araneae; family Salticidae; genus Maratus; species Maratus michaelseni. The sequence goes on along the minus strand of OZ007593.1, from coordinate 192,725,743 downwards.
CGACTGACAGACCACATTTAGAAAATTTTAGACAGACCACATTTATTGTGTTACTGATATTTCGTCATCCGTGCAACTTTAATTTTGTAATTCATTAAAATTTCAGTTAAAATATATAATATAAATTACAGTTTTTTAATGCATAATTAACTGTGTTTTCACATCTTATATTACTAACAATGATATATAACAGCAATATAAAATTATATTACAAATATAATTACATATAAGTTTATAATTATAAATTTTAATTTGGTATCATTGAATACAGAGAGGAAAATATTTGTGTCTCATCCATCCCTGCTGTGGGGATGATTGGGACAGAGGGAACTTTTTTTTTAATTTCATAATATATTTCTGTATAATGATAATCTTGAATAAATATTGTGCATGAGATGTAGACAAACACCTAATGTATGAAATGCAATATATAATATTAAGAATAACTTAAATGAAATATTTAAAATAAATATGTTTGTGAAAATGTCCCATTCTTCCCCTATCTCCTCTACATCATACATGCAACATATATGACTATAACTTGGCCACATACGTCAAGAATTGTTATATATATATCATATATTAATATAATGTCATACATGCTTTATAATTTGGCGAAAAATCATGGTCGCTTGGCGATTCATCCTTGGGGGCCGCTATAACACGAAATTACCAAATTTACAACATATTAATGAAAACAGAAACAAACTAGCTATTTAACTCGTTCTTAATTTAGTATAAAAACGCAATGACAACAAACAATTTTAAAATATTTGAATAAGAAATAAGAATTCCCCTGTTAAAGTGTTGAGTTGTTCAATAGCTATTCGATTTAGAAAAATATTTTTCTACTACTGTGCAATTTGTTTTTAATGAAATTTAATTTAACATGCTGCTATGGCAGCAGACGATAAAACGATATCTTTGGAATAAGGGAATAAATAGAAGAAAAAGTTTTGTTGATGTTTGTGATGAAATGTTTTCTTTATTGTTTAAAAAAAAGTATATACACAATTCACTTTTATATTTTAACAGAATAATAAGTCTACTATAATTTGCTACTCATGCTACATCCAGTATGTCGGTACACATTTCCGTTATCATTATCTTTTTACGCGTGAAGGTTTCGCTATGGTACTTCATTGTGAAGTTTGTTAATTTTTGAAATTCAATATTTGAAAAACGGCATAATCATTAGATTTGAAATATAAAGCAAGAAAAATACAATTTTTTACCTTTCTAACGCAGTATGTCTAACAATTTTGTGACAAATACGCTTGTACTCCAAAATGTTTCATTTTCCGAGATTAACCTTTGGCAACGATGGATTGGCTGTGACTTTTCATAAGCATGAATTTTACTGTTGCCTGAAAGAATAAGCCACCCGATGTGTGGCTAAAAAAACAACAACAAAAAACATAGTTTATTTTTGATAAACTGCTTTCCAAATAACTCTTTTTTAATGCATAAGGATAGTGACGAAGATTTGTGTTATGACTTTCGCTTCTAATGTAAATGTATCACTTCTAAGAATCGCAAACTTTCTATTTACATTGTCGAAATGTGCACAATTATATTCGACGAAACATCTGAAATTGGTCACTGCCCATTAATATCTGGACACCAGTGTGTATAATTATACTACAGCAGAGTATTGTACTTTCTCTGACTCTAAAAAAAGTTCTTATTTATAGCGTTTTTGTGTTTTAGAAACAAAACTGTACCTTGCTTACATTAATTAAAAAAAATTAAATGTAACAACAAGAAAAAGTATGTTTGGAACATAATAAGAAGAAAATATTAGGTTCACCTTATATAGCCTACTGTAAATTGTATATATCCTAAAATGTCATGAAAAAATATCGAGAAATGTTTTGACTACCTTGCACGCATGCCACAAAACAACATTTTGTGAAAAATGACTTTAAAATTCTCACTTTAAAAATGTTTTATATTCAACTACTATTAAAAGTTTGATTCATTTTATTTTAAAGTGTTCAGAAATGATCACTCTTTCATATATATATATCTTTTTTTTTAAATATTAAAATTTATGAATTTTTTTTAAGTTCTATGACACCATTCAAAATAGCACGCTTATTTTATTTCACGTACCATTAGCCAGAGTTACGAATAACCTTTCTTAGACGATTATCATAGTTTGTAATTCCCGATTTAGACGATGCTTTTAAACTTCTTTCATTGAAACATTTTTCTGAGATTTTAAACAACATTTGTCATTTTACATGAATTCTGTCTAAATGGAATGCTTCATTGGGACATTTTTGCAACGTAAACTTGGGTGTTTAATTATAACTGCGAAGTAAATTGAAAAGTATAAGTACGAAAACTGCATCCCAAATTTGTCCCAAAATATAAGTGCTTTTTAATCCCAAATTTATGGGAAATCAATCATAATTTGCTTATATATTGTGTGAAGTCTGGAGAAAAACTACTGAATGCATTCTTCTTTTTCAGACGTTTGTCATGTACGAATTACAGTTGATTTCTTATTTTCATAGAACATAGTGTGAAACAATACATTTCTCAGTATGCAAGCAGTTGTCGAAAAGTAGAAATTTTGTCAAAATTGTCGAGGTAGAAAGCTGGAGATAGAGTAAAAAATTCAAAGTGTATATATGAATTTTGTAAAAGATCATGAATCTTAAGACTAATATATATTAGTGACAAACTGCGATTTCTTTCTGAAATCTTCTGGACCGTCGCTCCGAGAAATGTGTAGAATACGTTTTATAGAATATGTATCCAACATATTAATACATTACGCTAATATTATGATACTGGTTGCAGCGACCGATCGTTTTATCGCTTATAACATGTTCTTTCAAATGTAATTTGTTCGAAACCTGTCACCAATTATTTGGAGAATTTCTTTCATTTTGAATAATTTTCGTTTATTAATAATTTAAAATTCTTTACTAACTCTTAAACTTGGCTTACAGTAATAAAACAAAATAACTAGGGTGAAAGTGACAACGTCACTACAGTCGGAAAATATTAGGTCATACTTTGTAGAAGTAAATTAGAATGACAAAAAAATGTTTTTAAATATAATCTATTAATTTTTCCAAGTGTTGTCATCATGGCTGTAATGTCCTTTGAAGTGAAAGAAAATACCATTAAAGATTTTAAAACACATTTTTGCACCAATGCACGTTTTCTCAAATACAACATCTGATAATGGACCTTACTAAGGATTATTTACCTAAGCGTTGTTTTTTATCAATAAAACTAAAAATTTAAAAACACACTAAATACATAATTTTAAATAGACTATATTAACTACATTTATTTTTGCAAACACTTTTAATATACATTTCACTTAACGATAGGAGTTATTCAGACGCAAAATATTTGATTAAACACACATCAACATTTAATTTAAAATGATTTACATTTCTCATTTTAAACTTTAATAAAAAAAATAGTAAATCAAAATGTTTTGTAACATGTATTAGAACAGTTGTTAAATTGAAAATTTTAAATAAAAATCCAAAGCTGTGTTTAAATGAAATCAGTATTATGGATGATTGTACTGTAAATTATTTCAAACCTATGTATTTACGATCGACTATGTCGATAACGTACTGTCGATAACGAAAGATACACCAGCGCGATGATCTCTCTAGAATTTACTCATACCCAATATAAAACTTCTAAGAATAGAGGAAGAATTCAAATTTATAGAGGATCTTATTTTATTAGTGTGATGTATTATACAACATTGTATGTTTCTAAAACACTTTCAAGTAAAATTCTTGAAATTCAGAAAATTATTATCATTTCTGTAACACATAATAAAACAAAATATTTGTTTAAATATGAAATTTTATGTATAAAAATTAAATCTAGTATTATAAATGAGTTTAATCAATCATAAATATTGAATTTTGGCGAATGTACGAGTTATGTTCGAGTATAAATATTTCTGTACTGAAATTCTAACATGTAAATTTATCTGTCGGTTCGTTTATTAATAACGTTTATGCAAGATTAATGCTGCCAGGCAACATAACGTACTGACATCTGACAATAACATCCGATCTGAAATATCTAGATTTTAAAGTATGCACAGCTTCCTATGTAGTGTGTTTACTGAATGGTAATGTCACTTTTAATAGTAAATTAAGTTAATTGTCCATACATTCAAAAATTCCTTTGAAAAACGTAATTTTATATTTCCCATTTTTATTAATACAATGTTTGTAAATAGTATTACTTGCTAAAATACGTAATTTTTTACATTTACGAAAAATTATACAAACTATTCTTGCGTGCCTTATTGGATATTTTGTGGAAGCTACGTGTGTTATTTAAGAGATCTCTGTTATACTGTCTTGAATTTTGCTTGCTTGTAATGAATTGTGTTTATATATCTGTTTCGATATACGTTTTGGACTACAAAATATTTTTGACAGTATCTTGCAGTAATATGTTGTTCAAATTTAATAAAAATAACATTTTTGCATTTAAAATTTAAGACAAGTTTTTTCACAGAATTTTCAAAATATATATTTATTTTTTAATAATTTATTGAAAATTTATTCATATATACAAAGAAAAAAGCATCATTAAAATGTACACTGGTGTGCAGATATTAAGGACGAGAGGGATTTTAGAATGTAACGTCGCGCAGAAAATTTCCACATCGACCAAAATGATACCATAAGATCTTCAAGATGTGAAAATATGGGACAAGTGGTAAAAACCATCTAAACAAAGACTCAAAAGGATATGAAAGCATTTTATTGAAAAGGTCATTTGAGCACAAATGCAGAGAAGACAGAAACGTTCATATTACAAGCACCTGGCAGGAAAAATCAGTCTCTAATGGGTGATACGGCAACCCCTGACTGCGATGCAGAATTTGCAAGGTCTGTCCATGCTGAGGACAAGGATTTCTAGTAGATCTTGTGAAATAGAGTCGCATTCCTCTTGTAACGCCAATTTCAGCTCCGGAATCGTTGCTGGCGCCTGATCAAGTGAAGCCAAGCGTCTCCCGAGAAGGTTCCACACGTTTTCTATGGGATTAAGGTCCGGGGACTTTGCAGGCCAATCCATGCGTTGAATATCTTCACTCTCCAAGAGCTCTTCGACAGCCGCTGTACGATGAGGAGAAGCAGTGTCGTCCATGAAGAGGAAGTCCGGAACCACAGCACCTCTAAAAAGACGCACGTGAGGCAAAATAACCTCGGCGCAGTACCGGGCACCAGAGACTGAACCTCCTTGGAAGACTTGGAGGTCCGTACGGCTACCACGCATGATACCACACCAAACAAAAACTCCGGCGCTTCCAAAACGGTCCTTTTCGATGATGTTGTAGGGGTGATTAGGTGGTCCCTGCTCTCTCCAGATGACCAGAATTGCTCGTCACACTAAATCGGCTCTCACCCGTAAAGAGTACTCGACCCCACTCCTGTTGTGTCCAATTCTTATGTTACTGACATCACAGGAACCTGCGTCTCCGATGAGCAGGCGTTAGTCGTCGTGCATACAGGCCCCCTTTGTGCAGCCTCCTAGCCACAGTAAAATGTGATATTCGACGGCCAGTAGTCTGTTCCATCTGCCTTGCGATTTCTCCAGTTGTCTGACGCCTGTTTCATTTCCCCTGTAGGACAATATAACGGTCCTCCACTGTTGCTGTTGCGCGTGGGAGACCACTTCTGAATGCTCGGAAAGCTATTCCCTTCATTTGAAATGCACCACAGACTCGTGAAATAATGCTATGACCGATACCGAACTCTTGTGCCACACTTGTCACACTTCGACCTTCTTTCAACTTCCCAATGATTCGACCTCGTGTAAGGTCATCCGGATGCCATCTTCTGGATTGCCTCTTGGCCATATCACACAATAATAGCAAAAAAAAAACGTCGCTGAAATCACTTTACACACTGCAATAGATTTCACTAAATTTTTGAACGGTCATCGCTTCTGTGCTTTTATTTCCTTTGCACCTCATCCTTTTACGCCATATGCCATATATGGGCATGTCCTGCTGCATTTATATTTCAGGTCTATCCCCTGATTGGTCTTTAATTTATTTCTGTTGCCTTTTTTGGCTTTTATGTTAATCTATCAACTCCGTTGTTAATTTTTGCACACCAGTGTATGGTATTTTCAATTAGTTTCTAATGCTAAATTTGATGTGTTATTAGCCTTTTATAAATAAATATTATTGAGATTTGTAAAATTTAAATGGGAATGGAACTTTTTAAAATTAACTACTATATTTACGATGAATCTACTACATAAAATCCAATATTTTAGTCAACAATATTCATATTTTAAGAACAAATATAAAATATTTACGCAAAGTTTTACAGCTTGAAAATTATGTGAAATATGTTTTCATTTGCCTGTTTGTATATTTAACCACTTCACCGTTTGCCCCGAGATAAGTCGGGAGTAAAAGCACTGTTTCCCCATACCTGTCGCCAGTAAAGTGGTTAATGGCATAGCATTATTCTTTTCATGCATATTCGTTCAATGAAATCATTTAGATTAAAGAATGGATAAAAGAAACAAAAACTAATTATTCGTTGACAAATAAAAGAAAAAAATTCCTAAAGAGCGCTTTCAATCTGAAGTCAATTTTTATCCCTCATTCTTAGAATCTTCTTTATTTCTGTCACCACAATTACGGATTGATGACTTAGATATAAAATCACAGTCATTTCTTTTTAATTGAGACTCGAAAAATATAATTACTAAAGTTACAACACGTGCATGATAAAAATAATGATATTTTAATTAAACTCTATACCAGTTATTACTATATTTTTCATTTAACCTGACATAAAATATGCAAAAGTTGCATAAATATAACTTTCTTCCTATAAAAAAGTACCCACAAAAGATGCAACATACTTTGTAATGAACAAAAAAAAAAGAAAAATATGTGATATAAAAAAGAAAAAGCACACGTGGAAGATTTTTTTTTTACATTTACAGATATTTATGTTGCTGTAAAACGTACCTTCATATGGACAGTCAGTTTTGAATTAATATTTTTTCGTTATTCTATCGTTTTTTTTTATAAAAAAATTGATTATATTTATCTCTTCATAATCAATTCTACAATAAGGAAAACTTTTGGGAAATTTTCAGTTAGTAATTCTTATAATTTGATTTTGAGTATAGATACATTTTGTTTTATTTCTTAAATCTTTGTTTGGTATATTGCATTATGCATCAAAATTAATTATGTAATAGTTTTTGTTCAAAAATGTTTAATTGAAAGCCGTATAAGAAGCACTTTTAATAATGAATGTCGAGCAGTAACTGCATGATATTTTGAACACAATCATATTAAATACAGATAGTTGGAATTTATGTAAACATTGTTGTGATTTCACTTTATATAATACAAACACTTCTTTTAATAAAAGTTAAATCTTCAGATTATTCAAAGTTTCTTTTAAAATAGAGGAATTTATTTTGATATATTTTTTTAAACACACGTATTAGATACATTTAGTAATAAGTAAAATTTCAATAAAATTTTCTCACGTTTACACTTGTTTCCTCTTTTATCATTTATTGCACAAGAATATATACTCAAAAGCTTCACTTGAAAATAATATATCTTAGGGATGTGTTCAATTTCGCAAAAGAAAAAATGGTTATGCACTTCAAATTCATTATTTACGTTTGATCATTCGAATCACACATTTTAATATCTGACAGATATAAAATGTCTGAACGTTTAGCATTTTTATGTTTCATCAATGATTTTTAATCCTTTTCATCAGAGTTAAATTTTCAATGTTACATTTTTTTCACTCTCAACACACACCTATACATATATATATGCAGGGTGATTATAAAAACACTATCCCGATATATGAGCCTTTAACTATCATACCGTTCACAGAAACCGAACGAAATTTTGGTTTAAAGTATTTTGAGGTATGCGTATAAGAATTATGAGCAGGGAAGACAGAGCTATGCTCGGTCAAAATTAAATTTGAGTTCAAATATCATGACCCATGACCAAAATGACCCACTAATTGAATTTTCACGAACATGTGACTTAGCCTAACAGTCTTCTCGTGCCCGAAAACCATAGGATGCAAAATTTAGTGTAAACTGAGCAACATTTTAGATCTTGACCCACAATGACCCAGAAATTACCCACTAATCGAATTTTCTCGAACATATGACCTAGCCCAATGATTTTCTCTTGCCCGAAACTCGTAGAATACAAAATTTAATCAAAATCGTTAGAGCGGTTTTTTAGATAAAATTAGCTTGACCATGACCCAAAATGACCCAAAATGACCCACTAATTGAATTTTCTCGAACATGTGACCTAGCCCAACAGTCTTCTCGTGCTCGAAAACCATTGGATTAGTGTAAATTGAGCCACTATTTAGATCTTGACCCACAATGACCCAGAAATGACCCACTAATCGAATTTTCTCGGACATGTGACCTAGCCCAACGATTTTATCGTACTCGAAAGTCGTAGGACACAAAATTTAACCAAAATCGTTAGTGCCGTTTTTTAGATAAAAATAGCTTGACCATGACCCAAAATGACCCAAAATGACCCACTAATTGAATTTTCTCGAACATGTGACCTAGCCCAACAGTCTTCTCGTGCTCGAAAACCATTGGATGCAAAAGTTAGTGTAAATTGAGCCACTATTTAGATCTTGACCCACAATGACCCAGAAATGACCCACTAATCGAATTTTCTCGGACATGTGACCTAGCCCAATGATTTTATCGTACTCGAAAGTCGTAGGACACAAAATTTAACCAAAATCGTTAGAGCCGTTTTTAGATAAAATTAATTTGACCCGCTTTGATCCAAAAATTACCCTCTAATCGAAAGTTCTCGAACATGTGACCCAGCCCAATAGTCTTCTCGTACCCGAAAATAGTCGAATACAAAATTTTGTCAAAATTGTTTGAACCGTTTTTTAGATAAAAATAGATTGACCATAACCCAAAATGACCTAAAATGACCCACTAATTGAATTTTCTCAAACATGTGACCTAGCCCAACAGTCTTCTCGTGCCCGAAAACCATTGGATGCAAAATTTAGTGTAAATTGAGCCGCTTTTTAGATCTTGACCCACAATGACCCAGAAATTACCCACTAATCGAATTTTCTCTGACATGTGACCTAGCTCAATGATTTTATCCTGCTCGAAACTCGTAGGACACAAAATTTAATCAAAATCGTTAGAGCCGTTTTTTAGATAAAATTAATTTGACCCGCGTTGACCCAAAAATGACCCACTAATCTAAAGTTCTCGAACATGTGACAGAGCCCAATAGTCTTCCCGTGCCCGAAAATGGTCGGATACAAAATTTCGTCAAAATTCGTTGAACCGTTTTTTAGATACAATTAGCTAGACCATGGCCCAAAATGACCCAAACTGACCCACTAATCGAATTTTCTCAAACATGTGACCCAGCCCAATGGTTTTCTGGTGCCGAAATTTCGTCAAAATCGTTAGAGCCGTTTTTAAGATAAAATTTGCATATATATATATATATATATATATAACCACACACAAGATTTGCTATTATTAGAATATATGAACCGGGAAGACCGAGCTATGCTCGGTCAAAATAAAATCTGAGTTCAAATATCATGACCCATGACCAAAATGACCCACTAATTGAATTTTCTCGAACATGTGACTCAGCGCAACAGTTTTCTCGTGTCCGAAAACCATAGGATGCAAAACTTAGTGTAAATAGTCTGAGCCGTTTCTAAGATAAAATAGCTTGACCCATAATGACCCATGACCAAATTGACCCTCTAATCAAAATTTCTCGAACATGTGACCTAGTCTAATAGTCTTTTCGTACCCTAAACCTGTAGGATGCTAAATTTATTTCAAATCCTCTGAACCGTTTTTTAGATAAAATAGCGTGACCCATGACCAAAATGACCCACTAATTGCATTTTCTCGAACATTTGATCTAGCCCAACAGTCTTCTCGTGCCCCAAAACCATAGAATGCAAAATTTAGTGTAAATAATCTGAGCTGCTTTTTAGATAAATTGGCTTGACCCACAGTGACCCACTAATCGAATTTTCTCGGACATGTGACCTAGCCCAATGATTTTCTCGTATCCGAAACTCATAGGATACAAAATTTAATCAAAATCGTTAGAGCCGTTTTTTAGATAAAATTAATTTGACCCGCGTTGACCCCAAAATAACCCACTAATGAAAGTTCTGGAACATGTGACCCAGCCCAGTAGTCTTCTCGTGTCCGAAAATGATCGGATAAAATTTTTTGTCAAAATCGTTTGAACCTTTTTTAGATGCAATTAGCTTGACCATGACCCAAAATGACCCAAAACGACCCGCTAATCGTATTTTCTTGAACATGTGACCTATCCCAATGGTTGTCTGGTGCCCCAAAACTGTAGGATACAAAATATCGTCAAAATCGTTCGAGCCGTTTTTAAGATAAAATTTGCATATATATATATATATATATAACCACACACAAGATTTGCTCGTATTAGAATATATGATGATATGAAGCACACCAGTTAAATTCTAACAATTAAGGTTACAGTGACAAATTTTTGAAAATTTCGAATGGCAACACCTACATTTTTATTGGAATGTGATTTTCGAGAGAGAGAGAGAGATTCATGAAATTACAATTTAAATATTAATAGAATTTTTCAAATGCAGAAAACAAAAAATATTATAAAAGAGTTTTAACGATTAACTTAGATCTAGTATAATTATTAAGAAAATGCTGTTTTCCTGTTATTGTTTTAAATGTGTCAAATAATATTAAGCCTTCTTATATCGAGTTAATTTTACTTGATTACAACACATAGGGTAATGCGGGATAATTTGATGCTTATTTTTTTAACCAAAAAAAAAAAAAAAAAAAAAAAAAAAAAAAAAAAAACTTTAGTTCTTAAAAAAGATTGTAATTTAAAAGACAAAACATACAACATACCTTTTCCGGTGACAAATTCATAAAAGAAAAAAGAAAATTTGGTTGAGCTATGAAAAGAAGGAAAAAGCAAATTGTAAACATAAAATTACATTCTCAAAGGGTAATTATGTGTCACATTTCTAACCACTGCACAACACCAATTATATATTTTGAGATAATAAGGTACCTTTAATAATGTACTATTAAAAAACAGACAATTTGTCTGATCAGATAACATTTGAGAGAACTGTGAATTTTTCTTTGGGAGCAAATGTTTTTTAAAGAGACAGTTTGAGATAGAAATGAAGCAATTTAAAGTCTCTGTTGAAATTCATAATGTTTTATGCTCTTCTAAAGATGCCCTTTCGAACTAAATTAACCAATAAAAATAATAAAACATGGTTACTTGAAATAAAAGTTTTAATACATGTTTTTTACGTCACTTAAACAATAAATGATATATAACAGTTTTTAATACAGCTCAATAATATAAAAGAAAATATTTTACAATGCATATTGTGGAATTTTCGATAAGATACCTTATGAATCATAAAAATAATTATCATAACCTTTTCAAACAATTTCTTAAGAAATAGCAATCAACATTCTTTTACTACACAAAGGCGATCAAATGAGCACCACTCAAAGATATAAGCTAAAACGAAACATTAGAATGAAAATAATGATATTTTAGACATTACACAATTATCTGAGTAACAGGCCTATATAAAAAAAACTTTTTCCAACGGTTTATTAATAAAAGGCTATGTCATAGCATCACATTTTTAAATACAAGTTAAATCTCAGGTCTTACAAATTTCAGCAGCCTAATTTCTGTCTGAATCAATCTGCATTAACGAAGTCATTTGTATACTTCTGGGAAATGAAAAATAAACAAAATATTTGGGACAAGCATCAAATTTAATAAACAGACAGTAAAAATAAATTATTTTATAAGTAAAATACGGTGGCACCAAATTATCCCGCTTTTGACGAGGGTCAATTTGGTGTTTGCACAAATATTATTTTTCTTGTGGATCGTTTTCAAAGATGCAGAAGGAAGAAATGTAATAATTTATTAGAGTGTACTTTCAACATTCCAGCACAAAATTTTATTCATACGTACATCATCTTGCTTTTTCTGTGACTTCATGTAAGTAGAGATATATTGAACATTTGGAAGGTGGTCATTTTGAACAGTTTTTGATATATTCCAGAAAATATTTTCCCCATCCTGAAAATGAACTACTTTCATAATAGTGATATATTTAGTGCGCAGTATACATGTGTAAGTACTTATATATTTTATAGAGTTTCATACCATACAATAAGATCATTATAATAGTAATTGAAAATGAGGCAGCAAATTACCCCGCTGTACCCTACTCTCTTAATTAAAATTTCAAGCTTTCATCATCGACAAATAATGACTTAATTTTAAAGAAAATAATATCAAATGATATAAATATAATATTGATTAACTTTATTAGTTTTCTAACTTACATGTTAGCGTTTTATTGTTAAAAACTATGGCATAATTTTAAATAGTTTGATTATTATTAAAAATATAAGAATATATGTGAACATAAGAGCTGCGATAAGAAGTTTTCAATAATATATTATTTACATCACAGAAAAATTTCAAAATTTTAAAGCTTTTATTACTTATCCGATGCATTTATCTAAACATAGCAAAGAAATAATCTTTAAAATTTTATACGTATAGAAAAATAAACACTATATGTGATACTCGCCAATTTATAAAATGTTCCATATTTGAAAATATATGCATGTATCCTTTTAATGTATGTGTTTATCCATGCATGGAATCTCCATTTAAAAATTTTCAAATAGCATTTATTATCATATATTAGAGCAAGCATGTTCAGTGAATATGAAATGTTTTTAATTTTCTAAACAATTTCACGATTTTTATAAAAGAAGATAAATTCCTTGTAGTTAAATATGCAAAATATAAATATGTTTCTTTTTTCGCAAACAACAATGTACATAGCAATGGCGAATGAAAATATTTTCGAATTATTTATGCTTGTTTCCACTTAAAGATCGTTAAAATTAAGGAAATAAAAGTGCATAACTGAATCAGTAAAGCATTTTCTCTGGATAATATTACGATAAAATGAATTCTTTTCATTTTAATAACAAATCCGTGAAATGAAGATTAGTAGTTTTTTACAAATGTTTACTTAGAAAATGCATAACATTTGCTAAGCAAAAATTTAAAAATACTGTTGAAGATAGAATAATTAAATTATTAATGCGAAATTATTTCTAAAATATAAAAAAAATTATCAGTATTTAAAATACATTTTTGTAACCATAACCATGAAAATATACAATTATACGTAATACTGTGGAGTAGAAAGATGTTTTTGAATTGGGGGTTGCCGAAATACATAACAAAACTAACAAATTTATAAAATAATAGACAAAACTATCTATTTCATATTACAGAATATTTTATTATAAAAACTGTACACATATTTTTAGACATAACCTCATATATTTTCTACATAAATATGAGAAATATTCAAAGAAAAATCTATGCATTTAACAATATTTATTACTATAATTAACAATAAATCTAATAACCATCATTTTAAAACTACTGAAAATTATGAGTCATCTATGAGCCATTTAGCATATTTATTTCTAAATATTTTAAAATAATATTTTTCCCCTCTTGCCGAGATTAGATTCGAACTGAGGGTGTTACGTTTGGAGGTTGAGCGTCTGGCCTATTGAGCCACTGGATCTTATTAAAGGTTTGAGTTCATCGGGTCAAAAAGGGGAGGGGTGATCAGATAAGCAGGAATTGTTTTCGTTGGTAGGCAATTTGACGGCGTGAAAGACGGGATTTTGAGGTGAATTTTTATAAATAATCTGAACCTGTTTATTATTTAATTTATTTTAAACGTGTGTATTAATTAATTAATTTATTATTTATAGGTGTTTAATAAATATCTTAGCGGATATTTATTTATGTACAGAATTAATTTAGGAGATATACATTTTTTTTAAAGGGTTATATATTTTAAGTTGAAATAAAAAATTAATAAATAGTAATTTCGAAAATGAAAATTATTAAAAAATAGTATGTTATTATAGAAATAAGATTTGTATAATATAATATTTTGTATAGAAATAGGTTTTTTAACTTAACGGATATTTATTTATATACAGAATTAATTTAGGAGATATATATATATATATTAAATGTGTTATATATTTTAACTTGAAAAAAAATGGTAATTTCGAAAATGAAAATTATTACAAAATAATATGTTATTATAAAAATAGGTTTTGTGAAGAGACGTATTTTATTAAGGGAATTTTGGGAAAGGCACTGTTTTATTAATAGTAAATTTGTGAAGTGACTATTGATAAGTTTATTATTTTTTTTTATGAAGGTACCTGCTTATATTTTTATAGCTTGTGAAATAATTTTAATTTAATCTAACAACTTTTAAATAAAATAAGAAAATAGTTTTTGCTTTTTATATTAATGCGTAATTTCAAAATAAAAAAGTTGAATTAATTTGCGAATTAGTTTTTTTCTGTTTTATTAATATACAGGGTGTCCCAGGATTATTGGGACAAACTTTAAGCGGAGGTAGGGGACATCACAAGGATTCAGATTTGCATAGCAATCCATGGTCGGAAACGGCTTCGTTTCCCGTTAAGTGGTGTTGTTCACAATAGCATTGGAACAGCTCTAACATCTGATGATTATTGCATCGTTTTGCAAGATGTGCTACTAAGCTTACTTGACAATATGCCACGACATGCCAGACGCCATATGTGGTTTAAACATGCTGGGGAACCTTCCCATTATGGCAGATGTGTTCGTGAACATTTAAATCAGGTATTTTGTCACCGATTGATTGACCGTGGTCGACCGATTCCCTGGCGACCACGTTCTCCTGATTTAACCAGCATAGATTTTTTTTTTTACTTGGGGTGCACAGAAAAGTGCTGTGTATGCAACGCCTGTGGATTCCGATATGAATCTGGATGCAAGACTCGTCTGTGCTGCTGCGGATATCCAACAAAATCCAAGTATATTTGAGTGAGTCCGCCAATCCATGGTCAACAGTGTGATGCATGCATATCTAGCAATGGTGGAAACTTTGAACATATTTTGTGACATTTTCACACATCATCTACCGCAGCACATGTAATATCTTTGACCAATAAATTATTTCAGATGATCTCAGTCTTGTGTCTCTTCGTTTCTTGTACCTGTCATGCTACTTTCCCATGACGTTTCCGACCATGGGTTGCTATGCAAATATGAATCCTTGTGATGTCCCCTACCACCCCTTAAAGTTTGTCCAAATCATCCTGGAACACCGTATATATATATATATATTGCGAAGAGACAGGTTTATATTAATATAGCTTGTAAAATAATTTTAATTTAATTTTAATAATTAATAATTTTTGAACAAAATAAGAAAATTAGTTGTTGCTTTGTATATGAATACGTAATTAAAAAAAAATAAATTGAATTAAATTGCAAACTAGTTTTATTTTCTTTGTACGATTAAGTTTAAAAATGATTAAGTGTACATATTTAATTATTTTACATAATTAAAAGTTTTAATTGAATTTCATAATATGGATTATAATATGTCTGTGGTTCATAGCACCTTCATTTTTTAAGTTAATGCGTAAGATAATGATATAATACTGTATGGATAGTAAATTAATATAATAGACCATATTGTTTTAATGCATTAGTTTTGCACTTAAAATGTTATAGGGGGCCGCTATTATATTTCTGCCCAGGGGCCCGAAAATCTGTAAGTCGGTCCCTGGTTACGTCTAACATTTTAACGATAAACAACAGTGATTGATTTTTACCTGTATATTTGTTTTGAAATTTAAAGTTTAATATCTTTGAATATTTGTTCTGAATTTAAAGTTTAATATCTTTTAATATTTGTTCTGAATTTAAAGTTTAATATCTTTTAATATTTGTTCTGAATTTAAAGTTTAATATATTTGAATATTTCTTTTTATTTTTAAAGTTTAATATATTTGAATATTTGTTTTATTTCACTTAAAGAAGGCTTTCACAGGTGCTCAAATTAGGTCTTTAAAATAAAAGTCTTGAAAACAGTAATAATTATTATGAATAAAGTAAATAGTGAGTCATGCAACAATAACAAAAACTGAAAATCTTGAACATCACTCTTAAAACTGTATATAAACTACAGAAAATATGACACAAGATTTCTATAAAGTAAGTTCTGTAAAATTACCTCACAGTAACTACAGTTATACTGCAGATACATCAGAAAACATACTTCTGAAGTAATAACTGTAAAGATACTTTAAATTTACTGCAGTTTTCCTACAAATGAAAAGTCTCATTATTTTTTAATTGATGGTTGTAAAATGATTTCACATAAACTAAAGTGTTTTTGCAGATAATAGCTCAGAGTATTTTTGAAATAAATTACTACAAAATTACTTCAAAGTAGCTACAAAATAACTGAACTAATTTTAGTGTCGCGATTGCACTACAAAAAATCTACAGTTGACTGTAGAAAAACTTCAAAAACACTTCAGTTCCGTAGAAAAACTGCAGGTAATTTTTAGCTGGGTTGCCCCGCACATGGGCACATTTTTCAACGTAACATGATGATACTTAACAATTTTTTATCAAAAACTATATTCGGTTTTTGAAAAATAATTATGCCAGTTTGTAGATAAAGGTCTAGGGAATACAATGATATCCCGTAGACAAAAATTAAAAATACAAAAATTAAAAATACATAAATAAAATTTTAAATAGTCGGAAGACTTTCCCCGATCTCCCCTATCAATAAAATTTTGTTCTTATGATTGAATTATTTCTTATAAAATTTATAAATAAAATCTCATATATCACTATCAATAAACGGAGTTTGCAAATGAATAGGTTTAAAGCTTCATAATCATATGTAATCTTCTTAACAACATAGTTGATACTTTGACAGTACATGTATCTTTAAAAATTTAAAAAAAAAAAAATCACGCAGTTAGGCTTAAGAACGTTTGCTTCTTAGCGAAGTGTCAACAGAGAAAAATTGTCAGTAAAGGGCACTGGTGTTACTGGCGATACTGGTATTTTTATCTATTGACGAAGGCCTGAACATTTAATTGATGTATTTTATGAGAAAATTTACTTATTCCATTAACCTCCATTCTCCATTACTTACAAGAAGTTAATGTTTAAATGGTGTTTAAATGTAACGCTCGCAACAGCGTTTATTGGTCTTAAAGCTGTTTGAAGTGACATGCGTTTTAGTGATCGCGGGTTTACCGATTACACGCATTTTTGTGATTTCTATGCAACAAGTTTGCTGTATCCATTGATGTTATCTTTTCTTGGTTTTCATGGACGTAAAGAGCGCATATGTGCATTTTAATGTACGCAACGGGGTTGCTGCATACAGAGATTTGATTTTGATTTTCATGGACGCTAACCAAAAATATATGTCTTTTAGTGATCGCGGACTTATCGAAATTTACGCATTTTACTACACAACGCGATTGCTACATCAGCTGATTTATTTCGTTATATTCATGGACGCGAACACCACATACATGGGTATCAGTGATCGTAATATTATCAAATTTCAGGCATTTTTGTAAGTCCTACGCAATTCTACATAAACAAGATTGGAGCATCCAAACAGATCGTGTTATTTTTTTTTGGTTTGTATAGGCGTGAATTGTACATACATGCGTTCTAGATTTACCGAATTTTACGCATTTTTGTAATTGCTGCGCAACTACATTGCTTAGGACGATGCAGCAACATCGTTGTATCACAAACTCTAAAATGTAGTAGGTAATAAGTACTTAATAAAGATAGAGAAAAAATAATAGAATATTAATGATTTAGATATAAATAAACCTTTCAATGATTTCAGGTAATATTTTCTTGAATATGTAAATTATTATTATAAAAATAGCACAATTTATTCAGCCATTTATAAGTTTTTCATAATTTAATAGAGCAAAAGTTTGATTTTTTATGTAAAACATGAAAAGAACCCTTTATTCCAATTAATTCTGACAAATAATAAACTAAGGGTGTGTTACGTAAACAAATAAATAAATATAAAATATAAAATATAACATAAAATAAAAAATTATAAAATATACTACCTTGCATTTGGATTAAAAACAAAAACGTATTTTTTTTTTAATTCATTGATTGTTACCAGATGCCATTAGATACGTACTGATATTTTTGATGCACACACAAGAAAAAGAAGAAACACTAAGTTAAGTTCCTCTTATAGAAAGCAGCGCCTTAGTTGGCTAGTAATATGTTCTGTTTTGCTAGACACTTGTGTATATAAACTTATGGCTCTGAAACATCGTTTATTACAAACAATAATTGCACTTCTTCAAACTTAGTAAGTATAATTTTTCCATCAGACAATTCATTTAAATAAAATTCCCAGCACTTTGTCGGACTGAACTTCGCGATACATATAAAACATATTTTATACAGAGTCATAACTATCATTAGAATTAATTAAAAATAGTAAACATATTTATCTAACTACAGTTATATAAAATACCACAAAAATTTATTACAGCAAATCACGAAGATTGCAGAATGTTGTTTGCTATGTGTAAGACTAGTCAGTTTTTAATGGTAGTATAATAAAAATTCCAGTCTTCTTAATCAATAGTCAAAATTTTATGCTTATACATAAAAAGTTTTTGAAGATACACTAATTCAAACTTGGAATGCTTTTGTTGATTTTTGGAGAGTTTATAAGGTACAAGACCCATTAACAAATTTCTGAAGACTGATGCGAATTTCTATACCTGGAATTTGAGGGCAGTATTTTGCATTTTAATTGTTTAAATATGTCACAATAATATACCCAACCCAATAATTGAACTCATGCAATTCGAGTACTGTGCATATAAATACTTCACCGTCAGCATTATTTAAAAATACATTAAAATGCAAAATATGTACTAAATAAATTCAGTGTTTTTCTTCTATCTTTTCACTTATATCAAGCAGGATTGTTCATGAAGAAAATATATTTTTTCAATGTAACTCTTTACAGACGTAAGTGGGTTTCTTACGGATTTAGCAAAAATGCATTTTGATTTTTACTTCGATTAAATAAACACCTTCAAAGACAAAATTCGTGAAAATTTAAAGCAAACTGATAAAGAGGTTGTATACGAAAACATAATCCAAGTTTCTGTTTATTTTAATTTTTAATGTTTGATATAGATAGGATGTGCAAAAATCCCCTTACATTCTATGTGCGTACAGCGTCGGAATTTCGAAAATCTATAAAACAGGTGTCTAATTAATTTTAGGGTGACCTTATTTGGTTAAAACAAATTGAGTTATGGGAAATATGTGACACGGAGTATGTGGTTGAAATTTTAAAAGTTTAATGCTAACGTTATCATATTTGGATTATTTGGTACATTTTACCGTAGTATACCAAAAGGAAAAATATTTGCTCAAATAGTTTAGAAATTATGTAAAATTAATATGCAGACTCTAGTACTAAAATTTGTTTAATGTAACTCAAAATTTACTAGAGGAATAATCTCTAATTATCAGTTAGTTTTTTTTTTTTTTTTTTTTAAACTTCCAAAACTCAATTTTTTTAAAACATTCATAGCTTACACTATGTACTTTTAATATTAATTTTAAATTACATATAGTTTTGTAACTAACATAAAAAATATATGAGTTGTAAAAAGTGATAATTTATCTGCTGAATTTCAAAATTACTTGACCAATTCACTTCTTATTTAGTATCCGAAGAATAAATTTTCCAAAGATTAAATTTTACGATGAATACAAAAATTGTGTGAAAATTAGGTGTTAGTATTTAAAAATTTAAAGTTTGAACATATTGGCATCGCCGTATTTGTAACCTGCCACAAATGTATTTAACTAAATGAGGTCCCCCTAAAATAGACTTGACACAAAGTTTTAGTTTTTCAAATTTCTGACACTTTTCCAAGATTGGGTAGGTAATAGTTTTGGAATGTCCTGTTTGTTCATATTAACAAGAAAGTTTTGTTTAAATAAGTCAAAAATATGCAAAATGTTAAGAATATGCATAGTTATTCTACTCTTTCAGATTCACAGAGTATTTGTAGGTAGATGAATAAGATATCACAATGTTCAGAATGTTTTAAAAAATTTTCAGTGACTTGGAAAAGTATGTCGGCTACTTAGAATATGTAAGATATGTGATGCAGTATATATATATATAAATAATACATACATACGTACTGCCGCCGTGGATTAATTATTGAAACCAGGAGCGTTTGGTACATGATTTTATTATTATTTGGTTAAATAGTAGTTTTTCTATATCAATTCAGGCCAAGGCCAGAGAGTCGTGATGATTATTAATAATTCATTCTTCCAGAAAAGCGCGCCAGAGCATGTCGTTAAGATTACTCATAGCCATATTACCAAAAAAGGGGTCGTTTTTCTTTTGCTGGTTGGTTTTATTCCGTACTTCTGATATTTTCAGGTAAGGGACAAAGGTGCCAAATTGTGAGGAAACTTAACCTTAATCGGTTAAATATTTTTGATTGATATCTGGAAATGTGACTAAAACAAGGCTTGTCTGAGACTGGGTGCATCACAAACCGCAGGTGAAAGGAATTTGCGTTTAGGTCATCAACTTTACCGTAAAGTTAATTCAAATTTGAGATTTCGAAATAAAAAATGTTGGGCTGAGGAAAAAATAAATAAAAACTCAGCAGAATCAAAGTAGTTTTAAGGATTAGATTTTAAAATTAGAAAAAAGAAACTAGGAATTTAAATTTTTAATTTTAAAATTTAATTTCAATTTTGAATTTTAAAAAGATTTTCTTCTCTTATCCATATCCATCCGTATATGCAGATTGTCCCAAAAACATTCACTTCGGCATTTATTCCTTAAATATTGATCATAGACAGATATTATAAATTACAAAGTTACGTAAAAAATTTCATAATTTTAGGAAATCGTTTAAAGATTTCAGGGGATTAAATTTGATGAAATACAAAATTAGTTTTTTTATATGACCACGTACAAAAAAATATTCCAATGAGTAAAATGTACGCCATACACTAACAGAGTCATGTACAAAATTCAGCATTTTATCGCAATTAGTCGCTGAGATATGAAAAAATATAAATTCTGACATAAACAACTTTTCTATGTCACTTTACGCTAAGGGGGAAATCATGTTGGAATATTGAGTTTCAGGGGTTTTACGCAAATTACGAAAGAAAACACTAATTGCGTAAATAAATAATAATTGTGCTTTTTATTGGTACAAAAGTATCTAAACTGTGTAATGACGCGTCTGTTACGATTATGCGATGCACTGATCAGATGCATCCATCCGTATATACAGGTTGTTTCAAAAACCTTAACCTCGGCTTTTACTCCTTAAATATTGGTCATAGAAATATATTATAAATTATAAATTACGTAAAAATATGTACAATAATTAAGCAAATCGTTTAGATTTTCCAGGGATTAAATTTGAAGAAATACAAAATTAAAATTTTTATATGAACACGTACAAAAAATTCCTTAATGAGTAAAATGTGCCTTATACACTAATATGGTCATGTACAGAATTCCAGCAATTTATCATAATTAGTCGCCGACATATGAAAAGACATAAATTCTGATTAAAACCACTTTTCGATGTCACTTTACGCTAAGGGGAATAATCATGTCGAATTATTGCATTTCAGGGGTAGTACACTAATTCCGAAAGAAAACAATGATTGCGTAAATAAATAATAATTGTGATATTTATTGGTATAAAAGTATCTAAACTATGTAATGACCCGTCTGTTACAATTTTGCGACGCACCGTTCAGAGGCAGATATTTCCATATTCATATTACATTTCTAAACTGTTTCAATGTTCATTGACTGTATTATATCCAAGTTTTATTCTATAATTAATCATGTAAAATTTTAAGGTATTTTTCAGGAAGCATGATTTTGTAAATCTGTAAATAAAACTAAAGATGAGAGCCATATTTTGTTTTTGCTTATGATGCATTTCTTCGTCGCGTCATCTGCACTCTACCTGTAAACGTTTGCTTTTAATTTATGATTAAACCCTCACCAATTTTGTTTAAACATATCTATGCGACTTTTTATGATAAAATGCTGAAAATTTGTACGTGGCCTTATTAGTGTGTGGGACACATATTACACACTGTGAATATCTTTGTACCGGGGCAGTATAAATATTTAAATTTTGTATTTATTCAAAATTAGTCCACTGAAAATTTTAATCGGTTTTCTAAAATTATGTACCTTTTTAACACTTTCCAACCTAGTTGAAAAGTGTTAATGACTTCGGTTTGTCTGGCCATCTGCCGTCTGGCCGTTTGGCCGTCTGCCGTCTGTCCGTGCTCTAACTCCCGTAAATAGGCTCAGATTGCCCTGCAATTTTTCTATGTTATTGTCGCTATCTATAGCATGTTCCCTATTTCAACGGAAGTGTGTAGCACTTATAGTTTTTTTACAGGGACCCTCAGAAGAATTCCGTTACATTACGGTTTACGGGGAAAAATCATTTGCGGTTTGTTTTAAAGATGTTACACAATTTCAAGCACAGTGTAATTGATATATATTACTAAGGTGCATTACAAGAAGCTTAATATGGAATAGGGTGTGCATAGCACTTATAATTACTTTACAGGGACAGTCAAAAGAATTCCGTTACATTACGTCTATGGAGAAAAATCGTCTGCGGTTTATTTAAATAATGTTTCACTATTTTAAATGCATTGAAATTTATATCTATCACTAAGGTGCATGACAAGAGGCTTACTACAGAATGTTGTGTGTATAGCAGTCATCGTTCATTTACAGGGACACACAAAAGAATTATCTACTGTCTGCTAACAATAATTCCGGGAAGTGCGTTTTAAGTTGCTGAACACGATTTTAAATTAAACTCACTTTTTGTCTATTACTTGGTGTGCATAAATTCTGTATTTCGTAAACAGGGCAGCACAAAAGTTCGCAAACACATTTCCGTTTATTGACAGAAACTCCAGAAGGAGAATTTTGAACTGTGCTACGCGTTTCTTAACTAAACTAAAATTTAGCATCCTATGTAGTATATGTACAAATCTATAGATCCTATACAGGGCTGAATAAAAGTATTCGGATATTTTTCCGAATATTGTATATGTTGGAAATTCCTGAAATTACGTTTTTAACTATGTTATGCGTTTTCCAAATTGTTTACTTAGAAGTTATCTTTCAGCTTATTAAACGGTAAGGATTTGTAAAATTATTTTGGAAGCGTTGGAAAGTGTTACATAATCTATGCTTGACGCCTGATTTTTCGTTCTTGTTTAATCTAACTTTGTAATTTATAATATATGTCTATGAGCAATATTAAGGTATAGAAACCAAGATCAATGTTTTTAGGATACCCTGTATATGTTTATGAATAAAACTCAAATAGTACCATATTTTAAAATTTCACAGTGTTGCACAATTATTTTTTAATGTATTCTACAAAATATTCCATATACATTCCGCAATTTCGTCATTTTTAGGTGCATTACATAAACATGCGACAGGGTATTAAAAATACACTAAAACATTATATTTATATCTATAATATTAATAAGCGACATATGTAATAAATGCACCACATATGTCTTCTTAAAACTGACTAGAAAATTTTTATGTGGATAAATATCCTCTAGTAATTTTTTTATTTATATTTTTTTAAGTTGAAGTAAAAAATGTGCAACAGATACATAAGCAATTTGAAAAAAAAATGTATTTTATAATCGATCGTTAAAGAATGCATTCCTTTTTATAGAATAAAACGAAATAAGTATTTTAAAGTGCATTTACTGTTTAGGATTTTGAAAATACTTAATGCAATATTTCACGACATATTAAAATATGTTTGTCAAAAATAAAAATAAAAATTACTCAAAATGTAAACGTTAACCCTTTTTATTACATAATAAACAGACCTGCTTTACCAATATCTAAGTTTACGAGGTTATTAAATTTAATATATGTTTACGTACATCTCACGGTAGCTAATAAAATCGTATTTCCAGAAAATCTATGCATAATAAAGATATCGTTTACATAAGAAAATTATTGTCTGAATGATGTTGATTTTATTCGGGTATCTTTAATGCAAAATAAGTTAAATGGTTTTCCGCGAACTTTTTATTATCTTTACACATTTCTAAATAAAATATATATCTACACCGCGAAAAATTGCTTCTGAGACTTTTTTGTATATTTTCGAAAAAAAAAATTCTAACATAGGCAAATTAAATATATATATATATACACTGCTCAAAACAATTAAAGGATATTTGAAGTTTTATATAAAATAAAGATATAAACGAAATTTTTTTTTGCCGAAAATAGAAGAAGAGAATCACAAATGCAAATTTTTCTGGTTTTCAAACTGTGGAGTATGCAAATTTTGAGTTCGACGTCAAAAACGTCGCTTCAGCGGCAACGAATGAAATTTGACTTTCAACTGGATAAAAGAGAATGAAGACAAGGATGATCAGCATTCAGTGATTGCTTTGTTTCGATGAGTACGATGTCTCAGCGAAGTCATTTGACAGATTCAGAAGCTTGGAGAATTGTTGGTAGGTTAGAAGGGGGCCAAACTCAAGCCGAAGTAGCGCAAGCCATTGGAGTGTCACAAAGTGTCATTTCCAGGATCTGGAACCGTTTTTTGGAGAGTGGATGTGCAGGCCGAAGACCAGGGCAAGGTCGTAGACGGGCAACAACGCCCAATGAAGATCGGTATTTAGCGTTAACAGCTCGGAGACACCGAAACATGAACGCTACTCTTCTCCAACAACACTTTCGCTCGGCTACAGGCACCACGATTTCAACTCAGACTGTCCGAAACCGGCTCCATGCTGTAGGTCTGTATGCTCGCCGACCGATGGTATGTGTTAGATTAACATCAAGGCATCGTCGCGACCGCAGGGAGTGGGCAACCGAGCATGTCAACTGGAGGAGAAATGAATGGAGCAATATTCTGTTTTCTGACGAGTCCCGTTTTTCTGTGCATCCGGATAATAGGCGTATTTTCATCTGGAGGGACCGTGGCAGTAGGAATAATCCTGCGTTCGTGCACGAAAGTGTCAGATTTGGCGGTGGAGGAGTGTTGGTGTATGGTGGCATCTCCATTGACGGGCGCACTGACCTCTACATCATTCGAGATGGAGCTCTGACTGGTCGCCGATATAGGGATGAGATCCTCAGACCTATTGTAGTCCCTTACGCTGCAGCAATCGGAGATAACTTCATTTTAATGGACGATAACTGCAGGCCACATCGTGCAAACCTGGTGGAGGATTTCCTTTTCGAGGAAGGAATCGTTCGAATGGAATGGCCAGCGTGTTCTCCAGACATGAATCCAATCGAGCACGTTTGGGACGCTCTAGGAAGACGAGTTTCTGGCCGCCAACAACCCCCACAAACTCTCCAAGAACTGGAAAGAGCTCTTCTGGAAGAGTGGGGCAGAATACCCCAACTCGTCATTAATAGCCTCATTGAGTCCATGCCTCAAAGGTGTTCAACGTTGCTGGCCGCCCGTGGAAACCATACCCCCTACTGAAAATGATTTTCTTTGAAGAAAACACCTTTTCTTATTCTTTTTTTCTCATATGCACAAATTGTGTTTTTTTCCTTTTGTACACAAATGCGCAATAAAATGCATTTTTTTCTGCCAAACATGTGTAATTTATTCTCATATATCCTACTATGTCTGTCCACCATGTATCAATCAGCTAAAAAGTTTCCCAGATACAAAATCCACCTAAAACTGCAATATCCTTTAATTGTTTTGAGCAGTGTATATTAATATTAATATTTAATGTTATAAAAATCATGAAATAAAGAATTCTTTAAAGATAGTTATTATAAAGGAATATTTTTAAACTAGTAATGTGAGTTGTATTATTATTTTTTCTATTTGTTACGGCTTCCCTTAACCTTGGCTGCCGTGTGCGCGTTCGCGGCGCATTCTAATGTAATTTGGGTTTAGTCATTTGGCAACATATATTATTCTTCAGTAGGTCGTTTATTGGAGATCTCTGCGAACCTATGAAGTGTTTGCTGGATCCACATTTCTTCGAGCAATGTAAATATACATTTGTATAGAGAAAGGCGGCTTAAAATGATCCTAACGGGCAAAACGATCCACATACGTTTTCTTCCAGACAGGTCGAACTATCTACAGGGTAACACATAAACTAGTTCTGATAAGTGAAGAAGAAGCAAAGGTTCAAGCGATCGCAGTATTACGCGTCTGAAAAAAAAAATCTTTGAAAAATTGGGTTTTATAATATTTGTTATAAGGTAAGCACTAATTTTCACATCTATTTAGATATACAGTCTTTCATGTACAAAAATATGACTTGGTTTATTTAACGGAGTATGTTTTTAGATGTGAATTACACTTATGTATTGTCGTAATTACTTTTATATCCATTATTTTGCCGAAAAAAAATCAATTTACAATTATTTTTAAATGAAGGATTATTTTGCCCTTTGGTAAGGGTAAAATGATCCTTTGGACACTTTAAAAAAAAAAATCTATTTTTTTTCATTACTCAATTTGGGTTTAAAATAATATTAAAATATGTTTATAATGCAAAATACAGTGTAAAACATACTAGCATGGAGCCAAAAATTTATTTAAACAGTTATGTTATTTTACTCAATTTTTTCCATTAAGGGAATCATTTTAGGCCACCTACCCCTATATTATTTTGTGTAGATAAATATTTTCAAATTATTTTTCTTTAATTGAACCTGCTACCATTTGTATTCGAATTATATTCGCACCATATTACATTTGCTCCGCACGAGGAGTGGTTTTGTTTTAATTAGTAAGTATAATTATTTCAGTTAGTTCTTTTTCGTATTATCAATTTACATGACTTCATTAGTGACTTTAAATTGTAGAAGACGCTAAGTAAGAGCTCAGATCACTAATTTAGAAAATCTAGTATATGATGAGGCTGTTTTATACACTATTTACAATGAAAATCGAAATAAAAATGAAGACTCTCGAAAACGTTTCAATTAATGTTGATTCGCTTCTCACAGATTATTACACAATAGTTCCAAAGAACCAAAATATGACGGAATTCAATACATCATTGATCGAATTAGGAGAACGTATAGAAGAACTAAATATAAGTCTCAATCAATTATTATATTAAATATAGTTCTCAATTAAAATCGAATTGTAAGCTAAAATTGCCAGAAATTAAATTCCTCAATACATTGGAAAATATGAGGATTGGAAGATGTTTAAATTTCAGTTTCATAATATTGTTGCAAATAATAAAGAACTGTCGGAAGTTGAGAAATTACATTACCTCCACTCATCAATATAAAAAGATGCTAAGCTGTTCGGAACTCATGAAGATGTATTTTATTCGTTGTTTAAAGCTTTAGAAATTAGATTTGAGAATTAAAGAATTATGGTCAATAATAATTTAAAAGTTATATTAGAAATCGAAAGAATTATTCATGAGTCGTTTAAAGAATTAAGACGACTAGTAGATTCTGTAAACAAAAACATCAGAGCTATAAACAACTTATGTGATTTGAGATAAATAAAATCTCTGACATTTTATATACTACTATAACTCTAGAGAAACTCGATAAGGAAACTAGAAAGGAATTCGAATAGGCTATAAACACTTCTGAAGTTTGAGCTTTTATAATTTCAAGACGTTTCTAGAATAAAGAACTTAATCGCGGGAAATCATATATAAAAACACTGTTGCATGATAAAAAGTTCCTAGCGAAATAATATCGAAATCTTTGCTAGTTAATTTGAGTTCTTCTGAAAAACATTGTGTTTTCTGTGACTCACTTTACCCTCTTTTTAAATGTAATATATTTTCTTGGTATGAAGCTTGGCAAATAATTTTCATTTAGAAATAAACACAAGCTTTCTCTTATTCGTCTCTCACCTAAACATTTAGCTGAAAATTGTGGGTCAAAACACTTATGTAAGCATTGCGACAGACCACATAATAGTCTTTTATGTAGCAAAAACTCATTTTCTCCAAATAACGTCATCATCAAAAAACATAATCTGAGCAGACAGTGGTCTGGGGGAAAGAACTCTGATGCCTATTGTTGTTGTTTTGCAAAGTCGTTAAATTGTTTACTTTCTTTGAATAAAAGCGTTATTTTATCAATTGAATTAGTTGATAATAAAAGTAGCTAGGGGAATTTTATTAGAGGAAGGAAGTCTTTTAGATACCTGTAGCCAAGTTAATTGCGTGTTATTCGATTTTGAAAAACATTTTGGTTTAAAGAAAACAAAAGTTGATTCTCCTATATCTGGGGTGAATGGCACATATACGACACATAATTATAAAATTAAAACAGTGATAGCAAATAAATATAGAGATTTCTCAAAGGAATTGTAATTATTTATAGTACCAACAATAACAGAAATAACGCCACTTACGCCCATTCATGTAAAAATTCCTGATATATCCACAGATATATCGTTAGCACATACAAAAATATACTTGTTATTTTTAGCCTAGTATTTTTTTTTTTATTTCACAAAATCTTGTCAAATGCGCTGCTCTTCTCTAAAATTATTATTTCAAGAAACAATGTTCGTTATATAGCCATTGTGTATGTAGCCGTATGTCATTATTGTGAATAATTCCTTACCCGATTCGACATATTGTGTTCTACTCACTCAAAGCGAAAACAAACAGTACTTGAAACAATTTTGGGAAATCGAAAATTAAAATTCGCTATTTAATAATAAAGAAATATTTTGTGAAAATCATTTAGAAGAAACTCATTATCGAACTTCGGATGGTCAATTTGTTGTGAGAATTCTTATAGAGGATGCTGCATATTTAGCAGAGTAAACAATTAGCTGGAAAAGGTCTCGGCCAGGTTTGACAATCATTATATAGGGACTCGAACTTTCAACTTCTCTATTCGGTATTTACGGTAGAATATAAAAATTTAAATCATATAGAGTTAGTGGAGGAATCTGAACCTAAAAAGGACTGTTATTATATACCTTACCATGGGTTTACAGACAAGAAAAATGTTAACGTGTGAACGCCTTAACGCATTAACGTCTTTTAAGCGCCAACGCAACGCCTAATCATCTACGCCTAAGACGCGACGTATGGTTTGTCATTGAATGGCATTCTTTTAAACGGTAAAATTCCACAACAAGAATTATTTTTTATCATGATTCAATTTCGAAAACACATGCATTTTCAGCTGATGCAGAGAAAATATACAGAATGATATTATTTCATCCATAGCAAAGCAACTTTCTTATAAGCTTAATACGGTGAAGCATTGGACATCTAACGCTCCCTATTTAGCTACTCGTGCTCTTAAACAGTTAACTATAGATGAAAAAGAAAACTAGATCCTGGCGGTCACGTTAAAAGTGATTCATGTTGAAGACGTTCTTTCTAGAGAATCGACTCTGGAAAAAGTTAAAATCCATCAGTCCCAATTAGTTACTCTTAA
This sequence comes from Maratus michaelseni, assembly GCA_963931845.1. Classification (NCBI taxonomy): domain Eukaryota; kingdom Metazoa; phylum Arthropoda; class Arachnida; order Araneae; family Salticidae; genus Maratus; species Maratus michaelseni. The sequence goes on along the minus strand of OZ007593.1, from coordinate 192,696,191 downwards.
ATCTCAGAACCATGAAGCTGCACAAATTGTGTGACACGATTAGTGATCACTAATCAACTGATAACGATTAAATCTGAAAATAGTGTTGCCACCGAATATAGTTTCGATGATGAACCAGAGTATACTTCGGTAAAAACTGTGAGTGTTCTATGGGATCCGAAGACTTATTGTTTTCTGTATAAATAAAAAACTATCGAAAAGGACTTTCTAGTAAACTAGATATGATTTCTCGTACTTCGAAATCCTTTGACCCGCTATGGTTAGTTGGTCCTGTAATAACAAGGACGAAATTATTTTTGCAGAATAATTAAGGCTCATAAAGGCTCATTCCTTGCCAAAATCGATTGAAATGAGCCATTACCATATTTTATGGGGAGAGAATGAACTGATATTGTATCCACCTTCTAAGAGTTAAAGAACCTAAAGGATCTGAAATATTGTTTGGAGAAGATCGCGTAATATTGCATGTGTTTGCTGATGCTTCCCCTTCAGCATATGGAACTGCAATATATGTCCAATACTTACAATTTGAATGATCTCCTACTGTACGCCTTCTGTTTAGCAAGTAAAGGGTATAGTCCTTAAAAACACTATTAATTTCACGGCTCGAACTAATTTCTTGTCTGCCATTAGCCAAACTGGTGCATAAAATTCTGCGTAACTCAATGTTCAAAAAGAAAATGTTGTTCTGTGGATAAAATTTTTAATTTCTCTTACATGGATTAGTCCTCGCATTTGCTGAAGAATTTTGTAAGTAATACAGTTGCTTCTATCCACACTCTTGTATCAATGGCAACTCATACTATTGGAAAATAATCCAGCTTATGTCATATCTCAAGGACTGGAAGACAAGGGTCTTTCAACTTGTAATATTTGGTGTTGTGGTCCAAATCTGCTTTGTAAAGAAAGTCGTCATGTAGAAAAACATCCGAGATAGATCTAAAAATTAACAGTTACTATGCAGCAGAACTTAAACTAGTTCAGGTCATTAATCTTACAATTAATACTGAATATTCTTTGTATAATGTTTATTTACTACGACTAATAATTTAAAAAAAATATTCGTATTATTCGCTATGTTTTTATATTTTTATGTAACTGTCGAAATGCTGAAGAAAAAAGATGTGGTTCATTATCCGCTTGTGAGTTAAAAAAAAGGTAAAGTTTCCCTCATCAAACAGGTAAAGTATTCTTCGTTTGTGGAAGACATATAAAAATTGAAGAACCAGAAGAACCTTTCGAGTAACAGTTAACTGAAATTTCTAAATCCATATTTAGATTCTGAAGGCATTATTACATTAGAATGTCGTTTAGAAAATTTCACTTATGAAAAGATACACCCACTTATTCATAAAGTAACACTAGAACCGAGAAGCGGGCAATTTGACCAAAATTGATTTTTAATTTCTCACCGCTAAAAAAAATCTTCAAAATCTTTCATTTTCTGACTTTTAATATTTTAAGGTAAACAACAATTTATCGAATTTGAAAATTCATAGCATAAATAAATTTCCACTTATAACCACTTATACCTAGTACAGCTGAGCGGGTTTTTTTTTTTTTTTTTTACTCGTAATATGTTTTTACGAAATAATGAAGAAAAAATATATACATTTGCTCAGAAGTAACGCAAAAAAACATCTGCCACACCCTGAATTCCTCTAATGGACAGAACCAGAAGTGGAAGAGCGACAGCTTTCAATAAAGGCCATATAAACTCGGTGTGAAGAGAGGTCGAATTCAGCGGAAAATTACAACAGGTATTTAGAAGAATTCTTGAAGTTGAAATTTTCTGCATGTATTGAAAGTAAAAATAAGATGTCACGACGTCGTAATATTACCGTTAAAAAATCTTTGGCGTATTTGCAACAATTACCTAACAATGATTCAGAAAGTGGCAATAAATATGACTGTATTTCGATTTTGAGAAACGAGGATGAATATGTGTCTGCAAATGAAGAAAGTTTTAATTCTGATCAAGAAAATGAAAAAGACGCCGACTTTGCCAGGCCCTAACATGGGATAGGGGGGGATCCCCTAATACATGGGATCCCCTAATGGATATTTCCACCGCAATTATGATGATAATTTATCAGTGTTAAATGAATGTACGTCGTATTCATCAGATAAAAACGAAGAAACAAGAGTTCGAAAAAAGGAACATACACTTAGGGAAGTCTGAAAATAAAATCGGCAGTATCGTGTGCATTGAAACTTGTAAATAAAGAAGTGTGCAAAGATGGGAAAGTTTGAATCATTTTACAAATTGGTACTAGCAACAAAGGGAAAAAAGCACAGCATAATGTTTTGAAGGAAGTTGAGGGCCCAACACCATATACTAAATGCAATATTATGGGTAACAGTCCGTCAAGTGCCTATAGACTTCTCATTGATGAATGGATATTGAAGCATTATAAAGAAATGTACCGAGGAGAAAGCTCTTCGACAGATTCAGGAAAATGAATGGGTTATTACTTTGGAAGAAATTGATGCTTTTGAATCAATATTAAATGCACGGGTATATATTGTGCAAAACGGCTCGAACTGGATAGCCTTTGGTCAATGAACTAGGGACCTCCGTTTTTCCGAAATACAATACCAAGGGACAAATTTAGTGCAATAATGAGATTCTTACGCTTCGATATAAAATCAACCAGATCAAGTCGTCTAGAGATAGAAAAATGTGTCCTGATTTCTGATATATGGAATCGTTTCATTGTAACTTGCAAGACTAACTATACACCAGGACCTAACATAAGCGTAGATGAACAATTATTTCCAACAAAAGCTAGGTGTAGGTTTACTTAATATATGCCTAACAAAACAATTATATTTGGTATCATCTTATGGTTGTCTGCAGATGTTGACTCAAAATATATGATTAATGGATTCCCGTATCTCGGAAAAGATAACCAATGTTCATCTAACATTTCTTTTTCTGAGTGTGTAGGACTGCGACTGATAAGTCCATATGAAAACAAAGGCAGAAAAATCACTACAGACAATTTTTACGACATTTAAACTTGTAGAGGCAGTGAAATCCAAAAGTACACGCCTTGTAGAAAATGTAAAACGCTCACGAAGAGAGATATTAGTCTCTGTAAAAATTTCAAAATCGGAATTGCATGCGGCCACTGTACTAACCCATAAAGACACCAGTCTAACTGTTTACCAGGGAAAAAAATATAAAATTGTGTTGCTGCTCAGCAATCTACATCCAACTGTTGAAAATGTAGATAAATATAAAAAACTACATGATAAAGTTTCTTACTACAACGCAACTATATTCGGTGTAGATGTGATTGTCCTGGAAAATCTCTTAGTAGACGGCAATTTATTCAAGACTTAGTTGAAGAATTACGAGAAAGTTTGTTCTCTCTCAAAAAACTGTGTCGGTTGTGAAGTAACCACTGAAAATGATGGAAAACTCCAAACAAAGCGTAAACATGTCCGATGTCACACTTCAAAATGTGAAAATAAAACAAAACTTTTATTCAAAATGTAATGCACCTATTTGTGGTAAATGTACAAAACTTATTACCAAGTTTTGCATGCAATTCATAGAATAAAATAGATTGAATAAATCTGTAAAATAAGTAACTGGAATTTTCTTTATATTTTTTTTTAATTATCATTAAATATTATACCTAAACTTATTTGAATGAGATGATCTATTTTCTTTTAGAGTTATGAAATCTAAGTTTATTTTTGTTTAAAATATATTTTATTAAACTTGATGAAATAAAATTTTGAACATCATTTTCTATAATGTTAGGTAATTTCTGCTGACTTAATGTTAAATAAATGTTAAGAAATATTGATTATGATAAAATAACGTTTTAGGCAACTAAATTAAACATTTGTGCATATTAATGTATTTCTTCATTCTAGGGTCAAATTAACCAGCTCTGCGGTTGTAGGTATACAAAAGTCTCGAGGTTCTAGTGTTATGCAAAAATGTTTTTGAGTATTATTATATAAAGTTTTTCTTTCTAGCACCACAGTCATCATTGCATCATGTTAGATAAAATTATTGTGTAATAAATGGAAGATGTTGGATCCGAAAAATAGTTCATAAATGTCTAGGAAGTTTCAGAAACAAGCCCATAGGGAAATATCAAATACTTTCCCTCAGATAGAGCCATTTCAAAATTATGCGATTGATTTCTATGTGCCATTTATGATTAAGTACATAAATAAAATAAAATAAAATTCTAATAAAATGTATGCTACATTATGTTTGTCTCGCCACAAAGGCAAACCATTTATATATAGGTGAAAGCTGAACTATCATGTCAGAAAATATAACTACTTCTGTGGCTACAAAAATTGAATTTACAAACATTACATGCGCTGGCTGTAAATTGGAAATTCATCCCCCCTTTGGACAAGTGGGTCATTATATTTCTTGTTAACAGACCCAGATGAAAAAGAATGTTCCATAAGACTGTAAGTAGTTAAATAAGGAAAAACGAAAAAAAAGCTCATTTGCAAATTTGGAGTACAAATGTTAAACACAGATTGTTACTTTAGTTGATTATCAACTCCAATGAGACTTATTTACAAAATACTAAAGTTTAGTTACATTAATCATGTTGAAAGATAGTAAAATTCAGGCTTCAAGCCAAGCACATGCACACCGGATCAACATCAAGTCAACTAACTACTGAGTAGTTTACAGTTACAGTTAATCACACAGTTGCATAAAAACATGTTATTAAATCACAGTTACATAAACATTAAATCACAGTTGCATAAAACATATTAAATCACAGTTATATAGTTAACATATGTAACAACCCTCTTTGAAGATTTTTAATTAAACATAATCATTGAGATACTGAGATCTTTTTATGAGGCGTCCAGACCTAGTTTGGTTTCGGGATAATGGATGTGCATCAGATTCTGGAGGGTCATCAGGGTTATTCGTAGTACTAATATTACTAGAATGGGATACAGGTTTATCAGATACATCAAATTCTCTTTCAATTTCAAATGGAATTTGTGATGGCCTCAAATGTACTATATTTCTCACAAGTCTCCTACCAGAGCCAATTTGAATAACATATGACCTAGGTTTCTGACATTTTGAAATTATTTGAGCAGACTCCCATGTCTTCTGATTAAAATTATATGTGCTTACACTATCGCCTGGATCAAAAGTGGTACCCCTATCATAATAATGTTTTTGCTTATCTTGTCTAGTTATAATTTTCTCCTCTACATTTTTAAATATTTCAGCATTTAACAATTTATTATGTATGGGAATTTTAGTTTTTAGTCTTCAACCAAGTAACAATTGAGCTGGAGAAATCAATCCTGAAATAGGTGTATTCCTATGTTCCATCATTCTCACAATCCAATCTCTATCATTTTCAAAAGATTTTCTGAGTATCACTTTAACAATACCCACAGCTGTTTCCGTCATGACATTGCTTTTAGGATATCTGGGACTGGAAAAACTGTACTCAGTATTCCCTTCTTTGACAAAAGTCTTATATTCCAAACTATCGAATGGTATTTTGTCGCAAACAACAAGTGAAGGGACCCCAAATTTTGAAAAGCAAACCTTTGTTTATGAATAATTCCCCTTGCAATTTTGCCACTTAATTTCTCCACTTCAATCCACTTTGAATAATAACAAATAATAACTAAATAATTTACATTAACATACTCCATAATATCAATCCCTATCTTTTCAAAAGGTCGTCTTGGGATTTCATAAGATATAAGGGGTTCTTTAACATGAGCCCTTTGAAACTTTTGACATACCTCACACTGGGATACTAATTTCTCTATACTGTTAGACATTCCTGACCAAAACATAATTTCTCTAGCCCTATTTTTAGTTTTATTAATACCAAAATGACCCTCATGAAGTAACAATAACATATCATTCTTAAGAGAAAAAGGCACAACAATTTTAGAGTCCTTAAACAATAAACCAAATTGCATATAAAAGTCATTTTTAAATTTAAAATAATGTTTGACATCATCAAAATAAAATTCTACATTTTTTCTGTTATTAAATAAGTTTAAATTCATCTTTTGAAATACCCCAGGGGATGATTCAATACCAAAAAGCATGTATAAATTTGATATCTGCCAAATGGGGTATTGAAAGTACATAAACCTGCACTTTGCTCATATAACGGCACTTGCCAAAACCCATCCTTCAAATCAAGAACAGAAAATATATCCTTACCCTCTAATCTACTAATTAATTCTTCAGCAGTAGGTATTATGTGATGCTCTCGTTTGATTGCTTTATTTAAATTGCTAGGGTCCAAGCAAATCCGCAAACTCCCATTTGGTTTCTCTACAATTACTAAGCTGTTAACCCAATCTGTTGGCTTGTTTACCTTTCTTATAATACCCCAGACTCTATGTTATCCAAAGTCTCTGTAAGTTTCTTATTAAGTGCTAGAGGAACCCGAATAGAGAGGAGGATCTATTACCGGCTTAAACTCAGATTTTAGTTGTATATGATATGGGTCACCAGGGAATTTACACAAACCCCTGAATACTTCCCTATAAATCTTTATAACACTTTGTTTACTATCATACTTAATCTGATAAATTTTTCTATTTAGATCTAACATTTGACATTCTCTTAAGTCAAAGATAGGCTGGGATGACATATTAACAACAATAAATTTCAACTGAACATTGTTTCCATTTACATCACAGTTTAATAATAACTCACCTTCTGGTATTAATTTAAAGTTACTATAAGAAATTAATGCTATATTGGCCTTACTTAATGCAACATTTGGTGGGAGATTCATATTTTTATATACATAGAATGGCACAGCATTAGTTTCAGCATCTGTGCCTAGTTTAAATTCAATAACATTATTCTCTACATTAATTTTCTTTAATCACATATTATCTAAAGAGCTAATAATTACCAATTCACAATAAGAATCTGTTTGTTTTGAAACACTATCAATGTATAAATCCAAATCGCTAGTGTCACTTTCTATGTTATTAACTGTTTTATAATTGTTTTTGACCACAGCTTTACACATACTTGCAAAATGATTTTTTTTCCTTGCACTTGGAACACAATTTTCCATATGCAGGGCAGCTATACTTGTTATGTTCTTTTCCACATCTATTACAGTTGAATAATTTATCACTAATATTGTTCTGTTTGAACTTTGCCGTCTCTTTGATAAATTTTCACTGCTCTTCTTCACTTCAGGTACTTGCGAACTAGATTTCACTGTTTGAATCTGAAGTTTGCTGGTCTCTGCTGCTCGAAGAAAATCCACTGCCTTCTGTAGTGTCAAGTCAGTGACTCTCAGTAGTCTTTCCAGTAGTGATCTTTCTCGAATACCCAAAACTTGTCTATCTCTTATTAGCCCATTTTCCTGTTCACCAAAGTCACATGTAGATGCTAATGTTTTGAGTTTGGTCAAATAATTATCTACCTGCTGGCCTTCTTACTGGGAGCACGAAAAGAACTTGATCTCTCGAATACTACATTCCTTCTTGGGATACAGTAGTTCTGAAACATATTTTCTTTGCTTTTATCTTCTTCTGCTTTAAAAGTATTGAGAATTCCTGTACCTTCATCACCTAAGAAGTTCAGTAGAATTACTATCTTTATTGCGTCAGGTTTTGCAGCTTTTTCAGATGCAATTAAATAATTTTGAAATTTTTGCTTTCACTTATTCCATGATTCCGCCAAGTTACTGCCTATGAAACTAATTTCACCTGGAGGCTTGAATATTTCCATTTCGTTTCTTTTAAGGAACACTTAGTTCATATGATGAAGAAAGAAACTGAATTTCGCGCCGATTTCTCACTCAGAGATAACATGGACATAGAGGAACTTCTATCTTTATGCATCCGGTTTATTTCTTGCACGAGGTTCGTACTTTCACTGACACCATGTTACTTTAGTTGATTATTAACGCCAATGAGACTTATTTACAAAATACTAAAATTTATTTAACATTAAAAATGATCATGTTGAAATATAGTAAAATGCTGGCTTCACGCCAAGAACATGCAAATAGCATCAACATCGAGTCAACTAACTACTGAGTAGTTTACAGATACAGTTAATCATACAGTTACATAAAATCATGTTATTAAATCACAGTTACATAAACATTAAATCACAGTTACATAAACATTAAATCACACTTACATAAAACATATTAAATCACAGTTATATAGTTAACATATGTAACACAGATATGTTTAAATCCAATCATACTTAGATAAACTTGTAACTTGCATACAATATACGTTTTGTATATTTTTTTTTTGCTTTTTCAAGTAATTGCAACGTTAATTTTGATTGGCAACTGACATGTGAAGAGAAAATATAAGATGTACAAACGCCTCCAAGACTATTCTTGAAATATATATTCGCTAAATATAGAAGATAAAAGTGTGTCGTTCGTATTTTACTATATATTATGAGAAGTATCTTTATAAGATGCTTAATGTATGTTACTGATTCAGAAACGTCATCCTGTGTGAACTGTAGTATGCTGCATTTCATCGTTTTGAAAATCGCGTCTTAAAATCTACATTAGACAGAGAGTTTGAAAACAGTAAAAACGTCACTTATATTAAAAATGAGAACATCTGAATCTATTAAAACAATTTTTAAATTCATATCTAAATATAGCATATTACCGTTAATCTTGATACTAAAAACTTCTCGAGTGCTCTCAAATATATATAGAAAAGTTTCATAACAAATCAAAAATCAGACAGAACTCCGATAAATCTTTAATATTATTAGAGGTTCAGATTTTTTGTTAATTAATAGATAATTTCTATTAATTCACATTCCATAACTATTTTAAAATATGTATACAAATTATATTATATATTTCATACCATATAAATAGTTACATTATAGTATTCAGAAAAGAATAAGTGTTTAAATCTGAATACTTCATGTGAAAAAAATAAATGAATACATTGATGAAAAAATAATAAAATATATAATGAAATATTATGCTTAACGAAATATATAATGAAAAAATAATAAAATATATAATGAAATATACAATGAACTATTTCCCTTACTGAAAGTATAACATACACATTTTAGCGGCGTGTGTTTAATTATCCGTTTTATGCAAGATAAATGCCGCCAGGCACTGCACCATCTTGAGAAGTGACAATATCACCTGATCTGAAATATGTGCATTTTAAAATATGCATCAGCTCATTCAATGCAATCGATGTACTGACTGCTATTGACACTTATAATATTAAACAGAAACTTTTATTTTTGTCACGCTCTTTTAATTACAGCTGCGAATATATGGGTGATATCAAATAAAATATACCAATTTAGTATTTGTTTTGCTCTACGTGAATTGCCTTTACATAACAATTTTAACATGAAAAGTAAATATTACCTTTAACCTTTTTGTGTTCTTTAAATATTCCCTAATTAATAAATAATCCTTAAAGCTGGAATAATTTAAAAAATGTTAAAATCAGTGATTTTTAAAAGTCTGCTGTTGCAAAGTTTTGTTGCAAAAAAAAAAAAAAAAAAAAAAAGTTAAAACAAGTTAAGTAAATTTGCATGTCACTTTAATGATAAATATATTTTTTTTTCACAGAAACTTTTAAATATATACACATATTATATATATATATATATATATATATATATATATATATATATATATATATATATATATATAGTAAATTAATTAAGAATTGGTATTATAATTCTCATTATATAAAAGATGAAATATTTAATAATTTAATTAAGCATTGATAGCATTTAAAGTACTGAATATTGAAAAGAATTCCATAATTTGTTAATATTTTTCAATAAAATAGCATGAATTAGCGTTATACACATATATTGCATGAGGGTACGTAAAAGGTCTATACTTATGGAAAATCTTAAATCTAATATTAAAGTATAATAAAATTGATTCAATCTATATTTATTCAATAAATAGAACATTTACGTACAATTTTATTCTTTAAAAATCGCAAGAAATATAATTTCCTTAGATTGTTTTCAATGTATTTGTATTTAACATACCTGTACACAGTGCTACAGTGAAACCATTTTTATGAAGGCATGTTTTTTGCAAATATTAGGTGAGATGGTGGACTAAGGTGAGATTTTTATACATTATTAGATTGAAAATTGTTGGAAGTGAGCAATAATTGTGCACACAGTTTCTCTATAAACCATGTTGTGAGATATGCTCAGCGTACTAGTGTACTACTTGTAAAAAGCATTTATTTATATCACTTGAACGATTCAGAAACACTTATCAGGTGATAATACAAACTAAACTTGTATTTTCTATTAGACGATGTAGATGGCAGCACTAAAGAATTAGAAGCGTTACTTTAACTCTTTTGTGAATCATTCAAGAGTCATCAGTTTTCTTTTCGTCGAACTTTGTACTGTTAAAATTCTTTACATATACATTTTCTGTTCCCGCGTGTTCGGAATATAACGCTGGCTTTCAAGTCAAGCTTCTGTACTTAATTTTTAATATTTGGAAGCGTATGCGCTCCAATGTTTTCTATTCACAAACCTGATTTAATTATTATGTGTTTAAAGATATAAATCCTTGTTTTCATGTTTGTCATCGTGGTTTTGCAACAATAAAAATATTTAGTCAAGAAGATACGATTGTGCGCCATTCCTTGGATAATCTATAAATACGATAACATATAATCTTCATTAATGTTTATTACAGTTTGCCATAGTGAAGTTTATGCTCATTGGTTATCAACCTTTGTGATCTGAACGTCGAAGTAAGACATTTCTTTCTATTTCTATTTATCAATGCAAATCATTTAGTTCAGCATTTTAAAGAGCTACTGAGGTCACCAATATTTCATTATTATTTACAATAAAAATAAAATAGACATCTTTATTTAAAGATTGTTTTCAATGTATTTAAAGTGGCTTTAATATACTCCTACATTTTTACTCTATAGCACAAATTTCTGCTTGATAATATTTATAAAATATCGCTGCATGTTTTGTGGGTTAAAGTTAATTTGGGTTTTTGATTTCCTGCTTCTAGTTTTCTAGTTTTCTTAAAAAATATGAAAACGAACTTTATCAATACATTATTTTTAAAGTTTTTAAGTAAAAATAATTAAATTATATAGATTTTGTTTCGTTGGATTTAATTAACTATCCCACTAGCAAGATCGTGTTTAAGTGTTCTAAAACATTGGCAGAACATTAAGTATTTTAATTTTTTATGTATATAAAAGAATAGATTGAAATGTAGCTAGGATTAGAATTTTTAAATGAGAGCATTTATAAATCACAACTAAAAGTATTTCATTCATTTCTCAATGCTCTGAATTAGACACAAATATAAATTTTCCTAGGTGCTTCATGCGATAAAAATAATATAAACTCTGCGTAGATCTGTATGTATGGTTCTAACTCTTCTAAAATTTTCCGCAAAAGAAAGTTAGAATAAATAATACACCCAATTTATATGTTTATTCTTGCGTAAATTTCCATTTAAAAATATCCAAAATGCATTATTACATACTATTATAGGAGACAGTTTTATCAAATATAAAATATTTTCTCTAGTTTTCTAAGCAGTTTCACAATTTTTACAAAAGGAAATAAGTTCTTTGTAGTTGCATATGTAGAATATAAATATTTTATCTATTTTCCCGAAATGCAGAGTACGCAGCAATGACGAATAAAAATATTTTCAAATTATTCACGAACTTTACCGTTTGTAGCATAGTCTAAGAAAATAAACAAAAAGTATATCTGAATTAGTAAATGAACGCTGTGTGAGATATTTACTTGAGAAAGTATGAGTTGCTTTCATTTTTATAACAAATGCGTGAAATGATCTGTTGTATTTAAACAAAGTGTTTGTTAAATTAAATATAATTATTTCATTCACCCGCTGAAGAATTTAATGTTTGTATTATAAATTAAGAATTCATTAAATGATAAAAACACTTCGTTTGTGAAAAAAGCTATTTCTGGAAAACACGATCATTAAAGCTGGAAAGAATACTATACGTTTCTACATCGAAAATAATTTTTTTTTTAATTGAAAGATCGATATAAATCACATACTTGAATAAATAACAAAATGTAACACATTAATATGTATTTGGTACTGTATAATATTTCATATTTACATTTCACAAAATATACATATTTCGTAAGTTATAAATCAAATATTTGCATCAGAGAAAATAATTAAAACAGAATTTCCATTTATTATTATTATCATTATATACTAGTATTATAATTAATAATTATAATCGTTATTAATATTGATAATTATAATTAATATTTTGCAATGTAAGAAATACTAATTATGATAAAGTTACAGATAAAATATTAAATTTCAGAATGAATTTTTGAAATACGGAAAAGTTTTTTTTTAAGAATGAAATTTATAATTGAAAAATTTTACGGAAAAACTTTTGCTATATTTTTTATAGAAATTTGTTTCAAACAAATAAGGAAAAATGAGTGTTTAAAGAATTTGATCGAACCCATTATTTTCTAAATATCTTTACAATAATTTTGAAAAATATAAAAATACTAGACACATATTATCTGTTTACAAAATGGTGTAAAGCTGTAAATAAATTGAGAACGTGAATTGCTACGTTAGCGTGACCGATGCATTGTTAAAAAATTAAATATTTTATGACGGTATGTAACTTGGTAAAACTTTAGCTATATGTAAAAATAAACAAGATTGTAAATAAAAATCATTCAAACATTTAATAGAGACCTAGGAAGTATAATGCAGTTTACAGAAGGTGAAAAACCAGTTTTAATGCTTTAAAGAAGGTTACTAATCATAACATTAATTGTTTAATGCAATACATAATATTAATTTAATATTTCGGTTCCAGACTAAGATAATTCTAGAATTAATTTCATATACCGAATTTTAAGTCATTCGGTAGAGACGTTTAGTAGAAACGTTGATGTAAAATAGTGACCTCATAGAGCAATTTGTTTTCATTTATTTATCAGGCTACTTTCTTGTATATTATTATTTATTATTCCAAAATACATTGTTTTTCTTGAAAAATTTTTGTGTACTTTTTTTTTAATTATGAGTAAAATCAAATTCAAATATTTTATGAAACATCGTCTTCTAAAGTTTTGTAATTCGTGTACACAAAACTAATGCGGCCCACTAGTTTATATTTACTATGTTTAGAAAACTAAAAATACTGCAATTTCAGAATCCATTTACTCTAGACGAAAATATTAATAATCCGTGACTCTAATCTAACTCGAATTGTCGCCATGACATATGAGATATTGTGCACGACATATGAGAGGATTTTTGTGCCCAGTTTTCTGATGGTATGTTCGTTGTGTTGAATTTCGAAGTATCTTGCATATGATTCAAAAATGCGTCATGTTGACTTCAGAATTTTTAAAAATTCAAACAACAAATTTTTCGTCACTTGAGACACAAAATGTATTGAACAAATTTATCTCACATTCAGAAATCGTTGTGGCTGTGACCATTATTATTTATATAATAGTGACGCACATCGACTGGCTTTAGAATATATATAACTTTATAAAAATGTTTAACATTTTAATTTAATGTAAAGTGAATGGATACCTTTCTGTTTTGACAGTAGTAAGGATTATCTGTATTTGTAATATTGAATACATCAAAAACTAAGCATCAAAACATACTGAAAATTTAAATTTAGGCTAATTTAAGTGCTTTTTTTTTCTTCCACGATTTAAAAATTTAGTTTTTGGAAATTTTATAAATATTGTTTATTTTTAAATGGGAAAACGTAAGCTATTTTTTTAAATAAACTTAAATTAGACGGTTGTGTCAATAGAATAATTTTAACACAATTATTTCAAATTGGTGAATAAAGCATTCTTCTATCTCATTCGATTAATTCTGCAAAAATGAAAAGCAGACGTTTTTTCCGCTGCACCTACATCGAATTGATTTTCATTTAAAATATCTGCTTCATTTTATTAACCATAGTAAAAACGAGTTAATCTCTGTTATTTTTAAAAATAAAATCAATATTATTCGTCACTCTGTTGCATGTCCGCTTCTTGCGAATCGCTGATTTCGAGGATGCGAAGCTTTCTTCGCTGCAGGAGTATACTCGTAGATGTGTTATATTTCGTAGATGTGTTGCACATCGGCTATAGCCGATGTGCAACACATCTACGAAAAATCAAGAAAATCAAAAAAACGTTGCAACCACAGTGTCTTCTTCTAGGAGACTTCAACAAGAAATCTGACGTCCATAGTCAAAAACATAATGAACTTTGGTTCAATTCTATGAATAACTTCATAGATGCTTTCCAATGATACAAAGAGGACACACATTCGGACGAACGGGCATAAGAACATACAGATATTTTGTAAAAACATTTTTTAGGGATCTCTGACCCTTTAAAATGTGTAAATACGTGAAAAAAAAGAAGTCGAAAAAATTTAGATAACATAATAATTACTCATTTTCTCCCCGTCAATTTTATTTATACATTTATTTTGGAAAAACAACTCTGTGACATGTAATCTTTACTGGTAATCTGAAAGATATACAGGGATTTGGACATTTTTCAACCCACTGATAGAATGTGTTAATCTAAATTAAAATCTTATGCATTCGAAAAATTTAACATTAAACAGTTCTCATCCATAGACAATATGTATCGAAATATTATTGCATGTTGTAAATAATGTGAAAAGTATCCTTTTCTGAATTTCATTGTACATATTGATTTTATTATGTGTTGAAAAAACATTACTAAAATCTACTTTAAAAGTCTTTTCACACACCATAATGTATTCTAGACATCAAATTCAAGAATTAAAAGAAGAAAAAAAATGTCAAAGAAAATTTAAAATATTATACTGTGAGAAATCATGACACTTATATTTATACACATTAGAAAAAGGAAAAAAAAGCATTCAGACAATTTAAAATTTTATAGTTAAAAAATGTCAAATATAACTTTTAACAAATCTACTCAAGATAAATTTCTTACTAAAACATAGTTAAAATATCTAGTATTGATATTTTGGGATGAAATGTAGTAAAAATTATCTAACTGATATCAATCTCCAAAGTTATATATAAAACAAAAGAGAGTGAAGAGAACGGAAAACACGTAGTAAAATCTATGTAAAATTTAAATAAAAAGGAATGTATCTTTTTTCAAATATATGAACGCAGAGCATTTTTAATATAATGGAACTTCAAAGAAAAAGTGGAAGATCAATGATAAGTGTTCGGGTGAATAAAATTTGAAGTAGAGACCGACATTGAAATATCCATTTGTAGATCTATCGAAAGTAATATCATTTTAAATCTGAATGTAAAATGAGAATTTTAGATGGATTTTTGTGACTATATTTTGAATAAAATAGACTGTATTTCCCATTTTGAGAAAGTAACAGAACTGGTAGTATGACTTATACAAAATTTTCAGTTTAGCCATAATTAAAATCTCTTCATAATGGATAAAGAATATATTAAATTAAAAAATATATATATGAAATAGTTTAAATTTTATTTTAAGGATATATTTATCCTTATATCACAAAAAAGTATGTAATATTATAAAAATATTCTAATGTTTTATGAGTGAACGATTAGACAAAGAAAAAAGTCTTGTTAAGCCAACAAAAATTTGGTTGACGCAACAACACTTTTTGTTTAAATATAGGTCAATGGAAATTTTGTTTGAATCAACAAAGAAAAAAGTTTGTATTGTCAGCATAGAATGTTTTGTTAATTCAAGTAAAATGGTTCAATTTTACTTGAATTTTGCTAAAACAACCAAAATTTACTCAACAAAAAATGTTTTGTAGTTTTAATCAATTCCTTTTTCTGGGTGTAATGTCCTCGACTGATTTGGAATTTGTTTGCGCTTGAGACATTTTGTTAGCAACAGCGAATATGTCATAGACTTTAAATATGTACATAAACGCATTTGAGCTATAACATTTCTATGCAAATACATTAGGAAGTGTATATTAAAGAAATAAAATCAACAATTATTAATATGCAAAATATTCAATATTAAGTGCTCAATTATCCACCTCATATTGCTATTTGTACATGCTTCTGTATATTTAAATCTTATATTTTAATTCTGTATATTTTTCTCTATATATATATATATATATATATATATATATCCTTAATGTTAAACTACATCCAAACTAAAATAATTAAAAAAAACGATAATTCATTGATTAAAATTTAAAATCAGTTTTATAAAGAGACTAATTGATATCTCTTAGCGTAAATTTTAATTTCTATCTCTTTAATCTTAAGTGATTAAGACGAGAATGTAATATTTACATTTTGAAATACAAGTAAATATATAATATTAGCATATAAATACTTTAAAATAAACATTTACAGTACCAAACCTTTTTTTTTTTGAGTATATATACAAAAGAGAATACGATAAATGTATTTTAGTTTAATATGTGCATCACGTGCAGCCTTTTATTAAGAGAAACGCAAAGAGATCATATCTCATCAAATAATGATTGCTTCGTCCTAAGCATAGGCTGATTAATATATGAACAAGAGGTAAAAAGAAAACGCATACCATATCATGTACTAGTAATTTTTTTAAACTAAAGTTTGTAGTAATGAAATAAAAATATCCAAAAATATGCATATAATTTGCAATAAAATAATGGTCAGAGTTAATTTCCGTTGTTATAGTTATTAATGTGATCCGAGATACAAAGATTCAAGAATATATTCATAAGTCGTATAATTTCAATTATATGTCATGAAATACGGATGAAAGGATGTATTTCCAATTGAAATTTGTTTAAAAACTGTACCACAAATTAATGTAATTTTAAATCATTTTCGAGCATGATTAAATATATATATATATATATATATATCTAAATAACGAAACATTGTTTGTTACAAAAATGTAAAATATCTAATGGCATGTTTATCAGAATTCGCATTTGATTGCCTAACTTAAATTAAAAAGAAAAATAGCAGAAGACAACATAATACCATAATATACCATAAGAGTTTAGAACTTTGGTGCTAAACTAAAATCTGTGAACCAAATAGTCTAATGTTTAATTTATGTTTAACATAAAATTAGTCTCAAATTAAGTGAAATTTGTTAAAAGATAGGTTGCATTACAATAGGTTGGGAATTGTAATGTTTCAAAATGGCATTTCTACGACTAAATGCGTTTCGTTTTGTATATATATATATTAGGAAAACATAGTTTATTTTATTTTAAAAATAGGTATTTGCATAAGGAACTTTATCCTATGCAGCTCCGATTATTTTTACGTGAACATATGTGTTGGAAGAATAGAGAATAAAATGGGAGGGTTGCGACATTTTTCTTTTATTATTTTAACAGCTATTTGTGTTGAAAATACGCTTCTTCAGAACAATCCCATAAAATATTTAGAGAATTATGTATGTACTATATTGCAGTAGCTTATAAGTATTGATTAACGACTTCTAGAGCTAATATGTTTAACTTTTGTTTTTCGTAAAACTCTGAAGTAATTTCTTTAAAAAAATGAGTGCATTAGTATGTTTTCTAATAATATATCAGGTATAAAATAAAAGCTATATAAATTTCTAATTTTAAGGAGATACATTGTCTTGAAAGAACAAAATTCCAAATGTATAAGAACTATATTAGAACTATATTAAACTATTCAGAACTATGAAGTAATGCTATAAATTAACTTCAGTGGGATGTTATCTTTATTGTACCGCAACACGTTGTTCTTTACATAATCATGGCAGTCTTTAATACATGGTAAAAGTTAAAATGTATTACATGCTCAAATAATAAAATACAAACTGAAGTACAATATGAGTTTGATTCATTCCAAATTATTCATTTAAAATAGTTTGGATTTATTTTTTTAGCTTTATTTAAGTATAGAAACATTTAAAAAAAATTACTTTACAAATAACGTATTATTTAAGATACAAAAATTACTCTAAATGATATTTTAATTTATTCATTACATTTAAGAAATGTTAACAATGTTTTACATGACTAATTAAACAGATAATGAGCAGAGAATGTAAGTTATCTTGATGGGTATTTGTGAAATATGTTAAATATATTTCCAAATTTTCTAAAATTTATGTTTGGACATATGCTCTTTTATCTCAATTTAAGTATAAGACTGTATTAATCTACAGCTGCAGTACCAAAAAGAAATAATATATATCTTAGAAAAAAAGGAAAATTTTAAAAATGTTCTTTTTTTATTATTACTCTGCAATACATAGAAAATAATGTGTTTATTTCTACAAAACATATTAAATAATAATTATTTCCATACGTTCGCTGAAAGATATTTAACAGATAAGCATGCATTCTAACTTCCCGCAATACTTTTTCAAACTGTTTATTTCTCAATTATAGAAACGACTCAATTATAAAGTATTATTTTCAAAATTTGGATTTATATTTCTTTCAAAATTCATTGCCATCATTGAAGTTATATACTTTAGAAGAACGATGACATCTTATGCGGTGTTTTGTTGCTTTTTTAGAGAGACAAATATATATATATATATATACATATTGAAATTAATTATTGTTATTGATTGTTATATTTACATAATAAACATTTTTTTTTATATATATAAATGAACTCTAAGGAGTAAAATATTTTTTCAAAGTCTTCATAAGAAAGATTTATGTGAAAACGAATAAAAGAACTATTTAAGAAAGTATATTTCTGGAGTACGCGAATGCAAAAATTTTTTATAGTATACAAAATTTCACCCAGAGAGATTTCAAAAAAAAAAAAAATATATATATATATATAATGAAAATTTAATATTAGAATGTATTAGAAACAACGTGATATTTCTCAGACAGCACACATTTCACTTTACAATTTCTTTTTAGGATAATATTGAGAATACACTATATCTTCATGATACTTTTCATTTCTTTAAAAACTACTTACAAAATGAAATCCATCATATGACGATCAGATTAATTTTGCATGAATTGTTGTGTTAAAATAATCAAAATTAAATAAAAATATATCGATAAACTTTTATATATTTCTTATGCATGAAATACAGTTTGTTAAAAAAACTAAATTATTTTAAACAATCTTAAAATCGTCCAGGAATAACTAAGCACGAAAGAATGAATACAGCAACATTTGATTGGGAAATATTAAATTTAATGTTTTTTACATCCTACATTTATGCGTTTAATTCTGTACTAAAATCTTTTAAAATTAAATAAAATAGAATGCTTTGTCATGAGATAATTTTTTATAAGATAAAAGAAATATTATTTTCTACTTTTAAGAAGATACTTTGTGTTGAATGTAAAAAAAAAAAAAAAAAAAAAAAAAAAAAAAAACTTTAATAAACATTTTTGAACCATGAAAAACTCTTAATAATCATATTCAGTGTTGTATTATCCTTTTTTGCAAAAAGAAGGGCTTTTTATATTATCTTGATGTTTTTAGTATATAGTATTATATGTTAAAATTAAAAATATAACTAGAAATAATGTGCAAATAACAAAATAAAAATTGAAGAATGGGTTTAATTCAAGCCAAATTTTTACAGTAATTTTAGTTTAATATATTTATTTTATTTAAATGTAGTTTTTAAAATTGCTATATTAATTACGCATTTTTAAAAATTATTCCTCAATGATATGCATAGCATCTATCTGTATTATTATATAAAATAGTATTTCCGTACAACTTTATTATCCAAACGTGAAAAAAATAGTAAAACGAAACTAAGATTTTTTACATTCATTCCCCTACTTTTACGCAATGACTCTTAAAAGTATATATTATTCTTTAAAAAATTTGTATTTATTAAATTTTATTTGAATATATAAAATATGAATATAAATTACTGCAAAACTATTCAACTTTACAAACAGGAAAAAAAAAATATAAGAAACTGCAAATTGTTGAAAATTATATAAAGAAAAATAATCGACTAAATAAATGTTAATAATAAAATTAATAATACTATTTTTTTTATCATAACTGCTTGAAACTGTGTGAGAGTTCATTTCAAAGAATTAAAAGTAATGCTATTTTAAGTTTCCCTTTGGCTACAAATGTTACAATTTCTTTAAAAGAATGATAATGAATTAGTACAACTAATAGTATACTGGCCTCCAAAAGTTAATGTATGACCAGATTTTTGACGCTCATCATTAAAGGAATGAACATAAACGTAAAAAATAAGTTTATATGAAGGATCCTATTTAACTTCAATAGAATATTATGAAACATTTATACATTTTACTATTTGTTTAAACATTTGGACACTTATATGGCAATCAGAAGAAACTGCGAAAATCCCACTTTTGTAATGTGCGCGGATTTTTTATGCTTATTTATCTACAAATGTTTGTACTAATATATTTTTGGCCATATCTCGGAGATGTCTTTTATCCGATTCGTTAAGATTGCGTGCAATCGGATGGTTGTGTATGGGGTTATTACAAGCTAATGCTCGTAGACATAATAATGCGTCTCGTAGTGTGGTTCAAAGATTCTGGGATCAATTTTAATCCAAACATTCAGTATCAAAAAGAGCTGTAATCGGCCCATCACGGGTTACAATCCGTTCACAAAATCTCTTTCTAAATCTTTCTACCCGAAAAAGGAGGATCACTACTATGACTTAGCTCATTAATGATCATCTTAGTGCAAGAGATATGAAAAAAAAAATTCTATAAAGTTATTCAGCCGTTTGCACAATCAAGGACTCTATTTAAGACGACATGTTGTAAGAGTTCTCTTAATCGACGACACACAAATATCCGTTTACGTTGAGCAAACTACCACATTATCTGGACAAGGCAGCAATGGGCTTCTGCATTCATCAGAGGCGAGTTCTGGTTTGCTTTGGAGAGTGATTTAAGTCGTGTGCTTACCTGGAAAGAATAAGACACCAGAAATGAAAAACACAGTATAGTAGAAGAAGTGGCATCAAGGTTTCGGAAGGATTGTTTGTGGTTGGTCACACTGATCTACATGTGTACTATGGATTAACTGTCACTAATAAGAGATATCGGAACTGATTCTTTCTCCGTATGTCACACAATATGATGGTGCTATTGGTGATCAATTCAACTTATTAGTCGATAATGCCCGGCCTCACAAATCTGAGCTTGTTATTAATATAGTGAGGATAGGATTTGGGGCGAACTATTAACTATTTCACATATTTTTAAAGTATCATTTCAATATTTATTTATGAATTTACAAGTATATATATACATATAAATATAAATTTAAATATGTGCTCTATATTTGAAAGAGATTAGATTTTTATTTTTTACTTATTACACAAGTTTTGAAACTTGGAACATAGTAATGTTTTACGCTTTCTCGACGTTTCCAAATGCGATTGCAGAAAAACGAGTATTGTGTAATACTTTAGAAGCTCGTAGAGCTAAAAAACAAGAAAAAAAGAAACAAATAGAGAGTAGAAAGGGCAAGAAGGAGTTGGTTATGCTCTGGGAGCCTTTTGAACACCAAGGTATCAATAATATTAAGCGAAATGTGATAATTAAACTTTGCGTCGCGTTTATTCAAAACGATGAATTTTGATACTGCGCGCAGTGTTACTAAAAAACTATGCATGGCAATGAAAGGAAATTTTCACCACGCATTCATTTCTGTATTACCTACAACTTAAAACCAGAAAAAGGTAAAATTTTATTATTTATTTGTTTTTGTACTTTGAAAATATTTTTAAAAAGTTGAAATTTTTAATTTTTTTTAAATTATTAAGTTTATTTTTTAATTTAGTCAATATATTTTTTAAATATTCTGGTTTTAGTTTAAAGGTAACACTATTATGTATTTATTTTCACCAAAATTGTCTCTTTATATGCATATTTTCAGATTTTATCATGCGCACAAGTTGTGTTATGTTTTTTTTTTCTCTTATTATCAAATATATTTTAAAACTTATCATTTCAATATTTATTTATAAATTTACATGCATATATATATTTTTTAATTTATATTTAAATATGAGCTTTATATTTAAATGATGTTTGATTTTTATTTTTGGCTTATTACATAAGTTTTGAAGCTTTGAACATAGTGATATTTTTTTTTGCTTTTTCGACGTGCTCAAAGGTATCCTACCCCCTTAATACGATAGAGAATGTTTGGAACTACATCAGCAGACAGGTGGCTCCCTTAGTTCCTTATCCGAGGTTGTTAAATGATAAACAAGCGTTGCAACAAGTTGAAGATTTAACAAGCGTTTCAACAAGTGCGGTCATTGAGTCCTTTTCCAGTGCCCGATAACTTAGTTGTCAGTTTGGAATCTCCACTGCCAACAATGTATTACAAGGAGGGAAGGGTGGATTCTTAATTAAAACACATTTATTTAATTTTTTCCACAACAATCTGGGATTTTGTTTTTTTATCAAATAAAGGAATTTTAAATAAAGGGTAATTCTTTATTTGTAAATTTTACTTTGTTAAAATTATGTAAAAATTTATAACTTGTTGTTTAAAGCACAATTCCTCTAAATTTCATGTTTTTATGCTCACTTGTTTGCAAATTAGACACTGTACTTTAACTCTTTTGAGGCCAGTGTATATGTTATTTTCTTTTTGAATCTTGCGTGCTTGTGTTACAGCGTTAAATATATCGGCATGTACTGTATATATATATACATACACGCAGCGATAGAGGAAAGTCATACACTAGGAATGTAGATTTTAAGCAACGTATTTTATAAATAAAAATTAAGCATATATTATAACTATACCAATGCAATTTATATAATCGTAATTGAAAACTTTGTTTAATGTTTTATGTGACGAGAAACAGAACAAACACTAAATCATACACAATTTTCTAAAACATTCCGAAAAGAAAACGTAATTATATTACTTAATTATTTTAGAATTTATATGGTGTTTCAGGTATATGTTTATTCATGTATATCTTTTACATATAAAAATGCTGAAACAGCACTATCACATATTAAATGAAGAATGTTTAGCGTATATCCAATGTTTTTAATTTTCAAGGAATTCCACTATTTTTGCATTCGAAAATAAGTTCTCTCTCGTTAAATATGTGGAGTATAAACATTTTTCGTTTTTCGCGAAGTGAAATGCATGCAGCGAACTTAAATGAAAATATTTAAAAATTATTCACGCAAACGTTCGCTTGTAGATCGTTAAGTTTGATAAAGTAAAAATGTATAATGGAATCAGTAAACTGATGCTTAGTAAGATAATTATGCGCGAGAACATAAATTCCTTTAATTTTTAATACCCAGTGCGTGAAATGAAAACATATAAATTAAAGAAGTGTTTGTTACTTAAATTAATAAAGATAGCTAATTTTTCGCTAAAATATTTAAATATTAAATTATACACCCGTGTTTATTTTTAAGAATAAAAATACTTTTCGATTGGATAACAATAATGTTCGGGAAAATTAGTTGTTAGGATCCAAAATATAGGAAAAATTTCATTTGATATTACTTATTATTTCATTATAAAAATTATATACAATATTTGTAACGTATATGTCATTGATTTTAAATAAAACATAAATCGAAACTGCTTATTTAAAAACTCATTTCATCATTTATTTTTATTATAATTAACTATATGATTATTTCACATTAAGTAAATTATCGTTGAATCTAATTCAAATAATGATTTTTAAATATATGTATTTATTATGAATTACAAATAAATGTAGCAATATATATATATATATATATATATATATATATATATATGTGTGTGTGTGTGTGTGTGTGTGTGTGTGTGTGTGTACTGTCCTACCCTCCATTGTCAGTAACTTGAATGGTTTAAACACCAACGTACGGAGTAACCAATTTCAACCCGAGTAACTTTTGCTGGTTACTCGCTGTGTTTAAGCATGCCACGACGTTCCTGAAGTATATTTCTATGCGTTCCACCACTTTTCTCGAAGTTACTCAGACAAGCGTTATTTTGCAGTTATTCATACACACCGTGTGTTATAAAAAGTATTAAATCTGTTTAACGCCATCTGGCGGTGTGTAAAAATGCAGCCTCGAACCCAGAGAGTTTTCCCAGCGGTTACTCGATAAAGTGGCAATATTCCAATAATGACAACCCTTGAGTGTTTCGCTTTGGCAGTTAATCAGGTTTGCTATGTAAGTGTTTCCTCCCTATTTAACTACTTTTTTAGTAAAAAAATACCTGTCTATGCAGCTTTTAAAATGTAACAATAAAATTAAGTATAAAATTCACGATTTTATTTAACGATTTTATTTTTATTTAGTTTCTCAGCGTAAATTTTCCACGGAATAAAATCTGAAATAGTCGAATATATTTAATTTATCAAAATTAAATGTTTATAGACCTAATATTAATGGTAAGAATTAGTAATATTTCATTTATAGAAAAATTTATTTTGTTTTAAACATCCCCTTCTGGATCAATCTGACAATAGGTTATTTCTTCCATTTTTTATACTTTAAAAGATACAATGAATCAGATTTATTAAAAATAAAACACACTGGCCTTATTTCTTCAAGTTCATTATTTTGATAAGAAAGGTAATTCGTAGAGAAAACATAACATTTTTTTTATGTTATTGTGATGACACAAGACTATAACATTTGGTACTTAGAATACGCAAATGAGATTTGAAACCAATCATTTAAAGGGTGCCAACGAAATTATTTTTGTATGTCTGGCATCAAAATAAACAACTTCCAATGATTTTAATGAAATCTAAAAAGTTTACTACGCATTTCTAAAGCTATTAAATTATAGAAGTGTTTTTAATATATTACACTGTTTTCTTTTTACGTTCATTTACCTATTTAATTCTTAGTTCTTGAAATATATCATTGTTGGAATTTACAATCCAATTGGCCTATTTTAGCTCACGTGGTTTGGTGTATCATGAACTACATTGTTCTTATGACATATCAGAATCAGACATTAGGGTGTGACTTATGTTTAAACGGATGAGGCACTGAAAATATCCCTAATATAACAGAGCATACCAAAATAAAAGAATATTTTTCATAAGAAAAAATATCAAGATATTTATTTTCTTATGAATGGCTTATAAACTAGTGATTAATGTAGCTTTCAGTCCTGAGTTTGTGTAAAGTGTTAAGGAAAATTGTCATACTGTGTATAATTATTAAAAAATGTTAAGGATTAATTAATCATTTCGTGCATTTTCTATCTTTATTTTTTAACATTTTTCCCATTCCCGTTCCCACTCTTATCTCACATAACTTCAGTAAAGCTACCTCAGCATAGCCAAGGCTGATCTAAAATCCAAACTTGTTACTTTCAAACATATTTTTAAATTCATTTATGTTCGTAAAAATTGAAAAGTGTTCTTTATAATATGAATTAACGTAATAAAACTCTTTATTCTATCTTTCGGAAAAATAGAAGATTTTTCATGAAATGTTATCAAAATTGGACAGTTTTTTGGACAACGCAGGAAAGGAAAAAACTGACGTCCTGAGAAAACAATCGTTTGTAACACAAGATATAATTCATCACTCGGAAAATGAGAACTCTTTGATTACACACCACTTCTCTTATAAGGTCTACAATTATAATATTTCTATGTTTAAAATATGTCAAAAAAATGTCGCATTATTAATGCGATTTTTTTTTTTTTTTTTTTTTTTTTTTTTTTTTTAAGGATTGGTGGTTTAAATGTTTAGAAATCATTGTTTTACATGATATATAAAAATAAAAATCGACGTATAGCAAAGCACAAATGGCTAAAAGAAATTTAGCCTACAGAGGCTACAAGACTTCATAAATGGAACCTTCCATCAATCTTCACACCAAATTGAAAGAATGGGAGTGAGAAACGGCTGACCATGTAACATACAGAATTTTCTGCTATTGTTTCTCAGGGCCGTTCATTGTGAAGTTTTAAATGGTTTTCGTTTCGTTTTATATTTATTTATTTTTTCGTCTCATGTATTTATCATAATGCATTATATGTAGCATGAATAAGCAGCATGGCAGTGGTTGAATAGTTGGATAATATGCAAAAATCACTAAAATAATTTATTTAATTTTTTTCATTGTCGATGTTTGTTTTATAAAATCCATTTAAAAGAAAAGAAAAGAAAGAAAAAGAGCTTTCACGTTCAAATTTGTTTGAGTTTATCTTCAATGTTTAATTACTAATGCATAGAACAAGGGGATTTAATAGTTTAAAAATTCTTGTAGATCACTTAAAAAAAGATGCGCGAAAAAATCATGGCGTTATGATAAATACATGAGACGAAAAAATAAAGAAATATAAAATGAAACGAAAACCATTTAAACTTCACAATGAACGGCCTGAGAAACAATAGCAGAAAATTCAGTATGTTACATGGTCAGCCGTTCTCACTCCCATTCTTTGAATTTGGTATGAACATTGATGGAAGGTTCCATTTATGAAGTCTTGTAGGCTCTGTAGGCTGAATTTATTTTAGCCATTTGTGCTTTGCTCTACGCTGATTTTTACATATCATGTAGAACAATGTTTTCTAAACATTTAAACCAAGCCTTTAAAAAAAATCGCATTAATAATAATGCGACATTTTTTTTATAGTTTTTGTTAATAGTTTTTAAACATAGAAGTATTATAATTGTAAACCTTATAAGAGAAGTGATGTGTAATCAAAGAGTTCTCATTTTCCGAGTAATGAATTATATCTTGAGTAACCAACGATTGTTTTCTCAGGACGTCAGTTTGTTCCTTTCCTGCGTTGTCCAAAAAACTGTCCAATTTTGATAACATTTCATGAAAAATCTTCTATTTTTCCGAAAGATAGAATAAAGAGTTTTATTACGTAAATTCATATTATAAAGAACACTTTTCAATTTTTACGAACATAAATGAATTTAAAAATATGTTTGAAAGTAACAAGTTTGGATTTTAGATCAGCCTTGGCTATGCTGAGGTAGCTTTAGTAAAGTTATGTGAGATAGGAGTGGGAACGGGAATGGGAAAAATGTTAAAAAATAAAGATAGAAAATGCACGAAATGATTAATTCCCAGTATCTAAGTTTAAACATTCGCGCAAACAAATATCTGTAATGCCAAGAAGTGTTGTCGGTAATCCATACTATATTCTGAGTAAGTTGTTAAACTTACTATTTTCTGAGTAAGTAGTTAAACTCACGCACAACTGAGTAACAATCTTTTAATTCGGAGAGTTTTTACCGGTAAACTACAATTCCTTCCGAGTATTTAAAGGTATAGATAAAACACATATTCTTCTATAATAGTGCATTCGGTCAGAAAATTGGGTAAGTAGCAAAAGTTTTTAACAAAATTCAATTTTTTATCTTTAAAAATCACGTTTTACCTTGATTAATAAAAATCCCTACTCTTTTTACGCTTCATAGAGAGTGCGAAAGAGTGACTTAATTAAATATATCAAAAATCATATCAAATCCAAATCAGGGGCTCCAGAGGCTCGCCCCAGTTTAAAAATGCTTTAATCAGGTCATGTTCCCAGCATCTAAGTTTAAACATTCGCGCAACCAAACATCTGTAATGCCAAGAAGTGTTGTCGGTAATCCATACTATATTCTGAGTAAGTTGTTAAACTTACTATATTCTGAGTAAGTAGTTAAACTCACGCACAACTGAGTAACAATCTTTTAATTCGGAGAGTTTTTACCGGTAAACTACAATTCCTTCCGAGTATTTAAAGGTATAGATAAAACACATATTCTTCTATAATAGTGCATTCGGTCAGAAAATTGGGTAAGTAGCAAAAGTTTTTAACAAAATTCAATTTTTTATCTTTAAAAATCACGTTTTACCTTGATTAATAAAAATCCCTACTCTTTTTACGCTTCATAGAGAGTGCGAAAGAGTGACTTAATTAAATATATCAAAAATCATATCAAATCCAAATCAGGGGCTCCAGAGGCTCGCCCCAGTTTAAAAATGCTTTAATCAGGTCATGTTCCCAGCATCTAAGTTTAAACATTCGCGCAACCAAACATCTGTAATGCCAAGAAGTGTTGTCGGTAATCCATACTATATTCTGAGTAAGTTGTTAAACTTACTATATTCTGAGTAAGTAGTTAAACTCACGCACAACTGAGTAACAATCTTTTAATTCGGAGAGTTTTTACCGGTAAACTACAATTCCTTCCGAGTATTTAAAGGTATAGATAAAACACATATTCTTCTATAATAGTGTATTCGGTCAGAAAATTGGGTAAGTAGCAAAAGTTTTTAACAAAATTCAATTTTTTATCTTTAAAAATCACGCCTTGCCTTGATTAATAAAAATCACCACTCTTTTTACGCTTCATAGAAAGTGCGAAAGAGTGACTTTATTAAATATATATATAATATTTTGTTTCGCTTAGATGATACGGTCACAGGAATGAAAACAATTGTGTAAGTGTGATCGAAGATTGCACAAAGTGTTTAGTTTAATATTACTTTCAAAACACTTTATCCCTTTTTTTTATAAAATCCAAATAAATTTCATAAAAAAAGGGTCATGTTTTTTACAAAGTAAAAATTTACCGGTCTATTTTTCTGGTTTTTAAAAAAATCTGAACCCGTTCGAAAGCGGGCTAAGCCCGCTATTATACTCTGTCATAATAATATCTGTCATCTGGACTAAATGTGATATTAAAAAAAAATCAATTTCAAAATTAAACATGTTGTATAGAGACCTTCAAAAATGTTAGACGTCAGATTATTTTTTTTTAATTCTATAATGACGTCATATTAAGCTGCTTTCTATATTTACACATACTCAAACTCCTTATATTATTGAGAAATGTTTGAAATTTCCCGTTATAATTACCAATATGACATCATATTAATCTTTTTTTCAATTTGTGAAACTTTTTATTTCATTTTCTTTTTTCACGTGAAAATCTTTCAATAGAAAATTGATTATTGTATAAAGCATTTTATTGTGGATTTTTAGTTGTTCGCAACTGCTATAACGAAAATGTTTAAATTAAATATTAAAATGCTGTTAGATTTTTGGATTTTTATCTCTATATTTTAAAATAATACGATTTTTTTTTTAGCTTCATATTAGGTATTCAGCTATAAGTACACAAAATTTCATGACTATAAGTTATATAGTTTCTGAAAAATGAGACTAACAGACTCTGTGACAAACACACAACGAAGTGGGACAAATGGGATTTCGTAAGATGAACGAAACGCTGAAAAGCATTGTTTAAACTATCTATAGTGGAACTCCATATCATATATTCTAATACGAGCAAATCTTGTGTGTGGTTATATATATATATGCAAATTTTATCTTAAAAACGGCTCTAACGATTTTGACGAAATTTTGTATCTTACCGTTTTGGGGCACCAGAAAACCATTGGGCTAGGTCACGTGTTCGAGAAAATTTGATTAGTGGGTCATTTTGGGTCATCAAGGGTCAGGGTCAAGATAAGTCTATCTATAAAACGGTTCAAATGATTTTGACTAAAATTTGTATCTTACCATTTTCGGGGACGAGAAGACTATTGGGCTGGGTCACATGTTCGAGAACTTCCGATTAGTGGGTCATTTTTGGGTCAACCCGGGTCACATTAATTTTGTGACCTACGAGTTTCGGGCATGACAAAATCATTGGGATAGGTCACATGTCCGAGACAATTCGATTAGGGGGTCGTGTTTGGGTGCCTATGGGTCAAGCTAATTTTATCTAAAAAACGGCTCAGACTATTTACACTAAATTTTGCATCGTATGGTTTTCGGGCACGAGAAGACTGTTGAACTAGGTCCCGTGTTCTATAAAATTCAATTAGTGAGACATTTTGGTCATGGGTCATTATGGGTCAAGCTATTTTATCTTAAAAACGGCTCAGACTATTTAGAATAAATTTTGCCTCCTATGGTTTTTGAGCACGAGAAGACTGTTGGGCTAGGTCTCATTTTCGAGAAAATTCAATTAGTGGGTCATTTTGGTCATGGGTCATTATGGGTCAAGCTATTTTATCTTAAAAACGGCTCAGGCTATTTAGACTAAATTTTGCTTCCTATGGTTTTTGGGCACGAAAAGACTGTTGGGCTAGATCACATGTTTGAGAAAATTTAATTAGTGGGTCATTTTGGTCATGCGTCAGGATATTTGAACTCAAAGCTAATTTTGACCGAGCATAGCTCGGTCTTCCCTGCTCGTATATGTTACCTGAGTTGTACATTTCCCTCAGTTATACGTTACGTTTTTGCGTCCCCGGCCGAAATTTTGTCTCATTTATGCATTTTCTTAAAGAAATCACTAACGACATATCGGATGAGTCTGATTTGAAAGATCTCACTCAAACTTCGGGGCTGCTCTGGGGACTTTTGACGTAGACATAGCAAAGCGGTTCGTTAGTAGTAAAAACAACGATAAGACGGTTGCATTATTAACAGAAATGCAAAGTTTGCTGTTCAATGTCGGTATTGCCCAAAAGAAACAATCGAATATTACTGTTTACATATCAAAGCGATTCCAATCATTTGATATGATTCTTCAAATTCTAAATTTAAAATAATAATAATGATAGTTTTAGTTTCATACTAATTATATACATTCATACTAAGTTTATGAGTACGACAAATTTTAAACAAACACACTCATACGACACATTTATATAATCATGTACATATCATAACTGCCAACTTTTACGCTTTTTTATTACCACTAAAAATTAATAGAAATTTTTGTCGTATTGAATCACATGATTTCGGCGATTCAATAAGTAAAAATTTACTATAAAATTTTAGTGGTAGGAAAGAAGCATAAAAATTTAAGAGATTTATTTATAAATTGGCTAAATGCTGAAAACTTTCCTAAAAATGTCTTGTTTTATTAAGTATGAATGCAATGGTTCGTATTCTAAATATATGCTACGTAATATATATACATAAAATATTTTTTAATGGCCAGAAATATATTTTACTTCATTTCTACATTCTATTTCTTCAATTCTTCATATTGAAAACTTTCTAAAAGACCAGGCAATAAAAAATCTTAACATTTAAAAAAATTCCTTGCAGCGGAGTTAATTCTATAAAGTGAATATAATTTTTTAACTCATCCCATGCCCCCTCTTTTTACAAAAATAGAGCATTTAAATAAATTTCCAGTAAATTGTTTAAATTCGGTGTTCAGAATTGGAAAATTGAACCTTATCTTTTTTCAGTTATTGCCTTACCTCTGCCCCATTAATATGAAAGACCAGTCAAAATTGGGTGTCCTCGGGAAAAAATCTGAAATTTTTAACTTTTTTTTTTCTTTTCTGTTACCTCCTTATCTGTACCCTTGTCACATTACTTCGAAAATGCCAGGAAACTCTTCATATTATTTGTTTACACAAGTATTATTATTTCATTCTAATAAGTTTTTAAGATTCCTAACCCTTCAAGTAACCCTCCCCCCCCTTCCCCCCCACACACACACCTCGGGGAAGAAAAATATCATTATATAATGGTCAAATCTGTGCCTATACATGACTATGATTTTGCCACTCTATTACTTTATGCAAATTGAAAACGATGGAATCTTTATAATTTGAAAGGAAGAGATGACTGGAGCTTTACATAAAAATTTAGAAGATATTTTATTGAAGGTTTACACAGAAAATATGAAATTTAGTAAATCTTAGATCTTAGTAATTTAGACGATCTTAGTAAATCTTAGATCTTAGTAAATTAGAAGATCTTAGTAATTTAGTAAATCTTAGTAGAATAATTAATTATTCTTAAAATTTAATTAAGTTTTATAGAGGATTTACTTCAAATTAATTAATCCCTTACACATTATTATTTTAGTGAATCTGATGGATTAATTAATTTTAATTCTGAACACAAACTTTTTTTGCATTCATTGTATCCAATTTTAGATGCCACAGAGGCTGGATTGACAGTATTTCTTACAGTTTTATTGGAACTTACGCACATTCTAATCACGCGACATGCTAAATGTCTAGTGCGGAAAAGAAAACCGTTTCATGTGCGTGAGAAGGAAAATACCTTTTAAATTTGGTTCTTCCATTAAAAGTACGAAAGAAGAGGAAGATCACTGCTTGTCGCGCACTATAGTAGCATTTTAAAGAGAAAAATGCCAATTGTGCTCATTTTTTACGTCAATTTTTGCACCTAAAGCAAACTACCGGATTAAAAAACTTGGTCGCCAGTGGCGACCTGGTAACCGCATTTGTCAAGCCGTGCTCGTTACAGTAAAACCTGATAATACAGAATCGCTAGAAATCAGAATTTTTTTCCGTTTTAGGTAGTACTCTTTTCCATCTTAAAAGGCTTATTTGTTTAGTATTCCTTATGCCATGACCATATTTTTTCCCCTATTGTATGTTTCTTATGCATATTTGACTAGTAATTTGATAAAATTCTGCCACCTTCAAAATTAATCTGAATTAGTACTTAGCGTGTAAGTGATTATTTAAAATATTTATTTTAAGTTGTTAGAAATATAAGACATAAAGAAAGTATAAACAGACCAAGTTTTCAGAATATACTGTTGAAGGGAACAATAAAAATAAGTTTGCTCATGATTTACGAAAAAAGTGTAGCTTAGTGTAAAAATCTCAAGAGTTATTCAATAATTTAGAATTTTAAGTTTACAATTTAATTTGCATGTCAATTTGAAAGGTAAAATGTGGCCTTTCTCATCGAAGGATAGATTTTATCTTAATTATTCATTATGTCAATTAACAGAAATAATATACAGCAGTACAGCTTTTCATTGCACTATTGTGATACTCTAAGAAGCAACACCAAACTAAAGTATAATACTTTCAGCCTTTCAGAATACCAACGACGTATTTTGTACGCCACTCTGTAAAAAAAGGTGCGAATTCCAGAATAATCATATAATTAAAACCTGTGTCAGCCTCTACTCAGAAACCCTTCAGTGTTGAACGTGAACCAGTATTTCAAGTTGTCACATTTTTTTTAGTTCTGTTTCAATATTATTTTTTTTTTCTCAAAAATGACCACTGGAGTAAATGGAATATGCCACATGTGTTTGCGAGTTTACATACAAACACATATAAAAACAAGTTGGAAATTGTACGTCAAACGTGACAAATGAGGTGCGTTCGTGCTATAGCTAGCTATATAAATATTCAGATCTTCTTGATTTTTAATTCTGTGAAATGAATGATATCGTCTGCAGATTAATTTCTGTCATAAAATAAATATCTCGTTCGCTTGACGATTAAACCTCGGAAGCTCCTATAACAAAAAAGCACCGATTTTTTAAAAAATAATTCACATTTCTTAATAAATATTTTTATTAATATCTCCTAAAGTTTTGATTCGATTTTCATAAAATTTGAAATGTCTCGACAAATTTCTGCAAAAATAATATATCTAAAATTTCAAACCATTTGGTTGGGTAGTTTTTGCGTTGTTATATGCGGACAGACAGACGGACAGACAGACAGACGGACGGACCAAGCGACGACTATAGGTGCTACGTATTTATATAATTATGAACGCACCTAATAAGTAAGTACATATGAAAGAGATAACATAATCACTCAGTATTTTGTTCGAAAGAAGAAGTTTATTAATTATTTATTTATATATATGTATAGTATATACTTTGTTCATTTTTAGGGTTTCGTTCATCTCACAAAACCCTATTACTCCCGCTCCGTTGTCTGTCCGTCACAGAGCCGGTCTCAGAAACTACATAACTTACAGGCATGAAAATTTGTGTACTTATAGCTAAATACCTACTATGAAGCTCAAAATATTAAAATTTGAAAAAATCGTATTATTTTAATAAATAGAGATAAAAAAAAAAATAACCAACATTCTAACAGCCTTTTCCTATTAAATTAAAAAAAATTTCGTTATATCAGTTGCCAACAATTAAAAAACCACAATAAATTTCTTTCTACAATAATTAATTTTCTATTGAAAGATTTCTACGTGAAAAATGAAAATTAAATAAAAAGTTTCTCCAATTGAAAAAAAAAGATTAATATTGACGTCATATTGGTAATTAGACGGAAATTTTCAAAGATTTCTCAATAATACAAGGAGTATGAGTATGTACATGTACAGAAATCAGATTAATATCATGTCATTAGAAAATTAAAAAGAAAAATAACCTGACGTTGTATTGGATGTTTAGCGGATTTTTCAAATGTTTGAGAATAATACAAAGCGAGTATCAATATGAGTAATAGAGAATAGTAACTATATGAGTTTGAGGAACGTATTGAATTGTGATAAAAACCCGATTATGAAAATATTCGCATATTTTAACATTTTGAAGGTGTACAACATGTTTAGTTTTCAAATTAATTTTTTTTAAATATCGCATTTAGTCCACATGACACATATTATTATGACAGAGTATAATAGCAGGCTTCGCCCGCTATCGGGCCTGCTCCGATATTCGAAAAAACGGAGTTTGTTATAAAAAGAGGTACATATGTTTTTAATTATCGGGGGTGAAACGTTTTCCTTAATTAATGCATTTATTTTTCTTTTAATGTTACGTGAACGAAGTCACGGGTAACAGCTAGTAAAATATAAAATAACTAATCTTCCGTAATCTGGAGGCCATGTTAGCTCCAAACATGGGCGTTTGCTAGCAACAATATAGTTTAAAATCAATGTTGATACTTTTAAAGAACTGTCATAAAAACTCTCACTTTCTAAAATATGCAATTTGGCAGTAGGACCTGGATTACAGAGGATTGCGCAATAGGTTTAAATATCTATTTTTTATAAACTTTTTTTTTAAATATCACATTTAGTCCACATGACAGATAGTATTATGACAGACTATAATAGCTGTATACTGAAAGAGTATAATGAAATTTATTTGGATTTATTAAAGAGAGGATAAAGTGTTTTGAAAGGAATATTAAACGAAACCCTTTGTGTGATCTTCGATCACACTTACCCACTTGTTTTTTTTTTTTTTTTTTTTTTTTTTTTTTTTTTTTTTTTTTTTAATGCTGCAAAATAATTGTAAACAATACTTTTCTAGTAGTTGGTTATGTTAATTTTGATCAAATATATATTTTTTAGTTTGGCATTTATTCCTTTTACTTAATCTTTTATATAAACAAGGGCATCAATGAAACTCTATATTTTGGCTTCAAGGTTTTTCTCAAATGACCTACTCAGCAACGCAAAATTTCCTGACACATTTTCTGACTCATTTTTAAACGCAAAGGCAGAAAATTGGCAGGCCTGAGTATTGAAGCGATTGGAATCGAAATGAGTTTTCCACTTTTCGATAAATAAATTACTTTTTAGAGTTATAAACGATTCCTGTCACGTGATGACATGTTTTTCCTCGTTCTTGTGCTCCGGCATCAGAAATTAGGTTCAAAACGCCAACATTAACAGTATTTTCTGAAAGATCTTCTGCTTTTACCAAGAAATGGAAAACGTGTTTCAATTACAAAGTTTATAAATCAGAACATCTGCCAATTTCATGCGTTTACGAACAAAAATGAATTAAAAAATAAGTCATAAAGTAGACTAGTTGGATTTCAGTGAAACTCCATATTTTGGCTTCAAGGTGTTTCTCAAATGACCTACTCAGCAACGCAAAATTTCCTGACACATTTTCTGACTCATTTTTAAACGCAAAGGCAGAAAATTGGCGGATCGAATGTTGAAGCGATTTGGAATCGAAATGAATTTTCCATTTTCTTTTTAATAAATAGTTACTTATCCAGTTATAGGCAATTTGTGTTACTTGACAACATGTTTTCTTCTTTCTCATGTTGCGGCGTCGGAAACTGAGTTCAAAGCGCCGATTTTGACAGTATTTCCTGAAATATCTTCTGTCAATACGAAAAAACGGTAAATGTCTTTCGATTACAAAGTTTATAAATCAGAACATCTGCCAATTTCATGCGTTTACGAACAAAAATGAATTAAAAAAAAAGTCATAAAGTAGACTAGTTGGATTTCAGAACAGCCTTAAATGGCGTTGGCATAAAGAGGACGCCGGTCGCGTTCTTATGACACTACTAACAGCCCGTGCTTTTAAAGGTTCTGTACTAAGATGAAAAGTCAATATAGTCTTAAGGTATCTGCCTACATCAAATTGGCTGTTTTGGGGAAAATTTTCGATTTTTTTTTTATTGTTTTATTTGAAAGAGCAATCTTGTACGATTCTAAATCTGTTTTAATTTTATTCCTACGATTATTAGAAGAGGAGTAATGGCAATTTTAACAATTAAATATTGTAGTTTTTTGCCTAAAAAGAAATTTTAAATGCGATTTCTGGAAAATCAGTTTTTTCGTTATTTCCATGTGCGATAAAATTCATTACATAAAAAGTTTTAAAGATATTTCAGTGAAATTTTGTGAGAATGCTTTCCATATCACTCACTATGCTCTGAACTAGGATCTAAGCTATATGTGATAATTTAATTATTTTATAGGTACTCGAATATGAATAAATGGTAATTTTTACTAAAAAAAATTGTACTTTTTTACATATTTTGAAATTTTTCGGTTATTTTTGAAGATATTGTAAAACTCCTAGTTCAGTGCACAGATAAGTGTCATAGAAGTATGCAGCATAAAGGAAATTGAAATATATTTATTTGAATTGAGTGTACGCTGTCTGGCGTAAACATGAAATTTTGCTAAAAAAAATGGCAAAACCCCCCAATTTTTTAAAATATTAAAAAGATATTGCTAGGATTTTATGTTTTCTTATCATTCTGTATCACAATTGAACTAAAAATAATTATATTTATTCAAAACTGTCCTTTTTTTAAAAAAAGTGCTCCGTACGTAGGCAGATACCTTAACGCTGTGCGCGATTTTATTTAGCTATTTTCTTCCGGTGTCTTTTTTTTTCCCTTAGCACTTTTTCCTAGTACCCACACACCGCCCCAATTTCTCCTATAAAACAGCATTGATTTAAAAATTTAAACTTTTTATATTTTTAAATAAATAATTTAAAAAAATTAAACAATGATTTTGCAGCCAGTATCATATTTATTACCTAATGAAAACAGTTAGTTTGACTGTGAATTTGAATATTTAAAGTATTTATATATAAAACAACCTATAATTTAACATATTAAAATTATTTTGTTACTGTAGCACAATGGTTACATAAAAATACGATAATGAATGCGAGTGATTTAAGACCAAATAAAAATACAATATTGGTTATAAAAATTTGTCACTGCGAATCTTTACATTTTTCGAAGCTATATTAATTTTGCACTTTCGAAACTATTTTTTATATTAAACTCTATTTTTATGCGGAAAAACATATAAAAGTGTATTTTTTCAAACGCATCTTGCTGCGCATTTTAGCACAGTAAGTATGCAAGATGTTACTAAAACAAGTTTGAATCAAATGATCTTTGCAAACGTGAGCTCTAAAGTCAAAAATTAAAACAAGTATTCTATCTTTCTCCAGAAAAAAAAATATTCCCCCAGTGCCGTTTTCTAACTTTACCACAGAGTAAAAAGTTAGTCAAAGACTAGCCCTTTTCATATTGACTATTATAGAAGCGAGAAGGACAAAAAGAATGTTTTCAAATGCCATACTATTGACCAACGACTTTTCACATCTGTGGACAATTACTGCTCACTCCCTCTGTAATGAATTAGAAAAGAAAAAGAAAAATATGCCTGAAGCTAAGAAGAGATAGTTTAAATATTTGGAGTACTATCTGCCATACCATGCATATGTAGAAAAACAACATTGAAATCTGAACTTTCAGTCAGTTTTATTCCTTTAATTGTTTTTCTTTTCTTTTCTTGCTTTTTTTTAGTGTACAGTGTTATATTATAATCATCGACATCCCATATTTTATTTGAATCAAAGTATTTACAAATTAAGTTAGAATACGTAAGAAATAAAAGTAAAAGAAGGCAAGTATATGAAAAAGTCGATATTAATAGATTAAGTGTCCCAGTAAAAGTTATTATATAAATACAGAAATTCAAAATTCTGCTTCTTTTTATTACATAAAAAAATTATTTATTACATATTTAAATAATTTCTGTCATGACTCTTATTATGGAGAAGCATACATAATCTGCATTCCTATGAATATGCAGCATCAAACTAGAAATTTTATTACAGTTTTTGAATTTGTGTACTATGAGATATGCATTGCTGTACATCTATTTCAATGAATATTATCATGTCAATGCTACACAATAGTGATGCATTTCCCTTCACTTATGTTTATGCAGCAAAATTAAAAGAAGATGATATCTAACTTGCGAAAAATATAATTAAAGGAATATTTTAAATTAAAATAAAATTAAAACACATTCCACTTTTTTCATATAACATATTTATTTAATATCGAAAACACAATATAGATTCTATCAGTATGGTTCTTTTTAACTAACTCTGGTTGAAGATGCATGCAAGGGCGGATAAAACCATCTTAGAGGCTATATATATATATATATATATATATAACAGTGCGTCAATTTAATTGAGAACCATTTTAAAGGGTATGTTTCAGTAAAGATTGAAAATATTACAACAAATAAATCCTTATCATATAAAGTTCTATAAAGATTACTGAAAGTTATCGATTAAACAGTAATATCCATTCATCGAAGCAAATATTAGCGTAATGCTGTGTTCAAAATTATTACTTCTACTAATAATGATATGTTAATGAGAAAACCTTTTCAGAAATAAGATATGTTTGAAAGTCTTTGACCATGGACATCTAAGCAATTAATTGCCAACTCTAGCAATTTGGTCATCCGACCCTGATTACACGACAGCAAAGGATTCCACATACTTTAACAATATCTTCAGTTTATCGTACATAAATCAATGGACAAAACAAGGTAACTATTTACAGTCTTATTGTAATATGCAATTTAAATTTTAACTATAGATACTGAGATAAAAAGGCTGTTTATTTGGGGAAATATTTTAATTTTAATTGCTAATAAACTTTCAAGAAAGATATATTCACTTTATTTTTGTTTCCAATTCGAATTCCACTAAGTAGGCTTTACGGATAAGAGACACTAAGTAGGCTTTACAAATAAGAGAAAGAGAGATAATTTCTGACTTTAGGTGGATTGAACAAGGGAACTGAATGGAGAACAATTTCTAGTCCTGATTCCTTTGTTAGGTAGCAGCCTTGCAGCTGGAAGAAAAATTCTGGTGGTTGGATGAATCGAATACATTTTCTTAATGATTTTCGAATATTTAATAATCACATGAAATAGTACGAAAAAAACACACACAAAATCTAGGAAAATTCCAGACTTCTATTAGCTATTTGTACAAATTTGCAGATAAATCCAGTTTTGTAGAATAATTTATAGATATATAAAACCGTACAATTTCGTTATATGCGGAAAATCACTAAAAAAACCACAAACCCTTTTTATTATTACTAGTTGATAGAATCCAGACTTCGTGGTCACAGAACATTGGTACAACCCATTTTTTTTTAAATCCCTAATTGATTTTGTACAGTTAATATATATTTTTAGATTGTCCACTAACAACACCAAAAGCTTTTTTATATAAACAATATCGATACTGTACAATAATGTATTCCAATAAAGTTTTTAAATTTATTAAAAGTGATGCTTTTTTTTCATATTTGCGACATCTTACCTGGAGTTAATAGCCGAAGAAGATTTCGCTACTTATAGCAGCCTTTTTCATTCTGATAATTTCAGTTTTTAAAGGCGTAGTTCGATTACATGTCTGTAAAATTTGTGTTTCATTTATATTATTTATATAACGTTTTATTTATTTTTTGTTAAAGTTTTAATTTCGTTATTTAATATGAGTTTGAAACAAATGCTGAACTATTTATATTGTTTTATGTGCAAATGGGTTAACCTTTCGTAATCAAGAATAAAAGCGTAATTCTTTTGTGTGAATTTTCTATCAATATAATAATATAATATACATACACTTCTCTCAATCCTTTTTTATTAAAATAAATCTGTTTAAACAATTTTACAAACAGAAAAGCTTTCGAAATTTTTAAAATACCCGGTATATAATCTATATATTGATTAAGGCTGTTCTCAAATCCAAAAGAGCTACTTTCTGACACATCTCTGAATTAATTTTTGTTAGGAAACGCATGAAATTGGCAGATGATTCATAATCGAAAAACGTTTTCCATTTTTTGGTAAAAGCAGAAAGAAGATCGTTCAAAAAATACTATCAAAGTAGGAGGTTTTTTACCGAATTCCAGTATCGGCAGCACGGAAAAGGCAAAAAGTTGTAGCTGCGTGACTAGAATAACTTATAAATCGACAAGTAATTTATTTATTTAAAAAAATGGAAAACACCATTCGATTCCAAATCGCTCCAATAGTCAATTCTACGATATGCCTTTACGTTTAACTATGAGTTAGAAAATGTGTCAGGAAATTTTGACCAACAGTTAACTACATATTTCTACCAACAGTCAAGCATGAAACATGCTTATGAAAAATATATTTTTTTTCTTTTTTCAGAATTTAACAAATTGACAGAATTATTAAAAAAAATATTAAGAATGTTTAATCCGTATTTTTACTTTGTATTTTTTCCCTTTTACCAAAATAAGTAAATGAATTATATTGCAATATTGTCGGGATTTTGAAATTGAAAATATTAATTTAACCTCCTGATCCCCGCGAACTGATATATCAGGTCACCGAAATCCTTTTCTAAAGCGCCTTCGTCTGATAATTGTCTGAGACAAAATCCCTTCGAAAATACCACGAACTGAATATAATACAAAAATAACTATTAGTACTAAATACTGGCTAGTACTTTCAGCCAAAAATGTTTCCGATCCGAGAACGGATTTTTGCACATTTCTTTTTTCCCTGATTTACCAACAGGAGGTCAGCTTTAGGTGTTAGCTGCGAATTCCCAGAACCCAGGGGGGGGGGGGGGGAGAACGCGGCTAGAGATAAAGATATCCGGTCTAATGTGAATAAGTAGGTTTTTACAATTGCTTCTTCGAAAAGGAAGATAGTGTACATGCATGCTTTTACTATGTGGGAAGAATTCGTCAACAGAAGAAAAATTGCTGAAAGCAAATCTATGCTCTATTTTTGTGTATATACTGCGAAAGCATTTTTTAGACTTTCAATTTCGTTACTTTTTTTCTTTTCTTTGATTGAGTGTGCAGGGGGATTTAATATATATATATATATATATTATTAAATTGTTGCTTTGCTTTATAGTAAGAATGCATGCTATTAACGAAATTACATAATTTCACTTGACAGATTTTTTTAAATTTTCATATCGTCTAGAGAAAGTTTTGCGTTAAGAAACATGAATAAAATAACCTGTCGATTCTTAACAGACTTTATCTGTAGGTATTAATATATATATATATATATATATATATATATATATATATGCACTACGACTATTTCAAATTAATATCGGAAAAATAGCATTTTTTCATTAATTTCCTTTTTAATTAGATATATTTACACGAATTTTACAAATATTTTATTAAATAACGAATATAAAGTTATTTATTCTCACACAGTTATACAGAATTTTAATTAATTAATTAATTATAGATCTGTAACCTCTCAATCAAACCATTTTTTTTTTTTTTTTTTTTTTTTTTTTTACTGCTAATCGATCTGCGTGTGGATTTATATGTCTGTCTCTCTCTCTCGGCCTGGTCCCACATTAAAACTATTTCTCTGGTTTTAAATCTATCTAATGCAATTAATTAGAGAAAAGTTATAAAGTTTATCCAAAAGGATGAGCAGAAGGGTGCCATATTCTATATTTTAAGAACTATTTGGATTTCAAATTGCAAAGAGATTACCTCTCAGCAATTAAAATGCTTTCTTTTTGCACCAGAACACTGTCTTATTATAAATGGACACAAAACCCTTTTCCGTTAAGTTAAAGCAATCTTGCCTCAAAAAGGGTTTTTTTCTATGGGCAATTGAAAAAAAAAAAAAACCTGGTTATCCCTTTCATTTTCCTTATTATTATTATTATTATTATTACTGGCATTGCCATGTAGTTACCATTTTTATCGACTTTTTATTTCAACTTGTCATCACGATTAGAAAACAAAAATTTGCAAATGCTAATGAGATAAATGTTAAGAAAAATTAAAACTGAATGTTCTAATTCTACTCATTCCAAAATACGGTATGAAGTTGTATGAATGATTTGATTCGTCAACTGTTTTAAAGTCACAAACGCATGTTTAAAAGAAAAAAAATACTTCCGTGGTTGTTCAAAATATAATGTAAAATTTCACATTAACTCACAATTCCGAAAAACATTCCTTTGTCTTCCAAATCCATAAGCAAAGAAACAATCAGAAACCAACAGATTTACGAGTTATACGAAAATATTTCTGAAATATACTATTATAAGTTAGTATTGTGTTTGCACAACTGTCAAAATAGATGCGTTTGAAATGTTGATTACCTAACAACCAATATTTTAGAATAAAACAAATGCCTTATTTAATGACAGAAACTTGCATTTATATAAATAGAATATAACCTTTCGAAATTTGTGGCAAATGATCTTCAGCAAGTGGTTGAAGTTATAATTTTGTGAGTTAATGGGATAAAACGTCCTTATTTATTCACTCATAATTTTAGAAAATGTTTGAAAAGTAAGACAAAAATTATAGAAAAGTATTATTTACAGTCTATCCATTATATAATGAATAAATAGAGCGATTTCAAATTTTTATCCGGAAAAATTGCGTCTGTTCTCAAATCGAAACTGACTATTTTTTGACACGTTCCTGAATTTATTTATTTATTTATTTGTAAACGCATGAAATTGACAGTTATTCAGAAAATGGGAAATCGAATAATGTATTTTTTTATTTTCTGATAAAGAGGAAGAATTTTCAGAAGGATTTAACAGAAATACTGTTAAGGGTGTAATTATGACGTCGGATTATCTGCACAAGGGGTACAGGCCCGATGGGGCAGTGCCTTTCGTGGTGGTTTTTATAAGGAAACCTAACACGTATCTAAGCAAGAAAATACTATCAAAGTTCCCGTTTTGAAATTTTAAATAACTTCAACAGTCATGTATGTAGTTTCATGCTTTTACATTTAAAAATGTTTCCCCAAGTGTATCAAAAAGTTTTACGTTGTTGAAAAGTTACGCAATATAATTGAACTTGTCAGAGAACATATTACTTAGCTTTTCTATACTTATAAAAGCTCCTGTGTAAAGGATAGATACCCAGAAGCCTGAATGTAACAAGCGATAATTGCAAATTCACAAATATAAAAATATTTCTCACAATTTCACAATTCTCTTGAGAAAATTCCATTAAAAATTACTATGCGGTTGCTCAGATTTATAAGGCTTGGTTCCTATCTTTTTTCCTCCCTTCCTTCTTTCCTTTATTTTCTTTCTTTCTTTTTTTTTTTTTTTTTTCCAAGTTTAATTTAGACATGAGAAAAAAGATTATTATTTTGTAAAATAAGTTTAAAAAACTTTTCAGAACACTTAATTACTAAATTGGACTTATTATTTTTCTTATTATTTCGCCCCATTGTGAGAATCAGCTGTACTTTCGGGCTGTGTTGAAGCAAACAGGTGTCTGTGCGGGAGGGGGGGGGATTATTGTTATGAAATTGTTCCTATGAGTATCAAAACAGCTTTATATTTAATATTGTATTAGACTTCATACTAACAACACCAAAAGCATTTATATATAAAAAATATCAATTATGCATTCAAATAAAGCTTTGAAATTTATTAAACGGAAACTTTCATACTAGCCGTAACCACGTGGTTAATAAACGAAGAAATCGCAAAGATCGCTACTTAGGAAAAACTTTTTGATTATGATAATTTCAATGGTTTAAGCGCGTAGTTCGATTACATGTCTTGGCGTTAAATTTGTGTTTTATTATATTATTTTATTTATTGATTGATGAAGTTTTAATTTAGTTATGGAATTTTAGCTGGAAACAAATGGTGAACTATTTATATTGTTTTAAGTGCAAACGTGTTAACCTTTCGTCATATAAAAATAGATTTTTTTAGAAAATCATTTTTAAAATCATTTTTAAACTACAAACAA
The DNA here is from genome assembly GCA_963931845.1 of Maratus michaelseni. Classification (NCBI taxonomy): domain Eukaryota; kingdom Metazoa; phylum Arthropoda; class Arachnida; order Araneae; family Salticidae; genus Maratus; species Maratus michaelseni. The sequence continues at coordinate 192,652,117 of OZ007593.1, read as the reverse complement.
CCCGTTGATTGATAGTTTTCAAACAAACTACCCTTGAAATAACTTTATTTCTCCTGTTCGATGGGGTAAAAATTAAAATTGTAAAGTTAAAAATATTTATTAAAAGCAAAATTTCTTAGTCTTGTTTTGGCACCGTCAGTATGACGCCATAGCGTTACTCTGCTTTATCATATAGATTAATCCTTTTCTCTGTTACTTTTTATCTTTATATTATTCTTCTATTTATTTATTTATTTCTGTGACATGATGCAAAAACCTGAATGTGCTTGTGGAATTAATTCTTATTTTGTTAGTTTTTGCTTAGATAAATATAACCTTTTTAATAATGGTTACAAAAAATTTCTCTAAACATTGTGAACTTTGTAAAGATTATTGAGGAGGCTGAATCTGAGAAAATTAATTTCAACAATAAATTAGTCTTAAGATTATATAATGCAGGCCTGTCCAACTTTTAAGTATGCACCTCAGTCAGTGGAAAACAATGAAGATCTCCATTATTCACATGATTAAAAACATACAACAATTGTCTCACTATAGTAGTGGTAGCGATTCACACACGCCTTATCAATCTTATGAATTTATCTAATTTATTTTTAATTCAAAATATCTACCACTATTTTCGAATAGCAATATTTGACTTATATAATCACCTAATGTCTACAAATTAAACAAATCTAAGATTTTTATACGGAAATGAAATGAAATCACCCTCTGCTGGAGATCCAACCGTTAAGCATAGGAACTTTTCTCCACGAGGGGAAATGTTTATTCAAAATTCATAGTTTAGAATACAAATGATGAGTATGACATTAGAGATTAAAATAAAATTAATACAAAGTTGTAAACTGCTGGATCTCCACGAGAGGGGGATTTCATTTCATTTCCGTATAGCAATCTTAGTTAATCAATTGCTATACGGAAATGATGGTAGATATTTTGAGTAAAAAATAATCTATATTGGTTACATCGTGTCTTACTAGATGCACATACATTTCATAGAGATAGCCATTAAACCCCTACGATTCAAGAATTCCACGTAAAAAATATTTACAGAAAAAAAAATTATCGTAGTAAATATATAAGTATACCTTTTTCTGAGAGCGGACCTACCGCAATTTTTTTTTTGTAAGGAAAAGAAACCTGAAACCTTAATATACAGCCTACAATAATGAAAAGAAAAATATATATATATATTAATTAAAAAAAAAAAATCTTTAAAAAAGGAAAAAAAACTGATTTCGCTACACAAAAAACACAAGAAAATACTGTTCGAATACGATTCACTTAAAAAAACATGCCTACAAGCGTCATGCACATGCATTTAAAAATTAGTAAAAATATATGTAAAAAAGTTTCCGGTTGTTCATCTGGAATTTTTTTTTCACCTTAAGGCTGTTCTCAAATTTAAGCTGGCTATTTTCTGACACATTCCTGAACTCATTTTTGTTTGCAAACTCGTGAAATTATCAGGTACTGTTTGTCAAAAATTGTTTAATCAAAAAGTTTTTCTTTTTTCGGTAAATACAGAAGATTTTTCAGAAAATGCTGTCAAAGTTGTATGTTTGAACCGAATTTCCGGACGCAACAGCTCAGAAAAGGAAGAAAACTGATTTCGTGATACAATAATTGTTTATAATTAATTTATGGAAAACTGGAAAAAACTGTTCGATTGCAATTCACTTCAATAATCTTGCCTGCAAGCATATAGTTTTTGCATTTAAAAATGATTCAGAAAATATGTCAAGAAGTTACACGTTGTTAATTGGGGGAATTTTTTTTTTTAGAATTTTATTTTGCCTTAAGGATATCATCAAATCTAAACTGGCTATTTTCTGGCACATTCCTGAACTAATTTTTGTTCTCAAATGCATAAAACTGGCAGGTGTTCTTAGTCAGAAAAATTTAAATCAAACAGTTTTTTTCATTTTTCGGTAAATGCAGACCATCTTTCAGAAAATGCTGAATAGAACGTAGAACCTACACATTTTATACATTTACCAGGGTTTCCACGGCTCAGGGAATTTTCAGGAAAAATAGTAGTATTTTCTTATGGAAATAATAGCCTAACTTAATCGCACAATCATATAAGGCGACTTTTATTATAAGAAAATACTGATATTTCCCCTAAAAAATGCCATGACCCGTAGCAATCCTGACTTAAGAATATACTGCAAATTTCATGCATTTACGAATGAAAATGAATTCATGTATAGGTCAGAAAATAAGCAATTTGGTTTTAAACAATGAAGATATGTGAGTTTCCTCCATTTCCCAAAAATATACATACACTCCCACCCCCCTCTAGATGAGGGACTGTTTTTTATCCGTTTCTGCAAAATGGTGAAAAGAAACAACTGTTTTTTTGCTTACGCTAGCGAAAGTGAAACGACAGACTATTTCCAATGAAAGGAGCGGCCAAAAAGTAAAAAGTTTATTCTCTGGGCTCCAGAACGCAGGAAAACATATATCCCCGGGCAAAATTTCCTCCTCCATTCGTATAGTTCATGTCCAACTATCCGTGAGTAATTACTATAAAACTGGGGGATAGCAAAAGACGCTTGTCATTGTTCAACGTCAATTTTCTTTTGTTTCATTGTGATTATTTGTAATTTGAAATTTAATTTGTTTACTTTTAAATATTTTTATTTATTTGGCCCACTTCATATGTGGTCCTGACTGTCATATATGGCTCCTAACTAAAATGATAAAACGCAATGTTCCAGAAAATGCCTTCGACTAAATTTTATTTTGAGTGATGTCTTTTTAAGCATCCAGCCTTTCGAATTGAGAGTACACTATGTCAGAAACCGGTTCAAAAAGATTTCGAATAATACTTTGAATGTGCGTTACCCGCACTAATCCCCTTATCTTAGGTGGTGGAGGAGGACACTTCTGGAGGAGGTGGGCACTTCAGGAGGAGGAGTGAGGAGGGAGGAGGGAGGAGGGCTCCTCCTCCCAAAGTGCTCTCCTCCCGAAGTGCCCTCCTCCTCACGAAGTGCCCTCCTCCTCCCAAAGTGCTCTCCTCCTCCCGAAGTCGCCTCCTCCTCCTGAAGTGCCCACCTCCTCCAGAAGTGTCCTCCTCCACCACCTAAGATAAGGGGATTAGTGTTAATTAAATTTAATTAGGGAACTTAGAAATTTTTTGAAGCAATCTTTTTTTTTTTTTTTTCGCGGAGAATTTTCTACTAGAATACGAGGTGTGTTTCAGCGGATATATTTTAGCGAATTAGAAATTTAATTAATTTTAATTGGGGAACTTAGAAAATTTCGAAGTCTTTTTTTTTTTTTTTTTTTTAACGAGAGTAGCCTATTCGATATACATGTTACAGGTGAATTTTAAAAGTCAATAGTGGTTTTATTAAAAAGGGTCATTAATTAATTTTAATTGGTGAACTTAGACATTTTTCGAAGCAATTTTTTTTTAACGAGAATATACAGTTTGAATAGGAGTATATGCAGTAGAAGTGAATGCATAATTAAAAATAATAATTAAAAAGGGTCATTCATTAATTTTAATTGTAGAACATAAGAAATTTTTGCGATTTTTAGTTTTAAAAATTGCCAAAAAATAGAATTTTTAGTTTTAAAAGTCGCCAAAAGTAGGATTTTCAGTTGAAAGTAATCTAAGATATAAACTCTCAACTGAAATGAATTTTGCCTTAAGGTGTGAGCTTTTGGCTAGAAGTGACCTAGAGTCAAAACTTCCTGGTCCCAGGAATCACCACGGGGAGGTAGATCACACAATCGATTCCCAAAAATTTGTTTGGAAGATTTTGATATCTTCCCTTTTTTTTTTTTTTTTTTTTTTTTTTTTTTTTCTAAAGATTTTAGAATTTTTTTAAAATTATCTTGGAATTTTATAATGTCCGTAAGCTAGGCTACTTACTCCATCTTCTAGCAGGTAACGTTTGTCGTCAAAGGATGACAAACACTTTTTATTTTGTTTAAGGGTGTAAAGTATGTGTGATTGCTGCCCTATTCTTGACTGTTCTTCAAAGGTTGTAGCTTGTCTTTTCAAACATTTCACATAATCTTCATGTTTCAATTTATTTTTAACTATAGATGTTGAGACCCCCTTGGCTCGCTTTTTAGCACTTTCCAACCTAGTTGAAAAGTGCTTATGACTTCGGTTTGTCTGGCCGTATGGCCGTCTGCCGTCTGCCGTCTGGCCGTCTGTCCGTGCTCTAACTCCCGTAAATATACTCGGATTGCTCTGCAATTTTTATATGTTATTGTCGTTATCTATAGCATGTTCCCTATTTCAGCGGAAGTGTGTAGCACTTATAGTTTTATTACAGGGACACTCAAAAGAATTCCGTTACATTGCGGTCTATGGGGAAAAATCATTTGCGGTTTATTTAAATAATGTTTCACTATTTTAAACGCATTGAAATTTATATATATCACTAAGGTGCATTAGAAGAAGCTTAATATGGAATAGGGTGTGCATAGCACTTATAGTTACTTTACAGGGACAGTCAAAAGAATTCCGTTACATGACGTCTATGGAGAAAAATCGTCTGCGGTTTATTTAAATAATGTTTCACTATTTTAAACGCATTGAAATTTATCTGGGAGCACGGGAGTGCGTCCGCCAAGTTCGCACAGGCCGTAAGCTACCTTTTCCCTGACCATTTCGGCCTACTTTTCACCCCCTCATAACTGCGTTTTGGGGAGAGCTAGAGAGTTTTCCTTTTTAACACACATTAATATAATCAAACTGAACTAGGTTCCAAGATTTCTTATTTCTGTATTGAATATTTTTCGAAATATGAGATTCCGAAAAAGGGCTTTTTTGTAACTGACTCACAGGGGATCATCAAATAACTAAAAAGTTGGTGATCATCAAATAACTAAGGTACTTCTAACAGTCGTAGAATCATAAAATTTGACAAGTAAGTAGGTTTTGTCACACAATTAACCAGGAAAGTCTGAAACATAGAATTTCTGCCTTTAAACCCTTCAAATAGCGGTGCTGATTTCAAATAGCGGGTGCTATATACAGTTCGTAACACATTCAATTCGCAAATTAAATGAATTGCATTGTTGCAACCGTTTGTGTTTTTTGTTGTACGATAAACATTTAAGTAAAATAGCTGCCTAGACAATCATTTCCTCGCTCATATTTGCCGCCAAAGTTGGTCGCCAAAGCCTGATTACAGAAAATTAGCCTGAGTTTAAAGGTGTTACATGGTTTCAAGCATAATGAATTTTTTATATCCTTTTCCGAAAATGTTGGGAAGGCAAATCTTTTAGTTTATCTGTATGTTTTTCTATTTTTTACTTCCTTAAAATAAATTTTATTATAAATGTCGGTATTCTAATCGCAATAGCACTCAGTCAATCTGGCAAAATTCCAGTGGGTTGTTAGTTCTTTAAGTGCCTTTTAATGATGTTAATAAACTTTATATATATATATATATATGCACGCTGGATTTTATTTGAAATATATATATCTATACTAATATTGTAAAGTAGTAAAGATTGTTTGTTTGTTTGTTTGTTTGTTTGTTTGTTTGTTTGTAGGGGGTAATCTCTGTAACTACTGAAGAGATTTCAAAAGTGATGGTGGCAAATTGATGGTGACAATCCCTGCTCCAACATAGGCTATATTTTATGTCGGTGCCACTACCCCCAAGGGGGTGCACAAGCGAAAAACGTTCTAAAATTTCGATTTTTTGTATACTGGAGGAGCTAGGAACATGAAATTTGGCATGGTAGTTACTTATAAGATGTAAATGCTCTCTAAGAACAAATTCTAATAAAATTCGAAATTTAAAAGGGTGAAATGAGCGAAAAGCGTTCTAAAAACATTCTAAAATACAATTTCTATATGGAATATCTGGAACTACAGAACCGTTTTCAAAAGTGATTGTGGCAAATTGATGGTGACAGTCCCTGCTCCAACATAGGCTATATTTTACGTCGGTGCCACTAATTCCAGGGTGGTGCAGGAGCGAAAAACGTTCTAAAATTGCTTTTTTTTTTATACTAAAGGAGCTAGAAATTTGAAATTTGGCATTGTAGTTACTTATAAGATGTAAATGCTCTCTAAGAACAAAATAAAAAAAATCGAAATTTAAAAGGGTGAAATGAGCGAAAAGCGTTCTAAAAACATTCTAAATTACAATTTCTATGGAATCTCTGGAACTACAGAACCGATTTCAAAAGTGATGGTGGCACATTAATGGTGACACTTCCTGCTCCAACATAGGTTATACTTTTTGTCGGTGCCACTAATTCCAGGGGGGTGCAGGAGTGAAAATTTTTCGAAAATTGCGACTTTTTTTATATTGAAGGAGCTAGAAACTTGAAATTTGGCATGGTACTTACTCTCTAAGAATAAATTTTAAAAAATATAGAAATTTAAAAGGGTGAAATGAGCGAAAAGCGTTCTAAAATCATTCTAAATTACAATTTCTATGGAATCTCTGGAACTACAGAACCGATTTCAAAAGTATGGTGACAATCCCTTCTCCAACATCCTCTTTAATATAAAGCTATGCGTTGCTGGCGACTGGGTTTTTCGCTAATCTTTGCCACAGATTAAACTCGGAAAATGAAACATTTGAAGTTACTGAATAAAATAATAGCTCGAAAAGTATTTGTCAGAAAATTGTTAAACAAACTGCGTTTGAAAAGTAAAAGAATGTATATTTCTTAATATAAATTTCTAATCTAATGATTATGCCATTTTTTAAATATTGTATTTCAAAAGTTACCAAATTTCACAATGGAGTACCATAGCGAAAAGATAATGATAAGGGCGACGTGTCCTGACGTTTATATTGGCTATAGCACGGGTCACAAATTATAGTAGTCTTATTATTCTGTTAAAATATAAAAGTGAACTATGATATGTCAATATTTTGTTTGATTAAAAATTCGTTAAGAGAAATTGACCAGCGTAGAGGGCGTAGCTTGATGACATCCACATAAACAGGGTATTTCTGTCGCCAAATTTGGCGATATTTCGTTAAGAGTCGCAAAGCTTGTAGAGAATTTGACGCTAGAGGCTATTTTTCATTGCGAATTTTTTAGAGCGAGTAATCATCTATTAATATTATGCGGTTAATTAAATGGCATAACGCACGAATGTTAATAAAGTTTCAATCTTTCGTCACTACACAAGACCTCTGCTCTTGCTATTATATTGTACTGTTATTATACTTACTCTTACTATATTGTTAGTCTTTACTCTCTTAAAAGTTTATTATAAAATTAGAATTTTCAGAATTAAAGCATCAAAACTGCCAGTTCTAGATTATTATATTTTATAACATATATCCAGTTTATCAATATGTACGTTAGAATGAATCTTCTATAATGGGGTTCCTTGCATTTTAGCTTCAGGTTTTCGAGTAAATTTAGCTAAAATCTTAAAACAAAGACATATTGACATATTATCTAAGACGATTAGATGAGAATAATGGTAGATTTTGTAATGAAAGGACGGCAGTGCGTCCGTAGATTTTCGAATCTTCCTTAATCGTTCCAATGTTAGAATGAAAGGGAAAAAAATTAGCATCAATATGGTTTACTGTAAATATGGATAGCTTAACAGGCGTTTAACAAGAACCACTTCACTTCAGTGTAAATTACAGAAGATTACTTAACAGGATTAAAAATCTCCGTATTAGAGAGTGTAACGATGCAAACGGACATGAAGCGTAAATTCCTAAGTAAATTAAGCGGTAATCCTAATAATATAATAAATCCGATTGTGTGCAAATGTTAGGCTGAAGCCAGCGTCAAAATGGAGAAATTAATGGCCCTGTATTTTTGCATATAGGTGGATTATAACCCGGAAATGAACATAGACTGGTTTTTGTTTATTTTATTCAAATACTTTTGTTAATAATTCAAAATTTGATTATTTTCACAGAGAATCAATAGACATTGTTAGATAAAATTTAACCATTTTACTTTATTGTTGCTAGGGGCTTTGATCGTTGCCAATAAATAAAAATGCGGAAAAATAATTTTTCCTCAACAATTAAGTTTTAATTGAGCGATTTTCACGTGAAAAATGAAAATAATTCAAAAGAAGATGAATTTCTGTGATATTTGAAACAACAATATGGAGTATTTGTTATTATACATGAAGTATGAATATCGGTTACATTAAAAAGATCTTTTTCTGTCAAAAACTGCGTTATAATTAGAAAGAAGAATTAACAATAATTATATTATTAAGAAAAAGATTGCGCTTGAACCATGGAACTATGAAAAGGATCCTTCTTGGCTTGAACAAATATGACGTCATAAATAAAACATGTATTTTCAAATATTCGTAATATTACAAAGAGCATGACTATCAGTGTATAATAAAAGTATATACATAATGGACGTCATATTTAAGATGAATAACTGAAATATTTTTTGATACTGATTAATAGTAAGCTCGAATATCATTTACAAACAGTTGTGAGTTTTCTGCTAAAATTCACGTCATTATTGCCAGAAAAAGAAAATTAACAAGAATTATATCAATGAAAAGAGATTTTTCTGGGATCAAAGTGACGTCATAATAAAACGGGATTTTTTAAATATGTTTCAAATGGAGCGTGTATCAATTTCATACATTAATAATCACAGAGTACAGTGAAAAAATAGAGAGGTAATGAACCGTAAAATCGGCTTACAATATGAAGCCGGTTATCGCTCAAATCATTAGGCCCAAAGGCTGACTTCATTGGATGGATAGAGGCTGCACGTGGAACAATGACTGGATTCATTGGACGGGGAGAGGTTTTCAAAGCAAGCCGCCAGTAGTTTGGGCCGACTGTAGGGTTGCATTTTCAGCATCACGCCAAACATGAACATTTCATCTCTATTTATTCTCTGAACTCTGTGATTAATAATACAAGCATCAGTAAGCATATTAGGAAAATAAAATTGAACACAAGTCTATTAAGTTAAAATATGACTGTGTGTATTTGTATTTATACTTAATTATCTTTGCATCTTCAAAATTTAATTTTTTGAATCTTATATAAACTAATTGTTTGCATCTTATTTAAATTAAATTGTTTGCATAAGTTTTTAGATTAAAAAAATATTAATTATGAAAATTAGAAAAATTGTCTGTCTCTGATGGGACCTTCCCCCCCCCCTATGCTCACCATTCCGACTCCAATCAAAGTATCAAAGCGCACATCCCGATTGCTCCTACATCAGCATCATTCCACCGCAGCCTGGCACGAGAGAACGTTTATATCTGAATCTTCTGATGCCATCTCCATAGACTGTTCTCATCTAGATGTGAAGTAAACGTGGGCATTACGCCCCACGTAGGCATTCTTCAGTAATCGTCTTTGATCTTTGATCGCAACTACTCATCTTAATGCAACACGATTTACTTAACACCGGTTATCATTGATTCGAGGATGTCATATAAACTCTGAGAATTTAAAATTTTGAATTAGATTCCGAGATATTAATATTTTTTTCTTGTAAATTTTAACGAATTTTCTCTAAAAATGGTACTTAAATTACTCCATTTTTGTGGATAAAAAAGGAGAAATAAAACGGATTAATATATTTTTATGCCATTTTCTCATTAAAACTGAAAAAAATTATTTTATTTTCAATTTGAATAGTTGGGGGAAAAAAATCTTGATTACAGTAAAATTTCCGAAAAATAAAAACATATTTCCACATATTCAATCTTTATGAATCTATTTATTCTGCAGAGCAAAAATCGCCTATCAGCATATTGTCAAGAAATCAAGATTTGTTTCAGCTATAGATTAAACCAAGGACACAAATTTGCTGTTACATGCAAACGTAACGCTTGCAATTGCAAAGCTTTTTGCAACCCCAAATTACATGCAAACGTAACATTTACATGTAATTTGCACCAAATTAATTTTAATTTGAACCGTAATAAATGTTAATTTGCAATGAAAATTACATGCAAAAGTAATGTTTACGTTTAATTTGGGGTTGCAAAAAGCTTTGAAATTTAAGTATTACGTTTGCATGTAATTTTGGGCTCCAAAAAGCTTTGCAATTGAAGCTCCTTGCATTTAGGTGTAGAATTATTCCTCCCTATTCACAAGAATTGAATTTAAAGAAAAAGCATATACTATTTCCAATGAATTATTTTTAAATGATGGCTGTTAAAACGTTTCTCAAAGTCATTAAAAGTAAAATGGTTTATCAGGTAAAATTGACATTTTTTTTTTTACCCAATTCGTCGATTTACACGATTTTATTTGGCCGTCCTTTTTCCAGTGGTTGCAGTTTCCTTTTCGCAGTTATTTGGCACAAAATTTTACCTTTTTTAAACTGATTTATGTCAAGGCCCCTATAACAAAGAAATATCGTATTTTCTTCTATGAAATGTGATAAAGAGTTAGTTAATTATTTACGTTTTTAATTATCGGGAGTGAAATATTTTGCTTGATTAGTACATTTATTTTTCTTTTAATGTTACGTGAACGAAGTCACGGGTAACAGCTAGTTGTCATTAAAGATGAAATGGATAACAACACAAAATATAAGATATGCTGCCAATGATCGCAAAGAGAATTTCTCTGACAGAAACTTCCGATTTGGCGAAGGATTGAGCAAGTAAATCTAATACATGAAAATGAAAATCTGTTTGTCTGTCTGCACTTCTATACAAATCAACAGTTTGAAAGCCAGAATTGTGAAATGCTACGTGTAGGTGTATTAAAACACGGCCGAGGCAACTAAAGTAATCCGGAATCGAAATATAATGCACAGTTAATTTTTAAATAATAAAAAACCAAAAATCTATCGGATTCCATATCCTGTGCTGGTTCGCGCGATTGGCAAAAAAAATCCAAACTGCTGGCAAAAGAGGTGTGATGCCACGTAGATAAGGTCAATTCCAGTTGTTAAGTTAAAACTCCAAAGACTGAATATCGCAACAACCAAATCGAACATTTATCGCCAAAAACAACTCGCCAAACCTACCAACACAGGATATTGAACTCTTCCCGCCTTTTCCTATTAAATTTGAACCTTTTTCGTTATAGCAGTTGCCAACAATTAAAAATCCACAATGAAATTCTTTCTACAATAATTAATTTTCTATTGAAAGATTTCCACGTGAAAAATGAAAATAAAAATAAAAAGCTTCAGCAATGGAAAAAAAGATTAATATGACGTCATATTGGTAATATAACGGAAATTTTCACAAATTTCTCAATAATACAAGGAGTATGAGTATGTGTAAATACAGAAAGCAGGTTAATATGACGTCATTCGATAATTAAAAAAGAAAATTAATATAACGTCACATTGGAAGTTTAACGGACTTTTTCAAATGTTTGGGAATTATACAAAGAGAGTATCAATATGAGTAATAGTAAAAGCAAGTAGGTAAGATGTCAGCAGGTGAGTACAGCGTCATACGAGTTTGAGGAACGTATTGAATCATGATAAAAACATGATTATAGAAATATTGGCATATTTTAACATTTTGAAGTTATCTATACAACATGTTTAATTTTGAAATTGATTTTTCTACACAAACATTCTTAAAATCTCGAACAGCACCAAGTACTTCGGCTAGTTATGAATAAAAGTAATATGATGAAGTGCTTAGCATACATATTTAGAAAGAATATATTGTTTGCCTGAGACGGCTAGTATTTTGATATAAACTACAAATAAAAATATAGATTTGTAAAGCATAATAAAATAATTTTAAAATTCTTTGACATTTATACATTTATTATATTTATATCCTTTATACATTTGATAAATCTACAAAAAGCAGTGATATCCCATCAAAAAATTTTCTGTAAAAAAAAAAAGCGCCAAGTTCTCTTTAATGTTTCGGCCGTAAAAAGTACTGATATCTGATGTTCGCCCAAGTTAAAAGTCAAACATCCCAAATCTTTCATTCAAAATGGCTTCCTGCGACTTGGCCGTTAATGCATTTTAGAAGGTTTTTCAAATTCTAAAGAATGTATAATGATTTACATGTCTACTACATTTTTTTGAACATTTTACGTATTTTGTTGTACAAAGTACTAAAATATAATACACATTTTTAAAAACATAATTTCGAGTTCACAGCTGTCGAGAATGGTCCACTCTGGTTCTCAACGTCTCATATAATGTAACACAATGTGAAATTTGATGAAAAAAAATATTCATTGGAATTCGTGTTAATGGCAATAGACCGTACAAAACGGTCATTAAACCATGGTAAAACTAAATGATGGTTAATCAAAACTAATGTTTATTGAAACTCAATGGTATGTATCACAAAGCTTTTAATTACAATGTCATCATACGAATTTGCCTATTTGCATTCCGATATTACTTTTAAATGCATAATTTCCAATCATTAATTTTGAACTGATTTATCGACGTAATTATTTATTTCAAATTAAAGATATGGCATGTTTAACATCAATCAGGGTGTATTATGTATTCTAATTTATTTTTCTCAGTATTACATTCTTCTAATGTTTTTAACCTAGAATGCATTAACGGCCAAGTCGCAGGAAGCCATTTTGAATGAAAGATTTCGGATGTTTGACTTTTAACTTGGGCGAACATCAGATATCAGTACTTTTTACGGCCGAAACATTAAAGAGAACTTGGCGCTTTTTTTTTTTACAGAAAATTTTTTGATGGGATATATATATATCTAAGGTGCATTACAAGAGGCTTACTACAGAATAGTGTGTGTATAGCAGTCATCGTTCATTTACAGGGACACACAAAAGAATTCTCTACTGTCTGTTAACACTAATTCCTGGAAGTGCGTTTTAAGTTACTAAACGCGATTTTAATTTTAACTCGCTTTTTGTCTATTACGTGGTGTGTATAAATTCTGTAGATCCTATACAGGGCAGCACAAAAGTTCGCGAACACATTTCCGTTTATTGACAGAAACTCCAGAAAGATAATTTTAAACTGTGCTACGCGTTTCCTAACTAAACTAAAATTTAGCATCCTAGCATATGCAAATCTATAGATCATATACAGGGCTGAATAAAAGTATCCGGATATTTTTCCGAATATTGTATCTGTTGGAAATTCCTGAAATTATGTTTTTAAATATGTTATGCGTTTTCCAAATTGTTTACTTAGATGTTATCTTTTAGCTTATTAAACGGTATGTTTTGTAAAATTATTTTGGAAGCGTTGGAAAGTGCTACATAATCTATGCTTGACGCATGATTTTTCGTTCTTGTTTTCTTCTTTGGAGGATTTAATCGAATACATTTTCGACTTTAAACCTACAAACTGATGAATAGGCACGCCATTTAATTCGTCTTTAAATTTCCCCAAGACTTTCTTATTCGTGTTAGAATAAAGGGGGTGTTCTTGGGGGTAATCTGAAAAATCAAATCGCGACCTATTGAGAGACATCTCATTTTGTAGGTTTTCAGTCGTGATGAGATAGGTTAAAGAATCTGTATCCGTGAAAAGCAGAATTGAACGATTTCCAGGATAAATTTGTTTGATAAATTTATAATGGAATTCGTACATGAGCACCTTTGATAGCTCTAGTATCGAAAACCCGACGTAAATAGGCCGGTTCATCAAGATACTGGGCTTCTGCCTCTCAACAGCTACGAGATTCTCATCGAATATCTTGAAGTTTTTGAAGTAGGGAGAGGCTACTAGTTTCTCACATCTTCTTTCTTGATTAGATAATTCAATATTTCGCCTCTTCCTAAGATTTTCGATGCACTTGCCATAAATGCTGTTATTTAGTAATTTGAAGAAATCCTTCTCAAAGGCACTAGTTGCTTGCTTGCGTTTTTCAGTGTTAAATTCGATATATTGTTTGAGCCAAGGGGACTGTTGGAACTGGAGAACTCTGTGAATTTTCGTTAGCTTTAACCCCAATTCAATCTATAATTTAACGTTTCTATAATGAGAAATATATTTGACTTTTCTCATCAAGTTGGGGATGAGTTTTGGAGTACCTCTGAACCCCTTCTGTAGAAGATTCTTTGCGTAATCAGACAGCATTTCTTCTTGTACGGTGAGTCTTTGCGGGGCAAGAGGATAGTCGTTATGGTCATCGTGAAGGGATTCAGGGTACTCAAAGTCCACCTCGAAAATGTAACCTGTACTTGAGTCATCTGGTATCTGTAATATGCTTTCTTCTGTGAAGTTGGTGCCATCACACCACTGGAACCCTCCATGGGGCATATACTGGGACATCGCCCAACCGTAAAGATTGTTGGCATCCCAGTACATGATATGTGATGTTTCTTCACTAGGGACGTGATTTGGAACATTTTTATTATTGGCGGTCGCAAACCTGTGGGAGATCTGCGACACACCCCCGCGTACGCCTTCTTCAATAAAAAGCAGCATGTCCACATCGGTCAATAATTCCAACTCCACCTCAGTCATTTTCAAACAGGCCTGCCAAGACAAGCCTGGTGAAGTGACGAGGTGGGGTGGGTCAATATTATAATATTGACTACAGAGACGTCTAAAATTTTCGAATACATCGGCTAGTAGAAGCACATCGGTCTTTAAATATAGATCGTGATATTCCCCGAGATTGTTTATTCTGAAAGTATTCCATATATTTTTCGCATGTGCATAGTCTGATTCTGTGATATCTTGGTTGGATAATGTGTTGTGGAAAGCAGAGGGTGGAGGAAGGTGGGTTTCTTGAAATTTTTTAAACGAATTCATATATTCGTAGGGATAAATACCTTTGCGACATAGTAGTTCAGTTCTTGTATTTTGAGCAAAGTTTTCTCTTAATATACTAAAGTCGCATTGTTTCAGATTTGACGTTAATTTGTCCAAGGAGGCCGGGAGGAAGAGCAGTGAGTCAATGAATGAGAATTGAATAGAGGAATCATATTCTTGTAATTTAAATGTGATGTGTGTAATCACTGAGCAAGCAAGTCAAGGAATATTCACGAACTAAGCAGGAACACCGAGGCAGGAACAGCTAAGCAATGATTCCTCACGATATGTTCGACCTTATATAGGGGTTGTTATCTGATAATCTTATCACTGATTAGATAAGCTCGCGCATGCGTAGTGATATCCCAGGTGATGTCATGAAGGCACAGGATAGGATGATCTCACTTGTGGGGATTCCCCATTAGATAAGATGAACAGTTTAAGCAGTGGTCCGTACAAGGCATGTTTTCTTCAATCTGGTGTGTAAGTATTTTTTTCATTCATTTGTATTATAATTCAGTTTATTATATTTTAATCAAGTTTATTGCCTATATTTTAAACATGTATTTTATAGAAATAATGACACAGATGTAAATTTAAGATAGTTTATTCAAACAATACGCTTTTAAAAGTTTGTACATTCAGGTTACATAAAAAGTGATCGCTAACAAAATCCACTTTCTTTAAAAACATGGACAGTACATCATCAAAATTAACCAGCATTAAAATTATATCTCCAACCTGTTTAAATTTTTCACGGTTGTTAAATGTAAAACACGAATGCAGGCTAACACTTGGATGTCTAAAAACACATCCCGTACATTGATAAATTTCATTAAATATACTTATAATATTATTCTCGATGTAGAAAATTAGTTTAGACCATAACACAAATTCATTTTCTTGTGTCATTGTAGCCTGTTTACATTTTTTCTTTAATAAGTTAGGTAAATGTTTTTCATACTGGTGATGAATCAATTTCTTATTCAGTTTATAGGTTTTTTTCTTTTAATTGTTCTAATTGATAATTGTTTAATTTGATATGAGAATCGTTCGTTAAACTTTTAAGACACATAACAGAATTATCCTCATTTAAAACTAACATTTTGTTATTGCTAACGAAGGAGGAACTTTTGTATCTTAAATTAAAGGCAACGATTTTATATTGGAACTCATACCAAGTCTGGATGTCCATAGTAATTCCATTCTGGGTGGGAATTCCTTCAGACGTAAATTCCCTTATGTGGATAGAATAATCAGAATTCTGTAACTCGAACCCTAAAAAGATTGAGTTTCCAAGTTCTTTCAAAAATACAAATGAGTCATCATTCGAAGCATGAGCAGTTGATTCTTGTAGTGGTTCTTGAATGGGTTCTTGCAAAGATTCTTGAATAAGTTCATGGGATGTCGTTGGGTTAGAAGGTTTTGCAAAGTTAAAGTCAATGAAAAATTCATTCAATATATTCTTGGTGGGCTCACAACAGGTGTCCGGAAAAGAGGTTGTTTCGTCAATGTAGACAAGGCCTTCAGTGCTTTCAATTCTTGATACCAAAGGTGAATCTACACAAGAACGTTTATTAGGCGAAAGCACTTGTTCGTGATTTCTTTTTGCCATGATACAATCTTCTTTAAAGTTTATACAGAATTAGCTGAGGTGTCTGGATTTATTGCTTATATAGGTTGAAAAACCAGTCTCAGTTACAGTTAAAAGGCTTAATCCAATCATATAACTCGAAAAATAGATGACGTCATAAGTTACTTTGTTTGCTCATAGGAATTGCATACTTGTTGCAATAAATTACAAAGTCGATTAATCAGTATTCTACGCTGTTCATCTTTTTGCTGTTTGGAAGACCTGGTCATTTTCTTCGGTTTGGAAGTGTTATGAATCTTCTTGTGTTTATACAAATCACAATATCGTGGAAACACCATATTGCACAGCTTACAATTATATGTCCTTGAATGAGTCTTAGCATGATTTCGTAAATCATATTTCCAAATGAAGGTTTCTCCGCAAACACCACAGGTAAGAACTTTTTCATCTGAGTGATGAGTCATATGCCTATTAAACGCAAATTTTGTAGAATAGCCTTTCTTGCAAAGTTCACAAAAATGGGGTAACTTGATCTCTCCTGACGATGACGGTTTCACTTCAATACTCGAAACAGGTTCCTCTTTGGGGGTAATGTCCATCGTTAGAGGTTCTGCTTTGGGTATCAGGAAGGATATTTGATTTTCTACACTAGACATTTTTTTAAACCGAGTTCCACTTAAATCATACAACCTTACACATCAACGACAATGTAATGAATAATGTAATGAACAGGATTCACATCAATTTATATCAATCTAGGGGGGCGCGCATGATTATAAAAACTCCTGTGTGATTGGTTCGTGAATAAATAGTTATCATTGATTAATAATCTACAAAAATAATTCGCACACTAAAAACGTATGACCTGCACATATGGTGATATCACAGACCTCTTCTTTTAAAATACTTTCTGAGACATGAAATCATAGCACAATGGTTAAGATAACGCAAATCATTGTGCTACGATTTCATTTTGTGAGGTTTCGATCCTCAGCCAGACTTTCCCTAAAAGTACTAAATTCAAACGATAGATGGCAGCACCAAAAATGTTATTTTCCATTCAACTCTAAAATTCTACCCGCTATTATATACTCTAGTTGAAAAAAAAAATTGCTTCGAAAAATTTCTAAGTTCCCCAATTAAAATTAATGAATGACCCTTTTTAATTAAACCATTATTGACTTTTAAAATTCACCTGTAACATGTATATTGAATGGCCTACTCTCGTTGAAAAAAAAAAATGCTTCAAAAATTTCTAAGTTCTCCAATTAAAATTAATTAAATTTCTAATTCGCTAAAATAAATCCCTTGAAACACACCTCGTATTCTAGTAGAAAATTCTCCGCGAAAAAAAAAAAAAAAAAAAAAAAAAAAATTGCTTCAAAAAATTTCTAAGTCTCGCAATTAAAATTAATTAACGTCCATTTTTAATTACTATTTTTAAATACAATTCACAAACTGAAAAAATATTTCCCACCCTACTCTAGTTGAAAAAAAAAATGCTTCGAAAAATTTCTAAGTCTCGCAATTAAAATTAATTAACACTAATCCTTAATTAATCCCCTTATCTTAGGTGGTGTAGGTGGGCACTTCGGGAGGAGGTGGGCACTTCGGGAGGAGGAGGGCACTTCGGGAGGAGGAGGCCCCTTCGGGAGGAGGAGAGCACTTTGGGAGGAGGAGGAGGGCACTTCGGGAGGAGGAGCCCTCCTCGCTCCTCCGGCTCCAAGCTCCTCCTGAGGCCGGATCCCCATTTTCTCTCTACTATTGTTAATATTCTTTCTGCTGGTGCCATGTAAGATATCCATTTAAGACACGATTCCGTTATAGACAGATTTCATTTTCATATATTTTACTGTTGTTGTAGTATTACGTTACAATTGAGCAGGCGTTTTAAGTCATAGTGATATGAGTCACAATGTCTTAAGAACTGAAAAACCATATTCTGCAGGTATATTCTGTAAATTTCTTTTAAGTATAACAATGAATTCCAATATCGTAAAATATTTTTGTGTGCTAGCCGGTTTCATGGAATTATCACTTATACCGTTCTTCCTATTAACCCTTTGAAGGGCGGTGGGATATTATATCTCTAAATATTAAAAAAAAAAAAAAAAGTTTTTTTTTTTTTTCGGAGGACATTTTGTTGGATAATTCGATTTTTCTATGCTGGGCTCATTATATACCAGTTGGAAAAACAAATCTTATACCCGACCTCTTGCAAGGTAATAAAAACATGTACATTTCCCCAGGACTAAAGAAAAAATAAAGACCGTATATTTTTCACAAGACGGGAGTAAACACTTTCCATGAAAACGGACAATGACAGCGGAAATTTGTCCCCCAACAAACATGTGATTGTAGCTCAATAGTATCCTATCTGCAAGGGAGTAATTACCGATACAGTATATAAGCTTGTGAATTCTTTTGGGTTGAAACTGAAACGTACATAAATGGATTTTTCGAATCCAAGGAACAAAGTAAAATAAAATAAAAATTCATATTTTAAAGAAACATTTTATTAAAAAAAATACAAGTTTAGAAAGATTATGATGTTAAATTTAGAATTAGAATAAGCAAAAATGAATTTGATGTCTAATTAATTTATATATTGATATTACCATACATAATTTATTAAAAGATATATTTCTATATTTGTAAAACACTTTTCAGAGTTTATGCATGCTTAAGGCTGTTCTCAAATCCAAATTAACTTCTTTATGAAATATTATGTAGTTAACTTTTGTTCGGAAACGCGTGAAATCGGCAGGTGTTCTTATTTATAAACTTTGCAGTCAAAAGACCTTTTGCATTTTTGAGTAAAAACAGAATATCTCTCAGAAAATACGCTCAAAGTCGGTGTTTTGAACCAAATTTTCTACGCCGCAACACGAGAAAGGAGAAAAAAGTGTCGTCACGTAACATGAATAGCATATAACTCGATAAGTAATTTATTTATTAAAAAATGGCAAACTCATTTCCATTCCAAATCTCTTAAATAGTCAGGCCTGCCAATTTTCTGCTTTTACGTGTAAAATGAATCAAAGTTTGGCGTTGTTGAATAGCTCATTTTAGAACTACCTTAAAATCCAAATATGAATTTTTAATACTGCCCTTGTGATGATTGTGTAAGGAAACAATACCAAATTAAAAAAAAATAATTTAATCAGAATAAATAATATAACACCAAATACTAGAAAAATATTCTTTACGATTATTTTACAGCGTTACGTATTTGTAAAAAAAAAAAAAAAAAAAAAAAAAAAAAAAAAAAAGCGAGCTAATATTTACTATACATAAATAAATAATTAAATAAACTTCCGTCATTTGGAAAAATTATTGAATAATTATGTTATCTTCACTTGGTTAGTTTTGTATGTAAAATTGTAAACAAGTGGTTATTTTTCAGAAAAAAAATTGTAATGAAACACAGCTGAAAAAAAAAGGGACAACTTCCAATACTGGTTCACGTTCAACACTGAATGATTTTTGGGTAGAGGGTGACGCAGATTTTAATTATATGATTATTCTGCAATTCGCACAAAATATGTCGTCGGTATTCTAAAAGTCTAAAATAATTATACTTTGGTTTTGCTTCTTAGAATATCACAATAGTGCAATGAAAAGCTGTACTGCTGTATATTATTTCTGTTAATTAACATAATGAATAATTAAGATAAAATCTATTTTTCGATGAGAAAGGACACATTTTACCTTCCAAATTGACATGAAAAATTAAATTAATTGTAAATTTAAAATTCCAAATTATTGAATATTTTAAACTACTAGTGTAAATTGAAAGAAAAATTAACTTTTGAGATTTTTACACTAAACTACTGTTTTTCATAAATAATGATCAATATTATTTTTATTGTTCATTTCAACAGTATAAGTAAACGAGAATCTGGGAAACAGGGAAAAAGTGCTCCGATAAAAAGACACTGTCTGTATTTCAAATAAATTGCACTTTCATATCAATTTCTTAATAAAACTCATATCTATAAAATATGTAATTATAAACCAAATAAATAAAAAAATTACATATGCCGATATTTAAAAATGTATATTCATAAAATGTTCTTAAAACCTGGTCTGTTTTTACTTTGTTTATGTCTTATATTTCTAACAACTTAAAATAAATATTTAAAATAATCACTTACACACTAAGTCATAATTCAGACTAACGTTGAAGATGGCAGAATTTTATTAAATTACTAGTCAAATATGCATAAGACACATACAATAGGAAATTTTTGTATGGTCCTAAAGATGGACATAAAGAATACCAAAGAAATAAGCCTTTTAAGATGGAAAATAGTTCTACCTAAAACGGAAATAATCCTGGTTTCTAGCGATTCTGTATTATCTGGTTTTACCTTTACGAGCAGAGCTTAACAAATGCGGTCAATAGGTCGCCACTGGTGACCACATTTTTTTGCCTGGCGACCAAGTTCTTTAATCTGGCATGTCGCTTTTGGTACAAAAATCGGCTTATGAAATGAACGCAAATGGCATTTTCCTCTTCCCCAATCCCAGGGAAGCAGTGATATACCTCTTCTTTCGTACTTTTAATGCAAGAACCAAATTTAAAAGGTATTTTCCCTCTCACGCACATGAAACGCTTTTCTTTTCCGCACTAGACATTTAGCATGTCGCGTGATTAGAATGTGGGGGTAGGTTCCAATGAAACTGTAAGAAATACTGTCAATCCAGCGTCTGTGGCATCAAAAATTAGATACAATGAATGCTAAAAAAAAAATCGAGTTTTTTTGTAAATTTCAAATCAGATTTTTGTGTTCAGAATTAAAATTGATTAATCTATCATATTCACTATAATAATAATGTGTAAGTGATTATAAGTAATTCATTTGAAGTAAATCCTCTATAAAACTTAATTAAAATTTCACGAGTAAATAATTATTCTTGAATAATTAATAAGATGCGAGGGGGATATATATATATATATATATATATATATATATATATTTTTTTTTTTTTTTTTTTTTTTTTTTTTCGCTACCAGATTTTATCAAATTTCTAGCCCTGGTAACGAGATTTACTAAATTTCATATTTTCTGTGTAAACTTTGAATAAAATATCTTTTTAATTTTAATGTAAAACTCCAGTCATCTCTTCCTTACAAATTATAAAGATCCCATCGTTTGCAATTTGCACAAAGTTGTTTTAATTCATCCCCCTCCCATTCTCCGAGGAAGAAGTATACAATCTATCATACCCTTTCAGGCGCAATTTTAGAAGATGCTGATTTTTAGTAAATAACATCATATAAGGATGATTTTGATGGTTTTTGTCCTTGGAGATTTTGTCCGGGGGGGATTTTTTGTCCGGTGGGGTTTTTGTCAGTGGAGTTTTTGTCCTGGACTCATTGCATACATACTTAATAATAAAACATACATTTTTAGGCAAGTTTTCAGCATTTAGCCAATTTATAAATAAATCTCTTATTTTAAATGTGTCGTATGAGTGTGTTTGTTTAAAATTTCTCGTATTCATAAACTTTAGCATAAAATTAAAATTATCATTATTATTATTTTAAATTTAGAATTAAAATAATCCTAAATGAATTTGATTGCAAATTGAAGAAGGTTTTAAAGAAGAAATGGATTAAAAAGCATGTCATGATATTTCAAAATATTTCACATATATCATTACTTTTAGCATACATAACCATTACATGCGTATATCTATACTAATTCACGATGAATACGAAAATCTACCGTACTTATAGATTAAATAAACTGTAGGTTCGTTTGGATAGATTTTTATTTAAATATATAAAATCTTACAAATTCGTTCGAAATAGAGGATAGTGATTCCAAGAAATATTAGCGGTCAAAGAAAGAATGTTTCTTAAATACCTCCTGCAGCATTTTAGTGATTGAAAACCAGTTTTCCACTCCCTTTCTCGTCTACATATGCTGGAAAATTTAGTGGAAATAGTCTGGTCTCTACAAGTTAATAGGCACCAAACGGAATTTATCAAACAGATGCTTTACCCTAGAGCATGGGGAACAAATATCTACAATTGAGTAATTAGTAAAATAGCTTAAAGACAACGACGATGGCAAATCAAAATAGGAAATTTTATCAAAATAATATAAGTTTTTGATATATATTCGTATGCAAAATATGAATATGCATCAAAATATGATGTATTCATATGTTTAAATTTCATAAATCGAAATTTTTACCCGTTTCTTTTCTTTCCTTTTCTGTATCTCAAACTTTATATATAAAAAAAAGATGCATCAATTATTGAATGCATGTTTAAATGTATGTTATAGATAAAACGAAACATTATGATAAAGGAACATAATATTTTGAATTATAATTAATTCTAATTATACAATTAAATGATATATTATTTTCTTCGGAAAAAAAATATGTAAGAATAGTTTTAGATTTATTGTAGTTGCATTAAAAGAATTGAGAGAATAATATATTATCTGAATGGAACAAAGAAAACAAAAGCCATTAATTCATTTTCCACTTGTTTATGTGAGAATGAATCAGATCGGTTATATTAGGAATTAAGTGTCAGAGTTTATCGAAATAATTCATTCAGTTTTCTGCAAATAATATTACCTAAGACTTTTGAAATGTTAAATCTAACACTGTTAGAGTAAAGGTTTAGAAAACATATCAAATAGTTTTGTTATTATTTTCCTGGACCGATATGAAAAAAATTTTCAACCCCTTATAAAAATTCCTGAACAACGTTTAATCCAGAATTTCTATGCTGGTTTTTAAGGAGATTAATATTGTATTGCATCCTATTTTAGGCTATTCTCGAATCAAAACTGGCTACTTTATGACACATTCTTGAATTTATTCGTAAACGCATAAAATTGGCAGGTGCTCCTATTAAGAAACTATGAAATCTATTAGTCTTTTCCATTTTTCAATACAGCTGTGAACACATAACATATTATATAGTATGTATATTCTAGTGCACTTCAATAATGTATATAAATTTCATTATATATTTTAGATTTAGATTAAAATATATTCACGAGAGGAAAAATACACAGTAGTAACAGTAAGGATTACTTAGAATAAGATATTATAACATTCAAATAAATAGTCATTAAAATAATTAATGCAGCTTAAAATGGAAGAAAAAAGGGTAAAAATCATATTTTTTGATCATTCAGAGAGAAAAGTAGATTTTTGCAGAAATTCCCATGTAATTTATTAAATCGAAAAAAGTTACTTTCTGACACATTTTTGAATAAATTTTTGTCCAGACACGCATAAAATCGACAGGTCATCTTGTAATGAAACTATGAAATCAAATGTTATTTTCCATTTTTTGATCAAGGTAAAATAATTTTCGGAAAATACTGTCAAAGTTGGCTTATTTGATCAACGCGATAGCACGGAAAAGGAAAAAAAACTTGTTGAAAGATAATAAGGATAGCTTACAATTGAATAAGTAGTGCATTTATAATTTTAAAAAATGGAAAACGCTATTCGATTTCAAATTGCTTCAATAATCACACCTTTCATTTACTTGCCTTTACATTCAGAAATGAGTCAGAAAATGTGTCATAAAACTTCGTGTTGTTGAGTAGGAAACTTGAAAACCACCTTAAGTGAAAATTTCCAATAATTCCGTTAACACAGATGATTATTATCGCTATTACTAATTTTCACAAAACTTTTTTTTTTTTTTTTTTTTTTTGCCTGCAGTGACACAGTGTCACTGAAAGAATGACATTTCAATTCCAGAATGTTTTTAAATCGCAGTATGGTTTAAATAAAAAAAAAAAAATCTGAGAAATATATTTTCATTACTTTTACAGTTGTAAGATATAAGCAAGCAGATCAAAATCCTCATAAAAACACGCAAGATTTTCTTTTCCCGACTTGCAGAGAAGCAAACCTTTCTACAATTAACTCACCGAAATAAACAAGATTTGGTTAAACGATCATTCTATTACAGCAGGTTCCTAGTCCTCTCACCCCCCCCCCTTACTTCGTACGAAACATCCTTTCAGTAACTTTCAAGATGCCTAAAAAATACAAGATAAAGAATCTGCCTGATAGAAAAAGTGACACATACTTCAAAATTTTAAACAAAATTTCTGGAAAAATTTATTAGAAAAAAATAGTTTTTTAATGTGTAGGCGACATTAATTAAATATATAAAGCAATGTTACATAACCGCAGTCAATAAGTCAATTATTTACTATTTTTCAATAATAATCATTAATTACTATTCATCAACTAATAATAGCGAGAATTAATTATTATGTACATTAACAATAGCAAATGATTAAGCATAAACATATCAAAATCATCACGTTTCAACCCTATTGCTTAAAACATCCTTTCGAATGATTGTCAATGTCCTTCAACCGTTTCAATGACATTATACACTTTGTAATGCAATTTATTGAATTATCGAGTAACCACCCAAAACATCTTAGTTCGAGATTAAGTTACTCGTACTAAGTGTGTGACATTTCAAAACGAGCAACCCCCGAGTTACTCCTAAACATGGTACTGTGCGCACGGATAAGTTTATTAATAAAAAATGCAAATTTTCTTCGAATGAAATTTTTTTGGTGTTTATAAGTATATTTTGCATATCTTAACATTCTGTAATAATATTTAAATGATAGTAATAAAATTTCGATGGGTATTCCAAATGTCGGTAAAAAGAACAGTTACTGACGAGGGCGGGTAGGACAGTATGTGTGTGTGTGTGTGTGTGTGTGTGTGTGTGTGTGTGTGTGTGTGTGTATGTACAGATATATATATATATATATATATATATATATATATAAGCTTCGTAAGAAGGAAACTTAAAACAATAAATTTAAACATTGAAAAATCCAGAATGCTTCAAAACATTTGTAGGCAGAAATTTCATTTTCTCGCTTTACTACAATTATCTGCTCACATTTATTTAATTATGTGAAGTAGAGTACTCCGAATAATCGAAGTTATACTTGAGAATTCAAGTAGCTTCGATGTTTTTTTTAATGTAGTTTCTTGATTTTGTACCATCGTATGATGTCGAATCTTGATAACATTTTAGCTCATACGAATAACTAATAGAGGTTAAAAATGATAATTATGTAAACTGCGATGATGGACAATTTTATAATTATAGCATAGTGAAAAAAAATTAAAACGTTGTGCATAAGTGAGTAAATTCTATTTTAATATTATTATGAACCTTTCTAATGACAGACTTATTGATAAATGTGTGTAAGTTTGAGCATTATTATTTGAATTAATTCTAGACCATTCAGGATGAAGAATGACATTCAAAAATAAAATTGTTTTGGGTTTCAGTCTGCTACAATGCGTTCAAATTCAATAGACTGAAAGTATTTTAATTGGAGAACTGGCATATATATATTTTTTCAATCTAGGTTTTCCTTCTTAAAGGTTAAACATTGTACGTAGATCACATTAATCATTTTACACTTATTATTCTTGTTTTGTTAATATAATAATATTATACTTTATAAGCTACAGATTTCACTGATACTGTATGATATGATTTTAGTAAATACGGAAAGATGGATCTCAAAATGTTACATTTTAGAAAAATTATGTTGTGAATTACTCAGAAAATAAAATATTCTGACACGAATGTCGTTAATAACACGATTTTACGAATCACTGGACTAGGAACCACTTTTTAGAATTTTTCATAAAGTTTGCCTATTCATTTTGATCTAAACGTATGTAAAAATATGTAAGAAATTGATTTTAGCTAAAAATAGGCATCGCGTGCAGTCTGTGCTTAGAAAAAAGTTAAAGAGATTATAATTAATCTGATTATGACTTTGTGATTATACGATTAATTTGATTAATATTTGAACATGACATAAAATGTAATCACATATGGTAACATTTGTAAGGAATGAAATCGAATGATCACAAAATTTCAATGCAACATGCAACGAAATAATATATAGAGTTGATTTTGATATGTATATATATATATATATATATATATATATATATATATATATATATATATATATATATATATATATATATATATATATATATATATATATATATATATATATATGTGTATATTTATATGCATATTCATATATAAACCAGATCTTTTAAAATTATATAAGATTAATTTAACTTTAAGTAAAAATGACTTTAAATTATGGACTGAATATTTGGTTTTTGGGGTGTTCCCTTGTTGAATAATTGATTAAAATTTTAAAATTGTGTTGTATTTAGCCAAAATATATATTATAAACTTTTATGGAAAACTTTTATAAAATTATTAAATAATCACCATATGTATTGACTTTCAAGACGTCCAAGAGATGCTTTATTTCTATCTGTTTTCATATAAAATATATACGTTATTTTGCGTACGATATATATTTGAAAATTTTCAAACATTTGTCAGATAATATATATATTTGAAAATTAATAGAATCATAAAAATATAAAGGAAATTATTTTTTTATTTAAATAAAACTGGTTAAAATACATTATTTTAAAAATAAATCATTTACCATCGATTATTGATTCAGACATAAAAACTGATTTATAAATTCCAATAAGAAGTTAAAATATTATGCCCATCTGCCACATTCCATTCTTTCGTATGAGGATAATTAAAGTCTGACAAATGCCTCTGTGCATGTCAAGAGTCTTTTTACTGCCTTTCATGATCAATATATTTTCTCAATATGGGACATCTTCTTTATCATTCTTATGTAGAGCTTCATAAGCAAATCATATCTTCTTGTATCGAAAAATTATTAAATATAACATTATTATTATTATTATTTTACTTTTTTATAATTAATAAATTATATAATAAATTTTAACATTATATAATATGTACGTGCATCATTTACTTGAAATTATCTCCAAATTATTTCTACAATTTTACATAAGATTTAAATCCACTTTCAGAAATCTTGGTATAATATAAATTTGCCCATGATATATTTTCATACTTAAAAAATATTATTAACTTAAAACGAACTTCAGAAATACAAAAAGCTAAAATCTAATAAAATTTATTTCATATTTTTTTACCGCGCTTTTTTTATCCATTGACTTTTTAATTCAATTCAAACATCGAGGTTCGTGAATTTTAAGAAATTGAATGTAATCAAAATTCTAAATGTGTTTTGACAGTTAGACGATTTATATTTATTCAGATTTTATTGTATTAGGTTTGTATCTACAATATACTTTTAAAAATTGGGAATCAGAATGCTAAATGTATAAAAAACTGATTGCTTAAGACGCACATTAGAAACTTATCATCAGATTTTATTTTCATTTTTTATTTAACACATTTACAATGTTGAATCATATTGAATCAAATCATTTTGTTGCTACTTTATGTTACTAGTAAGTGCGTGCAGAGCAATCCAACTTCGACTTTTTCATTTTATAATCATTTTAGGGCAGCATTCAATTTTGAAATATTACGATAAGACTAGTGCGGCCTGCTAAAGCGTGGCTCCCGTCCAATACTGGACATTGCCGGCCTTATCAACTTCTGACTGATCGTGGGAGCAATAGTAATGTGCTTTACCGCGTCGAGCATGCAACGAAGTGATGCCATCCTAGTTCACTATCGCTGTACGTGTCGCTAGAGAACACATTCTCTAGCAGGATGACTCACCGACTACTCGCCGCCTCCCCTATACTCGGGTAGTCCCAACATACCCTTTAAATAAATCCCTAAAGTCTGATTAGACTTGACACAATAAACTTCACAAAAGATTAAACAACTTTTATTCATAAACAACATCTCAATACAAGTACAGTAAGGGAGGTGGTGTCCACACGAGAGCGGACTTTAATTACAACTTTACTTATTAAATGGGCTTTACATAGGATTAAACAATATAAGATTGTAATTATAATCATAATAATAATAAAAAGACTAAACTAAATAAGATGCCACACAAAAAGATGAAAAATTTATTTATTTACATATATACAACGCTAGGTGAATGCACCTTCTTGACTTGAAAAATCTTCTTCCATGAAACAGGAAAGTGAGTTGAAAGTAGTGGCTTTCTAGAACAGGAGCTCAAAGAAGGAGACACCATTAATGTTACACCCAAAGATGGGGTTCCATTGCTTTGAGAAAGGCTAGTAGGCACTTTCTCATGTTCGATTCCCGAAAGTAGGAACGAACTGAGGCTGCATTCAGCCTCGGGCAAAACCTTTCTCTGAGCTGCTTCGTACCTGCACACTCTACCAGGAGATGCTCACTGGTGGCTGGAATTGGCGAACAGCAGAACTGACAAGCACGGCGTATTGGTCTGACATGGAAGCGTCGGTAATATGCGGGGAAAGGCCCATGTCCCGTCATAGCCCAGTTTATCATAGGAGAAGTACAAGCACGTCTCTCCGATACCCTTGGGAATATCCGGAAGACGCTTCGGCCCGTAGTCTCCCCTTCCCAACGAGCTTGCCAGAATCGGAGAAACTCTGCTCGAATGAGACTCTTAACAGTTCGCCGGGAGTACTGGACTGGGACTGAAATGAATCCTGAGGCCGCACCCAGCTTTGCCAATTTATCGGCTGCCTCATTTCCAGTGATTCCAATGTGAGCCTTCACCCAAAACGAACTGATATCCATGCCCTCCCTCAACGCATGTACCTGCTCAACCAACGGGTCAAGACATTCCGGATTTGAAAGAGCTTCCAGCGAAGACCTCGAGTCCGTAAAGAGGGAAATGCTTTTGTGCGTTCTAATATTTTGCAGTGCTTGTATGATTGCCTGAAGCTCGGCCTGGAACACAGTCGCATGGGGTGGTAGCCCGAAGGAGAGTCCCTGGGTCTGTGTCCCATCTACATATATCGCCACGCCAGTGCCGACACCTTCGGCAGTTTTTGAGCCATCCGTAAAGACGCAAACTCCTTGATGAAATTCGGAGTCTTCCAGGGGAATATGAGCGTCTTCGAAGTCGATAAAAGGGGCCCTCGCAGGATGTACTACCCATCTTTCTGCACTACCTTGAATGTCTTCAGCTTTAATTGACACTCGTCCCACATCGAGGTCAAACACCATTTTGAACGCACGTGTGAGAAGGCACTCCTTCTCCACCTGAAGATCCAGAGGCATGGCACCGGCCAGGACTTGAATCGCTGCCGTACTAGTTGTACGGAAGCTGCCTGTTATATGCAGGAGCGCTGGTCTCTGAGCCGAAACCAGTTTATCTCTCATGCGACCGGTACCTGTCCACCAGAAACTACAGGCGTACGTCGCCAAGCGTTCTATTCCATTTTTATAGAGCTGTTTGAGCACATCACCACTCAGACCCCAATCACGACGACTGAACGAATGGATCGCTCTGACGTAATTGGCGATACTTTCCCTTACGTAGGCGACATGCGCCATGCCGTTGAGCTTCGCATCGACGTGTACGCCCAGGTATCTCGCAGAGTTCGTCATCCGAACAGGTACGCCAAGGAAGCGAATTCGAGGAAGGGTCGAAGGACCTCTTCTACGACCTGCCCGTCTGAACTTCCTGAAATAAATAGCGACAGTCTTTTCTGCACTGAAAGCTAACCTTTGTGCTGCCGCCCATTCGGCAATTCTTGTGAGGGCAAGATTCGCCCGGCGTGAACATTGATAAGCATTAGGCGCCTCCACCAACAGACCGAAGTCATCAGCGTACGCTATCAGCTCAATCATCTCTCCAAGATCCAATTCCAACAGAGTGTTTGCAACTAAGTTCCAAAAGAACGGACCGGAGTTGGATCCCTGCGGACAACCGACATTGTATTCTCGCTCCAAGGATTTGATATCGGTCCTATACGCTATCTTCCTCTGAGATAGGAAACTCTGAACCAAGAGAAACAAGTTCCTTGGACAACGGATCCTTTCTAAACCACTGAGGATAGAGGGCCACCACAAGCTGTTAAAAGCTCCCTTCACGTCCAACATGATGAGGCACGCATCGTTACCTCTTTCATGACATCCCTCTATTGTCTGACGCAGCTTAAAAAGTGCGACTTCCGTACCCTTGCCCGGAGTAAAACCGTACTGATTGCCACTCATGTGACCATTCTTCCTGGAGTGAAACACCAGTCTGTTAGTCACTAACTTATCAAGTACCTTACTCCAAGCGGGTAAAATACATATTGGACGGTAGGAGCTGGGCGATCCCCTATCCTTTCCCACCTTGTTGAACAAGACCAGGTCCGCTGTTTTCCAGTGAGTGGGGAAGACGCCATCCTGGAGACACTTGTTCAATATCGCACCAAACAGTGGTTTGTTAGCCTTAAATAGGAGTTCCACTACCTCGAGGGGGATTCCATCCATCCCTGGAGCCTTGCCGCGATTCAGCGATCTGAAATCTGTCTCAATCTCCTTTTGGGTGAATTCCGGGTCGTCTTCTCCGAGAGCGTAATTGCGAACAGGGCGGTCTTGGGTATCATGAGGAAAATGATACTCCAATAGCCGTTCTACCGTCGAGCTGAAGTCCTTGGTTCGGCTCCCACCTCGGTCGAGAACTGCACTTAGTTTTAGTCTACCTGTTGTTTTCCCCCGAGCCCAGTCGAAATAAGGACCAAAAGGCTTCTTTGGATCTATTTCATTTAAAACAGTCCGATAATGCTCCCATTTCGACCTGCGAATTGATTTTCTAAATTGGGCTCGAAGTTTGCGAAAGGTTATTTCATACCTCTTTCTCAATTCCTGGTCCACAGTGCAACGTTGGAACCGGACTCTTGCTGCTCTTACTTTCTTTCTCTCAACCGTTAGGCTTTCGCTCCACCAAGGAACCTTTCTGGCTCTAGGTTTCTTTTTACGTTTGGCATTATCACAAATGTCTTGGACAATTTTTGTGATCTCTGCTACGTTCTCGTCGACAGACTTGCCTTCCAACCAAGCCGGGGCTATGTTACCTATCCGACTGGACAGGTTCACCCGGAGTTTCGACAAGCTCAGATCACCAATTCGAATTCTGTATTTTGATTGCGGAATCGGCATTTCCGAAGAAATGACCGACACAATACGTCGATGATCGGTCGCCGTCTCACGAGGCTCCAACTCCCAACTTACTAAGCGGGTTGGAGCAACCAATCTACCCAGAGTCAGATCTATCCAACTTTCTCCCTGTGGCCCATGGAACGTGGGATTGCTAGTGGAATCGTTCCAGATTTCCAAATTGAATTGAGCACAAAACTCTAGTATTAGAGTTCCCCGAGCATCCACACTGCGGAGAGGATCCCCCCAAACAGAGCTCTTTGCGTTCCAGTCTCCTGAAGGATGACAGACTTGCCCTCTGATCTATTGAGCAGATCCTGAAGCAACTCGATCTGCCCTGTAATATCAACTGCTGTACGATGTGGCGGTAAGTATACTGACACCACAATAACCTGAATTTCATCACTCAGTGTGAGTTGCTCCGCTACGACATCCCTCTCGGCCATGAGCTCCACTACGGGAATGGACCTGTCCAAGACAAAAATAGTGGCCCTTGGTCCCTCATGGGAGAAGAATGCGGTAGCCCCCATAGGAACCCCACCTATCCCACCATTCTGGAGGATGTGAGGCTCCTGGATGCACAGAATGTGATACTCACCTGAATCAACATTTATTTGATCGGTTGCCGTCATGACAAATTTAAACTATAATATTCATTCACAAGCCACAGTATTCCATACACGCTTACCCAATGCTTTATCAAAAATTTCTCGCAATAGCAATTATGACTAACTAAAATAGTATAAATAGTTTAACCCAGTTGAAAGCGCGTGCTAACACCTGTATAACAACCTCCAACAATTTAAGTTTAATACAATTTACATATATATATAAATGTGTACACAAATACAAAATAAAATGTATAGAATTTATTACTTTTAATATGTTATTAAGCGTGAAAATTCATTGGAGTTTATGTTGATTGAAAAATACCAAAAGTTTCATATTTTCATTTCATATTGTTTCAGGCATAAATATTAATTTTAGGTAACATTGAGAGTAAATAACAAAAAAACAATTTTTAACTCTATGTTTTCTAGAATCCCAACTTCGTTGGAAGTTTACAGATATTATATCAATAAAATATTTAGTGCAATCTACAATTTTATACATAACATTAGAGTCAATAAAAAATTCGTATTTCAGTGGGTTCTGTATTACCTAATAATAGAACATATATTAGTCCTGGCAAATAGATAATGGTTTTATAGAAGCTAGTTCTCACTTTTGTAATAGGTTTATCTTTTTTTTTTTTTTTTTTTTTTTTTTTAAATTGTGCTTTTCTTGATTTAGTTCAAATGTCTTACATGCGTTTCAAAATCAATTTCACTATCGGGACTGTTATACATATGATATGCAATTTCATCTTTATCACCTGAATCTTATTCCTTCACCTGTAGTCTCCACAATATATAGCAGTACTTTAATAGCTAGATATATTTTTTGTAGTCCGTCCTTTTACATATGAGTACAACTTTTGAAAAGCTACAGTAAATGGCATATCCAGTATCTACACGTGTAGGAAGTTAAAGTGAGAAATTTCAGAGTAATACGCACACGTGAGGTCCCTATATCACCTTAATTACAGAATGACTTCTATGAAATTATTCGCTCTTTCTAACAGAAGAAACCACCTGTTGTTCGCAGGTGTTATTAAAATACTACATTATGGGTTTATGTATCGTATTTTTTTATTTTCACATCACGCAGTTAGTATGAATATAAAATAATTATTATTGTTTTCCGACACATTTTCTCTTCTAAACATTTTAAAATTGCATACAATATAAGGAAATTAAAATAATAGTAATATTTATGCTTATGTAAAAGGATTCATGAAAACTAACATGTTTTATAACAACAATAAACTTCATTGTCGCTTAGAAAATACTATTCATTATCCCATATAGTCTTCAGCGTGACATATTTTAACTGTCGTTTTAAAAAAGTCGTTTAGTTGTTTTTACTTCTATAACTTATACACTAGTTAATTCGCCCGGCGTTGGCCGATCCCATTACAAAATAATACGAAATGCAAAATCCCTCTAGAAATCACTGAACGAAACAGTTCTTTTGGTAAACGAAACCGCTCCTCTGACATCGTTTCTTTGATGCATTCTTCGAAAATTAAAAAGAGAGATGGACCCCAAAGCAGAAGTAAATTCAAAATCACGCCTCAAATGTCTGGATTATATGATTCAAACCGTGTCAGTTTTTCATTAAAATTTTAGAAAATTGCAGTCCGATTTTCACAAAATTTGCATTTTTGGAATCAGAAAAATAATATACGTACATAGTAAAAATTTCGAATCAATACCTTCAATACTTTTCTTAATACTCGACGATGAGTGAAAATGAGAATATTTCATTGCCTAGAATTATGAAATCGATAACATTCTTTTGCGATTTCGAAAAAAAAAAAACATTTTTTTGTGCACGCGATGGGAAATCTTTTAGTTCCACCGTCATAGTGTGCATTCAGTTCTAAACAGATTTCCGACACATGTCCCCGCAGCTACGGTACCGTATAGCAGATGTGCTGCGCACGCGATGCAAAATCTTTTAGTTCCAGTTTCCACCACCAGGTGCAGCATTCTGTTCTAAATAAACCTTTTTCGAATTTAACTCCTGCACACATCCCCGCTGTTTACGACACCGTATAGAAGGCTTGATGTGCACGCGAAGGAAATCTGTTTCAAACATCTACTAATTATCTATATCTTAATTAGTTCATGTTAAGTTGAATGAACCAATTCCCGTTTAAATCGGGCCTATAGAACCCGAGCAAATAAATCACCCCCTAGAGATTAATGTTAAAAAATGCTAGTAACCAAGGCCTGAAAAGTTTATACCGAAGTTTATATGGTACTTAGAAAACCTGAGAAGTATGTTAGAAAAGAATTTGTTTGAATCGGACCAATTTTAGATGCAAAATCTTCTAGTTCCACTTTCCATTGCTACCAGGATAGGGGGGCACTGTGTTCGAAATAACACTTATCCGATCGAAACTACGGCATGTGCCTCCACTGCCTACGACACCGTATAGCAGGCAGGCTGCGCAAGCACTATAAAATCTGTTACTCCCAATTTCTACCACCAGGGGTCCACTTCTGTATCTTAATTAGTTATCTATAACTTAATTAATTCGTATTAAGTTGAATGAACTAATTCTCGTTCAAATTGGGCCAATCGAACCCGAGGAAATCCCCCCCCCCCATCTGGTCATTAATGTTAAAAAAATTGGTAGCCAAGAGCTGGGAAAATGATACTGAAGTTTATTTAGTAACTGGTGTACCTGAAAAGAGGGTTACAAAAGGTTTCGTTTGAATCGGACTAATAATAAAAATGTTCTGATTTGGGAGGCAGAGGGGATGGAGAAGAGTTTCGATAAGAGCATTAACGTGATATTTAAATTATGACTGCACACTTCCCTCCCCCTAAAAATTAAAACAAAGATGTTTAATATTAAGAGTTATCGTTAACTTTTGAAATAGAACCAAAATGACCATTTTTTGTTTTGACATTCAAATACAGTCATTTGTCGATGCGAATTTCATAAATTAGATACATAAATAACGTCCCGTACATGAGAAAACCCTAAAAATCGCATACAACAAATCGTGTAAAATTCACAAATTGCTGTTCTAATTGCATTCAGCTGATGACATATTGATCCACCAATCACAATTACGCGGTTGACTTCTGGTTGTTCCTACAATCCTCACACAATCCTAATCCAATCATAACTGTCCTAAAATGGTGTTAGACTTCCAATGGGCGATTTGTGGTGTCATTTGAAACAAAAAAAATTCTGCAAAACATGAAAAAAAAATGTTAAAAAAGCTTAAAATATTAAATTGAAAAAAGTCTAATCATAAAATCAAAAAGTTATGATTTTTTATATGTAAAGAATTATCAATAATCTCCAAGTTAAAAAGGGGAGAAAAAAAAAACGAAGATTTTGTTCATAACTGAGGCCGAAATGAAAGCAACCAACGAATCAATCAAACATTCTGGGAAAAAAATTCTTAGTTTCGAAGGAAAAGAATCGCCAAAAATTCCAAAATTGCAGTACGAATTCCAAAAAACTTTAATGAAAAGAGGACAAAAGTTACTATATTGGATTAAAAGATTGGTACCGGATTCCTTTTACTAATGCGGAAAAATCGCAGTAAAGCGTGAAAAAAAGCTCTCAAAATCGCATAAAAAATTAAATTAAAGAAATATTTTCAAAAATTCTAAAATCGGGCTTCGAGATGCAAAACTTTAAACATAGAGGCATTTCCCCACTGAATTTTATAACTCTGCGTGCAGCCATCACTTCAGAACACAGCAAACAAACACACATACACACACACAAACTTCTATTTTTATTATTATAGATGTATTAAGTAAGAGCGCTTAAAAACTATTACGATTTAATTTTGGAATGTTTCAAACTGAAAAAAAATATTTAGAAACATTTTTTTTAACTTTCACTAAATTCTATTCTTTCACTATGAATTAAATAAAATTCTGGAAAATATACTTTCCAAAATTAAATTTTAAAAAGTGTTTTTTTTTTTTATAAAAGCAATATTTTTTTCAGATAAATCATTCATTCAGATAAATCAGAGTATTTATTTTCAATGTTGGACACAAAATCATTTTTCCAACATTTAAAATAAATAGCTGCCCGTATTAGGTTAATTTTTCATTATACAATTTGACATTTGGTGCGTCATAAGTTATACTTAATCACTTATATTAAGTTACATTTATGAAGAATTTCCAAATTTAATATTTAATAGATGGACCTAAAATTTTAGAGAGTTTGATTTTATTTATAAGTTTTAATGAACGCGTATGCTAAATATCCGTGATTGAAAACTCTCATTAATAAGATATATGAATTGTAGTAACACTTCAGTAGCATTAACAGGGTCAGAAAGGTATAAAGTAATGAAAATTTAAATTTTATTTATTAATTATTAAAGATTTATAGAAATCAGATCCTTTAAATAATATATATATATATATATATATATATATATATATATATTATTTTACATGGTTCATAACGATCTTGATAAAAGAAATATTTTCATAAATCTAATAAATCTGTTTAATATAAAACTGAATTAATATATATTATTAGAAAACATATTTTATAAGAAATTCCCTTTAAAATGACTGTTTTTACTATTCTCAAGTGATTTGAGTTTTGTAAATATTGGAGAAAAAAAACTACTTTTTAAATACTGCTTAATTTAAAAATGTAGTTTCTAACCAATAAGATTATAGATTTCTTCATCAGGTGTAACAGAGCATACACAATTTAACAACGGTAGAAGCAAATATATAAAAGCTTTTTGAATTTTTTAAAACAATATTTAATATTTGAATCATTGACAAAGGAAAAAAAAGTTGTTATTTGGATTATGGGACATTTAAAGCCCGTGGAAGAATGGAAGCATACTAGTGAACCTCACACAAATATACGAAAGCAGTATACAAAAACCAAATTGCAAAACAGTATGTATCTATATCTCGGGCAATATTTCCTCTAATTCTGGTGTTTTCACCTTTTATTAACAATGTGCATATTTTTGACGTTGTATATTTTTTGACGCTTCACTTGAAAGGAATATTATTTCTTGTAACAAAGTATTATTCCTGAAAATGCGCGGAAAAGCTTGAAAAATTTTTTTAACGGAAAGTTTGTTTTTCCTTTTTATAATTTGAATATGATATTTTGCTAGAATCAATTTCATGTTACAGCAAACAAACAAAAAAAATCCAATTGTGTTGTTTTTATGGAAGTATGAAAGATGAGTTCATTTGTTTTTATCATTATGTTCACTATTATTTCAGAGTGTGTTAAGAAAAGTAATGGTTTAAAATATATATGTATATACATATATATAATTTCGCATAATAGGTTTAAAAGAAATATTTAATAAAACGTAAAAACGAGTACTTTGAAAAAATTTAAAATAATTTTTATTACTGGAAGTATTTTTATTTACATAAAACTATAAAATATTGAATGTTATTCTGCAAATCATAAATTAAATATAAAATTACGTTTCTTCTGAGACATATACATACTGTATACAGACTGTACCCATACACGTATTATGTGTTTTTTACTGCTCGTAGAATGTATTAAACATTTTACAGTTGTTCTATAGGACACGAAAACTAATTTAATACGATAATAAGTGTCTATAAGTAAAATTATTAAAATTATAATACATCAAAATATTTCCATCATATTTGTGCTACTTTTTTAAAATTATTTTAATCTTCAATATTCTACTAAATATAGTGTACTTTTATATTATAATTTTATTTCGTCTACTCTCTCACAACACATTCTTTATTTATCTCTGAAAATAGATTACAGTTTAATAAAAATGGTAGATAATATTTTGCCTACTTATTTTTTTTTTTCAAATTTCTAAACAAATGTAAATGCATAAAGCAAAACGCTTGGCTGGCAGATATTACTTACTTGAAAAAAACGCTAAAATTCATTAAAAAAATTAACGTTTAATTAGTTTCTTTCTTAATAATTTTACATTTATGCTTAATACAAAACTGTATATTTATAGACATGTGATTTCCAAACATCCATTTCAGATTAAATACGATGTTTGCTTTCTCTGTATGAGAAAAAATGCCTTTCTTATAAACGTTTCTCATATGTATTTTTGCATTAAAAATCTATCATGATAATAGACTTGGTTTTTATATTTAGAGTTTTTATATTTCAATATAATGAAAAAATATTTTTAAAAGTTTTCTATTTTATTTTATAAGTCAATTGTTATATTAGCTATATTGAAATAAAACATTTTCCAAATTTTTAGAAGACATTTGTTTTACTGATTGCTTTGAAGAATATGAATAAGTTTATTCCTATTTATTTTTAAATGCTAAAATTGTATTTAAATTGTCGACATGTACCCTGATTATTCAAGGTTACAGTTTTATGTCTGGTGATTTATGAATATATTTTTACTATATTTTTAAAAAGACATTTATTATCGTATTAAGTTAGTTTTCATGTCCTATAGAACTACTGTATAATGTGTAATACATTATGTGACCAGTAAAGTAGACACAATACGTGTATGGGACATCTGTATACAATATATACATGTCTCAGAAGAAACGTAAATTTATTTTTAATTTATTCATATTCCTGTAAGTAATCAGTAAAACAAATGTATTATACAATGTATTGTGCAAAATATTTTGAATGTTTAAAATTTTAGGACATTTTCAAAACTTTATAATATTTACATAAAAATTTTAGGAAAATTTATGCAAACAGTGTGTTCTAGAAATTTGGAAAATGTTTTATTTTACTATACATAATAAAACTTCTGACTTATAAATGAAACAGGAAACTTTTTTTTAATTTTGTGATTATATTGAATTAAAAAAAGGTCCAATCTATTAACATGATAGATTTTTAATGGAAAGGTACATATGAGAATCGTTTAAAAGGAAAGCATTTTTTTTTTCTTGTACAATGAAATCAAACATTGTACTTAATCTGAAATGGATGTTTGGAAATCACATATCTTTAAATATACAGTTTTGTATTAAGTATAAAATTAAAAATATTAGGCCAGAAACCCAACTAAACGTTAAAAGTTTTTATTAATTTTAGCGTTTTGGTCAAGTACATAATATCTTCAAGCAAAGTGTTTTGCCTTATGCATTTACATTTGTTTAGAAATTTGAATAAATTAAGTAGGCAAAATATTATTTACGATTTTTATTAAACAGTATTCCATTTTGGGAAATAAACATAGAATGTGTTGTGAAAGAACAGACGAAATAACATTATAATATAAAATATTATATTTAGTAGAATAAAAATATATATTGAAGATTAAAAAAAAAAAGTAGCAGAGACATGATAGAAATCTCTTGACGTATTATAGTTTTGAAAAAGATAATGTTACATACAATGACAGTAAAATATATTTTTTAATTAAACATATCGTACTATAAGAGCAAAAGAAATTTTTTTTTGTCAGTATTTATTTTTTTTTTAATCGTCAACCATTATTTTCGCACCCTTACGGTTGGGGATTTTTACCTTAACCATGCTAAAAAATAAAAGATATCAACAAATAAAGGCTGTTATATTTTATCGAAAAAGAAAAAAATGAGAATCAGGTTATATAAAAGTAAAAAAAAAGAATTACATGAAAAGTCTAATAAGTTAAAGGTAAAAGATAATTTAAAGAATAAAGAACGTAAAAGAGAAAGTAGAACACCATTGACAAAAATTCGGATGAATAAACTTAAAATTTAGATCGATCTTGAAAAATGTTTAAGTTTATCCAACCGGTAATAATACTTTCATTTGCCTAAAAGCAATCGAGACGTTTTAAATGTAATTTAGAGATTGTGTTTTTGGTGGAAAAATGTATTTCGAGTCGATATAAAATCAAGAATGGCAAGCTTTGGTTAACAAATATATCCAAATTCTCATTTAAATAGAGCTTCATTTTTTTGTATAATTTAATTCCGAGTTAGATGCGCATATTTTTTTTTATTATTTGAGTATAAAAAACCATGGTGCACATAAACTAAAAAGGATCATTCTGTGCTATTTAATGTTAAATATACAACATGTGTACTGCGACAAAAAATAAAAAAATAATAATTAATATTTTATAACATTTTTTTTTCTAAAACATTACACTGTGGCGCGTCATCCATACATTCAGGGTGAGACGCCGGACTTGTGCGGGTGTTATGGCTCGCTTGTCAGAAGAACAGAGTGAAATTATAAATAAAAACTATTCAAACATATATTTATATCTGGACTAATTAACTATGTAAGAACAAAAATAAACTAAATGAGTACCATGAAACGTACTAGTAGGTTATAAATCATGATTAGTCTGCGTAATTTGTTCACTATTAAATTATCTACTTATTTTTTTTTAAATGGATTTTAATTGTTATTTCAGAAACAATGTAACATTGGTGTATTAGAGAGGGAACAGAAAAAGTAAAATAGTGTTTACACTGTTTTATTTGTTAATAGACCTGCTTTTTCTACCGCAATCGACACAAAAAATGTCAAAAATTGTACAGTCTTCGTGTAACCATATTTGACAGATGATTCAATGAAGCCATCTTTTTTTTGTAGTCTGACACATGATTCAACAACTCTTTCTCTTATTTTTGTAGTAGTTTTTACTACATTCCTTGGAAAGAACGTCTGCGTCTCAGGTGTGATTCAACTTTTCATTATTATCTTCTGGACTTGCATCTTTCTTCGCCTTCTTACTTTTTATTTTTCCCATTTTCTCCTAAAGTGTATTAAACTTCATACTGTGTGAACATTAATCAAAGTCTGATGAACTGAATTTCATTAATCCCGGCATCCCATAGAAAGGAAACTGCGGCTTGTATACCGGATCAACATTGCGGCATGTATCCCATTTTGTACAGTACAGATGTAGCAGAACACAGCTGCCTGAACTCGCAAATGAAAATGACGTAACCATACACACAGTACTCTGTATACATAATACACTTAGTTTTGACTTCGAAATCATTCATGCATTTAGCAATTAGCGTATGAAAATTATTTAAACATAACGTGTTTAAAAATTTGGATAGTAAAATCATGTTCTTACCTTAAAATAACGATTGTACAGCTACAAGTAAACATCGAAGGGGATCATTGCGCACCTATACTATACGTCTGACTGTCATCTATTGATAATTACAAGAAATACAAGGAGTGCGGCATCTATCTCGGATGCGACGGCTTTCCCGTAGTTATTCTATATTTAACATTAGATGAATAAATAAATAAATAATAAATTTGCATGTATTTCAATGCAGTATAATAACAAAAAATAATATTATAAATATATTTAAAAAGTATAATACAAAAAAAATAGGTGTAGGATAAGACGTAATAATTGATCTAATTTCTTTTGAAGGAAAAACATATGTGGTTTAGAATTAAATTATATATGTACAGTTAGCATGAAACAATATGCATACTAGGGTGTTTTGCATGACATTGGGTCCGAAACATTTTTTTTCATTTTGATATTGCATACATTTTATTTTATCAGATTTGATAATATAAGCATACTTGTAAAATTGAAAGAATCTAGAAAAATGTTAAGACATCAAAGTTTTCAAAAATTGGCCTTTATATCGCTATCTACAAACCGATGTGCAGTCTTTCAGTAGCAATGAACAAAACAATTTTTACAATATGTTGAAGTTTGAAGTTTTATATTATTAATTTCTTAAGGTAATTTGTTTTTGAAGTGATTCTTTATTGACCGAGTAATTATTTACCAATGATATTCTACTGTTTGATAGAGGAATTAACGTTTATCTTCATCTTTTCTAAGTAAGTTTTTAAATTCACTGGACAATTTAACAGCACATTCAGTACAATAGTTTACTACTCGTTAAGAAGAAAAAGTTTTTTGACAGTATAGTAATCATCTCTAACCATGAATCAGCATTATGTTTTTAGAATTGTACAGTAGACTTTTAAGTCTGTGAACAGATTGAGTGATCTTTGTATTGCAAATTTTGGTAAGATCTTATTTTGAAAACTTCTTATTTTCGTGGCACCTTGAATCGAGTTTCTTCTCAGGTTTTTGTAATGCGGAAACAATTGCCGTCACTCCTCAATTAGCACGTAATCTTAAAATAGTACCAACACAATCAGGTCCTCAATTAGGTACCAAAGTTGTTCTTTTAGTATAATCAATGTATTTACTGTCAGCTCAATGTCTATTTTTTAAATAATTCTATAGTTTTCCACAAATCATTGTACGGTGCACTACATCTTGAAGGTGCAGAGCATCGTGCTTCCACATAAATTGTCACTATAAACAGACAGATATATTTTAATATGCATAGTTCATATTTCCACAAATGGAATTGCTCAGGAACGCAATTTTTTAAGGCAGTAAATTCCTTTCGCAATCCACCATGGTCAATTTTGTGCACAAAGAGAACCGAATATATTTTTGCTTTTGCCAGTTATCATCACCAGGTTGAATATTTATATCTAATTCTTTTTAAAAGAAGGCTACAATAACATTTATGTTTGGTTGTAGCCAGTGATTTTCATCTTCGGTTAAAACACAACCATCAGTATTGATGCATATTTGGCAAAATTTATAATAGGCCAGTCATTTTTAAATCAGTCAAAAATAGCTATTTCAAGTCCTGACGAAATTATTAATAATCCAAACACAGCAGAAACAGTTATTTAATGCATATGATGTCTACAAGCTAAAACAAAAGCAGACGCATTTTAAATGTGTTTTGAACAACTATGATAGCTCGGTATGAATGCCAGTATTTAAACTTTTTGTATCAAAACACAACCAGCACGAAAAACACTAACTCCATGCCAATCTGTAAATAACTTCACTATTGTATTTCCCATTTAAAGACCAGTTACGGATTGTACCTTTGGTATAGCCAGTAATTGTTCAATGACTCTACCTGAAACAACAACTGTCATTCGATCAGAAATTTGACTATCATTG
The DNA here is from genome assembly GCA_963931845.1 of Maratus michaelseni. Taxonomy (NCBI): domain Eukaryota; kingdom Metazoa; phylum Arthropoda; class Arachnida; order Araneae; family Salticidae; genus Maratus; species Maratus michaelseni. The sequence continues at coordinate 192,609,336 of OZ007593.1, read as the reverse complement.
TAAGAGAGCAATTTGCTCTCAAAATTACCGACAAGTGAAGTGCTTAGCTTAAACGTATTTTTAAAGTTCTTTCCAATCACTTTCCTTCCCTGTTTCCTGCAGTTATAGATTGAGGATGTTGACACTGTTAGATCATCTAAATCAACCATTCAGGCTTCAATGCAGGTGCAATAATAAACAGTGCATCCCGCCATGCAGCTTTAGTTATATCCAAGCTTGCTATAAACAGTGCAATATCTATAACTCAAGTTTGTACTTAGGTGAGTGTTGATTTTTCTATTTTAATTGGCTGTGTTCGATGTTACAGAATCTTCTATGCTTTGTCAATTTATTTTTCTATAAGTTTACGATGATATTTATTTATTTCTGGTTCAGTTTCCTCTTGACCAATAAAGTCATAAAAAAGAAATGCATCTAATTCCTCGTCATCAAAGATCGGAGTAAAGTGTTTTGCCAACTATGTAGATCCTGATTTCTTTCTTTTTTCTTGTCGCTGAAGATCCTCACACATACATGTTTACTTCTTTGTTCACGCTATTAAAATATCTTATCCTCAAGAAACATAATCATGCAATAAAAACATAAGAAAATAATTATGAAATCTTTAATCCTCTTGAGAGGTCAGTTCTTATTGAAAGAAACAATTAAAATTTTTACAGTGAGTTTATCCCATCATTTCTTATAACTTACGTCCCTATACTTATTATTTTGGAAAATTATTTCTTGGAACACCCTAATACACCCCATAATATTTCATCGTTAAATCGTCATAGAAAAATCCGAAAATATCCTTTCGATTAGGGAATATTTATTTTACTTTATGTTAAAAAAATAACTGCTAAAACATTCATATACCCTCATACTGAATTTCATGAAATTCTGAAATTGTCATCGCGAACACATGTCTGGTACTTCGATACGTTGTACTTCCAGATTCAAACGGGAAATCATTCGGTCAAGTAGTATGGAAAATATGAAAGTTTAAAGTGCATACCTCGAAATGTTAAATTGGTTTTTAATCGCTCCAAACAGTTTGCAATGGGGTAGTTTTTAAATCATGATGAAAAAATCATTTGTTGGAATGAGCTGCAATTTTAGACTCGCATATTTAAAAGCATATGAAGATACATTTATAAGTAATTATTTTTGATAAGTGAAATGTTTAATATTTCATTACTATTGGATTTAAGATAACGTGATGAAATACTTCTAATTATTACTTTATTACATTTTATGGGAAACTGTTCTACACTTAAATACAAATATTTAAAAAATTCAATGCGTAAAAGTTTTGTAATTTGTTGAGTAAATTGCAACTTTAATAATGTTTTTAATCACGCATTCTTTTATCGCAACTTATACCTTTACTATCTTTAACGGAGAATATATAATACAGAAATATATAATTACTTATAATATGTTTGAAGATGATTAGAAGAATACTACCTTTTTTATTTCATTTAGAAAATAATATGAAATATTACATAAATCATTTCATTAGCTATATGCATGCATCGCGTGTTGTCTTTGATTAATAAAAATACAAGAATATGATTTTATATCTCATCAAATAATGATTTATTATACCTAAACATAACATTATAAATGTTCGAACTGAAAGTAAGATAGATTGTTATGTTGGACTGAATATTTTTTTTAGGAGAGAACGAAATATAATGATCAAGAACTCTTCGAAAAAAATCACCATGAAATGATCTAATTGTGTTTTTTTTATTACAAATATTTTTAAATAAAAAGTGTTAAAATGTTTAGATTAATTTTATAATTATAATTAAAAACATAAATAATTTTAAAAACATTTAACTCAATAATTGATATTACATAGATATTTCTGGGACGTAAGTCAGTGCTATTAAACCTTTTAATTTATTCGAAATTGGTACGCATAAAAATACGATCTTTATAGCAGAATATATTAATAAAATATACGACATTCTATTCAATAGATTTTAACTGAAAAATTAAACAACATTAGGAAGTTTTAAAAATATTTAAATTTTTCAATTTTCACTTGTTGGAGACACTTAATCAAGTAAGTTGAATTAGTATTTAGTATTTAAAGTAGGCTGGTAATTGAGATTATGTATCTAAAATAATTTTGCCATTGATTTTCAAATAGTTAAATTTCGTAGCATTAAATTTGGTAGCTTTTATACCAAAAAAGAACAAAGGATTTTTTCAGTGTCAGATCATTAAAAAATAAATAAATAAAATACAATATGATAAATCTTTCAAACTTTGCCGTAGAAGAACTGATTTTATACTGTTGTTCCTCGCAAAGTATGAAGATATGTTTTCTAAATGAAGCTTTTTCGATCCAGGGTCGATATAAAAATTTAAAAAACTAAGTTTTCGCAGTTTAATGATAGTACTATTTCTATCATTTATAGTTACGAAACAAATATTTTTCGATGCGGTGATTATACTCATTAACCGCCAGTGGCTGTAGCCTGGCAGTTGCTGCATTTTTGAAATTTTGATAGCGTTCGAAGATTTTTATCCATCAAAAAGACGTTTGAAACTGTTTAAGATAGAGATAGAGGGTGTTCTTTCCCGAACGTATTGCTCGTCATTCTCTTTCATTTAATTCCAACACATGATGACCGGCCGTTGTTATTTTTCTGTGCATTTTTTGTAATGTATTTTTCATCAAACATGTTACGATATTTTCTGTCGAAAGACTCATTCGTTACTTTTTCTGCTTAAAGTTTTTTTATTTGTCTCAAAATCTTAATATTTTGCGAATTCAGATATTGAAGAACCTTTCAAATTAAACGGAGGAATTTGCTATTGTCGTCAACATTTCAATACTTTGCGAGCACCACTAACGTAACCGGAGAGAAAGTGCAATTCTATCAGATAAACGATGGTAAAGGAACTAGTCGGAAACTTCGCCACTTCTTAACTTTCAGTATGACTTTCGTATATACATATATTATATATGTGTGCGCGTGTGTGTCCTAATATATATATATATATATATATATACATAGTGTTTCACAAAGGACCCCTAACTTTAAAAATCAATATCCCTGAAACGGTGATAGATAGAAACATGAAACCAGCGGTATGTTTATTAAAAAAATCGTAAGAATCTTATACGTAAATCTCAAAATTTAGTTAAAAATAGCACCGATAGATGGAGCTGAGAGCGTTAAGAATCCTTCTAAAGAGAGTTCAGAATCATAGAAAGACGAGTCGTCGAAGATTTCGTCATTGAAATCTGGCCGCTATTAGCGTATAGTGAAAATAATTCCGAAAGTGGTGTATAGCGTGGAGGAACCTGTGTTTATTGTGTTGGAGTACCACCGATTAAATCACAGTCCTACTGCCACAAGGTGAAATTTTCAAACGCGATTTAAAGTCGCAAAAGGCCCAAATGGAAAAACAATTCGTGAGCTTTTCAAGAAAATTCAACAGACAGGCAACGTGGCCGATGCGAATTATTTTCACTAAAAAGGAAAATAGCGGTCAGATTTCAATGGTGAAATCTTCGACAGCTAGTCTTTCTATGCTTCTGAAATCTCTGTAGAAGGATTCTTAACGCTCTCAGCGCCATCTACCGGTGCTATTTTTAACTAAATTTTGAGATTGACGTATAAGATTCTTACGATTTTTTTAATAAACATACCACTGGTTTCATCTTTCTATCTATCACCGTTTCCGGGTTATTGAATTTTTAATGTTAGGGGTCCTTTGTGAAACACCCTGTATATATATATATATACGTGTGTATGTTTTAAAATAATTTCTCGTGAAAAATGGCTTCCTTCAAATTACTTTTCTTGAGTTACCCGTGTATTATAAACTTCATCCTATCAAAATGGTAATTTACGTACACTTTACATTTTTATTATTAGTCACATGCGAAATCTTAACTGACATTTTACCAACTTTTGACGAAATTGCCGGCCAAAGCAAATGCAGTTTATATTCATTCAATAATAAATTTTTATCGAATAAATCAAGTGCTGATACAGTATTTAATAAAATGGAAATGATGCATAAGCAAGAAAATCTTAATATTATTATATTATTTCAGATAAAATGTTTTTCGGGTACTTTATTTTAAACTGAAGTATATATATATATATATATATATATATATATATATATATATATATATATTAGATCATCGGAACATTTAATTCATGAACTTAAATCCATTAGTTGAAAAATTGCAAGATTGATCTGGAAAATTATGCTAAGGCAATAATCAAATGAATATTTTTAAAAATGAAAAAATAAATAAATTCAAAGTGTAAAAAATAAAATTTATTCAAATTTTGAAACTGATCGTAGTATAAAATCACTGAGATAAGAAAATATTTCTCTAAAGTTTATTTGTTTGTAAAATTTGAAAAAAAAAATAGTTACATGAATATTAAAATTTAATACACTGTTTAATAATCTTAAGTATTTTGTTTTGTCAAAATTTGACAATACATATTCCAAATAAAATAATCATTTATAAAATGCATAGAGGAACTGACATGTATTTCCAACATAAAAAAATGACACGTGATAAATATAATGTATTATTAATGCAATTTGTGGAATTCCAAATATATGCACAAATTATAAATTTAACGGACATGGTGTAATCGTACATTATATTTCTATGAACTAAGACTAGTAATGTTTTTTTGAAATATTCTGAAAACCTAAATCAATGCAAGTATAAAGAATGCGTTGGAAAGAATGTAAAATTAAATCGAAAAAATTAAAAAGAAAAGGAATGTAGTTTCTATCTACTATTTTAGAATATATTAAATAGATTGGATACATTTTGAAAGTTGTTTTATTAAATACATGGGAGAAACAATGTGAAGATATTCTGGAGAAAGAAGGAGTATTTTTAGAATGTATGAGTACAATTAATGACTATCGCAGATATGGAACGAAAATCCTGTAAATATTATTTAATATGAATTACAGTGTTTGAAGAAGTCTATTTTCTTTTTTATACTTTAAGTTTTCAGGAAAGGTGCAAAATGCATGTTAATAAAAATCTCTTAATGTGCCCTTCTCTAAATATAGTTTTTAATTATTTTTACTCTCTTCAAGGTATATGAAATAGATTCCATATCACTATTTCAAGAACAGTACGTACACATCTATGCATGATTACATCACAGTATTTGTATACTTTACTAAATATTTGATTATGTTCAACAAACATTTTCATGCCTGGATTTTCAGCAGATTAGAAAACAACACTATTTTCAAAAATAACATCATGAGACTATACTATTAGATGTTTCTCTTTTTAAAAAAATTCATCAGTATTGCAATCGAAGTTTATTTATCATAAAGGTATATTTACATTTCCCCCTTAATGCAATATTCTAAATGTCATCCAGATGAAATACAAATTATAATCTCTCTAACGCAAACATTAAGGTCTGCATTTTATGATCAAATATGTCGACCTTACATCATATTTGCATTCTAGTTTCTCTAGTGGTTAGGGCGCTACGTCAAAAAGGACCCGTTCCAAAATTTGATTTGAACATGAATAAATTTAGTTGTAAGGAATTAATTTTAGTTCTGACGTTCAAAAGATAAATCTAGTACACTGTTAAACATTTGCAGCAGACTGTCCAGTCATTTGACCGTTTTTATAGAAAATGGTTACATAACCATAATTAAACTCTGTTCTGGCCATATTATTCCCCATATTATGGTCAGAATAGTGTTAAATTACGATTATATAACTATATTTTATAAAAACGGTCGAAAGACCGGACAGTTTGCTGCATATTTTTAACAGTGTACCTTAAACTGAACTAATAAACAATTCCACATTCTTATTTAAAACTGCATTAAATAATATCATCTGAAGAAAGTGCTTGGAATTTATTTCACTATTTGTTTCCTTAAAGCATAATAAAAACAGCAGAAGTCCAAAAGGTGTTTTGTACAATATGGAAAGTCATAAAAATAGTGGTTAAAGATAGAAAATCGCTTTCCCCAAAACTTATTTGTAAATAAATAGAATATATCTGAAATTATTCTTTTAAAACCTATTTCTGTAGCAATACTAAAAAAGATATTTATTTTATCTGCATAATTTTTTTTTCCCAACAGGTGTCTGTTTTATAGAAATATACAAGTTTTATATTCAACAATTAAAAAAGAAAATATAATAACAGTTCGTTTACAAATTTTAGAAATACATTATTTTTCTTTTACCCTCTCACTGACAAGTCCGTGTTAATACGTTCACTAATCTCCAGGTTCGATTGCAATAGAAGCATTATTTAAATTAATATAATTCTACGGATATAATATAGTTTTAATACAATGAGTAATGTTTAATGCTTTCAAAGATTATATTCATATACGTAATTAAGATTCTTAAATAATGTTGGAATAATTATCTTTTTTTTTTTAGCATTTAAAATGATATATAGAGAATACAACATTACAATTTTGTTATTTTGCTGGACAAGCAAAGAGTTTTAATGTAAAATTTCAAGGCTTAACACACAAAAATTGATTATTTATGATGTGTTACAATATGTCTCTTTTAAAATTGTATAAATTGCATCTCTTTAAATTGCACCATTAAATATGAATATGATATTATTTTTCGCAAATGTAATTCTCAAAGAAATTTATTTCAATCCTAAATAAGAAAAATATAAATTTTATTTGGAAATATTTCTAGAATAAATGTGTTAGACGGAATATTGTTCGACACTGGAACAAATCTAAAGAAATCCTTTTCTATAAATAAAAATGAATCAAATATATATGTATGTCCACGTTTTATTAACATGATATAAATGAAATATCACATGCAATTTTACATGTTACTTATGATTTAAAGAAAATGATTTAACTGAAATTTCCTTTGATTTTTCAAGTGAAATAGATGTAACTATCCAGTTTATTTTGAATCCATGCAGCAGAATATGAATTGAATTAAATAGAAAATAGAAAATAAAAACTGAATTTAACATGCTCTATAAAAATCGTATTATATTTAGAGTTTAGCGTAAGTTTATTTTTAGAAAATCAGCGTTGTATGTCAGGTGGTATAAAACTAAATACCGAAATCGGTCACTATTATATTTCGATACATGTAATCAGAGGTAAAATCTTTTATATGTATTTTATGAACTGATTTTATTTTTTTAGTAAAATATGAGTTTTATGCAACATAAACACAATAGTTAAATTTATGTTTTACATTTTGTTTTCAAGATTAATAATTTAAATTCATATAAAATACTTTTTCTTGATAAATAGTTTGACGCTTAACAAGAAATAAATTAAAATCTCTGTAATGTACTGCGTAATATTTTCTGTCGCTCACGTGTAAGTATTTTAGACATTTTATTGAAATGCTGTAACATCTATACCTCATAAGAAAATGTATTTAAGAAAAATATTAATTTTAATCTGTAATAAAGAATTCATTAATTATTAGGAACTTTCAAGAACTAATGCATTAAAAGAAATAGTGCGCTGCTTTGGAAAAATCATATGTAATTGTTATCTAAAAACATAAAAAACAAAAAATAAATTAATAAAAAATAGCACATCAAAATTTTATAATCATGATTTAATTGAAATATAATTACATATTTAGCGTATGATAAGACTATTGTGCAATATTATAGCTGGAGTTGGTGTAACTTTGCTCTTTTTTCTGATCTCACACATCATAATAGGATTATGATGTATGAGTTTTATATATAAATATAAATATTTGAATAGATAAAATATAAAAATAAGAAAACATATTTTAACTTTTATTTTTAATTGTATTATAGTTTAGGTATTTAGTACAATGCATATATATATGTATATCACTTCTGAATAATTTAACATAATTACAATTCTTAAAATGTGGTATTGCATAAAATGAATGTCAGATTTTTGTTTGAAAAAAACTTATTTCAGAAACCTATATTATATGTTTGATGTCATATATTTTAAGTCCTCTTTCGACATATGTCTATACGAGCAGAAATATATGTTGCTTTCAAAGTACATAATTTATAGACTTTATCATTTGATTGATACATTTTAGTAAGTTACGAGTTTTTATCCAATCTGAGTTATATAAATTATTAACAGTACTCACGTTTTTCTTTTTTATACACAATGAAAATTTAACGGGAAATAGTTTTAAATACTTTCATGTCATGTGCTATATTTGTTGAATCTCATGTTTAAAATACCTAGGTATATAATATTAATAATGTTACATGCATACGCTTTATAAGAAAATTAAATTCAGAAAGGATTTTATTCTATTCTTCAGATCCTCCAAATATTTTAAGAATTGTACAATGTTTTTGGCAACAACTCGAGAACAATTGTGTTACCCTAATATATCTTATACTGGGCTAAATATCGGGTAACCTCTTTCTACAACAAATAAGAAAAACGATATGTATGATTTCCTTACATTATTATTATGGTATAAATTAAATATCGAATACATTTTGTCATCCAGATTAAGATTTTACAAAATTGCTTTCCCTGGAATTTCTTCTGTGGTGCAATAGATTTAACTGTCAAGTTTCTTTTGTATTCAAACATGATTGAAATACAAAATTGAAACAAACTTAAAATAAGGAAAAAAGCATTGTTCCCATCGATTTATAATCGGATTATATTTTACAGATTTAGTATTACTTTTTTTTTATCACTTACGAATCATTAAACAGAAATACCATTTTCTAAAATGCTGAAAAACAAAGTATGTTGTATGTTGTTGTTATATATTGTAAATGTTAACAGTCAATAATTTTACAATGAAGAATATTTTTAGTAAAGTTTAATTATACTTCTGACTCTTTAAATATATGTACTGGATTCATCCATTATTTTATAACAAGATTTTTTTATTTACTAAGAGAAATCGGAGGGAAAAGTTTTTTATCTACATAATCAAAAGAATTTAGCATTCGATTTAAATTTTTGGTAAAATTTAGTTTTATATGCAACAACGAACATAAATGATTTGTTGTTTAGAAATTACTAAGACTGAAGAAGTAACGTGAAATAAATGAAATTAAATTTTCGAAAAAAATATTCGTTATGCATTTCATAATATTTAAAAAAACGCAAAGATATTTAGTAGCAATAGCATAGTATTTATACGATGTATAAGCAATTTTTTTTCACATAATATAAATTCAAATTGTAGAATTTATTCGATAAAATATTGGGACTGAATATGCTTCATGAAATATGTTAGGCTTTGGGCCAAATTTCGGGTAATCTCCATCTATGAGCGTAGGATATAAATAAATATAAAAAATTTAAATTTAAATGTGCTCCTCTATATTTTATTTTCAAGGCGTAATTATACTATCATATGTAATATCTTATATATTTTCTAGGTTAATAGTGATTTTTTTTAACTATCAAGTTTCCTTTATATCCGTACATCATAATACGATAGAAATATAACGTATAAAATATTTTATATAATCTCATTACAATTTACGGATTTACCATTAAGTATTATTTTTACATTTGTATAATTTAACAGCTACTAAAATCTTACATTGTTTACAACAAATGAAAGAAAAATATTTTAGCAATACTTAGAGAAAAAAATGTATTAGACAAAACTTTTTTTCTGGTTAGGAACAAATCGTGGGTAATCCTCATCTATATACAGATGAGAAATAAAATTATATGCATCTTCAGATTTCATTACCATAATATAAATGAAATCGTACATACATCTTCACATATATCTTATGATTTCAAGCACTGTGATCGAATTGCGGCCCGTGTGATCTCGATGATAAATGTACGCTCGATGATGTACCCATAAAACATTTAAATAAGAAATAATGACAATGTAGTATTTTTAGTACAAAATTTTAGTATAACGTTGTCTTAAATGCTGAAATGTAGCATTTTATACTATATGCTTAATTATTTTATTTTATTATTATTTATCTGTAAAACGCTGGCTCCAGACGTTTTAATTCATTGTATATACCTACCAGCGTTCCAAAATAAATATGTTACAAATATATTTAAAATATTTTACTAAGAATTTCATGGTTGCAAACAGAAATATAAGAGTAAGAATGGTAAGAATATCATACAGACGTTAAGGAATGTATCAAGTAATTACAATTAAATATTTAGAACATTATTTCTCAAACAGTTCGAGGATGAAACAGATAATAAGGAACTGAACAGATAATGAGGAGTTGCATTCAATCAAAAAATAAAAATAAATCAACAAACTCTTATTTACAAACGTATCTTTTATTAAAACAAATAATAAAATAGTACATAAGTGGTGCCAATGTAGTCTGATAAGTAAACTTAAACATGTATTATGACAGACTGTTAAAACTTTGCAGCAAACTGTCCAGTCATTTGACCGTTTTTATAAAAATGGTTACATAACCGTAGCTGTTCTGACCCTATTATTACCCATATTAGGGTAAAATAGAATTAAATTGCGGTCATGTAACCGTTTTCTATAAAAATGGTCGAATGGCTGGACAGTTTGCTGCAATTTTTTAACAGTGCACGGTTCATTAATTTGTTGCTTGAAATCTTTCCTACATGTGTATTTACATTTGAAACCCACAGAAGTAAATTATTTTCAACTAATTAAGTTTTTGATGCTACTATTGAAGAAAATGCTTTTCTCACAGGTAAGAAATAAAAATCCGGTAAGAAATGACACAGGTAAGAAATAAAAGGATCATTGTTTTGAAAGTATCCGTTACTATGATTTCACATAAAACGGTTTAATGTTGCTATTTACTTTTTTATGAATGTTTAGATGGTCTCAATAAATAAAAGTGCTACAAACGATGATTTAAACAAAATCTTTTTGAGCAATTCTCCCACAAATTTAACTTTCATGCATCAGAAACTGGTGAAATTCAATTTCATATGATAGCATTTTTAAACTATTTTTGTTTTTGTTGCTTTAATTAAACACGTTCTCGTTCAGAATTAATGTTTAATAGTGTACTATACCTATGAAACCCTTAACATCCATTTAACAGTGAAATAGAAAAGGAACGGTATGTAAGGAACGGTAAGAAAAATCGCCACCTATTTTCAAGGAAGTAATGTTAAGGCAAAGTTATAACCAAGATGTTCATTGGTATTTTTCGTAACAGATATTTAAATTGAACTAAATAACATAAAAAAAAATTCACATCTAAAACTACTGGAATTAATCTTGGGGACGCTAAGACTACCAATAAAGCCACAATGCTTGATCTTGTTATTTAAATGCTGATTTAAATTCTACAATAAATTCCGTGTTAATGAACTACAATCATGTTTTCTCTAGCATAGTTCTGTATGAGAAAAAAGTTAAAAATTACACTCTGGGTGCATCATGAGTGATATTCTGCGTAATTGTAGCAAGAGGACGGTAGGGATTCTAAAATACTGGGACAGAGTTAAAAAAATAATAATAAACGTAAAAAAGTGTGCAGCTTAATTTTTGCTACAGAATGATATAAAACCATAGTTCCAGTTTTCTTAAAAAAATAAATTGATTTACATTTCTTGAAACATTTTCATGCTGCAAACTTAAAATCAGCATCAGGGACAAGGAACGGCAAGGAGTTTATTGCTACATTTTGACCCCAAAATCATCCAACACCTATTTATCTCGTTAATATTGCTCTAGAATCATGCAATGACATGCTTTCTAATATAAGTAATAAAAGAAAACCAACAATATGTACCAAAATAAAAATTATTATTAATTAACTTAAAAGTTAAAATTATAGAATAATCGCTCTTATATAGAATGCATCTAAACCGATAGTCAGAATATTCATAGATGATAATACGCATAAAAAAAACAAATAAAATAGAAACAAGGCGAAAACATGCCAATTCAAAATTTATACAGTACAATGAATGTACTACGGTACAGGAATTTGCAGTCACAATTTTATAAATAATGAAATTATATTAGCGAAATTTCCATCAGATTAACACGTTCTATTGAAAACTTTATGGCCTCTTCGGAACGGCTGAAAAAGCAGTGAATTACGTCAATGATAAAGTTTATACTAACAATTATATTCAAAATTATCGAGCATCTGGCACACTGTTTTCAGACACAAAAATGGGTCATTTCGACAACATTAGATGATGTCATTATATTTTATAGAGTACAAGGAAGTATGTTTAAAATACCGCTGCAATACATATTCATTATTTAAAAAGAAAAAAGAAAAAAATACTAAGAATAAAAATAAGGGTCGTCCAAATGAAATTGTGATTGATTTCTGTTTCACAAATGATCCAATGATTTAATGGTATCAGTATTTCATGTATACAGAATAGAAAGTGAAACATATGGAACACTATGGCTAGACATAGTTGCCGTGAAGGTTGAAACAGACGTCCCAGCTATCCACGAGATTGTAAATATCTTGTGACAAGATCCTGTAGGGCTGTTTGGGAATCTATTCTTCACTGGCGATCCAGACCTATTTATTGTTTATGAATCGCTTTCCTTTAAGTGCTTTCTTGTTTGTTTTAAAGATATAATAATTGCACAGTGAGAGGTCGGAGTCTCGTGGGGATTCTCCATCGAATTATGCGCAAAAAACTTCATGCTAGCCACATGAGGACGGTTATTATGATGTTGAAAAATAAATCCTTTTGACAGTATACCACGTTGCGATAAATGATTGCTGTTTTTAGTTTCCGTCAGGTGGTGCAGATTGGAATGTGAATGTTTGGAGGTATCCCTGATACGAACCGTTCCACTTACCGTGCTTCAACGCATGTTTACAGCTAACAACAACATTCTGATAATACCGGCTACCTTCGTCACATTCAGAGATTTCTATTTCGGTATGCGCAGCGTTCTGCTTCTTCAAATGCAGATGCACTATCAAAAGTCTCAGTATCATTTAGGCGACTTTTACGAGAGCGGTAAATTAAGTAATGGCAACATAGGTATAAATAAATTTTTAATGAACTTACAAAATCAATTGTATTACATTCCTTCTGTGTAATCACCAGCAAAGCTTATAACCTTTTGCTAAATGTCGGGAAGCCGTTGTAGACCAGTGGCATGGTATTGATTGTTGATGTGAGCGACCGAGCGCACTACTGCGTGGAGTACAGATGAAACGTTATGAAATCGGTGACCTCAGAGGGGTTCCTTCAACTTCGGAAACAGATCACAGTCACAAGGACTCGTGTCGGGTGAGTAGGGAGGGTTTTACAGGATTTCCAATTGCCACCGCCGCAATAGGAGAGTGACATTGTTTGCGACATGGCAACGAGCGTTGTCATGCAATACGATAGGGAGATTGATGTGCAATAAACGTGGACGTTTGCGCCGCATAGCCAGACACAGATGGTGCTGTAGAAATCAGCAATATTAATCTGCGTTGACAGTTTGTCCTTCAGGTACAGCATGTGTAAGAATCACACAGTCCCAGTCATATGCCACAATCAGCATAACCTTCACCCGACTGGGTTCCTGTCGAAATTTCTGTTGACGTGGCAAACCTTGGTGACGACATTTATTTGACTGAGGCTTTAATTCAGGCTCATAGGCTCGTGCCCATGTCTCATCAATGGCGACAATACGCTGCCGAAATGCGTCTCCTTCATTGCGGTATCTCTGCAAGTGGGTGCCAGCCAGTGCATACCGTGCCATTTCTGTCTTTCTGTTGAGAGATTTCTTCATTATGCGCCACACCGTTTGATGACTCATACCAACCTCTAAGGATGATTCTCGGACAGTCCATCGGTGGTCTATGATAAGGAGACCGCTCACGATGTCAACTGCTCTTGAGGAATGGAGGACCGACCTGTGCGTTGCAAATTCGCAGTCTCATTCCGACCCGAACGAAATGCTTGAACCCATCGTGCTACTGTCTTATACGGTAAAGCATTTGTGCCACAGGCTTCCACTAATCCTCGATAGCATTCTGTTGCATTTTTGCCACAGTAAACCTCGATTTTAAGCCACGACCGCTGATCACCTTTTGAAAACATGCTTTAGAGTGATGGAAACGAAACTTCTCACTTTAACACGACACAACAACTACCCTTCTAAGCAGATAGACTGTTTTTTGCACTCTACGCATCCACAACAGCGAAACCTCACCGCTCCCATATCCTATTTGCGCATGCCCGCTCTTCTGCGAGTTTCAAAGTTAAGTTGCCACTATTTAATTTACAACCCTCGTATGTCAAAATTTGGATTGGAGGGAGATACATTCGTTGGCTTAATGCGTATTATCAATGCAGAGTTCTGATTATATTTAAAAAAATAAATATTCTCTTCTTAAATAAATATAATTTCTCAGGAAAACATATTGAATAAAATTGAGAATCATATAATTGGTAAATTTTAAATTTGAGATTAACTATTTTTGAGTTTCATTATTTTTTTAATGTCATCTTTAATCGGAGAAATTTTCAAAATTTTTCGCTTCTTTGGAATATAGCAGTGGCATTTCTTTCCCTGATTTACTAATAATAATTTTACTGACTCTTAAAAATAGAAATTTTCCTCCTCAAAGTGATTTCTCGTTAAAACATATTACACTTAAAAGCATCGTAAATCGTTCTTAATTATCTTAAAATTAAGATAGATTACAAATTTTAACACTTAATTGGTAGAAAACTTTTTTGAAGATGCATCTTTTTCCAATAGTTTAAAATGAGCTCATTCGTTAAAATAGTCTTGTGCAGAACACTCGTTAAAATGATATATTGTATATTATTACTTTAAGATTCGGATAATAAATTCTTTCAACATTCTAAGACTAAAAATAATGAGATCAATTTAATTTAAACAAAAAATGAAAAAAATAGTGTGAAAAAAATAGTGAAAAAAATAGTGCAAATTTATATCATATTATTTAAAATACTTTAATCCTAATAATATTATAAATCTGATTGTGTGCAAATGTTAGACTGAAGCCAGCGTCAGAATGGAGAATTTAATGATCCTGTACCTTTGCACATAGGTTGATAATAACCCTCATATGAACATAGGCTGGTTTTTGTTTATTTTATTCAAATATTTTTCTTAATAATTCAAAATTTCGTTATTTTCATAGAGAATAAATGGACATTTGTTCGTATAATATTTTAAAATGGTTAAATTTACTTTACCGTTGCTAATACTTTATCGTTGCCAAAACTAAATCAAAGCCCAGAATAATAATTTTTACTCAACAATTAATTTTCAATTGAAAGATTTTCACGTGAAAAATGAAAATTCAAAATAATTCAAAATAAGAGGAATTTCCGTGATATTTGAAACGAAAATATGGAGTATTTGTTATTATACATGAAGTATGAATATTGGTTACGTTGAGAAGATATTTTCTGTCAAAAACTGCGTTATAATTAGAAGGAAAACTGAACAATAATCATATTATTAAGAAAAGATTTCGCTTGGACCATGGAACTATGAAAAGGATCCTCCTTGGCTTGAACAAATATGACGTCATAAATAACACAGGTATTTTCAAATATTCGTAACATTACAAGGAGCATGAATATCAGTGTATAATAAAAGTATATACATAATGGACGTCAGATTTAAGATGAATAACTGAAATATGTTTTTTGATACTGATTAATAATAAACTAGAAAATCAGTTACATACCGATGTGTGTTTTCGGATAAAATTCCCGTCATGATTGCCAGGAAAAGAAAATTAACAAGAATTATATCATTGAAAAGAGATTTCTCTGGAATCAAAGTGACGTCATATTTCAAATAAAACGGTATTTTTCAAACATGTTTCAAATGGTGCGTGAATCAATTTCATACAATAATAATTGCAGAGTACAGTGAAAGAATAGAGAGGCAGTGAACCGTCAAATCGGCTTGCAATATGAAGTCGGTTATCGCTCATTCATTAGGCACAAGGGCTGACTTCATTGGACGGGGAGAGGTTTTCAAAGCAAGCCACCAGTTGTTTAGGCCAACTGTAAGGTTGCATTTTCAGCATCACGCCAAACATAAACATTTCATATATATTTATTCTCTGAACTCTGCGATTTATAATACAAGCATCAGTAAGATTATTAGGAAAAGAAAATTGAACACAAGTCTATTATTTTAAAATCTGACTGTCTGTTTGTATTTCGCAACTACTACTCTTAATTCAATGCGATTTACTTAACACTATCATTGATCTAAGGATGTCATATAAACTCTGAGAATTTAAAATTAAAAATTAGATTCCAAGATATTATTATTATTATTATTATTATTATTTTGTAAATTTTAACGAAATTTCTCTAAAAACGGTAATTAAATTACTCCATTTTTGTGGATAAAAAAAAAGAAGAAATAAAACGGATTAATACATTTTTATGCCATTTTGTCATTAAAACTGAAAAATGAATTTATTTTCAATTTAAATAGTTGGAGAAAAAAAAAATCTTGATTACAGTAGAATTTTCGAAAATTAAAAACATATTTCCACATTATCAAACTTTATGAATTAATTTATTCTGCAGAACAAAAATCGTCTGTCAGCAATCGTTTGTCAAGAAATCAAGAGTTGTTTCAGCTATAGATTAAACCAAGGAGGCAAATTTGCTGTTAAATGCAAACGTAAGACTCGCAATTGCAAAGCTCTTTGCAACCCCAAATTACATGCAAACGTAACATTTACATGTAATTTGCACCCAAATTAATTTTAATTTGAACCCTTATAAATGTTAATTTGCACTGAAAATTACATGCAAAACTAATGTTTACATATAATTTTGGGTTGCAAAAAGCTTTGTAATTGCAAGTGTTACGTTTGCATGTAACTGTTACTGTTACATGCAAACGTAGCACATGTAAATGTTACGTTTGCATGTAATTTTGGGTTGCAAAAAGCTTTACAATTGAAGCTCTTTCCATTTAGGTGTAGAATTATTCCTCCATATTCAAAATAATTGAATTTAAACAAAAAGCATATACTATTTCCAATGAATTATTTTTAAATGATGGCTGTTAAAACGTTTTTCAAAGTTGTTAAAAGTAAAATGGTTTATCAGATAAAACTGATATTTGTTTTTTTTTACAAATTGTACTTTTTAAAAACTGAGCTATGTCAAGGCCCCCTATAACAAAGAAATACCGTATTTTCTCTTATGAAATATGATAAAGAGTTAGTTAATTATTTACGTTTTTAATTATCGGGGGTGAAATATTTTGCTTGATTAATGCATTTATTCTTCTTTTAATGTTACGTGAACGGAGTCACGGGTAACAGCTAGTATATTATATTTATTGAAAAACTATTGAAATTATTAACTATTTTATTATTAACTAAAGCAAAGTTATTTTTACAAAAGAATGACTCTAAGTATTTTACTAGAATTTTTAATATAAAAAAAAATGAATGAATACGGTGTAATTTTTTTTCTTCAAAGAAGATTTCTGTGAAAAAGATGTATCTCTCTATTCTTAAAAAAAGCAGCCGTTATTGAATATAGTGACCATTTGATGTTACTGATTCATGATAGAAACACAATTGCATATAAAAACTTGAACACTTGTAGTTTTATTGAGAAATGTTTGATAAACACTGTGAAGCAGACAGGTCTTTAATCGATAAATTATTTACAACCTTATTTAATTTTAAAATATCGGTCAAAATTGTTCAGTTACAAAAATATTACAGGTTAAAAAATTATGCATAACAATTTACCATATTTACAGGCACATATTTGACTAGAGTGTGGAGTAAAAAAAAAAAACTATTAAGCAAAAAATGAAAAGAAATAGTACAAATTTATATCATTTTATACAAAATACTTTAATATATTATATTTATTAAACACTATTGAAATTATTAACTATTTTAAATAAAACAAAATTATTTTTTCAAAAGAATGGCTCTCAGCATTTTACTAGAATTTTTCATATACATTTTTTCAAAGAAGATTTCTGTGAAAAGGATGTATCTCTCTATTCTTAAAATAAAGCAAGAAATTCTACCGCCGCTGCAGCCGTAATTGATTATAGTGACCCTTTGATGCTTTAAATTCATAATAAAATCAAAATTGCATATAAAAACATGAACACTTGTAGTTTTATTGAGAAATGTTTGATAAACACTCTGAAGCAGATAGGTTTTTAATCGAAGAATTATTTACAACCCTATTTAAATTTTAAATGTCTGTCAAAATTGTTCAGTTATAAAAATATTATAAGTTAAAAGTTACGCATAACACTTTAACCATCTTTACATGCACATATTTGGCTAGAGTGTGGAGTGCAGTGTGCAATAATTTAAAAAAAAAAAAAAAAAAAAAAAAAAAAAAAAATCTTATTTTTTATCGTATTTTTTTTCTACATTTTATTCTATATTTAACTTTTTTTCAAATTTAAGATTTTTTTTAAATTCTAAATTTCACTATCTGAATAGGGATTTAAATCAAATTTGTAAATGGACTTTTCTACATAGTTTGCCAGATTCTAAAAAGCACAAATAATAGTATTTACAAATAATATTCAATTTAAAAAATGCATTTACTCGTGAATTTTAAAAGAAAAAACTTTTAAAATTATTAAGCTGTTAAGGGGCATTTAATGAGGAAAATTGCGTCATATTTAAAACCATATTCTTATACGTTTCCCAATTGTTTTTTTTGTTTTTTAATTGAAATATATATTTACACGTGAATAATGCGAAAGAAAGAACACTTTAAAATAATTAAATTATTACGTGCGAAAACATTTATTGGTGAAAATTACGTCATATTTAAAACAAAATATTCAAATGTAATGATTAAAATGATTTTCTAATATCTAAAATAGATTTTCCAAATACTTTAAAATTCCGGGAGAAAGGGGTATTTTTTGCTTAACCACTTTATACAAGGTAATTTTCATATGTGTAAGTGATATTTTTTCATCTATGACGAAAGCAGCTGTCAGCTGTCATGACAGCAATTGATGAGGCCTTGGACACCAAACAATCATGCAGTGAAAGGGAAATGAATGACAATTCGTTTACTGGATATCTCTATTGCTGGTGATTGTAACATTTAAAATTCTGTAATAGGGCAATGTTTTTAAAACAGAGCAATCTAGCGTTTTTTATAGCTCGTGGTGTCTGGACGGCGATGGCGAGTGCCGCTCGAAGGGGAAGTGCCTCCTGGTGTTTTAATAATTCAGATTAATTAAACTATATATTTTAAAACATTTACATATTTATTTTTTTTGTGAAAAGAAATTTCGAACATTAGTAACAAGACGTACTAAATGAAGTGTATAGATGCTTCATTAGACTACAGAAATGTTACATCGTAATATAGCTATAGAGATATTTGTATCATGGAGTATCTGTGTTATTTAGACGTACATTGTCTTTCTACTCGTGTTTTTTACTGTACCGTATCTTCGTTACTTAAAGTAAGAATAGCCATTCCACATATGCTTACACAAAACACCGATTTCTATCCTTAAGGTCACTAACACAGGGTATTGTTTTAAAAAACATTTTCCCCAATTCTTGCAGTTTTCACCTGTTTATAATTCATTTGAAATATTTATACTGCTACATAAAAATGTTTTTTTCTTAAATCATAATTGATGCATCGAAAAAAAATAAATTAAAATATTACCATACAAAATATTTAGAATACGAATAAAAATAATTTGTTATTTAATATTAAAGAATAAATGAAACATACCTCAAAAACTTATCTACGAATGATCATATTCAGTAACATAAAATATATATATATATATATATATATATATGTATATTTATACAATACGAGCAGGAAAGACCGAGCTACCCAGCTAAAAATGAACTGCAGTGAAACTACAAAAAAAATGCAGTTGGAAAACTGCGGTGATTTGGCACAAATCCCTGCAGTTTTTTTTAAGTCGACATAACTACAAATTTACTGCAGTAAATTTGTAGTTATGTCGACTTCAAAAAAACTGCAGAGATTTGTGCCAAATCACCGCAGTTTTCCAACTGCATTTTAACTGCACACTTACTGTAGTAAATTTGTAGTTATGTCGACTTCAAAAAAACTGTAGGGATTTGTGCCAAATCACCGCAGACTTCCAACTGCATTTTAACTACACACTTACTGCAGTAAATGTGTAGTTATGTCGACTTAAAAAAAACTGCAATGATTTGTGACAAATCACTGCGGTCTTTCAACTGCATTTTTTTGCAGTTTCACTGCAGCCTTTTAGAAATTTATTACAAAATATGTATATATATAAAATAATATTAATTTTTCTGTATGAAAAAATCAGCACTAAAATCTAATTAAATATTTTTTTTTCATATCTCAATTTATATGCAATCTGTGCATAAAATATATCATGCATACAACGATTAATCATCACTGAAAAATATTTTTTGATCATGGCTGACTTATTCAATTATTATGGTTACCTTTTGAAAAATGAAAGAATTCAAGAAATTGTATGAACGACTTTACTCAAAATAATAATATTGAAAGATGAGTGAAGTATTCATAATAATCATAGTACTTCAATCTTCAAGCAATGATTTTTTTATGGTATTGAATTGTTTTTATTTTTTCAATAGTTTCATTACTGGGCAATTTCTTTGAAATCAAGGACACATGGTTATTGGCTAAAAATTAAAATCTTACTTTTAAAATTTTGTAATAAAAAGTGCAATTTTATAAATAAATTCAATGTGAAGAAGAAAATTGATAATGTGTATTTAGTAATTCCATTGCAACAATAAAAATTGCAATTAAAAATAATTGTATATGAATTTTAAAAAATTAAATTATAATTCTTTATATAATGGCATATCTTTTCAATCCTCTACAGAAATTTCAAATTGATAAAGCAAATAGATGCACAAGAATTTAAATCAGAGTGGACATAACTTTTTCTTTGTCCATTGTAATTTTGTTACCCCAGCATTTAAACATTTTTATAAACTATCCTTGTTTTTTTAATTGCTGTAACTGTTTGATTATTCAATATGTACTTACTGCCCCCCCCCCCCTCCACAAAAAAAAAAATGATTTTCTTTGTAGCTTGTGAGAATATATATTACGAAGCTTGTGAGAATATATATATTGTGCGAAAGGGATTACAAATTTTTAATCTCATAAGCAATTCATAATGAAGTCTATTGTGGCAGATTTAGATGATAATTTTAAATATTAAATGTAGGGGAGACTGGTACACAGTGGACCACTTTTTCAGTTAAACTTTTTTTTTCTCTTTAATGGACAAACCGATCTGCATAAAAAATATTTTTGAATATTCCTTAAACCTTTATACATTTATCATAACATAGTTTTCAATATATTTTTCAAAAGAAATTTTTTTATATGCATCCGTAAAGTGGACCGCTATTAGGTATTATCTGAAATATACAATATAAGTCTATTTTTCATTAATCTAAGTCTTTTTTATTTTCCCTTTACCCACGAAATAACATAGTAATATAAATTTACGAGTAACATTTTGAAACAAAAACAAAATGAATTATATTTTGAAAATAACAACAGATTAATACAGGAACAATTGCAATTTAGTTGAAGTTATTAGTACTTAAGTACGAAACAATCAGCGCACATTACAATTTGCAAGTGAAATTCCAAAATACTTATGAGTATGATTGAGCCTGGAACTTTCCTGAAATACTTTTGGGTCTGAGAGCAATATTATGAAATCATTGACATCAACAATAGATTCATCTACAGTTTCGGGAAAAATAAACTGATTTCCATTCAATTTGCATCTCACGAATCTTACTTGAATAGAATAATCACCAATTTAGACTACAGTTATATTTATCAAAGGCAGTAAATACAAAACAAAATATTTCTTACTATATTAAATAAATTGTCATTTTTCTTTGTTTACTTTATTTTACAGTTAAATAACTACTTTTAAACAATATTTCTTTATAGTAAATAAGCAATTATTAAATATTTTGAACATTCTGCATTACAGGAGCAGAGTGGATTGTGGACCACTGTGCCCAGGAGTGGGTGGTCCACTGTGACCCATGTTGAAGTTCAATAAATAATCGTATTAATATTGTTTATAGCTTCCTTTTAAACATATTAACTTTAAAGTTAAATAAAAACAAGTATCTTAGCTTTACAAAAAAGCTGTTTTATCTTATTTATCTACAACCTTTAATTACTAAAAAAATTCAAATATGATGAAAAATTTTACTTTTAGAAGCTCAAAACAACCAATCAGGATAAAATAGTTCAATCTGAGCTAAACATATTTTCTGAAGGCTATAAATAATCAGTGCAGTGCTGTTGTCTATTAGGATATAAGAGAAGCTTTTAAAAAGTTTAAATAAATAAAATATTAGGGGGTGGTCCACTGTGCCCATAGGTCCAGTGTGTACCGGTCTCCCCTACACGAAATTTAAATGCAAAAATTAATTTTAATTGCAACTAATTTTTCCACAATGTAAATTTCAAATTTGAATATTTTTGCATCTCTTAAAGAAATTATCTATATGTGCATTGAATATTTATATAATTTTGAATATATAAAATAAATTATATGAAAGGATACATACATATGTAAATTTCTAAATTATATACCATTTACTATGAAATAAAATGTATTACATATATTACAGCTAATAAAAAATAACTGTATAAAATTCATATTAAAAGCAAAACAAATATATGATTTTCTGTTTTTCTAAAAAAATGCTAAAATTTACAAAAATTACTCTTACCTGCGTCCTGATTTGTCCTTCCAATTATATCTTGTATACAATTATGGTGCAAATAAGGTTTAAATTAAAAAAAAACCATTTAATTAACATTTGATGTTTATGCTTTATAATTTACATTGTATTTAAATACCAAATGTATTTACAAATTCTTCTCACATTTCACAGCCTTTGCTGCCGAATTTAGCTTGTTTCGAATAGTGGCACGTACAAGTGATACATTTACAACAAACTTGCAGGCAACATGGCCCTGAATATCCATTATCCTGGATCCCATTACCAGAGTAGACCGCGAAAACACTTATATAAATGCAAATATATGCAATTATCCGTTACCGGATTAAGCAGGTACATTAACCGAACATTAACTCCGCATACATTAACTGAAAAAAAAAACCCTGGATGCATGAAACTCACCATGCAGCAATCTCTAGAATGCATAAAATTCATTCAAACAGCAGTTAGCAACATATATATGTATGCTTCGCATACATTAACTGAAAAGCCCCACCAGTGGCTGAGAGGTTCTGCTCTCGAAGCTGATAGACGGGAGGTGCTGGGTTCGATCCCAATCGTGCCCGTCGGCCTAATCGTTCGGAGTTTTCATGGTTTTCTTCGAGCCGTGGATTTATCCATGCGTAAATACGGGTTAGGTTCCCTTAGAAAGACCCCCACGAAGGGCACTCCCCCCCGGGACTATATCCCTAGTGTGGATAACTGGCCGGCAATAATCAACCCAACCCATTAACTGAAAAAAAAAAAAAAACGTGGATGTATGAAACTCACCATGCAGCAATCTTGAGAATGCATGAAATTCATTCAAACAGCAGTTAGTAACATATATATATATATATGTACGCTTCGCCTACAATAACTCCCCCCCACCCCCCCCCCCCAAAAAAAAAACAAAAACACTCCTGGATGCACGAAACTCACAATGCAGCAATCTCTAGAATGCATGAAATTCCTTCAAACAGCGGTTAGTAACTTATATATATATGTGCACTTCACGCACATTAACCGAAAAAAAAAAAAAAACCACAAATTGAATTTTGGAAGAAAAATTACAAATTTCACCATTCAAGAGTGCAAAAATCCTGGATTTCATCCATAGTGCGTGTAAAATCATGAATTTTCTCAATCGTGTGCGTAAAAATAATGAAGTTTGTCGATCATGCTCAGAAAAAGTAATGAATTTTGTCGATCGGCTACGTAAAAAAACTTCGCCATTCGGGAGTGTAAAAATCCTGAATTTCATCGATCAAATGCATAAAAATCACGAATCTCGTCGATCGGGCATGTAAAAATCATGATTTTTAGCGACCGAGTGCATAAAAATCATGAATTTTATCGATCGGCGTGTAAAAATCATGTATTTTGTCGATTGGCTACATAAAAATCAAATTTCGTCATTCGGCAGTGTAAAAATCTTGAATTTTGTCGATCGTGTGCATAAAAATAATGAATTTCTTCGATCGGCCGGAGAGAAATAATGAATTTTGTCGATTGGCTACGTAAAAATCAAATTTCGTCATTCGGCAGTGTAAAAATTCTGAATTTCGTCGATCAAACGCATAAAAATCATGAATTTTATGGATCGCCACGTAAAAGTCATGAATTTCTTCGATTATGCACGGAAAATCGTAAATTTCTTCAAACGGGCACGTAAAAACCATGAATTTCTTCGAACGGACGCATAAAAATTATGAATTTCGTCGAATGGACGCTGAAAAATCTTGAAATTTAGGAGAAAATGGTAATTGGGAAATCCTGCATTTGGCTTGTGCTTTCCACATTTTTAATCGCCAGTTTTTAAAGTTTAATCAACAACTGGCGACTGCTTATTTTCACCTTTAGGGGGGGGGGGGGGGGGAATCGCAAAATTAGTCGCTCAAGGATTGCCATGGAATGTGTTACCTGAAAGCAGAGGTGGTAAACAATGACAATGTTTTAATTGCCGTTTTACAAATTTAATCGCTATGTGGTGAATAGCTACTGCTAATTTTCACCTATAGCTAAATTCTAAACCTGTTTACATTTTACATGCGACTCTCGGCATTGAGCAATAAGTGACAGCGTTCGTCCATTATTTTCTGTAATTCGCTAACTTTGTTAATATAATAATTAACACCTTAATTCATTTTTTAAATGTTTATACATAGCCATAAGATAGCTAAAAATATGTACCGACAGACACTTCTTCAAAACTGGTTTCTCTTTAAAAAAAAATTAGATAGATTCAACGTATTTATAAAAGCCTTACTAGAAAAAATATTTCATAGGATATTTGTATTTTCAAAGTTTTGTTCATATTATCTTATTTTAAACTTTTCTTTAATAGTGATGGAGTTAATTTAGAGTTTGTTATTGTGAATTCAAATAACTCATATTTATTACAAAATTAAATTAAATATTTGAGCCTTTTATCGTTACAATGAAATTTATAATATTGTTTGGGTTGTTCTTGACTGTACTTAGCCTGTGTGTCAATACAATTAATGGTTTCTCAAGGTTTTTACATATATTTTCAATTGCTTTTAATCAAAGTTTACAAATAATATACCAGGAGGAAAATAACTTTATAAAAATTATAATTTAATTTAAAGTAATGCTATTTTAAATATTGTCCTCCTGAATGATGATATGTTACATGAAATGTGATTAAAAGCTTTTTCTTCTTTTTCCAAGATAGTTTGCCAAATTGGTATGTTACAGGTGTCAGTTAACATTTTTCAATTAATAACAAAATATTTGTTGCTATATTTTTATACTTGATAGCAGGGGTGTAAAAATCTAGTCGCCAATGGGTAGATTACTACCACTAAATTTTTAATATTCTTCGACTAATAAGAATACTGATAAAATTTAGGTGAAGTATAATAATAAAATTTAGCTGAAGAATACTAATAAAATTTAGTGGTGAGAATTGGCCCATTGACTCCTAGATTTTTACACCCCAGCTTGATAGCTTATTTTAAAATTTTGGATGCTGTTACTTGTTTGTAATAATAAAAACTTTGGATTTAAAGAAAATAATTTTTTTTTAGCTTATTTATCCATTGAACACCATAAAACA
This sequence comes from Maratus michaelseni, assembly GCA_963931845.1. NCBI lineage: Eukaryota > Metazoa > Arthropoda > Arachnida > Araneae > Salticidae > Maratus > Maratus michaelseni. The sequence continues at coordinate 192,583,554 of OZ007593.1, read as the reverse complement.
CGTTTCAGGATTCATTTTTTGCATTTTTTATTACAAAATAATGTAAAATTAATATAAGAAAAAACATCTAGTGACCAAAATTTATCAAATTATAAAGCATATATGACATTATAATAATACTATATGTGTTCAACATTTCGTGATTTATGTGGCCGAAAGTTATAGTCATATGATGCAAATAATATATATATAATGACGTATTAATTACGCATAATATGAGTGTTTGGTGTGTAATATATATATATTCATATATACGATGCATATGTAAGCTTGGCGATGATTTTGATAAAATCATAGCTGCAACCTTGGCATAATCGTAATTGTAGGGGCAACAAACTTTAAATTAACTCCATCGCTATTACAGTATTTAAAAAAAAAGTCTAAAATAAGACAATATGGACGACACATTGACAATACAAATCTCCTCCGAAATAATTTTTTTTGGCAAGACAACGTGGTACTTTATAAATACGTTGAATGTATCTAATTTTTTAATCTATCTAGATTTGTAGAGGTGTCTGTCGGTACATATTTTTAGCCATCTTATGGCTATATATAAACATTTAAAAAATTACGGCATTAATTATTATATTAACAAAGCTAGCGAATAAGAAAAATAATATACAAACGCTTGCACTTACCGCTTACCGCCGTGCCGTCGCCGTCAAAATGTAAACAGAACGATCAGAATCTGAGTTGAGTTGAGATGTAGCGTTTCTTCACATAGTCAGTTACGAAAAAAAAAGTCAAATGTTCAAAAGGAGATTTACATTTTTCACTTGTTTTTTGAAGTAAAATTTTCTTAAAAACTGGAAGTCATCATGCCTGTAGTTAATAAGTGGAAAGGCAATTTCCCCCTCCCTCGATTTTGAAATTTAAATAACTAAATAATTAAAATAACTAAAATAAATAATAATAATAATAATAAAAAACTTAAAATAAAAGAACTAAGAATTTTTCGTTGTGTGTAGGGTGTATATATGTGTGTGGGTGGGTGGGGGGGGGGTGTTCAATTACTACTTTCTTCCTGAATTTTAAAGTTTAAGTAACTAAAATTACGTTTTCTCCGTTTTTGAACAGCATAATAAAATTGGTTCTTTTGAGTAAATTAAAAGAGGAACTAAAAATTTTCCGTTGGAGGGGGGGGGGGGGCGTCATTAACCCTCCCTGGATTTTGAAATTTTATTTAATTTTTTATTTTGACCGATTTTGTAAAACAGTAAATTTATTCTTTTTTCGAGTAATTTAAAGTACAGAGACTAAGACTTTTAAACACTAAGAGAAAGTACAAATTTCCCGTTGGGGGGGGGGGGGGGGAAGGGCGGACTTTCCCCCCTTAAATTCCCCATGAAAGTTATTTATTTGTTATTTTTTATATTTATGTGTTAAAAATTTATCTCAAAAGGGGTGGTTCAAAGCAGTGTCCGCTGCTTAACTCGCTGTTCCTCGCTTAACTTAAAAGAGGAACTAAGAATTTTCCGTTGGAGGCGGGGGGGGGGGGGGGGGGCGGGGTTGCGTCATTAACCCTCCCTGGATTTTAAAATTTTATTTAATTTTTTATTTTGACCGATTTTGTAAAACAGTAAATTTATTCTTTTTCCGAGTAATTTAAAGTAATTAAACACTAAGAGAAAGTACAAATTTCCCGTTGGGCGGAAGGGCGGACTTTCCCCCTTAAATTCCCCATGAAAGTTATTTTTATTATATATATATTTATGTGTTAAAAATTTATCTCAAAATGGGTGGTTCAAAGTAGTGTCCCCCCCCCCCCCCCCGCCTGAGGATTTTGATTTTTGTTCAATTTAGTCCCATTAAACTAAAAGTCTTGAAAACAGTGTTAATTATTAATAACAGAGTAAATACGCAATATTGTCAAAAACTGAAAGACTTTAATATTGCTTAGCTTTTAAAACTGCAGATAAATTGCAGAAAATATCTCACAAACTTACTAAAATTAAGTTCTGTAAAATTACCTTAAAGTAACTGCAGTTATACTGCAGATACACCAGAAAATATAATACTGAAATAATGACTGTAAAAATACTTCAAATTTACTACAGTTTTACTACAGATGTAAAGTCTCATTATTTTTTTAATTTATGAATATAACATAAATTCACGTAAACTGCAGTATTTTTGCAGATAAAAGCTCACAGTATTTTTGAAATAAATTACTGCAAAATTACTTCACATTAACTGCAAAATAACTGAAGTATTTTTACAGTCAAGATTGCACTACAGAAAATCTACAGTTGCCTGTAGAAAAACTTTAAAAATACTTCACTTCTGTAGAAAAACTGCAGTTCATTTTTAGCTGGGTATGCTCGGTCAAAATTAAATTTGAGTTCAAATATCATGACCCATGACCAAAATGACCCACTAATTGAATTTTCTCGAACATGTGACCTATCACAATAGTCTTCTCGCGTCCGAAAACCATTGGATGCAGAATTTAGTGTAAATTGAGCCGCTTTTTAGATCTTGACCCAGAAATGACCCACTAATCGTATTTTCTCGAAAATGTGACCTAGCCCAATGATTTTCGCGTGCCCGAAACTCGTAGGATACAAAATGTAATCAAAATCGTTAGAGCCGTTTTTTAGATAAAATTAATTTGACCAGCTTTGACCCAAAATGACCCACTAATCGAAGTTCTCGAACATGTGACTCAGCCCAATAGTCTTCTCGTGCCCTAAAATAGTCGGATACAAAATTTCGTCAAAATCATTTGAACCGTTTTTTAGATGCAATTAGCTAGACTAGGACCCAAAATGACCCAAAATGACCCACTAATCGAATTTTCTCGAACATGCGACCTAGCCCAATGGTTTTCTGGTGCCCCAAAACGACAGGATACGAAATTTCGTCAAAATCGTTAGAGCCGTTTTTAAGATAAAATTTGCATATACAGGGTGTTTTTTTTTTTTAACTGACGCTATTCAGAGCCGCCGGTAGCTCGTTCTAATAACTGGATTGACACAAAATTTTGTGAATGGACTAAGAAAACCATGGGAAAAAAGATTCCAACAAAAAAAAAAAAATAGTTCCAATCACCACCGAAAGGGGGAAATGTGGCGCTGTGGTAATTTATGCAACTGATATTTAGCATAAAATACGAGCAATAAATGAAAATGAAAATTTTTACTTACGCGACAGTAGCGCCAATAGTTTAAGTTATAAATGCATGCAAAAAATACCGAGAAACAATTTCAGCTCAGGTTGAAAATGAATCTCAAGTTACCGCAGTGCGCGTTACTTGTGAAGTTCTATTATTGTAACCAGTGCAATGCACCAGCCGCTCTTCGTTTACTTAGAACACGCCATAAACTGCGCAAAGGACCTTTATCCGTTAATGTATTGAAAGCAATGATTCTGAAATTTGAAGAAACAGGCTCGCTAGCAGTTCGGTCAGGCAGAGAACGTAAACCGGTGGCAGAAAAAGTGATAACGGATGTTTCAACTGCGATCAACGAAAGGGAAAGTGTAAATGATGAATAAAACATGGCATTTTATCCAAATTATTAATTTTGTCTGTTTCTGATGTTTTTTTTTTCAATGTACAGCGCCACATTTCCCCCTATCGGCGGTGATTGGAACTATTTTTTTGTTTGTTTGTTGGAATCTTTTTCCCATGGTTTTCTTAGTCCATTCACAAAATTTTGTGTCAATCCAGTTATTAGAACGAGCTACAGGCGGCTCTGAACAGCGTCAGTTAAAAAAAAAAACATCCTGTATATATATACAGCGTGTCCACGTATAACCTGACCGACCTTTATTTTCGCAACCGTTGGTCCTAGATGCATACTTCCAATTACAAAAATGGTTTAAATAAGGTAAATCATTACTTTTAACGTGATTTGGGTCAAGAAAAACATTTATTAAAAAAATACGAAAGTTAAATTTTTATACGGTCCCCCGGTCCTATAAGTGATATTTAGTAAAAATTTACTGTGACACTAACAAGTAAGACAAAAAAAGTCCCATTCATCTAACATTAAAATTGACCGAGTTCTGAAACTTTGAAATGCATGACTTATACCACTTTTTTGCATCTAAAAAGAGATTATTTCGGCCATGCTTTCAGGGGTCGTATATAAAGTACTTAAACTTATTTCAAGGTATCTGCGAATTGAAATAAATCGTACAACTATTACGATTGAGTTAATTTTTATTAGTTAAGTTTCAGATTAATTAAAATAATTGTATTTTAACACGTGTTTTATTTTGAAAGGATTTGAGGCTATGATTTCTTTTAACAAAAATTATGTTATTTTCATAAGGTTTTATTTAACTTGCAACGATCGTCTTTCTAGTTTAAAATTTGTACTCGAAGTTAACTCACTTTCAAATGTCCGATCGAAGTTAAATTTTACATACTGACTTAAATCCGATGGCAATGTAATATTATTATGATTTTCGACGCTTACTATCTTATACATACTTATATTAGAGGATAACACAAAAAAAATTCGGATAGATTATCGTCAACAAGTTTAAGAAAGAGTTTTAGATTAGATAACATAAACCTGCGATGGTTGTGTTTTTTAAATTTTAAAATTACGTTTTATGTATTTTTTAACGCTGAATAATTAAAAAAAAATTACCTTCACTTTTAACCATTATATCAGGATTTTTCGCAAATCGTAAATTTCAAGGTTAAAAAACAGCGAAAAATCTGATATTATAAAATAGATGTAAGACTTTTTTATTCAGTTTAATTTTATTTAATTCAATAGTTTATTCACATTTTTGGCTTATACTGAGTTTTTTGCAGCTAAACAGCTCCGGGGTCCGATGAGGTTGAAAGGGGAGGGGGGATCAGTTTTAACTTTGAGCTTTTTAACTTTGAAATTTGCGATTTGAGAAAAATCCTAACGTGATGATTTAAAATGAAGGTCATTTTCGGATTCAGCACTAAAAAATCCATAAGAATCAATTTTCAAAAGATAAAAAACATGGCACAACCCAAAATTTGAAAGACAGTGTAATCTAACAGCATTTTAAAATCTGTATCATTTTGTAAAGGATTGAGGCTGTTGTTCTTCATCCTTTTATTTAACAAAAATTCTGTTATATTTATCCTCTTATAGGTTCAGTACAAATTGTATATTTTGCATTAATATGTCAGAATGATTATAGATTTCACAATTATATTAGATTGCAATGTTAATTTTTCTCTCAACTATTTTTTTTGATATATCTGAAGATTATTTATATTTCTACTAGATTTGTGAATGACCCCTATTTCGCAGCAACAAATATACCCCAACTTTAAACAGCTATTATTCGGTCAGTTTTAATGTTAGATGAATGGAACTTTTTTTGTCGTACTTGTTATTGTCACAGTAAATTTTTACTAAATATCACTTATAGGACCAGGGGACCGTATAAAAATTTAACTTTCGTAATTTTTTAATAAATGTTTTTCTTGACCCAAATCACGTTACAAGTAATTCTTTACCTTATTTAAACCATTTTTGTAATTGGAAGTATGCATCTAGGACCAACGGTTGCGAAAATAAAGGTCGGTCAGTTTATACGTGGACACGCTGTATATATATATATATAACCACACACAAGATTTGCTCGTATTAGAATATATGATATGTCATGACATACAAAATCGCATAAATAATATGAAATATTTTAAAATTAATTATTGGTATTTCATTGAAAAAAAAGCTTATTTATTTATTTATTTATTGTATCGTTCTTTAAAGGTATTCTCTAAAATTCGAAGGAAAAATAAAAAAATCATAATTGCTCGAAAGCAAAATTTAATAAAAATTTATTACATTACAAATTTTAACACAGCATTTAATTTAAATTCGACAGCAAACTTTATTTCAATTTAATCTTTCTTAAGCCAAAATACTAAAGCATAATCATTATTCTGCAATAGAAGTTCTTCTTCCATCGTCTTACTAAAACCACTCCTTTTACATTAATACATTGAATGTGTTGATTTCACAGAATATTTCGTTTTGTATTTATATTTGTATTAACAGACGTTGACAACATTTTTGTTTTGCAAAAATAAAACTTGAAATAAAAAACATTGGGCTTAATATCTTGAAGAATGTAGATGATTCTTTAATAGAAAGAAAGTTATTTAAGGTTACATTTAAAAAAGTAATTTATCTATATATTTAAAACGCTAAGCGTTTCTTTCGACAGTCCGTTAGAACAAACTACTGCATCAAATTAAATCATTATTTTTTTAAATGAAATATATTTGGACACAGATTTGTTATCGTACATTCGTTTGTTCGAAAATTTAATTAATTAGCCGTAATTCTAAATTAAACTTTTACTTCTGCGTATAACGTCATAAAGTTCGCAATTGGATAGCGCCCACTGTCACCAAGCTCAGAGTAACGAGAAACTCTGTGGTTGCGAGGATGAAAGAGAAATTATAATATGGTGTATTTTTTCTTCAAAGAAGATTTCTGTGAAAAGGATGTATCTCTACACTTTAAAAAAGAAAAATGTTTCTTAATGAACGGAAAATATAATATAACCATGAACAGAAGTATATAATAACCTATTCTGAGATACCCACGATTCCGAAAAGCGTTCTTTATATTTATAAACATCAAGAGCCATTATATTTTTTAGACTTAAGTAGATATTTATAGTAAAAATATTTATAAAAACAAAGTTTTTGTTGCTTCCACTGATTTCCGGAAAAGTTTGCAAATAGCTTTTATATGCATTAATCAGGTTTGTTTGTCATGTTGTTTGTGCGAATGTTTGTAAACATTGTAAATTGCATAAATATGCTGCAATAAAACATGTTGTTTTATATATTTAATAAATTATTCGTATGCAGAGTTACAATATATAAGCTTACCATTTCAAAGGGAAGTGGGAGGAAATCTATTGCTGCAAATTTGAATACATTTAAACTAGAGATAACTGAATTAATGCCCTTCCGTTTGTTAAATAAAAAAGTTCCAAACGAAGAAAATCAAAACCGGCATATATTTTTTTTTTTTACATGTAAAGAGATATTTATAAAAACAAAGTTTTTGTTGCTTCCACCGTTTGTATGTACCTTTCATATGCATTAATCAGGTTTCAGAACCCAAAATATCGCTTTTTAGGAGGCTATCAATTCCCAATTATAAATTTTCAGTTACGTAATGAAATGTATTTATGCAAAATAACAACATAATACCAATTTTAATGTTAACGTTAGTGCTGTTAATTTATCGTGTTTGTCTGTACAACATGTCTGCTGAAAATGAAAATGTGTACTTGTGAATTGATAACATCCGAAAAATCTTTTCTCCTGGTTGAGAAAACTGGTTAATAGATTGTAAAAACTACTCCAAAACGTTTCCAGAAACCAGTGGCAGCAAAAGTATTTTTGTTTTTATAAATGTTCTTTTAAATCTCAAAAATGTATTAGTTTCTGAAGATTTTAAATATAAAGAACACTTTTGGAATCGTGGATAACTCAGAAGTGGTTAATGCATATATTTGTCATTAGTTATATTATATATTTTCGCAGAACATTTTTCTCTATTTAAAGAATGTATAGCTCTCTGAAGTGGATGCCCAAAGCTCAGATGAAACGTATTATCCTACCAGAGGCAATGCCAGATATTTTTAAAGAAACAGGTTTTTCAAGAAGAAGGCGTTCGAAAACACAGTGTGTGGCACTTTAGTTCTCCTAAGTCCTAACTATGGAGAACGAATTGCTGTTACCTCCTACAATAGATAACAACTTCAATTCAACAATCAGAGTTTTTTTAATTGTTGTTATCAGTTCTCAAGCTTTGCATTAAAATTTTAAACAATTTTAGCAGTTCCCCATATTTTACGTGCTGCTTTGATTTATGAAGTCTGTTTAATAATGGAATTAACTTCACTTGCAAGGCGAAATAACCGGTCAAAATAAAATTTGACCATATAATTCGTCAATTTCTATAATATGTTTAAATATGATAGACACTTTAAATATTTACATTTTCAGATATTTTGCTTACATTTCCGAGTCTGTTCAATAATGAAAATAACCCTATTTTTCGCGAAATAGCCTCTCAAATAAAAAGGAAGAATATAATAAGGATAGTTAGTTTCTATTATATGTTTCCATGTAATAGAAACTTTACATTTTTACATTTTCAGAATAAAAACCTCTTTAACAATTAATAATAATAATAATAATAATAATAATAATAATAATAATAATAATAATCCTTACGAAATAAATTCTTTCGACAGGTGTTCTCTGATTCAGAGTGAGGATCTTTAAATGTTGGAAAAAACAAAATAATTTTTTATAGACGATATTATAAATACGGCACATTGGAATAAAAAGTAACTTTCAAGCAATAATAATGAAAATTTAATAACCACAGTACATATGACATGGTTTCTTTGAATTACGGCAAATATTTATTAATTGCATTTATATTAATATTATTTGAAAAAATCATCCTTAATGTTTAAATATAATAGTATGATTAAGACACATACACAATTTCTATAATGAAAATTTATATGAATTTATCGCCTATATATACATTTTCATGCATGTAGAATAAGAAGCATGTAGAATTCACAAGCATGTAGAATCAGCTTTTGTTTAATTCTAAAACTTTCAAATCCAACAATTGCAAATTTATTTTTTGTTATACATAAAAGATTGAAATAGTTTAATGATGTAATGTAAAATAAATAAAGATAAAGTAATACAAATTCATGTTGAGATCGTTCTACATGTTCAATAAATAAATTTTGAATTAAATGCAATGCTTTAAATTTAAAGCAAAAAACAGCAGTTCTTTGAAAGAAATGTTCACATTAATCACATCAAGATCCAAATGGTAGCTCAAGGGCTTTTTTGTACTCGTCTGACAGAAAAGCAATAAGTGCCAAAGATTTAGCTATCTATTTAGTAATATAAGAAATGTCTTTGAAAAATCATGAATGAGAGTTTTATTCAATTGCAAAGTTCTTGTATCTTTCAAAGAATCTATATAACGTATGAGAAGATTAAATAAAATTCTCATGTCAATGATTATTTGTTTTTGAATTACCTGGTTCCAAGAGTCATTATTATTATAGAGAGGAATGAAAAAAAAAAATCATATTTAAAAATCAAACACAGGATGATATTGCTGAACAAATGTAAACTTCAGTTTTCATTTAAATTAAAACCAAATCTGAAATAAAGTAATTATCTTATAATGAAGCAAAATATTTAATTAATCACATTTCTATGGAAAAGTTCTTTTAAATGTTTTTATATTAATATTTTTATCAGTCCAATATTTATATTTTCTCCTGGGGGGGTGGAGCGGTCAACACACTATAGAAAGGTAGAAGTTCTTGTCATGTTTATCAACAATTTATTTTATTTTCACTTGGAGATTCCAATACTAATGAGATCAATTATCGTGTTTACAATAATCTTTATAATTGCGATATTTTAGTTAAGTTAAAGAGCCAGAAAAAATTTCAAACGAGAAGATTAAAAATTACATATGTATTTCGAATACAAAATAAAGTTAAGATAATTTGTATTACTTAAATGATTCTCAGAAATTCTATAATTCATTTATCGAAAAAATCAAGGCTTGAATATCCCATAAATTAAAACTGGATACACTCAAAGTGGTTTTAAATGTTTTTTTCTGGCAATTACCTATGCTACAGTAATAGATGTGTTTCAATGTCAAAATTTAAACATTAACGATTACACATAATAATTATAAAATAACTTTGTCTTTCTACAAATGGATAAATGGACGATGTTAAGCAATATGGGTTACTTTAAGAAGTTTTTCAAATGATGGAGTAAAAGGAACTTCTCAATGGATATTGACGAAAGTTATTTGATATTTTGAGTATACCAGTGTTTTTCTCAATATATATATATATATATATATATATAACATAGTGACCATCTACGGCAAGCCAAATTACCCATTTTCGAGTCCTTGTCCCGGCATTTTTCGCTCTGTTGGAAAAAAATCACAACTATGGGATTCCAACCACTGAAAAAAAATATATATATTCCTTGCGATATTTTTCATAAAGTTAGAGTTCAGCGAGAAAAAAATAAATAAATATAAACAGATATTCTTAATTTTTACAGAAAAGGGAAATTTGAACTATAAAAATAAACTATGTTTTGTTTTAATATTAACGGATTATATTTACTAAATGAAATAAGGTATTTTGCTCAAACACACACAAGCAGACGATTTCTTTCCAAATATACGAGGTAACATATATGAATAAGTTTCTGCCCTCATATAGAAATACTTGAGAAAAATTTCTGACATTCATATATTATATGTGTTCATATCATGTAGAACTAATGTGTACTTTTTTGTGTTTAGGTGGAAGCATTTTTGAATTAGACCTGCCTGAATGAGTGAAAGTGGAGAATTTTTGAAAATTGAATGACGCTCAGTAATCAGATTCCTCCAATTAATGGGGTTGAAAGCCACGGAGATTTACGATGATATGAAAAACGTTTGTGGGTGGAAATGACCATTCTTTAGCACTAACAAAACATGGCAGAGACATCTGAAGTGTGGACGCACGAGTCTGGAGGACGAAGCTAGGGAAGCCAGACCATGTTCAGCTGTTGACCAGTACATGGTTAGGACTGTGAAAATGCTGGTTATAGAAGACAGACGAATGAAAATCCATCCTATTATGGCTGAAGTGAGTATATCCTATGGTTCCATATCCACCATCTTGCATGACCACCTGCACTTGTCCAAGGTCTCGGCACGGTGGATTCCAAGGTTACTGACCTCCTTCCAGAAACAGCAGCGCATGAATTATGCTTCCGAAATTTTAGCCCTTTGTGATGGCAATGAGGAGTATTTTTTGTTATCGTTTGGTGAGAATGGACGAATGCGGGGGGTACCACTTTGACCCAGAGACCAAAATCAAGAGTAAACAATGGAAGCACTCCGACTCACCGCCCACCACAAAGGGTCGTGTTCACCCATCTTCAAAGAAAGTTATGCTGTCAGTTTTTGGGGATTGCAAGGGCATAATATCCATAGATTATCTCACCTATGGGTACAACATAACTGGAGAAAATTACAGGAGCTTGCAGGAAAAACTTTGTGAACAAATGGAAGCGAAGCGACGTGGAAAAGGTACTAAAGGTGTCCTCCTTTTAGCTGACAATGCTCCGACTCACAAAGCCAATAAATCATTACAAAATTGAGTGTTGCTCGGACTACCAATTATTGCCACATCTATCTTATTCACCTGATTTGGCGCCTTCAGACTTCTTCCCCTTTACAAAAATGAAAAGGTTATTGAAGGACAGACGTTTTGAATGAGATACTGACGTCGTTGACACAGTGGAGCAGTGGTTTTTAAGCCAGTGTAACACCTTCTATAAAGATGGGCTGTGGAACCTGAACTACCGTTTGCAGAATTCTGTTACTGTGCTGGGTGACCATCCAGAAAAAAAACTAATAAAATGTAGCAATTTCATAAATTTCACTCAATTATTTGTATGTGAGCAAAAAATTATTCATACTTCCTCATATATCTATATACATGTTCATAAAATGGATTTTGAATACATTAGTAAATACAGCAATATTTTATTAAAATAAAATTTAATTATTTCAGAGATTACTAAAGCATTCACGTTTGCAACTCTTTTGGAGTCAAGCCAAAAATAAACTCTATAAATTGCTAACATTTGATTTATATTTCTAGAAATAGCCACTTATAAAGAAAGTAATTTTCTCGAAATGAAGATATTGCGTTTGTGTCACTCTACCTTTTGAATGAAGACAATAAATAATGTAAGGCTTTCAAAGATATCTTTGTGTAAATTGTACAAAATGATATTTGCACATACGGACAAAATGAAACGCAATTGAAATTATCATAAATGCACATATCAAATTTATGAATGTTGTTAAAGAAATAATTAGTACAGAAACATATTTCTAATAACATAGGAAATGCCTCAGTATATGAAACACGATTAAACTAATTTAATATATTGACTCTGCTAATAAACTTATATTATTTAAAATTAGTTTTATAAATCAATAAGTGATATGCGTAAACATTTCTTACATGACTGGTTATTTAATTAATTAATAATAGCAGTAGTAATTATTTTATAATAATTGTTACTTCTGTCATATATATTTCATTATTTTTATTTTTAGTTTCATATTTTAAAATTTCATATTAATGAAGCGCAAGGGAACATAATGAAGCTTATTTTCTTGAATTATTTTAAATATTATGCTATGTTTTCCTATTAAATATCTAAACAATTCCTAAATATTCACATAGCACGTTTATGGGGTTTCTTAAACATATAAAAGGTAGAATTACAACATAATAAAAATATAACGATAAAACAAAATCTAATAAATATGAAACAAAAATAATAATAATTTTATGATAAACAATTGTTTTAGAATGTGAAATTTTGCATTATACTTAAATATTAAATTTCATATCTTATGTCCATCTACTGGGAATGACGGCCAGTTTTAAGAACATCAAATCCTAAGAATACCCTGGGGTTATTTTTTTAACTTGACGAATAGCCATTCCAATACTGTATAATGTTATTATTAATATTTATTATTCTTTAATATTACTGGAGGGCTCTGCGAACTACGAGCTAAAGTTGCCAAGCCCCGTTCCGACACCGCAGGATGTAAAAACGCGCTAATTTCCTCTGTTTTAAAAATATTACCGAATATTGAATTATAATTATATGACCAGTGGCGATCTTACGCAATATAGTTTCCATTCATTTCCCTTTGACTGGAGGAATTTAATGTCGAATCAACTGCTGTCGTGACAGCTGACGGCTGTGTTAGGGATTGATTAGGTAAGAGCAATTTAATATTTGAAAATCATTTTGGATAAAAAGACTAAGAAAAAAATGTCACTTCCTCATGGAATTTTCCATTGACGCCATAACAAATTGTTTTAAATAAGGCCATTTAAATACATCGATTTTAATGTGAGGTAATTTACACCAAACTTTACTTTCCGTTTTTAATATTAACGTGCAAATAAAGTTTTTGACTGAAAATAAATATTTAAAGGAAATATTTGATTGACAAGAAATATTTGACTGACAAGAAATATCAGTATGTGCGTTGTTTCAAAATTTGCAACAACAGGTGAAAAGTGTTTATGGAAATATATAAATCTCTCGTGTAAATGTATTTTTAAATTGAAACTGTCTGGAAGAGTTATTATTGGAGCATTTAGAATATCGCGTAATTTTTCACATTTACTACTTTTAACACATAATAATTTAATTATTAATTAAAAATGTTACGTCTCTTTTAATATTTAATTGTACGTATAGTTTTTATGACAAATTTTCTGCCATTTACTGTTTTTCACACGTGATCGTATATTTATTATGTAAAAGTTGTTAATAGTCATGCGAAATGCATTTTTTAATTGAAAGCGAATAAGGGCAGTGTATGATGCAATATGTGCTGCTTTAAAAATTGACAACAGTATAAAAAAATGCCTCTTCGAAATATGAAATTAATCTCTTTTAAAATGATGAATTTTGAATTTTAAAAAAAAATCGAAAGGATTAAACAAATAAAAAAATTAAATAAATACGCACTGCACTCCGCAAGCCTATCAACTATATCTCTGAAAACTTTATTAAATTCCTATTCCTATTTTTTTTTCCTATAGAACTTTTTTAACTTATATTAAATTATCTTAAAATAATTCATCGATTTAAAAACTGACTATTTCAGGATCTTTATCAAACCTTTTTCTGTAAAACTAAAACTTTTTTTATATTTTTTTAATCAGTCGTTTTCTTAATATTAGCAGAAAAAGATCCCCGGTTTAGTACACATATTTTCTAAACAAACAATTCCCCTTGATTTTTTTGTGTGTTTCCAATGTTTCAGGATATTATATTAAAAAAAAATGTAGTTTCATCAATATTGCACTTTTTTACGCTCTTCTAAAGCTTCAAATTCAGAATTCTTTCAAAAAAAAGAAATTTTCTTTTCTGAAAAATTAATAAATGTTGAAGTAAATTAATGAAAGAAATTGTTATGTTTTTTACTGTAAATAAAACCGACACTTCCTTTCATTTACCTATACGTGAGAAAAAAAAAAGTACTTGAAAAGCACAGCTGGTTCTGTCATAGAGAAGCATTGAGTTGGGAGTGTGCCAAAAACGAAATAATGTCAGGAAAAATATTTGAATACATTTAATTTTGAATACATTGAATTCTTGTTAATATTTTATATAGTGTGTTTTGAAAATTACACGCTAAATTATAAAGGTAATTAATTAAAATATATATTTTAAATTTTGCATTATAAGTGTGTGAATTTCTATTAATTCTAAATTTTAATTGTCTTTGAACGAAGAAAAGTTAGGCGTTACGTTTGCATTTTTTCCCTTTGTTTGTTTCTCTTTGTTGTTTCTCTTTGTCGACGAATAATTCTTGAACAGATGGTTCAAATTTCATATATAATTTCTTTTTTGGAAAGATTTTATGTGCAAATTATTCCTTGAAATACCATTACGATATAAAAATGATATGCTTGTCTGTCTGTTTTTATCTTTTCTGTTGATTTTATAAGCTTACGATTAATAAAAATAGTTTATTTGTAACGAACTTTTAACAAGGTGTTAGGATACACAGAACTGTTTTACAAGTTTAAAATAGTCATTGTTACGTATATATATGTAATAGTAAAAAAAAAAATTCGCCATTTGATTTTCAAAAATTTATTCTAAATTCTTACAATATCTGCCTTTTTACCCTGTCTTTTAATAATATCTTAAATATCATTTATATTTTGATTCTATACCTTTAATAAACATATTCTTTACACTTTTATTCTATAAACCTAAACCTTTTACTATTAAAAGCAACACTTCTTTGTAAAAAAATCGTGATTTATTCCTTCATATTTTGAGACATTGAATTTTTATTTCTTTGGAACATTTCTTAATACCATTGTTATTTTTATTAAAATTATCATTCGATTTCCCAGCATTCATAGCACGTAATTCCTGCGTCTAATTTTTTACCTTTTTCATACTACGCCTTTGATAAGGAGTTCTGAATTTACGTCATTTTTTGCCCTAATCACTGATCTGTTTCAAGAAATCACTAAGCAAGTCACTCCTATCTCTACTCCTTAGCTCCCTCTTAACTTGCATTCCGTTGGCGCTTAGATCGATACGTCAACATATCCTTGAGCGAATTGCTAGTATTTAACGCCGTTACTCAGCCTTGAAAATCAGAATGTTTACGTTTTTCGACTTGCTAATAAAACCTATGTCACTTTGCGGAGATGTTCTACAAATCGGTGTTTCTCTAATATTTTAAGATATTCGTTATTTTGCTATGGCGTAACATAGCCCAGATATAAGCTTTAAATGGATAACTACTGAGATCGTCTCTGCTTTTTTAAATTCAATAAATGTATTGTTGATTATAACGCAGCTGCTTCAATTTATTTTGATGGGAACTTTTCCAGTGATTTCATGAAACATCGCCTTCCATCTGGTTTACTTCGATTGCAAAAATATGTGATGCTAGCAATAAATCACTTACCATAATCATATGTCAGTGGTTATTCAACATCCTTTACTATGAAATGGAAAGTATTTCATATATATGATGGAAAGCTAGGAGAGTCTGCGCACAATTCAAATGAATAACAATAAAAAATCTAAATATTAATATTTTGCTAAAATATACATGAATAATTTTTACTTCATTTGTTTTTTAAGCATTTCCATTACTATTTTGTTGTTATGTTGCAATTTAATAGAACAAATGTAATAAAACCAAGAAAGTTATTTTGCACAAATTGTCCTTACAGGATTGGTGTGATTGCGCACATGGGTAGGAGAGCTTGTTACTAATAATAACTACAATTAAATTGTTAACAATAATAATTACACTTAAATGACACTGTTGTAAGGTTTTTGTGAACAAATATTATTGTATTAGGAGTGAATATTTCAACCTAATGAGTAAAGAATCAGAAAAGGGAAATAATTTTAAAAACGATTAAAAATTTTTAATTAAAGGGAAAAAATAAAGAATCCGAAAAATCAAGTCCAGATAAGATTACAAAATAACATTAAGTTACTTGATAACATGTTTAACTTAAAATTAATCCATTTTCATTTTTCATTTTTTATGCAAATTTACCAATAAGCTACGTAATTTCTCCTATCATGGAAACTAATGGGAACGATGCGTCATCTCTCCTAAGTAAGAGATGCGCAAACTCTCCAATTTCAGTAGGACAGATTCCGCAGCCTTTTACTTAAACATGACCGCTACTAAAACGAACCTTTGATGTTCACATTCCTAGTCTAGATTAGTAGCTTATGAGAAATCGTTTAAGTTTAAAATATTTTGTACTATTTATACTGTATAGAAATTTTGATGAATAGCTATGAAAATTCAAGCACTTACTTTGGGAAAACAAAACAAAATAGCAATGCTTTATCTTAGACGCTCAAAACAATCAACGTGCACTTTCAAGTAGACACTCCACTACTGCTGTTGTACAACTACCTGCAGTCGCTGCGCGATCACTCTACTGCTTCCCCCGTACTTCTGTGTGTGCAATCTCTCCGACCGCGCCATCTCTCCTGGCTTTACCTTATATATATTTACACCGGCATCTCAAAACTGTTAATGTATTATCACCTATTACGTGTGAAAACAAACCATATTGGAAACAACGAGGTTGAAAAGGAATGTGTATTACAGTTTTGCATGGTAACCGATATTACTAGAACACGGATCGTGTTGGCACTATTTTTTTCGTTGCCGGTCCGGTTCATTACAATTGTTTCGCTTTTGGTCTCGGTTTTGATTCCCGCCTGTCGGTTTTGTAATACAGTCAATTTTGTACAATTTTTAATAGTTTACACTATTGTATAGAAAAATTGTATATTTGAATATATATATGATTTGACATAAAAGATACACTTTATATTAGAAATATAATAACAAAGCACTTTTTCATAAATATATTAAAATGTAGGGTTGAAGCGCGTTTGGTTTCGCATTGACTTAATAGAACATTCGCATCAGTGTAACCCGAATCGTGCAGAACAGTGTAGTGGATAAAAATACAGAGTTATCGCAAAAAAAGGAAAGTAAGAAATAATCGCATGACGATTGGTTATTTTTTAATAAAATTACTTGTAAATTGAAATAATAAATTTAATAAGTTAATTAAAAAATTACAATGTTTTACTAATATTTAATATTAAAAAAAAAATATCTGTTCAAAGGCTTTAGTCAGAATTAAAATGTTTTTTATTTTCTTGATGAATTTTTATATATTTTTCCTTAATTATCATGAGAGACGGTAGTTTCTCGAGTGACGCAGCGAAAAACCGAAAACCGTAAGCCCAAAACCGAAGATTCCGTCACTCTCATATATACACAGCTAGCAGGACATCAAAGGGAAATCGAAATGCCGACATTTAATATCTCAGTAAATATGAGGCATACCGTTTCGATTTTTTCACATTAGTCTTATATCTATGGCCTAACTCTATCCTGAAATTTATAGATTTCAACATGCAGTAGATTTTGAGATATGGAAACCAATTTTTAAGCGAAAATGGGAGATGTAATGGTTGTAATCGGCACATAGTTGTTATTTCGAAAATGGATCAAACGATTTTTTTTAAAATTAATATATTATATTAATCAGTTTTAGCAGCCAGATGAGTCTTAAAATAAAAAGACTAAGGTGACCATTTTCGCTTTCGAAGTTTGTATTTGATTATTGATAAATGAAAAAAAAAAGAATGTAATATCGCAGAATGTCTTAAATGTATTTTAAAATTAATTTAATGTGAAAGCATGAAGTTAAAATAAATAGCTATGAATATTATTTTAAAATTATAATAAATAATAATAGTTATTTTTATTTAACTTCATCTAGATTGATATTTATATTTAAATGAAGAAAATCTTGACTCGCTGGCTCATTCTGCTGTCACATATTAGATTATAATCTATAAATCTAACCTCATATGAATTTTTCATACTATAAAAAAGGGGGGGAAAACATAATGACCATTATTAAACATATTTCTATGACTGATATAACTTTAATGGCATTTATTTTCCTCTCAAATTTGTTTGAATAAATTGAAAAGGGAGCGACTAAATTTAGTCTAAATATTTTTTAATATTTTTCGCAAAAAAATATATATATATATATATATATATATATATATATACTATAATTAAAAATGTGATTCTTTTTGTATTACAATAATTAAAAACTAAACATACCTAAAAAAATTAAGATCATGGAGCACTGAAAAGCATTTATAAAATTTGCCCTTGAATAGAATTTGCTTTAATATTTTGTTTGCAAGTATCGATAGATTTAAAACAGACTTCGGGTTTTTCATTTCTTTACAAAAAATTATCCTACTCACTGATGGTCTCGTGTAATACATTTCATATAATTTAAAAGGGGTGTGTGTAAACAATAAAAACTACAATTTCAAAGTGTTAATACCAGTGTATCAAAAATAAAGTTTTTAACAACTTACATTCTATACAGAATACCAAAAAAACAATTCTCTTACTTAACCTTAAAACTTCAAAAAGCGATGTTTGTTGTAAATTCAGGAGGATGACATAGCTGTGGCTAGAAGTGAATAATAAGGGGGAGGGGGAGGCTCATACTTTTTCTCTCTCTGACACATGCATGCACAAACAAACACACACAGATATATATGATCAAAGTATTATACAGAAAGATAAATTAGTGAATACAGTAGACTCTCTCAAATCCGCAATTTTCTAAAATCTGCACATTGTTTCAGATGTAAACAGTGAAACTTACAGTTAAGATATAAGAAGGAAATTCAAGCTTTTTTATTTTTATATCATTCTGTACTGATTTTATTATCTAATTCTGGTTAATATCATTTAACTCTTACTTTTTCATAAACGGAGTATAAATTTATCTCTGAAATTTTTCAAGATAACACTGACATTAGGGTGATTGATCTTTTTATCAAATACATTTATGTAGGGGAGACCGGTACACAGTGGACCACTTTTTCAATTAACATTTGTTTTCTCTTTAACAGACTGACCGATCTGTATGAAAATATTTTTGAATATTCCTTAAACCTTCTTACATCCATCATAATTTTCTCACAACATAGTTTTCAATACATTTAAAAAAAAATTATATGCACTTGTAAAGTGTACTGGTCCACCCACCGGGGTACAGTGGACCACTATTAGGTATTATCTAAAATACAATATAAATCTATTTTTCATTAATCTAATTCTTTTTTGTTGCCCCTTCACCCGCAAAATAACATAGTAATATAAATATTTAAACAAAAAACAAAAAATTAATTATATTTAGAAAATAATAGATTAATACAGGAACAATTGCAATTTAGTTGAAGTTATTACTTAAGTACAAGAAAATCAGCGCACATTAAAATTTGCAAATGAAATTCCAAAGACTTATGAGTAAGATTGAGCCTGGAATTTTCAAGAAATAATTTTGGGTCTGAGAGCAACATTATGAAATCATTGACATCAACAGCAGATTCATATACAGTTTCGGAAGAAATAATCTGATTTCCATTCAATTTGTATCTCATGAATCCTACTTGAATAGAATCATCAACAATTAGACTACAGTTATATTTATCAAAGGCAGTAAATACAAAACAAAATATTTCTTACTATGTTAAATAAATTGTTATTTTTATTTGTTTACTTCATTTTACAGTTAAATCTACTTTAAAACAATCTTTCTTTATAGAAAATAAGCAATTATTAAATATTTTGAACATTCTGCATTACAGGAGCAGAGTGGATTGTGGACCTTTGTGCCCCAGGAGTGGGTGGTCCACTGTACCCCATGTTGAAGTTCAATAAATAATCATATTAATATTGTTTATAACTTTCTTTTAAACATATTAACTTTAAAGTAAAATAAAAACAAGTATCTTAGCTTTGCAAAAAAGCTAATTTATCTTATTTATCTACAACCTTTAATTACTAAAAAAATAAAAATATAATGATGAAAAATTTTACTTTTAGAAGCTCAAAACAACAAAGCAGGATAAAATAGTTCAATCTGAGCTAAACATATTTTCTGAAGGCTATAAATAATCATTGCAATGTTGTTGTCTATAAGGATAGAAGAGAAGCTTAAAAAAAATGTAAATAAATAAAATATTAGGAGGTGGTCCACTGTGTACATAGGTCCACTGTGTACCGGTCTCCCCTATTAATCAAGCTTTTTTGTTTATTAAATCTGGTCAAACATCAAATAAAATTTTGTAATTTTATGGTTTTGATGTACATAACTAGTGTGCCTTTATGTGGCGAGTTTCATTGAATAATTCAAGAAAAATTTATCTCATCATTATTATGCATATTTAATCATGTATTATAAATTATTTATGTAACCTTTACATTATTTCCTATAGTTATTTTAATATTTTACTTTATTGTAAGCATTCATGATAATTTTGAGTGCATTATTACATTCAAATTACTGTTTCAAAAATGTAAACAAAACAGTGACCAGAAATCCACAAGATTCTAAAATCCGCATAACCTCTGGTCCCAAGCTGTGCGGATTTGAGAGAGTCTACTGTATTCGTATTGTTGACACTATGTTTCTTATTAAACTGTTTATAATAACTATTTATACTAAGAAAAGAAAAGGCCCCAGAATTTTCCAGTGTATAACTAGCGCAAAATTATACTTGTGAAATAAGTGATGATGTCAACAAGTAAATGAAAACCTTACAGAGTTAAATCGTAGAACAAGCGAGACAGTTGGTGGGGTCAAATTTGGCGGAGCGATAAATTAATTTTTCTTGCTATTGGTTTGTTTACAAAATTCATTGTGTTTTTTACATGCACATTCATATTGCTGGCACAATGTTTCTTATTAAACTGTTTATAATAACTTTATTTATAGTAAGAAAAGAAAAGCCCGCAGAATAAAAATATCCAGTGTATAACTAGAGCATAATTATGCTTGTGAAATAAGTGATGATGTTGTGGCGGGTTAGCTGTATCCTGAATTGTTTCATGGATTTTTAGCTTTATTATTATTTTTAACCAAAATAATTATTCTTTAATATTAATTAATTTTAAATGGTAATTATTTTAAACTACTGTTTTTAATTTATATCGTCAAAATAATATAACATGTAATTTTATTAAACATTAAATTAATTTGCATCTATTAATTAATTTTGTAGTTGTCAAATGCAATAATGTAGATGCATTTGACGGGTAACGACTGCCAATTTGGAACAATACAAATAGTATAACAATGAATCGACACATACATGTGTTAGTAATCGCTGCTTTAATGAATTTCATTTATTTTATACATCGCTATATAAAAAAGTTTCTGTATCCAGTTATGTTTTTTTGTTGTTGTTTTCAAGAGGATGAAATGTGCATACATATGTTAATGATAGCTCATAGCTGCTGTAACAAGTTTCATATATTTTTGAGGTTGCTGTATTCTGTGATTTTTTTTAATTAATTAATTTTTTTAATTATGGGCGAGAAACATTTGTACATGTATCAGTGACTGAGGCTTTAATGAATTAAGCACTCGGCGATAAAACTGGCGATTAAAAATGTGGAAAAAACCGACCTAATGCAGGATTTTCAGATTTTCTTTTTTACCTTCGCGTTTTTTTTCCTTGTCTGTTTGACAAAATTCGTGATTTTCTTTCACCCAATCGCTGAAATTAATGATTTTTCCACACCTGATCTATGAAATTAATGATATTTCTGCATCTGATGGATGAAATTTATGATTTTTATGTGCCCGATTGAAGAATTTTTTTTTCTGTGCGTGATCGATGAAATTAATAATTTTTATGTTAAATTATGTTACCCGTTTACTGAAATTAGTGATTCTTACGCGTCCACTTGACGAATACGTGATTTTTACGCACCCATTCTACAAAATTCATGATTTTTACACACCTGATCGACAAAATTCATACTTTGCCGGATTGACGAAATTTTTTTTTATCACCCGATCGACGAAATCCTTCATTTTTGTACACTCATTTGATGAAATTTGTGATTTTATGTGCAACCTTGATGAAATTAATGATTTTTTTATGCCCGATCAACGTATTTTTTGATTTTCATGCGACCGTTTGATGAAATTTGCGATTTTCATGCGCTGATAAATGAAATTCATGATTTTTACCCGGCTTTTCGACGAAAATTATGATCTTTTCTCCCCCTATTGACAAAATTCATGTTTTTTTCTGTGTACGATCGATGAAATTCATGATTTTTGCACATTGATCAACGAAATTCCTGATTTTTATGCTGCCAAATGATGAAATTTGTAATTTTTTCAGACTAATTAGTATCTAATGCAGTTTAATTCATTCGTCTCGAAAATTTTTACGCACCTCATCGACAAAATTCATACTTTTTACGTGTCAGATTGACAATTTTTTTTTATCACCCGATTGCCGAAATTCTTGATTTTAATGCACCCGTTTGACGAAATTTGTGATTTTTACGTGCAAACTTGACGAAATTAATGTTTTTTCATGCCCGATCAATGAATTTTTTTATTTTTATGCGATCGTTTGATGAAATTTGCGTTTTTCATGTGCTAATAAATGAAATTCATGATTTTTACCCGCCTGTTTGACGAAAATTATAATATTTTCTCCCCCTATCCGGAAAATTCATGTTTTTTCTGTGCCGATCGATGAAATTCATGATTTTTACACATTAATCAATGAAATTCATGATTTTTACGCTGCCAAATGAAGAAATTTGCAATTTTTATCAGAGACTAATTGGTATCTAATGCAGTTTAATTCATTCGACTCGACAATTTTTGGGCACCTTATGGACAAAAATCACACTTTTTATGTGCCGGATTGACGAAATTTTTTTTATCATCCGATCGACGAAATTCTTGATTCTTATGCACCCTTTTGACGAAATTTGTGAATTTTACAAGCAAACTTTACGAAATGAATGTTTTTTCATGCCCGATGAACGAATTTTTTTATTTTTATGCAAGCGTTTGATGAAATTTGCGTTTTTCATGTGCTCATAATTGAAATTCATGATTTTTATCCGCCTGTTTGACGAAATTCATGATATTTTCTCCCCCTATCGACAAAATTCATGTTTTTTTTTATGCCGATCGGTGAAATTCATGATTTTTACGCTGCCAAATGACGAAATTTGCAATTTTTTCCGAGACTAATTGGTATCTAATGCAGTTATGCATTCGACTCGACATCGACAGGATATATCGATTTTAGTTCCTATCTTGTGTTCTATGGGCCCAATCACGACGAGGTATGGTTCATTCGACTCAAAATTGACAGCCTCAAAGATTTCAGCTTTGTTTGTATTAAACAGAGTGCGCCCCCTGGCGGTGGAAGATGGAACTAACGGATTTTGTACCTATGGGTCCCATCACAATGTAGTTTAATTTATTCGACTCGACATCGACAGGATATATCTATTTTAGTTTCAAAATTCACCACCAGGGGGCGCTCTCCTATCTTGGGTTCCATGGGCCCGATCACGACGAGGTAGGGCTCATTCGACTCAAAATCGACAGCCTCAAAGATTTCAGCTATGTTTGTATAGAACAGAGTGCGCCCTCTAGTGGTGGAAGATGGAACTAACGGATTTTATAGCTAACTCGAGTTCTATGGGTCCGATTACAATGCAGTTTAATTCATTTGACTCGACATCGACAGGATATATCTATTTTAGTTTCAAAATTCACCACCAGGGGGCGCTCTCCTATCTTGGGTTCTATGGGCCCAATCACGACGAGGTATATGGCTCATTCGACTCAAAATCGACAGCCTCAAAGATTTCAGCTATGTTTGTATAGAACAGAGTGCGCCCCCTGGCGGTGGAAGATGGAACTAACGGATTTTGTAGCTATGGGTCCCATCACAATGCAGTTTAATTTATTCGACTCGGCATCGACAGGATATATATCGATTTTAATTCCAAGTTTCACCACCAGGAGGCGCTTTCCTATCTCGGATTCTATGTACCCGATCACGACGAGGTATGGCTCATTCGACTCGAAATCGACAGCTTCAAAGATTTCAGCTATGTTTGTATAGAACAGAGTGCACCCTCTAGTGGTGGAATATGGAACTAACGGATTTTGTAGCTAACTCGAGTTCTATGGGTCCGATTACAATGCAGTTTAATTCATTCGACTCGACATCGACAGGATATATCGATTTTAGTTCCAAAATTCACAACCAGGGTGCGCTATCCTATCTTGGGTTCTATGGGCCCGATCACGACGAGGTAATTTTTTTTAAATCATAATTTTCTTTTTAGTTTTATTTGTATTCACAGGTGTAATTATTATTTTAATATGAAAAAATATATAAAATTTATTCGCTGATGTTTTTTCATTCACATCTCTCATGAATTCAAAGTATGGGTTTTAAACGAAATGATATCAAAATTTGAGTGACACCTTGACGTGAATTTAATAGGACTGTTTTAAAATTCAATTTATATTATTTTTGTTTTGTCTTCTAAAGTATATTTACACATACAAACAATACTTTTAATTTTTTAATACACTTTTAAATATATTACTTTCACTGAGCCTATATTATGTATTGAAATGTATCTATTTCAATAAATTGATTTATCTTCTGTGCCACGCTATCCAACATCATAAGTAAAATTTATGTAAATGATTATTTTGCGTCATAGTATGCAAACAAAGGGAAATGTATGCAAATGGATAATATGACGCAAAATAATCATTTACATAAATTTTACTTATGATGTTGGATAGCGTGGCACAGAAGATAAATCAATTTATTGAAATAGATACATTTCAATACATAATATAGGCTCAGTGAAAGTAATATATTTAAAAGTGTATTAAAAAATTAAAAGGATTGTTTGTATGTGTAAATATACTTTAGAAGACAAAACAAAAATAATATAAATTGAATTTTAAAACAGTCCTATTAAATTCACGTCAAGGTGTCACTCAAATTTTGATATCATTTCTTTTAAAACCCATACTTTGAATTCATGAGAGATGAGAGATGTGAATGAAAAAGCATCAGCGAATAAATTTTATATATTTTTTCATATTAAAATAATAATTACACCTGTGAATACAAATAAAACTAAAAATAAAATTATGATTTAAAAAAAAATTATTAACATAGCGTCACTTATATTTAATATCATTGCTTTTAAGACCCATATTTAAAATTCATAGAGCCAAAAGAAAGTGCTGCGTCACAACTTTTAACCCATTAAGGGTTTTTGTACTGATACTAATGTGCAGTTTAAAACTGAAAATCTTAACTTAATGTTCATATTTAAAATATGTCGTAACTTTTTTTTCATGCTACTTTTACCCTGTCTACTCTTTTTTGTCATCTCAACTTATCACGCGATACTGAAGATAAAAAAAAAATAATATTATTTCTCTTGCATTTTGCTTAACTCTTTCAGGGGCAGTGGTATGTTTATGAAACCACTTAATTTTAATTCCCAAATGCCACAATGGCAGCAGAATTTTTCTAAAATCTGAGAGTATGAGAAATATAGCCTTTTTCTTATTTCGAAATAATTTTTTTGTAAATTCCGGTGCCAGTCATTCATTTCAACATTTTAATACTGAAAGTACTTTGCCCCTGAAAGGGTTAAAAGACTTCATTAAAAACAGTTTAGCATTTAAAGAACGTGTTATTTCAAAAATTTCCATTGGGATAACAACGAAAATATAAAATGTACTTTTCAAACATTCATATTTAATATTATACATATGATTGCAGAAAGAATTACACACACACACATATATATATATATATATATATATATATATATATATATATACATAATTGTAATACCTTTGAATTTCAAAATACAATAATCAAGTTCTTGCAACAAATCTAACTATATATAACCTTTGAAATCAAAATACATAAAACAAGTTCTATCAACAAATTTGCCTAAATCATCAATTTAAAGCTGGCAAGTGGACTTGGATAATTCAAACTTTGTCAATTCGAACAAATGGGAAAACCGCGAAAATTCCAATACAGATATAATATAAAATTACATTTGTTTATTCGAACTCAATTTCTATGTCTTCGGATAATTCAAACTGATTTATAGGTTGTTTCATATATATATATATATATATGTAGGATTTGAGTTTAAACATACTTCATTTCCATGACGTGCGTGATCATCAAATTAACTGAATCCCTATTATTTGTATTATCCATGATTTGCACGAGTTATAAAAAGTTTGGATCGCGAGGTCAAGATTTGAATATCTTCAAAATTTGAAAGAGAGACAGTCTTATAATTTTTAACATCGTGAAAGCGTCGAAGTGTGAAATAGTCAATTAAGGCACTGTTAGGCCTATTGGACTTTTCGAAAATAAGCGTATTGTATATTTTGGGCGAGAAGTGTATTACATGTGAAGAATTTACTAACGAAGTATTGTAGAATTGTATTTCTAGGACTGTATTAAAGTTAATATTTTGTTATTCAACGTCTAGTTGTTCAAATAATTCCAGTAAATTAACTGATTACATATCACCTTAATACATATATATTTTTTCATTTCTATCTAATACATTTTCCCCCTTTAATTTCAAATACACAATAGCCGCTTTCAATGGTCTAGATTCTAAGAATCTAATTATTTCATTGTTTTCAGTATGTTGCATTGTTGGAAGAAAAACGAAACTCGGAACCATTGTCCTAACTTTACTCCGGAAATTTCGGAAAAGTATTGCAGTCTGTCCATTAGTAACGTAGACTGAACATGCGCAGCAGATAAGAAAGTTTAAGCAGGGAGGGCCGGTATAAGTTACTGGAGATGTGACATTGCGTTCCTTCTCTTATTCGGTGTTCAATCAGTTAACAATAAAAAATTCTGCTGCTAGATTCTCTGCTAAGTATGGCAATGAAAAGGAAATATAAATCTCTCGCTCTTGAAATGAATGTCAAGATACGGGAAAAAGTTGGAGATAGCCAATCCAAAAGTTACATTGCAAATGAATATGGCATTAAAAATAATACACTTTCGACATATCTGAAAATTCAAGATTCAGTTAGAGAACGAAAGGTTCAGAAAAGGAAGAAAGCTGATGTGAACCGACACGCACAAGGACTGAGACGAAGCATTATTGTTGTGGCTGAAATATGTTAGATCAAGAAATTTGCCTATAAGTGGTCCCATATTGAGTGCCAAAGCAAGTTAACTAGCGAGTGTTTTAAACATAGATGACTTTAAATGCAGAGACGTGTAGCTTTACCGTTTCAAAATCCGAAATGACTTAAAACTGTATGTGGCGACAGTGCCGATGTAAATCCAGAAATTTGCAGTAAATATAGCAAAAGGTTACCGGAATTAGTTTCTCTTTACTCGAAAAGCGATATAGTCACTGTAGATGAGACAGGCTTATTTTATAAGCTTCTGCCAAATAAGGCATTGGTGTTTAAAAATGAGGTGTGTACGGGCAGTAAATGCAGTAAAGTGGGGATTACTGTAGAGGTCGGGCCAATATGGATGAGAATGTAAAGTTAAAACTACTGGTTATTGGCAAATTATGAAATCCTTTGTGTTTTAAAGGAATTACTACATTACCTGTTGAATGGGCTTCAAACCTAAAGCATGGATGATACGAGAAATATGCTTCGATTGGCTGAAATTACTAGACAAAAACTTTTCGCTTCAAAAACGCAAAATTCTTCTTTCTCTGGATAACGTGCCCAGTCACAGCAAACTTCTCGAACTGACATCTATTCCACTATAATATTTGCAGGCCAGACACCAAATCTAAATTACAGTCGAGGATTGTAATTGTGCAGTTGAAGACATTGTAAAAAATGAACTTCTACACCAACAACAAATAGTTATTCCCAACAGTTTATAATCCGTAAAGTGTTAAGTGTTTTAGTCAATCAGATTTTTGTCAGTCGTTTTACAGAAATGCCATGGGGACTTGTTTTTAAACCCTAAAAATTAGTCCTTCATTACTAGTATATGACCCTTGATAGGTACATTTATGATACGTGCTATTTTTACAATTAGCAAGAAAACTAATTTTTGAATAATACAAGTCGTTTCAGACTTTTTTATACTAGGGAGTAAAAAGTATTGAACTTTCCATCTCATTTGTAACTATTCCATCTTAATCTAACTGAATTTTCACTTGCAATTGTGAGTTTAAACATATATTTTTTAAATTACCTAAGTTAAAGAACTGGTGTATTATTTCTTAAGAAAATCGTATAAATATGTAAATCGAATGGGCTCAGTTACTACGTTTAGCTATAACGTTCATAATGAACTTGAAAACACTAAAGAATAATCCGGATATAAAAGGACTGAAAATGTAGTGGTTACTTATGAGACAAATGCCTTATGAGAGACATCAATCAATAATATTTTGAATTTTTATCTTAACAGTTGCAAATATAATTGACATACTTAATGATAAAATTCATTATCAAATTATTTATACAAAAAACTTCTAGAACAGATGTTTAAATGTAAATTGTTATTTGGTATCAATGTTAAAATTCTTGTAATTTGCATAACATGCAGTGTAAATAAAAAAAATCCTATTTATTACTCAAATTATAACTTCTTTTTGGTTTTTAATTGAAACACTCTAAATGTATTGTCATATACAGATTTTTCCCTTTAGGCCTCGAATGAATACTGTAATGGATATATACAGCAATAAACGTAAAACATGTTGTTAGTATACAATTCAATAATACGTTATGGATGTTATAGTGTATATTATTTTTATCACTCTTATTTTCTGGCAAAGTTTTAATGTAAAACTACTGAAAGAACATTTAGGAAGCAGAACCTATTTATTTTCTAAACTATAACTCTATGAAGATGATTTCTTCCAAGATATACGCAGTCTCAGAAATGCTTACTCTTTTTTCTTCTTTCTAGTGCTATCAATCAACGTTAAGCCCTCCGTGTGTTGAGATTTATTTTAATTATTATCTGTTTGTCTATCTTACTAAATGTTAGTGCTTTCAATCAATTAAATTACACATAAACTTTTCTTAAAACCTTCGTATCGACACGGAATGCAAAAACACATATACTTATCATTTTTCATTACAAATTATAATTTCTTAGTAAACACTATTTTAGTAAGTCTGGATATTTTTCAATATCAAAATAGCAAAGGCTGATTTTAATTATTATTTCCATCTGTCAAAGTTAAATACGTAATTAATAACGTAATATTTTTTTATTAAGATTCGTAATTTTGTGTTTTATATTAATATGTCTATTGTATTTAAAGTGAAAGTTATATTTAAAATAACACAAAATATAAAGGGAATACAAAAAAACAAACAAAAAACTTTTAAAAGGATATATACCTGCATAACCTCGTTTCGAAAATAAAATATTTTATTACAAGATAATAAAAAATGCAACTAGTTTATTTAGTCAAGTAAATTTTGACCATAATTCTATTTTCCCCGAGTGCAATCGAATATTTTCAACTCATGAATAATTTTGATATAAAATGCTTATAAAGTTAAAAATATTAAATACATTTGGAAAATCAACAGTATTTTTATGCAAATACATGCAGAGTTAAGAATTTTGCATCCTGTTGAATTGGAAATGTGTAGCAATATGTTGTAGACTATATATTTTTTAAAGAAAAAAATAGTTTCGAAGAACAGTGATAAATATCAAGACTCTTTTGAGTAAAATTTTACACATTATTTATATATATATATGCGTATATATGATCATGTAGAACAAGACTATATATATATATATAAATATCTTAGGTAAAGAAAAAAAGAAAAAGAAAGAAAAAACGAAAGAAAGAAAAGAGAAAAACTCTTTAGGATACATTTTATAATAAATGCGAGTTTTCTAAAAGCATAACGAAAATAACCGTCAATTGAATTTTGCTGAAAATCAATCAGAAGTCGTGTACTTGGATTATACCACTAGTTTTTTTCGGCACTAAATTTCTAATTCAAGCAGTATTTCTTACGACCAGTCATTTTTATATTAGAATAACCTAAATCTTCCTTTTAATATTGTAAATTTAAAACAATTAAACATATTTAATGGCCAATCTATCTTAGTAAATTGATGTATACTGACCTTCCGGATTGAGAAAACTGATTAATATACTATACAAAGGAACATTGTCCATAAGCCGTGTTTTTGGCCCATGAAATAAGAATAAAATTCTATTTTGTTATACTAACTTCATTATTTCACTTTTTTAATATTAGAAGATTTATCATGTACGATTTCAACAATATTTGTTTTTTGCATTTTGTTCGTTTTTGTATAATTTACACAAGCTCAAAGTTCGTATTATTCGTAGTTTTTGATGAAAAATACGCAATTTCTCCTAATTTTACCTCAATTTTTAATATATATATTTTTAATATTTTACTATGAGCGCAGCTTTGGAACACTTTTATTTTTACATATATTGTACATTTTGATGTATTTTATAATATCTGTGCAATAATTTTAGCATAGTAATTAATATTTAAATGCTTGAAAGTTGGATGAAGGCTCTAAAAATTAAAAAAAAATTGATTGGCTGTAAAATAATTTCTAACAAATTATTAATATGATTTAACATCCCGGAAACAAAATATTTTGGATAATTAAAATAGTCCAATTAAAGATGATTCCTTAGTTAATTCGTACGTCGCGATTGGCTAATACTACCTGCAGAAACAGTTAAAATTTTATACAAGAACAATTATCACTTATAAGTAAACAACTTGAAAATAAGACAAGAATAGAATGCTCCATAATAAAAGGCATTCAATATGAAAATAAATATAATCTCTTTTTTTTTAGAAATTTCCCTAAATAAAAATAACACAAAGGACTCTCTGCCGCAAAAAAATAAATCCTGCAAAGTTCCAGTTTCAATAAAATCCAAATTAACTAGGAGGAAATAGGAGACATAGTACATGTTAACTAAATAGTTTTGGGATTTGTAAATGATTTTTCTCAAGACACTGAAATGAAAATTTTAATTGGAAAGGACATGGCTTTTGAATTGTGTTAACCTCTTCACAGATCTCCACACGCCATTAAAATATTCATATTTCAAAACACAGAAATACAGATTAAGATCATTCTGTGCATTTTATTTAAGATTGCATTATATTTCGATTTTTTTTAATTACAATTCTTTTAATTAAGTATTTTAATAAAATATTCCTCATTTTTATGATTCTTACGGCGTTATTACCTTATCAAATTATCTAAATGATACAAATCATTTATTGACATGCAATACCTGTATTATATTTCAAACAAATAATGTCATATAGCTTGTCATTGTTAAATAAACATTTTTTATATAGTGTACGGAATTTTATAATTCTTATTAAATTAATATCTAACGGATGTATGAAAAAGATTCAATATTTTGTTTCGCGCAGCCGTGATAAACAGAATTGAAAAGCGTAATAAAAGACACAGAAAAAGACAATATTTTTCAAAATATTCTGAAAAAATGTGATACAAGAATCTGTATTGAACAAAATAATAAATCTGTAGAAAATCCTATTCATAAGAAAATCTTCAATGAAATATAGATACTTTTCCGAAATTCACTTTAGTGATAGAGAAGAAATTCCAGACACATTTACAGAATAGTTTAGAATTTTGGAAAATTAATATTTTGAACTACTTGGAAAATATTATAAATGGGACGATCATGGCCTTTGTATATTTTTAACACTTTCCTACTTCTCGATATAATTTTAAAATATAAAACTTCACACAAATTTAGTTCGTCCTATTCATTTTACGTTAAAGTGCATTACATTGAGAAGAAATATTTCCCGATATATGCACTACAGTTTAGAAATTTAGACTTCTTATTTAAATGTTATTTTATGAAGACTCCTAAAATCTATAAATTGCATTATAGTCTAAAATAATAATTATATGTTTTATGCTCGAAATGAACAAATAAAACTGTTAAATATCCGAGGAGATATATTTGCGTTAATTGAAGAGGTTGAAGCATTGCATTTTAAAGCTTTTATTTACAGCAAGACTATCATGCATGGAAATAAGAAACACAGTGAGTATAAAGAGAAAATCACTCCTATTTATAACATTTAGACAGGATTAGAAAATAACCAATAAGGTTGCTTAATAAGAAAGCCAATAGAAATTGCTGATAAGAGAACCAATCAAGATTTAATAAAATAATGAACTAAAAGATGTAATGTGCGATTACACATTTCTAACACCCGCCCTTAATCGCACATCAAATCTTAATTTCTAAAATTCAAAGTTTGAGATTGCATAATTTTAAAAGTTCATGAAATTTTGTTTTAGGAAGTACTTTTGTAAGCATGTCAGCAATTTGATTTTCAGAAGAAACGTATTCTATTTTAATGTTATTTCTGCTGACAAGATCGCGAATAAATTTCAACTTAATATCAATATGCTTCATTCTACCAAAATTATTTTCATTTGTAATGCACTTGATACATGATTGGTTATCCTCATACACTATAAGATTTTTAACACCTACAATTTCATTGGCAATACCATTTATCCATAAAAGATCTTGAATTCCTTTACTCAAGGCATTTATTTCTGCCTCTGTACTTGACAATGCAATGCTCTTCTGTTTATTTACACACCATAATACAGGACAATTACAGAACATAATAATATAACCAGACACAGACTTTCTATCATTTGGGTTTGAGCCCCAATCAGCATCGACATATATAGATAAATCTGAATTACTTAAATTACCCTTTTTATAATTAATTTTCAATTCGGCAGTACCTTTTAAATATCTCAATATT
Organism: Maratus michaelseni; assembly: GCA_963931845.1. Taxonomy (NCBI): domain Eukaryota; kingdom Metazoa; phylum Arthropoda; class Arachnida; order Araneae; family Salticidae; genus Maratus; species Maratus michaelseni. The sequence goes on along the minus strand of OZ007593.1, from coordinate 192,550,635 downwards.
TTCTTTAAAGCACACCAGGCAGAATCAGTAGGATGTTCCTGAAGTTGACTTAAGCAGTTAACTGCAAACAAAATATCAGGTCTAGATACATAAGCTAAATACAGTAAAGATCCCACTAATTATCGATATGGCCCATTAAATCGATTACCTTTTCCAAAATCTGCAGCAGTTGATTTAGGTTCAATAGGAATAGAACAAGGATTACAATCAAGCATTTTGTACTTTTTTAAGTCTTAAAATATAGGATTCTTGATCTAAGAATAATTCGTCAGAGTTAAATTCCATTCGGATGCCCAAGAACTCGGATGCCTCTTCCGATTTTGACATCTGAAATTCTTTAGATACCATATCAATAATGACATTAATTTCTCGAACATCTGAACCTGCAATCAACAGGTCATCTACGTAAAGAGCCATAAATATTTTCTTTGAATTTACATGTCTTACAAAATTGCATGATTCAGAATTAAATTGTTTGAAACCTAACTTGATTACAAAAATTAGAAATTTTTGATACCACTGACGTGGGGCTTGCTTGAACCCATACAAACTCTTTTTAAGTTTACATTTCCTACCGGTACTATCATCATAACCTTTTGGCTGATCTATATAAATAATTTCATTTAATTCTCCATTTAGAAAAGCAGTTTTAACATCCAAAACAAAAACATTCAAATTTTCATTTAACACAATAATTAAAACTAACCGTAAAGCAGGCATACTTATAACAGGTGAAAAAGTCTGAGTATAGTCCACTCCTTCTTTCTGCATGAACCCGCGAGCTACCAGCCTTGCTTTGTACTTTCCGTCTTTTTCCTCATCACCCATTGGCAGGAAATAGCATTCCTATCCATTGGTAGCTCTTCTAAATTCCACACTTCATTTTCTCTCATGGACTCCATTTCTTCGTCCATTGCTTCTTTCCATTTTTGTTGCTCATTGTGGGGCTAGGTAGAAATGTCATCAAAGTTTAATGTCTCTTCTAAAGTAAGCATAGCTTCATATATTTCAGGTTCTGGGAACCTAAGTTTAAGTTTCTTTTCTCTAGAAGATTTTCTCACATTTTCTTCTGTCGTATCATCAGATTTTTCACTAATTGGCACTAAACTGTCATTTACACCTTCCTGAAATGGATTTTCAGCATCAAACTCATTTTCATCGATATTCTCGAAAACGTATTTAAGTTCATTTGAAGTTTTCTTTTCTTCATTAAATTTGACGTTTTTTGATATAATGATACGCTTGGTTGTAGGATCTAATAGGCGATATCCCATTGTTGAATAGCCTACAAATATCATTTTTTTGCATTTTTCATCTAACTTCTTTCCTTGAGTATTGGGTATCAGCGTATAGGCGTCACAACCAAATACTCTGAGATTCTTCAAAGCAGGATGATCCTTGTACTTTAAATAGTATCGAGTTTGGTTGTCAATGGATGCATGGGGTAATCTATTGTTTATATAAGCTGCAAAGCCCCAAAAATTCTTAGGCAAATTAGCTTCAAATAACATTGCCCGCCCTTTTTCTAAGAGACTTCTGTTTGCGCGTTCTGATAAACCATTCAAACTTGGAGTAAATGGGGGTGAAGGTTCTATTAGTATAGCAGCTTCATTTGCAAAATTTAAAAATTCATCTTCAACATATTATTTGGCGTTATCGCATCAAATTTTTCTTACTGAAGGATTTATTTTACAGAAGGTTTTAAGTTTATTTGATACATCACTTTTTTGTTTAAGTAAACGAACTTCAGTAAAACGCGAATAATCATCTATTAAAGTCATAAAATATTTCTCACCTGTAGAAGTGTTGGGTACTATCGGCCCACACAAATCAGTGTGAATCATCACCATTGCTTGAGTCTCTCATTTTCTAGGACCTTTACCAACAGGTGTTGCACTTAGTTTACCTCGCGTGCATATTTCACAAAAGGTGGAGAGAGTAGGTAAACCGGACTGCTTCAGGGCTTGGTTGCACGAGTGTCCGCATCTTCTGTGCCACAGGTCATTCACATCAATATTTGTGGAGAGTGCAATGTCATTTTGAGGCAAAAAATCACTTACATATTGACCGCAATTTTTCCAACTGCCAAACAATAAACGGTTATTTCCTTTCTCAATAAAAACTTCCTCATTTTTGAATATTACACTAAATCCGGCACTTTCTATGTTTTTCACTGAGATGAGCTGTCCATTCAAATTTGGAACTAAAAGTACATCTTTCAGATTTATGTGGATGTTATTTGATATTTCACCGCTTATGTTTCCAATACCTGTAATTTCAAGAACTGCAGATTTTGAGGCACATTTAATAGTGCCTGATGCTGGTTTTAGCGAGGTGAACAATTCTTTTCGCGAATACATGTGGGAAGTAGCTTCAGAATCAATGATGAATTTATCACTATTTAAAGTTCCTACAGCAAAAGATATTTCGTAAGCAGAGTGTTTTTCGTCATTATTTGTTGTACAATTTTTTAATCTACAATCGCGTTTGTAGTGGCCCCTTTTCCACATCTGTAACATTTAGAATTATTTAATCTGCAAAATTTTGATGTGTGTCCTTTTCGTTTACAAAATTCACAAAAGAATTTCTTATGTGCAGCAGAAAACGTCACATTATCCAGCATAGATTTAATAGAACAATTTCTATCATTATTCTTAGAGTCATTCATCATGGCTTCAGCTATCAATTAATCTTTGAGTAACAAAAGCTAGAGTTAAGTTTATACTGGGCTGATTTTCTAGAGCAACTTTGACTACTTCATATAGTTTAGGTAATGACATTAGAATGTAAACAATCGAATCTATGTCACTTACCTCAGCACCAGATAACCGTAAATCCGTAATTAGTTTGACAATTTCATCTATATGCTGTCTCATTAGAATGTCTTTATTCTTTTTCATCGTGGATAGTCTTTTACGCGTCAATATTTTATTCACTGCACCTTTCGCTTCATAAGTAGATACAAGCGTTCTCCAAATCTTACAGGCGGTATTTTCCGTTTGAAGAGAAGCCAAAATTCTATCATCGAGAAGCGTTAATAAGAGCGCGTAAGCCTTTTTTGCTTTCGTTTTTTCTTCCTCCTTAGACTCATCGGCTTCTCTATTTAAGAAAATGTCCAAGTGCTTTGCTGAAAAAACAGCTGTAACTCTTCTACTCCACATGGAAAAGTTATTGCCTTCAAATGGGGTGACTGAATATTCTCTGCTGCTCATAGCCATTGCTCGTAAAATCTCACAGACAGAAAGAAATAAAAACTCACCAGCAAATAAAAAGTCCTAGTATGATGACCTACTTTCCGATCAACGCATAAAAACCGAAACAGAGATAAACCACGCTCTGCTGTTAAATATCCGAGGAGATATATTTGCGTTAATTGAAGAGGTTGAAGCATTGCATTTTAAAGCTTTTATTTATAGCAGGACTATCATACATGAAAATAAGAAACACAGTGAGTATAAAGAGAAAATCACTCCTATTTATAACATTTAGACAGGATCAGAAAATAACCAATAAGGTTGCTTAATAAGAAAGCCAATAGAAATTGCTGATAAGAGAACCAATCAAGATTTAATAAAATAATGAACTAAAAGATGCAATGTGCGATTACACATTTCTAACAAAAACCAAATCACTTTACAACTTTCTTTCTTTCATTACAAAGACTGAAACACTTCAAATTTGCCAGATTGATAATAAAAGTTAAATTTTCAGAATTTTCAAAACTTGCAATTTTTATGCAATAAGCTGTTGACAATTTCTGAAAATACGGAAGAACAAAAAAACCCAATTATAAAATAAAAATAAAATGTTACAAATTTGCAACAAACTGTCCAGTCATTCGACCGTTTTTATAGATAACGGTTATTTAACCGTAATTTTAATTGATTCTGACCATATTATGGTCAATCATATGGTCATAATACCTTCATAATATGTTCAAGCAACCGTTATTTTAAAAAACGGAAGAATGACTGGACAGTTTGCTGCAAAAGTTTAAAAGTGTACATGTTTCGGAAAAATTAACATGCCTGTTTCCAGACTGAAGTTTTAATAATTATCGTCAAAAGATTCTAGTTAAGTACCTACTATTGCCTTAAATTTTAGAGGAAAGGGCAGTTAATAATGGCTATTTAATGAGAAAAAGCTCAGAATATTAGTTTAATTAATATTGTTTTAAATTATAACTATATAGATAAAGCGAAATTTAATGTTTCTATTATGTACAACATTAATGTGTGCATAATTCACTGCATGCTTTGTAAGGTTTAAAAAATGCTTTTTCGCGTATAAGACGCAGCTTAAAAATTTAACGGTATAAAATTCGAGAATCTATATTAAAAAAGAAAATTTCGCTCTGTGTGTGTTGGCGATGAAAAGTGCATTCTACCGCAACTAGAGATCTCAAAATTTGGATGAGGATAGTCCAATGTCAGTCTGAATGCGCTTGAGGCTGAGATTTATTTTATATAATTAGCGGAGATGTTATTTAAAAACTCATCGAAGACACATTGTTTATTCTGAAAATTAGCAAATACGTCCGCGCATGCTCAGTCCCTGCTTTTTGGAGCGCATAGAACAGACCAAATACTGTTTCTTTTTTTTTTTTTTTTTTTTTTTTTTTTTTTGCGAATGTTTTAATGATTATCAACCGAATCATTGTTTGGGATTCAGAAAAAAAGGAAAACGTATTCTTAAATTTCGAACTTTTACGTCTTAAATGACACAAATAGTTTAATTAATATAGAAGTTAAATCATTAAAATGAATTTCAAAAAGGGTCGTTTTCAGGATTGACTTATTTTACCTTTCGGCGAAGGTCCTCTAGAAAATCCTTTAATTTGAGAATTTCCGATTCACAAAAAAAAAAAAAATAAAAAAAAAAAAAAAATAAATATATATATATATTTAAAGCTGAGACATTCTTTACGACGGTGGAATCGATTTTGAACGTCGGTATTTTGACTCGGCAGACAGAATTTCCATCATCTACAAAAATTTTAAAATGTTCGGGTAGAAATGTTCAGAGTAAAATTATATATATATATATATATATATATATATATATATATATATATATATATATATATATATATATATATATAAAATGGCTCATGTTTTCCATGGCTCATGTTTATCGGCTCATCTTTTCTCTACTATATACGCTTATTTTATTTATCATCGAACTGAAAAGAGGGCTAGGATACAGTTATATTTATAACTGATTCACATTTCAGAGAGTTCAACGATAAGAACTTTTTTATTATTATTATTTTGAACAAACAAACAAACAAAAAAGCGAGATTTTGTTTATAAGTAAATATATGAAACGACCTTACGTAAAAAAACAAGAAAATGTAGTCTTACGAACGCTTTTACCACTAAATATAAATATTTCTTCGGGAAATTTTCATTTAAAAATATAAATTTATACAAAATCGGGTAATAAAATCATACAGGTTTGAAATTTATTTAAGGTTATTGTCACAGGCCCGGGCAATGCCTGCATTGTCTGCTAGTTTGAAATTAAATTCTATGACAACTCGAACTTTGAATAAAAAGAGCATCAGGTCGATGTTTATTATTATTATTTTTTTTTTTGAATTCATACTTGAACTGCTTTTATGAATAAAGAACAAGAAAATTAAAGAACTGACCATTTATTGCTATAAAGGTCATAATATTTTGTATTCTAATTATTATTGGAATTTATTGTGTATGATGCTTGGGGAAAAATGAAAACACAAAGAAATATATTTAATTAAATCTAGTTGTTGAACTTATTTATTTATTTCTTTTAATGTATATATTACGGCCAATATGATTAATCCAGTCATAATTAATAATAACCGGTTATTATTAATAATGACCGGGTTAATCATATTGACCGTAAGATATATAAGGTCAAGGTATACATGTACCTTAATCATGCTATAGGATTATGTTACGCTGGTATTTAATTAAATAATTCTGATTACAATTGATTACATTTTATTTTTTTAAATTTAATCTGATTTTAAAAAGTATGTTTCTAATATTATTGCTACGTTTTTATTTAATTTTTGTTTGTACTATTAGATTAGATCCTGGGAGTTTGATGTCATTATACTATGTTTGGTTAAGGTCTTGTTTTAATTATTGTCTTGTTATAGATTTATCGGGATATTAAAAATAATCGAGTGTCTACCTACCTGCTTGTATGATTTTTTGTGCTGACAATTTTGTAAACACAGACCAAACTACATGATATTTCAAGGTTTTATTCAAGTATGTCAATAGCACTTTTCTTTTTGAAAACCATCAAACTTGACACACACACGCATACATAAAAATTATTATGTAAAATTAACTATACATTATATGTAAAACTATACATTATATTAACTATATTTATATTTATTATATACAATAAAATTATTGCATAAAATATAAATTCGTATTCGTTTCTAAATTGAATAAAATTTAATTGCATCTCTTTTTTTCCATAAAATTGATACAAATGCTATAGAAAACGTATATGATTTACATTTGCATCGTAGTGTTTTATTTATAAATAATTTTTGTAAAAAGTTTTGTTAATGTTTCTCAGTTACACATAAACACTTTTATATTATCACATAAATTATTTTCTTTGAATATTTGATATAATCGTAAGCTGTATACCATAGTTGCATGTAATTCTCTTTATTAGATTATTGTACCTTAAACGTCTTATAGATTGTAAGTTGATAGTATGAGGTTGTATTTCAAAACAACCATAAAAAACTGTACGTATTATACTTTTATTTCTTATTTGCATACAATTCTGAAATAAATTTTAATAATACTTGCGAATCAAAGCGATAGATGGCAGAATAATTTTCCTCGAAATATTCAGTTTGAAAATTCGAAAATTTGATGGGGAGTTTGAGGTAAACTGATGGCAGATTTTCGTAAGAATATCTGAACTTCAATCTAAAATGAAACTTGAATTATTATTTTATTATTATTTTTTAATTATTTCTACTTTGCCTTACAGTATCCAATATTTAAATTATCCTGAAACATATTTAATAACTATTGATAATACATTATAATGCTAGTAAATACTCTATTAGTTTCGTTTTATAATGTTCTAATGATTATCAACATTTTAAAAAATTAAGATTATTTGTACTAAAATATCCATTTTAAATATATTTTAAATGTAAATATATATATATATATATATATATATATATATATATATATATATATATGAGATGAATTATTCTAGAATCCGCAACCATTGACAGGCCAGCCACGATCTCCATAAATTTACACCAGATCATAGCCATATTATTCCACCGCCACAAGTTACTGAAGCTGTTCCATGCTAGATGATGACGGAAGATCACAAATTATACTCCATATAAGCAGTCGCACGTAACCGGAGAAAAGGTAAAATAAAAGAATCCAGGTAATTTCCCACTCAAGAACAACAGCATTGAAGAGACAACTGTTTATTAGAATTAAGCGTTGAGTTAACAACTCTACTAAACCTCATCAAAAACTCGAAGATATTTAATGCATTAGATGACGGCACAAAGCTATGTTGCTGAAGAATTCTCCACCGACGACATAATAATTTTGACCCCCTAGTGACTGGGTCTAGTTAGCAGTAAGAAAAGCGTACAAAATATCCTCTTCAATCCAGCGCAACCCGTTTTAAAGGTAAAAGGCGAATGAATATTTCCGCAATGCAGGGGAAGGACGAGCCAATAAGAAGCTTGCAAAGCCAGGGAACTTAATACTGTCTGTGGCATAATTTTGAGGTGAAGCGAAGACGCGGGAGCCGAATAGATTATGGGATATCGAATGATAATTTTAATAAAAAATTAAATGATATTAAGAGACGTTCTAAAGAAATAAAATTTGAATGTTTCAAAAGAAGAAATAAATTAAGGTTTTTACAAATACGTGTAGCTTTTAACAGATTAAGATTTTTTAGAATAATAATTAAAAGAATATTTTGATTAAGCTATGGAATAAAAATATAAATTAGATTTAAGAGATATTTTAAAAGATGGGGAAAAATTAGAATTGAAAGAATTTGGAATAAATTAATTAAGGAAAAATGGCGAATTTTTTTTATTATTACATATATATATATATATATATATATAATATATATATATATATATATATATATTGTTATAAAGATAATTTATAGGTTACACGATTAATTGTATCATTATCAGGTAATAATGGAACTTAAGATTTGTAAAAATATTTTTGTAGCTGTTTTCGTTTTAAATATTTAAGTGATTTCCAGTCGGAATAAATTATAAAAATAACAAAAATATTAAACACAAAAAGATACATATATATCATTTAATAAAACGAATAAATATTTTATTAGTTACATATAACATGAACAAAAGTAACTTTCATGTAGTCTTTATTTTTAAAACCTTACAGAGACAAATAAAATCCCATTAGAGAATAGTGAGGAATAAGTGCTTTAAATAACTCTGACATTTCACTGAAATTAATTAATCCCTAGAGTATTCTCAGTATCAAGGGAGGCAATTAACATTGGAAGTAAGAAAATAAAAATACTAACCTAAAAAAATTATACGTAATGATTTCCCCCTTTTTTTTTTTTCAAAAAAAGGACATTGTTACAAATCCGTTAATAAGATTTAAGAGAGTTATATTTTTCAGAAAATGCATATAAAAATATTTCTTATGCGAAATTAATTTTATTGAGATATTCTAATTAAATAAATTTTTTATTGAAAGATAAAAAATATTTTATACATACAAATTTAATAAACAGTTATATATATACAGTAGAACTCCAATTATCCGAACTCCAGCTATCCGAATCGCTGATTATCCGAATCGCTTTCAGAATTTCAGAATTTCAGAAAAAAAAAATGAAGACGGAAATGTACTGCGATTCCCAAAATAATGATTCTGTTTACGCGCGCTACTCTCTTTTCCGCCGCGAAGACCCTGGGTTTCAAGTTCTAAATGACGATGAACGCATTGAAAATGTGAGAGAAGAAAATGTCGAGGAAGAAGGTGACCTTAATATCGAAGTTGAAGCATACACGGGACCATCAGCTAGTGAAGAATTTGCAGGTTTTGAAACTGAGTTGAAGTGGATGGAGCGTCAGCCCGAGTGTGACCACATGCAAGCGGATGACTGTCAAGCGGATGCGCGACTTGGCCCCCCGAAAACGGATGAAGACTGTCAAACAGCTTATTTGACCGTGATGTTCAGCATATAATGACTTTCATTTACAGTACGGTACGTACATACTGTACTAATGTACAGCACTTGTAAATACGCTTAACATGTAATAGTGTTGCCTTTCCATTTAATTAATTAAAAGCTCTTTTCCTTTAAAAATAATTTTTTCTAACATTTTCAATATACATACAGTAATTAATTAAAATATACCCCTTTTTTTGGAAAAAATCCAATTATCCGAATTTTTGATTATCCGAATAGGGTCCGGTCCCAATTAATTCGGATAATTGGAGTTCTACTGTATCTCTCTCTCTCTTTTTCTAGCTATATATCGTTATGTATTATAATCTCTTTTTGTATTCTCTTTCTAAAACAACCATCTATTGTAAAATAATTGGATTAGTTAAGATTTACTTATTGTATTTTTGATTTTGGAAAATAATATCGCAAAATGTGGTGAAAATATAAAAAGTGAGATGAAAACGTAACATTAGTAACGTGATAAACTAGTTACCTGAAATATATATTTGAGACATGTATTTTAAGATCAGATTCAATCTTTCTGTGAGAGCAGTCCTGGAAAACAGCAATTTATCAATGGGATCAACCGGTTTTATAATTTTCTATTTTTTAATATTGGTTTTTTATTCAACAAAAAAAAAGTAAAACATGGTTTTAAAATTATGTCATTTTTATATTTTTTATATGTTTACATTTAATCGATTAACAAAAAATAAATATATAAATATTTTTAATGTGTCACAAACTATGTGTTAAAGCTATTGCATAAATTACTAGGAATTTACTAGATATATTTTAGCATTTATAAGTCTTATAAGAAAATGTACTTCACAAAAAATTACAAGTATTGTAACTTGGTACGTTATTGTCATAAAAATATGGTATTATTTTTAATTTCCTTTCCTTATTAGATGCAGAGTAACATTTTTTTTCTAAATATATTATATTCTGAAATGAAGTCGTCTAAAAAAATTACGTTTTATTTTTCCTACGTATACAGATCTGCTAAAGCTAATGGTATATGTAAATTTTGTACTTAATTTAAATACATTTTTATTGGTTATATTTTTTAGATGTATAATAGATAATTGCAATCACCTCTATTTTAAATAACCAGATAACTTAAATATATTACTGCGAATAGAATAAAATGTTTGGGGAATTTTACAGTATAATTTCTGTGGCATGTGTATAAATGTATAAATAAGTTGTTTTACCCTCGTAATTAATTTTTGTATGAACTGATATCTATTGTCTAACAAATATTATTATATTAAAAAAAAGTAAAACGAAGTTATATGTAGAGATTGATAATTATTAGTTTTCATTTCATTTCTGCTAAAAAAATACTAAAGTTTTATTTAGAAATTTATTCCAAAACAGTCAAGCATTATACAATAGGTCCAATAGTTTAATTTCAAAATACTTAGTATTTTATTGGTTATTACAAGAAGGCCGTTAACGCCACGCGGGTCGGATTTTTCTCCTAACGAACCTTGAATCAAACGAAATATATCGGTGAAATATATCTTGTATTTTAAATCTTTAGAGATATTTACCTATTTTTGAAGCGATACAAACGCCACTGTGCTATTATATTTTCTGATGTTCCAGACAAAATTTCAGATCAAATCTTTTGATTGATAATTTGCATTACGATTTGATAAAGAATGATAGAAATATATGCAATATACTAAAACCGCCCCCGAAAAATTATCTATCTAACAATGAAAGTCCGATGAAAATCCGTTCAATAGAACGTTTTTAAAAGCTAATCTGCCATAATAGAGTTTACTTGATTATAATAATTATCCCCATATATATATATATATGGATTTTATATATATATATATATATATATATATATACGCTTTATAAAGCAAATATTATTGATATTATTGACAAAGAAATTGATATCAATTCAAAACAAATAACTTAACAATACGTTTGGAATATTTTTTAAATAAATGGCTAAAGCAAACTATGTACTGCATTCCATATAATCTATGAAGATCCACCTATCGCAATAAATCAGAAATCACCTATATAAGCATCTCTAAATCTCACGAGATAAACTTTTATAGATAAATCAGAAATGACATACGTACGCAAATCCAAATTTTATTATCATCATGTATATGGAATATCTCCTACAAGTTTTATATACAGATTTTGATTTAAATAAAAGAATTTTCCTAAATTTCCTTTGAATTTTCAAGTCGAATAAATTCAAAAATTCAGTTTGCTTAAACTCGTGTATCAACATATATAATTGAAAACATATATAAAATATGAAAATCAGAAAAAAAAGTTTCATATCCGTAACTTTTATTTAGAATAGCATTACATTAAAGAAATTTAGCATTCCATATTTGTATCGCATTTGTATCATTTAACAGAAATATATTTCCTAAAATTACATAAAAATAAATGTTATAGTATGAAAATTGGTATTATATATAAAAAAAAAACAAATGGCAAAATTCCTTAAAATGTATAATAAGTTTTTTTCGAAAACCTTAATTATAAATTCTATTTAATGCTATAGAATTTAATCCAATATAATCGTACTTCTACACAGTAAATTACAAAAAAATCTTAATATATATAATCTCTAGATTTCATTATTTTAATTCTAGTTTTTAGTAAAATATGAGATTTAATTTCAATAAAAAGAAACTAAATGAATTTATAGTTTAAAAAGTAATTAAAAATATATTCATATATATTTCATATCAACATTTAAACACTTAAGGATAAATAATAAAATATATCTTTTAATGCGTTACGAAATAATTTCTATAATCCTCTTATAAAATGTATAGATATTTCTCATGATATAGCAAGAGTTTTTTTTTTTTTTTTACTCTTTTTAAGTAAGAGTATTTCACAAGAATAAATTTATTTCACTCTGAAATAAGGGATTGGATTCTTTGTTGGTAATATTTCGAAAAGTAATGGGTTCTAATATATTTAATTCTGTAAACACAACACATTTTTCTGATTTGAGCAATTCTAGAGTAATTCTTATCCATTAATACATAGAACATAGTTACTAAATTTTAGAAATGGAAAATACATACATCTCGAGATTTTATTATCACGACATAATGATACATACCCGATATATTTTTTGTATTACATGACGGACTGAGAAGGTTTTGTCTGAGGTTTTCACCAATTTTCCACCTTAATTTGTTTTTAAATTATGGAAAGTATTATAGTGCAAGTAGTTTATTTCAATTAGGGCAGTTTTGAGCCAAGAAATCGATCTGTCAGTGTGTCATCTCATATAAAATATCTTCATTTTAATATAATCACTTCGCATGGGAAGAAAAGCCTAAAAAGTGTGCAAAAAATCCGAAATTAAAAAAAAATAATGCAAAATATTACAAATATTATATGTGAATATGTGAAATGAAACAATATATTTTTTTATATATTCAGCCACTCTGAGAAAATATCTAATATTCCTTAATAGGATCACAGACCAGGTTGGGGTAACAGAAAACATAAACTAGCTATAATATATTTTTAACTGCACGAGAGTTCAATAATGATGTTAAATGTGCCAATTCCCTAAAATGTTTGGGCTCGATGAAGGATATTTGCCCAGGAAAACAACTACGGAAGGAGTTTTACCCTATTTGCCCCAAGTGAAGCATGGTCATCTATGTTCCACATTTAATAAATCAAATTGATACATATTACCATTTAAATACATATTACCATTTAAAGGGACTTGTTCTCACTCACTTTACGAAAAATGACGGTTCTTCAATTTTTTGTGTAATATGTATTTAGACATCTTTAGCATGTTCTTCCCAAGTGAGGTAAAGATCCGCCTACTACAAATATTTGTAAAAGTCTTTTTACTCCATCCATGCCCATTTTATTACGTCAGAGTTGCAATCGTTAATATTTTTTTTTCTCACTTTCTATGTATTCAATATATTAGTATGATCAAAATTCTAAAACTTGTATACTTTTTAATTGGCTCACTGTTGTCTGAACGATTCTGAAAAGAGCATTTTAGAAAGTTACGATTGGATGTTCCGCAATATAAATAGATTATTTAAAAAATATAAAAATGTTAAGTAAATAAATAGTTTAAGTTTCTTTTGCACACATGTTTGCAAATGTATTTAAATAATTATTCATCATTTTATTTTAAATAATGTTCTATCTTTTGCGCATATAGATTTATTTTTTCATCTTAAACTAATCAATTATTTTAAATCCGTCCCTTATCCTTAAAAAACATACACTTGTAAAAAAGAAAAAAAAAAGAAAAGAAAAGAAACATATTTAAGAAAAAAATCAAAATTGAAGAAGTCGGATTTTAAAATGTACTTAATTTTCACCCGTTTCCTCCGCTTTTCGAGATAAGAAAATCAGATTTTATCACAAGAACTGTATTATTTTTATTAAATAATATTTCTTCATAAAAATATTTAATACTATATCCAAAAATATTATAAATCACTGAAACCAAAAAATAAAATCAAAGGGTATCGAGAATCCCCAAAAGAATCATTTAATATAAATCTCAACTGAAAAAATCATAAGAGATCTAATATAACATATTATCTGTTGAAAGAAATTATTATATATATTTTCTATGTTATTGCAGTATAAACATCCGCGGGTTACATTGTATATTTATTTAAAATATATTCGGACAGAAATACATTTCTTATGGGCTGAAATTACCGTCTTGGGGGAAATTCGAACATCTAGTATATTTTTTCGAAATCTATTTTGTTTTCTTTAATTTTCTTTTTATAAATTCTGAAATTTACAGCAACATCCCATAAAATGTGTTCATAAATCTTTCAAATCTTTCATGTAAGATTTTATTAAAAATACTGAAGCTTTCAGGAACTTTAAAAGTACTAATAAAATATATCTAAACAAACGTAAATCTCTAGAAGAAAAATACAGCACATTTAATGCAAAAGAAAAAATTACTAATTTTGATGAGTAATATGACAGTAAAAACGTAAAATTTATGAAAAAACAAAACAAAAAAAAAAACAATATCATATGAGGGGGTTAGAATGACAGTGGAGTAAATCAAAAATTTGAGATATCCGTATTTTCACTGAACGTATATTAATTTATGTTCCGAGTGACAGTCAAATTAGTCATAGTTCAATTAGAGAGTCGCATGAGGGCAAAACAAATTGAACAACTTAATGCAATGACAATACGATAACTTTCACAAAACCCATCATTTCTCAAATTACTAAATATTGGACTTATTCCACTGTCATTCTAAAACCTCATATAGCTCAGCAATTTGTTTCTACCACGAGAAATTTTAAAAAAGTAATAGTTAAACTGATATATTCTGAAATATTTTAAATTATTTTGCGCTGATAATTTTGTTACTTTTGTACCGAAATATTATTGGATTAATATCGGCTGAATCGTCGCACATATTAGCACAAATGACATAAAATAAAGCGGTAACAACTCAGTATTTTATGTTTCATCAATATCAAACAAATATGGACAAGAAATAACTCGGCTTTTTCTTTCCAATATTTCAATAAAACATCAATATTTTGATACTGGCTTTCATTGAATATATATTTCAAAGTAATGCAAAGTAATAGGAAAGGAATATTTTATTAGATTCAATGTATAGTAATTTGTGAGAAAAACGCTGCACTCTACGTAAATGACAGTTTTTTAAATGTACTAATAGAGACAAATATCGCATAAGCTGCTTTACCAGAAATGTGTGTACTGTACGAAAATTTAAACTCGCGCACTTTCGAACGTGAATGCATGCAAACTAAATATTTTATAAAGGGCTTTTTTCATAAGCATTGCGCAGAATTATTGACATTATAATTGCAGTAGCATGGTATATTTTTAAAACCGTTAAAATGGATTGGCTTTTGTAATATATATAGTTATACATAATCTAAAAGAAAGTATTGTGTTGATTTTACCGTTTATCAAATATTTAGTCTACATGTGCTTACTAAAAACATAATGCTGACTAAATTTACTATCTACTGTATATATATAATTCAAATGAGGATTTCGTGCCGATTGCTCACATCTCCAATTCTGCTTAATAAATTTTTATGGAACTCACACTGTTTGTCAGATAATTTTTCCTGGAAGGTTTTTGTATATAACTTTATGATATTTTATGATGTGTAGTCATAGAGTTATGGGGGAATGTTTTATAATCAGGTAGACAAGATTATAAAATATTAGCTTTGTTTAAAAGTTCTACTCAACGGTTTGCGATCGTTTTTTACATTGCTAGTCAGAGATTTTTGGGGGGATAATTTTAGTATATTGCACATCGTTCTACGTCGCTTAGTTGCAGAATTATGGGAGAAAGTTTTGTTATCAGGTGAACCATATTATGAAGTGTAATTCTTTAAAAAAAATTACTGGTTGCATTTTGTTAGTTAGTTTGTTTGCATTGTTAGATAAACATGTATGAGAAGGTTTTAGTATATTGAATATCGTTCTATAGTTCATACCAAATTCTACTATAAATGATCAATTAAAAAAATTGGTCCTTAACAAATCAAATTATCTCTGCTTATTATAAAATATAATAGCACAATGGCGTTCGTATCGTTTTTTAGCAATGCGGAAGAACATTCCAGTTAAAAGTCTATATTGCTTTAAAACACAAGATCGAATTCACCGATGTATTTCGTTTGATTCAAAATTCATTTGGAGAAATCGACCAGCGTAGCGTCTATGCCCGGTAGTATATCATAAAATATAAAATAGACACAGGAGTTGTTTTATACTTTGTAGTTTATATAGTACATAGTCAGTTCATTTTAGTGGATTGAAATATCTGACAGCCACGAGAAAATTAGTATTTTGCCAATGATCGAATTCCAATAAAATAGGCAAGTAGGTGCAGTTAGGTGCATATACAATCTTAATTTTTTTTGGACTCTGAAATAGAAGTAGCTGCCAGAGGAGCACAATGCTATTATCTCATTAGAATTCTTGTGTTTGGAAACGTTACACTGTTGAAAATAATCTGGAATTCACGGGTATTTTTTACCTGAATTTCAGGAAAAAGTCCCTTTTCACGAGAAAGGGGCATTTTCCGTTGAAGAACAGAAAATTTCCTCACATTTCCTGAAAAAAAAACTGAACGAACGCACACGAAAGGGGCCAACGCAGATATCTCGTTATCTGCTGAATATTTATTTTCAATGTTTAAAAAACTGACATGCTCTTGCACAGAAATGAAAAAAAGACTCAACGAAAGAGTCATCGCCCTTTTGTGAGATATGTATTGTGCTGCAGTATTGAAACTCTATTGCTTTTTGTCTTCAGGATCACATACCACATTCTTTGACTGTCACCCGCACGATCTCGTATAAACAAGTTTGTTGTTTGTTTCCTGTTCACCGCATGGATTCCCTTAAGATCAGAAGTAAGTGTTTGGTTTTATATTTTGAATCACAGTTTTAAACTGAATATAAGTGATATACCAACTTTATGCACTGCCAGGAAAACTCGTCTTTTTATAGTAAACTCGTCATTTTTCAACAAATAATTTCCGAACTCCTTGAAAACATGCTTTTTTCCTGAATTCTTCCTGAAAGTCTAAAGAAAAGGGGATATTCCCTTTTATTCTTTGCACGCATGCATATTGGTTTACTGAAGTTCGGATTTATTTTACATGAGAAAAACGAAAAATTCAATAAATTAAAATTACGAATTTATTTAAAACAACAACAGTATAGACTTTTCGAATTTAAAAAAGTAACAATTAATTTTCCCATTATTTTAAAATTATTCGCAATTTATTTTTTAAGTTAAAATATTTTAAAACAGATTAATATATATGTATGTAATACTTAAATTAATGGAAAAAATAGATTTTACTCAAAAAGTAATAAATAAAAATAATGTTTCAAAAAAACCCCTTTCGAATTTATTTCAAATTATAATATTCATATTTTACATCTAACAATAAAATTAAGAATATATATAATTAATGTTTTAATTCTCTATTAATACTAAAGTTTTAAAATCTCAACCATCATCTCATAACGAAATATCCCCGCAATTAACTTCAAAAGTATCAGGCTTCTAAACCCCAAATTGTTTAAGTCCCGGCCTCCATTTGAAGAAATCCCGTATTATCTTTTCAAAATCTTATTCTAGCAAGCGCCCACTGGTCTTACCGGTAAGACACTTGACTCAAGGCACTGAAGTCCCTGATTCGACCCTAAAGTCAGCCAGAAAACATTCTTGATTTATATCAAATAATAATTACTCCAATAATAGTCCACACATGGCAGTACAAAGAGTGATGTAATTTTTTATAACCAATATTATTCAAATAACGGAAAATTTCCCTTCCTGGTAGTGCTGCCAGGAATATTTCCGTGATTTGAAGGAAAAATTCTGAGAGTATAACGGAAAGTTACCACTTCTTCAAACGGAGAATTTCCTTCTTTTATCTTTCAAAACGGAAAATCTACTAACGGGACGGAAAAATTCTTGTAACTTTGCTGCCAGTAGTTTTACCGTCAATTTACGGATTTATGTTTAACAGTGTATAGTAGAGTTCACAAAAGTGCAAATTTTACTGAAATGGTAATATTGGCAAATTTTAAACACCTACACTGTTAAAAATTTGCAGAAAACTGTCCAGTCATTTGACCGTTTTTATAGAAAATGGTAACATAGCCGTAATTTAACTCTATACGGACCATAATATGGGCAATAATATGGTCAGAATAGAGTTAAATTACGATTATGTAACCGTTTTCTATAAAAACGGTCAAATGACTGGACAGTTTGCTGCAAATTTTTAACAGTGTAGCAGATATTTAAAGCAGCTCAATTGGACTGGCTTTTGTAATGTATAATCTACAGAATAAAAAATTAGTATTGTGTATTTTTCAGCTTGCACCCTGTTTTATAGGCAACATGTATTCACGCTCACAGACCCACGGGCCTGACTGATACGCAATCGTTGATATTAGTGCGTCGCTGGCAGGAATGTTATTTCGCTGAAATCACTACCTTTATAGAATGTAATTTTTACAGATTAAAGAAATGTTCTTTGTACGTATGAGCTATTATCACGTATTTAAATAGGTTAATTAAAAAACAAATTTGATAGTGTCTGACATCACTTTTGAACCAATAAAACCATGTGTAATTCTATATCTAAGACAAAATATAATGACAAATTTCTTGTATCATAATGTAAAGTTTTATAACGTATTGAAGCCGTATCCCTGCTATGAACACACAAAAAGAATGCATATTTATAAACAGTTGGCAGCCACTAAGGTCAGCCATAGCTATTTCCGGTAAGAATAAACATTGCTTTATAAAGATTTACACCTTTATGAATTATTTAAATAAATCTCGCCGTCTATTTATATTTCCCGACTAGATGATCCTCCCGGCGCTGCCTGATCGCGTCAAAAAATAGTACAAAACGCGAAAACACGTTAAAATTCGCTACACGAAACCGTTTCGCCCATTGGAAACTAAAGTTTTTGCTGCATCTGACTTAATGCCTCATACTTCGCTCAGATATGTTGATGATATTTTTATAATTTGGCAGTATAGTCTTGATGAACTTAAAATATTTATAGATCATCTTAACTCAATTGACAAAAATATTAAATTCACTGTTGAAATGGAACATAATAAAAGTCTTCCATTCCTTGATATAATGTTAACCATAACAAATAAATATATTGACAGACCTGTTTTCCCCAAAAAATATGGCTAACCAATCCACCATACCAAACAACGCATATTCATCCTTTACCTACAAAATTTCAGCGACAAGATTTTTCATAAGACGGGACATTATATTATGTACTGAGAATAAATTGGATAATGAATTAGATATTATTCGTAAAATTGCTTCTAATAATGTCGTTTAGGTACACTATATTAATAAATTAATCATGGATATCACCAATAATAAGAAACTTGAAAACAAATTTGATTCGCAAAAATACAAACTTTACACTCCTCAATATTATAAAAGATTTTTTTGAAAAATTAAAAAAAAAGCTTTCAACGTTTCAATATCTGCTTAATAGCCAACCCCCCTCAGAATTTAAAGAATATCATTTGCAATGAAATTATCCAGGTGTATATGAAATACCTTTTATTAAAGAAGACTGATATTATAGAATATATAGACTGCAATTATAGAATATTCTAATTTTTTTTAAATGGCTTGAAGTGAGCCAAAACATGTCAACAGTCTATAAAAAGTTATTTTCATGTATATTATGTTGTTAATTTTCGCCTTTTATCATTTAAAATAAATATAAAATTACGTAAATAATATTTGCATGAGATATAATTTTGTGTCAATTATGCAAATTAGTTTTGTTTTTATTAATAAATTGATAAAGCTCATTTTTAAAAACATTGACAGTCCTACCTTAGGAAAAAATATCCTACTCATTATATTTGTTACCTTTAATTAAATTTCTTGCTTCTTCCCCAGTTTAATGAATGTTTATTTTTTATTTTTTACTGTGGTATATATGTTTGAAGTAAAGTTTCTTATAAATGCGTATACGTTGTGTATTTGCTTAAAAACTTTTAAAAATATGCCATTAGTAATCAAGTTAAGATTTATATTCAGACTGAAAAGCAAGTTGTCTGTGTTTTCTTTGCATTGTGTAATTATACTGCCTCATACTATTTTTTATTCTAAATTTTGTATTATCCAATATTCTCCACATATAATTTTAGAAAATAGCAAGTCAAATAAATTCATATCTTTAGAAAAATCATTATAAAAACACCTATAAAATTCCAGTTACATTCATATATTCGAAAACTATTTTAATCACAGATAAATTTAAATATTTTTAATTGGATAATTCTACTCATGTAAACATTATAATATTTAAAATTTAAAAAAATCTTCCTCCGTTCATTATGAACATTATAAAATGAATATTGCAAAGAACTTTACCGTATATAACTTTAGCCAAAACATACGAAATGAGTGATGGTCATATTGACAAGAAATAATACATTAACAGTTGTAGAGTTAGAGGAGGTTGTTCATCTTTTTCTACGACTGTACATACTTCCTGCCAAGTTATGCGGTGGTCGCTTCAGAACACAGTCGACGGACAGATACACACACAGACAGAGAGATACACTCGCACATAAGCAAATACACACACAGACTTCTTTCCTTTTTATTATAGATGAACAACAAAATTGCGTTGTATATCTCTTTTTGAAATTTCATGAAGAATGAGGCGGAAATAATTTTGTGGCTTTAGCCAAAACCGTCTAAATCACGAATTTTTCCCTATAATGTATATTTTAATAGTTGTTTATACAAGCATATATATATATATATATATAATATATATATATATATAGAGAGAGAGAGATAGATAGATATAGATATAGATATAGATATAGACAGGGTGGTCCTAAAATATTTGCCAAAAATGTAAAGGTAGGTAGAGGGGACCTAGATAAGACGATTTCGTAAAGGAATATGGGTGAGTAAATGCAGCGTTGAGGCAGTAGAGGGCGCTGTTGATTTGGCCGAATGAAATCGCTTCGCAGGTTTCAATCGTCATTCCCCGCACGGATTTTGATTAATATGCATCGTTACATCAATACGAAGCTTACTTACATGCATTTCATGTATGGGTTTGCGCAAGGAAATGCTTCACACCAAATGCGCGTCCTGAAGCTCTTGAGCTTGTTGAAGGACTATACTCTATTGTGCAAATTACTTCTTCTTCTACTCCAGGAATTCTGCGATATCTTTCTCTGCCCGTATCACGCCTGAAAGCATAAAACGCTCCTTTCGTGCACAACTCCCCATGAAGACGCTCAAATGTTCGACGATCCGGCAGATTCCTACCCGGGAATCATTCCATGTACATCCTTTGAGCAGCTGATCAATTTCCCTGCGCAGCCCCATACATGAAACACATGTCGCAATCTCCGCATTGGTGTAACAATGCATGTTGCTCGAAATCCGTGCGGGGAATGGCGATTCAATGTAGCGAAACGCTTTCATCCAGCGAACTCAACAACGCCCTCTACTGCCTTAACGCTGGATTTCCGCAGCCATATTCCTATACGAAATCTTCTTATCTAGGTGCCCTCTACCTACCTTTACATTTTTGACATATATTTTAGGACCACCTGGAATATATATATATATATATGTATATATACATATATACATAAGGCATTCAATTGCGCGTATGAATGAGACATCAGTGCAGCGATTTCCCATAAAATAGTCTATCTCACATTCAATGGCAATTTAGTGTATATATATGAACACACATACAATCACATGTGTCGGTGTGTGTATGCATATCATAAAAATTACGAAAGGACTTGCAAATTTAAAGGGTTGCATCCTATATTTTCTCTTAACATACACGTTTCTTATAATTTACTGTAATACATTTACATGAAAATTCTGTATTAATAAAAATTATATATATGAAAATATAAATTATGAGTATAAACGTTATTAATTTAATAAATAGCATATTTAATTTTCTAAAATTTCACAGTAACTTGCATTGGAATATGTCAACGAAATTAACGACCTCTGATTGACTTTTAAATATTCACTAAAACACTTTTATTTTGCTTAAAAGACGTCAAACATAAACATTAAAGATGTTAAAATTTTAAATTTTAACATCTTTAATGTTTATGTTTCACGCCTTTAAGCAAAATAAAAGTGTTTTAGTGAATATTTATAAGTTAATTCTAATGGACGTATTTTGACTCTCCACGTTATTTGAAATATAATAACATTTGGATCCCTGATTGTTTCACAATCAATTTTCTGATGCTCTAAATTACAAAATCTCTTAATCATTGACTTGTCTCCTAAGAACGGATACTCTAACTGCATCATAATTTTTCTTGAATCATCTAAAAATTAAGATATTTTAGAAAATTGAACAATAAATAAGGAAAATTCAGAATTTGAAGAAGAGTATTTTTTCCCCAAAAGTTTAAAAATGGCTCATTTAATTTATTTGTATAGCACTCATTTAGTTTACTACTAACACTCATTTATTTTAATAATATATATTATATAGATCATTTATTTATTGGCTCATTAATTTGCCTGTGCATCTCTCTCATTAATATGATATATTGTTTATTATTACATTTAAACTGAGCTAATAGGTTCTTGAGAAATGCTGTGTCTAAAATCAATAAGAATAATTAATTTTTACTTACCCATCAGACGTAGTCTAGGGAAAGTCTTGTAATCGTTTTGAAAAAAAAATATATATATATTTGACGGATTTACACGTTTCAGACACTGAATTTTCCGAAAAACATATTTTTAGAAAAACAAAATGCCGTCCGTTTCTCTGTGTGTCTGTAAACGCTCTACCTCCCAAACAAATTGAGATAGAGACTTGAAATTTGGTATGTGTTTCGTATGTAATAGTGGGAAGAAGCTTTTGAATTTCAGTAACCTCGATTATCCGGAACTATTTTTGTTGGACTCTCAAAATATTCGTTCTGATAAAAGGTATATAAAATATTTTGAAATTGTTATTTTAAGGAGTGCATATAAAATACAATGTAAAAACATAAAATTTGCATAAAGAATGAAGTCGATCGGATAATTAGTTGCCGAGATATTTGTAATTATATTAACCACACTCTTCGATTTTTCATGACCCTGTATTTCATTTAAATTTCAATTAAAGTATATATTTTAATTGGAAATGAGACGCTTAATCCGACACAGTAAACTGTTAGTTAATAGGATTATTATTTTTGGAGTTATAAGGATGTTTCTTTCAAGCAATTCAGTAATAGAGCCTTTAAAGTTTGTGACGTCATCAAGCCACGATTTTATTTGAATTGCAATGCACTTTATAAGTAGTTTAAACATTTTCATTTTAATATTTTACATTATGCATATCCATGATGGGTAAGTATTACGATGGCTCCCAACGACTAGTTTCATTAAGGAAAAGGCATGAACAAACTTCAAATGCTCTTTTCATATAAAAATTGAAACCAATAATTAATAGTACAATTTAACTATTAGTTTCTCCCTGATGATTTTCCCGCTTAATCAGATGCAATAAACCGCTAGTTAATAGGATTATCAATTTTGGAGTTATAAGGAAGTTTCTCTTACGCAATTCCGTAATAGAGTATTTAAAATTTATGACGTCATCAAGCCGCGATTTTATTTGAATTGCAATAAATTTTATAAATATTTTACACATGCTTTATTTTCATATTTTATATTATGCATATCCATGATGGGTAAGAATTACGGTGACCCCCAACGACTAGTTTACATAATATATCTTGTAAATCTAAGTTATACTTTGAATCCTTTTTTGTATTTTATATTTATTAAAAACGATCAGACATTAATGTATTTTTAATTGAAATAACGTTTTCGTAAAAGTGCGCTTTTTGCATTTTAAAATATTTATTTTAATAAAAAAGGGAAATAAAAAAAGCACAAGAAAACTTATGTTTTATGTAAGATAACTAACTTTCTGTGACAAAGTTTAAAAACGCACTGAAGCTTAATCTTGTTGTGAATATTTAAATTTTAAATGTATGTTATACTGTATCCGAAATATGCATGTAATGATTTGAAAAATCTTTAGAAGAATAAAAGCTCAAATTGCTTCAAAAAGTTATTTTCATATCTAGTTTAACTGATGTGGAGTCCAATTTCTACAAATGAAATTAAAATTTTTATACGTGCAGAATATATCAATAAATTTAAGAATGCAATACTCGTAGTTAAATATATAGAATCAAAATAATATTCGATGTGCCTCTATTAATGGACAATTTCTCATAAAAAACGGAGTCTGCAAATTTATTTCATGCAAAAGCTGTTTATGCAAATATGTGGTGTAGTATTTCAAAAAATAAAGTAAACAAATAATGTATAACTTATTAAATAATAAAAAAAATTAATTTTTAATATAAATCTGTATTATTTATATTTTATTTAAATGTACAGATATAGATTTTCTTATGTTTGATTTTCTGCAAAATTGTACAAAATCATAATGTTTTTCATTTTCTATTACAGCACCAAACAGAAAGTCGAAATAAACAGAAATCTAAATCTATTTTCTAAAATTGATTCTTTTTTTTAAATATTAATATGATCCAAATACTAAAACGTCAACACAGACTTTAAATTACTCTCTGATTTTTTGTAATGCACGTATTTTCGGTAATATAAATAATTAGTAAAAAAAAATCAGTAAAAATTTCAGTAAAAAAATCAAAAAGTTCAAAATTGTAAAAGAAGTAAGGTTTGATAAGTTTTTAGTTCAAAAGGAAGCGAGTCTCCTTAAAATATTAAAAAAGGATTATTTGTTGTACATCTCAGCTGAAAATAATCTTTTTTCACCAGCTATGCAACATATCTGGGCAGTCGAATGGAAACGGGTCACCTTGCGTAATGATACAAGATGTGCAAGTTTGTACAACTGAAATTTGACTGCTGAATTGACATCTGGTGGCGACTCGCGATAGCTATGTTACAATGTCCGCTGACACACAAATCGCTAGTTAATTGTGCTAGAAGTGAAGTTAGACTCTAACTTAGATATGTCGAATTCTTAGAGATATGTGTGTTTGTCCAACATCAGTGATGGAGGCAAATACAGAAAAATAGCGAGATGTAGTGCGAGTTTTCACTGCTGAACGATTAAGTGGGTGAAGAATCCATCGTCGCATGTCTGCTGTTTACGACGAACACAGATTGTTATATTCACATGTATTGGTATGACATAAGAGATTCTGCGAGGAAGGTGTGTCAATTAAAGAAGATACTCGCCCAGCACAGGCTCATCTGTTCAACCTTTCTGCTGTTATTGCTCAGGTCGATGGTGTCATACGCGGAAATCGAAGGATCACTATTGAAGAAATATGTTCGTGAACATCGTTCTGCATCGGATGAAGATGTGTGTGAATGGCTAAAGAACTGGTTTCGTACACAGCCTACAAGATTTTTTAAGAAGTGGAAATTACTTTTGAGGCAATAAATGTTCTATTATCCTTTTTCGCATCTGACCCGTTTTTATACCACTTCCCCTTATATTTTCAGTAGAAAGAAATCATCACTACATAGTATAAAACAAAGTCGCTTTTTCTGTCCCTATATCCCTATGTACGCTTAAATCTTTAAAACTACGCAACGGATTTTGATACGGTTTTTTTAATAGATAGAGTGATTCAAGAGGAAGGTTTATATGTATAATAACATCCATTAAATAGTGGAGAAATACTGTTATTTTTGAGGTTTTTAATGTGATGTCGTAAATAATTTCATTTTTTCTGCTTATACATTGCAAACGCAGGCTGAACCCTACAAGATTTATCAAAATAATGTACTAATTATTGTACACATTTAAAAGGTCTACAGAAAACACAAAGAGATGAAGGTTTTCAAGGTTAACCCGAAGCAAAGCGAGGGAGGGCCGCTAGTTATTTCATAAAATCAAATTCAGCCTATTGTAACTAAATTACAATAACATCATTTACTACTATAGCTATACCTATTACATATCTGTATAATTTTTAAATTCTGATAGTCTATTTTCATCATTAATTATATGTAACATATTTATAAGCAAAGTAACATATTATAATAATTTTCCTTTCTAACTGCTGTGGTTCGTGGTATTAAGTTGTTGAACGCATTCTGCGGATAATATCTTTTTTTTTTTTTTTTTTTTTTAAATGTGCTAACAAAGAATAATTTAGTATTCACATTTTCTTGCAATATCATTTAAATGATTACAAATTGCATACTTATATTTTCTGCATACTCTGAATATACTCTGCATATTATTCGCATACTCTGTCTTTTAAAGTATAAAACATAATCGGAATCGATATACCCTTTGAATTTTTTAAATTTTGATAAAATGATCACTTTAGAAAACTAGTCGATTGTAACAATCCCAAAACTTTCTTCTATCTCATTCATATTAATACTTCAAAATTCGCTATCACGGCGCTAATAAAATCAATATTTTTCGCATTCTGTTACACACCATCTGATTGCGAATCGCGGAGTCATCTGGATGCGAAGCGCTCTTTGCTGCACAAGAATCTAAAGTACAACAAAACTTCGAAAAATCTAGAAAATCGCACAAATATCGCCATCCGAATGCCCTCTTCCGGCGGAATAGCCCCAAATTCAAATGTAAATTGCTGGCCATACGTAAAACCATACATTGCTGGACAATTGCTAAGGACGGATCACACATTACAATGTAGCATAACATTAAGCGAGATATGAGGCCTAGTAGGATACAACATTTTTGCCACACTGTTCAGACATTAGAATAAAGTACATTTATTGTTCGGGAAAATACAAAAGGCTATGAAACAGCAGAAAGAAAAAAACATTTGATGCTGCATACGGAGAAATGGAACAATGCATATGAAAGTCAGCAGGTACTTTGGAGAAAGGTGTCAGTACAGGACATGTCTACCATGGAGTGTGATGCAACATTCTACACGTCGTCGTACCATACTTTGCACAACATTATCCAGCAGTTGTTGAGGCAATTTATCCCATTCCTCTGTCAGTGCACGGATGAGGGTGTTCTTGTTTGTTGGAGGATAGTTTCGACTATCAAGTTGCCCTCCCCCCCCCCAAAGTATCCCAAACCTTTTCAATGGGATTTAGATCTTGAGAAAGCGCTGGCCATACGAGGCGATGAATACCTTCGCTGTCTAGACAATTCTGAACAGCGAGTGTTCGATGACATGGTGCATTGTCGATTATGAAAACAAATTTATCACCGGCAGCACCACGGAAAAGGCGAACTTCAGGATGTAGAACTTTTTGTTCAATGTTATGCATACTTCATACAATTCTAGGTAATCCAATACTGAAAATTGTAAAAAATATCTATTACAGCGCTCCCGTCCGGCGCAATATGCTCAAATTGAACTGGGACCTGCAGGCCATAGTAAAAAATATATATATCTGTAAAATTTGGTTTAATTCTATGGATAACACCTTACACTTTTCGATGATAAAATAATCAAAATTAAACGGAAATTGGTAAGACAGCGCCCCCTTCCGGCGGAATATCACCAAATTCAAATGGAACCTAGCTAAAATTTATAAATAATTTTTTTATTAAATTATACGCCTAACTTTATACGCTTTTTGATGATACAAGAAAAACACACAAACGGGCAGACAGACATTCTGTAAAAACATGTTTTTTGTGATCTATGTATCGTAAAACTTGTAAGTACATCAAAAACCGTCAGTCGAAAAAATTTCGATTACAAGACTTTCTCCTATTACTGATATATGAAAGTAAAAATATTTACAAAAATATATACCTTGTTTTGCCTTGTAATTAATAATAATATGACTAAATAACTAATTGTAGGCGGATACTTATGTGTATATGTTTCATAAATATTGTATATTTTCATTAAATAAAATTTTACAGCAATTAAATCACAGTAAGATGTCTCCAAAATTACCCACACGTGAAAAGTATTTTGAAGATCATTCTTAATTGGAATTTTTTAATATAAAATTGCTTTAAAAATATAGGGTATTCTCTAATATTATCTTATATAAGTAATTTACTTCCAACATATTTCTTAATTATATTTTAATAAAATGTTGAAGGTGGAATTACATAAGTAAAATCAATAACAAAATATGTCTTTATAAGACTGCATAAAATGAAATAAACATTATAAAATAATTTTAACATATAACTAATGAGGAAATCCGTTGTTATTTTTAATTAAAAAAATCAAAATTTAATTGAAATCTTAAAAGAAACGTTCCTATTAAAACGATCGATATCAAAATGGCAGCTTATAGTCTTCTTTGTACTCGTCTGACAGAAAAGCAATATGTGCCAAAGATTTAACTATCCATTTGAGAATATTAGAAACATCTTTGAAAATCCTCGAATAAAGAGTTTTATTGAATTGGAATAGTCTTGTATCTTTCAAAGTAATGTACATGATACGTGAGAAGATTAAATAAAACATCCTGTCGACGGATATTTGTTTTCAAATCCTTCGAATACCGGCATCGTCATTATTAATTGACAGAGAAATTAATAAAATAAATTATACAATGTTTTTAAAATCATGTAAATATCTATCTATCTATCTATCTATATATATATATATATAGAGAGAGAGAGAGAGAGATAGATAGATAGATAGATAGATATAGATATATATTTACATGATTATATATATATATAATAAAATAAAGCGAAAACGTATTTTCATGAAACTTTAATTTAAAATTTGAAATAACAATTTTATGCTTTCCTTAACATTTTATATATATTTATATATGTAAGTATTCATTGATAATTTTCTTTGAGAAAGTCAGTTATTTGTCTTTTAGATTGAAGAGGCGAATATTACGCATAATGGAAATGCATCTTAATCAGCCACAGGTAACAACGTGATGCGAGGAAAACCATTCGCATCATTAGCGCATGTCTGCGTGCATTTGAAGAATTTCTTTTTTATGCATAAATTCTAAATCCATAATTTAAAACGCGAAAGAAGAATTTTTATTTTATGTAATCACGAAACGTCTGTCATTAAAGAAATCAAAATTTACAATTTGAAACCATTTTCATCATTGGCGTATGTATGCTCGCATTTGAAGAATTTCATTTTTATGCAGAAATTCTAAACGATAATTTAAAATACGAAATATGATTTTTCAGTTTGTGTAATCACGAAACGTCTGTTGTTAAAGGAGGCAAAATTCACAATTTAGAATTTCTGGAATGAATTCAGGATTTCTGAATCTCCTGAAACACACGCATTTATGCGCTAATCATGCTAATGTGTTTACAGCGTTATAAGACACGTTTGTATTATGGCATTCATAGCTGTACATTTCCAATATTTATAAATGTTTCTGTCAGACATGAGAATGGTATCAGATTTTAGGAAACATAAAATGTTCTACGGTGTAAGCAAATCTAGCACTCCATAATAGAACATGATGCATATAATTGGAGATGTGCGTGTCATCAAATCATTCTCTCCTGCACGAAGTCTACAAATGCCTAAAGAATTTTATGTATAATTCACCGTAGAAATTTTATCTACACGAATACTTGAAGTAACATGCGATGTCAAAAACTGTTATTTGCAATCATATAAAATAAATTATTGCTTAATTTCTCTTTAATTCTGCAAAAAGACTTGCAACACGACTGTCGGTTATTATTATGAATAACATCCGTCACACCAGGGCTACACTAGATACCGGACTGGCT
Source organism: Maratus michaelseni (assembly GCA_963931845.1). Taxonomy (NCBI): domain Eukaryota; kingdom Metazoa; phylum Arthropoda; class Arachnida; order Araneae; family Salticidae; genus Maratus; species Maratus michaelseni. The sequence goes on along the minus strand of OZ007593.1, from coordinate 192,521,080 downwards.
CACTCCTTATCATGACGTCACAAATGGTGGCTGGCCGCGACAAGCGATTGATACAAAGAGATGCGCCCATAGTTTGATGCCAATCGCTGTATGTCTTTCGTTTTGTCGTTTCACTTTTTAACATTCGCTGATCACTACCAGCCACCATTTGTTACGTCATGATAATGAATGAGCCAGCCTGGTATCTAGTATATACCTGGTCACACTGATACTAGACCTAGCTGTATTGTGAAGTTTGTTTTGTCATTAATCAGTGTAGAATGCCTGCTACATACGCAAAGAGCGCATTATCAGACTGTGGCCAGACAGCAGATTTTGTACAAAGTATTGGTACGTGCATTCCAGAACTTGACACTTGTGTTCGAGATCGATTGAACAAGTAATATTAATAAGCTTCAGCTTGGAAAAAACGTCAAGCTTTCCAATATGTTTGGCGATTCCTTTTTCTCCCAAACCGCTCAAACAATCAAATTTTATATCCCGTATGCAGACAATCACATACAGCGGCACCTATAAATAATCTACTGGTACAATTGAAGCACCACCTATTAGAGATAAATGTAGCTATGTTTGGAATGCATAGTTGAATTGTTCTATAAATAAGGCCTTCCGTAATTTTAGATTTATTGATTGATTTTATTTTATTTTTTATCGTCTGATATATGTAGGTATAAAAAAATTGGTGTATTATTTCACAAAATGGAGCATAATATATATATGTATCTTATCAATTTTCCTTAATATTAAATTAGAAAACTTATATTTTTCACTATAAGCAGATAATGGAATATTTTTTTAAAAGGAAAATTTCTCTTTCCATAAGATTTCAACAATTTTAATCAAACAATTTTAATCAAGTATTTTTTTAGTAATACTGAAGACAAGACAAAAAGAAATGCAAGAAATTGATAAAACTATAAATACTTTTCTAGACATATATATTTAAAAAGTGATTTTCTCCAAATAGAGATATTTGGTTTTTGTCACTCTTATTTTGGTAAATAGATTTTAAATATTTAAAAATTTTAGTATGTGTTCTTCGATAAATTTTATATAAGAAAACCAGAATTCCTAGCATCATTTCTGTTTTTTTTTTTTTTTTTTTTTTTTTTTTTCCAAGACATTAGTTTTTCCCTGCATGGCTTGTAAACGTTTTGAACAGTGCTATCTCCGTAAAACTTTTCTTCTATTTCTAGATATTATAAATCCAGAAACGTATATATATATATATATATATATATATATATATATATATATATATATATATATATATATATTATTTTACACTGGCGAAATATTCCAAAAATACACTTTAAAAACCACATTTTTAAAACTGAGCCAAAAATATTCAAATCTGAGTATGTCGCAGAGTCAAAATGGCTCCCAATCAAGATTACTCAAGTTTGAAACATGTATATACTCATTTCTAAAAACATACACACATTCAAGAATAAAACATCATGTGCTCATATTTGAGTATACCCAAGTTTCAAAAATGAGTATGAACTGATTTCTATGTGCTCATTTTTGAGTATTTCCATGTTTCAAAAATCAGTTTGAACTAATTCTAATCATTTTTGAGTACGTCCATGTTTAAAAAATGAGTATTAACTGAAAGTGCTCAGTTGTTGACCGTTTGTGCTCAGTTTTGAGTCTGTCCATGTTTCAATATTCTGAGTATTTCGAGTATTTCAGAATAGAAAGCTTTGGGTCATCATATTTGAAACAAAAAGTTTCATAACAAAATGAAACCATCAATTTACTCAGATTTGAAACTGCCATTTATCTCAGTGTATGTCTTCGAACTTACAGTAACACTTTAGGATAATTTTGTTTAATATTTGTATTATTAAACATGAAAGGAAAAGAAGAAAATGCAAGCTATACACGGTTTTTCAAAACTATATGTCTAAACGTAAAGGCAGGTAGAGGGGAACTAGATAAGCAGATTTTGTATAGGAATGTGGGTGCCGAAATGCAGCATTAAGAAAGTAGAGTGAGCTTTTGTGTTCGACGGATGAAAGCGATTCGCTTCTCTGGTTTAAATCGTCATTTCCCGCACGGATAATAGTCAGGCTGCAATACCTGCAATCTCTGTAAATGATACGGATACATTCTATCTTGATGCAAATTCCTCCAAACAGCTACATTGTTCAAACGGAGCACACGTCCAATAGCTCTCGAACTTGTCGAAGGACTTTCCTCTACTGTGCGTAATACTGTTTCATTCACTGCAGGAATTCTGCGATATCTTCCAGTACCCGTATCACGCATGCAAGCATAAAACGATTCACTCGCGCACAACTCCAGATGAAGTCGCTCAAATATTCGGCGATACAGAAGACTCCTACCCGGGATTCTTTCCATATACATCCTTTGAGCAGCCGCTTCATTTCCTTGCGCAACACCATACATGAAATGCATGTCGGCAAGCTCCGCATTGGTTTAACGATGCATGTTGCACAAAATTCGTGCGACGAATGATTATTCAAACCAGAGGAACGCTTTCATCAACCGAACTCAACAGCGACCTCTTCTGCCTCAACGCTCCATTTCCGCACCAATACTCCTGTACGAAATCTGCTTATTTAGGTCCTCTCTACCTACCTTTACATTTCTGACACATAGTTTTAAAACACCCTGTATATACACGCACTGCCAAAAATTAAGCACGCAGCGATAAAATGAGAAAAAGTCAACAAGTACTACTTATATTGACATGAAATGTGGCAGAAAAGTAGTAAATATGTTTATGTGTGAAACAAAACAGAAACAATCATACTAAGGTGTAAATACATTGAATTTCATGAGAAAAAAATTTGAATTTGTAAGATGAAGTTATATTGAAATCAATACTCTCTAAAAACGACATTTTCAAAACTGAGGAAAAAATACTCAAATCTTAGTACGGCGCGTATTCAAAATGGCTCCGCATCAGAATTACTCAAGTTTGAAACATTATATACTCATTTCTGAAAACATGCACACACTCAAAAATAAAACATCATGTGCTCATATTTGAGTATGTCATTTTTTAAAAAATGAGTATGAAATGATTTCTATGTGCTCATTTTTTAGTATTTCCATGTTTAAAAAATGAGTATGAAGTAACATCTATGTGCTCAGTTTTGAGTATGTTCATGTTTCAATATTCTGTGTATTTCTGATATTTCAGAATTGAAAGCATTGGGTCGTCATATTTGAAACAAAAAGTTTCATAACAAAATGAAAACATCAATTTACTCAGATTTGTACTTATCATTTTTCTCAGTGTAACAGAAATATGTTTAAAGAAAAAAATCTGACATTATTAGTGCAGGTTGCAACTCTGTGCGAGTGTCTGGAAGTGGCAAACGAGGGCATCCGAAATATTTTCAATGGCATTAAGGTCGGACGAGTACGCCGGCCATTCCATACACGCAATCCTCTCACTCTCCAGGCAGACTTCGACGAGGACAGCGCTATGGGGACTCGAATTATCATCCAGACCAACTGCTGCAACGTACAATCACAGAGGGGGGTCTAGGACTTCATACCGAAAGCGGACAGACGTCATAGAAACAAGTCTAATGATGTGCAGGTCAGTGCGATATCCAAACGGAGTTCCTGATCACACCTTAATGTTTCCACCTGGGAATGCGTCATGTTCGGTGATGTTCTGTTGCCGATTGCGTGTGCCTACTTCTCCCTTACAGGGTTGTAATCTGGTTGAAGGTCAAATATTAACTCATCCGTGAACATAACGTTTCCCCAATCAGACACAGTCCAATTCATATGTTGCTGAAACCAATTTAATCGAGTCGCTCTGTATTGGACGCATAGAATAACAGAAACTCGGGTTACCCGGGCATTCAGTCCATGCATGTTTATCCTTCTGCGCCCAGTAGTGGCATTGCAACCATATATGTCACTCTTGTGGAGGTGACGAATTTATTCCGCTTGACTACAACAGCAATATATCGATCAAACACAAGGATCGTAACGATTTGATGACCGGCCACAGGTCCTCAGCAGCTATTTGGCTGATAAGGAATTGCTTTCATAATCATGAAATTACGGAACGATCAACGTAGAAGAATAGTGCAAGATCCGTGTTTCATTGTCCCACTTCAATGCGTTCGATGTCACGCCAACAATTAGAATCTTCCATTCATCTTCCGGAAGTCATAGAAACACGTCTGGCTTAAAAACAAACCGTACGAAAGTTCGAAACACTTTTTATCAGCGCTTGCATGCAACTCCTGTAACCCTTCACAATGCCGGCTTCTGATAAGATTGCCTTTTTTGCATATTTCTCGAAACGAAGCCATTATTGGCTGTTATATATATATATAGCATATTTATATATTTCCATCTACCTCCACAGCGAATTGCAACGTTTTCAATTCAGATTGGTTTCCAGAAATTAACATTTCCCTCTGCGTGTTTAACTTTTGGAAGTGAGTGGATTTGAAACTCCTTATATTTTTTATGTTGTCTTAAAACTTCAATACCAGTAATTTAAGAAAATTAAGAAATTTTACACAGATTTAATTTGGAAAAATAACTTAAGTATTTTAGTACAAAGAAATCCGAAATTATTATTATTATTTATTTATTTACATAAATGGGAAGAAATATTGTTATATGTTTTAGGTTTCTAAATCTAAATTTGGTTTTACTGTCTTTATAAAAGGGAGCACGTGAGAAATAATATTTTGTCTGAGAATTTATTTCATATTTTTGAATGTAAACGCATATTAATAGTCATTTGTACGTTTACTTCATTTGAATAATATGTCCCTTTACTGTTAATAAGTAAAAAGTATATATATATATATATATATATATATGTGTGTGTGTGTGTGCATTTGTTCTATATACTGATGAAATTATTTTAGCATTATGAAGTTTTACTTCCCATCTGTTATGCTTTATTTTTCTTTCAGAAAACTATAACTACATTTTTGAATACATTTCTCATAATTATTCATTATAACGAACTTCGTACGTGAATCGCAAATTTAGTTGCAATTTCATGTTTTGCTTTCATTGTAAACTTTCATGAAAACTTTCATTGACATATATTATGTAATATTTTGTTGAAAATAGATAATGTCATTATTTAAATTCCGCTTTTCAGGTAATTCTCACTTATGTTCATGGGCGCAGATGTGAGGGTTTTTTTTTTTTTTTTTTTTTTTTTTTTTTTTTTTATATAACTTGATTATGCATAACTACAACTAATGTCAATGCCGGTTACGGGATGTGTATGGAGGAAAACATCTAAGGTTGTAAAACACTGCATCTTCTTTGATATTTATCGTACCTCCATTGAATATATTATTATCAGAGTTGACCAATAATTTTAAGCATGATTGATAACGTTGAACGCTTTAAAGAAGTACTAATTATTGAAAGCATGAAATTACCAGATGCTGTATCAGAATGCTAGCTCTCTATCGAAAAGGAACCAGAATAATTGATTAATTCACAATATTAACACTAAATCCAACTAGGCATATTCAATTGTGTAACACGCCGATGAAAGTGTATGCTCTCTTTAATAAACATATGTTTTACTTCCTTTAATTTTTTTAACAAATGTTCTACTTTATTTCAATTTCTCTAACAAATGTTTCATAAACGCAACATTTTTGCAATCCCAAGACATGTTGTTATTCGTCTACGGATTTATTTTTAAATGTCTAAAGTACACTAGACAAATATGTTTTCTGTTTAAACCTAAAACAAATTTGTCCACTTTTGGAATATACACACATATTCTAATTAATATAAAATAAGTACATAATTATCACCATCTAATTTTCCACTTATATTTTCTATAGACCATGTTTTTTATTAGTATATTAATTATAAATCAGTTGTTTGCTTGTATTTTTTTAATAGTATACATATACCTGTAATTCGAATAATCGAATAACGCGAATATATATATATATATATATATATATATATATATATATTTGGCGGGGAGGGAGGTGTATTTGTTTGGAGCATTTAAAATGAAGCCTACTTCACATTACAAATTGCCTTCTATAAAATGTTTAAAATCGACTAACTAACAAGTGATGGAATTGTAAGACACAATATATTTAATTAACGGACACATGTTTGAATCTTATAAAATTCAAAAGTATTTCATTTAATTAAAATATACAGAAGAACTGGATTTAATAGAATTTCTGCCTTTACACATATGGCATATAAAGGTGTCCTCATATTTTGCAGAAATGCTTGTTTAATTTCTTAATCTTGTGTATGTGTCTTATTTTATAAATATATATATATTTTCGAAGTACACTTTTGACATATGTGGCTTGTGTATGGCGCAGCACGTCATTGGAAAATTTGAGTAAATAATAACTAACTAACAAACCAACAAATTATGTCCTCACATCAATGATTCATTAATGCATGAAATTTCTTTTTAGTAATTTTTAATAATTAGAAAAAAATCATCGTACTTTTCTTAATATATTTTTAATAATTAATGGATTATATTCAAGAAATAGATGATAATTAGTTTTCTTTTTTATTCATTGTGTAAACCTTCTAATATTTCGTATGAAAATTATTACATATTGTTTAAATTATTTAAATATAGTAAGAATTTACATTATTTTGAAACAAAAATTGAAAATTTTAAAGCACGTTATCGATTTTCCCGATCTCGATTCAGAAAAGAAATATTTTATTAAAAAAGAATGAAGAATACAGCAGAATTTGTTAGCTGAAGCAAAAATATTCAACGTGCTCTTTCAACGAATGTAATTGAATATATTGAACTCATGAATATTTTTCAGATAAAATGTATATATGGCTTCTGGTGTGAAAAATATTGAATGAATTTGCAATTATAATCATTTTTAAAATTTGTTTTATTATAGTAAATAGTAATAGTAAATTTTTCATTTTTATAGTTGAGAATTTCGCATCATGTTGCAGGGGAAAAATATAAATATATATTACGCAAACCATTATTTAAAAACAATAGAAAAATATATTATCATATAGCTGCTTCTGACATTGTAGTTATAAAGAGACTCTTATGTCTTACTGATAAATAAATTAATATAAAATTTATTCTTATTAATATAACTAAATTGATAATTAAGTGGATTGTTCTATGATACATTATGTAAAAGTATGATACAGTATTCTGCACTGTGGCGTCGGATTATTGTCCGTAAAATAATGGCTGGACCAGAAAATGTCCTGAAAATTCTGACATGAGTCTCATGCATTTTTGCATCCAATGGTTTTCGGGCACGAGAAGACTCTTGGGCTAGGTCAAATGTTCGAGAAAATTCAATTAGTGGGTCATTTTGGTCATGGGTCATTATGGGTCAAGCTATTTTATCTTAAAAACTGCTCAGACTATTTACATTAAGTTTTGCATCCTATGGTTTTCGGGCACGAGAACAGTGTTGGGCTAGGTCACATGTTCGAGAAAATTCAATTAGTGGGTCATTTTGGTCATGGGTCATTAGGGGTCAAGCTATTTTATCTTAAAAACGGCTCAGACTAGTTACACTAAATTTTGCATCCTATGGTTCTTAGACACGAGAAGGCTGTTGAGCTAGGTCACATGTTCGAGAAAATTCAATTAGTGGGTCATTTTGGTCATGGGTTATGATATTTGAACTCAAATGTCATTTTGACCAAGCATAGCTCGGTCTTCCCTGCGCGTTCGAATATTATCCAAGAGATATAAAGACCGCAGATATTCAATTTATGTGTGTTTAAAATTTCTACCTCGTATTTTTTTTTTTTGTCAATAAGACCCTAGTTGGTAAAATACGTAAAAAAAAAAAAAAAAAAAAAAAAAAAAAAAAAAAAAAAACATTTTTTAAATATTTTTTTATATGGTAAACATAATCCATGCTAAAATTATATAGGACAGATTTATCTCAGATTTACCTTGCTTCTCTAGCTCTCACTAGCTGGTAATAGAAGAAATAAATGTAAAAAAAAAAATGCAACATTTTTTTTACGTTTTACTGTATGACAGTCCTACTCAAACTTGAAATAGGTCGGATAGTTTTAAAACTAATATATTTAATGTTGTGGTAGAACATAGAAAAACTAAATGTGTGATTCATTTTTTATGTTTTCCATTAGAGGATTCAAACTCGAATTGAGACAACAATAAGAGCATTTTCTGAAAGATCATTTACCTTTATCTATTTCCCAATAAAAGAAAACGATTTTGGGGATGAGTGGGGGAAAAATAATTACTTAAAATCCCCATTAACTGATTTTGTATTTTTACTATAACATGCTTTTACTTAGAACTTTCAACTGCTAAAATGCAATTAATAGCTCACAATGTCATAACATACATGAATATTTCTAGTTTTAAATAAAATTTAACTGAATAAAAATGAATAGCCTTTTCCATTTTTCTATAACGTTACATTAAAGCTGTCATAGGTGCTGTAATAATGAAAATTTTAGGAAATACAGTTCTAAAAATGACATCATGAAACAGCAATGGAAAATACGCAGAAATAAATAATCTTTTTTTTTTTTTTTACATAAAATGATAAGAAAACAAAATAGACAAAACCTAAATATTATACAGAGGAAAATTCGTATTTACGTTCATATGTTCATGAACATTGCTTTAATGTTCTTTGACAACATCGATAAAGTAGTGATAAAATGCGTACATTATTAATCACCACCTTTTTTACTTAAAACACAAAGCTATTTTTATAAAGTATCTAAATATTAAGTGTTATTTGAAAGGAATAACTATGGGCCTAAAGGTAATCGATGCGCTATATCTAATAATTTCCGTGGTTTTCTTAATTAAACACACACACACACAAAAAAAATACATTTAGAAAGTCAAATTTGAGAAAACTATTTCGTGTTTTTCGTAATAATATACTGATTTTGTTTTTCAGAAATTTTGAAATGAATTTTTTTGTCTGCCTAAGATGTCTTTTTAATTTATATGAAATTCGACGACGAATTCAGAATATTTGATAAATGTAAATTTGATACCCCGGTATTTTGTTCCATAACTTGTCAAAATCTTTACAAAAATAATTTCTTCCAAGAGAAATACCATTTTTTTTTAAATTAAAAGCAAATTTTATTTTAAAAAATAATTTTTGACGCATTTTAAAAATGTTAGGTTTTATATGTCAATATTTTAATTTGATTAATGTTATGTAATTATGTAATAGTATGGATTTTAAATTTAATTAGAATACTACATGACGATTTATGCCACTGATTATGTTTTTGCGTTTGTAGGATAATGTTGCTTTTTCAGAAAACATGTATTTATGATATAGATTTTGAACATTTTTCGATGAAACGAAATATACATATCGATCTTATGTACAGGGTGATTACAAATTAATATCCCATCTTGGAAGGGCTTTATTAACAAAAGTGTAGAACATACCCGCATTTGCGAAAAACACATAAAAAAGAAGATTGTGAAATTATTAATAGCAAAAAATTATAAACGTTCAATTTGACCACCAGCGAGAAATACTAACGACATCTATTCTGTACGAGAATTCACCCCACATCGTTTTCAGCATGGCGGTTGTTACAGTTGCAATTGCTGCTGTTATCCTCATTTTCAGTTCAGCAGTGTCAGCTTGTAGTGGCGAAAAAAAAAAACACTTTATTTTTTATAAATCCCCAAAGAAAATAATCGCACGGAGTTAAGTCCGGGGTTTGTGAGCGCCACTGATGAAGATCAGCGTCGAAATCTGTTCTGCGACCAATCACCGATGCGGCAGTTGCTCGTTCAAAAATTCTGGTGCAGAAAGGTGCCAAAGGTGCTGTGCACCATCCTGTTGTATGAATTCGCAACGGAACATGCCGGCTCACTTCCAACACGCCCCTTCTCTTGTCAATAAAAATAAAATTTTACATTTATGAAACTTCAGAACTTCTCACTTTGATGTGTGAAATGGAACACTACCAGAAGATATAGCACTTCAAATTTCGGATATTAATTTGTAATCACGCTATATTTAGAAGTCTCGCAGTACACTTTTTAAAAGTTTGATGCGGAGTATAAAATATTCGATTTTGGAGTAGCAACGACCGTCAGAAGGCAATATATTTAACAGTAATTTGATGCTTCTGATAAACCACGAAACTGTAATAATTTGTGTTTAGTTTCAACCATATTATTTTTTAAATTGAGTCATTATTTAGCATTGTAAGGAGCTAGTATTAGTCGTATATTTAATAAGATTATGATCTCTGTTCGATATAGAAATAAACTTGTAAAATTTAAGGAATTGAATTAAAAATATTAAAACAAGAATCAAAACATCAAAAATAAGCTCGCCATTGAATTCTGATTTACCACTTATCGCTACAGACGGGAATATATTTTAATGGGTAACCCAAATCGTTACGAACATCCAAAACTTAAACATTATTTCTGCTGACACCTCTTGACTAGCCACAGGAAATGGCTGTTGAAAATATATTTAGAAATTAAATATTAGTTGAGTTTATTTTTTAACTTGATCTATGAAAAAACTTCTCAATTTAGAATAACACTATATTTAAAGTGGATAATAAATATGACTTTGTTTTTATTTATTTACGCAATTGAAGAAAAAAAATAACTATATGTAATTTTAAAAATAATGATTCCTTAAGTTCAGTTTTGTACTTTTCACTACTAATGTATATTTAGATTATCAGAAAATATAATTTTTAAAAACAAAATTTTAAGATGATTTCTAAAATTGAGAACGATATTGCGGTTTTTATTACTTTACGAAAAAGTAAAAACAAAATAAGCAAAAGGTTTAACCCATGTATAATTGAAAACTAACAAATTACTTAATTTGGATTTATTTAAAACTGATTATTTTTGCTTATATTTATATTATTAGAAAATATACATTTTATAAAAATACACGCATATATATATATATATATATATATATATATATATATATATATATATATACATATATATATACAAGGTGGGCATAATTAAACTGACGGTACTCAGAGTGTTCTGTAGCGTGATTTAATTGCGAGAATGGCGCGAAATTTTGTAGGAAGATTAAACAAGACGGGGGAAGAAGGATTCCGCGAAAAAAAATTAGTTCCAAAAGTCACCGCCAGGGGAATATGTGGCGCTGTGTATTCGAAAAAGAGAGTTTATAAAAAGAAGAATCAATACTGAAATAAAATTACCGTTTATTTAGCACATCCAACTCAGGTTCGCTGTGGCCGCCGTTTTTGTGGCCCACATATTGCATTCTGTGCACAGCATTTACAACATCAGAGAATAACATGTCTGCAGGAATCTCCCGTACTGTTCGCGATATGTTATCCTTCAACGTAGCCAGGACCTGGACACCTTCGTGATAGACCCTGGACTTTAGGTAACCCCATAGCCAAAAGGCACAGGGTTTAAGATCAGGGGACCGAGGAGGCCATGCAGTTAGAAAACAGCGGCTAATGACTCTTTCTGTTGTGAATTTCTGTCGTAGCAGCTGCTGTAGCCGCAAAGAAATATGTGGAGGGGCTCCATCTTGCAGGAAAATGATTTTCTCCAGGCTCTGTCTTTGCTGAAGTGCGGAGAAACAAAGTTGTTTAGTATGTGGCGATATTTGTCTCCGGTAACAGAACAAGTTACATCTCCTGTCGGAGTAAAGTTCTCATAGAAGAATGAACCTATGATCATATCTTCTGTGAGACCACACCAAACAGTTATCTTTGGTGAATGCAAAGGAATTTCCTTGAATGCTGTTGGTGACTTGTTATCTCAAATTCGGCAGTTCTGGGTATTCAGAGTTCCATTCTCGTAAAAGTGCGCCTCGTCTCCCCATAAGATTTTTAAGAAGGGCCAAGCATCATCCACTCCATTCTGGCAAGAAAAGTGAGAGTAACAGTCAATCGCTTATCATGGTCAGTGTGACGTAACTCTTGTACATGACTGATCTTGTACGGATAGAAGTGGATAATCTTTCGCAGGATTTTTCATACCGTACAATAAGGCATATCCAGATTCAGAGCTATCCGACGAGCGCTGGAAGTGGTACCAATATTGTCTGGTGCTCTGTCGACAATCGCCGTTGCCACTTCTTCGATTGTATCCTGTGATACGGGTTGCCGTCCTCTGCCTGACCGAACAATTACAGAACCTGTTTTCTCAAACTTCTCAATCATTGCTTTTAAACCATTAACTGACAAAGTACCGTACCTTTACGCATTTTTTGTGGTTTCTAAAAGCACGAAGAGCGGCTAGTGCATTGCACTGGTTGAGGTAAAAGAATTTGACAAGTAGAGCTCGTTCGACTAAACAAGGACACATTATGAAATATAACTTTCAATGAAATTGCTTCTAACTGTAGCACATTACCTTTTAAAACCGAACAAGCTGGCACTGGACCAAAAGATGTAACGTGAAATTTGAATAAAGAACTTCTTCTGATGTTGCCTTCTTTGGGGCTCTGTAAGTGAATTTGCAGATAAAGAAACTTTAGCAGTGTTTATGTAAATTTTTAGCTTTTTGTAAACTGTTACCATTTTGAGCTTGGATTATTTGCTAAATTTATTAAATAAACGGTAATTTTATTTCAGTATTGATTCTTCATTTTTTGAAAATTTCTTTTTCGAATACACAGCGCCACATATTCCCCTGGCGGTGACTTTTGAACTATTTTTTTTCGCAGAATCATTCGTCCCCCGTCTTGTTTAATCTTCCTACAAAATTGGGCGCGATTGACTGTTACTCTCACTTTTCTTGCCAGAATGGAGTGGATGATGCTTGGCCCTGGAAAATCTTATGGGGAGACGAGGCGCACTTTTACGAGAATGGAACTCTGAATGCCCAGAACTGCCGAATTTGAGATAACAAGTCACCAACAGCATTCAAGGAAATTCCTTTGCATTCACCAAAGATAACTGTTTGGTGTGGTTTCACAGAAGATATGATCATAGGTTCATTCTTCTATGAGAACTTTACTCCGACAGGAGATGTAACTTGTTCTGTTACCGGAGACAAATATCGCCACATACTAAACAACTTTGTTTCTCCGCACTTCAGCAAAGACAGAGCCTGGAGAAAATCATTTTCCTGCAAGATGGAGCCCCTCCACATATTGCTTTGCGGCTACAGCAGCTGCTACGACAGAAATTCACAACAGAAAGAGTCATTAGCCGCTGTTTTCTAACTGCATGGCCTCCTCGGTCCCCTGATCTTAAACCCTGTGCCTTTTGGCTATGGGGTTACCTAAAGTCCAGGGTCTATCACGAAGGTGTCCAGGTCCTGGCTACGTTGAAGGATAACATATCGCGAACAGTACGGGAGATTCCTGCAGACATGTTATTCTCTGATGTTGTAAATGCTGTCCACAGAATGCAATATGTGGGCCACAAAAACGGAACCTGAGTTGAATATATATATATATATATATATATATAAGAAAGTTGATATATTAAAAACATCATAAATAAAAAATCTCCATCAAATTTAATGAGAAATTACGATGATTTAAATAACAGTAAATTAACTTACTTACATTCCATAAACGAATAATTTGAGAAACAATTGCTAGACCAAGGGAGAAATATCGACGTTCCAGATTAAAAGAAAGAACAGTCTACAAAGTGAACAAATAAAATGTCTGATTCTTCTCTCAGACATTAATCAGTCTTTAATTATCCTTCAGAGAAAAGAAAATTCGCAAGAGTAAAATTCATCTTTTCGAAAACACTCTTGAATGAGGATTTCGTCGTAAGTTATATGAGATATAACTTATTCATTTTGACTCAAAAAACGTCTTTCTAGATTTATTTTACATTGATAAAATTATTTCTAGCAATAAATACATTACCGTTACTTATCCTTATAGTTTCAAGAAGATGTATGTAACGTTTGAAATTACATATTGTGGTATGAAGCAAGGTGATGTAAATGCATGAAGCAAGATGCTGTAAACCATCGTGATTTACCCCAAAACTATTTGATATTTCTCAAAATTAAATTAAAGGAATATTTGAACTAATATTTTTATCTATTTATCTAATAATTTTATCTAATTAAAACGAATTTATTTTAATATAAAATCTACATATACAGTGTAATGTTTTTTTACAGTTATTTATCGGATTTAACTGAAGTTGGATGCGATAAAATAAAAGTTTTTGAAATTTTCTAAAAAAAAAAATTTTATTTATAATAGTATTTAATTATGTAACAGGTTTAATATTGTTCTTTTATTAAAAATAAAATTGCGGGAATCTTTTGATTTCAAATTGTTCTTAACCCTAGAATGCTACCCATTCGTCTCCTGGACGAAGTCCATAACAAGTAACATTGGCCTGCCTCCCCTAAAACAGGAAATGGGTCGTGGTACTCAGTACCTTCATCCCAACGAACACAGAACTTGCGGGCCGCTGATGGCTACGTTAGCTTTGGCCCAAACTAGGAGATGAGGGGCCGCTATCGTTTACCGTAACGGCAACTTAAAAAAAGTGTCACGCCGGCCGGCTTGTGGCCGCAACTCCATTGGCCATAAGTACATTAGAATGCCCATAATTAGGCCACTAAAGGTTAATGATAAATGATATATTGCCTAAAACAAGCCATAATTATACTTTAAATGGCTATTATTAATGGAAACTTGCCACAGCCAGCCCACTAAGGATCATAATGAATAAATGCTAGCTACAAACTTGCCGTAGCTATGTCACTTGTGGTTGTCAAAAAATAAATGTAGCCCAAAGCTGCCCAGAAAAGAGCGTTTTATGGTTATTTTAAATGTAAACTAGCCTAAAGCCAGCCACTGCCATGCCATAAAGATTATTTAGGCATAAATCAAAATTTATTCTACAAAAGAAAATAATTTTTAGACGGTTCATTAAATACAAAATGCTTTTGCTTGAAAAAAATACTAATAATCATTTAGGTACAATTTTCAAGAAAGTTATAAGTTCACATACCTTTAACTTTTTCAAAAAATTCCAAAATAGAAGAAATGACATAGTGAATTAAATTGTTTATTTATTAAATTACATATTTTTAAAATTTATATCTAATGCCATTTTTAAATAGCTGCATATCATATAAATTTTAAAAAGTATTAATTGAAAAATAAACTAATTAATTAACTATACCAATCATTGTATTTTGAACTTTTTTCAAAAAGTTCAAAGTAAGTGAACTTATAATTTTTTTAGAAATTGTATCAAACTGATTATTAGTATTTTTTCATGCAAAACATTTTTATCATTTAATTAACCTTCTAAAAAGTATTTTCATTTTTAGAATAATCATTTAAATTATGCACAAATAATTCATATGATCTTAACATGAGCTAATATATAAAATATGTTATGTTAGATTAAAATAAATGCATTTCTTTTTCTTTTTTTCACTGGTTTTTACACATTTATTTTGTAAGTCTGTCAGCAATATATTATGCTTATTCATTAAAAAATCATTATTAAATCATTATAACATGTTATGCATCATTTTAATTTTATGATCGTTTGAGTTTAATGTTTATCTAGTTAACAAATAACAGTTTTAGTATGATTTTTCACAAATATTTTTAAATTATCCTTGAGAATTATTTGTAGTAATTTGAAATGTTAACAATATTCTAATGAATTTTCAAAATTTTATTAAATTAAATTAATTTTGATTTTTGTAAGTGAAATTTGCTCTGGGATAAACTTAACTTTCTTCACTTTGAAGAAGAAAAAAAAATTACTTTCGAAGCCGTAGTTTTTTTATCAACGTTAAAACAAACCATTTTAAGGAATTTAACGTGATACTTATAATTCGTAATGTTAAAAATTAGTTTAAACAATCTCTACAAAAATAAATTAATAAATAAATAATCATCTATTGGACGGAATTTTACACTGGGGGAAATTTTACACTAGTGATAAGAAAGAGATTTGATGAAAATTACGTGTTAAGTACACTATAACAATAACAAAAGAATAAACTGTATTTTAATTTAAACTGATCTAACTTTCGCGATATTTTTTATCATATGTGCTATCGGTAATATTATAAAGTAAATATTATCTTACGTTTGCTGAAATGAAAATATGTATAAAAATTTCTATGGATTCAAAATAATTAATATATAAATATTCTAATGTACATTAATAAATAAAATGATGCAAAACAACAAAAATTATAATGAAATAATTAAATCTTTAAAGAATCAGCATAAAATATAATCAAACTTACGTGTTGTTCGTGAGATCTCTAAACAACTGTGTTTTGTTTACTCGATCGCTCCATACTAACTGATCAGTGATCATTCGTGAATCGTGACAAAGCAGAATTCATTCAACGCTGCGGCTGCGACTGCCAGGAAAAATTCTTAGAATTCTCCCCCTTTCCCGCGGGCTTACGGACGGAGTAGTATTTGACATTGGATTGATTTGAATCCCCCTCCCCCTCTCTCTATCTGACCCATCTAAAGGTTTTTTGAATATGTTTTTTTCGTTTGTTTCCGAGATGGATGCAAAAATATGACCTAAAAATTTGAAGAGGGGGGGGGGGGTGAAATATATAAATTAGTAATGCTGTACAAATTCAGGGATTTTAAATTTTCCTTCTAACATATGAAACTGTAATTAAAAAAGTAATAATATAAGCTTTAAAAAACTGATTTTAAGATGCATAAAAAAATAATTAATATGTATATAGTTAAGCTTAATAGATGTGCCTAGTAATGGCATGCAATTTCCCGAAATTTGCAGCAGCACGCCCCCCCCCCCTCAACACTGATTATAACAGATTCCAATTAGCTTCTTTTCGGCTTGTATTGACACAGTTATTTTCATTTTTAAGCACGAGTTATTGTTATTCAGATGCAAATAAATCGAATAGCATTTCTTATTTTCTGGTATAAGGTGACTTATACAGTGAGCTTTCACTGAAAAACAAAAACAAATTATATTTATACTTTTAAAGCCAATTTCTGAGACACGTAGTGATACTTTTAACAGGAAGTGAAAAATGCTATTCGGTTATTTGCTATTTCAGTAATATTTTTTTTTAATTACATGTTTATGTCTAAAAATATTTTATGTATCTGAAAGTTTTACATTGCTTAGGCCGGGTAATAGGGGGGGGGGAGGGGATGGCCCACTCTAAGGCGATTCTGTATTGTTCTAATAAAGTATTCATGTTCTTGTAACTTGTAAAAAGCATAAATAAATTCACACTGATTATTACATTTTAATGCGCTTATATAATTTTTCACTTGTTCTGTTTGGGTGAATATTTTTCTGTTGAAACTGAAAATAAATATATAAATAAATTGGCATTTAGCATTAAAACTTTTATTAGATATCTATATAGTAAGTATGCTTAAACTGTGCAATTTATTCCAATTAATTTCGTTTCGTTTAAAAGGGTATTTGGATATGTTTGCTATTAATTTTTGTATCTATTTATCTTTGCAGTTAAAAAAATGCATGAATTAAAATTAACATCTGTTAAATTTCACTGTAACGTGCTCATAAAAAGTATTTATGTATACGTACATATTTTAGACTCAAAACGCCTTTGCTTGAAATTTATTTAAAAAAAAAAAAAAAAAAAAAAAAAAAAAAAACGTAAAAGTAAAAAATATATATATATTTCTTTTTGCGCATATAATATAAATTTTACACCCCATTTAAAACTTTCATCTGACATATTTTAACTATCGAAAATTATGTTGAAAAGAGGGAAGATTTTTTTTTTTATATCTTATAACCAATGTATCAAATACAATGCATTAGCCCTTTTCTTTTTACTTCATGCCAGGCTTTTAAAGCTTCGCCGGAAACTAATCTTCAATGGCTACTGGACACTGATAATCAATTACTTTTACTCTCGCTCGCTCGTTATCAATAAAAACGGCGGTCAGCGGACGTAGTGGCGAGTCATTTAAAATACAACGGTGGCTGGCTACATATGGCCCCAAGTATCTTTGGCCTTAATGTTGACAGAAGGAGGCCACAGATCTTGTATTTGTTGGGATTTGACCTTGACTACTACACTTAAGGATAATCCTTCTTCCCAAAATATTTGTGCACAAGGGGATTTCAGAACAATATTCGTCTCGCAGACGAATGGTTAGCAGTAGCGTTTGCATTTGAAAATCTGACTTAGTTTTCTTCCTGTGCTGGCGTGACATATCAAAACGTTTTATAGGAGAAACTGTTTGGGGTAGAACTGAGACTATCTAGAAACTATTAAAAAACTAAGTGATCGAGAAACTTCTATTTCTGGAAATGAATCAGAAGTTGAAAGTGACGTTGAAAGTGACGAAATCACGGATAGCGATAGAGATGAAAATGATGAATTATCCTTGGACAATTAAGAAGAATAAAAAACAATGCATGAAAAACAAAACAAAAAAAGGTTGAAAATATGAAGACAAATTATGAAGCTAAAACTAAAAATCGCAGTTTATCAAATAAAAGTGAATGGGTTGGAAAATCTTCGAAATTTTTTGAGTCACGTGAAGTCTATAATTTATGCAGTAAAAATTCAGCTCGGTGGTAAAGATAAGTCAAAGGTCATATATGCCTAAATTAAACATGAAAGGACAGCAGCTCGAAATATAATGATAGAATTTTGTAACTCCACAAAAGGACCCGTAGGCACATTGGATCAGATGTATAATAACATGTCATGTAGTAGGAAAACACACCGATGGCCTCTTTGTGTGTTTTATGGCATGATAAATATGAGTTTATTTAATGCACATGCTATATATGTGCATAACATGGCTAAAAAATTCGAAAAAGCATTATCCAGAAAAAAGTTTGCGATAAAGCTAAGTGAAGATCTTCTTTCTCCATGGATGAAGAAACATCTCAACGAGTCAACTTTGTCTCGTTCAACAAAGACAATTAGAAGTGAAATTTTGAAATTGGATATGAATTTTCAACAACCCGAACAATTTTATTGTAACAAAAAAAGAAATTTTCTGCATTTTGCTCGTACAATTTGCGTAGAACAAAGCGCAACTTTTATCTAATCTATCCCAGAGCAATGTATGGTAAACACCACGCTAATATGTGTAAAACTTTCTTTGAAAATAAATAAATCATGCTTTCTTGCTTATTTGAAGATCTAGAGTGATAAAGTCATCTGCAGGTAGTATACATTTATTCTAATTAGCTCTTAAAATTTATTTTAAGCCCGCCTACCCCCAATTCGTCTGAGAGACGAATGGTTATCATTTCCGTAAGTTTTTAAATAGGTAGCATTCTAGAGTTAACAGAACCTTCGATTTTTATTCTTACGTTAGAAAGAATATCCTGCAGTAGAAATATTTTATATGAAAATAATTCAACTGCCCCTAGATTGTTTGCATTTATAATACAGTGGAGCATACACTGTAAAAAATAACCCTGAGTTTACTTTTTTTGTAAATTTGTATTCCACAAAATTTTTTAGTAACCGATATTATAAAACGGAATCTTTGCTAGCTGTTTTCTAGTAATTCTTACAGATTTTTTTGTAACTGAGTAAGAATACAAAAAAAATGTTTTAGTAATTACAAGGATCAATGAGAAAAGCTATTTTTTTAGTAGATTGACCCATCTGTTTTACAGTGTAGATTATTCTACTAATAGGTGACGGGGGGGGGGGAGTGTTCGAATAAACGAGATTTCGGATAACACGTCATTATAAAAAACATACTAGTGTTGTATGAGCATAGTGAAACAAATAAACAGTGATAATAAACACAAATAGTATGTATGTATTTTGTACTACAATGCATACAAAAAGAAGAAGCGAACAAACTATCAAGGAATAAAGTGATAAAAGAAATCTGCAGAAAATCAAAAGTACAGTACTGTAGCTCTACATTTTAAGAAAATAAGTTCAGAGAGGACACTCTTTTTCTTGATGCTAAATCTCTTATAGGTTTTAATGAAAGCCTTCTGGAACGCGTTCCGTAGGCCACTCTTGGGGGGAAACCAAGAGCTTGCGGTCGCGTGCGGAACTCCTGAAGTGTATGGCACGCGAATTTGAATTTCGCCTTCTGGAGTGCGTTCGGTTAACCGGTTCTTCAGTTGACCGAAGTTCAGATATACGAGGATCCACTGTACAAAGAAAAACTAATGTTGAAACATAAAACACCTAAATTATATGAAAATGTGTTTATAATTCCCTTAAACAATTATATAATATATGAAGTTTTAAGCTATTTTGACAATGAAAAGAAAATAAATATTTATAAAATTAAAACCCATAAAAAAGAAGTATGATATTTAATAAAGTAAAATAGTCTTCTTATTAAATAAAAATATTCTACATTCTATTCAAGCGTGGTGAGATGTTAAATTACTAATTATTCTATGTCATGTGCTGTAGAATTTTAGATAGAATACTGTGAACGCTATTCCAATTTATGACACAAAAAAGATCTACAAGGATTACGATGACAAGAAGAGTTCTAAAGATGTTTTGATGTTTCATTTATGTTAACTACAGTTAAGTTAAATAAAGTTCTAGAGATGCTTTAACCCTTAATTGCATAGTGATGTAAATTTCCATCACTGTTTATTTAACTTTTAATAAATAAATCAACTTCATCGCCACCACTATATTTATATAGAAAGATTCATCCAGTAAATTTCCCGTGAACTATGTAGCTGAACAAAGTTAAAAATTTATCTTAACATTTATGGTGTCTAATATTTAATATATGTATAAAAAAGCTCAATTGTAAAGGAAAAACTCATGCAAAGAAGGGTTAATGTTCAGATATTTAATAAAATGTGTGCCAGTCTCCATTAAAGATTTTCCTCAGAACAATATGTATTATACTGTAAATATTCAAGATAGTAGCATTTCGTAAATTGTGTTACATTTACAAAGACAAATATCAACTAGTATATATTGTTGTTACATTGAGTTTCAATACACTTTGATTAAAAATAGAAATGTACATGAAAATATTCAACTTGTGGACATAAATTATTTTATACAATAAAAATGAAAGAAGTAAAGAGAATGGTGAATAACTAACTGTTTATTTAAATACATACAAAAAGTACTAGAGTAACCTTGTATTAAAGTAACTTTTTAATAGAAAAGTTTGCATAGGCCGCATAAACGCATATTACATTTGTACATAATGGTTTGATTTTATAACGCAATAAACAAAAATATTTCTTTACTGATTTTTTAACTTTTCTTATTATGATTTAAATTGGACATATAATAATTTATATCCAAATAAATTGCCAATAATCATTTTTTAAGGAGACATGAAACATACATATGAAATGTATGTGAAACCTTACTCTACTATTATTTAAATTAGTTTAATTTTTTGCAGAAATTACCAATTACAGCAGAATTAAAATTTGAAGCACTTAGCTTAATTCTGTTCTGTGCTTTGAGAGTATGTATTTAATAATGCAAATAATTTTACGACAATATTAAATATCCGTGATTCTGCATTCATTTTTTCTTCTTTTTCTCAAATTTTTTTTCATAAAGAATATTATAAATATTGCAATAAGTATTTCAATAAATATTGTTATTAATATATTTATCTTCTTCAAATTATTTCTTTAATTCTTATATATCATATTATACGAAAGTGAGAAGTATAATTCCCTGCTACACTTCAAAAAGATTAATTAAAAGTAAATCTCCACGCCATACCTTTATGAATTGCATTATCTAATTTCTTCTGTTTACATTCAGTTAAGTTTTCAGTAATAGATATAATAAATTCAAATATGTTAGTGAACACATTAAAACAATTCGATATTTAAAGCTTAAATATATACGCACTTGGCACATAAATATATTATTTTTGTTTAACAGCTTTGAAACTAAACACATAAGTATTTGTATTAACAGATGAAATGCACGTATTTAATGTAGGTTTACAGCTGTATAAATATTAGATGCAATATTTATATCAATGATGGTACGTAAATATGTTTATTAGAATGTTATAACAATGTTACGTAATTTCAAGTTCTTGTACTTTTTAACTGTAATGTGTGAATATACTCACATAGTATTTTAAGTATAATCAATGCATTGATGGAGCAAAATTTACATGTTCGATATTTAAAAAAGTGTAAAATCAACAAATTATATTTTTATTTTCAAGCAGACAATTTTCCTCGTGCATCCATTGGGTATATATTTGTTTTAAATCAATAGAGTATGTTTATAAATATATTATGTTTTATTTAACAGCCATGAAACTAAACATATAATAAACTAAATTAACAGATGGCTTGGACATATTTAATGTTGGACTAAAGCAGTATTTATGTATATTTTTAGGACAAATAACAGATAAATATTTGATTCAACATTTATATGTGTAATGATATGTAAATATCATTAACAGAGTTTTATGATAACATTATGCAATTTTATGTTCACATACCTACTAGCTGTAATATGTGATTATAATCGCATAATATTTGAAGTATAATTAATTTATAGGTTGAGGAAAACTTACACGCTCAATATTTAAAAAATGTGTATAATTAAAAATTTATATTTTCCTTTTCCAGCAGATATATGTTTTTCGTGCTTCCATTAGGCATAGCTTTGTGTTAAATCAATAGATAGATCCAAATTTATTTATTTTCTACAAATTTCACATTCTTGCATTTTTCTAATTTTTTCATTGTGTTCATGATTTCTGATATGTACTATTTTTTCATATCAGAAAATACAATAAGAAATAACTACGTTAGTAAATATTCTTAGAGACCTTCTTAATTAATATACCGGAAAAGGTTGGACTGCTTTGAAAGAATCATAACTGTTAAAAAAATTGACTAAATGCAATTATTTTCTTTTCAAAGTACTCGTCAAATATCTAAGATATGTCAGATGTAGCTGTTTTAGAGTCGTAACATTCAGACGATGCGCAGAATCGATGATATATAAATGAAATCGCATCACACATTCGCAATTTTTTCGATGATTCCGGAGTGGAAAGCGTAAGTCTAAAATTATTGAAGTTATGGGAAAAACGTCAATTAGAAAATTCTTCAACATATTCGATTTAGTAGGAAAGGGTCCACTATGTACACAAATAACCTAAGCAAAAAGTTAAAATTGCGAATGTGTGGTGCGATTTGCATTTTCCGATCATCGATTCTGTGCATTGTTTGAATGTCAATATTTTAAAACAGCTACATCTAACAAATCTGGGATATTTGACGAGTACTTTGAAAAAAAATTATTGCATTTACTCAATTATTTTTAGAGTTTTAATTCTTTCAAATCAGCCCAACCTTTATCGGACCACCCAGTATATCCATCAGACATGACTACAGAGTATCTGTCTTTATAAGATATCTTATAAAGAATTAAACATTTTCGTTGCGTGTTGTAGCCAATAAAGAAATGACCCTATGCATGTTTCTCACGAAACTCTTAACATTTCTAGTTAATTTTGATTTAAAAATAAATTGTTTTTAAACATTATTATAATAATAGAATATGTAAATTATCTCAGCGAAGAAAGGAAAAGGTTTTTTTTTTTTTTTTTTTTTTTTTTTTTTTTTTTTTTTACATAATGTTGTCACATTTAAAAGTGGAAATAAAAGTTTCACTTTTAAAATTAATGAATTTTTATGGATTTACTCTATTGATTTTTTATCCAGTATAATTGTAATATATTTTCATTTATTTTTGTATTTACTGTCCAGAATGACCAATCACTTCAGCTCTAGATAAATTAAAACAATAAACAGTGTTTCTAAGTTTTTATATAATATATAAAAAATGCAATGAATTTCAAAACCAAGAAGTATATTTTCACAACAAGGTCATTCAAAAACTAGTCGGATGTGTCAATCCCAAAACTTTCTTCTATCTCACACAGGTTTCTTATACACTAAAAAGAATCAGAACCAATTTATATCAAGGTCTAACTAAAACTCAAGTTTTATTAAATTCCATGCAATATTTCTTGAGATATGACTATCGCTAAAATCGTGAAAATCCTGCAAAATGCTGCATAGCAGCGGCACCTGCTGGGCGATTTTTACCAAAAACTAATCAGCACTAATTTATATCAGAGACTAACTGAATATAAAGTTTTATTAAATTCCGAACATTAGTTCTTGAGATATAGCTATTGTGGAAATCACGAAAAATGCTGCATAGCAGCGCCACCTGCTGGGCGAATTTTACCAAAAACTAATCAGCACCAATTTATATCAGAGACTAAGTGAATATAAAATTTTATTAAATTCCGAGCATTATTTCTTGAGATAGAGCTATTGCGGAAATCCTGCAAAATGCTGCATAGCAGCGCCACCTGCCGGGCGATTTTTACCAAAACCTAATCAGCACCAATTTATATCAGGGACTAACTGAATCTAATTTTTTTTTAAATTCCGAGCATTAGTTCTTGAGATAGAGCTATTGCGGTAATCGCGATAAATGCTGCATAGCAGTGCCACCTGCCGGGAGATTTTTACCAAAAACTAATCAGCACCAATTTATAGCAGGGACTAACTGAATCTAAAGTTTTATTAAATTCCGAGTATTAGTTCTTGAGATAGAGCGCCCACAAAATTTGTGTCACATAGAGATAGACAGACAGACAGACTCACAGACAGACATTTTCTAAAAATGGTCAAATCGTGTTCAGGACCTTCTAAAACGTATAAATCTGTCGAAAACCGGAAATCGAAAATTTTCATGAATCCAATACTTTCTTCTTGTAAAGATAGAAGAAAGTAATAATGTTTTATTTTTTTTTTACAAATAATTTAATTTTGTTCATTTTCTATAACAATATTTTTTTTTCTTTTTACTAATGATTTCCAAGGTGCAAATTATAAAAGTTTCGAGTGAATAAGCTATAATTTAGTGTTTGTAATATTCCAATATTTTATACTTTTAAAGTAAAAATTTTTAAAAATTTCCTTAAAAAGTCCCCTTTACAGTTTTTAAACAGTGATTTATGAGTACTCTTACTTTGTCATGTAATATTTAGATTTCAAAGTTTTATCCTACTAATTTAATTGTTTATTTGAAATTTATGCGTACGTAGCCTTAAACTTATAGAACGGGTGTTAATCTGTTTTCATTTTTACAATGCTAGAAACGAAAAGTGCCTTTCGTATTTCTTAGTATTTTGATTTAAATTGTAATGCATTAAACTACTTGCATATAGGTAACTATAACAAACATTATGAACTGCAAATATATATATATATATACAAAGACACATGTATTAATCACCAAGTATTAACTAAAATACACTTTTTTTTTTCTTTATTCGAATTCCATTTCTATATTTTTATAGAATAATTAACAGTACCATATTACTGTAATATCTACGGGAATCTTACTAATATTATCTTGAAATGAAAAATTCTAATTGTCTTTCTTTTTGATAAGTGTACATGTTGGGATTTGAATTTTTTCTAAAAATATAAAACAGCTTGATAAAATTTTAGAGGAATCGTTTAATTTTTAAATTTAATATTTTTTGGCTGATTGTTTTAAACTTCTATTAAGGTTAATACTTCAAACTCATTCATAACTAAGTAGTACAAATTTAATTTAATTAAATTTTCATAAATCTCATTCTTTGTTATTTTGAAAAGTTATTTAAAAATGAAACAGATTTTACAGCATCAACCCTAATATATTTTAAGCGAACTTCCATGTAAAAACGTCAGTTTATGCAAGTACATGTCAAATATCAGAACAATTGTGGCATTAACAGGTAAATTGAATTTTGTAAATGACAGAAATATTTCACTACAGGTTTCTTTTAAAAATCAGTAAATAAAATAAATAATTTAAAATTTTTGGTTTCTGATATAAAATTATGTAATATTTAGTAAAGAAGATTTATTGCAAAATTAAAGAACACTATCAATATGTTCTTAAAATTTAACTTGCAATATGCACTCTAGGGAAACGGTTAAAACATACATTAAAGGGGTCATTTACTATCTCATTTTTAATTAAAATATTCATTGATTGAAAAGTTCTTATATTTCTACCACATACCAGTTTAAAAAAATATATATTAACACTTATTATAACATTAAAGGTAGCAAGATAAATTTTGTTTACTGAATATTCTTCCTATTCAAGGAGCAAAAAAGCTTACCGAAATTTATTATTATTATTATTATTATTATTTTGTAATAGGGTCATTCCATGTCAAATCAACACAGCTAAAAACCTGACCACTTCAGAATTTCATGATATTAAGCTCAGTTGTTAGGATCATAGAGAAATGAATAAATACTCCGTGATAAGTCTCTATCTCTCTTGGTTTTGGAGATAAATAGCTTCAAAGATGGACAAAAATCGTAAATTTTTGCATTTCTTGCATTACAAATTTAGTCATATTTGGTTCCTTAACTGTCACAGGGACTTACTTTTGGTGTCGTTAGAAAGTGTATGAATTGGGCTTTCATATGATATATCACATGCACATACTTAAAAAAAATTAATTTCAAGGTCAAACATTTTGACCTTTGACCTTTAATATCTTAAAAAATGGCATTTTAATTTTTTTCCAAAAAATGTATGTTATTATTATGCTTATTTTATATAATATCTGAAAGTATTATTTTGGGACAAACATGGGATGCTGAGTTATAAATTAAAATGCAAACTGCTATTCCAAATTTCAACACCAAAATTGCTTATTTAGGTGACTTATCTACATAACTATATCTTTACCCCCCCCCCCTCTTTCTCTTTCTCTCTCTCTCTGTATATATATATATATATATACATATATATATATATTACTGACAATATATTTTACTGCAAAGTTCACAAACATATTTTTTTTCTTCAGGGAGGGGAGGGGATTCAGATGAGGCTGGGGGTAACATGTTTGCTGTATTTTAAGTAGAAAAAGTAATTTTATGTACAATTAAAGCAAAAAGCAGTACTGACAGTATGAATTATTTCTTAATACAATTTTCCTTTTATGTTAGTACCCATTGTTGAATTCAGACATCCCCACCACCTCCCAAAGCAATGAAGTTTTTAAACCCCCTAAAGAAGAAAGGCTGTGGATTTCCACAATATGTCAAAGCATTTCTATGATTTTGTGTAGTATTGTATTACTATACTTAAAACACAAGGCTGCTTTTTTAGTCATCTTCCTTGTGAACCAGTTTTAATACTTATTTTTTTAAATGGAAGCTATTCATTTGTAGGTGTGCTGCAATAAATATTCCTATATTTATATTTGAAATTTCTTTACATTGGTGGCAATTGGGTTTCTTCCAGACTTACAAGGGAAAAGGAAATAATGTGAATTACTATTATATTTGCTGTTGTAGCTGGCAAATGTGACATCAAGTTTGGAAATTATATTCATTAAGGATCTATTGCACGTTAAAATATTTTTAAAATAGTAGATATGGGTATGAAAATTAAAGGGTACACATGTAAATTTTGTGACGGTGAAAAGGACGTTATGTTAAGATTTAAATGAAACAAAAATTGTAACAAAGTGGTGCAATTTTTTCTGATTTTTCATTCCGTAACACAAAAGATCAAAGCCCCAATTGATAATTACATGTTACTGATTATTTATAGGAATAAATTTTAATTTTTCAATAATTTTATAAGTTAAAGTTAATGGAAAAAGTAGTTTGGTAGCTTGAGTTAAAATAATATTTGTTTCTTTAGTTAGGCCAGCCAATGTAATAGATTGAATTTCTAAAACAGTTACAAAAATAAACAGTTTTTTATAAACATTTTCATTATGGGTTCCGACCATATATTCTTATAATTTTATATACAAAAATCCAATTTCATTATTTATCATTGTAAAGCAAATGAGTAAGTTGTCATCAGAAACTCTGGTTACAGACTAAGTCACAAGCTCAGCAGCAAGAGAGTTCTGTTTTATTCTAGGTCCAGCTTGCACTCACTAGAATATACATGACTCAACCATATTGTGACTCGAGAATATTGTACATTAAATGTAGCTATTTATTTTATAATTTATTTAGTAATATATAAACCATGTTGAATGAAATTCAACTGAATCTTCTACTGCTTCTAGAAGGAAATTTGCCTTAAAATTTATAAAAAGAGGTTTTATTTAAGATTTAAAAATAATAGTAATAATGTCTCTTTATACTGTAATATTATTAAATAAATCTTTAATTATTGATAATCACAAATTATGAGACAGATCTTAATATATATTGGGGAGTTTTGTACATTACTTTATGATCAAATTCCTATTTATGTTGATTAATAATTTCTCTATTTTGTTATTTGAATTCCAGTAGGTTTTTATTTTTATTTGTTTCTTATATGTTATTAGGAGCTTAATATTGCTTATTTTAGGCATAACGCTGACAATATTTGATGAAATAACATCTATTTACTATGAATATTTTTATGAAGTTCTTCTGACGATTCCGTAAGATATTCATAGTTTTCCATTTTTTTATTTTTCGATGTATTAAGTTTAATTCCTGCTGTATCCTTTCCATTATTTTTTATAATATATAATCCTTTGTTTTTCACATGTGTTTTCATTAAAAAAACAAATAAGAGGTTAGGTTGTCTGCGTTGATTTGATGCGGAATGATTCAGTAGTTTGTTACTACAGGCCAGTCTCTCCCCCCCCCCCCCTACCGTCACAAATAAAAAAAAGTAAGAGAAAATTTTGTTTTGTGAACTTTACAATGAAAAAAAAATTGTTTTCATTAATACTTAAGTTACACACATAAGTTATACAATAAGTCATACAACATAAAATTAAGCGGCCTAAATCTGTAACTTAAATTAGTACTGATGTTTGCATTTTAATTTATAACTCAGCATCCCATGATTGTCCCAAACTAATACTTTCAGATATTATAGAAAATAACTATAACAGTAACATACATTTTTTTGAAAAAAATTAAAATACCATTTTTTAAAATATGAAAGGTCAAAGGACAAAATGTTTGACCTTGGAGTTAAAAATTTAAAAAATATGTGCATATGATATATCATATGAAAGCCTAATTCATGCACTTTCTAACGACATCAAAGGTAAGTTCCTGTGTCTATTAGGGAATGATATATGATTAAATTTGTAATGCAAGAAATGCAAAAATTTACGATTTTTGTCCATTTTTGAAGCTAATTATCTCCAAAACCAAAAGAGATAGAGACTTATCACGGAATATTTCATAATTTCTCTATGATCCTAACAATTGAGCTTAATATCATAAAATTCTGAGGTGGTCAGGTAAAAAATGTCACTTTTTTGTGTTGATTTGACATGGAATGACCCAATATTCAAATTTACTTTCTAAATTATACTGTTATTTTTTTTTTCTAAACCATATTTATTATACTCAAATAGAAATTTTCGTATTAACCTTTATATTATGCAGTTAAAAATATAGAGTGTGGTTAACTAAATCTGTAAAACTTTAAAATGTAGTAGAGCATATGATTGTATAGGTAATATGAGGTAACCAATTTTTTCCCTGAAATGTCAAAGGTTTCTCAAACCACTCCGGGTTTCACTCGTTCATATTTTTAACTATAAAATTTTTTTTTGAAAGATATTTTTATCAAACTTACCTTGCTTTCACGAGACTAACTTTGCGTGAAATTCAAAGATATCATGAAATGTGATGCAAGTGTTTTGCTTTCGAATTCAATTGAGACTGTTTTTGAAAGAATAACTTAATTGTAAGCCAAGTTTCGCATACAAAATAGTTTGTAGAAGTGTACACTACAAAAAATTTCTTGAGATTTGTTTAATAATTTTTTTAATCACACTATCCAGGGCACCCCAAAACATTAAAAATGCTATTTAACATTTTAACTGTTGGATATGCTTATTTCAGGGTAAACTGAAAAAGTATTCAAAATAAGGTAGGAATTAAGATAATATTCATAAAATACTCATGTCATTAATTTTCAAAATATGACACTTTTTAACTTTTATATTATTCTATTTTCCTATAGGTTATATTTTTAAAAAAACATTTTCTATACCACAAATGGTACAACAGTAAAAATTACATTCTTCTACATCCAAAATCCACAACCTTATGATACTGCGAATTTAGGAATTTTTGGAACATTTCGCCCTTAAAATCAAGTGGATCATTTGTTTATTGCCGGAATGCTCCAAAATTTCATAAAATTAGAACTATCATAACTCGGTGCATTTTTGTCACAGAAGAATAAATTATTTACTGTTTTACGTGTCAGAGCATGGGAAAATGTTTCTAAGTACATTTTATACAACTATGGGACCGTATAGAAGTATAAGAAGTGCAATTTTCTAAATGGTAATGACAGTAATTTCATAAAGATATTCTAAATACTTACTTTTTTTTTATCAATTTTGCAATATGAATTGCGTGCGTATCTCCAACAAGTAAAATAATTAAAGAGCATTTAAACTTTTTGGGGAACACCCAGTATAGTAATAATTTAAGATACCATAGATGACTTTTGATTATCGTTCTACGTCTTTTCGGTTGGCGGTTTATGGAAACAACTAATTCATAAGTAACTCTTCAAACGACCTCATTCATTGGAATTAGCGTTTTTTAATTACAAAAAAATATGCAAATTTATTTTGCATTATGAAAGACCATTTACTGAAAAAGTTATTTTGTTTTAGTTTTTTTATTCCAGCCATAAGATTGTTGACATCATTTCAAGAAATAGTTACTTGGATAAATTTTTCTAAAATGTTCGGAAAGCTTATTACCATTTTTTATAATCTTCCAACAGCCTGGCTAAATTATGCTCATGAATTGGCTGTCTAATAGACCGTAAAATCCAATTGAATGCATTTTATAACTCATGAATAAAAATTCACACTGTCCAAAGAGAAAATCAAACTAACATTCCAACCGCCACCCATTTTATCTTAGTGTCAGCATTGCGTTCTGGTAAGTATGATTAACGATGCAGCAGTGCATCACCTGCATATATCGCTAAGCTGGAAAAGATGGAGATAAATGTTTACAAGTTGAGCTAAAGGCAACTTAATTAACATGATCAATGATTAGTTTTATGTAGGACTCGTTTAACGAAATGAGTTAATTATTTGTAATTGTGTAAATCGTTCTAAATGTAACACT
The DNA here is from genome assembly GCA_963931845.1 of Maratus michaelseni. Classification (NCBI taxonomy): domain Eukaryota; kingdom Metazoa; phylum Arthropoda; class Arachnida; order Araneae; family Salticidae; genus Maratus; species Maratus michaelseni. The sequence continues at coordinate 192,489,991 of OZ007593.1, read as the reverse complement.
TTCCTTCTATTTGAATTAACAACATATTTGGATATTCTGTAAATCCATTTCGCTTAAGAAGATAAACTATTCCAGAAACCATAGAAAAATCCTCAAATTTATTTAAAACATATACCGAGTGCTTTAATTTATGAGGCGAAATTACGTAAACGCATTAACGACGTACATTACCTTATTAAAATTATAACAGCCACCATATTCTTTGTAAAATAATGTGAAATGCATTTTAGTATATGGCAATTCATGATTTTTGTATTATATAAATACATTTTTAACTCAAATTTGATGATTATTTTAAAATAATATTTAAATTAAAGTTTTTTTTTCTTTTTTGCTATTGCAGCAAAAAAATATATGCTACATTTCTTAAATCACAAGAATTACATTTTATCAAATCATATATCAGATATATTTTTAAACATACAATTTTAGGATACTGTGTCACTATTCAAAATTCCTAATAAAGCCACAATATTAAAATACGACTTAAAAATGAAACGGTTAAACTCCATTGCTACTTCTATCTATGTCATTTCGTTTCCTCCCATAATGATGTGTAAAATAATTATTCTGTATGTTATTATAGATTGTAGACATTTTAATGAATTTAATGGTTTGTTGATAACTCCATTTCATGCTTAATGAAATTAAAAATATCACTCCTTGCAGGACATAATTTAGCTATATTTGTTTTTTATGCGAATTTAAAACAATTTTTGTAATATCTTCTTACAACATGTTTTGTTAAACTTAACGTGCCTTAAACTCAATAAGATTAATGATGGGAATTTACATTTTGTAGAATTATAGTTATTCAAATAAAAATCAAAAAAATATTTCTAAACGTAAAAAAAAAAAAAAAAAAAAAAAAAAAAAAAAAATGACATTGCAATAAAAATAAATAGTGAAGGAAGATATTCTAAACATCAGGCATTTAGTATTTCATAAATAATTGATAAATCTAGAAGATACATAGCATCTTCAAGAAAATAAACCCTTAAATCAATATAAATATAAATTATACTACATATGTTTATATTTATAAAGTGCGATATTTCAATTACCATTTTAGGTAATTTCAGAAAAGTAAAATGACATATTATATATTTGATAGAAAACGATGTCATATTTCCATTAAACTATGGTATTTTACGAAAAAATATTAAAAATACTAACGGTATTCTGTCTTTACTTGCAAAAATTACAGTAGATGTCTTCGGCAGAGTTAAAATATAAATAAAGCTCCGTTGGTAATCAGGCATATCAGTTGGACAAAAGTTTATTCCCTTGTTAACAAGTTAAATAGACTTAGAGGAAATATATATAACGTCATTGACAAAAGTTTAAGACCGCTCGATGTTTATCACAATAATTAACGATACTTGCTATTCGCGATGAAAATTCAAATTCCTTGCTTAAACGAGTAGATATTATCACAAAGCTTACATTTATTGCTCCCCTAAGAAAAGTTGTTGACTAGGCCCCTACTTGCCGAGCAAGACTGCCTAGATTAACGTGTTTATTGTAAATGACCGCAGGGCGAGATTCGCCTTTTTGCCGCATGGCTTTGATCTACCTGATTTGCACCTTGGTCATCGTGTCTGCTGCACTATTTTAGTGATTTACTTTAACAGTTTATCGCGCTGTCCGGTTGCAAATTGTTGTTTATATTTGTCGATCTAACACAGCATATCCTAATGATTTACATCCTTATGCTTGATATTTTTAGAGGTCGACTGTGTGGTGTAACTTAGCTTGAACAGTAAATTTGGAAGGTCGGGGAGAAAATTAAGTGGGGTGCTGCTAAAACGTAAGTTGCAGCGAAAGCTGGAAATTTTCGGTTTAAACGGAAGACGAGAAAAAAAGTGCGGGGACCTCACTTTTTCACAGCACTCATAAGATTTGTCCGATCACCAACCCCGTGCTCGCACTGATAATCGCGAGGGGGAGCCTGTAAAAATAAGGGATAATACATAGTGTAAGCTGATTGGTTAGTACACTTTGCTATACAATATATTTAAATTAAGGTTAATTAGCTAAAAATAATTCAGGAAGAGACTACTACGCCAAAGAACAAAATAGATGTTTCCTTTATGAGGTGGGATTAGTTTTGTAGGTGTACACGTAAAAACTAACCTCTCCGCTGACTTTATTTTCGTACACAAAATCCTAGACGGACACAGCTATTCGTCGTATGATATGTTCTTCTCGAGTCATTTTTGCTTTTGGTCTACCTGATCGTTTCCTTGCAGAAATAGCAAATCTAAAACTAAATGTAAACAATATTGTTGTACATAATGATACAGTCAAGAATGAAATATATGTAATAATTATTGTAAAGGAAACGATCTGGTAGACCTTGAGTAACAATGTCTCGAGGTGACGATATCATACGACGAATATATGATCGTTCGCCTTGGAGTTCCTGTTAGAAAATAAGGTATCCTGCTAGGCAGCTTTGATTGAGGGACGTATAATTGTAAGCCTGATGACAATATCTAGGCGTTTAAGCAAGGAATTTGGATTTTCAGTACGAATAGCAAGTGGTTTTAAATGTTGTCATAAACATCGACTAGTCTTAAACTTTTGTTAAAGAGTGTATGTTATTCCGCTTCAGTTCAACAATGACTTTTGTGATTACGGAATCTTATTACTGATAAAACTATCACAGAAATAACGCAATTCGATGTGTTAAAAAACGGAAGTAGAAAATAACTATCATATAAAGTATTTGTTTTTGAATATTTGTTAAAAAAAATTAAACCCAGTGTAGAATTACCTGCGCAGCAAAGATTTTCTTTCAGGCGCAGATATATATTACAACGTACAAATGCCATGTCTTGCATTAAAATATAAAAATATTTAAATATTATGATCTTGTTATTAAAACAGTTATGTAAAGTTTTAAATTTCTTACACAGAACATTTGTTTATAATATAAATATTAATATTTATTACGTATTTTGATACTAATTGCTGATATTTCATTAATAAAAAATATATATTTTTTTACAAAACTTTTTTTTTTTTTTTTGCTTACAAAACTTTAAGTTTTAGCAAAATGCTTTTGTATAACAATAATAATAAATAAATAAATATTCCTATAATTTTTCGGAATGCAAACAAAGCAAATGCTACGTCAATGCCCCTTTTTCATTTATCATGAAAGCTTTAGATTATACGAAGTATGCAACACAACATGCTTTAGAATATATTATCCAATAGACACGATTTAATTTTACGCCAGAATTTTAAAACATATAAATTCATTAAAAATAACACACAGTACTTTGTAATCGAAAAGTCAGAATCAAGTTTATATATAAAAAAAAACTATAAAAAAATTATTTCATTAACACAAAACATAAATAAATAATAAATACATTTTAATGTGTTAGCAAGTTAATAATTGCCAAAAATATATTTCAAAAAGGGAGAAAAACTTTTATTTTAGAAATTGGAAAACACATACAAATTGATCTGGAATTAGTGTTTTCCTTATGTTTATAAAATGACAAACAACCCAGCCTCTGAAATCCGTAATATACATATTACGCACGGAAAAGTAGCATACTAAAATCATATGGTACATTTTGATTTATGTACAGCAAATGGATTCAATGGAAACAGAGAACCATTAATTCCACTTTTCGGATCTCGACAATATTCAACGAACTCTGATAATACATACTTTGTTAAAATCAAACAGAACTGATTTATTCATTTCAACTAAAATATCGAGATTAAAAACGACACATTATTAGATATGTAATGTATATTAAAATACAGATTTTATTAAAACAAAATATGTATCTTTAGCATAACTAACATCTTCAATTACTGGTATAATTATATTAGGTAGCTTTCAATACAAAAAAGTATAAAGCTACCTATTGCAGCCGTTCGGAGGAAAGCAGTTCCGGACAATTTCGATATATTTTCACCGATCATGACCCCCAGACCCCAAAACCACCCTCCGTTCAAATGTTGATTTATATATATATATCTGACCTATGTCATACGATAACGCTCATGTTTATAAATTGATTTTGATGAAACTAATTGTGTGTATTAAGGTCACCAATGTCTCGACCGAGTTCGTTGGCCAGCTTGGTCCGCCATTTTGTTTCAAGATGGCGGCCATTTAAAAATTTAAAACTAAAATAAATATACAAAAAAATTAAAAATTCAAATTTATTTTTTAATTACGTGTTAGGCCTTGATACAAGGATTCCAGAGCATTTTTTGGTTTACCTCTATCTTAAAAAATGGCTGAGATAGAGCAGTTTGAAATTCTAGGGTGGCTGACATTTTGAAACAAAACAGCACATTAACGCGATTACTCGCAAATTATTTTCTTTCATTGTTGTAATAAATTTCCCAATCATACGCATAAAACTATATATTCATATCCATTAGCGCCAAAATTGGCGACATTGGCGACAAAATTGGCAAAATTGGCGATATTTGGCGAAATATCGCCAAATTTGGCGACCAAAATAAGTCTTCATAAATGAAGCCAATTTGGCTATTGCTCAATAATTTGGCGAATTTCTTATTCAAATTCAGTATTAACGAATCTTTTGTAAACGTTTCTTTGCATTTTAACTTGCTGTTTTCGTGTAACATTAGCTAAAATTTTAAAACGAAGATATAGGAAAGCTATCTTTTCCTCCCGGTACAGGCCAGAAGGAGTTTTATTATATTATAATTATATTCATTCATATGAAAAAAAAGAAATGTATTACGTAAGGATATAAGCAAATTTAAACGGTTTAACCCTCTCGTCACCCTGGGCCTCATATGAGGCTCCTACTTCGAATTGCAATATTTGAAAGAAAAAAATTATTTTTGTTAATTCCAGCACCTAATAGTGATATCATATGTCGATACATTTACTATTATGACGTTACTTATGTTTCAGCATTTAATAATAATAATATTAATAAAAGTTTTAATAATTATTAGTAAACCGTTGGCGTTTCTTTTAATTTAAACATATGTTTTACTCTATAAATTTAAATTAGGGACTCCTTTTCCGAATTAGTAATTTGTGATAAAAGATAAAAAATACTACTAAATTGTTTATGCTTGTTTAATCTGGTTATAATACGACATTTTCCAAACGTCTTAAAAAATTCTTCCTTAGATTATTTTCATAGGAAAAACACGCAACATAACTACATTCGTTAGATTTCTGTAAAGAACACATTCGTTAAATTTCAGTAAACTGCAACTTTTGTGATTTCGATAGCTACTTTTAATTTTGTTAGCGTAAAAGTAATTTTTCCCAAAATTGAAAAAAAAAATTGGTGCCGAGAGGGTTAATTAAAAAAATTGTAGGTCTAAAACTATCTAATCACTACACATTTAAAAGTTAGAGCAATTATATGCGTGTTTTATTGAGTATACTGAAAACACGAAAATATTAAAAAGTAAAGCAACCGTTTTTCATAATCTAAACTAAAAATTAAAATCTGCTACAATGAAAACTAGTCATTGGAGGCCACCGTAATACTTACCCATCATGGATATGCATAATATAAAATATGAAAATTAAACATGTGTAATCAATTTATAAAATTGCATTGCAATTCGAATAAAATCCTGGCTTGATGACGTCATAAATTTTAATTGCTCTAATATTGAATTGCGTAAAAGAAACATCCTTATAACTCCAAAATTGATAATCATATTAACTAACATATTACTGTGTCGGATTAAAGGTCTCATCTCCAATTAAAATATATCTTTGAATTGAAATTGCAATGAAATACAGGGTTATGAAAAATCGAAGAGTGTGGATAATAGGATTACAACTATCTCTGCAACTAATTATCCGATCGACTTCATTCTTTATGCAAAATTTATGTTTTTTTTATTCTATTTTATATTTACGGCTTAAATTAAACAATTTCGAAAATTTTTATATACCTTTTATTAGAAAGAATATTTGGAGAGTCCGAAAAAATAGTTCCGGATAATCGAGGTTACTGAAATTCAATAAGTTTCTTCCCATTATTACATACTAAGTACACACCAAATCTTAAGTCTCTATCTGGAATTGTTCGGGAGAAAGAGCGTTTACAGACACACAGACGGAAGGCAAAATAAAAATAAATTCTAAAAAAATATTTTTCGGAATCTCCAGTGTCTGAAACGTGTAAATCCGTCATTTTTTTTTTCGATTTTCAAAACGATTACAAGATTTACCCTATACTACGAATGATGGGTAAATAATAAATGTACAGATAAAAAGAAAGAGATAGAGTTAGCGAAATAATTCCCTATATATCTATAGGCACAAAATTTCCCCAATCTAAAGAAACAGATATGCAAATGGGCATAATGTTTACGTTCAATTTATGTTACCAAAATAACTCAGGAAGTCGTTTCATAATTAAGATAGACCAAACTCTAAAATTGTGAATGCGAACACTTATGCTATACATTTGACTAAGGATGTACGTAATATCCGGTATGTATTCGGTATTCGAACTATCCGGCCATATTGCGGACCATTTGGTTAGATGCATATAACAAACTATTTCGTCTGCCAATTATGCGTTTTGACCGGATATCAAAATATTCGAACAGACCGAGTACTTAAAATACCTTTTGAAAATATTTTTAAATCTCACATACCGTCTATTTTTAACTGCGAATAAATAAAGATATTCATAATAATATTAAGAAATATAAACATTTAAAATAAGAAATATAATCATGCAAAGAGTTTGTTTTTTTCATTATTTATTTGCTGCTTGGAATGTGACACTTTAAAAGGAAAATAAATGTAATTGACTACTTTTACAGGAATTGCATAGAAGAAAATGAAACGAATTTAAGCGGTTACAATAAGAAAAACAGTTTTTGCATAAGAAACGAGGATTGCAATCTACTTATTCAGTCAAAAATGCAATTTATGTCACTCCAAGCCGAACTTGCATTTCCATTTGTTAATTTCACAATAATGAAGATTTTGTAACGATATTTTAATAGACTTGCTTTGCTTTCTGTGAAATGTTATGACACTGAGAGAAGTTCTGGAAATTGCCACCATTCACATCCAAACAACAATGAGCTAGATAATTCATCCTGCAGAATGCACATGAGAGTAAATGCGAATTTTTTGGTTCAACTTCCATTGAGACGCACTGTATTTTTCATTGAATATATTATATTTTTTACGCTATAAGTGAAGTTCGATGTTGATTTTCTGTTCAAAAATTTTTGTCTTGATCACATAATCTCCCCAGAAAGTTAGATCCAAAATTTTAGGAACACCTTGTATGTTTACATAATCTGAAAACTATCACTCTCTCAAGGCACTTCTCTCTTGAGAATATTAGAACGGACGTGATGAGTTCAATGATGACAGAGAAAAAATTACATGAAGGAAATAAATTAAATAAATATTAATTAGGAATCGAAAATAATCTGTTCACGCAGTATAGAAGAAGGAAATACTAAAAACCAAAAATATAAAATAAATAAATAAATACATAAATATCTAGAAAAAAAATTCTAGAAATTATAAAAAAAGTATTTAGCTCAAATAAAAAAAACTTTTTCAGGCAATCTAGAACATATTGCGTCAAACATTTCAGCAGCAAAACAACCGTTAAAATGAATAGTATTGATTGAAATTATAAGAATATATGCTTTACGTCAATTTCTTAAATCTGAATAATAATACTTATCGTGTAAAATATTCTTAAAAAACACAATGCGTTCACTACCAATATGATATGCTGTAGATCAATGTCTATCTATCTTTCTTATTTTATTTTTAATATATTTTATTTTTATAATCATTTGGATGTGAAAATCACCCTTTGTATAAATTAATATATAATTTTGCACGGATATTTACAAATGTTTAAATACATAATTTTTAAGAAATTTGCGACATACGCATCATTACTAAAATGTATGATACTCTCTGGAAAAAACTACAGCAACAGGGGGGAATATCTTTGAAAAATTTCCACCCGGATTTGGTATTCTACCGATAAATAGACTCATTCTCGTTATAAAGAAAAGCAGTGGTTATTTTAATGATACAGAAGTAATTCGTCATTTGAGACCATCTCTATAATTACACATTCCGTCAACACAGAATCTAAATACATGTGTGTTATTTGGAAATCGAAATTCACTGTAATTAACTGTTAAAGATAATTGTAGACAACATTCATTGTAGTCTCATTTACTAGTTTACATGAAACGACAAAAATTTGTATTGGATTCAGGTAGGTACTTGTACTATTTTATAGTATATTCAAACATAATATAGGACTAAGATAGTAAATATAACAGTTAAATGCATTTGTAAAAATGATAGTTGTTTCAAACAGTTTTCAGTTTCTAAACGCAGTAAAAAGAGAGAAATTCCTTTATAAAATTATGCGAAATTAATATTTTATTGACGAACACCTTAAATATAACATATTCAAAATAATATTAGCATGCTTTGTATAAGTTAAAATATCAGATTTTCTATACTTTAAGGTCTAAATTTCTTTAAATATGTACATATTCAATTGTTTTTATTTTTACTAGTCATAAACATATAAAACTAAAAATTATGATGTAAAATAAAGTATGCTTCACTTTAAATATAATAATACTTATCGTGTAAAACATTCTTAAAAAACACAATGCCTTCACTACCAATATGTTATGTTGTAGCCCATTATCTATCTGTCTTTCTTATTTTTTTTTATTTTTTTATAATCGGTTGAATGTGAAAATCGATCTTTGTGTAAATTAATATATAAATTTGCACGAATATTTACAAATGTTTAAATACTTAATTTTAAGAAATTCGCGACATACGCATAATTACTAAAATGTATGATACTCTCTGAAAAAACTACATAAACTGCGGGAAATATCTTTGAAAAATTAACTAGTTACCACCCGGATTTAGTATTCTACTGATAAATAGACTTATTCTCTTTATAAACAGAAGTAGTGGTTATTTTAATGATACAGAAGTAATTCTCCATTTGAGACTATTTCTATAATTACACATTCCGTCGACACAGAATCTAAATACATGTGTGTTATTTGAAATTCGAAATTCACTGTAATTAACTGTCAAAGAGAATTGTAGACAACATTCATTGTAGTCTCATTTACTAGTTTACATGAAACGACAAACATTTGTATTGGATTCAGGTAGGAACTTGCACTATTTTATAGTATATTCAAACATGAGATAGGAATAAGATAGTAAATATAACAGTTAAATGCATTTGTAAAAATGATAGTTGTTTCAAACGGTTTTCAGTTTCTAAACGCAGTAAAAAGAGAGAAATCCCTTTATAAAATAATGCGAAATTAATACTTTATTGACGAACACCTTAAATATAACATATTCAAACATAATATTAGCATGCTTTGAATAAGTTAAAATATCAGATTTTCTATACTTTAAGGTCTAAATTTCTTTAAATATCTACATATTCAATTGTTTTTATTTTTGCTAGTCATAAACATATAAAACTAAAAATTATGATGTAAAATAACGTATGCTTCAGTTTAAAAATGTACAATATAATAAATATATTAATTAATATATTTACATCATTTCCTTCAGAAAACCTATATATATATACGAGGTAGTTTGATAAGTTCTCGGCCTGACAGTGAAAACACAAGATTTTTGACATAATTTCATATTATTTCTCAATGCAGTCCCCTTTCAACTCAATACATTTAAGATAACTCTTGTGTGCGAATTCTTTAATGCAGCCCTATAGAGGGTGGTTCGAAAAGTTTACTGCCTGAAAAATAAAATACAAGATTTTTTACAATATTTAATTTTATTTTTCAACTTGCAACACAAGGCATTTCAGAAGACTCTTGAGAAATGTTGGCATTTTTGGTCTACGTTCAACAAGCACGGCACGCATCGAGTGGAAAGCTTTTTCATACCCAAAACATCGTGTAAAATGTCTATCGAGATGTTTAGAATTTCCGCAAGTTCGACGATCTTCAATCGGCGATCATTCAATACGGCATTGTGAATTTTTGTGAAAATTTCGTCGGTCGTAGCGGTTTTGGGGCGTCCTGGGTGATCATCATCGTGAATTGATTTCTTGCCATGTTTAAATTCAGCAGCCCACTTTTTTATCGTCGAATATGAAGAACAAGAATCCTTTAAGAGTGACTGTAATTCTTTTTGTATGTTCGAGGGGGTTAAATATTTTTAATAAAGTATTTTATGACAGCTTGAACTTCATTTTTTTTTCTATTTTTCGAAAATATCAAAACTTGTTTACTTTACATTAATGCCCAGCACTAACCAATAAACTACGCATCTGAAAATTGGCAGCAGGTCATCTAAAGGATCATACTTTACAAACAACATTGTCATTTGGTCATACTTCTTCCATTTCTGTGTTAGGCCGAGAACTTATCAAACTGCCCTCGTACATACATACATATACCGGGTGTTCCAAAATTCGACCGACAAATTAAGAGGAGGATAGAAGGCATCAAGAGGATGAAAACTTACCATAGAACATGCGGTTGAAAACCACGTTTAGTGGGAGAAAATTGCAATAATAATTATGAAGGGTGTGACGTCGAGTGGAACAAAAATGGCCAATAATAAATAGAAAAACAGATTTATTTGACGTAAAGTATGAATACAATGCATTACCGTTCAACGTCAGAAAGGAAACGGCGAGATATTTTTATAAGGATATGTCCAGCAATCCTTCGCATCATTGTCGGTTGTGCAATGATATTCGTCACCGCAACTTCGAACATATATATATATATAGGTGTGTGTGTGTGTGTGTGTGTGAGTGTGTATGTGTGTGTCAGATATATATGGCGAGATTCCGTTTTAAGCAGAATACGGCAATTACTTGAATGCAGAAGTTGTTTATTTTCGATGAGGTGCCATTAAAATATTATATAGCAAATTAATTAAGAATTGCACATTCCAAATGATCACATATTCATTGACGTTCGACAGGAATCATATACTTATTTGCAGTCATACTATCGTAGAATCCATAACTAAAAGCAGAAACGTGGAGTCAATTAAATGTGCGATCATAATTAAAAAACAGTTCCGTCATGCCAGCGTAGAATTGATTGAATAAAAACAATAAAGTCGAACGTCAGAAATCCTCTCATTTTTCCCCAAGCAATAATCAAACAGACTGAGAACAACTAATTTATTGAGATGTTCGTCTTGCAAAAATAGAGAATTTACAAATTAATCAACAAGGCATTTTATGAAATCATGTTCATGGCGAAATTCTCTAAAATCATGATTCATTCGTCTGAAGCCGCGGCAATTTTTAACACAGGATATCACTGAAAAAATGACTATGTTTTGCTCCAAAGTCATGCAAATGGTTCTAAACCCATTCGCGGAAGGCTTTTGTGTACAACAAATGCATTTTATCTAATCAAAGCCTCGAATCCATATGACGGCGGAATAATCCAAAGTGAAATATTATGCTAACTTGCAGAAATGTGTCGAAAATAATAATAGATGTTCCACTGAAATACATCGGAGAGAAAATATTACATGCAAAATGCCAAAAAGAAAATAAATTTACGCGTAGGAAACCAATTAGATTTTTAGAAATGGAAACGATACGAAAGAATAATAGCATTTTTAAGGATGGAAAATAGTAAATAAAGTGAGCAAATTTAGAATAAATTTAAGATAGGGTGATTATTAAAAATATGTTATATATGTAGTATCTTTTGTTAAAAAAGTATTTTAGTATAAAAAGTAATCGTTTTTAATATTTCTAAAGTAATGCGGGTGCTGTTAGTTCTATACGAGCGCAGTCTGTTTTGGAAAACTGTACAAGGTTTCTGGGTTTTTCTTGTTCGAAAACGGTCATTTAAATCGCTATCTCTTATAACCCTTCTCTGAAAGCATTTTCTTTATAGAAATTTGCCCAACTCTGACCAATGCTTAAAAATAACCATCCAACCTTAGGTATTCTGCAAAACCTTTTTTTGTAATGATAAGAAATTATGTTTTAAATACCACTAGGAATCATAACAGTGTACTTTAAATTTTAAATCACGTGTTTCAAAACAAAATTTGTGCATATAATATCCAAAAGGTTTATTGCATCTCCATATGATTGACGGCAATTCATACGAATTTGTAAGCATGGTAATTTGTAAAAATAATAAACATATTTAACACATTACAAAACAGTAACATTAAAAGATATTTTATTATTGCCAGTAACTGAATTGTAGAACAAATCTTCAAGTCTTTTTCAAGACAGTCACAGAAATTTTATGTATACACTTTTAGTGATACAACATACAGTGATGGATTTATTTGGCTTTTTTTAATCTGAAGTGTAACATAAAATGTATAAATAGAATTTTCGACATTCTTTATTTAAGGCTTGTTTAATTACTACAGATAAAAGTAATAAAATATTATTTCACAATAATTCAGGTTTTCAGAAAACACTTTATTACACAAATAGCTAAGTATATAAATTTCACAGAAATTTGCATTAAATACAGATTATAAATTATACATTTAATGGTCATGAGCTGATGTTGATTACAATGTTCGTTAATCACATTGAGCGCATGTGGACAAATTGCTGTATATTAACATTTAATGCGGATTGTATTTTAATTCCATAGAGTTAAGGTAATTGCTTCAGCTTTAAAGTGTTTAACACTGAATACATTTGATATAGAAAGGTAGTAATGGAAATGTAATAAAATCATGTTATCTAAACAATTTCTAAAATATTTATCTACATTACAAAGCAAAAACATATTCGTGAAAAACGATCACGTCATATTGACGTAACGAGCTGACAAATAGGTTTATTTATTACCACATTTTTTTCAATTTCTAAACATCGGAAGATTTAAATTTTTACACCTCAGAAAATATATGTTCTTTTAAATGCAATTTGTATAAAGACTAAAATTATCTAAATTTACTGATTTTTTTTTTAAATTATAAACTAATTTTCAAATTTGAATATTTTAAAAACTGCATGCATTCCAATTATGTAAAAGTAACACGTTTTCACTATCGAGAGGTTGCACAGAATTTGGACTCCTACTTGAATTTGCTTTGAGAGTGCAAGAATTGTCAACAGTCATCCTTCTACGATAAAGATGCACAACATATAGTTGCTGGCGACCTTGATTTCATATCTAACAATGAGTTGAAACAATTGATGAAGTATGGTACTAAATTTAGATTAAACAAGAAGATAAATTTAAAAAAATCATTCAGCCTATTTAATTCTGAATTGCATATGTTTATACTCAATTTGAGTTACAAATTTAACAAACCTATCCCCCTTTTCAATGAATGGAAATTAAAAATTTTGGGTGATTTTAAATCATTTCAATTAAAATATATGAATGATTCTTCTACTTACACTTATCATAGTATAAATACAGATCTAGAGAGGGAAATCTTGAACTTGAAGGATACCTTTGTTTTTTGTTCGGTCGACAAAGCATCTAACAATTTTGCAATTATTTGAAAAAGCTATTATGCTAATATGATATTTGCTGAGCTTAACAATAATGTTACCTACAGTTTATATAATTCTACTATTCAAATTCTGATTAAGAAACACCTGGCCTTTTCAAAAAAGGTTCATATTCATTTGCCTAAAGTAAAAAATTAGTCATTACCTTTTCTTTTCGTTACACCGAAATTTCATAAAATTCCAATTAAATACAGATTTATTTGCAGTAATGTAAACAGTATAGGAAATTGATTTAATCGCAAGTTTGAAGAAATGCTGAAAAGGATTTTGAATATCCTAAAATTTAAGTATAAAGATAGTAATATGTATTGGATTATATTGAACAGTTATGAAATCAGAGATAAATTAATTAAAAATGATATAAAGAGCATCCAAACATATGATTTTGAGAATCTTTTCACAAATATTCCTATTGCAGGGTTAAATGATGTCCTTTTAAAAATTGTTGATTTAATTCCTGCTAATATTGATTCAGATTTTAATTTATTTATGTTATTGTGTAAATTTTGCTTATATAACAAGTATGTTTATACAGGTTCAAATATTTATTTACTGAAAAATGGAATAGGAATAGGTACATGTTACTCCTCTACGGCAGCTAATTTATTTTTATTTTTTTATGAATTTCAATTTTGTACGGTTAATAATGACGTTAATTTTCTGGTTTTCAGATATATTGACGATTTAATAATTTTGAACTGTGATCGCGATTTCTTGGGGATATCATGTGACATTTATCCTAATATCTTAATTTTGAAAAAAACAAATGAAAATAATAATGAGGCTGATTATCTTGATTTGAATATACACATTTCTAATGGAATAAACATTGCAATCTACAATAAACGGGATGGCTTCAGTTTTGAAGTTAACCAATTAGTTAACTGGTGTTCGAATGTACATAAACGTATTTACATTAATATTATCATAGGTCAGATTTTTCTCTACTATAAACTCTGCACGAATAAAAATTTATTTCTTAAAGAACTTTTTAATTTAACCAATATCTTGTATTATAAAAATAACATTCCTTTGAGTTTCATTAATAGATATACTAGTTTTACAGACAGTCTTCATTTTTGAGTAGTTGCTACGTAATTGACAATTAATGATTTGTATAACTTAAAGCCTTTCGAGGACAGTTTTACAAGGATGTTTGCAGATTTGTGGCAACAGACATGGAACGTACATGGACAGATTTTGGATCACTGGATTTGGTTATTGTTTATTGTTTTTGTGGCTGTGTGGCACAGGAGGGGGTAAGATAATTCTATTGTTGGTTCAGTGTATGTTAAGCATACGTTTTGTATTCAGTCGTGCTGTTTGTGGCGTTGGGTCCGGTGGGGGAATGTTCGTGACATGCTTTCATTTGTTTTTTTCATGCATTTGATTTATGCTTCACGACATTCTGGCCGAAACCCACTGCCACTATTGTATAATAGTTTGTTGTGCTTGTAATTAGTCGGAAACATCGCTGTGCTTTTTAATATGCCCACTGCTGATGAGGCCACAGCTTTTTGGTTGTTTTTCTTGGTTTTTTCTTGTTCAGATTATGTTTATTTTTTATGTTTGTTATTTATTCCTAGTTTAATTATGGTGCGGAATTCTGGGTCTGCCGAATACATTTAATACATAATGTGCTATATTTAATCTGTGGGATCAATTGCAGCTATAGCGCTTATCGCATGGATTTTATTTTTATTTTTATTTTTATTTTTATTTTTATTTTTATTTTTATTTTAGTTTATTTTTAATCTTTATTGAGCATATATATATATATATATATATATATATATATATTCATCAGTCTAAAATTTATCTATGTTCGGTACACCGTGTAGTATATTTCAACTTTTTCAATATTGGAAGTCCGGGTTGAATGACCAGGTCTAGGTAATGAAATATTTATTATTATAGTTTTGAAAACTTTAGAGACAGAATACACAAGTGTATAAGTCAGCATTTTGCTATATTTTTATATATCTTTAATTCCATATTTTATAAAAATTATATTCCTCATTCACGACGATTGACAAGTTAGATTGCCAATTAAATCGCATGTAACATTTAAATTTGAAAAACACTGTTTTAGTACGGTAATTTCTCCCTTATGTAATCTAAAATTTTAAGAGATTAAATAAGACAAAATTACAATATGAAAACAACTGGTGTCTAATAATTAAAAGAAGTGTAATAGATGCTAGTTATGAATTTCTTAAAAGTAACTCTTAAATTATAAAATTATACATAATTTTTTCATCACCTGTGCATAAAATATCACATTTAAAATTTTAGTATAGATTTAAAGCATCGCATTAATATATATATATATATATATATATATATATATATATATATATATATATATCACTAAAACTGCGATGATTAAAATTTAAAAACAAGTTATTTGAGAGACTTATATAATTTTTTTTTCTACAAATAGAAATTGGAAAATGTTCTGTAATCAAAATTTTCACTTATAGCAAAAGTTTTGAAAGTTTGTCGAAACACGATCTTCAATTTTGTATGTACCAAGCTATTTGATTTCAATAGATTAAAAAAAAAGTAACATGAACGTACTATATTTTTTCCCATTTCCTATTTCGTTTCCATTAATGAAAAAGCGTTAGGAGAAATATGAGAGCTTTGAACCCATTCTAACTTTCTAAACTCAAATACTAAAATTCTTTTTTAATATACAGACTTCTCTCTTTATTGATTTTGAAAAAAAAAAATGATTGTAAAAATAAAATAGTGCTTGCTACACTGAAAAACTTTGAATGTATCCTATTTTTTTTAAAAAAAAGATTAATACAATTCATTAATGTAAAAAGTTAAATTAAATTTTATTTACTTAATTTTGTATTGGATAATTTAGCTAAAAACCTATAATAGATAATAACGACTACCGTTTAAACTCGTACTAAATATTTTTTACATAGGTTTACACTTTTATTTATAATTTCTTTATTTTGTGAGAATCAATATTCTGAATGTTTTATATGAAAAAAAAATGTGTTAAACGTATATGAATTAGTGTGACATAAAATCTAGAAGGGGTCTTTGTTGGTTATAGGATGATTCTATAACTTTATTTGATATACAATTATCGAACTATATTCAGATAATCTATTAACATTTTTTATATTTTTATTTCAAACAAATATCTGTCTTTACAGGTATAATAATAAAAATATAAAATATTTTTTTAGATAATTTACATTTTCATTCTAATTAGAAGTGGGTGTTAAGTGTTGAACAGTTTTATTAAAACTATCCTGATGTACAGAATTGTATGGAAGTTTTCTTAAAAGGCATTTTCTGTTTATAATGCTATTTTTTTTCATTTTTAAGCTTATATAAAATGACTATGTAAAGTTAATTTAAACGTGATTTTATTTTTTATTGATATTTTAACATTTTTATTAGCGTTACTTTTGCCTAGGTTTCTGTTTCATTTTTCTTTATTTTGATCTAGCGTAAATTTATTTCGAGTAATATTCCGAAACTATAAATTATGAATAACCCGCCTTTTGATACTGAGTAAATTTATAATAATAAATACGTTTTTAAATCTCCAAATAATATTATTGAATGATCATAGTTGAAAATTATTTGTGTAAAAAAGGTAATTTTAACAAGATTTGCGTCTGTATAGTAATTTTCTTTTAAATGAAATATTCTGAACGGCTTTTTTTTTTACAATATCTTGTCCGTATTAACTAAAACGTACACTCTTGCAACTCAAACATTATGTGTAAGCTTTCTTTATTTCTTAAAGAAAATTTGGTAAGTTATTTAAAAACAAAAATGTGACTTTTGTATTAATTACAAAAATATATATATTATATAGAGTTTTAATATTTATTTTATTTTTTTAACATAATAAAAAAAAAATATTGAACATCAACGTAATTATGACTATACCTGTCCAGTACGCATTCGAATATTATATGTACATTGTTTTTTGGCATAAAAATAGCTGGAATATTGTGTTAATAATATACATTTCATACAAATACTAATATATATTCCATTTTTCATTTTTGTCAAAAATGACAGCTATATCCAAATTTTTAAATTAAAATTATGCGTCCCAATTCTCTTATACATCCTGTCTATATCAATAAATATATACATATTTTTTTGTATTCAAATATTTTATTGTATTCCCTATTGATGTCTAGAATTGTGTTTACATATACATATTGTATTACATATATACATATACATATTGTATTACATATATACCTATACATATTGTATTACATATATACATATACATATAATATACAAATATTGTATTTAGCATTCAAGTATTATTTTTTGTATTCCCTATTGATGTCTAGAATTGTATTTTAAACAACATTAAATCATTAGATGATTTTTCAAATTAATTTACAGTAGTGTTTAATCCGTGTAGTTTACGTCGAGGTCATCGACTATATTGAAATCAGTTAAAATAGCATTATGATATGTTTAAGTTTTAGTATTTTTTAACTTGAAGCGAAGAAAATACTGCTTGTTAAGACTGTTTATTAATAACAACACCTATTAATATCAAACCATATATTATGCAGCCGTGGACAAAAAAGAACAAGAAAGAAAATCATACGTCAATCATATATTATGATAAAATTATGTATAGCAAAATTTTACATTTTAAAAAGAAGAATGAAGGTATCTAAGTAAAAAACTGAGAAACGCAATACGCATTTCATTTTACACCAGATTTCGGGAATTATTGTCTGTAACCGGTAAATGCACTCGAATTCATTTGAGCATCCGTGTTCATGATCTATAGATCTGTATGTACACCACTTTGTTTGCTAACATTTAGCTTAGTTACAAAACGCTTAGCAGAGTCAAAAATTCACCTTCAACAATTTCTGTCAATAGATGGAAATACACTCGAATGTACACACCAGTATATTATCTAAATATGTTCACATACACTTCATATTAATATAGCATAACACAACTAAAAATGCACTTTCAGAAATTACGATAATTAGTTGACACTATATCGAGTTCTTTGCGTAGTCCTGACTATATATATATTTTTATAATCTACAAATATATCTTAGTATACTAAATATAGTTCAGCTGGAAAATGCATAACTCAATTAATAAACACCCTTAATCAGCTCACGCTCATATACTGTAACGCTTACGAATTCTTTTGTGCTGCCCTGTATATAATCTGTAGAAATTTTACACACCACATAGTGCGCAAAATTTAGTTTCAATTAAAAACGCATACGACCACTTAAAATGAACTTTCAGCAATTTTCGTTCATAGACAGTATTTGTGTGTCCTTTTAAATGAACAATAATTGTTATGCATTTCATATTCTACACTAAGCGTCATACAGTGCATCTCAATAATGTATATAAATTGCATTATGTTTGAAACAGTGTAACATCATTAAAATAAACTCCAAACAATTTTTACCCATGCATCTGTATGTAACCAAAATCTTTTGTGTGATTTTGTAGATGAATGATAAATGATTGACACTCCATATTTTAAAGAAAGTAATATTTTAGTGCACTTCAAAAATGCATATCCTTTTGAATATATTTGAAATAGGGTAACATCAATAAAATGCACATCACGATTTTCACACATTTATCACAATGTAACGAAAATCTTTTGAGTGCAGCAAATGAACTATAAATACTTCACCCTGCATTTTCAATTGCAAATATGTCATCATAAGCTGCTCTACCATATATCGATAATTATATAGCAATCTGTGTATATTTACGTGTGTTAGAGCACGGAGAGATGACAGAATGTTCGCAGACAACAGACATGCTCCAATGTGTATCGAAAGCTTGTTTTTAAAACTTGATTCAACATGTTACATATTTAGATATAAAAACCGTGAGATTTCAAAGCGAAATCGAAATTTTGCTTTCTGGTGTATGTGTGTCCAATAATGTGGAAAAAGCTATTCTGATTAAGATCTCTCTCTTTTTCTTTGGAACACATTTAATGCAAGAGAATGATAAACGAACATTATAGCCTAAAATGCATAAAATATAATAACAGAAGCCTTTGAATGTTAAACCATAATTCTCAACCACAGGAGGAAACTTTATATATTATAGAATAATTCAAACACTTCATTATTTTTAACGTAATTAGGCTTTACTGATACGTGTAAATATTATTAAAAAAAATAAATTATGTATAATAATATTTACAATTGAAATGTAATTAAGCATCAAAACTAAGCAAAATAGATGAGAATGAAGCTTGCAAATGAGAATTAATTTTATTTTATGCCAGTTTTCACCTAATAAACACTTAAAAAATGAATTTGTTTGTTAACATTGAATTACTCCGCAATTCGTTTATGAAATCAAAATATGAAAAGAGTTGATGAAGAGTTTTCATAAAATTTTATGGACATGATTTCAATATTAATAGTTTGTAAAATCTGTACATTACTGTTATTAAAACAAACATTTCACAGATTTTCATACATTGCTAACCCACAGGTTATTTTCCGTGTCAGTTGAGTAAGGCAGGAGCAAATTCAGACCTCATGATTTATCAATGAATCCTTCTGCAATGTGTGCACAATACATGAAACAAAAAATTAACTTGCAGAACAACCTTAGTTATTACTTCAAATTCATTGAAAGATATACTTTATGCCTGTAACGACAGGTTAAAAGAATAGATATCTTGTTTTAAAAAAAAGATGTTCCTGTGTAACCAAGTAATGTCTTTAACTGATCTCTTATAATTTTAGAACTTCTTTATGAATCTACTATCTATATTATATTATTTTATTAAAAATAATTAAACTAAAACCACAGCTTTTTAACATTTAAGAGACCGTTTTTGTAGATGCGTGCATAATTGATTGATTCCAGTAAAAGTATTATAAAATTACTAAGCTTTATCAGATATTTTTCCATAAAGAGTTGCTTACTCGTAAAGTATTTTCCATGTCAGTTGCGTAAGGCAGGTGCAAATTCAGACCTCATGATTTATCAATGAATTCTTCTGCCATATGTGCCATATATATGAAACAAACAAGCAACTTACAGGACAACCTTAGTTTTAACTTCAAATTCATTGCAGATGCAATTTATGCCTTTTACGACAGGTAAAAATAACACATATTTTGTTTCTAAAAAAGATATTCCTGTGTACCCAAGTAATGTCTATAACTGATTTCTTATAATTTTAGAAATTTTTATGGATGCACTATATATATTATATTACTTTATTCAAAATAATTAAACAAAAACCACAGATTTAACATTTCTGAGTACGATTTTATAGATGCGTACATAACTGAGTGATTCCAGTAAAAGTATTATAAAATTACTAAGCTTTATCACACATTTTTCCATAAAGAGTTTAACGTAAAACTGAAAAATAAAACATGTCATTTCTAAGTATATTTATATAATTTAACAAAGACGTATTTACTCAATATTGAATATACATCCAACGTACTTACGTACGTTACTTTTTTTTTCAAATTAAATTCGAATAGTTTATTTTCTCACAAAAATATATAACTTTATGAGGAACTGTAAAAAGACTCTTTGTCAGATTATGCTGAATAAAATTGACATACAAAACTCCGTTGAACAAAAGAATGTATTTTTGGCATACTTCCAATTCATAAATAAATCTTCAATGAAATATAAATGCAATTCAAAACTCGATACTATGATATACTCTATCTCATAGGTTGGTTTACACAATGGTTTAGAATTTAGAAAAAGTATATATTATAAGGATATGAAAGAAGTTTGTATAAATTGAAAAAATAATATATCATTTTAAATTTTTAACTTTTCGTATTTCGCGTAATAGTTTTAAAAATATATTAATATAGAAATTTAGGTCGAAAATAAATTCTAGTTTTAAATTCCATTATATTTCTATGATTTGTTATGTTGATGTTTCTATGATAGTTATTTAGTGACTTGATTTTAGTACAGTTTTCACATTCTGCATTTCTAATCCAATTAAAAATTATATTTGTTCATCTTCATTCGAAGAGAATACGATCTAAATTATACAGTTATGTATCAGAATATTTAACTGCATTTTAAAATTAAACGGATATAGACGACTTAAAATGGGAGGATTGAACTTTGTGCCGCTAAACCTGAGCTCCGAGTCTATGCGGAGAAACAGACTTAACGAGTTTCTGAAGATGTTTTAACACAAACGACCAGGAGACTACAGCCGGCGGGGGCGCGGCCACCTGCGCACCACACCCATTCTTCCGAGTGTTTGACGACATAGGCCGCTGCGATTATCGGTGGAACCCAACTTCTAGGGACAACTCCACTTAAGTACGTGTCAGAGTCCGCCAAAATCTTCGACAACCAAACACTCATATCGAAGCTGGGCCCTAGGCTATAGTCAGAATTCTCTGACACGCACTTACTCTACCAAAGCTTCGATCAAGAAACTTCTAAAAGGGAAACCACTATTTCGTCGGCTCGTCACGCAGGCGCAGGAGATTGAAGAAACTTTCTCCCTGGATGCATAGACACGCCCCTGATTGGGCTATATACTGCAGGGTCGGGACATTCCGGTCCTCAGTCTACGAACTTCACACACAAGTACCTACCAATGACCTGGGTCCTGAGATCTGAAGATCCCTCTAACCGTGCAGGTCTATCGGTACGGGAAATCATAGACACTATTTACAATACCAGAAGGGCGTGAAATCTCCATCTCAATAAACCGAAGAAGCGCCCCCGCTCGGGGTTAGTAGTTTGAAAGTTACTTTCGAGACACCTGCGCATCCAACCACCAGGTGCAATGGTCTGTGCGCAACAACTCTTGTTGCGAACAGACACGCTGGACTGTTGTCTGCGACTCGAGAAAACGGACAAGGGACATATGCCGCCACATCACAAGGCGGGGCTTCTAGTGGTTCCCTTCAGCCAGTCGTGACGGGAATGAGGATTTGCATCCCTCAGAGAATCAGCTCGCCTTGGGACACTAACTACCACAAATGTCTATTCCTAAGCAGCCATTTTTTCCGGGAGCCGGGAATTTTCTCTCTCCTACGATTCTGGTACAAAGACGCTCAGGGACCGGCTAGTCACACTATGTCACTGGTAGAGGACCTGCTTTCGAGAGCGCCCTTGGGGGGTGCATCAACGGTCCATTCTTCCGATCGCGTCCCCAGTTGCCCGACGGCTGAGGCGAAAGACGAATATGCTCTAAAAGAATTTCCCGACTTGGGAAATCAACTCAGATGTGTTCGCAGATCGGCGACGAGTAGACAGACCAAAGACACTGGACTCGGGTGACTACCGTATTTCATCCACTGCCTTATGAACGAATCGAGTGATGCTTCACGCCATCTCCCACTTGAACGAAGCACACAATGTATCCCCCAGACAGCTTTGCTTTCAAAGCACATCCTCACTCCCAGCCTCCCCCCCGACAAGTTTGTGGATACGGTCCTTTCACATTTGCTAGTCATTGCTTTGAGTCACCTCCCGGCCTTAGAACCGAGCACAGTGATCGATCTTGGTGGAGCCATCGCCCACGTAAAAACGTCTGACTGCAGCTTCTCTCGAGAACCGAGTGGTCTACTTTGTGCCGTCATATTAAAAATAAATGAACAACGTAAAAATAACACAAATGAAATATATAATGTCGGTGAAAAGTTTTCGGCCGGCATAAAATTTTGGTTAATTTGTAAGTATATCAATATGAAGAGGAATTACAAAGTGATACTTATACATTTTATTGACATATTAGTTAAGAACTTATTTATGGAACAACAAATAAATATCAATAAATTTAATTGAAAAAAATTTATTGCATAGGAAATCGCATGTTCTCAAAATTTCCCGGTTATCTTGGCAAGTTTGGAAAAAAGATGTGTTATAACAGAAAATAACAATTATCAACAACATTTACAATTCGTATTTTGTCGTCATACCTTTAGCAATAAGTACTGCGGTGCAGATACGTGGCATCGATTCAGTGAACGGTAGAAGTTCGTCTATAGTAAGTATTTTCCACGCATTTGGGGGAAAATTCTGCTGAATTGGAATATTTATAATTCTGCACACATTTCTCAAGTTTGTTCCAAAGATTTTATATTTGTATTCAGATCGGGAGATCGGGCTGGCCATTTCAAAAGCGGAATTTTTTTGTGTGAAAGTCACTACTTGACTAGCTTGCGTGTATGCTTTGGGTCATTATCCTGCTGAAACAAATAGTTTCGACCACAGTTTTTCCTCTAATAACGATCTTGAAATATATCCTTATACATTGCACCTTTCATTTTGCCGGGGATTCCAAGTAAACGAACCGACATGTTTTCCAGAAAATAGTCTCCACATTATAACGTATCCTCCGTCATGCTTCATTGAAGGAATAACATATTCGAATCATACCTTTTGTTTTTAGGTCGTTGGACGTAGTGTCTGCCATCACTCTCAAACAGGTTGAACTTCGATTCATCGGAAAATAGTACTTTTTTCTAGATTTCCCTTGAACAGTCTTTCTGTTCCTTGGCAAACGCCAGTCGGAGAAGCTGATTTTTTAACTTATGAAATGATTTTAACACCGACTCTTCCATAAAATCCTACGTCACGTAAGCGTCTTGGCACAATAGACCGACTTATTTAAGCAAAATTTTCCCTCCGTAACTCGTGGAATATTGCAGCGGCATTTTTATGAAGGTTATCAACTGCTTTTCTCTTGATAATTCTGTCCACACTAATAGTCGTTTTCCAGTGGCTGCCGGACCGTGGCAAGTACTGAATACCATGGCCTTCTTCATATTTAAAAAAAAATCTTTCACAGTAGATTTACCGATCGACAACTTTGTCGCAATCTCACGAGAGGATTGGCCCTTTACTGACAAACAAATCACTCGTTTACGAACAATAATTGTTGAACTTT
This sequence comes from Maratus michaelseni, assembly GCA_963931845.1. NCBI lineage: Eukaryota > Metazoa > Arthropoda > Arachnida > Araneae > Salticidae > Maratus > Maratus michaelseni. The sequence goes on along the minus strand of OZ007593.1, from coordinate 192,465,535 downwards.
TCATTTTTGAATTTCAACTACGTTATTCACGTTGATTAATTAACAAAAACGGACAAAAGAACACTTTACCGATAGCAAAAACTAACGAATGTCGAATGGCCGGAAACTTTTGCACACGCGAATTTCGAATTCCTCCCCTTTGCATCAAGTGCCTTCAGTATCCAATCAAAATGATCGCGTGGTCAGAGGTTATTTGCATATTCCTAATTCTTGGAGCAATTGTGCTTCTTCTTCGCTGAAACGTTCTGGCAAAGAAATCAAAGAAACTAACTGGCCTGAAACTTTTGACCGCCACTGTATGTGAAAAGTGGCATAGAGCTGTTTCGGAGTTTCTAACGCTCCATCATCAGTGCCAAGGATAGAAAGTGTAAGTGTTTGTACCATGTCAGTATTCAAGCGTCTCCGCTCTCGGCCAAGCGGGATGGCGGTGAGTGTTGGAAAGCTAACAGCGGAGTCAGGAGACCCCAAGTGACGGCGGAGACCAATGAGAAGAGCGCAGCCTTTCTGGGTGAGTTTAAGCAAGGAGGATAAATACATTTATTCCGTGAATTTACTCTCTTCACTTCACCTCCCTGCTTATACTCGTCCAGACTGGCTGAACGCTTCAAGAGTAAAAAAGAGTAACTCGCAAGAATGCGCTAGACATCAACCTTCCTTAAAAGTTTGCTACACAAGACGATTATTCCACTTCTTTAAAGTTAAAACACACAGCTTATAGTTCATTTTATAATTATCTTTATCATATTGATTAATATCGTGCCGTATAGACTGAAAGAGCATATGTCAATGATAAGAAATAATTTTCATCTGCTCGATATGGAATTCCGCTAGATATGGACACATTATTTATATAACAGATGTTGAAGAAAACCTTCAGTGTATAGGTTTGATTTGTGCCATAAAAATTACCTGTTGGTATATAATGCTACATAATATGTAATATGGTTTTACCAAGATAATCTCCATGTCTTGAATTTTGCCTTAGATATTCTGAATTCTAATTCGTAATAATCATTTAAATAAATAATATCAAATGGTAGACTACAAATTATAAATAGTATTTAATTTTGGAGATTTTTTAAATTGTTTTTTAGATTATTGTTTTCTCTTTAATATTTTTCGCAACTATTTTAAAACAAGATGTAATGGACGATATTAAGAGACGTCGAAAGTATCATGTTAGAGGCTTAGTTTGAATTTCTTACTGACAATGTTTTAAAATATTTTCGACATTAACATTATGTGGCGATTATGTTGTATCAGTCGATCACATTATATTTTAAAAATGTGAATGCAAATGAAAGCGTTGTCATTCAAAACTAAGTAGATTTTCATTTTAAAAAGCATTTCACTTCCAGGAACTGAACATCAACTTCTACTTTAGGATTTTAATTCCAGTTCACGTAAACAGTTGTTGGTGTTTACATTAAGCTAGAAAGTAGTAAGGAATATACAGGAATCAGATACCAAATATTAAAACACGAAAAGAAATCTCCTCTTGAAATCTCCTCCAATAATATTCGAGTATTTAAATTATTGTACCAGCTACGTTGTAACTAGTGTTTTGCATGTGCGTATTTGAAAAAGAACCTAAAAATAAATTTCCTATTATTTTTGTTTAAGAGTTTTATAGTCATATTTTAAAGAATAACTAGTTTGACATGTTTATTTCTGAAACTGTTCAGTTTTTACACAAAATAGTTCTAAAATATTTTTCATGAAATGAATACTTATGTTCCTAAATAAATAATTATACGTAATAAAAGTAATATTACGTAATACTTTAACATACATATTTCTTTATTGCGTAATATGTTTGTATGTAATATTACGTAATATATAATTAAATACTTATTAGCGACATATATATAACGATTTGAAAGCTATATTTCGTATTCTTGTGCGATAGAAAATAAGACTACTACATATGTTAGGGTACTCTCAACGTAATTATCTATTTGGTCTCTTTAGGTTTTCTGAAATGGTTTATTTGAATTGTATTTTTGAACATGCAAATTGAGAAGTTGCTGCGGACTGCAGCGTTTAAATATTTTCATCTATATTGATTAAAAACACATTAATAGAATTACAACATAAAAATATTTTAGAAAGTTTTGTGAGAATGCTATGTGTGCAGGCACATTTAAGGGATCTGAGATCTTTCAAACCTTCCCTCTCAATACCAGGTTGCTGTAAAAAATAATACATTAAACATAAACAAACCGTAAATGCTACTATTTAAAAAATTACTTCAATTTTAGAGCAAAAAAGTTAATCTTACATAATCTGACATTAATCTTCGTTTAATTTGTAAATATGTGTCAGAATTTAAAAGCATTAATCTGAAATTTAGCAAAATACATCATTACGAGCATTACGGAAATACTGATTTTATAGGGAGACTTAAAAAAATATATAAAGCAGCAAGAAAATAACTTGGTATACGTGGATTGTAGCAGAAAAGTGCTTTAACTAAACTTAAAAGAGGTTTTTTTTTTTTCCTTAAAGATGCGTTTAGAAAACATCAATTAAATCTAACATTTCTTAGATATACTGTGATTTTTTTTTTTTTTTTGCTTATAGATAAATTGGTTTTGTTCAAACAGATAAAAACATTTTTTTTTAATAAAAAAAAAAAAAAAATGTTTTTTATCGTAAAATATACATTTTATGTTTTCTGTACTCATCATCATGTAAAATATCATAATTATATGATACTTTTGTAAGAATGGTACAAACGAAAAAATCTAAAAAGAAAAGAAAATTAATTTGATGCGCTTGATTTACACCTTTCATTTAAGGTAATAGAAACTTTTTGTAAGCGAAAGATAAGTTTCGAGATCTGATTGTTTCTTCTATTTTCCCACATTTTTGTATCATATTTCCTGGATAATTTCCTTACATTATAATCGAAATATAATAAAACCTTGCAAGTAGTATTTATCTGAATATATATATATTTTAAAGAAAATTGCTTTTTATAAGATATTGCGGTTATAAGTTAGGAGACATATACGATATATATTTTAAGAAAATATATATAGATATGATGCTAAAAATGTAGCAATACTCTTATATTTGTACATGTGTTTTGGTCAAATAAGCAATAATATTATATAAAACATATCGCGATTAAGCTAGCAGTAAAAATAGCTAATTATAAATTACATATAATTTTTGCAGGTGTTATTTATATTGTAATATTTACTTTAATTCGTTTTTTGATAATGCTTGTATGCGCGTTCATCATATATTATGCGAAAATATATTAATCTTCATTTATCTATATTTAAGTCACACTGTTAAAAATTTGCAGCAAACTGTCCACTCATTTGGCGTTTTTTGTAGAAAACGGTTACTTAACCGTAAATTAACTATATTCTGACAGTATTATTATTCATTTTATGGTCCGAATGTAGTCAAATTACGGTTATGTAACCGTTTTCTGCAAAAACGGTCAAATGACTGGACAGAGTGCAGCAAATTTTTAACAGTGCAGATAAAATGAGTATTTATCTAAATGTTTGCCCGATACATCTTTAAATTTCTTACAAAAGTATGTATTTTGTAATAATCATAAAAATATTTTAATTAAGTATATCCAGATTTATTCAATAATACATGTTTTTGATTTTGCTGCTATCCCTAATAAGCCTACTGTGTAAAAAAAGAATATATCATGGCTAAAGTGAACGAAATGCCATGTACTTTAGTAAATTATGTTAATTTTATAGCGAAAATGACACCTATTCGGGAATTTTTAATTAATTCATTCATTTATCCTAGATTACCTGTTTTAAGTCTTTGGACATTAATACCCGTTATGTATATATATATATATATATATATATATATATGACGTCTCTTAAATACTCTAAAATGGACGTATGCGACAAGTTCTAATTTTGAAAGGAGTGTTTGATCTTTGGGCATTTGGCTAGACCGTTTTTAAATGTTTTTAAAACAGGAAAAATACATTTTAAAACATAACATTTTAAAACCATTTTTTAAACATACTTTAAGAGTGGAAGATTCGTGGGAAAGAGTGTACTTTGCAGCAATTCACTAGACATAAAAAAAGTTTAATACAAATGACAATTAGTGCACTTATTCAGTTATTTAAAGCTAAACGACGTATTTTATAGTCTATACATCTGTTCATCATATCAATTCGTATCGTATCACATATCGCAAGCATATATGGAGCATATCTGTATTATAAGAAATTGTGTTGGATTCTTTTCAATATGGAATTTCATTAGATATGGACGCTGAACTTATGTAACACATCTTAAACGTAACACATTTTCTTCTTCAGCATTTAATCTTTAATTTGAGCCGTAAATATATATAATATTTTGCGTATTTAATGGTTCGTATCGTGAATTATTATTTTGCATAGATAATGTTCATGTCTTCCATCGGATCTGCTAGATGTCCTCTAAACTCTAATTCGTGATTAGCAATGAAATAGATCATATCAATTTATAGACTAAAAAATTGTGTTAATATTTAATTTTTGAGATTTCCAAAATTTTTTATTTAAATATATATATTTTTTTTTATTTCTCGTTGACACACCCTAAAAGATGGAGCAAGAAGTTAAAAAAATTATAACACGTGTACATTGTTTATATAAGCCAATGAAAATTCCGACACGCTCGCTATATTTTTATATTTCAAATTAATGTACTTTTTATAGCAATACGTGATAAAACTTTTTCATATATATATATAGCGTCACTTTCTATTAGATGCTTTCAGTGTGATTTCAAACCGACTCCGGATGTTATGTTTAATTCCCTAATTCGTTTTTATACTGTAGCTATATGTTATAGAGATACCTAATAGTGAGATGCTTTAATACATACTTTATATGTTCTAAATTTCATAGTAATCAGGACATTTTCTTTGTGGTTTTGTGCAGTTAAAAACAAAATTATCACCGAAGACTTTTATACAGAAGACATATTATTAACAGATCAGCCAAAGTCCAAATACACATGTATGATGTGCTTCTCGATTTCTTAAGAAAAGTTTGATAGTTAAAACAGCATAAACTTACAGGAAACTGTATGGTATATTTTAATTAATTATTGTTTTTTTTACATAATGTGCGGACTGTGTAAGGTCAATTAATATTAATTTTCCTTTATCACAAAATTACGTTAAAGATTCTAAAAATATGTATAATGTTTAACAGATACATCATTATGATTAATACAAAAATCATAACTTTTATATAAATCCTTTTATATAAAAATCAAGAAAACTAATTCGATGGGCTTGGTTTCCTTCGGAAAAACATTACTTAGATTAATAGTCCCTCATTGAGTGTAAAAGTATAATTTCTGATATCGGATTGTTTCTTGTTTAATTCTAACCTTGTTTTAATATCATGTTTCAATAAAAATAAATAATTGTACTTTGAATCAACAAATGTATTTTTGAGTTTAGTTTCTATACGAAGCCCCATTAGTCAGAAGACCCCTGTACTATTATTAGAGATAAAATCCTTTGTCTCTATATTAAAAAAATTCCACCGCCGCAGCAGCCGCCACAGCCGCTGTCAGCGAAGATTTTGTGCATTGAGGTATTTCTGGATTAATATTTAGAAAAATATTGCAGATAACACTATGAAAATTGTTACTCTTATAGAGAAAAGTTTGATAAACACGCGGAAGCAGACATTTTTTTAAATCGAATAATTATTTTAAGAGATATTTAGTATTAAAGTCGGTCAAAATAGCTCTCTTAAAAAAGTTTTATAGGAGAGAAAACTATGCGTAGGAATTTAACCATGATTTAAATGAATAAAGTTGACAAGCTTGCGGTGTGAAGAGTGGAATTATTTTTTCTAATTTGACTCATTTTTTGAGGCTTTATTTCAAATTTTTATTCAAATTTTCATTAATTTGATGGAGAATTATTTCCTATTTCAAAAAGTCCATTATTTGTATTGTTGCCAATTTCTAAAATAGCGCACGTAATAATATTCCCTTTCAATTAAAATGTATATTTATACGTGACTATTAAAAACAGAAATAAAACTTTAAAATAAAAATAAAATGATCACGTGTCAAAAGCAGTAAATATACAAAATTATGTAATAAAAAATATGCTTGCCCGTGAATATTAAATAGAGATATAATTAAATTATTACGCTTTCAAAGTATTAAATGGGGGAACTTATGTCATATTTAAAATGCTCAAATAACAATATTTGAAACAGTTTTAATTAAAAAATATATTTACACGAGAGATTAATTTGTTTGGACAAAATCTTTTAGCTATTATTGAAAATTTTAAACCAGTAATAATATAATTAACCAGTTGATCCGTGCGAGGATTTTGCACTGAAGTCTAATATTTTTTAGCAATATCTAATATTATTTGATGCAGGTTTAAACGTCCACTAAAAATTTAGGATAACAATATCTGAAAACAACATTAATCAAGCCAGAACGTAGCGTACGTAATTATAGAAAGGCCAGTTCATTTCACCAAAAACCACACAAAAAAGCGTAGCTGGTTTAAGCACAAAACGTGCCCAAACTATTGTTGAATCAGCTGATTTCTACACTGCCCAGATTGATTATTGGTAAGAGTCAGACTTCAATTTTGGTGCAGGGTTTGCACGATTCATTAGAAAGGTCACAGCGCCCATCGAAAGGTGATTGACTTCATACATTTTAAGTAAATGTGTATGCATTCTTTATATTGTGTGCTTCCGCCAAAATATTATCTCTTTTATTACATCAAATTTATAGTAAAAACAAATTGACGATAGCAAAATGTACGCGCGAGAAAAAAATAACAATAGTATTTTAACAGCATTAGAGAGTGACGTCATCTGCTTAGGGAAAAACACGGGACAAAGGCTCCACCTTATTATTTTGTACTGTTTATTTTTTTATAATCATTTATGGGTACAATATAATGCGGTATATTATTTTTGTGGCAACACTAATTTTAGGAAATCTTTTCATTTCATCTGTGAAAACAATGCTGATTTAATTTTTAATTAACTGTAATGTTTAATAAAAAAACATGGATTAACGAAATGTAAGTGTACTGTGTCAGAAACCTGTTCAAATTCCTTTCGTATGATATCTCATTCGTAGCTCTGCATTTCGTATTTTCTTAGAAAAAGGGATGTCGACAACAGAAATAATATATATGATAATATTCCCCTTCAACTAAAAACTATATTTTATGTTTAATAATTACGTTTAAATTAACGAACTGAATAATAAATTGTTAAAATATTATTAAAAATACATATAAACGTAGAATTAAAAATCACTCGATGACATAACTAACACGTGTAAGGCATCCGTTGTCAATTGAATGCGACGCCATAGACATACACTTTTGGTAAAAATCCTATATTTTGGTGACAATTATTCTCTTTTATAGAAAGTAGTAGACGATATAATGGAGAAGTACCCAATTTTCTATAGGATCGTTATAAAATTCCTCGATGCAGCGAATGTGTTTACTTAATCATTTTGCAGAAGTTGAATTTCAAATGTTTAATTGATCTTATTTAATCATTCACGAAAATAATTGTTAGCTGTTTCGACAGCAGTTGATTCGGCCTAACACTTCGACAGTCAAAGGAAAATGAATGGAACCCGATTAGAACAGATCGTCAGTGGTCGTTTAATTATAATTAAATCTTTCGTAATCGTTTTATAGTTGATCAAATCAGGGTGTTTTTAAAGTTTGCGGTGCCAGAACGGGTGTTGTCAAGCATAGCTCATAGGGGGCAGAGTCCCCTAGTAATATAAATGAAAAGAAGTATGAACAATGTATGATGCTTTAAAAAAATACATTCTTCTTTTAATATATTTTCGCACAACTCTTATGTATAATACTAGAAAAATACATAATGCTAACAAAAACCATAAATATCCAATAATTTAATAAAAATCTATTAATTTGATAACATGTATTAATTATAATTTATAATGTACTTTATTGATTCTTAGTCATGTGCATAATGTCTAACGATCAGATGCATTAAAGGGGTTTAATCACTTTTCAACGTACCAATAGTTTTTGTTGATGTTTTTTATTTTTTTAAGCATTTAAACACTTTTTAATCATACAAAACATTCCGAATAAAAATAAGATTCTACTTGATTTTTATCCTTGCAAATTCATCTTAATCCTTGATCTCACAACTGTGCGCATACTGCAAAATAATAAAGTAAATAAATTAATAAATACATAATAAAATTTTCCTTTAACTTAACATTATACTTTCATATTTGTTTCTTTAAAACATTAAGGATATTAGTCAGAGGACATATCCATGATTTAATGAACGGAAGTTTTAAAAACTTTCTCAAAACTGTGTATTTGAAAATTGCACTACTGCTGCTGCTGAAAAAAAAAGAAAAAGGTAGATTATTTAAGTCTAAATTATATTTCACACTTTGTTTTTTGTAAACATTGAGAAAATTATCGATAAAACATATTGACTATATAATGAACCAAAATTTAAAAAAAATTCCTCAAAACTGTGCTTTTTAGAAATTGCACTAGTAAAAAATTCGTTTACAGATAGGTTTGACTGTAACTCAACATTATATTTTCACATTTTATTTTTTAAAACATAAGGAAAATTAGTCAGAAAACACCCGGATGATTCAATGAACCAAAGTAAATTAAGTTAAATAGAAAATTATAATCAAGTACTACGATGCTAGACATATATACCTAATCGATTGTCGGAAACATCATTATGATTAGTATAAAACGATTCTTTCATAAAATACTGTAAGAAATAAAAAAAAAGAGAAGAGAACTAATATCATGTGATTGAATTACACTTGGAAATTGTTAAAATAACTTTATAGTTTGTGAAGGATAATCTCTCAAAGTCGGATTGCTTCTCCTTTAACAGAAATATTTCCGTGATACTCAGTGGATATATTTCATAAATACATATTTTTATGTTCTAACATCAGCCTAAAAATATTGTTCAATGACAATAAATCTTACTATGCGAATAATTAATTTGAATAGAATTTGAGTGTACAAGCCAGAATAAAAATAAAAGATTATTTAAAACAATTTATTTTTATCAAATAAAAATTTATAAGTAATATGATGTTGGAAAATATTAAATACATACATTGTCCGTTATAAAAGAAATTAGAGAACGAAATAGAGCAAAGCAAAATGCATATACCTTTAATTTTTTTTTCGATGCAGCTTCCTTGAACATCGATACAATGAATTCAGCGTTGGTTGCTCTGATAAAAACATTGCCCAAGCCCTTCTTCAGTGTGACGCTTAGCAGATCTGTAGTCACGACTTTTTGAGTATGTGCTACAATTGCAAAATGTCCGTTAGGATCCTTGTTGACTTTTCGGAAAATAATGAATTGAAAAGGGACCAAGTTAGGGCAGACTGTACGTTGGTTAAGAAGCGAAAAGTATTTTTTTCTTCTGAGTGAGATACTCTTTTACTGACTGACAGGTGTGATTGCACGCTTTTTAAGGATTTGAGGATCAAAATTCTGGCAATCACCTGCCGGACTCTGATGACCATTTTCCTCAATTATTCCTGTATTTCCTCGTCGAAATCTGCATTTACTGTTCGCGTCTAAAACAAAAAAGCATGCTTTTGGAAATAGGAGCATTGTCTCTGTAGAAAACCGCGAGATGTGCCAATCCAAAAGCTGATGCTTGCTTTCGGTATTGAACTAGAAAACTCATATTTTATCCCCGATGGAAAATCGTAGCAGAAATTTTTATTCAATTTTCCTACGATCAGACCGATCAAGTGATATAGACATTCTTCACTATCAGTTCCCACGTTCAAAAACCTTCGCACTAGTTTGACACGAATTTTTCGTATTCCAAATCATCAGTAACAATCCAGTAAACAAATGTTGGTTGTTTAACTCTTTGAGAGAGGAGATGCAGACATAGGAGACAGTCTATATCAATAAATTTTTCAACTCAAACCGAGTTGTCTTACGTTAGTGATGTCGTCGGGAACCTTTTCCAATGTTCGTTTGTCACAGTCTGCTGGAAGTTTTTGAAGGGAGTATGACACCAGACTTATGATTGCGACAAACTTCCTGCTGTCCGCGGGGCCACCGAAAGAATAGTTTAAATTCACGCAGAATTCCATCGTATAACTTTCATATATCATTTGTTAGTTTCGAAAATACTCGCACACTGGACGTTTAACAACTATGAAGGCTTCAGTGGCTCGATGCGGTATGGTGACCCATGAACATTAAAACAGACTCCACCCCCACTTTCCGACAGTTGAGACTCGTCGCCAGATGCATGAAGAAAATATAGTATCATTATGTTTTGAACAGACCCTGTGCATTTCTTTAATTATTTTAATTTCGATGGTGGAAGTTTTACATCCGTATTAAGAGGTGGTTGACAAGAAATACAAAAAATAATAAATAAATCTAAAAAATTCAAAATAATTCTTTTACATTTTTTTTTTACTTGATTAAAATAAAAATAAAATAGTTAAACTGAAATATACAAAATTAAAATTTCTAAATTTATGGGATGGAATTATCAGAGTACTTAAAAAGTATATTCTGGATTACCTTCCCCAGCAAAAGCGATCTGCTAGAGCCGGAATGTTTGTAAGGCATTTTTCTTTAAAGCTAGCTATTCCCACCTTTATCCTACAACGCAATCATCCTTCGAAAAATTTACATGGTATATTTATGGTCAAAATATGGATATTTATGTAATGAAATGAAAAAACTGGTTTAACAATTAAATATTAATCATAATATTAAAACATATTTTACCGTAAGAGAAAAGTAACTGTGCATGAAAAGATACATTATAAAACTCATTGAAATATTAGTAGCTATTTATCCAAAATCATCCACAGCACTGGCCTATTAATTATGATATTTCATTTTGAAATTTTAAAATAAGAAATTATACATAAGTATGTAGTTTGGATTATTATCTATAACATCAGCCGAATATCAAATGATCGATTTCAGATTGACTACCTCAGTAGTTCTACTTGATTATCTGGGAATAATTGATAAGAAATACAACTTCACCACAAAAAAATATCAAAACAGCTTAACCAGCCACAATGATGTAACTAAAAACAAAAAACATAAAATAAAAACAGTAGATACTTAGGTAATAACTTAACACTAATAAAATTACTTAATGCTCAATTTATGTAATCATCATGGTATCGCAGAGCTTATGCATTCTCTATTGAAACATCAGCCAGAAAATTATGGTAAGCCTTTCACAAATAGAATTCTACACTCCACATGACATCATTTTTTTTTAACTTGCTCTTGTAATATACTGCAGATGAGAAAAAACGCTTTGAAAATACTTTGTGAGTTGCATTTTAATATTTTTTAACATAGTACTGAAAATAGAGGTTGTAGCATTTACAGTTCGTTTATTACGTTCCCGGCAAGCCTGCCAATTTGAAAGACACAAATATTCAGATTTATATTTAAAACACTGTTTATTTAAAACCAATTGAAAGGGATCCGATGGAGCTTCTTTTAAATTTTGCGTACATTATACTACATTTAACACTCATCTAATTCTTGGAACAACATTAGATAATGCAATGTATACAATACATAAAATACCATTAATATGAAACTCACTCACGTATGAAGATTGACTGCTCAATTGATGATCACAACCTACTTTGAGCGCAAACAACACGTTGCTGCTGATCAACATTATTCAAAAATAACTAAATTGAGTTTCTTAACAAACTGGCAACTTGCTCCTGCCTAGACTATGTTTTCACTTCTGCGACGCATGTTGCAAGATATAACTCCACAATCTAAAGACTGGTCTCGTTGTCTTTGGCAAAAATAGATCTCGTGCCAAGATCCGTGGATTCCAGCTTTTGATCCTGTTTTTATATTCGACAGATTGACCAGCATAGCCTAATTTCTATAACCACAGTTTTCTCTACCACAGTTAAAACCAATAACAGGAGTTCGGAGAGCAACAAGCACACTTTGAAAAATTATACTAAAACAAATCCCTCCTGCACAGGCACACACATGTTAATATCGACAGAGCGTTCACGTTAAAAAAAACTATACTCCCTTTATAATAGAGTTGCTAGTAAATTACACGTGTACAGGGACACATAAAAGAAATACGTTCCATTACGGTCTATAGAGAAAAGTTGTTTCCATTGAATTTTAATGAAGGGTAATTATTTCAAACGCATTGACATTGATAGGCTTTGCTAATGTGCACTAAAAGGTGATTCTTGTAGAATAAATTAGTACACAACATTTATATATGCATGTAAAATCACCACATATGAATTCAGTTTCAGAAGTTGTCTATGAGCGACAATCGCTGAAAGTGGGTTTTTAAATGAGGTATCCGCTTTTTAGCTTAACCGGATTTTCGTAACGTGGTGTGGATATATTCTATAGCTCATATACGGGACTGTTAAAAAAAAATCTTCTGTCTACAGGCGCGAATTGCTTACATGTGTTTGTTTGTTTTTTGTTGTTGTTGTTGTTATTTTGTAGATCAATTGTATTGTCAAAATAAAATATTAAAAATATATTAAGATACGTTTGTAGATTATAAGTAACTTCTTATACGGAGATAAGCACACTGGATATAGTCCCTTGTAATACGGGTAATTGCTGGAAATGTGTTTTTAATTGTGTTATCATTTTTCTCGCTAAATTCAATTTTTGTTTAATATGTGACTGTAGATTATATACAAAGCTGCACAAAAAAAAAAAAAAAAAAAAAAAAAAAAAAAAAAGGTACCAGCTTTAGGCAAAAATTGCGGAAAGTAACTTGTCAAATTTGCTATTCGTGTTCTAGCAGAATTATTTTTTATAGAACTATGAGGTTTGTCTATAGATCTTATACAGTTTTGCTCTGAAGAACTCGAATACCTCACTGACAAAAGGCAATAATTGCCAAAATTAGGTGTTTAACTGTGTTATGCGTTTTGTAACTTATTTATTTAGATATAATATATTTAATTTATTGAATGATGAAGTTCCGTTACATTATTAAAAACTTGTTCATAAGTGCTTCATAATCGATGCCCAAGGCATGATTTCGCGTTCTTGTTTAAATTATATCTCTGTAATTTAAAACTACATTTGTCTCTTTAAACGATTTCTACCGTTGTACTGTATTTTTTAGGTGTATTTTTATAATTACTTTTTTAGATGCATGTAATCGTTTACAATTGTGCAAACATTTTGATAACAAAAACACCAACAACAATTTGAAAATAGTCCTTATTTTTACTGTCTTAATGTTTAATCGGTACGAAAATGCGACTTAAGTCAATATTTTTCCATTCTTATAATTCAGTTCATATTAAAAATAGAGGTATAAAAGTTTTTGAAATTATCATTTCGCAACAGAAGGGAAAATGCTCTAATTAACCTAATTTATCTAGAGAGATCGTATAAATATTTTAAAAGTGCTACTTTTTGGAATTAAATAGAAGGCAATTGAATCCATTTGGACACTACACTGTTAACTAGTATTTTAAAAACACAAATTGCACAAATTGTGCTTATTAGTTGCTAAAATCAGTGTAAAAATTGTTTTAAACTCATAAAAGAGCTAAATTCCTACATGTTTCGGCTTTAAACTTAAAGCCATCATCGGGGAAGAGGAACAACAGAAACGACTACTGATCTTTTAATTTTCGACACGAGAAAATTGAAATCAACAGTATGGAAAAATTTAAATAAAATAAGCGGGCGTTTTTTTCTTTGTTTTGTTTTTCGCTCTTTGGCAACAGAGACCGCCCGCTTATTTTATTTAAATTTTTCCATACTGTTGATTTCAATTTTCTCGTGTCGAAAATTAAAAGATCAGTAGTCGTTTGTGTTGTTCCTCTTCCCCGATGATGGCTTTAAGTTTAAAGCCGAAACATGTAGGAATTTAGCTCTTTTATGAGTTTAAAACAATTTTTACACTGATTTTAGCAACTAATAAGCACAATTTGTGCAATTTGTGTTTTTAAAATATTAAATAGAAGGATTAGTATAATAATATACTCCGTGTAGGTACATTATTTTGAACATTTTGCATTTTACATTATCTACTTTTCTGAAATAGGTTAAAAATTAAAGTTCGTTGTTTCATACTTTTTGGTAAAATTTTGTATTGTTCATGCTATAAATGGAAAAAATGAAACCGCCTTAACACATGGGCTGATAAGTTCCCGGTCTCATAAAGAAAACACAACTTTTTAACAAAAGTCCATAACTTTATAACTTTAATAAATAACACCACTTTAATAATAAATAAATTAATAATAATAATAATAATAATAATAATAATAATAATAATTAATAATAATAATTTAATAAATAAATAAAAATAATAATTTAATAATAAATAACATAATTTTATAACGAAAAAGCTCCAAACAGTGCTCAGAATCATCGACTCGTTGTTGTTTTTGGTCAAAAGTCAACACGCGCGGCAGCCACTTTGATAACAGCTTTTTCATAGACAAGTGTTCATTCAAAATAAAACCTACACGTTCCTTGGCTATCTTCAAAGTCTGAGCTATCTCCTGCACTTCACTTTACGATTCCCCAAACCGATTTTCTGGACCGTGGTTATGTTTTTGTGGTTATGTTTTCCGGAGTAACCACCTCTTTTGCGTGGTGCATCACTGGTGTCCGTACAACCACGTTTAAATTCAGCAAACCAGTCAGTAATGGTTGATTTACCAAGTACAGTGTCCGGATAACGCTTATCAAGCCAAACTTTTGTTTGAACGGTGTTTTTCCCCATCAAATAACAACTCTTGAAATTCTTGTTTATCCATTTTTTTGTTTATCAACAAAGTCATTCAACTGAAACCACTCTAACGCTTTATCCACACGGCGAATCGTCATGACATTTTTTCTGCTGCCTTTTAAAGGTTAGTATTTACTAAAAAAACATCGGTTCGGCGATTGCAACGCCATCTGTGTGCCAGACAGGGAACTTATCAGCCCATGTGTTATTCTCAGTTATCTATCATAGTTTATTTATTTATTTATTATTTTATTTTTTTGTAGCAGAAGAAAGAATATTTGAAAGAGTAATAACGCTTCGAAGACGTTCTTAAGAAAATAATTTCTCGACAAAAATATATGTTATAGAATATTGGTTATGAAAAATGAAAGGTGTATGAAAATTATTTTACGTAGATAAAAAAAAAAAGTGTATTTTGTGCATAAAATTGAAAATGTTCATGGAATAATTCTTAAAATTTTAAATAATAAAAAAATAGCGTAATATAATGAATGAGTATTTTAAAAATGATTAAAATCTACTATAAATTTCACAATTAACGAGGCAATTTGAGAACTTTGCACAAAACGATATTTGTTTCGTCATTACAGAAACAGCTATTTTGTTACAACAGCTTGTATTAACAGCTATAAACTCTATTAAACTGGTATTGCATGCAAAAACCACTGAAATCGCTGCCTTTATATGGTTAAGTAATGAAAGAAAATTAGAAGGTATTGTTTGAAGAGGAAGGAATACACTAACTTATATGGTTATTACACAGATCATGGCTGCACCTTAAAGGAAGCATTTGCAACATAAACAAGTATATTTGGAGCAAACTTGACTTATGTGGTTTTGAAACGTTTAAATAGAAGAATATGCTACATGAGGACATTGACGGGTTTTATTTGAAAATCTATTGTGCCCTTAGGTTTTCTTAGATTATAATACGGACACAAACGTTAGTTCGATAGAAATAATGAATAACGGAAGCACAAACTGGAACTCAGATGTCTTGACTTACATACATGGAAGAGAAAAGTACTATTTGCTTAATTTGAGACGTGATACATGTCAACATTACTTTTCCAATCAGACGGATGAAAAATTCTTTCAACTCCCCAATCTTTTTTTTTTTTTTTTTTTTATGCACAACACCGGTACACAAAATTAACAGATTTGTAATGTTCCAATACTCCAAAAATAAAACTATTCTTTCTATCTTTCTACACGTAACTGAAATATTTTGAATTAAGTGATTATTTACGATATGAAATAACATGGTCAAACACTAAATTTTGTAACGATTATACAAGTGATTTAACGCATTAGCTGCTGTAAGGCAATTTTTTGGTGGAAGAATAAATTTTGTAACAGACAAACGGATGAAAATTCGTGTTTCTCAGAAATATACGTATCTATTAATATTTCACGAGTTATAATTTGTTATAATTTTCCAGATATGTATAAGTATGGTGCTAGCACGTAAATTAAACAGTACCTTTTTGTAATGTATTGTTAAATTATAATTTAAAACTTACAATTTTGTAGCTTTTAGCACACTATATTTTTCGCACATTATCCTTTCTGCATCAATTATCTTATAATGTGTACAGAATCTTGACACTTTTCTTTAAGTCTCCAATTAAAATAATTAATCTTCGAAACACGTTTTGTAAATAATTAATGTCCTTTGTTTCCTAATGTACTTGATTAATGGAATATTTACTATTTTAAAAGAATTTAAAAGCGTTATTTCTAAAGCGGAAGGTTTAACCCACGTGTCGTAGATTTTTATATGTTTTTATAGATCTATAAAACTTCTAGAAAAAAAAATAGAGGAAAAGTTTATTAATTAGATACATAAAAATAAAAGAACCGCTATTTTTTTTATCAGGAAGTTACATTGGGTGATACATTACACAGAAATTAATTTTATAACCCTGTGTTTTACTTATATCATTTAAAATGATTTTTTATATATAACTTGTTAAGAGGGTACGGGGTAATTTTTTTTCATTTATAGGCATTTATTAATGAATTTTTTTTCAAAGAAATGTATATTTCTATAAAAAATATATCTAAAATAAAAATGTTTTAAAACTTTGAAAATTTATTCATAAAAAAAAAAAAAATTAAATTTTAAACTTTTTTAATTTTAAATATAACTCACGAACTACTTGCTGATTTCATTACTTTTTTCAGTATTGTGTACAGAAAAGGTTTCTTGTTGATTTGTCTTCAGGATTTATAGAAAATATTACTAAAAAAATTTATAATAAATTTTACAGTAAAAACAAAAATGGATTTTTAGAGTGATTTTTACTTTCAAGGCGATATTTTCAAAATTTTCACTTGAAATTAAAAAAACCTAAAAGGAATTTATTAGAAGGTATAGGAATTCCTAAAAGGAATTTATTAGAAGGTATAGGAATTCCTAAAAGGAATTTATTAGAAGGTATAGGAATTCCTAAAAGGAATTTATTAGAAAACATAACATAAAAACTCTGTTCAAAATTTCATACACATATCTTACAATAAAGTTAAGATATATCCTTTTAGTCATGACAAATTAGAAATAAATACATTCTGAGATAAATTAACTTGAAGTTTTTGTTTAGTGTTGGAACATTACTAATAGTACAACACAATTTTTTTTTATATCTGCTGATCTAATCCCTGCACAAATACGCTCTCAGAAAAAACTGTAAATTTATGAGCGTTTGACCTTCAATTTTCACGGGCAGCAGCCTTATTTGATGAAAAATGGTCTGATCTACTAAATAAGCGGCCTTATCCATTAGATACATAAAAAATTAAGAGCAATCCACATGTTCTTACAGTTCTAGCCCATATGTTAGCAAAAATACTGTACGACCCCATACATTGTCCTCCGCTAGGGTGTAACCCTTCATTTTACTCGTGTTTCGAAAATTTTAACCCGCCAAAATGATTATCTAACGTGCTACATGCTACGGAACAGTAAGCAAAGTGTTATTGTGTTTTAAAGTGCATTATATCCTGTGCATTGTAATGCTATATTACTTTGCCCGTAAACTTACGGGCTGCACAAAATGATGGGCATGGATTTTTTTTTTTTTTTTTTTTTTTTTTTTTTTTTTTTTTTTTTTACAGTGTACGCGGTAAAATGCATTTTTTTTATAATTTTGACTCCCGGAACGTCTTTATTTTAAAAATCTATTTTTTGGCGTTACTAGTAATTTATAAATCTAATATGCTTTAGAAAGGTAAAATACTGTCAAGAATATAGGATAGTTTTATTTTTAAAATATGGAATTATCGAGCAGTTGTATATTTATATTTATCGAGCAGTTGTGCTCTATATCATAATAAATTCTGCATATAATTAATAAAATGTATTACATGTGCAATATTTACCTTACCTTTATTTTTTTAATGTGAAATTCAGAATCAGAGTCCAGGTATGTACCTGTATTATATCTTACGTTATTTAAAAAACAGAATAAATTAAAAAATAAATAAATAAATAAATAAATAAATAAATAACAAAAATTGTTGGTAATTTTGTTGGTAGATATTTATTTCCAGTATGAGATGCAGATTCATAACACAGTAGATAAAAATATTTATATATATTGTATAGGAACATATGCAAATGTTTTTGGTATATTCGGAAAACTACTAATCTAATATATTTTAGGGAAGGATAAATACTTTTCAAAAAATTAGAATACACATTACAGAGTAAAATATATATTTAGAATATTTATTTTATTCAAAATCATATTGTTAAAAGGCAGTTGTTTTATAAAATAATCATTATGTATGTTCTCGGGGTTATTTTAAATAAATTACAAACAAATAATATAGAATCTAGGTATATGCATGTGACACACCATATTGGGATTATTTTCTAAATCAACATAATTAACTCTCATTTTATAAAAACTAACTTATAAAATAAAACAGTTATTATTTTTTACAAGTACCATAATGCATTCATGCTCAAATGCATATGTCGGTGTGATTTTTAATATCTACCTAATGTCAATGCTTCACATTCCCTTTGTTAATACATATCACCGGAATTAATATTTTTATGAGATGTAGTCTTCCAAACTGATCTAAAATGTCTGGGCCAGGATTCGAACCCGTGATCCCTTGGCTGAAGCTGCCAATGCTCTACACTGTTAAAAATTTGCAGCAAACTGTCCGGTCATTTGACCGTTTTTATAGAAAACGGTTACATAACCGTAATTTAGCGATATTCTGACCATATTATTGCCCATATTACGATCAGAATAGGGTTAAATTACGGTTATGTAACCGTTTTCTACAAAAACGGTAAAATGACTGGACAGTTTGCTGCAAATTTTTAACAGTGTACCATCTGAGCCATCCTGGACAAATATGGCTGAA
This sequence comes from Maratus michaelseni, assembly GCA_963931845.1. NCBI lineage: Eukaryota > Metazoa > Arthropoda > Arachnida > Araneae > Salticidae > Maratus > Maratus michaelseni. The sequence continues at coordinate 192,446,342 of OZ007593.1, read as the reverse complement.
CTAAATCACACAGTTAACCTTAATGATCATAGCATCTGGTCTGATATTTGAATCAGCACAACAGAATAAATCACAGGTAATAGGCCCTATAGTAAACGCTCGAAACGTGATTACATTAGATTTTCGCTCAGTTGGGAAGACTACATCTCATATTATTTCTTTATCAATTATAATAATCATGGTAAAATTTATCTAATTTAATTACTTTTCCTTTGTTTACTGGAGGTCCCATTACATGTAATTTATTCTGTTGTGCTGATTCAGATATCAGACCAGATGCTATGATCATTAAGGTTAACTGGGTGATTTAGTTCAGCCATATTTGTCCGGGATGGCTCAGATGGTAGAGCATTGGAAGTTTCAGCCAAGGGATCCCGGGTTCGAATCTGGGCCCGGACGTTTTCGCCCAGTTGGGTAGATTGCATCTCATATGATTTCTTTACCAATTAGAATAATTGTGGTAATATTAAAAGATTGGATGATTTTTTTCGTGTGAAAATGTACATTGTTTGAAAAAAAATATATATATTTGATCAATCATAATAATATTGGGTACTTCTGTAGAGAAAAGTGTTGAGGATTTGTAGTTAAAATTTGGAGATGATCTGATAAAAGTTATTAAGGTTAAACTTCTGGTCAACTTTTTGGAAGGCTCATGTTGTCGCAGCGCCAGTACCGCCATTTGATTTGTAATATATAATGATAATGTTATATCAACTTTCATTCCGATGTGTAGTTTTCTGGAAAAAAGAATAAGTGATTTTTCAAGAACTCTTCATACTCCTTAAAGAATTTTCTTTCTCTTTAAAAAATATATAAAAGAAAATTTATCTAAAACTGTTTAGAAGAAAGCAAGTTTTATTAAATATTATTTAACAGTAACACATAGCTATTTTCGTCACTTTCTTAAATAATAAATTATATATTGATAAAATAAAATAGAAATATCTCTTTTATTTTTACTTATTAAAATAAAAATGAAAAACCTGCACAAAACACAAAATGAAAATAAAAACAATTAGCATTTAAGTTTATGTTTATTTATCGCTTCCCATTAAAACATTCGGAAAATAAAATTATAATCGGGCGAATATTTTTTTTTTCTTTCTAGGAAGAGAAAAGGCAATTCCGATGCAGTTTGTATGTTACATCTAACACAAAGTGTTATTTTATTGCTTCAAACAATGGCTTTTATGAGATCCGTAACAGATATGCACAGGCACATAACTTTTCCTTTAATGAGCAAACGCATCGCAAAAAAGCTGTTAAACGGGTAACTAAGTCTAGTAGTTTGTTTTAATGTAAGAAATAAAACAAATATTTTAGTATTTATATTTCTGACTTTTTAAATCGTTATGCAAATTTTCGAAAACAAAATGTATTTTAGTGCTGATAATTGTCATTGAAAGTACGTGATTAAATTCAAATTCTTGATATCTAAAGACATGCATATCCTCCATATTTTCAGGTAGAATTTATTAAATATTATAAATACTATATTTAAATTAATTTAAAAAAATAAATCGTGTTAAATACATTTATTGGGAAGTATAAAGAGAAGTTTAAAAATTTACGTGAGAGTCTAATACATTTTGAAATATATATATATATATGTAATCTTACAGTATTTTTGTAAAATCGAAACATAACAGTGGATTGAGAAATTCTAATCATATCGATTGATATTTGCAGATGATCAATTTACTGGAGTTTGTCAAAAGTTTATGTACTAGTACAATAACTTAACAACAAATAGAAAGACAGTATTTCATTCGTAGATATTGTGGCTGTCAAAAAGAAGTGTACCAATACACTTCGTTGTGCTAACATAGCGAGCTGTTGATTTGTTTTATCTTTGTGAGGAATTCTGAAAAAAACTAAGCTATTATATTATGTGCAAAAGATAAAACAATGAAACTACGTGAAATTTGGCACAGACAGTTTACCGCAAAGATGGCTATTAATTACACTGTAATGTGCAGGTTCATTCTGCACCTGTCTAGCTCAGTAAATACTCAGATATGAATAAAAAAAAAACAAGTGTTTATTGAAGATAAACGGGCAGAGTCAATGGAGGAGTCTAAATCACAATTTAAGCCTGGACTTACAGTTACCTTCAAAATAAGCCCACTAAGAAAATAGATTCTTCAATAGCACTAACCCAAAAGTACTTGAACAGAATAAATAATTCAAATTTTCACTTACGCATAGACGCTCGATGAAATACTCCAAGCTTAATTCCACTACTCGTTGAATATTCTTCGCTGCCATACGCAAGATCTAGGAACTTTGCTTAAGATCATCTAAATTTGCTAAAATAGTAACAGGTCGTTTCGGCCAAAGTAACTTTATTGAGCTAACAAAGGAAAAACTATCTCACCACTTCGAGCTTTACTCTAAATCAACTTTAGTCCAGGAATTCCAACATGTGTATGTTGGAAAGCGCCGGCCTTAACTTCCACTAGGGCGAGATACGACCAAATCCAAAGCCACGCATTTTCTTCCCAGCTTATTCATGATTGCTGATCAACCAGAGAGACCAAAATTTGCATAAAACCGCTTCGAAACGCAGAATACTCACAAATCCCGAAGATCACATGCATTCGTCGAAAATTAGAGTAAAATAGCAAATAGAATTATCTGTATGCACACAAATGTTAGCTTGACGATACGTTTACAATCAAAACAATCGAGTGTCTGTATTACGCAGTCTCTAGTCCAAAACAACATTTGTTGAATTTAATTTTTGTAATGTATGTTACATAATATATTGAGGCTTGATTTGGAATCGTGATTTAATTGCTATATAAACAGAGGATGTTCACACATTTTTGTAAAGATTTTGACTTTTTCTCTGATATAAGTTAAAAAAAAATAAAGCCTATACGGCATAAATTTGAAGAGGGTTTAATTATCGCCTGCCTTATCAAAAATATTATTTGGTTTTAAATGTCGCTGGAAATTAAACAATGGATTGCATGCCTATATATTTGAGCTTTACGAAAATAAATACTCTTATTTGATTATTTAAAAAAATTATGAAAAGCATGTTTATAATATTCTGACATGTAAACTAAGTGATATAATTAATAAAAAAGGAAACAAACGTTAAAATCTACATTTAACTGGGAAAAGGTAAAACATAGATCTCGTATAAAGGTACGTTCACAGTTTATTTTATCTAAAGCCGTATCTGATGTTTAAAAAGAAATTGCAATCTCAAAAAATCTATAGCAAAATAAGTAGACATCTCTATAGGAACTATAAATAAAATTATAAAGTCTTATTTAAAGCTAATTAAAACAAAAAACAGCAACAAAATAAAAAACACAATGTACCGACTAATGCGAAAACACATCTATCACATTTAGGATCTATTTCCCATATGAGCACAAGATTAACTATTAAAAAAGTAATTGTTATATTATTTTTCGATCATGACTCACAGCTGTTTCATAAAAACAATTTTTACACAGTTCGTCGGGGGCTCCGCAACAACTGGATACACTGTAAATTTTTCCATAAGTGCTGGCAGCAAAGGCTCTAAATGTTCAGTTTATATAGTTCATTATTATATTTAGGAAAATTTAGAGGATGAAAAATCGAGTTGAAGACTTTTTCACGCGGTCACCATACCTCCTAATTTAAACGAATAATGCTAAGAAGAAAAATGTGTGAAATTGCGTTGGAGAAAAACGTCCCATGAGTCATTTCCCTATGAATTACTTCTTGTCAGATACGACATTTGCTTGCTGTGTGGTTGCCGGATTAAAGTGCCTGCTTCCATTGAAGTGTAAATTGCTGAGTTGACGTTTTTACAGAACTGATCATTGAACTGTTACAAAACTGTTGCACTGTGTTTTTTATAGCACTGTTTCTTTATTTTTATAATCAGAAATCAATGCGTTTTCATGCAATATTGGACCCCCGCACAAATTTGGTTTGTAGCTATATTTTAACCTTTAATCTTGAAAAAGCGCTGTACCAAGATGTTACGCTGTGATAACATGGTAAGTTTTTCTGTTGATGTCTCTTCGGAGCACGTCTGCATAACAGTATGAGAATACATTATGTGCAAAAGAGTAAAACAACGAACCTACTCAAAATTCTGCATTAAACTGACAGTTTACCATTAACAAAATCTATTGAACCCATTCAATCAATTTGAAATTAGCTCTACAATGTATTTTGAGTTACACAAACGTGTTAAATGTAGAACGTGTCTTCAAGCGTACTTGTGTTCTAAAATTTAATGATGGATCTTTGTCTTGAAATTATATTTTTCCATAATTATAAGAAAAATATCATTCAAATTATTCAACATGACTGATTGACTAATTGCAGTAAGTTTACTGGAATAAATTAATTTATTACCCGGCCCATTTGCCTAAAACAATCCATAATTGTACGTTGTATTGCGCCATCCATGTTTTTTGGATTTACAGGCAGACGATATTTTCATATGATTACAAGAATACTATCCGTAACTATCATTTACAGTAACATGGCGATGTTTCATGATAAACTGTCATTCTAAGATTAACTCTCAAGCGATTTTCCCTATTTTTTTCTTATTCTTAACCTAACTTAAGTTGGCTGTAGACAAAAAATATTTTTATCAGAATTGTATTTTAAGATGTATGCAAAATAAAAGTTTATGAAACCTATTTTTAAAATAAACAGAAACAGAAAATTTAAATTAACATTAGTTTTACAAAAAAATATGAAAATGCATGTGAACCCTCAGACATTCAGTGGATTAAAGATCGATACAAACAATCTTTCACAAAAATTTATTAGAGCATTTCAGATTTAATATTGAAAGATTCTGAGGTATCTTTTATTTATGTTATGTTGTAATTGCAATGTTTTGAAAGCTTAATATACCATCACTGATAAATAAATAACTTAAGTATTTCTAAATTTCATTCTAAAACTAATAATTTAAAAAATAGTAAAGGTTATATTTTAATATTAAAAATAGATTAATTCCCAATATACTCAGAAATATTTATAAAAAAAGTATGTAATAAAAGTCCATGCTAAAATATAAATAATCATTTTAAGCCATTTATTAAAAAAACCCAATGAAGTTAAAAATTTATTATAGTCTTCTGCATAAATGTAATAAATACGGGGTTTCCGTTATATTGAACCATACTAATTCAACAGCAGACGCACGTACGTACATCTCTTATTGAATACCAGATTTAATTAGTTGCTAAGCTTAAACGATAATTATTACGACATAGGAATGTTGAATTATGCAGTGCATTTCACTACTATGAAGAGAGTACTTATAATTAAGCATGAAATCCCGTATATAGGATATTTATGTGTTAACATCAGTAGCAAACGTATATTGCAATGACAGTGAATGGACATAAATGAATGCAAACTTCATAAGTAAAATTAAAATTTTGAAGAGTGACCGTCAGTATAGCTGCGAAGGACTATCTCAGCAGTTTATATGTTAAGCCATTCGGGTAAGATTCTTTAAATTTTATAAAATAATGCTTATAGTTTATAAAAAGTAAAAATAGCAATCTAAACGCTAAAAAATATACGAATATGTCAGTAACTTAAATTTAACGGATGTAGTAATTTTGCGTTCTACTAAAAATCTATATATATATTTCTTAAAATTTGTAAAACGTCACATTGCAACATGATTAAATGAAATATTTCCAGTGTTTTAAATATTTTTGTCTTAAATTTGAGTTTTATAAAAGTAGTTTCTATTTACAAATTTAAGAATGACATATATGTTTCAAATAAAATTTCTCATCAACGGTTCACCAAGGTTTAAAGATAACATATTTTGTGTTTACTTATTGCTAAACACTGATGCATAAATTAACTGAGAAGAGTACACCTCTACGCATATTCTAAAATTACAAAATACAGACATTAACAAAAGAAACTGTAAACAAGCAGATAATAGTGATGGAGGGAATCCATCAGTTAGCTTAAAGTACTGTAATTTTAATGTGAGTAATAATAGTTTTAATAACAGTTAGAAGGACCGAACTTTTGCTGTTTTAGTATGAAATTATAAAATATCATGATTTATATGTTCAAATTATATTTAAATACAAAATATCATTATTTGTATGTTTTATTTGCATTTTATTGGCTGCATTTTTAATGATGTAAAATATAATAAATGTATATGTATAAATAAAAATGTACACATATCCAAGGTGAGAAAACCATTAGCCAGGAAATAACACACCAGATATTTTTAATGGCCACTTAGTAAATAACAAGCACCAGGCGTGACAGGTGTAAAGAATACGACAGTTAGTTTACAGAAAAATATAAATAATTATATGCGAAGAAGACGGACAGTTCTCCTCCACTCCCCCATGATTTGATTGGTTAGAAACTCCAGATAACAGAGGTAGCCCAAACCTGATAAAAAGCATCTTGGATCAAAAATTTTCATATGGTTCAAAAATAAACCAATTGGACTCCGGATAGGAAAATAGCATTTACGTGTGAAGAGACGCCCTAAAAAAACTAGAGTCTGAATATTCCAAAAAGATGAGATGTAAGAAAAATTCAATATTCTGCTCGTTCTTTTCTACTAAAGAAGCAATTTAAAAAAAATGAGAGGAATTTTTTTTTCTTTTTTTTTTACCAATTGAGGAATGCTTACCAAATCACAGAAAATTAAGAATCGAAACCCGTTTTTTATAAGAAGTTCCTGCTGGTGATGCTATTGCTGATGACTGACGATTCTTAAAAAAACAAATAATAATAAACTTTATACTGGATTACTGAGAAGATAAAACTAGGAAACCTGTTCTTTATAAGAATATGAACCTACTGGGGATTGATAATTACTAAAGAAACAAACCCTACCTTCTATATTAAAAAAATAAAGTTAGACTTTATCTTTAACATTACGGACACGTAAAAAATAATATGTGGTCTGACCTGTGTCACAAAATCGGAATACACATCACGTTTACAAGACCATGCAAAGTGGTGAGCTAGTTTTTTTTTCTAAAATTTCCTGGCTAAGTAATATATATATATATATATATATATATGTGTAATAATAAAAAATTTCGCCATTTTTCCTTAGTTAAATTATTCCAAATTCTTACAATTCTAAATTTTTCCCCCCTGTTTTATTCCAATTTACTACTCTATATTCATTAAATCCTTGTTCTTAATTTAGCTCTATCGTTAACTCTGTTAAATTCCCTTTTATTTAATTCTAAATTGTCCAAATTTACTTAAATATAAAGCTTTTAGTTATTCTTAAACTCTATCATGATCCTCGTTCATTTCTGGGTTTTAGAATGTTTTTTTTGAGAGCCATTTTCATTTTTATTCCGAATATTATTTTCCCGCTCTAAAGTCACTTTACTATAAAATTAATCCACTCATCTCTGTCCGAACTCTTTCACAAATTATCTTTCATTGGTTGTGACGTAGCATGACGCGTCTTCTTTAATTCTTCATTGGTTCAGAGCGCGTTCTACGTCATAACTTGTGTTGTTCCGCGGGGTAACAAAAAGCAGCTGCCTGCGGCGATCCCTCAGAATTAAGTCGTATTTTCAATTGTAAACAACTTCCTGGCTGCTCGTTTTGAGAATTTGGGATGTTCTAATACTTACCCTCTATACCTTGACGATGTAGTGATGCCCGGCTTTGATGGTTATGGTGGAAACTGCCCAAGAACAATACTTAATAAAGAATTTACAGTGAAAGCTTTGTTCGTTGTATTATGGAGAAACGCCTCTGGATTTTAAATTCACTGCCGCTATGGCCGCGACGAAACTGCAACTAAAATGTACGACTGCTTCTAAAAACTTATATCATCCATAACAACCAACGTTCTTAACTTCGTTGTGCAACCATGTGTGCTCCTTGTATAATCCACGAAACTGCAACTAAATTGTTACGATTGCTTCTGATATTTATATCATCCATAACAACCAACGTCTTAATTACATTGTGCAACCATGTGAATTCTTTCTATAATCCACGTTACTGCAACTACAACATATGACGGTGAAACATCGTAGTATAATATAAGCCGGTAGGATGTCAAAAGACCTATGCCACAACTATCCTTCCAAACGATGTGGAAAGAATATCCGAGAATAAAGTTGCTGATTACCTTTACTGAGGTGTTGTAACAAAAAAAAAAAAAAAAGAACGGAAGCAAGGCATCTACGAAATATGTTTTCATTATAAAGTCAACCCCCCTTTCGAGGTCAGCCAGAAGAAGTATTGGAACATCACGTCAATGAAAACAACAAAAAATTGTTGAATCCTCTTTGTCATAACAAGATTTGATTGCGTAAGTTAGATTTTATAGTAAGTAATATGTATTATTTATTTGTTGCTAAATGTTATCACAAATTTTTTTTTTGTTAAAATATCTATTCTTACGTAACAAGAAACCAACTGACAAAGTTTTTAACTGTCTGAGATTTTTATTTATGTTCTTGTACTATTAATTAGTCTGAAAGATATTATGAAATTTATTTTACTGTTTATGTTATTTTTCTGTTAAATTTAATATATTAAGGAAGAATTAAAATTATGTTATTATGCTTTAAAGACTAAACTAAGTTATATTTGGATTGATGCACTTATGAGAATAGCTACTACAATATGAATTGAATAATTTATGTTCTCAGTTATTACTTGGCTCATGACTTGGAGTATGATTATGAAATTTACATGATGATTTTTTACGATAACTAAAAAGTAATCTCTTTTCATTATTTACTAAGTAAAATGTATTGGAACATCTTCTATGCCATTTTATAAATGCATAAAAATTATTAGATTCTCTGAAATTACAGCAGCTTACATCCTTGATTGCATCGCAAAAATAGCTTTTGAAGAGTAAAAAAAAAAAAAAAAAAAAAAAAAAAAAAAAATGATGATGATCTCAAAAGAAAGTTGCGTAACATTGAAACGGTAAAATTATTGTGTGCATATAATTTATTTGTTTATTTCATTACTTTCTTTTATTTATTGATACTATTCTCCGAGATGATAAAGCAATTTAAAAAAAATGAACTTTTATATTTATAGCTATGTGTTTTATTATTTTATTATTTTATTTCATTCTAAATTGTGATTTTCGTATATAGTGGATCTATTTATAGAAATGTTATAGTAGTAGTTTACATTTACTATTTAAGTGGAATGAATTTTAATATGAATTGGACTTTTTACTGTTGAATATTATTTATTTTGTTATTTAAATTATTAAGCGTTAGATATTTTTACAGTTGTTGTTAAGTTAAAGATGAATATAGTATGAATTGATGTTTAATATTATTAAGGATAGATGACAAAAAAAAATATTAGTAAATTAAACTTTAAATACTCTAATTTATAAGTGAATATTATGTTTTGCTGACTCATTTACTATGTAGAATTATTTCTGTTGCAAATATCTAGAATTAAGTGAATTCAGTAGGGAAGTTTTTCAGAGATGTCTATCAGTATTTTGAGAAAGGAATATGGTGTTTACTAATAAACTAATGGTAAATGGGTAAAGTTGTTAAAAATTTCAATAATTCTGATAAAACTTAAGCCAGTATATTCAAATTGAAGTTTATAACACTAAATTAACTTGGAATTCTATATTTTATTGAATGAAATTTCTGTTGTAAGTCTATTTTTGTTCCAAATCCTTATAATCATAGAATTCAGTAGGGATAGTGACTAAAGGATGGATTTTACTAGGAAATTGCAGAAAATGGAGTGTGGAATAATGAGCTTTACAATAAATATAACAGAAATTTAATTACAAATTTTGGTTTTATATGCATTACAGTAACCATCTAAGTTAATTTTAATAAAATTTAATTACTTTTTCACAAATCTAAATATTATGTTGTTACTTTTGCACAGTATTAGTGGTTTTTCTACTGGCCAGGGATTAATTGCTAATTTTCAGGAACTGACAGTAATTTTCTGTATGTTGTTTATTGGTTTAAAGGAATGGTTTTGGTATGACATGCAGGGATGTCTGTTGATTTCATGATTTATTGTGTTAAAGGTGCACCATTAATAACTTTATTATTTATTGTTATGAATATCTGTTCCTTTTTGGTCTTAGCCATCATGGTATGATCAATTACCTATAACATCTTATTGTAATTTCTTCTTTTGGCAATTTACTATTTACCACTTTCTTAGGCAGTTAAGTTAAATTAAATTAAATTACTATTAGTATTATTATTTAACTATGTGAATAAAATTAATTCAATTATTGAACTAAATTTAAATTAACTTAAATTACCACCAAAAAACCTTGAGTATAAATTGTAAATATGTAAATATAACTTAAATTATTTTAATTTATGTTGTTTATTTTGAATTAAATGTTAGGAAAAATGATGCACTTACCAATTTATGTTAATACTTAATATAAGGAGTTAGAGATTTGTTGATTGTGATAATTATTTAACAAACTGCTAGATCAGGTAGAAGTTAATTTACTGAGACATGATGGAAAAATTAGCATTATGTTACTTTAGTAAATTGTTCTATTAGGTAACTTTGAGGTTTAATAAATCTTGGGCTGACCAATGTGGATTACACCTCATTTTGTCTATAGCTTGGTAAAAATAAACTCATTAAGTGCCAAGATCCTTAGCATAATAAATTTACTAGGATTGATCTCAAACTAAATATGATGTAATGATTAAATATGTGATACTGATGAGGAATTGCATTGGAAGAGAAAGATGATAATAAAATAAAAAGTATTAAAGGTGAAGTTGAGGTTTTTAGGTAAAAGTGCATTCAAAAGGTTTCTGATATTATGTAAATAAAATTTTGATGTTGTTGTTGTTGTTATTTATTATTTCTATTGATGATACTATTATTATTGTTGTTGTATTTGTTACTATGATGAAAAAGTTCTAAGCTAGTCAGTGCAACATATTAATTTTTAAGATAGTAAATACAATTTAATAGAATTTTATGTATTTTATTGGATAAGATTTCTGGTTGAAGCAAACTTTAGTTTTTATCAACATTTTTATAACATTCTGATTCAGTAAGAAAAGATAAAGAATTGTGAATTGATGCCAGATATTATTGATAAAATATAATTTAAATTTTGTTCCTAGGGTTTTAGTTGCATAAATAAAACTTATTCTTTAGAATCTTGTAATAGATACCAATTTAATAGCTTAATTAAAAATTTATATAGGCATAAAACTAATTAAAATTAATAAAATAAATTATGTCTAACTAATCTCAATTCTTTTTAGTGTGACAGTGTGTTCCTAGCACTAGCACACTAGTAATAGTGTGTGAGCTCTTGGGAATGTTACTGTTGAAATTTGTATTCGAATTAACTTTTATGCTGGCATAATTGATTGGTTTGGATTGAGAATTTCTTATATGGAATTTAATTGGATTATAATATTATACCTTAAATTACTAAAAATTAAACTAAGCAAAATTAAACTATTCTTAAGAAAAAAAATTTTTTTTTGCTTTTCAAGAGTTTCAGAATTTTCCAATGCATAACTTGAATTATTTTCCTGTTATTAAAATAGAAGAATATTGTCACTACCCAGGTGACCAGAAGAAACCACTATTAGTTTATTGTTATTATTTTTAGTATTGTATTGCTATTATCATTATTGTTATTGTTAAGTATTATTATTTTAATTTTTTATTGCTGATATTGTTCTTGTTATTATTATTATTATTGTATTATTTTATTTATTGCAACTTCATACTGCCATTGCAACACTAAGGACTCTTATAATATTCAATAAGTGGACTACTACAATTCAGTAGGACTTAAAATTCACTTAAGGACTATAAATAAGTGAATAATGCTGATTATTGTTAAATTATTGATAAAAAGAGATATGATTTATATATTGTTATTATATTATTACTTAAATTTATTTATTGCAACTTCATACTGCCATTGCAACATTAAGAACTCTTATAATATTCAATAATTGGACTAATACAATTCAGTAGGACTTTAAAAAATCACTTAAGGACCATAAATAAGTGAATAATGCTGATTATTGTTAAATTATTGGTACAAAGAGAGATGATTTATATGTTGTTGTTACATTTTCTTGATACAAACTATACTGTACTGTTATACTAATTATTATTGAAAAATGTAATTATTTACAGCAGTTTCCACTTAACCGTGTTTCTTTAAATTTAATTATTAAAAATTGTAGTTAACAGAATTCAGAAATTTGAGAAACGCGATGCAGCGACCAGGTAACTGTATTGCAACAAGGGAACTGTTTTGTAACCCAAGTATCTGCTTTCTCCCAATGAACATTTAAGTCAATTGGACTTACCGGTTCATACATTTTTTGGGAGGGGGGATATGTAATAATAAAAAATTTCGAAATTTTCCTTAGTTAAATTATTCCAAATTCTTACAATTCTAAATTTTTCCCCCTGTTTTATTCCGATTTACTACTCTATATTCATTAAATCCTTGTTCTTAATTTAGCTCTATCGTTAACTCTGTTAAATTCCCTTTTATTTAATTCTAAATTGTCCAAATATACTTAAATATAAAGCTTTTAGTTATTCTTAAATTCTATCATGATCCTCGTTCATTTCTGGGTTTTAGAATTTTTTTTTGAGAGCCATTTTCATTTTTATTCCGAATATTATTTTCCCGCTCTAAAGTCACTTTACTATAAAATTAATCCACTCATCTCTGTCCGAACTCTTTCACAAATTATCTTTCATTGGTTGTGACGTAGCATGACGCGTCTTCTTTAATTCTTCATTGGTTCAGTGCGCGTTCTACGTCATAACTTGTGTTGTTCCGCGAGGTAACAAAAAGCAGCTGCCTGCGGCGATCCCGCAGAATTAAGTCGTATTTTCAATTGTACACAACTCCCTGGCTGCTCGTTTTGAGAATTTGAGATGTTCTAATACTTACCCTCTATACCTTGACGATGTAGTGATGCCCGGCTTTGATGTTTATGGTGGAAACTGCCCAAGAACAATCCTTAATAAAGAATTTACAGTGAAAGCTTTGTTCGTTGTATTATGGAGAAACGCCTCTGGATTTTAAATTCACTGCCGCTTTGGCCGCGACGAAACTGCAACTAAAATGTACGACTGCTTCTAAAAACTTATATCATCCATAACAACCAACGTTCTTAACTTCGTTGTGCAACCATGTGTGCTCCTTGTATAATCCACGAAACTGCAACTAAATTGTTACGATTGCTTCTGATATTTATATCATCCATAACAACCAACGTCTTAATTTCGTTGTGCAACCATGTGAATTCTTTCTATAATCCACGTTACTGCAACTACAACATATGACGGTGAAACATCGTAGTATAATATAAGCCGGTAGGATGTCAAAAGACCTATGCCACAACTATCCTTCCAAACGATGTGGAAAGAATATCCGAGAATAAAGTTGCTGATTACCTTTACTGAGGTGTTGTAACAAAAAAAAAAAAAAGAACGGAAGCAAGGCATCTACGAAATATGTTTTCATTATAAAGTCAACCCCCCTTTCGAGGTCAGCCAGAAGAAGTATTGGAACATCACGTCAATGAAAACAACAAAAAATTGTTGAATCCTCTTTGTCATAACAAGATCTGATTGCGTAAGTTAGATTTTATAGTAAGTAATATGTATTATTTATTTGTTGCTAAATGTTATCACAATTTTTTTTTTGTTAAAATATCTATTCTTACGTAACAAGAAACCAACTGACAAAGTTTTTAACTGTCTGAGATTTTTATTTATGTTCTTGTACTATTAATTAGTCTGAAAGATATTGTGAAATTTATTTTACTGTTTATGTTATTTTTCTGTTAAATTTAATATATTAAGGAAGAATTAAAATTATGTTATTATGCTTTAAAGACTAAACTAAGTTATATTTGGATTGATGCACTTATGAGAATAGCTACTACAATATGAATTGAATAATTTATGTTCTCAGTTATTACTTGGCTCATGACTTGGAGTATGATTATGAAATTTACATGATGATTTTTTACGATAACTAAAAAGTAATCTCTTTTCATTATTTACTAAGTAAAATGTATTGGAACATCTTCTATGCCATTTTATAAATGCATAAAAATTATTAGATTCTCTGAAATTACAGCAGCTTACATCCTTGATTGCATCGCAAAAATAGCTTTTGAAGAGTAAAAAAAAAAAAAAAAAAAAAAAAAAAAAAAAAAAAAAATGATGATGATCTCAAAAGAAAGTTGCGCTGGAGTTGCGTAACATTGAAACGGTAAAATTATTGTGTGCATATAATTTATTTGTTTATTTCATTACTTTGTTTTATTTATTGATACTATGCTCCGAGATGATGAAGCAATTTAAAAAAAAATGAACTTTGATATTTATAGCTATGTGTTTTATTATTTTATTATTTTATTTCATTCTAAATTGTGATTTTCATATATAGTGGATCTATTTATAGAAATGTTATAGTAGTAGTTTACATTTACTATTTAAGTGGAATGAATTTTAATATGAATTGGACTTTTTACTGTTGAATATTATTTATTTTGTTATTTAAATTATTAAGCGTTAGATATTTTTACAGTTGTTGTTAAGTTAAAGATGAATATAGTATGAATTGATGTTTAATATTATTAAGGATAGATGACAAAAAAAAATTATTAGTAAATTAAACTTTAAATACTCTAATTTATAAGTGAATATTATGTTTTGCTGACTCATTTACTATGTAGAATTATTTCTGTTGCAAATATCTAGAATTAAGTGAATTCAGTAGGGAAGTTTTTCAGAGACGTCTATCAGTATTTTGAGAAAGGAATATGGTGTTTACTAATAAACTAATGGTAAATGGGTAAAGTTGTTAAAAATTTCAATAATTCTGATAAAACTTAAGCCAGTATATTCAAATTGAAGTTTATAACACTAAATTAACTTGGAATTCTATATTTTATTGAATGAAATTTCTGTTGTAAGTCTATTTTTGTTCCAAATCCTTATAATCATAGAATTCAGTAGGGATAGTGACTAAAGGATGGATTTTACTAGGAAATTGCAGAAAATGGAGTGTGGAATAATGAGCTTTACAATAAATATAACAGAAATTTAATTACAAATTTTGGTTTTATATGCATTACAGTAACCATCTAAGTTAATTTTAATAAAATTTAATTACTTTTTCACAAATCTAAATATTATGTTGTTACTTTTGCACAGTATTAGTGGTTTTTCTACTGGCCAGGGATTAATTGCTAATTTTCAGGAACTGACAGTAATTTTCTGTATGTTGTTTATTGGTTTAAAGGAATGGTTTTGGTATGACATGCAGGGATGTCTGTTGATTTCATGATTTATTGTGTTAAAGGTGCACCATTAATAACTTTATTATTTATTGTTATGAATATCTGTTCCTTTTTGGTCTTAGCCATCATGGTATGATCAATTACCTATAACATCTTATTGTAATTTCTTCTTTTGGCAATTTACTATTTACCACTTTCTTAGGCAGTTAAGTTAAATTAAATTAAATTACTATTAGTATTATTATTTAACTATGTGAATAAAATTAATTCAATTATTGAACTAAATTTAAATTAACTTAAATTACCACCAAAAAACCTTGAGTATAAATTGTAAATATGTAAATATAACTTAAATTATTTTAATTTATGTTGTTTATTTTGAATTAAATGTTAGGAAAAATGATGCACTTACCAATTTATGTTAATACTTAATATAAGGAGTTAGAGATTTGTTGATTGTGATAATTATTTAACAAACTGCTAGATCAGGTAGAAGTTAATTTACTGAGACATGATGGAAAAATTAGCATTATGTTACTTTAGTAAATTGTTCTATTAGGTAACTTTGAGGTTTAATAAATCTTGGGCTGACCAATGTGGATTACACCTCATTTTGTCTATAGCTTGGTAAAAATCAACTCATTAAGTGCCAAGATCCTTAGCATAATAAATTTACTAGGATTGATCTCAAACTAAATATGATGTAATGATTAAATATGTGATACTGATGAGGAATTGAATTGGAAGAGAAAGATGATAATAAAATAAAAAGTATTAAAGGTGAAGTTGAGGTTTTTAGGTAAAAGTGCATTCAAAAGGTTTCTGATATTATGTAAATAAAATTTTGATGTTGTTGTTGTTGTTATTTATTATTTCTATTGATGATACTATTATTATTGTTGTTGTATTTGTTACTATGATGAAAAAGTTCTAAGCTAGTCAGTGCAACATATTAATTTTTAAGATAGTAAATACAATTTAATAGAATTTTATGTATTTTATTGGATAAGATTTCTGGTTGAAGCAAACTTTAGTTTTTATCAACATTTTTATAACATTCTGATTCAGTAAGAAAAGATAAAGAATTGTGAATTGATGCCAGATATTATTGATAAAATATAATTTAAATTTTGTTCCTAGGGTTTTAGTTGCATAAATAAAACTTATTCTTTAGAATCTTGTAATAGATACCAATTTAATAGCTTAATTAAAAATTTATATAGGCATAAAACTAATTAAAATTAATAAAATAAATTATGTCTAACTAATCTCAATTCTTTTTAGTGTGACAGTGTGTTCCTAGCACTAGCACACTAGTAATAGTGTGTGAGCTCTTGGGAATGTTACTGTTGAAATTTGTATTCGAATTAACTTTTATGCTGGCATAATTGATTGGTTTGGATTGAGAATTTCTTATATTGAATTTAATTGGATTATAATATTATACCTTAAATTACTAAAAATTAAACTAAGCAAAATTAAACTATTCTTAAGAAAAAAAAATTTTTTTTTTGCTTTTCAAGAGTTTCAGAATTTTCCAATGCATAACTTGAATTATTACAACATATGACGGTGAAACATCGTGTTATAATATATATATATATATATATATATGTATGTATCATGATTCCTAATATTACAATTAAAACTGAAAGTGCAAATTTAATTGATTTACAATAATATTCTAGTATTCTGCATATTTGGCTTATAAATCCTGTGCGGTATATGCTGTAATGTCGTAATTGTTAAAATAAAAAATATTAATTGATATTTTTGAAAATAATTATCTTAGTAAGTACATTTGAATGAATTAAACACCTTAATTAATTTCATACATTGATTCACTTCGGCACTGTAAGGTAAGGTTACTGTATTAATCCTTTATATATTTTTAGAAGTGTTGGACCCCCTTATTTTCAGTCCAATAAATAGTAAATGTACAGACATGCTATTCTAAAAGAAAGTCAAATCAGAAAGCATTAACAAAAGATTAAAATACTTCAAAGCAAAAAAAAAAAAAAAAAAAAAAAAAAAAAGAAAGAAAGAAAGAAACTCTAGGTACAACAGAGTGTAAGATATCGATCTCTATTGGCGTACGATTACAGCGAAACATTAAGAGTACACGTCATAAAAAAAAGTGAAACACAAAATGTTTAATTTTTACAAATGATCGATGTGGCGGATTCTCGTTACTCTGCAAATGTCCTATTGATAAAACATGTACTGCCACATATATTTGTGAGCATATCTATCAGGTCAAATGGGTAATTAATTGTGATTTAACTGCACATTTTAGGGGCATTCACTGCTATCCTCGATGGAATCAACTTTGCACATGCACAGAGAAATTAATTTCATCAAAACCCAGTTTGGATTTTGCTTTTTCATTTGAAAGATTTCATCGTTACAAGAACATAGAAAGTATACTGAAAAACTTCTAACTACATCTCAAACAGACGTGCACTTGAAACGTCTAGTGCCTCGTATCCGCAAACGTTATATATAATACTGCTATTCTGCTTTTGAACAGGTATCATACAATTAATATTTCGAAACTATCCAGTTGCGAAGTTACAAATATACGTTCTGCCTACATTTGCTAACACATATAGAAAGATTAAAACATGCATATAATAACAAAAGTAGTTGTAAAGACATAAAATATTTAAATACAAAAACATATTCAAATAATAATACGCCAGAAACGAATGGGTTAAAGGAGAATATAATTATCCGATAAACAAATGTAACTCTAACTCAAAGAAAATGTAAAATGCATATCTTTATATATGAGAAATAGTTTTCAATATATTATGTGATTTTATGTAAACGCTAGTGCACGGATTAAGTTTTTCCTTGTAAATTGGATGGTCAGTTAAAAAACGCGATGGACAGCCTCAGCACCTCTGAGCCTCCTCTATACCATTTTCTTTTTCAGAATGAAAAATAAAATCATCACTAAAAACATAAATGCGCTTTTTCAAGCGTGTAACAAAATTATATGTATTCTAAATATGAAACAAATTTAATCAATTAAATTCATTTCTGTATTAGTATTTTTATTTTTTATTTTTTCACGTGTAAACAAATGTAAATTATTTTCTGTAGGACTCGGTACTAGAGTTGAAAAAAGGATCGACGAGACCCCGAGCCCTGACACGAAACGGATCCAGTCTCTCGCAGTGGTTGGATTTGAATAACAAAACTGTAATTTTAAACAGATTTCCATTGACATGAAAATCACGAAAAAATCATAATGAGGTATTGTTCAGTATTATTATTTTTATGTAGTAAGAGATTTTTAAATGAAACAATCTTGAAACAATTAAATATAATTATTACAATTTTCACCTGCGTTCTTTTGTTATCGGGCAGATATGAACTTTTTGGACTGGAGCTTCGTGAAAAGAGCCCGAACTCATCTCTACTTGGTACCCTTCACGTTTCAAAAATGACGAAAATGTCAATATTAGAAATGTTTCCTGTTTCCTTAAAGTATATTTAGACATTATTAGTTAAGTTACATTTCTCTAGCGACATTATACAAGATCCGTTGATTATAAATATATAGAAAAATGCTTTTGCTACTGAATTCGTTTCTATTTAAATTATTCAGAGTTGAAATTGCTAATTATATTGTTCTCAGTTTGCGTTTTTTGAATATATCAGTATCGTCAAAATTCTAAAATTTTACATAGAACTAATAGCGATAACGTTTTAATGGATTCACTGTTTTTCTTTTTTATAGTTTAAAAATTTTGGAGGTATTTTTTAAAAATAAGATAGAGTAATATAAATATAGGTGGTGTTGTTTTTAAATGTACAGCGAACTAAAGAATACGTCAGCAAAAAAATAAAGATAACCTGTTTAAAAATGAAATATATATATATATATATATATATATAAACTTATTGCAAAAATTAACCATTGAAACAGAAATAACTGACATATATATATATATATATATATATATATATATATATATATATATATATATATATATATATATATATTATAAATATATATATATATATTATAAATATATCTTAATATCTTATTGTATTCAACATATATATACGAATATTATAATTTTCCAAACATATATTTTACATACTCACATATATTATTATAATTTGTAGTGAAACTATAGATGCTGGTTAAAGCGAAATGATTAGTTCTCTCAGATTTCAACACATAGTGTATTATTGTAGTTCTCAGGAAATTGTTGAGATTCATGACCTGGAATTTCCAGTTCTCTGCTTCGCTTGAACTCATTTAGTGTACATAAATCAAAATGAAACTTGTAATGTTAATGTGCTGCAATTGATTATGAACTAGCATTGCAGATTATAAAGGAATTATTTATTTATTTCAGGTCAGTTGCTTTAAACAAATTGTAGCTAACATGAGTTGAATTGTACCACAGTGCACCAGAAGATTTTGTTTCTTTTGTACATTTATTTTTCCCTTTTTTAAATATTTTGTTAATTACCTTAAAGAGTGTTAAAAATTTCGAGGAAGATTGAACCAATTGTTAGTGCTGCAGTAGCTGCAACCAAACGATGGTGAAAGGTTTTTTTTTTTTTTTTTTTTGTTTCTAAATTTGAAACATAAATTGGTTAAATAATTAAACATAAATTGATTAAATAATGAGAGATAAATTGGTGAAACATTAAACCATAAATTAATAAAATGTTGAGCCAAAATTGATAAAATAGTAAACCATAAATTGGTGAAATGTTGAGCCATAAGCTGCAGCATTTCACCAATTTGTGGTTCAGCTTTAGCACCAAATTTTGGAACAATGTTTCAACATCTAATGGTTGCAGGTAATTCAACTTCAAAAATTGTTTCAAGATAGAAATAAAATATGCAGAGATAAGCACTGAATTTTGCCTCCCCCTCTCTCCCCGCAATAGGGTAAATGTAATTTGTTTGTTTTTCTAAGATGATCTATTGTTTTAATATAAGTTTCAAAGTAATACTTACGGCTTCTACGGTTAATTTTGGGTAGAAGATTATTCACAAGAACAAAAACCTAAGTTTAAACCTAAAACCTAAGTTTAAACCTAAAACCTACGTTTAAACCTAAAACCTAAGCAATTTTTATTATAACTATTTTTTTTTTTAATATCAAGCATCTATAAATCCATCGTAGTTATTGTATGTTTCACACCATAATTCACATATTACTGTACATAAAATCTTCATTGGTGTTGTGACTACTTTATATGGGGGAGGGAAGGAAACAAAAAACAGTGGTTATCAACCTACCTATTTTCTTAACAATGTCGAGTGATTCTAAATAGCAATAAGTGATAAATGTGTGTTTTAAATATGTGGAGATTTTTTTGTCATTGTTTCATTAAATATATACAATATAATAAATTATAACATAGTAATATATTTCTTTTAAATGCTAAAAGGTGTAAATTAAATACATAATATACAGTAAAATAACTTTTATTACACAATTTTTGGAATTTTGTGTTAATTCATATTATACCTCACATGAACTTAGAACATGTGCATTTTGATTTGTTGTTTTATCAGTCGAAAACAACTAAGCTAGGTTTGTTCCAGAAAAAGTATTTTAATGCATTAATGGCTGTCTTTATCCGTGTTATTAGTTTCTGTTAAAATTCTACAACAGTCTTTGTTTAGCTAGTTTTTTTACATATTGTTTTTCTTGCATTATACATTCTAATAAATCCACCCTGAAGCTCTGTAATAAATACAGAGATATAATTTTGTACATTTGTAGAACATTGTGATCCGAAACATGTCAACAACATAATAAAAGTTTACTGTATATTATGTTGTTAATTTGCACCTTTTAGCATTTAACAGAAATAAATATTAAGTTTTAAATGTATATATGCACATCTATGTAATATAGAGTCTCCTTCATAATTTGTCTTAAATTTTGCTATCAAATACATATCATTACGATGATAATTTATAGAAGGACACGATCCGTCATATTTAATTTTAATCTTTTTTTCCTGTAGATTTTGTACATTGTGAGTATGTGCTGTTTGACTCATGTATGTTTATATATTTTATAGGAAACATTTGATCTATGTTTTAAATTTTTGTAAAATTCCAAAACGAAGACACTTCAATTTTATTTATAAATATTATCTATGAAAATTTACTTCATTTATTTTTTTTACTCAGAAAATAAGAAAAAAAGAAAAAAAAGAAGGAAAGAAGAAAAAGAAAGAAATTACTGCATATGCACTGTTCTTCATTCTTTGTAAACATTTTGAATATAAACTTGAGCATACTTTTAAGTTACTTCTTTTTCGTATTAAAATAAACTACACCTTGATTCAATTGCCAGTTTTTTTCGTAAATGTGCATGTTCTCTATGATTCAACACTGCTTTTTGGAATTTCTGGAGTATTTAAGCTTGCGAAAAAATATAAAAAAATGGACATTTTAGGGCTTCTAATAAAGTTATTTTTACATTAAGACATCTTTTCATACTAAATCGACGATGTTCTAAACCTTTGTAATTAACTTTTTTTACCGCATATCTTTTCAATTTCAAGATAGGAACCCAAATCACCGCATTTTGCCGCTAGGTGTGACTTAGCGGTTTAATCGCGTAGCACATAGCCACTTTACACACAGCCCCCTCTAGACAGGCCGGCGCTATGATTTTAAGGAGGAGTGTCACGTGTCCTGCTGCAGGCGGCCAAATTTCACCGAACGAGTGATCGCCGGTCTGTGTACGGATAATAGCAGATTTCATATTCTTCGCATATGTTTAATTAACTTAGAAATGATTCATTATGCTATATTATGTTAGTTTCACACAGATTTCAGTTTATTTTAATCTATAAGAAGAGGTAATATTAAAAGAAAAATTCCTGAAATAGTAAGTTGATATTTACTTGTTATTGTTTATTTGTACATTATATTGTTTACAGTACATTAGAATATCTTTTTAATTGTGTATGATTTTCGCGCGCTTAAAATTTTTTAGAACTCTTACTATTGTGAATTTCTTTGTATTTAAAGTATATAAATAATGCTTGTAAGTAAAATATGTTTTAGTAGACGAATTATTTTGGTATAATCAAAACTATTTATAAAGTAAACATGCATAAGTAACATTTTCGTTGAACTTCAAAATAGTTAGTTTTGGTTTTATCGTTTTTATCAAGTTTAAAATTCTATTAGCTAGAACAGTTTTAAATGATACATTATACATAATTACAGTGTTATACACTGCTCAAAACAATTAAAGGATATTTGAAGTTTTATATAAAATAAAGATATAAACGAAATTTTTTTTGCCGAAAATAGAAGAAGAGAATCACAAATGCAAATTTTTCTGGTTTTCAAACTGTGGAGTATGCAAATTTTGAGTTTGACGTCAAAAACGTCACTTCAGCGGCAGCGAATGAAATTTGACTTTCAACTGGATAAAAGAGAATGAAGACAAGGATGATCGGCATTCAGTGATTGCTTTGTTTCGATGAGTACGATATCTCAGCGAAGTCATTTGACAGATTCAGAAGCTTGGAGAATTGTTGGTAGGTTAGAAGGGGGCCAAACTCAAGCCGAAGTAGCGCAAGCCATTGGAGTGTCACAAAGTGTGATTTCCAGGATCTGGAACCGTTTTTTGGAGAGTGGATGTGCAGGCCGAAGACCAGGGCAAGGTCGTAGACCGGCAACAACGCCCAATGAAGATTGGTATTTAGCGTTAAAAGCTCGGAGACACCGAAACATGAACGCTACTCTTCTCCAACAACACCTTCGCTCGGCTACAGGCACCACGATTTCAACTCAGACTGTCCGAAACCGGCTCCATGCTGTAGGTCTGTATGCTCGCCGACCGATGGTATGTGTTAGATTAACATCAAGGCATCGTCGCGACCGCAGGGAGTGGGCAACCGAGCATGTCAACTGGAGGAGAAATGAATGGAGCAATATTTTGTTTTCTGACGAGTCCAGTTTTTCTGTGCATCCAGATAATAGTCGTATTTTCATCTGGAGGGACCGTGGCAGTAGGAATAATCCTGCGTTCGTGCACGAAAGTGTCAGATTTGGCGGTGGAGGAGTGTTGGTGTATGGTGGCATCTCCATTGACGGGCGCACTGACCTCTACATCATTCGAGATGGAGCTCTGACTAGTCGCCGATATAGGGATGAGATCCGCAGACCTATTGTAGTCTCTTACGCTGCAGCAATCGGAGATAACTTCATTTTAATGAACGATAACTGCAGGCCACATCGTGCAAACCTGGTGGAGGATTTCCTTTTCGAGGAAGGAATCGTTCGAATGGAATGGCCAGCGTGTTCTCCAGACATGAATCCAATCGAGCACGTTTGGGACGCTCTAGGAAGACGAGTTTCTGGCCGCCAACAACCCCCACAAACTCTCCAAGAACTGGAAAGAGCTCTTCTGGAAGAGTGGGGCAGAATACCCCAACTCGTCATTAATAGCCTCATTGAGTCCATGCCTCAAAGGTGTTCAACGTTTCTGGCCGCCCGTGGAAACCATACCCCCTACTGAAAATGATTTTCTTTGAAGAAAACAACTTTTCTTATTCTTTTTTTCTCATATGCACAAATTGTGTTTTTTTCCTTTTGTACACAAATGCGCAATAAAATGCATTTTTTTCTGCCAAACATGTGTAATTTATTCTCATATAACCTACTATGTCTGTCGACCATGTATCAATCAGCTAAAAAGTTTCCCAGATACAAAATCCACCTAAAACTGCAATATCCTTTAATTGTTTTGAGCAGTGTATATTCAAGTTTTAACAATGCATTCTTTCAATTGATATTTCTTATTGTTTGATTGATTACATACACCAGATTAAAAAATTAAACAAGTATGTTTGTTTTGCATTTAGAATTAGTTAGAACTCTTACTATTGTGATATATATATATCTTAATTGATATATAACGTTTGTAAAATATGATTTATTAGGCTAATTATTTGTATATTTTAAAATCAAAATTATAAGCACGCACAAAAAATATCATTTTCGTAGAAATTTGAAATGTTTTGATTTCCTTTTATCGTGTTTAACATGTTTTAAAAGGTATATCACAAATAATTATAAGTTTTGTGATTAAGTTCTAACAATACATTCTTTTAATTGATATTAGTATTTTTTTCTTCCTTATTTAAATATCTGAGGTTTTGTAATCGACACTTTAAAGTATGTAATTTAATAATCTGAAAACATTAAAGTTGGCTTAAGTATAAAACAAACAAATTTATTTACTATTAGAAATGTATAGTTTTGTTCAGAACTTATGCTGTTAGAATAACTAATACTAATTAATTTAGTACCATTAATTGATAAAGAGAAAATGTCAATCGTACTTTTTATTGCAGGTTATGCAGCATTTAAAATTCATAACAAAATTATGGTAATCATTGTATCGAATATTTTGTACCTAAATGACACATTTGAATACGAATTTGCTGAAGAATGTATTTTAATAGATGCTTTAGATAGGGGTTCCTTAAAAAAAAAAAACAGTTTATGCTGTAAAAGCAACTTGTATTTCTATTCAGATACTCAAAAACACGTTGGAAAATTTATGATACATTCATTACAAATGAAAATAAATTTAAATTTATTGATATCAATAAGTGAATCCTATTTAAAAAATATTGTGAATGAAATTGATAATGGCTCTCATAAACTTTGTTCCCAGGCTATTTTTAATTATTTTAAAACATTTATTACTACAATATTTAAAATCCTTTTAAACAATTATTCAAAAATGATTAATGACAAATTTAACAAAGAAAAAGCTGTCAGAAGAAAGATTAAAAAATTTACTCTTTAAATGATATATTATAAAATATATTTACGAATTTAATTAATACGTTAATAATCAATGAATTTTATAAGAGTTTATTTCTAAAATTTTACTAAAATCAATTTTACTAAAAACATTATGTAAATCACAATAGTGATTTGTATAGTATTAAAGGAATTCTATACATATCATCATTGTCATAAATAATATTATTGATGTATTTTAAATATATCCTATTTAATATTACATTCATTAAGTAAAAATACATTTAAAATAGCGGTATCATTTTTAAATTATTAGTTAGATTTCATAAGCATGTTTATCACATGTGTTTTTTAAGAATTTTCAAAGTATTTTTATGTTATACGTACCCTGCTCTATTTCAATTTACTATCTTAAATTAGCAAGAATAATTAAGTTATATTTATTTTATAAGTGAAGTTGTTGTTTTAAGCTTGTTTCTGTTAACATGAAAATAAATTCATTGATTAAATGAATAACTGCAATGCATGATAAAGAAACAAGTTAATACATGCCAGGAATAAACTTAAAGTTTATTGTAATATATGTGAATTTGTTATTACATAATATTCTTTGATTTTTTTACGTGTTTATGCATATAACGTCTTTTTGTGCTCCAAGTTGTGTAATGTATTCAATTAACTAATAAATTTATATCTGATAAATATTTTAATACATTTTTTACAACTGACAATTTTTAAAAGTATATATATGAGAATAATTTTTTTGTATTATCTTTTCAAGTCTCATTTTCTGTGCCTTAGTAATATAATAGTTATACTTTTTTGTTTACTAGAATAATTGTTTCATGAAAACAATTTGTGAGTGGAGGACGCTTTACATCGTAGAACTGCATACTAAGTAAACTAGATACTGTGCAAAAATGTCCGCCCTCGGCAGCCGCCATTTTGAATGAGAGTTCAGGCCTAGTATTTAGATGGCTGTGCTTTATAGTAAAGTGAACCTAGCCACCCCGTTTATAGCTGTAACCATCGCCCTTCTATAAATAATGGGAGTGGTCATGACATTACCGTGCATTTTGTAATCTATTAGGAATACTTTAGAAATGTTCATCTATTTAATAGATTTTCAGTTGTAGAACAATATATAGAAAAAAACAGAATTATATTGTTTATGTTCGTTTTTCTTCAAACAGTGCATTATAAATGCAAATGTACACTGTTATAAAGAAGAATTTTATTTAATATGTCATGAAGAGAAACGGACTATATTATAAACTCTTCCAAATAACCCAGGAGAGCAAAATGCGTTTTTTTGCCTCCCGTAATCACAGAAACCATTATAATTTAGAGATTCAAAGATGCATTTCTGAAATAAAAATTTTATTATTCTGTTCGTAATTTTGGAAAATGATTTTGAGTATTTTTGCCGTGCATTAATCAGATTTCTAAACCTAATATCGACGTCCATTATCATTTTCTGGATGCTATCAATTCTCAAGTAAACATTTTTATGTCCAATAAACAAACATGCTAAACTAAGAAAATAATATAAGCACTATTTTCTTATTATTCCATGTACAAATTCTGTTACACTGCTGCAAAATATTTACTGGATATTTCATAGAATTGATATTTCCGCTAGGGTTCGCTCTAAACGTTGTGATCGCATAACACATCGCAGCGTTAATATACATAAATACCACGTTTATTACAATAACCGCGGCCGTTCTGAAAATAAGAGTAGGGGACAAGCATTACAAGGCGCTCTGTATAAACTTATACATCTAGATTTCTTTTAAATATGGCCAGATCTTTAATAGATCTCAGTTATTTAAGAATGTATAAATATTTCATGTAAACGACAGAGTTATGTATTCTATGTTCCTTTTTATTTACTCTTATCTCTAGAAGAAGAAAGTATTGGATTCCTGAAAATTTTCGTCTTCAGGTATTTGATGAATTTATACGTTTTAGAAGGTCCTGAACACGATTTCACTTTTTTTTACAAAATGTCTGTCTGTGAGTTTGTGGCTCAGTGACTCTGTCTGTCTGTATGTATGGGACAAATATTATAGGAGCTCTATCTCAAGAACTAATGCACTGAATTTAATAAAACTTTAAATTCAGTTTGTCCCTAATACAAATTGATGCTGATTAGTTTTTAGTGTAAATATCCCAACAGGTGGCACTGCTATGCTGCATTTTTCGCGATTTCTGCAATAGCTCTATCTCAACAACTAATGCACTGATTTTCATCAAACTAAAGGTTCAGTTAGACCTTGACATACGTTTTGGTGTAGATATCCCAACAGGTGGCGCTGCTATGCTATTTTTTTCATGATTTCCATGATAGCCATATCTCAAGAACTAATGCACAATATTTCATCAAACTTCATGTTATGTTAGATCTTGAAATAAATAGATGCGAATTGCGTTTTGGTGTAAATCATCAAACTTCAGATTCAATTAGACGTTGACGTAGCATGTTATTGATTAGTCTTTGGTGTAAATCTTCCAACAGTTGGCGTTGCTGTTCTACATTTTTCAGGATTTACACGATTTTAGCGGTAGTCATATCTCAAGAACTAATGCATTTAAATTCATGAAACTTTAGATTCAGTTAGACTTTGATATAAATTAGTGATCAGATTCGTTTTCAGTGTATGCGAAATCTGTGTGTGATAGAAGAAAATTTTGTGATTGGCACATCCGACTAGTTTCTAGTAAAAATACTTAGGAAATGTTTATCACTGTTAAACAGGAAACATTTCTTCTTGCTCTAGCAAGAAATAATACGGAAGTAGAATATAACCCTCTTCTGAATTCCTCACAAGTATGAAAAACATTCCCCTACCTTCCGAAACTCCAGAAACTAATAAAAGATCGAGATTTAAATGAGCATTTCTGTGAAAAAAAAAATAAAATTCTGCGCGTTATTTGTGGAAACGTTTCCGAGTAGCTTTTGACGTGCATTAATCAGTTTTCTAATCCCGATATCAGCACGTAATATCGTTTTTTGGCATGCTATCAAATCTCAAGTAAACATTTTAATGTACAAAATACAAACATGCTAAATTAACAGCATAAAGTGAACATTATTTATAAATGTATCAATTCTGATATGCTGATGAAAATTTTTTATTTGATTATTGATGGCATTCAAAAACACAATGCTCGTGTTGAAACCGGATTGAAAAAAATAATAATACACTTGTAAAAACTGCTAGGACACGTTCCTAAAAAATACGTAAAATAAAATTTGTTTCAGAATTGTTTCTTTAATTAGCAGAAATATATTGTTTTCTGACTTTAAACTAACGCTTTCTAGCATCACGGGTAACTCGGAAGAGGTACATTATATTTCTGTAAACCTTCTTGGTAGATCAAGAAATATTTATCAATTTTTTATACATATTTTAAATTTTCGAATCGCTTAGTGTATGCATTCGATTGTGTTCTCACGTAATTTTAATTCCTAAAAAATATATATTTCGCACAATTGATTAAAAAAAAATACAAAATACAAAAGCTGTATGTCACTTTTACTAATTATACACTGTGCAAATATTGACACTATAAATATTATGTATAAATATTATGACAATATAATATAATATATTATACTGAATAAAATAGCGTGCAGACATATTTATACTTAGCAAAGTAAGACGACTAAAATACTATAGGCGTATGCAAATTATGTAAGTTATCATAATTTCTATTCATACTTTTAATCATATTTAGTTAAAAATATCAGCATTGATGCTTAGAATATTATCTATAATGTCATATATTAATCAATTAGAGCTAATATCAACAAATAATAAATATTCATCTTTACAAATTGCATGTGTTTAGCATATTTTTTTCAGTAAAATAACAAAACAAATATCTTTTTTATTTTATAAATTGTTTAACAACTTTTTATAACAGTAAAATATTCTAATATTCAAATTTATGGCGTTATACATGAATGAAAACCGCAGTGAAAAATAAAATGTACATAGAATACTATTAGAAAATAAAATTTATTTTTAGAATACTTTAAAAATTCTAAAATATTTGCAAAGAATATTAATAAAAAAGCTATGTTTATTTTTTAAACAACGTAACAAACTATCACTTATCACTATAATCACTTGCTCTACACAAATTGTCAATTTATTATATTTATGTATCTATTTAAAAGAAAAATTGATGTTACCTGTTTTAAAATTTTCATGATTGCATATTTTATTTTTTATCCTTTAGTTATATTGAAAATCGGGATAGTAATTGGTTGATGGTTTGAGAATAGTTTACAAAATATCCAGTAAACTTTAAACAAATATAAGAAATATTCATTATTAAGTAAATCTACTGCCTTATATACCTTTTTATTAGGGAGTAAACAAAAACATATTTAACTAGAAAACTGTATTATCTCTCTGTGTAATAACGTGTCATGTGATATTTTTGGAATAAAAAGAAAAAAACGATTGTTAATAATTGAAGATTATTTTTCACATTAATGATAATTACCTTTGTTATATATAATATTTAGAAGTGCTAGTATTTTTTTTAATTTTACGTCAAACCTCAAAATAATGCACAGTCTCGATAATTACATAATATTTGGTACATCAATTACATTGTTTAATATTTCAATGAAACTGAATGGCAGATGAGTCAGTGGAATAGTTTGTAAATATATTAGGATGAATAAATCATTATATTTCAGCATAATTAAGTATGTTAATAATTGTAAATCCCTCTTATAAATGATAAATTTTGTGTAATAACATTTGAAACTAAATTTATGCATCTTGTCGCTTATTTATGATGATAAAATATTTCCAAAACATCATTTCTCCTTTGAGATTAACTTACACATCGGACTTATGAAATGTAATATAATTTATGTCCAATACTAAATGATATTTGCTTAATTTTCTTGACAATTTTTGATAAATAAATGCAACAGTGCAAAACGTATATGAAATTAAAATAATGTATATATCAATGAACAAATTTATATATTTTAATGAATAATTAATCTTATATAAAATTAGGTATAAATTCATGCAAGTTTCATCCACGAGTACAATTTTGAAAAAAAACGGTGTTACATTCATCCAATTAAAAAATAATACAGTTAAATGATTGTTTTATATGTGATTATTTTTTATCTATCATTATAAATTGAAATATTGTGAGTATATGTAAGAAAAGTTTTATCCTGTAATAACTGTAAAATTGAAATATATATTTTTTGAAACAGTAAAATGAAGGAAAACTTAAATAAATTTTTGTTTCTTCCCTATGTAAATTGTTACAGAACTTTAATAGGAAAAAAAACATATTTAACTACTAACCTGTACTTAACACTGTAATATCGTTTTCTCTCATATTTTAACAATCTAAAAAACTATTATTAACTGTTGAAGGTTATTGTTTATATTAATGATATTCATATCCATTATTTTTACTATTTAGAAGTACTGCTACTTTTTGAGACGTTAAATCACAAAATCCTCAAAATAATGCACACAATCGATAACTACACAATGTTTGATATATTAATTACATTGCTTAATATTTCAATGAAATTGAACGTCAAATGAGTTCAGTGGTATAATTTGTAACTATATTAAGATGAATATAGCATTATATTTCATCATAATTAAGTATGTTAATAATTATAAATCCCTCTTATTGGGGATACATTATGTGTAATAACGTTTGTAACTTACTAAGATTTATTCATCATGCCGCTTATTTATGGTTATGAATTGTTTTCCTAAACACCCTTTCTCCTTTTAGATTAGTTTATATTTTGAACTTATTAGTCATAAGATATATTACGTCCAATACTAAATGAAGTTTGCATAATTATCTTGTCAATTTTTGATAAATAACAGCAATATTGGAAAACGTATATCAAATTAAAATAATGTATAACAATGAACAAAGTTGTATATTTTAATCAATAGCTGAAGCTTATAACAACTAGATATAAATAACATTCATATACGGTTCACCTACGAATACAAGTTTGTACAAAACGGTGTTATTTTTATCTACATCAAACATTTATATAGTTAAATGTTTGATTTTTATGTGATTATTTGTTATCTATCATTACAAAATTAAATAATAACAGCATGTGAAGAAAATATATGTATTCTGCAAAATGTTCATAAAATAAATGCAGATTCCATCTTATTTAGATGTCTTTACATATGTTCTGTGCAACTATTCAAATAAAAGAGAAATATGTGAAAATTTTAGTAACAAATAAAAAATAATAAGTAAAGAATAAAGAATACATGTTTCAACGAAAAAGTAGTTATATAATAAAGTAGTTCAATAATATTTATTAGTTTTATTTTTCTGGAAATATATTAACAATATTGATCCGAATTTCAATTATGTACCACACACTGACCGTATTGTATAGGAATTGTTTTTATTTCTATTTGAAAAACTATATGTTATGAGCATTATTTTAAATACAGAATATGCTGCTGGTATATTTAATTTCAGTAGTAAATACATTTGCCAAAGTTAGAAACTGGAAAGACAAAAAGGGGTTACGACAGCATTAAAAATAAAACTTTTCTTGAATGAAAAAAAAAATAAAACTCTGAACAAAAACTTAAAAACACTATCTAATAGTTAACGATTCACAACAAATAACGCTATTATATTAATCTACTTAAAAAAAAATAAAACAAAAATCAACAATTTACTTTACATAAAATAATAACCGTGTCTTTGGGCGTTCAGTTCCTCTTAAAGAATGATAATATAACATACTCTTTTATTACATACACACAACTGAAAAAAAAATTACAATGGAAAAACTTGAATATTTCGTTACATTAAAGTAAAATATATTCAATTTTAAAATAAGGAAATACAGGAAAGATACAAATTTTCATGCATACGTTAAGGTACTTTTTTGTTTATTAAGGTACTTTTTTTTTTTTTTTTTTTTTTTTTTTTTTTAGTCTTACAAATATAAAAAATTTGGAAGAAATAATAAAAAATAATATGATATTTTCAAAAATAAGATACAGGCATATGAAAATCGCAGCTATATTTTAAATCCTTTTATCAATTAAAATATAGTATTTTTGTATTTTTATTTGAAAACTTTTTAAACAATTGCTAAATATTTTCGAATTTATCTCTGTTGAGGGAAAATATCCATTTCCATATATTTCGTTATCATTATTGTCCATCATGATTGTCCACTATTATACTTCTATAAAGTCTTCTTGTTCGACAGTTGAAGACTATTTTTTTAAACTGAATTTTCTTGAAGTTTTCACACATAATGTATCATAGTATTGATAACAGATATAATCTACATATGTTATGCTTAAAGTTTCCGGTAATGGATTTGCAGCTAGAATGTCATGTTAATCTTTTAATTTAAGAAAGATACTACTTTTGTTTCGTGTTAAATACGAGTAAAAAATTACTGAACGAATAGCGATTGAAAGATAAATAAAATTTACAATGGTGAATAAAATATAATAACATATTTTGTATTGAAATATAATAATTTCCAAAGCATTTTTAATACGCTGATGAAATATATTTTTAATGCAGAAACATATCAAGAAATACTAGTTAAAAAGCAGGATTTTAAATGTAACATGTATACTTGATTTCGCCGTTGCCGCTTTTAGTATTGCGTCAATATTAAAATTGTGATATGAAGTTAGTCGGACATTATAACGGAAATTAAAATTTAAAAAAAATAATAATTGCAGACGATAAAAGTTATGAGTAATAGTAATAAAACACATACAATAAAACTTATGTTAGTGGATGTCCACTTTTCAATCTATGCGTTCCCCGAAAAAAGAATTTTAATGAAATTTTGTTGGGTAAAGGATCAAAAGCTGGTTTACGACCAGTTAAAGAGAAGCCACAATTTGAACCTAATAAGAATATTTAGAAAAAGGAATTAAATTGGTTTCCATTTCTATTTTTGTTATAATTGGCTTAAAAAAACATGCATAATGTATAGTGATAAGATCGTTAAAGACAACCTATACAGCGATTTTGCAAAATGAGATTTTTCTGTTACTTTTTTGGTTTGATTGATCCTTATTTGTATTTGTAATGTAAACCCAACCCTCTAATTTTTCTTAGTCCCAAGTAATCTGAATTTTTGCGGATAAAGTATATGTAGTGTGTTTCTTTGTAGTTATGTTAAAATGTTATAAAATTGTCATTGTTTCATGCACAATATGTTGATGTACTTTTATCATTGCCTATATAGTAGTTCCGAATAGCGTATATTTTGAAACAGGTAAATACAAGTAGTAAGTAATTAAAAATAATTGCAATTCCAAGGACTTTTTTTTGGGGGGGGGGGGGCAGGGGGAGGAGGATATTGCAATTTTATCTATATTTTTTCTTTTTGTGTAATACTTCGTGTAAAATTTCGTCTCGAAATTTTTTGGCTATATTGTTTATTTTAATATTAATATAAATAGTTTACATATTTCCAAATTTTTCTGATTGTATTTTTATAAAACAATGATGGAATTAAATCGCTTCATTTAGAGTAAATCCTTGGAAGGATGATTCCTGATATGATCATATATAGCTATATAATGCAGCATTATGAAAAAATATTGAAGTTTCAGAAACATAATTATGATCTCCATTTAAAAACAGATATTTAAAGCATATTATTTTGAACTTTATTCAAATTATTTTGAACTTGGGTTAAAAAATGTATTTTATAAAGAAAAATGTATATATGATAAATTGAAGATTAATGCAGCAATAAAAAATAACCTAGCTATTACATGAAAATTTTATCAATGTATATTTTTTTTTATTTTTAGGAGAACATAAAGAATTTGCTGTCACGAGGTCTATAAATGAATATTAAAATGTCTGACGAGAAAAATAATGATACTCTATAAATAGATAAACTGAACATTATAAGAGAAAATTATTGGTCATCGTTCGATGAACACGTTTTTGAAGATATGAAAAGTACATTGAATGTAGGATAATATTATGCTGTAGATTGGAGGAGGGAGGGGGAATGTTAAAAAATTCTCCGGAGACATTTAAAGAAAGAATCATAGTGATAAAGTAAGTTAAACATCTTTTAACTATCGCTTTTTATTTTTTTAACGAAAAGCAGCATCTAAATATTCTATTTTAGACTTAAAGGAATATTTGGTATTTTAAAAATTCGCGCCATCTAAATGACTAAATAAAGTGTATGATTACTTTTAAACGGGAATTTAACGTTTAAAATGTTATTGATGTATGAAATTTAAATAACATTTAAAAGGTTTATTGTATAAATGTTTATATTGCATGAACACACAAATATCTTATTTTCATTCCGAATTATGAAAATTATATTTTTAGAAAAACTATGAATATATTTTAAGGGGTCAGGTAACCTTTAAAGTGTCAGAAATTCGATTTTTTTTAATTAGCTTATAATTAAATATGATTCTTTAGGAACAATTTAAAATAAATCCCATGCAAAAATTCACTTTAGAAGTGGAGTTATGTCTAAAACAGTCTGAGCTTTTTTTATATGATCAAGGGACAGTTTGGTCTTTGAAGTCAATTTTCTCAAAACGACGATTTTGGTCATTGCGCGCACGATTTAAGAAAAATGGTTGGTTAGAATTACCTGAAATTTTGACTGAATGTCTTAATCAGACAGATGCACAAAATGACCTACTATTATGTTTTTCAAGTAACAAGTTTAGAATCTATGACTACTTTTGTAGTAAAAAAAATCGATATTTCGAATTTCTCTAAAAAAAAAATGTTTTTTCAAGATCTACACATTTTATTTTTTTCATCGTAGGTCATTTTGAGAACACATTATATATGCACTCATTAAAACAAAATTGTCTGGTTTTAGCAATTCAAATGTGAAAAATCATGCGCGCAGTACATGCAAGAATAATTCTTTCGCAAAAAAATTATTATATTTCAAAATAAATTTAAAAGCTTTATATGAGTGTACACATTTTTGGAGAATTTTAATTTATAAACTAAACCTTTATTTATACGCATTTTAAATTTCATTATTCAAAGTCAAATAGTTACGGAGTTATGGTAATTCTTATAGAGGTCCCTTTTTCATGTATTTTGTGAGTTCAAAGGTTA
Source organism: Maratus michaelseni (assembly GCA_963931845.1). Classification (NCBI taxonomy): domain Eukaryota; kingdom Metazoa; phylum Arthropoda; class Arachnida; order Araneae; family Salticidae; genus Maratus; species Maratus michaelseni. The sequence continues at coordinate 192,411,104 of OZ007593.1, read as the reverse complement.
CCTGACCCCTTAATACGATAATATTTTAACAAACTAATTTAAACGAATTTTATTCCCTTCTTTTATATTAAGAATTCTGCGGAACGGTTTTTTCGGCATGCTCATTTTCACATTCGTTATTTATAGTCACACATCTGATATGGTATGTGAATCAATCCAGACATTTTTTAGATTTATAAATAAAATTTCATATAAATTTCTAGGAAAATTATTAGGAATAGCATCCTGAAAATGTACTGAGGTCACTTTTCAGGTCGTACTTAGGAGTTTAGTTCTCAGGCAAACTTTAAAAGGTTTTCCTCTGCAAGCCCTCATCATGATAATTTAGTAGGGGATAAGGTTCAAATACAGGCAAGGATGCAAATACCGGCTAGTAGATGCTCTGAGAACTAACAGCAGAGCATCCCAGTGGCGTAGAGAGAGTTTGTTCCTTTAATTGCAAGAAGTTAGGCATGGGCAGTACGTCGGTGAAATATGTCTAATTTACAAACAGTAAGAGCGAAAGTGACAACAGGACGAAATCTGTGATATCCCTAGTTTTTCAGGTATGTCTTTATAAATTTCTTTAAACGACTGATCGTATATTGGCTTGTATTGACGATTAAATTGTACTGTTGAGCTCCCAAAAGATGCAGGAGTGTTATTGAAATTTTTCTATTTGAATGAGTAATAGCGGTTTTAACTTAAACATAGCACTGGTATAAATATCGGGTAGCTGGTATTTGGACTTCTCTGTGTTTGCTCCGCGTGAAAGGGTGGAAAATAAATTACTTTATGGGAACACGGACACTATATTGCTTTCTTGTGTCATTTTTTGTACACCCCAAAATCGTCCGTAATAAATGTGAAGAGAAATAAGAAAAATGGCGGAGAAAAAAAAAAACTAATAAATACAGATGAAAGGGGCTGAAATTCAATTTTAAAAGATTATAAATGAAGGTATCCGACAGAGGGAGTTGATGAAATTTGTCTCTCTGCGAGTGTGCTCTTTATGTGAAAAAGAAGAGAGATATTTGGGTTTGGTGTTTAGAATGCGATATGTGGGCACATAGCGACTGCACCGACGCTGACAGATATTACTATGTTTGTCATTTTTGTACATAAAATAAACTACATTTCAAGCAGCAAGAGTTTGTTTGTTTAACCTGTAAAATACAGAAGTAGGAAGACCATGGAAAGAAGACTGTCATAGAGAGTCAATAATGTTTTTATAAATTTAACATAAATGCTTGTTTATTGAAAACTCTATATTCTTTCAGAACATACTAAATAGCAAAAACTGACATATTTGTTTGATCATTTCGAAAAAAATTAAATGAGGTAGCCGGTATTTAGACCCCATTTCCTGAACTCAAAATTTAGAGACGTTCGAAATTTTTCTTTTATAAACTGAAAACGCTTTTTAAACAGATTTTTTTTTCTAGACGGATGTGAAACACATCAAGGTATTCTACCATGAATTTTCTTCCACTAATTTTCAAAATTGTAGGATATAGATTCAAAATGAAAGTGGTAGCCGGTATTTGGACCTTCTCCTCTATGAGCGTAGATACACGTTTGAGATGGTATTCAGAAATTTTTGTCCTATAGGATTTATGATTTTTGTAAAAGTCTTACAATAAACCAAGTCATTTATTTATTTTATGGTAGCTTTAATAAAGAATTTTCGCAAAATTTAATCTAATTAAATTTAGGTTCTATAAATCATTGCTTAATGAGTCGTAAGATAAAACTTTGCACATCATTGTCCAATAAAACTAGCAAATTAAGAATAAGCAATTACATGGTGTACTTGATTTGATTTGATAGCCTACGAGGGATTGCTCAGAGGAGGGAATCACGTCCTTAGAGCATAATGTCCCTCCCGGATTCCTTTATTAAAGTACATTAAATAAATAAATACAATGTTCAAACACCTACACTGCCTGGATAAAACCCACACGCAACACGAGGCGTGTGGGTGACATATAAAATAAGAAATATACAAACATATTTCTCACTGCCGAAAAACAGATTTCACACGTGACACTGGGCAGTGAAATTGGTGTGGTATTCAGTTCACAATGGCATCAAATGAGGCACTTTGACACTTGTACTGCTTGAGACTCAGTGATTGTTATTCAATATTTCGCGATTTTAACAAGGTCAAATCATGACACTGTCAGTACTACTTCATGTAGAAACAGTATATAGTCCAGGCCACTAGTCTGTTAATTGCATAGGTCATGGGAAAAGATGCGAAAATTTTTAATCTTTGATAGAAGTGATGAGCGTGACAAGATGTTGAGAAGCCAACTTTTAGGGGGCGTGGATGGGTGAAAGATGTGCCAGCCTTGCGTAACAGTGCAGTGATGAAATGCATGAGTAGCAGTCCATGTATTATTTCCATAGTCCCTCTGTTATTCTTTCGTTTTATCTGAATAGAAAAATCTAAAAAAACAATTCATTATTTTGTCACAAGCGTTACATAAATAAGGCTAATAAAAGCTATAAATGTTTGAAAAATGAAAATAACTAGTAAATTAATGAAGACTTTAATTTGAAAAAAGTGTACATGGACATCTGACATTTATAATAACTAGGATTCATAATCATGTTTATAATCATTTATATTAGCTATAATTCATCGCATATCCTTTATTAATTTTCAGAGGTTTGAATTTATTTTTGTAATATCCAAATTACACATTTTTACGGAAATAATTATATTTTTTCTGTGTTCTACATTTTCTCCATTGTTATTTAAATGCTAATTTCTGTATTATTATTTCTTTTCTAAAACCTTTTAAAGCTTTCATCGAAAAAAGTTAGAACAAGTTTTGCATTTGCTTTGATTTAAAATTATTCTATTTTTAAGCTTTCACATCCCTAAATAAAATGAAATAATTTTACCATTTAACGATTTCATTTTTAATTATTTACTTTATAAAAGTAAAATCACTTCCATCTACAATATTGTATTTGAAGAGGAAAAACATTATTGTATTTCTAATCTAACGTTAAAGAAAGTAATTCTTAATCTTTCAGGATGAGATTAAATATAAGTGTTTGTCTTTCCCAAAGAAATTACTCTAAGAGTCTAATGTAAATACAATTTTGTCATTTCTCCGTCTATTGATTGAAAATACCTCTTTAGTAGAGTAGATTATAGACAATAATGGTTTAATTAGTTTTATTATTTTGGAAAATGAGTCGTGCTTAAATTATATGGAAGAAAAACATTTACATTTCTCTAGAAATATTAATGTAAAAAAAAATATATATGATTTTACGCTCTTCTAGATTTAAATATTTTTTGGAAAAAGACACTATGATAAAAATTAATTTTAATATTAACGTTTTAACATAAGTAAATATTTTATTAGTGGTGATTCAAAATTCAGAGGTTTTTTTTTTTGGCATTTATACATCCAAACATCTTAGTGTGTCTCGCACCAATCCTAAGTATTATTCATAACTTTAACAAAATAAAGGATATTTTAACAAGATTTTAAAAAGACGTCCATTAAATTGCAAATAAAACATTAAAAATGATTGAAATATGAATTATTTCGGTATGTTAATCCTTAGAAACTGTAAGAAAATTCCGAAATGGTAAAGGTCTAAATCAACGCTATTGAGATGTGGATCGTTGCTACTTCAGTTTCGTGATGTCGTTTTGGTTACCACAAATTAGTAACGTCTGTTGAAAATTTTATTGGAACATGTACATTATTGTTAAACTAATGAAGAAAAATCCGATTTCAGATTCCCGTGAGACAATGAATTTTCGATTGAGTGAAGGAAATGTGACCCTAGTTTCATATACAAAATTGTTTGTTGTTTTGTGGTATTTTTTGTCATCTACAACCTTTCACATTTTGTAGTGGTATTGTGAATCACCCTGTTCAAAAATATGAAATAATCTGTAAAAAACAGCCTAAATGTGTATCATCTGTAAAAAAAATAATCAATCAAAATTAAAACAAATTAGTTAGACAAGAGATAAAGCTTGACTATTTTCATTGTAAATAAATTGTATAAAATGCAATGGAGTTCCATAATTTCAAAATGAATGTAGTTTTCATGATTTTTTGGGTTGTTATTTGATTAAACAGATAAAGCAGACGTGAAATAAAAGTATTGTTTTCTGAATTAAGGAACGTAAATGCCCAAAATTTGTTAATGTTTTTAATGAAGATTTGGGTGTGATTTTTTATCTAATTGAACATTTACTTACAAAAGTCCAGAGAGTAGAGTGTTTTGAATTTTCTGGTATTCTAACAGAAATACATACACCATCCATACTGCATCCGCACAGGATATTTACACTTCAATTTAAAATAGTCTCCATGCATACAAAATAAAAAGAAAAAAAAGAAAAAAAAGAAAGAAAAAAAAAAGTCTGGAATTTTTTCGATGAAAGCTTTAAATGGTTTTAGGAAAAAAAAAACAGAAACAATAATATATAAAGTAGTTTTTAAATACCAATGGAGAAAATGTAGAACACAGAAAAAAATATGATTATTTCTATTAAAAAAAGTTTAATTTAGATATTGAAAAAAAAGAAAGAAAGATTGAAAAGTATCAACATTACGGCCAGATATTTAATGTAAGATTTATTTTACTGGAATGACGTATATGACAATTGTCAATATGATAATCGTATTATGGGCAAGATGGATTAGGGAACAATCATTTTGACAAGGAAATATGTGTTTAATTTTAAATGACATATATAAAATCTTTATAGCCATGGCCTACAGACAGTATGAGAGCATTTCCCGAAAAGTTAAGATCCCCAAGTGTCGGCAAGAGTGTTTTTGGTGTTTGTTGCAGATGGTGTAAACATGTTTGGCTAGTGTGTGCTTTTCTTTTCAGGTAGACGTAAAGCAAATAGTCTTAAGCCTGCAGTTTAGCTTGGATCTGAGAAAAATTCAGTTTTGTAAGTAGGTAATGTAACTAGCCTATTGATTTATGTATATCAGAGAAACGTTATTGTTAAATAAGGTGTCTAAAAGTTGGTATTCCAAAGAATTTTGAAAGGATGAACACCATTCTGTATAAATGCAAAAAAATATATTCAGCAATATAAAATCCATGCTATATATATGATTGCAAGATACATTTTTATTGTTACGTTCTTCTGATAATGTAAGAAATTTTATTTAAAACTTAAATTTTGTATAAGTCGAACCTCGTTAACGCGAACACTCAAGGGGAAACTTTTTTTGTTCGTGTTAAAAGTAGTTCGTGTTATCCGAACTTAAATACATTACATACAACTGGACGGGGCAGTCGGAAACAGTTCTTGTTAAAAGTAATTCGCGTTAACAGTGCTCGTGTGAACAAGGTTTGATTTATTTACAAAGTGTTTCAATAAATTATTCATTATTTGTGAAAAAAAAAGAATAATTGTGTTCCTTCGATCTCTAAGTACCCATATAAGGTACAAGCTTTTTTTTGTAGATATGGCGTATGACGTTGCGCTTAAAAAAACAACTAACTAGCCTATTGCTCATTTAGAGCCTCAGTGCCACTGATGTTATCCAAAACACAGTGTCTTTTGTTGATTTCATACTGAACATTGATGAATAAATGTTCAGTCGCATAATAATAATAAAATGTTTACATAATATAAGAACACACATTTTATCAGACAGCTAAATACACTAAACCAACATGAGTGAAAAATTGACCTGGGCCAGGACTCGAACCTGGAATCTTCAGCGTACCGTGCTGACGCTCTGCCATTAAGCTACCCAGATCGACAGCCTAACCAGGCAATTTCTCACTTTATTCATGTTGGGAACAGTCATCGGAATACATGAATAAAACAAAGAAATTGCCTGGTTAGGAAAGCATCTGGGTAGCTTAGTGGCAGAGTGTCAGCACGGTACGCTGAAGTTCCCAGGTCAATTTTTCACTCATGTTAGTTTAGTGTATTTAACTGTCTGATAAAGTGCGTGTTCTTATATTATGTAAAAAAAGCAATCAGACGTAATGTTTGTACTTTTAAAAGTATATGTATAAATAATAGCATTGTCTATTGAAAAAATCGACAATAAAAATAATTTAAAAAAAAATTGTAATAGTTCTAGCATTTTTTTTTATTTTACAAATACGTATGTAAATCTATCTATACAAAAATGTTTATTCAACATTATTTTTATTAATGTAAAGTGCACTGCGTATACGACTGTCCTATGATATTTATTTTCTCATTCAAAAATAATACAAATCCTAATAAGAAGAAAATGATGTAAATTACAATAGTTTGGAACAAAAATAAAATAATCCCACCAATGTTTAAAGAAAGGTTCAGTTATTCAAACCTAAACTGAACAAAAAATTACGTATTTCCAAATCAATATCAATGCATTATCAAAAGTAATTGTATACACAAATAATGGATTCTTTTATATAAAAATTTGTAAAATTCCATATTTAAAGCTGATTACAGACACATATCTGACCATATCTGATTACAGATTACTGACACATATCTGATTACAGATTAATTTTATTATAAAATTTGAAGCAAGAATAAAAATAAATTTTATTTCATAAATAGATAAATGTGTTTTATTAGTGCAGGGCTTCCAGTGGCAAGTATTTTCTTATAAATTTCTCTACCAGTACTTCAAAAAAATAATCCTCAAAGTGGATTTCTGCGAGGTAGACTATTTTTGTTTAAAAACAGTAGTTGGGAAATAATAGAAATATTTACCCGATGGTAAGCCCTTCGACAACATTTAGGATCTCATTGCTCAAAACATCCAAGGTTAATTTTCATTTTCTTGTTACAATTAAGTATAAAGTTTTCAGCAAAAATAGAATATGAACTATTTAAAGTGATCTCATTTCAGAATTGAATCTCACTCCTGTCATTTCATTTATATTAAATTCAAGAATATCTACGATATACTTAATGTTTTTTATAAGTAGCTTTATTCTCGTAGGCAAAGGTTTGCAATATCATTGCGTTAAAAAAATTCAGTAATACCAATCTTCCAAATGCGTTTGTAGTAACATCATCTTCAAATAAGAGTATACAACGAGCATTTAGCACAGAACAGCGGAGATGGTATTTTCCTTGACACTATAATTCTCGTCTACTGTTCATGGGTGCCATATTCGATCTTAGCCACCGCTCTGCACATCCTACAGGGGAGAGCCTGTCTAAACGAAAACAAGCTACCTCACAATCATTCCCTCTATTGCCAAGCAGATGACAGCACACACAAAACATTCCCAGCATGCAAAATTTGTGAAATACTCAAAACAAAATGCCTGTCACGCCATACATCACATATGCGCACAACAACACGACAGCATCTCTTACCAGTGCACATCACTTGTCTTACTTCAACGAGACGTCTGCACAATGGGAGTGGAGTGTGTAAGGATGACATCTCGCACGAACAGTATGTAACGCGTTTGTAGCATGGAGCAGCATTTTTCTCGACGCTATTGTTCTTTTCTCCCTTTCAGAGTTCACTTTTTCGATCCTGGCCACCAGTGTGTACATCCCACATGCTTCTGAATATTCAATCAATCTTTGAATACATGTTTAACCCTTTAAGCGTCCGGCAAAATTTCTCATGTATGTTTAAGAGATTCATAAAATAATAGACATGAAAGAATTGGTAAGATGATTTATATTTAATAACTATATGAGTATTTATATTTAATAATTTGAGGATTTGTAATAATAATTGTATATCTATACTTAATATTCACTGGAAAAGTTTAGCATTGATATCAATGTCTTGTTAATTCACCCTTTGAATTCAAAGATTACTTGACTAAAAAACATGATCAGGGCGCTAATCATATTTTGAGTGGGTTTTTTAATACTAATGGAAATCTATATTTAGAAAAATAACAGCTTAATGACTCAGGGAAATGAAAAATATAATTCGATTCGTTTTGAGGATTTTCAAGTTCATACAAAAATTAGTATACATTTATAAAATAAATAAATAAATAAATGTTTTCTCAAGAAGAAGAAACATAGAAATAAAATGGAAAAACAGAAATTTTGAACTTTTTTTGTCTACTTTTCCTATTTTTTTATATTAAAAAAATATTTATTTAAAAACAAATTAATCACATTATATATACACTTTATATCAATACCTTAAATGTATTTATTTTGTGAATAGTATAAAGAAACGAGATGGAAACGTGCTTATATAAAATTTTCTACATGCATATTAGTTAATAAAGTGGCCATTAAGAAATCTACGTTTAAATAAAAATTATATATGAACAAAATGAAACGCAGTTTGTTAGATTTTTTTTAATGTTTGCGTTTAAACGTAATTCATTATGTAAGTATAAATGGATGATTTTATACACAACTTAATGGATATTTCAACGAAATGCAAATACCACTTTTTTCGGGAAAGAATATTTTAAGTAATATTTAATATGATTGTTGAACAAAATAACATACCCTGGTCTTTACGGGAAAGGCATCATCAGAAGTTTCATTTTAATTCTAGAGCCAAACTCATATAAGCATCAACATATGAATACTATATATGTGAAAACATTTAAATTATATTAATTATTTAGATTTTGAACACCATATTTTTTTCTCTAACATTAGGAAAAGAAGCAGAATTTTATTGAATATATGTATGAGGTGTTTAGCCTTTAAAGTAAATGTATTAAATATAATATATTAATCTGTGTGTAAAAACTTTAGATAACATAAAAAATAAATATTTATCTGTGAGTGTTCCGCTCTTGAAATAATTCAACACGTATTTGAATTTTTTTCTAAATTCAATTGCATTTCTTAGATTAGAAAACACCTTTGGCGCACCTTGTATGCTCTGAAAATTTTTATTGTATAATTTCAACTAAATCTCTCCCTTAAAACTGAGATACCAAGTAACGACTATTGAAGTTAAATTAACATTTATATATTAAAATATATTAATTGTTGCTGTATTTTCTCTCATTTCTTGAATATTAGTAGCTCAAAATTTAACCAGGATTTAATAAAACAATGGTACTTTTAAAACAATGTATGCTTTCAACGATACAATTTAATTACATGTTAAGTGTTCATATTTCGGGATCCGTGTAGATTAATGGTCGAATGAAATTTCGAATAAAGCAGTCTTTTGAGAAATAAAATATTTACACAATATTCCAAAAATAATAAGAAGAACATAATTCCTACTAAGCAAATACTACTATATATTGTCAGGAAAAAACCGCAAAACATTCATCTGAATTCCTCAGATAAAGAGTTTCGTAGCTCTACTTCTCAGTTTTATCTGCACCTGAGCGTATCTACAGTACAACTATTTAACTCAAAACACTTTTTTCTGTGGTTTGGAATAATATTTTTCATGTTAGTCCATGGATACAACGACGGATTAATAAATAGCCAGAGAAGTAAAATGTCTAAGGACAAAGCGGCAAAAGAATTTAAAACATATCTGATTTCACGGTGGCAGAAGCTTATTCTGAAAATTTATTTAAAAATCATATAAAATCAATTTTATTTCAATTTAGTTACCCTATTTCTTGCCATATTTTTTTAACACTAAAGGGAATTGTGTTAAATCTTTGCCACCTACTTTTAAATCAGTATACATAGAAACATAAGAAAATAAACTTTACTTAGATTTGGTGACCTTTTTCCTTCCAGGGGGCGCTATAATATTCAAACGAATTTTTTTCTTAAACTTCTACTACCTAATTGTAACTTGGAGTATTGCTTCAATTTGAGAAAACATACGAAAAATCCATTTTAAAATTATAGTTATGCATTTTCCCACCAGATACGCTAAAAGCGTCAAAAACCTATCAAGGAAATGTTTTTATCAAATCTTAATTTTCACCGTGGCAGAAGTTTATTCTGAAAATTTATTTATAATACATAAATAATCTTTAGTTGTCCTATTTACCGCCAGTGGGCGCTATAAACACAAAAGAAAAGTGTGTTTAATCTGTGCCTACTTTTAAATTCAGCATAGGAAAAATACAGAGAAACATAAAAAAAAATAAATTTTACTTAAGTTTGATTAGCATAATACTTCCCAGAGGGCGCTACAAACGCAAAATTATATTTTGTTGAAGCTTCATTGCCTAATTTTAACTTGGGGTATTTTTCCCATTAAAGAAAACGTAAAAAAAAGTACATTTTAAATATTTACTTATGTATTTTTTTATGTATGGAGCACTAACAGCGTAAAGAAAAGTTTAATTTAAATTACCTTATCTAATTTTAGCTTGGAGTATGGTGAAATCTCGTATGGTTCCCATATGAGAAAACGTAACCAAAATTCGTTTTTAAATTTTATTTAAGCTATTTCCCTCCACAGAAAAAAGAAAAAAAAGGAAAACTAATGAGAACCATTTTATCAATATATGTATTTGAAAATGGCGCAAGCTTTATCTGAAGATTTAAGCGAAATTTGTTCGTGGAAAGGTGAAATTAAAATGCGTTCTATGAATTAGTTGACAACACAGTTATACACATAGAGTTACATGAAATTTAAAAGAAAACCGACATACAATGTAGTTCTTACAACACTAATTGCCTCTAAAGTATAATTCATCTGAATTATTTTGTATTGACCTGTAAAAGAACTATAAATTTTACATCCCATATTTCCAATGGAGAACATGAAGGAGTGTTAGACTTAGTAACATATACAAGTTTCGTAAAGTTTCAAATTACATAACACCACTAAAATTCATTTTGCGTAATACAACTATTCAAGATAGAACATGTTGTAGGTGACTGTAACAACTTAATAAAATTACATTACCGTCAACGTTTTGCAAACGCCGCATTGAACATACATTCGTTTCATAAATCGTTTCTCAAAATTGCTTCGCAAATTCTTTTCATGGACTCGTTTCATTAGGATTTCATATAAATACAGGGTTATTACAAATGAATCATCGGCTTACCGAAGCGTTTATTTCGGAACATAATTGGGTTACAACAATGAATTACACATGAAAATAAAACGAAAGTATACAAGATTGACGTCCATACTACAGATGTTCAATATGTGCTCCTTGAGTGATACGGCAGATGTCAAAGCGCTAGTTCAGTTCGCTCCACACATTACTCAGCATGGTTGGCTGTGGAATGGAAAGTTCGCGGCTAGCGCGATTTGTTTTTTCTTGGGACTACGGATGAAACTCTCTCTAACTCGGTTCACTGTTTCTTCAGTAACGCTTAGTCGGCCGGAACTTTTGCCTTTACATAAACAACTGGTTTCTTTGAACTGTTGATACCAGCGCAGAATGCTTTGTTGCGTTGGTGATTTGCATTTGTATGCCTTCCGGAATGCTCTCTGAACGGTCATAAGCGATTCACACTTTGAAAATTCTAGTACCAAAACGCTTTCTGTTGTCCAGTCGCCATTTTGAATATAACGTTCGCGTAGCAGCCATGGCTACCACATGCGCATGACACATATGCAGCGTGAAACTGTAGTTAACGCCCACTCGTTTGAGTTGTCATGGAAACTTAAACGTTTCCTAGTTCGCACGTAGTAACGTATCAAAACCCGATGATCCATTTGGAATAACCCTGTATATTGCATGCGGAATTAATAGCTATTTTACTTTAGGTAACTTTGTTTCAATGAACAATTGGAGGTTGTGAAGTAATAAGATATATGTTACGTTGTCTGTAGACTTATTTTATGAATTGTATACAATTATTAGGTTCATGTAATACATAGATGATTAGAAATAAATTTTAAATTAAATAATTTTAAAAATATGAATAATAAGAAATAAATCTGCGATAGAAATAAGATATTTAGATAATAATAAATGTGTACCATAAATATACATTATACTAGTTCTAAAAATTCAGTAATTATATAAATATTGTAGCATAAAACAGTTTATACAATAAGTAAAATATCAACGTCATTACTTTATCTTGTAAATGACCAGTTTTAACTTTGAAGAATATTGTTCGAAGACTATACAATGAGTATAATTTAAATTTATGTGGTTTAAATTTTGGCATTGGATTTTGCCAGACATACATGAAAAAAAAAGACAAAGAAAAAAGTGTAACATGAGATCACAATTAATAATAAAAATAGCATTTAATTTCATTAAAATAATTCGTTAACTTTTCCAAGGGTTTCTAGCGATTGGACCGTGTTTTATTGTTTTATGTTTAGATTAATAATACGGTTTCTTTTAGTAATTGTGTAAATTTATCCACTTCCACAAAATATTTTAGCTAAAAAATATATATATTAGATTATTTTTCAAAATACGAAATCAATTACTGCAGCAAAAAGCAAGTAAATGATTAATCAGTGAAAAATGAATCGACATTTTCTGGCATCCAATCAAGATAATTAATTGAAGAAACGCATTTTTTTAAATAATTAAATTATTTTTTCTGTATTTTTATTAATTAATTGATAAAGTAATACACGTTATTTTTTCTACACATTGCAAGACAATCTGTCGTAAAAAGCTGTATTATTTTATAAAGATTTGCTATATTTTGAACAAATTATGCATTCATTAAATATATTTAAATGCTTCTTTATAGCTTAATACGTATATGATTTTCCTATGTTTATAAAATATAAATTATCTAATATGTCTCAACGCATTTTTAAATATATTCATTGTATTACATCATACGGAAATGCAATTAAAATTTTATTGACTTCCAAACAGCTCTTTACTATTTTTAACCCTTTCAATGGCAATGCGCTGCTGTTGTAACAATGTTAAAATGGTGGATTCACATCGGAATTTACAAACAATCTTAATTCAAAATATTTAACAGCTTTTCTTGACGTAAGATATAAAAGCAGGATTTTTTTTTCCAAAATACTGGTGCCTATGTGGAATTTGGGAATTAAAATTAAGTGGGACATGTACGGGCAACCGCCTTTCCGATGCTAAAATCCAAGGTGTTTGTTTTTCAATGTTTCTCTTAGAATTAATCTGTAGCCCGATCAGAAGGCTGAAATTCTAACCAAGTTTTGTCTCAGAATTTTGGTCAGAGGCGATGGTGTTTGTGCATGTCAGGCCGCGGCCGATTATGACCAAGGGATATTAGATGAGGAGACATTACTCTTCGTGGAGGAATAAGGGTGACAGATCGTTTTCTCAGTAAGTTGTACGTTTTTCAGTCTTATCTTTCTGTCTAAGCTTAAAACTTTCTCATGCAGTGATTTCTTTCTTTTTTTTTACTTTTTTATTCGCTTCTGACTTTTACAAATTCAAGAATTAGTATCATGTTTAACGTTTTAATTTAAAAACAAATCATTTTTCTGAAAATTTTACTTTAATAATATCAATTTAAAATTAATTAAACACTGTTACTAGAATAATGTAATACAAATAATTTTGAATAATAACAATTATAACAACTAGTCAATGATTTAATTTTAAGAAAATTTCCTTTAAATATAATTGGCACATTCAACATAGTTCAGTAAGATGTAGAAAACGACGGTAGATTGATAAAACAAAAGCAAACCTGCGTTAATAAAAATTTTTCGTTTTTTTTTAAGAGAGAAAGAGGGCAACCCTAGTCGGGGATTTTGCTAAGAAAATCTTACAAGTATTTACGCTTCTATTACGCAGGTTCGAAGAAAACCACGGAAAACTCCGAACGGTTAGGGGCGATCGCGACACCTGTTCGAATCAGCACCGTCTTCCATCATTGAGAGCAGAATCTTTCAGTCGATGTTGGGGCGAAGGAGTATTGACATTAGCCAGTTTGGACAACATCTAAACTAATAAAAGAAAGTTTCACTCTGTGTGTCTGTGTGTCTGTGTGTGTGTGTCTGTTGGCGATGGCTAGGAAAATCTGGCCCACCTAGAAGGCTGGAAATTTAGATTTAGGTAGTCCAAACTCTCTCCTGGTGCAGCATTACTTCAGAATTTTAATATTTTAATTACTTTCTGAAATATTAATTAAAATTCACAAAGAACTCTCATTAAAAATACGCTTTTATTCTCTTGGGTTGGTTGGTTCACTGGTTGGTTGCATCGATTCTTCACAGAAGTAATTAAATAAACCAGAGTAGCGATGCACAAAGAAGGATTTCTAACTAAATAGTGTCAACATGGATTGAAGTTATTAGCGTAGAGGAGCCATGCGAATGTCACGCCATCTGTACATGACAAATTACACATACGTCCCACTGATTGAAATATTTTGCAGGCATATTTTTCTTCATGACAATTAGTCGGGTGTAAGTTTTTTTTTTTTTTTTTTTTTTTTTTTTTTTTTTTTTTTTTTTAACATAACATTTATTATTATGATGTAGATTGTTAATACAGAAAATTTTTTTAACAGATTTTTTTTTATATTTGCGGGAATTAAGAGGGACAAGGGTCTAATTACATTTAAGCTTCAAGGTGTATTTCTAGAAAGCAGTTACCAGAATTTTCGAATAGTAGTGTAAAAGTAGTAAGCCAAATTTCAAATGAAGTTCCTAGCTTAACCAAATGAATCAATCATTAAAGATGTATTGTGATCCTCCTAATTAGTTATTTGCTGAAGGTCACTTGAACAACACCCCCACCCCTTCCGGACCGTCCTTCAAGGTTTTTTCTCTAACTCTGCTCCGTTTCCATATCTCAGCAACTAACTTTCCGATTTCAACGCAAGTGATTTCAAGCATTATAATTAATTTAATAGTCACCATTTATAACATTAAACTAAATTTATGAGTAGCGGTTACCACTATTTACGAATAACAGTTTAAGCGAAATTTGTAATTAAATTCAAAGCTTAAGGAAACGAACGAATTTTGAAAGATGCATAGTGGTCCTCCTAATTAGTTATTTGCTGAAGGCCACTTGAACAACCCCTCCGCCACCCCTCCTGGCCCGTCCTTCAAGGTTTTTTCTATATCTATGCTCAGTTTCCATATCTCAGCAACTATCTTTCCGATTTCAACACAAGTGATTCCAAACATTATAATTAACTTAATTGTCACTCTTTATAACATTAAATTAAAATTATGAGTAGCGGTTACCACTATTTACGAATAATAGTTTAAGCCAAATTTGCAATTAAGTACAAAGCTTAAGGAAACGAACGAATTTTGAAAGATGCATAGTGGTCCTCTTAATTAGTCATTTGCTGAAGGACACTTGAACAACCCCTCCCCCCCGGCACTCCTTTCAAGGTTTTTTTCTCTAACTATGCTCCGTTTTCATATCTCAGCAACTATCTTTCCGATTTCAACACAAGTGATTGCAAACATTATAATTAACTTAAATGTCACTCTTTATGACATTAAACTAAATTTATGGGTAGCGGTTACCACTATTTGCGAATGATTGGGTAAGCCAAATTTGTGATTAAGTTCCTAGCTTAAGCAAACGAACGAATTTCGAAAGATGCATACTGCTCCTCTTAATTAGTCATTTGCTGAAGGGTACTTGAACAACCCCCCCCCCCCTCCGGCCCCTCATTCAAGGTTTTTCTCTAACTATGCCCCGTTTCTATAAATCAGCAACTGTCTTTCCGATTTCAACGCAAGTGATTCCAAACATTATATTTAACTTAATAGTCACCCTTTATAACATTAAATTAAATTTATGAGTAGCGGTTACCACTATTTACAAATAAGAGTTTAAGCCAATTTTGTAATTAAGTTCCTAGCTTAACAAAACGAACGAATATTTATGCATGCATAGTGGACCTCCTAATTAGTCATTTTCTGAAGGACACTCGAACATCTCCTCCCTTCAGCACCTCACTCAAGGTTATTTTCTCCAACTGTGCTTTATTGCAATAACTGGGCTAATAATGTTCCAATCTTCTCGAAACCAGCTCAATTTTGTAGTGCGCCTACTATACAGTAACGTAGGCAGCAGGGACCTGTCTCAGAAGTTCGTTCGGAAAGAGGTTTGTTTAGAACAGAATGCTCCCCTGGCGGTGGTAGGGGGAAATAAAAGATTTTCTAGAGCGTACGAGCATGCCTGGTATACGGTTCCGAAGCCATCGTAGACCGTGGCCAGAGTTCCGTTTTTTAAGAGATTTAAGTTTATTACAAGGGCTCGGGCAACGCCGGGCGGGTCAGCTAGTATTTAATAAAACCATACTTTGTACGGGTAATAATAAATACATGGGAAGAATGATTAAGCGAAATTTTCTTTTCAGAACTCGCCAGGAGTGAGAAATGTAGCAATATCGCATTCTATGTAACTGAGAAATTCAGTGACGGGTAGATAAAAAAATTAAAATGTAAATTTATATTGCGTATAATTAATAATAGACGAAAAAACCCCCAGTAAATTGGACTAATAAAATTTTCCTTCAAATAGACACGACTTTTTTACTTATCTAAACGTATGTGAGATGTTGCTATGGTGTTTCTGGCAATCCAATGTCTATCCAGTTTTTATCTAAAGTAAATTACCGTAACCTACCAAGTATCACGGACTAAGATAAAACTGTTTAGTGAAATGTTGAGTTCTGCTATAGAAAAAGATTTAGAGAAAATGCAAAGATTCGTCCACAATAACGGGTGTTATTAAAGATTGTTGTAGTAAACATGCAATATTGATGTCATGAAATAATGAAAAAAAAGATAATCCTGGTAACACACATCTTCAAAATTTACTTAAATTAATCTAAGGAAATGAAAATAATTAATATATGGAGAAAATTAAAAAATAAATAAAAAATTCTGATTATTTACTGATCAGTTCATGAGTAATGAGTTATTTAAAATTAATAATTTAAATTCTGTACATTACTTTTAAATATGAAAGTAGAACAAAACAATTATCCGTTAAATAAAGTCATCGAATAGATTCATCGAAATAATATTGATTTTATTAAAAAATAATAATTTGAAGAAATAACAAGTTGGAAATTGTTCGTCAAACGTGACACATGAGGTGCGTTCGAACTATAGCTAGTTATATAAATATTCAGATCTTGATGATTTTTAATTCTGTGAAATGCATTATATCGTCTGCAGATTAATTTCTGTCATAAAATAAGTATCTCGGTCGCTTGACGATTAAACTTCCGAAGCTCCTATAACAAAAACGCGCCGATTTTTTTTTAAAATTCAATTTTCTTAAAAATATTTTTATTAATATCTCCTAAAGTTTTGATTCGATTTTAATAAAATATGAAAAGTCTCGACAAAATTCTGCAAAGATAATATATCTTAAATTTCAAACCATCCGGTTGGGTAGTTTTTGTGGTGTTATATGCGGACGGACGGACAAACGGACAGACGGACGAACGGACAGACGGACGAACGGACAAACGGACGGATCAAGCGACGACAACAGGTGCTACGTATTTATATAATTATGAATGCACCTAAAAATTGCCTAAACTTTTGTAAGAAAGAAAAGTCTGTGTTGCATTTTCAGAAGTAACATACAACGAAATACTTTATATGTCATAAATTAAATACAAAAAAAGTAGTAGATCAAAAATAGTGATATGCCATAAATAGATAAAGTAACCTTTATAAGACATAAAAAATGTCGTTGCTTCCATGACATGATTTTGTGAAAGCTAAAATTGAATATATTTAATGTAAGCTAAGTATAACATAATACATGTAAGTGAGAAGAATAAAACAGTGACCTAACGTAATGTGACATGATTCATAAAATAATGTTCTACTACTTTTTATTAGTTTTAGAAAATAATGAAAAATAAATGAATATTTATCTTTTAAAAGTTTTGTCATCATTTAACTGAAAAATAGGAAAAATGGTAATCTGACATCCATCTCATAATACCCGAGAAAAGAAAGGCTGATAACTAATGCAAAAATATGAATGATACGAATGCCGAAATTATTTTCTGATTGCTTAACTTATGAAAGGTATGTACACATAGGGAAATTGTGATATTTCACTTGGAAACAAAAATAAACTATTCATAACGTATTTTACCTCGGTGGCCGACTATTGGAGCATTCACCTTATGTGAGATATAAATAAATATGGATGATAAAAGTATAAATGTCAATTATGTAAGGATATATGAGTGCATAATAATACCGTAACGTAAATGAATAACTTTTACAATATATGTCCTTTGTGGCAGTTGTTAACTACAGATCACATATTTATTAATAATTGTCGTTGACCATTCGACTGCATGCTATTTATTTATTACTCACCCATCTAATCGTTTTAAAAATCAAAAAAAAAATTCATAGATTTACACGTTTCAGACACTGGTGATTCCGAAAAACATAGTTTTAGAAGAAACAAAAATGACGTCCGTCTGTGTGTGTCTGCGTGTGTGTGTGTCTGTCTGTGTGTCTGTCAACGCTCTTTCTCACGAACAAATTGAGATGGAGACTTGAAATATTATATGTAGTTAGTATGTAATAATGAAAAGAAGCTTATTGAATTTCAGTAACCTCGATTATACAGAACTATTTTTTTTCAGACTCTCGAATTATTCGTTCTGATAAAAGGTGTATAAAATTTTTCGAAATTGTTTCTTTTAAGAAGTGAATAAAACAGACAATAAAACAAAAATATAAATTTTGCATAAAGAATAAATTCGATCGGATAATTAGTTTCCGAGATATTAGTAATCACATTTACCACACTCTTCGATTTTTCATGACCCTGTATGTCATTTAAATTTTAATTCAAAGATATATTTTAATTGGAAAAGAGACGCTTAATCCAACGCAGTAAACTGTCAGTTAATATGATTATCATTTTTATAGTTATAATGATGTTTTTCTTATGCAATTCCGTAATAGAGCATTTAATGTTTATGACGTCATCAAGCCAGGATTTTATTCGAATTGCAATGCATTTTATAAATAGTTTACGCATGTTTTATTTTCATATTTTATATTATGCATATCCATGATGGATAAGTATTACGATGGCCCACAAGGACAATTTTTTTATGTGATAGGATTTAGATTTTGTATTCTGTTAGGAAAATATGCAGTTGTGATTCATAAAAAACATGTAAAATCCATATTTGCATTTATGGAACTTCAAATTATCTAATATCACCGTGCTCTTTGGAAGCTATCTTAACTTTTATCTTAATGCATTTTATGTCCATTATTCTTGAAATAATTTATACTAATTTAATTATTAGGAATCACCTTTTAAATTCTATTTATTTAAAATTGTCCAACATAGTTCAAATGTGTTTTTAAATTCGTCTTGTCTGTTCGTCCGTCTATTCGTCCGCGCACTAACTCACGCAAATGTATTATTCTTGGATTACAATGTAATTGATATATGTTATTGACGTTTACCATCAGTACACATCGTTGGTGGTGATGATGATGATGATGATGCTTTTCCTGATGATGAAGAAGTTTATTGAAAAAAAATTCACTGTCTCTACTTTTAAAATATTTTACGCTAAAAATCTGACGATTTCAAATATTTTTTAAACTCTTATTAATTGTTTTTTTTCTGCTGAGTTTTACTTTTGAGTATGACTTTTCTGCAAATTAAGCTGGGCTGCTTTGTCAAATATGTAAAAATATGCAATTTTTTTTAATAAACTTGCCAAGCAGGGCTTGCAGGGGCTAAAGCCACATGGTAGGCCTTCCTGCTTGGTTGAATCTGAATCTGACCTTTACCATGACATTTTCGATATTAAAAAAGCAGTGTGTAGCATTTATAGTTCTTTTACATGGGCACTCAAATAATTCTGTTAAATTATGACCTATGGAGAACAATCGTTTGCAGTGTAATTTAATAACGTTGCAATATTTCTAATATATTGAAATTTACATACATCCTGAGGTGATTTATAAAATACTTACTATAGAATTCTGGTGTGTATAATATTTAATTTTCATATACAGAGACACAGAAAATGATTCGGTTACACAGTACTTTCTAACAGCAATACTGTAAGTGTATTTTCTATTGTTGTATGCATATATTTTTTGCATATTACTTGGTGTGTATAAATTCTGTAGAGAAATTCTATGGATCACACACAGGCTGTAAAAAATAATTCGAGTACATTTCTGCTGACTGACGGAAAATGTTGAACGGAAACTTTCATCTTTGTTATGCGTTTCATAACGGAACTAGATTTTTGCTTACAACAGATCACAGACGGAAATGCCCTTTTTTTTACCTTTATGATAATATCTGAAATTGGATATTCAACTATGTTAAACCTTTTCCAAATTATTTACCAAGACATCATCTTTCACCTTATTAAAAGGTGAAGTTTTGTCTCAGTATTCTAAGTGTCTTGAAAACTGTTTCGGAATCTATTCTTGATGCATGATTTTAGTTTCTCGTTATTTATTTCTTTATTAATGTAATGTATTGCACATTTTACATTTGTTCTATCAGTTACTACTAGTACTAAAAGAAAAAAAAAACCTACCCCATTTTGTAGAATATTTCTTTTTTTTTCAAATAAAGAGCTGTACGAAAACAAGAAATATCCGAAATGAATTTATTATATATATATATATATAATAAAATCGTTTTAATATATCGTGGAAATATTTTATGATCGTAATGCTATAGGATTACGATTATGATAAAGTGTAAATGCATTATTCAGAAATAGAAGTATTATTTAAGAACGAAAAATAAAATTTTTAAAAATATTTTGCACTTAAAATATTTCAATTCTAACTTTCTCTCCATAGATTAGTTGATGAAAGGTTAACACTTATAGTCAGTATAATGCAAAATAATATTCATCAAACTTAGGATTAATATCCGATATAAATTGACCTATCTATAACATGAAACAGCAATCAATAATTTTATATTTTTAGAAGAACATAAAAGGAATTGCCTTTACAAGGTCTTAAATGACTATAAAAGGGTTTGACCAGAAAAATAATGATTCGCTACGATTAGCTAAAATGACCATTATAAGAGAAAATTATTGGTCATCGTTCAGTGAACACGTTTTTGAAAGTATAAAAAAGTGCATTTAATGTAGGATAATATTATACTGTAAACTTTCTAAAAAAGTTTTGGAAGAATAATTAAGTATTCTTTTTATATTTAAATTAAGATGGATTATTTCTGTAAAATACGTTCTAGTTAACATTTTTTTTTTTTTTTTAGCTTTAGCAAATGACGTTTATAAATGATTTTGTTTTAGATTTGAAGGATTTCTGAGAAAATTAAATATATATATATATATATATATAACCATAAATCAAACACTATCATAACACCAACTGATACAATGAAATAATAATTAAGTATGTAATAATTAGATGACAATGAAAGATTCCCCAGCACACTGAATATGGAAACAAAAATATATTAAAATAATAAGAAATTAAATTAAAAATTGAATAAATGGAATGAATGAAATGAAATGAAATTTGTGGAATTTAGACAGAATTATTAAGTCCCAAATGCCTAAATACCACAATATATACGATACATCTCATAAATATTTTATAAAATATATATTTTTATTCCGATTGTTTTTTTTTTCAAACATTTAAGTCGAATGAGAGTAATATTTTTTAACATATGCGTAACTTAAAACATAATTTTTTAATGAAACGGGTAACAATGATATACCTGTGGCATACCTCATATATGTTATTCTTTTATTCATTGTTTCTGAAACATTTATTGTAATAATTTATGTATCTTACCATAAATAATGAGACATGTTGCGCAATCTGTTCTGAAATAAGTTCAAATGTTTGTCACTTCATTTATGCTGCTAAATGAGACTACTTAATATGCATTTTCTAATTCTGTTTGGCTGTTAATCACGTGGAGGGAAGCATTTTAAATAACGTTCATGCATTTAGATAGTGTGTTTAGGGAATATGTAATCACTTAGGAATATCCGAATGGTGAAATTTATTAGTTACATTTATCTGATATTTGCATAACGAATGCTTCTATAGATAAATAAATAAATGACCACTGGACCCGTACGAGCATTTTCACTGCAGTCTAATATGCTTTAGCAACATTTAATATTTTTTTAATGTGGGTTTATATTTGTACAGGAAAATTAAGGATAAAAATATCTGCAAACACCGTTAGTGCAGCCAGAATATCATCCTATGTACTCAATCAACATTACAGTAAAAAGCGATCGAAAATAGAAAATGCAAAAAGAGAAAAATATATCAATCGTATTTTAAATGCATTAGAGTATAACATCGTCTGCTTGTCAAAAAGCACGGGACAAGTATTTGATGATTGATTACGATTGAGTATCTGAATTTGAATTTTGCTTTTTAATCACAATTACAAAATAAACCCATGCAGCAACAATGTCCCACTTTATCGTTATTGTACAATTTATTTAAAAAAAAATCATTATCGAGCACGATATAACGCGGAATTTTATTTTTGTGGCAACACTGATTTGAGAAAACTTTTCATTTCATTTATGAAAACAATTCTGATTTAATTTTTATTTAACTAAAATTTGTAATTAAAAAACATGTTTTTAAGAAATATGAGTATACTAAGGCAAAAGACTGTTCAAAACCCTTTCATATAGTATTTCATTTACCGTTCTTCGTTTTGTATTTGCTTTGAAAAAGGGGTGTTGACAACACAAATAATACATGATGCTGATTCGTGACATGGCACGTTCTGGTACATTGTTTCTTAAGTTGTGATGCAATAATTTCTCCTCCTCTAAAGACTAATGTTACATTTTTATTTAATGTAATGTGCATTATAAATATTCAGTGTTTCTTAAACATATGCATGATTAAAGTATTATAATTTTACTTAATGAGAAATACATAATAAATAGGTAATATAGTAAAACATTTTAATTTTATCACTATTTTATCAGCATACAATATTTATTTTCCTAGCCTAATTTCATGAGAGCAATTCATGATTTTTCCATAAAATTACAGTTTTAATAAATTAATTCGACGTGAGCACCAAATCTGGTTATGGGGAGTAATCCATTTCTTTAAAGCTTAGTAGAAACCGTGGTCTAATAAATTTATTAAAAAAATATATAATTTTTGCTTTATTTAAAATCGCCACTTTTATATATATTTTACGCTTGGTAGATACCACGAGCTAGTGAATTTATTAGCAATATATACTTTTAGCACTGTTTTTTTATGGCAATGAAAGTGAAAAACATGATAGAGAAAATGCATTACTTAAACTATTATTTCAGGATTCCTAAATTGATTTTTCAACGTATAATCATATTTTAATTAATATGGAAATATTATTTGATTAAAGCGTATTTAAAAAAAATATACTATATTATATCTTTATTTGTTTATATACTTCTTTTATATAGAGTCTAATATTTTCCATTGTTGTAGCTACACAGCCAGTTGGCAATTTTTGGCCACCGTGGTTTGTAGCATAATTAAATCCATTGTTGTTGTAACCTCTCTTTAATTGTAACCATAAAGAATATTTGGCGCTTTATCACCTGTGGCGCGTAACGGAAAAGTGACAAATAATTAAGTTGTAATGTTAAAAATGTTGTATTCACATCTCAAACACACCCCTGTATATAATTTTTACTATTCTGACACATAAGGAAGTGAGATCAAAATCCCCTACAAAACTATATATTTACATACAAAATCAAATTGAGTTAAATGAAAGACGGTAAAAAATAAGAAGTTACTTTGTCTATGTAAAATATATCTTGGAATAGAGCGTGAACTTCGCACACTTCGAAATTTGCACACTACGAACATTCCACACTTCGAAGAGTGTGGAAAAATATGATTACAAATATCTCGGCAACTAATTATCCGATCACCTTCATTCTTTATACAAAATTTGTTTTTTATACACTACTTAAAATAAACAATTTCGAAAATTTTTATATACCTTTTATCAGAACGAATACTTCGAGAGTCCGAAAAAAATAGTTCCGTATAATCGAGGTTACTGAAATTCAATAGGCTTCTTCTCATTACTACGTACCAAGTACATACCAAATTTCAAGTGTCTATCTCAATTTGTTCGGGAGATAGAGCGTTTACAGACACAGACACAGACAGACGGGAGTTATTTTTTTTAAAATTTTCTAAAAATGTTTTTTGGAATTTCTAGTGTTTGAAAAGTGTAAATCCGTCATTTTTTTCGATTTTTAAAACGATTACAGAACTTACCCAATACTACGTATGATGGGTAATTAAAAAGAAATAAGAGACTAAAATAAAGAAATTAATGATTTTAATAGCTGTTCTGAATTTGATGAATTTTATCGCATCGGCTCAATGCGACAGAAAAATAATTTGAATTAAATCATTCTTTTACGTAACACATTTTGAGGATGTACAAACGAACAATTGTAAATTATAGTTTTTATGTTATTGAAATAATTTATGAATGAATATGAAACTTTCCGTCCAGCTTTTATTATTATTATTATTATTTTTGTTTACTCTGTAACAGATTTTATGTTGTATTTATCTAAATGTAATTCTGGATTTTAATAGCTAATTTTAGTTTGATAGCAAAAAAAAACAATTCGGACGTCTTTACAAAAATTTATCAATTAAACCGATAACTAAAAACTTTATATGGACAAAATAAGTAATTTTCTTAAAGGAAAATTTCAAGTCGCATAATATTGCATTTCAATGTTCGTTTTAAAAATCCTTCATACATTTTAAATGAGTAAAAAGCATAAGTTTTAATTAAAATTAAGTCCCAACTCTACTTATGTTACATGTATAGGTTAACATAATGCTATAAAATTCATATTTTTAAGAAATCTATTTTATATTTTTAATGCATTATTATAGACTCTTGATAATAAATTTTAAGATAAAGAATTTTCATATAAGCAGGAATCTTTAAACGTTTGAACAGAACGAAATGCTTTCCCGTGTCATATAACGTTTCACAAAATAATACCTATGCAAAATATCTGAATGTAGATTGGTATAACAGTACTAAATACAGTACAAAAATATGCTTCTTCAGTAATAGTAAAATTTAACATAAATCTGTCAAATTTTCAACGCAACACATTTTAAATGTTTATTGCATAACAGAAATAGTCGGGCACAATGGTCAAAATATTTGCAATCCCTCAAGAAGACAACTTTGCCAATTTCTCACAAAAGGATTAATTGCGTAAATATGGAAGGATCAATTATTTATTTCTTTTACAAAAACAAAGAGGATATTTACAGTTCTTTAATTTGAAAGTAAACATAGCAAGTGATTTTTAACTATCAAGTAGAGAAATACATTTTTCAATTTAAAATGTTGTGACTTACAATTTTCAGCATTTACATTTTTCCCAAACCATTTTTTAAGAAATTAGATACAAAATTGGTTGACAACGTATGCAATATAGTCAATGATATATCCTTCTATTTTTTTTAAGGAAAATTGTACGTGATTCATTCTTTCAAACATACACTTAACATGCAGTTTCTTACTGCTTATACTTTTACGAAACAAGAAACTTTTTGCACGCTAAATAATGAAGAGTCGGCCAAACAAAAGAGGGCACCCCCATACATTTAAATCGCCAAATTGAGGGAAAAAATCGTAAATAGAAATCCAACTATAAATAATATATTTGGTTGAAATTAATCTATGGGGACGTTTTCATAGTGAAATTGTACCAATCTCAGAAATTGTTAATCGGAACACTTAATTACAATACAGTATTTCGCTTTTCAGTAAAGCTTACTTTAGGATACTAAACAGAAAATAGTTTAGTTCTATTGTTTAGGAAATATGAAAGTATAAAGTCCTAAATTTATATTTATTTGCAGTCAATGCTAAACAGATTGAAATTGCAGTTTTGGATATATAACGCAAAAGTTATGGAATAATCTGTAATTTTAGATTCGCACATTTGAAGCTTTTGAAAATTGATTTCTAGTATAAAAAATTTATAGGTTAAAGTTCATATTTTTGTCGGCAATTTATTTCTAAAGATAATTATCTTATTTTTTTCAAAAAAATATGATTTGTAATATATGACTTTTTTAACAGAAAAGGACGTTTAAAAACTTCAAACATGTGAATTCAAAATTACAGTTAATTCCGTAACATAGTTTTTGATTTATGTTTAAAAGTTGCCCTCATTGAAATCAGTTTTGCAGTGACAACAAATGAATTTAATTTAAGAGTTCCAAATTTAATGCTTAAAAATTACTAAATTATTTTAATGAATGGTTCCTAGTTTGGTATCCTAAGGTAAAATGTCCAGAAAAGCCAATGTCAAAAATGGGGGTTCGTATTGAAAATTTTAGATTTTTGTATGAAGAGGAATACTTAATTCTTTAACATAAATTGAAAGAATACATAATTCGAATGGCTATTTCAGATTTTTCCAAGACGATTTTGCGATTAAAATTTATTCTTTTTCGTTTTTTAGCAAACTGTAACTTTGTTTTTTTCCTAAATGTAAATACAAATAATTTACATGCTGCTGTTACGAAATCCGGATTTAAATGAAAATAATGAATGAAAATGAAGAAAATTGATATCATTTACTTATTTTTATTCACGATTTTATATATGCATACTTAATATCATCGAATTACATTTACAATACTTACTGGATATTTTAATGAAATGCCAACTTTGTTCCCAACGAAAATGGAATTTTAAGTACAAATTAATAATAATACTGAAAAAAACAGAATGTCAGTCTGCTTATTTTGAGATATTTTGTTTACATATCGAATCAAACTGTGGATCTTTTTAAACACTGGGAGAAAGAAATGACATGCAATTGAATCTATCATCACATTTTTCATAATGCATTAATAAACCTCAAAAATTTTTTTTTATATAATACAGGGTATTTCTAAATGAATATAGGGGTTTTAACGCTTGTTAGTATTTATTACATACAACTTAAAATTATAATTAATACAAAAAATGAAAGAGCAACTCAAACAGTTTTACCTACAAGCTTACAAGTGTTCAATGTGAACACCTGTCGTCGCACAGCACACATGCAGTCGATAGCTCAGTTCTTCCCAAACGTTAATTAGTGTTTGTGGCGTAATTGTTGCAACATCTGCCTCAATCCTGTTTCTTAGGTTGGGTACATCAGCTGGTAGTGGAGGCACATACAATCGATCCTTTATGAACCCCAACAGGTAGAACTCACATGGTGTCAGATCGGGTGAGCGTAGTGCTCTTATATAGGAGCCTTAGGTGAGTGTAGAGTGGCGTTTGGGAAGAACTGAGCTATCGACTTGATGTCTGCCGTGTAACGAAAGGTGTTCACATGTAAGCTTGTAAGCTTGTAGATAAAACTGTTTGAGTTGCTCTTTCATTTTATGTATTAAGAATAATTTTAAATTTTTCATAATAGATACTACAAAGCGTTAAAACCCCGATATTCTTTTAGAAACACCCGGTATATATGTATTAAGATAGGAAATCAGATTTTTTTTAAACTTTCATTTGCATATAATTTATTTATAAATTATATATTCACACTATTATTTTATGATTTTTTTTTCTATGTTTCGTTGTGAAATTAAATCTTGAGACAGAATAATTTTGAGAATTTTTAATTGTAAGCAATTTTTAAGTGTTGTGCCAAACATTCACAAAATCACAATACATATGAATTAATAGTATAAGTGTTTTAGAACTGCGAATTTTCCCTAAAACTACTTCTATCTCAGATCTAATTTTTTATCTTAATCATGAACATTTGGATCACTACCTATATGTCTGGTAGCATCATTTCCATTCAATGGCATGATTAGATAACTGTTGAGTGTTCTATTTTATAAAGAACTATTACATTTCAAATGTGGCGTACCTTGGAGAAGTATTTAAGGTTCCGTTTGTATATCTAAGAGTTAAATAAAATTGCAGCGAATGTTAATTTTAAAATTTTAATCTTCATAAATGTTTACAGACTTAAAAATAACCGTAATACAAATTTGAGAATCTTATTCTTGATGGGACGGACTGAACCTATTTATAAACATTAGTGAACAGTTTACAAAAGTGAAATAATATTAAAATGTATATACAATCGAGCCTCGATAATACGAAAATACTTAACACGAAATTTCACTTAAGACGAAGGAATATAGTTTCCCCACCACATTATCTTGGAAACAATACCAATTGCATCGTTTTATACGAGCATGAAGACAAACTTATCCCGTTTAAGGCGAAGTAAATACTGCACATAATAAAAATAATTCCTCGTTCGACCTTTGCGACGACCTTACACCTTCAAACAAGTTAATTGCTTTTGCTGAACTTGACGAGGGGGGATATGCGTTTGTTCTTGGAAATGAGGTGAGTGAAGAGAGGTGGGTGTAGTGATGACCATGGGGGAAACGAAGAGAGTTGCATTTGTTCTCTGCTGACGTTGAAAATTTTTTGTGACTGATTCATTTCGTTACTAGCACGTGGTTGATTAATTGGAGTGAACTTGATGACTTGATCACTTAATTTTCTTTGCTAGAAATATTTCATTGATTTAATTCTATATATATTTGAGTTCTGGTTGTGAAAATGAGTGGGGAAAAAATCTCTTAGTTTGGAAAATAAGCAGAAGATTTTATGTGATGTCAGTGAAGGGAATAAAAAAAAATCCGAGGTAAAAAAAATCCAGAAAAATACGGAATACGTGCTAGTACTTTTTCAAGAGTTATTAGGAATCGAAAACAAACTGAAATGGCTTGTGCTATCAATCAGTTCGAGCCAGCAAGAAAACGAATGAGAAATACCAAGAATGCAGAAATTGAAGTTGCATTATTAAAATGGATAAGAAAATCTAGGAACCAGAATATCATTTTAAATGGTGCTGTTTTACAAGAAAAAGCAAAGTTTTTTCGCAGAAACTTTTGGCGTCGATGATTTTACATGCTCAAATGGATGACTGCCAAGGTTTAAAAAACACTATGGTATTGTCTCCAAAAAGATATGTGCTGAAGAGACTACAGTCAATAAGGGCAGTGTAGAATTGATTTTCTCTAAAGAATGGCCGTCTATTAAAATAAATTATACACCCCGCGATACATTCAATGCAGATGAAACTGTGCTGCCTTCATATACTCGAATTTTCTAATTGCAAGGTCATGCCTCTCAAGTTAATAGTTCAAAAGAAACATTTTTAATTTACAAAGTGAAAGTCTATAAATCAGTCAAATTGTCTGTTTACAAACTTGATATTTCATTTTTCCATACATTGATATAAAGTGGTGGAAAAAGAAATGGACAACCGATACTAATTCCGCCGCAAAACATCGTATACAAATTCTAATACAATAATTTATAATAAATTTTATTATTAAAAGCTGTGCACGAACTCGGATTTGGGACTTTCTAAATATTAAAAATTAAAACATAATTTTTTGATCAAATGGTAACACACAATTTTGAGCCTATTTTCGTATTTTTTCGACAAAAATCAGAAAAAAGTATCAGACGCTTATTTGAAAAACTATGCAGAATATCTAAATGGAGCAATGGTACAACATGAGCTCTTTTATGTACAGGGTGATTATAAAAATCTATCCCGATATATGAGTCCTTAGCTATCACACCGTTCACAGAAACTGACTGAAATTTTGGTTTTAAGTATTTTGAGGTATGCGCTCAAGAACCGTATGAAAAACAACAGTTAAACTCTAACAGTTACGGTTACAGTGACAAAATTTTGAAAATTTCAAAGTGTAACACCTATTTTTTTTTTTTTTTTATTGGAATGTGATCTTCATAGTGAAAAACCATAAAAAGCGTTGAAACGGTACCTGTAACACGATAATTGCCGGCGCTAAAGCGACTAAGAAGAAAAGTGAAAACAACCAATAAAGGACAGAGAAGCAACAGAAAGTAAAACATTTTATTATTCAGTGCTATCCACCATCTGCCGCATGGAAAATTTGTGAAACACAATAAAATGTTTTGTTTTCTGTTGATTATCTGTCCTTATTCGTTGTTTTCACTTTTCCTCTTAGTCTGTCTAGCGCCGGCAATTTTCGTGCTACAGATACCGTTCCAACGCATTTATGGTTTTTCACTATGAGGATCACATTCCAATAAAAAAAATAGGTGTTGCCATTTGAAATTTTCAAAAATTTGTCACTGTAACCATAACTGTTGGAGTTTAACTGTTGTTTTTCATACGATTCTTGAGCGCATACCTCAAAATACTTAAAACCAAAATTTCAATCAATTTCTGTGAACGGTGTGATAGTTAAGGACTCATATATCGGATCGTTTTTTTTTTTAATCAAACTGTACTTATAGAAAAGAAAAATGTTAAAAAATATAACTTAAAGTTTTTCTGGCTAGAATTAATAATTTTCTTTTATGTAGTTTCAAACAATAACAAGAGACGGCCTCTTCTATCATCAAAAAGTTAAATTGCACTATATACAGGGTGATTATAAAAAAACTATCCCGATGTATGAGCCCATAACTGTCATACCGTTCACAGAAACTGAATGAAATTCTGCCCTAAAGTATTTTGAGGTATGCGCTCAAGAATGACGTGAAAAACAACAGTTAAATGCTAACAGTTTTGGGTACAGTGGCAAAATTTTTAAATTTTCAAATGGCAACACCCACTTTTTTTTATTGGAATGTGATCTTCGTAGTGAAAAACCATAAAAAGCGTTGGAATGGTACCTGTAGCACGAAAATCGCCGGCGCTAGACAGACTAAGAAGAAAAGTGAAAACAACCAATAAAGGACAGAGAAGCAACAGAAAGTAACGCATTTTATTGTTCAGTGCTATCCAACATCTGCCGCATGTAAAGTGTCGTCGTGTGTAAAATAGAAAATGTATGAAACACAATAAAATGTTTTGTTTTCTGTTGCTTCTCTGTCCTTATTGGTTGTTTTCACTATTCTTCTTAGTCTGTCTAGCGCCGGCGATTTTCGTGCTACAGGTAAAATTCCAACGCTTTTTATGGTTTTTCACTATGAAGATCACATTCCAATAAAAAAAAGTAGGTGTTGCCATTTGAAATTTTCGAAATTTTGTCACTGTAACCGTAACTGTTAGAATTTAACTGTTGTCTTTCATATGATTATTGAGCGCATACCTCAGAATACTTTAAACCAAAGTTTCATTTAGTTTCTGTGAACAGTATGATAGTTAGGGGCTCATATATCGGGATAGTTTTTTTATAATCACCCTGTATATAAAACTAATGTTGAGAATGTACTGTAAAACCATATAGCTATGTTTTACATGACTCTAATTCATTTTAAATAACACATAAAGTGGACTTATTTCCTATTTTTTAATTAAAATTTCTTAATATTCTCCTAATTAATATATATATATATATATATATATATATATATATATATATATATATATATATATATATATATGTATATATATATATATATATATATATATATATATATAATGGCTATGGTTTGTCGGTGTAGTGAGATGGTTGCCGTGATGTAAGTTGAGAACTTGATGGTGTAGTCTAGCTATAGTTTGTCGGTGTAGTGGGATGTTTGCCGTGCTGTAAGTTGAGAATTTGTTGGTGTAGTTTGGTTATAGTTTGTCGTTGTAGTGGGTTGTTGGCTGTGATGTAAGTTGAGAACTTGATGGAGTAGTCGGACTAAAGTCCGACTACTCCATCAAGTTCTCAACTTACATCACAGCCAACAACCGGTATTTCGGTGTAGTGGGATGTTTGCCATGATGTAAGTTGAGAAATTGATGTTGTAGTCTAGTTATAGTTTGTCGGTGTAGTGAGTTGTTTACTGTGATGTAAATCGAGAATTTGTTGGTGTAGTCTGGCTTTAGTTTGCTTCCTTTTGTTATGTCTGTTTCATTCATTTTCAGTCTGTACTTGTCAGGTATGGGGGAGTGTTGCATGCGTAAAACTAGTTTAACCCAGCAGTGCATGTCTCAAGCCATGCCACCTGACACAGGTTGTTTTAGCTTTTCTTTGTTGTTTATTGGCATTTTTAATTTTTGCTGCAATTTGTTGTGTTCTTTTGTTTTGAGTTTAAGTAGTTAGTTGTGTTTTCTGGTTCTGTGTAAATGTAGTTTGTTTAGTTTTGTTTTTCTAGTATTGAATTTAAGTGGTTTAAAGTTTTTGGTTGGCATTTGTGATAATGGTTCTGCAAGTGATTTTCCATTGGTGTTTATTATATATATATATATATATATATATATATATATATATATATATATATATATATTTTTTTTTTAATCGAAATATCACGTGGTTTTAACATTCGCATTCGCAAACTTTCTTCTAAGTTGATTTTATGTAAAATCCATAAATTACATACTTTTCAATCATATTTCATTTACGAAACACAAATATAGTATCAAAAGTGAATGTTACTAGTTGAAATAAAACAAGCTGGTGGATGGCTTCTCAATCATAATTTATAAACAATGTTTAATCGTAAATGTTATTAGCAATCGGTTAGTACAAGTCGACTTTTTATGTGATGCAGAAATAACTTGGAGTTGTTTGCTTTTTCCACAACTAATGATAAAATCAAAATAAAGTCCTATAATATCAAATCGAATTAAGTGCAATATTTTATTTTTAAAATAGGTTTAATTATTTTTTTAATTAAATAAATAGTCATTAATTTATATATTTACTCTTACTTTAATAATATTGCTCGATTAAACTTTTATGAAAAAATGCACTAAAAAAAAAAATACGGAGATTGTAATAATTTTTTTAACTTAAAAAAGAACACAAACTCAATTACCGCCTCACAAATTGGAGAGAACGAATTATGAATTATTAATCAGTCAAACCTGGACCAAAATTTTTTTTTGCTATTCATTCAAGATAATTAATAGCACAAACGCATTGCTTTGTAAATAATTACTTTTTTCTATATTCATTAATTAATGGGTTCAAAGAATGTTGTTTATTTTTCTATCCATATTTCAATACAGTCTGTCACAAACAGCTGATTTAATGTAAATAGCTTTTATAAGTATTGAAAAAAAAAACAGTGTTCAGCTTTTAAGGATGCCTGGGTCTTTAATAACCTTCAAAAAATCGAATTTTCAATTAATAATTTAAAAAATGGAATAAGTTTCGCTGTTTTTAAAAATACATTTGTCTTTTTGACTGATTTATGAATATGGTCCAGGAATGTTTTAATTATGAATATATATAAATAAAGTTTTTTTTTCTTAAAATAAGATATATTTTCTTCATTTTTAAGTATATTTTGTTAAAACCAAATTTTAGACAAAATATTAAAATTATACAGAATGTTTTAAATTTTTAAACAGTATATTTTTAATTTAAAGTTTTAGTATTTTACGATAAATAACAGCGGAGATTCTTATTGCTTTGATGGTCGGTTTTTCCAAAACGGACATCGAATTAAACATGGGTCCAAAACGGACATCGAATTAAACATGGGGTTGAGGCCCTCGATGCTTTTGGATGCGTAAACACATGCCGAGTGTACGCCAATTTCGATATCAAATAAATCGAAACTTGAACTATTACGATTTTTTTATATCGTGTCCAAATCAAATTCAAATTTTTAGCATCGTAGTTTTCATTGCTATAGAAACAAATTTGTTGTGTATTCTACTTATTTCACGGCAGTAAAAAAAAAAAAAAAAAAAGTGTTATTTATGTTTTCAGAAAAACATTCCCCAAAACATCTGTAAAACGAAAAAAAAAAAAAAAAAAAAAAACGCTAAATATTCTATAAGAGTTTCGAAAAAAATTTATAGAATAATCAAATCTACAACATTGCGCTAAAAGATTAAAACCGGATTTATTTTATAAATATAAAAAAAAAAAAAAAAAAAAAAAAAAAAAAAAAGACGCATAATCCAAAAAATGCTGAAAATTGCGAAACTTTCAAAGTTCGCATGAAATGAAATTTATTATAATGGTTTAAATGACTAAAACCGAATTGCTTTTCCAGTGTAAAAAAAATAACCGCAAAACTACAAATAATCGCTAAAAAACAAAAAGAGCAGAGGTCAATTTTGACTCAATGGACTAAAAGAATGAAACCGGATTCCTTCTACGGATGTCAAAAACTTGCCACAAAGAGCAACAAACATATCAACAAAAAATCGCATAAAATATCTGCGAAAGTTCAATAATAGAACAAAAAAATTCCTATATTGAGCTAAACAACGGAAAATGAATTAAATTTACTGATCTCAAAAGTCGCTAGAAAACAGAAAACACCTTAAAAATTGCATGAAAAATTCACAAAAAACTCAAAAATCACTGAACGAATTCCAGTTAATTTGCAATCTATTAAAAACAGGTCAAAAATTTCTAAATTGGGTTAAAAAACTTATCCTTAATTTTCATATGATTTATTTTGAAAATCAACGCAAAGCGTGAAAAAAGCTAAAAGTTGTTAAAAATTCAAAAATTGCAGAAGAAAAACTTAATAATCGGGATAAAATATTAAAACTGGATTAATTTTTAAAATTCAAACTTTCTGGAACTCGAAAAAACTCTAAAAATTGTATAAAACAATTAGCGAATAATTGAAATTACGCAGTACGAATTCCGAATAATTTTTTTGAAAATATGATAAAATTTACTAATGGGCTAAAAGACTAAAGGATGATTCCTGTTAAAAATTTTGAAAAATTTCCACAAAACGTGAAAAACGCTAAAAATCGTAAAAAATAACATAAAATAATCTAAGCAAAGATCATTAAAACTGGCTTCAAGGTTCATAAATTCGGATATTTCCTTATTTATATATTCAGATATATATCCCTTCCTGTCAATACTTCAGCTCTGCGGCAGTGGTCCCCATTTTATATATATATAAATTTGATGTAAATTGGATATTAAGTCAAATGCAAATCTACATTTTCAATTATAAACGTTAATTACCTGTGCTCTTTATTCTTTTATGAATGAGTTATCTATCCCGATCAAGTAGGACGTCTAACCCTGAAGTATTTTATCTTAAAACATGTAGTTTTAGGTTTACATTTATATTACTTAATACTTTAAACTTATATTAGAAATAAAATTTATATGTAGTTCATCATATTTGTTCTTGTACATTTCAAGGTCACACATCATCGTTCCACTGTCTGTTTTAATAATTTCACGGTGATCATTATCAGAAATTTTAGAAGAACTATGGGATAATAATTTTTTTATTAAATTTTGTTTGTAGTAGATTAAGAGATTACATTAAATATTTTGCACATTAAATTTGAAAGTAAACATGGAATTATAACAAATGTATGATATTGTATTTGTTAAGTCTGATTTTATCTGAATAACAAGAAATTCTTTGAAAAATTACATATCTAAACTTAAATATCCCATGCGTAATAATATAGTGGAACAGACAACTCATATAAATGTATTGCTATAAAATCTAATACAAATATTCTTATTTTTGATGAAATGAAGTGGGGCTTAAGTAGGGACACTCTCCCGGAGTTACACTACAATGTTAAAAATTTGCAGAAAACTGTCCAGTAATTCGATATTTTTATAGAAAATTGTTGTATAACTTTAATTTTATTTATTCTGGCCACATTGTTACACACATTATTTTCTGAATAGAGCTAAATTTCATTTATGTAACTGTACACTGGACAATTTGCTACAAATTTAGCAGTGTATTTCGAAATTATGATGGAACACTATTAAAGTGAAAACTGCAGAGTTTGTTCTTTAGTATGAAAGAAGTGTTTAATTTTACAATAAATTGAAAAGAATTTGTCTCTGACAACCTTTTACAAAATAAATTTATCTTAAAACATGTAGTTATAGGATTGCAATTATATTACTTAATATTTTAAAGTTTATGTTAGAAATAAAATTTATATGTAGTTCAACATATTTGTTTTTGTACATTTCCAGGATTACGATTTCAAAACTTCGTAGCAACTTTGTGATTGTTCCACAGTCTGTTTTAATAATTTCCACTCTAATGACTATCAAAAATTTTAGAAGAACTGTTGGATAGTAAAATTTTAATTAAATTTTCTTTGTAGTAGATTAAGAGATTACTTTAATTATTTTGTAGATTAAATTTCAAAGTAAACATGAAATTATAACAGATTTATGATGTTGTATTTGTTAACTCTGATTTTATCTGAAAAACAAGAAATTCTTTGCAAAATTACATATATAAACTTAAATACCACGTAAGTAATAATACAGTGGAGTAGACAACTCAGATAAATTTATTGCTATAAAATCTAATACAAATATTCTTATATTTCGAAAAAATAAAATAGTTTTGCAATAAAATCGTGCCAAGCTTCAGAAGGAAAGAAGAATTATAGTGTTGTTCAAATGCATACTTCAAGACCACTGAATTCTTAAATCTTAAAATTTAAATGAGCAATGCTTTTATAAATATATATATATATATATATGTGTGTGTAAAGAATTGCATTTCCTAATGAAGATATCAATTGTAGCACTCGAAGATCCTGTAAAAAACATAACATGAGGAGTCGAAGATTCGAAGGGCAAAGCGATGGTCCATGAAAGTCATGGTCTGTTTTACCGTAGAAATAATAAGACGATGAAATAGTATCATTTCTTTTATGTACACTATACTAATTAAAGTCAATTCCACTAAAGAGCGTGTTCAGGAATCATATATAAGTGATGTTACGCCATAGGAACAGCATAAAGTTGTTAAATTGAGTAGAGAATTTACACCAATTCGAAAAAACTTCTCTTCCAGGTGACGTGGGTTTTATTGGCAGTTGGAACAATGTACAAATTCTGCTCTCCAAGTCGGTGTAACCGTGTGTTAAAGGTAGTGAGCGTATGAATATTTTCACTAATGCAGGTGAGGGATAGCCAATAAGCGGCTTGCAAAGCCGTGGAACTTATTACTATATACGGCATAATTTTGAGGTGAGCAGGTTAGACGCGCAAGCCGAAATGATTTATGGAATATCGAATGATAACATTAATAAAAATAAAAATGATACTAAGAAACGTTCTAAAGAAATACAAATTTAATGTTTAAAAAAAAGAAACAAATTAAAGTTTTTACATATACGTGTAGCTTTCAACAGATTAAGATTTTTAGAATAATATTTAAAAGAATATATTGATTAAATATATGGAATAAAAATATAATTTAGATTTAAGATATATTTAAAAGACAGGGGAAAAAATAGAATTGTAAGAATTTAGAATAAACTAATTAAGGAAAAATGGCGAATTTTTTTTATTACTACATATATAAATAAAACATTAAAACGTAGACTATTATGCAGAAAAAAAATATTTTATTTAACTATATATTTAATAAAGCCGTACAGAAATACTTAGAATGTGCACGAATTGTTTTTTCAAACTTAATTTTTGTAACAGCATAAAATGATATTTTTTTTGTAGCTTAAACTAAATATAAAATATTTCACCACAAAAAAATAATGATACGCCATAAATAGATAAAACGACATTACTTTAAGACAAAATTAGTTGTCACTTAGTGAATGCAATTTAGGTGATGTGAAAACTGGGTTTCTTTTATTTCTATGTCGTTTACGGCTAATTTTCTATTGCAAAAAATAAAAGAGAAAAAAAAAACACGGAAAGACTCTCAGGGGAATAATTATTTGTGATAAAAAATTTCTTTTTTCATTTTTTCTCCCCTTTTTTTTCATTATTTTGAGTAATGAATGTTACATTTAAACGTTGAATATTCCAGTGTTCTGCACATCGACAAAAATGTATTTTATATTTAATGCAGAGGAATATTATTAAATTTTTTGGTGTGAAATTAATTAGATTTTTCAAATATTTCTAATTATTGATGGAAAATATATAGTCAATAGTTTTACCGAATAACTGTTATTAATATTAATAAATATATCTTATATGGGCAGATAAAACAATCAATAAATGATAAATACGTTTTAAAGACCGGATGATTTAATTATAATGCATGGAATTCAAAATAATTACTAATCCTAACATGTTTGCCAACTGTGCCGTTTATAAAGAGAAACTCTCGCTCAAATAAACACATTGGAACCATAAAATTTATTTAATGAAGGAAGCCAAGTGGCATTTATATGACTACTACATAAAATCAAGACACATATAATTAAATAAATTTCCCGGTCCAATTATTTTTTTTCTTTTAAAATACCAGAAGTAGGAAACGTCTAGTGTGATAAATATTATATATATTTAAATATACAATACCGAAAAAAAATATTTATAATCTCTATTTATTCTGTCGCAAACGAAAAATATATATGTATGTATCAATCGAATGAGACAAATGTGTACTACTTAATGCAATGCATACGGTAACCTTCGATGGCTGTCTACATATCAATAATTGCACTATTGTCATTTTTAAAATAGTAATTTCCACTTTTGTTACATCATTTGGGTTATTTTAATGAGAACATCTCGTAGAAGAACATAGTTTATGTATTTTTTCACAAA
This sequence comes from Maratus michaelseni, assembly GCA_963931845.1. NCBI lineage: Eukaryota > Metazoa > Arthropoda > Arachnida > Araneae > Salticidae > Maratus > Maratus michaelseni. The sequence goes on along the minus strand of OZ007593.1, from coordinate 192,372,795 downwards.
AATTCACAGAGGTAAATGTGTTAAAATTTGAGGATGCTGATGTTAAATACACATCACAAACTTTAATAATCCTAAAAAGAAATACCTGTTTATTTCCAATTTCATATGATACAATGAGTGCACCAAACCATAATCTAAGCATAATCTAATGAAGCATAATCAGTTATTTAAACAAATACTTTAAAAGAAGAAAATTACATATAATTTCCTCTTCATATTTAAAAAAAAATGTACTATGACATTCGTTAAATTTTACATTAAAATAATCAACGTCATCGAAAACATGGCTATTTGAGTTTATTGTCTTTCCTAACATTAGAATTTTAGTTACAGATAAAAATTATTTTTTAAAGGTGTTAGAAGACTTCCTCCCTTTATGATTTCCATTACATAAAAGAAAATTTTAGGAAATAACTCCTAAAATGCCACAGTAATGTCTTTTAGACAAGCTGCTTACAGATGTAACAGAAATTTGTAACACAATTTTTGGCTCTATTCGCTTAATTATATTATATTCTTCTGCAGTTAAATCAGCTGATTACGAATTCTGCGATTTTAATAATATTTTTGTAATAATATTTTTTTTAGTTTTTTTTAATCGAAATTTCCGACTATCCTTTGCAAGTAAAGGAACATGACCTTTACAGCATGTATCTTGCTAAATTTGTTACAATCAAAGATTATATCATTACCACATCCACAAATACAAGAGTAACGATATGCACGATGTACCACTCCCAGTAACAATTGGATACTTGAAGATGCAAACGCCAAAAAAACAAAGTAGATGATTTCCACAATTGCTTTTTTTTTCATTTCTATTTCACATTATAGGTAGTTGACTATATTTGTTATACAACGCAATTATATGTTGAACGCTTGTGTAATTGTAATTCGCAGGTATAGATGCTTTGTTAACCGAGCATTTTACTTTTCGTGTACAGAAATCCTGTGATATTTTTTTAAACTGGCGTTCCTGCTGGTTACTTCTAGGCACAAATGATACCTTTTCTTCAAAGAGCACCGAATAATGTATTCATGTGTTGTAGAGCTGTTCTATTTGGTGTCTTTAAAATATCATCTTCATGAAATTGCATTATATTTGTTGTAATTATTTTCTTCTAAGTGGTCAGAATATATCGCAAAATGTCGCAAAATAGCATCCAATGATCTTCTGACTGTTAGCATCACTAAGCGAATGATAGGAGAAATCAGAGACTAAGGCACAAAGTACATGCTCAGGCAAACTTCCTTTTTTAGTACTTAGCATAAATTTCCTGCTAGTGGCATTGACAGAAGGCATTAGCATAATCCAATTTTTTCATCCTATTGTACTCAATGATTTCATTACTTAGTAATTAATGCATAGGATTGAGATCTTATCAAACTAATGATGATATAAATTAAAGTAAAATAACGGAGTTTTGCTCATTTTGAGAAATCTTAATGCCAAACGCGATCGGAAGCTACTAATAAATTCATTATCTTATATCTACCCTATATATATAAAATCCTAATGAAACGAATTTGTGAAACGATTTTATGAAACGAATTTATGAAACGATTTTATGAAACGACTGATTAAACGATTGATTATGTTTCAGGGCTATTTTTAATAAAATATGAAACGCTTGATGGTGAAATTAATACCAATTGTCCATAAAAATGCGCGGATGTCAAAACTGGTAATAGAATTTTGAAATTGGAATTAGTTTTCGAGATATTAATTTTTTTTCTAATTTTAATGATATTTCTGTAATGATGGCAACTATACTCAGTTTTTTTTGTGACAAAAAAGGGAAAAAAATTGAAAAGGATCCCGATAGGGATTATTGATTTTTTTTTATTCGTCATTTTCAAATTGAAATTGAATTTATCTTTTATTTCAATCGATAATGAAGACAAGATTGTGATTAAATTATGTTTTTCAGGAAAATTTGAAAATAAAATCACATTTCTATCGTAAGGATTAATCGTCCAATTATAAATAAATTGTATATATACATATAAATACATGTATAAACAAGCATAAAAGTTCGGTGCTTTTTCAGTATATGGGGCCTTGACGAAACAGGGAAAATAGCCTTGGCGGAAAAGGAAATTTGGCAACATACTTTCTGTCAACCTATTTACTTTGTCATTTCGTATACAGAAGCATTTTTTCAATATTTATACAATTTGTTTAGCGTAAAATGTCATTTATCCTATTTTATATATAATCAGAAGTAATTTGTATAGAAAAAACAATAATAATATACGTATAATTAAAATACGCATATAAACAAAAAAATTGTCGAATTTGTTTCCATGGCTGTTTATGTCATTTGGCACCAAATATCACTTTCTGATGCCCGAATTACGCCAAGCTTTTTTAAAAAGCGTCAAGACCCCTATAATAGAAAAGTACCAAAAGTTCATTATATTTGTTTTCATAACTTTTGGCAACAAATCTATGTATATTAACGAATCTATCCCTTTTTGAAGCTCGAATTACGCCAAACCTAAAAGCAAAGGATCCTATACTGGAAAAGTACCCGATTTTCTTATGGACAATATTCAAGTGACATAACATGGTTTAAAATTATCGCGGATAGCAAATTTGTTTAAATATGTCATCAATTGATGCCGAATACATGCAGGCATGCACGCACAAAATATTTAATTAATTTTGTATGATAAATAATTATTAGAAAATTCGTATATACATATTAATTAAAATAAATAATTTATATATTTAAAATAACATGAAAATATGCATGATGGTGCACTAAAATAGAGAGAAAATTAAAACCTGTTACTAAAAATGGCTATAACATAGTACTTTTCAATACCGTGGTTCTTAATGTTATTCACAAGCAGATGGAATTTTTCTCATCCTTAAACGCAAAGGAAGAATAGAATACAGATCGTTGTTATAAAAGTCTGAGAGGTAGACATAATTTAAACCTAACCATTTTATACAAGCTGGTTTTCAAGTTGTAATTGATTTTACTTATCAATCCCGAAAACAGTCGTCAGTTGTCGCAACAGCTGTGTATGAGGCCATGATAATCAAAAAATGCCCCATTAAAACGTTAAAAGCATGGCAACCCAATTACACATTTACCAATATTTTTAAAACAAAGCACGCTGTCATGTTTTTAGAGGCCTCGAAGTCTGAGCGGGGGTTGGCGAGCGTAGCTCGCAGGGGGTAGGCCCCCTAGTATATATATATATATATATATATATATATATATATAATTGAGATGAATAATTCTAGATCCAGCAACCGTTGACAGGCAAGCCACGATCTGTATAATTTCACACCAGATCATAGCACTATTATTCCACCTCCACAAGTTACTAACGCTGTTCCATGCTAGATGATGACGGAAGATCACAAATTATACTCCATATAGGCAGCCGCACGTAACCAGAAAAAAGACTAAGTAAATCAATCCAGGCATTTTCCCACTAAAGAACAACACCATTGACGAGACAACTGTTTATTAGAATGACGTTGATTTAACAACTCCACTAAATCTCATAAAAAACTCGAAGATATTTAATGCATTAGATGACGGCATAAAGCTATGTTATTGAAGAATTCTGTACCGATGACATACGCATTTTGACCCCCTAGTGACTGTGTCTTGAAGGCAGTAAGAAAATCGTACAAAATATGTTCTCCAAGCCAGCGCAGCTTGTTTTAAAGATAAAAGGCGAATGAATATTTCCGCAATGCAGGGGAAGGACGAGCAAAGAAGCTTGCAAAGCCAGGGAACTTAATACTGTCAGTGGCATAATTTTGAGGTGAAGCGGACGACGCGGGTACCGAAAGGATTCTGGGATATCGAATGATAATTTTAATAAAAATAAAAATGATATTAAGAGACGTTCTAAAGAAATAAAATTTGAATGTTTCAAAAGAAGAAATAAATTAAGGTTTTTACAATTACGTGTAGCTTCAAACAGATTAAGATTTTTAGAATGATAATTAAAAGAATATTTTGATTAAGCTATGGAATAAAATATAAATTAGATTTAAGAGATATTTTAAGAGAGAGGGAAAAATTAGAATTGTAAGAATTTGGAATAATTTAATAAAGGAAAAATGGCGAATTTTTTTATTATTACATATATATATATATATATATATATATATATATATATATATATATATATATATATATATATATATATATATATATATATATATATATATATATATATATATAAGTTATAATATCTTTGAATTTCAAAATACATTAATCAAGTTATTTCAACATTACTTACCTAATCTCCAATTGAGATAGTTAATGATAAAGTGTATACAGAATACCACAAAGTTAATTAAAATTAACAAGTGCAAACATAATTTACCCAAGCAGTTTTATCAATGGCACACAGCCAAAAATACTGAAAATTGTAAAGAATATTTTAAGACAATATATATAAACTGTCTCTTTAATTTTTTTTTATTGAAATATTTACACCCATCAACATATATATATATATATATATATATATATATATATATATATATATATATATATATATATATATATATATATATATATATTCAATATTTATTAACAATATGACCTGAGAAACTCGGTGTTTCTTTTAACATAATATATAAAATCCATGATTTTCCAGACTGAGTCAGGTGATATATCTAAGTATAGTTATCAAATTAATTGTTATTGAGCCTATTTTACATTTATGTAAGGGATAAAATGTCTTTTGCACTTTAACTTTTCTTTTTTTTTTTGGTAATTTAGTAGAAGCAGTAGTAAAATTCTTAATCTAAAATAAGCACGTATATAGTGTTCCAAAACCAGCCGACAAAGAATAATAACCTATTTATGAGGTAGACATACTTGTTCATCTTTCAAAATTGTGTTAAGTAGAAAAGTAGAATTCTGGCCTTTTGTTTAAAAAATATCAATCATTTTAAATGATTGAAAAAAAGGTCCCTTATGTTAATAATCAGCTATTTTTCTACATTATATGAATCGAAAGACTGGAACGGATAATGGACATATTCCATGTGAATTTTCGGAGCAAAGTTGCCTGATACAAAAATTAACTAACGAACGTGTGAAGGCTTCCATCACAAATTTGCCAATGCTTCTCTTTCACCTAGATGTTGAATACACTCTTCCGTGCTGCAGATAATTTGGAATAGAAGGTCTGGTTTTAAATTTGTTCAATATGTTGATTATTACATTAAAAAGATTGCTATGATACTACTGATATCGCACAAATTTTAAACACTTATGTTTAAAACTTGCTGTTAACTTGCCGTCAAATGTCGGCTGGTACATTTTATCCACAATCTATGTCAGCATTATGATAATAAACTTTTTAAAAGCATTTCATATTCCTTGAAATATATTTTCAATTCGATTTTGAAAAAGCTATATTGTTCTGTAAAATTCATTTCTAAATCAATACGGTATTTTTTCTTAATTTTGCTGCTATCAATGTTCGTGATCAAATAGTTGCATTTTCTGAATTATTCTCTCAAAAACTGCATTAAATGATTCCGATATTAGTTCTTTTGAAATAGGTTTCAAGCAGTAATCATATTAAACTTAGATTCAATCAATCACTTTCTAATTAGATATGAAATGAAATTATTATATTTCATGACGGCCCGTCTTGCAAGCCATAAATTGCTTTATCATAAAATGACCCGTCTGACATTTATTTCCGTCATTTGAAAATAGATTAAAATGTCTACAACTAATAATTTTATTTTCCTGAATCATTGTACATTAAGATAAATATATTTGATGCGCATTTACATATTTTAAAAGCGCTAAAAACCTTTTTATAGATATTTGGGTGCACAAAGTATCTAATTTTAGAGCTAAAATAAGTAGAATGTGATTCAAACTTTAGTTAATATTAACTCATTTAGTTTATATATTAACTATCTTTCTTCGTGTTTTAATTCAGTTACTATATATATATATATATATATATATAATGGTCTAGAAATATAAAGGACTAAATGGCCAGTTTGAAATTTATATAATAAAAAATAAAAGTGCTATTGAAAAATCCACTTGAGTTATTTTCGGTAGTTTTTTTTTTTTTTTTTTTTTTTTTTTTTTTTAATCAAGTTATTTAAATAGGTATTTATTTAAAAGAGTTTCTATACTGTCGACATAAAAACAGCATTATTAGTAATATATTTGTTTAAACTCATACAAAAAACAAATTTTGCAATTTCTGTAAACACAATGATTACGTCAAAATTACCAAGATAATAAAATGTATTTTTCTTTATTTACAGAAATAGTATTTTTTCTATTAAAAATTCACAAAAATCAAATGTTAAAATGATTACTGCTATTTATGTATTTGTGTAACACAAAGACAACAAACTGGTAGTGGCCAATCAAATGTCATTAAATTACTATTATTTCAAGTGTAACCAGTCCACTTTCTTTAAATTTATAATTCATTTAAGAAAAATAAAATCAACCAAAGGAATAATTTTCAAAATACTACTTTAATAAAAATATAGAAAATGTAATTTCTCCATCTATAGGCCTGAGGAAGTAGCATGCGTAATACAATCTGATTTGAGTAGATTATTCAAAATAAAGGAAATATTGTAACATATACGTCATAATATATTCCATGTCAATATTTTTTGGGAATAACACGTCAGAAAGCATATTTGTTTTGACCCATACTAATGCACTCAACATGTTATTTTCATTTATACTTTAAAAGTTTTACTGTAGAAAATAATAAATGAATTTGATAAGACAGATATAAATTCTTCAATGCTATATTTAATATCATGCTTGAGTAAACAATAAATTACACACTCTACTTTTTGAAGGCGTGTGAATAATGCAATTCACGTCCCTTTTGATACATGATATAACCGTTGCTGTGAATACATTAAAGCTGAAATATTGATTGTTTAGATAAGTAAGTTTAAATCATTTTGTCGTTTCAAAATTTATGAAATCGAAAAACATATAATCAAAAGAAATCAAGAAAACCACGAAATAATTTAAAATTCAACAAAAAGCGATAATAAACATAAATAAAAATAAAACTCACTAAATAAAAAAAGTAAAACAATGCAATCGTAATTAGATAGAATATATGAGCCTTCTACAAGCAAGTTAGCATGCGATATGTTGGAGAAAGAGTAAAAAATAAAAATGGATAAAATAATATTTGCTGCTACCTAGCAATCGTGTGAATAATTATTTTACCTAAATGTAGGCTGAAAATATTGACAAATGAATGTAAATAGAATGAAATTACATCATTAAAAATCTATGTAGAAGTGAAAAGATTTTAAAAGGAGTAGGAGGTAAAATAATAATAACGACAAACACATTAAATTAAAGAAAAACTCATAATGTTTATTAAATTGATGTTAATTATTAAAAAATAATTATTTAAATAAAATAATAAGGTATATATTAATTAGTAATAAATAATTTTTTAAAAATATATATGAAAAGCTGTATTCGTATAGCCTAGAACAGAGCTGCCAAGTCTCCGGATTTTTGGATACCAGTAATTTAGTACAGAAAATGTTGTTTTGTTTGATCGGAGTATTCAGAGATTTAAAAGAACAACATTTTCTCTAAGAATATACTGGTGTAAAAAAATCCGGAGGCTTGGCAATTCTGGCCTAGAATATGTAAGATAATGTATGATGAATAAATGCGCAAATGATTATCATCACATTTTTTATATGTTTTAATCTTCTTCAGCAGTCCGATCTAATCTAATTATATATATATATTTAAAAATGTTTAAAGTTTTTTTTTTTTACTACAAAAAATTTAGAAGATTTTTTTAACCTTTTCTGAACACATTGAAAATATTTACTTATTTTTTTGTATAAAATAATTATTTAATAAGTTCAAGTCTACAACATGACACAAAAATAAAACAAAACCATGCAAACTGTAAGGTGTGATAAAATTGTAAAATAACAACGGAAGTAAATATTTTTTTTTTGTGTGCTGGTGATATGTGATTCTATCTTGCTGGTAAAAACCATGCAACACAACAGTGTTTTTTTCTTGGAATTATTAGCAGAGACATTTCTATTGAAACAGATTCAATGGCAAATTTTCAAATCTGACAAAAGAATTCGAAGAAAAATATTTTCTCAATTGACACTGAATGTCATCAGACGTAACGCCCATACAGGATTTTGTGTAATCTTCTAAAGGACACTATTGTCATGCAAACTAATTAAGCAAAGAAGAAATGCAAAAACAATCCCATTTAATGATACGATTTGAAAACACATCCTCAATACTTTATATAATTATTGCTAAAATGGTTTAAAGAGATAAACTCTCCGGAAAAGAAACACATTTTCTGCTTTTCTTTCTATTTTCTTTATAAATATGCATGCAAAAAATTGTGACGAAATTGTTTATCATTTTTGACTTGTACACTTTTGTAGGTGTTTATTTTTTGAGGGATGATAAACATTTACTGTATTAGATATAATGAATCTGTAATAAATTTTATGAATGTTAGAAATTTTCAAACGTGGCATTCAGAAATTTTTCTTTTACTCAATTTTCTCAAGATTTTTTTAGAAAATCGATTACAGTTATTTCGTTTTTAAGATATTTGTCGTTCACGTAATTTAAAATGTAAATATAATCGGATTACATTATGCATTTCTTAATGGATATTTCAATGACGTGCGCCAAATTCTCTGAATACGAAACGGAATTTTAAGTGCATCTTAATATGATTACTGAATAAAACCAATTGGTAGTGTACTTACGGTAAACCCATTTCAGGAATTTTCATTTCATTCCATTACATTTAGCGATCTAACATGTTTATATATATATATATATATTAAAAGTTATTTGAAAAACATGGATATAATAAAAATAAAAAACAAACTTTAAAATAAATAAAAATAGGTGTAATTAGTACAATATAAATTATAAGTACTTACAAAATTCCATTTTTTAGGGTGTGGGGACTTTTGATTTGTCAATAATGGCATTTCTTCATGTAGTGATTATAATATGTTATCTGAAAAGGTAGAGAATGGGAAAATTCTGAGGCGCTTAGTTTTCTTAGAATTTTTATGTGTGGAGAATTGTGAACATTTAATTTTCATGTGACTCTTTGAATACGTTCTTGATTCAGATTGAAGCTTCTTGCATCATTGCTACGAATATAGAATGTTTTGTAGGTGGTACGGGGCAGAATAACTGAGAAGTTTCTAAATCATGTCTTCCAGGAACGCTCTTAAATTCTCATATCTTCAAAGAACTCATTATATTTTTACCGTTGAAGAAGTCTTTTAATAGTACCAACGTAACACAAAATTAAGTATTAACGTAAATGTTAAAAGTGATGGAATAGTAATTTCTGGAGAAGCGTTGTAAAATATATTTATGAACTGTCAACAATATGTCTAAAAATTATAAAATACTTTGACATATATTTTAATATCAAAATAAGAATATTATGATGATATTTGGATATTGAAAACTGTGTCGTTCTCCTGTAAGAAAAATTATATATTTATGTGAATATATCACTACCAGTGGTTTGCTGAGAGTTATTGCTGTATTTTAGTTTAGAAATTAAATGTAAAGTTTTAAAATATCAACAAGCTGCACATAGAACTTTATAAGTATTCGTACGATTCAGAAATATAAGAAATATGAGCTCCCAGAATTAGTGACATAAATGTGTGTTCATATAACAAAACGCAATCTATACTTGAAATATATTTAATTATTAGTGAACAAACGTACAAATTTAACTATAGTAGAAAAGTATATCTTAATTATTTATTGAACTTATATTGTACTCATAACGCTTTCGACGTATTATGACGCAAATTGTTCTACTTAAAAAAAGCCTTTATTATTTTCTATAGCGTCTACAGGAGAAAACATTATTTACTCCTTTTAAGTATATTATGGTCATCTTTGCTTCAAATATATGCATTTAAAATAATTAACTGGGACACAATAATCAGTATGCAACATTGTGTATTTTTTCTATTTTCTATTTCCGTATCTCTGAAATATTTCGCATATCAAACTCGCTCTTTTATCCACAAATAATGACAGCAAAGTATTTTAACTTCAATTAATGGCAAAATTCGAAACAGTTATTCAAAAGAGATATTAAACAATAAATTTGGACCTTTTCTTCTGAAAGTGCATTTTTAACACGTGTGGAAAAATTATTTGCAATACTTAAACTTTTAATAACAGTCAACATAAACTGCGTTTATGTATCCTAAAAAAGGACTAGCATCCAAAAAAGTAAGCATAAAATTGCATTTTTAATAATTTTGAAAAAAAAAATAATTGGACAAAATTTATAGTGAAGATATGTTTTAACAGCACAATATAATTTTCAAAACTGTACACTACAATATTTTTGGCAAAATTAAAATTGAAATTTTATCTTATGATTTACCAAATCTGAGGATATGGGTATTCCGCTGACGCATATAATGACGGAAAATGCATAGAACCATCTTACATAAAAGGCCCTCACGTCTTAACAAATGAAAATGGAAATAAAATAAATTGTCATATATGAGGTGATTAGCTTGTAAAATATGACTTTTTTAAATGGTCAAGCTTGAAAGAATGTTTTTCTCGAACACTTCATGTGTATTGATCAAAAAGAAAAATTTCATAGATCATTATTTTTTTAGTTTAATTTTAAATTTTGCACATATTTTACCAGAACTGGATACACTGCGCACATGACATCAATCTGTGAATTTGAGCATATCAGCTGATTTTTTATATTACTTCCAGTAATAACAGAATAAAAAAAAATATGTATGCACAATAGCGCAAAACAAATGTTTCATAAGATGACAGAAATTTGGAAATATTTAAAACTATACTTTGGAAAAAGGTTTCAATATCAGAATATTTCAGGTATATTTCATTATTTTACAAGAAAATCATTATTATACGAAACATTTGGTTATTTCCATTTAAGCGTAACTTTTTAGAACCTAATAATTACTGTGATATTTTTTCTAAAACATTACAAGCTGAATATACAGGGTCATTCATAATTCCCTCCGGGGTTTCGAAACGTTATAGTAAAAAAAACGAAGACGAATATGAAAAAAAGAAACATATGAAATTATTCCGAAACTATTCAAGTTCTACTTACATACATTACAGGTGTTCTATGTGTGAACCCTTGGTCACACGGCATACATCCATGCGATAGTCCAGTTCCTGCCATACTCCGTTTCTTTAAATTTCCGGTACCACACATGAATTGTTTTGTCAGTTGGTCCCTGTTTTCGATATTTATTACGAAAGGCCCGTTGAACTGACACCACTGATTCAGATTTAAAGAAACGGAGTATGGCAGGAACTGGACTATCGCATGGATGTATGCCGTGTGACCAAGGGTTCGCACATAGAACACCTGTAATGTATGTAAGTAAAACTTGAATAGTTTCGGAATAATTTCATATGTTTCTTTTTTTCATATTCGTCTTCGTTTTTTTACTATAACGTTTCGAAACCCCGGAGGGAATTATGAATGAACCTGTATATACAAAATGTCCGAAAATTCTTTGACACATTTTAAAATTCAATACAAGATCAAGCAATTGGCGTACGAGAGTGCGGTTTGAACGAAAATGTTTCTTATGATTTGAGTTTTTGTTTAAGAAAAAATAGTTCCAAAAAATTCACATAGATGGCGCTTCTTCTGGAAAGTTATCGAATACATAGATTGTGTTTATACATAACAATAGCGAAAAATTCGCAATGCGTATGAACGGATTTTGTCCAAACTATGGCAACCCACATTCCAGAAGTTAGCAATACTCTCCTTCATGAGTTCCATTAGACGAGTCAGACAAGTCATCAGTCTGGCGATAATAGAAAGCTCGCCAAGATGCCTGGCGATTCGTTTTTTCTCCGAAATCGTAACGACCAATCAAATGTGTTTTTTTAGTACATCGCTATTATCTTACAGAGGCACGCTATTAATCATGGCGTGCTTTCTATTGTCAGTAAACTAATGTTTGTTGACTTATGTCCCTCGTCTAATCGAAATCAGTAGAGCGAGTATTGTTATGTTCTGGAATGTGGGTTGCCATAGTTTGGACAAAAACTGTGCATACGCATTGTGAGTCTTTCGCTGTAGTTGTGTATAAAGGCATTCTAAGTATTCGATAACTATCAAAAGAAGCGCCATTTATGGGAAAATTTTGAACCATTTTTTTTTTATTTGCACAAAATATCAGATCATTAGAAGCATTTTCGTCCAAACCGCACTATCGTACGCCAATTGCTGGACCTTTTATTGAATTTAAAAAAGTGTCAAGGAATTTTCGAACACCTTATATTATGAGCGACGGCAAACACATTTAGATTTAAAGGAACCTAAGACATTAATTTTTACATTGAAAATATTAATAAAATGAAGTACTGCAGTTTTCGAAGTAAGAGTTTTACTAAACATAACTTATGTTATGAATAACGAAAATACGACAAATCTCGTATTTTAAAAAATATTCTAAACATATAAATTAATCTTAAATATTCAAGTTCTGGAAAATTATAAATTACATAAAAAATAATTTATTATTTTGTTATATTTGAAATTTTGTAAATGTTAAAAAATATAAAAGGATAAAATATTTATAAAAAAATTAATTAATTTGAAATAGAAATTACAGTTGATATTTATAAAGGAGATATTACTAAATGTTTTAATTGATAATGAAAATACTATAATTCCAAAGTTATGGTGCTATTAATTTCCTATTTCATTTTAACAGTGATATATGAATATGAAAATTATTACGCAGCATTAAATTTCCATTCAAAACAAGATGCTATTATTTTTGCTTTACTTATATTTTTAATAAAAAATGTTAAATTATACGTTAGGTAATTTATTCGTTTATATTTCACTAAATACTGCTTTGTTAAACTGTTGATAAAAAATGATGCTTTTGTTAGAAATATTTGAAATTCTTAATACGTATTTTGATGCCTTTTATAAAACTCAAATTGAATTACTCTCCCACAAAAGTAGGAGGTTGAACTTACTATAAATTATAATTTTGTCAAAAACCGATCAAAACTTTTTTATATATACATTCAAGATATTTAGTAGCGCAAAAGCATTTCTTTGCAAATAATGAGAGTGTTTTATTTTTTTCAAATCTTTCCATTAATTAAATGGTTAATATAATATGTTTAATTTTTTCTTTATATTTCAATACCACCTGTTATATAAATTTTTTTTCAGTAGCTTTCATAAATAATAAGCATTTAAAAATTATTCGAATAAAAATGCATTGTACCATATTTATTAAATATAAAGCACTTTTTTAAATTCAAAATACAAAGGCAATATTTAAGTAAGTATTACACCAGGAATTTAAAATAATTATTTTATTACATTATATGGGAAAGTTAACTTGATAGCTATTGTTTTTACTTTTTGCAAAATATTCAAATTTTTACAGCGTTTAAATATATTCGGAAGTATATGTTTCAAAAATCAAAATCGCATCTACGATTTTCAATAAAGTATGAATTTAATTTATTAAATACAGTTTTATCTTGTAAAATTGTAGCAACTTCACGTTATTTTATGCACTGAATTTAGTTCTTATACTGTATTACAATATCATCATTAACAGATTAATTTTCTGTCGCATAAGTTTAAATACAAGCTCTTTCAATATTCACTGTTCTTTCTCTTTAATCTTTTTGTGTTTCATCTTTATTAAACGTAGATATATCGTCGCTACCATGTCAAACTATCGAATATTAGAAAATGCATTTGCATTACTTTTAAAAATGTGTCGATTGCCACCATTAAATTTTATTAGAATTATTCACCTACTAAAAAAAATAATAAAATTTAGGTAAAGAAGAGGGTTGCCAGTTTCGCCTGATTTTTTACTCAGAGATGCGGAATTCATACCGGAAATTTTGATTAAAAAATTATTTTAAGTAATCACGAAATGTCTGTCATGAAATTAAGAAAAAAATTCTATTTGGATTTTCTGGTTGGGATTCGAAATTTCTGAATGAAAAATGAAGCCAAATTGTGAACCCCGTTGCAGTATACTATTAAATTTTAGTGGTGACAATCGACCCAATTTTAAAAGTAATGAAAAATGCACTGTTTCACATTCTATAGTTTGACATGGTAGGACGATATGTTAAACCACTCTTGCCTTATACTGTTTATTACTAGGTCCCATTCCAAAATAATACGACTTTCACATCTGGATCCATTTAAGTTATCTAGTTTTGTGTTGATACTCCAAATTCTCTGTAAATATTGTTATGCCAAGGAAGACGGGCATAGGGCCAGTCCAGCCTCCGGACTGCAAAAGAAATAATGCAGAAAATTAATCCCTCTGTGAAAAAATTCCATTGTCACAGGAGTTGCATTCAAGGCCATTTACTTGCAAACACAGGGATTTCCAAGAAATTTCCACCTTCTGTTCTTGCTAGGATAATGAAACATAACTGTAACCTTAAATGGCTTTATAAAATATACAGTTCTATAAGCGGTATTTATGAGAAAATATATTTTTTTATACATTATATACTGCGTTTCTATGCAACAAATGTTTCCTGTGTAGTTTTCTTTTATTATTTATTTATTATTATTATTATTATTATTATTATTATTTTGAATTTAATTTTTTTTTGTATGTGCTTCTGGCCTACGACGTGTGACACGCGTCCTCCGATAAGTATAAGGTGCGCTAAAAGCGTTCTAAAAACTGTATTTATTAGAACATCATTTTTAAAATATTTTATAAACTGTGATTTAGTGCTACAAATATTTTCTGCATAGTAAATATATTTGTTTTTGCGTTTTGTTAAAAAAAAGTAGTCCATTCCTACGAAGTCCAGCGCGTGTTCTCCTATTATAAGGTTCACTCCTTTTCCCGGGTTAATCAATAGTGAGAAAATCTTAGTATTCTGTCTTAGTTTTTCACCGTGGGGGAAGCTTCTTTGCGGGATTTTATGTTATTGAGGGGATGTTAATTTATTAACACTAAACTTTAAGCATCTAAATATTCATTCATTTCAGATGATTTGTCTACTTCGCGTAACAGCATATAGAATGGGGAAAGATGGAAAATGAGAGAAAAAAATCTTCTTGCAACAAATGCGCTACTTTCCACGTACGTCATGAAATATTAACAATTGTTTTTCAAATAAGATTTTTTTTTTCAAACATCTTCTTTTTGTTCTTTATTAGCATTTATTGTGTAATAAAACACTGGTCGTCTAACATTCATTTACAGACTAAAATGAAATTAGGCTTAGAGAATTAAAAAAACTCTTTCAACACAGGTCAGATTGAAATAATAAAATTTTGTTTTTGAATTACAGAAGGCGAAAAACATATATTTGTTCAACCTACAGTAAAATTATTTTTTTTGTTGAGTCTTGCACATTTCTTTGTGATCTAATTTCTATTTAAGTTGAATAATAGTTTATTTATTTATTTATTTTGTTATTTGAACTCATGTAGGTTATTTATTATCTTGTTATATATATATATATATATATATATATATATATATATATATGTCGTATTTTCAAGTTCAAATCCGGGATGAAAGGCAGTCGTGCTCGTTGATAAACAGGGTTAGCTATGTGATAGGTTTCCCTTTTAGCTCGCGTCAGGCGGCCGTGTGGTATCATCAACAACAACAAGAAAATTCAGTTCATTTTTTTGTCGAAGAACATTTTATTTCCAGTTTAAGACATCTCTTCAGGGAAAATGCTCGTTAGCCAACGCTAAACAAAATAAAAATACAACGTTCCATTATTTTCTAGAATCCGTCCTTTCGTTCCTTCTTTTAGCAAACACCAGCGTCATAAAATTCTCTCCGAATCAGGAGGATCGTGTTTTTAAACTAGCTTGCGTAATAATACAGAATACGTCACGTGACCCACTTCTATCGAATCAAAAGGTCTCTTTAGGAACTTTATCAGTAATTCCGGTAGATTTATTTTGTCGTAAAATGACTTCCTTACCGCCAAAAACTTTCTAGGCCCTTCCAGAATATTCCATAATCTCGTACCAGAGGCCTGCCATATCAACAAACGAGCTTATCTGTTTTGAGGCTGTAGCTAAACTTCGAATTTAATACGTAATAAAAATAATAAGAAGAAAAGAAAATGAATCTTTATAAAAGGGAAAAAAAAGAAAGAATTAAAGTTTTTCGGAAATATTTTAATAGACATTTGATATTTAATAATAGGATAACTTTATGAAATACGGTTTTTTGAGCGGAATATTTTAAGAGATACGATATTTTAGCATTTAAATAAAAAAGTTATAGCAATTTGACCACATGGGAATAATACTAATGAATTTTAATAATGGATTAAAATAAAGATGTTCTATTTAAAGAATAAATTAAAAAAAGCTATCACCATTTTTAGACTAACTACTTTCGAATAAATATTATTAAGTGGATTAGGACAAATTGACTTTACATATGGATAGTAAAAGGCTATTTTAAGAATGAGAATTATTTTAATAAGCTGGGTTATATACCGAATATTATTGAATGGAAAAATTTTATAGAATAATTGCGGAAAAAAAATTAAATTTTGTAAAATTATCCCCCTTCCCTAAAGATTTTGGATGAAGTTAATAGTTAAGTAACTATAAATTCAGACAATATAAATTTAATACTTTAGAAATTTGAATTGTGACTAGTATAAATTTAGAGACTGCCAGCAAGGAGATGGGAAAATTCTGAAGAACTGGTAGACAAAAACAAAAACAAAATAATAGTAATCAATTAAAATTAATAGATAAATAAAAATAAAGCTACGAGCATTTCCCCTGTAAAATAATGCAAGAAATGGTTACAATCTCACTTACCATTTGTAAGTGCACAAGAAAAATACAATAACAATAAATAATAAATATTAATAAACAAGAAAAACAGGATAATAATAGTAACAGAATTTTGCTTTTACCAAGTTCACAAGCTTTAGAATAAGTAGTCACTAGCAAATTGTTAAAACAAAGTTTAAAAAAAAATTCGACTTCATTCAAATTTGAGTTCATTAGATCCAACTGTTTTATTTCAGTCTCTTTCTTGGATCGTGATAAGTCCTCATTTTGTTTTTAAAAATGATTACTGCAGTCCCTTTCTTAAAAATACAGTTTTTATGTAAAGGCTGAAAATAAAGACATTACTCCATCAAAATTTTAAAACTGTAGTCATTCTTACCCATACTTTATAATGACTTTATAATGCTAGCATTTTGTCACAACATCTTCTCTTAAGTATCATATTAATTTTTCTACATAATAAACAAGTCTTTTAGTAATATTAAACTCCCTTTAAAGGTTTGTTTATCAAATTATTTTCTTGGTCGTTTATTTCATAGCTGGAATATGTTATCTTTGTTATATTCCTGTGGGATCCCAACATCTTTAACTAATTTTTGTCAAACATTTTTTCACTAATAAATAATATAACTCTTCAATAATATAAATAAATGCTATAATAAAATTCAATTCATAAACATAACAATACAGTGGAACTCCAGATATACGTTACCTGAGTTGTACGTTTCCCTCACTTATACGTTTCAACTCAGCGGTCCCACCATTTGCCATTAAAAATTAGCTGAGTTATACGTTTTGAATTACACATTTCCCTCAGTTATACGTTACGTTTTTGCGTCCCCGGACGAATTGAATTTATTTTTCATTTATCCATTTTGAAACCGGAAACACTGACGACGCGGCCGAGGAGTCTGATTTGAAAGATCCCACTCAAACTTCAGAGCTGATGTGAAAGCTTTTGACGTAGTAAAGTGGTTCGTCAGTAGTAAAAGCAATAACCATAAGGCGATTGCATTATTAACAGAAATGCAAAGTTTGCTGTTCAGTGTCGGCTCTGCCGAAAAGAAACAACCGAATATTAGTGATTATTTCAACAAGATTCAGTAAACTACTGAAATGTCTTTTGATAAATGATTTATATGCCAAGGCGATTCCAACGATTTCTTTTAAGTACTCTATGTGTATTAAAAATAATTTTAATAAAGCTTTTATGATAAAATAACTTCATGAGTACTTCTCTTATGTACTTTTTTTCTACTCATTTCCATTTCCAAAAATTTATGTTTTGAGTGCAGTACTGCTTAGGAAACTTCTGTTTTCAATATAAAAGGTAGCAAACTCCTCAGTGGATCAAAGTTTTCACGATATATTTTAAAAATTGTTCCGGTAAACCATTAATTGAGTTGTACGTTTTACTGAGTTATACGTTTCGTTTGTCCGGTCCCGTGCAAAACGTATAACTGGAGTTCCACTGTAATAACTTTCAATATAACTAATACTTCTCAACATATGTAGTAATTCATAATATAATTCAATAGTAGAAATAATAATAATATAATAAAATTAGTATAATTTAAGAAAATATCACAGTTTGTTTATTTATTGTTAGGGAAAATATTGGTTGAGGAATAAAATAATTACATAGCAAATAAATAAATTTCTTATTTTTTAATCATATAAGAAAGTATTTTTGCCAGTCGAAAGTATACAAAAAAAAATAATTTCAAAATCCAAATAAATTTAAATCTAAATATTTAGAAATTGAACTCTCAACCAGTAGTTCCTTACAATAATTTTTTTTTTCTGATACCCTTTTACAAAATTAAACTGTTAAGTTATAAGTATTCATCCTAAATGTAGAGAGTTGTTTTTTTTTTGGCAAACTTAGAATAAATAAAGACAATAAATAACAAATAAAATATGTTAATTTTAGCTGAGAAATGGAATACAAAGGCAATTAGTTTAGATACTTAATTTTCTATTGTCACACCAAAACAATCACTGTAAAATCATATCATCACTATCCAATCATTTATATAATTATAGAAATACTTATAAACGGTTACTATTTGATTATCTATTGAAGTAAATAACATAATATTAAATTTTTGAAACAATTGATTTAAGAAAAAGTAAATAAAGTAAAAATAGTTTATTTTGATATAGAAATAAAACATTTAATTTCATTTTTCAACATCAATATGACAATTCCTAAAATCAAAATACACATCTTATGCCTGCATAAGGTGTCTACTCAACCTCAAAAACTCTCAAAAACAAGTAAATATTTTAGTTG
The DNA here is from genome assembly GCA_963931845.1 of Maratus michaelseni. NCBI lineage: Eukaryota > Metazoa > Arthropoda > Arachnida > Araneae > Salticidae > Maratus > Maratus michaelseni. The sequence goes on along the minus strand of OZ007593.1, from coordinate 192,353,621 downwards.
ATCAGGCTAAAATATAACCACAATGTTGAAATAATAGCTGTGACATTTATTTTAAAATTTTAAAATATTAAACTTTCAAAAATGGGTAATATATCTGTTGTACACCAAAGACATACCTGATAATGTTGAAACTAGAGTAATAAGAGATATTTAAAGAATTAGAATTTATTCTATTGTTTTTACTTTAGTTTGATTTTGTGATGGTGATTGTGATGTCTGTGGTGATTTTGATTGTTGTTTGGGTTGCTCATGAAATAGTCTGAAGTTATCTGGTGAAAAATATGGTCTTAATTTAGACACATGTACAATAACTGAATTTAACTTAGTCTCATAATTAAATTTGTCTATGTAATATATCACATCAGAAAGTTTATTTATTATTTTGTATGGTCCAGAGAAAGTAGGTTCTAATTTTCTAGTGTTAAGACATTTAAATTATTCACAAATTACATAATCTTGTATTTCTAGTAGAGATTCGACAAATTTTTTATCATAGAGTCTTTTACTTATAAGGTGGAATTCACAAGTTCGCGCTTTTGCAATTTTGAGTGCTTTATTAACAGGAGGGTAATAATTTTGTTTTAAAGGAGATTCATAAGGTAATTGACCATAAAATAAATAGGCAGGTGGGAATTTGGTTATGGAATGTGGTGTGTTATTGTATTCTAGGATGACTTGGTCTAATAATCTAGTCCAAGGTATTTTAGAAGAATTGGAATTAACTTTACATTTAAGTCTAGTAACTATAGTTTGGTTAACTCGTTCTACCTTCCCATTGGTTTGGGGGTGATGTGATGATGTAAAACGTTGTTGAACATGATATTTTCTGAGGAATTTTTTAAATCTTGGAGACCTAAAAGATTTATGTCTATCGCTAAGTATTGTTTTAGGTGCTTGAATATTAAAAATTTGTTTTAAACAGTTAGTATAAGTTTCGGTAGTAACACTTTTGGATGGAAAAGCCCAAACAAACCTAGTTGCATGATCTATTATTATGTGTAAGAATTTTTTTGCTGAATTGTAATAATTAAATCCACCCACAGTATCAATAGAAAGACATTCAAAAGGTTGATCTGTGGCTGGCATAGCTTGTAACAAGCCAAATCTTTTTTGTTTTGTTTTTTTATTTCTCTGGCATGTATCACAATGTTTAACAAATTGTGTAATATCTATTGTCATGTTGGGCCAATAATAGTTTGGAGATATTAAGTTAAGCATTTTTTGTATTCCTAAGTGTCCAAAATTATCGTGAGCAATATGTAATAATTTTCTCCTGAGTGACATTGGTACTACTATTTTTTTTAATCCTTTTCTCTGAATAATTATAATCCCATTCTCTTTTTTGTATTTTCTGTCACAAACATTATCTTTATCTTGCATCACTATAATTTCTTTTTTGTCCAATAATAAACTTACATGTTGATTAAGATAAGCAACAGGATTTCGTGACAACATGTCCGCTTCGACATTTGTAGAAACTTTTTGATACATGATATCATAATCGAACATGCTAAGTTTTAAAGACCATCGAAAAAGTCTACCTCTTAGATTTTTAACATTCTTTAGCCATACCAGAGATGCATGGTCGGTATGGATTGTGAATTTAGTACCATGAAAATAGTGATAAAACTTATCAAGAGTATCTATGATAGCAAGGCATTCCAATTCAGTTATAAAGTAATTTTGTTCATAACTCTTCAAAATTCTAGAATGGTAAGCAATAGATATGCAAAAAATTACCTTTCCCTGGTTGTTTTAGAACTGCACCTACTGCTACCTGAGAGGCATCTACAAACATGTGGAAAGGTAATTTTGGGTCATAAATTTTTAGAATTGGTTTTGCAATTAGAGTATTTTTTAATTTCTCAAAAGAGTTTTGACATTCTGAGTTCCATTCCCATATTGTGTTTTTCCTAAGTAATTTATTGAGGGGGTATCTAATTTCAGCATATTTATCTATGAATTTGTGATAAACATTAATGGAACCTAAAAATCGTTGTAGTTCTTTAACATTAGAGGGAGGTTTCAATTTTTTAATTGTCTCAATATTGGTATTAGCTGAGTTAAAGTCCCATTGGTGATCTCATAGCCTAAGAAATTAATTTTATTTTGATTTAGTTTACATTTAGAAAGTTTAAGTTTAAGGTTTTCTAATTTACAGATTTCAAAGATTTTCGCCAAATGATTTAAATGTTCTTCTAGAGAAGAGGAGAAAATTATGATATCGTCAAAATAATGGCAAGCAAAATCAATTTGCTACTTATTGAGGATTCTTCTAATGGTTCTATTAAATATCGGGGGCCCTGTCTTTATACCAAAGGGGAGCACCAGCCATTCGAAGAGGACAAAATTGGTGGCAAAAGCTAATTTTTCTGTATCGGCTGGATGTATTGGTATGTGCCAGTAGCCAGAGGCTAACTCCAAAGTGGAAAAATACTGGGCACTACTCAATTTACCTAAAATTTCATCGATACGAGGTAAAGGTTCTGCATCATTTTTAACTATTGCATTTAATTTCCTATAATCTATACATAGTCGGGTCTTTTTATCTTCCTCTCTTTTCATAGCCAACGTGACGGGGGCAGAATACGGGCTATTGCTTTCTTTTATGAGACCAGCCGCTAATAAAGATTGAACTTGATTTTTTATTTATTTTTCTTCTAAGGGGAAGTTCTGTAGGGCCTCAAAAATATAGGTAGGTCAGATTTTAGTAAAACGCGTTGTGGTTCAATGTTTATCTTACCCACATCATATTTATGTTTTGCAAAAATATCCCTATAAATTTGAACTATTTCCCTTAAATCCCCATTTTCAATTAAATTTATTTCCCCAATTAAATCTGAATCATAATCATTAATATCGCGAAAATTTTGAGGAGTCATTGAACTTCTGTAATCAGGTTGCACGTTACAATCATTGTAATTAGCTGCAAAAAAGTCCTGAGTATTCACAAAATTTTCATTAGTATATGGTGATAATTTGTCATCATTATATCCATTTAAACTCTCATTACTATCACCATTTGTTAATAACTCATCTTTACATGAAATGGTATCTTCATTATAAGTTGTTATCAAGTTACCATCATTAAATAAATTCAGATTGTCACAAACAGAAGTTATCAAGTTATCCTTACTTTGTTGTAGTTTTTTTACAGTTACAGTATTAAAATGAAGTGATCTCTCATCATGTATGGATATACTCCTATTTATGATCTTCCTTCCCTGTTTTACTGTACAATTCTTACAATTTATATTTAAATTAAATTTTGAACATTCTTTTAACCCCAAGATGCAGTAATCCAAATCTGTATCACATACTAAAAAGTTAACATATTTTTGGATTTTACCCACTTTAAGAAGAATACTACACTTTTGATTAATTTGTAAAAATCCCTTTGCCTGACCAATAGTAACTGGAGGAACAATTTCAATTTTAGCATTCAATTTTTTAACAAACTTTAATGGTAAAATTGCGATAGTTGAACCGGTATCGACGACACATGGTAAATTATAATTATTCGTATATCCATACACAATTAATTGTCAAACATTAGGAGTAACAATTGGAAGAGTATCAGAGAGTGTTGAGTTATTAAAAATACACTCTTTTTCCCAGTGAAAAGCATTCATTACACCCTTGTTTACACAAATTCTACATGGCCTAGATGGGTACTGGTTCTGAAAATAATTGTTTTGTACTCTGTTTTGGAAATTTCTAGGTCTTTGAAAATTATAGTTTGGTCGAGGAACCCAGTTTCGAGGAGAATTAAATTGATTATTGGGCCGATTTGACTGAATCCAATGCCTAGGAGTATAAATTTGTGGAAAATTTGGTCTATTAGGCTGCACACTATATCGAGGAATGTCAAAATTAGTTGCATTAGGTTTACTTGGTAATGATGGATTTGTAACAGCAGGGGTGGAAACTTCCACAAATTGCTTAACAATTCTATACCATTCTGTCGTACTCTCAGGAGGGTTAACAATTAGATAATTTTGATATTCTGGTTTTAAACCATCGGTTAATGCTTGTAGTAATATAATTTCACATAAATGCAATTTCCTACCAATTTCAATTTTCTTTCTAAAATAAGTTTCTAAGTTACTTAAACTATCCAATTTCAAAGCAGAAAATTCAGAAAATTTCGGGATATTTACCCTAATAAAATTCTCAGTTAAGATATCAGCTATCTGTTCGTATTTAGTGCAATTAAGGCAATCATTAATGTAAATCTTAAGAGCTTCTCCCTTTAAATTTTGAGAAATATTTTTAAACTTCCAATCATCATCCTTCTTTTCTTTTTCACAAGCATCATCGAAGTATTTTAACCACGCTTGTATCTCAACTCCTAAATCTGGATCAAATGCTATAAATTCTGGTTCTGCCATAATATTTAATCTAACAAAAGAGTTAACTCGATCTTCTTTTAAATATCCGGATCTTAAAAACATTAAATGTTAAACTTATAACACTATATACCATAGTAAATAAATATGTAATTTACGATCTCAGTAACATTTTAAAAATAATAGAATTTTTTTTTTTTAAGAATATCTGTTCTTAAAACATGAAAATATAAAATTATATCGCTGTCTATAACATTACAATGACGTATCACACGAAATCATCAAATAAATTAATTAACCTTAACAACACTTAAATATTTGAACAGAAATAAATTTTAAAAACAAAAATTTAATCAGTATAACATAGTATATAAAACCTTTAAATTTCAAAGTAGACTATTAAATAAATAAAACATTTTAAATATAACATAAACTAATAAATATCAACATATAAAAATATCAATAAATAAAAATACCAACTTACAGTTACTCTTGAACATTTTTTACAGGAAAGTTTCACACATCTAAAAATCTTTAATTTCCTGATAACACAAAAGTTCTGCTTTTTCGCAATCCTTTAAAACCAACACCATGAAGACGCTTATGAAGATGAATAGTATATTCTCTAGCAACAACTTCACTTAGGCCAAATTTTCCTTTGTTTTCTCTTTTAGGCTTGACCATTTTTAATTTATTATAAAGCTACAAAATAGCAACACACCAGACGTAAACGTGCTGTAATGGCGTAGACGTCCTCGTAACATATTTTTCCAATCGGCAAATTTCACGTTTAAACTACACAAACTTTCTGTTGATCACCAGCTGTTTATCTAATGTCCAATCCTTATCCTGTTCGACTTATTATATTAATGTCGTATTTCCAAGTTCAAATCCGGGATGAAAGGCAGTCGTGCTCGTTGATAAACAGGGTTAGCTATGTGATAGGTTTCCCTTTTAGCTCGCATCAGGCGGCCGTGTGGTATCATCAACAACAACAAGAAAATTCAGTTCATTTTTTGTCGAAGAACATTTTATTTCCAGTTTAAGACATCTCTTCAGGGAAAATGCTCGTTAGCCAACGCTAAACAAAATAAAAATACAACGTTCCATTATTTTCTAGAATCCGTCCTTTCGTTCCTTCTTTTAGCAAACACCAGCGTCAAAAAATTCTCTCCGAATCAGGAGGATCGTGTTTTTAAACTAGCTTGCGTAATAATACAGAATACGTCACGTGACCCACTTCTATCGAATCAAAAGTTCTCTTTAGGAACTTTATCAGTAATTCCGGTGGATTTATTTTGTCGTAAAATGACTTCCTTACCGCCAAAAACTTTCTACGCCCTTCCAGAATATTCCATAATCTCGTACCAGATGCCTGCCATATCAACAAACGAGCTTATCTGTTTTGAGGCTGTAGCTAAACTTCGAATTTAATACGTAATAAAAATAATAAGAAGAAAAGAAAATGAATCTTTATAAAAGGGAAAAAAAAAGAAAGAATTAAAGTTTTTCGGAAATATTTTAATAGACATTTGATATTTAATAATAGGATAACTTTATGAAATAAGGTTTTTTGAGCGGAATATTTTAAGAGATACGATATTTTAGCATTTAAATAAAAAAGTTATAGCAATTTGACCACAAGGGAATAATACTAATGAATTTTAATAATGGATTAAAATAAAGATGTTCTATTTAAAGAATAAATTAAAAAAGCTATCGCCATTTTTAGACTAACTACTTTCGAATAAATATTATTAAGTGGATTAGGACAAATTTACTTTACATATGGATAGTAAAAGGCTATTTTAAGAATGAGAATTATTTTAATAAGCTGGGTTCCATACCGAATATTATTGAATGGAAAAAATTTATAGAATAATTGCGGAAAAAAATTAAATTTTGTAATACATATATATATACAGGGTGATTCATAAAAGATGGGCAGAACTTTAAGGGGTTATAGTACACTTAAAGACAAATAATATTAAATAGGAGACTAAGGGTCCCAGACGTATTCCCAAGGAGATAGGGGGCATTAAAGTTTAGGGTCCGAAATTTCAAATGATTATAAAACATGGAAAAATTAGTCGATTCGTTTGCGGTTTTTGCAAAAAATTTTCTTTATGCCAGTATTTTCTTGAAATAAAATTTTAAAGTTCAATTTCAAAAAATGCCGATAGGGGGCGCTTTAGACTTTGGAGTAACAAACAACTATTTTTTAACGTTATTTTTTGTATTTCTTTAAATGATTTCGAAAGCTTAGACTTAAACTTAAATTTTGATCTAAAAATCTGAGTCCTAACGAGTAGTTAAGTAGCGTAAACTGAAATTTGAAACCCTTCTCCCCCCAGAACAAAAATCAGTTATTCCCGATCTTTGTGTCGTAGATTAGGCTCTAACTACTGCCGCGTTTTGCTAAAATTATTCTTTATGTCAGTATTTTCTTGAAAATAAATTTTAAAGAAAATTTTCAAAAAATTCCGATAGAGGGCGCTTTAGACTTTGGAGTAACGAACAACTATTTTATACCGTTATTTTTTGTGTCTCATTAAATGCTTTCTAAAGCTTAGACTTAAATTTTCAGCCCAAAATCTGAATCGTTAGACGTGGTTAAGTTTCTGGGGAGAGGGGTTTGAAATTTCTACTCCTGAGCACAGTTCAGTTTACCATGTCCACACATTGTGTGCTGTGATACGAGGTAAAAAGACACAAATTAGGATTATGTTACCAAAGCATATTTATTAACATGTAATCACAATAAATGTTCAAAATTGTGACCACCAGAGGTTATGCACGCAGAACAACGGCGACGAATGGAACGGCGAACATTCGCGAAAACATCAGGCTTTTCGAGCACTTCCCCTACAGCGGCGGAAAGTCTGGCGACCAGTTCCTCGGGGGATTCAATGGGTGTCTCATACATAAGAGCCTTCAATCGTCCCCAAAAAAGAAATCGAGGGGTGAAAGATCTGGCGAGCGAGCAGGCCAAGCAACAGGACCACCTCGACCAATCCATCTGTTCGGAAATGTGATGTCCAGATAGTTGCGGACGTCTCGTACGTAATGGGCTGGCGCTCCATCGTGCTGGAACCACATGACCCGCCGGATGCGTGGAGGAACAACGTTTAACAGGTCTGGCAGCACATGTTGCAGAAATGTGAGGTATGTTTTACCGTTGAGGCGTTCAGGAAGAAGGTACGGTCCGATTAGGTGGTCTCCGAGGATTCCTGCCCAAACATTGATGGAAAAGCGTCTCTGATGAGCATGTGGATACGTAGCATGTGGATTGACATCCGCCCATACATGTGCATTGTGTGTGTTAAATGTACCTTCACGTGTGAAGGTACATTCATCGGTGAAAAGCACAGTTCGTCCAAAATGTGGATTTAGCGCGTTCTGCTGCAGAAACCAGCGGGCGAATTCAATACGATTTGGATAATCCCCTGGAGACAGTTTCTGGACTCGTTGCACATGAAACGGGAGCAAATGTTCATCCTTCAGTACCCTCCAAGTCGTGGACTGTGAGGTATCCACCTGGCTAGCCACTGTTCGTGTACTTGTACTTGGCTGCGCCGCTACTACATCCAGAATGGCTTCTGCAACAACTACTGATTCGTCCTTTTTTGCACGACCTGCATTCGACCGGGAAGCGAGAAATGATCCCGTCTCACACAACTGTCTGTGCAAGCGCTCGAAAGTTTTGCGGTTAGGCAACCGCCTGTTAGGAAATCGCTCTCCGTACATTCGTTGTGCCTCTGCACCATTTCCATCTGCCGCTCCGTAAATTAAATGCATCTCAGCCTTTTCCTTATTCGTGAAGGGCACCATCTTCCGATTCATTACTACAGCGACTTACACTTGACTCACCGTTCAGTGGTTTTTATGCCTGAATCGTGTCGAAATTTTGCATACGTGTTCTTCTTCTTCCCCATTTGACATTTGCATACTTTCTGTTTCCTTCTTCACCCGGTGACTAGCGTCAGGAATGGAGCTTTAACGTTTGCATGAGCGACGTTTCCAACTGTGCCAGTGCCTTTATGAGTGAATTCCGACTATGCAGTCCTTGACGAAAGTTGTATTTTTGCCTCGTATCACAGCACAGAATCGTTGGGCATGGTTAAGTAGTGCAAACTGAACTATGTTCAGAAGTTGAAATTTGAACCCCCTCCCCTCGCTACTGAACCACGCTCAGCGATTCAGATTTTGAGCTGAAAATTTAAGTTTAAGCTTTAGAAAGCATTTAATGAGACACAAAAAATAACGGTATAAAATAGTTGTTCGTTACTCCAAAGTCTAAAGCGCCCTCTATCGGAATTTTTTGAAAATTTTCTTTAAAATTTATTTTCAAGAAAATACTGACATAAAGAATAATTTTAGCAAAACGCGGCAGTAGTTAGAGCCTAATCTACGACACAAAGATCGGGAATAACTGATTTTTGTTCTGGGGGGAGAAGGGTTTCAAATTTCAAATTTCAGTTTACGCTACTTAACTACTCGTTAGGACTCAGATTTTTAGATCAAAATTTAAGTTTAAGTCTAAGCTTTCGAAATCATTTAAAGAAATACAAAAAATAACGTTAAAAAATAGTTGTTTGTTACTCCAAAGTCTAAAGCGCCCCCTATCGGCATTTTTTGAAATTGAACTTTAAAATTTTATTTCAAGAAAATACTGGCATAAAGAAAATTTTTTGCAAAAACCGCAAACGAATCGACCAATTTTTCCATGTTTTATAATCATTTGAAATTTCGGACCCTAAACTTTAATGCCCCCTATCTCCTTGGGAATACGTCTGGGACCCTTAGTCTCCTATTTAATATTATTTGTCTTTAAGTGTACTATAACCCCTTAAAGTTCTGCCCATCTTTTATGAATCACCCTGTATATATATAATATATATATCAGTGTGTGTTATTAGGGATTTAATATATATATAATATCCATCTATTTAAAGCAGTTTGGTAATTTTGTCAAATTTCCATCGAATTTCGACCGAGTACGCATGCGTCAGAAAAGGACCGGCCAATGAGGCGAGGGTCTATTCCTGTCTCCAAACGTATTTGGGATCAAGATGAAATCAACTCCTGTTGTTTTAATGGCTTCTTCCACATTGCGGTAAACCTAGGAAGATATTTATATAAAAATCTGTGGAGTGTTTAGAAGGTATTTATTTTATTTATTGTTCTATTTATTGTAATTTGTATGAATACTTAGGTATCCATTTCGGATTTACTGTGTAACATAAATTTAGGTTCATTTAACGTTCGCGAAATCAAATCATTTTGTTTATATAGTACAGAAAATAATTATTCAATCGTAAATAAAAATATAGTAGAACATGTAATACAAAATTGGACCACTTATATTCCGTTTATGATCGGGTATGAATCTTATGGTGTTCTGATTGCTAATGAAAACTATTATGTAAATATAATGTCAAAAGACAGTACGCACGGTAGTAATATTTTTATTATTATGTGTTCGAAATCTGAGCGTCTGAATATAAATTATAAAATATTATTTCTGTATTTGGCAACTAAATATTTAATAAATATGCAGGAATGTGACTAGCTTTATGTGAATGTATAATATATATAAGTCTGAACTTAACCTTTTAAACGCCGCTCTGTGTTCCAAGTATAAAAAATATTATTTCGTTGTGAAAATAAGATTTAAATGCATCTATTTAAACAATGCAAGAAGAAATTTCCCCCAAAAAAATTTTTATGTACGATTTCGGGTATGTTCCCGTTTGGGAACATTGGCGTGATTCATTAAGTTTTTACTACATTTTTCAATAGATTAAATTTTATGGTTCTTATGCTAGAATTTTATAAGTATGAATAATATTTGACAGATTTAATAACATAAAAAAATTTTTAAGTGAAATTCGTGTGTTGAATATTATACTTTATAAAAACAATCAAACACAAAGAAAGAATTAAATAATATATATGTGCATAGATATAAATAGAATTAGTAAAAATGTTTAAACCAACTATAGAAAAGCACAAATAACTACTTGAAAGTTAATGATAAAATAATTATATGTATTACAAATATTAACTACATAAAACTATAAATAATAATTATATAAAATACAAATTATCTTACCAAATTATTATTATTATTATTTTATAGTTTGCATCACTGTCCATGATAAGAGGGAAAACAGTGTTCATGCAGTCGCTTTTGGCATTCAAAGCGCATTTTCCTTGTATTTTTCTGGCAAACTACACAGCGTCCTTGAGATGATGATACCAAATAGTGCGTATCTGACTGCCGTGCAGACTCTACTGGATGGGCACGTGGACCTGGTATACAATGAATCTTGGGTTTCATTCGAAGTAAACTCAAAGTCACCTCTCTTCGAAAATTCAGGTGTGACAGTTCTGATGTTGAGTTGTGGTGTAATTCAGTATGTACAATCCATCCCGCAACAACAGCCATGTTTAGGGCATTGCTAAATAAGTTCCAGTACCACTTTTTGCTGCGGAACATAGGACGGTAACTTCCAAGAAGTCTGTCTAACAAATCAATTCCACCCATACCTTCGTTATAGCACTTTACAAGATGTGGCTGTGAAACATCTACCTTTTTTTCTTTCTTTAGGGCAAAATCGTTTTGCTTTACCCATAGGTTCATGAGTATCGTAATTTGACGCTATTGTAACAACTGAACTATCGTTCCATCGGCACATATAAACTTTTCCATCGCACTGAAAATAGTACTTTCCCCTCTCGCATTTGAATATTTTTTTTAATGATTGCAAAGGCCATTGTCCTGTTCTAGTATCCCGAATTGTACCAGTTGCTTTAAAATCTTTGTCTGATAAATCCGCCAAAAGTTTATAAGACGTGAAAAAATTATCAAAGTATATTTCGTGTTATTTCCGATTTTCAATACACGATAAAAGTTTCCATACAACTCTTGATCCAAGGGGAATATTACTTCTTTCCGGACTTTTTCCACCGTAAATTTTCATTGCATATGGGTAACCATTATACGAACAAAGCATCCAGATTTTGAAACCAAATCTTATAGGCTTACCTTTTATGAACATTTTTGCTGAATGATCATAGTATGGAACCATAGATTCATCAATGCTTAGTTTTCTGTGAAAGATTCCAAACTGCCGAAAATTTTTTTCAAGTTCTTGATAAAAGGGAGAAATTTTGCCCAATTTATATCCTGCTTTCAAATCATTTGAATCTATAATATGAAAATATTTCTTTATTTTCCTAAATCGGGCTCTAGACATAACTGAAGCAACTATTGGAACGGACAAATCTTCATAAGTGCTCCAATATAAATCCTCACCAGGAACAGTATGGTAGCCACTAAATAAGAGTAACCCAAAAAATTGCCCAATATCTTTTTCGTCTACATCAATATCTTCCCCTTTTTGCATTGCATACAGTTTTGTCATTTCTGATAAATGGGCTAAATATTCCATCGGCAAAAATTTGTTGAAAATTTCAGCTGGCGATAAATTTGCTAATTCGGGAAACGATTCGCAAAGCTTCATATTACTTATGGTTTCTAAAGATTCTTTGAAAGATGCATTTTTATTCCAGTTCGTCTTCATATCTTCTTTCTTTGATAGTCTCTTTCCCTTCAAACTTGATTCAGTTTTTGATGTAGAAGGTACAGAAACAATCGTTTCATCATCTGATACATCAACTGATCTATGTGTAAAAACTTCTAATTGTTCGCATACATCTGCAGGCATAATTTTTTGAAATTCATTTTCATTTACATCTTCTTCATCTGTTATAGCACCACTTTCATCAGGAGGCAATTGGCAAATATCTATAACAGAATCAACCGAAGCATCTGAATCTGATAAAGAGTTAAAATATTCAATAGCTTCCTGTACTGTTAAAAATCTTTCACGATTAGCCATATCTATCAAAGAAGCAAAGTAAAAATATCGTTCTAGCTTCACCCTCTATTACTTACAAATGAACGATGCAAAAAATTCAGAATGAGAAAAGGAAAAAATAAATAAATAAAAGAACTGGGCGGGTGCTGAACCACGTGATCTATCTCAAAACTCTTACATACGATAAGAAAGTAAAAATTATTGCTAACAAATAGCACCCTTCGCGGATACTTAGAAAAAGTCATAAACATCCTCAATCCTGAGCAAAACAGTTGTTTGGACAAAACTCTCACCCCCGCACTAGTGAGGGAAGAAAGCAAGAGAAGGGGGGAGGGGTGAAAAGGGTGTAAGTGGAATTCGAAAAGCCACTGACCTGCTTTTAAACACAGCAAAAGAGATTCAGTATAATTCTGAGACTCTCAATATTACAAATTAGGAAAATAGATCAACAGTACAAATGATCCAATTCTGTATAGTGAATTACGCCAATGTTCCCGAACGGGAACAATAGAATTTGATATCTTATAGCAAACGCATTTTTATTGAAAACTGTTATTTAGCATGCTTATTCTTTAAAATGGACCTTATTTATCATAACTCTGAAATTTCATGAATTTTGCATCTTTTAAAAATTTTATGTGAATTTTTTTAACAATCCTAGTAAAAATTGACAAAAAATGACTTTTTTACGAATTTTTTTTAAGCTTAAATAATTATATAACATAAATAGTTTTTAGTCTAAAAAAATAAATGTACTTTTGTTAATAAATAATAATTTTTGTAAGTCCATTGAAGCGAAACTTTTTTTTTAATGAATTTTAAATTTGATGTTCCCGTTCGGGAACATTGGCGTTTAAAAGGTTAAGCATTATTTTTTAACAGAAATATATTATCTCTATTCGATTTAAAAGTTTTGTCATTACATAAGTGTGCTATTTTATTTGTAAAGAGTATGTATGCATTATATTGTTTGTATGTATACAAATCTTTAGAATGTTTTGATTTGCAAACTCTTAATATTTGAATAATGTTTACATTATATTTGTTTGTATGTATACAAACAATATATGTATACAAAGAAGTATATATACAAACAATGTATCATGTAATAATATTAATATTTACATTGTATTGTTTGTATGTATACAAATCTTGAATGTTTTAATTTATTAAATTCATTTTTTACCAGTTTGCATGTCCGTTCATGGGCGATTCATATGAAACTCATAATTTGTCACAAATTGGTGATTTTATTGATTTAGTGCTTTGCCCAGGAATGTGGAAAAAAAAACTATTTTTGACATCGGGTGAAATGAATGAGGTTATTTCGGTTTTTATTTTGTATATAAAAAAATGTTATATGTAAAAAAATCCTGGTCATTAATCACATTGTTTTTTTTTATTTAAAGACGATTACTTATTCTTTGTAATTCTTTTTATGTTGGGGGTTTTTGAGCAAAATAATATTACTTCATAGCTAGAACCAGTTCGGCTTAATCATTAATATTTACTTAATCCTTTGACCGCTGAGCAAATGGGCAAATTTGTAATGTTTTTTCTGTTATTTTTTTTAAATGTCAAAAAAAGATAAATTTTCAAATTTGGTATAAAAAACTTAGATACCTCTCTATTATCCCATCGTCCACTTTTCATAACAAAATACTATCGCCAAACTGTATGATTAAATGCCAAAAATGCAGTCCCATTTACTTGATGTCGGAAGCATTATACGTGTTTGTTATGTCGTCAAGTGGTTTTTAATTCAACATTTGCGCGTATTAATGACAACGTTCTCCCGTTTATTTGGCGTTACAGTTTGGCGATAGTTTTTTGTTATGAAAAGTGGTCGATGAGATAATAGAGAAGTACCAAAACTTAATTACGTATATGAGTAGATTCCTTGACAGTATTAATCATTACTCAATATTTTAAAACTGCATCATATTTGTAGAATTATATTAATTTAAACAATGCTTCTATTGAAGTGTGAAGAAGCACATACTTCTATGAAGAACCATATATTTACATAATCGTTTTCATTAGCAATCGGAACACCCTAAGATTCATCCCCGATAATAAACGGACTATAAGTGGTCCAATTTTGTATTACGTGTTCTACGATATTTTTACGTACGTTTGAATAATTATTTTCTGTACTATATATACAAAATGATAGAGATCTAAAAACACAATTTCCATCGGATTGATTTCACGAATATTAAATGAGCCTAAATTCATTTTTAAACAGTAAATCCGAAATGGACACCTAAGTATACATACAAATTATAATAAATAAAATAAATACCTTCTAAACACTCCACAGTGAGTTCTATATAAATACCTTCCTAGGTTTAATGCAATGTGCAAGAAAAAAAAACGAGATGATCCCAAACACGTTTCTAGAGACAGTAATAGACCCTCACCTCATTGGCTGGTGATTTTTTTGACGCATGCGTATTAGGTCGAATATTGTTGAAAAATGATTTTGAAGAAAAAATCGGGAAATTCACAAAATGGTTTCGGGAAAAACTTCACCAAATGGTTTCAAAATTCTTTGAGTGACAGCGGGAAAAAAATTTCATTTTACATTCAATCATCGCAATTGGCGAGTGTGACTATTAAGTTTAGCCAGTACTGGCAATAACATCAATTACCAATTTTCAGTATTACTCGCCGATTGGTGAGTGTTAATTTTGTCTTATATCACAAACTGTATTTACATATACTACTAGATATAATGATTATGAACCATGATTTTTCTATTATTGGGCGAGATTAATGTGTTTTTCAGCAATTCTTTGACGAAATTAGTGTTTTTTCAGCGATCCTTTGAAGAATTTCGCATTTTTCTCGTGATCCTTAACGAAATTCGCATTTTCCAGCGATTCTTTGATAAAATACATTTTATTCCGCAATTTTTAGACGAAATTTAGTAAAAAAGCATGATCTTTTGGTGAACTTTACTTTTTTGCGATTCTTTGACAAAATTTGCTTATCTTTCACGATTCTTTTGCATAATTAATGTTTTTTCTGTTGTCTTTTAACGAAAGTCATGTTTCCCCATGATCCTTTGATGAATTTAGTGTTGTTTCCTCAATCATTTGACGAAATCTGTTATTTCCCCCCCCCCGCCCGCGAAGATTGGTTAGATGTTTTTAGTCTGCAGGTGCCCTAAAAAGTCTGTGACGCCCGTTGCTGCATTGCACACATTCTTCCATGTGGCATCTAAACAAAGGAAATTCATCCTAAAGAATCATTGTTTCATTCTTGACATTTCTGGAAAGAAACAACGTTCAACTCATTGGCTGAATTGTAAAGGGCGAAATGTGTCAAACATTAGCAGAAAGAAAGTGCGCAATTTGTTCGTTCATGGATAAAATCATGAAATTCATTAATCGATAGTTGATAAATTGCGAAATTCTTCAATCAATAGCGGAAAAATCGCGAAATTCATTAATCGACAGTGGAAAAATCGCAAAATTCATCAACTGGTTTCGGGGGAAAAAGTTTTCGAATATCGTCGAATGGCTTCGAGAAAAAAAATCACAATCCGTCAATTTCGGGGAAAAAATCATGAAATTCGCCAAATGGTTTCGAAATTTGTCGAGCGACAGCAGAGAAAAGTATCTTTTTCCATTCAATCATCGCAATTGGTGAGTGTGACTATTATGTTTGACCAGTGGTGGCAATAAAGTCCATTGCCAAATTTTCAGCATTACTCGCTGTTTGGCAAGTGTTAATTTTGTCCTATACTTCAAAATCCTTTTGATCATATCATCAGTGTGCAGGACAATTTTTTTACGGGAGACCATTTGATGAATTTTGTGATTTTTCAATTATCGATTGACCAATTTTACTGCTATCAATTGTTGAATTTTATAATTTATCAACTATTGATTAGCGAATTTCATGATTTTTTCCATGAACATTTGACGAATTACGCAAAAAAATTAAGAATATCGTTAAATTGTCTTGGGTAAAAAAAATTTAATATTGTCAAATGCCTTCGAGAAAAAAGTTGCAAGTTGAAACGCCTGTGACCTCTTTTTCATGTTATGCATCTCGGGTCTATCCCCCCACTCCCCCTCCCCCCAAGTGGGACACTTTTCTAAATTTTGCAGA
This sequence comes from Maratus michaelseni, assembly GCA_963931845.1. Lineage (NCBI taxonomy): Eukaryota > Metazoa > Arthropoda > Arachnida > Araneae > Salticidae > Maratus > Maratus michaelseni. Next base: position 192,337,264 of record OZ007593.1, on the reverse strand, counting down.
CACCTCTCATGTGATATATCGCTGGAAAAGTCTTTGACCGCTTATTCATGTTATGCATCTCCGGGGTCCATACCGCCACCCCCCCTTTCCCCCCCCTGAGGGAGGCACTTTTATAAATTTTGTTGACACCCCTCATGTCATATATTGTTGGAAAGGTTTGTGACTGCTTAATCATATTATGCATCTCCGATGTCCATCTCCCCACTTTGCCCCCCCCCCCCCCAAAGGGTACTTTATAAATTTTGCACTTTTATAAATTTTGTTGACACCCCTCATGTCATATATTGTTGGAAAGGTCTGTGACTGCTTAATCATATTATGCATCTCCGATGTCCATCTCCCCACTTTGCCCCCCCCCCCAAAGGGTACTTTATAAATTTTGCACACAACCGTCATGTTATATATCATTGGAAAGGTCTGTGACCACTTAATCATATGCATCTCCAATGTCCATCTCCCCACTTTGCCCCTCCCACCCCCCCAAGGGATACTTTTCTAAATTTTGTTGACACCCCTCATGTCATATATTGTTGGAAAGGTCTGTGACTGCTTAATCATATTATGCATCTCCGATGTCCATCTCCCCATTTTGCCCCCCCCAAAGGGTACTTTATAAATTTTGCACACAACCCTCATGTTATATATCATTGGAAAGGTCTGTGACCACTTAATCATATTATGCATTTCCAATGCCCATCTCCCCACTTTGCCCCTCCCCCCCCAAGGGATACTTTTCTAAATTTTGTTGACACCCCTCATGTCATATATTGTTGGAAAGGTCTGTGACTGCTTAATCATATTATGCATCTCCCCACTTTGCCTCCCCCCCCAAAGAGTACTGTATAAATTTTGCACACAACCCTCATGTTATATATCATTGGAAAGGTCTGTGACTGCATAATCATATTGTGCATCTCTGATGTCCATCTCCCCACTTTCCCCCCCCCAAAGGGTACTTTATAAATTTTGCACACAACCCTCATGTTATATATCATTGGAAAGGTCTGTGACCACTTAATCATATTATGCATCTCCAATGTCTATCTCCCCACTTTGCCCCCCCACACCCCCAAGGGATACTTTTCTAAATTTTGTTGACACCCCTCATGTCATATATTGTTTGAAAGGTCTGTGACTGCTTAATCATATTATGCATCTCCGATGTCCATCTCCCCACTTTGCCCCCCCCCCTCCCCAAGGGGTACTTTCTAAATTTTGCACACAACCCTCATGTTATATATCATTGGAAAGGCCTGTGACCACTTATATCATATTATGCATCTCCGATGCCCATCTCCCCACTTTGCCCCCCCCAAGGGGTACTTTCTAAATTTTGCACACAACCCTCATGTTATATATCATTGGAAAGAGACCACTTAATCATATTATGCATCTCCCATGTCCATCCCCCACTTTGACCCCCCCAAGGGGGTACTTTTCTAAACTTTGCACACACCCCTCATGTGACATATCAATGGAAAGGTCAGTGACCGCTTAATCATATTATGCTCCCCACTATGAAATTTGTCAAGTTAAAGCAACTATAAATTTTATTTTTATGGTACTATCAAGTTGTTTGCCGTCAAATTTTGACGGGTTCCATCTAGTATATATATATTTGTGTGTGTGTTATTAGGGATTTAGTATTGTCGATTTGCGGCATAATGAGGACAATATTTGATGAAATAACATATATTTACTATGAATATTCTTATAAAGCCCTTCTGAAGATTCTATAAGATGTTCATAGTTTTCCAATTTTTGCCTTTTTCATTTTATTAAGTTTGATTCCTGGAGTGTCCAGTCCATTGCTTTTTATAATGTCTTATCCTTTGTTATTCACACGTGTTTTCATTTATATATATATATATATATATATATATATATATATATACAGAGAGAGAGAGAGAGAGAGCATGTAATTGAAGCAAAATATAAATGTACACACAATAAGCCTATACTGAAATAAGGAACTAAATCAATATTTCCCCAAAAAATGTTTATGCCTGTCTTTTATTATTCTAACTTACCCTATAATTTTTTATTTCACAAAACATTAATGAATTATTGGGTAACATTGAAAGTGTAGTTGCCGAAATGGGCTAAATTAATTTGATTTTGATAAATAGTATGGGAAATTTACTTTGTGAAAAGTATCACAAAACATACAGTGTCCCACACTATCAAAGAATCAAAAAACGAACCCTAGTAAAATTTCTAAAAAAAAAAAAAAAAAAAAAAAAATAAGTATTTACTTGATCTAAACCACACTAACCGTTCAAATTGCCTTCATCTAACTTCTAGACATGCATAGCATATGCACTAAGGTAGCATGTAGCAATAGGTAACTTCCGAAAGTAAAAATTTTGCTTCTCCCTTCCCCTAATCATGTTGAGAAATTTCAGCTCAATCGGACAACTGCAAAGTTGTAACAAATTATACGCAATAATTATTTTTTTTTTTAAAGCGATTCCCTATCTTGACCATTTTCTTTTTTATTCTTAGGGAAGTATCCAGGCGACATCAGCTAATTGTTTAAAAACTTTCTGAATTAAATTTACCGAAACATATTTGGAAAAATTCCTGAAATAACATGCAAATCCTTGGCATTATTAGATTGTTTTAATAAATCACACAACGTCCATGAGAGAAAAGCATTTTTCTACAGAAAAATTTCTATAGAATGACTTATAGTATGAATGACATATAATGTATAGAATAACACATAATGTGCACCGGGTTCACATTATGTGTGTGACTTCAAAATCAAGTTTTCATCATTTCATCGTGTGTCATAAAAGTCAGTTATGTCAGCAAAGACCCTTCTATATTGAAGGGTCTTTGTGAGAAAATCGGTACTGATAGAAAATGTCGTGAAGAAAGGTTTTGTAGTTTTTGTACCAGGACTTACCAGACATAAAACCTCGACATTTTAAAAGAAAGAGAAGGATTTTGTTTTCGTTGTATTGTACATCTTTCTCTGCTGCCAGCATGACTGGAGCCATATTTGATTACACGTTTGTTTGAACATTGTTATCAAATACAGATAGATCCTCTGTGTTAAGAAAATGCTCAAATTATTATCTAAGCTTTCCATCGTAGAGTTGGAGTAATTGTCAACGTACTGGTCAAATTTTCTGATAGGAATTTGTGTTCTTTTTTTAAAAAAATAAACATTTTCAATCACCAGTACTGCACTTTCTTTCATTGCAAGATTTAGAACCCTCACATTGTAATAAAACGCTTATAACGTGTCGGTTCGAGTGTAGTTTTGCTTTCACGATTAATTGGAAATTTAGCCAGCAAAAAGATCATACAAATATTTTTTAACTTGCGTGATGAACTACCTAAAGAAGTTGATGGAATTTTATAGGTCTAATGATGACGCGCCAGGGAAGAAACATTACGCCAATATAAACAGCACTGAAAGAAACAAAAATCGGAATCACTCACAACAGGCATCAGGTAGGGTCACAAAATAAGTATGCAAAGCACATAACATTATAAAAACGGAGAGGTATAAACATTGTTTTCCAATTTTGTCACGGCTATTAACATAACAGGGGAACATTTATATCATTGTTGCTGAGAAAACACATCTTGTCCTCCCCATAATGCTTCGCATTTAGACAGCGCAAAATATATTTTTAAGTCTAATATTTCATGATTGCAAAGAAGTACAAATAATATAACAAATGGGTAATTTAAGAATAGGGAAAATTTAGAATTTATATATCAGGATAAAATATTTATTTTATGTAAATATATATAGAGAAATATCAATCTTCTAAATTTACACGACATCTTTCTCATTTTAGAAAAAAGAGTGCATTTGGCTATATTATATTTAAAGTATAACTTAAAAGTGAAATTTCATTTGACGTTAAATAATTTAAAAAAAAACGAGTTTTCATACAAAATTTATTCTACACTTAGTTTAAATGTAGCATAAAATGAATTATTTTATATGCCATAAAACGAATACCAAAAGACATTCTCATAAAAATAATGATACGCTTTAAATAGCTAAAATGACCTTTGAAAGAGACAAAATTAGTCGTCGCTTAGTGAACACGATTCCGAAGATTTGAAAACTAAATTTCTTTGATGCAGACAATATTTTCGTTTTAAAAGTAAGAGGAAAGAATGGACGAAGATAATGTGTTATCCAAAAGATTATGTTTTGTTATAAAATATTTTTCTTTTGTTGTATTAAATTTTTGTTGTTGTTCTTGTTCTCTTCATTTAAAAAAGTAGGATTTAGATATATATTGACATTTGATATTAATTTGTACAGTTTAATAAGGTATACTTTGTTTGAAAATTTAGGTTAATAAGGTTCTTTATATATATATATATATATATATATATATATATATGAAGTACTATACGTCAATTCGTACGACAAATAGAAAGTCAGCTGAAATCATATAGAAAAAAGTTGCATTCAAATATATTTTTTGTGTAAATAAAACTTGTAAATTTCAAAAATGTATTTGTGTCAACGCTTATGAAGTGATATGTGTATTCGTTAATTCATTCAAGAAAAAAATATATTTCAAAAATACATAAATTAATCTGAAACGATTTTTTCCCTCTGATATCTTTAATGTCTTAGTGTCAGGCACGGGTAGACAATAAATCACAAAATTAACTAGATTAAGAAGAGTTTTGACTAAAGCATTTTTTAAAGGATAAAATCATTGCTTTGAATAAATGATATATGAGTGATTGATTGCCTGGATTTTTTTTTTATTATTCTGTGGCTTCAAATTTAATTAAATGGAACTGCTGGAAAATTCAAGATTGCTAATATGTTATACTTTCTTATGACATTTACGATAACAAAATCACATCTTTAATATCACATCCTCATTTTGTACTGAATTTATTGGTAATCAAATAAATTGTAATCGAAATTTGCTTGAAAAAGATTTGTTTTTTGTTTTATATTTGTTTAGACTTTTACATATAAATTTATTACAGTTTCTATAATTAACCCTGAAAAATGTTTTACTGCAATAATATATATATATATATATATATATATATCTGAAAAAAAATTCGTGCTACTCGTTATGTAATGCATGGGAATTCATCTAATCACAAATTTTACTTTATTCAGTAAGACTTAAGAAAAATGGAGTGTAAGTTAGAGTTTTAAGAAGTTAATATCAATGGTATGAATAAGATAAATCCGAGTGATTTAGTGTCAGGAATAGTAATCTTACTATAATCCTGTCGTTTCAAATTTAAAAAAATGCGAATGCTTTCTATTCACTTATACCTTCTTACGATATTTAAGAAACATGTCGACATTTCCAGAATATCAAATCCTCGTTTTTATTGCATGTCAATTTATTTGACATTGTTATGTTATATTGATGACATTATTATGATATATTATGATATATATATATAATATTTATGATATATTTGACGTTATTATGATATATATATATATATATATATTTGATATTATTATGATATTCTTTTCAATTCAAGTAAATTCATATTTTGTAAAAAATATGCACTTTTATTTATAGGCTAACTGATGGCGGTGGAGCAGTATGGCGTACTTCCAAACCAATGTGTTTTCAAATTATAATGGTGATATTGTAGTATGTTAAAATATCAAAAACAAATGGTTATTTGTGTTATCTTTTCTTTTTGAGATTTGAAAAGAATATTATTCTTCTCTTTTAATTTTTATGTTCAAATTTATAATTTTGAAAAACTATTTTATTTAAGGTTATCACCCACCCGTCCATTTCTATTTTTCTTTACAATAAACCCAATGCCACTCTATGTTTTACTGGAATTAAGGCAATAGTCTAAGAACTAGCTACGTTTTCGTCACCTGATTTTAGCAAGGATCATTTTTCTATATATTCTCCCTTTTTATTGTGTAATACGCATGCGACCGGTCTGGCTGGCTGAAGACGTTGCGTTTACCTGTGAGGGGTGGGGCAATGCAGGTGAAAAAGTGACAAAATTACAACATTTTAGCATGGATTTTGTTTATAGCACTTGCTTCTGCTAACTATTCGTGATATTAAGTCATTATTGGCAGACCGTGTCAACGTTGCTAAGACCCTGCCAGACTCTGGTTTATAGGTAAAATGAGGTGTCAAATTCACGTCATTTTAGCAAAGCTGAAATTTTAGTATGTTATACTTTGGCTATCAAATAAGCCATAATTAATTTGCCAGACCAAAATTTCGTTGCTAAATTACTGCCAGATGCCGATCTATATATCTGGCAGAGAAAGCGCCTATTACTAGAAGAATTGTCAGCTTTTATAGTGCTTTGGCTACTTTCAATACACAGCCAAGCCTTGATTGTTGCCAAAGCAACGATCCTTGCTTTCTATAAAAGTATATATATCTATGATTTGTTGACATAAATGCTTAATTAAAATAATTTCTTACACTTATTTAACGTGTCTTCAATGAAATTTTTTTCCCTTGCTTATCGCTATAAAAATCGCCCCGCATAGCATGCACATTCACAGTGACGTCATTTTGACGTCACTGTGAGTCACGTACGTCACGTCACATCTGTGACCAAAATGACACCACTTTGTAACGTCACACTGTGATCAAAATGTGAACGTCTTGAAGATCTAAAGAAAACTTAAAATAAACTTTAGAACATCTTATGGCATGAAGAAAATTACTTTTTGACAGCTTTAAAATTTTTTGTGACGTTGCAATGACGTCACTGCAAGTCACATAAGTCACGTAAAACCTATGACCAAAATGCCAACACTCTGTGACTTCACGGTGTGATCGGAGAGAGAATTTGGAAAAAAAAACTCATAAAATATAGAATTGAATTATGTCATGTACCTAAATCATTAATAAAAACATTGTCACACATTATTTAAATATATTGTATTTCCAAAATAAAATAATAAATAAATATTTGTCTACATATATGAGGCAGATATTTTTTTGCAATTTTCATTGCCATTTTCATGAAATTTAACAAAATATACTATATAATACACAGGTAAAAATCCTTAAATAGAAATTTAGTAACGTAAGAAAGTTTTGGCGGAAAGTAATTCAGAAATAGATCTCCCATTCTAATAAAACTGTTAACGATTTAGAGATTTGTTAGCATTTTAAATACAAACATTTAATTTTTTTTCCTACCACCGCATAGAACTCATTTGCTAATTTTGTGATACTAAAAATATTTTAAAAATCTCCAATCTCTTATTATTTTTAGGGGCCACCAACCCAATCATCAGCTTTCTGTTTAAAAAGTGAGGACACCAATTTTGCGAGTTCGACATTGGGGGTGCTCGGGGTGGCCATCGAAAGCGTTCAAGATTTTTCTTGTACTGAATATTTAAGGTGGTTTTCAACTGACCTGCTCCACAACGCGAAGCTTTCTGACATAATTTCTGACTCATTTTTAAACGCAAAGGCATAAAATGGGCAGGACTGACTATGGAAGCAATTTGGAATCGAAATGAGTTTTCCATTTTTTGATAAATAAATTACTTATCGAGTTATAAGTAATTCGTGTCACGTGACGACTGTTTTTTCTCTTTTCTTTCCCTGTTACGTCGGGTATTTGGTTCAAAACGCTGACTTTGACATTCTTTTCTGAAAGATCTTCTGATTTTACTAAAAAATGGAAAACGTCTTTCAATTACAGAGTTTCTGAATAAAAACAAAAGCCAATTTCATGCGTTTCCGAACAAAAACGAATTAAAAATATGTCATAAAGTATATGTCATTCCTATAGCAATTTATTCCAAAACTGGTCAGTGCTTAATAAGATATCACCTCTGTTAAATATATTGCTCTTTTCAATAGAGTGTAAAAAATGAAAAAATCGTTTTTAGGAAATCTGATTGCAGAATAGTATTTATATTTATGTCGTAATTATTTTATAAAGACTATTAAATCCATTTTTATTTAAAATTTATGTTTACTTTGGACGCCTAAAACAAATGCAACTGATTAAAAAATATATAAAAATTTAAATTTTCACAGCTTATTTCCAAGAATATTAAACTCTCTCATATAAAAACAGAATATTATAGTTTTATTAGAAGTTATTTGTCAGCCATATAAACTATAAAGCATTTGAAATGTCTTTATTTAACTGTTTTCTTTCTATTCTTTTTCTGGAAACACCTGCTAGATGTTACTTTGTGGTAAACATTACTGCGCAGATCATGATCGCAGATGTTGGGGGCAGACGATTATTTTCATCGGCGGATTAGAGTGTGTGGTTTTCTTTTAAGTTTGTGGAAGTATATTGTGGAATTTATACCGTGAAAGTAAATTAACGTTTTAAAGTGAATCATCCATTTTAACCTATCCTTATGTCTACCTGGGTGCGTTATTAAGGTCTGCGTGATATTTGATATCTCAGATCTATGAACACACCTAAGTTGAACACTTTGAAAATTAAAGCAGTGGATTTGAGTCTCATTTTTCAATGAAAAGGAAGCAGTCAACGACCATTAAAACTTAATCCCTAGAACTGGTGGTTTTACTTATAGATTAGCAGGTAACTTTTAACGTCTTCGCAGTTTTGTTAATAGTGCATATTTAGTAATGGTACATTAATAGTGCATTATATAAATGTTAAGATGTTTAAATCTTTTTTTAATCACTGGTATAAAATTTTATCTTTAATATTTTAAATCGTTTTAAATAGAGAGTTTGGAAAAAAGCTTAAAGTATTTACTAACAATATATATTCTAAATGTAAAGTGTTATTTATAACGAGGAATGTATTTATATTTTGCGTTTCTCAGTTCAATTTTCATAGTTATTCATTGTAATTAAAAACATTGCAATTTTTAAAACTATTAATATTTGATTTACAATTTGAAAATTTCTTAGCTAGTGGAGGTTTTGAGAAATAATTTTCTGGTATATTTGAAATAATTGCGACAATTTAACTCATTACAAATTTAGTTGTCAAGAAATGTCAATATTAGGTGCACAAAAATAATGAATATTGATGAAACAATAAAACAGCTATTCAGTTAAGGTAATTTTTCCAGTTATGTTATCGAATTTTTTCTATAGTAAAAATTGATATTTAAGCTCTGCATTTAGTATTCTATCAAAAACTATAAATAAAATAATTTGTAAAGAAAAAAAAAATTTTTTTTTTCTTTGCGTTTATGATCCGAAGTTTTAAATTTCATTTGCTTCGAAAAATGTTTTATTGCTTGATACAATGTTTATTATCTAATAATATCGCACAATAGGTCGATCTATTATTTAAATGGATTCGTAATATAAAATTTTCACAATGCTTATTTAAAAATATATACTTTTATTTTCATTAAATTTGTAATCAAATCCAAAATAACTAATTTCTGAATTCATTTCTATTCGGAAACACATGAAATTGGCAGGTGTTCTTATTCAGAATATATGTAATAGAATGGCATTTTCCATTTTTGACAAAAGATGTTTCAGAAAACACTATCAAAGTCGGTGTATTGAACCGAATTTCCGACGCGCAGCGTCAGAAAAGGAAAAAACGTGACCAAAAAATTGCTCTTAAGCATTTCATTTATCTAAAAATGGAAAACGCTATTCATTCCAAATCGCTTTAATAATCAGGCATGCAAGTGCCAAGCGTTTAAAAATTTGTTCATAAATGTGTCAGAAAGTTTCGTGATACTGAACGAGGGGAAATATGGCAAAGTATACACATTTAAAAACTTCAATACTTAAAAGCAAAATAGCATAGTTTTAATTATTGTCAACATTTTTGGTGGTTACATAAAACAAATGGAAGTCGAAGTTATTTTTAAAAGTGGTTATTTGCACAATAGAATTTCATATTATTAAAATATTTAATTTTATTATAATTTTTAATGGATTCATCTATTATTTTTATATTAGTATGCGTTTTTTACATTTAGAATTTTCTTGTTTAACGGCTACGTTAGCCGGTTTCCCAATCAGATGCAAAGTTTTAATTTGAATACGAGTTGCATAAAAAAAAATGATTGCCGATCCAATCCTTATCGTCGATCTTATCCTTATTTGGTGAAATCTTGTTATCCGAATCTATGCGAAATCATTTATCAGGTTCGGTCGGGTTGTGGGCCTACAGAATTTTTGTTGTTGTTGTTGTTGGGTTAAGGTAAGATTACGGGTTGAATGTAAATATAGTTTCAGTCAACCATCATTCATGTTCAAGTAGACATTCAATCATGTTCAAGAAGTATATAACCGGATTCGTGCATGACTCTAGATCCGAGCCGACATCAGAAATTGTATCGTAACACAATTTCTGATAAAATCTGGTTACTTGGTCGTATGCAAGATTCTATTCTGAGCAAGACTTACAGTAAAAACATTATACCCGACTCGGGTCAGATCGGGTTCACGAAAATCAGGTCACACGACAACTAATCCAAATCTATTCTGTAGCCAAACAAATCCAAAAAGATCGATCCGAAGTTTCTGGATTGTATTCGGGTAAAATCTGGTCACCCGACCCGGTGCAGTGTCGTCACAAACGTCAAAAACTTGAACCATAAAAAAATTTTGATCCGAACAATCCGTATAGGATTCGTGTAAAATCTGGTCACCCTATCCGATGCAGATTCGTCACATTTTTCACATTGAAGTCGCACGGTGACTTCACAAAGTAGTCACATTGTGAGGTCACAGAAAGCCTTGAAAACGGCCATAACGACCTCGCATTTGCGTGACAGTGACTTCACATCGACGTCACTTGACGTCACGACGACTGTCACAAAGTCACAGTGTGACTTCACAGTGACGTCGCCGTGATGTCACCATGCCTTTCGGGGCACTTTTTTCCATTACTAGCCAACGAAATTAAATTTCATTTCGAAAACATAGAGTACGTCTACGAACGATATTGTTCCAAACCACAAATGATTGACTTTGAATAGTTGTATGTTGACATTGCCTATTTTTACTGGCCGATATAAGTTTATTTAGAAAATTCAGAGGAAATATTATATATTGTATTATTTTAATTTAAAAGCGAATATTAATAAACACTAATTATAATATTACTTAAAAATTAAGAGAGAATTTAAATAAACATAACGGTTGACAATTTACGCCACACTGTAAAAAATGACCAATGTTTCTTATTTATGAAAATATGCTATAACCACGAACGAAAATATAATATAATCTTCTGAGTTATTCGAAATTTCTAATAGCATGTTACATTGTCTTTTGAATCCCCAGAAACGAATACATTTTCAAAATGTAAAGAATAATTTATAAAATCAAATTATTTTTAGCTGCCCGAATTTTTCAGAAACGTTTCCGAAGGGTTTTTATAGTGTATTAATTAGTGTCCTCAAGCTGGAATACCTGTTTCTCGAATGTTAATCTTAATTTTAATGTTATTGTTAACGCTGTTAATTTTGCATGTTTGTGTGTTACACATTTTTTTAGCATGAAAATGTTTACTTCAGAATTGGTAGCATTCGAAAAACAGATATTCCAGGCTGAGGACACTAATTAATACACTATAAAATCCCTTCGGAAACGTTTCTGAAAAATCCGGGCAGCTAAAAATAATTTGTTTTTATAAATTATACTTTAAATTTCGAAAATGTATTCGTTTCTGGGGATTCAAAAGACAATGTAACATGCTATTTGAAATTTCGGATAACTCAGAAGAATATATTATATTTTCGTTCGTGGTTATAGCATATTTTCATAAAATAAGAAACATTGGACATTTTTTACAGTGCATGGAGTTTCAGTTTTACTCTTTTTCCGCTTCTTTGGCGATTTCATAAATCTCTATACTTATAAAAGAACATGTCCTGATGACTCAACGTCGAGCTTCAACCACTGCTCCTAGGACTATGAAATTTGGAAAACATGTTCCTCATACAATGTAGGCCCCCACTAAGAAAATATTTTTGAAGTTTTAGGTAGAAGAAAGAAATTCAGGATAACAAATCTACTAAAAATAGTTAAACACGTATTTCAGTGATTTTAGAAATTCAACCACAAAGGGGGTTAAATGGGTAGTCGAAAGTTTTAGCTGATTATGCCTTTTTCACCATATCTCAGCAGCAGTTTTAGGTAGGAGGGTAACATTCAGATTACCCAATCTACTAAAAAAATAGTTAAACGCGTATTTCAGCGGTTTTAGAAGTTCAACCACTAAGGGGTTTGAATGAGGGGTCAAACGTTTTAGGTCATTTCGTCTTTTCGCAATATCTCAGTATTAGTTTTCGGTAGGAGCGTGAAATTCAGGATAATAAATCAACTAAAAAATAGTTAAACATATATATGTCAGCGATTTTAGAAATTCAACTAATAATTGGGTTTAATTTGGATGTCGAAAGTTTTATGTCATTTCGGTCTTTCTTCATAGCAGCAATTTTAAGTAAAAGCATGAAATTCAGGATAAAAAATCTACTAAAACTAGTTAAACATATATTTCAGTGATTTTAGAAATTCAGAAAATTAGGGGGGGGGGGTAAATGGGGGTCGAATGTTTTAAGTCATTTTGCCATATCTCAGTAAAGGTTGTAGGTAGGAGCGTTAAATTAAGGATTAAAAATTTACTAAAATTATTTAAATAGGCATTTCAGCTATTTTAGATATTCATCCACCAAGGGTGTTAAACGGGGGACGAACGTTTCAGGTCATTTCGCCATTTCTCAGCTGTAGATTTAAGTACGAGCGTAAAATTCAGCATTACAAATCTACTAAAAAATAGTTAAACACGTAATTCAACTATTTAAGCTGAAACGAGTTTGTCACCTATGAACCCGATCATGGAAGATTAGATGAATAAGACAACTAACTGTAGCTGATATTTTATGAGATATTTTGCCTGACATTTTTCCAAGGAGAAGCTTTTTTTAATTTCTTATTTTATAAATAGTTTTTGTGCTTTTTGTCTTCAGGCAATCGGATTTAAATTTTTATACAAAATAAAATACATTTCCTCCTCTGTTCAAAAAACATTTTTGGATTTAAAGATTTGCAATTTAAATACTAATCGCAATATTTATGTAATCGGGTATGCTAAAGGCTGAATTACAGTGATTGTCATATAATCAGTTTACAGGCGCTGGGTTAAAATAATTTCATTTTAATGATTTATACACACATAATAACGAATCCCCGTTATAGTGATAGCTATATTAACGATATATGGCTAAGAAACACACAGGTCCGCGTTATTTTGACCCCGACATTAACAATTTCTGGGCGTGAAACCACACTGCCGTGTATCTTAGTTAATCTCATTTTTCTTTATATTATCTAAAAGATCTCCCTTCTACTTAGATAATCACTGGCAGGGCCGAGCAGTACTTTGTCGGGAGATCATGAAAAAAAATATATTATTTATGTCACGAAATCATTATTTACCTCTTTTTTTGATATTCTTGATAGTTATTTTCATATAGTTTAAAGTAAAGTATTTTATTTATATTTTTCTGTTTGCATGTAAAATGCACTTTCTGGTTCCCAAGCGAAGTCCGGGCTATACGCTGCGGAATGCATCTCGGCCTCACACGTAAGTGACCGCCAAGACGGGCGAAGACTGGCTAGTTAATAAATGTTTGTTTTTTAAAAAAATAGAAAGGTTTCTGGATAAAAATTTTATTTTCAAATTTTAACTAATTATGATGGGTACGTAATAAAATAATGGAAAAAGATACAACTTTATTACTTTTATATTACTTCTACACAGCATTATTACTTACCCATCCTATGTAGTATAGGGTGAATCTTATAATCGTTTTAAAAATCGAAAAAAAAAACTGACGGATGTACACGTCTCAGACGCTGGAGATACCGAAAAACATATTTTTAGAAAAAAGAAATTGTCGTCCGACTGTCTGTGTGTGTGTCTGTGTGTCTGCAAACGCTCTATCTGCCGAACAAATTGAGATAAAGACTTGTAATTTGATATGTACTTACAATGTAATAATTTAAAGAAGCCTATTGAATTTCACTAACCTCGATTACACAGAATTATTTTTTTCTGTCTCGAATTTTTCGTTCTGATAAAAGGTATATAAAAAATTTCGAAATTGTTTATTTTAAGGAGTAAATATAAAAAACAATAAAAAACCATAAAGTTTGCATAAAGAATGAAGTCGATCGGAAAATTAATTGCTAAGATATTTGTAATCACATTTTCCACATTCTTCGATTTTTCGTGACACTGTATTTTATTCGAATTTCAATTCAAAGATATATTTTAATTCGAAATGAGACGCTTAATCTGACGCAGTAAACTGTTATTTAATATGATTATCATTTTTGGAGTTATAAGGATGTTTCTTTTACGAAATTCAGTAATGGAGCATTTAAAGTTTATTACGTCATAAAAGCCACGATTTTATTCAAATTGCAATGCATTTTACAAATAATTTACATGTTTTCATTTCATATTTATATTATGCATATCTATGATGGGTAAGTATTATGGTGGCCTTCAACGACTAATTTTTATTTGAAATGAATAAAATGTAAAAATTTAATTAAACATTTAAAAATTTTGACAAAATCCAAATGGTCAAAAATGATCAATCACTAACTGAATTTCCAATAAATGTGACACAAATGTTTTTATATGACAAAATCATTCCTACTAAGAAATAACAATTTCAAGATGGATTGCTTTCAAAAGCAATATTTTTGTATATTTCAATCATTTGAAATTGTGCAGTATTCACATGCTTTGTAATAAGTAATCTACCTTTATTATGTTATGTATACTTATGGTTTTCTATAAAATAAACTTAATTCAAGAATATCAAATCAGCATGCATTTTGAAAAGTGTATGACACACTTTCATAAATAAAACCAATAATGTTCTTCTTATATTAAAAAAGAATTCTCTGTTCCCAATGTTTGAAGAAATACAGAGAACATAATTGACATCAGCAAATAATTTTCAATTGTATTCATGAAAAAGTAAAGTTTCTAATGTTAAGATAGAACATATCATATAGATTAAAATATTATTTTAAAAATATACATCTAAGAGTGTATTAAATTCCGATTTATTTTTTGAGTGTAAATCTTAAGTTTGTTTAAAATATATTCATTTCGAAACTTACAAATAAATGTAGATAAGGGCAAATTTAAATTCAATTTAAAATTGTTACTCTAGAAAAAGGAAATCCCATCTGATTCATTGAAATAATCTTTTCAGACCTTCTTCTATTATTATGCATGGATTGTCACTGAATCACAAATCTCTCTATATTCAGAAGACTTTTGAATAATGCAATTCTCGTTTCAATTTTATGATGATAAAATCATTCCTAGTAAGAAGTAACATTTTGAGAGGATTATAACTTTGAAAAGTAATTTTTGTATATAATTCAAGTATTACAAATTTTCTAACATCCAAATTGGTAGGGAAAAAAATAACAATATTTATATCGTTTTGCATTCTTATTGTATTTAAGAAAATAATATCAATTCTAGAATAGGCAATCATAATATACTTTGCAAAGCGTGTGACAAACATTCGTAGCACGACAAGTACGTTTTTCTCATATAAAATTTAATTCATTTATGCTAAGCTCAGAGAAATATAGAGTACATAACTGACATCCGTAAATATATTTTAAGCTTATAGATGACAAAGTAGCGTTTTTAATGTTAAGATAAAGCATATTATGCAAATTAATTTAAAAATATATCTAACGATGTATTATATTATGATCTTTTTGTGCGTGTAATTATTGAGTTTCTTAGAAAGGGTATACATTTCGAAGCTTACTAGTAAAGAACATAATAGAATTTCTTTAATTTCTTTAAAAGGTTTTACTATAGAGAAAACAAATTCTTATCTCAGTAATTATATACTTTTTATCAGCTCTACTCGTATTGTTATGCGTGGATTTTGACTGAGTCACAGATCTATCAAGATTCAAAAGACTTTTGAATAATGCTATTCTGCTTTCAATTTGAATATTTGAAAATCGTTCCAAATAAGAAGTAACAATTTGAAAGATTGATTGCTTTGAAAATTAAACTTTTTATATATTTCAACCATTTCAAACTTTGTGAAATCGACATGTTTAAGTGATTTGTAAGAAATGAACGACATTTATTATATCTATGCATTTTTATGATTATCAAGGAAATAAACCCAACTCTAGAATCTGAAATAATCATGCACCTTGAAAGTGTATGGCGCACGATCATAAAATACCAATAATGATTTACTTATATTAAAATGTATATATTTTTTCAAAGTTAAAAGAAATAAAGAGTGCATAATGGACATTAGTAAATAATTTCTTATCGTATAGATAACAAATTAGCGTTTATAATTTTAAGATATAGCGCATATCATAATGTAAAAGCTTGTTTGATTTATTTTTAATAGGGGAAACTAGGGATACTTGACCCAGTTGTTAGTTTTGGATTTTTAATTTTTTTTACAATACTTATGGGTGTGTAAATGCAGTCTATATAAACTTAAGGAAGTATTGCACAATATTTATTATTATTATTCCGAAGTATTAATTGTAAAGGTAGCAAAATATGAATATTAAAAAACTTTCAATTTGGGTCAAGTATCCCAATGTATAGGAATACTTGACCCAGCCATTAGGGATACTTGACCCATGTCATAGATTTGGGGTATGATTTAAAATTATAAACAAAACACTTTTACATAAGAACAAAATTAACATTAAGGTTAATACTTTTTTATTTTTGCCAACCAAAATTAATACTTTTAATTTTTATTACATAGGCGTAGCATTAATATGCCCAATTTAAATTTTCATTGTAGAAAGTTCAAAATATTAGCAGTCTGAAAGTTCATCCTGTGTCTAAACAAGTTCCAGAATAAGGAAATAACAATTTTAATCAACTCCAAATATAAAGTCATATTTAAACACAGAACTTGAAATTCTATCTTGGTAGTTAACTTGGTGGACTAACCATGATTTGTGTGAGCCATAACTTCTAAATAGTTGGACAGTTCTTCTTCTTTTTCGTTAAAAACTTGCTTTGCTTTATATGATGGAACAAAATTTGTTGTTTGCTATCTCTGGATTTTTCTGACATACCTT
Source organism: Maratus michaelseni (assembly GCA_963931845.1). NCBI lineage: Eukaryota > Metazoa > Arthropoda > Arachnida > Araneae > Salticidae > Maratus > Maratus michaelseni. The sequence goes on along the minus strand of OZ007593.1, from coordinate 192,320,201 downwards.
CTTAAAGTGTTTCTACAGAGACCAAATTCTTTGGCTACTGTATGATATCGGACGCCCTCCAGAACCTTTTCCACAGATTTTTCCAAAACACCAGAATGAATAACCTCTCTGGGTATAGCCCCCTCTATTCTTTTATATTTTGGGGAAAAAACCCAAATAAATAAATAAAATGCATTTGAATAGTACTAATCCCTTGGGTCAAGTATCGCTAGGTGACTTGTGTCAAGTGTCTCTAGTTGCATATTTACTACATAACCCTAAAATGCAGCCATTTGCTAATAAGTAAATTAATAATATTATACATGTTATTGTAGCTAAAAACATGTACAAAACAAATGACCAATTAAAAAGTCTTACCTTTAAACAAAAAAAAAATATAACATCAGAGATTACAGCACAAAAAAAATTACTTTTGGATCATGAAAATGTATTTTGTCTGATAGCTTAAAAACTTATTAAATGATTCAATTGTTATTTTCAACATATGGTCAGCAACCTGAAAGAAATGAAGTGATGCCACTTCCAACTTACAAAACCTTCCCAATTCTGAGAAAAAGGCCTTGGGTCAAGTATCCCTATGTGTCAAGTATCCCAAGTTCCCCCTATCACATATAAATTATATAATGATTTAAAAAATAAATCAAACATTACATTATGATTTACTTTGTGCGTGCAAATTTTAAGATACTTAAAGAAATTCATTTCCATACCTACTACTGATGAGATTAACTTTCAATTCACTTTAAAACGTTTTACTGTAGGAAAGAAGAATCCTAATTAACATGTTAATCGGGGAATAAACTTTTATTCAACTGATATGCCTGATTACCAAAGTGGGAACACTTCCACCAATAAAAAATAATAATTTTTTTTCCTTATTCATGACAGTAAAATTGCATGAATAGGGCGTTTTAATAAGACGAAAATTTCTATTAAAATTTTACTGGTGTAAGTAATGCGTTCAAAATATTACGGTAGTAGTTCCTGTATGACGAAATATTTAGTCATAACTGGTTAAAAGTTTAAGTGGTTGAAATATTATTTTAGCTCCAACTCTGTTGTTATGCATGGATTGCCATTGAATAAACATCTTTCTAGAATTAATCTTTTGACACATGTAAATATTGTTTCAATTTTAAAGGGATAAAATCATATTTGTGGATAATGAATTATGAGAGATTGTTTGCTTGGAAAAATATATTTTATTATATGTTTTTGTTTCGTATTTTATAAAATACCAATGCGTCTAATTTTGAGAGAAACGTAAAACTTTCATTATGTTATGGGTTCATTGGACATTTTTAAACACAATTTCATTTCAAGAATATCAACTCCTTGCTTTTAGCGTTTCTTGGAAACATTCATTTAGCAATAAAAATTAACAAATTAATAAGATCTTTTGTGAATCTTCTAATTTGAAATATTGTAAATTTTTCAATTATATATGAAGCGTATCATAATAAAACTATATTTATATTTATTTAATTCGAAACATTACTGTAAATATCTGAAAGTCAATTTCCTTAAAATTGTCATGATAAACTGAAACGTAAAAAGTAATTATTTTGGTCTGTCAAAAAACACTTTTACTAAACAATTAGAAGCTTTTACCTGGAATTATTGAAATAAAAATTTTAATTATATTCATATTGTCATGCAATGGAAGTCACTGAATCACAAATATCTTCAAATTCAGCAGATCATTGAATAATGTAATTATCGTTTTCTTTTCTAACTTAAAATTATAATTTCGTTGCTGCAAATAAGTGAAATAGGCTAAAAAAGCGTTTGGAAAAATAAACTTTTTTAATTCTAAAGTTTCGAATTTTATCGCAAATATTGAAGAAAACATGAAAATCATTTAAAATATTCTGTGTTTACATGGCATTTAGAACAACATTTTCCATTTTCACTATATTAAATTTTCGTATTTACTATTGCATACAAAGGTTAAAAGAAAATATATATTTCTTTTCTTTATTTAGCATTATCTAAAATAAAAATTTTACATTTATTAAACATATTTGGGATCTAGAAATTTTCAGTCATTCTAGTGCTTTCCATAATGTTACGACAGTCAATCGATATAAAATCCCCCAACATTCAAAAGAATTTAATTAATGTAATTTCCGTTTCTGTTTTAAAATGATAAAGCTATTTCTGTAAATAACAGAAATATAAAATATGGATTTTTTGGAAATGTAATATTTTTATAATTATGTTCTTTCAATTATTACGAGCAGGGAAGACCGAGCTATGCTTCAAATTATGCTGTGGAAAATTAAATTTGAGTTCAAATATCATGACCCATGACCAAAATCACCCACTAATTGAATTTTCTCGAACATGTGACTTAGCCCAACAGTCTTCTCGTGCCGGAAAACCATAGGATGCAAAATTTAGTGTAAATTGAGCCGCTTTTTAGATCTTGACCCACAATGACCCAGAAATGACACACTAATCGAATTTTCTCGGAACTGCGACCTAGCCCAATGCTTTTATCGTGCTCGAAACTCGTAGGACACAAAATTTAATCAAAATCGTTAGAGCAGTTTTTTAGATAAAATTACCCACAATGACCCAGAAATGACCCACTAATCGAATTTTCTCAAACATGTGACCTAGTCTAATGATTTTCGCGTGCCCAAAACTCGTAAAATACAAAATTTAATCAAAATCGTTAGAGCCGTTTTTTAGATTAAATTAATTTGACCCGCTTTGACTCAAAAATGCACCCTAATCGAAAGTTCTCGAACATGTGACCCAGCCCAATAGTCTTCTCGTGTCCAAAAATAGTCGGATACAAAATTTCGTCAAAATTGTTTGGACCGTTTTTTAGATACAATTAGCTTGACCATGACCCAAAATGACCCAAAATGACCCACTAATTGAATTTTCTCGAACATGTGACCTAGCCCAATGCTTTTATCGTGCTCGAAACTCGTAGGACACAAAAGTTAATCAAAATCGTTAGAGCCGTTTTTTAGATAAAATTACCCACAATGACCCAGAAATGACACACTAATCGAATTTTCTCGGACATGTGACCTAGCCCAATGCTTTTATCGTGCTCGAAACTCGTAGGACACAAAATTTAATCAAAATCGTTAGAGCCGTTTTTTAGATAAAATTAATTTGACCCGCTTTGACCCAAAAATGACCCACTAATCGAAAGTTCTCGAACATGTGACCCAGCCCAATTGACTTCTCATGCCCGAAAATGGTCGGATACAAAATTTCGTCAAAATCGTTTGAACCGTTTTTTAGATACAATTAGCTTGACCACGACCCAAAATGACCCACTAATTGAATTTTCTCGAACATGTGACCTAGCCCAACAGTCTTCTCGTGCCCGAAAACCATTGGATGCAAAATTTAGTGTAAATTGAGCCGCTTTTTAGATCTTGACCCACAATGACCCAGAAATGACCCACTAATCGAATTTTCTCGGACATGCGACCTAGCCCAATGCTTTTATCGTGCTCGAAACTCGTAGGACACAAAATTTAATGAAAATCGTTAGAGCCGTTTTTTAGATAAAATTAATTTGACCCGCTTTGACCCAAAACTGACCCACTAATCGAAAGTTCTCGAACATGTGACCCAGCCCAATTGACTTCTCATGCCCGAAAATGGTCGGATACAAAATTTCGTCAAAATCGTTTGAACCGTTTTTTAGATACAATTAGCTAGACCATGACCCAAAATGACGCACTAATCAAATTTTCTCGAGCATGTGACCTAGCCCAATGGTTTTCTGGTGCCCCAAAACGATAGGATACGAAATTTCGTCAAAATCGTTAGAGCCGTTTTTAAGATAATTTTTGCATATATATATATATATATATATAACCACCCACAAGATTTGCTCGTATTAGAATATATGATAACTGGAAAATTCTTGAAATATTTCAGAAAACAAGAGACATTTATTATGTTATGTGTTTATACGCTTATAAGAAAATAAAATGTCATTTTAATATTATCAAATCCATGTTTGTTCTGCTGCATACAAACGTGAAAAGAAAATAATTATTAGCTAGCTTTCAATACGACAAGCTACCTATTGCAGCCGTTCGGAGGAAAGCAATTACAAAGCGTTTTGGTATATTTTCCCCGATCATAACCCCCTGACCCCAAAACCACCCTCCGTTCGAATGTTGATTTATATATATGACATATGTCATGTTGTAACTCTCTTTCTTATGAACTGATTCGGATGTAATTGAGTATGTGTATAGGACATACCAGGGTCTTGACTGAGTACGTTGGTCAGCTTCATCCGCCATCTAGTTTCAAAATTGCGACCAGTTAAAAAATTTTAAAAACATGTACAAAAAATTTATAAATTGAAGAAATTGTTTTTGTTAAGTGTTAGAACGTGATACAAGGATTCTGGAACATTTATTTATTTTTTGTTATATCTCAAAAAATGGCTGAGATATAGAAATTTGAAATTCTAGGGTAGCTGAGATTTTGAAACAATCTGATATTTGTTATGGTGTAACTCTCATATTTATTTTCCGATCTAAAGGTGACTGATCATATGTACAGAAAGGTCTCATATGTATCAAGGTCTCGACTGAATTCGATGGCCTGCTTCATGTGCCATCTTGTTTCAAAATGGCGGCAAGTAATTTTTTTAAACTATTTTTAAAAATTCAAAAAAATATATAAAAAATTCTAAATTGAAAAAGTTGTTTCCATTATGTGTTAGACCGTAATACAAGAATTCCGAAACATTTTTTGTTTTGGCTTTATCTTAAAGAATGGCGGATATATGGCTGTTTGAAATTCTAGGTTGGCTGACATTTTGAAACAATCTGATTTTTATTATGCTGTAACTCTCATGCTGAAATTCGCATTCAAATTCAGTATTAACGAAAACCGTGTTTGAATGTTCTATAATCGGGTTCCAAACATTTTAGCTTCGGGTGTTTGAGTAAAATGTGTTGAATTTTCAAATACATGTATTATGAAAGCTACTTTTCCTTCCGGTATAGGCCGGAAGGACTTTTTGTAATTCTAACGTTTCGAATTTTATAAAATTCAAGTTTGCAAATATTGAAGAAAACATTAAAGTCATTTAATACATTATGCGTTTACATGGCATTTAGGACAACAATTTCCATTTCCACTAAATTAAATTTTCATATTTACTGTTGCTTACAAAGTATAATAGAAAATATTTATTTTCTTTATTTACCATTATCTAAAATGAAACTTATGCATTTATTAAACATATATTTGGGAACTAGAAATTTTCAGTCTTATTTCCAGTGCTATCCATTATGTTAAGAATGGACAGTCAATGGATATGAAATCTCCCAACATTCAAATGACTTTAATTAATGTAATTCTGGTTTCTGTTTTAAAAAGATAAAGCTATTTCTGTGAATAACAGAAATATAATATATTGGTTGCTGGGAAATGTAATATTTTTTCTAATTATGTTCTTTCTATTTTATAACTTTTGAACGCTTGAAATATTTTAAAAAACAAGAGACATTTACTATGTTATGTGTTGATATCGCTTATACGAAAAAAAAAAGGCCATTTCAAGATGATGAAATCCTTTTTTTTTACTGCTGCATACAAACGAAAAAAGAAAATAAGTATTTTTTTTTAATTATTTAGCAATATTAAAAAAAAAAAAAAATAGATTATATATTTTTGGAACATATGCGAGATAAATGGAAAATTTCATTTATGCCAAAAAATAATAATGAATTATTCGTTTTCCATTTGCTACTTACCTAAAAATCAAAAATATTACCTGAAACGCATAAAATAAAATAAACAGTGCTATTCATGATGTGCTGAATGAATAGACAGTGAATAAAAAAATCTCTCAAGATTCAAATGGCTTTAAATAATTTAACTCTCGTTTCTGTATGAAAATGATAAAGCCATTTTTGTGAATAACACAAATCTGAAAGATTGATTGCTTGGAAACGTAATCTTTTTTATAATTTTGTCCTTTGAAATTTTATAAATTGAAAATGCTTGAAATACTTTAGAATATCAAATACTTTTATTTCGTTATGTACTCATTTCAATTATACAAAAAAATAGTCATTTCAAAAATACCCAATTCTAGTTTTTATTGTAGCATGCAAATGAGAAACGAAAAGAAATATTTTTAAATATTTTATTTTCTAAGAATATTTAAAATAAATATTAATACCTTATTAAAAATTAAAAGGAAAGTAGTATTTTGATCAATGCTACGTAGAAAAGGTGAAATATATATACCCCCCCCCCCCCCACACACATATATATATATATATATATATATATATATATATATATATATATTATTCAAAAATTTTACTGAAAATTATCTTTATGAAAATTTTATGTTAAACAATTCAAAGAAAATTGTTTAGTATTATTCGTGATGCAATGCATCTGTGGAAATTGAATAACAAAATGTCTTTACAATAAGAGCTCTATTGAATAGTGCCTTTTTCATTAAATATGATAAAAGCATTGCTGTGAATATGTGAATTCTGAGAGATGGACTGAAACAAATATTATTTCTTCTAATTCGGGCGTTTTAAATTTTATAAATTATAAAATACAAATATTTAAAAATCCAGGATATTCATTATATTATATATTTATATGAAAAGTACAAAATGTTTAATTAATAGGGTGAAAAGATAAAATTTTGTATAAAACATGTCATAAAAAATTCATTTAAATATTATTTTTTAAATCAACCTTGAAGTTTGTAAAAGTTTATTTGTTTAGAACCATATAATAGGGATTAATATGGGTATTCTCTTAACTCCCTCAGAAAACCCTTATCACAGAAACACAGATATTTTTTTCGGTGTGATCGAAATAAATTTTTCGATTGTCATTTGTAATGTCATGTATGGAAATTTATATATATATATAAGCAGTAACCATCACATCACAAACAAAACAGCTATATATTCGTATGAACAGCGCCAGAAGCTGCATATTAGAACACACAAATTCAATATAATCCAGCAGAAACATGATTTTGGCCTGAACTAGCACCACACCCCTCACCAGAAACAAGTCAACACAAGAAAACACTGTAGAAAATATATGTAAAAATAAACAGAAACAAGCTGCGGCCTCATCAGCAGTGGGTAAATTCAAAGGCAGCCAAGCATCCGAACAAAAAGATTAACATTCGTAACATATTTATGTATATTTTTATCGAGCGAATATACTCGTTGCAGAAACAAGAAAAATAAGAAAAAAACAAGAAAAAGTGAAAAAAACGAGCCAGTCCAAAACCAAAAAAAATAAAAAGCAATTGCATTCCAATTCAGCGCTAAAAAATTATCTGTTATTGTTAATAGTTTTGTTCGGATGCTTGGCTGCCTTTGATGAGGCAGCAGCTTGTTTCTGTTTATTTTTAAATATTTTCTACAGTGTTTTCTTGTGTTGTCTTGTTTCTGGTAAGGGGGGTGGTGCTAGTTCAGGCCAAAATCATGTTTTTGCTCTGGATTATATATATATATATATATATATATATATATATATATATATATATTAATAATCTGAAAAGCGTAACTTAAGATTCACTTAAAAGTGTTTGATTATAGAAAAAATGAGATTGTATCTAAATGATGTAAATATATTTTTCATCTCTATTCCTATTGTAATGCATGGATTGTCATTGAATCTCAAATAACTCTAGATTGAGAAGACATTTGAAAAATACAAATGTCGTTTGAAGTTTAAAATGTCAAAACCTTTGCTGTGAATAATGAAAACCGAGAGATTGATTGCTTTGAAAAATACTATTTTTATAATTTGTCGTTTCAATTTTTTTAAAGAATGCGAATGTTTAAAATATTTTAGTATCACTCAAAACATTTATTATTGTTTGTTTTCATATGACATTTACGAAAGAAATTTCTTTTCTACAATATCAAATATCCGTGTTTATTGTTGCATAAAATAGAGGGACAAAGATAAATTGAATTTATACTTTATTTATTTATCAGCATCTGAAATAAATATTTATTATATATATTTTAAATAAACAAAAAAGGAAATAGGAAGTTCTCATTTATTACAAAAATAGTAGTACGGAAATATAGACATATAGTTGAATTCATCATAACATAAATTGCCACATTCAGAACGAGAAAAAAAGTTACAACATTGGCTGAAATGTTGAGACTGTTGCATGTCTATTTTTAATTAAGCATTTATGTACATTCAAAGTTGTTTTTGTCATATATATATATATATGATGTCATATATATATATATATATATATATATATATATATATATATGATGTCATATATATATATATATATATATATATATATATATATATATATATGACGTTTTGGAAAGTTTTGGAATGATCAAGGCAGTGTTCTATGATTAATAGCACAGGTAATTGCAGTCGTTCAGATTCGGAAAACATATTTGTAGACGTGAAATGAAAAATAGCGGAAATAAGCAAACAGTGGCTTCCCTTCAGTTATTTTATTCAATCCAAAATATTAAGCATATGAGGGAAATGTTCTTTTAATTTAGACTCCATTGAGTTTCCATGATATTAAAGGTTACGACAATACTACATGAACTTCCATTCTTCTTACTACGACTCCAAAATTATTTGTCAACAACTACGAAGCCGAGAGAATCCGTATATATTATGTGTCTCCGCGGGGTGCAAGTAATTTTAAGGGAGCCAGGCGCTAGGATACTAACACGACATGTGTTTTTTTTTAGCCAAAAATTGTCTGAATTTGAAGGAATTAATCCATTTCCGGAGTAGAGATATCGTAGTAATTAGACATCCGGATGTTATTGACGCCAAATGATTTTCTGGTAAGAACTGGAATTTTCGAGATGCTTTAAATACGCGGTAAAATGAAGTAATAATTTAGCTTCGAGAATAGGTATAAAATATATTTTTTGACTGCAGGCGATTTTTTAGAATTCGAGGGAAGAAATGTAATAATTGATATACATTAAAAGTGAGAAATATTTAAATATTTAAACATAATAGGAGACATTTAATATTTTAATAGAAGAAATAATTTACGCAAATAGGGTTTTTTAAGGTGGAATAATTTAGGAAACATGAGATTTTGTATCTTAATAGCTGACCCGACCGGTGTTGCCCGAGCCCGTGTAATAAACTTAAATATCTTTAAAAAAAAAGAATCTCTGGTCACAGTCTCCGATGGCTTCGGCACCATATAATGGGTATGCTCGTACGCTCTGGGAAAGCTTTTATACCCTCCTTCCACTGCCAGGGGAGCCTTCTATTCTAAACAAACATCTTTCCGAACGAGCCTCTGAGACAGGTCTCCGCTGCCTATGGTACTGTATAGTAGGAGTGCTACAAAATTCGGCTTATTTGAAGAAGATGGGAACATTATTAGCTGAGTTTTTGAAATAAGACACAGTTAGAGAAAAAAATCTTGACGGGGGTGACGGGGGAGGGGGTGTTCAAGTTTCCTTTAGAAAATGAGTAATTAGGAGGACTACTATGCATATTTAAATGCGTTCGTTGGGTTAAACTAGGAACTTAATTACAAATTTGGACTAAACTATTTTTTGGAATAGTGCTGACACATATTCATAAATTTTATTTGATATTATAGAGGGTGACTATTAAGTTAATTATAATGTTTGGAAACATTTGCGTTGAAATCCGAAAGATAGTTGTTGAAATATGGAAATGGGGCATAGTTAGAGAAAAAATATTGAAGAAGGGGCTGGAGGGGGAGCTGATATTCAAGTGGCGTTCAACAAATGACAAATTAGGTGGATCACTATGCATCTTTCAAAATTCGTTCATTTGCTTAAGCTAGCAACTTAATTACAAATTTGGCTTAAATTATTATTCAGAAATAGTGGCAACTGCTACTAATAAATTTGCTTTAATGTTACAGAGGGTGACTATTAAGTTAATTATAATGTTTGGATTCATTTGCGTTGAAATCGGAAAGAAAATTGCGGAGATATGGAAACGGAGCATAATTAGAGAAAAAACCTTGAAGGAGGAGGACTGGGGGGGAAGGAATGTTCAAGTGCCTTTCAGCAAATGACTAATTAAGAGGATCGGTATCGCCTTTCCAAATTCGTTCGTTTGCTTAAGCTAGGAACTTAATTGCAAACTTGTCTTAAACTATTAATCGGAAATAGTGGTAACCGCTACTCATAAATTTAGTTTAATGTTATAGAGGGTAACTATTAAGTTAATTATAATGTTTAGAATCATTTGCATTGAAATCGGAAAAATAGTTGCTGAGATATGGAAACCGGGCATAGTTAGAGGAAAAACCTTGAAAGAGGGGCTGGGGGGGAGCGGGTGTTCAAGGGCCCTTCAGCAAATAACTTTTTAGGAAGACCACTAAACATATTTAAAGATTGATTCATTTGGTTAAGCTAGGAATTTAATTTGAACTTTGTTTTAGACTATTATTCGGAAATATTGGTAACTGCTTTCTACAAACACACCTTGAAGCTATGAATGCTGATTTTTTCGATAATTTAGTAATAATGGAACTGGTTTACAGAAGTTCGGAACATTATTATCTGAGATTTATAATAGCGGCAATTAAACGCTACGGGTGAAGCTAAAATGTTAAAATTGTTAAATATAATTAGTTCTGTTTAAATCAGAGCAGTAGATTTGGACTTATTAATAAGGGTGTCAATTAAGGAAAAGCCGCCGCGAGGAGGCGCACGTTCAAGTAAAATAAATGTGATATATAATAAAAAAATGTTTACCCTTACCCCTTCCATCCCCGCAAATATGACAAATAATCTGTTTTCTGTGTTAGTAATCTCTATCATAATAACATATGTCAGGTAATATATATATATATATATATATATATATATATCAAGTCGAATATATCAAGTATATCGAGAATATATCGAGTATATCGAGTACTCAAGTATATCGAGAATATCAAGTCGATAGTCAATTTCACGCCAGGTAGCGGCAAGCATGTCGGCATCCACAGAGGCTATTGCGGTTGTAATTCTGGCTTTTAAGTCATCAACGTTCGGCATTCTCCTCCTGTAAACATTGTCCTTTACGAACGATGGTACCCCAATGAGGTGGTGCACCATCTTGTTGCAAAAAGAGATGTGGCTGAAGCTCTTCTAGTTGTGGAAATACGAAGTTTTCCAACATGTCTAACAAGATGGTGCACCACTTCATTTGGGTACCATCGCTCGTACTTCTTTGAATGATCATATTCCAGGAAGATGAATTGGGCGAGGAGGTCCAATTCCTTGGCCACCCAGATCACCTGATATAACGCCGCTAGACTTTTTCCTTTGGGGATTTGTAAAGGACAATGTTTACAGGAGGAGAGTGTCGAACTTTGATGACTTAAAAGCCGTGAAATTGAATATCGACTTGATATTCTCCGTGCGACGAAGGGGGCACACGTGAAAGTTCATTGACAAAGGTTATGAACCTTTTTGAGTCTATCTAACCATTTATGTTATTAATTTTAATCTATCTTTATTATTTTATGAGTTATTAAACATCAAAATGGGTCCGGTACTTTATAAACACCCTGTATATAAATGCAAAAGTTAGTCTGATGCATGCGTTGAATTAATTTTAAGGCAGTAGGATAGTCATAGTTCAAAATCTTGCTGAAAAATTCATTATTTACATTGAATATTTTACAACATAACATAACACAATGGGTCTGCTTAATGAAAAATATGTGATGTTTTATATTCACTTCTTTAATGTTGGAATATTTTACAGATCATTTTCAGATATGTTCAAACTTATCGAACTTTTGAAACCATTTTAGACATGTATGTTACCATCTATTTTCATAAATAATCCTTAATACGTTAAATTATTACTTAATATATAAATTACATATTGTTTGATCATTATTGTTAACTATCAATAACCTTACTTTTATCATCGTTATTGTTTTATCTTTAATACTAATATTATTTACTTTCAAACAACTATTATTTTGATTTGTGATGATTATTAGTAATATAAATTTTAGTCCATGATTTGTAATATATGTAAAACGAAATAAAGATTAAACTTTAATTTCGGATATATAGTTCCTATTTTACAAAATATGTGATTATAATGAACATAAAGAACTTTTATTTAAGTATATATTTTTCCTGAATTTATATTTTACTTTAAGTTCCTTTCTATTCTAGAAAATTAAACAATGTACAGGACAGCTAAAATAATTACATTGCTTAAATATAAAGTACATATAATTTCGGAACAAGAACATATATTAATGTTTGTCTTTCTCGGGGAAATTGCTCTAAGAAGCTTAAACAAATAATCTTTATTCTGCTGTTCATTGATTGAAAATATCTCTTCAGATTGGTTCACTTTATTTAATGTTGGTCGAATGATTTTTACAGAATAGATAATTTACCTTTAAGTACATATCTAATTGAGATCACGACATACATTTTACTTTATCAAGAATTTGAATAAATATAATATATATATATATATATATATATATATATATATATATATATATAATAAAACTTCTGTTAATAATAACCATCAAGCCATATATATATATATATTTCTTTAATTGGTAATTTTGGATACATTTGATTAAAGATTTGTGTTTCATCGTTCAGATTTGTAAGGTTTTTTACGGTTTTTAATCTTCTTTTCATTATTCCCTCCAATCTATATTATTCTCTTTGTTTTAAATTCCATTCATTGTCTTTTCTATACATATTTGTGAATATTGTTCAAACAGGTACGTGTTCATTTTTCATATTTAATATATTTATTATTTTCCCCCACATGTTGTATGATGTCTCTTTGTTGTTTTAACCGTATCACCACCGTGAACTGATATACCCGTTCACTATGCTGTAGGTTTCACTGCAATATATGAATCATTTAAATTAATATAATTCTACCAATATAATGTAGTTTTAAACCATTGAGTAATTACTATTATTCTCAAGGACTATATTGATATATGAAATAAAAATTTTTAGATCATGTTTTTTTAGCATTTAAAAAAAATTACAGAGAAAACAACATTGGTGTTATATATATATATACATACATATATATATATTTTTATTTTTATTTTGTAGATTATCCCATTAATATCAAAATGTTCTTTAATGTTTTACCTTTTCAAGAAGAGTGGGAAATGATAATTTTAAAAAATGTTCAGAATATTATAAGAAATAACACTATATTAATGAAATAATTAATATTTACAAATTTAGACATTTTTAATTTTAAATTGTCTACCTACACTAAATTGATGAAGCAGAAATATTATATTTCATTACGCTTTAAACATAGAAGAAGCCTTCCATCCCACATGCATTCACGATAAAATTAGATGTTCCTAAGTACTTTTGAGATTAACCCATTGCATGTTTTAGAAAAAAAATAATTTAAATAAAGAAATGCATAGGCACATGTATGTATTTGATTTTTAAATGTTTCAATATTTTCCACAAGAAGGCTCTTGAAAATTATACTCGCAGGGGTTCCGACCTTCTTTTACGATATTTCAGACTTGAGGCTGAGAGATTTATTTTCTTTATCCTATCGATGTTGAACCTAACATCGAAATATCGTAACAAAATTGTGGAGAAGAACGAATCCACTTTTTTCTCATTTGTTTACATGGTGTTACCGTTATATACGATAGAGACAGCAAAACGAGATGAAAGGTGTCAGGTGTATTATCTCGTTATGTATTTAATATTGTAAGTTGCATCCACATGGCGTATCAGAGCAGCGAAGAAGCACAAAAAAACCCACTTTTCTCTCGTTTCGTTACATTACATTGAAGTCACATACGATATTTAAAGTATAACAATCTGAACACAATGAATCCATTTAAATCAAATAATTATATTATAATAATTTTAAAATCTGAATAACGAACTGCAAACGATTGATTTTATAATTGTACTTTTTTGTTCACAGCATCAACTCTATACACTACAACTGAAAAAAGCATTTTTTATATATGAAATTAATGAAAATTGCGAGTAGTCATCATGTTTAAATCTAAATTGACAATTTTGGAACACGTAACTGATTGGGCTTTTTTACATTAATGAGACTTTTGAATTACTTGGTTTATGCTGTGTGCACTAAGACTGTTTTGCTCTGTGCCCACTTTAAAATGACACCTAAAACAAATGAAAACGAAAACAGAACTTTTATCAGAAGAGATAATTTATATATTAGAGTTTTTGGAGAATATTTTGGGAATTCGCTATGAATTCACCTATTTTAAATTTAATTTCTAGATTTCTAAGCTACATTAGTCTCTTCATATAATTAAATATATTTTACAGATATAATTTAAATTCCTATATTCTCAAATGTAATTTATATTGTTTCTCTAAGAGTTTCATTCGAAATTCTGCCTCTTCTTTTTTTTTTTACTTTATTACTGAAAATTTGGATGCCTATAATGTCGAGCCAGGTATTCCTTTCTCCAATTCGTATTTCACAGATCCACGAATTGAATGGTTTATTTTGTACCTTAATGTACAAAACACTATAATAGTGTGTGTAGATTTGTGGTGTGTGGACAATACTATATTAAAACAAAAAAAAGTTACTAATTAATTTATTCAAACTAGAAGTTCTCTACCTTTTTTCGAAGAAAAGCTGTAATTAATAGATCTTCATTATAATTGGTTACTGAAATGTTGAAAGTGAAGAATAATAAACGCTGCCATAGATCGTAATTAGTTGTTTATAAATTAAAATATAAATATGCCCATATGAAATTAAATCAACATAAACATATTAAAGAAACTTTCGAAATAAATTTATAACACTTAAAACAATATGCATGGATCGTTATTAAAAAATGTCATTTTCAAATGACAGAAAACAAAGTACATTCCTTGAAAGGAAAATGTATTTCCTTAATATGATGTGCACTCTATGCCAACTCGCAAGAATGTGATTTAAATATTTCACTGAATACTAGAAAACATTTATAAATGTTTCGGAAATATAGAATGGACATTTGTCATTCACTCTAACATTCTAATTATCACAATTTTAAGAAACGAAAAACAATTTAAAAATAAAAAATATATTTGTTATCCAAATATAAATACACTGATTTCCTTATAGAAAACAACAAATTTTAAACTGTCCGTAATCGTGATAAAATATTTCCAAATTACAGAAAATTTCGACGAATTAATGGCAATCTAATACATTTGCAATTAGCGCTGTTATCGCTTCACACAATTACGATACAGAATGCCATAACACTTATGACATTGTTGGTCTATTGGAATATTTTGGGACTGTCGAAGAAAAAAAATATGTTTTTGAGGTACATGTTACTTTAAAATAGCACATGTGACCCGTCTAATAAAGACACTCACAAGAAAAAAATAACACCAAGCGAACATTCGAAAATAACCTTTATTTAGGCAGAGCGTTAGTCAACTATTAATAGTAGTTGTTACAGATCGTTGTTCAGCGTACCGACGGCACAGCAAAATTATCACATCAATAACCTTTAATGAAGGATAGTATTTGGAGATTTTTTCATTTCGTAACGAGCCAATACTCTAAACAGAAGTCTGTATGACGCATAAATGCGTGCTTGTCAATCGGTTTTCAATAGACCCCGTTTTTAAAGCCGTAGTTGGGAATATATGAATGAGATTCGTAGTCATATAAATTGCACTCATTATTATAGATACCTGTGTTTTTCATAGAGGGGGGTTTCCGAGAGACCGATTCTAAATTTGTTTACATCCACAGCGAAGAAAACAGTGGAAATCTACAAACTAGTTTAGGTAAAAAAAACAGAAAAATCAGTTCATAATAAGATTTAAGTTTCAGTTTTTGTTCAGGTTCAGATTTAAGTTTGTTCATTTGTTCGGTGATCTTATAAATTGTTTGAATACCATATAAGAGTATTTGGGATAAAATTAAGAAAAAAGTGAGATCATAATCTGTATTCGAATATATTAGACAATATAAAAAAATTATTATTTATGTTGGTATGAAAAATTTCTTATGCAATTCGAAAATGCCATTTCTTGTTATAATGAAATAAAAACATTATAAATTACATAAAATAAAACAAATATCTATTGTTTCAATATACAACTTTATTAATATTTATTTATTTAATTGGCTTTAAATTTACAAATTTGAGAGTATTACGGATTTTAACACCGAACAATTACAACACGAAATTCTGTCTCTTCATTCAAGCTCGCAAATGTCGAATCTATTTTGCAGGTCCGTTTAAAGGCTAATTATATTAAGGAAATGACAATACAATCAGGTATTTCAAGAGAATGTGTAATTATGGAGGCAAATCTAATATGAGAGTTAACTCAGTTATAGTTAACAAGTTTCAATTACAGATACTGTTAATTGTGAGTGTGCTAGTGCAGTGATTTCTAAAATGTATACAAACTAACTTCGTATTAGTAAAATATATTTCTTAGTAATTAACATTTGTCAAATTCTTTATTAAAAAAAAACTAGTATTATATACTATGATTTCAAATTAGCATACATTAAAAAAGAACATATTCCTAGAAATATCTTTAGATTTACTCGAAAAGACATCGTAAACTTAAATACTCTGTTTTTCCATGCAATAGTTTTCAAACTAGATATCGAAATCCGTGTGTGTGTGTGTGTGTGTGGGAGGGGGGGGGGTTGCAGGCAATATTTTAGTGAGATTATATATTATAATAATATTTTAGTGAGATTATATATTATAATAATATTTTAGTGAGATTATATATTATAATAGAAGCAAGAAATTTTCAGATTGATGAAAATACATATCATTTGTAAAAGTCACCTATTTCGCAGGCTATTACTTGCATGCGTTGAAGATATTAAAGGCTTTGTATTATTTCCCACCGTATCTTTATTTAAAAAAAATGCGATTCTTCAAAAAAATCAAGTTTGTGAACGGAAACAATCACATCACTTATTGCATAGCATATTTCGTCTTGGCAGGAATCAAGCGTATAGAAGAGTTCTTCCGAACATTTCATACGTTATTATAATGAGAAGTATCAAATTGTGTTATTACTACAACCCTGTATTTAAATTGAATTTGCATTTTATTTTTTTAAGTGATAGTAGTTCTTACTAATGCTTATTGTTCGTTTCAAATAATTATTTGCGTATATTTTAGGTTAGTATTGTTGCGTATAACAATATTATGTATAATGTTGGTTAATTGTGTTTAATATTTTCTTTTAATATGCAATTTAATTAATTTTATGGATAGACATTTTCATTCATAAAGTTTTTACGCAGACAAATCTGACATGTGATGTCTTATATTCTTGACATATAATTTGGTCGTTATTTGTTCTTGTATGATTCTTAATAGTTATTTTATTCTATGAGTCGAAAAATGTCAAACTTTCTCTTGGCCATTCGGCATTTATATTTAACTTTCAGAATAAATGTTTTAAGTAAAAGAATGCTGAACTTTTCCTGTTTTTCTTGACATTTGTATATATGTATATATACAGACTTTGCCAGTATTTTCTAGCCAATTGGTATTTATTTCTTTACCTGGTTGACATTTAACCTTAAAAGTATATTTTCTATATCATCTGTAAAACAAGAAGGATAAATTATGCGTTAAGCATAGATTGCGAAACACTTTCCAACACAATCAGAATACTGTAACAAAACTTCAAAGATTAATAAGGTGAAATGTGATATTTAAGTAAACAATTCTCGAAAACATGTAACATATTCGAAAACGTCAGTTTCAGTCATTACCATTAATAATCGAAAATATGTCTGATTTGTTTTGTGCAGCTCTGCACATGACCAATATATTTGTATACAAGTTACATAAAATGCTAAAAATTAGTTCAGTTAAGAAACTCACATTAAGTTCAAAATTTCCATTCTTCAGTTTCGGTCATTGAAGCATAATGTACTCTACATATTTTGTGTGGCACAGTATATGATCTATACAATTTATATACACCAAACAATATGTAAAAAACAAGTTAAATTTAAAAACGCGGGCCACAACGGAAAATTAGCTTATAAAAATTATTGTTCACAGAGAGTACTGTACCGAATTATTTTGTGTGTCCCAGTAAATGAACGATGAATGCTATGTTCTCTATAATATATGGTAAGCTTTTCGTAATGCACATGAGTGATATATAAAATTTTCAACATGTTTGAGTTATACTAACATCACTAAAATTCACCGCAAACGATTTTTTCCCATAGGCCGTAATGTAGCGGAATTCTTTTGAGTGTCCTTGTAAATGACCAATGCACTCCATAATATATAGTAAGAATTTTTAATGCACCTCAGTGATATCAATTTCAATAGTTCAAAATATAATAACATAATTAAAATACACCGCAAACGATTTTTTCACATAGGCTGTAATTTAAAATAATTATTTTGAGTGGTCCTGAAAATGAACTATAAGAGCTACATACTTCATTTTCAATACCGAACAGGCCATAATTAAACCCAATGACATATGTAAATTGCATGGAAATCCGAGTATATTCACTCTAGTTAGAGCTCGGACGGACAGACGCAGACAGACAAACCGAATTCATAAGCACTTTTCAATTTTGTTGGAAAGTCTTTAAAAAGTGACATAGAGTATCTGAGTTTTGTACCTCAATTTTTTAATCTGATATTTACTATACTAAAAAAAACGGAAGTTATTTTATTAATACAAACGGAAATCGTTTCCTTGGTTTCAAATAACACATCTTTGTTGTTTTGATTAGGTTAAATTTTATTGAAACGCCATTGTCGTTATCATAATGTTGTTAGAAAATGTACTGCTAATATTAAAATAACTTAAATAAAATAAAGATACATAAATAAAAAGAAAAATATATATATATATACCAAATTGTATATCTTTTATGGAAAACCAATTATAGTCGAAAAACGGAAACTGTTTCTCAAACTTACTAACATACTACCATATTAATTAAAATCTTAAAGAAGGATATTAAATAAATGTATTTTTAATTAAAAATATTTAAATTAGTCACATCATTTTGGATACTTTTACTTATATTAAGCTAATTACAAAACATGTTTCAACAAAATAATGAATTATTATAATAAATTAAGCTTTTTTCTAAAACGGATAAATGCTTTTACCTTATTATTATTAAATCACTGGACATGTTCATTTATTCGATTTTCCTCTGTAAAGTAATGCATTATTTGTATTAAAACGAAATATATCATTTAATATCATTACAAATAGATGTTCTTTATAATCTGTAAACTCCAGTTCTCAGATTTTTTAATTGCTTTTCCATGTGCGTTCAAAGATCAAACATGTATACATTTCACATTCCCGTTTATATTACGATCTGTTTATTTTTAGTTTCCTGTGATTTTTCCTGTGTTAGATTGACACGAAGGAGTACTAAAATAACACAAGATTACTAATATTAAAAATCGAAAATTATTATGGATATATTTGTATAATTTTCGACTAGATTTCCTTTTACTTAATTTTTTTAAAAATTTTCGTTAGATTTCAATGTAGTTTATAAGATTAGTATACCTAGGAATTCAATAATTCAGAACAAAAAAAGTAAAACAGTCACAAAATGCATATTATAATAACTTCGTGCTTTAGTAGAACATGAACGAACAATCATGCGTCAAGCATTGATTATGAAACACTTTTTAACACATTCAGAATACTGTAACAAAACTTCCCGATTTATTAAGGTGGAAGAGGATGGCTAAGTAAAGAATTCGTAAAACGCAAAGCACATTTGAAAATCCAATTTCAACAATTATCTTCTATTATCGGAAAAGTATCCGAATTTGTTTTGTGTAACTCAGTATATGATCGACAGATTTGTTTTGGTACTACACAGTATGTGAAAATGTAGTTCTGTTAGGAAAAGCATAACACATTTGAAAATTCTCCATCAGCAAATTAACACACTTCTAGCAATTAATGTTCATAGACAGTAGTCAAACCGAATTAGTTGTATAACCCTGTATATGAACGATAGTTATTACGCGCACTACATTTTATTGTAAACATCTTGTAGAGCATCCCAGTGATATATGTACATTTTAACATGTTTGAAATAGTGTAACTTCATTATAATACACCGTAAAATATTTTTGTTCAAACAATGTAATGTAACGGAATTCTTTTGTCTGTGTCTATAAATGAATTATAAATGCAATAAGAACAATATGTGCATTTTTTATAACATTTTGAAAACGATGTAGCCCAGAAATTTATAGGTTATATTTATATTTTTTGTCTTCCCTTAAGTAGATACGTTAGACCAGCCATACTCAACCTGCGGCCTGGCGACATTTTATGTGCGGCAAGAGACACATAATCATTCATCCATATTTATAAATTAATTGCGATTGCTTAAAAGGAATTAAGACATTCACTGTTGTTTTATATATCTATATATTTGTTTTACATATTTACATATTTACACTGTTATAGGGCACACAACATCTGCCCTGTTATTTATAATAAATTTAAAATCATGTTAAAGAATC
Organism: Maratus michaelseni; assembly: GCA_963931845.1. NCBI lineage: Eukaryota > Metazoa > Arthropoda > Arachnida > Araneae > Salticidae > Maratus > Maratus michaelseni. The sequence goes on along the minus strand of OZ007593.1, from coordinate 192,299,656 downwards.
TTAAATGACGTTTTCTTAGTCAAAAGTTCTTCGTACACGCAGTCTTGTTTCTGTTACAGCTGTGTAAATATATTTTTCATTACCAAGAATAATCAAACATTATTTAAAATTAATTAAATTTGCACTATATATTTCTACAATTAAAAAAAATAAAATAAATAAATTTTTGTATTCAGCAAAAGACTAATTTATTAGAACAAAATCTACTGACTTTTTTTTTCCAGAACCTGGAAATTTTGCTTAGTTATATAATTAAGTTTTATACATATTATACAACTAATACTGCCTTTTAGAGCTGAACGTTTGTCGCAGAACAATAATTGGCACCAAAAATGTTTACACCACTATTTTCAAACAAGAAACTTCGCCCGATATTTTTACAACATGTGCAATATAAATGTACTACAAAATTTACTGTTTGTAAATAATTTTTGGTAACATTTCTTCCGCAACAATCGTTCACTAATAATATTAACTTTGTTATATTGCTTTGCTGCATATGTTGCATTACTATTTTAATTACTCTTTTATCTCTTTTTTTTACCAAGTGTGTTGCGGCCCGCCTAACATAGCAAACATGTTTGAGGCCCGCGATAATAAAAGGTTGAGAATGGCTGCGTTAGACGATATAAGCATGTACTTCATTGAAAAAATTTAAATTCTTTGTTTCATGGTGCATACAGTTACACTATATTTTTTAACAAAAAAAAAATCTATTCCGAAATAGCTTGGAATAAGTGGTGGAGAGAATAGTGGGAGATTTGAAGAAGTGTACGCACCTTTTTGTTTGAAACACACATAAAGAACAATAATACTTCATTTTGTCCCGAAACAGATTTGTTTACATATCTGCTTCAAGAAACTTCCGTTTAGCCATTTTTTACGCTTTTTTTACTACATAAATTACAGATTTATGTAAAGAAATTAGCCATTTTATTCGATAAATTTTAATCTATTTACTAAATTAAAATCTCCATTCGAATTATTTTTTCACTCCAGTTATTTTATTGATCAATGTTACATATTTAAAAAAATCCAGTATTCATTTATAAAATTACATGGAAGTTTAAAATAAAATTATTCAAGTCAACCTGTTTATATATGTATTGTAACTATTATGTTTAATGACATTTCAGATAAATTTTAATATGGTCTTTTTACCGTATTCTTTATCGTTTGCCATTGCAGTTTTTCAATAAAATACGATAATTAGTCTGATGTTGAAGAAAAGATCAGAAGTGTAAACAAAGCAGAAACAAAAATAATAGAAAAGACACATAAAGAAATTTAAACATTTTATTATAATTTACAGTTCCTATTAAATTAGTACGTTATGTGATATAAGTACGGATTACAATGAATTATTGCTGCTATTTGAAGTTTCGGCTTGAGAACTCTTTGAAAGAAATTCTCATTTATATCATTTGAAAAGACTGAAGCATTTATTTTTGTTCTCGTAAAAGTGATAAATCATAAAACTTCATTTTGTCAAGAAACACATTTGATAAAATGTCTGTTGCTGGAAAGTTCCATTTCGACACTTTTATCATTTGTTATTCTTCATATTTCAAAGATTTGCGAGATAAAAATAAGCCATTTTATATGAAAATTTTGATACTTTATTTTTCATTTTACTGAATATTATTATTATTATATATATTTTTTTTTACTTAGTAGTCTTATTTTTCATTTCATATATGTTAATGCTAGTAGTATGACATCATAAAATGAATTTTAAAAGTCATTCCGTATTAATTAACATTTTTTCTAAGGAAGGTAAATTTTATATATGTTTTCGTTCTTATTTTTAAAGATTTTTGAGACAATAGGTCAGTTACGCATTTCATCGTATTGTGTCTGTGAAGAAAAATAATATTAATGAAGTAATATTAATATCAGAAAGTTAGTTAATTAAGATGCTTGATCAACTTAAATATGAATTTAGTTCATTAGATGGAAAAAAATACTTTTGGTAAAATATGGGTTATTTTTTTATATTTCACATATTTATATATGAGGGGATTAGAATGACAGTGGAGTAAGTCAATATTTAGTAATCATAGTAAACGCGGTAGCGTTTGCTATAACATGTTTAAGAAATAGAAAATGCAAAGGTTTTTCTGAAATTTCTGGCGAACCAGTTGACATTCGACAGTGATTTTTTTTTTAAAGATAGAACTCGACGAGACGAATAAAATGATAGCATTAAAAAAATTATTGTAGCTTACTGTAGTTTTCTATTTAACCTTAAACGAAAGTTCAACAAACTCTAGCTGACGTTCCACTCGGTGGATTAATTTCGTTTTTGCTTTATTTTTTTCATCTTGGTAAAACTTATAGATTTTTTTCTTTGTATGTTTGACGATCGCTGATAAAATCGAATTTATGTTGTAAAGCCCCGGTTAAACATTGCAATGATAAAAGAAAGAAAAGAAAAACTAAACTCGCGCGTTTGCACGAAAGTTTAAATAGATGTTTTTATGTATGTAACAGAATTCATTCTAATTAAATAAATCACGTGACAAACATGCTTATTTGTTTTTATTTTCATACTAGCGTAAATGCCCGTTATAGGACGGTGGATAGAAATGGTGGTTTTCACATTAAATTTGAAATAATTGATAAATATACACATATACTATTCATCGACAATCAGAAAATATATATATTGGAAAATTGTATCGCCTAACAGGCATAATCCTATTTCAACCCACCATTTGGCGCTTTTTAAAAATGATGCTATGATGTCGCATCATATATTATTCAACTTTAGTAATTATTCCCCTCTCATTTCATTCTCTTTTCTAAATTTGTTCCCCTTTTTCATTATTTTAACGCTCAATGTTCTAGAAAAATACTTTTTCATTTTCCTTTCCCACCCTTTGTTAAATTCAATTTAGTAAATTTCATTCCGTTTATTCTAATATCCTTTTAATTCAGTTACACTAAAAATATTTCTATACTGTGCTGATAAAGTAAATGAAAACCACTACATTTACCCTTTCAAATAGCTAGCATAAGATGCCCATCTGCCATCTCCTTATTTGGTCACACTGTTCTGTTGCTAACTGATTTCTCAATACGCACCCTTTTTAATTACAATGATTCCCAAGCGCATCTGAATAACTCTGGTCCAAAAATATCTAACGTACATATCGAAGTCACAACAAATTCTAAGGTTCGCGGGTTCAAGAATGCGAAACAACTCTCTCGAGCCCCATTTGCGGTTTTTGCTTTCCCACACAAGTTGACTAACGCCGAAAAATTCGTTAGGACGATTGATGCCAAAAATGGCTCTGTTCTCTAAATTTTTAATTGTCTTTATGCTCTGTTTGGAGAAATCATCGCCGTATTGTAACCCTGTGGCGAAAATGTAAATTCATTCGAGTTCATGTCATATACGAGAAACATGGAATTCTATCTCTGACCATCAGCCCACCAACATGTAATATTTTCACGAATTGTGTTACATGCCCGGGTGCCCCTGCGCCGGCGTGGGCAGCCGTATCTATGGAACGTTTCCTGTACTTGTGCAATTATATATAGAACCTGGGATTAATTAAAATACCTTCATCTACTCATGTCTGCCTGTTCTTTTAAATGTGCCTATCTTTATTTCTTCCAGATTTCTAGATTTCTTTGAAGGTTATGATGATTTTAGTCATCGAAGTACTCATCGTATCAAATCCACTTTACCACGATCAAGAACTATAGTATATAAGTTACTATAGTATAGATGCCACATTGGCGATTTCTAAATTGTTTACTTACATTTATCATATTGTAACCCACAATAAGCAAGTGGTAAAATGTTGCCATTCTTAATTTTTAAATAGCTACACATAGGAAAAGTAATGTTTTTAGCGATAAAAACGTCACTGAATAATAGACTGCATTTATACGAGATTAACAACGTAACGAATGTAAAATTTGATTCGTTCCAAACAATTTGGACAAAATAACGATAATTTAAATTTAAATACAGAATTATTAAATTAAACAATAGGCAGTTGATTTGTTAGATACTGCATTTATGAGTGGAACAAAATATTTTATTTGACAAATTTAATAAGATAGATATAAAAAAGATAATATGAGCAGTAATAAACAACGTTTTTATACACATTTCATCGGTATTACATAAAAGTTAACGATTAATGTGAAGTTGAAAAAACGAAAATACACGAAATTCGTTAATGCTGCGATCACTGTACCGCACGTATGATCGGTTTGCGAACATGAAACCGAAAAAAAAACATCATTGGATACAGCGACCTCGTTTGTATCGGAATCTCAAAAAATACACGAAATTCGTTAATGCCACGATCACTGTACCGGATGTATGATCGCTTCGCGAACGTGAAACCAAAAAAAACAACACCGGATACAGCGACCCCGTTTATATCGGAATCTCAAAAAATATACGAAATTCGTTATAGCCGTGATCACTGTACTGCACGTATGATCGCTTCGCGAATTTTTTCCTTTATCCTTCGCAAATCAAGAACTTTTGCGGTCATGGTAACATTTCACATATTTTTTGTGGTTATGTATTTTATCTTTGACAAAAACCACTTAACTCAGTTAAGCATTTATGCTTCATGTCCGTTTGCTTATCAGTTGAAATACGTTCGCTAATGCGGAGATTTTTAAAAATATTAAGTAATTTTCCGTAATTGGGTTCATTGCCAATAGGCGTATTTTAGTTAATACAATTTTATGCAATGAAGTGTATTCTGTGGAAAACCTTTAATCATATTCACATTTACACTGCACCCATAATGTTGCTATAATATTTTTTGGTATTTTTCAGTTAACCAGGTGCCAGTGAAGTATGTATACACACACACACACACATAACATATATATATATATATATATATATATATATATTTCACTGGCACCCGGCTAACCGAAAAGTACCTATTTTTTTTGTTTCTTGCTAATATTGGCTGTAGACACGTTTACGGAAGATTAGAAAATGTATGATTATTCTCATCTAAGACGGTCATGAATAATGTGGCATAATTAGGCTGTATATAATTTTCAAGTATGGTTTGGTGAAACATTGAACTTTAAATTCTGTTAAAGACTGTATTTTATCTCGAAAAGGTGGACACCATGTTACAAAGTTATATGATTTGAAACGATCAGAAAAAAAAAACTTGGATCAATGATCATAATTCCGCAATTTTGTTTATGTGAGCCGCCAATATTGACATCCAGTTTGTTGGAGAGCCCAGTTTGGTGTTAAATCGTTATATTACGCATTACATAACCAAACCGGGAAAAAATCGTAGTGAAGATAATTGGAAGGTCATTGACGAAAACAAAAGTCTCGGTGCCAGATTATGCACTTTTGCCAGATAAAACTTGATTAGGCGGGAAACTGGAAGTTACGAAGCCGTAAATAAAATTTCTTGGCCATAAATGTTCCTATTGATGGGATGCTGTGCAATACTTAAGTCCCACCATGAAAAAAAACGACGAAGAAAGCTGAAAATCACCATGATTTGGTTTTGTTGGCAAAAGAGGATGAGCGATCTACTGAAATTTACTGTCGGAATTTGATTGAGGATTATTACCCAAATCGACATAACAAATTGGAAAACATGTTTTTATACGAATTGACCACTAGGTACTAATACGAACAAAATAAACCAAAGTCTGTAGAATATTACGAATTAAAAAAGAATCTCATTTGGTTCAGAAAACGTTTAAAACCAGTTGTTTTGAAAATGCTCTATCATAACACGAAAACTGACGCTGGAATTGAGTTGTACTATCATTCATTGCTGATGTTGTTCAAGGCCTTGGCGAAACGAAGAAGATCTATTGGGAGAATTTAAACTCTACCGTGAATCCTTTGAGCACAATGTGAAAATTTTTCCAGAGATGGAAGAATGTCGCGAAACTAAACAACGACTACAAGCTGCAATCGACTTGGCTGAAAAGTTGCAACAAGAAATCAATTTTCACGACGAGCTTGAAAATATCGAAGAACCAAATGAAGACGTTGATATGATAGCCGCAGATTTTGATAACGTTGAAACTCACTAAGAAATTGTTATTAATGAAGATAAATTGAAAAAAAAAGATGAATACTGACCAAAGGAAAATATTTTAATCAATTATAAAGTACATAGAACAAAAGAAAGAAGACCCGTCTATTCCACCCATAAATCTGATTGTAAGCGGAGTTGCTGGTAAAGTAGAAAAAGCTTTCTAATTTAATTACTCAGTCAGAAAGTCCGTTTAATGAGTAATCACAATAATGATGCTGCTGCAGTACTATCACCAACGGGAATTGCTGCCTTCAGCATTGGAAGAAGTACAATTAACACGTTTTTCAAATTTCCCGTCCAACATACGAATGAATTAGAATAATTTAAGCTTAATTCTGACGATTTGAAATTACTTAAGCAACAATAGGAAATCACAGGATTTAGTAATTATCCATGAGGGCAGTATGGTTTCGAATGCTAATTTGCCGATTATCAGCTTACGATTTGGCGAATGTTGTAAAAACAAGCGAGATTACAGTTTTGGTGGCAAAAAAATTATTTTGTTTGGGGATTTATTTAAGCTAGCACCCGTAAATTTCTAATTTTGATTTCAGGAACTGCCTTTGAACAAAGTGAAACAATTGTTTGGTGGTGTTAGTACATTCAACTTTTGGTACGAATTTGAATACAGCGAGCTAACAATGAACATCGTGTTATATACATAAAAAGATATACAGGGTGTCCCAAAAAGGAGTACCTATTTTTAAAAATGAATAAGAAACAAACGAATAGAGTTATTGAATAAATTCTTTCAGGAAACGGTTGTGTGAAGTCTGGAATTTTGTTTAGAGTACTTTATTATGTTAGTTAAAATTCTTACCGACAGATGGCGCTGCGGTTACTGTATTCATCAGCAATAGTTGAAAATTAAATGACAATATTTTCAATATGTCCTCAATTCATCACAATAAAATGCCGGAGTCTTAGAATGAACTTTCACTGACCACATCTGCTTCTGTCTGGTCTTCACGCATGCTCCGTTTGTTCATATAGCCACCAAAATGTGCTGTAGCGCCATCTGTCGGTCAGATTTTGAACTATCATAATAAGGCGATCTAAACAAAATTCCAGACTTCACACATTCGTTTCCTGCAAGAACTTTTTTAATAACTCTATTCGTTTGTTTCTTATTCATTTTTAAAAATAGGTACTCCTTTTTGGGACCCCCTGTATATTGCGTCATAATTTTCTTAAATAACAGTCTCATACACCAAATAACGATGCAAAATCAAAACTAATTTTTTATAGCATCATCACTGAACTGTTCGTTAGTATAATTATCAGAACCTAATATTCGGCCCTATTCAGCGATTTTAAGAAAGTCTAAGAAGAGTAGTAAGGAAATATACCACTGAAAGAGCAACTCAACCTATAGCAGGCGACTTCAGTGCAGCAGAAACAGTCCATGGACACGATCGAGACAATGATAGAATCTAGCTTCTTTATGAGGTGATAGCTATGGAAAACCAACATTTAATTATTGATGTGGACGATCCCGTGATATTTGAGAGAGCAAATAGAGCTGCAAAAATGCTACTTTGGCGATAAACAGTCAACGATTTGGCGAGTGCTGTAAAAACAATTTAATAATAAAATTTTTACAGCAGTAAATTTTTTGCTTTCCAAGATATTAAAAAAACTTCAGTTTTTATCAAAAAATTTAAATGACTAGTATTAAAAAATGCTCTGAAGAGCACCAAAAAAGGTTAATATGTTTAAGTATGAAAAAGGGTTGGACAAGTGCTTCTAATTGAGCATGAGAAAGGAAAGGGGTTCCTCCTTGGCTACAGCTCACTGTCAATCCCAACTTTTGAAAAAATCATATTCGCGCTTTTTCCATACTGAATCACTCACAGTTACGATAAAAATGTATAGTGTAAAGACGTAGCCAGTAAAGACGTAGCTTGATTGGACATGAATGTACGGCGACATAGTAGCAAAAACCTTAGTTCTTGCAGCGTATCACACTCATACAGTGCTACTAAGCATGCCCGCAGTGTAGAACTGCGCAGAAAATTGATTTGCATTGCAGTGCAGAGTAGGGTGGAACGGAAATAATGGTTAATTACTTTTTTTTCAGTTAGAAATTTGCTATAGTCAGCAAAAGTTGCCTTTTAGGATTAGAATGAAGAATATAAAATTTTGTTGCTGTACTAAAATATTTTCAGGTGCCGCAAAGATCTTCAAAAATGACTTTTCTATGAAAAAACGATAAAAAATGCCTTCTTTTAAAAGTTCTTTTCTTGATTATTAACATAATACACATATATTTTGTAAACATAATTTTCAAAATATGATACTTTGGCAGAAAACTTGCACATTCTATGTATTACGAATTTTTAGATGCCATTAGAAAAAGAATTATTTTGTAGAATTTAGCGATTTTCATCATATTAATTTTTATTAATTTTACAGTAACATATTTTTATAGTACTACATTGAAATGAAAGAAATGCAATCTTTAATTATCGTATCTTAGTAAAACAAATCACTCTTATTTAGAAAAACTTTAAAAGAGTGAAACCTCTGATTAACGGACACCTATGGTACCTAAAAAATGGTCTCAAAAAATGAGGTGACTGCAGGAGATTGGTTGTTAGTTATAACGAGAGGTTAATGTTAGCTGAGAAATTTTAATTTGGCCGTAAGAGAGGGGTGCCCATATATAAGGGTGTCCGTTAAAAGAGGTTTCACTTTATATTGTGTTTAAAGGCAAAACGTTATTTTTAAGAAACATTAATTTTTCTCTAATGTCCATAGTAATCACACATGGTCCATAATAGTCACACTGACACATTGGATTGTTTTTGTTTTTGTTTTTTGTTTCAAATCTTGGCATGATCTTTTGAAAATTTATTTTGGTTTTCATCAATGCATCGAAGTGATGCGAACTGACAAGTATGACTCGGTAACTAATTTAACAATCCTTTTAACTGCTTGTGTGTGACATAGGGAAAAATTGAAGTTGACTCTCATGATCAGGTTATTCTGCTTGCTTTATTTACTGCTTTAGTTTGTCGTCAGCAATATACATCGCCATAGGAGGTTATGTTAATTTAACATAATTCCATTGAATCATATCAATATAATCCGTGACATCAAAGTTTATGCATACAGGAATTTAAAAATTTCTGATGCAACTTCATTTCCAGTCCCTCCTTTTACAATTCGGCGTAATGCAAACTCCTTAATGACTTCTATCATCTGATAGCATACAATGGAGCACATTTCATGTGCAGCAAAGTATGCATTGCTGTGGCTGATTGGGTCAATTACATTTTTAGGGGTATAATTGAGGTAACATAAATAGCTGACACGTTTTCACAAATGTTTCGTCCATCGATAGATGGTTTCAACTTTATATTAATCCAAACAGTTGCATACACTTTAAAAGTGTACTCAGTCAGTATTTGGAGATTTTGTGATGGATATTCTGTTCCCATGTACAAGCGAATTATTCTTTTTGCTAAGGTAAACCATGGTGAATTACAGATTTTTTCTGGTTTCTTCATAGACAAATCAGAAGAGCAACTTCTAACGGAGATTGTGTTACACATTTCTAAGAAATATATTTGATCCATACTTAAATTATCCTTAAATTATAGCAATGGAATGTTATTTTTAATAGGTGAAAACTCAGTCACTGGAAGTTCATAACACTTTTCCAGTTGTTTCCTTATTTTCACTCCAAATTCATTTGGATTTATAGTTTTTCCATCTAGGAAAGAAAATAGATGACGAACGGGTAGTTCATTTGCATGAAACAGACAAATCAAGTACTGCAGTGGCTTTCATAATTCTTTTTCCAATAAAGCAATCGCACCATTATTCAATCCAGTGTTCGAGGCAGTTCCATCATACCCAATTGCAGTAATGTTTAAGTATTGGTTGTAGTCATTTAAAAATGTCATTATGTTGTCTTTTACACCTTTTCCAGTGCCAGAAATCGGTGTTACGTGTCTTGAAAATTTTGATCCAAGTTCTGGAACAAGTGATATATGTTCTTCGATAACAGTTATTTTGTAATACTTAGTTCCTTTCTTCTCTTGCACAATAGTCTTGTCTTTTCTTACATTAAAAAAAATACTTTCTGTAACTAGTTTTACACTTTCTTCTACATATCTTTTTCGGTTCTTTATTTGTTCTCATCTAATTTTCATTTTATCAATTCATTTCTGCCATACTTCTGTCTTCATCACTAATCAGACCAATATCCTGCAGACCGGCGCTTGGAATTGTTGCAGCAATTTTGTCTGCAGAAGCCACAAATCGCAGTTTCATACGCATTTGACTATGATTTTGATTACTTCAGGTTTCAGAGACACTGGACGTAGAGGCAATAAAAAATTGGGATAGTAAGTGTTCTCTTCTGAACTTTGTTCTGTTTCAACCTCATTGTATACTATTTATGTTTCATTATTTTTGTAATTAAAATGTATTACGCAGTAAGTTTACCATGTTTCTAATTAAAAAGATTTAAAACTGATTAATACTGATTTAAAAGTTAACATACGAAAACTATAGCTTATTGAAAAAAAATTAAACAAAAAAAAAACATACAAAAAATACAGTTTATATTTTTATTTTCCGTTTTTAATTAACAAACATATTTTCGGAATAATTACGACTTGCTATGATTTATTATTGGTATTTAGAAATTATGTTTGGAAAAAAATCACACTATTTTTCATTTGTTTTATGTGAAATGAAAACAGATTTTATTACCTGATAATGATTTCTTATCATGGAAAAATTTGGATTGTATCGTAACAACTTTTTCTAGTATATCTAGACTGACGTAACCATGATGTGTGAAAACTTGGTTTAATTACATATATATTTACTATGATACAGCTGCGGGTTTAATATTGTCTATACTACATGGAATTTTTTTGAATTATATATATATATATATATATATATATATATATATATATATATATATATATATATATATATGTTTTGGATCGATACTTAAATGTAAACATATACAAATACATATATTAAAACATTATTTATAAATTCAGATCCTGCAATCCCTTTATACAGAAACCAGTTAAGTTAAATTCAGAACATTTCACAACAGAATGTTTTACCATAATTGCAGAATGGTATAAAGAAAACTATGTTAAACATATTAGGTAAAAAGTGCACTCTGTTTTAAGTACTGTTGTGTGGAGATGGTTGAGTGTTCTCTTATTTAAACCATAGTATATGATATATATATGATATACTTATAATATGTTTGCTGTGGACATGATAACGGAAAGTAAGTACACAGTCAGCTTACTTTTTTTACATAAAACATATAACGTTACAACATATCCAAACACATTAAATAACAAATATATATGCATCATTTATTAAGAAAAATAAATATTGTTCAAATTTCAATTTATTTCATGTTTTTGCGTTCTTAGAAATCTCTAGATTTTTGTTTTTGTTTTATAGTGTACAAAGAATAGAAAAATCTATAAACAAACAGTATTTTTTTTGTCTTTATTCTAAAAAATACTTCTGACTATTTATATTATTTGTGCAATTATTTTGTTTATTAAAAAAATACATGTAAATCATATTATAACAAATATTTATTTTCTATAGAATATATGCTGAATTAAATATCCTAAGTTATGTTGTCATGCGTGTAAAAAGATTTTATGAATAATCATAAATTTTTTGGAATATGAAAGCTTCAAAGAAACTTCAGTGAAATAGCTTTTCCCAGTAATGAAATCAGCTTATTTTTACTAAACTCAACGCTTTCCAGATTTTGTTTTTATGTTTTATTAAAAACTCGAAGAAAATGGTAAAGGACTTTCCCAGGAAAAAATGATTTCTAATTCCTTTTATATATAAAAAAAATATTGATCTTATATTTTTGCGTGAAAAATATTTAGTAAAAATAACAGAGATTTATAAAAAAAAGAATATTAAAACCTGATGCTTATTTTCTATCTTTGTTGATTTTCATAGACGAAACAAAGGGAATTTTTTAAACATTAGTTTCTTATAAAACAAGTTCATGCTTTTATAGAAAGCAGTGCTAAAAATATTATCATCATTCGCTCTTTGAAAGTATATTTTTAGTGAATTCTGACATTGTTTAATATAGAAAAATGCAAACTATTCTTTTAAATATTCTTTATTATTTGTGATTCAATTAAATGGTGTTGTCTTACTTATGGCACAATATACATATTTCATTCATTAGCATTAAGTTTGACACGGCTATTACATGGGATCAACATCACTAATCATGTCGTATGGTATAATTAACAGAATTTTCGAAACATATCAGAAATTCTGCATTTATGCATCTACGAAATGCTCAAATATTTTCACATCCCGATGTAAAAAGCAGTTGTCTTATTTTGATTACAAATTAATCATTGCGACCGAAAGTTTTATATCTAAAAATTTATTCAATACCTATATTGCGTTTTCTAAATACAGATAGTGTTATGGTTGACTTTTTATTAACATTAGCAATTTGGATAATGAGCAAGAAAAGACAGTAGTTAAATAATAACAATAATAAGAAAAAATATTAGCAAAATAAATTTGTCATGAAACACTGATTAATGGATAATCCCTTTCCTGTGTTAACCGGTTCCTGTTCGAGAAATTGAAAATGGCATAATTTGAAAATATTCGAATAGAATTTGTTATGTGCAGATTTTGATTTGTTTATGTAAGACAAATACTGCAAGCAATCTTTTTGAATACACATTTAAATCTCTATTTGTTGTTATTTTAATTACATTTGTAGGTGGACGGAGACATGGCAACACTACCTCCATATTGAATCAAGCTTGAAACTTGGTGCCAAGACACTGCTTAAACAACCATTACTGCAACCCTTACTGACGCAAAATATATTCATTCCTCTAAACATAGAGTTATGTGAATCGTATTGTCGATTAAAGGTGATAAGTTCCATCAATCCTTCTTTAAAACAAATTAGAGTGTTGTCTGAGTGTACACGAGACAAAAAAAAAAAATTCAGCTCTCAGAATTGGGAGATTTTGATCGTTCCTTTCCGCGCAAAATAAAGCATTTTATCACTATTTAGCAGAATAACAATCGGTATTGAGAACCATGAGATTAGCATACAAGTATACAGGTGCTTTATCAGAAATATATAGTATGTCTCAAACATATTAAAATGATCTTTAATTTTTACTTGTTGGAGATATGTAGGCAATGTAAATTTCCAAAAATATTCAAAATAACGTAGGACTGTTGATTGTGTAGATAAAATAATCATGCTAGAAATGTTCCAAAGTTAACCTTTTTCAATTTTATACGCTCCTTGCCTCCTATAAGTTACATTTGGAAACTTTCATCATGCTTTGCCGAATATTATAAGTTTCATTCTTTTTCTACCAAAACTCTCAGCGAGTTAAGATACATTATATTTTACAACATTTCGGAGTTTTCCGGCATTAAAAACAGATGAACATGATTCAAAGCAGGGAAGCTTGATTACCTGGCTAATTCAGCTTAGCCAAGTTAAACTTTTCTTTTTTTTCACATATGCTAATACTTTTAAACATTAGCTATTCATTATTCCACAATGAACTTATTGTATCCATATGTATTAAAATGAATTATATCTGCTACTTTACCGCTGTTACAGAAATACACAATTTTTATTTCTATGTACGACATTTGTTTTGTTGTTTTTGTTTAAGAAAATGTAATCTTTACACAGATTTTCACTTATGTTTCAATGTGAATAAGGTTTTATTTAGATATCTCGAATTTCTTTCTACAGTCCGTCATCTGTGAAATAATGTAAGTAATAAATCAAACAATACTTAAATTTTATAAATAATGTATTATGGTTTCAGAGAGAAATGAAAATATATTTGTTTAATTAACATTTACAGACAGAATGAACATCCTGGTACTTGGTAATGAACACATATTTGGTGTATATGAAACCTGTCTATTAATTTTTTAAAAAAAATTAATGTAGAAAAAATGTTTTGAATTTATCTTCATCAAAAACACATTTAAAAAGGGTTTTTTGAAATAAATGGAAATAATTTATCTTATTGGGATATAGCACGAAGTTACTCAAAGTGTTGTATGTTGTAAATATCAATTGTCTTATTAATATTTTACAAACGTTGCATCTAAAATTTATCAAAGAAATTATTTATTAATATTTCTAGGTAAAATGTCGATATTCATAAAAAAAATTAATAATTTAAATAATTTGTGGAAATAAATTGAAAGTAAAACTTCACTACCCAATAGAAAAATGCGCCAAGAAAGATTTTCAGTGATATGCTTTAGAAGAATCTAATTATTTTCTATAGTAAAATTTACCAAATATAATCTTTAAGTTATAACTTATTTGTTAATTTTATGTTGATTAACTGTCTGTTGCAGATTATCTGTTTAAATTTGCTTGATTACGACTTCCTTGTGTTTGTGTATCCCCTCTCCCCTCCGAAAAAATACCATTTATTTATTTAAGCGTTTTGCATTAAAAAGTGAATTAATTATTTTTCCTATTTAACTGAGAAGAATGGACGAATGAATATATTAATATTTCAAAAGAAAGTACTTCTTTTAAATTCTTTAGGGAAATTTCTGTTCAGTATTAATAAAAAAAAAGTTTTAACTTCTAAAATTTTACTTAACATACTTCAAAGTTTGTTTACGTTATCGTTTCTTTAAAATGTTGCTTAATATATAAATTCTTGCCTTTATTCAAATTATCCATTGTGAAACAAATATTTCCATTGGAACTGTTTCAAATGTATGCATATTCAGAAATATACTATATGTGTTTCAGTAAAATTTTATGTACGCTCATAAAATGCTTTGAACTCCTGCCAAAAACTTCATGCTCAAATATTAGTAACTGCTTTGTCAAATATGATTTGTTTTACATATAACTGTCAGAGTTTCGAGATACAATAATGTGGAGCTTATTAACTGTTTGTAATTTGAAAGTTCATTTTGTTAGTTTGCATGAATTTATAATAAAGCCCATGGCAGTATAGATTTATACTCATTCATACATAGAAACTCGTAAAAATGATGTCAATGTAATACGGATCTTCAGGGTATGACAATGTAAATGTATACTTTGATTTTAGTTTTAAGAAAGAAAATTTAATTTATATTTACAAACATTGATTACATGTTTTTTTATGCATTTAATGTTGATGTACAAAAATGAATTGTTATTTGTGAAGGAGAAATTGTCAACGACACAAATAGACCGGGAGGCGGCAGCACAAACAATCATCTCATCGAGTTCACGGCTGAAATTCCAGAATTAGTTAAAACTCGATTCGCATATTAAAACACAATCGGTCTGCCAAGTCATATCTTGGTGGAAAACACGTGAAAAACCGATTTTAGCGGTTAACTCGTAGGTTTACCATTGTATTTTCCTGCACTCAGTTCTACATGTTATCATACTTTTGGGTGCAGGAAAACACAATGCTAAACCTACGAGTCAACCGTTAAAATCAGGTTTTCAGGTGTTTTCCACCAAGATATGACTTGGCAGACCGATTGCGTTTTAATATGCGAATCGAGTTTTAACTAATTCTTGAATTTCAGCCGTGAACTCGATGAGGTGATTGTCTATGCTGCCGCCTCCCGGTCTAAAACTTGGACACTATTTAAAAATGTAATCTGAACCTTTGCTTTCGATACGTATGTATTTTTATTATTTTCAGAATATTTTGTGACTTAAATTTATTTATGTTATGGTTGTTGAAAACTAAAATGTAGTTTTTATTACTCCAAAGCTAAGTTATAAATTCTAAATGTAATAACATGTCTTGTAGTCACCCAACCTTTGAAATCGTAATGAAGATTTTCTTAACAACCAAACATTCAGATTCTTCCTCAACATACGGGTGGAAGTTCAGCTGGTGAAGTTAGTGATAAGCATAGTTTCTTGAAACTACTGTATTTAATTCAACATTCTTTCTTCCTGGTATTGTCATATACTTTCCCTTATCACTTCTGTTAACTTATACTTGGCTGCTGTTAATATACATAATGCATCTGCTTACAAAAGCAATTAATAAAAATATATGATTATCATATTTAATAATAAATATATTATAAATGTTAGCTGATCCATGCAGCGTTGCCTGGAAGCAGATTACTAACTTTAAGTATACTTAAAGTCAGTGTTGTATTCAACAAATATTTTATGGCGTGTTGTAATGTTGGAAGCTTTGAATTTGTTTGATTTTATATTTTCAAATGAAAAGCTATATACATAAATCTAGAGGGGTCATATTACATTCAGCAGCGTACACCCAGATGTGAATTTGCAAACGAATCTATACTTCGTTCGGCGATACGAGAGAACGAAACAAAACAAATGCATGTGAAGATTGGCGATGATTAAACATCTGGCACTGTGCCAGGAGGGCCAAACAGAGTTAGTTATGTAGTGTAAACTATCTTGATATTTTCCTCTCTTTAAATAAAGAAAATTGCTAAAAAAAGGCATTGAAATCAATCCGTTAGCTCTGGGGTTTTTAAATTAGGCCCTTTTTTATCTTGGCAAAAAGTACCCCTTAGTTCTATACTTCGTACCTGTTTAAAACGCAAAATGAAATCGCTGAGTGATATAAATTGAAAGAATTTTTCGAACATGCGCAGAAGTGATCGCCGGCACAATAGCAAGAACGTTCATTACCATTCGATGATAGATTTTTTAAAGAAATCGACCATCAATTTTTTAAAAATACTAAATACTATTTTTTAAACGTAAGATAACCATACAGTCACGATGGTACCTTAAATAAGTGCTTTTTTTGTTTTGTTTTTGAGAATTTCTAATTGGAAAATAAAGATAGGTGTTGAAAATACATGAAACACGGAAAACATGGAAACTAACGTGAAATCAATCTCCAGATTTTTTTTTTTTTTTAAGGTACTGTTGGAACCCGAACGATACTCTAAAAAAGTGTTTTTTTTATCTGTATTTCTATTCGTAAAATAGCGATGGCAGTTATAAAATGCAGGAAAAAAATAAACGTTTTTCACTTCATCAACTTCATAAATGTTGCACGAAAATTATCTTAACGTCGACGATGTTCTCTTTGTCCGGCATACCCTCAGACATGGTTGCATATTAAATACTAAACTTATTAGGGACAGATTGAGAATGTTGGTGACTACAATCTACATTTTGTTGAATTCAAATATGTAAATTAGGTTTAGAGAAAAAAGGTAAAACTGTTAGAATCACTAAATCAATAAATCTTTCAATACTCAAAAAGTCGAGAAATAATCTATTAATTGGATGGAATTTTATCATTATTTAAAAGAATAACAATTAAGTTTTAAAAATGATAATTCTGACTACGATCTGTAGTCTGACGTACGACCAGCAGTTTGAAGTATCAAAAATGTTTTTGAGAAAACATGGGAGAACACGGATAAATAACCAATCAATCAATCTTTCAATGCTCAAAAACTCGAGAACTAGTTTATCAAATTTAAGGAATCTTCCGCTGGGTTTAATTTACATCTATAAATGGCAATAACTACATTTTTAGCTCATGACTGCTTAATTTAAAAAATGGTTTGGTATGTCCCCAATTGCTCGGAAGATGTTTTATAGTACAAATGCAACAATACGGGTTGCTACAGAATCGTAAAAAATAAACTAAATCTTACAAGATTAAGATTTTTAGCAATACAAATAATATTTTAAAAGTTTGATCGCATTTAATGAGTTTCTTTTTCAGAGACAAAAACGTCAGGGGATGGGGATTCATATATTTATATTTTTAATGACACATGTAACAAAACTTTTATTAATTTAATGGGGCACAAAACACATTGTATCTATTTCCATATTATCAAAAATGACTAATTTCGACGCATGTATATTTTTTTTTCAAATTAAATATAGACAGTGTAAATAATCGCTGGAGACATTTGCAAGTCTAAATATTTTTCATATTACATAGAACATATTAAAGCGTCTTTAAAATTACTTATAGGAATTTAACTAATAGATGTCAAATACTTTACAGTCAAAATATAGCACAGAATATGATTTAGTAATATCGTCATCAAAACCGTATGCAATACAAAATAAAATAATTAAAAAAAACAATCAGTCATATTTCCCTTTTAATACTTTGTATGAAAACGTGTAGGCATTTCCCTTTCAAAAACATGTTACAAAATAAATACATGGCAAAAAGACAAAGATAAAAAGTACTTGTAAAAAAAGAATATTAAAATGATAATCCTACGTTTATTACAATATTTCTCTGTGTATGAAGATTGGACAATAGCTATTTTATCTAATTCATATTTCACTTTGTATATAAATACATCAGTTTTTATATTTACGGTTGAAATAATATCCGCACTGTACAAAGATGAAATGAAATAAATGTCCTCCTTTGTGCTTTCATGAATGTAAAAATACATTTTATTACTACTAATAATAATAATTTTTAAGAGTTAATTCTTCAAAAGGACTTCAAAAGAGAAAGTTTTTCCTTTGTAATGAAATTTTAAGGAATTAGTGTTCTTCAGATCTCTTTATATAAACAGGAATAAAAGGGAAAATGTATATTAAAAGGAAGAAACATATTTCATAGTACTTTGTTATAATACTACAAATTATTGATCTTCTTTTTAACCGACTCAAAAAGGAGGAGGTTATTAACCGACTCAAAAAAGGAGGAGGTTATCAATTCGACGTGTATGTTTTTTTTATTCGAAAGAGAATACTCTCGAATTGGTCCCATTTAAATTTTATGAAAATTGGTTCAGTACTTTTTCAGAAATTCAACAAAAACGAAAAAAAAATAAGCATTTTAAAAATAGTTAATTTGTTGGGCAGACGACTTTCAGTTAATATGCTAAAATATTCTATTACGTGAATTTGCAAATAAAAAGACTGACATATTTAAATCAGCTTTAACTTATCGGATTATAATTCTGCATGAATAAATTAAAGGGAAGATTAGCCACTGTCCCCTCCTCTTTATACTTAACCAATGAGCGCCTTATCACTTTGAACGTATATACAAATTTTTAAGCAAATCGGCTATTATCAAGAGGTATTACGTACGGGTCACAAGTTGTTGGACAGACGACTTTCAGGTTGAAAATAATAAAAAAGCTGACATATTTAAATCAGCTTTAACTTATCGGATTTATTTTCATAGAACAAACTTTTTAAGATCCAAACAAAAACTAAAACTTTTGAGTGTTGCCAAATTTGAAAAGCAAAATTACGTAAAATTGTGAATTGGATAAATATAATACAACGTACGGATGAAAACTATAAATTATGCCACAACAAATCTACTTTTGAATCTTTTAAAAGTTCCATTGTTGCAGTTTCACAGCGGTTTGGCATATTTTGACGAGCGTTTATTGGCGCATAATTAAATACATTGTTGTTTAAACTCCCATACAAATGTACGAGTTACAGAAAAAAATTGACGATTGTGGCCCACTAGTTGGAAACTGCCTTTAAAATATCCAATTATCTATATTACATTATACAATACAGTTGTATATAAATAGTTCTGCAATTGTCTTTTAATATTTCTACTACATAATATTAACTACAGAATGACAATATAGAAAGAAAGAAAGGGGTTACTCCGAATAGTATTATAGACGACATTTTTGGCGCAGTGTACGGACCCTTGTACGGATCGTAAAAATCAGTACACATTCAGCATAAGCACCGAAATCACTGAGTTATGCAGCTATCAAAACTGTAGTATACAGCCCGATTATGACACATTATCCAAGACGATTAGGTGAGAATAATGATAAAATTTCTAATCTTTCGTAATCGAATCTACTGCCAAGGTTAGCATGAAATAAAAAATATATTAGCAACAATATGGTTTAATATAAATATAGATATCATTAAAGACTTTAAAGACATTAGATGAGAATAATGATCAATTTTCTAATCTTCCGTAATCGAGTCTACTGCCAAGGTTAGCGTGAAATAAAAATATATTAGCAACAATATGGTTTAATATAAAGATAGATATCATTAAAGGCTTTAAAGATATTAGATGAGATTAATGATATATTTTCTAATCTTCCGCAATCGAGTCTACTGCAAAGGTTAGCGTGAAAAAAAAAATAGCAACAATATGGCTTAATGTAAATATAGTTATCATTAAAGGCTGTAAAGACATTAGATGAGAATAATGATAATTTTTCTAATATTCGATACTCGAGTCTACTGCCAAAGTTAATGTAAAATAAAAAAGATATTAGCAACAATGTGGTTTAATGTAAATCTGGATATCACTAAAGTAATAAATAAATAAATAAACTTTTTAACCAAAAAAAAAGAACCGACTTCAAAAACTACTAAAAAGCGAAAAATAAACTTTTTAACCAAAAATTGAACCGACTTCAAAAACTACTAAAAAGTGTAAAATAAACTTTTTAACCAAAAATAGAACCGACTTCAAAAACTACTAAAAAGCGAAAAATAATTTTTTTAACTAAAAATAGAACCGACTTCAAAAACTACTACAAAGTAAAAAATATTTTTCTTAGATAATAGTTAATAAGAAATTAAATTAAGAGTATTGTATTTACCATGCATATTATTATATTTATGTACATTAATTTGATTTTTTGGAGTCGGTGCCAGCCAAGCCAAGTTCAAAATTCAAAACAAAATATCCAATATAAATCGTAACACGCGTATAAATTATACCTACATAAATACGAGACAATTAAAAAATACATATAACTCATCAAATGGTAGAAAATACAATGATTTAAATGATTAACTAATTTCCAAAGTATTGTTTGTTGACATATAGTTGCTAATCTCATTTGAAAATACTCATTTATAACATCAGATGAAATGTTTGAAAATGGTAACATGGCTTTAACTTGGCTTGGCTGGCACCGACTCCAAAAAATCAAATTAATGTACATAAATATAATAATATGCATGGTAAATACAATGCTCTTAATTTAATTTCTTATTAACTATTATCTAAAAAAAAAATATTTTTTTCATTTTGTAGTAGTTTTTGAAGTCGGTTCTATTTTTGGTTAAAAAATTATTTTTCGCTTTTTAGTAGTTTTTGAAGTCGGTTCTATTTTTGGTTAAAAAGTTTATTTTTCGCTTTTTAATAGCTTTTTAAGTCGGTTCTATTTTTGGTTAAAAAAGTTTATTTTTCACTGTTTAGTAGTTTTTGAAGTCGGTTCAATGTTTGGTTAAAAAGTTTATTTAAGTCACACAATATGTATTAAAAAACAGCAACAAAAGAATAATTTTGTTCTCAAATATATGAATAATTTTAGCTTTTATAAATTTTGCCTCTAATATTTAATTTTTAAATTACTTATTTTCAGAATATTAAAAAAAAAAACTTGAGTCAAAATAACATTTACGTAAATTCACCTTTCCGTATTTACCGGTAGAAAACTTTACGAATTCACAAAATAGCTTAATAAGTACAGAAATGGGATCTTTTAGACGCAGAGTAAAATGTTTCGGAGAAGAGGTTCGAACAAAAAAAAAATTTCGTATTTTTGTAGGAATATGTTATAACAAAACATCATTTACTCATTTTAATAATATTGTACATTATACAGATATTCCGCGTATAAACAATTTCTGATAAAAAAGCATAAAACTACATGTATAAGTATTTTAAGTGCAGAAGGGTTGTCCAACGGTAATTCAATTGCTTGTTCGTTTGAATGTGCAAGTTACAAATGCTCCTAATATGTAATGTAAACTATAATGCAACCTAATAAATACAATTAAAATGTACGATCAATTTATTTGTTTCTTTAATTAAGCTCTGTCGGTAACCAACTAACTCATTTATCACGAATATATTTATAAAATATATACGTGATTTAAGAAACGTTAACCAAATAATTATTTTAAATAAAAATCTGCAAAGTAAACAAAGACATGTAAAAATGTCAAACAATTTATTTTAAGGTAAAAATATCCCAAACAGTACCTTACATTCCAGTACAATGTCCTACCAACGACTATTTTCTTTTAACACTTTTGCTTAAACCTTCTGTAAATTGAATAACGCATTATACACAATGTTAAACTTTCTATTAGATTCTAAATTATATTACGCCGCTTTTAAGGACAAATCAATGCACTATATTTAGTAATTTAAATATCAAAGAAATAAACAGTAATTTGCAATTTAAACACATGCATTTTCTTCAAAGCTAGTTAAAGGTTTCCCATGTGGGTTTCACGAAACTTAAAGAAGTGACAAAAGACATATCCTAACGGGAATATAGTAAAGGAAAAGTGGATAAAATGATTTGATAACAAAAATCTGAAGCTGTTTATATGGTTTCCTTTTCCCTTAAAATCGTTCTTTTTAGAGGAAAAATACTACAATGTAACGAGTGTAATGTAAGTATATTCATGAGATATTTAAAAGACTTAAATGTATACAACATCACATTAATGTAGATAACTAGACTGAAAAGTGCATATAAGTTTTTTTTCTATTATTATTGATACAGTGGTATATGACTGAAAATCCTTTAAGAATTAATTCCAAGATATTTTTCATTGATTATACTAAACCTCCAAAATATTTTATTTTGTATTTCATTTTACATTATTATCTTATATATTAAAACGAAAAGAGATTTTCGTCAAATCCAATTTTCACACAAAAATGACCCCTTTGCGCATGCTAAAATTAAATCTAGAACCTACCCAGTTTTAGAGAGCACTTGAACGAGAAAGGGGTGGCCGAGTGGCATAAGGCGTGGTTCTTCTCTGTTTCGATCATCGTGTCGGTTCGAAACCCACTCCGGACAGAGTGATTATTCTTGGCAATAATTCATTTTAATAATACCATTTTTATTCAGGAGGAAAAGTTATATAATTTGTATTTTTTTATTAGAATTCTTGATCATGAAGTAAAATTTAACACCCAAGAATATTTTGTTTTAATTACTAAATTTATATTAAAAGTGTTTAAATTAAAAGATCGTGCATGCAATTATCGATTAAATAAATTGAACTGCTCTACAATTTATATTGGTATGACCATTATCAAAATATCACATATATATATATATATATATATATATATATAATAATATAACTATGTTATTATTTTTCGTAAAAAAGGTAAAATAAAAGGAGAGAATACAAATAGAAGGAAAAATATTCATACAGGAACTCTAAATTATCTTGATACCCATGATTTACTAATTAAACAATGTGTGAAAATGGAAAATATAAATTCAAGTAATTAAAAAAATTATAAATCGTTATCTGCAAACAACAACATCCGACTGATAATAATTAATTTAATAACAATTTTTAAAGGTCGTGTAGTTAAAAAAAAATAATTAAAAAAGATAAATAAAAAAAGTCAGAAACACTAAATACTGTTATTTTTTCAAAATATTGGAACTGTGGTAAATAAAATTTAACAACCGACAGTATTTTTTTAATTACTTATTTTATATTATAAATATTTAAATTAATTGATTTTGCATGTAATAGTCGATTAAAGAAAGTTATCTAAACTTTTATCTATATTTTGTTTGACCATTATTAATAAGAATATGTTTGTATAACTAAGAAATGTATATGGTTATTTTTCTTAAAATAAAATGAAATGAAAAGAAGAGAAAAAAGAAAGAAGCAAAAATATCCTTAAAAGAATTATAAAAGAATTCACCTTGATATCCATGGTTTATCTGGGTTAGGAGTCAGGTGATAAAAATAAAATTAATAAAAAATTTTTAAGACCACGTAATTTAAAAAAATAGAAAATACTAAATACTGATATATACTATATATATATATATATATATATATATATATATATATATAATTTTGAAACTGTAGTAAGTAAAAATAAATCATTCAATGAATATTTTTAGTCAAATTCTTGATAAATTAATTAAAGTATAATAGGATGTAAATTACAAGCTTAAAATTATTTCACTTCATTAGTTGAGTAGGCTGGACTAAAAACACCGGCTTACGTCTTATATCTATAGGAATCGCTTACACAATATAACATTTCATAAAATTTTCAATACTTAATTAATTTAAAAGCATCTAATTAAAAATAAAAGCATATTACTAAAAGAACATTCAAGTTATTTACCGTCAAATATTGACGGGCACTATCAAGTTAATATTTATGTGTACGTTGCATGTAAGAATTTGCTGGGGACGTTTAAATTTATAATGTTTTACATTGGTTTGTAATATACTTAGTGTATAAAATTATGGACTAGGAAAATGCCTACAGAATAAATAAATCTCTTAAATTATAAAGATTTGTTAAAGATAAGTTAGATTTATTCCAAAATGTATCTTATATATTTAATACAATACCTTTCCAACATGTATTCTTTTAAACATGATTGCAGCAATTAACTATAAAAAGAATATCCTATTACGCGCACCGAAAAACATGTTGTTAGTTCTCAAAAAAGACTTTATTGCACTGCTTTTAAGCAGAAATCTATTCACAATCCCGAGTGATTTGAATATCAAAGAAATTGGGGTAATTTATATTTTAAAAAGGTGCAGTTACTTCGAAGATGGTTTAAGCATCCCCATGTAGATTCACAAAACAGAATGAAGAGAAGGTATAAAATATATTTCCTAACAACATTTTCAAACTTTTTGTGTGGGCGGGGGGGGGGGGGGGCGGAATAACACAGGAAAAGTGCATAAAACAATTTGATAACAGACGTCAGGAGGTGGTTAAATGATTTCTCCCCGCGTTTAATTCCATCGTGTTAGAAGAAAAAATGCAACAATGAAATAACATTAATGCAAGAATATTCATGAAAAATTTAATGAAAATAATTTAAGATAATACAGAATTATAAAATACTCTATCTTATGCTATTGATAAAATTATCTTTTAGCATGGATGCTTTTTACACGAGAGCAGAAATCTTGTGTAGACTTAATATCCCATTATATTCAAATATAACTTTTTATCAGCTTCTAAATTAGATTATTTTACGTCCGTTTTAAACATAAGTATATTCACAATATTTATTATATAAATATAAATACTTATTTACAATTTTAAAATATACATTTATATTAAATATAATTAAATGATCCCCATGTAAGGTTTTCGAATCATAAAGCAAAGATGGAATAAAATACATCAACTATATAAAGTATACTAATGGGGAAGTGGAACAAATATTTTTATAACAAACATTCGAAGGTGTTTAAATAGTACTCTCATTTGGCAATGTTAGAAGAGAAATACTACAATATAACGAGAATAATACAAATATATCCATCAAAAATAGAATGAAAAAAAAATACTGCACTGAATATAAAAAAAAGATCATATGTGTCTTTCAACTAGATAGTTTGCTGGATGGAGAAAAACAGATTATAGTAATTTAAATCTAGCATATTTTATGTAATTCAAATATCACAATATTCTAATTAGTATGTAACTTAACATTATTCCTTGTTTTTCTTTGGGATATGTACATTTATAACTAAAAACGCTATGTGTACAAGTGGAGTACAAGTACAGTCAAGTCAGTACAATCAGTACTATCAGTACAAGTGGAAAAATATGCTCCATACGGTATGATAGGCGTAATGTAGAAAAATATAGCGAACTAAACTGTCATTAAATTTTTATGTAACGCACAACAGACCAGAGAAGCCGTGCGAGGTTTTGCACTGCATTCTTCGACGTTGCTTGAAGATACACTTTTCATTAATTTCTTATTAACAGTAACTTTTAATAAAATAACTCGTGAACTCGAAATCTGGGTGTGTACTATGTTAATAACCTGGTAAAAAGTGTTTCGTGTAATTTCTCATGCATCGTTGCGTGATTTTTATATGCATAGAAAAAGGCCACCAGAAATATTATATAAGACTATAAAGATAAAAAATGCACAGACGACAGACATTTGGACATTTTAGTAAGCCCCAGAGGATGTGATTGTTGAATGAAGCCAAAAGACTTTAAACTGAAGATTACAGGTTACAATCAATCACGGACAGAGAATAAATATGTACCAACGAATTGCGATAAGACTGATTGAATCTTGCAATTGATTTCGTTGTGCTACTCAAATCATTTAGTTTTCTTAAATAAAATGGCAAAAATTGCAATAACTTTGTACGTAAATAATATGAGGAAAAAATAAAATACGATACTAGAAACTTGAGTCAAAACAGGACATTATAAAAAGCTTATGGAAATATTAAAAGGAATTAAAATAGAACAACATGAAAAGATAACAGTGACTAATGACATAGAAGAGGAGATTTAGGAAGTAAAAATAAATAAAATGTGCAAAAGACGATGCGTAAATGTAGAAAGAAAGATATTTCAGATAAAGTTACATATGTATTACCAAAATGTTGCCTATGCCTATTGCAGCACTTAATTTTATAACTAATGAGAACAATCTTGCATGATGGTCATAGCGAATGTTGATTTTGTTCAGGCTCATAATCATTATTTTCAACATCATGCAACATGTTAGACGATTTAATCGTTTTTTAATTATTTCTAACCATGAGAAGAGCAGATGCGGATAGTTTCAGAGTAATAGGTAACGCTAGTTTAAGAATTATCATTAGCCATTTTCTCCTTCGTCAAAATGAATGTAATGTTAACACTTTTTATATTGTATAAGCATGAAAATTATGTTACAGAAGTGTAGGTAGGATTTCATAAATATATCTCTTCAAGATGTTCAAACACGCAATATATTTCATTATTATACATAAAAATTTTATTTGTCAGTTTTAATTATTTAAGGAAATAAAACAAGATAATTTAACATAAAATTTTAGCACAATTGTCTATGTAAAACACGGAAATTCGTACTTAATTTTACTCAGCCGTGGAATTTCCAAATATTTATATAAAAAATACAAAATATTTTTCATTTATACTTTCCAGTTTTAAATAAAAGAAACTTCTATAATGAGCATCTCAACTGATTTATTTCTACTTTTCTTCAGTGGTCAAAATTTACTTTCTATTTCAAATACTTGTGTACGATTTACTATAACATAAATGTGTTAGGCATATAACATATTAAAACTAGTATTACATGATTACATCAAAAATGAACTCAAATTATACATATCATACATTTAGCTCTCTTTATATTTAGTTTCGGTATTTTCAAATTGTCCAGTGTATTAGCAGTTTCTTTTAAATAATAGCAACCAAGTTCAGTATAACCCTCTTTTAACGTATTTCTATAGATGATCTTAATGATCAAAAACCTTAAAATATTTTAACAATATATTGATATCCCATATCGTTAATGTTCTTTAAACAACAACTAAAAATGGCTATCTAAATTTTTATATCCTCTTAGTAGAAAATAAATAATTTTTAATTGAAAAAAATACGATAGATGATACCACTGAGACAGAAGATAGAGGTTGAAATATTAATTCATATTTACATTTTAATTTTAGTTCTTTTACATAATCTGCACAATTTGAAATTTTCAAGAATAAGTTGAGATTACTTACACGTAATTAAGCACAAAATGAAATTTCGAAAATTTGATGAAATTCTTTTAGACGCAGTGGTATTTATGAAAAAATTAAAAAATATATTGCGCTTTTATCATGTATAAAGTTTTGAATGAAATACGATTCTTTTCAACGATACCTTTACATACACTAAACTTTTTGAATAAATTAACTTTTAAATAAAATGGTAATGAGTTTGAACTTACAAAACTTTTATTACTTTCTTCACAGAAAAAATCACTTACTTGCAAAAATTTCAATAGTGCTTAATTAATCTTGATGAGTTTCTAGAAAATTTTTATACAAAAAGTTGAATAAGAGAAATCTAAGGCTTATTAATTTTTTTTTTTATTTGCAATCATTATTTGTTAAAAGTTTATAAGAAATTAAACGTGATTTTTTTTAATATACTGTATGATTATGACCTTATTTTGGGATTTATTTTTTTTTTCTCGGACGACGACAAAAACTTCATGCTTTTTAAAGTATTCTCATATTTCTTATACATGAATACCTATGGCTTATTTGATAAATTTATATATTAGAGGAACTCGTTTAAACCATGATAGAAATTTATTTAAAGATTTTTACTTTAAGAATTATTTTGAAACCACTAACACGACCGGATTTACTTAATGTCTCCAAATTACTAAATCATGCTAAAATTCGGGCATACTTAAAATAATAATTATGTACAATAATTCCGAATGTTTAAATACATTTCAAAGAGACAGTTTTAACAATAATTTTTGATCGGAGAAGATAATATATCATTAAACCAAATGACGATATTTTTAGTTTCGCTTACATTGTTTAAAAATTTAAAAGTGCTGTTGTTGTTGTTTTTCTCTGATACAAGTCATTTGAAGCTTTATGATCAAACCTCTTCTAGGAATGTCACTTAAGTCACATATTTGTGTTATTTTTCATAAATATAGAAAGGAATACTTTAGTTTAAACTATAAAAATAAGTATTAATAACACGTAATATTTATTGTGGGCTACCAACATTTGCCGATATATTTTCTTTGAAAATTGCATGCTATATAGGTCGATCTGTTATTTATTTAATACAGGGCGTTTTAGATCATTTAGATATCCCCCTTAAAAACTGAAAAAATTGCTAATTAACTATTTTCACAATCTACACTGTAAAAAAGGGCAAATGTTTTTTATTCCTAGAAATATAATATTACCACGAATAAAATATACGATAACCTCTTCCGATTCACTACGATTCAGAAAAGTAATCTTTATCTTTAGAAACCTTGGAAAACATTATTTTTTTAAGATTTAATAAAGCTTTTATAAAAACAAAATTTCTTTTCTGCTACTGATTTTCGTTAAATTTTCTGTGTAGTTTTTATAGTATTTTAATTTTTTCTCCCAAACAGAGATATCGATTTTTAGGATGCTACGGATTCTCCTGTAAACAGTTATATATGAAAGAGTAACAAAATAATGGTAACTTTAATATTAATATTAATGTTGTTGATTTTTTACGTATGTCTGTAAAACATATGTCTTAAACATAAAAAAATCTTTATCTGAGAATTTTTAGTATACGAAAAATCTATATTCCAGGTCGAGAAAACGGATTAATGCACTGTAAAAGCTCTTTGCAAAAGTTTCCGAAAATCAGTAGAAGCAAAAGAAACTTTGTTTTTAAAAATAATTATTAAATTACGAAAATATACACTTTTCTGTGATTTCTAAAGATAAAGAATGTTTTTCGAAATCGTCAGTAACTATGAAGTGGTCATTTTATACTGACGTTCGTTGTTAAATTATCTTTTTCTAATTAAAAAAAACAAAAAAAAAAACATTTTGCTATTTCTTTCTCTCTTACATTGTATAATCATTTGTATTTTGTGTCTAGGTCGCAATTTACCATTCCTAAATATTTCAATCTACTTTCTCATGACTTATAAACAAATAAAAAAAAAACATTCAGTATATTGGTACACTTAAAATGCTATTCTAACTTACGTAGAAAATAAACAAATATTGTAATTTGATCGTAATAACCCTTTATGCCACGAGTACTATAAAAGGAAACTTGTTATAAAATTCATCTAACACAGTAATTGATAGTAAGATAATTTAGAGTGAGCAATCTATTTTTTTTATCCTATTACAAATACATTATTCACTGTACAAAGTATATATATTTTTAATGGGTACTCCTTTTTTTCAATTATAACTGTTCAGTTTCCTACTGGTGAAAGATATGGAGGGGAAAGTATCGATTCTGAAAAAAAAAAAAACTTCTGCTGCTATTTGCTATAAAATGTTAAGGAAATTTGAAGCCACACATGGAATCTGAAAACTTTAAAGATGTCTTTTAAAGCTTTAGAGATGTCAGTTAGTCCAAAGAATTTCTCAAACAAATATTTTTATGACTTAGCTCAGCATCCTCATATAAGGCTTAGTTGAGCGAGAGTGTTAAAAAAACATTTTTTTAAATTATGTGTACATTTTAGTGGAAACTGAAACACCAACAGGTAAACATTCCCAGAGAAAGATTTGTGAATCGGCATTTATATTTCGTAGTGCATGTATGTGTTCTGTAATGTTCGAGAACTCCAAAATTTAAAGACTGATTAAATAACTCATGTTCTTAAAGTTTTCAGTACAACTTGTGATTACTTTCAGTATATTCTATATTTTACTTTGTTACACACAGAAGTACGATTGAATTAGAGACAGACAGTACGACAGAAAAATCGTGGAGCTGTTGTTTGATTCTTGCGCATGTTTCGACGCTGTTCTGTAACATATGTAACGGCTTCTATATGACCCTGTAAATAACAATAAAAAATTATACGATGGAAAAAAAATGTTTGATTTAGGTGGCTTCAACACGAAATTATTACGGGTTCGATACATCAAACATGTAATTTATGAAATAGAACAACAATTTAGTTTTCAGTTCCCACAAATTCAAGAACTGTGTGTGAATACAGGGACAGCAGAAACAAGTGAATTAATTGTTAAAATTATAAAACATCGACAAGAATGAATTTTACCTTCTAAGATGTAGCTGTATTGTAGACATTTGGCGACGAAAAACTTTAGCTCAGATGTCTGCCCAACTGAATGAGCGATACAGGCAGGTACAGTCAGTAGACATAGTGTACATTCTTGTTCCACCAAATTGTCTTCAGAAGAAGGTGACGCATAAGTTTCCGCATGTCAATGCACGCCACCGTAATCTCTGTATTTTATGGTGAATAGAATACTGTCACTGGACATCTGACTTTTATAACTGAGTAGAATGAAGTAATGTTTCTTGATTCTGACTGTGTCACGATGATGGCAAGTTAAACATACTATAGCGTCAGACTCCTCAAACCATACATCTAGTTTTCCTGGATCAACGTATAAGAAGTCAAGGTGGCTCAAAAATTGCTGCAGACAATGTTCGGGACCTGTTCTACTTATACTAAGCACCACCGTTCTCTAAGTATGTAAATTGTAATTTGGGTTATCATTTGTATATATATATTTTTTTCTGCCACCCAGATAGAAATAGATTTTAAAACAGAATAACAGCATCTCTCAAGATTTTGTTCTGAATCACCTGGTTCAAGGAAACTTTTACTGATGTCTCTTTTTCTGAAAAAAAAAAAAAAAAAACCGTCTTTTTTACTGAAGCGACCGAACAATTCTCTACTTAATTTCCATGAATTGCATAATATTTCAGATGCTCTTGAAAAGGTGTACAGGCACGTCATAACATACCATTGTCTTTAAATGATTTATTGGAATTTATTGAAAACGGCTGACATGCTATATTTCCGAAACTCGTTTTTTTTTTTTTTTTTTTTTTTTTTTTTTTTCACACTTGATAAATTTGTATTCAAACAATAACGCTTCATTATACATGGGAATCTTCGGTATATCCCTGTCGTTCTCCCTTTGTCAATCTTTATCAAGTCCAGAAGAACAGCATTTCGTTTCTAATTGGATGTCTCTAATTCAAGGCACTTCTGTGTATATTTAGCTGTTATCGTTTATGATATAAAAGAGATGTATGTTCAACATTATCAAGACTGCAATATAATATACTCTTTATTAAAGTGCATCTCACACAAAGATATGATATTGTGCCTAATTTCTGGATTTATTTTAAGGACATTTTTGCCTCGAAATTGCTTTCAATGATATTGTATAAGGGAAAAAAAATAAAGTTTTCTTTCTTAATTGGTTATTTTTTTGTTGAAGTTAACTTGAGTCAGTAACCATATTTACAGTACATAAATAATCGATTTATTTCATTCATGCCTTGAATTGTAGATAAATAAATACTTTATATCGTAATGTTTATTAATTCTTATCCTGAAACATTCGTTTAGTAGCATTAATTTTATACAATAACAACTTTAACTTATTAAAAATGTAGGTGAAATCTTCATTTCCTTTCTTTTCTTTATCTCTTATGACACGGTACCACATCGGTAGGTAAAATTTTAATAAAACTTTTTTTTAAATTTTTCTTTTGTTTTTGCTTTTTTTATCTGTATAGCAAAGTTTAATATATAACGTAATCTATGAACACGTAAAAATTCTCCGATTTTTAAGAAGAAACATCCATTATACTCCGAGTACGTCTTCGGTCTTAAATTACACTAGTTTTGGAAGAAATTTTGCGTTAGTAATATAAAATACTTTCTTTGCTCTTTCTTTACCTTGCAGGAAATATTTTTGCATTTTACATTGAGCGAAAAGCTTTAATAATTTGCATATTTCTGTTGAATTGTTTCCTTTATTCTCAGAAAATAAAACAGCAGATCTGTTTAGGAATGCGAGAAATAAAAACAGTTCTTGTCCTAACTTTTCAGATGATTACAAAATTTTATTATTTTTTTTTTATAAAAAAAAAAAAAAAAAAAAAAAAAAAAATCAACACTGTTTCATAAAATTTGAAAGTAATTCATAAAATTAATTTTGTATTATTTATTACTTGTAATGCTAATAAATGTCACATGCGTTTTCTCGCATAGAAAAAAATCTCAAGGGATTTAGCATAAGGTAGTAGTACCATTCTGAAATAAATTTTGAAAGTTAGAAAATTTAAAAATTAAGATTATATGAATAGAATTACTTTATAAACATTTTTTTAAATTAAGCTTGCAAACCATTGTTTTTTTGAGTAACACTGAAAATATATTTAATTTCAGAAATAAAGTGTCAGTATCTTTCTCAAAACTTTTCCTCAAATATCATTTATCCAGCAGACCCGTGCGAGGGTTGCGGACTGCAGTCTAATAATTTTTAGCAATATATATTATTGTTTGGATGCAGGTTTAATTATTTAAAGAAAAAAAAATAAAACTATTTGCAAACAACATTAGTCATGCCAGACTATCCTCTCATTTATTTCATGAATGTTACAGTAAAAACTGATCAAAGATATCAAAAGGCAGACGTGAGAAAAAAAAATAACAATGGTATTTTAACTGCATTAAAGGATGACGTAAATAATTTACTCTTATTACATATGCCATGGTTGTAGTATTTATTTTATGCTATAATGCTGTATAATTTGTGGCAAGACTGGTTTGAGGAAAACAAATCATTTCAATTATGAAAACAATGCCGATATGATTTTTAATTAACAGCAATATTTAATGAAAAAAGATGTTTTAACGAAATGTGAGTGCACTATGTCAGAAGCCACTTCAAAGACGTTTCGAATGATACCTTATTCGTTGTTGTGCATTTCGTAAACTCATTGAAAATAGGATGTTGAAAACATACATAAGATATATGATTTGCCTCTTAGTCTAGTCAATAAATGGTGTTAGGTACAAAACTCTATTCCGGCATGTAGTTTCACAACAATTTCAAATCTACTCGCCAATATTTTAACACTTCATGCCCTAAATTATCAAATACTAAAATTTGTACTTTCCAAAGGATCTTTACTTCTATTTTGAAAATATTTTTGAATATTAAATCAATCATTATATAATTTATTTTTCGGTTTTAAAATTAATAATCTAAATAAGTGTTTATATCGGTTATGTCTAATATTTACATTCCTACGCATATTATTTTGACCCTGAGTAACAAAAGAAGAAATCATTTTGCGAAATATCTTGTGATTCATTGTAAATGTTCAAACTCCGAATGTTGAAAAACAGAAAGGAAATCTGTTTTATTTCAATTTAACCAAAAAGTAAGTTTAGGGATGCGTCCTCATATACAAAGTGTATCAAACTTTATAACTTTCAATACGAACGCCCAAATTTGACATCATACTTGGATTTCCAGAAAATGTAACCTTGGGATACAAAACAGGAAATCATTTGTGAAATTGTTTCAGAATTATGCCGATGTAAAATTTTAAACTCTTACAATTAAAAAAAAAAAAAAACGAAAATATCTATCCGATTGGAAATTATGTCTTTTTTCAATTTATGCAAGAAAATATACTTAGAAGTTCGTCTTCATATAGAGCTTGCATCGAATTTTAAGACTTGCAATGCGAACACAAATCTTGACATCATACTTGCATTTTTGGAAAATTTATACGAAACAAGAAATCATTTGGTGCAACAGTTTTGAAATTATGCAATGTAATGTTTTGAACCCTTAATGTTAAATTCGTTATAAAAATTAAGTAAAGAAGATAGATTTCGCCTATTTTTTAGGTATAACGTAAAAAAGGGTTTGATGAAAGGATTTTTGATTTGCACATTTGAAGTATCTTCAACCGATTTCTGTTAAAATTTCTGAATGTTACGATACATATTTCTTTTAATATCATCTTGATGATTTACGTTTCTTAAATTATTATTTGATAAAAATATGCATTGTAACCTGTAAGAACGTTAACAGATATCAATTTCAAAAACCAATGTTGAATCCAAAACTTCAGCTTATTCTGCCAAGTAGTTTTTCAGTTGTGCTTAATAAACTGCGTGCATTGCCGTTAGTTTTTCAGCTAATTAAAATGAATTTAACATTAATTAAAAAGTTTACTCCGACATAAATCTGAAGCCGACTTCATGTGTGATATCCGGATATTTGTAACATATCCGAAAAAGCATTTTATAGTGCTAAAACTGGCTGTTCGTATTGAAAATTTTACAATTTATAAGGACTTTTTGTTGCACATATAAATACTAACAACAAACATTTGCTTCCAACGTAAATTTCGTTTAATTTAATATGAGTTACTTTAAAACTACATATATAAACAATTCTCGACGTTTCGGTTATTCTTTATAAACATCTTCAGGAGAAAACTTTCATAAATACAAACAGCAAAAAAAAAAATTAAATATGTGTTACATTGTTCAGTCAAATGTTCTAGCTGACAATACGCTAAAATAACGGTATTTACAAAACAATTTCAAAATAAGCCAGGTGGCACCCTCTTTGAATCAGCTACTGAACTGGAAATCATGTTCAACGAAATCAAAGTTCCTTCAATATCCAGTTTTATATCCTTCAATATCCAGTTCAATATCCAGGCAGTTCCAGATAGCCGGGACAGAAAATGATGAGAAACTCATCATTTTCTGGCTTATTTTGAATATGTTTTGTAAATTCCGTTATTTTAGCGTCTTGTAAGCTAGAACATTTGACTCAATCATGTAACACATATTTAATTTGTTTGCTGTTTGTATTTATGAAAGTTTTCTCCTGAAGATGGTTATAAAGAATAATTGAAACGTCGAGAATTGTTTATATATGTAGTTTTAAAGTAACTCATATTAAATTAAACGAAATTTATGTTAGAAACAAATGTTTGATGTTAGTATTGAAAATTTTAATTTAGATAAAATATTTCTTTGAAAACGGCAATTCTAAGAATATTTCTTAAAACAAAAATTGCAAGAATGCACAATTACCAATGAAATATCTGGTTACGCTTTTCTTTACGATAGCAGCTATTAGAATGTATCGAGTGTTCTCTCTCTATTTTTTTTTCTTTGACGACTACACATCGATAAATAAGATCTGAGTTGATAATAACAAAAATATATATATATACGTAATTTGGTGTAAAAATCGTAAAGAAATATAATTACTCTTAGTTTTAAGGAAGATTGACTTTTAGAATTTCTATATATATGCAAGTTCAAAAATTATTTTTTTTTAATGTGAAATTTAAATTATTTCTTCTTTTGTGAATATTTTAATGTTAATACAGAATGCAAAGAAAATATTGGC
Source organism: Maratus michaelseni (assembly GCA_963931845.1). Taxonomy (NCBI): domain Eukaryota; kingdom Metazoa; phylum Arthropoda; class Arachnida; order Araneae; family Salticidae; genus Maratus; species Maratus michaelseni. The sequence goes on along the minus strand of OZ007593.1, from coordinate 192,263,869 downwards.
TTTGGATAATAATTTTAATTAAAATTCTTTTGTTAAGCAAACTGAAGCAAAATATTGTTATCACGGAACAATAGAATAAATTTTAATATTTTAAATATACTTTGTGGAAATACGCAAAAAGTTATTAAAAAGGTTAACCTATGAAAAATATATAACAATAAGAAAAGTCTTCCAAAAATAGATGAAAAGAACCCATAAAAGATATTATATTTCAACATCAGATCATAATAAGAAAAGTTTACGAAAAGTAATTCCCTGTATTTCGTATAGTCTGTATTTGGAATAAATTATTTTTTAGCTTATATTTTAAAAAATTCGACTATTTCGAAATTTTAATGAATCATTTTTTTTTTAAATATTTGACACTATTTTTAATTATACTTAAAAAGAATTACGGAACCTGATTATTTTCACGTTTTATAAAAGTTCTTTCTGAATGAAAGGTTAATTTTTTCTGCCTTTAATTAAAATTCCGTTATATATTTTTTTCAGTATTCATTAAATTTAACTCTAATTTTAGAATGATTTATTTCTTTTATGAACCTAATATTTCATTGTATCGTAAAAAGTTGCATTTTTATATTTTTAATATTTTATTTAAAGTAGTAAACATACATAAATCCTCTAAAATAATTTAGATACATTGTTCTTTTTATTTCTTTTGTTGCAGTTTATTTTACATAAATGAAACATTTTATATTTAATATTGAAAATTGGCATTTTATCATTTTCTCTTTTTAGTTTTTAATGCAATGCAGGTTTAATCTAATACATTTGAACATATTCAATTATCTTGTGTTTCATACGAAATTTCGCATGTCGAATCGATGAAAACGGCCAGGTTTGTGAATGGACATTTTATGGATTTTGCACTATTATAATGAACCATCCCACAAAGCTCCAAACATTTTTTAGAACATTTTGGTCAAAATATGAAAATGCCTTAGGTCGCCCACTTTCAACCACCCTATCTCCCACACCCCCACAGCTACCGACTTGCAACCACCATATTGCACGATTGTAGGTAGACTCGTGGCTACTACCGCACACAAACACCAGTGGTCTGCGCTGAGAAGTTGTAGCTTTAAAGTAATATATAGGGACACACGTGTCTATTTGAAAATTCTTTAGATCGACCGCTTTCAACCACTATATCTCCCACAACCCCGCAGCTACCGATATGCAACCACGACAGTGCTAAAGAGAAGACTCGAGGCTACTAACAAACACAAAATCCAGTGGTCTGTTCTGGGTAGTTATAGCTGCAAAGTGAAATATAGAGACACACATCTCTGTACAGGGTGCATAGGAAAGTCCCTTTAACCTGAAAATACTTGCGAACGGTGAGAGCTACAGCTATGCAAGTGAGGTAACGGTATAGTAAAGCGACTAAACCCGACCTAATGCAAACGACGCAACCACCCCTAGTGGCGGAATTTGTAAGATAGCCATTGTAAATCGAAAACGAAAAGACAGAGCAAAATTTCCAAATGGAAAGTTTTAGAGTATCAATTAATTAGTACGAAAATACTTTTGGTTCACACGGATAAGATAAATCGTTGCCTGTATACCCAAAAATGTCCGAAATCGATGCACTCCATTTTGTGTAAACGTTTGAAAAGAATAGCCAGAAGTATGAAAAAATATGCACAATCGATTGCATAAATACGTACTTACGTGAATACATTTTGATAACATTCCCCCTCCCCCCCCCAAAAAAAACACAAACTGTCTCACAGTGATAAAAAGTTAATGTTCAGTATGAGCGAAAAGTTTGCCATTGCTCACAATACACGTTTTTATTCGTGAGAGCAATTCTGCATGCACGTTTCTCAGCATGGAAGGCGTCACACTATTGCAAGCATCTTCAATACGACGACGTATATCCAGCAGACTTCTAGTTGGAGTTGCGTAAACCTTATATTTTATGTAACCCCACAAGGAGAAAGCCAACGGAGTGAAGCCCGGCGATCGTGGACGCCATTCAACACTACCACCATACCCGAAAATAAAAGTTTTAAAATAAAACCGCTCGCACATTCGGATTAAAATTATCGTCTGCCATCGATAAGTTTATGCTATAAGATTATTCTGTTTGTACTAAGCGAGCGCCAACACCTTTTAAACAAAAATTTTAGTTGTATTGGAAATGGAAGTTTTTCTTACGTTACAGTATAGTACAACGTCACAATCTGCAATTGCGCACTGCTACCTTTCCAAAATTAGAATATGCAGAGTTGAATCGTCTCGCATCGATTTCGGACATTTTGGAGTATACAGGCGACGATTTATCTTATCCGTGTGAACCAAATGTCGTTTCGTACTTATTAATTGATACTCTAAAACTTTCTAATTGGAAATTTGGCTCTATTTCTTTTCGTTTTTGATTTGCAATGGCTATTTTCAAAATTTCGCCACTAGGGGCGCTACTGTAGTTTGCATTAGGTCGGACGTACCTCACTTGCATAGCTGTATCTCTCTCCGTTCGTAAGTATTTTCAGGTTAAAGGGACTTTCCTATGCACCTTGTATATATATATATATATATATATATATATATATATATATATATATATATATATGAATAGATAGATAGATCTAGATTTATAAACTGATAATACATTTTTATTAATGAAAACTGATCAATAATTAGTAATGTAATTTCACTCTTTCAATCCAGAAAAGTAAAGTTTCATCTATTAGAACAAACATTCAGCATTCATTTTAATGTGGTTTTCAAATTTTACATTTTTATATTATATTTCATTATGTGAAATATTAAGCGTTGTCATAATTGTGATGTTCAGATTAACGTTGATGTAACGAGCACGTGTTATACCAAATTCGCATTCTTTATAACAAAGTTTGACTATATATGAATCGCTGAGAAAGAACCCAAAAAAGAAATCTAAACAAAACTATTGTATTTATTAATGTTTTCACATTACAGACTAATTAACCTGTTTATGTAAATTTTTGTCTTAATGTAAGTGAAAATATGTAATCGACAAGAAGTATGTTATGGTAATTTTTTTTATGTATTTTGATAAATTTACCCTTAACACTATGGTATGTATTTCTATAGAAATATGACAGATATTAAAAATATTTCCTGAAAATTAAATAAAAGTTAATTAAAACTAGTTTTATTAAATATTATGTATCTAAAATAATCCTTTTAAAGTAGTAGCTGTGATTTCCCAATTTAGAACTAATCCAAATGTTTTATTCAGAATCCTAAATCACATATTCATACAAATCCCTACTGTTGTGCGTTACTAAAAATGTATGCTGCCATAACATTTGTGAAATATGTGATCGTAAATTTTAACATATCTCTAGATAATACAAAAGGATTTTGAGGTAAATGAAAGTTATCTGTTATATTGAAGCAGATATATATACTTTATGAATATAGGTATTTCTAATAGAGAAATATTTATTTGGATGTATGAGAAATTTATATGCATTTATGGATTCTAAATACATAAACTTATTTAAATTTGGCATATTATAGTTATTCTAGTCTGAAATATATAATTAAACTTTTGTAATGATTACACCGGGGAATAGTGATTTTGATGACAGTGGTTGGGCAGCGGATTTCAAGTAATTTTCGTCTTCTAAATATCAAATATTAGCAAATTTTCTGGATTGGCTCTGCTTTTTGAAATAAATCCAACAATCCAATAATGGCACAATTACAAAAATGTAATATTTAATATGGAAAAAGCTATTTTTTATATGAATTTTTTTGTAATACTGTATTTTGAGTGAGGTATTAAAAAGACATACATGCATTTAACATTACTATTAAAACTGTTCCCTATATGATTTTCTAAAATTCACTTTTCAGGATAATCTCATTCAGAGGTCTAACAGTAGTCGAACATTATGTGTCGATCTCCACGTCCTTGGTGCATTTGCTTCATTATTCAGTCGTCTTGGTGGAACCATTCACTCTGCTTTTCACTATAATCATCCAAGATTTCAGGAAATCTGTCTAAATATCTGTTTAAAAAACAACACATGTGATATCTTAAAAAACACTATTGCAACAATCAGAGCCATTTAAACTAACTACTTTCTATTCCATAATTATAAACTTTTGTGTGCATCAAAATCATTAAAGAAATCTGATGCTGCAAAAAAAAGTAATGTTCCCCTGTATAATATTTTATAAACAAAATCTCTCTGAGTTTCTGAATGCTCTATTCGTTAGTTTTATTTTCTATTTGTTTATAGTTCATAGTTTTATTTTCTATTTGTTTATAGTTCATAGTTTTATTTTCTGTTTGTTTATAGTTCTTAGTTTTATTTTCTGTTTGTTAACTTTTCAGATATCAAAAATTGTTATTTACAAAGAGAAAATTTATTTGAGAACATATACCAATAATGTATACGCATAAATGTCAAATATACTGTTATTAAACAGCATTTTATAGTTTAATTCATTGAAAACGCGATACTGTGAAATCAAATCCTGTATATTTCGAAATACATACATTTATTTCATTTTTTTATGAATACAGATAAAATATTTGTTTCGTTCGTACATCATTTTATAATTACTTTGCCAGCTGATACTTTGTACAGTAGGTGAGAACGTGATTGATGAAGAACAAAAGGTTTCTCTGAAATTATGCTTTGCTCAAATACATCGTAATATGGAAGTTATTTTCTTCAGTTCATATACGAATAAATATCAAATATACTGTTATTAAACAGCATTTTATAGTTTAATTCATTGAAAACGCGATACTGTGAAATCAAATCCTGTATATTTCGAAATACATACATTTATTTCATTTTTTATGAATACAGATAAAATATTTGTTTCGTTCGTACATCATTTTATAATTACTTTGCCAGCTGATACTTTGTGCCGTAGGTGAGAACGTGATTGATGAAGAACAAAAGGTTTCTCTGAAATTATACTTTGCTCAAATATATCGTAATATGGTTGTTATATTCTTCAGTCCATTATGCTTAATTTATGTGTTGTTATTATTAATATTATAACAATGAAAAATAATAAAATCGTGGTTTAATTTTCTTGTGCAAAACTCTATCAATTTTTACAGTGTATCAAACTTACTTAAATTTTATATCTGCATTTCACGGATTCTTAATAGTGTGTCTTAATACTCTTTTCTTTTCCTTCGCAGTAACATTTCTGACTATTTAACGTTTCGGAATGGATGGTTTAAATATCGGCTAGAATTCAACGATTCTAAAAATATATTTATGATCTTAAAGTGAACAAAGCGCTTCATTTAGCTCTAGTTTTTGTTAACTTGTGCTTCGGAAATAGATGATTAAAACAAACTGTGGGGGAGAAAAAGCTTTTTCAAGATTTAATAGTAGATTTGTTAAGAAGAAATATCTCTTAGTCGATCATTAAAATACCCATCCTCAAATTGATTAATCTTCTAAAAGAATATTTATTTACACAGTAACAGTATTTAAACGGTATTTATTTAACAGTAATATATCTTAACTCTAATTCTCGGACGTCCTGTTCACCTTGATTATTAAATGAAAATATATAAGACTTGAAACTTACGATTTATTTTTAAAAAAAGATGCTAAATTAGATAAAAGGTTTTTAAAATATAAAAACCGCCAAAAGGTGTCAAGAGATGTTAAAACCCAAGCGCTTTCAAATGCTACAAAATAGCCGTGAATCAGAGGAATTTCAAAGATGTGAATGTTCATGAATAATAGATGATTACATAGTCGGAGACGAGTCTATTTCAAAGCAGGGGAGGAGGGGGAAATTAAATCATATGTTTCATGTCTTATGCACTGAGTGGCCAAAAAATTAGAGACACCCACTAATAACGAATCTGTTCACCCTTAGCTCTGATCACAGCCGATATTGTTCTTGGGATGGACTCTACGTCTTACGAAGCTGGGAGTTCCTTATATAAGCAACTCTGCGTTATTACGACATAATACGTCACTGTTGGACAGGTTTACTTTCAAAGGGGTGTCTCTAATTTTTTGGCCACTCAGTGTATATTTCTGTAACTTATTATATTCATTAATTTATTCAGCAGTCTAGAATGGCAGGTAATTGACTTCTTAAAACTAATTATAACAATTTATTGTAAAAATAGGCAAAACTCTGTCAGATATAATCAGTAAAATTACGTTAAAAAAATATAAAAAAATTCCACGATTTATTTTTTGAAAAATCCTGGAAAATGTCGTATACATTGTAAAAAATTGAATTTAATTATCATCCATACATTTGATTGGAAATTCCTAAAAGATTAACTCATAAAAAGTTGAGGTTAATTTTCCGTGACAATGTACCACACCAAGGATTATCCACAAACAAAAGAGATGTGAAAAGTATGTGGATTAAACCTTTAACATTTAATTTTTAACAAGAATATCACCTTCGCTGGATTATTGTAAATAAAGCGTGCTGAAATAATTTACCTTTATACATCACATTTGGCATTCCATATGCACTTTCTTAATGTACAATAAAATTTGTAACTACAGGTTAAAAATTTCAGGTACAAGTTAAAGATGTTTCACATGGCTTACGAGTGACGGACAGATTTTATGACACAATCAAGGATTAGGTATTGATCTTCTGAAAAGCGTCTAGATACAAGAAAATTATTGGCATGGTGCACGATTTTCAAATGCAAAAATTAAATATATTTTAAGGTGAGATTCTACTTTTTTGAATAAAAAACACGTGATTTTTGTGAGATTCTTACAGTTACAAAAAAAAATTATAACCTATATATTTATTGCCATACCATTTATATATTAAAATTTTTGTGTTTAATAAAATGAATAATACGCCTTGTGCGACGAGGAGTACCTTTCGTGAACTTCTAACCGGGCGGCCATTTTTCTCCGCTCTAAAGCATCAGAAACATATGTGGTCGCCAAATTATGAAAAGGCATTAGATTCTCTGGAGGTTTCACCAGCACTAATTTTAAAAGTTGAATCTTTACACAATGGTGGTCATTAGAACAAAGAAAGTAAATTTCTTTCGCTTCTTTTTTTTGCTTTATTGAGCTTTAAAAAAACTTTATCAATGCAAATTTTAATTTTCGGTGGTAAAAGTTCTAGCAAAAAATATTAGCTTTCTTTACAATAGTAAACAACGGATATAAGTCGCAGAAAGTGATCGCCGAGTTTGAACAACGTAGTTTCGAGATAAAACATGTTTTAAATTTTACAATATTTTTGCGTATAACAAGCGGCTTGAATAAAGAATAAGAAGCAATGAACAAAGAATATTTTAAGGAATTAGACTATCACGAAACCGCTTTAGGGCAATAAACTGCACACTTGAGGGATAAAAAAATGTAACAGAAAAGAAAAAAAAATAGGTATATTTCCGGGCACAAAGCTTTTTGGGGAACGAAATGAAAAAAAAAAAGTCTTTATTGGGGGGCTGGAATATTAATTTACCCCACTCTCTCTTACAACAGGCCATGCAATCATATCTACACTTTAGTTTTTCTGTTTCCTTTTTTCTTTCTTTCTTTTTTTTTGTTCACGGGCGCAAAAAGAAAGTTTTGCCCTAGTAATCCAAATTCGCAGTGGGCTGTTTTGTGGTGAACACTATTTAATTAATAGGGGATTTTCAGTAACATATAAAAGTGGTAAATACTGTAATAGTATTACTTTTCCGAATTTGTTAAAAAACGTCCATCAATACTATTGTATCAGATATATGAGAAAGTTTTGGAAATCTTTATTCAAAACCTATCAAAACATTTAATGTGATATAAATATAAATTAATTAGAATTTTTATTTTAAATATTAAATTAATTTTGTATAAAACATAAGATAATTATTAAACATGTATGCAAAATTTATAATACGCAAAACTTTATTTTCGTTAAAGTATTTTGAATATTTATGAATAGAAAATTATAGAAATATTTTTTTTTCAGCAGAGTGTTATTTTTAAAGTACCAAGATATTAAAATTCAACGTCTTTTTTATAGCAAATTTCATATTCAATAAGGATCTTTTGAACTATGGTTTTGAGAGAGCACTTTGAATTAATAATTTTCCTTTTAAAAGCTAACGAGGTCTAAGTTCCAAAAGATTAATTATTCCCTTTTATAAAAATTTTAAGACTATATTAAATTGTCCCTTGGTTGGCACTTGACACTGAAGTAACATCCCCAAGTTACTTTAATGCTGTTTTTGATTTTTTTTTCTTTTCTGTAGAAAATATAATTTTTTTTTAAGTTATTGCCTATAACTAACGTTTTGGAGATTTTGTTGTTGAAAATATTTAATTAAACCAAAATGAGCGTGATAATTTTTAATATTTATTCATTTTAATGACAGCCAGTCAGGTATTAATTCTTTTTTAGACATACTGAAATTTTCTTTTTATTTGTTATTGATAAAAGTCCTTTCAAGAGCGTTATTTTTTTAATGAAATTTCCAAACCAATTTATTTAAATAATTTTATTAATTAATATTTTCGATTTATTACACTTTGCAATGGTAATTGCTTCACAAACCTTATTTGCTTTTTCAGAATAGATTTTATTTTAATATTTAAACATTTAAATTTTAAGTATTTATACATTTTAATCATAACCCCTCAGGTCGTAATTATAATGAAAGTCACACAGACGTAATAGTTCCATACAATATTAATAAATATTTTTAAATATACAGGGTGATTATAAAAAAACTATCCCGATATATGAGTCCTTAACTATCACACCGTTCACGGAAACTGACTGAAATTTTGGTTTTAAGTATTTTCAGGTATGCACTAAAGAATCGTATGAAAAACAACAGTTAAACTCTAACAGTTATGGTTACAGTGACAAAATTTTGCAAATTTCAAATGGCAACACATATTTTTTTATTGGAATGTGATCTTCATAGTCAAAAACCATAAAAAGCGTTGGAACGGTACCTGCAGCACGAAAATTGCCAGCGCTAGAGAGACTAAGAAGAAAAGTGAAAACAACCAATAAAGGACAAAGAAGCAACAGAAAGTAAAACATTACGTTGAAAATTTGTGAAACACAATAAAATGTTTTGTTTTCTGTTGATTCTCTGTCCTTATTCGTTGTTTTCACTTTTCTTCTTAGTCTGTCTAGAGCCGGCAATTTTCAATTTTCGTGCTACAGGTACCGTTCCAACGCTTTTTATGGTTTTTCACTATGAAAATCACATTCAAAAAAAAAAAAAAAAAAAAAAAAAAAAAGGTGTTGCCATTTGAAATTTTCTAAATTTTGTCACTGTAACCGTAACTGTTAGAGTTTAACTATTGTTTTTCGTACGATTCTTGAGCGCATACCTCAAAATATTTAGAACCAAAATTTCAGTCAGTTTCTGTGAGCGGTGTGATAGTTAAGGACTCATATATCGGGATAGTTTTTTTTGATAATCACCCTGTATACTCATATTTTCTTTGTATTTGTTATTCATAATAGTATATTTTGCAGAGTTAATTATTCGGAATGAAATTTTCAAATCAATTATTTTAGAACAATCCATTTATTAATATTTTCGATTTATTAGACTAGGCATTTGCGATTTTTATCACAAATCTTATTTGTTTTCCAAAACCAAATTTTCATTTATAAAAAAACACTTTAAAGCAATGTCAAATATTGTTTTGTAAGTGCCACATCTACTAATCAAGAGATACACAAATCTTAAATAATGTATAAATAATAGTTTCTATGACGCATTTATCGGCTACTCTCTGTTAAAAAGTCACTCCAAAGAATCGTTTGACAAAACGAAAAATAATACCTTTTTACATGCTTCCGTGATATTGTACAAGACGAAAAGGTAAATTTTGATAAGAGAAATGTTTTTAATTTTATAGGAAACATTGTAATATGAAAAACAGAGGGTGTTTTTCTAAACAACGAAAGCTCCGTTTTAATTACAATGTATTTCTCCATATTCAAATCTAGATTTTTCTTATATAAAGAAACAATTTTCACATATAATCTATTGCAATTTCTGTTTCTGAAACACAAATATTCTTTAATGGACCCAGGCAGGGCTTGACAAATGCGGTCTCCAGGTCACAACTGGCGACCATGTAAAATGGATGTTTTTTTTGTACAAAACTGACCTAAGAAACAACAGCGGCATTTTTCTCTCCCCTCGTAATTCTTATATGTCTCATTATAGATGTTGTACAATTATAAAATATTAAGAAATATAAGAAATCATACTCAAACAAGAAATATTCTTAGCTTTTTATATTAATTTGGCAAAAATAAATTCATAAAATGCAAATTTTAAAATGAAATATCTGCATTATTCGACAGGTAAATATGCATTTTTTTTTGTTTTCACTGCTTCATTATTTCAACTGTGCTCCCATCATCAGATACATATTTTGTAACACTCAACTATCCGGACATTTAAAGCAAAGCCTTCGACAACCAATATTTCCAGAACATGCAGGTTAAGTCAGCTTTTAAAGTATTGTTGTGCAGAGATATATAATTTTCATAAATTTTATTAGAAAACTTATTTTATATTATCTTTTAAATCTTCTCCTATTCTAAACTATGTAACTAACAATTCTAAGCTATGCTTCTTATTATTTTTCTCAATTAATTCATAAAAAAACACGTATGTGATTTTTGAAATATCAATGTTAGGAGAGGGGAGGGGGGTAAATATATTTTACTGACGACTAGAATTTTTTACTGGCTATCAGATTTGATCAAATCTATAAAGCCCTGTACCCAGGCCTTTAAGATTATCAATGAAAATTTGTAGAAAAATTTTAAGGGGGTTTTAGAAGAATTAAGTTTACAAAGTTGAGTTTTTAATTCAAAACACTAAAATAACAATTAGGGATTCTGAAAAGGTCAGATATATTTTAAGAGAAAAAATATGGTAATTAAAAATTGAAACAAAAATATAAATTATAAAGATTAGTGCTGAACAATTTCCGTACAGAATTTACCGTTCATTGCATTTCTGATTTTAAGCAAAATATAACTTGCAATTTAAATTCATTGTTTGACCAATGGCTGTTTTATATTCGTAACCCTTCTCCTTTTTATTTCAGGTGAACAACAACAACAACAATAACAACAAAACACTCTATAAATATGATAGACGGTCATCTATTTTGAAAAAAAAATAGGTAAGTCTTTCTATTGTTATGTTTTAGCAAATCTATTTATAAATGAAGTAAAACATTTTATCAAAACCTGATTACAGATAGAGTTGCAAACATTCTGTCGAAAACTTTCTACACTTAAACTATGGGAATCGGCTACTACCAGCTATGCTCGCTAACATCTTTTCAACCAAGGCAGGCTCTAAAACAGGCTACTTTGATCAGTTAAAAAAAAAAAAAAACGATTAGTGTAACGATTGCATTATATTATCACTATCATTGGAAATGTTCGGTAATGAGTTTTTGACTGATATTTTTTGACCGGATTTTTTTCTGTTCTCAAGGCCGCATCTACCATTGTCTGGACAGTTGACAAATTTTTTCGTGAATGATTAGGTAAGAGCAATTACACATAGGAAAATCAGGTAGTATAAAACGATTAACTAAGAAATGTTGCTGTATTCAAGACGCTATTTTAAAATCGTTTTAAATATGACGTACTAATCACAATTAAATGCTTTTGGACGCAATAATAAAATTACGTAAACGTTTATTTCTTTTTTTAATATTCTCGTGTAAGTATATTTTTCAGTTGAAATGTGTTTTTAAATATATTTTCATTTGGACTTCTTCAACTCTGGAAATGGTAAATAAAAACGGATATTTAAAACCATGAATTAAATCACTATACATATATAGAAATTTCGAACGGAAAATCGGTAAAATATATATATATATACAAATAAAAAAAATAGGACACTGCGCATCACCATATAGTGAATTATGGGCCTGCAAATATGATTAAACTTTCCTAAAAAACTAATTTAATAGAACTAACTTGAACGATTTTAATGTTAAAAATAATTCTTCGATTTAAAAACCCTCTACTTCAGTGAGTTTAGAGTACACTTCTCTATAGAACTACCCATTTTAATATTTCATGGGGAATATTTTTGGAGGGATAACAATAAATTCAATTACTGAAGCAGCATTAGAATTATTTACTTCATAAAGAATAGTAATAGATTTTCCTTTTTTGAGATCCATTAAACTGAGGGTATTTGCTACTATATATATTATATATATATTAACAAATCATAAATTTTACATAAAATATTTTTTTTCATTAAACCATTGTTCAAATATGTAATAATAACCTCTTCCATTATTTTTTTATTAGAGCATCACAGCACTTTCCTTACTGTACATAACACATGCATAGTAAGAAGAGCAGAAACTCTCAAATATTTCTGAATAAATGTTCAGTGAAGTATATATTTCGCATCTAAATGTTAAACAATGCAACAGAAATTATGCGTGAATAATTTTGAAATATAACCTTTCTATTTTTAATGTAACATACATCTCCAGAATTTTGTACGTGAAGAAAAGTGTAAGTAATTTTCAAATTTATTTCTTGTCATTTTTCTTTACTTTTAGTTGTTAAAAATTTGTATTGTTTTTAGAAAAAATAATTATTCATAATTCATATTATTCTATTATTATTTAATTTTCTACAGCAATATATATATATATATATATATATATATATATATATATATATCTTAATATCAGATATCCAATGATTTCACTTCGTGTGAAAAATTATATTTATTTATATTTTATTATATTTTTTTCATGCCAGCACAAGAATCATTAAAAAAAAAAATATTGACATAAAAACTACCCGTGTTATGTAGGCCTTTGTTAAGGCCGTAATTACAGGGATTTGACTACCCTGGACTTTATCAATGTTCTACGACGCATTTTCATGCGGGCACATAAATTTAAATCAGATCAGAATTTCACATTTTTCATTTACTTTTCTTTCCTCCTTTGTGACGTCTTAATGTATATATACAATATATATATATATATATATATATATATATATACAGAAAACATTAAAAAATATAGAATATAAAACATATATCTTGTTATTGTAATGCTGTCCTTAACCTTTAATTTTTTATAGTGTTTATATTTTCCTTTTTTCTATAAGCTCCTAATTATTTTTTTTTATTTATTTGCGCTTGCTTTTATGTTTATCCACCTGTGCTAACATTTATGATTCACCCTAACAATTATTTCACCATTTGTTATGTTCTGGGGATGTATGGTAGATGACCACAGGCTCATCGGGAAAAGTTGTCCGAAATCGCTTTGTCAAACAGCATGAAATTTATATTGTTTTTAAGTCTAATGTCTTGCTAAATGTGTTTATTACATTCTTACATAAAAATAAAGTATATTTTAGAATTCCTATTTGTGGTCAGTACTTGATATACATTTACAAAATATATCAGTTGGATGCCTTGTTTTATATTCCTTTTCACTTTTATTGATCTTATATATACGAAACTATTAATAAACAAAATCCTATATAAAACTTTCAATTTCAGAAAAAGTTACAATAACGTAGTTAATAGACACATTGCACGAGTATTAGTAATCAGCATTATTATATTTTTAACTGCAAAGTTTTTGGTAGACAGAATTAATTAAACAATGTTCCGTAGAATAAACCATTAACGTAAATTTAAAATTTCAATAAATATATCACGAATGCATAATCTATATGCTTTCTCCGTATCTTAGAATCTATTGTTTTTTTTTCATTTTAATTACTATAATGTGCACAGAAAGTATTTCAATACATCTTTAAAATATCTTGAGTTAGCATAATTGTCCAACCTAAAAAATTTACCATATTATATGTCAAATATACAAAATTTAAATTGCTAAAAGATTTAGAAATTAAGGAAGACATAGCTTTCTCAAAATGAATTCAAAGATTTCCAAATGGATTTTAATTAACTAACACAGAAATGGGAATAGGGGAGTCAATGAAATGGAAATGCTAACATTAATTTACGACAAACATTTGTAAGCACAAGCAAGAGTTCGTAATTCGTTTTATTCGGCTTCGTTAGATGACTTTTAATTTTAAATGTGTAAAGAACTAAACGTGAAAGGATATAAGAGATTTGGTAATGAATATTCCAGTACATACATAAGCATTTTTATAAGTGTATGGTTATACAGTAGTGCTCTCTATTAAACGTTTATACGAGTATACGTATAATACGTATTATACGGGGCGCAGATTTTGGATACGTATCATATGACCAAGGCGGTTATACGTATTATACGAAACAGTATATACGGTACATCGTATATACGGATCTTACACCAGCGATTAAACGTAAAACATTTAAATGGTTTTCGTTCATTGTTTAAAACATAATGCCTTTCTCCTGCTGATCTGCGGATCAGAGAGTTTGAGAAACACCCGCTGTGTCCTGTGCAATCGGTACTTGCAAAAAAAAATATTTAAAAAAAAATAGGATTTTTTTTCCCTTCAAATATAAACTATTAATTATAAAATGATTTATCTTTCGCATATCTGTAACAAGCTCACATAGCTTATTTTGATTTATGGCGTGGACATTTCGCCCGAAACATTAGTATTGCAGAGCACAAACTTACATTGACTTCATTTTTTATACTGGCATTGATCAATCCAACTCCTGGGAAGTTGCATAATCTTTTTTTTATTTTAAAGACCCCCACGGAGGATACCCTCCCCCCACCCTAGTACAGATAGTCGGCCGTAACAAATAACTAACTAAACATAATTTTATTTTATTTAAGAATACTTTTTTCGATATTAAAAATATTTTGAAAATACATTTTACAGCAAAAAATGAAAAGAGAAGGCAAGCCATTTTAAGCTTGTGTGATTTCGTTCTGAAGTCAGCAGTGTATTTGTCCGGCTATAAGTAATCGAAATTTATAGGTACTAACACAAAAAATGGAATTTGTCAAGATTAAGAACAATTCTTAAAACGTAATATCTTGTAATACACGTACACTTTGTATAAAAAATACCAGCAGTGTCATGGTTAAAAAAGTGAAATTGCGTTAGACATTAACACAGAGTAGAAAACATTAGCACCGTGGAAAGAACAACATTTGACCCCCGGGTACAATTTGAGTATACGCACACAAAAATAAATATGTTTTAAAAAATTAAAAAAGAAAGAATATACTTAAAAAGTATTAACAATAAACCTGAAACGTGTATATTCTCCTTATTTGTTAAAAAAATCTTTTTACTTTCGTTATATATTTACGATAATCGTTTATAGGGAAAAATAACAAGATTCTATGTATGAAACATGTTATACAGATTGCTAAAGTAACGCCACAGATTTCCAACTTGTTCTCCGTTCAGTGACGTAACACTGATGAGATCCATTGGCATTAAAAGTAAAAACGATACTTGAAATATACGTATACTTGAATTAAACGTATACTCGAATTATACATTTAACCGATATACGCTTATACGTATCCGGATACGTTTAAACGTATGGTTCAAGGGATACGTATTCCTTAAATACGTATTAAACGTATATACGTATATCAGTTAAACGTATAACTGAAATACGTATCGCATCGGGAGCACTATTATACAGTGGTTCCCAATATTGAGTATACATAACATAAACCTAACAGAATGTAATATTATGTAATGTATTTTATGTTAGTATAAAATATATAACAGTATTACCGCATTTATTCGCATAATTTTCGAACTTCTTTTATATTTTTACAGTCGCAAATTATGGTATGAGAAAATTATGCCTTCTTTTGTTGAATTAAATTTTGCAAATAGAAAACTTTAGAGTGAAAAGCGAAATTGCTACCATAGGAATATAACTCAGTTAACATATGTCAAACGATCTTAAGATTAAGGATTTGTGCAAGAATTTAAGATGCAATTGAGAACATCCGTACTAATTTTTACATCTCAGATTGATTGAAAAATATTTGGTCTCAGTTGAAAAAATCGTTCAGAACACAAGTTATCAAGTTCAAAGAACACTTGAAATCAATTTCGCATACACAAGAAAAAGAAAAGAAAAAGAAAAAAAAATCTTTTAATGTAAAATTTGTGTGTTTTTTTATTCTTTAACCTGTCGTTTAAAATAAACTAAACCAAAACCAGGAAAATATATATAATTTAAAAAATTGCAATAACCATTGGGAAAATTTTCCGAAAACTTACAAAAAAAATACCGTACTTTTATGTTATAGAGGCCCCCACAATTATGAGGTTGCAGTTATGATTTCGCGAAGATCATCGCAAAGCTTATATATGGATCCTATGTACGCATATATATATATATCCCAAACACTCCTATATGTTCCATATGCGTCATTATACACATATTATTTACGTCTTATATGTAGTATATACATCATATACACATGTCATATGTATACATCATATATGCATCGTATATGTCTCATATATGACTATAACTTGGCCACATACGTCTAAAAATTATATATATATATATATATATATATATATATATCATATATTATTATAATGTCATACATGCTTTATAATTTTGCGATAAATCTTGGTCGCTTGGCGATTCATCCTTGGGGGGCGGGGGGGGGGCGCTATAACACGAAAGTACCAAATGTCTACTTTATTTTTCATATCTGATAATTTGCATCTATCCTTTTTGTAACTTTAACGTTTCTGTAACGATTTTATGCATTTTTTTGCCTATTGAAAGAAATATTCTTCTAAAATTACAGAATTTTGTTAGAAACGCTTTAAAAACTCTTCTAAAATTACAGAATTTCTTTGAAAAACGCTTAAAAGAGTAAAATGCGAACATCATTTGGTCCATTCTCGAACGAAAGCAACAACCATTTTTCCAATAGTTAATAACTATGTAGCGAAATAAAAAAAATCTTGTGGAAGTAGTGCTACTGTTTTTGGAAGACATTTTAAATCCAAGAGAATATGAAACATGCTGTAAACACACATGCTTACTTTTTAAGGAATATAGAAAAATGTATTCAAAATGTCCGATATCCCCAGTAGCTGAGTGGTCAGCGCGTCTTGTGCCACGCTACCGAACGAAGATCCTCCTTCCGGTTTTACCAAGATTCACTCGTCTATTCAACCTTTCGGAGTAGATAAAATTACTCCAAACTTGATTGATATCTAAACACAAGGATTTCGACGTTATGCTAAACATCTGACCCGGCGAAGTGTGAAATCCAGCACCTGGTTGCATATGGTCAAGAAATCACAGATAAGAACTACCGCGGCCATAATCATTAATTGATTGTAGCGCAGCAGAGTTTTTTTTACTCAATTTTGTGATTTAGAATCATTTAACATCGAAGTAAATATTTGTTGACATAATATCGAGTCCTCGTTTTTTATTTTGTTCGCAGAATGTATTTTTCAATGTCCCTCTTACAGCTTTTCTACTTTTAAAGAAATTTTAAATTTAATATTATTCTTTTGGCGTCGGAGATCAAATCTCGCGACCAAAATCTTACCGGTAAAATTCCGTTACAACCTGCATAATGTAAACACAAGTATTTCGTGTTAAAAAAAGAGGAGCACAAACTCTTAAATCTGTCCACATACAAGTTAAGAAAACATATACTGAGTATTATATCAGCATATAAGATATCCGCGTATTAAATTTCTCTTAAAAAAGAACAAGTAATACAATTTTATAATTCCAGTAACTAATTATTAACATAAATCTTCCATCCCCCGCTGTAAAACTTGCACCTTATACCTTCTTCTGCATTTTTAAAGAAAGAAATGAATAGGCTATTTTCAATGCTATTATCCACTCTAAAGCACAAACAGGCAAATAATTTTGTAGTATTTATACTATCGCACAGTACAAAAATCTACACTAAATTGTGATTATAGTTTAACTACTATAATTATCTAACACTATTATATAATAAACGAATAAAACTAAATTAAAATAACAGTACATGTTTTGAATAAAACTTTACACTGTATATAAAGATAATCTCGTGTTTGTGCCCTTCGTACGCCATCCCCGAACTTATTTTGTCTGCATGTCTCTTTCTGGCTCCATCTGTATCTGTTTGGTTCTGAGTCATTCTCTTTGTCAGTTGTATATGTCTATTATCTGTCGGTTGTCTCTTTGTCTACTCTCGGTCTGTTTCCTGTCTGTCTGCTGTCTGCCTGCAGTCTGTCTTACTGCCCATACTCTTTCAACTGTCTTTATGTTGTCTGTCTGTGTGTCTTCTCTCTATCTGTCTGTCTGTGGTATATCTACACTCTGCCCTCTTTTTATATGCTGTCTGCAAGTCTGATGTTTGTCTTCTGCCAGACAGCTCTCTGTCTGCTTATTTCATATATGCTGTATGCCATCCTATTGTTTGCCTGCTAACTATATGCTGTCTGAAAACACTCAGTCGGCTGTCTGCCGTTTGTATACTTTCGGTAAGTTTTCTGTTTGTTGTCTGTCGGTTGTCTTTATGTCTGTCGGCTATCTGCTATTTCTCTGTCATCCATCTGTTGTCTGTGTACACTCAGTATGTTATCTGTATGTATAATATCAGCTGCCTGTCTGTCTGATCTCTGTCAGATAACTCTTCCTGCTGCTTGTCTGTTAACTGTTTGCTTTCTGTCTATATGCTATATACTTCCTTTCTGTCTGACTGTAACAAAAAACTAAATGTACATGACCTTCAGTTTTTTAAAAATTCCTCATTTAACATATTTCCTTTTTATATACACGTATTCTTTTGTGCGGCCTTGGAAAATAACTATAAATGCCAGATACACATTCTTCAACAAGAAAATACCTTAGGTTACTATAACAACATACCAGAACTTCATTACCGTAAGGATTTTTCAAATCCCGCAATTAAAAAATATTTGTTTCATATATTCGTAATATTTTGTGCGGCCCTTTAGAATAAGTATAAATGGTATATAACCTATCATCGACAAAAACCATACTGTAGTTGACTGTGAAAATATACCAAAATTTCTTTACCTTTAGCAATCTACAAATACTGCATTTAACATACACTCGTTTTAAATATTCGTATTCTTTTGTGCGGCCCTGTAAAAATAGTATAAAAGCTATATACAGATATACACCCTCTTCGAGGAGAAACATGCTGTAAGTGACTGTAGCAACATAGCTTGGCGGCCATCTTTCCATATTTCTAAGCACCCAAATTTCTAAAGTAAAAGCGTAATATGTTTGCAATGTAATATGTTTATAAAAATTTCGAACTTCAGATTCTAACTACGGACAGATAAATTAGATAAGACTGATATTTTGATAAATTGATTTTTACTAGTTTGAAATTTATAATTACTCTAAAAAATAAATCATAAGTTGAATTTTTAAGATAAGTCATCATTATCTTAAGACACAATTTTCAGAGCATACAAGTCTATAAATGAAACTCTTAAATATTTGCTTAAATAACAATTTTGAACTTCGGATTTTAACTACGGATTTGGGTGGTTAGAATTTTGTGAATAATAAGCAAAGATGGCCGCCAAGCCCATCATGCATAATTTGAAAAAAATTGAATTTTCAGAAACTCGTTAGGATGTACTTAGTACATGAGAAAACGATTTCTATTAACATATACGTAGGCACTCGACTTATATATATGATAACTTATTTAATGGAAAAAAGTTAAATAAGCAATATAATAGCTTGGAAATTTGATATCACACCATTTTTAGCCACAACTTTTTTTTTTTTTTTTTTTTTTTTTTTACGCTTGGCTTTTTTTACTTTTGAAAAGTTATTTTTGTAGATATCATTTCTTTTTTTAAAATATATTGAACATAAATTAAATAATCTAAACATGAGAAATAATTTAAAATTACATTTTACTATCAGTCATTGTTTAAAGGGTTAACTAGAAATACCAGTAGATTTTTCAATTAAACTAATTACACTCATAAAAACAACATACTAAATGTGGCTTATTATAATACTTGTTATCATCCGTTAAAAAATATGACTGACTAATCTATTAAATGAATAAAAATGGAATACGTACATAGCGTGTCAGCGCTGCATTTGAAATCAAACGTGATATCACGCTCTTTTATTATTAGCACTGGCTGGCTTCGCCCGCTAGCTGGCCCCTAATTTACACCGGGGCCTCAAATCTTGTAAAACCTCGAATAAGATAAACCACGAACCTCCGAAATGGTTCCCCGCTGCCTTCGGCACCAGATAATCCCTTAATTTGCACATCGAATTGTATAAACCTCTAAACAAACGAACTTCCGACATGGGTCCTCGCTGCCTTCGGCACCGTATAGCAGTCGTGCCCTGCACGCTCAAGTTCTATCTTCCACCACCAGGTAGCGCAATCTCTTCTATATGAACCACGGGCACTGAAATCGTTAAGGCTACAGATGTCGAGTCGAATGAGCTATACCCCGTCGTGATCTAGCCCATAGAACCAGAGATAGGACAGTGCCCCCTGGTGGTGAAAAAACGAACTAAAATCGGAAAGCTGTACAGATGTCGAGTCGAATGAGCCATACCCTGTCGTGATCCGACCCATAGAAACAGAGATAGGAAAGCGCCCACTGGTGTTGAAAGCTAATCGCGTTTGGGGGGCAAATTGGGGGGATGAACACCGGAGATGCATAATAAGATTAGGCGGTCACAGACTTTTCCAACGATGTATCACATGGGGGATATGTGCAATATTCAGAAAATACCCCCCCCCCCCTGCATAATTTAATTAAGCGTTCACAGACCTTTCCAACGATATATCACTTGAGAGGTGTCGGCAAAATTTAGAAAAGTGCCCCCTTTGGGGGGGAGTGAAATTGAGAGGATGGACCCCGAAGATGCATAATATGAATAAGCGGTCACAGGCCTTTCGAACAATATATCACATGAGTAGTGTAGGGGGGCGCAAAATGTGGGGGTTTCACCTGTGGTGCATAACATGAATAAGTGGTCACAGCCCTTTGTAACGATATCTGACATGACGGATATCGTTAAAATTTAGAAAAGTGTCCCCCCCTTGTGTAGGCAAAACGCGCTCCGCCCCTCCCTATAATTTTTGGCGCAGCTTTTTTTTTTAAATTTGTTATGTGTTATAAAATATCGTAAAGTTTCAAATAGATAGCCTTATTATACTTCCTAATTTTGTTCACGCTCCTCCCCATCCTCTCCCCGAACTGTGATGCGCCATTCTTTTTTATAAATTTTTTAACATGTGTTATAAACTATCTTAAAGTTTAAAACAGATCGCATTAGAATTTAATATATTTGCTGAAATTACTATTATATGTAGAATAATATAGAAATAAACCCTCCTTTAGATTGTAATTAAAATATATGAACAATTTTTATAATTTCTGAAAGCTGATTTTTATTTATTTATTTATTTATTTATCTATTTATTTATTATTTATTTATTTATTTATTTATTTATTTATCTATTTATTTTTTATTTATTTATTTATTTATTTATTTATCTATTTATTTATTTTTTATTTATTTATTTATTTATCTATTTATTTATTTTTTATTTATTTATTTATTTACTTATTTATTTTGCATTGCCCTGAGCATGTTTGGAATTTCTTAGCAATTTCTTAGATTTACATTATTTTATTCAATTAAACATTGTATTGTTACAATAAATTTAAATGGAAACTTCACTTCTAAAACAAAATTAATTTAACAACTGGAGTTCATTAATTTATAGAAAAATGACGTAAAAGGTATTTCTGCGAACGAAATGCCTGTCCTTTACCATGTTTTTTTTTCTTTTTTTTTAAATAAATGAATCACTTTTAATTAATTTAAAAAATTTTGTTTACGTTTGGAAAGAAATTTTAAATGCCGATAACTTTTAATGTATACATTTTAGAAGGTACACCTTCCCTCAAAAGCTAATTTATTTTTAAAGATCTTTCTAAAAACGTAAATTATATATTTAAAATAGTTTTTAAAGCATAAATACTACGTCTGATTACTTTATTTTACAATATTATAAGAACACGCATTTTATCAGACAATTAAATGCACTAAACAAACACGAGTGAAAAATTGACCTGGGTCAGGACTCGAACCTTAGACCTTACGCATCGCGTGCCGACGCTCTGTGACTGAGCCACCCAGATGGATGCGCTTGACGGGAATTTCTCATACTTATTCTTGTTGGAAACAGTCATCTGCCACAGTTTGCAGTCATATTTAATAGTTTGATAAAATGTGTGTTCTTATAATTATGAAGTTTTATTTAAAAAAAAATATCTTCAGAAGAAAATGGCTGACTTGCAGATGAAATTTGATGTTGTTTTTACTTGTAACTGATTTGTGCTATTATAATACAGATGGTACATGGTCGTTGGCATATTTTATCTCTGTTTTGGCATAATTTTTTAATCGCCATGTTAATTAACAGTTTTTTCTAATTAAGGATAGAAAATAATATTTTTTTTTTACACTGGATTTTATAAAAGCACATAGATTACGTAATTACTTGTACAAAAATGTAATCCTTTTTTTATTCTGCCGAATATTAAGGTCTGTATGTTGTTTGAAAAAAAAAGTTTGACGAAGAAAAAAGTTATCATTTTAAGTAACTCGACGTTTTTAAAAAAAATCTATATCTCTGTTTATAAATCACTTATGAAGATGAGTTTGGTCTTAAATTGAAGAAATTCTTCATTAGATTCTTCTAGTTTTCGTTTTTTTTTTCTGCGACGCTTGGTTTATTTGATATCTGATATTTTAATCTGGCATGTTTTGTCGATTTAACATTGCGAAGTTGATTTCTGTAAGTAAGCAGTAGCTGTCTAGTTCAGTTCTTGGCGTTGTTTGTGTGACGTTTTTTTTAAAACTTGGCTTGGCAGAGCGACCGCCCTGCTTGATTATATATATAGAATAATATAGAAATAAACCCTCCTTTAGCTTGTAATTAAGATATACGAACAATTTTTAGAATTTCTGAAAGCTGATTTTTATTTATTTATTTACCTATTTATTTATTTTTTGTTTATTTACTTATTTTTTTTTATTTTTATTTATTTTTTTTTTTTTGCGTTGCCTTGTGCATGTTTAGAATTTCTTAGCAATTTCTTAGATTTACAATATTTTATTCAATTAAACATTGTACTGTTACAATAAATTTAAATGGAAACTTCACTTCTAAAACAAAAATAATTTAACAATTGGATTTCGTTAATTTATAGGAAAATGACGTGAAAGGTATTCCTGCGAAACGTTTGGAAAGAAATCTTAAATGCCGATAAGTCTTAATGTATACATTTTAGAAGGTACATCTTCCCCCAAAAACTAATTTATTTTTAAAGATCTTTCTAAAAACGCAAATTATATATTTAAATTATTTTTTAAAGCATAAACACTACGTCTGATTACTTTATTTTACAATATTATAAGAACACACATTTTATCAGACAATTAAATATACTAAACAAACATGAATGAAAAGTTGACCTGGGGCAGGACTCGAACCTAGGACCTTGTGCATGCCGTGCTGACGCGCTGCGACTGAACCACCCAGACCGATATCCTTGATCAGCAATTTCTCATACTTATTCATGTTGGAAACTGTCATCTGCCACAGTTTGCAGTCATATTTAATTGTCTGATAAAATATGTGTTCTTATAATTATGAAGTTTTATTTAAAAAAATATCTTCAGAAGAAAATGGCTGACTTGCAGATGAAATTTGATGTGGTTATATTATAACCTGTAACTGATTTGTGCTATTTTAATACAGATGGTACATGGTCGTTGGCGGGTTTTATCTCTGTTTTGGCATAATTTTTTAATCGCCAAGTTAATTAACAGTTTTTTACTAATTAAGGATAGAAAAAAAAATTTTTACACTGAATTTTAGAAAAGCACATAGATTACGTAATACTTGTCCAAAAATGCAATCCTTTTTTTATTCTGCCCAATATTAAGGCCTGTAGCTTGTTTGAAAAAAAAAGTTTGACGAAGAAAATAGTGATCATTTTAAGTAACTCGACGTTTTAAAAAAAGCTATATCTCTGTTTATAAATCACTTATGAAGATGAGTTTGGTATTAAATTGAAGAAATTCTTCCTTAAATTCTTCTAGTTTTCGTTTTTTTCTGCGACGCTTGGTTTATTTGATATCTGATATTTTAATCTGGCATGTTTTGTCGATTTAACATTGCGAAGTTGATTTCTGTAAGTAAGCAGCAGCTGTCTAGTTCAGTTCTTGGCGTTGTTTGTATGACGTTTTTTTTAAAACTTGGCTTGGCAGAGCGACCGCCCTGCTTGATGAGTTCGACCTTTCAAAATTTTAATTAAACACTTTTTTTTATTGAACTTTTAAAATTATTGTTTTAAAATCGCTAGAGCCGGAAAGAAGTTCTTATTTCTTAATAATTACCTTTTGAGTAATATTTATCAGAATTAAACTATATTATTTTCAGCAACCATTTAAGATAACTCTGAGTTCAGTATATTGTTTATAATACTTTGGAATTCAAACGACAAAGAACAAGTTCTTTTATTAAATCTGACCAAATCTATAATTTAAAGATGGCATTTGATTAATTAATATATAGAACAAGTAACTTGAAATCAAAAGCTAGCATATTTGAATATATATATATATATATATATGTGTGTGTGTGTAAGTTTGCATGTATATATGGATTTTTCAAGAATTTAGAAAGCTGCAGGAATGTTCAGTTAAAGAGATTGCTTTTTTATTTCATTAGTATAATTCAATCCATAAGTACGCTATGTTTCCAAAAGTCACCTGAAACTTTTCAAATTTGTGTAAAAGTATAAGTATTACATAAATTGTTCTTTATGTTCCAGCTGTTCATTTTAAAAGTACGACCTTGATCTTAAACTTCCAAGTAAATTTTGGGCCACAATAGCATCTAGGGGAGAAACAACAACCCAAATAAGGAAAAATTAATTGCAATTAAAAATTTAATTGCTTAATTAAAATTACTGCTTGCATTTGATTGGTAACCCTGAGGATGTGCAAAAATTCGCTCGAAAGTGCTCGGTTAAATATGTAGAAATACAGTTTTGTATATGTAAACACTTCCAGTAAAGTATTTTATTAAATCGTACGTATATGTTTTTGGACATTTATGTTTTTTTTTAATTAGAGTGGAAATTATTTTTGAATTTCAATTAAATTTTTACATGCTATTTCAATGTTTCTCTCTAATTTTATAATAAAATAAATCCATAGCAGTTTTCTGTTAAACAAAAATGAATCCGAGTTTATTCGGACGAATTATTTTCGAACATGCAAAGGTTTATCCAAATTTCAGAAATCTTAAACTTATACAGAAAATCATTGCACTTATATTTTAATGAAACTATCTATATATATATATATATATATATTTCTCCTACGTGGCGCGGAAATAAGGCTGAATTTCTAGCTTATAGTTTGACAACAACCGTAGTTTCCAGAATATCCAATATGGCGGCGAATGTAAGAGCAGTGAAATTCAAACTAGCAATTATTAAAAATAAAATAACATGTTAGTAATCCAAAGTGTTTGAGATGATACCTCATTTTAATTTATAAGTAATATCGTTAATTCAATTAAATTCTCAACTCTTATTTAGAATTTATTTACGAATTTCACTAACAGCAAAGTCGGAGAAAATAAAAATATCAACTGTTTAGATTGCACATGTCGTCATCTGTTGCTGCCTTGATGAAGTAAAAAATATTTTCCGTAGCCTAAGATGATGCGCCACGCAGCGGAGCGTCGCAGGCTACGTAATTTCTTTTGCAAAAATCTACAATCAATTAGAATAGTAAAATGTCGAACCAAATTTAAACAATGATTGATGATGTGTATAAATTATCTTCCAATCACGTAGTGTTTTTTTAATGAATTTAAACTGTGCTGTACAACAAAGTTGTATAATATAGACGCACGCCGTGCGCGAAAAATTTTCTGCAAAATTCAAACTTTGCAGAAAAAATAATATTTCTATGTATATATATTTCTCTTACGTGGCGCATAAATGAGGCTGAATTTCTAGCTTATAGTTTGGCAACAACCATAGTTTCCAGAATAACCAATATGGCAGCCAGTGTAAGAGCAGTGAAATTCAAACTAGCAATTATTTAAAATAAAATAACATGTGCGTAATCCAAAGCGTTTGAGATGATTCCTCATTTTAATTTATGAGTAATATCGTTAATTTCAATTGAATTCTCAACTCTTATTTAGAATTTATTTACGAATTTCACTCACACCAATGTCAGAAAAAATAAAAATACGAACTGTTTAAATTGCACCTGCCGCCATCTGTTGCTGTCTTGATGAAGTAAAAAATAATTTCTGTAGCCTACGATGATGCGCTACGAAGCGGAGCGTCGCGGGTTACGTAATTTCTTTTGCAAAAATCTACAATCAATTAGAATAGTAAAATGTCAAACCAAATTTAAACAATGATTGATGATATATATAAATTATCTTCCTATCACGTAGTGTTCTTTTTAATGAATTCAAACCGTGCTGTACAATAGAGTTGTATAATATAGACGCACGCCGTGCGAGGAAAATTTTCTGCAAAATTCAAACTTTGCAGGAAAAGAAAAAAAAACGTAATTTTAAATTCCGTATTTATTTAACTTTTTTTAAAAAAATACCAAAAACAAAAATTTCCCAATTTTATGTATAATTTAAATGTACAATTATTTGCGCACAATTCAATGCAAAACTTTGTTGTGACAGATTACAGACGCTTGCGGAAATATTACGAATTGGGCTGTTTCTAAATGCGTTGACAAAATATTTGATAAGAATTCAGCCCTTGCTATCATGGATTTATAGCTTTTTTATTTTTTAACCAAAATAATTATTCTTTAATTAATATTAATATTAAATTTAAATGGTAATTATTTTAAACTACTGTTTATAATTCATATCGTCGAAATATTAAAACACGTAATTTTATTAAACATTAAATTAATTTGCAAAAAGTTTTTTTACCCAATATTTATGTGCGCAGAAAGTTTTTTTTGTTTTATACAAGTCTGATGTATAATAATATAAGTGCAATGAGTTTTAAACTGATTGTGTTTCCCAGATGCCTTTTTCGTAGTATTTAAATGATTTATGCCCATTGGTAGCACCAATTAAATGCATTTTTAATTGTATTTTCAACAAAGTTTTCAAAATTTTTTTACATAAAAAAATTTGTCAATTTCATATATTAAAATGATGTATGGTAGTACTTATTCCGACTAGAATTGCTGCCAAGGGGGGAGGGAACGAAGCAAACTGGGACCGCGTAGCGGTCTCAATGTGAATTGCCTGGCAATTCAAGGGGATTGGCGAGCGTCAGCGAGTAGAGGGCAGAGTCCTAGCATTTTCATATTTCTACATGCCATATTTCTACGTACCACATTTCTACGTACGATTTGGCTAGCCATGGCACACACACAGAACACAGACAGACAAACAAGTTTATTTTATTAGTATAGATGAAATAAATGAAAAAAACTTTCAAAGCCAAAATATCATGCAATGATCAGTTCACTCAGAATCACAAAAAGTTTCTTATGTTTACATCTCTCAATACCTTTTTTACTTCCTAATTCTTTCAAATATAAGAAGGGTGGGGGGGGGGGGTATCTCTTGTTCAATATAATGTAATATATAAGAATTTAATGTAAATAAAATTAAACTGCGCATGCATCAAATATGCTACTATTTTTCTTTCATAATTCAGTAACAAAATATGTAGGGTAACTGACTGATTGTTGAAATTAAAAAAAAATAATAATAACAATTTAGAAAAAAAACTTTTATCGACAACGGAAAATTATTTTCCTAATTTAAATTTGAAGGTGCAGTATTCACCTTTTTCTTTAAAAAATATTCCCACCTGTGCACAGAATCTTAATTTCTTTAATGATGCCATTCCTGTTGCCTGTTGTTGAATTGTATACAAAGATTTGGCAACAAAAAATTAATATATCTGTTTATATTTAGTTGTTTGTTTACATTTAAAAAGTATATACTGTCATTTCGAATTCATAAATGATTAATTGATGAACTACTGATTCAATTTTACATAAGTTAATTAATTTAGACTACAAAATGATTTGTAATATATATTTATCCAATAATATAAGTAGGTATATCAAACAAAAATATTAAAAAATGCTAAATCATTTAGTTTTGCTTATTTGTTCTGTGAAAAATGTGTTTATTTATTTGTGTTCCAGGTTTTTGTAATAGAGAAGATTGTACGTTGTTGAAGAGTTGTTTTACTATTCTGTGTTTGTTTAATAATTTTTGTTTTAGTTTTATTTACAGAAACAAACAAAATGTATACCTTACCTAAATTTACTAAATAAATTGGGAGATAATTGAATGGTATAAAATTGTTAAAAAGGGTACTTAAAGAAAAATATTTAAAAAATATATATAAATGACAGCGGGTTTTTTTTTTCTGATAACGTATGTCATGTTTAAGATGCGAATTTTTTTTTCGACACGAGACAGCGTTGTAAAATTCACCATGGAGATCTTGCATTTCGAATGATTACCTCCATGGTTTAATATTTCTATGACTCACGATGAATGAATATTTAATAATATGAATATATTTACTGTAATGGATTGAGATATTCGGCTGTTAACCTAATTTTCACTGAGGTTATCTTAGAATCTATGCATTTTTTTAATATAACTCATCTCTCAAGCAAACCGTTTTTTTGAACGATCTTTCTAAAAATGTAACTTTATGCAATTTTATTCGAAAAAAAATATTTTTTTATAAAAATGGCCACTTGGCATATGGAAAAAAATGTGAGTAACCCGTATTTGTCTTCCTCAGTCACATGACTTGCACTTTTATTATATATATTACGTATGATAAAATTTAATAGAATAAAGGAAACTTTTATTAATATAGTTTTAAGTTTTAATTCAATTTTCATAAAATTTAAAATGACACGAAAAAATTCTTCAGTGATTATACATATTAAACTAGCCGCCACTGGCGACCAGTTTGGTCTCCCTTTAATGTATGTTAAGCACTGTAACACGTTACTTTTATTCATAATTTATTTTTTTTCCGTAATCCTTCGCCAAACCGGAAGATTCTAATAGACAAATCAAAAACTTTTTCGATCATGGTAGCATTTCGCATATTTTTTGTTGTTATGTATTTCATCTTTCTTGACAAAAACCGCTTAACCAACTTAAGCATTTATGCTTCATATCCGTTTGCTTATCAGTTGCAATATGCTTGCTAATGAGGAGATTCTTAAACATATTAAGTAGTTTTCCGTAACTGGATCCATTGCCAAATGGCGTATTTTAGTTAATACGATTTGGTGCAATGAAGTCTATTTTGTGAAAGTCTTTAATGATAACCACCATTTACACTGAACCATATTGTTGCCAATATTTTTTTGTTTGTTTGTTTGTTTCTCGCTAACTTTGGCTGTAGACTTGATTACGGGAGAATCAAGAAGAAAATCTATCATTATTCTCATTTAAAACGTCTTGAATAATGTGACATAATCGGAGTGCATATTATAACAAATAATTTTCGAGTATGGTTTGGTGAAACATTGAACTTTTGGAAGCCAGTTTTGATAATCACGTAAATATGTCACACCAACATTACCGCCTATAATTCTAATAACAGCAACCCGTTTTTTCTCTCTATATTGCAACTCTATAGTTAATATAGTGCCCCGGTGCGTCTACGACAGCTGTTCCATCAGAACATTTGATTTCAAAATAAAAGTATCGTTTCTAATTTGCACACGCGAAAAATAAAAGCTGGTATTGGCGATTTTAAAAATTCTATTGGCGAGATTTGCGCCCAAATAACACAAAAGTACGTAATGATGTTATGTATTTTGTAAATGTATATTAAATTACTGTTTTGAAAGCGATTGGTCATTAATAATGGTAAATGTGATTGGTGATTAACAATCATTTTCGGTGGTCTCTCTTTCTTTCACGTATAATACATAAATACCAAATTAACTGACAATTTGTTTCGAAATTTGATTCATTAAATATCATTACATGAGTTGCATTTGTTTACATTCAGCTTACATCAAGAAAAGACAAAGAATGAAGTTGAGTTGTATAGCACATAATTATGGTAAACTTTGATTGTGTCACTGGTACGAATTATTTTTTTGACACCAGGCAGCGCTCCAAAAAATCTTTCATGGAAAACTAACTTTAAGAACGATTATCTCCATGGTTTAATGGTTTAATATTTTAAACCTTCACGACGAATGAATCTTTTTTTTTTGTTTACTTTCATAGATAGAGAATTTGAACTGCGAAGCTAATTTCAACTGAAGTTATTGGAGAATATATACATAATTGAACGTAAGTCATCTCTCAAATATTAATTTATTTTGAACGATCTTTCTAAAAATGTCACATTTATGAAATTTTATTCGAAAAAATAATTTTTAATAAAAATGGCCGCCTGGCATATGAAAAAGTGAAACGGACATTCCGGAACTGTTGATGACAGTCACATGACTTACGGTTTTATTATAGAGATTTTAAGCCATTCAGTTGGGTAATTGTTGTGCTGTTATACGCGGACGGACAGATAGACGGACAGACCAGACGACGACTATAGGTGCTACGTATTTATATAATTACGAATTAAAAACGACTACTCTGCTTTCATTAGTAATTTGATGTTTGTTATTCATCTAATCCAGCAATGAATTATTTTTATACGTTATCTGAGTTTTTTCATATTTTAGATGTTTTTTAAATGCAATCTTAAACTTTCTTATTAAGTTATTTTATTTCACTGTTATAAATGACAAATGCTGATAAATATGTTATCGTTTTTCTCAACATTTTCTTTAAACTTTTAAGCCTGAATATTCATGATCGTACGGATTCCAATTTATTGAATTTTCATGAGTGTGTGGTTTGTCACTTTGTCCTGAAACATGTGATACTTAGATATACAAAATATAAATAAAATATTTCCAAAATAACGTCTAAACATATACAAATTAATTAACTTCGCTTTAAAATTATATTTATTCAGTTCTGAAATTTTCTTTCACCCACCGGTCTAAAGGGTTATATTAAATTAAGCTTAATGTGAGAGTAAAAAAATATTACAATATATTTTTCAAAATTTATAATGCAAGATGTTTAAAAATATGCAAACAAAAAATGTATTATAGATATTACCGTTTTTTCTCCATTTAACTAGATCATAAATAAAACAAAAACGTTTGTAATTTAAGGAAACTGAATAAAAATAAGTCTTTACAAGTAATAATAACAGAAAATGAAAAATGTTAAGGAATCCTTCGAAGCCAATAGATATGATTTAGGAATCTACAACCTGGCCAAACACTTCATTCTGAATCTTATCATACATACAAATAAATCCCCATTTATGGAGCGTTCCTAAAAATGTATTCTGTTTTAATATTTATGATAAAATTCATGATCATAAATTGTGCCGCAGCCTTTAAATAATAGAAAATATTTGACACTACATAAATTCTCTTTGTTTTACTAGAAATAATATGCATGGTTTTTTTTTTTTTTTTTTAAGTTAAAGATTTATTTAATGGGAAAAATTCATTTTGTAAACAAAGAATATTTATAACCTTTCATCGATTTTAATGTACAAATTTATTTAATGATATTAGATCAGAATCATTGCATTGTGAAATGAGTATCGATCATTTAAATTATTTATAAAACGACTAGCTGTTTACCCGTGACTTCGTTCACGTTACATTAAAAAAAGAATAAATGCATTAATTTAGCAAAACATTTCACTTGATAATTAACAACATGTATAATTGACCAAAGCTTTATCACATTTTATAGGAGACCATACGATATTTATTTGCTATAGGGGCCTTGACATAACTCAGTCTTAAAAAAGTGAAATTTCATGCCAAATAATATATACAATCGCGAAAATGAAACTGTAACTAATGGAAAAAAGAGGACCAAGTAAAATCGTCAAAATCGAGGAATTCCTCTTCGTAAAACGAAAAACAACACTGGCAAAATTATTCTATACAACAGTGCATTTTAGATGGTATATAGTGTAAAATTTGTATATGTGTGCATTGCTAAATGGGCATTATTATATTGTTTATTTGCATAGACATATGTTATATATTTCTCACTACATTATTATTTTATGTCTTGTTTATGTATATATTAAATAAAGTGCTTCACGCTAAGTGGTGTAAATAGTGAACAAATTGCTTGTGGATTTTATACATTGATAGATATTTCATAAAGATATAACAATCTGATGCGATTCTAAAATGTAAATAAAGAATGAAAGAAAGTACTTTAAATTCTGCCCAATTTAACCTCGATATTTTCTCTATTGCCTCAAGAATACTATAAGAAAATAAATACCGACGACACAAATCTGATGATCTAAATGTACATATTTTTGTTAGTATATATAGGATTATTTTATTTCGTGCGCTTGACATTTTTTACGTTTTCTCTAGGGTTAGGTGTCAAATAAATGTACTTTCTTGTTATTTTATTTTGTCATTTCTATTTGTTCCAATTATGGATATTGATTTAATTTACATATTCATGTCAAAGAATATTATTTTAAGTTATTATTAGGATTAGGATAAGATACGATTAATGTTAGGATTAAGAATAAAAATTGAACGACAATGGCATGAACGATTCAGGTTTAAAGTATGAGCGAGGATGTCTAGTTACATCATGAAGCAATAAGAAAATTAGAAAATTATCGACTGACATTTTTTAATATGTTTTACAGTCATAGTTGGCATCAAAGGTGAGCGGGAAAATGATCATCTAAAATACCATTAAGTGTTTACCACGCATAATACAAATCTGGTTACAACAATGTATTTAATTTTGCGCCAAATTTCCCTTGATAAAAAAAAAAAGCAAATTGACTATGGACCCAATTACAGACCCCTAACTTTCCTATTCTCGAAAATTTTCTACCTATATGTAAAAAAAAGAAAATCTACTATATAGAACGCGCTCTCACGTTTACAATGTTATGAATTGACATGATCGGCTTGTTCAAGTTTACACAATTCGGCTGAAAGAAAATATTCATTACTTTTTGATTTCTTCTTTGCTTTTGCATTACGCGAATTTGTTGGTAAAATCGATTTTCTTTTCGATAACATTGTTGTTTTTTAAGTTTAAAAAATATTGTAATTTTACTTAAACATTGCTTTAAAATCTATGCAATTTTTCTTATCCTACAAGACTTTACAAAAGTCTATTATGAAACAATATAAAAAAGCTATATATAAAAACGACAACAAAGTTTTTACTATTTTAAAACTGAAAGAAATGTAAAATTAAATTCCGGTTTGAAACGACGATTTACAAATGTGTTTCGATTGTGGGAAAATGAGAGAGGAAAAATGCTGTTACTTCGACACAATCATATTAAATTTTTACCTTTTATGAGAAAAGCAACTTTCTTTTTAAAAATATAGTTATTTTTATTAAGATTTTCTGATTTTCGATACGGATAATTTTGCGATGCATATCATTGACATTTGCCCTCCAATATATATATATATATTTTACTTTTTAAAATTTAAATTAAAAATATGGTATCTTTATGTTAGCCGTGTGCAGACGATAAATCGCCAACCTATCCCATCATTCGTATTGAATTCATTAAAAATACAAATATTTCACTCATTTCATTTAAAACACAGAACTTTAAATTACAACACATACATTTAAAATACATATATTACGTACATTCCTTTCATGTGAAAAAGAAACAGAAAAAAAAGAGAAATTAATCACAAATAATTTGATAACCCAAGATCATTTTCTTTCAACATCCAAGCAAATCTGTTTTATTTTTTATATATGACATCATATTCGCTTGCTTTCCATACTTACTCGTATTTATGCGCTTTGTATTATTATCAAATATTTGAAAACGCACGTTTTATTTCTAATATGACGTCATTTCATATTCTTTTTAATTCTTAAATAATTCATTTCCTTTTCATTTTCACGTAGAAAATTTTCACGTGAAAATAAATTGTTGAGTAAAAATTATTACTCAGGGGTTTGATTTTATATTGGCGGCGATAAAGTATTAGCAACGGTAAAATAAATTTAACGATTTTAAAATATTATATAAAAAAATGACCATTTATTCTTTATGAAAATAACGAAATTTTGAATTATTAAGAAAAATATTTGAATAAAATAAACAAAAACCAGCCTATGTTCATTTGAGGGTTATAATCAACTTATATGCAAATATACAGGATCTTTGAATGCTGCATTTTGACGCTGGCTTCAGCCTAACATTTGCACACAATCGGATTTATAATATTATTAGGATTAAGATTAAAAAAGGAATAAAGACTGCTTGTTGCAGTTGTTTAATTTTTTAATTTTTGCAAACTTTTATTTTAGAATGGAAATTTAAAAATGGAAAAACACTAAAACCATGCTTAATATTTTTTTTTCCTTTTAGCTATTGCAAACATTTATCTACAAAAAAGAAACATCATTAATCAATAGTATTATACATGTTTTCTCGATGATGGAATATATAAGGTTAAATATCATCATATTAAAACTGAAAGTCACATGCTTTAAGGTGGAAAACGGTAAAATATCATAAAATTAAAAGTTTCATAATTCAGTAATATTTGGTCGTAGAGGAATGAATATTTATACATCATAGGATTTATAGACAGTATAAAATTTAAAATTCGTAATTTTTAAAAATGTATTTTGGAGTAAATGGGAATTAATATAATCTAGAAAAATATGTGATTTTTTTTAATGTTTACTATACCTAATAAGCAATGTTTTATGAATTAGCTAGTTGAAAATTTGAGTAATTGACAGCTGTATATATCAGTATGTGAATAAAAGCATTTCTTTAAAACATATATTTACTTTAAAAAACTAAGGTTGGTGCTCACATTAAATACATCCAACACCTGTATTTTAAGTCGCAAGTTTATTCATCATGAAAGTTAGCTATGTCCGACTTAAGTATCCTTAAGGCGGTATCGAACAAAAATATTTTTCTACGCTAAACAACTCAAATATTTCTGAGAAATTTTTAGACTTATTTTTAAAAGTAAAAATATGGAACTTGGCGGCATGATTCATGGAGAGATTTATATTGGACAAGTGTTTTTATTTTGCGTTCAATTAGTAAGAAATTGATTTACAAACAGTTATTTTCACAGTATGATATATACAGGGTGATTCATAAAAGATGGGCAGAACTTTAAGGGGTTATAGTACACTTAAAGACAAATAATATTAAATAGGAGACTAAGGGTCCCAGACGTATTCCCAAGGAGATAGGGGGCATTAAAGTTTAGGGTCCGAAATTTCAAATGATTATAAAACATGGAAAAATTGGTCGATTCGTTTGCGGTTTTTGCAAAAAATTTTCTTTATGCCAGTATTTTCTTGAAATAAAATTTTAAAGTTCAATTTCAAAAAATGCCGATAGGGGGCGCTTTAGACTTTGGAGTAACAAACAACTATTTTTTAACGTTATTTTTTGTATTTCTTTAAATGATTTCGAAAGCTTAGACTTAAACTTAAATTTTGATCTAAAAATCTGAGTCCTAACGAGTAGTTAAGTAGCGTAAACTGAAATTTGAAATTTGAAACCCTTCTCCCCCCAGAACAAAAATCAGTTATTCCCGATCTTTGTGTCGTAGATTAGGCTCTAACTACTGCCGCGTTTTGCTAAAATTATTCTTTTTGTCAGTATTTTCTTGAAAATAAATTTTAAAGAAAATTTTCAAAAAATTCCGATAGAGGGCGCTTTAGACTTTGGAGTAACGAACAACTATTTTATACCGTTATTTTTTGTGTCTCATTAAATGCTTTCTAAAGCTTAGACTTAAATTTTCAGCCCAAAATCTGAATCGTTAGACGTGGTTAAGTTTCTGGGGAGAGGGGTTTGAAATTTCTACTCCTGAGCACAGTTCAGTTTACCATGTCCACACATTGTGTGCTGTGATACGAGGTAAAAAGACACAAATTAGGATTATGTTACCAAAGCATATTTATTAACATGTAATCACAATAAATGTTCAAAATTGTGACCACCAGAGGTTATGCACGCAGAACAACGGCGACGAATGGAACGGCGAACATTCGCGAAAACATCAGGCTTTTCGAGCACTTCCCCTACAGCGGCGGAAAGTCTGGCGACCAGTTCCTCGGGGGATTCAATGGGTGTCTCATACATAAGAGCCTTCAATCATCCCCAAAAAAAGAAATCGAGGGGTGAAAGATCTGGCGAGCGAGCAGGCCAAGCAACAGGACCACCTCGACCAATCCATCTGTTCGGAAATGTGATGTCCAGATAGTTGCGGACGTCTCGTACGTAATGGGCTGGCGCTCCATCGTGCTGGAACCACATGACCCGCCGGATGCGTGGAGGAACAACGTTTAACAGGTCTGGCAGCACATGTTGCAGAAATGTGAGGTATGTTTTACCGTTGAGGCGTTCAGGAAGAAGGTACGGTCCGATTAGGTGGTCTCCGAGGATTCCTGCCCAAACATTGATGGAAAAGCGTCTCTGATGAGCATGTGGATACGTAGCATGTGGATTGACATCCGCCCATACATGTGCATTGTGTGTGTTAAATGTACCTTCACGTGTGAAGGTACATTCATCGGTGAAAAGCACAGTTCGTCCAAAATGTGGATTTAGCGCGTTCTGCTGCAGAAACCAGCGGGCGAATTCAATACGATTTGGATAATCCCCTGGAGACAGTTTCTGGACTCGTTGCACATGAAACGGGAGCAAATGTTCATCCTTCAGTACCCTCCAAGTCGTGGACTGTGAGGTATCCACCTGGCTAGCCACTGTTCGTGTACTTGTACTTGGCTGCGCCGCTACTACATCCAGAATGGCTTCTGCAACAACTACTGATTCGTCCTTTTTTGCACGACCTGCATTCGACCGGGAAGCGAGAAATGATCCCGTCTCACACAACTGTCTGTGCAAGCGCTCGAAAGTTTTGCGGTTAGGCAACCGCCTGTTAGGAAATCGCTCTCCGTACATTCGTTGTGCCTCTGCACCATTTCCATCTGCCGCTCCGTAAATTAAATGCATCTCAGCCTTTTCCTTATTCGTGAAGGGCACCATCTTCCGATTCATTACTACAGCGACTTACACTTGACTCACCGTTCAGTGGTTTTTATGCCTGAATCGTGTCGAAATTTTGCATACGTGTTCTTCTTCTTCCCCATTTGACATTTGCATACTTTCTGTTTCCTTCTTCACCCGGTGACTAGCGTCAGGAATGGAGCTTTAACGTTTGCATGAGCGACGTTTCCAACTGCGCCAGTGCCTTTATGAGTGAATTCCGACTATGCAGTCCTTGACGAAAGTTGTATTTTTGCCTCGTATCACAGCACAGAATCGTTGGGCATGGTTAAGTAGTGCAAACTGAACTATGTTCAGAAGTTGAAATTTGAACCCCCTCCCCTCGCTACTGAACCACGCTCAGCGATTCAGATTTTGAGCTGAAAATTTAAGTTTAAGTCTAAGCTTTAGAAAGCATTTAATGAGACACAAAAAATAACGGTATAAAATAGTTGTTCGTTACTCCAAAGTCTAAAGCGCCCTCTATCGGAATTTTTTGAAAATTTTCTTTAAAATTTATTTTCTAGAAAATACTGACATAAAGAATAATTTTAGCAAAACGCGGCAGTAGTTAGAGCCTAATCTACGACACAAAGATCGGGAATAACTGATTTTTGTTCTGGGGGGAGAAGGGTTTCAAATTTCAAATTTCAGTTTACGCTACTTAACTACTCGTTAGGACTCAGATTTTTAGATCAAAATTTAAGTTTAAGTCTAAGCTTTCGAAATCATTTAAAGAAATACAAAAAATAACGTTAAAAAATAGTTGTTTGTTACTCCAAAGTCTAAAGCGCCCCCTATCGGCATTTTTTGAAATTGAACTTTAAAATTTTATTTCAAGAAAATACTGGCATAAAGAAAATTTTTTGCAAAAACCGCAAACGAATCGACCAATTTTTCCATGTTTTATAATCATTTGAAATTTCGGACCCTAAACTTTAATGCCCCCTATCTCCTTGGGAATACGTCTGGGACCCTTAGTCTCCTATTTAATATTATTTGTCTTTAAGTGTACTATAACCCCTTAAAGTTCTGCCCATCTTTTATGAATCACCCTGTATATATTTTTTTTGTTTCCAGCGCTTTTGCTTCTGGAAATTCGGTTCAAAATGTCCACTTTGACAGCATTTAAAAAAATATATTCTGCCTTTATCAAAAAATCGACCAATTACGGATATTATAAAGTTTCTGAATAGGAGAACCTGCCAGTTGAATGCATTTTAGAGCAAAAATGAATTTAAAAATGAGTCACAAAATAAGCAGTTCGGATTTGAGTACACCCTTAAAGCACAAATGTAAGAGGATTTGTATTTTTGATAAATAAGGATCCTCAGAGGCATTTTTTTTCCATAATGTAATGAAATTAATAAATAAGGATTTTACTTAGTATACTGATATATGAAAACAAAACAATAAGTTGCTAACCAACGTACATTTTATTACGAGATTTTAAACTACTATATAAAAATAAAAATAGCAAAAATAAAAATTATTCTCGCCGTTTCGGTTTACCTTTAAAACCATCATCAGATGTAAAAATAGCAACTGAAACCTTCGCGCAAAAACATTAAAATGCAGAAAACCAACGATAAACATGCACAAATAATACACAAAAAAGCAGCAAACAGATGTTCGAATCCACAAGCGAGATTCTTCTTCAATGCGACAAACAGTAAAGCACAGCGTGCTAGAAAAAACAAGGCCCAGTCTTGCTTTTTCCAGAACGCTGTGCATTGCTCTTCGTCGCACTGAAAAATAATCTTGCTTAAGTTTTCGAAACAGTTGTTTGCTGCTTTTTTGTGTGTGCATTTTTAACGTTGGTTTTGTGCTTTTTAACATCATCAGATGTTTTAAAGATAAAATGTAACGTCGAGAATAATTTTTATTTTTGTACATAGTTGTTTAAAATCTCCTAATAAAATGTATGTTTGTTAGCAATTTATTGTTTTGCTTTCATGTGTAATGAAGTTACAATAAGATTTAAAAAAAAAAAAAAAAAAAAAAAAACATTTTCACATTTTTACATTTATCTAGGTTTAAACAGGAAAGTCATGGAAAAGTACTTATACTTTAAAAATTAATAGACTATTTAAAATTTTACTAACCTAGATTACAAAATCATTTCTTTCTGTAGACAAAATACATTTTATTTTAAATTTTAAATTGTGCACCAAATGCATCTTTATCCATTTTTTTTTTCTTTTAAATAATCGTAACAAATAATTTTTCATATCAATTTGCTTTCTTAAAATATGTAATATTTTTTGCTTTGTAACAAAAATAAAAAAAATGTCAGCATTCAACTTCAAACAAATAATTCTTTAAACGTGATAAAAGTGCAAAAGAAAGAGATACGTGGCATAAAGTTTTTATGAGCATTATGAGATTTATTACTTCTATCATTACTTATCTAAATTCTATTCTTATTTTGCATATGTGTTTGCATATTCATAAGGTCACAAGAAGAAATTAAAAATGAATATTTATTAGTCATATAAGTTTATAGAAAACATTATACATTAGGAAGTAAATAGAATTTGTAGTTTTTTGACAAAAAAATATTTTTATTATTATTGTAAAAACATTAATGAAAATTATGAATTCTAAAGAATTAATTAACACGCACTTAGGCAATTAATGAAATAAATTGATTTCTATTATTATTTAATTTGAAAACTCGCTCAAAAAGCTATTAACTTTAGACTTTGATCCTAATGAATATCCATTTAATGAATTAAATAGTATGAAATGAATTTTGATTATTTGTAAGTATATCTCAGCACAAAATTATTCACAAAAGAACGATAACTAATTTGATTTTAAAATAATTAAGAATAATTATATCTTCATATAAACACCGTTTATTCCACATAGCAGATATATATATATATATATATATATGCATTATAAATACTTTGAATTAATGGTTTATAGCAACGAAAAAAAAATTCTTAATATATTAAATTGTTTCAAAATAAAAGACGACGTACACACACATCGGATTATGACTGTCAAATCTCATTTCTTTCTGTGCGCATGAATAATAAGACTAGGTATGTCCGTAGTGTAGTCCTGACATCTCTTATTGGCAATCTAAGATAGCGATTCTCAAACTTTTAGGTAGCTTTCAATACAAAAAAGTATAAAGCTACGTAAGGCAGCCGTTCGGAGGAAAGCAGTTCCGGAAAATTTTGGTATATTTTCACCGATCATAACCCCTAGATCCCAAAACCACCTTCCGTTCAAATGTTGATTTATATATATATATATATATATATATATATATATATATATATATATCTGACCTATGTCATACGATAACACTCGTATTTATAAAGCAATTTGGATGAAACTAATTGTGTGTATTAAGTTCACCAATGTCTCGACCGAGTTCGTTGGCCAGCTTTGTCCGCCATCTTGTTTCAAGATGGCGGCCACTTAAAGATTTAAAACTAAAATAAGTTTACAAAAAAGTTAAAAATTCAAATTTAGGCCTTGGTACAAGGATTCCG
This sequence comes from Maratus michaelseni, assembly GCA_963931845.1. NCBI lineage: Eukaryota > Metazoa > Arthropoda > Arachnida > Araneae > Salticidae > Maratus > Maratus michaelseni. Next base: position 192,223,211 of record OZ007593.1, on the reverse strand, counting down.
GTACATTTTTTGTTTTACCTCTATCTTAAAAAATGGCTGAGATAGAGCAGTTTGAAATTCTAGGTTGGCTGACATTTTGAACGCATTACAAGACAGCACATTGCAAAAAAACGATTAATTTATGAGTTTTAGTAAACGCGATTTCTTGCAAATTATTTTCTTTCATTGTTGTAATCATTTTCCTAATCATACGCATAAAAATATATATTCATATCCGTTAGCGCCAAATTCTCGCCAAACATGGCGACATTTGGCGAAATATCGCCAAATTTGGCGACCAAATAAGTCTTCATAAATGAAGCCAACTTGGCTACAGCTCAATAATTTGGCGAATTTCTTATTCAAATTCAGTATTAACGAATCTTTTGTAAACGGTTTCTTTGCATTTTAGCTTGCTGTTTTCGAGTAACATTAGCTAAAATTTTAAAACGAAGATATAGGAAAGCTACCTTTTCCTTCCGGTACAGACCGGAAGGACTTTTTTCTCTCAGTTACCCCTTCTCTGCGTATCCCTTCTCACATAAACTGGCCTCAAATATTTTTGTTTCCCTTCGTTATTAATATTCTTTTACTAGTTGCCAATGTCAGATGCAGTTCTCTTTAAAATTCTAGTTTTCAACCATTTTAAACCACCAACATTTTGAACCGCAACACGGTATAAATATAATTTCACTCAAAACGATGAATATTAGCTAAAGATTTCTAATTTAACAATTCCAAAGAATTAATAAAGCTTCACACATTGATATAAATTACTTAGTCTATGCTAATGCTTCCGAGTCGAACCTAAAATGATAACCTGCTTTGAAATGGGTTTAAATGAAGTCCCCATAAGATTCATGTGTTATCTACATATTTCAAGAATTACCATAAAGAAAATGGTAGTAAAAGGAAAAGGAAGGGGGGAGGCATGCAGCAGTTTAATAGGAGTGGATGGGTATAATGGTAACAAATGGTCAACCAATTACTGAGTTATGGCCTTTTCCTTCATTTTATGGAATAGGATAGCCTGTTTTACTTTTTTTACACAAATCTTTCTTTGTTAATCCATTAATGCCGTTTTTTTTTTTTTTTTTTTTTTTTTTTTTTTGCTTCAAATAGTCTGTAGCGTTTCGAAAAGTGTGTGAAATGAATAAGAAAAATAATAAAAAAAAGAATAAAAAAGAAAAAAAAAGATTTATATAACAAAATATAAGTGTCCCAAAATTCGGAAACTAGGAACTAGAGGGCACAGGTTTTTCGATCATAACATTTCTTTTCAAAATTGATACAAAATGTGAAATTAAATTTAAAAAATACAATTCAAACATTAAATTTGCTAAAAGAAAACGTAAAATAAGAAAACATTGTTATTATATTTAGAAAAATTCATTTTCTGTGAAATTCTTAGAAACATTTTTCATGTAATTCAACCATACATTTGGTACATTTTCTTGTGACTTTCTTTTCCACTTTTTCCCGCAAATAATCTTACATTTGCTTCATTAACAACTATATAATGATAGACGTGATTATACCTGATTACTTCTAATACCCTGCATTTTGTAGGTTTCCTAAGGGGTATAACTGCTGCAACTCAATAAGTTAGGAATCAGTTAGGAATTCTTAAAACTAATATTATGAGTAAATATTTTAATTTCACTAGCTCAGCGAAGTGCATTTTAATTTTTGTGGTGCACGGGGTGCAATAAAAAAGTAGAAAATACTTCGGGAGCGAAAAATAACTGATAAGATAAATGCATAAGTGTAAAAGTCAACGTAAAGAAAAAGCAAAAACATTTAGGAATCAGGAATTTCCTACCTAAAATACCGATCATTAATCAGAATAAGTTTAGAGCACATTTTTATGAAGGCTTCGTAAGAAGGGCCCCTTTTTCAGTGAAAATAAAAAACAGAGCACACATCGTAAACATACAAGTTTTTCTTGATTTTTTCTCTCATATTTCATGCAGAACATTGTTTATCACTCAATTGCTTTTCATTTTACTATATAGGACTTTTACTTGTAATTTATAGTAATTAATAGTAATGCAATTAATAAATTAAGTAATGTAATTAATAGTAATGTAATTAACAGTAATGTAATTGAGAAATTAAGTAATGTAATTAACAGTGTTGTAATTAATGAAATAAGTAATGTAATTAATAGTAATGTAATTAATAAATTAAGTAATGTAATTAATAATTTAAATAATATAACTAATAGTAATGTAATGTAATTAATAGGATATTTACTTGCATTTTATTTTAAATATTTTACTATTTTACACTGAAATCCGACTTTTTGTGTTTTTCTTTTCGTTGTTTTTGCATACAATAACTTTTCATTAACAATTTATTCTGAAAAACATTTTAAGATGTTTGTACTTTTTCTGAGTAATAATAATTTAAAACTCCTCCCTTACAAAGATCTTAGCTGGACGCACGATTTTTCATTATAAGGAAAAAACAAACCCAAATTCACAAAAATGGGCGTTTTTTAATCTTGCACATGTTTAAAAAAAGGTTTTAGAGCTAAATAAACGGTTCATATTTGAAAAAAAAATGACTTAAAATTGTAAATATTTAAGATCGCGGAAGAATGGGAGAAAGCATGGGGCCATTCATGCATAGCGTCCTTTTTTTGGGACGTAGGTAAATCATCATTAGTTTGATATAAATTTTAAAAATCTGTATTTTCGAGAATATATGTTTTAAATTAATATATTTCCAAACATATGCATGAAATATATGCATGTAGAGTTATTAATTAAAGAAATAGGTCACGATTTTTACCTTGCTATTTCAATTCGTTAAAATTAGTAACAATTGTGGAATTAACACACCAAAAGACTGAAAATTTACTTAAAATATGTTGCCACATATGTTAATTTTTGAAAAGTCGAATCTTGAGATTAATTATAGGCAAGTTTGATGTCAGTGAGTTTATTTTTTGGAAAACATGTTTTTTTTTGCTGAAGCGTCCCAAAATTAGGACACTAGGCACAAATGGAAATAAAAGCTTACAGTGTTGTCAAGTTTTCATTGTAACTTTTGTCAATGTTTTAATTAATTTTTTTTTACCTTTTCCGCCAGTATCAATCTACTTTTAATGTACCCCCAACTTGAGCACCACGTACGGCTAGGGGTAAGAGTACCCCAGTTTGCGAACTGCTGATCTAAACAGTCGCTGCGTTTTGCAGTCTAATTAATAAATTTATAAAAAAAATGGGTTCATGAATATGCCTGTAAAATACGTATATTTTAAGACATGGATATATTATATCTCAGAAACAAATCTCCTTTACATGCAAATAATTTTTTTATTTAAATTAATCAGGAATATTTCTAAAATGTTAAATATGCTTTTCGGTTTTTGAGTAACAATATTGGATCCGTATTCATTCAAAACCTGGGTAAAATAAAATATCTGTTACTTTTATTTCCGATGTAAACCAAACAGATTTTCTTTATGTTTAAACATCAGCAATTAGATGAATTTCATTGCTTCTGTGGTGTGCACACATGTTCTAGGGCAGGACATATTGAACATTACTATAGACAGTGAATAGCAAGTGTAACACTTCCAGATACTTATAAAGAAATGTCAACATGTTTAAAGTTATACAAGACCATTTCACTACTAGTATTACGAATTAGAAAATTTCCATTTAATTTTTGAATTTCATAATTTGTAACTGCTTTAATTTATCGCAGATTCTCTTGCGATTAAATAATATGAAAAAGTATATTAAGAATTTTTGGTAAAAATGTCCACACCCAGGTTGTAGTACTTCATTTTTTTACATGTATCTATTTCAAATTCTTATATCTTCTTACAATCATTACGCAGGTTTTAAAACTACTCCAAATCTTCGGTGCTAACGTAGAAAAAATCATCCTTGTCAATCTTAAATTGTCAATGCTCTTTGCTAAATGTCCAAATATCTTACACCAGGTAGCGTCTCCAAAAGATAGCTCATCAATTTTGCAATACAGTAATATATAATATTTATTGCAAATGCATTAGTTGTTAACAGGAGATACTTATTACAATCACAAACTTTTTCCCAATAGATGGTAGTGTTTTGTCACAATAAAAAAAAAATCATATTGTTATATAAAGTTGATATAAAGTTACTCTTCATTCGGTTTAATTGTCAAACGTTGGAAGAGAACAATATTTTCGTTGTTTTAAAGTTTAAAAGTTATCTTTACTACTTTTACAGGTTGAAGAAAATAATTTCCATCAGCTGTTAAATATTTTAGCTATATTTAAAATTACGTATACACTATAAATATATCATCAATATAGTATGCTTTTCCTACTAAAATATGTTTATGTAATGACAGATACGAAAACATCAAACATTACAACTTTAGAGTTGTAAAAATGTTACAAGTGTATAGTTAGTATTAAAGACCAAAAATCATAACAAACATTTATTGCAAAACTAGTAGGGGAAATTGAGAAAAATAATAGAAGTAAAGACAACGTAATCAGCTTAGCTATGAAAAGCTTTCACGATGTCATTTATACAGAAAATAAATTTATATAAAAAAGTTTATTGAATTGTTTTTCTTTTCTTCCTTTTTATCTTCAGCGTTTGCAGGAAAAAGTATATAAATAGGTAATGAGACCCATCACGAAAAATTACCAGAGACTATCAGCTATAAAAATTTATGGAAAGTAAGTGCGGAATCTAATTCTTGGTTTAATATCCAAATAACATACTAGTAAAAATATGTTTAAAAAATTAATAATAATAATTTGTTTCAATATTTTTGATTTGGTTTGTGTAAATGAATAGATTATGTAGTGTAAAAATGTATATCTTCTACAATAACGTGATCATATTTATAGTTAAAAATTAAATTATATTTTTAAGTTTATGTACTTTCATGGATAATACGTTTTTTTTCGTATTTGATTTTTTCTTAAGCATATTCAGTTGAATAAACTTCTTCAAGAAATAAGAATGTTTGAAATTAAATATATTTTACGATGTTTAAAACACAAATAAAACACCCAGTATAATGAAAAGAGTTTATAGCTTTTAAAATTTACTATTATAGCAGTAAATGTGCAGTCAGAAAATGAAAATTTATATTTGGTTTAACATCCTTAAATTACTAAGTTTAAATGCATGTATTATACTAAAAAATCCAAAATCAATAGTTTCATACGATAAATATTATATAGTATTTACAGTTACAAATAAATTTATATATAAGGTCAATTTAATTTTATTCACAACGTTCCAGTTTCATTTATGAAATCCTTTGAAAGCTTAATTAAAAAAAAAAACCTTTTGCAGGAATGAGAATGTTTGTCTTAAAAACCTTTTTAAGAAATTAAAAAGACGTAACTAATTCCTATTAGCAGTGGTGTAAAATTAGCTTACTGTTTTTAAATTTTTTTGACAAACCGTTAGATTTTTAATTTAGCACGGAACATCATTTCTTTAATGCTTTAAATAAGAAATAAATTAAATGAAACTTTTACTTTTAGGGAATTTAATCTAAACGGAAATTTATATAATTAATTGACTTAATTAAATGTGAGATGTTGTATAAAAGTTCTCAGTAATTTCTAATTATTGAATAACAGTTAAGGTTTACATTTATTTGAGACATATATTCTGTTATTTACAAAATAGACTGCTAATTAGTATTAGAATTACCTGCAGCTATGTTTGAAATGTAAAAAAAAATGTATGTTAAATTTGATATAGCATTCAATTTAATCAAACTCATAGTGCAAAAATGCTTTTTAGAAAAACATTTAAATACCTGTGATGTCAAATTTAGATAAATAAATTGTTTGTAAATTTTAAACTTAAATTTTATAAAAAAAATTAAGTGACTGAGAACAAATGAATAGATTTAATGACATTTAGTTTACTTACTCTTTTAATTAGGTATCATAGTTTTAAAACTTGGATTAGATTCCGAAATATATATTTTTAAACTTTTAAAGAAATTAATTTAATGATGACAGCTAAATTATTCCATTTTTGTGAAAAAAGTAAAGAAATAGTTTAATATTGGGATATTGTCAGTTATATAAAATAGTGAACATGTATCCTTATTTTTGATTTGCTTGAATAAATCGATTTAATGATTTTTAATCCACTTCCTCTTTCAAAACTGTAAGGTAAAGAATATTCATATAACTTACTTCCACATTTACTAAAATTATAAAAAAAAGTTTAAAGTTTTCAATATTATTGATAGCTTGTGTTACGAATGCTTCCCTGGCTTGCCAGACGATTTTTTGTCTGTTGCCAATGGCAACGGCCTTTTTTTTGTTTACTCTGATTTTGTTCTTTTGAGTAGGAGATGATGTAACTTTGATTTTGAACCGATTTTCGATAATAATTTGAACTCTGAAATAAGAGTGATAAAATAATAATAACCTGTTAATCTGTAAATAAAATAGTTTAAGTATTTTTAAGAAGATGTTTGTCCGATCTTAACTGATGTGTGCTTATATTTTAACGACGCTTGGTTTCTCGATTGATTTCAGGAAAAGAATGTTTTGAAAGATATTCGACATGAAAAGAACCTGCAGTCTGGTAAAGTGATATACATCAGCATAAAACATCTTCCGAATATGTTTCGAATTCAAATGAAATGTCTGTGATCGATTATGAAGCTTTGAAAATGGGATCTGAGCGTACGTGCATGCTCAGGTAAAAGTTTTTGAACGATCCTCAGCAACCGAAACTACATAATATTTTTATTTTAAAATTCTCTTAACCAATAGAGCTTTATTGCTCGTATGTCGTAATTTTATTATAAAGGCATTCTATAATAATCAAAATCACGTAACTTGCAAAATGTAATTTTTGGTTCATTTACATTGTAAACATGATTTTTTGGTAATAATAAAAAAAAATTAATGAAATTAACTTTATAAAAATTTCCTAAACGTAGAATAAAAGTTTCTTTTTTTTCACCGGAAATCAAAAGATCTCATGCAATGCGAATGCAAAAAATCAGGTTAACAATCTAGTGAGAATTTTAACATATGCTTTTTGTCACATTTAAAATAGCTTTTTTTTAAAACTTTGCCATAAAGTGTTTAATAGTAATTTAAATTTTGGATTAAGATAATATGTATGACTCTTTTATGTTTATTTATTTATTTATTTCTATCCACTAGACATTAAGGATAATGCATATTAGAAAATTTATTTTCATTAATAATATATATATATATATATATATAAACATTTTGTAAAGTTTTATGCAACATTTGATTTTTTATGTTTTTTGTTTAATCTAAAGATGTTATTTCTTTTTTTTCAACATTTTTTTGTGTATTTTGTTTAATCTAAGGATGTTATTTCTTATACATAATTCAAAAATAATATCTTTATAATTTTAAAATATCTTGTGATTATTCTATTATGTTATTGACCAGTATTGAACAGTAAAGATTAAAAGTGCCTCCCTTTTAGAGCTGCGTTTATTAATCAAACTAAGGACTATTAGAAATCACTTTTTGTTGAATTGTGAAAAAAGGAGAATGAAATTTCCATGCTCGCGTAACTGTAAAAATTTGTAACTGTATTTTATTTTAAGAACAACTTTCATTCATTTGAAAACAAACAGTATTCATTACGTTTCATAGAATATTAAACTTCTAAAACCGAAAAACCCTTTCAAGGCATTTTCATCTATTGCATGATTATTAAGATTTGTCGAGATTCTCATGAAATTCGTTTAACGAGAGGTCAAACTATTCCTGTCTCTGTTTAACCCTTTCCAGCACTAAGTCTGTTCGTAAAATGAGAAATTGCTGACTGACACCGGAATTTACAAACGACTTTTTTAGAAAATGCGAACTCCTTATTTTAAGCTTTCATTAAAGAAAAAATATTATTAAAATATTCTTGGTGCCGTGTGCAAGTTTGGAATTAAAATTAGGTGTGTCCGGAGTGGGACCACAGTGCCGGAAGGGGTTAATAACCATCCATTTGTTGTCCACAACGGCAGAAAGAGGCTCCCGACTATTCGTCTTCAGATATATCTATCCCTTTAAAGGAATTTTTTTGTAATTGAATTTTTAGTTGTATTTTCGCTAATTGTACTCTGGTAAATACTTAAATGATTTTAGTCCATAAGCTTCATCAAGATGTTGCACTTAAACAAAAAATACTCCTTTGAGGTTTATTACTCTATTTCAATGAACTTTCAAAAATAATTTCGCATTCCAAAATATTTAAACTATTCTGAGTTATAATTTCTATTATTTTTTATTTGCATTGCGCGTATTAACTTTTGAAGAAAAAAAAAACAACTAAGACAAAGAGCAACAATAAAGATTTAGAATAATATTGAGATATTGAATCAAATTATATGGAAATCAAAAATATTTTTATTTCTTAAAAAAAAAAAAAAAAAAAATAGAAATGAGAAAGCACACCTGATTTTGATCTGTTTTTTGATGATAAATTAAAAATAAATTTCTTTTTCGAGTTCCATAGAAAATGGATAATAATAATTTAGGTTCATATTTTACATATTTGTGTTGTGTACATTAATAAATAAAAAAAATTACGTTTTTTTATACGGTTTAATTAAAATTTATTTTTTGTGTTTATGTTTAGCTCATGATTTTTTTTTATCCTCAGTTTGAAAGTGAACCTTTAACCTCAAACAAATAATTTTAAAAACGTGACAAAAGATAAAACTAGCAAATCTGTACGTGACATAAAAATTCAATGAGTGTTATATTTTGTTTTACCAAAACTTCATTTATAGAATAACAGTTCAGTTATTCAAAACAAATTAAATCTGTCACTTTCATTTTTGTTTATACAAATAAAAGAATTTAAAGAAAAATAATACTGTAGATATTTAATCCATTCAAAAAGATAACTATATAAAAGGAGGTAAAAAAAGCAGAAAATATTAGAGCTAGATCTTTGTAAGCTTATTCATTTAATATAGATTGTTCAAAACATAAATGTGTTAAATAGAGGTTTATTCACTTTATTCGAGAAAAAACATTTGTTACGACCATCTTTTAAATAGCAAAACATTTATCTTTGTAGTCTTACAAGTATATCACAACAGAAAATTTGGCTTACATTATCTTTTCTTTTAATTTTTCAGATAAAAATGCTGTCGGAAGTACTTACTGAGATTTCAAAAGATTCAATATTTAAAAAATAATAAGAACAGCAATTTGTTTATCCTGCAAATTTGTGCGATGTGAACAGGGCATGCGGCGCTTCCAAACAGCAGAAATCACAGGGTGCTATGTAAATTTTTAAAGTAAAAATTTGTTAAAGTATGTTTGAGACATATTTATTCACATTAGTAATTCTATTATGGCTTCTTCCATTGAAAATATCATGCATTTCACCAATTATCTCATTTAGTTCAATTTTAAAGCATACCTTGATAATAAACTTTCTTTTCTTGATATTTCAGTTACGAGGTTCCAATCCCACTTTCAAATTTCGTCTTTAGATAAAGCTTTATTAAATTAATATCACAGCGCTCCTTGTGAAAGCACCCTAGTAAATGAAAAATGCCAGCCTTTTACAAATACGTGTGCTGCGCAATTAATATTTGTTTCTATGCTAATTCATTTTAGAAAATATTAAATTAATAAAAAATATATTGTGGTAAATACACGTGAAACCTTTTTCTTTTCTGACTAAGCCGTGGTGAACTTTTGAGAATTTTTTACTAATTTAAATGTGTCTAAATTAAAGGCAAACTTCCTGAGGATAATGAAATGGGATAACAATGGCTTAACAACTTTGTATCACTTCACCCTACTTTAATTTACAAATTTGGAAACAGTTTTAAAAATTATAACATTGTTATCTTTAAATCTCTTAATAAAATTTATTTTTCGTCTAATAAAATCATTTTCTAATGTTCCTGATTTAATTTCTGTATATCGACCAAACTAAGAATCCCTTAAATATATCAATAACCTTTGGAAAAATTATGATAAAATATACATACATATATATATATATATATATATATATATATATATATATATATATATATATATATATATATATATATATATATATATATATTTCTGCCAAAGCCAGGCATGAACGCACCTCTTTACTTTTGCTGAAACTTAAATTTTCCACAGTGTACGCAATAAAAATCAACTAATAATATTAGAAAATCTAGCTATTTATTTAAAGTCAGAATTTATTTAAATTATTTCTCAAGTGCTTGAAAGTATTGCTAAAAATTCTCCCCCTTTCTCAATTAGAAACATTGTATCCCTGCCATTTTTTATGTACGTTTCTCTTTTTACACATTTACTTCCTGTTTCTGGTTAATAAAGTAATTTTTTATAAATTACTATTTAGACCCTCAAGCTGAATTGTCAAATATTTATTGTAAAAATGAAATAAAAATGAGAAAAATAGAACAGATAAAGATTGTAAATATCAGAAAAATTTCTGCCATAGACGATTTCAGTAAATACAATTAAAAGTTCCACATGTCGGAAATTCTTTTATTTTTTAATGTAGAATTCAATTAATTAACCCGAAAAAGGAAGACAAAGAATCTCTCAAACTGGAGACAGTTTTTCGTCTGTTTGCTGATCTTTAAAATTGCATTCGTTATATTACAACCAAACATCAATGGAGACTCGCCAATAATTAAGATGTTATGGTCAGTTGGGGTAATTAAAAACTGGGGGTAACTGTAAACAATTGCCAAAAAATAGTCTAGCACTGATCTATTGAGCTGATATACCAGTAAAATAACAGAAGACAGAAGGATGAGGAATTTTACCTGTTCCTGTTTTTTGTAGCATAATCTGATTATCTTTGTTGACGGTTAAGCGTTACCTCAAAAGTCTGCTAAATGAAGTTTTACGCTCACACAATGAAGATAAGTAGCAACATTATTATCAAAACTTTATTTGAAGAGATTTGAGAATAAGATTATTACATATGAATCTTGAGGCGTACTTAGCAACGTATCATAATAGCAGCTGTTCAGATATTTTCATAATTATATCGATATTTGTTTTCCACAATTGCTCAACGAATCCGAAAAATGCATTCATTAACGGTCATGTCGTCTTCAATTGAAAACTCAGCTATTATAATCGGAAATATTACGGTGAGAGATGTGATTTTTAGGAAAAGCAAAACTTCTTTCTTCGGTATTTGTACTTCCCATCGTTATGTAACATTTACTACCATGTTCAGTGCCTCTGAACATGAAGTAAGTTCTTTTAAATTGGTGATAAGGTCTTTGAGTTAAATTGTGGGGAAGTTGAGGAAGCTATAATATAAAAAACGGGATTTTTTACTTTTTATTTACATTAATTATTTGCATTCAAATAATAGAGTTAATACAAAACACCTTTGTTGAATTTATATTTTCACATTCTTAATTATCAGTTATTAATAATTTTCCGTTTTTTCATTACGTATTATTATCATGGTTCTATTTGATTTACCAGTTTATTTTAATAATGTGTAACTTCTCCATCTCTATATTTTTATTCCTAGTTCTTTAGAGCTCAGTATGTTTTCGTGAACTTTTCTGCTAATCTTTCACACCCATTCCTTTGATGCGTTTATGTGAGTAGAGATCTCCATTGCTCTGCTGAATTCATTTGAACACTCTGTTTTATCATATTGATATTTTATAGCTGGATTTGTTCAATCGTCCCACCCCTATTTATTCTTGACATACGTCAATGATTGACACACCTTCCAGTAGGCTTTTTTTTATATACTTGCCGGAATAACTATTCTCTTCTACTATCACCTGATGATGATGAGAACATATAATTAAGTGTTACTGAAATTATAGTAGGGTTCATTAATTATTATATGAAGAAACACGAACGAAAAACATTGGATCAGGCATATATTATGAAACACTTTCCAAAACTAAAATAACATTGCTAAGAAACGTATTTTTTCCCACAAGGAAATGAGATATCTAAAGAAATTTAAAGACAATGCACCACAAACTATATTCTCCATAGAGCTTAATGCAATGGAGTGATTTTGTATATCCCTGGATGCAAAATATAAATGCTACACAATTCAGTTTCAATCCGAGTATATTTACACGAATTAGAACACAGTCAAACGAACAGACAGACAAACCGAAGTCATTATCAATTTTCCACTATGAAAGAAAGTTTTAAAAGGAAGAATTATATTTTCGTTTTCAGTGATTATATTATCATTTTTTATATGTTTAGTTTTCCAAAGAATTACTTTAACGTTTTATTTAAAGTAACATTCAACCATCTGTAGTTAGTCTTTAACCATATTTTGAATTTCACGTGCAGATACGTACATTTGTATACGTTGCATTAGAAAAAACCCAGAGCGAAATATACTGATAAAGTTATATTTTATCGTCTTGGGAAAAGTTAAATATTTTATTACCAAGAAATAATTTTTAGGACGTGACTAAAATTTTTTATAGCTTATGTTCACATATCGGATAAAAACAATGGACGTAGTAGCAATTTAAAAAAGAAAATGTCTCTTCTGCAGAAGTAAAATAGTTAATGTTTACAGGATCCAATTTGAAAAGGAAGGTGTTATTCAACAATTTATAGTTTTAAACAAATTGCCATTTTTACAAGTTTACAAAACACATTTAAGTGATAATCTGTATAAATATAAAGTAAGTTAAACTCTTCCTTATTTAAATGCCTTTTAAATAGTCCAGTAATATGGAAAAAAAATTGAAAGACTTCCAATAGTTTGGTAAGATACGAAATAATCGGAAAAAAAGCTAAACAATTTACAACTAAAGGTTATTTTCTGAAAATTCAAAATCATACAATTGATATGAAATATAAAATGATTTATTGTGCTGCATTTTATAAGAAATATTGGAAGATTCATTTTGTAAAAACAGATTTTATATCAATTTGAGCAAAGTAAACATAGTACAAGAAAATTATATTTAGATAAAATTGCAAGTTTTTTTTTGTTTTGTTTTTTGTTTTTTGTTTTTTTAAATATAATTTGCTTATTTAAAGTTTAGAGAATACAGAATACTTCTTGGAAATTTTAAATTGGCTATAAAACTTTAAGAAAAATGTATATTATTGTTTTTTCATAATAAGTTCATAAATAAAAAGAAACACAAAAGTATTTTAATAAATGAAAAACTTTATGTTTCATAGTAAAATAACAAAATTTTCAAAAGAGTAATTTATATAATAAGATTTTACTGAGATTTTAGATTAATGAGATGAGAAGTTTTATTTTGTGATTTTGTACTATTCTCGCTATTATTTGTATTTCACAATTTTATGAATTTTTACTTTTAAATTCCGATATTTAATTTAAACTACGTTTTGAAATATAATATACTGATAATTTCACAAAATGAATCATAGGGCGCATAGGGCGCAAAATAAGGCGCATCTATTATAAAAATCTGACTTGGATGTAGACATCCTAATCAAAGACGTATTAAATAGCATGACGCATAGGGCGCATAGGGCGAAAAAAAACGCATCTATTATAAAAATCTGACTTGGATGTAGACATCCTAATTAAAGACGTATTAAAAGACATCGAAAGGACTGAATATTCGATAAAGCTATGTTGTTGCCCGTGGGAGTGCCAATCTGAAAACAGCGATGGGAAATATCCATAACAAAATTAGAAATCGTACGCTTATTAAACTTCGTATTTTCAGAATTCGACTACAAAATCAACTTTGAACTCGTTAAGGATTTTTAATTAATTTCTGTTGCCTACCGAACACAGATGGATCGGGCGGTTGTGATTCTTATGCATTTTCCTCACCCAGTACATAAGGAAAAAGAAAACAATAACCTGGGACATGTCAGAGCTTTTTCTTTACTGTTGTCTTTGTAAAAATTACTTTAATAAACACGTATTTTTATAAATAAAATATATAAAAAGCTACAATAAACACATTTTATACCTATCTTGTATTTTATTCATTCACGTGAAACGATTAAAAAAACTTAATAATTTTTGAAAGGTTAATATTAACTGCCAGCTAAAAATTAGCAATTTGGCAAAAACCTCAAAATTATGCAAAACGCCATAAAATGGACAAGTGTTTTCAAATTCAATTTTTTTTGTCCCTTTCATTGATTTCTTATAAACTCTCGACTATATAGAACACATTCACCCAATTGCTAGTGTCTGATACATGTATTTAAAAAGGTTTTCCAATGTTGCAATTTTTTGCCATTTCGTCCTGCTATGCGGCGGTGTGACGCTAATCAAAGTCAGATGCTTTTTAGAGATTTGGGAGGGGGAAAAATTAACAACATATTTAAAAATATTTTACGACATCCTGGGAGCTTTTAGAAACTACATGGTTCATATATTATTAAATAAATGCCCTATAATAGAAGATAAATTTCAGATAAGTGAAACGAGTTTCTTTTATTTAAATTATTAAAATCCAAAAGAAAATCTATTAGAGAAATATATTGCACACCGTTATCTCAAGGTACAATTTTAACTAATCAGACGTTTTGATGAAACATTCTTAATAGCTTTGCTTATGGATTGTTAGTTTTTTTAAACTTAAATTTTGAAAACTTTGGGACTTATATTTTGTTAGTTAAATTTTCTTCACCCGATCTTTCATTTGCAAAAGGGTATTACCATTAGCTTAGACAATCTTTACGCAAGAAATTCCATAACATTATAAACAATCCGAAATAATAAGAAAATCATCAGAAATATCAGAGCCCTAAAATCATTCCTAGTCACCACAGGTTTCATTTGAATGTTGGACACTGCTCTTTGGTAACAGTCGCTCAGAAACATGTAAACAAGCGTATAAAACGCTTAATTTCTAAGAAGAAATATGAAAAAGAAGTTTCATTTCACCAAATATCGCAATTATTACTTAAAATGTTATATTTAAGTTTTGGATAAAAGAAAAATATTTTCCAAGAAGCATGTTTGAATAAAAAATGTGTTACAAAGACAAGTTAATGACTCATGAAATAAGATTATGCCGTGCGTAGCTTCAGGCCATTTTCAAATTAGATAGCATAAATACTAAATTTACTAACCCACCTGTTCAAAAAACACAATTTTGAGAATCGCAGACGTTGAAGCATCGGCTGACGACAAAACCAAAAAAGTATCTATGTCACATAGAAAAGGAAGGAGCGAGATTTTGTTCTGTTTTTTACACTTTTACACCGGTACACCTATCCCGCCCCTCAACCTTTTCAAAAACATTACTGTTGGTGAAATATAGTTGTTGTTCTAGAAGAGAATTTTTATTAACAATTTCTGATTTAAAAAAAAAATCTATATTTTAAATATGTTAGTAACGGTAACGTCATATTGATGGTGACAACACGTGACCAATACATTTCGCTTTAACTGCATTTTCTTTAACTTCTAACCATCACACATTTTCAATTTTTACACCATTTAAGGAAATATGATATTCCAAACGTACTTTATTTGAAAACTGTATTTTAATTTGTTGATTTTTTATGGTTTCTCAAATAATTTTAAAGCAAAAATTTTAAAAATCCATTTCTATAGTATGGAGTTCTTTTACGAAAACATAAATAGATCAGCGCTTGTTTCCCACTAATATTCCATAACTAAATTAAAACGTAATCAATAAATAAATAAAATAATTTAAATAAAATTCTAATTTAGCAGACGCGTATTCGAACTGTGCGCTTAAATCACTGAAATTTTCAGAATCGAAAGACTGCTGTAAGAAGCGAAATCATTGTGATTTCTTCAAGTATTAATTCTTGATATGCGTATAATACAAAAATATGACTTTTAATAATATTCTAAAATTTATTTGAATAAATAATTGATGTTTTTGAAATATAAATTATTTTTGTGCTGTTATAGCGTAATCTAAAATATATATTAAATGTAAAATATATATTCAAGTTTTCTATAGAAAATATAGTTTTTCATCTATGTTCTGTAATCTGTGAAGTCCAGGTTGGATACCCTAGTTATACCAATAATATAATGTATTTATTTGTGAAAAATAAACTTACAGTATGAACCACAAAAATACGATTGAACAGTCACTGCTATAGGAAAAATGAAAAATACACGAATCATTGAGAGTTATTGGCTGATATGTAGAAACAACCACAAATATCAAACTATTTGTCAGAAAGTATTTAATGAATTGAAAGCATTTTTCACATAATATTTAATTTATCCTATATACACATAAAATAAACTTAAATTAATGTATTTTATATAATTTCTAATTTGTGTTGAAACACACACACACATATATATATATATATATATATATATATATATATATATATATATATAGCGAAATTCAAAGATATTATAATTATATATATATATATGGCGATGCTTGAAAAATACCTATCCAAATATTGTCCATTACCAGCCAGTTTAAAATAATAAATAAACTTTTATTAATCTTCTTCATTCTCACACAAGCGCATTTGAAACTTTGTTTGAAATAGTTTTTTTTACTACTTTGTGTTATGAGAGCTTATACCTTAGTAAATTTCAAGAGAATTTAACTAAATTTAAGATTTTTTTACTTTTAGATTTTATTAAAAGTGAATTCGTTATATAGTGCCTGAATACTTTAAAAAATGGTTAAGAAACAATTATTTCCATTTATTGAATTATGAATATTAATAACCAATCTATTATATGTCTTATTTATTAGTATATATTGTTAAATTTCACATTTGAATGATTCATTTAAGGATTTATTGTATTATTCATGCATTTAATACATTCCACATGTGATTATTATATTGTGCCACTGACCCTTTTTTTAATTTAAATATAAACTAAAATTTTGCAACAAAGGATCATGAAACATAATCTAAAAAATAGCATCGTAATTTCATTTTCCATATATTGTATATTCTTTTAATGGTAAACAAGATACAAGGTAAAGAAATATCAAAGCCGACAAATACTATTGTGCCTTCGTATATTATGTCGTCACGCACAAATGAATATATTTCTATTATTATAACAGGTATGAATATCACACGACAAACAATCAATTAATGAAAATTATGACCTCCTAGTTCAGGGATGGTAAACCTATAGAAAATATGCCCCAAATGGCACACATATGTGATGAATGAATGCAATTTTTGCATGAATTAACACATCATTTTATATATGTGATGCTGTGCATAGATAAGTAACTATATGACTTTAGAAATGTGAATTTAAAAAAAAATTATTTCTCCAATTGAATTTCATGACAAAAACTGTAATAAAATGACCAAGTTGTTTATGAATATTGCTACAACTGACAAAATGGTAATAAAGTACAAAGCATTATGCCTCAATCATATAGCAGGCAAAAATATCATTAATAAATTAGCAATAAATTTTTACGTAAATCGGATTATACGGAGTTAAATGTTCCAGTAATGATTAAAAAATTCTATTTTTTATCACTTATTACAGTACATGCCCCTTAATTAAATGCATTTTCAGAAGCTACATTTCATTAAATTAGCATTAATACCAACATGCACGTTACATTTTAATATTGTTCTTTATTGATTAATGTATAAAAGAGACTGATTCATTAACCAGTGTTTCATAAAACAGCATATGCTACTTTTTTAAGTATCGTTATATCTTATGTATATATCTTTTTTACGGCACACTACAATGTTCATTCATGTTGTTTATGAATTTGTGGTACGCGTACTTCTATGTAAAACACGCTAAACAGTAACGTTTCTATAGTGTGAATGTTACAACAAACATATACATGAACTTAATGTTTTAAAAAAGATTGTTTATTGAAATACTTTTATGGAATTTATTTATTATCCTTCTAAATAATGTGCATTTTATTAAAGTTCTTTGTCCTTAATTGAATAGAGTAAATGTTTTTTCTTTTTTTTGTGTACAATTCTTTATAATACATGTGGTTTCTTATAAAATATTTTCACAGAATTTTTTATATCAATACATCTTGACAAGCTACAAAATTTTAGGTCTAACAACATATATTTTATTTTTTCTGTCTGTTTTGAATCCGAGACTTCAATTTCACGCAACAAATTCAGAAACGTGACAGAAATATCTAATAGGCAAATCTGAACGTGAGATAGAATAAAATAAGCGTGACTATGCTTTGTTAGAAACGTTACGTATTCCAAACGTTTACTTCAAAAAGAAATTAAATCAGCTCTTTGCATTTGTATTTCCATTCGAATTTAAGTACATTTGTTAAAAGCTTTTACTTGTACAGATTATAAAACTTGTTATTTATCTAGCATTCATTATATATAATTAAAGGCGCTAGAAAATTATTTTATGTGTATAAAGTTTGAAATGCATGCCTTTCAGCGAAATTATCGAAACGACAGATATTTTTAATAAAATATTTATTTATTTATTTGTCTTAGCACGCAAAAATATTGAATGGAAACTATATATATTGCAAGTCACACGCTGGAGCTTATTCGTTTTTAAATTATATGAATACAAATAAATATTTTGTCATTTACCATGATTTTTATGTCATTCCAACTAAAGATTGTAGGTGGCATATACCAGACATTTACATAAGAATAACACGTAAACTTAATTAATTTAGTCAAGTACTATGAACAATATTAGAGCTAATATATATATATATATATATATATATACATGTGTGTGCTTATATTCAACTTTGCATTGAACAACTACACAGCGCCGACCACTGTATGGTGGTTGAAAGTGGTCCACTTAGGGCATTTTCATACTTCGACAAAAGTAATCTAAAAAATGTTTGGAATCTTCTTCAACAAGAATTGGTTCATTCTACTTAACATGAATAAATTCAGATATAAATAACTAAGTAAGATGATTTAGCGCCCCCTAGCGGCGATACCCTAGTAGACCATGCAGAAACTGCACAAATCGGCACAAAATTGCACAAATCGGGGCATAACTACTGCATGTCATTGGGTGAGGCAGAGTGTACATTAAGAAATAATTCTAATCCTTCCGATGCTCTTACAAATTCTTCTGCATGTAATTGTAATAGTGTTTGACAATTAATAGTGTATGGGTATACCTCTGATTATAATTTACCATGTGTAGTGGACAGTGGTTTTCCGTACTGTCATGATTTAAGGATGAGAGATGATGTAATGCAGTGGCAGTTCCATTTTATATAAATGGTTTTGTAAATGCTGGATGTGATTTTGTGATACTCATCCGTGAGTGGTTCCACGCTAGGAGTTTCAAGTTGCAGTCGTCGTATTCATAGCAGATGTAGGTGTGAATATACAGAATAAATGTTCGAGGAATTACCAAAAGGCTTTTATTTTCAGCTTAATAGGCTGGGCGGAGAATCTCTTTCACAATTGTCCGTCAGTTCAAGATCTTAAGACAGGCTCCAATTAGTAATGACATTATAGCAGCAGGTGTTATTAGCTTAAATGAACTCGAAGAAAAAATACAGGCATTAAAATATGTTAGAATTAATCAGACTTAATAATCCGTAAAGAAGCAGTATCCAGGAAAACACTTGATCTCCATTTCATGATACCAGGTACGTATTCGAATTTATTATGAGCTCAGACGATAAATACATTCTTTGGGTCTCTCTTTTCGTCTGACGTTCGGAAGCGCGGAACGCGATATATGGTTTCGATGAGAGTATGAATACAGAGATCACGTGACGGCCTATTTGCCAATGGAGGACTGGGATTCTTTAACGGGAGAGATCAGAATTTTAGAGTGAAACGGTTTTCTGTGCAAAAGCGCGCCGTTGGAATTTCGAGATTTTTCCAGCACGTTCTCTAGATAGATATAGATTAGCTGTGAACCGGATGTGTTTTAAGATAACTGATTATTGTTAATTACTGAATCGAGGCTATGGAATAAATTTTACGTTTACGAAAAGGATATATATATATATATATATATATATATATATATATATATGTTATAATTCGACGAAATCGTTGAAGAAGATTGGCGATGAGGTGTACGAAATTGCAGTTTAATTATATAAGTGAAGTGGGTTGTTCTTTCGATGAATAAAACTGGACGCAGTTGTCGATTATCCGAAGAATAAATATAGTGGCAGTCGTCGTAGCGGATCCAGGCAATCGTGGGTGTTTCCCCAGAATGAAGAAAAGATATTCGATTCAGAGTTCCATGTTTTATTTCAAAAATCTACATGGAAGCAGTTCTCACATGATTCAAATGTGCAGTGCCGTCTCTCACTGGAATAGTTGTCACAAGCTGTTGTTAAAAAACAACGAATATGATCATACTTCTCGACAACTATTAGAATACTACTACTATTAGAATTATTTAGAATACAGGATGACTAAAAGACGCAGCCAGGGGACTGTTAACAACTGCAAAACGGCCAAAAAACTGAGGGAAGCACGGTTACACTCGCTTTTTGTGAATAAGCGGAAAGGTACCAGATCATGACGTAACGCGTGTTCTAACCAATGAGATAATTTGGAATATGATAATTTTGAAATGAGATAAATTGTACAATCTACGTCATGACCAATGAGGATGATAAAGTAAATAGTTCTAACATATTCTAAGCGGACGCATTTTATAGTGAACAGGACGAGCGCGGGAAACTCGGAAATAAGAAAAGGAAAAATAAAATAAAATGGCTTTCGAAAAAACATTCGAATTCACAGAAATGATCAGAATTTATGATATAATTTAAGAGTATATATATATATATATATATATATATATATATATATATATATATATATACAGCACATTATGTATTAAAAAATAGGAAATTAGAAAATAAAATAAAAAATTTAAAATAATTTTTATTGAGCATATATATATATATATATATATATATATATATATATATATATATATATATATATCTGTGGGTGTGTGTGCTTATATTCTACTCTGCAGCCACAACTACACTGGGCAAACCACTCTATAGTGCTTGAAAGTGGTTCACTTAGGGCATTTTCATACTTTGACCAAAGGAATCTAAAAAGTATTTGGAATCTTCTTAAACGTGAATTGGTTCATTTAACTTAACATGAAATAAATAAGATATAGATAACTAAGTAAGATGATTTAGTGGCCCCTAGCGGTGAAAATAGAAACTAAACATTATTGAAGCGTGTCTGTAGCACGTTCTCTATACAATGCCGAAGGCAGTGGGAACGAATACCGAAGTTTCATTCGGAAAGAGGTTCCTTTAAAATAGAATGCGTGCCGAAAACTCCTATCAAAACCGCAATCTTAACCACAAAAGAAAGTGACAGATTTCGTCGGACGGATCAGCTAGTAAATTAATAATTATAAAATAATAATATATTAAAAAATGTAACATAAAATTTATCTTACGAAACAGTGATTTAGAATATTCTACACAAATATTAGAAATAAATGTTTTTTTTTCCCACGCAATTTACTCAAGTCACGCGGCGCTGAGCCTGATTCCCTTCCAGTGTTCAAATTCTGTCAAAATCTTCTTACTATATATTGAAAATATCACTGTTTCAACTTTAACGTTTCAGCGGACGCGCTTAAATGTTTTGCAAGAGCGGTCATGTGCCTTATTTTTGGAACACAGAAGATATGATATTGTAAATGATAAATACAAATGTTAAAATTGTTTTCGGTTTTCATTTTCTGTGTTTTTTTTTTCGTTTTTTTTTTTCGTTAACATCATAAAGATACCCATTGCTTTTACCACATTTTTGCTGTAGTTTCTGATGCTAAGAAAATAAAAAAAAAGCAAATCGTTTATAATCTTTAAAGTTTCACGTTTTTAAAAATTTTTAAATGCTCTTACAAGTTTTAAATTAGTCATGCGCATGGATTTAGCAAAACGTTGATCAGTTAGCGAAAAAAGCCATTTGTATTATATCAATAATGCGATTTAACTGGTGGCATCTGTTGAGCGAAATATTTTAAAATAAATGTTAGTTTTACAGAATGTCTTGTCAGCAATACTGATTTTCTATTATTTCTCAAAATTAAATGTTGTTATTTTAAATCAGTGTAGTTGTTTTGTCCATATATGGAATTTTAAATGAGAATTATGTAAACATTTATAACTAAGCTTCTATGATAATAATTACACACATAAAAAAATTTAAAGTATGTTGCTCCTCTACATTTAATATAGCAATAAAATGATATACGAATACAGAAACCGTTGCATTTAATCTACATTATCATATTATAATTAAAATCTAAAGCAAATAAAATGATAAATTTAAATAAATATCTAATAAATCAATTGCCCCGAATAGCTTTTGATCATTGACCAATTCATTCATTTGATTTCAACTGGAAAAAAATATGTTATGTATGTAATCATTCTCTTATGTATCTACTCAAAAAAAAAGTTTAAAAAAAGTCGTAAATTTCAATAACAACAAACTACTTAATTTCTTTCAAGGAGAAATATAGTGTTGTATTTGTAACTGAATTACTGTAGAATACACAATTTGGTGTAAATACACAGGACGTAGCCATTATTTTGTACTCTGCACACTTTGCTTTGCAAAAATATGAAAATATGAAATATGCATATTCCAAATTTTTGTTTAAACTTTATATAAATATAACCCAGTATATTCTTTCGAAGAGATCCGACGATTATAAAGAAGTTGAAATAGCTTTTTACTGAATTGATTTCTCTTTAAATTACACAAAATTGGGATTTTTAGATTCATATTTCTCTGCGTTTTTTCAATATATTAGTATCATCAAAATGCTAAAATTACCATATACTTTTCTATTGACTTGCTGTTTTTTTCGAATGATCCTTAAGGTGAATTTCCAAAACTTTGGGATAGGAGTTTCAGAAATAAAAGAAATGTTTTGATGAAAAATAAAAAGTTTCAGTAGATAGTAATTTTCAATGTAATTTTAAGTATGCCATAACTTTTTTTACATTTTACTCTTAGATTAATTAAGTCTTTGAAGTCTTTGAAATCCGATCTCTAACATTGAAAAACACACTTTTAAGAAAAGAATGAAAAACATTTTGAAAATTA
Source organism: Maratus michaelseni (assembly GCA_963931845.1). Classification (NCBI taxonomy): domain Eukaryota; kingdom Metazoa; phylum Arthropoda; class Arachnida; order Araneae; family Salticidae; genus Maratus; species Maratus michaelseni. Next base: position 192,200,215 of record OZ007593.1, on the reverse strand, counting down.
AAGTATGATATATTTTTTTTTTTAATGGAAATTGGTTTTTAAAAATTTACAATAAAATTTGCTTTATTTAAAAAAAAATGCTTTATAAAACCAATTAGTATGGCGTCAAAAATATTACAAAGCACTCAAATAGAAAAAAGCGTAAATTTTAATGAATCCCCTTAAAACAATTAATGGAAGAAAAATATGCTACACGATATATCTATATAACCCAATACTTACACACGATATACTATTAAATAAAAGTACCACTGATAATTTATTTTCATTAATGCTTCTTGAGCTACTTAGAATTTAGACATTGAATCCTGTAAAGTGTAGAGAATTAAACTAAATGCACGATTTATTTCATTACCTTTATAATTTTAATCTACATAAAAAAAAAAATATTGCTTCAAAATGTGTCGTATGTTTTCAAATGCACAATAATTCAATTTATATTCGCAAACATCTTTCGTAAAAAATTATCTTTTACGATAGCTTGTCGTGAAATACTCGATATAATTATATATACAACCTAGAAACTATATGAAATTTAAAAATTCAATACAATAGATTTGTTTCAAAAATTGTTGAATTTAACAATTTGTGCTAAAATTCACAAGTTAAAGAACTATCACATTTTATATAAAATGCTGATGGTGCATTTTAGTAGGGTTGCATTATGGAGGCTGCATGAAAATGCTCCGCTTTTATACGAAAAGTAACATTCATATTGGGGACATTTACTGAAGCAACAATACTACAGGACTACATTTCACACATTAAAAAAGGTTGAGAATACACGCGCGCGCGCGCAGATAAAGTTCAAGATTATGAAGAAGTCTGCTTTTTTGTTGAAGTGTTCATTGTTTTTATAAATCCAGCTGGAAACTTTCAGTTTAGATTACATCTGCAGTTTTTATTCGTGATAGAAAAGTTAATTGGATCCAGATTGCAACACTGAATGATTTTGCTGCAACTTTCATTAAGTTATTTGACAGTCACGGTGTAATTTCGGATGTATTTTTCCATATCTTCCGTGCCACATGGAGATTAATTAGGAGTAAATGGGTTTATCCGTCAGTTATAATTTTTTGTGACGCTTTATGATACCTCTAAGGCATATCTCATAATGTCACGTTTCATTTTCGCCGAATGTACCTATCACAATATACGCATTCTTTACTGAATGATTCTCTTCAGTGCCTTTTGAAAATCACAATGATTCCTTATACTTTTTAGCACTGTTATTACACTGCTGTGTTTTGTGCTACGACATCAATTCCTTTTTTCTAAATTGTGAATGCGCATAAAAAAAACCGCGAGTTTCTCTCTTCCTCCATCTGATTTTATAAACATTTTCTCTTTTCTCTCTTTTTATCATTACATTTTCTTATTTCATGATCTGAAATATATAATTTCTAAATTTTGCTGAGACTATTAGATTATGTGCAATTATGAGAATTTTGCTGAGACTCACTCAGCAGTATTGTTATATAATGTTTCAATCATCGGGCAATTCTGCCGTAGAACTTCCAGTATTTTCATTCGGGGTGTCTTTTTTGGTGTCTAAGTAATTTCTGATGAATATTAACTCCCTTCACAGCCACTTGTGGGGATCGATAATAGTGTGATTTCTTTTTCATCTTTTACATTTACAATCAAAATTTCCTGATAAAAAATGTATCTCCGCCAAATTTTGTTGCGTTACACATAAACACCTCCAAAATATTGGCCTCCAAAAACTTCACCTTTAAAAGGTTGGCATCCTATTTATAAAAGTTTTATAAGATATTTAGAATATTCGTAATAGCGTGACAATAATCTATTAAATATGATCTTTTTGTCAGGAAACTTTTCAAAAACTTAAATAAAGAGTGCATTTTTGTAAAAATCCAAAAAGCCCTTTAAATATAGCTTATTATTCCATTTAAAAAAAGAAAAATTCAAATATCTTTCAATAAGAAAATTTTAATTTAAAAATCTTTATGCGATAAAACTTTTAGGAAATTTTGTGTGACTTTTTATATTGAAAGTTATTTTGATGCTAACTAATGAACTGTCATGGAATGTAATTTATTTAATATATATCTATTATTTTAATACTGCATATACTTCAAAATTTTCTACTTAATTAATAACTATTCATTCTTCTGTTATTTGCTTGTATTTTGTGCATAAATTATATTTGACTTTTTGTGATTTATTTTATTTTATTTTATCAACATTTATGATTATTTTCATTCATTTTTAACTAAAAGTAGAGTAAATCTACAATACATATAAAATGTAAATTAAATTGGCTATCCATTTGTTTATAATTTAGAATCTACTCAACGGAATTTTATGGAATTTGTAAGGTAGGTGACCCAAAGGTGGCCATAGTTTTTAGGATAGCTTTGAGAATTTTTTATTATTTTCTGGTTGGGTGCGTGTAACTGAATTTTTGGTTGTACAATTTTACACTTATCTCTAACACATATCAATTTTACTTTTATTTGTAAAATACAATTTATTTACTTTTATAATACAATATCAAAATTGTAGCTTGTGGGCCACCTTTAGCGCATACTGTTCCAAAGTTGGCCCATATATTGAAATCACTTTTAAAATGTGAAAAAAATACTCGCCAAACTATTTTGCTTAATATTATGCTCTGATGTTCCTTTCTTTTTTCTGATACTTTCCGAGTTTGTTTTCTTAATATTCTTATATTATGACACGAAATGACGAATCACTTTTTGTGCACGGTAGTTCAGGGATTTTCTTCTCGGAGGCACTGACTTCTTTTGAGTGATCTTTGGTGTTAACAATAAATGGTAATAAGTTTTTTCAGATATTTATGTAGAAAGTTTGAAAATTACCCTTACTACACTGATTTCCACATTTGTTTTGGTGGCCTCCTTGGGAACATGCGCATTGTTGCCATTTGCACGACATAAAAGTATTAATCAGATACATTTCTTAGAATCGAAGTTAATGTGGTTAAAAAGAAAGAAATAAGCTTTCAAAAAACGTATCATAACGCAAAATTATGATAATCGATTAAATATTCGATTAAAAACATCATTTATCTTTTATCTTTATTTAAGAATTTAAAAACGTGTAAATTAAAATAACGTCTTGCGTGTAAAATAGAGCGACTAAACCACAAAAGTGAAATCACTGCATAAAATGTCGGAGGATCAAGAGGCTCTCTTTAAATTCACCCACAGGCACTGCAGATACATGATCAATGCAATAGCAACATTTTGTGATTAAAAATTGAATTAATACTACTTTCGAGTGGTGGACTACCTTAGGAACACTGGCCACCATAGGTTCACCCACATTATGTTTTCAGGACTGGCTATATTACATAAAACATGCAGAGCTATGGTGTAAATTGTTTATTCAGATTTACAGCCACCTGTCGTATTTTGCGAATGTGATTTGGCACAAAAGTGACTAAATAGTGTGACTAGGATTCTTTTGTTTTTCTGTGTAGCAAAAATTTAATGGTTAAAGTTTATTATTTTTGTCTGGTCCATGACGTAGTCTTGACTGTGAATCCGATTACAAAATTTTAGATTTTAAGAAACAAAATATGTTTAGATGAAATTTAACTATTCTTCTAGATCTAGAAATTTTAAACAATTTCTTCAAAACTTTTATCTTTTAAATATTTCTGTCTTTATCCAAACAAAAGAAACCTCATACATATTCCTGAAACTATAAACCATTCTAAGTTTTACGTGTTTTAATATTTAATATTTCTTTTTTTTACCTCATACTTTTTTATGAAGGTTTAAATATTCTCAAAAAGGTATTCCCCTTGCAAATGGCTGACATATTTTCCTGCTCATTTTAAAACGTCAAAGCAAATGTGTAGCCATCACAGATAAAGTTATTTGGAATGGAATACTTATTTTCGTATTTCTGCCAAAAAAAGAAAAAAACAATCCTGAGACATGAGAGATTGTTGCCTTGTTCTGTTGTGCCCAGATATTCGATTAAAAACATCATTTTTAGAGCATTTTCTGTAAGACAATCTACTTTTTTCAATAAATAAATAAATAAATAAATAAATAAAAGTATTGGATTTCATAAATCCTGAATAAGAGCCCCTGCGATTCTCATGCTCTTACGAACAAACATTAATTGAGAAATATGTCAAAGAGTAGTCACTTTGAATTTCAGACAACGTCTAAAGTGCGTTGTGAGATTTATTTTGTCTGGCGTAAAATGTTCTAGTTTGAACTTTATGAAAATTATTAACAACGAACTTAGTAACCAGCCTCTAATAGCGTCTCAAATGATAATGTATTTCTTATTTAAGTAAATTTTGTATGTGAACCAGATTACATAAACGTACACCTTTAAAAAAATAACACATGACTATAAAATTTATATTTGTGAAAGCACATTTTTCAAAACTTTATACTAATTCTATACAATTTTAGGGCATTTTTCTTAAAATATCCTAAATATTTCTTTCACAATCTGCGTGACATTGTTACACTGATGTATAAGACTGTTTAATCTAATAACGTCAAGTAATAACGAGATACATTAAAAGGCACAATATTTGATAAAAAATATATACATAAACATACATAAACTTAGAGTTCAATACAGTGAAAATGTGCCCAGACCGGGGATCCAACCTAGACACCTTGGTATAGCGCAACAAAGGCTTTTTTACCATTTAAGCCATCTGGACGACATCCAGTCTGGCAATTTTCACTTATATATATGTTGGTAAGGATGCGACTTCGCATCGCAAGATGGAATGTCATACATGAGCACACTATTCAGTGGCGTACACGAGACGAATAAGTTCCCACAATCGGATAATATATCTAAATTTCCCGTTAAATTTTCAAAAGATCTGAAACTACGCCACAAATATTTAAATGACACTACAAAGGATGTCACATCCTTTGTAGTGACATTTAAAGATTTACAGCGTAGTTTCAGTCCTGCTGAAAATTTAATTGGAAATTTAAAGAACACTTTTTAATATATTTAAATCCATTTATTTTTATTATTTAAATGCCTTATACTGTCTTTTACTTCTGCTAATAAAGCTTTGTTTTTGTTTTCGCATTATGTATTGATTCTCAATTTCGCGATTAAAAAATTAAGCGATAATCGCCAACCATTGAACTTGCTACAATATGTACAAGAATATGTTTGTATCAGTATGTAAAAACAAAATAATAATAAATAAAATAAATAAATAAATAAAAAATAAAAAACAGTTTCAAGCTTTCTTTTATTAACGTAAACTAAAGATTACATTCATCATAATTGCCCATCAATCTATTAACAACATCAAGTAAGCTTAGTCACTATCCTATTGAAAGAAAGAGATAAACTTCAGTTTTCTGATATACAGTCCCTGGCCAAATTATTAGACGCACTCATGTTTTTTTGGGTAAAATCATATTACTAGGTTCATAGAGATGATAGTATTGTATAAACAATTAAAATTCAGAATAAACATGAATTGTAGGGTAGGAATGAATAAAGAGCACGCCAATGACTTTAAAATTATTTATTTTTGTAAGTCAAATTAAATTTATTGAACTTGAAAATCTTTTTACTTAAAACTCGAAAATATCAATATTTCGTGAAGCCTCATTTGGCGGCAATCAGTGCCTCTATTCGTCGTGACATACTGTTAATGTAACATTGAATAGTTTCTTGCATGTGTGGATGATGATTCGAGACATAGATAAGTTTTTCTATCAGTTGGGTTTTGTTCGTATGACCTCTTTGGTCAGCTCCCTCTTCATCATCTCTCAAATATTTTCAATGGGATTCATATCTAGTGAATTACCCGTCCAGTCCTATACAGGGATTTTTCTTGTTGTGAATAAGCCTTTACTGATTGTACTGTGTGGAAAGGAGCTCCATCTTGCATAAATGTAAAAGGTTCTCCATTTGGAAACCATTCTTTTAGTTGTGAAATCAACCGACTTTGCAACATCTCTTTCTATTGCTCTTGTTTCATAGTTCCATTGACTATGTAAAGACGTCCAGTGCCTTTTCCATTTATTACAGACCAAACCATGACCTTTGTTGGGTACTTGACAGTTGGCACGACACATCTTGATGAAACTTTTCGCCAGGACGACGACGCACAAACCGGGATTTGTTTGCTAAAATTTCAAAAGTGCTTTCGTCACTGAAGAAAACCCGCAATAAATAATTTATAACATTAAGAATTTATCTAACGGTTAAAGACAGACATTGTTAAATGTTTTAAGTATTAATAAAAGAGGAACAACTTTATAATTACCGATTTCCAGAACTCCAATGTCTTGTGTTTATGCTCTCTAGCCCACTTCAGTCACCTTAGCTTTCATTGCTTCGTTTAATTTTGTTTTTTTTTTTAGCTGGTCTAAAGGCCTTGAAATTCATAGCTGTTAGTTTTCTGCGTACAGATTATTCTGACACAACAACATCAGACTCTTCGATCTTCGATCTGATCTGTTTTGTAGTAGCAAATCCATTTTCCACGCAAATCTTCTTTAAGCGTCGTTCAGATTTTCTTCCACATTTATTCTTTCTTTTTAGGCTAAATGTTTGTCCAAGCCCAAGTATCGTCTTTCCCCGCCTTACACTTAATTCAGACGCATTCAATTTTGTTGAAATCTCTCTCTATTCAAATATTTGTTAATATTTAAAAGCGCTTTTATTTCGCCTTTCTTTTCTGTTGAGAAATCTGTTTTTCTACCCATATTTTAATTACCTAAAAATAGTATATTGACTTAAAAAATAATATATTCACAATTCAAAATAATATATTCACGATAGAAATACAAATAAACATCTATCAACTGATTTTACAATGCCACAAACACCTCCATGATCGATGCACATAGCCACGTAATTGAAACCTGTCATGACATGTTTTCGTTTATTTCACCTTCAGACTGTGTTATAATTCGACATGTCAACAAAAGCTGTTTCTCAAATTAGGAAAATATGTGGCATACATTATTTTAATGAATTAAAACTATATTACCACGCTGAATTAGTTTTTAGGGTCATTACATACCAAATATTCTAATAAAAACAACTGCGTCTAATAATTTGGCCAGGGACTGTATACACAGTAATGGATGTTTTTCTAGGCAACACGTTTTTTAACGCTTTCCAATATACTTGAAAAGTCTTTATGAATTTTGTTTGTCTGTCTGCCGTCTGTCCATGCGTCAGTTGCCTTTGCCGAGCTCTAACTCCCATAAAAATTGTCGGATTGCTTTGTATTTGATATATTTTATTGATATTTTTGATGGCATGTTCTGTTTTCGGTTCTTTTACAGAGACTCTCAAAAGTATTCCATTATATTATTGTCCTTCGGGAAAAGTCGTTTGTAATGTATTTTAATAATGTTATACTGTTTCAAATATATTGAAAAGCGTGTGCATATCATTTATCGTTCATATACAGGGACACACAAAAGTATTCAGTTACAGTACTGTCTATGAGCGATAATTTCAGCGATAAAGTACGTTTTCAGTTGTGGTATGAGTTTTTAAATAAAACATTATTTTTTGTATTTACAGGGCTGTACAAAAGAATCGAATCCATATCGTAACTGAACTATGTTCTATATATAAAAATCGATATATCATATACATGAATTCACAAAAGAATTGGAATTCCTTTCCGACTGTAGCTGTTAATTGTCGAAATTGAGTTTTAAAATATTTTATGCGTTTTCCAAATTGCTTACTTTGATGTCACCGTTCACATTATTAAACGGAGGAGTTATGTTATACTATTCTTAACGTGTTGCAATGGGTTTCATATGCATGATTTTTCTTTATCGTTTCTATTAGTCTTGAGATGAAAATTTCAGGAGCCCCGAATCTCTTCTTAAATGAGAATGCTGAGATTGATTAAATATATTAAAGGTATCATTGTGTATCTAACACTGAAAATAATAATCAGAAGCATTATCCGCCCAGAAACAGCTAAATCTTCGAACATGTATTGTTAAAAAAAAGAGTCAGAAATATGTGGAACGCATGGAAAAATGGAAAAGTCTGAAAAAGACTTGGGTGCATGCAGGCCTTTTTATTTTTTGACATAAAACGGCTGACATCACATGAGCAAAAATACAATAATTAGTACTACATTTAGCGCGCTCAGTACCAATGGATAACCAAATCTGAAAACTCTTTGAAAAACATTATCATACCCATGCACAAACATTATTTACAGCCCGTGGTCTATACTGATCTTCAAATTTTATTCTAAAAAGGTGAAATGATTTTTTCTATAGGAATCTTCAAAACTACACACATTTATGTTTGTGGAATAATATGTATATATATTTTTTATTTTTTACCACTTATATTAGGCGTTGTAATTACAATAAATTGATTGTAACATCCCTTACATATGATAATAGTCAAATTTGTTGAAAAATGGTACATGATACACAATTTTTATCTTGATTTTTAAATTCTCCACCAAAAACTGCATTAAGAACATTTACAATATTCAAAGTAAAAAAAAATCTCTGTAGACTTTTGTAATTTATTATTCCATGTAATACAAAAATTAAACAAGTTCGGGTTCCAGTTTGACTACCTGATTAACCATACCCAAGAAAAAAATACCTAATTGGGTACTCGGTAAATGGCAATTTCCTGCCAGTGAAATTTCTCACAAAATTTAATAAAATGTAGTAACAGTTCTTTTTGCGCGTGCTTATGAGTTTAAGTATAAAAGCAATAAGATACTATAAAAATGGAGTAATGTACAATATAATTTTAAAGAAATCTGAAGCACCTTTATGATATGCAATGATCTATGCATTCAGAAAATTTCCTGCCAGTGAAATTTCTCACAAAATTTAATAAAATGTAGTAACAGTTCTTTTTGCGCATGCTTATGAGTTTAAGTATAAAAGCAATAAGATACTATAAAAAATGGAGTAATGTACAATATAATTTTAAAGAAATCTGAAGCAACTTTATTATGTGCAATGATCAATGCATTCAGTAAAAGTAAAAAGATTTCCTAAAATTTGATAGTAAATATTCAATAAAAAATGGGAATAAAACTTAATTCCATATTATTATAAACCAATCATAGGGAATCTATATTAGATATATATAATTATTCAAAATGAATCACCCAATTTTAAAAATAAACACAATGATAACTAATACAAGAATACAAAGGAAAAATTTGGAAATTTAATATTGAGAACAATAGATGTGTTTAATTTTGTTCTTCGTGAAGCTATTTCAGGAAAGGTGTTTTAGATTAGAAGATTTTCAGCGGTAGAAGTTATAATGGCGTCCGCAGAGCAGAAAACTTTTTGTGCTGTCGTTTACTCGATATGGATCTGTAATCACCGATCAACGTGGATTTCGTAAAAAGTGCAGAATTAATCCGCCTACAGCTAAGAGTATTCGAAGATGGTATAATCAGTTTGAGAACAGTGCATATCTTTGTAAAGGGAAAAGTGCACATTGACCAGGCATCTGACTTTTCCACAAATCCCAAAGAAATCAACTGTTTGCGTCAGTCTAGAACTGGACATTCCTACATGACATTTTACAACGTCTGGACAGGAATTTGCCCACCGTCTTGACATTTTTCATGTAACAATAGTGCTTTAAGAAATTATAAAACCACTTTGATTTCGAAAAGTATGAAGTAAATAAAGGTTCTAATTATAGTTTAAACACATGCTACATCAAAATACAACATATTTATTAAAATTAGTTTGCAGTAATTTTGAATAATGTAATAAATATGTATGTTAAAAAAATTATAAGCAATGGTTGAAAAATACACTGTTAACAAATTATAAGAGCACTTGTCTAAAAACAAAAATAATATGTAAATTAATACGATACTGTTCCTCCATTTTTCCTTATAACCTCAAACACTCTGTTTTTCATAGAAGTGACCAGATGATTAAGTACACATTCAGAAATATTGTGCCATTCTTTTACAATGGCTATTTCTAGTTCATTGGCATATAAAAATTCTTTATTAACAGCATAAACTTTGCGACTTAATACACCCCAAAGATTTTCCATAGGTTTCAAGTCTGGACTTCGATTTAGCCATGAGAAAACCTTTTTTTTTCTTTTTTAAACCATTGCTGGGTGGATTTAAATACATGGCAAAAAGCATTGTCCTGCTGAAACATCTAGTTAGCACCACCTAAAGAAGGTCCAAACGGTATCAAATGGTCATATAACATAGCCTGATATTGCGCAGAGTTAATATGTCCCGCAATTCGGGTTAAATCGCATAATCCATCATGACTAAAAGCTCCATGGCATTTTTTCCCAATTCAGTCTTTCTTCTTTATGATGTTTCATTAACCTCGGCTGTTTCAACAGTTTTATACATTTTGCACTACTATTTGATTTCAGACTCTTCCATACTGTTACGTGTGAGGTTCTTTTGCTGAAACGGTTCGAAATCTCCCGAGTTGAAAAACGTTTTTGAGATGACAATCGAAATATTTGTTGATCATCCCGTGCTGTCAAAATCATTTTTCTTCCAGATGGTTTAATTTTATTTGAATCATTTTTTCTAATCATTTCATTGTAAATGGCAGTTTTAGAACGCTTCATTAACCAGCTATTTCTCGTCCAGATTTACCAGCACCCTTATAAAACCAAATTTTTCTTACTTCGTTCGCAGAAAACTCTTTACCCCGTGGCGTCTTCAAATATATCGTAAACAATATTAACTAAACCTGCACCTTTGCTTCTCGAGAATACTTTCACGATATACAAACCCGTAGGTTTATAATGATTCTGATGTGACGTATAATATGCAAATTTCCTCAGGTGGTCTTATAATTTCTTAACAGTCACCTTATTTGTGTTTTAAAAAAATACAATATTTTAATAAAATTTAACTTAAATTTTAATGTAGCAATTATAACAGAAAACGTTCTACAATCCGTTTTAAATACACACGCTAAAAATTGGCATATTGTGTTTTCTTCTTCAGATATGCACCAATTCGTTAGTGGTCTTATAATTTCTTAAAGGAAGTAACTGTAAAGGAAGTTATATCGAACACTTGTAAAAAAAAATCAATAATTGTCCTTTGTAGCCATGTATTACTTATCATTCTGTGTCGTTTACTTATGAATATATAGCATTTTAAAATAGGATGATTCAAATTGAATAACCCTGTGTATGTGATAATTATATATTTTTCTGTATGAAGTTAGTAATTTTACCAATGTAGTTTTGGTTATGTATTTCACTTCTTAGAATAAACTAGCACAGAAACAAACTATGACACAAAGATTTAAAATGAAGTATCAATAAAAAAAAATAATAATAACAATAATAAAACACATTCCCAAATGATACATGAAAAATTATTTAATTACGTGAAAATCATTTTGGAAACACTATTTCACAATTACGTTAACACTGTTTTTATTTCATCTCTAACATGAAAAATTTTATTAAAAATGTTAAAAGAAGAATGCGCTATTTTCTATAAATCAAACAACTAATAACATATTACAAGATAAATGAATTTCCGAATAGATTTTAAAATTTATTCTATCAAGCTTAAGAAACACATATCATAGTGCAGGCTGTTATATTAAAACTAAAGAATGTAAACACTTTATCAACTTGAGAAAATTCATCTTCTTAAATTATTTTTCCTGAAAACTGTTGTTGCCAAATAAAGTAAATTGAAATCTTCTGTTTTATATTTATTTAGTCTTTTTTATTATAAGAAAATACACGATTTATCTCGTTTCGAAACTGATAAGTTTTAGCTGAATACATTCGCCTCGCATAGACAGCATAATTAAAATCTGATTTATGTTTAGCGCCTGTCAAGAAAGTCATTTGTTTATCTTGTTAACTGGGAGAAGCTTCACATCTAAGTTCCAGAGCAATTATTTTAAATAAAGGCGTTTCCTGTCCAAGACATTTATGCACGAGAATGAAAGGGCTTGTTTGTTCAAATTTATTTTGGTTTTGTTTATTTTCTGTCTTCTTTTTACAAGACATGTTAAATTAATATGCGATGCAGAAAATATTTCGCTTAAATCATGAAGGGTTGAATCAAAATGAATAATGAAGTCTGTTGAGAATAAACAAGTTCTTGTTTCTTAAATTGGGCATTGCAATTACAGTTGAATAAAAACCATTATTGAAATCGCATTTTGTGATTTCAATCAGTTTAAAATATATATCATACATTACTTTATTTCATATATTACAATACGAGCAAATCTTGTATGTGTGTATATATATATGCAAATTTTATCTAAAAATGGCTCTAACGAATTTGATTAAATTTCATATCTTATCGTTTTTGGATACGAGAAGACCATTAGGCTGGGTCACATGTTCAAGAAACTTCGATTAGTGCGTCATTTTTGGGTCACTACGGGTGAAGCTAGTTTGATCCAAAAAACGATTTTGACAAAATTTTGTATCCTACCGTTTTGGGATACGAAAAGACAATTGGGCTGGGTCACATTAATTTTTTTAGTTATTATGAAAATTAGATTAGAGGATGAAAATTAGATTAGTGGGTTATTTTTATGAAAATTAGATTAGAGGGTCATTTTGGTCCCTACGGATCAAGCTAATTTTATCTAAAACCTTTTTAACGATTTTGACTAAATTTTGTGTTTCTAACGTATGTCACATGTTCGAAAACATTCGTTTAGTGTGTCATGTACTAAGGGTCAATGCATTTCAAAGGGAATGAGTGTTGAAACAGTTATTAAGTTGTTGAACAGTTGGTAGTAAACGAAGTCGATCAATTTTTGAACATTTCGCCAAATATCGCCAAATTTGGAAAAATATTGGCAATTTTGGCGGGGAAATCGACTTTGAAGATTACCAATGCCCAAAACATGCTTGGCGCCAAATGAAAAAAATTCGCGAAATTTTGCAAAATTTGGCAAAGAAATTGGTTTTTAGAATCTGAAGAAATTTTCAAGAAAATCGCAATATGAGCCGAGATACATGATTCAACGTATCATAAAAAGTTGTAGAAAACAGAATTGAACCAATCAGGTTACATTAAACATTTGCAACACATGCTTGGCGCGAAATGAAAGAATATCACGAAATTTAGCCAGAGTTTGGTGAGATGTGGTGAGACTTGGTGAAAATATTGGCCTTCCTAAACGGAAGGAAATTTTTAGAAATTACCATTAAGAGTCGAGACACATGATTTAACGTATCAGAGTCCATAGAATGTTCTCGAAAGCAGAATTTAAACAATCAGGGTACATAGAACTGATTGTTATATATTGTAAATATAATTTGTTTCATTTCGTTGAACACATAAAACTAAATTTAATGGATTTTATTTAGCTCCTTCTTCCCAGCTGGCGTAAATTTTTATATGGCGTTTTATTTAATAAATTATGAAAATCATGAAAATACCCTTTTGTAATGCAAAGTGAGATAAACGAAGTTGAATTAATATTGTTTAACAATAAATACATCAAATAAAACAAAGAAACGTAACTTAACGATAAAGATAGTTTTAAAGATATTTTTTAAATAAAAATATAAGATTGTGCATTTTTGTTTCGTAATAATTTTCAATAGTGACAGGTCAAAATTGATTTATTAAATATATCAAATTAGGTATCAGTTGATTTAAGTTTACCAGGATTTTCTGTTCGTTTTCTCTAATGGTAGCAATTTGGATAATCAGCAGAAAAATCTTATAGTGAAAGGTATATATTGTTATCAATATTTTTGTCATGAAACACTGATTCAAAAATCCTACATTAAGCCACATAACCTGTATCCATTTTCATTTTCTCGATGTATGTAGAAAAAATTCTGATCATTTATGGAGCAGTTATTCGTCAAAATTCAATTGTCAGCTGAACAAAGTAATAAAAATAAATAAATAATGGACTTGTTTATTAGTTTATTTTAGAATGTTAAAATCTATTTTCTTTAATTTCGACAAAAAAAATAGCGCGATATATTTAGGATAACAGATATATAACCGAGTTAATTTGGGATCGGAACAGTATATCAATGGCACAAATAAAAGCAAATATGTATATAACATATTTTAAGTATAACCCATCTTAAATTTTATATAAATTTTTCTCCATTTATTTTACTATATTTCACATTGAAAAGAAATATTATTCTCTTTTTTAATTTCCAAAACTTTTATGATTTGAACAGATATTATTTTTTTCGATTAGCAATGCGCCATTAACATGTCTCTATTCAATGTCTTCGAATTTGGATAATTCTTTTGACCTTAATTCTGCGACATGTTACTATACGCTTTTTTTGCGCTTTATGATAAGCTTTTTACAACAATATTTTTATTCGGCGATGTATGTCCTAAATAGGGTCACTGATGGTTTTAGTAGCTTTTGTACACGGTACTCTTTTTCGAGTTTTGTAGCTTCGCTCGAAGCTTTTAAAAGCTTAGACACAAGCTTGGACAATAGCGCGGAACGATTTTTTTTTAATATGCTATAGTTTTCAAAAGTCGACTTTGATAAAAATAAAGACGGAAATTAAATATCAGAGTAATAGAATTATGTTTACAGGTGCCGCAAAAAGGGTAAACTTTAGATTTTTATTAAAATTTTGACAGTTTTCGCAATTATGTTATTTATTTATTTTTTTCAATATGCTATAGTGTTCAAAAGTTGCTTTTCATCAAAATAAAAAGAAAAAATAAATATCAGCGTAATTGGATTATGTTTAGAGGTGCCGCAAGAAAGGCAAACTTTAGGTTTTTATTGAAATTTTGACAAATTTCGCAAACAAAATAAAGCCGGAAATTAAATATCAGTGAAAATTGATTATGATTAGAGATACCGCTAGAAGGGTTTTTATTAAAATTTTGACAAATTTCGCAATTATGTTGAAATTCACAACTGATTAATGGATACACTTGTGGTCAAAAGGCTACAAAAAAAGAGAAAAAAAAAACATTTGCACATTGCTTTTATACCGAAAACATGCTATACTAACTACGTAGTACATTTTAATAAAAAAAATGAAACATATGTAGTATATAATGAGGTAGAAACAGAACAAAGTTCCGAAGAGGGCACAGTATCACATCAAAATTTTGCTGTTGCCTCTACATCAAGTGTCTCTGAAACCTCAAGTAATCAAATTAATAGTAAAATGCACATGAAATAGCGATGTGTGGCTTCTACTTGAGATCGAACTTGAGTATCAGACAAAATTGCTGCAACAATCGATAGCGCCGCTATGCAGGATATTGGTCTGATTAGTGATGAAGAATGAAGTATAGTAATAGACAGAATAAAAAATATACGAGAACGAATAAAGAACCGAAAAAGAAATGTAGAAGAAACTTTAATACTAGTTACAGAAAGTAATTGTTTTTTATGTAAGAAAAGATAAGACTATTGTACAAGAGAAGAAAAGAACTAAGTATTACAAAAGAACAGTTACCGAAAAACATATATCACTTGTTGCAGAGTATGGATTAAAGTTTTTAGGACACGTAATACCGATTTATGGCACTGGAAAAGGTATAAAAGACAGCGTAATGAAATTTTTCAATGACAACAACCAATACTTAAATATTAGTGCAAATGGATATGATGGAACTGCCCGAACACTGGATTGAATAAGGGTGCAATTGCTTTATTAGAAAAATAATTATGATAGCCACTGCACTGCTTAATTTGTGTATATTCTGCAAATAAACTGCCCGTACGTCATCAGATGGAAAAAGTATGGATCCAAATGAATTTGGAGGGAAAATAAGGAAATAACTAGACAAACGTGACTTTTCCAGTGATTGAGTTTTCCCCTATTGAATATAAAATTCCTTTGCTAAAAATTAAAGATAATTTTAGTACGAACGAAACATAATTGTTAGAAATGTGTACCACAATCTCTGTTGGAAGTTGCCCTTCTGATTTGTCTATGAAGAAACCAGAAAAACTTTGTTATTCACAATGGCTTACATTAGCAAACAGAATACTTTGCTTGTATGTGGGAACAGAATGTGCATCACAAAATCTCCAAATACTGACTGAGTACAGTTTGAAAGTGTATGCCACTGTTTTGTTTACATAAAGTTGAAACCATCTTGTATCTATGAATCGAAGCACTTGTGAAAACTTGTCAGTTATTTACGTTACCTCAATTAGACTCTTAAAAATGTAATTGATCAATCAGTCAAATAAATGTATACTTAGCTACACATGAAAATATACTCCTTTGTATGCTATCGGGTGATAGAAGTCATATGTAAGAGAGTTTGCATCACGCCGGATTTTAAAAGCAGGTAATGGAAATGAAGTAGGCCTCAGAAATTTTTTAATTCGTGTATAAACATTGATGTCGCGGATTATATTGACATGATTCAATGCAGTGATGTTCAAGTAACAGAACCTCCTTTGGCGATGAATATTTCTGATGACAAACTAAAGCAATAAATAAAGCAAGCAAAATAATTTTATCGTGATAGTTAACGTATTCACTTCAATTTTTCACCACGTCAGACATATGCAGTTGAAAGGATTGTTAAATTAGTTACTGAGTCATCCTTGTCCGTTTGTAGCACTTTTGCAAGAGATGCATTGATGAAAACCAAAATACATTTTCAAATGATAATGCCAAAATTTGAAAAAAAAAAAAAAAAAAACCCAATGTGCCAGTGTGATTATTATAAAACATATGTGATTACAATGGATTATTGAAAAAAAAATGTTTCTTTAAAATAGCGTTTTGCCTTTAAAAACATTATACAGTCAAACCTGTCTTATCGGACACCCTTATATATGGTCAACCCTCTCTTGCGGCCAAATTAAAATTTCCCAGCTAAAATTAACCTCTTGCTATAACTGACAACACCTCTCCTTCAGTCAAATCAGTTTTTCAGCCATTTTTGTTTGGTTCCATAGGTGTCCGTTAATCAGGATTTTCACTCTTTTAATGTTTTTTTTCTAAATAAACAACTGATTTATTTAACTAATTTACGATAATTATAAATTGCGTTTCTTTCATTTGAATGTAGCACTATAAGAATATGTTACTGTAAAATTAATAAAATTTAATATGATGAAATTCGCTAAATTCTACAAAATCCTTCTTTCTGTAATGGCATCTAAAAATTACTAATACATAGAAAGTGTAGGTTTTCTACAAAATGATCATATTTTGAAAATTCTGTTTACAAAATATATTTAAATTAGTTTAATAATCAAGAAAAGAAATAATTTTTTTAATGAAAATTTTATCGTTTTCTCATAGAAACGTGAATATTTTGAAGCCCTTTGTGGCACCTGAAAATATTTTAGTAAAACAACAAAATTTCATATCCTTCATTCTAATCCCAAAGGTAACTTTTGTCGAATATAGCAAATTTCTACATGAAAAAAAAATTAACCTTTATTTTCGTTCCACCCTATTGGACAACAGAGGTTTTGTGTTATCGCCTGTTTAAAAAAAAATTCGCATCGTCAGTGAAGTAATTCTAAATGCTGAAAATTCACGATTTTAATTTACTTAGTATTTAAAGATTTATTATAATGATGAATCTCGTAGTGTCGGCATTGTGTTTTAGAAGAGAATTCAATGTAGTACTGTAAAGATTGGAATAAAGAAAATTTAGTCAAATTTTATGGCAACGTATTCGTGTGTCCGAGGAACATCAGTTGCAATCCACTTAAATTTTTTAGACGCTCTGACTACAACGATAACATTAAATTATATAATGGATGACTGACTTTCTGGTTATGTTGTATTATTCTCAATAAGGTAACCATCCTACATTTCTGTGTGGGAGTTGGTAGAAATTATAACTAAAGAATAACTAAATTTTTTGACGAAAAAGTGATAAAAGAAATTACTTTTCAAAAATTATTTTTAAACTACAATCTCAATAATGTTATTAAAGGATTATTTTTTTCTTTTTTTTTAAATTTATTGTTTGTATTTTTGCGAAAGCATTCATAAATATGTGTTACATGTCCTCAGGTCTTTGACAATATTGTCGTATTACATCGGCACTGTATAACATTTAATTCACATTCATAATAATACATTTATCTCCTAAATTTCTGTTTGGGAGATCGTAGAGATTATAGCTAAAGGATTACTAAATCTTTCGACGAAAAGGTTTTAAAAGAATTGTTCTACAGATAGTGAATACGAGATGAAATAAAGCTAGTCATAGCAACATGTTATCCACTGTCAATGGAATACGACATAATTATTAAAAACAGAGGACGTGTAACATATATCTATGAATGTTTTGCACACATTAAAAATAAAAATAATAAATTTAAAATATATATATAATAATAGTAAAAAATTGAGGGTGTAGCGGATTTAAGCTAAGGGTGAAGCTTTTTTAAAAATAATAATTTTAAAAAAGTTATTTTGAAATCTTGCAATTTTGTGATTTTAACCTTTCGTGTTCATGCCTAATGAAATATTTTGTCACAATTTGTAGCAATGCGATCAAGTTAAATTTTTTGTACGCACCATGTTTGCCTAAACCGAAAACGGCTATTAGGGAATTATTTTCTCGAAGATATCAACTCAAGGGATTTTTGACGACAGTTATTGAAGCTTAGACAAGCTCCATGATTATTTTTAATAGGAAATATTTAAAATTTTCCGATATGATGGAGAACATATATCAATGCCTCCAATCAGGCGTCCTTTTTTCTCAAACTTTTGGACATCTGCAACCGATTTGTAAGTTAGATACTGAATTATTATGATATGCTTTGAGACTTTAACTGCGATTTTATATCACCTTGAATAATGAATTACTAAACTTTTATAAAACACAAAACTTAATCTCCTCAGATCCCATGTATACTATAGGATAGACAACTTTGCATTTTTTATTCGCGTATAAAAATCATGCCTAAAAAAAAACAAATATGCGTGAATGGAGTCTAAGAAACGGCAACACTAAAGCAAAACTAGTCGTTGGGGGCCACCGTAATGCTTACACATCATGGATATACATAATGTAAAATATTAAAATAAAAAATGTGTAAACTACTTATAAAATGCATTGCAATTCGAATAAAATCGTAGCTTGATGACGTCATAAACTTTAAAGGCTCGATTACTAAATTGCTTAAAAGAAACATCCTTATAACTCCAAAAACAATAATCCTATTAACTAGCGTTTTATTGAATCGGATTAAGCGTCTCATTTCCAATTAAAATATATCGTTTAATTGAAATTTGGATGAAATACAGGGTCATGAAAAATCAAAGAGTGTGGAAAATGGGATTACAAATATCTCGGCAACTCATTATCTAATCGACTTCATGCTTTATGCAAAATTTATGTTTTTTATTATCTTTTATATTCATTCCTTAAAATAAACAATTTCGAAAAATTTTATATACCTTTTATCAGAACGAATATTTCGAGACTCCGAAAAAAATAGTTTCGGATAATCGAGGTTACTGAAATTCAATAAGCTTCTTCCCATTATTACATACTAAGTACATACCAAATTTCAAAAGTCTCTATCTCAATTTTTTTGGGAGATAGAGTTTACAGACACACAGACGGACGACATTTTTTTTTCTAAAAATATGTTTTTCGGAATCTCCAGTGTCTGAAACGTGTAAATCCGTAAAAAAATGTTTTTTGATTTTCAAAACGATTACAAGACTTACCCTATACTACATGTGATGGGTAAGTAATAGCAATTTCTTTCTTATAGCGATTTTTTGGCAAAATTTAGCGAAAACTTTAGCATTCATTTTAGCAATTTACGTCGAAAAAAAGGTAATCATTTTTATTAAAAAAAATATTTAAGCTTGTAAGCTACTTTATTTTCTGAAAAAAATAAAAAAAATAGACGAATGAAGTTTATTCTGGTGCAAAATATTTTAAATAATGTGTAATTTTAATAGTATGAAGTAGCTTTATATTTAATGTATTCAATAGGATACACGGGGACTGACTCTAACCCGTAATGTTATTTTTTTATGTTTCTAAAAGATACATTGGGATTAAATAAGAGCAGAATTGGCATGGATATATATTGTAATGAATATAAATTAAGGTTAATAATTAATAGGAACGTTTTTAATCATATTTTTACATCTTTAAAGCGATATAACGTTATTAAGTTTTAAAATGTAATACTTTCTGAAGCAGAAATTGTTGTATTCTTTGAAGATTCAGATATTATTATAAATAATATTAGATAAATTTATGAAAAATAGTAAAAAATAGATATTATTAATATAAAATAATCACACATTATAATAACAAATTCTTACTTTAATTATAAAAAAAGAAAATTAAAAAGAAAATGTAAATAATATTTTTGTATGTTAAGATATTGTAGAGTCAATTAGTAATAAAAAAAATATATTTAGTGCATATTTATTTCATATTTTTCATTGCTTTTGCCATGCAAAAAAATCATAGCAAACTGTCAAAAAATGTACTCATTGAGTCCATGTATCCTATAGGATACATCAAATTTAATGTACAAAAAAAATAATTTTAATTTATTTCGCTTTTAAATTTTTCTTCGTTGTCAGTTTGTTAATATAAATTCATAACTAAATTATATCTATGATATAAAGGACAAACGTGTCCGTGTGTAACACTGACGTCATTTTGCGAATGGCAACACTGCACGATAAAATTTCGGTTTTGCGATTTTAGATAGTGCAATTTTTTTAATTTCTAAACAGCGCACATTTTCAATTTTTACACCGTTATATAGGGGGAGGGAAATCTACTTTCAAATGTAATTTGTTTGAAAACTGTGTCTCAATTTACTCATTTATTATAGCATTTAAATTAAATTTCAAGCAAGAATTTTTTTTTTTTTAAATCTTTCTCTATCGGTTGCAGACGATTGAAAATTAATTTGTTTGCACTTTAAACAACATAAAAAGTTCAGCTTTTGTTTTCAGCTAATATTCCAAAACGAAATTAAAACATTAAGCAATAAATAAAACACGAATTTGACAGACATGTAATTGAAATTAGCTCTTAAAACCGATGAACTTAAAAAAAAAAAAAAAAAAAAAAAAAAAACTGCTGTAGATAACGAAATTTTTAGCGATTTCTTGGGCTATTAACTTTTAACACGAGGCCAAGATGAAATTACCGCTTTTATTACATTCCAAAATTGTATTTGAATATATAATTGACATGTTTCATATAAAAATGCTCTTTGGTGTTGTTAGGGGGCAATCTGAAAAATATATACCGGGTGTCCCAAAAATGACTGATGGATTTTAAAATTCAATAACTAGCAAACGGTGACAGATATTAAAAAAATTCTTGCAGGAGGGTTATGTACGATGTCGGGAGTTTTTTTACTGTGATTCTTGATTTTAGTTCGAATTTCAAACAATAGATGGCGCTGACAGCGGTTGGCGATCATTCGAGGCCGAAACTGACGTCACTGAGCATTGATGCGAAGAAAAGAGATTAAAGCTATGGAGTGGATCTCATTCGAGTGGTCTGGGATCCTGAATCTGGGCCTAAGAGCAAAATTGTACTGGCGAATGAGACCCACTCCATAGCCTTAATCTCCTTTCTTCGCATCAATGCTGAGTGACGTCAGTTTCGGCCTCGAATGAGCGCCAACCGCTGTCAGTGCCATCTATTGTTTGAAATTCGAACTAAAATCAAGAATCACAGTAAAAAAACTCCCGACATCATACATAACCCTCCTGCAAGAATTTTTTTAATATCTGTCACCGTTTGCTAGTTATTGAATTTTAAAATCCATCAGTCATTTTTGGGACACCCGGTATATTAAATGTAAAAAATCTATTTGAGTTTTCAATGAAAAAAAGTAAATCGTTTTTACATATATTCTCTATCCTGGGAAGCCTGGGCTGGGTGCCCTAGTATATATAAACGCTGGGATATCCTTAAACAGTAAGTTACTGCCATTTCTTAAATTTTGAACTTTTTAAACTAAATGGGAAGCAGATAGTATGGTTTTTTATCAGAGTTTAACTAAATACAATGGATTCAGATGGTTGATTCCTGGGACAAATGACCGCTGAATTGATTGTGCACTTGCAAGAAAAGTACATTATACGTAGTAAATAAAAAAAAATCCTATTCAAAACATTCATAAAGCTTATTCAAAATTTTAATAACAATAAATGAGAAATCTCTAAAAGTTTGACCATCTATTATTTATATTTTGCAGAACCATGCGATCTTTGTTATTTTCTTATTACAAAGGGATACAACACGGGGTTCCTGCATTACAGAACATAAGGGAAATTAAGTTTCTTTAATTTGAAATCTTTTTAGATTTTTTACATTTAATATAAATATATATCAAACATATATATCAATCATATATCTATATCTATATATATATATATATATATATATATATAGAGAGAGAGAGAGAGAGAGAGACCACCAACAACACGAGAAAGCTTCTTTTTTACATGAATAATATCAGTTACGTTTTGAAATAAAATTTTCAGATTTATTTATTAAAAGCGATACTTTCGTATTAGTCACATTTCAGGAGGTAATGACCGAAATAATCGTCAAAGATTTCGCTACTTTTTGTAGCAAAATAATAAAAATATGCTCTTAAACTTTAAATAAAAAAATTACATTACTTTTTAATGTTGCATTTATAAGGTACTTGCTTTTAGAAGATTTTTATATTAGCATTTAGCAAGATTTTTATTTTAGCCGTGATTACATGTGTGCTAAACTTGCATTTATTTATATTATATTGTTATTTTATTTACTTTATATTAAAAAAATATTTTCGATATGGAATATTAGCCGGAAAAGAATGCTGGATATTGCTGTAAGTGCAAATTGATGAAGCTTCCGAAATCAGGCTGCACTTGATAGAGATAGAATTGAAAATAATCGTAGTTAAAATTTATTTTAAATCCCATAAAAAATGGTAAACTGAGGTACAGTTTTTAGCGTTGCGTTCATCACACGAAACCATATTACTCCCGCTCCGTAGTCTGTCCCTCACAGAGCCATTCTCAGAAACTATATAATTTACAGGCATGAAAATTCGTGTACTTATAGGTAAATACCTAGTATGAAGCTCAAAATATTCAAATTTGAAAAAAATCTTATTATTTTAATATAGAGAGATAAAAAATAAAATTCGAAAAAAAAATTCGAAAAAACGGAAAAATAGACCGGTAAATTTTTTCTTTATAAAAAACAAGACTTTTTTTTTTCTAAATGAAATTTATTTGGATTTATTAAAGTAAAGATAAAGTGTTTTGAAAGGAATATTAAACGCAACCCTTTGTGCGATCTTTGATCATACTTACCCACTTTTTAAAAAATTGCATTTGATGGAAAATATTATTTGCTAACCGAAAATGTAAAAATGTAAATATTTCAAAACTAAAAAGAATAGAAGCAAAAAAAAAAATTACAATAAAAGCGAAATTTATTGGTTAAGTGTTGTCACCGTCAATATCACGTCAACGTTACCCGCTGACATGTTTTTGCTTTATATATCAATCAGCATCTAGAATCAAACAATTACTGACATCTAATATTAAGCTAACAGCGAAGACCAAAACAATATCTAAGTGTTTGCTCCCGTAGTATAAACAAGTTGCAAAATGTACGTCAAAGAAACAAATGAGGTGCGTTCGCGTTCGTACTATAGTTTCAGTGAAATGAATTATATAGTCTGTTATTATGAAATGAGTAATTTCCGTGATAATATAAGTACATTTTGAGTTGGCAGCATTTCAGCTTTTGTTGACATTTACTGAAAATTCCAACAGGAAATTTAAGCCTAACTTTGAAAATTGTAGTACTTGAAATCTATATTTAGACAATTTTGAGGAAAAATTGAGGAGAACATCCAATAGGATTATATGGGATTTCCTCCGCAATTTTCTCAATTTTCCATAAAATAAAAGAAATGTTTATGCAAGTACATTCCATATGATTATTTAACATATTACAACACAATTATAAAAAAACGTCCTTAAAACCTTAAAAAAAATATTTTTATTAAAGTTTAGTTAAGCTTATCTGTTACGAAATACAAATTAACTAAACATAATTAAAATAATCTTCTAAAAGCAAGTACCTTATAAATGCAACATTAAAAAGTAATGTAATTTTTTTATTTAAAGTTTAAGAGTATATTTTTATTATTTTGCTACAAAAAATTAAAAGATCTGTGTTATTTTTTATATATGTGTCTTGAAGCACAGTGAGTTACTAAATAAATATTTAGTGATAATAGTAATAATAATAAAAAATATTTTGTTTCTTGCCGAACTTCTTACGTTTTCCAAACACTGTATTTATATTCCTGTTGGTTTATATTAAATCTTTTACTTTTACTTTTCCATTTTTAATAATAATAGAATCAGTAGTGCTATTAGAAATATATATTTAATTACTGTAAAATACCTTAAAAGATTATATTATTATTTAATAAGATACATTTTCCGTAAAAGTTTGCCTTATTACATTGTATTTTATGAATGGATAGACATAAAATATTGTAAGTCTAATTTATTAGTTTAATGTTTCCTTAATTACTGTTACTGTGAATAAAAATTTAAATATTAATATAATAATGTTACATTAATTTTGTTATTAGCATTTATCATTTAAATACAAGGAACTTCAAAAAAATATATTATTTTTCTTGCAAAAATATGTTAGTTGAGGGAAAAAAAATATTTTTATCCAAAACAATGTTCTTTATTATGAGTTTAAAAAAATTTGAACTAATCATCATTTTTTTTCTAAGTATATTTCTGTAAATGATCTTTCATATTTGTGATTACAGTTAACTGAATACAGAATATAGATTTTTTAAATATATTTGTTGTTAAGTAGCTTCTTGAAAAGTTGCCGTACATTAGTACTTATGAAGATAATTACTTCCTTTCCTTTACATTTTTAAAGAACATTTTTTTATGTACATTACTTTTCAGAAACATTTTTTAGGATTAACTGTAAATAAATGAAACTAATAAACAAAAATTGTTCACAGTGTTATTCAGCTAGTAAGTATTATTTTTCAGGGTCAATCGGCATGTAAAAGAAATTTAATGTGAATGATTCTCTTCACTAAATGTTTTTAATTTGGGGTTGAAAAAATGCAATGAAATTTAAAATATGTCACTTCGTTTTCATTTCAATTTCGAGCCAAAGTGCTGTATTTTAAGATCAATCTGATATTATAGTTAATCTTCCGTAGTTGGGTTCATAGCCAAAGGGCGTATTTGAGGAACTGTTATTTGGTGCAAGAGAGATTTTTTAAATCTGTAGTGGTATTCATATTCACTTTAAAGATATTGTTTACAACATGGAAATCTTTGGAAATAGCCCAAATTAAGGATAATCAATGTGAAAAAACAAAATAAATTAAAATGCTTTTAATATGCTCTGGACAGTCGAATGCCAAGTGTCAACTCTATCACGCGCAACTTTACATTATTTTAGCAAACAATTCTTTATTTTTGAGGTACATTAAAACGAAGTTCATACATGAAAAAAAATTTAAAAGGCTATATATGTCATTAAATGGAACGACAATGTTCACACAATTTTGATTCGAGCCAAAGTGCTGTATTTTAAGATCAATCTGATATTATGGTTAATCATTAGTAGTCGGGTTCATAGCCAAATGGCATATTTGAGTATATTGTTTCCAACTTAAAAATCCTTGGAAATAGCACAAATTAAGGATAATTAATGTAAAAATACAAAACAAATTAAAATAATTTTAATATGCTCTGGCCAATCGAATGTCAAGTGTCAACTCAATCACGAGCAAATGTACATTAATTTAGCAAACAATTATTTATTTTTCAGGTATATTAAACCCAAATTCATACATGAAAAAACATTTAAAAGGCTATATATGTCATTAAATGGAACGACAATGTTCACACAATTTTCATTCGAGCCAAAGTGCTGTATTTTAAGATCAATCTGATATTATGGTTAATCATTAGTAGTCGGGTTCATAGCCAAATGGCATATTTGAGCAACTGTTATTTGGCGCAAGAGAGATTTTTAAAGCTTGTAGTGGTATCTATATTCACTTTAAAGAAAATTGTTTCCATCGTGGAAATCCTTGTAAATAGCAGGAATTAAGGATAATCAATGTGAAAAAACGAAACAAATTAAAATACTTTTAGTATGCTTTGGTTAATCGAATGTCAAATGCCAACTCTATCACGAGCAATTTTAGATTATTTTAGCAAACAATTCTTTATTTTTGAGATACATTAAAACAAAATTCACACCTGAAAAAAAAATTATAAATGCTATATAGGTCATTAAATGGAACTACATTGTTCACACAATTTTCATACGAGAGTACAAATTATTTTCTTTTGGATTATGTAAAAACTGAAATTGTGTTATTTTTAAAAATGATGCATGAGCAATAAACGTGAAAGCCATAACGCCAGTAGTTGACGTCATACTATACATTTCTAAAAATAGCTGTTTGTTTCTGTCAATCGACCAAAAGTGAAGTATAATTTTTTGACGACGACAGAAAAGTCCGTATAGAAGGAAATAGCACTTTGTAAAAAAGAAAAAGAAATAACTAAATAGTAAAGTGAAAATATGAATGTTCGACCGTGAATTTGTTACTAAGTGATTTCCAAAGACACATTTTAAGAACATACTATGTAGAAATTAATTAAATAATAGTAATTGATGAAATATTGCGTTGACTTAAGAAACAGATTTCTTTCATAATCAGTTTTCATCTGATGAAGGTTTATAAAAGCTCTTACATCGAAAACGATTAAAAACATCGATCCTTCCGCTCTATAAGTCACCCTGACATGTAAAAAAAATTTCATGATTTATTAAATAATTCGAATGGATTTTTTTTTTAAATATAACGTTCAATCACTGCATACTTATAAAAAGCTTCTACAGATTTATAAATAAATAAAAACAAGAAAAATAATCTTAATTTTAAGTTACGATTTTCAAATTTTCGGTAAAAATTTTAAGTTCTAAAGTATCAAGTTTTATCTTTTAACTTGGAATTTTTAATCGTGATTAGACTTCGCGATACGTGGTTTAGTTTCCTTCTCATTAAAATTTAGACAATAGATATATCGTTCAAAACACTACTATCTTTCAGGAAACAAAGTTAAAATACTTCGCCTTCAAACCTCTAGTTGTTAATTTTAAATATTAAACTCTCATTCTCATGCTAACGTAGAGAAAGAAAGAAGAGGATTGAATAGGTGATAGCCTGAATTAACTATCATTCTTCTAGAGATTAGTGAGTCTTTCATGATAATGAATGTTTGCTTGAAAGAAAAATTCGTTGATTTAATCATTAGTTTTAATTTTAAATGATTAATTTTGGGTGTATTTACCTTGTTTATTTTACTTCTGACTTTCTAATTCATTTTACGTAACAAAAGATTATAATATAAGTAGTATCATCTATATTTGGAGTAAAGTCGAAGCAGTTTGATTCTGAAGCTGAGATTAAAAGTTACTTTATTTAAAATAATAAAAGTGTCTACAAGAAATTTTATTATTTCTTGTTCACTTCCTTAAACTCTGAATCCATGTTATATGTTTTAACACGATACATCTTAAGTTGACTGTACTTCAAAATTCTTGGTACATATTTCTTCTCATTATCTTTTGCATTCAATTTTATACAAGAATTATACAGTTCAAAACACTGCGAACTTTCTCGAAACAAGGTTAATCTGATTTCCCTTCTTACATTAAGTTGCTGACATCGAATGTTAATAATTCATTCACATGCTATTTGTATAGAAAGAGGGGATTCGTTGAAAAGGTGATTGGTTGAATTAACTATTTTTTCTCTACATAATGATGTGTCTCGTATGAAAATGAATGTTTGATTGGAACAAACTTATTTTTTTCAATTAAAAATGTTTCGATTTTTAAAGTAATAACTTGATAGAGTATTTACATCTTAAATATCTCTATTATTTACCTTATTCAATTTAGCATATTTTTCGTTTATTTTCATTCTCTCTTTTTAATACATTTCACTTAAAAATGTATATAATATAAAGAACATCATATATATTCTTAGTAATGTTGAAACATTTTAATTCTGAAGCTTATATTAAATGTTAATATAATTAAATTGACAATTTAGAAATAAATTTAATTATATCTTGTTTCAATTCCTAAAATCTCAAACCAAGTTTTATCTTAAAACACGCTATTTCTGAAGTTGCCATTACTAAAAGAAATTTGGTCCACTTTCTTGCACATGTATTCTTCTTCTTCACATCTAATTCAGTTTAATACGTCACTTAAATTTCAAAACACTACAAAAGTTCCTGGAACAAAGTTAAGTCCTTATTCCTTCTAACTTTAAATGGCTTTTAATCACTCTTTCTCATGCTAATGTACAGAAATTGTGGGATTGTTTGAATAGTTGATTGCATGAATTAACTATCCTATCTTTTTAGATTAATGAGTCTCTCATGATAATTAATGATTTCATGAGACAAATTTTCGTTGAATTCAACATTAATTTTTATTTTGAAAATGCTAAGGTTTGAGAATATTTACTTCGTTTAAAGTACTTCTATCTTTTTAATACATTTCACTTAAAAAAGAGCTTAAAATTTAGAGCATCATATATATTCTTATTAATAACGAAGCTATTTAGTTATGAAAATAATATTAAATATTAGTGTAGTTTAAAAATTGAAATTTTTACTAGATATTCTATTGCATTTTGTCCACATTCTAAAACACTAAAAACCGAGTTTATCTTTTAACTCGATATTTCTCAAGTTTACTATGCTTCGAACTACTTGGTTAGCTCACTTTATCATTATTTTTTCATTCAACTTCGAACAACACTCATACTCTTTAAAACACTGTGAACTCTACTCTACAAAGTTTAATCAGTACCTTCCCGTCTTATCTTATCTGGCTGTCATTATATGTTAAACACTCTTTCTCATGCTAATGTAGAAAAAGAGTGGGATTGTTTCTAAAAGTGATTGTATGAATTAATTATTCTTTCTCCAGATATTAAAAAGTCTCTCAAATTATTAAATGTTGGCTTGAAAAAAACTTTAGTTAAATGAAATATAGAACATAATTTTGAGTTTGAAAGCGGTAATTTTGCAAAGTATATTTTATTTTCTTTAATTATTTAAGTTATAGTCATGAATAATTTTCAAAACACAAATATTTCCCCTTTATACCTTTGCTTTGATTATTTTCATATTGCACTGTTACTGGAACTCATTGTTGGTTTCATGTAATTTTCTTTTAAATCCATTCTCTTTTTAAATCAACAATTATCGTGTAGTTAAACACTTATGTGTAAATGTGTGTAATTTTATAGAAGAAAAAATGAACGGATACAAAAATGTTTTGTTTTTAAGGAAGCTAAGGCAAAGCTACACTTTCACATAAAAATATTAAGTTACAGACTATTGATATATGTACAATATTAACCAGAGTGTAAGGTAATATTTATAAAATATTTTAGAAACATATTCAAATTCCTGCATCCTAATTTTTACTATTTTAAAAACATTCTGGACAATACGGGAAATCTCTTTGAATCACGCTTTTACTGTAGATACTATTTTTTCCAATGCATTACACAGTTGAAAAGTACGCTTACAATGTCATGGAAATGGAAATGTGGCATGTATAGTGATATCTACACAGTAAAAAAGGTGAAATGTTTCTTGAACTATAAATAAAATTTACGGAATTGTAATATAACTTCTTTTGAGTGACTCACGATATGGAAAAGCATTTCCATATCTTCAGAAATCTGGAAAACCATTAGATTTCCGAGATGTAAACAAACTTTTTTTAATTAAGTTTTCTTTCATAAGCATAGATCAAATATTCTGTGCGAATTTTATTTCACAAACTAAAACCAATAACAACGTTGTAACACACAAATATGAAAAATTGGCAGAAAATATTCCATACGGCCGTTTCAAGGATTCCTGGATCCCCTTCCTCAGTGCGAAAAAAAAAAATAAAAATAAAAAAGAGATTAAAATGGGTTCAAAGAACCCCTTGGTTATAGCCCCGAGTACTGGCTTGAATGAAAATGCTAAAGCATGAGTTTTAGTTTATAAGTTTTCTTTCGTTTCCCGTACTTCTTGGAAATTTTAAGGAGTATGGTTTACAGTGTATTAATAAATTTTATTAACTCGATATCAACACGAAATATTCTTTTTTATATACTATGATACAAAATTACAAATTACATACAAGTTTCAAAATATTTTGTAATTTTCATTACACTATATCAAGTAAATATTTTTAGCTGCGTAACAGTAATAATCCATGCAAAAATAAGAAATTAATGGTCATTCTAAACTATTAATTTAGCATGTTTATATGTTGAATACGCAATGATTTCTCAAGTTTCTGAAGATAAAAGAAAGCTTTTTGGAAACGTATTCAACTCGAAACAGGTTATATTATATTTCCGTAATCTTTCTTACTAGATCAAAATACATTTCCCTTGTCTTTTTTTTTTTTTTTTTTTTTTTTTTTTTTTTTAACACTATACAAATTTCAAAAATTCATATTCTTTCACTTCATAAAATTCTTTCACTTCATATGTCAAATATGTGTAACTTACTACTTTATAATTTTGCATTATTGCTATCATATGTCTAGCATATCGCCAACTAACATATGAGAAACATATGTCAAAAATTCTGTGGTGTAGTAAAATATAATGAATATTAAATCTCCATTTCGAATCTTTTTGTAAAACATATTGTAAATTTCAATATATCATAATAAAATAATGTTTGAAAAAAACATAACCATGGTAGTATGCTTATAAAGCGTTTTCAGCGTTCTTATTTTCGGTCGAATATTTTAAAATACATTACACATTTGGAAAGTACACTTACAATGTCATGTAATAATATACACAGTTAAAAAAAGTTTCTCTAGCTATGAATACATTTTATGAAATTATAATATAACCTGTTTCAAATAACCCACGATTTTGAAAAGCATCCCATTATCTTCAGTAATCTGGGAAACCATTAGATTTCCGACATTTAAAGAAGCATTTTTCAATAAAAATTTCCTTTGCTATACGTGTTTCTTGGAAAATTTTCATAGTAGTTTTCATAGTGTATTAAACTGTTTTCTTTTATCGATATAAACACTAAATAGTGTTTTGTGTATACTATGAATTCTTGTGTAACAATTTTAGCTGTGTAACATAATTAATACATGCAAAAATAACAAAATAATGCTCTCTCAGCACTTTTAATTTAGCATGTTTGTCTGTTGAACATGTAAGGATTTCTGAAGATTCTGAAGATAAAAGAAAGCTTTATGCAAACGTATTAAACTCGAAACAATGATATTATAGCGTCTTAAACTTTCTTGCTAGATCCAGATACATTTCACTTTTTTGTACAATGTACAGATTTCAAACACTCTATCTCTCTTTCACTTCATATGTCAAATAACGTATTAGTACAATTTGTCTAGCATATGGCCAACTAACATATGCCAAACATATGTCTCACATGTGCACAAAGAAAAAAAAATACAGAATAAAAAAAAATAATAATTCCATAAAAAAGCATCATTTAGCGGGCCTTTAATTCATATTTCTTTTTATAATATTCTTTTTTATTTCAATATCCTTTTGAAAATTACTTGCGCGGAAGTAATGATATTAGCGATGCTTAGAAGATAATACAAACTTAGCTTCTTTTGAGCAATCCTCATTTACAAACGATGGTCGTCTAGAGCGTGCATCATCGTCCAAGTTGAAATTTCCGTGTTTAAACGTCTCAAACCACCTTTGAACTATGCTATCTGAAACAAACCGTTTATCCATATACAGCACAAATTTTACGAGCAGTCTGACATGCATTTTTACCTTTCTTGAATCAAAACAGCATAATATGGTGAAAATTAACTTTTTGTTTCTCCATTATTAGCACTGAAGTGAAAAATAAATTATGCCACAACACAAAACCTATGCAGCGCAAGTAGAAAAAGACGAATGTACATATCTGGGTCATTCATAGTCAGTACTTATAAGCAGTAGGAAAATAACTAGACAAAACAACGCTTCGCTTTAAAAACCTGCAAAACTTTCCGGATTACCCAATAAATATATCAGTAAAATAAAACCTAATATCCTATTTCTTTATGAAAAAAAGAAAAGTTTTAATAATACTAATTAAAATTGGTTTTTTTCTTTCGTGTGTATAATTCTTCTGAGAACTAAAAGACAAAGGACAAAGAAATTGTTAAACGACAAATAAGGTGCCACGTTTTACAATGCTCTTTGTATAATTTTACCTTTCAAGCTATATTTCTGAAAGCTTAAAAATATGTCTACAGCATTTGCATCATACTTGGAGGAAACAGAGTACTGCTTATTTTTAATATAATGTCATTTCTGTCCTTCCTGTTTCGAGAAAGACCGAAAAAAAGGAAAGCGATTGATTTTAAAAAGAAAAATATGTAATATTTCAAATGTTTCAGGAAAATAAATTTTAAGTTTACGGACACATGCCAAACACTTTAAGATTTATCAGAATAAAGGTGTAAGAAATCTTGATAAATAAAGAAGGAAACGGTGGACTATTTTAGACAACAGCAAATATGTGAGATGATTGGATCATATTAAAAAATACTGCTTCTTTATTAACTTTTGTTTTTAATTTTTGTAAAATCTTCTTGCAAAAGAGTAAATTTGTAAATGGAGAAATAATAGAATCATGCATGCTTTTTTTCAACTATTGCAAACATATATTTAAAAAATGGAAACTCTTTAATGACTAGAATTATTCATGTTTTACTCTTACATAAATGTTAAAAAAAAAAAAAAAAAAAAAAAAAAAAAAAAAAAAAAAAACTAGATACTATCAGCTATAAAGATATATAAAGCGTAGACACGGGATCTGAATGTTGATTAAATATCCAAACATTGTACCAGTACATGTATATTTAGGAAAATATCAGAAATAATTTGCTTCAATATTGTTGATTTCGTGTGTAAATAGATAGATTATACACTGCAAAATAGTAACATTGTACATTTTTTACAAGTAAGAAAAGCATATTTACATTTAATAAGTATATGTTTTGATGTATACAAAATTACATTCAGAATATGAATGTTTCGTATTTATATTTTTTCTTCAGCATATTCATTAGAATACACTCTTTCAAGAAATAAGAAAGTTTGGAATGAAATTTATATTACGAGATTTAAAAACACAACTAAAACACTCAGTAAAATCAAAATAAATTATCGTTTTCAAACTTTAGTATCATAGCAATAAATGTAAATTCAGAAAATGACCATTAAAATTTTGTTTCACTATCATTATTTTAATGATTCTAAATAAATATACAGGGTGTTTCTAAATGAATATAGGGGTTTTAACACTTGGTAGTGTTTATTACATAAAACTTAAAATTATCATTAATACATAAAATGAAAGAGCAACTCAAACACTTTTACCTACAAGCTTACAAGTGTTCAATGTGAACACCTTTTGTCACACAGCACACATCAAGTCGATAGCTGAGTTCTTCCCAAACGTTAATTAGTGTTTGTGGGTAACTGTTGCAACAGCTGCCACAATTTGGGAGATCACATCTGAACTTTATTCTGAACGTACGTTGCACAGTAACTACAGATTCGGTCTTTGCAAACTGCGAAACACAAAATGCTTTCGGTTCACTAGTCGCCATTTTTGCTATTAGCGCTTTCTAACAGATGACGGAAGAAACATTGCGTGCGCTTGCGCATGCACAGGTACCAACAAACTGTTTTAGTTACTCTTTCATTTTATATATTAAGTATAATTTTAAGTTTTATATAACAGATACTACAAAGCGTTAAAACCCCGATATTCATTTAGAAAGACCCTGTATTATAAATTATAAACCAGCAAAATTCAATATTTTCTTATTTATAAATGTTGCGTAGTGTTTACATCTAAAACTGAGTTTAGTTTGTATATAAGACCAATTTAATTTTAATCAGAAATTTTCCGTTCCACTTATTAAATCCTTTGCAAGTTTCATTGAATAACCGTTTGAAGTGATGAGATTGAAAATATTTTTAAGAAACTAAAAAGAAGCAATTAATTCCTCTTTGCAGTGGAGTAAAATTAGCTGAGAGTTTTTAATTTTTTCCAACAAACTATTAACGATTCTTAATTTAGAAATAAATACCATTTCTTTAAGGCCTAAAATAAAGAATAAATTAAATGGGATTCTTACTTTTAATTACGTAGGTAGTTTAATTTAAGGGTAACGTTATCTAATTATTTCCCTTAATTAAGCGTGAGCGATTGCATAAAAGTTCTTAGTAATTTCCCATTATTGATTACATCTAAAGATTACATTTGTTTAATACGTATATTTTGCAATTAGGCATCATACACTGCTACTAAATGTTACAATTACTTCCAACTATGTTTGAAATATTAAAAAGTGGAATTTTAAATAATAGGTAGAATACAATTTAAACAAAAATATTGTGCAGAAATGTATTTTATAAAAATATTTACATACATGTGTGGGAAATGTGTGGTGTCAGGAAATTTATGTGGCCCAAAATTGCATAATTTGAGCATTGATCTCTAATAAAAAATTTGAATAAGTATACTTTTGGCAGTTAAATGAATTATGACTTTCTTTTCCATGTAGCTTAAGAATCTAGATTTATGGTAAATTTGTGTTATAATTAGTACTTTGTTTTATCAATTTGTAATTCAGAGTTAAATATCATCGGTCTGCTACAACTAATATTAAAGAAGTTTATTTTTTAAATTGTATTTCTAAAAGAAAAATGTGTAATAATGTGTGAGTCTGTATTTGTTTTCATGTGAAAAGGAAATATTGTGTAGTTATTTTTTAACCGTCCACTAAGCAAACTGCTGCACAAAAGTACAACATACATTTTATTTGCAAAAACATCATAGTTTGTAAAATCGGTGGAAAATAAAGAACATTATTTAAACCTTACACCTAATAATTTGTACAAAATCGGTCCATTAATTGCTTACTTCCTACAAAAAAAAAAAAAAAAAAAAAAAAAAAAAACTAGAATAGGGAAAAAAGAAAAAGGAAACTCACAAGAAGACATTACTGTAAAAACAGAGTTAATGGCACTTTCCTGTTTTTATTTCAAAAACTTATTACAATAGTATAGAATATACAAAAGAAAATTGAAGGCGTGATATTAAAATAAATTCTCCGTGATAAAACTGAAATTTTACGGCGGCTAAAAACCCTGATAGAATACTTGCCTGCAACTGTACCAAAGGAAGTATTGACCCTTTCATAAAACTGTGAGACGTATTCAGAATCCTGATAAATATGGCGGCGCCTTGTATTAAAGTATTCAATGATAAACATTGTTGGAATAAATTCCTGTGGATACTTTTCCAGTATGAGTACCTTATAGAGAAAATAAGCTTGGCTATAGATGTATATTTTTTATGCGTATTTTCTTGCAACCTTCTCACTATTTCACACACACACAAGTCACAAGTGGTGTTTTCAATATTTATACTTTTTTTTTTTTTTTTTTTTTTTTTTTTACATAAACAAACCATTTATAAATTTTTATATGCAAACAAAAGTAAATTGTATATAAATCAATAATATATATAATTAAATTGTTTATTATATATAAGCATAAATGTTCATTAGGTTTGATTTCATTAGCTGTTTATATTATTTGGCAACAAATCGTACTTTCTGGAGCCCGAGTTGCGCGAATTTGAAAAAAAAAAAAAAAGTCCTCTATACTGGAAAAGTACCTTCAAAATTCAATATTTAACATCTTGAATCTGTATGTACATATATGTGTAATTTAAAATTTTAAAAAGGTAATTGCAATTCCGAGCACAGAATGATATTCATCGATGTATAAGATTCGAAATAATCCCTATAAATCTAAACAGTTGCTCTGAAATGAAATTTGAGATGACATAATTCAGTAATATTCAATATTAAATAATACTCAGCAGTGAAGAGGTTACGAAAGACTGAGTTAATGATTTCCATTAATAATTATAAAACTCATATACGGATATCATATTTCTTTTTTAGTTCGAAATTTGCTCGCAATTCATTTCATTCAAAATTTTCAAAAAGAAATCGCAAATTGAAATACTCTTGCAAGGAAATTATGTTCGTGTTTCATGCATCTAAAGAAAAATAATTTCTCTTCTACAAAATAATGCAAAATATAAGAATTATTTATCTGCAATCAACATTCAAAACATCTAATTTAACCTCTCTCTTCAAAAGATAATCGAGATAACTTCAGCAAAATCGAGTGTCCGCTATACAATCTAATCAACCTCTGACTTCAAGATGTCCACCTATGATAGCACTGAAACGGGCATTCCATGAGCACCAAAACAACTTTATTTCAATTAGCCCAAAATAACGTCATTTACGCTTACCAACAGCTACTCTTCTTTCTCAGCTTTGGATAGTTGATTGCACTAGCCAGATCTAACAGCTCCTCACAGGGAGAAGAAACTCGGTCCAACAATGACAAGATTATCCACTTTCCCATCGCATTCCAGTGCTTAAATACTAACATAACGTTTGACCAGATGTAGAAATTTGCATACATATCGATACGAGGCGAAAACGCACAAGTTCTGAGGTTTTCACACTCATTTATCGATAGATAGAGAATGATAGCCTTGATAACTTTTACTCGCATTGTCAATTATTGGACAAAAAGTACGTTCGCAATCAAAACTTCGCCTACTCTTAAAATCAGAGTAACCGACACATCATAAACTGTTTGTCCCAAATTGCAGGAATACGTACATGAATCTTCATCATCAGATTTTTCGCCTCCTTGACATGATTTTGAAATTCAATGTTGAGTTGTATTTTTGCTAATTGTACTTTTGTAAATGCTTAGTTGAATTTTTTCGTTACGCCCCATTTTGAATTCATATAATATTTTTTTTTTCGAATTTGTTCTGCATTGCTGCTGATTTTGAAACTGCAAAATACACAAGATATAAGAGTGATTAAAAAACTATAAAGACAAATCGGTAGAGCAAAATACGTACTACCTATTACATGAACATAATATTTAAATAACATTTACTGTAACTTTAGCATAATTGTTTAAAATAACAATACATATACTTAATTTTTCAGGATCAAAATAACATACATTTTTATCTACGTGAAACAAAAATTTATAAAACAATGGTACACACACAAATTCTGGCACGCAAAACTCCTATTAGGACTGCTATTATATTATTCTGAATGAAGTGAAATTAAATAAGAGCTTTCCGGATCTCATTGTTCTCCGTCAATGACAGAACGAAATGTTTCAGGAAAAAATATTTCGTTTTGTGTGGACTACTTAAATAGCAGAATATCATTGATTATAATATCATACAATTTTAAATTAAAGTGCGCCACAAAAGTTCATAGACAACAATGTTTTTGGATTTAAGAGCTAACTAAACGAGTAAGAAAGACAAAATGTAAACTTATAATGATGTAATAAAAATAATAAAATACTGAAACAAGTTTTAACAGTCATAGATTTAGCATAAAAAAATAAAAACAAAAATACGCTGTCCCAAAAATTTATAGAGAACCGGTGTTAAAAACTGATTTATGTACTGATATTCAAAATTTGCATATTTCAAGGTCATGTACTTGTGCGCAATAACTTCCTGCGATAAAAGCGATTCTGTCTTTCCGTTTCCGACTGATTGAAAAGATGCCTCGCAATGTGCACTTTTCCAAAAAGGAAATTTTTTAAATCTATCATTAAAAGGCTGGTGTATGGAAAGTTGTGGGCATTGCAAGAGAAATTGGACGTAGTATGGTTTGTACATTAACCAGTTCAATGAGTTACCCCTCAATTCCTCACTGGGTAACTTCGGCTTGAATTGTGATCACAATGTTGATGTTATTTGTTTTTTTCCAGGTATGGTTGTATATTCTGTTATTTATTGTTATTTATTAGTTTGAGATTGAAACTTTTTTATTAATCTAGTTTTTTTGTACTGTCAATCTAATTATTTACACTCCCATAATTTAGTTTAAACTAAAACCCTCTTTTTAAACTAATTCGATATTCTTCTCTTATCAGCAATTAATAACTTTCCGTTCTTTCATTAGTTAATTTTATCATGATTCTATTTAATTCAAAAGTTTATTTTAATAATATCTGAGTTCTTTATCTCTAGATTTTTATTTTCCGTTATTCCTAACTGAGTTTCTTTTCGCGAACTTTTCTGCTTCTCTTTTACCCCCCCCCCTCCCTTGTGTTTCATGTATGTGAATACAGATATTTGTCTCTATATAGTTTTACTTTGAACACTCCACTGCGTCGTATTGACACTTTTATCCCTTGGGAGTTCGCACACCCCATTTTCGACTTACATCAGGCAATGAAATAACTCCTTGCTAAAGTTATTTTATCTTTCCCGTGATAACTATTCTCTTCTATTCTCTTCTATTATTTCTTATTACTCTGGTAATGAAAACTTATATTTAATTGTTCCTAAATTTATAGTTATGTTCATTAATCTTTATATGAAGAAAAAATAAGAATTACTTTCGTTTAGTTTCCAACTCTAGTTAATTTATTATTATATATTTTATGTTTATTTTGCCAATGCATTACTTATTTTTTTTTAATTGCAAGTAACTTTCAACCATATTGAGTCAGCCTGTAACAATTGTTTGAATTTCACTTGCACACAGGAAATTTCTGTAAATTATACGAGAAAAAATCAAGAACAAATTATTCTAGTATCGTCTTGGGAAAAGCTAAAAAGACGTGACTAAAAATTTTTACAGCTTATGTTCACATATAAGAAAAAAACAATGGGCGTAATAGTAATTTCGGACAGAAAATGTTTCTTTTGAAGAAGTAAATTAGTTAATATTTCGAGGCTACAAATTCAAGTTGTTGTTAAACAATTTATATTTTTCACGAAATATGTATTATTTTTACAAGTTCACAAACCACATTTTAGTGAAAATCAGTATAAGTATAATATAAATTAGACATTTTCTTCATTAAGTCACGTTTAAGTCACTCTTAATTCTAAAGTATTTATACACCATAAAAAAAGTAGTATATATAGAAAAAAATATATAATTTTACCAATTTTTTTGTAAGAAACGAAAAACAAGAGAAAAAAGAAAACGATCAACTATCAAATCTTTATTTTCTGAAATTTCAAAAATATTTGATTTATTAGTATTTCAATCCATAATCTTTTCTAATGTCATTTTTTAATTAATAATTGTTCAAACTACCTGTTATTTCAGACATTATTTTAATCTTTAAAACATATAGACAGGCACTGTACATTCTTAAAAACATATTCAAAAACACATAAAACCAGTCCACACGCTAAACGTTTCATAAAAGTAGAATATTTTCGCCTGTTGGCTCAGGCATCTTCAATACTGATGTTTCGTCTTTTCTGCTCTGTCAGTCCGATTTTTCTGAATCTCCCCTTCTGTCCTTTCCTAACATCATCTGGCATGAGCTACGTTGTTGCAAGTTTTTGTATCTGATGTGTATATCTCTATTGCTTCTCTCTGTAATAAGTAGTTTAGGTTATTGTAATTAGCTGATTTTTCAACATTATTAAAGTCTATTATAATTGGGGATGTATTGTTTAATCGGGCTATTGAAGTGGTTGATTTACCTAAATTTATGTTTCTTCTGTGTTCTTTCATTCACTCCTCGATTTTGCTTTTTGTCATGCCTATATATGAATTATATTTTCCTTCGTTATCTTTGAAATTAATTTTGTATATCCCTGATGTGTGTTGATAATTAAGCTTTTCCGTATCTGATCTGATTGTTTTTGGCGCTTATTACTATCACTCCAGATGCATCCATTTTCAAATTAATCACCCGGTTTACCCCGGGTTAATTAATAACCCGGTTTAAAAATAATAGAGAAATCTTTACTTACCAAAATGTAGGAATATCGGGAGCAAATTTTGTTTCTTCAAATGAGCTTCACGACAAACTCTGCTATAGAACGACAAGTACACCCTTTTTATGCCTACTGCTAAAAATAACAAAATATGAACGAAATTTAAAACATTCTGCATAAAATCTACAACAGCGAAAATGTCAATTATAAATTATCAATCTATTTTTTGGATTAAATCTCATTATGCTAAGTTAGATGTTCCATTAATCATAAAATAAAAATTCTTATTTTTTTTCCTTATTACAGTACATGACACTTAATTGAACCCATTTTCCAAAGATACATATTTTTTTATATTAATGCTCATTCCAATGTACAGGATAAATATTATTTTTCTTCTTATTTATTTAAGACATTCAAGAGAATGATTCTATAACTATTGTTTCGTATAAACAGCACGTGCTGCAGTATTATCTTTTCAATTGTACCTTTATCTCTTTTGAACAAGGTGGTAATGGATAAATTTGTCCCCAGTGGCCACTCCATTCAACCAACGAAAATGAAATTTGAGGTATAGTTATTTGAAGACATGAGCTGATGATTTTGGTGAGCAAGAACAATGAAACTGGATGAGGACAGTTATAGTAAAAATTTTCGAAATTTGAAAATGACAATACCCAAATTCTTTAATCCTAAATTCTCAGCGCATTAAAAAAAACCATAAATGGCGTTAGAGCTGTATATGTAACCCGAATTACGGTGACGTAGGGCAAATGAAAAGGACAGAAATGTAAACAATTAATACCAACACATTTTTTTTTTTTTACTGATATTACAAAATTTTCACACTGTTTTTAAAGGTATTGCATTAACGATGATTTTCGTATGGCGTGTTATGATTGGTGCTTGTGTTCCCTGTATCTTTTAGTTGTTTACAATACTGTTCTTTTCATGTGTCTTATGCAGCTGTTGCTCGTGCTACATGTACCATCCCAACTCCTTTTATGGCTTTCCAAAGCGTTGATAATTTTGAAATGGGAAAAATGTAAGTGTTGCCATTAAAAATGATTCAGTATATCTGTAACTGTGGTTTCTCTTTTGTTCTGATTCACCACAATCTCGAGAGCATACCTTCAAATAAATATATCTCATATTTCATTTCGAATTATTGAACTAACTAGTCGCTAAGATTATTATATTGGATATGTTTCTTTATGACCACCCTGTATGTATCTCTTTACGGCTCAATCTTCATACATATTGCTTATGTTTATTTTTTGTGCGTACTTATATGTAATGCATGTTATTCAGTAACGTTTCCTAAAGTGTGACTATTCCAACAAATTTAAGCATTAACCTAAAGTTTTAATAAAAATCGTTTATTGAAATACCTATGTAGAATATATTTAACCTGTTTCATAATGATTTGGATTTTTATTTACGTTCCTTGTTTTGAACGCAGTAAACGCATTTTCTATATATTGCACAGAATGCTTTATTATGCAAGTAATTTCTTTAAAAAATATTTACAACATTTTTCTATCAATATTTCTTGACAAACTACAAAATTTTATGTCTAACAACTTATATTTTGTTACTTCTGTCTGTTTAGAATCTCAGCCTTCAATTCCACGCAACAAATTCTGAAACGTGACGAAAATACTTAATAGTTAAATCTATACGTGAGATAAAATAAAATAAGCATAAATGTTCTTTGTTAAAAAAATTACGCATTCCAGTCATATACCTATAATAGAAATTAAATCAACCCTTTGCATTTATATTTGCATTCTTTTTTCATTTAAATACATTTATT
The DNA here is from genome assembly GCA_963931845.1 of Maratus michaelseni. Taxonomy (NCBI): domain Eukaryota; kingdom Metazoa; phylum Arthropoda; class Arachnida; order Araneae; family Salticidae; genus Maratus; species Maratus michaelseni. Next base: position 192,158,490 of record OZ007593.1, on the reverse strand, counting down.
AAAAGCTTTTACTTGTACAGATTATAAAACTTGTTATCTATCTAACATTGATTATTAATAATTGATGGTTCTATAAAAAGTTTATTTTATAAGTATAAAAAATAACATGTAACTTTTTTTGAAAAGATTTTTTTTTCTCAGCAAATACTGAATGTAACCTATATCTAGTACATGTCACACACTGGAACTATTTTTTTTTAATTACCTGAAGACAAAGAATTATTAGACATAAATTCAAAGAACCAAATCATAAATGAAATTATTCAGAAACTACAACAAAAACAAAAAAATATTTACTTCGAATGGGTGAAAAGTCATGCAGGAATAAGAGGCGATGAATTAGCCGATAGTCTAGCGGAAGAAGCAACTGCTTTAAGCGATATAAAATTCCATCCATTTCCTCATTCTTACTTAAAGAGATTAATGAAACAAGAAATCCTCACAAAATGCCAAAGTGAATGGGATAATGCAGAGATTGGTCGGTATAAGTATCAACTGTTTCCAAAAATAAAAGAAGATATAATTCTGCATCACAGAAATTTACACCTATTCCCAAAAAATGACGGTCCTTTTATATCCTACTTGCAAAAGTTTGGAAAATGACAATCAAGTCTCTGCGTATGTGGCTTCAGAGGGACATCTCTTCACTATATATTGGAGTGCAGTCTCACATCAATATATCATATAAAAAAACCTGCCTCAAAGCCTCTATCAAATTGGTTTAGCTATGTTCTAAAAAGAGCAAATTTTAAACTGAACATAGCAGAGTGTATTAAGATTTTGGAAAAAAAAAGAAACTTATTTTTCAAAACGTGACAGTTTCAGACCAATTAGAATATTAGTAGAACTTTGGATTGATGAAGAATATGATATTTTCCTGTAATTATGATATTTTGCTGATGGCTAAAAGCCTAATGACCTGGATTGGAATTTTTTTAATAAATCTGCCAAGCTGGGTTTGTAAAACTAAAGCCATATGATAGGCCTCCCTACTTGGTTGAATTTGCCATTTACCATGATTTTCATGTTATTCCAACTAAAGATTGTAAGTGGCATATTCGATACTTTTCCGAAAGAAGAATAAGCAAAGTTAATTAATTCCGGTCACTATTTTAAACAATTTAAGCGCTATTAAATTAATACTTATTAAATAATAACATAGTTTAACCAAAAAAGTAATATAAATTTCAGATTAAGAAGTAGATATTTAGAATATTAAAAAAATATATTAAATGATTTTTTTTTTTTGCAAATATTTCATGTCAAGTAGCTCTATTCCTGATTCTCTTACAATGTTCAGATGATCCAAAAATTATTATTCATCTTCCATTTTCAGCATGCGTGAAAAATATTTTGCATTCGCCTAATATTTTACAGGGCCGCTTAAATAAATTGATTGGGAGACATATTTTTTACACAAAGAATATATGCTATTACAAATATTAGATATTCCCGAACAGAAATAAGGTTCAAGTTAGAGGCGTAGATATATATATATATATATATATATATATATATATATATATATATATATATATATATATATATATATATATATATCTGCGCCTCTAACTTGAATAGATATATATATGAGATATATATATATCAGTAGAAAAAATAAATTGTCGAAGTCATTTGTGTGAACAAAGCGTAACAAAATTCGCGTTTGCCGTTAAACTTGCGACAGCGCACCCGCAGAAAGGCTAGTGAGAAATTTTGTTTTTGATTTTGTTTTGCTACGTTTTTTTTTTTTTTTTTTTTTTTTTTTTCGTTTTTTCTCTAACTACACACAATTGTCCAACTGATTTTACCACATTTTTTCTGAAACTAAAAACAATTTCGTAAATATTTTTTAATCATTAAAGCTTGATAATTGGGGTCATTGTAAAATACTCTGTGTAATGCTTAGTGGCTTGTCATTGTAAATGATCATCTCCATAAATGGTCATTGTAAAGATTCAAGTAAGTTAAGGGTGTGTAATTATAATAATTTTTACCAGTTTAAGTCGAATGGAATACTGTTTTATTGTTGCAATAATGCAATGTAACTGTTGGCTACAGTTAAGCGAAATATTTTAAAATTAATGTTAGTTTCACAGAATGTCTTGCCAGCAGCATTGATTTTCTATTATTTTTGTTCTTAAATGTTATTATTTTAACACATTGTAGTCAGTTTGGACATATTTGGAATTTTAAATAAGAATTATGTAAACTTTTATATCTAAGCCTCTATAATAATAATCACAAACATAAAGTTGCATGATTCTTTTTCCTCGTTGTTCTGCTGCATTTAATACAGTGCCAAAATGACATATGAATACAGAAACAGCTTCGCTGCATTTAGTAAAATTTAATATATTATAAATGAAACATAAAGCAAATAAAATAACCCAATTTACATAACCATCTAATACGTCATTTGTCTCGTATAGATTACGATCACTTGCAAAAATCTTATGTTATGTATGCAGGCATTCTCTTATGCATCTAGTCCAAAGAGAGTACAAAAAAATTATCTTGAATTTTAATAACAACAAAACTATATATTTCCTCTAAAGGATATAATTACGGAGTTGTATTAGTAACTTAACAACTGTAGAATAGACCAATGATAGATACACAGAACGTAGCCATTATTTTGTACTCTGTACCCTTTGCTTTGTAAAAATATGAAAATTCCGAATTATTGTTTTAAATTTTTTTAATCATCCCTAGTATATTCCTACGAAGAGATTAAGTTATTGTAAAGAAGTGAAAAATTCTTTAATTTTTTACTGACTTGAGTTCTCTTTAAAAGACTCAAAACTGCAATTTTTGTCAAACTTTTAAGAAATTTTTTGTAATTTCTTAAATCGAAAGTTATATTGATGCTAACTAATGAACAGTGATTCAAAATGTATCCTTTACTATGTGTCTGAAATAAATTTTACTTTTGTATGTACTTCAAAATTTTATATTTAATCATTCCCTTTTCATTCTTCTAACATTTGCTTTTACTTTAGTATACATTATATTTCCATTTTTATGTATTTTTCATAGATATTTTTAATTTTTAATTTTAATATTTTTAAAATTTTTAATCTGTTTGATTGCTAGCCGGTGGCGTTCATTAATAGTGACAAATTGCCGAGCTAGGATATCGGCTGGGTTGATACAGTGATTAGAACAACAGCACGTTACGCTGCCAAACCAGTATCTATTCCTGGCCCCGGCTAATTTTTCACTCGTGTTGGGTATAATGTATAAATGTTTTGTGTGAATTCAATTCAGAAAAAAAATTGAGAGTACCTTTAATAAATTCAGACATTAATTTATGTGCTTTATATTGTGTACCGATGCAATAGTAATTTATTCATCGTTGTTCTTTTATCTTGTGCTGATTGATTGCTAGCCGAGGAAGCTCGCGAATACGAATTAATAGTCAGATATTGACGAGCTAGGAAGTTGGACGGGTTAGTTCAGTGGTTACGTTACAACAGCACGTTACGCTGTAGACCCAGGTTCGTGACCGGCTAATTTTTCACTCGTGTTGGGTTTATTGTATAATTTTTTTTTGTGTGTATTCAAGTCTGAAATAACATCTGTAACAATCTTTAAGTGTACTTTTAAAAAATTCAGATGATAATTTATGTGCTTTATAATGTGTAGTATGTTTTTAAATTCACAATAGCACAAATTTCCATCCAAAACTTGTTTCGTCAAAAATGTCATTTACATTAATGTGGAGGGAAGTTTTCGATATAAATATATGTGAAACCTTCTCACTACATTAAATTTAAACATTTTATTTCATTAGATTTTTTTTTTAAATTGTTGAATTAACATGAACTGAAAATTCTTTTTAACACTTTGCAACATATTTGCAAAGTGTTTAAGAGAACAGTATGTCTGTCTGCCTACTGTCCGTTCTCTAAATCACGTAAATATATTAGGATTGTTGTGGAACTGACAGATGTTATTGAAGCCTACTATTGCATGTTCGCTATTGAAAATAAAGTGTGTAGCACTTATAGATCTTTTACAGGGATACTATAAAGAATTCCGTTTCATTACGGTATATGGAGAAAAATAATTTTCGGTTTAGTTTGCTGATGTTAAACAATTTAAAACATTTTGAAATTGATATATATTACTGAAGTGCACTACAAGAGGCTTACTAATATGGTCTGCATAGCACTTATAGTTCCTTTAAAGGGACACTCAAAATAATTCCGTTACATTATAGTCTATGGAGAAAAATCGTTTGAAGTTTATTTTAACCCTAGAATGCTACCCTTTGAAAAGCTTACGGGAATGATAACCATTCGTCTCCCAGACGAAATGTGGGTACGCGTGCTTAAAATCAATTTTAAAAGCTAATTAAAATAAATTTATACTAACTGCAGGTGACTTTATCACTCTCGATCTACAATTAAGCAAGAAATCACAATTTGTTTATTTTCAACGAAATTTTTACACATGTTACGTGATGTTCACCGCACATTGCTCTGGAACACGTTAGACAAAAGTTGCGCGTCATTCTGCGCAAATTGTACAGGCAAAATGCAGAATTTTTCCTTTTTTACATTCAGATTCTTTGAGTTTTTGAATGTTGATATCCAATTTCAAAAGCTGACTTATAATTGCCCTTGTTGATAGGGGCAAAGTTGATACATTGAGATGATTCTTCATCTATGCAGCAAGAAGATCTTCACTTAGCTTTATCGCGAACTTTTTTCTGGATAATGCTTTTTCAAATTTTGGAGTCATGTTATGCACATATATAACATGTGCATTAAATAAACTGATATTTATCGTACCATAAAACACACAAAGAGGCCATCAGCGTGTTTTCCTACTACATGACATGTTATTACATATCTGTTCCAATGTGTCTACAGTTCCTTTTGTGGAGTTAAAAAATTCTATGATTATATTTCGAGCTGCTGATCTTGTCTTACATAATTGAGGAACATATGACCAGTTTGACTTTTCTTTATCACTGAGCTGAATTTTGTCTGGATAAATTATAGATGTCATCATATATATAGATCGTTGTCATATGACTCAAACATATTCGAAATTTTTCCAACCCATTCAATTTTATTTGATACACTGCTGTTTTCAATTTTAGCTTCGTAATTTGACTTCATATTTCCATCCGCCTAGGTTTGTTTTTCAAGAATTGCTTTTCTTCATGTTTATTGTCAAAGGATAATTCATAATTATCATCTGTGTTGCTATCTGTGATTTCGTCACAGTCAACTTCAATTAATTCTTCATTTTCTAATTTATTCCCAGAAATAGAATTTTCTTGATCACTTAGTTCATTTAATAGTTTCCAGATAGCCTCATGTCTACTCCAAACATTTTCTCCGAGAAAACGTTTTGATATGTCACGGCAGCACAGGAAGAAAAAACTAAGTCAGATTCTCAAATGCAAACGCCACAGCTAACCATTCGTCTGCGAGACGAATATTGTTCTGAAAATACCTTCTGCACAAATATTTCGGGAAAAAGGATTATCCTTAAATGTAGTATCCAAGGTCAAATTAAGGTACTGAGTGGCACGATCCATTTCCTTTTTTGGGAGAGGCAGGTCAAAGTTACTTGTTATGGGATTCGTCCAGGAGATGAATGGGTAGCATTCCAGGGTTAATAATGTTTCACTATTTCAAACATACTTAAATTGATATATATTGCTAAGGCACATTACAAGAAGCTTACTATAGAATATATTGTGTATGGCATTCATCGTTCAGTATGAACAGGGGCAAATAAAAAATTCGGTACTGTCTTTTAACAATAATTGCCGGAAGTGCTTTTTCAGTAGCTCTACGAGTTTTTAAATTTAACTCATTTTTGTTTCTTACTTGGTGGATATAAATTCTATAGATCATATACGGGGAAGGACAAAAGTTGTCGAGTTCATTTCCGTTTATTGAAGGAAATTCAAGAATAGGAACTTTTAACTACGTTACGCATTTCCTAAGTGACAAAAAAGTTAGCATTCTATGTGGTATATATACAAATATATAGATCATATACAGGGTTGCACAAAAGAGTTTGAAAATTTTTCCGAATATTGTCGGTAATTCCTGAAATTGGGTATTTATATACGTTATGCATTTTCCAAATAAAATATTATGGAAGTGTTGGAAAGTGTTATATAATGTATGTTTGAAAAATGATTTTTCGTCTTTGTTTATATGAAATGCTGACTTTGCATTTTATCGAAAATTGAAAAATTAACATTCTATGATTTTGCGCATTTAAAAAAAAAAAAAATAAATAAATAAAAAAGCAGCTCATTTTTTTCAGAACAATGGATATAACAGAATTTTTGGTGAAAATGTTTATTATTCAAAAATGTGTAATCATTTATAATTCCTTAAACTGTATTAAGGAGTTTTTGTGTTATTTTCTGTAATTACAGGAAAAAAGGGTATTTCAAGATAATAGTTATAAATGAATGAAATACACTGTAGTAAAGGTGTTTCTTAATAGAGGAAAGTATAATATAACACGAAAATATACAGTAACCTTTTCCGGCATACCCAAGATTTCAAAAAGCATTCTTTATTGCCGAAACGTCAGTTGAGGCTCACTGTGGAGAAGCGAAAATTTTAGATAGCTTTCATTACAAAAACTACCTGTTGCAGCCGTTCCGAGGAAAGCAGTTCCAAAGAATTTTGGTACATTTTAAACAATCATGACTCCCAGACCCAAAAACCACCATCCGTTCAAAATTTGGTTTAATATACATATCTGACATTTGTCATGCTGTAACTCTCTTATTTATGAACCGATTTGTATGTGACTTAGTATGTGTATTGGACATATCAAAGTCTCGACAGAGTCCGTTGGCCACCTTCTTGTTTCAAAATGGCGGGCAGTTAAAAATTAAAAAAAATAATAATTCAAAAAGACGTCAAAAAATTATAAATTGAAAAAATTGTTTTTATTAAGTGTTAGAATGTAATACATGGATTCTGAAACATTTTTTTTTGTTTTGGCTATATCTTAAAAAATGGCTGAGATATGGCAGATTGAAATTCCTGGGTGGCGGTGATTTTGAAACAATCTGATATTTGCTATGCTGTAACTCTCGTATTTATGAACCGATATGAATGTGACTGATCATGTGTACAGAACATAGACAGGTCTCGACCGAGTTCATTGGCCAGCTTCGTCCGCCATGTTGTTTTAAAATTGCGGCCAGTTAAAAATTGAAAAAGATGTACAAGAATTTATAAATTGAAGAAACTGTTTATGTTATGTGTTAGATCGTGATACAAAGATTCGGGAACATTTTTTTTTCCCTTTATCTTAAAAAATGGTTGATATACTGCAGTTTGAAATTCTAGTGTGGCTGACATTTTGAAACAATCCCATTTTTGTTATGCTAAAATTCGCAGCCAAATTCAGTATTAACGAAAACCGGTACTGAATCATCCATAATCGGTTTCCAAGAATTTTAGCTTAGGGTATTTGAGTAAAATGAGCTCATTTTTTTAAAAACATGGACTATGAAAGCGACCTTTTAATCTCGGTACAGGCTGAAGGAGCTTTTTGGTTTCCGTTTGATTGTTCGTGATAACTGTCGCAAAAATTGTCCGATTAAGATGATTTATGGTAGGTATATTGGCGAGGTAGCCGGAATTAGCTGTATAGTTTTTGGTTAAATTTGGTTCATTCGTTCGGAAAATATAGAACATTTTCTTTTAAATTATAAAGTTTTTCAATGGGAACTCACATGATTTTTAAATGTTAACGTTCGTCGAATGGATAATGACGCATAGGGATAATTGATATGTTAAATTATGGATGTTAAAATTTTGGAAATGGAGATCTTAAAGTAATCCGATTACTGTAAAATTTGCAAATAATTTCTTAGAATTTCGAAATTAATTGTATAAATTATTGAAAAAATTTCCGCATCAGTTGGAGAGATATAAAACGTTTTAATTTCTCATTGTTTTACAAAAATGTCCAATGTATTTCTTTTTTCCTCTCTTTCATTAAATGGTTACCTAGCAACTCTATTTCAAAGAATATAAATAAAAGAAAATTGTAGAAAATCGTATTAATTTGACGTAAAATTTTATTAACAAAATAGCTGTTTATCGGGTGATTTAGGTTTTCAATATGCTTTTTCAAATGAAAAAGATAGATTTGTTTTAACTACTAATGAAATATTATCAAATCGATTTTCCAAAGGGAAATTAGAAAAACGTTGAATGTGTAAATTGAAGTCTCATAGGAGGAATTTACATTGGTATAAGTATATTTAATACACGAAATTTATTTCAATTTCAGTAATAGATGATGTTTAGCTGTTGAAAAATAGTATTATTTTAAGGATGGGATATAAAATATAACTGTCATATAGGAATTTGTATTTGTTCAAGTATATGTAATACGCGAAATTTTATTCCATTTCAGCAACATTTGAAGATGTTTAGTGATTGAAAAATAAGTATTTTTTTTTAAAGAATAGTCTGAAATCTCTTGTACAAAGACATGGTTAATCTAATGGAATTATAATAGTAAATGTATTCAGATATATACTTGAATAGTGAAATTGCACAATTACTGGAAATTGAGAACATCACATTAAAGCGCCAACGGATATTTTTCGCCAAGAAATTTTTTGCCCTGCTGATTGCCGCGACCCTTTCGACCAGTTGGGAAAATTACATCTGATATGATTTTATTTTTACCAATTTGAAGATTAATGAACAATGACTGACGTAGGGCTGTCATTGAGACATCTGATCTGCAGATTTACTAGTATTCAGAAACTTCAGAAACCAATATATCTAAAGGATTTAAATTTGCATTTACTAAAACAACGTGTTTTTTGTGCTATTAGTGATTTTTGGAAACGTTCCCGAGTAGTTTTTATACTGTATTATTGAATTTTCTTGAAGAGCATTATCGATTTATAGGATGCTATCGATTTTCAATTCAACATTTTCAGTTGCGTAAATGAATTTTGGTTGTATTACATTTTCCTAAATTAATATATATTTCTCCTTTTTTACAATGTATATTTAAATGTCATCATTCTTTTACATTGAAGTTTTAATGAATTAAATATATTGAATCTTTTCGAAACAGGATATTAAATACCCCCACATTCAAAGTCTAATAGGGCGAACAGTGAATCGACTAGGCAATGGTCAGATAGTAATTCAATCATCAGTTTAATTCCGTCGAAGAAATTATTATATTTTCCGTTTGGTGTGACTTTTGTGGATTTTAAATAATTTGTGATTCATAACTCCTTTCACAGTGACTGGTTGAGATCTTTAATGGGGATTTTGTTTCACCAATTACATTTACTATGAAATTGTCGTGATCAAAAACGTTTCTCCGTCAAATTTTGTTACGTTAGACCCAAACACATCCTAAGTATTAACTTCCAAAAACTTCATTTTTAAGGTTGGTATCCTTCTTATAAAAGTTTCATACGGTATTTCGAATATCTGTAATAGCGTTAAAATAATTTGTTAAATATAATCTATTGAAATAATCTATTAAATATCACCCTTTTGTAATGAAACTTTTAAAATTCTTTAAAAAAGAGTGCATTTTTGTAAAAATAAAAAAAAGCCTTTTAAATATAGCTTATTATTTCTTTATGCAAGTGAAATTTTTAAAAATCTTCCAAAAAGAGTGGGTTGGGTTGGGTTGATTTTTGTCGGCCGATTATCTACACATGGGATATAGGCCCAGGGGGAGTGCCCTTCGTGGGGGTCTTTCTAAGGGAACCTAACCCGTATTTACGCATGGATAAATCCACGGCTCGAAGAAAACCACGAAAACTCCGAACGATTAGGCCGACGGGCGCGATTGGGATCGAACCCAGCACCTCCCGTCTACCAGCTTCGAGAGCACAACCTCTCAGCCACTGGTGGGGCTCTTCCAAAAAGAATATTTTAATTTAAAAGTTTGATATGTGATAAAACTTTTAGGAAAATTTTTGTAACTTTTTATATCAAAATTTATTTTTATGCTAACTAATGAACTGTGATTCAAAATATATTTTTTTACTATGTTTCTGAAATAAATTTTAATTTTGTATGTACTTCAAAATTTTATATTTAATCATTACCGTTTCATTCTTCTAATATTTGTTTTTATTTAAATATAAATTATATGTTTATTTTTATAATTTTTTCATAGATATTTTTTCAAATATGATTGAATATTTTCTTTTTTTTAAATCTAAAAATACAGTGAATATACTATCAATATAAAATGCAAATTTAGTTGTCTGCATATAAATTTATAACATAGGATTCTGATGGGACCACTCCTTTGAACAGAAAGCCACGTTTCATTTATATTATTTTAGCCTTATATATTAGGGCGTATCGAAAAAATCGAAATTTCTTAGATCTGTTTGCGGTAGTGTGGAAAAGTTGTGAACTTCCTTCGTTAAAAAGTGCGCGGAATCTTAAAACCGTGGGTTGATATCTTCTGTCGCCTCAGTGGGCCTAAAGTTTTGAAAATTGGACTAAAAATTTTTAAAATACAAAAATTAATAAATAATCACATATTTCGTTGATCAGTTTGGGGCAGAGGTTTCCAGTTACTATTTTTTAACAACAATAACCATAGAAAATTGTAGAATTATAGGATAATGTCTTCTGCCGCCTCATCGGGTTCGAATTTTGGAAATTTTGACGTATTTTGGTACTTTTCTGCATAATTGCGTCCAGAAAAAGGAATTGATAAAAACTACAAAACATGTTTTGTTGAGTACATTTTGGTTGTTTTAACAAAATTCAAGTAAAATAAAGCCATTTTACTTCAATGAACAAAACATTTTTTGCTGACACTACAAAAATTTTGTTTGGAATTGCAAAAAAATTTTTTTTTTGTTGATTCAAAAAAATTTTTCATTGACCTATATTTAAACAAAAAGTTTTGTTGGGTCAACCAAATTTTTGTTGATGCAACAAAACTTTTTTCTGGGTGTGTTTACTGCTTGCACAATGTAAAATCGAGACAAACTGAATTGGGTGTTTTGCCAAGACGGTGGAACATCCCTATTTTCACGCCGAGAAACCAATCGGAGCGACCAGTTAATCACGTGACCACTCTTTTTCGGCTGGCTAATTGCAGTAGGGCTGAGCCACAAGCATCTGATAGTCGCAACCGGTTTTAACTCGTTTAAAGCAGTATATTTTCAATTAGTTTGCGGTCTTTACACTTGCTTGCACTGAAATTGTTTTTTAAGGAATTTGCCTTATGGTTTTGTGCATTCCATCGTCATTTTCTAACAAGAGATATTGGTAAATATTAGAAATGGCAAAATCATCGCAGTCAAAGTGTTCAAGTCTTCAAACGTTGCAATGCCCTATTTTTGGAACACTGAAGGATTTTTTACACATGCTTACAACGCATGAAGACATCATATGATGTTAAGCTCTGGAGCCGAAAAATAAGCGTTGCGACAAATAACTGGTTCGATTACGTCTTAGACAAGTAACGTAATGAGCTGATGAAATGGCACAGGTAGACTCTTAGAATGAATACAACCAAATGGTAGCAACTCATCTGATGTACATATATATAACCTCAGTATTCGATTGGCAGTTGTTAGCCAGAAGAACAAATTCAACGTTCCCGGTCCCCAGATAGCTAGATACGAACAGCAAAAGCCAGAACAACTGTCTAATAAATATTTCTGATCTGAACTGAGGGTGGTAGGATCAATGTCTGGCAATTCGCATTCAATACTATTAAAAGCAACAATTGAATGCTTTTCGCATCCTTTGAGGTTTCGTCCAATGTCTCTGGTGTACGATGTGGGGCCAGATGACTTGCCGCCTATGTACTCAAATAGGTGTTGTAATGGTAACTCATTGAAATGAAGTCAGCAGATAATTCATTGGACTGGTCTCTGAAGTTTTAATTCAAGCCTGCAAATTACTCCATTAGATACCCCTGTGTTCACTGCAGTACCGTCTCTAGAGCAATAAGTTTGCTAAAATGATGCAATAAAACATTTGTTATGTAGTCGTAAATGCTATTAGATATATCAAGACAAGATCCGCTTTCAGATGTAACATGTTCCATGTCTGTAGAACCAGGCTCCGGTACAATAATTAATGCGCTTCTACAATTGTTCTTTGGAACAGCTTGTCTCAAGTGTTTCTGGTGTTAACGTTTTGTCTTGCCATCCATCAAAATAAAGGCCAGATAGAGTGGAATGATTTTCATTTGATTTTGAGACCAATTTTTTGTAAACTCTCGATTTTTTACTCCATATTTCATTTTTGTCTGTGACGAGGCTGGTATCTGATTGAGATGTTAAACCCAAATCTTGCATAACACTTTATGCAATAGCAGCCGCGGCTCTGTTGGATACATCATACCTTTTACTGACAAGTCACTGTGTTATCCAGTTTTAAAAGCATTTGAACACTCCTCGTGGGCTGCAAAAGAGTCGCTGTGTAAGACGTGTATTTTCTACCCACCTATTTTTCCTCCGTCTCCACCTCCATTACATCTTCTATTTTATTTTCCCTTTCATACTCCACTGAATAGCTTGAAGCAGAGCAGAAGACCCTGTTTTGCAGATCGAATCGTATCCCGTTCCTTTCACATTTGACGTTTCTGGAAACATTTTGTTTGTGGAACATCAACAATTCCAATGAACATTTTTCTTTCTGTTCTTTGGTCAATGAGGAACGCTAGCTCTTTTGCAGGAACTTTGTTTTCTTTAGAACAGATACACTCCTTAAAAATCGCCCATTTACAGGCAGATAAGTCAAAAAAAAATTGTTCTCAACATTTTCCAGAGTAGTCTTGCTTTTTCCCACACGGTTTATATTTTTCATGATTGATCGATATTTTTCATGGCATGCGTACACAACCACATTTATGTGAAACTGAAAGAATGGATGCATCGACGTATAAATTTCTATCTTCAAAGCAACAGTTTCTGCAATAACTGAAAAGCATGGTTCTTTGTTTCCACCAGTTTTGCAACAAATACGCCATATTTTCGTGAGCTTAACATCATATGTTGTCTTCATGAGTTGGAAGCATGTGTAAAAAATCCTTCAGTGTTCCAAAAACAGGGCATTGCAACGTTTGAAGACTTGAAAACTTTGACTGCGATGATTTCGGCATTCCTAATATTTACCAATATCTCTTGTTAGAAAATGACCATGAAATGCACAAAATCACAAGGTAAATTCCTTAAAAAACTATTTCACTGTAAGCAAGTGTAAAGACCGCACACTAATTGAAAATATACTGCTTTAAACGGGTCAAAACCGGTTGCGACGCTCCGATGCTTGTGGCGCAGGCTTACTGCACTTAGCCATACAAAAAAGAGTGGTAACGTGATTAACTGGTCGCTCCGATTTGTTTCTCGGCGTGAAAATAGGGGTGTTCCACTGTTTTGGCAGACAACCAAATTCAGTTTGTCTCGATTGTACATTGTGCAAGCAGTAAACAGTTTTGCAGAAAAGTACCAGAATGCGTCAAAATTTTCAAAATTTGAAGCCGACGAGGTGGCAGAAGGTATTATCCTATAATTCTAAAATTTTCGACGATTGTTGCTGTTAAACAATAGTAACTTGTAACCTCCATTCCAAACTGATCAACGAAATATGTGACTATTTATTAATGTTTGTATTTTAATAATTTTTAGTCCAATTTTCAAAACTTTAGGTCCACTGAGGCGACAGAAGATATCAACGCACAGTTTTAAGATTCCGCACACTTTTTAACGAAGGGAGTTCACAACTTTTCCGCACTACCGCAAAAAGATCTAAGAAATTTCGATTTTTTCGATACGCCCTATTATATATAAAATCCTTTTAATTTTTCGAATTGTTTTATTCATGTTTTAGTAGATATTTGTTAATTTCTTAATGATATGTAAATTATGTAAATAGAAACAGGACAGTATTACAGTGTTCGAATATCATCGGTGCACATAACATGTTACGATATACGAACACTGATTTAACTAGTAAATCTGCAGATCAGGATCCTCAACGTTAGCTCTGAAAGTAATTGTTTTTTAATCTCACGTTTCATGTTATTAAGCATCTTACAGTCTGCAATTTAATTTATTTTATATTACATACATATTTATAGACATATACAATACTTCGGAAGTTTAAAAAAATAGAATAGTTAAATTAAACACGGTTTTTGCAATGATAATCTGAAATACTTATGAGCTTCTTATTCTTGTAATTTTTTGATAAAAAAAATACATTTTTCAGGCGGGCAGAGCCCTTTTGAACCCCCCACCCCGTAATCATATTACATTTATATTCACGATTTCCTATTGATTGTTTGAATAATTATAGTATATATTGGATTTCGTTTTGCACTGTGATTTTATTCGGGTTAGCAACTGTTTCGGATAAGGATTTCATGTTGTCTAAATATCCAAATAGCAATATTTACTTATTTTCCAACCACGAAAGACATTCATCTGATGGATAAGTTGAATAAAATCACATGCACGAAAGTAACATATGGAAATAAGTTATGTTGCTAATAAAATATTGCAGTGAAATAGTGCGAGTTACTTGAATTTTATTATTGTCATATTCTTAGATATATGGTTGCTGAACAACTAATAAAATAAAGATTAAAGAAAAAGAAATGCATTTTAAAATTTGCGAAATATAGGAAAATAAAATAATTTACATTTCCCGAACATTTACAAAAAAATTTCCTATAATTCAAACAGTTAATCTCTAAATTCTCATAAATGTATCGGCAAAATTTTAAATCGATTGGATATATTTAAAACCCCCCATATCGAAAATTTAGCATCTATAGGTTTACTTTTAAATTCATTATTCAAATATGTTATTTTCATTTCAGTGAAAAATGGAAAATCGTCTGCATTCCCATAGGAAAGCATTATGACCTAAAAAGAAGTATTCTATATTTTTCGAACGAATGAACCAAATTTAATCAAAAACTATACAACTATTTCCGGGTATCTTGCCAACATACCTACCAAAAATCAACCAAATCGGACGTTTTTTACGGCAGTTATCCTGGAACAGACAGACAGAAAATAAAAACTTTTCGCGTTTTCACAGTGAGCCTCAACTGATGTTTCTGCAATTACTTGTAGATAAATTGGCGTAAGTTAGTTTATGGTTTCTTATGTTCTATTAAAAGTATTTTAATGTTCAAACAATTCAAGAAAATTAGATAAATTTTCTTTGTTTGATCCAGGTGCGGGGCATCCTTGTATAGTCCAATAATGTTAATCCATAGAAGTGAGGTTTTATTATCATGGTGATTTTTTATATCCAATGAGTTGCACATATTCAGAAATATATTCAGGTGACTTTCCCTTAAATATATATAATAAATGATTAATTAATTATATTTCGTTAGAAAAATTCTGCTTATAGTTTCCTTAAGGGCTTGGTATTGAAGACATTTTTCCCTCGTGACTTGCATTTTCAGAGTAAGATTTTCTACACGTGTATAAGATATTAAATTTCATTAAGAGGTATTTTTTTTTGCAGCATTTGAGATGAGTTCATTGTTAATGTACTTTCTTTTCATCATCATTATTAATGAGATTATTTGCTATTGATATATCAAGAACAGTTTTGTTGGGCCCGGAAAGCACGATCCATTTTACGAAGCAAATAAAAAAAATTCGGATTGAAAATATTCCTAAAGCTTATATAAAATTCCTTAAATATATAGAAAACTTCCTATGAACAAAAGTTTGACAATATATTCATTATATTTTAATATACAATGCTATCTTTGGTATTTCATTATTGTTGTGGTGTACGACCTGGTCTTCAGTGTTATAGAACATAGGTTAAAACCATATATTTAAGTTGAAATCTCTAGTTGATTTTTACTTTCAATATATCTTTTTTAATTGCCCAACATCAACATCAAAAACTTATTTTATTTGCAAAATGTCAGTTACATATTGAAATAAAATTTTTAAATATATAAAAACGATACTTTCATATTAGCCGGATTTCAGGAGTTAATAACTGAAATAATTTGATTTCCGTAATTACAGGAGCCTTTTTGATCGTGATAATTCAATGATTTATTGGCGTAGTTCCATTAAATTTGTGTTTTATATATGTTGTTTTTTATCTTACTTACGTAATAATGAAGTTTTATTTTCACTATGGAGTATTAGCCGTTAAGAAATGCCCGATTATTTATATTGCTTTAAGTGCATATGAATTAACATTCGTAATTGGAATTCACGCGAGGGATTTCTTTCAAAAGATTCAAATTCGAAAATTTATTTTTTAAACCATAAAAACCACTAAATATAGATACAGTTTTCATACAAATTACATTTGAAAGAACATTCTGTCCCTTATTCAACGATGTAAAATAAATTATATTGTGCGATGATTAGAAATTAAAGAAAAAATACAAGAAAAGTAAAATTTATTGGAAAAGTGTTGTCATTGTCAATATGACGTCACTATTACTCACGGACACGTTTTTGCTTTATAATATGTATATTATCAACGTATAGAGTCATACACCCTTCAAACTGGCATCTAATAATATGCCAGCAGTGAAGTTCAAAACTCTATATAACTTTTCGGCCCCGTAGAATAAAAAAAAATAAGTACATTGACGAGTTACAAAACTCATATTGCGTAAATTACAAGTCTCCTAAAATTTTAGCACCCGTATTCCCGAATAGAAATATTCGCTCAGTTAATTTCAAAAATTTGTGATTTAATAAAAAGTTTATTTTTCAAAAATAAAGAAATTCAAAATGATCGAGAGTTGACATCCATGAGTTTGTGTCGCATTACTAAAATATCAATTGTATTCACCTAAAAACAAAATATTAACAAACATATCTAAATTGCCATATTTTAATGAAGATCAAACGGTACATATCAAGCAAAAAAAAACTTAATGGATTCATTTGTGTTTCACATTGAATTCTGTAAAAAAGAATTACTTTCATATCATTTGTTTTCGCCTGAATGAAAGAGATAAAAACAGATATATGATTTTTTAAATTACTATATTATTTACGAAAATAAAACTATGCAATGCATATCAAATTACAATGGTTTATTGAATTCATTTGGGTTTCAAGTTGAATTCTGTAAAAGAACTATTTATTACTCATTACGAACATATCATGTGTATTTATCACATAAAAAATACGATATAAACAAATGTATGGATTTATAAAATCAAAAAGTATATATGAAATATATTTTTTTTTCATTTTTGTACAACTCGTATTCTAATTATTATTCATTATAAATTATTATGATGATGGATACATAATGATAATAATTTGACATAACTTGTACATAATGAAACATATACGTATATAAATCACATTGTGAAATACATACTTTTAATTATAAAATAAAAGAAAGCATTTTGAAAATTCATTTCATATCTTTACTTAACATTTTACAACACAATTATTAAAAAAAATGTTTTAAAAATTAAAAAAATATGTATATGTTTATCATAGTTAATCTTATCCATTACGAAATACAAGTGAACTAAACAGTTATTATTAAAATAATTTTCTGTAGGGAATTAGCTATCAAATGGAACATTAAAAATAATGTAAAAAAATTATTTACATTTTAAGAGTAACATTTATTATTTTTTTACTATAAATTAAAGGATTTTTTTACTTTATGTGTTTTCAAGCCCAGTGAATTGCAATAATAAAAAATAGTTATTGTTTGTTGCCTAGCTTCTTCTTATTAGATTCAGTTAATTTCAATCACTGAATTTACATACCTGTATATTTATTTCCAATGTTTCACTTTTTCTCTTGAAATAATAGTATCTGTAGTGCTAATAGCAATATAAAATTAATTAACGTAAAATATCATAAAAGATGATATTTTTATTTAATAGGATAATTTTTCTGCAAATGTTTGCGTTATTCAATTATATCGTGTGCTTGGATAGGCATAAAATATCACAAATCTTAGTTATTAGTTTAACATTTCCGTAATTACCTTTACTGGGAATAAAAATTTTAAAAAAAAGATAGTAATGTTACTTTAATTTTATTATGAGCACTTCTCATATAAAGACAAGGATCTTCAGAAATTTATTTATCTTTTTAACAAAAGTATATTTATTGAGTAACAAAAGTTTTTTTTTTTATACAAAACGTTGTTATTTATTCTACCTATTTGCTTTTTTATATGCGCTACTTTAGCTGATCAATTTATATAAAGTAAACAGTTCTTAAATTTTCACTAAGTATGTTTTTTAAGTGCACCCACATATTTGTGATTTCAGTAAACTGGAAATAGATTATTGTTCACAAATTATATTTCTTGGTATATTGCTTTTGTGACCGTTGCCGTAATAAGCTTTTAGGAAAATAACTACTTTTCTTCCGTTACTTTTTAAACACATATATATTTTATGTTGGTGCTATTTAAGAAACTCCTTTGTGTATAACTGGAAATAAATTAAACAAATAAACAAAGTCACATCTACTCTAATACCATCTAGTGTTATAAGGTGATTAATTATTATACATTAGAGGAAACCTCTATGTAAAAAAAAAGACGAAAGTGAATGATTCTTTCACAAAACGTTTCTAAAAAAGAGTTACAAGAAAATTTTAATAAAATTAAAATGTGTCATTTCTTTGAAAAATCTCAATTTATCTCAAAAGCGCAACTTTTCATTATCTACCTAATTCAACTTTAGACAATACTGATATTGTTCAAAACACTACTACTTCGGTCGAAATAAAGATACCTCTAGTTGCTGACATTAAATATTAAACAATCTTTATTATGCTAATGTAGCGGGATAGAGGGATTGTTTGAGTAGGTGACTGCATAAATTAACTCTCCTTCCTCTAGAAATTAATGAGTCTCTCATGATAATGGATGTTTGCTTGAAACATACTTTCCTTGGGTTCATCTTTGATTTTGATTTTTCAAGTGATAAATTTAGAGTTTATTTCCCTCCTTTATTTTACTTCTCACTTTCTAATTCATTTCACTTTGCAAAGGTTAATAATATAAAGAACATCACAACCATTGTATGTAAAGTCGAAGCATTATAATTCCGAAGATAACATTAAATGTTAACTTAGTTAAAATAAGAAAAGTTTTTACAAGAAGTTTTATTATTTATTTTAAACTTCCTTAAACCCCCAAACGAAGTTTTATTCATTAACACGATATTTCGTAAGTTGACTATGCTTCAAAATATTTGGTTCGCTTTCCTGATCATTATATTTCTCATTTAATTTTATACAACACTTATACTGCTGAAAACACTGCCAACTTTTCCGAAACAAAGTTAAACTCATTTCCCGTCTTATTCTAATTGCTAAATCAAATGTTAATCATTCTATCTCATGCCCATGTATAGAAAGAGGAGGATTGTTTGAAAAGGTGATTATATGTATTAGATATTATTTCGCAAGAGATTAATGAGTCATTCATGATAATGGATGTTTGCTTGAAACATATTTTCCTTGGATTCATCATTGATTTTGATTTATAAGGTGATAAATTTAGAATTCATTTCCCTCTTTTATTTTACTTCTCACTTTCTAATTTATTTCACTATGCAAAGGTTAATAATATAAAGAGCATCACAACCATTGTATGTATAGTCGAAGCGTTATAATTCCGAAGATAACATTAAATGTTAACTTAGTTAAAATAAGAAAAAGTTTTTACAAGAAGTTTTATTATTTCATTTTAAATTCCTTAAACCCCCAAACGAAGTTTTATTCATTTACACGATATTTCGAAAGCTGACTATGCTTCAAAGTATTTGGTTCGCTTTCCTGATCATTATATTTCTCATTTAATTTTACACAACACTTTTACTGCTGAAAACACTGCCAACTTTTCCGAAACAAAGTTAAACTCATTTCCCGTCTTATTCTAATTGCTAAATCAAATGTTAATCATTCTATCTCATGCTAATGTATAGAAAGAGGAGGATTGTTTGAAAAGGTGATTGTATGTATTAGATATTATTTCGCTAGAGATTAATGAGTCTATCTTGATAATGAATGATTGCTTGAAACAAATATTTGTTCAGTTCAGCACGTTCTGATCTTTAATGAGATAACGTTATAGATTATTTACATGTTCTTTTTCTCTATTCTTTACCTTAGTTCATTTACCATATTTTTCGTTTATTTTACTTCTCTCTTTTTAATACATATCACTTAACAAAAGTTTAATATATAAAAAACATCATATATGCATATTCAGTGTTGTCGAATCATTTTAATTTTGAAGCTAATATTAAATGCTAATTCAATTAAAAGAATGAAGTATTTTACAAGAAATATCATTATATATCATTATACACGTTTTATAAGTTCTCAAAACATGTTTTATAATTTAACACAATATTTTCATAAGTTGACATACTTCAAGCTTACTTAGTTCAATTTATTCATCATTTTGCATCTCATTTAATTTTAATTTACACTTAATATTCAAATCACTGTGAACGTACACGAAACAAAGTTCAGTTAATATACCTTCTTTCTTTAAGTTGTTCACTTTCTTTTTCATTAAAAGTTAGGCAATACTTATATTGTTCAAAACACTACTATATTTTACAAAACTAAGTTAAAATCGTTCAACTTAAAACTGCCATTCAGTAAACTTCCCGATTCCTTTCGCTAATGAAAAATTTGTGGGCGAACCTGAAAAAGTGACCAGGTCGGAACCGATTTCCCTCGATAATGTTAGTCCTATGGGCGTAGGATGCATTTGTATTTTTAAAATATTTCCTCAGGAAATTAATATTTTAAACTTCTGTTTTCTGTGTGGACTTCTTAAAGGATGCCTTTTTTTCTTAGTTATCAAAATATTTCTAAAAAATGTGCTTAATTCGTAATTTTATGTGCTAAAATCTTACCGAAATTGAATAAGATTTTAACACTTCACATCAAATTAAGTATATATTTTAGAAACATTTTGACAACTAAGAAAAAAAGAGATATCCTTTAAGAACAGTACAAAGAAAACTGAAGTTAAAAATTTCCCAATGAGATATTTTAAATATAAGAATACATCCTACGCCCATAGGATTAACATTAGCGAGAGGAATTGCGAAGTTTACAGACGAGCAGCCTTAACATTTCATTTTAATCACTCTTTCTCTTGCTAATGTACAGAAAGAGTGGGATTGTTTAAAAAACTTACTGCATGAATGAACTATCCTTCCACTAGAGATTAATGAGTCTAAAATGATAATGAATGTTTGCTTGAAAAAAAATTTCATTGAATTCATTATTAGTTTTGATTTTTAAAATGTTAACATAAGAGATTGTTTAGCTCGTTTATATTTCTTCTCACTTTCTAATTAATTTCACTTAATAAGCGCTTACAACAAAAAGAAAATCATATATACCCTTAGTAATGTCGAAGAAATTTAATCCTGCAAAGGATATTTAATGTTAATTTCGTTAAAAAAAATGAAAAATTATACAAGAAATTTGATTACATCTTTTCAGTTCCTATCTTTTCGCTCTCAAAATAAGTTTTATCTTTTAACATCATATTTCTAAAGTTAACTATACTTCATATTACTTGGTTAACTTACTTTCTCTTTATTTTCTTATTCAACTTCATACAACACTTAAGCTGTTGAAAACACTGCAAACTTTCCCGAAACAAAGTTGAACTCCTTTTCCATCTTAATTTAAGTAGCTGTCATTACATGTTAAACACTCTTTCTCATGCTAATGTATAGAAAGAGAGGGATTGTTTGTAAAGGTGATTGTATGAATTAGCCCTTCTTTCTGTAGAGATTAAAGAGTCTCTCAAATTAATGAATGTTTGCTTGAAAGAAACTTTCGTTTAATGCAATATTCAAAACAATCTTGATTTTGAAAGCGGTAATTCTGCTAAATATAATTTATTTCCTTTATTTAATAAAATATATTCAAGAACAAATTTCAGAACACAGAATTGTCCACTTCATACATTTGTTCTGATTTTTTTCCGTATTGCTGTGTTTTATCTAATTTTCTTTTAAATCCACTTTCTGTTTTTTTATTAACAATTAGCGTGAAGTTAAAATCTTATGTTGAAATATGTGTAATTTTAAGGAAACAAAAAATACACGAATACAAGAAAGTTCCAGTTTTAACGAATCTAAGGCAAAGCTACACTTACACGTGTATTTTTTTTTAGTTACAGCTTATTGAAATATGTACAATATTGACCATAATGTACGGCAATATTTATAAAACATTTTAGAAAATTATTTAAATTCCTATATCCAAATTTACCCTATTTTAAAAACATTCTGCACGATACGGGAAACCACGTTGAAGCACGTTTTTTCGGTATAGATACTGTTTTCGCTATGCAATTTGCAGAATAACTACTGAATACCATTGATTTACATTACTCATCTCTAAAAAAAATCCCGATGCTAGAAAAATCTCTACATAGAAATTCACATCAATTCATTTTATTACCAAAAACGTTTAAGAAATGATTAAAATATGGATTACTTTTTTTTTTCTAGAAACGTGATTTGATTTTTCGTATCAAGTAAAATTAAATAAACGAATTTAAAGAACTGAAATAATAATATGTAAAATATATAATCAATTTTGTGATGTAGTAAAAATATAATGAATATTAAATATTCAATTCTAGTCTCTTTCTAAAACATACTAACAATTTTAATCTATGATAATAAATAATCTCTATATATTAAAAAAAAAATGTAACCGCAGCCGCCACCGCCGCCGCCAATGTCAATGACTTTTGTGTGCCTTGAGGTTTTTTAGACTAATATTCAGAAAACTATTGCATATAAAAATATGAAAATTGGTAGTTTTATAAAGAAATGATCAATAAACACGCTGACGTAGACAGTTTTTAAATCAAAGATTTATTTTAAGAGATACTTAATATTAAATTCGATCAAAATAGTACTCTTAAAAAAATTTTATAGGAGCAAAAGTATGCATGGGAATTTAAAAATATTTTGAAAGGTATACTTGACAAGCTTGCGATGTGCAGAGTGCAATTATTTTTTTAATTTGACTAATTTTTGAGGCTTTATCTAATTTATTTTTTCAAATTTTCATTACTTTGATGGACATTATTTCATATTTCAAAAAGTCCGTTATTTGAGTTCTTGGCAATTTGTAAAATAGCTCACATAATAATATTCCCTTTCAATTAAAAAAAGATATATATTTACACGTGACTATTAAAAACAGAAACAAAACTTTAAAATAATAATTAAATTATTACGTGTTAATAGCAGTACATGTAGGAAATTACGTAATAAAAATTATACTTGCGCGTGAATATTAAAAAGAGAAATAATTAAACAATTGCGCGTCCAAAGCATTAAATGTAGAAACTTACGTCATATTTAAAATGCTCAAATAACAATATTACCGAACAGTTTCAATTTAAAAAAAAATATATATATATTTACACGATAGATTAATGTTATTTTGATAAAATCTTTTACCTATTATTTCAAATTTTAAAACAGCGCAAATAATAATATTTCCTTTCAATTAATAACTATATATTTTTCGATTAATAATTACATTTAAATTAACGAAAGAACTAATGAATTGTAAAAATATCATTAAAAATACAGATAAACTTTGAATTAAAAATTACTCGAGGACATAACTAGCAATTGTGTCAATTGAATGCGACGCCACGGACATGCACTTTTGGCATAATTCCTAAATTTTGGTAACAGTTCTTTTCTTTTGTAGAAAGTAATCGACGGGATAATGGAGATGTACCCAATTTTCTATAGAATCGTTATATAATTCCCAGTTGCAGCGAGATTGTTTACTTAACCACTTCAAACAAGTTGATTTTCAAATGATTAATTGATCTTATTTAATCAATCACGAAAACAGTTGTTAGCTGTTTCGACAGCAGTTGATTCGGCCTTAAAAGTCCGCAGTTAAAGGAAAATAAATTAAAACCCGATTACAGCAGATCGCAACTGGTCGTTTATTTTATAATTCAGTCTTCCGTAATCGTTTTACAGCTGATCAAATTAGAATGTTTTTAAAAGTTTGAGGTGTCAGAACGGAATTGGCGAGCGTAGCTCGTAGTGCTAGTAGCCCCCCTAGTGCTTAAAAAATGCTATATTACAATGCCTATATTTTCAGCGCTCTTCTTTTCAGTCGAATAGATTACAATGCATACGCATTTGAAAAGTACACTTACAATAGTATGCAACAATATACACAGTAAAAAAAGCGGAATGTTTCTTGAACTATCAATAAATTTTATGAAATTCTAATGTATTCTCTTTCGAGTAACTCACTATTTCGAAAAGTGTTCCCTTACATATGGAAACGTAAAAAAAAAAAAAAAAAAAAAACATTAAATTTCCGAGATGTAAAGAATCATTTTTCAATGAAATTTTCCTTTGCTTCCCGTACTTCATGGATATTTTTCGGAACAGTTTTTACGATGCATTAATCTTTTATTTTTTTTTTTTTTTTTGTATATTATAAATTCTTAATAAATATTTTTAGCTGCGTAAAAGAATTACTACATGTTAGAAAAAAAAAATGTTTATCCAACACTTTTAATTTATCATGTTTATATTTTAAACATGTAACGATTTCTGAAAATTCTAAAGATAAAAAACGCTTTACAAAAACTTAGGCAACTTGAAACAGGTTATATTATACGTATTTTCTTAAACGTTCTTGGTAGATCAAAATACATTTATCATTTTTTTTTACAATGTACAGATTTTAAAACTCGATCTATCTTTCACTTCATATGCCAAATATGAGTAATTTACGTTATTATCTTACATTATTTGTAACATATGATAGCATATGATCAACTAAACTATGCCAAACGTATATCTAACATATGCCTACCAGATGCCCAAAGAAAACAAAAATGACAGAATGAAAAGTACTAATAATTCTACAAATAAGTATTATTTAATTTTCCTTTAATTTAGATTTATTTCTTACATTATTCCGTTCATTTCAATATGCGTTGTAAATTACAGCGTGTGAGTGATAATATTAGCGGTGCTTGGAAGATAATATATTTTCAAATCCTGAATTACGATCTTATCATTAATTAAGATCGTTATCATTCCATCTCGTTTAATTAAATTCATTACATGACTATATTAATTTTTACAAGGAAAATATTCCTGAACTTTTCCAAAAATGTTTTATTTTTTTCCTTATTAGTGTCTTAACGCATATTGATTTATGACACATAACGTTGTAGTTCTTATTAAAGTTTCATTTTATCGTGAAAAGATAAATATTACAATTTATTGAAGTATTCATATATATATATATATATATATATATATATATATATATATATATATATATATATATATATATATATATATATATATATATATATATATATATGTATATATATATATATATATACATGTGAACATTTTACTAAGATGATTTAATATTCCTCGAGAAAATGGTAGTTTGTTAAAGATGTAGAATGACTGCAGTCGGTATCAAGAATCATGGCGAGGAGGTTAGGCAATGATGAGACACCACAGGAGTTTCTTCAATAAGGAGCAGCCAATTTCCAGATAAATCGTTTATTAATGAACAGGAGCGATGCCAGTAACAGTTCCCACAGTATCCGGTATAAACTTATAGCTCTCAGGTTTCACGATAGCTCACTGCATCATTTAATAGATCTTAAAGACTTGTTATGAAATTCTAAGTCACTTAAACACCAAATAACCATTTGGTCAGCACTTCAAAACACGACAGAAATCTGCTCTCCAAAAGCTTGCAAGTCAGTTTTGTTCACGACGCGTAGAGTTACTGAAAACGACGTAAAGACCGCACGATCCAATGGGTGAGAGGCGGATTTAAGCTACGCTAATGAGTTGCGAGGGAGAAGATTTAACACGAAAGAATCCCCATCGTAGCTGCGCATTGATTTTGACGTGAAAAATACCCAGCGCGCGAAGCAAAGCATGTAATTTAAAAAAAAAGGCTTTTTAAAAACATTCGAAATGACAACATGCGTCTCTCAGAATTTTATAGATTGGGGAGTTGATAAAAGTTACGAATAAACTTAAATTTTTAGATTAATATTTGGAATAATATCATTATTAATATACGTGTTATTACTTTTAAAAGGACATTAAATAGGAATAAATATTATTAAGAATTAAGGAAATAATGACTATGTCAGAAGTTAGATTAATTTAAAGGAATAATACGAAATAAATGTGAAGGATATGCGAAGGAAATAAAATTTTTATATAACATACATATATATGTATATATATATATATATATATAAACACAACATTATTTTTTGTCCGTCAACAGAATTGTTTTAAAGAGCAAGAAAATAAACTACTCGTTGAAGTCCACCGTAATACTTACCCATCATGGATATGTATAATATAAAATATGAAAATACAACATGTGTAAACTATTTTTAAAATGCATTGCAATTCGAATAAAATCGTGGCTTGATGACATCATAAACTTTAAATGCTCTATTACTGAATTGCGTAAGAGAAACATCCTTATAACTTCGAAAATGATAATCCTATTAACTAACAGTTTATTGCATCGGATTAAGCGTCTCATTTCAATTTAAAATATATATTTGACTTGAAATCTGAATGAATTACAGGGTCATAAAAAATCTAAGAGTGTGGTAAATGTGTTTACAAATATCTCGGCAACTAATTATCCGATCCATTTCATTCTTTATGCAAAATTTATGTTTTTTTATTGTCTTTTATATTCACTCCTTAAAAAAAGCAATTTCGAATTTTTTTAAATACTTTTTATCAGAACGAATATCTTGAGAGCATCCAGGAAATTTCGGATAATCCAGGTTACTGAAATTCAATAAGCTTCTTCTCATTATTACATACTAAGTACTTGTCAAATTTCATGTATCTATCACGATTTGTACGGGAGATAGAACGTTTACAGACACACCCACATGCACACAGACAGACGGACGGCATTTTTTTTTCTAAAAATATGTTTTTCGGAATCTCCAGTGTCTGAAACGTGTAAATCTGTCAAAAAAATTTTTTTCGATTTTTAAAGCGATTACAAGATTTACCCTATACTACGTATGATGGGTAAGTAAAAAAGAATGCATTTAGTCTTCTACCCGCCTTTGATTATATTAGAACTGTGTTGGAAACTTTTTTATTGATAATTCTAAGCCAAATATTCTTCAAAGGTAAAACGATAACATTTAAGAAGGATTTTGTTTTGGTTTTTTCAAAATCGATGTAAGTTTCCATAAACTGTACAGTATACAAATACAAATGCTTCTTAATCTAGGAAATGTAATATAATTACAAATGAAAATACACAAGAATATCTTCAGAGTAGTTACCCACGATTTTGCAAAGTGTTCCTTATCTTGAGAAACCTCAGAAAATAATACATTGCCTAGATTTAGAAAATTACTGAAAAAGAATTGCACAAAAAAATTACAGAAAAAAAGCATTTTTAAAAACAAATTTATTTTTCTGCCACTGATTTTCAGAAACTTTTACGAGTGGCATTAATTTCTCAACGTGGAGTACAGGTTTTTCGGGTCTATCAATTCTCAAGGGAACATTTTTATGTTCAATAAATATGATAAATTAACAATGTTCACATTAATTTTAAAATTAATATTATTTTGTTACTCTTGCATGTATAAATTCAGTTACGCAGATGAAAATGGTCTAATTGAGAATTGATAACATCCTAAAAACCAATGTTCCGGTTTGAGGAAACCGGAATATCTACTCTACAAGCATTTCAACCCATAAAACTGTAACAACCAATATATTATACTATACAAACTGCTCTGAAAAGTTTTCGGAAATCCGTAATGACAAAAAGAATCAAATGCTTATTTAAATCCCAAAATTATATTGGTTTCTGATATTTCTAAACAAAAAGATTGATATTCGGAATAATTTGTATCTCTGAAGAAGTTATTGTATGTATTCGGATATTTGCTATTTTGTATGTTGGGAAGAATAAATGCTATTAAAAACTAGTTGCACTGGTGTTGAATGCGAGATAGAATACTTTGTATTTAATGTACAACTACGCGTTCAACGTGTTTAAAAAAATTGAATCGTCTTTATTACTTCCTTTTAAAGAATAAGATCCAATTTTAGATTGTATTTGAAATTGAAAACTGGGAGTCGACATGCATTTATTATTAACAGTGACAGAATTTGATACATTTCACAGAATTTTATATATTTACATTTGATTTTAATAGATTAAACAGAGCTTTTCTAAAAAAAACTATTTAAGCTGTGCCATTTATTTAGGATAATCAGTTAAATACACACTGTAAAACAAATGTAAACATTAGATGTTGGATGAATTATTGAAACAAAAATAGCCGTTAATGATAATATTAAGTGATGCTTTTCAAGTATCCTAGTAAAGCATATATTTTGATGTCATCGGATGACGTGTTTCAAACGAGATAAAGTTATGGCCAGCATCAAACTTATATTCAAATTTCATAGCGATCAATTGAATCTATACTATAATATTATAAAGTAGTTTTTTTGTCTGTTTGTTTGTTTGTAGGGGGTAATCTCTGGAACTACTGAAACAATTTCAAAAGTGATGAAGGCAAATTGATGGTGATAATCCCTGTTCCAACATAGGCTATATTTTATGTCGGTACTACTACCCCCAGGGGGGGTGCAGAAGCGACAAACGTTCTAAAATTTCAATTTTTTGTATACTTAAGGAGCTAGAGACATGCAATTTGGCATGGTAGTAACTTATAAGATGTAAATGCTCTCTAAGAACAAATTCTAAAAAAAAATTCGAAATTTAAAAGGGTGAGATGAGCGAAAAGCATTCGAAAAACATTCTAAATTACAATTTCTATGGAATCTCTGGAACTACCGAACTGGTTTCAAAAGTGATTGTATGAGTCCTTGCTGTAACATAGGTTATATTTTATATCGGTGACACTACCACAGAGGGGGGGGGGGGAGAGAGCGAAAGACGTTCAAAATTTTCAATTTTTTTCGACATTAGCGTGTCTTTATTAGTAATTTCTGAATTATCTGTGACAGTAAAATTTCCTCTAATGAAAATAGGCCAAAAAATACCACTTGGTATTTTTCAAGAATTACGCGAGCAAAGCCGCGGGTTTTGCTAGTATATTATAAAAATCATCATATCTATTTAAAATATGGGAGCTTCTATTAAAATTTTTGTCAAAATACATATCTCGTTTCTGTGAAAATAATAATAAGTACTTTAAAAATGTAGAAAATACGGATATTTTTATAAAACATCCATACGTAAGAAAGAATCATCAGTAATGGCTTGCCTTAAAGTGATATCTGGGTGAGCAAATAATTATTAAAAAGTAGTAACTGAAAATATTATTAATTCTTGTTAACGATTTAAGGAAGTTATTCTATATACTTCCTAACTTCTACACAAATTTCAGACGTATTCCAAATAATTTATTTCTGTTCAGAAAAAAATTGCACGTGTGTGAAATATATATATATATATATATATATATATATATATGTATGTCCCACAATCGGGTGTCCCACAAATTTGTTAATATGTCAAAAATTCATAAAAATTAAAGGAATTGGGTTTTTTGAATGAGGTTTGCGACAAATTTATTCTCATGCGGCGGGATATTTTTTGTCACAAAGGGCGCTTTACGCGTTCCAATTACATGATTGAGTTTTAGCTATGGTGTTACATAAATTCTCAAGTGTACTGCAGTAGTCCTTTTCCTTACCGGAGTTAAATGACCCCATACGCCACAAAATCTCCTGCATCCATCCGCATATGCTGCATGCCTCAATTTATGTAGTTCTCATTCGCTTGCATTCCTTCTGTTTGCGGAGACGTATAACATTTAACCCTTTCCGGCACAGACATATTATGTTCGTAAAATTAGAAATTACTGACTGACACCGGAATTTACAAACGCCTTTTTTAGAAAATAAGAACTTATTTTAAGCTTTCATTATAGAAACAAAATTTTATTAAAATATTCTTGGTGCCGTGTGCAAGTTTGGAATTAAAATTAAGTGTGCCCGGAGTGGGACCACTGTGCCGGAATGGGTTAATGCTATGAGCATGTAAATATTTGAGTGCCATTAAACGTAATTGTGCTTGACATTTTTTGATTTAAATGTTGAATCGCTTTCTATTGACTAAAATTTTCACTATTTTCACAAGAAGAAAGTATTGGATTCATGAAAAATTTCGACTTCCAGTTTTCGACGGATTTATACGTTTTAGAAGGTCCTGAACACGATTTGACTGTTTTTAGAAAATGTCTGTCTGTGACTCTGTCTGTCTGTGACTCTGTCTGTCTGTCTGTCTGTATGTGACAAACATTTTGTGTTCGCTTTATCTCAAGAACTAATGCACTAAATTTAATAAAACTTTATATTCTGTTAGTCCCTGATATAAATTTTGCTGATTAGTTTTTGGTGAATATCGCCCAACAGGTGGCGCTGCTATGCTGCATTTTTTGAGATTACCGCAATATCTCTATCTCAACAACTAATGCACTCATTTTCATCAAACTTCATATTCAGTTAGACCTTGACATATATAGACGGTGATTGCGTTTTGGTATAGATAGCCCAAGAGGTGGCGCTGCTATATCACTTTTTTCGTGATTTTGCGATATCTATATTTCAAGAACTAATGCTCGGAATGTCATCAGACTTCAGATTATGTTAGACCTTGAGATAAATAGATGCTGCTTAAGTTTTGGTGTAAATAGCCCAACAGGGGGTGCTGCTATACTACTTTTTTCATGATTTTTACGATAGTTATATCTCAAGAACGAATGCACGAAATTTCATAAAACTTCATATTCTGTTAGACCTTGACATAAATAGATGCTGCTTACGTTTTTTTGTAAATAGCCCAACAGGTGGCGCTACTATGCTACATTTTTTCATTGTTAACACGATAACTATCTCAAGAAGTAATGTACGGAGTTTCATCAAACTTCAGATTCAGTTAGACGTTGGAATAAGTTGTTTATGATGAGGTTTTAGTCTAAATCTCCAAACAGGTGGCGCTGCTATGCTATATTTTGCAGGATTTACATTCTTTTAGCAATAGTCATGTCTAAAGAACTAATGCACTCAATTTTATAAAGCTTTAAATTCAGTTAGACCTTGATATAAATTGGTGCTGATTCGTCTTTAGTGTATGCGAAACCTGTGTGAGAGAGAAGAAAGTTTTGGGATTGGCACATCCGACTAGTTTTATTTTTCAAAAAAAAAAATAAAAAAATAAATATATATATATATATATATATATAATAATCTCTTCCGCATGAGAATAGTTTTGTCACAAACCATTGAAATAAACCAAATTCTCCATTTTTTAGGAATTTTTGAAATGTTAACAAATTTATGGGACACTCGGTATATGTATATTAACAAAAGACTTCTTATTTATTTGTTGAGAATTAATCTTGTACTATAATTAATAGATCTTCTAATAAAATAAATATTTTATATATAAGGTTATTTTTGAAATATCGGTAAATATTTTTTCCTTTCTTAAAAATTATGACAAGAAATTGTTTTTCGTATGCAGAATATAAAATTTAAAAATAAAATGAATAGATGATATCACGATTCTTTTTTAGTAATTGGACACATTTTAAGATAACTTTTTCAACGATAACTAAAAAATAAACAACATAATTTAAGCAAAAATAATGTAAATATTTTTTTAGAAAATTGTGAACAAAGCTCTTATTACGGAAAGGGTATCAAGTTTCTAAAAGTAGTCAGCTTTAAAACCTTTTCATTAAAACTGCAATTTTAATTATCTCCAAAAATAAATAGGTCTTTTAATAAAATAAATAATACATATATATTGTAATTTTTAAAATATCGATAAATATCTTGTTTTTTTCTTTAAAATTATGACAAGAAACATTTTTTCGTATGCAGAATATAAAACTTTACTATAAAATGAGTAGATGATATCAAGTTTCTTTAAAGTAAATGAACATATTTTAACATAACTTTTTCATGTATAACTAAAAAATATGTAGAAAAAGATTTAAACAAAAAGCATGTAAATACTTTTTTTTTAGAAAATTGTTAACAAAGCGCCTTATTATGGAAAGGATATCAAGTTTCTAAAAACGTCAGCTTTAAAACCTTTTTAATAGACTGTAATTTTAATTATCTTAATATTTTTTGTATTAATATTAATTATATACACGTAATCTGGCATATAAATATTTTTATTTTTAGAAAGGTGCTTTAATATGCAATCATTTTTCTTCTTAAAATATATTTCATTCATTTTTATCGGCTGTCTTTCTGAAGTAGAATATAAGTGCCATTATTTAATTTCACAGCCTAAGAGGGACTGCTCAGACGAGGAGGCCAAGTCTGTAGAGCATAGGTGTCCCTCCCGGTACCTTTATTAAGGTTTAAAAAAAAATACAATTTCAGCTAGAGCTGAGCCCGCCAGAAAACGCGACAGGGGGCGGGTGAATCGCAATGGGCCATTATTGCCCGAAATTCACAGAACAAATCCCTCGCTGCCGGAGAACAGATCTCCCTCGCGACACGGGGCAGCGAGGTGCCGAGGTTCTTGAAATTGTTTGAGAATGATGTGCCGCAAAGCACCTGGTTATCAGACAGCAGATAAGCTATCGGGTTGTGCGCCAGAAACATGCTCTCTCACGACAAGGGGCGCTGTGCCATCGCCAGAGTAACACTATAACTCCACTCGCGACAAGGGGCGATGCCATACGAGGGAATGGGAGTTGCTCTGGGTACAGACTAGCTTGTGAGGTTGGAGATGTGTGCTAAGTATTGGTGGATGTGTTTGAGTTTGTTCAGAAGTATGGGTCTAGAAAGAATATTTTGAAGCCATCCCTTAGGGGGAGTGGCTGGACGTTTAATATGCCAGCGTGCAGTAAGTGTGCATTCGTGGTAGGCGTGGGTAGGAGATCCCACCTCGCCACACTCACACCTATTAGATCCTGCACAACCAAATTTGTGGAGGTATGATTTAAAGGGCCCGTGGCCCGTTAGGAAGCTTGCGGTGTATGGTGTGAGGTGATATATGTTAAGTGAGACTTTGGGGATTAGGTCAAACGTGTGCCTGCCCTTATCAGTGAGTTCCCAGTACTCCTGCCATTCCGAGATGATCCTGGATTTCAGGACACTCTTGATGAACGACTGGGGCACTGGGAGGTGGTGATCAATGGATGTATACTTGGTGGCTTGTTTTGCGAGTTCGTCCGCGTACTCGTTGCCAAAAGTGCCTTTGTGCGCTGAGACGTGGCCGAGATGTGTTCTGTACAAGAGACTTTTGAGTTTTAATTTAATTTTTAGTACGAGTGGGTTAGATGTTCTAGGTGCGTGAATGGCCTGCAGTCCAGACAGGCTATCACTGAAAATAGAGACCTTTGCTCCAGATTGACTCTCTAGCCACTCTAGGGCGGAGAAGATTGCAAATAGCTCTGCCTGGAAAACGGAGTTGTTATCTCCGAGCCTACAGGCCCACTGATGAGTCACCGTGTCTCCTTCCGTGGCGCAGAAGGCTGCTCCCACGCCGGTATCTGTGCGGGACCCATCAGTGAAGATGGTGGAGCAGGTGGCATGGGTGTAGCTATTAAGTTGTGGGTTGACTTGAAGGTGCGATGTCTCTTCCGCAGGTTGGATTTGCCAGCCGTGGACTTTGCGTTCAATGGTTATGTTGGGAAAGAGGTTGTTGGATATGTGGTCCTGTCGAAGTTGTAGGATGGATGCTTTGTTGAATTCATATTTTAAAGTTATTGCTATGGGTGGAATGCCTGTGAGTATTGTAAGTGCATCAGTTGATATTGTACGGTACCCGCGTGAAAGTTGTAATAAGAATATCCTTTGGATTGAAGTTAATTTTGTGAGTGCCTGTTTTGTAAGATTACCTCCCCAGATGCATGCCCCGTATGTTATAATGCGTTCTATTATTGTTAAGTACCAGGTTTTTAAAAGGCTATTGCTTACACCCCTAAATTTAGATCTTAATTTAAGTGAGTTGTGATGATAGGAGATGAGTTTCAATCTTAAGTAATTAATGTGTGGGATCCAGTTAATGTTAGAATCGATTGTTATACCAAGAATTTTGAGTTGTTGTACGTGATGTATGCTAACACCATAAATCCTCATTACTGGTGGTCTATTGGGATCTAGACGACGTGGCTTATTGAAGACCAATGCCTGGGACTTCCTGGAAGATAGTGTGAGGTGTAGTGTGTCCAGAAGCTGCAAAGGGCTTCGGCAAATGCTTCCTCCAGATGACGGCGAGTGCGACCCGAGAAAATGAAGCTAAAGTCATCAGCAAAGGCATAAAGAGTATATCCGAAGCGGTTCAGTTCTTTTAGAAGTATATTTGCTACCAAGAGCCAGAGGATTGGTCCGAGGCAGGAGCCCTGAGGGCAATCCTTCTGTAGCCGGTGGGATGAGGTGCCAGCTCCCCAATTTATGAGGCTGGCTGGCTGGCTGTCACCCGCCTTGAGGATCCGCTTTTGGCATATGATCGGGACAAGCCCCAAGCTCAAGGCAGGAAGGTCTCTACCGTCCAAACGACACCACCGTCTCCGGATTAACTAAAATTTCTTACACCATCAATCACAAATGGCAGCCCTATTTATTCAGGGCGTGCCTGATTTTATACAATGTTTGAATATTATAGATTATATACACAATATTTAAAGCTACAGTTTTTTACAGGTAAGTAGATTTAAAAAAAAATGTATACACAATAATTATATAAGTTACATGTTTTACAAATTTTAATATTTACACATTATACATAATAGCTCTTTGCAAGATGATAACAGTAATTTTCTAAGTTTAACAACATTTTCCATTCTTTAAAAGACAACCCTAAGAAATGTCTGCCCTCATAATTAACCATGCAAGAAGTAGATGAATGAATATATGAATTGTAAAGTAACAATTATGTATTTACAGGTAGTACACTTGATATATTTACATTTTACTAGATAATCAATTATATTGATTATTTTAACTATTTAATTGTTAGCAAGATTTTCCGAACATTTATACACTTAATTATAATGAGTAATGCAATGAATACTACACTCAAATAATATACAAATATACACGATGAATAAAACAATGGAAAATTTATATTTGAATAATAATCACTTATATACAATGAATAAAACTAGAGTAATATACTTGATGAATAAACACTTATAAACAGAAAATATAGTTAAAGATACATAACACCGCAAATTAAGAGGACAACCGTCTCCATGAAGCGAAATAACCTTCACAGGACCAGCAATAGCAGGATTAAAAAATATTTTAGATTTAAAAATAAAATTTGTATTTTATAAAAGAATATTTCTCATTTAAGATATTATAATTTTGATATAATTTGCCTAGTGATTCATTATTATTAATAATATCCATCATGTCCTCGAGGAGTGTTGGAAATTTCCTATGAAATTTATATTTCATAAATCTACACTTCCCGAAGACATAATGGATAGGATCACCTCTCTGGCCACAAACACATAGATCATTATCCATTTTACCGATTTTATTTAAGAATGTAGGAAAACTGCCGCAGCCCGTGAAAAAATATATTGAGACTTTATCTTTAGTTATTAATTTAGTGCTGACTTCTGGCACAAGCTGATACGTAAATCTGCCGCTCCCTAAAGTTATCCCAGTTGTACTGCCACCTTTCCAGTAATTGATCTTTGATAAATTTATTTAAATATGAGCGTGGAAATTTTATTCCGCGCTCTACTGGAAGGTTGGAGTACTGAGCAGCATCATTAGCCAGCTTGTCCGCCAGTTCGTTGCCTATTGTACCCGCGTGTCCTTTAACCCATGTTAGATAAAATATTTTGTTTTTATTTTGATGTATAATAATTTATGAGAACACTCCTTTGAGACAGGTATGAGCTGATGACTCCAGCTATGTTCCCGGGACAGTGAAGTGCTTGTAGTTGTGTGAGTATGTCACGCCATTCCACGTTGTCGAAAGCCCCTTGAATATCGAGTGAGACCAGTGAAGTGTAGTTACCTTTTGCTATGCTATCGGTGCAGGAGGTCATGATGGCATGCAAAGCTTTTTCACATGATCTGCCCTCTCTGAACCCGAATTGCCTTGGATGTAGAAGATTATTTGATTCGAGATAATGAGAGAGCCGAAAAAAAAATGAGCTTCTCTAACAATTTGCCTAATGTGGGTAGCAGGCAGATCGGGCGGTACGATTTCGGTTCAGAGGGTGACTTCCCTTGCTTTAGGAAATACACTACTTCTCCTTGTCTCAAAACTTCAGGGAAGTAATTGTAACTTAGGCAAAGATTTGCCCAACGCGTGAAGATTTGTGGAAAAATTTTGTGTGTGAGTTTAAGAATTCGGAAATCTATGGAATCAGGTCCGGGTGCTTTTTTATCTTTTAATTTATGTAGTGCTGTCTTTACTTCCGCATTCGTGAATGTTTTGTCTGGTGGAGCAGTAAAATGTATATCTGTATTATCAGTTGTGGGATATGCCGAAGGGCCGAAGAGTTGTTGTGTTAGGTATTCTAAGTTATTTTGTCTTGATGTTGTGTTTGGAGGTTGTTCAAGCTTAATTTCATCTGGAGTAAAGTACTTGCCGGAGAAGAATTTTTGAGAGGCACCAAAAGAGTTATTATCGCTGCTACAGAACCTTTCCCAAGCCAGCTTCCTTGCTGTCAGGACATTGCGCTTGTGCTGGGCTGACAGCTTGGTGCGCTTGGCGCCCAGAATTTTTATGTCTGGAGATGACGGATCATTCTGCCTCAGTGCTTTTAACTTGCGACGAAGCGCGGTAAGGTGATTCCTCCCTGCGCTGAGCTCCGGTGTCCAGAATGACAATGTTCGTGTCTTTTGGACTGCTTTCAGTCGAAAAGAGGCTTTCGCAGCTGTGTGCATGGTTTCAATTAATTTTTTTGTAAAGTCGTTAATTTTGTCTGTGTTATCAATCTCAGCAAGCTGGCTATGTAAAGCCTGTTTGTTTGATTTTATGATGTTGTTAAATTTGCGAAAATTACCTCTTGTAGTATTAAAACGTTTACGATGAGTATAGAGTGGAGTGGTTTGATATGTGTAGCGAATGTACTTGTGATCGGAGCCACTGAAAATGTCGGAGACAAACCAGGTGGATATTTTGGGAAGTGTTAGTGAGTTGACTAAGGTGAGGTCCGGCCAGCCAGTCGCAATTACCTTGCCCTTGGAATCAAGTCTTTCAAATGTGGCATCCGTGTTGTGTAGATTTGCTATTGCCAGTGTGTGCACTACGAGGTGTTCAGTGAGGAAGTCACCCCGGAGATCTTCATGCCTACAGCCCCATAGTGTGGAGTTAGCATTAAAGTCCCCGCCACAGATGAAAGCCTTCCTCTGAGTGATGAGGTGTTCCCATTCCATAAGGGTGTCCTCAAAGTCAACGGAGGGAGCGGCATAAGTTGAGCCGATGAATAACTCTCCTTCCTTCGCTGTGACAGAAATGAACACACTGTTAGCGCCGGTGAAAAGATGAGTGATGACAAGATTAGTGTTCCGGACGACAACATGGGCTGAGTTGCGTTTTGAAGGGAAGATTTTCCAGTTCTTAGGAAAAATTGAGAGAGTACCATTTTTGTTGCAGTGGGCGTCCTGTAGCAGACCAATATCAATATCACTATCGATCATAAACTGTTTAGCATTGGCATTCGCCGCAGTGCTATGATTTAGATTGATCTATAGAAAATTTAGTTTACCAAGAGGGAGGGGAGGGGGAGAACTAGAATGAGGAAGTGACATCACTGTGTGTGGCTCTGAAATTAAAAGTTATTTAATAAAAATTATTGTAGAAATTTGAACCTGGAAACTGTTCGTTCTCTGTATTCCAGTGCTGTGCTGCAAAGAATGGCACGTTCATCGGACGGAGCATGTCTCTGTTACATAACAATTGATTAGCTGCATTTTGCTGTGGAACAGGAGGCAGTGTAGCCATGCGTGGAGGAGGATTTGGCATGAATATTTCATCCAGCCGACGCCTCTCCGCGTCATAGGCCGAGCGGTATGCATCGCATCTTGGATCTGAGGCCTTGTGGTTGGTGCTGAAACAGGTCTTCATATGTTTGTTGTGGAGGTAACAATTAATGCATGTAGGTGCTAACGTACAGCCTTCTGTTGCGTGTTCCTCCCCGCAGGTAGCACAGGCGACAGTGTTACGACAATGGTTTTTGCTGTGATCTAATCCTTGGCATCTTCTGCAACGCTGGATATGGGTATGGGGACGCAAAATGCAATGTTTTAGCCCAATCAATACACCACCATTATTGATTATGACACGCGACAGTGGAATCGGCATGACTATGAGACATTTCGCAAGGTTTGGTGATCTGTGCTCCATCTTTTTTATGAAATAGAGTTCGTCCTCGTGTGCTTTGTATTTTGCTAATATACACTCGAGGATTTCTTCTTCTTTGTAGTTAGTTGGGACGCCCAGTAAGATCATTTTTTGTTTTGGTATGGATTTGGTTACGAACGTAAAATGCATTTGTAGGTCTTTATGGCGTCCGAGATCACTGTTGAGGAGGTTTTTGCAGTTTTCAGTTGTACATTCAATTTCTACATGTTTTCTGAACGGAGTGGTTTTATAGATTGATGAAGCTGGACAGGAAACATGCGCTGACGTTACTTCACATAGAATTTCGATCCCTGTCATTTTACCGGGGATCAAGTGGCGTATAACTATGCTGCGCCTATGCGGATGGGTTGGTTCTAGTGAAGAGTTCTGTGGAGGAGGTACGTCTTGTAGTGGTGTTGTGAAGGTGCGCTTTGGTGTTGTGTGACACTTCATGGTCTGCGGGATGTTTCCTGTGGAGCTTTCCGCTTCAGTGGCTAGGTCATCAGGTCCCTCGCTGGCAAAAGCTACGTTTACGGGGTTCGTCTTAATGTTTTCCAGCTCTGTAACTCTTCTGGCCACGTCGCCAAGCTGTTCTGCTACAGAAGACCCGCTCTTTTGACCAAGTAGCTCAAATTGTGCTGCTATTGTTGTGTTTATAGTTCTTTTCAATTCTTCCGGCTGTGGTATATTACTGGTTAGATTGTGAAGCAAGTGCTTGTAATCTTCAGTTTTTTTTTGATTTGTACCTCTAACGATAGTTCTAGAGCTGACAGCTGATCCTTAACTTCATTGTCTATCTTTAGCATTTTTGTGAAGGCACTCCTCATGTCGTTCAGGAGATACTCGCTGTTTTTGCTTAGGTCGTTGTCCGAGTCCTCCTTAAAACTTTTGACCATCTTTCTGCAATACTGGACTAGTTCTCTTACTGTTTTTGGCAGTTTCGTGGTGGAGGCAGCTGAATGGACAGATAGCATGCTGTCAGAGCGTTTTATGTTGGAATTATTTCTAGTCTGCCTTTTATTAATTGGATGAGAAGAGGCGATGGGGTATTGTACGCTGTCAGTCTCTGAAGACGACATTGTATTATGTCAAAGCAACTGTGTTGCGACTTAGGCAAATTATAGATTGATATTGACTGCAGGTCTCCCTTAATTCTTGCACAATAAAGTTTTAATACTCAATTAAGGATTTAAAAATAAAGACTAAGAATTGATAAAAATACAATCGTATGGATAATTAGATCTTTGGGCACCAACGCCCCGATCATCCGGTCGTCAGGACAACCGCTACGGGTGAAGCAGCATGAGGATAGAATTACAACTAGAGCTAGGGGGAAGAGACGCGACAATCTGTTTGTCATTTCTTGCAACTGCCATCTCCAATTTCTGGTAGCCCAGATAAGGGATATAAAATAATGAGAGTTAGACTAAAAATAAATTGGATTGTAAGGAATTTGAGATAAAGGACTGAGCTACATTAAAATACATAGCAGTTCTCAAAAAAAAAAAAAAAAAAGTTGTATGACCGCGTTGAGATTAGATTTGATACCAATCAGTCCCAAATTAAAGCCCAGCAATTGCGAGGTACAACCAAATGCCCCATTGGGGTAGCTGTAAAAGTAATTAATAAAAGAAAAAAGAAATTATCAAAATTCCTTCTAGCTAACTAAATAATAATAAACAATGAGTGCTACAACTATTGACTAGAAACAAGGGGGAGGGGTGAATAAAAAAAAATGAAATAAAATAAAAAATTAAGAGCCCAAAGCGGACAAAACAAGGGGGAAAGAAGAAAAAACAACGTAAAGAAAGAATTAAAAAAAAAAAAGAAAAAAAAAAGAGAAGAAAGTTATTAAAAATATTACGTGATGAATGGAATGGCCCAAATGGGACGCATCTTTGTCCCTTGCTGAGAATAGGCTAAAACTGCTACGAAAACTCTTGCGGACGAACAATAACTTAAAATAAAAAGTGAAACAAAACGGATTTAAAAGGGCCCAAATACATCATTATAGAAAACAGGGACATGGTGCGAACAAAACTGGGGTGGGGGAGATGGAAAAAAACAACAACATTAGATAGTAAATTAATAATTTAAAAAAAAAAGATTTTTTTTTTTTTTTCCTCTTTCATCAAGTGATTGACATACTACTATGTGGAGGGTTGCAAATGAAGGAAAGTGTTCAACATAGGGCGCGATCTTGCCCCTTGCTGACAAGGAGTCGGACCTTCTGCTGAAAATACTTCGGACAAAGATTAACTATTGAAAAGATTTTAATAAGGAAAAATTGAAAAAAAAAAGGACAACAGAATGGATTAGATGTGCCCAAGTACATCATTTTAAGAAAGTAGGGCCCTCGTGCGGACAAAACAGGGGCGGGGGATGGAAAGGGAAGAATAGAAAGAGATTATTTAAAAGAAAAAGCATGTTATTGAGATATAGCGCTTGATGGGGTGTTGCAAAAGAAAGGAAGTGGCCCAAATCGGGCATATCCTTGCCCTTTGCTGAGAATGGGCTAGACCTACAACTGAAAACACTTGCGGGCGAAGAATAACTACGGTGAAGATTTTAATTAGAGAAAATATATATATATATATATATATATATATATATATATATAAAACAAAAATGATAAGGCAAACAGAAAGGATTAAAAGGGCCCAAAATAGGCCCTGGTCCCAAAACAGGCAGGGGGGGGGATAGAAAGAAAACATAAGATAGAGAATAAAAAATGAAAGTAATTGATATATCACTTTGAGGACTGTTGCAAATGAAGGGTAACGACCCAAATGGGGAGCAACCTTGCCCCTAGCTGAGAGTGATCCGGCCGGACCTTCATCTGAAAATACTTTGGACAACGAACAACTACGGTGAAGATTTTAATACGAGGAAAAAAAAAAAAAAAAAAAAAAAAAAGGACAGACGGAATGGATTAAAGGGGGGCCTCAAGTACATCATTTTAAGAAAATAGATCCCTGATGCAAACAAAACAGGGGGTGGGGTGGAGAAGGAAGAATAGAAAGATATTTAAAGAAAAAAAAATATATTAATATATCACTTGAGGTGTACAAATGAAGAGAAGGGCCCAAATGGGGCACAACCTTGCCCCATGCTGAGAGTGGCAAGATTTACTACTGATAACACTTGCGTGCAAAGAAAGACTACGGTAAAGATTTTAATTTGAGGAAATAAAATAAAGTAAAATAATAATTTAAAAAAAACAGAACGGATTTAAAGGGGCACAATTACAACATTGTAAGGAAATAGGGCCCTGGTACGGACAAAACAGGGAGGGGGAGATGGAAAGACAACATTAGATAGAGAATATAAAAAAAAGCAAGTAATTGATATATCACTCTGTGTCCTCAAAGGAAGGGAGGGTGCCCAAATGGGGCGCAACCTTGCCCCTTGCTGAGAGTGGGACGGACCTTCTTCAGAAAACCATGGGACAATGGCTGACTACAATAAAGATTTTGTAAAGACGAAATTAAATAAATAGATAAATATATAAAAATAAGACAAAGAGAATAAAATAAAAGGGCCCAAGTACAACATTTTAAGAAAATAGGGCCCTGGTGCGGACAAAAAAAAGGGGGGGGGAGAGGAGATGGAAAAGCAACCTTAAATAGAGAATTAAATTAAAAAAAAAAAAAAAAAGACAAAGAGAATGGATTAAAAGGGCCCAGGTATATCAGTTTCAGAAAATAGGGTCCTGACCCCTGGTGTAGATAAAACAGGGGGTGGTGGAAAATGAACAATAGAAAGATAATTGAAATAAAGAGTAAGTTATAGGTAAAACACTTGATTGGGTGTTGCAAATGATGGAAAGGGGACCAAATGGGGCGCATTCGTGCCCCATGCTGAGAATGGGCTAGACATATAATGAAAGCGAGTTATTTACTTTATTTCATCCTTTCATAACTCTATTACAACAACGTTATTTTCATTTATGCACTCCAATCCTTCCCTCCCCCTCCCTTTCCTTTAGACTACCCCTTTCTACGGACAAGTAAGTGGGGGGGGGGGAGGGAGGCAACATTGGAAAGGAAAAAAAAAAAAAGGTTTTGACAGATCACTTGATAGGGTGATTCAAAAGATGGGAGGGGCGTAGCCGAGCCGTTATTTGAGAATGGGCCACAACGACTATTAAGCGAAGAAAATTATTATTATTGTTAAAAAGAAGAAAAAAAAAAACAATAATTACTAGAATATAAGATATTAATAGAGCAATATAATAATAAAGAAAAGAAAAGAACGGATAACAAGGGTAGAAGACCAGAAATGAATAGCAAGACCCTGTAATTGATAGAATTTCGAGAAATATCTGCCTAAACTGCGGCCAACAAACACGATGGAAGAAAAAGTAAAAAGCCATTCACCTTATCCCCATAAATAGAATGGACCAAGTCTTGACCAACAAAACAACAAAAACAAAACAACGACAGATTTTAAGAAGCTAAAAAAAAAAAAAAAAAAAAAAAGAAAAAAAAGAAAGAAGAAGACTCTTTAACACAGTACCCACTGCCCAAGGTCAGTAGATATATCTATAGACCTTGCCCACTGCCTGCATTTCTCGACCCCTACATTGAAAATCCCCCCGCTTAAACTACCCATGTTGTAGAGAATGACAAATATAAACTTGGCACCGTGCCAAAAGTGAAAAGCAGTTTTGACGGGGAGGGTATATGTTTGTTCAAGAGAGGAAAAGGGAAAAAGAAAACAAATAAATAAATAAATAAATAAAAGGCCAATTAATGGTAACAGACTCAAAAAAGAGGTAAATAAAGAAATAAATACAGATAAAGCACTAAATAAGAGCAAACATTACGCGAGACCCCAATCGGGGACTGATTAAATAAGCTTTGAAATTACTGATAGTAAGAAATTATGTCAGAAAATGTGTTTGAAAGATCATATAATGTCAATAAATAATCGCAAGAACTTGAAACTTATATTTTCTGTAAGCTTATTAGTTACTTTATCACATATGTAGGAGATAAGCTTTAATAGTCATTAGAAATAACTTTGAGAGTGCTTGGAACCCGAGAAAAAAGTCAGACAAAATGTGCCCGAAAGAGTATACAGAGAATATAAAAAAAAAAAAAAAAAAAAAAAAAAAAAAATAGATAAAAAATATTTTGTTGATTGCAAATAAGTCACATAAAAAATTTGAAAAAAGGTAATGACAGAAATATTTCTGAAAAGTACGTACAAAATGGTACACAAAGACTACAAGTTTGAATAAATAAATACTGAAAAAAAGTTAATTATTTAAGAAGAAAGGACATTAAACGCTGAATTTAGTAAAGTAAGCATTGCATAACAGAAAAAAAAAAGATTTTCTCGGAGTCCTTGTCACTCTAATTTACAAATAAACACTATGCAACACCAGAAATATATATAACTTAGCAAAAGTGAGCATTTTTACCATAGAATTAAGAATTTGTTGAAAAAAAAAAAAAAAAAAAAAAAAAAGAAATTGTTTCCTTTTTTTTCCCCAGAAATCAAAGTTAAACAATGCAAAAAACACACATTAAAAATTTGAAAAAGGTAATGACAGAGATATTTCTGAAAAGCCCTGTACTCTAATTTACAAGTAAACACTATGCAACACCAGAAATATATAAAACTTAGCAAAAGTGAACATTTACCATAAAATTAAGCATTTGTTGAAAATAAATAAATAAATAAAATATTTATTGCCAGAAATCAAAGTTAAACAATGCAAATAACACACATTAAAAATTTGAAAAAGGTAATGACAGAAATATTTCTGAAAAGCACTGTACCCTAAATTACAAGTAAATACTATGCAACACCAGAAATATATATAACCTAGCAAAAGTGAACATTTTTACCATATAATTAAGCATTTGTTGTATAGAAAAAAGAATAAATAAAAATTTATTTGCCAGAAAACAAAGTTAAACAAACTTTAAAATTAAGATTGACAAGCCTTAGTAGCAATTTTAGGAGATGGCAGTTGCAAGTACCGGCAAACAGATGTATTTGGGGAAAAAAACCTCAAAGAACAATTAATAATTGTCCGAGAAGCATGCTGCTTACCTCCTTAAATGTAGCTAAGATGTTCATCTTTCAGGAATGACACAGGGAGCCAGGCCTGCGGATCTAGGGAGGGCGCCAAGCCTTGCATTGTGGATTGCGGGAGCACCTACTAAACGCGTCTTTCCCCTACGACCGAAAGAACGGGACTCCCGCCATT
The DNA here is from genome assembly GCA_963931845.1 of Maratus michaelseni. NCBI lineage: Eukaryota > Metazoa > Arthropoda > Arachnida > Araneae > Salticidae > Maratus > Maratus michaelseni. The sequence continues at coordinate 192,113,848 of OZ007593.1, read as the reverse complement.
ATTTAATTTATCAATATTTGAGTAAAGACAAAGTGCTAATATTACTTGCAATACCTGAATACTTAAATAAGAATGTGGCATTTTTCAGTGTTCGCCAAATGTATTTTAAAGAAATTTAAGTACTATTTTAAGAAGTCAATTATTTCGTGATCATTATTAATAACATGGAATGTTTTAATCATAATTATTTTTTTTTTATTTCTATGTAACTGCATCAGAACAAAATCAATGATAAAACATTTTTTTAACCCGTGAGCACACGCGCTGGGATAAAATCTACCCCAGCTTACAACTATCACTTAAAATTGTGCGAAAATAGTTCGTGATCATTCTGAGCTTTATAGTACCTTTCAAGTTGAATGATATCAAGATGTGGCCAAAAAGAATTTACTTCCAGTTGTGTATTTTCCATTCTTTTGTTATAAAAATATCACGTGGGAGGAAATTTACCCCACGTGTGTTATAACGCAACCCATAATGACAGGAAAATGTTTATGTAAAAAATATAGTGTGCAAATAATATTATATTTTTTCTTTTAAACGTTAAAAACTCTTGCACATATAGATTCTATATATCAGTTTTATACTTTTTTGTATTTTCATGGCTGGATTTGGATTGTAAAAGCTTTGTATGTAATTATATGCAAAAAAAAAAAAATAATTGTAAAAATCTTAGTGCGAGACTTTATGCTTTTTTTTTTTTGCTTTAAATATAAAAGAACTTTTTATTTTAAGTTAAATTATGTCCTTTATTGATTTACAGTTTATTTTAAAATATTAATTTTTGTTTATAATCTAACCGGGGGGGAAATTGACACAAGAAATCCCATTGGGGTAAAATTTATCCCGAGCGTGTATTAACTTAATGGTAAGGGGCGTGTGTGCTGACGGGTTAAGCAAAATATTATTTATACTCAATTCAAAATATTAAAATTATTAGACACTTGTAGCATAACTTTTCCTAAATAGAAGTGTATGTATCTCTGGAGGCATGTAAGCAGAAAAATCCTCCAGTAAAAATATGTCCATTTCCCTCCTTACGGTTTAAAACTGGACAAAACCTCGAGTTAAGGAATTATGCAAGAAAATCTGGGTAAGATGCTTTGTAAAAGACATTTGAATTATTTTATGAGTTATCAATTAATTTGCGCATAATATACTTAAAACGAAAGCTTTTATTAACACAATTAATTTATTTGCTATCTATGTAGCTGCATCAGACAGAAATCACAAATGATATTTTTTTTTTCAATTTCTTTTTTTATAACGATAAAATAATAAAATTGTAATGAATTCGACATTTAAAATTTTATAGGATACTTGCAACATCCCTTTTCCGAAACAGAAGTTATTGTGTTTGTATGCCTTTAAGCAGTGAAATACCCCATAAATAAGATATTTGGGGAAATCACACATCAAGTCCCACCTCAGATTTAAAGCTACACAAAGTATCCAGACAAGGGATGGGATTGGACTAGAAAAGCAGAAAAGATTTTTTTTTTTTTTTTTAAATAAAAATATACACATAGTGTTTACACATTTTTAGACCAAATTCTGGGCCGTGGTTTTGATGTTTAAAATGTAAATACAAATTTCTTAAACATTTTATCTGTTAACTTATTTTGTGCACTACAAATCTACATCATGCTTTCCATAATATAAGTATTTTTCGTAAAGTTTCCAGGATTATTATATGTCATTCTTTTTCACCAGTTTCCAAAATCCATCAATCGTGGTGCGTTTGCGCTTTGAATGAGCTCTTTTTAAAAGTCCAAAGTCACATTAATTCATACGGGAAACTTTATTTGATTATTTAGGCTAAAGGTTAAAGGTATATATCAAATACGTGTGTAAATTTTCACTTTTTTTTTTAAATGCATTGGTAGTTTATGAAGTATGAACTGCGGCATTTTCTTGGAGCAATTTCATTTTTTTTTAAAGTAATTGGGATAAATAATGAGAGTTTCTTGTCAAAATATTGGACGTTACACATTTTCTTCTTATTATGATGAGTTGATTTTACTATTTTTCCCGCTTTTCTTATTTTTAATTTCTCATTGTATGAGAAGCTTGTAACTATTATAAAGCTTTTAGTTAAACTCTCCTTGCATACTCGGAACCAGGTTAGGACATTTTTTTTCTGTACGTTTTTGATAGTAAATAGATCATTTTTTGCAGTTATTTAGTTAAACCCATTTTCCATCAGGAATGAAAATGTACACATCATCTCCTGCTAAATATTTTTCATCCAGGATAACAATATGTCTTGCGTTTAACAATATGTCTTGCGTTAAGCAACATGCCCCGGCAAAAGTATGTGAATATTATTTTTTTTTCGTTTTTTTAAGCTGTAAATCCTGATTTATTATTTTCTTTATTGTTGCTAAAGATGTATTTAAAGACTTTGTAAAGACTATGTAAAGACTTCTGCGTTGGCTGACATTTACTTTTTGCTAGAGATTTCAGTTTAGAAACAATAAAAAGAGTTCAAACCTTTTTAAGGTATTTATTTGGAGACTTGTTTCAATTTAGAATTATTCATTGACGTAATTTTACTTTCCGATTGATAAAGTTGTTTATTTTGAATGATCAATGATACATTTAATGATCTGACCGTGTAAAAATAATAAAGTAAAACATTTTTCTCTAAAGCAGTAAGATAAACTATTTTTTTACTTCAGGAAAAGTATAAATTTGTAAAAATATCTTCTTTTTTTTTCTTAAACTGATAGATTAATGAGAAGGGTTGATTAAAAAGGTTATAATTTATGTTATTTGAAAATAATTTTTTTAATGGATTCCTTAGTTTATAGAAATAATGGGACAATGATAAATTATTATCAAATGCATATTATGCAAAATAAATAATTTAAAAATGTAATAAAAATGCAGATTTGTTTAAATATAATCTAAAAAATAATATTAATAAAGGATATTGAGAAATTGTAATATTTGTATAATTGTATAATTGTGTAAAATCATGTGCGTTTTAACTTTTAAATTGGTTTTGAAATATTTTTTCTTTCCTAAATAAACTTTCTTTCGATTCTCCGTAAAATAAAACGGCAATAATATTTGTATTCAATCTATTTTCAAATATATCGATTTTTTTTAATTTTGTTTTTATAATATAAAATAACTTTTTGAAATATAATAAAAAATCTTTGGTCTTATTTTTTTAAACTTTAGTAAATGATATTACCTGAATGTGTCACTGAGATATAGAAAACTTTTTTATTTTATTTAACCTTTTTCTTTTTACAAATACAACTACATGATTTTACTTTAATAACAAGAAAATTTATGAAAAAATTGTTTTTCTCAGTATAATTTTATATACTTATCCGGAGTTTTATCTTTTCTACAAAATCAGAAATTTATTTATATTATATTAAATGCGTATTATTTTAGAAAAGATATGTGTTCCTCAGAAATAAATTTTGTATCCCGAAATATATATCCCTTTCCCTTAAACATCCAATGCCTAATGAAATTTTATATATTCAATGAATAATTTCTTAAGGATTAAAATATATTATGTTTTATGTCAACGAAATTTAGTAAGTTCTACTTCTATGTGTGCCTAAATTCACCCAATCTATAAGCTATTTCAATAAACTTTAAATTGTAATTTCCTCTTTATACGCTGCAATTCAGCAAATTCTGACTTTATCGAAGTTAACTAAAAGCCGTTTAAGTGTAATTGAATATGTTTGTAGACATGTGAATAAATGATGTTGTTAATATACGAATTGTTCTGATTACAAACGTCCGATTTTCACATAAAATAGCCAATATGTGCAAATAATGTAGGAAGAACATATGCCGTCCTAGGTGAATTAAAAAAATAAAACATATAAGAAGAAGATTTAAACATAATTGTACGTAACCTCTTAACCTACAATGACGGGCAGAGCCCGCGTACGATGGTCGGGCCAAACGTGAATATTACGGGCATAGCCCGTGTACGGTGATCGGGCCAGAAGTGAATATTACGGGCATAGCCCGCGTACGGTGATCGGGCCAGACATGAATATTACGGGCATAGCCCGTGTACGGTGATCGGGCCAGAAGTGAATATTACGGGCATAGCCCGCGTACGGTGATCGGGCCAGAAGTGAATATTACGGGCATAGCCCGCGTACGGTGATTGGGCCAGACGTGAATATTACGGGCATAGCCCGTGTACGGTGATCGGGCCAGACGTGAATATTACGGGCATAGCCCGCGTACGGTGATCGGGCCAGAAGTGAATATTACGGGCATAGCCCGCGTACGATGGTCGGGCCAGAAGTGAATATTACGCGGAATATTTGATATGCAACTACAGCCTGATGCAATAATTGTTTATTACAAATTGTTTATTACAAAATGTTCATTTATACAAAAATCCAAAATTTGTAATCTGTAACGGTATGATATAGTTCAAAGCATTCTAGTACATGTAACGGAACTTTACACTTTTTACACTCCCATGTTGTTTCCTTACGTTTCTTATGTTTGTGACAAACTGTACAACGTTTTGACGGTCTTGATTTAGAGGGTGTTGGATCAATGTGCTTTGGAAAATGAGCCCAGTCCTTCGCGTACAGTCTGTCTGGCGCATCTCCGACAGATGATACGCCTCGTTCTCTATAAATCGGTTTTGGCATATTCTTCAGATTCGGCTATATTGATCCTATAGTCGACATAGCATTGTTTCTTTCCATCATTCAGGTTTTTCCATAAAATGTAGGAGTTAAAAAGACCAATATCAAACAGATAAAAAAATTTTTTTTTGTATCCTTTCATGTATTTCCGCATTACTGGAAAACATGCCAAGATTTGATCTTGGAGATCAATTCCGTTCATTCCGTGGTTGTACTCTGCAATACAACTCGGTTTTAGGGTGTGGTTGGATCCTTGTGAAATAATTTCGACTGTTTCATGTTTTGTCGACATCATATATACATCTCGCTTATCTTTCCATTTTATAGCGATTATTCGGTTGCAGCTTCTTATTACGTATTCCCCCCTTTTTAATTTTACACTGCACAAATCTTTTGGCATATTCTTCCTATTCGAACGTACTGTGCCAATTACATTTGTTTTATATTTATGTGATAACGTCATAAATAATTTTGGGGATGAATACCAATTGTCCATGCATAAAGTGTGACCCCTGTGCAGCACTGACTCAGCAAGCTCTTTGACAACACATTCCGAGTCGCTGTCATCACAGTTTATTTTATCGTTGCCGGTATATATTTTAAATTGATAACAATAGCCTGACTCAGACTCACATAACTTATAAATTTTGACGCCAAACCTTGCCCTTTTCGATGGATTGAATTGCTTATACGATAGACGCCACCTGAATTTCATAAGCGATTCATCAATAGAAATGTATTTTTTCATTATATATACTTTTTTAAATTTTTGGTTCAAAAAATTAATAACAGGTTTAATCTTTCTCATTTTATCGGTATTGGCAACCAGATTATTGTTTGAGAAATGCAAAAACCTTGTAATTTGTAGATATCTCTTCAAAGGCATTGATATTCTAAATATGGGCGTTTCGATAACAGCCTTCTTCGACCAATTCATATGGATTCTTGGTTTTTTTACCTTTGACATTATAATGGTCAAGGCGAAATATATTTTCATTTCGGTAGAGTCTACAGGAAACCAAGCGTCGTCGATTTCTCGTCTTCTATGTGGATTTTCTCGTATTTGATCTGCATACTGGTTAGTTTCGGTCACAATATTGCTCCAAAATATGTCATCAAATATTAGATTAAATATATCAAATTCTCCTCCACTTCCTCCTAATTGACATAAGGCTCCCTCTGTAAGGCCAGGAGTCATCGTATATTTCCAGATTTTTGGACTTTCTTATCTCCTTCCAAGGCCAGGACTCTGGTAGTTGAACGTCATCGGATGTATCATCACTAACTATTCGGCTACACTTTCTTCGAACTCGACACATATCGTCACTACTGTCACTTTCGTTAGCAAAATTATCAGCAAAATCCTCACTGCTTTCATCGCGAAATCTCTTTCTTGAGAACATATTCTGCGGTTGCTTTTCCAGAATTTACGAACGTAAATTTCGACATGCGAATGTGACCAAGAACAACTTGACACTGATCACGATCCGAAGAGATAACAGAAATACATCACGAGCCTTCACTGTTAAAAAGGACTAAGGGATTTAATTTTCTGCCATCCGCACAGCTGGTCAATACAATAGTAAAGCAGTTCCTATCATTCCCAGTAGTCGAAATGAATATAGTCTTTTGACATAAAAATTAATTATTTGAAAATTTTTATAAGTTATATTGAACAAATTTCATAAATTAAATATTAATTGTATGAAATGAAATATGTATAAAGCATTACTTACCGATAATATTTATGGGGCTACTGGGAGGCATATCAAAAGCCATGGACACTTCGTCCATACTTACGATACTTTCAGGCAAAAATTTATGTTCTTTGGTGATTTTCTCCACGTATTTTTTTAACATTGCAATCCTCTCTTCCAAATCCTTTGACAGATCTTGGAATATAGTTGTCCGGACTCGAATGGAGAGTTCTTTCCTTCTCATAAATATGTTGCAGCACGATGCATTTCCCTTAAATTCTACTAAATATAACTCTGCTGCAAAACTTTTGGCTTTCGTTCTATTAATGGTCGTTGAAATTGGTTTGCTCTCCGACTTCTCGGAATCGATCCATTTATGAAGTTTTTCTTCTAAGTCAGGTCATTGCTCTCCTTTTTGCCTCCTTCATCTTTTGCACTACGGCAATTTCTTTAGGGTTGTTTTATCGTTCCGCCATTGCCAAATAGTTTTCTCATCAATGCCTAATGCTCGGGCAACAGCTATGTTGCCCGAAATTTCGGCTTTCTGTACCGCTTGCAGTTTATATGCGGACGTATAACTTGCACATCTTTTAGACATCGTACGAGTAAAAATACGCAAAAAATAATCTCCTTAGTAGTAGCACGTGTTAGTCGAACAGAATCAGAAATGGGACGAGCGCTGAGTGTTAATGGTTCAACTTTTGTCATGACCAGCCTGACAAATACTACCTGGTCGCTGAACAGGTAGCTATTATAGTTCTGTTACTTTAGTGTACTTGGCGATAGTTGCAGCAATTCTTCCAACCCCAGAAATAAATAATAATAGCATTTAAATAGTAACAAAAACATTAAAAACACGGGAAAATTCTTTAAATTTCGAGGCATAGCGAAAAAAATTCACAAATTTCGACGATTTTTGAATTTTTGTGGGGTTTAAAAATTGTAGAAAAATCACACGATTTCCGTTTTTTTTAAGATCTTTTTATAACCCGCACCGTGTATAAGCCGCAGCAGCTATTCCAAATGTTTTTTTCTTGTATAACCCGCGGGCATTCACCCGGAAATGCGGTAAATAATTTCAAGTCATTTATATTAGTAAAATATGCCTAACATATAAGTTTGAAAAAGCTATTACCTTTAAATATTCATTCTTTTAAAATGTTGGTATCGTTATAAATATCAAATTAGAAATCCAATAAATTAAAATCATTAATTATTTCTTTTCAAATAAAAAATATATTTCTTAATACTAAACACAGGTAATTTATGTTCTGTGAAATAATCGTACACTATGGTCTCTGAAATAAATTAATAGAACAGTGTTTTATCGCTATAGTAAATACTCATATATTAATATTATACAAATTCGAAAGTTCAAAAAAAGAGTAAACAATGGTTAATCACAGCGAACATATTTACACCAGTGCCAGAAAAGTAAAACGTTATATATTTTGTCGATATTAGAAATTAATTGCAATATAAGTACATAGTAATAAAAATTACAAATATGATGCAAATTATTTATCGTCATTTTCTATCATTACGCAATCATTTATATAATTTTAAAGCAATGCTACTAAATCTAAAAGAAAACTTTAAAAAAAAAATCCGAATTTATGTAACATTATTTAAATTATTCCCCCATTTAAACTATTTATTCTTTCTCTAAATTAAATTCGGTCATTTCACATTCCATTTGCTTCCTATTGCAAGTGAAATAAAATACTAATGTTATTATTTCTTGCCCATACGGTGGATTCATGAACAGCAATGATCTGCAAAGGTAATTTTTCCTAAGGTTGCATGAATGCATTTTGCGAATATAAAAACAGTGCAAAAAAAAAAAATTAAACATTATTTTGAAGATTTTAAATACAAAACAAATTGTATCGAATTTTATGTTTGCTCGTAACTGAATACTGAAACAATAAAGCAGCTAATAAACTGTATAAATTATTAGCAGGATTATAAATGTATAAACAAGTAGCAGCAGTCTCTGTTAAGTTTTCCATTTTGAGAGTTCTTTTCTTGGATGTGAAGGAAATTTAAAAATGATAAACTAAAAAAATATTAAGTAGAGCAGCATGAAAAAAAAAAGATTTTTCAAATATTCCAAAGAATCTTCTTTTTTTCTAAAAACAATGCAAATACGAAATAATAAAACTTAATATTAAATATATTAGAGTTGAATTCAACTTCTAAATTTAGGTAAACCCCTTTTATTTTATCTATCTATTTATTTATGTGTAAATATGTGAATATTTGTATAAAAATATGTGCACTAACTAGGTGTAAAATTCTTAAAAATGAAACAAAAGAACTGTGAACAAGAAAACTCTTATAAACAAACACAAAAATTTATCCGAACACGTCGGAAGGAGGGAGGACCAACGTATTCATAAAAACAATTATTGTTATTTATTCGTAAGTTTTCCTTACACTTTTATGTAATTTGTAAACATTAAACAGTTCTTGTATCAAAATAAAATATCATAAATAACTATATATACAATTAAAAAAAGAAATTCAATAAATCATAGACATGAATTTTCAGAAAAAGACTGAAGAATAAATGAGTTTTATATTCCACAAGTAGAAATCCTTCTCATTTCTATAACATCCATCGTAGAAAATATCCTGTAGTTGATTTTAGGTTAATATGCTGAATTGTGGGTAATATTATAGGTGGATATATTTGTTATATATTTGCTAAGTAATTAACTTTAAGGAGTTTTCATATTGATAGTGGAAACTATTCTTTGGAACGTATCCAAAGAACGAAACGAAATGTATTTTTGGCAAATTACGTGATTTTTATGCAATTATTCTAGATTGTCATTATTAGAAAATAACGATGAATATACGGAAAATAAAATTTGATTGAAAATAAAATTTGCAAGAGGATTTTATTAATAAAATTTTTCAGTTTAACATTATCCCGAAACAAGTTTGTTTACTTGTCTAACTCTTGGAACGAACTACTTCTTCAAATATCTTCATGTTTTGCAGTGTGGATGGATACCCCAAGTTGCACAGATGGGTCCATCGTGACAGATTTTGGAGTGGTTGGGGTAATTGGTCTCTGTAAAGGTTTAGTATGATAAATCAAAGATAAGAAACAGAGTCCTATATATTTTGAAGTGTATATAAGCAGGATACAATATAGTTAAAATTATACCAGTATTGGCCTTTTATCGTAAATGATTCGTTGATCAATTGTACGTTAATCGAATATTTCTTATTGTGAGCCAACGTAGGGCAACAATTAACCAACGTTTGTTCAACTATTTTATGCCACCAGGGAATATGTGAACAAATGCTTGAAATTTTACAATCTTCCCATGCGTATGTTCAAACACCGTGTTATATCAGAATCCATTAATCAGCAATTAAAATCAAATTTGGAAAATGGTATTTCATATGTATCAATAATATTTAACTCTATCATATTTTTTGTAATACCTATAGTAAATGTAAAAATAAGTCATATGAATATTTTTTAGGTTATATATTTTTTAAAGACGATGTAAACTAAAAATCATTAAATCGATATATACATACAAAGCAAAGCAAAGATACGTGTTGAAAATTTCGCATAAATAGAAAAGTTCGATATATTTTTCTATCCAGATTGAAAATATTATTTTTCTTTTACATTTTAACTAGAAAAAGATAACACAAAGGGAAATAAAATAAAGTAAATAATACATTAATTTTACATTCTTTCTTTCTTGGATCAACATAATATTGCTTCCAATCAATATTACAGAAATGTCACAAAAAATTATAAAACACATACATATATATATATATATATGTCGTAACTTATTTAAATTTTGAAATTTGAAGAGGTATTAAAACATCCTTTAATCCCAGAAAAACGAGTGTCATTTTCATGCTTCAACATTTCTTAATCTAGGTGTGTCTGAAATATAAACACACACTGTGATTTTATTATAATAAATAATTTATAATCTACATATTTAGATAATGCATTGTATTTTTTTAGTATTTTTATAAAAGGTATAAAATGTAACAGCGACCTAAATTTTTAAACAATAAAGTAAAATTAAGTTTTGTGGACAATTATGTACTCATAATATAAGTGACATAATAAAGTGTGTGTTTTTAACACTTTCCAACCTAGTTGAAAAGTGTTTATGACTTCGGTTTGTCTGCCGTCTGGCCGTCTGGTCGTCTGTCCGTGCTCTAACTCCCGTAAATATGCTCGGATTGCTCTGAAATTTTTATATGTTACTGTCGTTATCTATAGCATGTTTCCTATTTCAACTGTAGTTTTTTTACAGGGACAGTCAAAAGTTTTCCGTTACATTACGATCAATGGGGAATAATCATTTCAAGTTCATTTTGATGACGCTACGTCATTTAAAACACAATGAAATTGATATATAATTATGAAGCTCATTAAAGTATGCTTTTTTTTAAATATGGGGTGCAAAGCATTTATTATTCATTTACAGGGTCAAACAAAATAACTATGTTACACATCGTTCTATGGGGAAAAATCGTCTGCAGTGTAATTTAGTGATATTTCACTATTTAAAACATAATGAAAATTATAGGCATTACTGAGGTGCACTATAAATTGCTATCTTGTGTGCATTGCGTTTATTTACAGGGACACACAAAATATATTGGTTACAGTACGCGTGCGATATTTACAGTCTATGTGTGATAAGTGCATTTTCAACTTTGGTTTGCGTTTTTGAGTTTAACAATTTTTTTTTCATAGTACGTGTGTGTTTATAAACTCGGTTCATCATATACAGGGCTACACAAGGGAATTCATAAGTATTACAGACTATGGGAGTGAATTGCTTATGGGTAGTTTTTAATTGTGTTTACGCATTTTCCTGCTGAACTGTATTTAGTAGACTAATAGAAGTTTGTGGAATATAAATAAATTCATATACAGGGCTACGCAAAAAAGATGCATTGTTGTTTACGATTGGTAATTGCTGCAAGTGAATTTTAAGTTGCCTTTTAGCTTAATAGGTGGTGTGTACAAAAGTCTTCAGATAATATACAGGGCTGTACAAAATATTTCGAGTGCATTTCCATCGATTGACGAAAATTGCTAAATGTGAATATTTTAACTGAACTAAATTTTATCATACCATATATCCACATCTATTGATCATATACAGAGCTGCACAAAATAATTCGACTACTTTTTTGACACTGGAAGGTAATTTCGAGAATTGTATTTTTCAATGTGTTATATGTTTTCTAAACTGTTTACTCACATATCTTCTTTCACCTTATTTAACGTTGAAATTTCGTTACAGTTTTCTGGCTGTGTTGGAAAGTGTTTCATAATCTATGTTTGATGCATGATTTTTCATTCTTGTTATGTTTTGTATAAGAAACGACTTTTTATTCTGTACTTATGTATCAATCCGATCTATAAATTTATTAAATATTTTTTGTAAGATTTGTACATTTTTAATTTTTAGAGGTACATAACACTGACACTTTTGTTTTACATGCAAGCAAATTTTATATGGACGTTTCCATTGCATATCAAATTAGAAAGGGCATTCCATAAAAACTGAGAAATATTTTTTTTACATAATGGTAACATCACGAAACTTAAAAGTAAAACTGCAGGAGATTTTTTTAATCTGTTAACTGTACGTTTATAAATATTCTAAATGAAGCTGACGATTTTATTTTCCTAGTTTCGTGCTTGTTTAAAGAACTGTTTTTATTTTCCCTACAGAAATGGTAGTGAGGGCTTTAGAGTTAAAAAACTAAATGTGTTGTACCACAAAATTTTGCTATCGTTTGGGCAAAACAGCTCCATAAAGAGATAAGTTAATGAAAGAAGCTAACAGAGAGAAATGTTTTGGGGAGTTGACGATTTTTTAGATGACATGGTGATTTCACAAAATGACATTTGTCTTCATAACTGGCTCCTATGCCTGGCCGACCAGAAAGTGATGTAAATAATAAAATATGTTAACCCTGTGTGGGCAATCTTGCAAGAAAATCGGCGAATGACATGTGAGGAAATAGCGGCATCAACTAACATTTCGAAAACGTCGATATTTCGCATTCTACGCAACAATTTACAGCTTCGCCATCTCTTTACCTTACTAAAGAACAAATGCAAACAAGAATTCACCAATATTGTGAGTGGAAACAGATGCTTCAAAATGATCCAAATTTCCTAAAGACTGTAATAACAATTGATGAAATTTGGGTGCATCAATTGATACACTTAACAAATCCGCAAAAAGTGTATGGAAACACACTGATTCTCCGCTCTGAAAAATATCCGACAAACCAAATCTGGTGGAAAGGCCATGATGATTATTTTATTTGATCATAAAGGTGTAATCTGTCAGCATGCTGTGGCTCCAAAAACTACTGTGAATGGTGAACATTATGTTTCAGTTTTAAAAGTTTTGCGAAAACACATATTGAGAAAGCTGTGTTCGCTACTTCTGTAAAACATAACAATGTTAAAAGCATGCTACATACCTCTTACAGTCCAGATCAGTTGCGATTTCTGGCTGTTTCCGATGTTGAAGGAGAAGCTTCGTGACAGAAAATTTAATACAGATTCTGAAATTTTTTTCATCAGTGTATGGTTCTTTGAAGCAGCTTCCAGAAAAATGCTTTTCTAGTTGTTTTGAAAAGTGGGTTTAACGGTGGGAACGTTGCATATCATTTGAGGGAAGGTATTTTAAAAGGAATGCTGCGTTTTTTGCTGTAAATATATTTCTTCATTTTTTGTGATTTTACGCTCAGTGTTTATGGAACGCCCTTTGTACTTAAGTCATGTGACGCGCTAAAGAAAGATTTTAGAGATGAAGGTTAAGTATTTTTATAATATTATGTACTTTATTCTATTTTCAATCTTTTTCATGCTGTAATGTTAGAAATTATTTTTCTTGTATTTTCTCTCATTGTAGTGTATCACGAATATTTTTTCCTCATAGAAAACATAAATAAATATCTTATAGAAACATATATCTTGAAATCTAAGTTTGCATATTCAAGAAAGAAATGCGTCATTAAAATGAACCAATGTGAATGGGGTAAATACAACCCATATATTTTAATTATATTAGACAAAATAGAGAATATTTAGTTATTTTTAATATTTCCGTATTGTAAAATGCCGATTAACATACTTGTAGATTATTTGAAATCAAAGAATTCCATTTCATTTTTATTATCATGCAGAATTTACAAACGATGCACCATGTCATACACAAATACAATTTTTATATGGCTTTACATATTTGAAAAAATCTGGTAGCAAGAAAAAATTTCTTTCGACAGTAAAAAATATTAACCTCCACCCTCCCCCGTCAATGATTTTGAAAAAGCACAAAAGTTTTTTCTTTAATTAATTAAGAAAAAATAATAAGAAGCATGTTTAGATTTATTAGTAACATAGTTTAGAATAGAGCATAATTTAGAAAGATAATATAAACTAATTTTCTAATGAAATTTATCAAAATTATATATCTCTGCAGGAAAAAAAAAAGAAAAGAAAAACTGTAGAGTATGAATTCATGTTCGGAAAATGCTGATTTCCGAATGCTTCAAATGTCCGGAAAGTAGAGTGCTACAAAATATATATCTAATGAGGAGTGCATAGATCAAATAGTGAAGCAGGGAAAATTTTTTTTTGTCTATTTTACCGTCAAAGTAAGTTAAATAATTCTGATTTTATTATTTTAAAATTGGCAACTGATGAACTTATTTTTGACAAATAAAAAATAAAAGTTACACATTATGTATAAAAGCTTATGTCTTAATATTTTCTAAATTTGCAACATCTTATGAGAATTCTAATTTTTTAGGTTATTTTTTCGTACCAAAACAAAAAAAAATAAGAAGAAATTACCAAATCCAAGAGTTCGTTTGCCAGATAAAAAAAAAAAAAAAAAAAAAAAAAAAAAAAAAAAAAAAAAAAGTTGCCAGTGGCGACTTGGCGACCGCGTTTGTCAAGCCCTGTCTATATTTTCAATTTATTAAAACATTATGCATTACTATATCCGTCTGTGAAGCATCTTAAAATATCATTCTCCAGAAAACCGAAACGGCGTAAAAGAGAACATACCAGTTCAATAAGTATACAACCATTCCCAAATGTTGTGTGATCCGCACAAAAACATATTTACAACCAAATTATGCCATGTTTTAACGGAATATAAAAAATAATTAATTCCCTTCCATTAGATCTTGAGTTTGAGCTGTCGCATGGTTTGTATAACATGCAGACAGATTGACTGACGTTTTACAAAAATATTGAAATCGTATTTAAAATACACATATACATATAAATCCTTCAATCACAGTGAAAGAAAATCAAAAATCTAATACTTTCGTTTTATGTATATAAGTAAAAATTATATATTTTTGTTTTATATATATTTTTTCATATATATAACCCTAGTTGTTGTGTCTTTGTTTACGTAACATTCAAAGAAATTTAATGCATTAATTGAACAACATATACAGTTAACGAACTTTTCATCACATTTTACAGCAGAAAATACTTCTGATAATCCATATTCGCATATTTTGGTTTTATATGTAGGATCATTTAATTTTCGTCCATGAGCTTGAAATTTCATAAGCTTTGTTTAAAATTAAGTGTGGAATAAATTTATTTCTTTGTTATTACATTTTAGCATTTCCATTTATTCTATTTTATATCTCTTCCGTTTATGAAAATTCATTTAATTTATGTTTTCGTTTCAAAGAACATTGCTTACAGTGTTTATATTAATAAATAATTTTGAATAAATTTGTTAATTAACATGTCACTTTCGATAGGACTTTGATTTGATTAAAATAATATAAAAATCAACATAATTATGTTTCTATTCCATAACACTTCACCTCTTGAAAACAAATTGAAGTTATATGATATTTAAAAAAGAAATTAAAACGTAGAGTAGCATAAAAGTTTGCAAATTAATAAAATAGGTAGAAAAACATCTTTAACTATCCTATATTTATTGTATTTTTATTTCACAGTGCCGCACTTCAAGAAGCTGTAGATCTACCAACAACATAAACATGTTTATCATGCTCCAAAGACTTTCAAAGCCTAAATGCTTATTTGTTAAGCAATAGAGTTGATTATTTTTATCAATGGTGAAACGAAAATCTGAAATAAGCACCCCAATTATGGATAAACATTGTCTTATTGATTGTTGTGTTGTAGTTTAGGATCAACAGAGTTTCGAAATTTGAGAGGAATATATTCCAATGAGGAAAAAATATTACCCTGCAGAGATACATCAAACTGTAGATTTAGATATTTAAAGGAATTATATAAGTATCAGAGAAGGATAACTGATTATACCGGGATTTTTAATTGGCTTTTCTCTCGCACTTTTTTATAATCACGTTGCGTTTAAATAATATGAGGAGGAATTTTCTTACTTAATGAGTGACACCGGTTCTTCTTTCAATTTCACATGAACGATGTGAAAGGAAAATCTTGTTCTCCAATGAAAACTGCCCATATGCTATTTTAGATAGCTTCTACATCAACTTTAATATATTTATAAAATTTTACTAAAATTCATATTCTGGAAGATTATACAATAAAAGGTTTTTAAACTTATGTTTTGCCGACAATAATGTCTGTGTAAATTACGCCACTTTGTGTATTTTCTATAGAATATTAATATTTTCTGAATGAAAACCGTCACATGATTTAAAATATGTCACCACTTTCACCGGGATAGTTTTTCCTATGGACTTATACTTGTCTAGATAAAAAAAAATGTTTTACTTCATGAATCATGTAAAAATATGCATTTCTATTTATAGATAATGTGCATGTTTTTCAACAAACTGCTTTGTTGCGTGTTTACTCAACTTAACGTAGGCAAAGATTTGAGGTAAATAACTTGAACGTTCGCCAAATTTCTCGTAATTTTCCAGTAGTTAGAATACATTATATTATGTGTAGGAGATAATACAATATGAGTTAAAAATTTTGCAAAAATTGTTACTTTTTCATTCAATTAGTTGATAAAAAGAAATTTACTCGACTGCGTGACGTCTGATGCACATTATCTATTTAAAACATGAAAGTAACTTAAGATTTCTAATATCATTGTACACATGGACAAAAATGTAAACAGTATTATTATTAAATGCTAAATTTTACAAAGAAATTATATTTTCAATGTAATTTAAACAGAATTTGCTAAAAATGTATTTTGAAATAAAGTGATTCAGTGCAAAACATTATTTCTAAAAACATATTGTTCTTTGAAGACATAAAATGGTTACATTTTATGGGAGAAATATCAGGTTGTAACAAAAGTTTTCTGCCAAAAAAATTCTTAATAAAGTTAGAAAAAAAACATGACAGCAGTACATTTAGTGTGGGTAGTAATCACCACCGAAATCTATGATTTTCTGCCGACGTTTTCAAAACCTTCAGCCGAGAAACTTGGAGACCGCAAATCCAAAAACAGACCAACCTCGTTTCGGACGTCCTGTGCAGAGTTAAAGATAGCACCAGCAAGATGTAGCTGCAGGTGTGAAAAAAAGGTAGAGGTCTGAGGGAGCGATGTCTGGGTTATATGGTGGGTGTAGCAAAAGATCCCATTCGAGTCCATACAGAGTCCAGCCGGTGAATGCAGACACATGTGGTCTAACATTATCTTGGCCAAACATTACCTTCATGCGCCGGAACTCATTTTTCTGGAATAACAGCGTCAACACGGACTAGCATCTCGCTGTACATCTTACTGTCCATGGTTTTACCTTTTTCCAGATACTCCTTGTGGATACCACGGCAATCGCACCAGATACAAAGCATTATCTTTTTGTTAGTCAAACTGCGCTTTGCGACGCTGCTGACGGGCTCACCGAGCGCAAACCGACACCCTTTTCAGCTTGTGTCGTTGAAGTAAATCCACTTTTCGTCACAAGTGACGATCAGGTCCAGAATTTTGTTCTTACTTGATCTTCAAGCAGATATGTGCAGACCCGAGCACGGCTGTCAGCTCATGCGGCACCCAGCAACTGAATGTGTACGTTAAGTTTATGCAAAGCCAGAGCACTCTGCTTCTTGAATGTCATAGTCCTTGTTTTTTAACTTTCGGTATCAAACCTTCTTAATGTCATATGATTCAACAGTAGTACCTAAGCTGTACACATGATTCGGTGACATTCTGTAGCTGCACTGTAAACGCAAACGTCTGAAATGTAGTTAAAATGTGTCTTAAATGGATGGTCACATTTTAAGTGAAAAAAAAAAGTGTCTTACTTTTTAATACACCTTTTTGCATCTGAAGTTAAGACATTGGAAACGTCTTAAAACGCCTCCATTTTTAAAACACTTGAAATGTCTTAAAAAGACGCCATTTTTAAAAAACTTCAAATGTCTTAAAAAGCCGCCATTTTTTAGACATTTGAAGCTTCTAAAATGCTGAAATTTTTAAGACACTCGAAACATCTTATATGATTTTTTTTTCTCTTATTTACACTGGCTGATTGACATCAGGCTAAAACTTAGACTTACAGTCAAGCTACACTGTTAAAAATAAATCCGTCAATTCATGGTAAAACTACTGGCAGCAAAGTTGCCGGACTTTTTCAGTTCCGTTAATACATTTTTCGTTTTGAAAGATAAAAGAAGGGTATTTTTTTTATTATTTTTTTTTGTATTTTTTTTTTGTATTTTTATTTTATTTTATTTTTTTTTTACTTATTTTTATTTTTATTTTTATTTTTATTTTATTTTTATTTATTTATTTATTTATTTATTTTTGTAAATAAACTCTGTTTTAAAAAACGTCATCTCTATTTGTGCTGCCATCTATTGATTATTACGGGAGTATTTAATTTAATATTTGATATAATGGAAGAACATTTTCTGCCAGACCTGAGTATTGAACTGGGGACGTTAGCGGCTTGATCTGAGTATTTTACCGCAAGACCAGCGGGCCCTTGCTAGAGTGAGAGTAGGAAACGATTATACGGGATGTCTTCAAATCGCAGCTTGGGACTTAAACAATTTGGGGTTTAGAAAACTGGTAATTTTGAAGCTATTTGCGGGGATATTTCGTAATGAGATGATGGTTGAAAACTATAGTATTAATAGTGGATAAAAACATGAATTAAATATATTCTTAATTTGGTTGTTAGATGTAAAATATAAATATTATATTTTGAATTAAATTCGATATTTTTTTTTTGCTTTTTTGCGAAAATCGATTTTTAGTCAACTATTATGTATTTTTTAAATGTGTTCGTTTAGAATATATTTTCAGTGTGAGTGTTTTGTATAACTTTAAAAAATAAATTGCGAATAATTTTAAAGGAATGAGTTTAATTCGAAAGCATTATTTTTGTTTGTTGCTTTTTTAAATAGAATCGATTTTTTTTTCACTTAACTTAGCTATTTTATATATATATATATTAATCTGTTTGTTTAGAATATATTTTAAGTGCGAATACTTTTTTAAAACTTTAAAAAATGAATTGCAAATAATATTAAAAGAATAGAAAAATTCAATTTTTGCTTTTTTAAATTCGAAAGCACTATTTTCTTGTTGTTGTTTTAAATAAACTTGAAATTTTAATTTATTGAATTTTTAGTTTTTCTGTGCAGCAACATGTCAGTTTTTGAAACATTGAAAATAAACATGCAGCAAATAACGGTATATCTCCGTTGGCTGCTTTTTTCTCCGTCCGTTCCGTTGTTTTCAGGAAAAATGAGGACATTTTCTGCAGATATACGGGATAGATTCCATTTTCTAACAAAACGGAAACTTTCTGATCAAAATTCACGGAAGACAACCTGTCAATAAAAGAAATTTTTTATCAGTGTACAAAGCAAAATAAGTGGTTGCCAATTATGGAAGACTACTACAACAGTCTGCATTGTTCTGTCATAATTTATTTTGTATTGCAGCAAACCATGTGCAATGTTACCAAGTATATTTTTAAAATACTGTTAACCTTTTATATTAATTTTTAATGATGAGAACATATCCAAGTAAGCATAGATTTTTTTTTCAAAATTACAATTTTAAATGAATCTATTTTTATTCTTACATATCTGTAGCAGCACATTATTCTTTTGAGAGGATCCAATAGGCCAGGATATTTATATCTTGTCCTTCTAGGACTTAAAATTATATTATAAGAGTTACAATCTTCTGTAAGTACTTTCAAAAAATGTTTTTTCCTGGTCAATATCCAAAACTAACATATTTATGAGCATTTTTACACTGTAAAAGAAAAAAAAACACTGTATGTTTACAGCTAAAAATTCTGGCAATATGGGTGTTCCTACCCCCTCCCCCTTATCCATGTATTGTTTATCTTATTTTTTTCTTCTTATTTTAACCTAGGACATATTTTAAAGACTTTGGGCACTAAGTATTATCTTTTTGTTGACTTATATCACTGTTTTAATATCATTATCATACAATCAATTCTGTTATACATATGTAAGATACAATTTTCATTTTTTTGTCATGTATATCACGGACAAAAATTTTAGTCATTTGCCTACAGAAAAAATATTAAAAAAATTATAACAAAGATAGATTTTGTTTGTTTATCTAACCTTTAATCAATTTAATTTAGTATTCAGACCAGTCCTTATAGGACTTTGTATATCCATTTATTTGTACTTGAAAATACCTACTAATTTAAATCAAGAATATATATATATATATATATTGTTTTCCAACAATTTTAGTTATATTTTCTGCATCTTTTTAACGATTTTTGTTTATTGAATGAAATCATTATCCTCCCCTCCCCATCGTACAGATCTAGAAAACTTTCCTGCTTTTTAAACTATCAAACATAAATAAAAAATAACAATACTTTATTGTACGCAACTTTCTGATACGGAAAC
Source organism: Maratus michaelseni (assembly GCA_963931845.1). Lineage (NCBI taxonomy): Eukaryota > Metazoa > Arthropoda > Arachnida > Araneae > Salticidae > Maratus > Maratus michaelseni. The sequence continues at coordinate 192,093,614 of OZ007593.1, read as the reverse complement.
TTTATTGATAAGAAACTTTTTTTTATGCTAAGAAAATTTTATAAATCAACACTTAATTCTACAACTATCGTCAGATTCTATTAAGAAATGAACACAAGAGAGAAAAAAAACACGACATTATATAATTATAATTAAGGAGAATAAATAATAAGATTACAAAAAACTGTCCTCATAAAAACCTTAAAGAAGGAGAGAGAAATATGAACAAAAGTCGCTGCTAATTGAGGAAAAATCCGTGAGTTCCGGCGTTGGGGTTCTAGATAATTTCAAAATATTAAATCAGATTTTAGGTAAATTATAAGATAAGCAATATACTCTATATAGCATACAGACTCTTTTTCCTTTACATAAAATTTCCAATGACTCTCTGATTTTAGCTGTAAACTCGTTATTTGCAGGAACTATAATTTTCGCTTTTTCAAAATCAATACTTATAATCTGTCGCTGATTTAATCTCAATAATGCTGTGGATGGACGGTTAAACTTAATGTCATAAACATGTTCTTTTAATCTTTCTTCAAATTTTCGACTGTTTATCCCTATATAGGATAAACCACTTTGCGTTTCTGTACGAAAAGGGATAGAGTATATTCCTGCGATGTCGGTATTGGGTATCGGATCAATTTTATTGTGAACTAAAACTTTCGATTTTAGAAGTGGTTTTGCAACCAAACTGATATCAAGTTTCTTTAATGTATATCTTAATCTTTCGTACAACTGTGGTATGTAATAGAATTTGCATAATTTAGGAGCCCTCGTGTACCATATCCTTAGGGTTTTCTTCCCTGTTTCATAAATTAACTTATTTATGCAATGGGGGGGGGATTTTCTACTGCAAGATATCTGATTTTATTTAATTTGTTATATAAGTACTGTTCCGTACAAATGTATATTTGTACGGAACAGTACTTATATTTATGTTTATCCTATATAGGGATGACCACTCGAAAATTTAAAGAAATATTAAAAGAACATGTTTCTCACATTTAGTTTAACCGTCCATCCACTGCATTGTCGAGATTAAATCAGCGACAGATTATAAGTATGGATTTTGAAAACGCGAAAATTATATTTCCTGCAAATAACAAGTGTACAGCTAAAATCAGAGAGTCATTGGAAATTTTATGTAAAGGAAATAGAGTCTGTTATGATTGCTTATCTTATAATGTACCTAAAATCTGGTTTAATATTTTGAAATGATCTAGAACCCCAGCGCCGGAACTCAATGATTTTTTCTCATAAACCCCTACAGAATAATACACTGACCCTCGTTAAAACTCAGTTACATATTGACAAAGTGAAAGCGACTTTCGTGCACTCAGTTCAATTAAAAGTTCTCCATTGAGGATGATCGCGTTAGCGGTCGAAAGGTCTCGGGTGAAAATAATTATATTTTAACGTCTTTTAACATCTGTTTGTCACCTTTTAAGCATGTTTTAATGTATATTTTATCGGTTTTATAAAGTTTACCTTTTATACTTAGACACACATCATACGTAAATAACAAAAAAATCCTGTGATAAAATACACCTAATAGTTAAAGTAAACTACAATACAACCACATAACCCAAGCAAGATAATCTATTTTTTTAATGATTTAAGATAAAATACTTATTCTAGGCAAGTGACTTGAAAGTGAGATGTAGACGTGGCTTAAAATATAAATTCGTATCTTACAAATATATAATAGAAATTATGTGACGTTATTAAAACAAAGATATAAGAAAACATAAAGGTAAAACTTACTTTTATTATTTAAATTTATAATCCAAGGAGCTGTTGTATTTATTATATTTGTGAATGCATTACACCGTCATGTAATGGCTGCATCAATATCTCTTAGCGTCATCACTGCACCTGCCGGCCCTCCCTCTCTTCTAATTTGAGATGTGATCAACAACGTTTAATTTAAGACATTTTACCATATTAAGACACTTTATATTGGTTCATTTCTACCACCAGTCCATTAAGTCACACAAGTGTTTTAAATTAAGGCATCTATTATGTCTAAGCTCTATATTAAGATATTTACGTGTCTTAAATGCTTTTTCAGTCGTTTTTTTGTCTTACTTTAAGACTCTTTTTTTGCAGTGTGGTTTTTTACAACAGAACTGGTTCCATTTCAGACATTTTGTACTTAATGATAACGATATTGTTTTACAAATTTCACAACACATGGTTCTAAAATAAGTCTCTTTCTTTCAAATGCCAAAAATCGTTTGACAAAATATGAGCAAACACGTCAACCTGATATGTATTTATACTCTGCGAAATTAATGGAATTTTTAATTATTAAGAAAAATATTTGAAAAAAATACATAAAACTTAGCCTATGTTCATTTCTAGGTTATAATCCATCTATATGCAAAGATACAGAGCCATTAAATCATACGTTTTGACGTTTACTTCAGCCGAAAATTCACACACACTTTCACATTTATAATATTATTAGAATTTATTTTTTTTCTAGAAAATAATATTTCGTTTCCTTATTAAAAAAAGTTACCAATTCGTATTCAAATAATATATTTATTTATGATTAATATTACAATAAATTTAAAAGTTTAATGTAAAAGGGACTTTTTAAAATATATTTGCTCTTGCAAATATTTATTTAATTCTACGCAATTTTACAAAATATTTATTAGATACACATTCGCTTTGTTGATTTACTTCTAAATTTAATTTAATACAATTCCTTAAATAAACACTAATTTAATTCAAAGTATTTCCTCAAGTCTAGTGTATGAAGTTTTGTGTAGAACAAAGAAATATTTATTTAATATTTAACAGCGCTTAATATTTACCAGTAAGGTATTAAAATGTAGGTATTTTTTAATAAACCGTGTGTTAAAATCTTTTAACATTGCTTAAATTATAAGTAAAAAATATTTTTAATTATTTAATTTATAACGGTAAAATATTTTATTTTAATTTCAGCTTTGAGGGGGAAAAAATGTTTAAATTACTTATCCAGAATATTCAAAAAAAAAAAAAAAAAAGGTTTTATTGTCTGTCGAAATATCGATGCCATGAAATCATTACATCAAAGCTGTTGAGATTTTGAATTCAACTAAAAAGGTTAAACATAGCTAATATTTTTAATTCAACTGGACAATTTTTCACCCCCATCTTATTCACATGAACCAAATCTAAAGAAAAACAAGAACGACAAATTATGCATCAAGCATATATTATGAAACGCTTTCCAAAAAATTCAGAATATTGTAACAAAACTTCGCAGATTAATAAGGTGAAAAATTATGTATGTAAACAATTTGGAAAACGCATAATACATTTGAAAACCCATTTTCAGAAATTAGCATTAATAGTCAGAATTATTGTGCACAGCCCTGTAAATTATCTATATATTTATATATATATACAGTATGTTAAAATTGAGTTCAGTTAATAAACGCACAGCACGGTTGTAAATTCACACTCAACAATTTCCGTCTATAAACGGAAATGTACTCCAGATCTTTTGTATAGAGTTTGTATAGCGTAGTTCAAAATAGCTAAATTTAAAAACGCTTCCCACAATTGAAAATGTACTTCTAGCAATTATTGCTCATTCACAGTACCGATAACGAATAGTCTTGTGTGTCTCTGAAACGAACGATAAGTGCTATATACATGATATTCTATAGTAAGCATTTAGTAGCGATCCTCAATTACGTATATCAATTTCAATATGTTTGAAAGAGTGTTTTAACTATCTAATTTCTACTTTAACAAATATTTAGTGCTAAAAACGCTTCTTTTCTGGGAGAAAGGAGCAACAATTAGAGCAATTTAATCAATTTTTAAATGGCTGTTCTGCCTGGAGTACTTCTCTCGTTAATCTATCCTCCCATTTAATTTCCCTCTAAATTGTATTCTTTGTACATGGTTACAATGCTTTAAAAATTGTGTTCTGAACTTTCCAAAAAATATATTATTTTACTTCATACTTAAATGTATGTGTAATTTTTTTTTTTAAATTTGAATGACAGGGGTTTTTAGAGGCTGCATTAGTTCAACACATTTTGAAATAAATTTGATAATTTTACAGTAAAGGTAAATTGTATATTGTAGACAAATATGATTTTTACTTTGGATTAATTTTAGAGAAGTAAAATTAGCCTTTTCATCCATCAGAAATGTTGCTTACATTGCGGGGAAGAGTAGTTTCAAGTTGAAATAGCCTTTCAATTTGGTACACAATTGTTTTAAGCTAACGTTTACTCAGCCATATTACAGGGTGTTTACAGGGGTAATGAATAAACATTCAATCTTAGTGTAGAGCAGATACAGGGTGTTTCACAAAGGACCCCAAACTTTAAAATTCAATAACTAGGAAACGGTGATATATAGAAGCATGAAACCAGTGGTATGTTTATTAAAAAAATCGTAAGAATCTTATACATAAATCTCAAAATTTAGTTAAAAATAGCTCCGATAGATGGCGCTGAGAGCTTTAAGAATCCTTCTAAAGAGAGTTCAGAAGCATAGAAAGACTAGTCGTCGAAGATTTCATCATTGAAATCTGGCCGCTATTAGCGTATAGTAAAAATAATTCGCATCGGACACGCTGCCTGTCTGTTGAACTTTTTGAAAGGCGCACAAATTATTTTCCCCTCTGAGCCTTTTGCGACTTTAAATCGCTTTTGAAAAATTCTGCATGTGGCAGAAGATTTAATCGGTGGTACACGTTCCACCACGGTATACATCACTTTCGGAATTATTTTCACTGTACGCTAATAGCATTCAGATTTCAATGGCGAAATCTCAAACGGCCAGTCTTTCTATGCTCATGAACTCTCTTTAGAAGGATTCTTAACGCTCTCATCGCCATCTATCGGTGCTATTTTTAACTAAAGTTTGAGATTTATGTATAAGATGCTTACGATTTTTTTAATAAACGTGCCACTGGTTTCATGTTTTTATCTATCACCGTTTCCGTGTTATTGATTTTTAAAGTTAGGGGTCCTTTGTGAAACACCCTGTATCTGCTCTACACGAAGATTGAATGTTTATTCATTATAAAACACTGGAGAAAATTTGGAAATTAAAAACCAAACATGCAATTTTGACATTTTAAGATATATAAGGCAGTTTTGCATCTATGATACCGTCTAGGATGAATCAGTACTTTTTACGCAGATTTGAATTTTTAACATAGTCATCTACACGATTCCAGTACTTATTAAAGATACGAAAACTTGACAGACTTTTACGCAATTATTTGACAAAGAACAGGGATACGAAATTCTTCATTTTTTTCCTTAAGAAAGTAAGGATTTTACAGAAAAGACATATAATAAATATTTCATTATATTTTCTTGCGAAAAAGAAAATATTTTTTAAGATGTGTACTACAAGACAGTTAATAGTTGTAACTTTTCTCAAATTTCCGAATGTACATTACAAAAATCTTAAGCGAAATCTTTTCCAGTTTCATATAAATTAATATGAAACAAATTACTTGAATTTTAGTACTTAAATTTAATATTAACTGTTACTATTTCTTGACAACACATTTTACATGTATATTATTCAAGAAACATCCGTGCTTAAAAATATAACACGTTTCGAAACTGCATGTTTGGAATTTTGTTAATTAAACATTCCTTAAAAAATGTGTAGTAATGTTTCAATAAAATAATATTTTGTAAATACTGGAAACACAAACTCTGAATTTGAAATATTTTAGGCACTCATGTTATAAAATTTAATCTCAAATCCTGTTTACTTTTAGTATTATTTACTCAGCGGTGTAAAAATGATTACAATTATTGTATTCGAAACAGAAATATTTTGAAAATAATATGGTCTTGTACCGGATACATATTTTTTTTTCCATTTTCTGAAATGGGAAATTAATTCCAATTTTGATAAATATTCCAATTTAATTAAAAATATGAAAATTGAACTTTGAAATGTAATGTGTAACGAATTGCCTTATTAAAAATCATCATGATTTTTAATTATTTACTGAATAAATACAAAATAGAGTATTCCTTTACAAAATGAATTTCACGTTTTGATAAATATCATTATTGTTTTGTAAAAAGGATGTACAAAGTAAATACTGCTTTCTGTATTTTTATTCGAAATATATTTTCAGGATTGATCATGATCAGTGTACTTTAAAATAAGTTTAATTTTTAAAAGTAAAGGATACGAGTCACAAATGTATTAAATGTCGATAATTTGCGTACGTGTGAAGCAACTACGCACAAAATAAAGAAACAAATAAATTAGTTCAAAATATTTTATTTAAACTAATAATTATCATGTAATATACCAAGAAGCTGGCACATAGCATAACGATATTTTTACATTTCTTTATTATTTATCTATAAGTTTTGAAAGAAAAGTCTAACGAACATAAAATCCATCTTTCTCATACTCTTACATGCTTTTTACTTCGTTTTTGGACCACTTGGAGGCAGTAGTTTCCAGGATAAAAAAAGTCGTAATCGTTATCATAAGGTTGCACCACGCTAAAATGTCTCTGTTATCCTATCAAGGAAAGTCTCCATAAACACAAACTCAACAACTTTGAATAAAAATTGGGAATGTTCTTTTTCCTTGTCTGTATTTCTTTTTAAAAAATGTCTGTGGAATCTCAATTATATGCACATAAAATAATGAACATTTCACTAATGATTTACATTATTTGACGATTTATCGCTGATTGGTGACACACTTGTTTATATTTCAAGGCTTTAAATACAGATTTTTGTACATGTAAGACATAATTTCATTCTAAATCGAGGATGCTCTGTAACCTTTCAATTGACGCACTTCTCATGTACCGTAAACCTTTTAGGAAAAAGGAACGCTAACGCAGCAGTTTTTCGATAAGTGGCACTGTACGCATATCATCTTCGCGTAACGCATATCCTCTTTATTATATTAAGACACAACGTCCACGGCTCTAGATTCGCCAAAGTTAATGTTGATGGACAAGACTTTAGTGGAACTCGGCAATTGTTTAAGCTCTATGTAGATATTGCAATTGAAAAACATTGAAGACTTGTTGAAACGCTATGTCGAATCTCAATTCAATTATTAATCGGATGCTAAGCAGTTTAAGAATTTGTCACACATTAGAATGTACAAATTTATCTCTCTTCAAACAACAACAACAAGAAAGATCTTATTCTTTATTTGAATGGTTCTATTTTTGTATCAATAATGATTATCACTGCCGTAAATATTACTAAAGTACCCTTGCAATATATACAGATAGCTTTTACAAACTCTGACATACAATTATTTACCAAGTTAGTTATTGACATGCACACTTCAACTTCTCTTGAACCAGACTAAAAAAAATCAATTGATGCGCAAACTGATGAATTCATTAAACAAGATACGACTTTTACATAAAAGCGCAGTTTTGCAACGGTTTTAATTTCTGTATATTACATTTGTAATGTCCAACCACGCAGGACGCGCTTTGTGTCTCACAGTACCGGGCGTTTTTAAATTGCAGTGTAGTAAAAAACACCTTCCGGTGAAAATAGGCCAGTCTACCAGTAACTGTACCCAAGCTCATTCTCTTTTTGTTGTTTAGAATGTTGATTTGTGGGAAGATATTTTTAGTCGAAAAACTGGATATCCGAGCCTCAGAGAGGTTTTCAGGCGCATAAGTTAATTTATACATGAAAGAGTAAAGAAATAATCTTAATTTTAATGTTATTGTTAACGCTGTTAATTTTGCATGGTTGTCTGTTAAACATTTTTTTTGAACATGAAAATGTTTACTTGAGAAAGGATAGCATTCGAAAAACAGGTATTCCCGGCTGAGGACACTAATTAATACTCTATAAAAACCCTTCGGAAACGTTTCTGAAAAATACGGGTAGCGAAAAATACTTTTTTTTTTAATAATTCTTTAAATTTTGGAAATGTATTGGTTTCTGGGGATTCAAAAGACAATGGAACACGCTATTTGGAATTTCAGATAACTCTTATTATATTTTCGTTAATGGTTATAGTATATTTTCATAAAATAAGAAACATTGGTCATTTTTTACAGTGTAGTATGGTATTTTAATTTCACTTTATAAAATGGTTAAAAATTTTATATTTTCTTTTTAACTTTAGTTTTATATGTTGTGGATATTGAAACAAAAGCAAATAAGAATTTTGCGTGTGTTTAAATTTGCTCCACTCAGTAAAAGTAAAAAATATAAAAAAGTAATTACCATTGCCAAAAATGCTTTTCTGACAGTGTATTTTTAACCGATAATTAAAAATAATAATTCAGCTGAGGGTAAAACTTAACAGTAAGTAAAAAAAAAAAGTACTTGATTTTATTTATTTTAGTAGTTAAAATAATCATAATCCCGTTGCCCAATGTATGTACAATTTTAACTTCATAGTTCGTGCAAAATAAAACCATACATTTATTGTGGAATATATAATAATTTGGGCTTGACAATTCTGACACGGTTCCACAATAATTTCATTTTAATCTATTCGAAATTTTCACCTTTTTTTAATTGTTAATTGTGGATATATTTCATTACAAATTTGTGTTTCATCTTTCAGGTTTTTAATTTAATTTTCCTTTTCCCTCCAAATTAAGTTATATCCTGTTTGTTTTAAATTTTATTCATTGTTTTTTTCTCTACATATAGACATTATTCAAACAGGTACGTGTTCATTTTTCATATTTAATATATATATTTTTTTATTTTTTTTTACCCACGTGGTTTATGATGTTTTTGTGCGGTTTTGGCGGTTATATATTAAATCTATCTATTTATCAATCTATCTTATCTATCTAACTATATATATATATATATATATATATATATATATATATATAGCATTTTGACGAGGTTGAGATATTACGATGAATAATATTCGATGAAAAGATGGCAGTCCTTCAACGATATAGCAAGTTGCAGTCGATATTAGCAAGTATGGTGAAGTAGAAGGCAATGAAATGATTCCACCAAAGTTTTCCAATAAATCCAGCCAGTCTCCAGACGAATAATTTTATTAGAAGACGAACAACACAGAACAATTCCAAAAGGTCTAAAACTTATAGCCCTCGGGCTAACGTTGCTTCACCTCATTGAATTAAGATGTTACTGGGCCAGTTGAATATTCTACGGTCATACAAATACCAGACACATATTTGTTTAGCTTCCGAAAACGTCAAAAATCTGCCGCTCCGACCGGTGCTGGCGAGTTTTGATCTCTCCGCGGAAACATACACAGAATTACGTCACGAGCGCACAACACAATGAGTGAGAAGCTAGCTCCAGCCCAACGAATGAGGCTAGAGGGCGAGGCTAAAACATTAAAGAATCCCTTACTTTGGTGCGGACCAATTTAGAAGTTAAAATCCCAAGCGCGCGAAAGAATCAGAGCAATAATAATAAAAAGAAAATGGCTTTAAAAACATTCGAAATGAGAACGCGTCTCAGAATTTTATAGATTGGGGAACTGATAAATGTTACGAATGATCTTAAATTTTAGATTAAGATTTGGAATAAAATAATTATTAATATACGGATATTTACTTTTAAAAGGACTTTAAATAGGAATAGATATTATTAAGAATTAAGGAAATACTGACTATGACAGAAGTTAGATTAATTTTAAAATATTAATGCGAATAAAATGGAAGGATACGAAGGAAATAAATTTTTTATATAACATAATAATGGAAATATATATATATATATATATATATATCCATTTAATGATTTACCTAAACGTCATTGAATATAAGTAGATAGGGATAATTTTCCACACACATATATATATAATTATGACTGTTAATTTTATACAAGTTTTCCACCTTAAATCCGACATTTCCTTAAAAAACTTCCAGCAATGCTTGCTTTTGAAATATTGCACCACGAATTCTACAAATATTATTAAAGTATTTTAATGTTGTATGATATTTCGCTCAATTTAATCAAGCCTAAATTCAAGAAGGTATACGATTCTGTAAATTGATTCAAAGAACGTCCTAATGAATCTCCCTTCAATTAGTCGCAAAGAAGCAGAAGATGAAATGTCGAAAATTAATGAAGTGTCAACATTTGTAGACACTTCACTTCATATCTAAATTTCATTAACTATATCTGTAAGTGTCGTATTACATTAAACATTAAAATTAACTTAATAATATCATTATTTAAAACTATATTTCTTTAAGGGAATTTTTATACAGAAGTTTTCTTGCGTATTGTTTCTAAAAAGACTTCACATGCTTTAATATCATTTATTATATATTACAAAACAGTTTAAATATTTTTAGTTTAATTGAAAATTTATTTTAACAGCAAACATGAGAGCTTCTGTATGTTATATGATGTATGTACTTGGTAAAAGAAAAAAATACAAAAAGAATATATGCAAGTGGAAATTTCATGTTTGAAATGTGAAGTATTTCTTGAAAAAATAATTTAAAATTTAAAAAAAGTATTTATTTATATCATTCTTTGTTGACTGCAAATAGATTCTCCAAGTAATGTTGATATTTATTTTTGACTTATTTATTCCTACACAAAAATTAAAATAATTTTTTTTTTCGAAAGAAATGATACATTTCTTAAATTATTCTAAAATGTTTAATGTATATATTTTTTCTTTTAAACGCAGGTAGCTTATATTGTATGTGTTCTGTTTCGTTTAACACTTGCTTAGTTTGATAAGAATATTTCTTAGTTAATTATTACAGTTTCATTTTTTATAATAACAAATATATCTAGTAAATTAACTCATTTGTATAAAATATAATAAATATATTTTAGTATTAAAATTGTCCAAAATTCACAGACAACAGTAAACAGTAAACAGTTGATTTCTTCAAGACGATTCCCATTTTTACACCAACTCCACTCCTTTTAATTGAGTAGTTGTATATTGCATCATAGAAGAGCCATGAAAAAATAGTCTAACCGTAGCACAATATATGAAGTTTTTATCTTCAACGTGAAAAAGCCTACTGCTGCCGTATTTTTAGACATTGCTAAGGCTTTTGATAAAGTCTGACATGAGGGCTTCATTTACAAACTCAGCGTCTAAACACTAGAAAAACGAGTGCGGTCATTTTGACCGCAAACATATATCAAATCCTTGCACCTCTCTTAAACATTCTTTTCCGCATTTTTTTTTGTTTTCCTAATTATTCATAAGGAATATGTAGAACGAAAATTATAAATTTCCCCACATTATTATGTATACCTTTCTAGGTACTTTCTAGACTGATTTCGGTTACTTTGACCGTTGAACAAATAAAACTTTACATTTATTTTACCTTTCAATTTCTTTGTCCTCGTATTTTTGTCTTTCGTTTCGAGGGAATTTCAATAGCATTTCATGGAAAGAAGCATAAGTGAGGAGGGAAGGGAGATTAAAAACATGTGCGTGTTATTTGATTCTTAGTCGTATTTAGAACAGTCGTATAACAAGTTGATAATTCTTATTCAGCAATTTTCATCATTAAAAGGAAATGTACTAGAAAACTTTTGAGAAGTAATGTATATGATCTACAGAGTTTATACTCTTCAGGAAATATGTGAAAATTAGTTAATTTTAAAAACGCATACAATAATTGAAATCGCAATTAAGCAATCATTGCTCATAGGCAGTACTGTAACTTTTCTAAGTCTTTTGTGTGCCCCTATAAATAAACGATAAAAGATCACATTATATAGTGCACCAAGTAGTGCACCTCAGTGAAGATTATTAATTACAATATATTTAAAATAGTGTAACATCATGAATATACACTGAAAATAATTTCCCCCATATACTATAATGTGAAGGTATGTGAATGTCTCTGTAAACGAACATAAATTCACACACTTCATTTTTAATTCCGAACATTCCATTGTAAACGTAAATAATATATGTAAATTACATGACAATTCGAATATATTTACGTGAGTTAGAGCACTGGCAGACGCCATCAAACTAAATTTATAAACATTTTTCAGCTATGTTGGGAAGTTTTAAAAACAATGAAAAGTACCTCCAAAATAAGTATTTGCAATGACGATATTATTTCACATTCATATAATTTTCTTTTTAGGTATATTTCATCGTAACTAAGATTTTATTGCAGACATAGTCATAAATAACAGCAATAATTACCGAAAAACAAACATTAGGAATATTTAGAAAGATAATCGTGTATTGTACATAATTTTTGCTACTAGTATCATTAAAAATAATATCATCAATATATCCTTCTTTGGTATTGAAGAGTTTATCTCATTGATATAAATACACACCATTTTTAAAGATATAATATTGAAATTTATTTTTGTATTTTTTCTACATTAAATTATTGCGTAGTTTGGAATTTTAATGCACCAAAATATGTTCTTTTTTAAATATTGCAAAATGTCCAATAATATAGAAACAGGCTCAATTTCTATAAATAATTTTATATCAGAATATGAAGAAAAAGTTTCGCATTGGTTTAGGAAAATATTTCATCATTTAACTGAAAATGAGAGCAAAAACAAAAAAGCAAATGTACTTACAAATTTTATTCAACAATAGCTCTTTAAAAATGTAAAATAGATTTTATTCATTTTAAAAGATTTATTTCACATAGGAAATCAAACTTCGTTATAATGTAAAATAGAATCCAATACATGATTTAAAAAAAAAGAAATGTTTCATAAAGATATATGGCAACACAAAATTAATATCAGTTTTGCTTATTAGTTTTTGCGTGTCATAGAAATAAAAATATATATTTTTATATTTTAATCATGATAAATACAGTTATTTCAATATAAAATTATTTCTCTAAGTTTATTAAAAATATTAATTCTGCGTTAGCATAAATTATTTTATGAAAAAAGTGCCTACTTCTTTAATAGGATGCAGTAGATTTTTTTGGAGAGGTGGGTCAATTTTTAACTTTACTATTTTCACTATTTTTAACTTTACTATTTTCACTATTTTCAACTTTACTTTCAGTTTTAATTCATATGAGCTGTACATTTATCTAAAGATTATAGCTTTCCTTTGTCACAGTAGTTATTAACTATATTTATTCTTTTCAATTAACAGCACTCTATTGTGTTACAAAGACGCTATTATTTCTGATGGATGTGGAAATGATTCATAAATCAAACTAACATAAAATGATCTACGTTATTCAATTTCACGTCCAGTAATTCTAAATATTTAATTGTTCTCGTTTGATAAACTATTTAGCCTTGTATAAAATTTTAATAATAATTAATTGATCAGTATTTATGTATTGTTAATTTCTTCACTTTTAATATCAATTTAAGTTTGGATTACTGATATTACTCACAACTTCTGTACAAGTGGCTTTAAAAAGTATTTTGAAGTTAAAGAAAACAGTTTTAAATAAACTAAAGGGCATTGAGGGTATCTAAGGGTTGCATAAATAATGGTATTCTGTAGCTTCACAAATTACAGGAATATTTACGAAATCTTCATCGTTAAAAAATAATAATGTGAAGATGTATTACTAAATAAATATTCAAGAAGTTCATCTATAAATACTTGTGCATCGACAAATTAAAAATCAAGGATGGTAAATTTGGATGGGTGAGGTTTTCAGAAGAGACCAAAAGACTGAAATTTGTATTCATTTTTCTAAATCTACCTGATTTATATACATATATATATACATTTTCTTAAGTAATTCTTATTATTTCACACCAATGTCATGTTTTAGTTTGGGAATCTTCAAGTACAACATTTGTGTCACACTTTTGCATGTATGTAGGCAACATATCTTAATAAACATATTTACAGTTTAAAACAGTTTGAAACAGTAAATGTCGCTCAATAAATAAGTAAAATTAGAAAATATATACATGTATACCAGTTCGCTATATCATACTTAATATTTTAAGTGGTACGATTAAGGCAACTTTCTACGTTTCACATAAAATCAGACAATTTTCACATGGACAGGTTCCGAGGACGGTGTGAAGAAATGTTCAGTTGAAGAACTATAACAAAGTAAACGATATATGTTCAGTCCCAGCCCCCCCTCCCCCGTGACAGAGGGTTATCTTGGTTGCAGGAACCAAATCCAGTTACTTACATCATGGCGGTAAAAAGGAGAGACATGCTGGAATTTGGCAAGTTACACACATCTTTGTGTTGATTTATTTAGTTTTGTGTGATGGATGCGCTAAGATAATAATGTGAATGCATAAATGACGGATCTATATGAGGCGTTGATTGGATTTAAATATAGAATATATTCGGTAAAATAAATTTTATGTAACTGAAAAAAATGTGTATATAAAATAAGATTAAAAAAACTAATAATATTTTTTTTCGACATCTGAAAAGTATGTAAATTAATTATTAAAAATAAATGTGTCACGTATAGATTCTCCGTCACAATCGGAAACGATCAATGCGATGTACGAACTTTTTTTTGCATCGACAGCGAAATGTTAATAGATAAATATTTGGAAGTCATAAAGTGCAATAACAAAGCATCTTCAAAAAACAATCATCAAAATTTATATAACAGCTCACAATCATAAAAAATACCCCGTTTAGAAATCGTCTGTAAAGTGTGGTTAGAATCCGGATGGGTAACTGCATTTTTTCTCCATCGTTTGATTCCCAGGCTATTTCTTTCTAGGAGTATATTACTCTTTTTTTTTTTTATTCCCAATTGACAAAAAAAAATGTATATAACAATTTAATTTGCACAATAAATAAATAAAATAAAGTTATTTTCAGAATATATATACAGTTTTAAATACGAAAATTTATTTTTTTATAGATTTAATTAAAAGTAAAAGTAAAAGAAATATACGGAAATTGTATTTCTATAGATCACAAAAGTTTGCTATTTTTTTACATTTGTGTTACAGTTATTTCCATGAATAAAACCCTATCTTTTTTTATACGATACAAAATAAAAAACTTTTCATAAAATGAAAAAAAAAGGTTATTATTATTTTTTTAAATCTTTGATTTAAAATACCCCGTATTTGTATTTGCTATTACAATTAATGTCTACGTACTTGAAAGACCAAAACAGTTCAGAAAACTTTCTTAATTATTAAAAGTTAAGTAGATAGCATAACAATCATCTTGGTGTATGCAATATGAAATGGTGTATTGCAATGGAGGGCTGAATAAATCTACAGTTCTCTGCAGAGTGCAGTATTTTGGTCTAAATTCTAGAATTCCATAAAAAAAACATTTTAACACTCCAAATAACATGACCCTTCAATTTCTCTGTCTGATAAACATAACTTTTAGCCCAGTTTAATATTTTCAACCTTCATTTAATTTATATTATTTTTTTCATGAAATTAGCATTTAGACCAAAATTCTGCACTCTCTACAGAACTGTACTTAAATTCAGTTCTCCATTGCTATGCACCATTTTATGTTACATACACCGAGATGATTATTTTCTGAGATCTTTACACAGGAACCTCACTATTCTACCGCCAATTGCTCTCTTACACCTTTTTCCTGTTTTTACCAATCTTGTTGTGCGTGACTTCGATCCCTTTGTTAGTTTACTTCCAATTTTACTTCCACATTCTTGATAACCATAGCTTTATACACATAAAAATATTGTTATACATTAAGTTCTATATGTAACTAATCAACTGTTTATGATTTTTTCTTAGTTTTATTATGTTTTACTAGCTCAAAAATTGAAAGGTGGCAAAGAACTTCAGCTATTTAATAGCAATCATAAAAAAAAGTTATAAAAGTCCTCTTATAAGTACCAAAATATGGCATATTTCTTTTTATAACCTACCGGATTGACACATTACCAAATAAAATGGAATCTGTCTGTCACTTTAAAATTTCATATGCATTAGCTACATTGAAGAAAAGGAAAAATAATTATCATCAACCTAACCAGGATTTACTGCCTTTTTCTGATTATTGGGCTATAACGTTTGATAAAATAATTATAATTAAACAAACTGCATATTATTCTTGATTAAATTATATTTCCAGTGGGACATAGCTTTTAGGGTATTACTAAGAAACATTTTGTGTTATGATCCATAAAACATTTAAAAAGCGTTTTCCGCAAAACTTGTACTCAATTTTGGCCACCACTGTATATATATAGTTAAAATGAAATCACATGTGTGAAAAAATAAGAAAGAGACAGTATAACATTAAAATGAAATGATACTACAAAAGTAAACCTCATTACATGAAAATTAAATAATGAAATACTATCAATAACATATTGATTCATCAGATGCATCATATGTATAATTCATACTAAAGGTATGTAATTTCCTAAATTTTCCTATTGTCATTATTAAGCCTAAAAATTACAATATTATGCTCCTTATGACATATCAAAATGGAACTCAGGGAAATATTAAACAAAAATAAATTTAAAAAAAGTAATTATCCGTAAGTAATAGTTAAAAAAATTAGTACACACAACTCACCAGCAGAAAAAGGTGCAGGAATGATTCAACCAGATGCAAAAAAAAAAAAAAAAAAAAAAAAAAAAAAAAAACTCATATATATATATATACAGATGTGTGTGTACTTACAAATTTAAATATATAGGGAAATAGAGATAGCCTTAAAGGTAGATATAGGGACACTTTGATTTACATAGAGAGAGAGGTGGTATACGAAATAATCAAGGGAGAAATTTTCACCTACGGAGGAACTTTATTTAGTACAGAAAAACTGTGCTACTAACAACATTTAAAAGTGTAAATTTAATGCGCACGGTTGCTTAAAATATTTAATTCCTATTGGAAATATACATACAAACACTTTTAAATTACTCGAAGTATTTCCGTTTCCCAGAAAGAATTCGAACGACCATATACTGTATGGGTATATACTGTAATGGTGTAACACCATTGTACCTAGTGTCTATAAAAGTTGTACCCAAGAGACGTACATTAAAATTATAAAACAAACAATCATTATCTGGTAACACATGAGCCAATATGATTTTAATTGCTTTTTTATGATGTAAAAAATATAACAAATCACAAAATGACATATTAGTAACCCACCACCCATAAACTTTTTAAATTGCCAAAATATTTTTTAATTCTATAATGTGAGCTTTATACATAAAATGAAAAATACGGAAATCTCGCGTGGGATCGCATAATACTAATAATGGTATCTGTTATATTTAAAATTTCACCTACGGAGGAACTTTATTTAGTTCAGAAAAACTGTGCTACTAACAACATTTAAAAGTGTAAATTTAATGCGCACGGTTGCTTAAAATATTTAATTCCTATTGGAAATATACATACAAACACTTTTAAATTACTCGAAGTATTTCCGTTTCCCAGAAAGAATTCGAACGACCATATACTGTATGGGTATATACTGTAATGGTGTAACACCATTGTACCTAGTGTCTATAAAAGTTGTACCCAAGAGACGTACATTAAAATTATAAAACAAACAATCATTATCTGGTAACACATGAGCCAATATGATTTTAATTGCTTTTTTATGATATGAAAAATATAACAAATCACAAAATGACATATTAGTAACCCACCACCTATAAACTTTTTAAATTCCCAAAATATTTTTTAATTCTATAATGTGAGCTTTATACATAAAATGAAAAATACGGAAATCTCGCGTGGGATCGCATAATACTAATAATGGTATCTGTTATATTTAAAATGACAAACCATGATACTGCATTTTACATATGGCTAATAGAATATTTCGAGTTTTCTATTTCACATTGAAGAATCAAATCGCTATTAATAACTATTCTTGAAATATTCTATGCTTATTCACTACTTCGGTTGAGATAATAAATATTACTCAAAATGATAGTATAATATATTTTGCTATATCCACGACTGTTTCTGCAGCAGATTTTCAGAAGTATGGAAACCAAGTCAATTGATTAGAAATAAAAGTGATAAATTGTTATATATATTTGCGGAAAGTAATGCACTTTCTAGCTTCTTATATATGTAGTAGTTTGTTTCTAGAGATTATTAAGGCCATTTTATTTTGATTTAAAGACTATTTGAAACTGCTGCACTAATGTGCTTGTATGCATCAATAATTTGTAATATATAATTGCAATAAACTATTCAGGTTAAACCATGGTGGGGTTTTTGACATAAAATAACTGATTAATTAATAATTTATATATTATTTTACTTAGTCATTAAGTTGTAATAAAATAATATAGCATAATTCAAAATATTTGTGAATTACCATGCTAGGAAAAATAGCAAAAAGTATTGAAACTATTATTAAATGCATTTTTCAAAGTACTTTTTATATCTTTATTACTATTAAGTATTTGGTTTATTATAAAAAAAAAACTAGCAATCTAATTTATGCTTAAAAAAAATAAATAAAGGCTTGTGTAAAGCTAATGTAGCCACTATTCAATTACTGTTTATAAGTTAGCTAGACTTCTAATGATTCTAAATGTATGTTTTTGCACATAAACTATAAATATAAACAACAATTGCAAAACAAATGTTCTTTAAGTAATTAAATGAATTATAATATGAAATCTACGTAATTAAACGTGATGGTTTGTTATTTTCAATATTTACTCATATGTAATGTATCTTCATTTTATTATGTTAACTTCAGTCTAATTATTTAGAACTATTTCTTTATGTTAAATTTAATTGTTATACATTATAAAATAGTACCTTTTTTTTATCCAAAGGTTGGAGTATCATAGCTGAGGTTTATTCCAACAGAGTGAGAAATGCCGGGACCAGGACTCGAAATTGGGTACTTTGGTTTGTCGTCCTCTTCCAACTAAGCTATCCCAACAATAGCCTGGTTGACATAATTCACTCTTATTTATTGTACATAACTGTGAAATGCAGCGTTAAATTCATTCATCTGAGCTAGAACTATAGCATTTTTACATGATGAATGTGATACAATGCGGAAACTAACTCCTGTATACCATGTAATTAGGTCATAATGAACAGACCCTGATTCGAGTCCTGGTCCTGGCATTTTTCGCTCTGCTGGAATAAATCTCAACTATGATACTCCAACCTTTGAATATGATTTATCTAGTTGCAAAAACATTCCTCTGTTCATTAGTACCTTTTTGGGCGGGCCAACATTAAAACAATATAAAAATAAGTATATTATTTATATGAAATTTTATACATTAAATTATACAAGTAGCAGAATTTTCCCCAGGATTAAAAAAAGGGCAGGGCTGGTGAGAAAGGGGCACCCTTTTATTCTTAAGGGCACTTTTTGAATTCTTGAGGGCACTTTTCAGATTCTTAAGAGCACTTACTGTTAAAGGCATAATTTTGGTTTTTAAAGTCACCTTTAATATTTAAAAGTCAAGGCACTCTTTTAAAGACAGCATTGAGTAATTTTTTACTATGAAAGCAAAATTTTTAATACAAAAAGGAGAAAATACACCTTTTTTATGTCTGGTTGCAGCACCCTTCTGAAACTGCCTGGGGGAAACTCTGCAAGTACTATTTAATAGTTTGATTAGTTTATATTTTTAATATAATTTTACTTTTAATTATTTTTTTATTATATATTTATAGCTTACAACTATTTTTATAGTAATTTCTTAAACCAAAATCATGTTTTGAGTTTTCAGGAGTCAACACATATTTTTTTTTCTTGCGGCCCATTTTGTGAAAACTAAAAATTATTTTTGTGAAATTTATTTTGAGAACATTTTGTTATGAAAGATGAATTCCAGCTGCTGAAATTCAAACCTAGCACTTAATGATAACTTCTTTAAGTCATTCTGTTAAATTTTTTCTTTCTTGTGAACTTGTTTTCTTTGTAAATTATACATTTTAAAACAAAATAAAAATAATTAATGGAGAGTATGTTTTTTATGGAATTGAATTTTGTGAAGGAACATTTTATTAAGAGAAATTTTGTGAAGGTGGGCTGATTCATTAAATCGATTTTTGTGAAGAGTTTCTAGATAGGCCTTTTTTTATGTCTAAAACTGCCAAAAAGTTTAATCATGTAGCTAACACTAAAAATTATGAAAAATTGTAAATTTAATGTTGTTGTAAAAATAATTTTAAACAGTTTTCGAACTCAATATATGGATTTTGACAGTCTTTGTCAAAAACTGTGTCAAAAGAGGGTTTTGACATGACGGATAAAACCATGGTTAAAACCGTCACACTGTCAAAAACTGTGCCAACCATGGGTTAAACACTTACACACAATGTATATATATATATACATTTTTAATTATTTAATTTGTTTTGGTATTTTATGCATTACATCCTTTTATTAAATGTCTAAAAAAATTACTATATCTAAAGTGTGAAACAATGTTCGTGAAATCCAATTCAATCTTTTCTTGGTTACATGCATAAATGAAAGAAAAAAATCCAAAGAAGATTTAATAAAAAAAAATAAAAATATTCTATTGTATCCATGGATTTTCTAGGATCCCATTATATATTATACTAAAATCCAGACATTATACAAAAAAACTGATAGTCTGTAAAATGTACAATTTCTTGATTTTAGTATAATATATAACGGGTTTGGAGAGCACATTCATAGTTTTTAAATAAATACATTACTATATTATAACATTTTTTATATATTTTTTCAAAGTAAATATTCTTTGATTTTTTATTTCACTTATGCAATTTTAATTTTTACACCGTCGATTAAAAACAAATGTAATTTTATTAAAATTTTATCACAATATAATTATTTTGTTTCAAAAATATTTCTCAATCAAGACTATTTTTAAATAAATCTAAATAAGGAACGGGCAAATAGATCACTGATGTTTAACACTTTTGCACTTAAAAGAGTAAATAATTCAGCTTTTGTTTGTTTCCGTGTAATATTCCGTAACTAAATTCTCAAACAAAGTTAAAACTCGACAAATAAATAAATAAAACACAATATCAGAAGCATGTAATCGAACTACGCTCTTAAGCTCTATAACAATCAGATAAAAAGGGGTTCTATTAGTAAACATTTTCGCCAATAACCACTGGAATTGGAATGATACGAACAAACTACAACAAAATTCTTTTGGTGTAGTAAATGGATAATCTATGAAAATACAGTAAGTCTAAAAGAAATATTAGAGTTTTCAACAAAAAATGCTTTTCAACTACGTTTTGTACGTCGTGCAAGGTATCGTGTATCACGGATTGGATTACTTGGTATATATAACTAATTTTATGCAATTTGAATTCCAATTAGCTACTCTACATCAAATCACTTATGCTTCAAAAATCCTTATTATAAAACTACAAGTCACTTTATATAAGCATGTGTGATAAATAATAAGATATTTATTTGATATAAGAATACTACTTTAAAATGTTGAATATTTACCAGGAAAGACAAGCTTTTAATCGCGTAAATATACTAATTGGGGAACTTGTTACATTTGTGTTAAAGTTTGATATTTTGGCAGTTATAAAATATTTAAATAACAACACATTCTTGTAAAATCCGGAAAAATATGCTTAAAATTTACTATGATACGACATTTTAGAGAATTGTTCTTATCTTTTGGTAAGAGAGTGTTGTCTTGCCGGGAGTTCCTGATAAGTTTCTTCACTGTAGGGAAACGACCCCGAGAAACTTGTCAATTGGGGGATGCTCCCTCCACTTGCGCGTTTGGGAGCTGACATGACGTCTCGGTCGAACAGAGGAAATAAGTCACAGCAACAAATAATACGGGAAAATGTCTATAGGTACTTTTGAACTGTTAATTATTTATATATGTATACTATAAAACTTCTAATAATTTAAACTGAAACTGAACCACAAGCTTTAGATCTTTTAACAAAATTTATATTTTCACTTTATTTTTATAAGGCTGCATTTCAAAAAGGCCAATTTTCACGAATTTAATTGATATTAAGGTACTTTACAAATATGTCAACATTTAAGTGAAGTATAACATATGTAATTATACCGCAAATAAATGTATGTCCTTAAACAACATTTATTATGTTAGTAAAAATTACTATATTCTAAACAAATGCACTCAAAAATATAAAAAGGAGATTGTAAAATAAATTTAATTACTGTAAGGCACAATTAGATTTATTGCAGTGTATTCAACAGCTTTGAAGATTAAAACAAATTCTGTATTTTAATTATTGCTTTTTTTATAGTTAAAATGTCGTGCAATCATTGTAATATATTTTTATTTTTTTAATCTCTGAAAATTTTCGAAAGAATAATTTTTCTAAAGACAAGATAGGAATTTTAAAGTTTATCATTAAAAAAAAAAAAAATAACATTCTACATATGTCAGTATGACAGAATATGGTTTTCTCTGTTATCTTTATGACTAACACAAATAATGGAAAATGCATTTTCCACTTGAATTCATGAAAACATACATAATATTTATGTTGGGAAACCTCTATTTTGAGGCCTCATATGTAAGGGAAAACAAATTTTGTAGTTTCACAAACAATTTCTTTTTATGACATTCAAGATTAAAACTCTAACAATATGACCATCATAATTTTGTTTAACGATAAAATAATATTAATACAAATATGTGCTTAAATGTATTGATATTTTCGTAAGAATACATGCAAATCATGAATGTTGTGTTATACATATAAAAAGTGATAAAACTTGTTTTTAACAGTAATTACATATTATAATTTATTTTTAATATCATTTGTTTAGTTAAATATGCAAATCAATTTATTTATATATTTGATAATATTTATGCTTCTTTTGAGTATGATTTCTTATGATAATTATTTTCTGAATAGTAATTTATATAAAAACAATCAAATAGTTTTTGAAGCTTCCATTTTTTTCCCCAAAAATTATATTTCTCATTCTTATATCACATTTCAATTAAACGTTGAAGTTTTGTATAAAAGTTTGAATCACTCTGAATATATATATATAAATGACAAAACCCACTGTATTAAATTACTAGCTTAAATCTGATATAAAGTATTTTTTATAAACCTCGCAATTCAATAATAAAAAAAATAAAAAAATATATTTTTTCTAAATATCTAAACACATTTCTATAAGCACAATAGAAATGGAAAATTACCATTTGTTATCTGAGGAGTGCATTTTATGCACTTCTAGTTGCAGCTAAAAGATATTGCGAATAAGTCTTTTTCATTTATTGTTCCGTATTTATTAGTGCTGTTTCCTCACAAAATTCCATATCTGTAAATGACACTCATTTACAGATATATAGAAAACTTTCGTAGTAAATTCCCAGATATATTACTGATTCGGGTATCTCAGTATGATATGAGCAAATGATGTTTTCCAGTTTTTATATTAGTATTTTAATAACATTTAATATTCAAATAAAAGTAATTTTGCAAGTAATTTTTCAATCTATCATGTAACGTATTTTCGTGAGATATGTAACTAATTTTCTGCATTTTCTTATCCTGCGGGTGTATACACGTATACAATTGAAATTGCAGCGTTATCATAAATTACTGTTCGGATTAAAAAATATATTTTAAAAACTACTACACATATTATAATAAGTGATATATGAAAATAAAGCAAATCACTCCAAGTTGTTTTTGAAATCACTAGATAGCAGCTCTCCTGTAGAACATAGTAATTGAAATTAAAACTGGCCTCCACGATACCCTGATCTTACGCCATGTGATTTATTTTTGTGAGGTTTCGTCAAATATCTTCTTTACGAACTACCATTTTCGAAATCATTATAAGAATTTAAAGAACACATCAGTGCTGCAATAAGAGCCCTTGACAGTGTAAACTTGCAAAATGTGGGGAACGAACGTGATTACAGATTTGACGTTTCTCGAGTTATGAATTGTTCACACATCGAACATTTGTAACCGAAAAAAATGTATAAAATAAAAATTGAAAGTTTTTCTTTATTTTCGAAATTATTATAATATGTGTAATAGTTTTGAAAATATAGATTTTTAAAATCTGGCCATTCACTTAATTTTACCCTGTGTTATAAAACTAAAATAAAACATAAATTTTCATAATTCCTGCAGCCGATTGTTTTGTTTTTTTCGATTTTGTATGAAATTTCTTTCTGTAAGATTTTTTATGGTTATTTTTCTAAAGTTATATAAGGACAACAATATTTCAATTAAATACGTTTTTGCTGGAAATCTTCATTTTTTCTGATTAAATCTTAAATTACTTAAAATATAAGAAGTTTTTTACATTATTGCTTTAAAAGAACTAGGTGAAATAAATGAAAGTTTATGTTTTTTTATACAATGTAATTATACAATATAATTTTTTATATTTTGTACGATATAATTTTTTATGCATTATTAGAGGAGGAAATAATGTTTTCGAAAGTATATATATAATGTATATTGTAACACAGTAAATTATAACTGTTATTTATTTCCATGAATCTTTATAGACATATGCTAAGAATTTTATTATCTGGGTGTAAATAATTTTACAATTTTTAAGGAATAATTACTGTTTTTTAATCATTCAATCTCAGGTTATGACCATGGTTATTTACGGAATAATTACTGTTTTTTAATCATTCAATCTCAGGTTATGACCATGGTTATTTACGGAATAATTACTGTTTTTTAATCATTCAATCTCAGGTTATGACCATGGTTATTTACGGAATAATTACTGTTTTTTAATCATTCAATCTCAGGTTATGACCATGGTTATTTACGGAATAATTACTGTTTTTTAATCATTCAATCTCAGGTTATGACCATGGTGAAACCATGGTTATTTTTCAGCAATTTTTTCAATAAATTATTTTATCTCATTAACTCAACAAGGTACTATAATTTATGTAATAAGTATTTAATTATTTATACGCATATGGGCTAAATATATCTGTACATTTATCACAATCTTCTGTTCATTTGCAATTCCTGAATTCTAATTGAAAAGATCATATTTTCTGCGTTTGACAGCTGTTAAATTATGTTACACGACTAGATCAAGTGTATGTTTATTTTGGATTTACATACAGAATATGGGGTTACGACAGTCGATAATTCTAAAATTAGCCTTTTCCACTAGAAAATATATTGGAGGTAAAAATATTTTGAACTTATATTTATCGATTTTTTAAATTTAATATTATCTAAGAATTATGATTTTTTTAATTTAACTGTTTTACTTCAAGTATAAATATTATAATATTTCTATTTTTTTTTATTCATATACAATTAAACATTTTTATATGTAACACGTTTGCTCTTCAGTTTTAATATCTACATACTGATTTCTTTTTTTATTACATAGTTAAGTATTTCAGGTGTTTTTTTGTGCATTAAAACATTTTTTAAATAATTAATTATTAAATAATTACATTGTGTTTTCTATTTGTTATGCTGTTGTAGATTGAATGCTGGATTCGATAGGTAATTATCACGCAACAACAACTCTGTAAAGTTTCAATTCTACTAATCAAATTTGGGATCGTTAAATGCAATTCTTCTCTCTCATCAAGATACCAGAGCATTTCTGCTAGTTACAAATAAGTACTCCATTCTGCACCGAATATACTCGTCAGAGGCGCTTTTGAAGGTTCTTTTATTGGTGTGAAGTGTTCCCTCATAAAAAAATGCTCCTAATGTCTGAAAAAGTGGTTGAGGAGAATGAGTGTGTATCAAAGCACTCATATTCTAAGGTATGTATTTTTTATATAATTGTTCTGGAAACATTGTATGTAAATTACTTTATTTTCTAGCCGCTTTCACTGGTAACGGTAGTCATTTTCGTTCAACAAAGAAAGAATCTCTCTATATAAAAAAGTAACCTCCGCCGCAGGCGCTGTCAATCAAGATTTTGTGCCTTTCCGGACTAATATCCAGAAAACTATTCATATAAAATTTAAAAATTGGTAGTTTTATAAAGAAATGTTCGATAAACAAGCTGAAGCAGACTCGAATAATTATTTTAAGAGATGTTTAATATTAAAGTTGGTCAAAATAGTTTTCTTAAAAAGGTTTTATAGGAACGAAAACTATGCACAGGAATCTAACCATAATATTTATGGATATAGTTGACAAGATTGCGGTGTGCAGACTGCAATTATTTGTTTAATTTGAGTAATTTTTTTATGTTATATTTCAAATTTTTCTCAAAATTTTCATAATTTTGATGAAGTTTTATTTTATATTTCATAAAATCCATTATTTGAATTGTTGCCAATTTGTAAAACAGCGCACATAATAATATTCCCTTTTAATTAAGAAATGTATTTACATATTTATTATTTATTTATTTATTTATTTATTTGTTTATTGAGATTCCAAAGACAAAATTCTTCTATTTCTTTATTTGGCGTTACAGTTTGTCGATACTTTTTATGAAAATTGATCGACGGGATAATGGAGAAGTACCAAAAAGACAAATAAACGTTGAATTAAAAATCCCTCTATGAAGTAACTAATACGTGTAACGTATCTGATGTCAGTTGAATGCGACGCGACGGCACGATCATGCACGTTTGGTGTTAAATCATTTATTTCAGCGACAGTTCCTTTGTTTTATAGAAAGTAATCGACGGGATAATGTAGAAGTAACCAATTTATTATAGAATCGTTTTAAAATTATACGATGCAGCGACATTGTTTACTTAACCATTTTACACAAGTTATTTTTTAAATGTTTAATCGATCTTATTTAATCAATCTGGAAAACAGTTGTTAGATGTTTCGACAGCAGTTGATTCGACCCTAAAATCCCACAGTCAAAGGAAAATGAATGGAAACCCGGTTACAGCAGATCGCCACTTGTCGTTTAATTATAATAAAATCTTCCGTAATCGTTTTAGAGTTGATAAAATCAGAGTGTTTTTAAATCATGCGGTATTAGAACGGGGGTTGGCGAGCGTAGCTCGTAGGGGGCTGAGCCCCCTGGTTTATTAACTGCCTAGTTGAAAACCACCTGTTATGTTTGTTTTCCTTTTTAAAATAAATAGTATAATATATTACCACTATATCTAAAGTGATCAAACACTTAGCTTTAAAGTATAACTTATAAGATATGGGTAGCTGTAGTATATAAAAGAGATAAGAAATAAAACATATTAGCCGTTTATTTAGAATCTGTTTGTCGTGAAACTAAAACAGTCTCGTTGAAAGTGTTGTAATATTTAGAATTTGATTTTCATCCTTTTTTTCTTGAAATTAAAATGATTGTATTATAGCATATGTTTTAATTTCAAATACGTTGAAATGAAAGCACTGTGTCATTTTAAAGCACTTTCATTTAATTTTTTATAGAATTATAAATAAAATTTTATAAATGAAAAATGCACATTTTCTTATCAGAATAACGTCTATTTGCTAAAATGCAGCTAGTAAGTCTAAATTTTACTTGCTTATAAAAAAAAATGCGCATTTTATCATATTTTTTAAAGTTTTTGCTCTGTTTTTTTTAGGATTTTAAAACAAGAACGAAACAATTACATTTTTTAGAAAATTAGAAAAATAATAAGTAAAATATTCTAGATTTTTATAAGAAACAAACAAACCAACAATGTATAAAAATAACAAATAAAGCCTTTGTGCAAGAATATATATATATATATATATATATGTATATATAAAGAAAACCAACGTTAAAAATCCACCAATAATGCACAAAAAATCAGCAAACAGCTGTTTCGAATCCAGAAGCGAAATTCTTCTTCAGTGCGACAAAAAGCAAAGCTAAGCGTGCTAGAAAAAACAAGGCTCGTCATAACGACGGAGAGGTGGTGGTTTATATACCCGATGCGGGTAAAGAACGCGCCAAAAGCAACCAATCAGAAGAAAGCAGCATGAAACAACTGAATGGGCAAATAGAAACATCTACCGAAGAACGAAAGAAAAAAAAAAGCAATTAAATTAATGCATTCCAAATACTTGGAAAATCAGGAGTAATAGATAAGTCATTTAATGAATAGTGAGAATTTTTAATGATGTGGTAAGCTTCCAAAAATTCAAAATCAAGGTTATAAAAACATTTTTGGATAATAGTGGCTGAGGAAAAGTTGAACCTATGTTGATAATACCAACAATGTTGAGCAATAGAAGAACGTTTAAACTTCTGATTTTTAACATAAATTTCATGCTCTTTTAAACGAAATCTAAAAGCACGTTTAGTCTGTCCAATATAAAAGAGACCACACTGGCAACTGTATGACTGACGGTTGTATGACTTGTATGACAGTTGCACTATGGGTAATCCAATTACTCCAATTTTATCGACATTTACATGCATTATTTTGAGGACAAATTGTTTGAAATTTTAAAGTTTCCGTTTTATGTCCATTTTGTTGATGATAGTTTTCTCCTAGTTGAAATGCATTCGAAATTCGAATATTAATCATATTATCTCTGTTATGAATTCCGCTGATTGTCGCATTCAATTTAATTTTGAAATTGAGACAATCAAATGTCTTTCTTTCCTGGATGTCCTTGTTATTCATAGTGAAAATGACTTTCAGATTACCGTCTTATGTAAACTTTTGGCAGCCAGTCTTCCATGTCACAGGTATTCTTCTCATCCTCCTAACCAGAAGTTTGCTGCTTTCAGCAGTTTGTTTTTCGCGCTTCCATTATTTGTTCCACTCCTCAGTTACTTAATGATGAACTTAATTATCTCAAAGCTATTGGTGTTGATTGTGGGTATTCCTCTAATTAGGTATGAAAGGTACACTTTGTGTGGTTATTAATACGAAGAAGCTAAAAACAACATTGAAACACACAAATTAGGAAACTTTAAAACACATACGACCGCTTCAAAAATACAAAGATCTCCTTCATCAGTGTAAGGTGGAAAAAAAAATAAAAACAAAAAATGTTAATAGGGTTCAAAAGAACCACGCTCGGATATAGCCCCGAGTACTGACTGTAATCTCACCAAAATGGCAAAGCAAGTATAACCAGAAGAGCAGAAGTGACGCAACTGACAGGAAATCACCGAAAACAGGCATCGCCGCGCAGTCTCTCTCCAAAAGGGAGAAAATAAAGGGGTGCTGAACAATGAACATGTCATTCACCAATGAATCTGTATATTTATATGTATAATGGGACTCGTAACAGTCAAGATAAAATATTCAACTGCAATTATGAATAATTTTGGCTCCGGAAAACTCAAATATATGGTCAAAATTCCAACAATGCTTCGCTATTGTAGATTTAACAAGTTCCTGCTTTTTGAGATGACCTTCGGGTTCTTGTAATCTAAATTAAGTGATCGAATCATCTGTCCAATATAAGAATGACGACATTCACAATATATTCTGTAAATACCCCAATTATTATGACTTGGAATCGGATCTTTAAGTTTGGAGAAACTAATTTCGTATCCCTCTTCGTAATTTGTTTCGTATTTCTCTAAAATTATAAATTCTATTTATAAGAAAATGACGAAACCCGTCCATTCTAAAATGAATTTTGTTTCCAACTCTAATACTTCAATTATTTTGCCATTTTTTCCTAAAATCAGTCAGCAAGTTGTTAAAATTTTACGAATGTTTGAATTCAATGTAATTTTTTCCCTGTTAATAAAATATCTTTTTTAATTCTCAAATACCCCATTGATCGTATAGATAACTGGGATATTTACGAAATCTCTTGCCAGTGTGGGATCTCTTATATTGGTCAAAATAAACGTGTTATTAGGCTTCGTTTAAAAGATCATTAAAGTTATATTAACAATCAGGGGTTTATATGTTCTTCTATTGCTCAACATTGTTGGTATTTTCAACATAGATTCAACTTTTCCTCAACCACCATTATCCAAAAATGATCTTCTAACCTTGCTGCATTTTTAATGTAAAAGTTATATTTTTTAATGAAAGTTTCAAAACAGGTAGACATTTCCATACGTTTAAAATATGTTTTTAACTAAATTTTGCAATTACCTAAGACTACAAGTATATGAATAAACTTCCCCCTTTTTTAAAATATTTTTTTTTTAATTTGGACTTTGGGAGAAATTATGTAACGTGCTGAAAATTTATTTTTATAATTATTGACATTATAAAAATCAGTTTTAGAAACTGTGTATCATTTATTATTAAGTATTAAATGTGCATATTACAATGTATTTTTGATAAAGTTTAATTAATTTGGAATCTCATATGTAAAAGTAAAATTAATCTAAAGGCAAGATGGCAACAAAAATAAGGTTTCAATTATTTCACTAATTAACCTTCCGGCCATAAATGTTAGACTAGAAGTTCTTCGAATACTTTTTGAACAATTTTATCTGCTTTATCTGCTTTATCTCCATATTTTGTTCAGTTTTTATTTTACGTAATGAGCACTCTTTGTTATTATTCATATCGTACTTGCATACACAGGAGTGGGACACAATTACATACTTTAAAATGCCTTTTATAATATTTTAACAATGTAGGATATTATTCTTTTCTTCTTTTTATACTTTTATAGTTTACAACAAAACATGAAATGCCAACATTACTTTAACGTAGGTTTTACAGTAGGTTTTTAAGGTTTTATTTGTACAAGAATCGTGACATTTCTCGCTTTGTTTATCTTTTGTCTATCAATGGGTTCTATATACGCTTCCGATAATTTTAGATTTACTTCTGTTTTCATTTTCTTTTTTAAGGTTCTTATTTTATTTACTGAAGACATAGTACCCACTCTTCTACACAAAACCTTAGATTACATCGTTCTAAAAGTATTAAATTAATTTTTATTCGTACTAAATGCTCAAATTATTTTTAATCTTATATTTTGCTATTAAATAATAAAATTCTGTCATCCGTAGCAAGCATCCTTTTATTATTTTATTCGTACTATAACAAAAATATATATTTATAGTAGCGGTATTTGTGAGATAAAGGTAATAACCTTCACGTAATGAGAAATATTTTGACCGAAACTTTGTGGCAGTAAATGAACTGCTACCTTGATAAAGCCGTTCAATATTTACACCATGTAATAAATGCATTCCAAGCAATTAATCTAATGTATGCATACACATGTAATTTATTTAATATACACAAAATATAAATATAAAAATTCTCATCGAAACAATAAATATGATAACTATGTAATGTATTTTTTTAGTAATCTTGGAAAATGATTCATACCTTATGGATGACAAGTGATATTTATTTACTGTTTTCATACATATTATTCCTACTGCACCAAGAATAATCATTACAGCAATCATCAATTTAATTTTATATGTGTAATTTCTTTTATACTTGCATGGGAAGAAAATCTTGAAAATAAAATAGCCAAATGTAGTATGATAATTACCGAATTAAATAACCACAATTTCAAATTTCTTGTATTAAAATTAAACAGAAACAAAAAAATATAATTTATTTAACCACAGAATGGAAAATTTAATGTAACATGCCATGTTAATCGTCAGCAAATATAATTACAAAACTTATTTAATTAAAGAGTTATCATTTTTATGTAAGATCCCATCAGTGAGGTATAACGTATTTGTGACGTTTAATTAAATTTCGTATTCTAAAAGTCATCATGTGTCTTTGAGAAAATGTGTTGAAATAAATTATTCTTCCTTTCGGCTAATAGTGTTTAATTAACGGAATTAATAGAGAATGGAGTAATATTTATATTTATAATAGTAAAAGGAGTATTACTTTTACAAAATTTATTCATCGAATATGCTTACAATTGATTACAATAATTGATTACAGAAATTTATTACAATAATTGATTAAATAATTGATTTTAATAATTGATTACAATTTGATTACAATACACAAACTGAAATATTTAAAACAATGTTGTAAAAATTCTACAATAATGCAAAAAAATCACTGATAAATTGTAAATATACAAATTGGTATAAAAAAAATATATTTAAAATATCTGTACGAATTTCTGTAACCTTAGGCAAACTGTAGTCAGATTTGGCATAGGATTCAAAAGTTCCAAGTAAATTTATAAAATTAATAAATTGTATCTGACACGTTAAATTAGAACTGAATTTCTAGTTGTTCTGCATACATGATACAAAATAATTGTGTTTTTCAAAAATAATACTTCCCTATAATCATGGTATACTAAATTAAGATACACAATTGTGTCCCACGAGAAGACAGAAATCAGCAGTTTTGTTTTATTATTATTAAATTATTGTTACTTGCAGGAATTTATTTTGATAGCAATAGCAATAAACATAATAATTCGAAATAGTGCTAACAAATCATTTTATTCGTTCTGATTTTAAAATGTAATGTCTTACTGGAAATTCAATACTACAGGATTTAAATTTTTTAAGTACTACATATATATTTCCATGAAATCAGAAACTTTTAGAATTGGAGATAATACATAACTAAAACATTTTCAAGTCCATTAACTTTTTTCTATTATATAAAAAATATATTTTTCCCCTTTAATTAAATAGAGAGTATTATTTCATATGTTACGAAGTTCTTGGAAATGCAAGAATTTAAATTACAAGATGTTGTAATCTTCAAAGTAGCCTTATGCTAGTTGAATGAATTGCAATATTAAATATATATCGTAATAAGATGATAACTCAAGTATTCATGTCTTTCACGAAAATAATTGAAAAACAATTCTGAGATTACCTTGACAGTTGAAGCAATGGAATTTAACTAGTAGATCAAAGCATGAATAGAGACAGGCTACAGAAGGTTAATTGATTGCAAATGTTTAAGCAATCTGTTACAATTTCCCCTGTTTATTAAATTGGACCTGTTTTGGAGAAAACAAAGTAATATAAATTAGACGAATTTTTTATATAAACCTACATGAAGTTAATACACAGGAAACGTAGATGACGAATAGAGAAGAATCTTTTCTTTTCAGGAAAGTATTTGAACATTTTTACTATTGCGGAATCTTGATGTGATATTTATTATTCAAAGCAACTTTATCACATTATTCTCTTATACTCGTAAGTTTCTTTTTGTCATTTCTTCTTAAGCATTCATATTCGAATTAACATTGAATCTACTTTTATTACTTACCCATCATACGTAGTATGGGGTAAGTCTTGTAATCGTTTTGAAAATCGAAAAAAAATTTTTGACGGATTTATACGTTTCAGACACTGGAGATTCCGAAAAACATATTTTTAGAAAAAAAAAATTGCCGTCCGTCTGTGTGTCTCTGTGTGTGTCTGTGTGTCTGTAAACGCTCTATCTCCCGACAAAATTGAGATAGAGACTTGCAATTTGGTATGTACTTAGTATGTAATAATGGGAAGAAGCCTATTTCATTTCAATAACCTCGATTAACCGGAACTATTTTTTTCGGACTCTCGAAATATTCGTTCTGATGAAAGGTATATAAAAATTTTCGAAATTGGTTATTTTAAGAAATGAATATAAAAGACAATAAAAAAACATAAATTTTGCATAAGGCATGAAGTCGATCGGATAATTAGTTGCCGATATATTTGGAATCCTATTTTCCACACTCTTCGATTTTTCATGACCCTGTATTTCATCCAAATTTCACTTCAAAGATATTTTTTAATTGAAAAGTTGACGCTTAATCAGATGCAATAAACCGCTAGTTAATAGAATTATTATTTTTGGAGTTATAAGGATGTTTCTTTTACGCAATTCATTAATCGAGCCTTTAAAGTTTGTGACGTCATCAAGCCTCGATTTTATTTGAATTGCAATGCATTTTATAAGTAGTTTACACATTTTTTATTTTAATATTTTACATTATGCATATCCATGATGGGTAAGTATTACGGTGGCCACCAACGACTAGTTTTTTAAAGTATGTAAACAAAATCCCTAATATAGCTCATAAGATACAGGAGGGATTTAAAATTTCAACTTTAATGGGTATACAACCAATTGTAAAAGAAATGTTATAATTAGTCCTTTATTTAAAAAAAATGAAACATGTAAATCCATTAAATTGTTCAAAAGATATCGTGGAAAAACCGCTAAAGATCAGTGCTTTAAAATAACTGAGCTTACAGTTTTGCCCTTCGCAAGCATGTAGATTGACAAATAAACGTTTACAGCTTATGCGTCCGTAATTTTTGGAGACCTTTTTATGAGACCTTCTTACAAGATCTTACGTAGGGCGTTCTTAAAGGCTCAGACATTATAAAAATAATAATAACAAAAAGTATTTTTATTTGTTTCACCTACAAGAATTTTTCTTATATCTCTAACATTACAGAATAAACTAAATATATTGCAAGAAGATCAATCCCATGTATTCAAATGGGAAAACAAGATTTCATATATGTTCGAGTAACGTTTTAGTTTATATTGCGGTAAAGTAACCCGTTATTACTTTCTGTTTTATTACTATCTTTAATGTATTTTATGATTAAGGACTGGGACATTAATACTTTGCTTACTGAAAAGCATTTTAATGAAATACATCGAACAAACAAGTAGTTTTCATATAAGATAATTAAAGCATGAATCTTTAAATCGGTATTTTAAGCATGTCTCATATAACAATAGCTCCAAGAATAGAATGTGTTTCAATAAAACATATTAGATATTGAATATTTCCTTCTCTGAATGTCTGT
Organism: Maratus michaelseni; assembly: GCA_963931845.1. NCBI lineage: Eukaryota > Metazoa > Arthropoda > Arachnida > Araneae > Salticidae > Maratus > Maratus michaelseni. The sequence goes on along the minus strand of OZ007593.1, from coordinate 192,059,150 downwards.
TACATAACACACATAAAGTTTAGAGCAGTGTTTAAAGTAGGCCACATTCTTACATTACAAATTGTTTGGTAAGCACAACTTTTCTTTTTAAATAGTGTAGGGGAGACCTTTGAACATTGTAACTAATTTCCTTGAAATAAATTATATTTTTGAATTATAGATGACAGGGCAATCAATGCTTCAATGCAACAAGGATACAAATCTTTACCATTTTGCACGCATACTACTGTCTATGCAAGGTATGTATTTTTTTCTTTCTTCAATCTAAACTTAACAAAAGAAAGTTTTAAGTTTTTTATTGACAATCTTGTATCTCTAAAATTTTAATTGATTGTTCAATGTTTAAATAAAAATGTTAGCTTTAGCTTATAAGCTTTGTTTTATTCAAATTCTTAATCCTAATTGAGTAAATAGTTGTAATACTAAAGACCATGTGATGGGGCACCATTGAACAATTAAAACTATGAAGTAAAGAGTTATGGATGTATTTAAATATTATTATTTTTGGATTTTTTTTAGAAAATGTGAAAATTAAGATATAATTAAGAATTATTATACTTAATATGAAAGTTGTACTGATACAGGGCTGCGAACTACTACACATTAAGTGTAAAATCAACACTTTATTTTTGTCAAGTGATTTTTCAACATGAGAGATACTTCTCTTGTCATATATTTGGTTTATTTTTCATTTTTAAACATATATATATTTTATTTCGATTTAAAATGTATACTATATTGAGCAGGGCTTTGCATACTGCATGAAATATTTTAAATAAAAATATTGAGATTAGTTTTGTTTAAATTTGGTTAAAAACAATTTTAATTAAAAATGTCTGTTCACCCTACAAGATTAAAAGTTGATTATAGGTTTAAATATGAAAAAATCAATTTTGAAGCTACGCATAGTTGTATAAGAGTTTTATATTTTTATTAATGAACTTTTTCTTTATGTTGTGTGTTATTTTAAAGTGTTTCATAAAAAAGCTAATAATTGAAAAATAAAAAATTAGTAATTTCAGTAAAATGTTTTTAATTTTACTCTGAATATTTTATGTTTCTTAAAGATATGCAGTTTTTCATAAAAACACTTAATATTTTCGTATTTTATTTTTTTGTTCAAAGGTGCCCCGAACTTGTTCAAAGGTGCCCCGACCTTGTTCAAAAGTGCCCCGAGCTTGTTCAAAGGTACCCCTACATGGGGCAGGCTTGAACAGAAATCTCTAATCTTTTTAAAGTCTCACAACGTATTTAATTTGTTTGGAAAACTTTAAAATTTTGGCTCATATGATGAAGAAATACTTTGTTTTTCTCATGCAATATTTAAAATGAAATAAATATAATTCAAGTAAGAAATATGTTGATTTTCTAAAAAAATTTTCAAACGTGCACCCCTCTCCCCTAATCGGCCTTATTTAAGGACAGATTAAACAAAACATGAATAAGGATAGTTATACTAGTTTTAAAAAGTGGTGGGAATCAAAAGAACTATTTTCTTAAAAAGTGGACTACGGAAAACTCTTGTCTAGGTTAAATACTTGAATGAAAGTTTCAAAGTTACTTACAGTAAATCAACAAAAAATATTAAATATGCACTCTTAATACAATATGCACTCTTCTTGCGTTATTAGGTGAAAAAATTAATAATGTTTGCATTTTATTTTCAAATTAAAATATATGTATCATAATGAATTTTAGTAAACATAAACCATTATATTAAATTTGCATACATAATCTATTATATTTGATTCACATATTCAGCTTCATGTCGAAACTTTGATATAAAAGTAAACATATCAAATAAGTTCATATCGCTATATGTTGTGTGAATCAAACGTCATTTAACAAAAAAATGCAAATACTCTAAAGAAAACATGAATGAAGGGGTTAGAATGAGAGTGGAGTCAAAATTTAGTAATTTAAGAAATGAATGGTTTTGTGAAACTTATTGTTTCACTGGTTAATTGAGTGGTCCAACTTGATTTGCCCACTAGCGACTTCCTAAGTGAACTATGACTTGTTTGACAGGCAGTTGAACGGAAATTAATATACGTTCAGTAAAAATATGGTGATATCGATTTTCAAAATTTTTGATTTAGTCCACTGTCATTATAACCCCCTCATATGTAACTATCTATAGAAAAATACACACACATATACATATATGAATATATAATGCAATATTTAGAAATGTTTTCATTTTATTTCCAAATTATAAAATATGTAACATAATTGATTTTAGTCCACCTAAACCATTATAAATATGCTGTTATAATCTATTATATTTAGTTCAAATATTTTGCTTAATTTCTAAAATTTGCAAGAAAAAGAAACAATTGAAATCGATTGAAATCGATTTATATATATAATATACATATATATATATACTTTCATACACACACACATACATATATATACGTTTATATATGTGGAAATAGCACTGTAAAATCTCCGGTTGAAGTGTTTTTATGACTCTTCATTTAACATAAAAAAATTCCATTACGAATCCATCATTCAGTACTAATCAGCTATAAATTTTGCAGATTCAAACTCTACGTTAATGCTTAGTAATAATTTACATTATTAGAAAATGATAACAGAGCGATTCTGTATTACTAAGTTCCAACACTTTCTCGTGTTATGTTGGTTTTTTTACAATTTAAAAAACACATAAATTTATCTTCTGAGACTAGTACATGCCTTAAATACTTGAAGCGTAGATCTACATTACCGCAATGCGACAGGCGCGACTGGCGAAAGAAAAAGCCAAAAGGGACCTATTTCGCGTAGGAAAAATATCCGTGATACGGGCCGGACATTATGATAAAAACCGGGAAATATTTTAGAAAAATTTTAAAGAATTGGTAAAATAAAATGAAATTCATAGAACAGATAATTTAGTAGGGAATTGAAAATCCTATCGGCAATTCAGATTGGAATAAATATGAATAGACCTTAAAGCTAGCCATATGGAAGAAAAGAAAGAAAAAAACATTTAGTAATATTAATAAGTGAATTGTTTTTAATTGATTTTTGAAAAGAAAAATAAATGATATCGCATGTATTTAGAATAACTGGTAGTAAGGTGAAGGGAATTATTGGAATATTTTTAAAAAGTGAGAATTTCATAAACTAGTGTATTACAAAATAAAAATATATTGAACGGTAAAAATTTTTAGAATACTTTTCAGATAAAGGGGAATTATATATATACATATATATATATATATATACAGGGTGTCCCTAAACTCATGGTACATACGCTAGGGGTGATAGAACACATCAAGACGAGTAATAGTAAATAGGAAACCAAGGGTCCCAAACGTATTCCAAAGGAGATAGGCGCCATCAAAGTTTAGGGATGCAAATGATGATAAAAAAAGAAAAAAAATGGGTCGATTTATTTGCGGTTTTCGCTAAAATCATTCTTTAAATTAGTATTTTCTTTAAAAAAAAGTTTTAAAGAGAAAGTTATAAAAATGCCGGTAGAAGGCGCTTTGTATCTCATTTTTTGTATCTCATTAAATGCTTTCAAAAGCTTAGACGTAAACTTAAATTTTGAGCTCAAAATTTAAGTTTACGTCTAAGTAGCGCAATTACGATTAAGTAGCGCAAACTGAACTCCGTTCAGGAGTTGAAATTAGAAACACCTCTTCCCCCTCCCCCCCACTCCTGAACACAGTTCAGTTATTCCCGATCTTGGTGTCGTAGACCAGGCATAAACAATATGAGTTGTAATTTTCCAACTGGACGAAAAATGTCCGGGCCAGGGTTCGAACCTGGTATCTCTTGAAGCTGCCATGATCTACCAACTGAGCTATCCCGGTTGAATCTGGAGGGCATAATTCACCCAGTTCATGCCGGGATAGCTCGGTTGGTAGAGCATGGCAGCTTCAGCCAAGAGATTGCAGGTTCGAATCCTGGCCCGGACTTTTTTCGTGCAGTTGGAAAATTACAACTCATATGATTTCTTTACCAATTTGAATAATTGTGTTAAAATCAATCCAGGCAGATACTACTACCCCCTACACATAAAACAAACGATAGAGTAATGACAAAATTAAATAGAAAATTCATTCATAACAGACATGAGCAATTCCTCCGCGCAAAATAAAAAGAAACAAATTGATGTATGCATCTAGTGCGCAATATGAATGAAGGTTGGCACGTAGAAAATGGTACACGCATGATGTTCGTGAGGAATCACAAAAACTGCTCGAAAGAATGCCCACCAGCAACGATGCGGGCCTTACGCCGCCGGCGGAGGGAGTTGCGAACATTAGCGAATACCCCGGGCATCTCCCGGATATCGCCTGCTACGACGGCAATCCTCGCAACCAGGTCCTCGAAGGAGTCGACGGTACAAAATAGTTGTTCATTACTCCAAAGTATAAAGCACCCTCTATCGGCATTTTTGAACTTTATCTTTAAAATTTATTTTTTAAATAATTGTTTATTTAATTTTGTCATCCCTCTATCGTTTATTTTACGTGTAGGGGGTAGTAGTTTCTGCCTGGTCTACGACACCAAGATCGGGAATAACTGAACTGTGTTCAGGGGGGGTTCGAATTTCAACTCCTGAACACAGTTTAGTTTTCGCTACTTAACCACTCCCAACGATTCAGATTTTGAGCTCAAAATTTAAGTCTAAGCTTTTGAAAGCACTTACTCAGATACAAAAAATAACGGTAAAAAATAATTGTTCGTTACTCCAAAGTCTAAAGCGCCCTCTATCGACATTTTTTTTAAATTTTTCTTTAAAATTTATTTTTAAGAAAATACTGACATAAATAATAGTTTTAACGAAAACCGCAAAAGAATCGACCAATTTTTCCGTTTTTTATAATTATTTGAAATTTTGGATCATAAACTTTAATGGCGCCTATCTCCTTTGGAATACGTTTGGGACCCTTGGTTTCCTATTTACTATTACTCGTCTTGATGTGTTCTATCAGCCCCTAGCGTATGTACCATGAGTTTAGGGACACCCTGTATATATATATCAATACAAATTAATATAAATTAAATATATAAATACATGTATGTATATATATATATATATATGTGTGTGTGTGTGTATGTTAATTAATCTACATAAATAAATTATATTTTTAATTAAATTATTTATTAATAATTATTTTGTTTATTTATGATATTACGAGTTGTGGCCTATTAAATAACCGGACGGACGTCATAAAGCATTTTATTCTGCACCAATTACATCAAAAAATTTATACCTTGAAAATACTATTCTTGGTGATCCATGCACCCGTGGGGATCCCTGCACTTTGCCACTGTCCAAAACAATGTTGGAAGTCTTCTTACCTCAGCATTTTGGAAGAATCCCTCGCTTTTGCTTTGACCAAACCCATGCTCTGAATGCTACCACTCTTCAGCTCCAGTATGACATTTGGAAATAAATATAAGTCACAAGGGGCTACGTCGAGTGAGTACAGTGGGTAACCCAACTTGGAGATGGTGTTCTTTTCCAAAAAACGCAGACAAAGCGAAATTGTCTGGTAAATTATCCTGATAGTAGGATCCGGGATTCTTCATGTTCAATGTTTCATGCAAAATCTGACGAACACTTTCTTTGTCAATTTCTGTCGACTCATCATCAGTTCAGATACTCAGATAACTATTTTTGCGGATCAACTTTTGCTGGAATTTTTGCATCCTTTTTAATGTGAAGGGTCGTGCAGCGCGCGTATCGTCATTGGTCGTTCTCTTTCCTCTTTGAACCCTTAAACCCCTCAAAACTATGAGTGCGCGATAAATCGAGTGTGCATCAATGTCTGTACAATTTTTTAACATAGAATAATTGACTGTGGCTGTTTTCACAAGAAACATAGCAACTAAAATAACAACTAAAATAAAACTGTGTAATAACAACTAAAATAAAAGTGACACGTGAGTTTCACGATATTTTGTTGATTGATATTTTATTACGATTGATATTTTATTATAACAATCAACAAAAGTGATAATAACCTTATTTCAACTTTCTATTCATTTTGTTTCGAAGATTAAAGAGATTTTCGGAGATTTTTTCGAAGAGTATCAGAAAAGTCCGGATACGGTCTTATAACTCAAGAAATATACATCGGATTGAAAAACGAAAAAATATATGTTCTGAAATTTCGAAAAGTAGCAACTTTGATATCCCTAAATAGATTTCTCAAAAATACTGAACATGTTTTATTTCCGTTTTGCAACCCGATGTATATTTCACGAAATATTCGACCGTTTCCAGACTTTTCAATAAAAACGATTCTCACTGTATTTTACTCTATTACAGCGCCATCTACGATTTTTCGAATCACAAAAGTTACGTATTTTTTCACGTGAAATCCAAATCTGCAATAAAAAAGGGGGTTAACATTTAATATTTTAAAGTTGCCCCCTTTCCCACCAAGGTACAGAGTTCGGGGAGCAACATTGATGTACTTAATTAGATTTTTCAAAAATATTGAACACGTCCCAGCTAAAAATGAACTGCAGAAAATCTGCAAAAAAAATGCAGTTGAGAAACTGCGGTGATTTGGCCGATTCGACTACAGTTTTTTTGAAGTCGATACAACTGCTGAATTACTGCAGTAATTTTGCAGTTGAATAGACTTCAAAAATTCTGCAGTGATTTTGTAGTTTTATCAACCTCAAAAATTCTGCAGTAATTTTGTAGTTGTATCAACCTAAAAAATTCTGTAGTAATTTTGTAGTTGTATCAACCTCAAAAATTCTGCAGTAATTTTGTAGTTGTATCAACCTCAAAAATTCTGTAGTGGAATCGGCCAAATCACCGCAGTTTCCCAACTGCATTTTTTCTGCAGATTTTCTGTAGTTTCCCAACAGCATTTTTTCTGCAGATTCTCTGTAGTTTCCCAACTGCATTTTTTTTTTTTTTTTTTTTTTTTTTTTTTGCAAACTTTCCGTAGTTCATTAAAATAGAGAACCTCTTGTTTCTTTTTGGTGACCTGAATAATTCTACTGTTTTTACAGACACCCTTGGTGTAATCAATGTTTACTAGGGGCTCAGCCCCCCTACTTGCTAACGCTTGCCAAATCCCTGTGAATTGCAGAGCAATTCAGATTGAAACAGCTACGCGGTCCAAGCTCGCTCGCCCCTTTTTATTTTTCCAGTAATTCTAGCCGGAATAAGTACTACAATAAATCATTTGAACATATGAAATTGAAAAATTTTTTAATGTAAAAAAGTAAGCAATAATAATAAGTAAGTTTTTAATGTAAAAAAGTATTTACTGCAGTAAATGTGTAGTTATGTCGACTTAAAAAAAACTGCAATGATTTGTGACAAATCACTGCGGTCTTTCAACTGCATTTTTTTTGCAGTTTCACTGCAGCCTTTTAGAAATTTATTACAAAATATGTATATATATAAAATATTAATTTTTCTGTATGAAAAAATCAGCACTAAAATCTAATTAAATATTTTTTTTTCATATCTCAATTTATATGCAATCTGTGCATAAAATATATCATGCATACAACGATTAATCATCACTGAAAAATATTTTTTGATCATGGCTGACTTATTCAATTATTATGGTTACATTTTGAAAAATGAAAGAATTCAAGAAATTGTATGAACGACTTTACTCAAAATAATAATATTGAAAGATGAGTGAAGTATTCATAATAATCATAGTACTTCAATCTTCAAGCAATGATTTTTTTTATGGTATTGAATTGTTTTTATTTTTTCAATAGTTTCATTACTGGGCAATTTCTTTGAAATCAAGGACACATGGTTATTGGCTAAAAATTAAAATCTTATTTTTAAAATTTTGTAATGAAAAGTGCAATTTTATAATTAAATTCAATGTGAAGAAGAAAATTGATAATGTGTATTTAGTAATTCCATTGCAACAATAAAAATTGCAATTAAAAATAATTGTATATGAATTTTAAAAAAATAAATTATAATTCTTTATATAATGGCATATCTTTTCAATCCCCAACAGAAATTTCAAATTGATAAAGCAAATAGATGCACAAGAATTTAAATCAGAGTGGACATAACTTTTTCTTTGTCCATTGTAATTTTGTTACCCAAGCATTTAAACATTTTTATAAAATATCCTTGTTTTTTTAATTGCTGTAACTGTTTGATTATTCAATATGTACTTACTGCCTCCCCCCCCCAAAAAAAAATGATTTTCTTTGTAGCTTGTGAGAATATATATTACAAAGCTTGGGAGAATATATATATTGTGCGAAAGGGATTACAAATTTTTAATCTCATAAGCAATTCCTAATGAAGTCTATTGTGGCAGATTTAGATGATAATTTTAAATATTAAATGTAGGGGAGACTGGTACACAGTGCACCACTTTTTCAGTTAAAATTTTTTTTCTCTTTAATGGACAAACCGATCTGCATAAAAATATTTTTGAATATTCCTTAAACCTTTATACGTTTATCATAACATAGTTTTCAATATATTTTTCAAAAGAAATTTTTTTATATGCATCCGTAAAGTGGACTACAGTGGACCGCTATTAGGTATTATCTGAAATATACAATATAAGTCTTATTTTTCATTAATCTAAGTCTTTTTTATTTTTTCTTTACCCACAAAATAACATAGTAATATAAATTTACGAGTAACATTTTGGTACAAAAACAAAATGAATTATATTTTGAAAATAATAACAGATTAATACAGGAACAATTGCAATTTAGTTGAAGTTATTACTTAAGTACAAAACAATCAGCGCACATTAAAATTTGCAAATGAAATTCCAAAATACTTATGAGTATGATTGAGCCTGGAACTTTCCTGAAATACTTTTGGGTCTGGGAGCAATATTATGAAATCATTGACATCAACAATAGATTCATCTACAGTTTCGGGAAAATTAAACTGATTTCCATTCAATTTGCATCTCATGAATCTTACTTGAATAGAATAATCACCAATTTAGACTACAGTTACATTTATCAAAGGCAGTAAATACAAAACCAAATATTTCTTACTATATTAAATAAATTGTCATTTTTCTTTGTTTACTTTATTTTACAGTTAAATAACTACTTTTAAACAATATTTCTTTATAGTAAATAAGCAATTATTAAACATTTTGAACATTCTGCATTACAGGAGCAGAGTGGATTGTGGACCACTGTGCCCCAGGAGTGGGTGGTCCACTGTGACCCATGTTGAACTTAAATAAATAATTGTATTAATATTGCTCATTTTAAACATATTAACTTTAAAGTTAAATAAAAACAAGTATCTTAGCTTTACAAAAAAGCGGTTTTATCTTATTTATCTACAACCTTTAATTACTAAAAAAATTGAAATATGATGAAAAATTTTACTTTTAGAAGCTCAAAACAACCAATCAGGATAAAATAGTTCAATCTGAGTTAAACATATTTTCTGAAGGCTATAAATAATCAGTGCAGTGCTGTTGTCTATTAGGATATAAGAGAAGATTTTAAAAAGTTTAAGGGGTCAGGTAACCTTTAAAATGTCCGAAATTTGAATTTTTTTTTTATTAACTTATAATTAAATATGATTCTTTAGGAAAAATTTAAAATAAACCCCATGCAAAAATTCACTTTAGAAGTGGAGTTATGTCTAAAACAGTCTGAACTTTTTGTATATGATCAAGGGACAGTTTGATCTTTGAAGTCATTTTTCTCAAAACGCCGATTTTGGTCATTGCGCACACGATTTAAGAAAAATGATTGGTTAGAATTTCATGAAATTTTGACTGAATGTCTTAGCCAAATAGATGCACAAAATGACCTACGATTATGTTTCTCAAATAACAAGTTTAGAATTTATGACTACTTTTGTAGTAAAAAAAACTCGATATTTCGAATTTCTCTAAAAAAAAAAAATTTTTTCTCAAGAACTACTCATTTTATTTTTTTCATCGTAGGTCATTTTGAGAACACATTATATATGTACTCATTAAATTTTTTTTTAATGGTTTTAGCATTTCAAATGTGAAAAATCGTGCGCTCAGTACATGCAAGAATAATTCTTTCGTAACAAATTTATTATATTTTAAAATAAATTTAAAAGCTTTATATGAGTGTAAACATTTTTGGAGAATTTTAATTTATAAAATAAACCTTTATTAATATGCATTTAAAATTTTATAATTCAAAGTCAAATAGTTACGGAGTTAAGATAATTCTTACAGAGGTCTCCTTTTCATGTATTTTGTGAGTTCAAAGGTTACCTGACCCCTTAAATAAATAAAATATTAGGGGGTGGTCCACTGTGCCCATAGGTCCAGTGTGTACCGGTCTCCCCTACACGAAATTTAAATGCAAAAATTAATTTTAATTGCAACTAATTTTTCCACAATGTGAATTTCAAATTTGAATATTTTTGCATCTCTTAAAGAAAGTATCTATAGGTGCATTGAATATTTATATAATTTTGAATATATAAAATAAATTATATGAAAGGATACATATATATATATATATGTAAATTTCTAAATTATATACCATTTACTATGAAATAAAATGTATTACATATGTTACAGCTAATAAAAAATAACTGCATAAAATTCATACTAAAAGCAAAACCAATATATGCTTTTCTGTTTTTCTAAAAAAAAATGCTAAAATTTAAAAAAATTACTCTTACCTGCGTCCTGATTTGTCCTTCCAATTTTATCTTGTACACAATTATGGTGCAAATAAGGTTTAAATTTAAAAAAAAAATTTATTAACATTTGATGTTTATGCTTTATAATTTACATCGTATTTAAATACCAAATGTATTTACAAATTCTTCTCACATTTCACAGCCTTTGTTGCAGAATTTAGCTTCTTTCGAATAGTGGCACGTACAAGTGATACATTTACGACAAACTTGCAGGCAACATGGCCCTGAATATCCATTATCCTGGATCCCATTATCAGAGGAGACCGCGAAAACACTTATATAAGCGGGGTATGCAATTATCCGTTACCGGATTAAGCAGGTACATTAACCAAACATTAACGCACGCATACATTAACCAAACATTAACGCACGCATACATTAACTGAAAAACAAAATCCTGGATGCATGAAACTCACCATGCAGCAATCTCTAGAATGCATAAAATTCATTCAAACAGCAGTTAGTAACATATATATGTATGCTTCGCATACATTAACTGAAAAAAAAAAAAAAAAAAAAAAAAAAAAAAAAACGTGGATGTATGAAACTCACCATGCAGCAATCTTGAGAATGCATGAAATTCATTCAAACAGCAGTTAGTAACATATATATATATATATGTACGCTTCGTCAACAATAATTCCCCCCCCCCCCCAAAAAAAAAACACTCCTGGATGCACGAAACTCACAATGCAGCAATCTCTAGACTGCATGAAATTCCTTCAAACAGCGGTTAGTAACTTATATATATATGTACACTTCACGCACATTAACCGAAAAAAAAAAAACCCACAAATTGAATTTCGGAAGAAAAATTGCAAATTTCACCATTCAAGAGTGCAAAAATCCTCAATTTCATCGACAGTGCGAGTAAAATCATGAATTTTCTCAATCGTGTGCGTAAAAATAATGAAGTTTGTCGATCGTGCTCAGAAAAAGTAATGAATTTTGTCGATCGGCTACGTAAAAAAACTTCGCCATTTGGGAGTGTAAAAATCCTGAATTTCATCGATCAAATACATAAACATCACGAATCTCGTCGATCGGGCGTGTAAAAATTACGATTTTTAGCGACCCAGTGCATAAAAATCATGAATTTTATCGATCAGTGTGTAAAAATCATGTATTTTGTCGATCGGCTACGTAAAAATCAAATTTTGTCATTCGAGAGTGTAAAAATCTTGAATTTCGATGATCGATAGCGTAAAAAATTGAATTTTGTCAATCGAATTCGTAAAAATCATGAATTTCGTCCATTGACCGCATAAAAATTACGAATTTTATCGATCAGCGTGTAAAAATCATGTATTTCGTCGATTGGCTACGTAAAAATCAAATTTCGTCATTCGAGAGTGTAAAAATCTTGAATTTCGTCGATCGTGTGCATAAAAATAATGAATTTCGTCGATCGGCCGGAGAGAAATAATGAATTTTGCTACGAAAATCAAATTTCGTCATTCGGCAGTGTAAAAATCCTGAATTTCGTCGATCAAACGCATAAAAATCATGAATTTTATGGATCGCCGCGTAAAAATCATGAATTTCTTCGATTATGCACGGAAAATCATAAATTTCTTCAAAGGGGCGCGTAAAAGCTGTGAATTTCTTCGAACGGACGCATAAAAATTATGAATTTTGCTTTCCACATTTTTAATCGCCAGTTTTTAAAGTTTAATCAACAACTGGCGACTCTGCTTATTTTCACCTTTAGGGGGGGGGAGGGGATCATCACATTCTTCACCTGTTTGTGGCGGGGGGGATCGCAAAATTAGTCGCTCAAGGATAACCATGGAATGTGTTACCTGAAAGCAGAGGTGGTAAACAATGACAATGTTTTAATTGCCGTTTTACAACTTTAATCGCTATGTGGTGAATATAGCCACTGCTAATTTTCACCTATAGCTAAACTCTAAACCTGTTTACGTTTTACATGCGACTCTCGGCATTGAGCAATAAGTGACAGCGTTCGTCCATTATTTTCCGTAATTCGCTAACTTTGTTAATATAATAATTAACACCTTAATTCATTTTTTAAATGTTTATACATAGCCATAAGATAGCTAAAAATATGTACCGACAGACACTTCTTCAAAACTGGTTTCTCTTAAAAAAAATTAGATAGATTCAACGTATTTATAAAAGCTTTACTAGAAAAAATATTTCATAGGATATTTGTATTTTCAAAGTTTTGTTCATATTATCTTATTTTAAACTTTTCTTTAATAGTGATGGAGTTAATTTAGAGTTTGTTATTGTGAATTCAAATAACTCATGTTTATTACAAAATTAAATTAAATATTTGAGCCGTTTATCGTTACAATGAAATTTATAATATTGTTTGGGTTGATCTTGACTGTACTTAGCCTGTGTGACAATATTAGTGTCAATCCAATTAATGGTTTCTCAAGGTTTTTACATATATTTTCAATTGCTTTTAATCAAAGTTTACAAATAATATACCAGGAGGAAAATAACTTTATAAAAATTATAATTTAAAGTAATGCTATTTTAAATATTGTCCTCTTGAATGATGATATGTTACATGAAATGTGATTAAAAGCTTTTTCCTCTTTTTCCAAGATAGTTTGCCAAATTGGTATGTTACAGGTGTCAGTTAACATTTTTCAATTAATAACAAAATATTTGTTGCTATATTTTTATACTTGATAGCAGGGGTGTAAAAATCTAGTCGCTACCACTAAATTTTTAATATTCTTCGACTAATAAGAATACTGATAAAATTTAGGTGAAGTATAATAATAAAATTTAGCCGAAGAATACTAATAAAATTTAGTGGTGAGAATTGGCCCATTGACTCCTAGATTTTTACACCCCAGCTTGATAGCTTATTTTAAAATTTTGGATGCTGTTACTTGTTTGTAATAATAAAAACTTTGGATTTAAAGAAAATAATTTTTTTTTAAACTTATTTATCCATTGAACAGCATAAAACACATTTCAGGATTCATTTCTTGCATTTTTTATTACAAAATAATGTAAAATTAATATAAGAAAAACATCTAGTGACCAAAATTTATCAAATTATAAAGCATATATGACATTATAATAATACTATATGTGTTCAACATTTCGTGATTTATGTGGCCGAAAGTTATAGTCATATGATGCAAATAATATATATAAAGTGACGTATATAGGATTAATATGAGTGTTTGGTGTGTAATATATATATATATTCATATATACGATGCATATGTAAGCTTGGCGATGATTTTGATAAAATCATAGCTGCAACCTTGGCATAATCGTAAATTGTAGGTGCAACAAACATTAAATTAACTCCATCGCTATTACAGTATTAAAAAAAAAAGTCTAAAATAAGATAATATGGACGACACATTGACAATACAAATCTCCTCCGAAATCATTTTTTTTGGCAAGACAACGTGGTACTTTATAAATACGTTGAATGTGTCTAATTTTTTAATCGATCTAGATTTGTAGAAGTGTCTGTCGGTACATATTTTTAGCCATCTTATGGCTATATATAAACATTTAAAAAATTGCGGCATTAATTATTATATTAACAAAGCTAGCGAATTACAGAAAATAAAATACAAACGCTTGCACTTACCCAGACAACCACAATCGTCCTTCGGACGATCTATAATGATCCTGAAAATCCTGTAGTTGTCATATCCTATAAAACTATCCAGTGAATATCCGGAAGATAGTTGACAACGGACCGTCTGAATACATTGTCCACAAAACAGCCGGCGAATGTCATAGAACGCACATCCGCAAATTGACTTTCTTCCTTGGCTTCCTTCCTCTGCACGCTACGCTAACGTATCAACCAACCTACCTACCAGACAAGTTTATTTTGCTTTTTGGTGAATGAAGAAGCGTGATCGGCTTTTCGAAATCTGATTAATAAATAGTAATCTGATGTCAATAAAGGTAAGAATTATCTTTTTCATTTGTAATTCTATTCTTTATAACTTCCGTTTATATACTTATATTTTCTTGTGTAAAAGCGAAGTGTATATCAGACCTAATTATTCATGTAGGCTTAATGCTAAATGTTAATAGAGATGGTAGTGTAAACGCAACAGTAGTGATTTGTATTTAACAGTTTGATAAATTATTAAAGAAAATACAACCACTTTGAGTACTTTCTGAGAATTTTCAAGTTTAGATTACATTTTCTGCGTGAAAATGAAGATTTACTTACAGCTCCAGTTTAAACTCCTTTTTTTTTTTTTTTTTTTTTTTTTTTAACTTTAAACACTTAAAAAACCAAAAATATGTTTTTCCCTCATTCTTTTTAACTTAAAACACTTTAAAAGCAATTAACAAATGCCCCCCCCCCCTCTTTTTTCTTTTACAATTAATTCCCATTACTTTAGAAATACTTATTTCTTTACATAGATTTTAATGCATATTGATATATATTAATTAAAGCAAATGTATATATTCAAATATATAGGGTAGATGTGCCAGTAATGGGCCACTTTCAAAGTTTTTGATTTATAAAAAAATAACCAATAATAATTTAGCCTTTTATATATTTTTTTCATAATTCCTCCTTGTTTGTTTTATAATCTGGGTTATTGTTGACACTCTTAATCAAACCAATCAGGAAGCAGAAAATAATGTTTCACAGTTCCACAGATTTTCTGTGAAAATCTTAATGAACATGCTAAGAGCTGGCTTCACTTAAACAATTCATATATTTTTTATTTTCTTGAAAAAATTGCATGTTTTTGTTTAGACAATAATAGAAAACTTTGAATTTTACATACTAATGGCAATTTACAAAATTTCATTTATTTTTCAGGTTTTAGGACCATGGTCCATTACTGGAATGCTTAATTAGTCAATTTCCAGTAATGGACACCCCATGTGGACATTACTGAAAAAGCAATTTCAGTAATGTTCATAGTGCATATATTTTTTTTTATTTAACTGAAAAGCTAAATAGTCAAATTTAATTTTTAAATTTTACTTACCAGAATGTAATAATATATTATTTTTATATAAATAGCTGTTTTTGTTAATTTCATGTAATTAATCATTTTTTCTAAGATTGCTATCAAATTATTATTTTGTAAACCGTACCTTGCATATTTTATAATGTGGCAATCAACACCCATCAGGAAGCAGAGAATAATCTTTAAGGGCATGGGAAAATGAGGGGGCTCACACTCTCCCCTTTTAAAAAAAGACAATTTTTTAAGTCACCGAAGTTCTTAATCTATTTTCTGTCTTAAATGTTTCATTATTCAGCTCTGACAAAAGAACTACATACATAAAAAAATCCCTATAAATTATAGGGATTTTTTGGGCACATTTTTGACTCTGAAGGGTATTTTTTAGATCCATATTAGCACTTTTTATATTTTTTAAATTCATTCTTTCAATTTTAAATGCACTTTTGATTTTTAAATGTTACAACACTCCTATCGAATTGCAACAATGTGTCAATTTTTACTATGCAAGTAATTTTTTTTTTACAAAACTGTAAAGGCTTAATTTTCTTGGTTGAAGGGCAAGAAGAGCACTAATTTTTTTATGAGGGGCAAGAAGGGGGATGTTTTTTAAACCAAAGGGCAGCCAGGGTGCAACACCTTCCTGAAACTGCCTACAGGAAACTCTGCAATTTGAATATAAAATAGCTTGTGATCAAAAATAGTGAAATTACTGTAGCTGCTAATTATTTTCTTAGTTTTGTGTAACACGTTACTTTTCGAATAAAAGTGAATGGGGCGAATAGCACAATACAAAATTTAGTTGTTTGTTTGTAGCAAGCATCAACATTTCTTTGAACACAATTTCCAGAAACAAATGAAAGTCTTCTTTAACAATTGTGTGGTCACTCATGGTACTATTATTTAGGAAATTGGTAACAAATTGGCAGTGGGAACTGCCATATATCTGTAAACAAATACCAGTTTTAGAGTTTAACAAAGCACTATATAACCATTGTATGTCAGAAATGTTCTTGTTTATGGGGTTATAATTTTGGAATGCAACTTTTGTGAAAAATGAACAAACATATTTTTAAATAAGCAATTTTTACTTTGAGATAGTGCTAAAACAGAAGATGCTCTGATGATCACACTAAAAACATTATTATCCTTTAACTGTTTTTTATTTTCATAATTTTCAGGGTTAAAGTTTACTTGTATTTTACACAGAAATCATAGAAAATTTTTGAACCATCACTCAGATTTTACAACAGTGAGTCAAAAAGTGACTCGCAGATATATTATATATTCCACTTCTCTCTTTTTTTTAAAACTTCAAACACTTGAAAAACAGTTAAAAGATCACCCCCCCCCCCTCCTTTCTTTCGCTTTCAAAACAATTTCTGAAAGTGAAAGTATCTTAATAAAAAAAACTTGTAATCAAAATCGAAAAAGTATAAAGGAGTGTGCATAGAGATTGACCTCAGCTATCCAATGCGAAAAAAAATCATTTATAAATATTGAAATGCGAACGAGATATCATAAATTATTTCCCCCATAGAATTAACATTAGTGAGTGGGTGTTTTGGCCTAAGTGAAGTAGCCTCTTAAAGCTAAATAAAGAAATTGGTATTAAAATTTACTATTTTTTTTTCCTACATTCACTATGAGTTTCTCTTATGCATGTGTGACTTTAATACTGATGTTTTCAATATTGATAAATAATGCTATTAAATTCTAGTGCAATAAAATGCCTAATATATATATTAGTTAAGGGGTCGATGCAGGTTTTTTTTCTTGGGGCCCATTTTGTGAAAAGTAAAGGTTATTTTTGTGTAATTTATTATATTTTTGTGAAAAATAACATTTTGTAACGAAAGTTGAAATCCAGTTAGTCAAATTTAAACCAAGCATTTATAAACAAAAACTATTTTTTAATCCTTTTGCTGAATTTTTCCTCTCTGGTGAACTTGTTTGTTCAAATTACGCATTTTAAAAAAACACAAAATAAAAAATAAATAATAAATAGTAAGTTTTTATGGAATAGAATTTTGTGAAGTGTATGTTTTATCAAATTGATTTTTGTGAAGGAGTGTGCCTAATATATATATTTAGTTAAGGGGTCGATGCAGGTTTTTTTTCTTGGGGCCCATTTTGTGAAAAGTAAAGGTTATTTTTGTGTAATTTATTATATTTTTGTGAAAAATAACATTTTGTAACGAAAGTTGAAATCCAGTTAGTCAAATTTGAACCAAGCATTTATAAACAAAAACTTTTTTTTAATCCTTTTGCTGAATTTTTCCTCTCTGGTGAATTTGTTTGTTCAAATTACGCATTTTAAAACAACACAAAATAAAAAATAAATAATAAATAGTAAGTTTTTATGGAATTTTATAGAATTATTATTTATAGAATTTTGTGAAGTGTATGTTTTATCAAATTGATTTTTGTGCCCATTTTATCAAATTGATTTTTGTGAAGGGACCCATTTTATCAAATAGATTTTTGTGAAGAGGCCCATTTTATTAAATAGATTTTTGTGAAGGGGCCGGGCCCTAAATAACCCCAAATTTTCCCTGTATCGACCCCCGAGTTAAGCTATAAAAAATTTTATCTAAAGAATTATAGTTTATAAGTAAAATGCTTTAAAATGTAAAAGCTAATGACAGTTAAAACTAAAATTAGTAAAAGCCACTTTTTAAACATTTCAAGCTGACTTTTTTGTAATCCTGCTTTATATAATACACAACTAATTTGAAATTGATACTTTTAGCCTGAGCTGGTTTTTGAATTCGTACAAGTACATTATTATTAAATAATACTAGGGAATCGAACTCGGGCTTCCCGGGTTACAGAACATCGCTGAAAACTGTTTTTTTTAATTTAAAATTCTAACAGATTTTTTATATTTAATATATATATATACTAAAAATAAATGGCGCATCTAGTATTTGTCGAGAATTAACAATTTTCTGACAAATACTTTACGAGCTATTAATTTTTTCAGTAACTTCAAATCTCTCATTTTCTGAAATTAATCTCTTGCAACGATAAGCTAAAAAACCAGTCATCAGCAACACGTAGCTTTTTATTAAAAAAGATTATGTATTAATTTATCTTTTTTTTTTTTTTTCTAAATTCTGTTCTATAAAACTTTGAGATTACTTTCATAAAGAGAACTCTGTTACTTTCCTTAATTTCAGATATTTCAATTTCAAATCATAATTAAATCCTAGTGCTAATTAATAATTAAATAAAAATTGGAAACATTTCTATTGAAAACTTGGTTCTTAACCCGTCAGCACATGCGCCCCTTTCCATTACGTTACTACACGCGCAGGATAAATTTTACCCCAATGGGTTTTCTTGTGTCAATTTCCCCCCGGTTTGATTATAAGCAAAAATTTATATTTTGAAATAAACTGTAAATCAATAAAGAAAATAATTTAACTTAAAATAAGAGGTTTTTTCATATTTAAAGAAAAAAAAAAAAAAAAAATCTAGCACTAAGATTTTTTTCTGAATATCATTACATACAAAGTTTTTTCAATCCAAATTTAGCCATAAAAATACAAAAAAATATAAAACTGATATATAGAAACTGTATGTGCAAGAGTTGTTAACGTTTAAAAGAAAAATTATATTATTATTTGCACACTATATTTTTTACATAAACATTTGCATTAACATTTTCTTATCTTTATGGGTTACGTTATAACACGCGTGGGGTAAATTTCCTCCCACGTGACATTTTTATAACAAAAGAATGGAAAATCTCATAACCGGAGGTAAATTCTTTTTGGCCACATCTTGATCTCTTTCAGCTTGAAAGGTACTGTAAAGCTCAGAATGATCCCGAACGATTTACCTACATTTTTAAGTAATAGTTCTGAGCTGGGGTAGATTTTATCCCAGTGTGTGTGCTGACGGGTTAAAATGTTAATTTGACACATTTATTTACACATGCTTCATTTCAAACTTATTTCTTTATTTTAGAGACTATGCAAGTAATTTTTGAAAAATCCAGCTTGAGCTGAATGCTGGAAAAGAAGTCTGCAATGGACTCTAAGCAGTGGTATGTTTAATTGATTTATTATTATTATTTCATTTTCTTAAAAATAAAAGAATATGTGAGCATGTAGTTTTATAGCTTTTATTGAATTATCATTTTGCATTTAAGCATATTTATGAATTGTTGTGCTTTGGAACATTTTTACTTATTTATTTATTTAAATGGGCAATTCCATTGTAACAGACTAATTGACATAGCAGAAAAAAAGGCTTTATCTCATTTGAAAAATAATAATTATGTAATTCAAAAAGGGCTACAATTAGCATGATGATATTTATTAGAAGATAAATTAATATAGTTATTATGAATAAATTATTTAATGTAAAGAATTATGGTTAAAAAATGTTAATGTAACAGACAAACATGAATTACCATGCTTTTCAGATACCTTGATGTTTATCGATATATTACTTATAAAATAATTTACAATTTATTATTATAAAAATGTATTTTCATTCAGAGGGCGTTCTGAAACATATATCTTTCTCAAAATTTGACTGTTGCCATAAGATAGTCATGAAAAATATGTAATCTTACCTGTAACAGACCAACATTTAACATGTAACAGACAAACAAATAAACACGTAAACAGAAGCGATTATAATGAATTTTATTGATTTTGACTATTCAAAATTTTATAAAATGCATTGCAAATATAAAAAATATAGGTATAATACTATCAGAAAAAATATATATTACCTATTTGATCTAAAATATATTTATATACCATGGCTTGTTTTTGAAAACTGATTTTTTTTTTCGGTAATTTCTAAAATATTCAGTTAACATTGATAGATCACCCAAATTAATTTTTGTATTGGTACCCATACAAAAAAAAATTCAGCCCGGCCCGATACAAAAATTAAAAGTTCTACTAGCATACCTGTCAAAAGGCAATAAATATCTTTTTAGCAGTCATATAAGTATAGAAAATCTTCATTTTATCTTAAAGTACATTTAATTCAAACTATTTTTTTCCAGAAGAAATAAACCATAATTTTATGTTAAAGTTTTTGGTACTTTTCGGTTAGCCGGGTGCCAGTGACATATGTACATATATAAATACATATGTATATACATATATATAATATGTATGTATATAATATGTATTTGCCGATATATGGTATATATAATACATGTACATATATCAGTGGTAGAGGTCTGCACGGGCCGAAATTTCCAGGCCTGGCCTGATACAAAAATCAAAAGTTCGGTCCAAGCAAAAAAAAAATATTGGCCTGACCCGGCCCGATTTAAAAGTAAGTTCGTCCCAGTATAAAAGCTAAAAGGCCGGCCCGAGTTAATTTCCACAAAACATTGATTTTTATGATGATTTGGTTAAAAATTTGCCTTGTACGAGTAGATCTAACCAAAAATTCCTATCTAAGCTCTTTTTTTTTTTTCATGTTTACAATCTTCATTTTTATAGAAGTGCAGCAGTCTGCGATATTTATTTTTTTAATAAATCTCTATTTGTTGTATGTATGTGTTTAAGTTATCATTAATATTGTTAATCCATATTCCATGTATTGAAGTGTTAAAAATCAGAAAAATGCTATACATTAAAATCTTCTTCTAAGACGGAATTGCATAGGGAAAAAAAATGAGTTATAGACAATTTGCCTTCTTAGCAGGTGTAAATATATTATATATTCTTTTCTTACGTATTAGTATATTCATTTTGCATGGATCAACACATTTTTCAGTTTAAGACAGGATTCCGTCATAAGCAGGTTCTTTTTCACACGTTTCACTATATTTTAATTTAGCCATATTTTAATAAGTGTACAAATCTACTTATCTTTAAAAATAATAAATTTTAATGTTTAATTTAAAAATATTTAAAATATTTGCATTTTTTTTCAAAGATTTTTGTGCCGGGTCTTATTTTACTGACCTTCGAACAGACCAGGCCAAGCCGAGACAATGATTTTTATAGGGTCAAAACCAGGACTGAAAATTTTGGGGTGTGAAGACTAGGAAGGATGAAACCAGTCCCGGCTCTGTCCGGAAAAAATAATTTAAGACACGGCCTGATCCTTCAGGAAAAAAGAAAGGCCTGAACCCGGGCCATAAAGAGTAATCACTAGGCCCAAAACGAGTGGAGACAAGGCCTAGCCCAAGTGCAGTGAAGGAAAATAGGCCCGAGCCCAGCCTGTGCAGATCTCTAATTAGTGGTGCCTGGCTAACCGAAAAGTACCAAGATTTTAAGTATATTGACATTTATTTTAAATGTAAACATTCTGCAGCACTTTTTGATTATTAATATTCAGGGCTGAAACTAAAGGCAGCACAGAGGGGGCATGTGTCCCGGGCGCCAGAATGGAAGGCATGGGGGACGACAAATGACCATTTGGTTTGTTGCTTGATACAAAAAAAAGTATATGAAATTTGGGCAAAAATGTTTTGTAAGTTGGAAAATTCAAAAGAAAAACTGAGAATTCATGGGACACTAAAAAATAAAAGGTAGAAAATTCACATAATAAAATACTTATTAAAAACTTAATTTTTTTTTTTGTTCCGAGTCACTATTATAATTTGGAATTTAGGTTCAGGAAAGTATCTAAACATATTAGTCTATAAATAGGAAGTGCAGTATAAATGACAGCTCCATGAAACTATGTAGATAACATACAAAGATGTTTTACAGTATTAGAATTCATTGTTATATTCCTACAGAAAATTCTGGTTTTTCAGTTCTTAAGACATTGTGACTTATAACACTAGGACTTTAAACATCCGTTCAATTGTAATGTAATACTATAACTACAGTAAAATCTTTCTGTAATAGAATCCTGTCTTAAATGAAAAAAATACACAGATCCAACAGTAACAATAGCATCAATTCTATTTGCTAAGACGAAAACTTGTATAAAACTGAATTTTGTCTTGTTCCTTTTGATTCTGTACTCACAGGTTTTATTGAATAAGTATTTGACAAAGCACAGAGTTCACTATTACATATTTTATGATTACATATTTTTCAGTTTAAAATAAGTCAGCTATTAAAAACTTAGTAAAATTATCTTTGTAAATTTACTTTGCGAGAAAGGTAGGGTTAGTGGGGGTGCCAAAATCCCTGTTTGCCCCTGTGAAAAAAAAGCTAATTTCGGCCCTGAATATTTAAATTCTAGGTATCTCTAAACTGTGTTATATCAACACTATTGTCGTCAAGCGTAATAGTTAGTGCCAAATGGGAAAAAAAATTGAGCTTCAAGCAAACGGAAAAAATAATTAAAAGAAAAAGAATGAAAAGCAAAACCTGTTTTTACCTTACTATTAAAAAAAATAATTGATATCTCCATCGTCAATTGACGAAATTTGTTAAGTTTTCAGCAAGTTCAATAATAGTAAATTAGGCTGTGTAACAAACTTTTATTAAAGAATAATCAATTATTAGAAAATGAGAGCATCCCCACAAAAAAGCAACTGCAAAGAAAAAGGAGAGAACTATCTGTGGTTTTTGTTTTGTTTATTAAACTATTTGCAGTCGGAAGTCGCCGAACGTTATCAGAATAAGATCATCAGCTTCTGATGGTATAGATTAAATACTGTATTTTTCTCTGTTTGATTATTGCTTCGGTGACGAAAAGGTGCTTTTAGCAGTAGTCAGGGGAGTTAACATAAAACTACATATTTTAAAAATGTTTTAATAATGGTTTATTACGTAACATTTTTCAGTAATATTTTGCTTGTGTAAATTTTTTTGTCATTTGCATACCTTAAATCTAACATGTCTTTTGTCAAAAGAAATCTCCCTCCACCCTTAAAAAAAAAAAAAAAAAAATTACAGGAACACCGCTCTAGTTATGCTACAGTAGTTTCGGCACAAAGTCTCTATATGATATCCTTATATATATATACATATTTTTTTTTCAGCACTTAAGTTAAATTATTTATATATTACTAACAGAGTTTCCCCCAGGTTTAAAAAGGGGCAGGGTGCTGCTGGTGAGAAAAGGGCACTTTTTTATTCTTAAGGGCACTTTTTGGATTTTTGAGGGCACTTTTCAGATTCTTAAAGACACTTTTTTTAATTGTTAGATGTATTCTTTTGATTTTTAAAACCACTTTTGATATTTCAAAGTCAAAACACTCTTTTTAAGACAACATTGAGTCAGTTTTTACTATGAAAGCAAATTTTTAAGGCAAAAAGGAGAAAGGGCACTTTTTTTACTAAGGGCAAGAAGGGTGCTAATTATTTTACTGGAGGGGGCAAGAAGGGTGCTAATTCTTTTTATGAGGGACAAGAGGGGTGCTATTTTGTTAACCAAAGGGCAGGCAGGGTGCAGCACCCTTCTGAAACTGTCTGGGGGAAACTCTGTATACTAATATT
This sequence comes from Maratus michaelseni, assembly GCA_963931845.1. NCBI lineage: Eukaryota > Metazoa > Arthropoda > Arachnida > Araneae > Salticidae > Maratus > Maratus michaelseni. Next base: position 192,035,157 of record OZ007593.1, on the reverse strand, counting down.
ACAATAGTTCTTTATATTTAATTACTAGTTTAAATTTTTTTGTGTGTGGCATTTAAGTGAAAATATTTATACGTAAATTTGAGTTCCTTGGGTGCGGCACTATACATTTTTAAAAAAGAGATTTTTACAGGTGTGCCGCTTACGTGGATATACTTTTTTTGAAACAGATATTCATTGGTATGGCTGATATTCCCAATAATACGGTAGATATGTAAGTATATTAAGCCCTGACATTATTTTAATGATTAAAAAAGCATTTTCTCACCATATTACATTTGCCGTGTGTTCAAATACTGCACACATTGTTATTTTCTTTTTGAATTTTTTACTCCATACAAAAATAAGTCTTATTTTAGAGCATTATAACTTATAAGTTTGATAAATCATAGCTTTTATAAAAGTAAATCTTATGTTCTCATAACAAACACCAATTCAGCATAAGTGCAACAAGCATTTTAAAATGAAACACCAGGGGTCGATCCAGGAAAAATTTGGGGCCTATTTAGGGCCCCTTCACAAAAATCTATTTAATGAAATCGGCCCCTTCACAAAATTCAATTTTATAAAATGGCCCCCTTCACAAAAATCAAAATGATAAAATGGGCTCCTTCACAAAATGCTATTCCATAAAAACTTACTATTTATTATTTATTTATTATTTTGTGATTTTTAAAATATGTACTTTGTAAACAAGCAAGTTCACCAGAGAGGAAAACTTCAGCAAAAGGATTTTAAACGGTTTTTGTTTTTAAATGCTTGGTCTGAATTTGATTAACTGGATATCAACTTTCGCCACAAAATGTTACTTTTCACAAAATGGGCCCCAAGAAAAAAAAAACCTGCATCGACCCCTGAACACACAAGTTGTAGTTTGTTAATCTGTAAAGTATAGGATTGCTGTACTAAATCTGGTGCAGCGGAATGGCAAATACCGTTTAGTGTCAAACCAATATTGATGACTAAAATTGTGCTTCTACAGAAACTTCTCCATCGAGTGTTTCCTTCACTAACGCAACCCGGTATCCGGACCCGAACACAGCGAAGTATAGAAAGATGTACGCTGGGCATAACTAGAAGAGACAGAAAGAGAATAACCTGGCTGAGAAGTTAGACGAAAGTTTTTGACGTCATTGAAAGAATTAAACGTCTAAAATGGAAAATGGGCAGGGCACATTGCAAAAAGATAAGACAGTAGATGGAGCACAAACACCCTACAGTAGTATCCCAGTGATGTAAAACGACCAAGAAGATGACCTCAAGTAAGATGGAGTGACGAAATCAGATAAGTGGTCAGTGTTAATTGGATGACTAAAACACTAGACAGGAAACAATGGAAAAATCTGGGTGAGAATCCAGCAGTGGATTGAAAACAGTTGTTGATGATGATGATATCTAATCTTTATTTAGCATACTTATGCCTTACACATTACTAAATACATACTTGATCTTTACTTTTTATATTTTAATCAAGTTTTACATTTTCTTAATATTTAGTACTTTATTGTTTTACTTAATAATTTACTTTATTATAGACATATTCATTGTAATTTCAAATGCATTATTACATTCGTATTACTGCTTAAAAAATGTAAATAAACCAGAAATCTGCAAATAATTCAAAAATTTGCACAATTTCAGTGTTATGATGGACTCATGTGGATTTGGGGAGTCTACTGTAGTACATTTTGCTTATAATTACCATCATTTTTAATTATTAAAAATATGACATTACCATCAGTTATAAATATTAAGATTTTTTTTTTTTTCGACACAAAACAAGGCGGGTGCTTTCATGCTGTATGACGTTTTTCGACATAAAATAAGATGTGCTTTTACTTTTTCATAGTTGTTCAAATATCCCATAAGGCTTAAATAGTAAAGTTCCTAAAAATAACTTAATAAATTTTACTGTAAGATCTTTTGAAGAAACAAACGGTAAGAAATTATTGTATATCTTGTGTATATATGCTGATTTATTCATTTTGAATGAATGTGATGCACTTATAAAGTTAGGTAGATATGAATATTTTTTCTTTTCTTCTTTACAGACATATGCCGAGCAGAAATTTCTGTGACAACAGCAAGGTGGAAGAAACCAGATTGTTGCAAAGAAAAAAAAATTATGTTTTGTGATGTGGAAAGTTGTAAATAAATATTTGTTTTGTATTTTATTGTGGAAAGTTATAAATAAATATTTGTTTTGTATTTTATCGTGAAAGTTGTAAATAAATATTTGTTTTGTTTTTAATGTGAATTTTTTTATTGTGCAATTTGTAACATTATAGAATTTTTTAAAAATAATAAGATTATTCAACAGCGGTTATCATTTTCCCCATACTATCTTTCATGACATTGTGAAATATATATATATATTTTTTATTCCTTTACTGATTTCCAATTAAATTGGGAGTAAAATTTTAAAATTTTCAGGTATTCACTTCTGATGACTTTTGCATAAAGATTTAATTTTTGTATGTCATATAATTTAAGTTTATTATTTTATATTGAGCACTTAGTATAATATGTGCAATTATTTAAAATACAGAAGTTGTTTATTCATTAAAGTTAGAACAATGAAAGCAAACAATATCTTAATATTGCTCAAATTTGTGTTAATACTTTGTGACATATATCAAATGCACTTTCTGGGCCATTAGCATTTACATAATCATGGTACTGTCTCATTTTGTTAAAGTAAGGTAATGTATTTAAGTACAAAGGTAAGTAAAACAAATTGAATCTGAAGCTGTATAGCCAAATTATCACAGCAGTAAATGTGTGCTTCGGTCACTAAATATGAAAGGGCATACTTTTCTGTCCTTTATTTGTTTTGAATGCAAAAGTATTAACAGATGACTTATGCACTAGCTTTATTCTAGAAAAACAATGTAAAACCATCATCAGAGGGACAAAATGATACTTTTAAATTTCATGTGGCACCTTATCAGAGGACAATCAAATGCATAACATTTGTTGCATATACCGGGTGTTCCTAAAGTGGATCAGGTATTTACATGCTTTTTTTAGTAAGTAAAACAAATAATTGCAAAGTAAAAAAAAAAATTGTTATTTATCCAAAAACTGCTTATTTTGAGACACATTTTTAAATTCATTTTTGCTCGAAAATGCATCCAATTGGCAGGTTCTCTTATTCAGAAACTTTATAATGTCCGTGTTGTCTCGATTTTTTGATAAAGGCATAATATATTTTTAAAAATGCTGTCAAAGTGGACATTTTGAACCGAATTTCCTGAAGCGATAGCGCTGGGAGAAAAAAAAAAAAAGTACTTTGAAAATATTTGTTTGTAAATCAATTTCTAATTAATTGAACGAAAAATGAAAACGTAGGTCCCTTATAAATCTCTTCATAAATCACGCCGCCAAGTTTCATGTTTTTACTTTTAAAAATGAGTTTGAAAATGTGTCATAAAATTTTGAGTTGTTGAGCATGCAAAAATATTTTTTTTGAATACTGCCTTAAGTTTTTATATGACTTCTTACGACAAGAATGATAAGTTCCACTTCAGACATAGCACTTAAAAAAAGGTAATGAAAAAATTTTAAATTGCATCATTTTATATAATATTTGCTCAAATTAAGAATAAAATATGTAAAAAATAATTATATACAAGTAAGGAATTTTACAAAATATCTTAAATTTTCTTGAATTTTATCGAGAATATAAGATGAAAGGGCTATATAATTATATATGATATATATCAATATATATAAGTAAGGAATTTTACAAAATATCTTAAATTTTCTTGAATTTTATCGAGAATATAAGATGAAAGGGCTATATAATTATATATGATATATATCAATATATATAAGTAAGGAATTTTACAAAATTTCTTAAATTTTCTTGAATTTTATCGAGAATATAAGATATCTTCTGCCTTCAATTTGCATTTTTAAAATTCATATATACCTCAATATATTGTTACTGAAAACATTTTTTATTAAATAAATTATATAGTGTATGAGATCTTTGTTAGATTGGATATTTTTTTTAAAAGAAAGATTATTCAATAACCTTTCTTAAAAAATAAAAACTTTTATTCCCTCTAATAAATCTAATAAATGAAGATATTTTTAAACTATAAAATTTATTAAATAAATGTTTTCAGTAACAATAGATCTATGCATTGTCATATGTTTATGTACATATGAATTTCAAAAATGCAAATTGAAGGCAGTAATATCATGAAAACCATCCACAGGATGCTGACAGGTGTGACATTTTGACACCCAGAGGATGCCCTATAACCATCCATAAGGTGTTGTGTAATGACATCCATAGGATATTGACAGGTGTGACATTTCGACACACAGGGGATATCCTATAACTGTCTACAGGATGATTTCATCCATCCGCAGGATATCAGCTTATCCTAAATATGACATTATGTGGATGCTTTTAGGATATCAATAGGACCATCCAGAGGATGTAATGCAAGTGTCCTATAACCGTCCAAAATGTGTCATGAGATGACATCCATAGGACGTTGAAAGGTGTGACATTTCGAAACTTAGGGGATGTCCTGTAACTGTCGAGAGGACCATTTCATCGGTCCACAGGATATCAGCTTGTCCTAAATATGACATCTTTTGGATGTTTTTAGGATGTGTTTGTGTTGTCTGGGTTACCGCTTACCGCCGTCGCCGTCAAATGTAAACAGAACGATCAGAATCGGAGTTGAGTTGAGATGTAGCGTTTCTTCACATAGTCAGTTACGAAAAAAAAAAAAATCAAATGTTCAAAAGGAGATTTACATTTTTCACTTGTTTTTTGAAGTAAAATTTTCTTAAAAACTGGAAGTCATCATGCCTGTAGTTAATAAGTGGAAAGGCAATTTCCTCCTCCCTCGATTTTGAAATTTAAATAACTAAATAATTAAAATAACTAAAATAAATAATAATAATAATAAAAAAAAAACTTAAAATAAAAGAACTAAGAATTTTTGGTTGTGTGTAGGGTGTGTGTGTGGGGGGGGGGGTGTTCAATTACTACTTTCTTCCTGAATTTTAAAGTTTAAGTAACTAAAATTACGTTTTCTCCGATTTTGAACAGCATAATGAAATTGGTTCTTTTCCAGTAACTTAAAAGAGGAAGTAAGAATTTTCCGTTGAAGGGGGGGGGGGCGTCATTAACCCGCCCTGGATTTTGAAATTTTATTTAATTTTTTATTTTGACCGATTTTGTAAAACAGTAAATTTATTCTTTTTTCGAGTAATTTAAAGTAATTAAACACTAAGAGAAAGTACAAATTTTCCGTTGGGGGGGAGGGCGGACTTTCCCCCCTTAAATTCCCCATGAAAGTTATTTATTTGTTATTTTTATATTTATGTGTTAAAAATTAATCTCAAAAGGGGTGGTTCAAAGCAGTGTTCACCCCCCCCACCACCCCACCCGAGGATTTTGAATTTTGTTCAATTTAGTCCCATTAAACTAAAAGTCTTGAAAACAGTGTTAATTATTAATAACAAAGTAAATACGCAATATTGTCAAAAACTGAAAGACTTTAATATTGCTTAGCTTTTAAAACTGCAGATAAATTGCAGAAAATATCTCACAAACTTACTAAAATTAAGTTCTGTAAAATTACCTTAAAGTAACTGCAGTTATACTGCAGATCCATCAGAAAATATAATACTGAAATAATGACTGCAAAAATACTTCAAATTTACTACAGTTTTACTACAGATGTAAAGTCTCATTATTTTTTTAATTTATGATTATAACATAAATTCACGTAAACTGCAGTATTTTTGCAGATAAAAGCTCACAGTATTTTTGAAATAAATTACTGCAAAATTACTTCACATTAACTGCAAAATAACTGAAGTATTTTTACAGTCAAGATTGTACTACAGAAAATCTACAGTTTCCTGTAAAAAAACTTTAAAAATACTTCACTTCTGTAGAAAAACTGCAGTTCATTTTTAGCTGGGGTATTTCCCGTTTTTCAATCCGGTGTATATTTCTCGAGTTATTCGACCCTTTTCAGACTTTTAGGACACCCTGTATATTATTATTAATACTAAAAAATTATTATATTTTATAGAGAAATAAATTTATACGTAAACATTAGAGACTGGTAAGGTAAATTGCTTAAATTTATCAGTGCCACAAATGTTATGCAACTTGATTTTCAGTGCTTTAAAAAGGCTGTTTTTGTTGTTGTTTTTAATGTTGTGAATACAAGATTTTTGTAATTACTAAATCTGGAGACACATGTATACGAGTACATTTGAAGGAGAGTGTAGATAGATCATTCAACATATTCAAGATAATATTTGAAAGATTTTTCAAAATACAACGTTACTATTATAAGTGTGAGACAGTGAATGCATTCTTATATTCTTTTAAAGTTAAAATTTTAACATCATCAATAGTCTATTTCAATTAAATTCATTACAAACTCCTTATTATGATTAATTAAAAAATTATTTCTATATTCTTTTTTCTATATTATTGCATTTAACTTTGGTGATACTTATTTTAGCGAAATATTGGGCAGTGTGAAACTTTTACGAAATAAACGCTATTTCTACTGCAATTTTTATATTTGAGTTTTTTAAATGTCAGATTAATTCAATGTTTGTTTAGGAAAATGTTTTTTCTTCCAAATGAAATTGAGAACTGAATCAACAACACAAATATAATAGTCTGACAAATAATTAAATAAACCGCGTATATTTCATTAAACAATAATTTGAAAATATTTGATAAAGACATTTGTAAAACAAATTTTGTTATAATGTATAACAGTATATCATATCTGATTTGATTAAATTGAAAATTTGTACAAAAGAAAAAAAGAACAAAATAATTTTTAAAATAAATATCTTTTTTCGTTTGCTTAAGGTAGTGATAATTTTATAATAAACAAAATTATGAATTGTGTTAAACAAAATATTTTCATGATGATTTTGTTTCCGTATTATATAGTAAGTATAATGTATCTTTACTCATTTGTTCTTATGCATAACAATAACAGGTTTTCTGCTTGTTTCTGTCAATTAACCTTTAAATATATCTTTAGAATAGGCAAAAAGTCACTGGTTGGAAATGTTCTTGTTTGTAAGACAGAAAGGAAATTTTATAATAAAATGTGAAAAAAAGAAAAAAAATATTTTAAAAGAAGGAATCGAATAATTAAATTTTCAGATTCACACAAAAATATGTTACGCCACCAGCTTTATGTATTCTGCAACAATGCATCTAACAGAACGAAAATAAATAAATAAAAATAAAAATCATGAGTTCTTGCCACATGGTGAAATAAATACAGTCATACATGTTTATAAATACAGTAATACCTGTCAAAACAAAACCTGTATTTAAAAGAATCCAGTGTTGAAAAAAAAAAAAAAAAAAAAAAAAAAAAACATGGTCTTCTAAGGAGGAATACTGCACAAATACACCTGCTCAGACAAATAGAATAAAATAGTTTGTGAGGCCTGTCTAAAAGAGAATTTTTACCTGGAACTATGTACTTAGTGATTACGCTTTCACAGATGTTTCTGCATTGGGTTGTGTAAACAATAACGGTGACTTTCTTACTCAGCACTTGCATAGTATATAGTATATATTTTTGAGTAACATTATTTACATATATTAATACTGTATATAATTAATCGCAGAAACTTTATCATAGAATCAGGCGAATATTACTATTTTGATACCGTGACTTCCAAATCTAAGAGCTAAGCGGAGCCTGAGTTACAAGGCGCCATTCTTTTTACATAATAAAATAGATGTAAATCTCTAACGAAAATTTCAGAGAAATTTCAGTATGAGAAGATTTTGTCGGTTTATTTAATTGAATATTTAGTTTGGAAAATATTTTATCTTTAAATAAAGTGCCAAAATTATCAGCTTCATCTTTATGAAAATATTTATTACATTATTAACTTTTTTCGGAATTGTTATCCATAATTATCTCATGTTATGCACTGAATTAAATAAGTGTTTATAATTTAAGAAAACAACTTATAACTTACCTTTAATAATCTGTGAAACATACATAATACAAATTAATAAAACCTATTACATGTAATATTTTTTAATTTAAAGTTACGATTTTTTTTGGAGTATTTAGCAGAGTATGACATTGTCGCACACAAGAACATAATATACCTTCATTTAATTTAAGGTTACATTTTTATTAGCACACTAATGCAACACCTTATACAGATTTTACAGTCTTCACGACATGAACAATTATGCGCGCGAGTCGACAATTGTAAGAGTCCAATCGGAATGGAGGCTCATAGTAACACATCGAATAAAATGTAATGAAAAAAAAAAACCATTTAGAATATATATTTTTAAGGACTGATCGGTTATAATTTGAAAGTAAAGACATTGTATTTTGAACAAATTCTTACGAATTTATGCTGAAATGTCTCTATAAAGCAGTCATTACTGGATTAAAAAAAAAAAGTTAGACTTTAAAAGAATAATTAAGAATAAATCGAATTAAATTGGAATTAACTATGGCTAGTGAGTTTTAGACACAAAAAAATGGGAATTAATATTAGATTGAATACTATATTAAAAATACAAAAAATAAATAGAAACTTAATGACGGTTAATTACCCCATCTTCCCAGAAGATTATCACAGGTAAACATAAATAATTATTCGGTTGAAATACGAACACATTTTTATTGACCACAAAAACAGATGTCGAAATACGAAGAATATTTTCATGCAAAATACACTGTTAAAAATTTGCAGCAAACTGTCCAGCCATTTGGCCGTTTTTATAGAAAACGGTTACATAAACGCAATTTAACTCTTTTCTAACCATAAAATGAGCAATAATATGGTCAGAAAATAGTCCAATTACGGTTATGTAAACGTTTTCTGCAAAATCTATCAAATGACTGAACAGTTTGCTGCGAATTGTTATCAGTATACACAATGATGGCTTTCACGAATTACAATGCTGAACTCTCTACATCAGTACACAGACTTAATTAAAAACACGAATCCATAAAAATCGACTTCTAGAATAACTGGCTTTTCAGACTTCTCAAAAGTTTTTAATAAATTGCTTCACAAACCAACTCTTCACTGATGTGCCGATTTCTATGGGGCATCAATGAATAAATGAATTAGTTATCTTTACTTGAATTATTTAGCCTTAAAATTAAATTGCGACAACTGAGAAAGAATAAAAGTGGTACACTATTTTGGGTCAATTGTTTGATACCAAAAATAATAAGAACTTCGCATCAGAAATAAGACTAGGTTATGTATTTCTTGATACCAAACCAGACTTAGAAAGAAAAACATGACTAGATTAGAATGTGAACTTGTTTGAAAGCGGAATCAGAATCAGCGGAATCTTCGAATCAGAATTAATATTTTTTCTTTTAACTTTCTGCGATGTTATTTCTGGCGTCACGCATGCCCCATTACAATACTTGTAATGGGAGAAAGACATACTCAACTAACAACTTTTTCCTCAACTAGCAACAACTTAAAGTTACAATTGACATATATGGTATTGGAATAAATAAAATTTAAGTAAAGATAATTAATTCCTTTATTCATCGAAGTCTCATCGAAATTGGCACGTCAGTGAAGAGTTGATTTGTAAAGCAACTTATTCACAAAATTTGAGAAGTCTGCAAAGCAAGTTATTCTAGAATTCGTAATATATATATATATATAAAAACTTGTCTATAGGGTAGCTTAGTATAATGCAAAAATAAAATAAATAAATTTTTACGTTTCGCGGTCTATCGGCCCTAAAATTTGAGAAAATATAAGATTTTAATCTTTTTCAAGGGGGAGTGCGAGAATTTTTTTCTTTTGTTTTCTGATTCGCTATACCACGGAAAACTTGCCTCTAGGGTAGCTTAGTATAATGCAAAAATAAAATAATTAAATTGCTACGTTTGGCGGTAGCGCATCGGCCCTAAAATTTGAGAAAATATAAGATATTAATCATTTTCAAGGGGGAGTGCGACAATTTTTTTCTTTTGTTTTCTGAACCGCTATACCACGGAAAACTTACCTCTAGGGTAGCTTAGTATAATGCAAAAATAAAATAATTAAATTGTTACGTTTGGCGGTAGGGCATTGGCCCTAAAATTTGAGAAAATATAAGATTTTTATCATTTTCAAGGGGGAATGCGAGAATTTTTTTGCTTTGTATTTTGATTTGCTGTACCGCAGAAAACTTGCTTCTACACTGTTAAAAATTTCCGTAAAATAATAATGCATTGACCGTAAATTTTACATTGACTTTACCATTTTTCTAGAAAATTGTCGAAACACCGTTAATTTATAAAGATTTCATTCGCCCAGTGATAAAAAAATCATCGTTTAGCAATTATTTATGAATCTGGTACAATGATTGTAATTTTACATCTATCGTAAACTCCATGGACCAATGAGAATGCTTTCTTCAAAATATCTGGTTATCTGGAATGGCAACTTCAGGAAATTGTTTGTGTTTGTTTACACGCTTTGCCGACGCCGAGACAGAATCTTGTAAGGATGCACCAAAATTGGTACGATTTTAGTGATTTAATGTAAGTTACATTGCTGTTTTATAGTTTTATGGTATTTATTTTCATTCAACTATGTTTATATATTAAAAAATTACGCTTTATATCGATCTGTATTACAAGATCAATCTTATTTACTCGTAATAGATTTCGAAATTTATAAGTTTTCACTTCCTAGTTTGATAAAAACCGTTTCCGGTATAACTTTTTTTTTTTTTCTCTAGTCGTCTTTGATCATTATTATTTAGCTGAATTGATCGAATAATGGGTCTATGATGCTTTGGTGACTTGGTTGAACTATTTTATCTTGATTGGTTGTTTTGAGCTTCTAAAAGTAAAAATTTTTCAAAATCTTATTTTTTTATTTATTTTAGTAAGTAAAGGTTGTAGATAAATAAGATAAAACAGCTGTTATGTAAAGCTAAGATACTTGTTTTTATTTAACTTTAAAGTTAGTATGTTTAAAAGAAAGCTAGAGTATAAACAATATTACTATGATTATTTATGAACTTCAACATGGGGCACAGTAGTCCACAATCCACTCTGCTCCTGTAATGCAGAATGTTCAAAATATTTAATAATTGCTTATTTTCTATAAAGAATTATTGTTTTAAAGTAGTAAGAAAAATAACAGTTTATTTAACATAGTAAGAAATATTTTGTTTTGCATTTACTGCCTTTGAATAAATATTAATGTGAATGTAGTCTAATTGGTGATAATTCTATTCAAATAAGATTCATGAGATGCAAATTGAATGGAAATCAGTTTATTTTTCCCGAAACTGTGGATGAATCTGTTGTTGATGTCAATCATTTCATAATGTTGCTTCCAGACCCAAAAATATTTCAGGAAAATTCCAGGTTCAATTTTACTCATAAGTATTTTGGAATTTCATTTGCAAATTTTAATGTGCGCTGATTTTTTTTGTACTTAAGTAATAACTTCAACTAAATTGTTCCTGTATTAATCTGTTATTATTTTCAAAATATAATGAATTATTTTGTTTTTGTTTCAAAATGTTACTTGTAAATTTATATTACTATGTTATCTTGGGGTAAAGGGGAAATAAAAATGAATTAGATTAATAAAAAATAGATTTATATTGTATTTCAGATAATTGCTAATAGCGATCCACTGTGCCCCACTTTTGGGACACACTGGTCCACTTTACGGGTGCATATATATCTATATATATGTGACGATTTAACTGGAGTCACCATATTTTTGTAGACTCCTATTCAAGGCAAGGGAGGTTTCTCCGAGGAGATTTTCAGTCGAGCACCGAGACTTACTTCATTGTGTACGTATAAGCTACAGAGAAGAGGCAGTTCGTTCCAGTTCACACTTTATTCGAAAAATTTAAAGATTAATCGATTAAGCTTTACTCTATTGAAATCTCACTCCATGCATTGCTAATTTTAGGGTCGTGGCGAAACTTGATGATTTAAATTTAAATATAAGAAGACATCTTAGTTAGTACAGGCAGGTATTCTTTAAAATCAATCGGCGGCCAAGGAGAACCTTCGAAGATTTAGGAAGTACATGACTAGTTGCATCCACCACCGAAATCCCGGAACATTCTGCTCTAAACGCGGGAAAAATCCGTATATCATTTCCCGAGCGCGCCAGAATACATTCTATCTAAAAAGCCTCTAGGCCAATCAACGCTCACGGCTTAACTTCTTCGGCGAATTAATATCGAAGTGAACTTACCGAAGCTGGCAAAAGCGCGCCAAAAAATGTTCTAGAACAATCTCGTGCCTTCTACTTCCTTCGAATAAATAAAAGCAGAGAGAAAAGGAGTACATATGTTTTTATCAAGTATGGCAATATGCCAAAATAATTTTTACATTGAGATTAAAATCTTTCAGAATTTGAAAAGTAATATTTTGTCAGGAATCGTAGGGAAATAAAAAATAAAGAAAAGAAATTCATAGGTTGTTATTTCTTAAAAGTAAAATATTTTTAGCTGGGAAATGGTTATTTTTTGAATTATTAGATTCTAGGATGCTTTTTATTTAAAGAAAATAAAAGTGCGTAAATTTAATAGAACATTCTATCAGTGCCATTTTTTAAGAGAATGAATTTGGAATAAACTATATATTTCGCTAGATGTAATTTTGACAATCGAATACTGGAGCGAGAAAATAATTTAGAATAATGAGATTTACACAGAATTATAGTCTTAATGAAGTCAACGGCGAAAAAAAAAAATTTTTTTTTCTTTTTTTTAAATTTGTTTCAATATCCCCCCCCCCCAAAAAAAAAAAAAAAACAAGCTTATCTGAATAGCAGTTCCCTAACAGCAGTTCAGATAAAAAAAAAAATAGAGAATTTTCCTAAAATATAAAATTCTAAAAATTTTAAATCATCAAGAATCACAAACAAAGTAATTGTCTTAAATTTTGGAAGAATGGAAAATAAAATATTTTTAGAGTAAAGCATAACCTCAAATACATAAGTTTACAGCAACACTTACTTTTGCAAGTGTAAATAAATGGGATACATCAAGATAAACTAAGAAATAACTAACATAATAAATAATATTACCAACATAATATAATAATAATAAATAATAAATCAATATAATAAATAATATAATAAATAATAAAGTTGGAAATTAGTTACATTGAAAACTGAAGAATATTACCAATTGAAAAAACTGTATTCTTCAGAATACTATTGAAAAACTTAATCATACTAATACTGAATAACTGAATACTGAAGTTTCAATAGTCTTAAACAGTCACTGTTTGAACAACAACAGCAGTCAACAACAGTCTCAAAACAGTTCTGACTAAATTTCAGTCTTTCTCCATTGTGGTTTTGGGATTACCCCCACTCTAATCTGTGGTGCCACTCTTTTTGTGGTCACACTGAAGACCAGAGCTAATTCATTTCATTCGATAGCTATCCTTTTTGTCGCAATCAGTAAAATTTTTGAATTAATAAATGTCCATATTGCACAACATGGTATACATACTACTTTGAAATATCACAACCTTGGTGCAAAAATTTTAATTCATCATATATTTTATAACTACATTTCATTGTAAGCAGTTTACTCAATTTGTAAATAAAACTCTAATACTCTAATAACTCTAATATTAACTCTAAATCTCTCTCAACATTTTTTCTAATATTTTCTCTTAATAAATAATAACATTAATAAATCTTTTCAAAATAAATAATATCAACAGACTTCAATAACTACTCTAACAATATAATATATCACAGTAAATATTACATTCAATATAAAATTCTTGGTTGAGGAAAAAAAAAATACATAGCAAAATATGTTTGTTTCCTTACTTGAAAGGATAAGGAAATAATTTTTTGCTAGCCGAAATCTATATAAAAAAAAAATTTAACTCTACATTATTTTCCAATACTAAATAATTTAGATGCCCAAATATTTAGATAGGATTCACTCAACCAACAATTGTGAACAATAATATCCCTTTCTGATACTCTTCTTTTGACTACTAAAAAATCTATGACATAATCGGGTATAGCTAATTACCAAAATTTAAGTGTAGAATCCTCTTCTTCTTTTTACACTTTTTAAGTAATAAGCAAAAATAATAATAATAATAATAATTGTTAGATAGATAGGTGACAGAGAATTGGAATATAAAACTATTATTTATACTATTGTAATCCTTAAATTTCAACTAATCTCTCTTAACATTTTACTACAACATCACAATATCAACTCTGACTAATACAGAATATCAGCATTCAAGAATAATTCAAGACCTTTATTGTATTAAACAAAATAAATATAGCTTCTGTGAATCCATTAAATAATATAACTAATATTTACTAAAAACTGTAATTATATAAAAATTTTAATTTCATTTTTCAACATCAATTTGAAAATTCCTAAAATCATAATACACATCTTATGCCTGCATAAGGTGTCTACCTAACCTCAAAAACTTTCAAAAACAAGTAATATTCCTGTGTCGACCCAAGAACATACCTGATAATGTTGAAATTATGGTAATAAGCGATATTTAAAAGAATTTGAGTTTAATCTATTGTTTTTACTTTAGTTTGATTTTGTGAACCTGTATGTGAAGTTGTTTGTGCTGGTTTTTGTGTATCTTCATGAAATAATTTGAAGTCATCTGGAAAATAATATTGTCGCGAATTGTTCCATGTTTCTAAATTGCGACCGTATTCCTTCTGCCACTAAAATTATCACTTGAACAAATATAATTTAAAGTGAAAACCCTTTTTTTTTTTTTTTCAAAGTTATCCAATCACCATTAATTTATTAGTAAACATCATATTTCAACCCCAAAATACTGATAGACATTTCTGATAAGCTTCCCTACTGAATTCTATTAATTATAGGAATTTGCAACAGAAAACATTCTACACAGTAAATGTGTCAGTACAAATATAATATTCACATAAAAATTTTGAGTTTAATCTAATTTAATTTTACTTTTAGGGTACATAAAGAATTCGTGGCAATAGTTACACATTATTTTTTGCTCCACAAATTTCACTAAGCATTTACAACACTTGTCAATTTTTCTATTGTCTACACTTTTGTCATAAATATCAAAATCGATTTCATGTTCCGCTATATCACTTGTCGTGAGCTCACCTGACTTTACTTCAAATTTGTATATTTCATCAATAAGAATTGTCCGAATATCATTTTGTGTGATATCTCTATTGGGACCCGAAAAATTTAAAGTACCCGAAAGTCTACCCGTGTATTGGCGATTGATTAAAGAACCCATTATATTCCTATGCTCAACTGACAGATAATGGACATACTGTTTCCCAGATTGATCGAAATCACGTTCATATTTTGCTCTGATCTTCATTAAGGTATTTGTACTACTCCAACAGTTCATCTTAGTAATTACTTGAATTTAAATTTTTTAAAACCTAATAATATAATCTTATAACTTATAATAATAATAATAATATCTAATATCAATTCATAATATATTAATCTTTAACTTAACAACAATTATAAAATTATCTGACTCTAAAATTCAAAATAATAAACAACATAAGAACAACAAGTAATATCAGTATACACTTACACATCAAATTACGTAAAGGATCTAATATTCTGTTATTTAAATTACAAACCATCAATTCTTTCCAAATAGTTGGAAATAACTTCAACAGCATAATAAATTTCAATCATATTACATCTTTTTAGTGAAAACATAAACACAGAATAAAAAGGAAGCAAAAATAGTAAATTACGCAAATGGTTTCCAGTCAAATTGCTTTAGAGTGGAAATAAGAAAAATATAGTCTGTTTAGAACGAAAAATGTAATTAATTATATTTATCTTTCAATTACTTTTATCAATATAAGAATGTATTTCATTTTCTTTACAAAGCCCCGACTTTAAGTATCATTTAAATAACAATAGAATTTTAAATAATCATAAACAGTAAAAATAAAACACATAAAAATATTCAAATATCATAAAGTCACAAAATAAAATATCAATCATGAAAAAATAACTTACACTGCCACGTCTTCTTTTTTTTATTTACTTGGCCGCAACTCATAAAATAAGTCTTTTCAAATTTCCATTTAATTCGATGATACACACTTCAAATCCGCTATACACACATATTTCAATCTTGATTACATCATACCAAAACATCGTTCCATCCATCGCGACAGTTGCTGTCTGCACGCACCGGCAAAATGTTTGAACAAAAGCACAACTTGTAGCATATTCGCTAGACTCCAAAAAATGTCTCAAAATCATGTTCGTCTAATGTAAGAATACTGTCAACATCCTGTCGACTAAAAAAATTCAATATGTGACGATTTAACTGGAGTCACCATATTTTTGTAGACTCCTATTCAAGGCAAGGGAGGTTTCTCCGAGGAGATTTTCAGTCGAGCACCGAGACTTACTTCATTGTGTACGTATAAGCTACAGAGAAGAGGCAGTTCGTTCCAGTTCACACTTTATTCGAAAAATTTAAAGATTAATCGATTAAGCTTTACTCTATTGAAATCTCACTCCATGCATTGCTAATTTTAGGGTCGTGGCGAAACTTGATGATTTAAATTTAAATATAAGAAGACATCTTAGTTAGTACAGGCAGGTATTCTTTAAAATCAATCGGCGGCCAAGGAGAACCTTCGAAGATTTAGGAAGTACATGACTAGTTGCATCCACCACCGAAATCCCGGAACATTCTGCTCTAAACGCGGGAAAAATCCGTATATCATTTCCCGAGCGCGCCAGAATACATTCTATCTAAAAAGCCTCTAGGCCAATCAACGCTCACGGCTTAACTTCTTCGGCGAATTAATATCGAAGTGAACTTACCGAAGCTGGCAAAAGCGCGCCAAAAAATGTTCTAGAACAATCTCGTGCCTTCTACTTCCTTCGAATAAATAAAAGCAGAGAGAAAAGGAGTACATATGTTTTTATCAAGTATGGCAATATGCCAAAATAATTTTTACATTGAGATTAAAATCTTTCAGAATTTGAAAAGTAATATTTTGTCAGGAATCGTAGGGAAATAAAAAATAAAGAAAAGAAATTCATAGGTTGTTATTTCTTAAAAGTAAAATATTTTTAGCTGGGAAATGGTTATTTTTTGAATTATTAGATTCTAGGATGCTTTTTATTTAAAGAAAATAAAAGTGCGTAAATTTAATAGAACATTCTATCAGTGCCATTTTTTAAGAGAATGAATTTGGAATAAACTATATATTTCGCTAGATGTAATTTTGACAATCGAATACTGGAGCGAGAAAATAATTTAGAATAATGAGATTTACACAGAATTATAGTCTTAATGAAGTCAACGGCGAAAAAAAAAAATTTTTTTTTTTTTTTTTTTTTTTTTTTTTTAATTTGTTTCATATATATATACATATATATATATATATTTTTTTTTTTTTGAAAAATATACTGAAAACTATGTTCTGAGAAAATTATGATGAATGTATTTAAAGGCTTAAGGAAAATAAAAAAATATTTTCATGCAGATTGGGTTGCCCGTTAAAGAGAAAAAAAATTAACTGAAAAAGTGGTCCACTGTGTACCAGTCTACCCTATTAGAAAACAGTAGTTTGGTGTGAGCTTGGAAATAACACCAACATTGGTGCGTGACTGAAACAGATTTGTTCTGAATTCGGAAAACACAATGTTTTGGAGTGTAATATTAAGAAACTTAATGAATACTATATATGTATGACATTTAGCATCTATAATAATAATGAGTTTTTCAGTGTAATTGTACCCACATTAAAATAATGTAGATTACTTTTACGAAAACTTTTTTTATTAAAAAAAAAAGAGACGAAAATAATAAGTAGCTGTAGTAGATCAGTAGCGCCATCTGTTAGAAAATTAAAAATTAATCTTCTAAACGAATTTATATACTGGGTTATTACCTTGTTCGTACATTTAAGAAATGGTTAATTGTTTATGAACTGTCATGCTAATTCATTTCTAAGTATACACCATGCTGGCATTTTTGGCAGTCTATCTGTGAAGTTTTGTATACTCACCAATAGATTTGAAAAATTGTGCCTGAATTATAACCATTCTTTTACTTAAGTGCAGCATTTTTTTAGCATACAATGTTTCAAAACCAGGGTCGCCATTTCACAATTTTCTTCGGGGGGTGGGGAGAGGAGGACTTTTCTGTGACGGCAGTGGCATAGCCAAGGATGAGGTTCAGCAGGGCTGTAAACCCTCCCCCTCCGAATGAGAAACGTTTACTAAATCATAGATACAAAAGAAGTAAACGAATACGAATTCGCAAAAAAAGATGAAAATTTCCGTCTTAGCAGGTATAATTTCAAGATACTATGAAAGTTTTCTGTTATAGGAGGTTTGGTTACCTTTGTTTAAATGTTGCCTCTAAGACTGTTAAAACATTCTTTCTATATTGGACCTCTGAAGAGCATAGCTGTTTTACAATGAAACTTGTGAAAACAAAACCTGTCTATGACAGAATTCTTCTCATCCGAAAAAAAGTTTCGGCGAAAAAGCACCAAACAATTAAACCTACTAAGACGGCGAAATGTCTAACATTTAGGTTTTTAATAGCCCTTTTCAACTAATTCTTTGCCAGTTTTACTGCAGGGGTGCCATTTCAAGATTTTTTTGCGAGGGGGGTAGGACTTTTCTTTGAGGGATGGGGTGTGAAATAGTGCATGGGATTGCACAAATCACACACAAAATAAGAAAATCCTGCACAATAAAAAAGTTTGTACATGATTTTGCCCTCTTAATTTCTTTTGCAGGGAATTTTTTTAAATTTCCGTGAAAGTCTGTGATTTTTATTTATTTATTTTATGAAATTATGCAAAATTAGCTAATTTTTCAATTGATCGCGAAAACATAGCGAATTTTCCCAATTGGACGTAGAATTAAACAAATTGTTAGTTGTAAAAATCACTAATTTTCTCGAACTGCCATGGAAAAATATGAAGAATTTCGCCAAAGATTGTAGAAATAAATAGCGATTTTTGTCATTCGGTCGCAGATAACAACATTCATTCGCATAAAAAAGTCAAATTTTTTCAATCAGATTCGAAAAAAGATTGCAAATTTTGTCAAAAGACTTTTCAAAAAATTGTGAATTTTATGTAATTATCACGGAAAAAAATCCCGGATTTCATCCAAAGGTTCTACGACAAATCACTAAATTAGTCAAACAATCGCACATAAAACAAATCGAGAATTTCATCAAACGATCACGCAAAATAATCGAAAATTTTGCCAGTCAGTTTCGAAAAACAAATCCCGAATTTTAACAAACGATTGTAGAAAAGGATCGCAAATTTTGTCAAAAGGTAGCAGAAAAAAAAAGCAAATTTCGTAAATCGGTCGAAAAAAAATATCTTGAGTTTCGACAAATGGTCACGGGCAGGGCTTTACAGATGCGGTCGCCAGGGTCTACCAAGTTATTTACTCTTTTGGGGCGATTTCTGTAAAAAAATTGGCATAATCCTGCATATTAATCCTGTTAATTTTTGATGACAGGGAGGGATGTTAATTTGGATGTATAATTTATTGGGTTCTGGGTCTGAGCTCAATGCAGAGAAAAATTCATTTTTTTTTTTCAAAAAAAATTTAAAAACACATAAAAAAAGCTAAAACATTACAATTTTTCAACTAATAAAACTTTTATAAATTCTTTAGTGAAGTTAATTGTAATTAATAAAATTAAATAACTTCTTCTGAAAATTAAAATAAATGAATAATTTTTTATGTGTTTTAAAACAAATATTTATGAAAGAAATTTTGAAAAAGGAAAATTTTAATAAAATAGTATTTATTTGAAGTTATATTTGTGTTATCAGAAAGGGGGGAAAAACATCTAATTCAAATGGTGGCAACTCAGCAAGAATAATTTTCCTCCTTTTTGTTATTTCGCAAGGAAGTTTTTAAATGCACCACAGCGGGTTATTGTTTTCTGAGATTGTAATAGAGTCCTGCATGGGTCGGGTGTCGGGTTGTATCCAACCCGAACCTGCAAATTCCATTTGAAGTCAACCCACAAGCCACAACTGACATGAACCCAACAAAAAAATTTCCTCAACCTGCAACCCGACCCGAACCCGCAAGAACAATTTTCGGCGACCCGCAACCTGACCTGAACCTGACATATTTCAACCAGCAATGAAAGGACAATAAATCATGTTTTAATACTATTATGAAAAGTCATGTACAATTATATCTCTAATACAAATTTTATATATTATAGAAAAATGGGCAAATCTATGTTCTTTAATATTCAGATATAGTGTAACCTCTGAATAGCAGATACCTCAAGATCATTGAATAGAGTCCTGCATCCGATCGGGTTGTTTTATCTTTTTTCCTGGCTGGGATGAATCTAATTTTCTTTCTGCTTATCGGGTTCTTCCTAGAATGATTCTGTCGTGTCATGTATGTTTTTTGAAAGTCTAATTGTTGGGATTTTCACAAAACATTTGAACAGAACTATGTTTTAGATGAAAATAAATATGTATTTTAATATGAATAGGTATATATATTCAAATTACTTCATGAGAAAAAATAAAATGTACAAGAAATGTAATCATAGATTGTTCTTTTTTTACAGTGCAGTTAATAAACATTTTTTAATTTTTGTCAGAATATGAAAATATTGCAAACATTTCATTTATGATACTCACAAAAACACATGTATTATATTTGTGATAGTTATGAGCACATACACATGCTACATGTGTGTAGATTTCGAGGTGCCCCCTATTCCAAGGTATAAGCATAAAAATATATGTGTTAAGAATTGAAAAAATGTTCCTTAAATAGAGGTGTCTGCTTTTTGGGAGTGTCCGTTATGGAGGTCTTATTGTATATATATTTAATCTGAAAAAATACTGTGGACCAGACTTGTATAAAACCAAAAACTTCTTGCACACATAAATGTTGGGTCAAAAACTTTCTACAAATTAATTTAATGTTTAATAAAATTATGTGTTATTATTTTGACAATATGAATTAAAAACAGTAGTTTAAAATACTTATCATTTAAAATTAATTAATATTAATTAAAGAATAATTATTTTGGTTAAAAAAAATAATAAAGCTAAAAATCCATGATAGGAAGAGCTGCATTCTTATCAATTATTTTGCCAATGCATTTAGATAGCCCAATCCTTAATATTTTGAGCTCTTCGCAAGTGCCTGTAATGTCACAACAATATCTTTCATCTTTAAACTGTAAATTGTATACAAACAGTAAATAAATCGTACATAAAATTGGAATATTTTTTATTTTTTGGTATTAAAACAAAAATTATGTTTTTTTTTTCTAAAATGTTTTCTGCAAAGTTTCGAATTTTGCAGAAAATTTTCCACGCGCATGTGCGAATATATTATACAACTCAGCTGTGTATATTTGAAAAAGCAGGTCAACCTGAACCCGACCTGCAAGAGTCAAAACCCAACCCGAAACGCAACAAAAAATATAGCAGCGACCTGACCCAAACTGCGTGTGAGGTAAAAGCAGGTAAAATGACCCAATGCAGGACTCTAGATTGTAAACATACAGGATGTTCCTAAAATTTGGAACAAATTTTAAGGCAGGATAAAACATTTTTTGTACAGGAAACCAACATTGCAACTTACTTATTCCATCCAAACTATAGGGCATCTCACTAGAAGCTGAACCAGAATTTTTGGTAACAACTTTAAAATAATGAAGATATTTTTGTGAGAATTTCTTTGTAATATATATATAACTTTGCTTTGTATGAAATATGATGACATCATTGGAAGGGACTGAATTCTGGTCTGTGACATAATATATGTGCTGTCAACTGTATTTTGAAGGATAGGATGTGTACCTCACTGTTTGGATTTGAACTTTGGCAATTTACAGCATTCTCATCATGTCATCCTGTTTGACAGAAATTAAAGTAAGAAGTTTGAAAACCTCGTTACATTATTTTTATTATTGCTAAAGTAATAAACGAAAATCCGAGTGATGCTTATAGTGAGATACACAATATATTTTTGACTGAATAAGTAGATTTCGATCCTGGTTTCCTGTAACAAAATCTCCTTGTCTTGATGCAATATAACTACCCCTGAAAGTTTGTTCCATTTTGTTTAGAAACACCCTGTTTGTGAAAAAGCAAGAAACAGAATATTACCTTTAACAGATACTATTCAGGAACTCACATTTATACATCATTCCCTATTAATTGTCTTCTTTTACAGTTAATTTTCTTAAGTGTCACTTTTAAAATATCAAATAAATAATGTCAAAGCAATATCTTTTATTTAAGGGATTTTGTTTGTTAATTCAAAATATCTTTATTTATTCATAGCTAAAAATAGAACTTATGTAAGATTTAATTTTTTTTTCTTTTTTTCTAAAGTAATGGGTTTGGTCCAGTATCAAGATATTCGACCAATTCTAATATTTGAAACGGCGAGTACTTTGATATTTGGCCTAGCCAAATAAATACATCGAATATTCGGTACTTTTATGTTAGCCGGGCGCTGGTGATATATTTGTATACATGAATATATATATGCGTATAGTATATATCACCGGTGCCCTTCTAACATAAAAGTATTAAATATTCAGTATATTCCTAATAAATAAATAAATAAATAAATATAGATAAGATATACTGCATATTGGTATTATCAGTGTTGACATTCTTTTTAAGGTTCATCTTACTTTACCTCTGATGGATGATGAATGGTGGTGCTGTTCTTCATGGAATTCAAAAGTTCTTTAGAAAAGTTTTTTTGGAGGTAATTAAACATTTTAAAGATATATCATTATTTAACTTTTAAAAATATATAAAATTTAGGTCAAGATATTTTGTGAAAAGTATGTCTTGTGAGTTGTGGTACAAACTCTCTGAAAATATCAATACGTAATCCATAAAATCAATATATTTTAATATATTACAGGGCTTGAATTTCAGGGCGGGATTCGCGCCGAAAATTTTGAAATCCCGCCCCAAAAAAAGATCGTGGGCGGGAGCCTCCCGGCCAAAAAATTTCACAATTTTCGGAGATTTAATTTACCTGCAACCAAACGATAAATTTCGTGATTTTTTTTCCCGCAACCGATCGACGAACTTTGCGTCTTTTACGCGACTGATCGACGAGCTTTGCGTTTTTTTTCGCGACAGATCAACGAACTTTGCGTATTTTCCGTGGCAGATCGACGAACTTTTCATTTTTAAGCGACTGATCGGCGAACTTTGCGTTTTTTCCGCGACAGATCGACGAACTTTGCGTTTTTTTCTGCGACAGATCAACGAATTTTGCGGTTTTTTCCGCGACAGATCGACAAACTTTGAATTTTTTCTGCGACTGATCGACGAACTTTGCGCTTTTCCACGATCGATCGACGAATTTTGCGTTTTTTCTGCGGCATATTGACAAAATTCGTGTTCTTTCCGCGATCGATCGACGAAATTCGCATAATTTCTCCTTTTTTTTTCTTTCGACAAATTGACAAAGTTCGTAATTTTTCAAATTTAGATTTTCTTCTGTGCATTCGACTGATGAATTTCACGATTTATCTCCGCGACAGACTGATGAATTTTACAATATTTTCCCGCGACTGATTGACGAATTTCGCAATATTTTCTGATGAGCAATCAACGAATTTCATGTTTTTTTCCTTGACTGAAAGACGAACTTTGAGAATTTTTCCGTAACCGATTGGTGAATTATTCGGTTTCTTCTGGTGACAGATCGATGAAATTCACTATTTTTTTTCCTCGCGCCTCACTGAAAAATGTCAAGTTTTTTTCCGCAAATGACTGACGAATTTCGTGTTATTTTCTTGCGACCGATTAACAAACTTCGCCATTTTTTCCCGAAACTGATCGACGAATTTAGCGATTTTTTTCTATGAACATAGACATAGATAAGGACTTCTAATAAAATAGCCTTTTGAATAAGAAAATCGTTTCTCGAAAAATGTTTCAAATACAATGTCTGTGTAGAACAGTTGTATTAGTTCATCTACCTCTTCAAATCGTGTCTGCTTGACAGCCATCATCTGGTAGGTATAACAGATTTATTCTATGGTATTTATCTGCATTGTTGTTTGTAGGTGGCGTTACCTTAGCACAGTTGTACACTGGCTGCCATGAAGTCCCAAAGTCGCAAATCGATATTAACGCTATTTCGTTAGAAATCCTTCTCTATTTCTGTTCATGCGTAAGACGAATTTCATTATCTTATTCCCTCAACCAATTGACTAAATTCACAATTTTTTCGAACGACAAATAGATGTTTTAAAGATTTTTTTCCTGCGACCGAAAAGAGGGAAAAGAACAAAAAAGGGCAGTAAGAGCCACCGGTCACTGCACCCTGTTAAATTGGCCTACAGTCAGCACTAAACAAAAATGAGATTAGAAGAGCTGCAAAGATCTTATTACTTTTACTCCTTGAAGTAAAGGAGTAAACCTTTTTAACCCTTGTGAAAGAGTAAAAGTCTACCTTGTGAAAGAGGCTTCAGCACCCCTCAATAAAATAAAATCTAAATTCAGAAATTTATTTAACAACCTAATTGTTAAGGGTCCCTAACACATTTAATGGAACTTGAAAAATACACTGCATATATAAAACTTAACTTTCTTCCCTTTTTTATAATAAAAATAAACATTTTACATAATCATTCTCAGTTGACTTAATTTTTTCAATGGTATTTTGTCATGTCTGCATTAATGTAATTATTTAAATAGCACGTAAAATAATAGTGGGGTTTAAAGATTTTTTTTTCTCCTCCCAAAGATTATAACTCCCCTCCATTTAAAAATGTTGGTAGGGAGTCCCCCCTCCTTGGAAAAATTGAATTTCAAGCCCTGTATTATATATTAGGTATTTCGTTTCTAGAGGTATTGAGAATTTTGCTAATTCTCGACACTTATGCTAGTCGTTCAAAGACACTCACAAGCTAATGCTAAAACAATGGCAGTGTTCTTTACAAACTTCTTATTTGGCTTTCAATATTTTTAAATTATTATTATTAGTTATTTATTTATTTATTTATTTTTGCATAGGATAGGATGTCTGACTGGGTATCTTTTTATTATTTTGATTTTGTGTAGTACAGTTTTTGCTTTTCATTAAGAAAAGCAAAAACTGTACTACACAAAATTTTACAAACTGTACTACACAATTGCAGTTTTCAATTTTGCAATGGTTCCAAAATTTAAAATATCTGTAGAAAAAGAAAACTACAAACAGAATTGAAAAAAAAAGTTATACCATCAAAATAAGATATCACATGTAAAAATAAATAAATAAAACATTGAAAGAAATGCAATCAAAAAATTTGTAAAGAATGTTGTCATTTGGTTTAATATTTTACAAGTGTCTATGCATAATTAAACATAGGTTTGATTTTTCTTTCATATATATTTTTTAATTCATACTTTTCTGACTCGAACAAAACAAATGGCATTAAAATATTCAAATTGAGCTGGATAATATTGTGTATTTTTTTATATATCATATTTTTCTAGTTGTGCACATTGTTTGTAAAGAACAAATCGTTTGCAGAAAGATTATTCTTTTGCACAGAAATGTATAAAAGGATCATATGTGCAATCACCACCTGTTGTTTTCTCAATTAAATGAGAGAAATTTTATTTGTCGCCAGGGGCCGATCCACGTAAAATTTTGGGCCTATTTAGGGCCCTTCACGAAATTTCATTTAATAAAACAATTTATCAACAACTGTCTGTTCACAAAAATCCATTTAATAAAACATGACCCTTCACAAAATTGATTTAATAAAATTAACCCTTCACAAAATTCCATTTCATAAAAACATTCTTCATTAATTGCTTTTATTTTATTATGTTTTAAATTTTGCTAACAAAACAAATTCACTAGATTGAAAAAGTTTAGCAGAAGGACTTAAAGAAGTTATTATTAATAAATGTTTAGTTTGAATTTGAGTAACTGGATTTCATATTTCATTACAAAATGTTATTTTTCATATAAATATAATAAAATTTACAAAAATAACTTTTACTCTTCATAAAATGGGCCCCAAGAGCGAAACCCTGCATCAACTGCTGGTTGCAGTTAGAATTTTATTTTTAAGGTTTATCTCATTTAAAATGCATTCTAAATGCAACAAATAAAGTTTGCATTATTTATTTGACAAAAGTGTAGGTGAAGATTTTAGGTATGATCTTTTCATATATATCTGTGCAAAATAAATTATATTTCTGCAAAAGATGTTTTTTAAACAGTGTAGCAAAAACACGATTTGAAAAGAATGTGTGCGAAGTTAAAAATCAATTTGAGCTTGTGTTAAAGTACTTACTTTTTTGACCGGGTTCTAATTTGAATTTTTTTCATGCCATTTGTTTATTCGATTCAGAATTATATAATTAAAAAAAAAAAAAAAAAGATGAAAACAAAAAAATTTATTTTTGGAAAATTTAAAACAGTGAGTCCCCTTAAAAAGGTAATAGATAATTTTTTCAATCATAGACTTTGTTTTCATTATGAACAACTAAATAGTTATTTTTTTCATTATAATCACCGATTAATAAGTATATATCAACGTTTTCCTATTTTTTAGCATGTATGTGACCACACATGATTTAGCTATTTTTGTAAAAAAATATTTGGACTAGTATTTCTGTTAAAGTTTCTAATTTCTTCCAACCAATCCTATCTGTTGGTTCCCTGATATTCACTAAAAGTTTTTATAAATTTTTAGACAATATACAATATTATTATTGGCGATTCAAGTGCTTGAATGTGCCATCTTATGGAAAAAAGATGTAACTTCTCGCTTTCAGAAAATCCTATGAAAGCCCATTGCATTAGATGTATTTTTAATTTGTTCATAATGATTATTTTTTTGCTCAATTTCAGATTTCATGTGATATATTAATGTTCTGTGTTTATATGACAATTTAAAAATTATCGAATTTGAATATCTAACACTTTCAAATGCATTTACAATAAATAATGATTTCAATGGCACTTTAGCGTTAGTTGAACATGCATCATGCCATGGTTAAAGGTTCACTTTTCTGGTACCAACAGGTGTGATTAGCGCCCTCTTTAGGCCTTTTCAAGTCTCAATTATTTGCTAAAGAAAACCATAGCATTGAAATAAACAGTTGAACAGTTTAATTAGTATTTATTCAAAACAAATGTTATGACAAGTATTAAAAAGTACTACATGAAATAAAGTATGGAATTTGTAACTATCAATTTCAGTAAAATCTGTGTAATTGAAACCAATTTGATACTGAAATTTTTTATGGTTTTATATAAAATTTTACCCGCTAATATAGAAACTTGAGCAACAGAAATTTCCTTCAGTCCTGTACGATTTCATCTTGGTAGGTTTTACTATTTTCTGCAGTAGCTTCATCAGCCAGTTTATTTCTGTATTATTATCTTGCTTACTGTTTATTGCTTGTTGTTTTATTTAGTTACATAAAAAACTAACTATAAAGTTTTCATCATTTCACAACTAAATTTCTTAATTTTTAATGAACTACAAAATTTTGTAAAAGTTGTGTATGATATATGTATGCAAGGTTTGGCAAATGCGAATATGTCGCTATCGGCAACCAAAATATTTGAACTGGTGACTATTTTTATATTACTTTCCAAAATTAAATTTTAACTAAGTTAAAGAATTAAAACGAATACTTGATATATTGTATCTATAGAAATAGTTAGTTTTTGTTGATCAATTTATAAGCATTTTGAGTGTCAATGATTAAATAATATGCATGTGGGAGGGTAATTTTTTTTTTACCAACAACCAGTAATTTTTGCAGGTTATCATTTTTTCCCTATTTACCTGGTATATGTGTGTGAGAGAGACTGATGATAAATTTGGTTTTGTTTATACCTAGTGTGTTTTTTAAAAAAATTATGAAAACCAGAAGTGGATTCTGGCATAAATGGGGTTCTCTGTTGGGCCCAATTGCAAAATTTCATTTATTAAAAGGGAAAAATATACAGAATTCCTCTATTAAAAAGAGGCGCTTCATATAATTTCATTCCAAAAAAGCATACTCTTCATAAATTTTTTATTTTAATAAGATTTGAAATGTGAAGCTTGTATCAACAAATGCTTAGATAAATACCTGCATAGTCAATAAAATGGGACATGATTCCTCAGAAAAATCTGATTGATAGTTAAAATAAGTATGTTTTCTGTATCGCTAATGATTCTGATGCTAGGTTATATTCCATTCTTATTTATTTTTGATATAAAATGCAGATAGTCCAAGACATTTTGCATACTATACTTTGGCAATATATTGCATTCCATTCATGCTCAGTTAAGTTCAGACTAGTGAGCAAGCTGACCAATCCGCTTGTAAAATATCTATTTCTATGGATTTTTATATCAGAGATTTTCAGAGCATTGCTACCTATTATCAAACAGTGTGGGATAAGTAGTATTTCTAAACAGATTTACATGCAGTTCAAAGGCCTTATCTCCATCTGACCTGTTGCAGAATCACTATTGTACCAGTGAATGAGATGCAATGTAAACAAGACCCTTTGGAAGATGGAGTAAGATATACAGAAATTATTGGTTCTTGCAATGCTCCATATTGTTGTGGAAAACTGTACAGATAGTACAGAAAAAACAAAACAAAACAAAAAACATGCAGTTCTTTGCTGCTTTTCCAGAGAATGCACTGCCTAAAGTATTTATTGAACAAAGGGTTGTGCTTTCCATTAGTCATTTCTGACTTTTTCATTGTTGTTCTAACTTATAGCCTTAAAATGATTTTATGACAACTTCTATTTTTGTATTTTCTTAAAAATGTATATGAATGCTTATATCCATGGTAAATGCATTTAAATTTTTTAAAGGTACTTAATGTTGATCAACTCTGTGTGTGGAACAGACTACAGCAAATCAAACAGCAGCATTCATGCTATATATCGCCAAATCTGTTTATTTGTTACCTGTGTTAGTTGTTGCTATGCATATATTGTAATGTATTGTATTAATGTAATTTATATATTATAATAAATGTATTTCTATATTTTAATTGATTGTTTTGACTTTTTGTGAATCACATTACTCTTCTTTTTTTTTCTGGATACATGTGCACCAATATTTTTACTGTAGTTTATCAGATTGAATTAATTTCTAAAACAATAATTAAAACTAATCTTGTAAGTGATTAAAAATACATTATTTTATGTTCACAATGAAAAAAAAAACTATTATAAGCATTTTTAGCTAAGCAATCATGAAAAATATTTATCAAAAATACTTAACTATCTTCTTATTTCTGAATTTAAATCTTCCAATATAAATAGCTTGATACTTAATGCAAGTTGTATTTTAAAGCATAAGGAAATATATTTTTACTGGGAAGTTAATGTATAATACATTTCCTAAATTTCTTAAAATATTAATTTAGCTAGAATGATTGTTTACAATTTAACTGTACATACAAAAATTCAAAATATTTATGATATACTCATTGTCATTGCATATCTCATTTTTCTATTGTCAAATAAATTTTTAACATTATTTTCATCACTTTTTTTTCTAAATATGAATGTAATATTACTTTTATAATTTTAATCAGATTTTGAATAACTTTGAAACAATCAATAGTCTTGCTACACCTATATTTAAGTAATTTTTGGAGTAAGTTGCAAATATTTAGAAATTATTTAAATTTTTTAAAGTTTGTTAAATGAAAAAAAAATAACAAAAAATGGCATGGTATTTTTCAGTCATTGTAGTTATTCAGAAATATTTCTCATCCAATTATTTATACCATATTTTTCAGCCCATAATCTGTGGTTCAAATAATTTATTTTAGACCCAGAAATTGTATTTGATAAAATACTAGTTTTTTGTTCTCGAAATATACTTGACTTCAATTATTATATAAAATTTCTGGGTCTATACTGAATTATTTGAGCGGCTGACTATACGCCGAAAAATATGGTATGTAGAACTTTTGTTTGAAAAATATATAGGTATGGCAATTTCTGTATTCATTCTACATCAGCCAAAAATCTAAATATTCATAATTTATTTCACTAAAAAAATATTCTAAAATTTATATGCTCTCTACTGATTTCTTTAAAATTCCACCATATATTCATATATGGTTCAGTGATAAATAATTGATTTATTGAAAAATATTTTTATACCAAGTTTTGCAAGAATAATGAAACACTATTGTTTAATATTGAAGAAACTGCAAAGGTTTTATTTGTTGCACAGTGGCAGTTTTAAGTATGTAACTTGGGGAAAAAAAAAAAAAAAAAAAGATACATTTATATGTTTTTTTTTTCAAAAAAAAAAGAAAAATTCTTATTTCCATGTGAAGAAAAATGTCAGAGTGTCAGAAGTAATTTATAAATTTTGGTCAGTTATTTATTAGTTTTATTTTATTTGTTGAAAATGTATGTAATCTTTAAGTATAAATTTAAGTTCTTGTTTAATAAATAAAGGTAAAATAGGAAGCCCATATTAAAATGTTCATATATTATATGATCAAGGAAGTCCAGTTAAGTACAATAATGAATTTATTGTTACATGACAAAAAAAAAAAAAGGCTTCTGATCAGGCATAATCAACATTATGAATTATTATAAATGTTATATTTTTTCCTATTAGTATCTATTTATTAGAGAAGAATTTAAATTTTGTTTTAAGATGCTATACATTTGTAAAGAATAAAATTAATTTAATAAGTAATTGGGTACATTTTTACATTTATTTGTGATATTTTTATTACATGGAAATATGACTTTTTATCTCCCATTTGTTACATACAATTATGATTTTTTTGTTTTATGACTGTAAAAAATATATGTATGATCTTTTACCAGTTATTTTAAAATATGGGCATATAATTGTACATATATATTTTAAGGTCATATAACAATAAATTCAAAATATGGTTAATTCACCATTATCTAAATTTATAGTCAAATGACCGTACATATATGCTTTATGGTCATCTGAAACTAAACCCATAATATGGTTAAATGACTGTATATGTATATTTTACGGTCATATAGCAATAAACTCATAATACGGTTGTGTAACCATTTTCTAAAAATATGGTCAACTGACCGTACATATATATTGCACTGTCATATACCAATAAACTCATAATACGGTTATATGACCATTTTCTAAAAATACGGTCATATGCCAATAAACTCATAATACGGTTAAGTAAACGTTATGTACTGCTACGGTCAAATGACCATACATATATATTTTACGGTCATATGACAATATATCTTTAATGCGGTTAAGTAACCGTTATCTTAAATTACGGTCAAATGAACGGCCGGTTTGCTGCCGTTCAAATGACCGTTTTCTTATGATGAAATTTTTAACAGTGTAGGATAGCTTGGTATAATGCAAGAATAAAATAAATAAATTGTTACGTTTGGAAGTAGCGCATCGGCCCTAAAATTTGAGAAAATATAAGATTTTTATCATTTCAAAGGAGAGTGCGAGTACTTTTTTGTTTTGTTTTTGGATTTTCTATACCACGGAAAATGAGCCTCTTGGGTAGCTTAGTAAAATGCAAAAACAAAATAAATAGATTTTTGTGTCTTGCGGTAGCGCAGCGTCCATAAAATTCGAAAAAATAATATACGATTTTTTAACTTTTTCTAATAAATGGAAATAAATCAAATAACTTCTATAAAAAGTAGATATAGATATATTTTAGTAGAACAAAGTATAGAAATGATAAATAAATGAAACAAAAATAGTTCATTTTACAATTTATTAGTAGAGTATTAAGTTTAAAAAAAACATTAAAAAATTTTGACAAATTTCCTTTGAAACCAAAAATCATTTTTTTATTGTGTAAATAGTTTAAATATTCAGTTTGTAATGAAAAATGGTAATTTACTTGTCTTTACTTTCTTTTGATATAATTGAATTAAGTTCGAACTAAAATTAGCTTGAAAAACTAGGCATTGACGATATTGAAATAAGTATAGTTCTTATAAAACCATCTCTGGAATTGGAGCCAATGACTTTTTCTGACGCCTCAGTTCTCCACCATGAGTAGGAAAGTTTGCCAGGTTCACCAACAGTTAATTTTTCAGGACAGCTGCCTGAATTTATATCACAACTTATGTTTAGCAGGTACAGCTTATCTTTGCACAAACTTTGCTTGTCCATTTCTGGAATCTCATACTCAACACTGTCAAAATTTACTACTGGGAGTTTTTGACATTTACTGAGCTGTGAGCCAATCGGACAACGAAATGATTGTGACCCAGTCGTTTCACCATTTAAAGTCTGAAACAAATGTCGGAATGGTAATTCATTGAAATGAACAGGTGCACCCTCCACTGTAGTGGTCGTTTAACTTGTTCTTCAATTGTACGAATAAAACGGTTTTCCAACCCATATTAATAACGGCGCCATCACATCCAATCACGTTCAGTTCATGAAGTGAAAATCCCGCCTCAGTCAAATAAGAAAGAATGCTACTGGAAATGTTTTGAGCAGAACTTGAAGAGGGTAAAACATGACCAACGCACACAGGTCAGCAGTACATGCTGGACATAAGTTCTGCTATAAAATCAGGTAGCTGTTTTCAAGATTTATCTGTTCCTTAGCCTGGCACACTTTCCTACCCAAGGTGGTTAACTTCGACAAACAGAGTTTTCCGATTCTATTTAGGTATTGAAAACACAACAGACGAGAGCAAGATCTTACTGTCTTTTCTCTTAAAGTCATATATATCTCTATGGTTTTATATAAAAAAGTAAATACTTCACAAACAGACCAGAACATGTATTTGAAATTATAAAATCTTCAAGATTCCTGCCCGAAAACTTGTTGAAAATAATTGACCCAGTAACTGAGAGAAACGTATTTTTTGCCTGTCCAGAAAACTTGCTTTTGAGTATGATAATAGATAAAAGGAATCATATAATAAGTTAGGTTTTAGAAATTATAATGACTAGAAAGTCAGCTTCTAAAAAAAATTTAATCACCAAAAATCAATTTCCTAACGACAGACAACAATGAAATGATTCACTGGAACACTACTGCACTTTCACCACCGCATTTGCTGAGAATAATCAAATTTTAGGGCCGATAGGATACCGCCAAACGTAACAATTTATTTATTTTATTTTTGCATTATACTAAAATAACCTAGAGGCAAGTTTTCCGTGGTATAGCGAATCAAAAAACAAATAAAAAAATTCTCGCACTCCCCCTTGAAAATGATAAAAATCTTATATTTTCTCAAATTTTAAGGCGGATTGGCTACCGCCAAACGTAACAATTTATTTATTTTATTTTTGCATTATACTAAGCTAACTTAGAGGCAAGTTTTTCGCGGTATACCGAATCAAAAAACAAAACAAAAAAATTCTCGAAAAAATCCCCCCCCCCCTTTAAAAATGATAAAAATCATATATTTTCTCAAATTTTAGGGCGGATGCGCTACCGCCAAACGTAACAATTTATTTATTTTATTTTTGCATTATACTAAGCTACCCTAGAGGCAAGTTTTCCGCGGTATAGCGAAACAAAAAATTCAAAAAAAAATTTCGGCCCACCCTAATACATACATATATATATGTTACGGTCAATACGATTAATCCAGTCAATATTAATAATGACCGGATTAATCATATTGACCGTAACATATATATATATATATAGTTGTGGAATCAAAAAATAAAACCATTAGTCTTATTAATTATTATTTATTATTTCAATTACAATTTCAAAATTAGAAAAATAATATTTAATATATATATATATATATATATATATATATATATATATATATATATATATATATATATATATATATATATATATATATATATATATATATATATATACATTAATATTACGAATTATTAGAATTTTTTTTCACGAATTAAAATTATTTCTTCCTTAACCGATTTAAAAATTTATTTAAATCCAATAGAATCCAATTTTTCAAGCTCTCAGGAATGCTTTTCCCAATCAAATCGTTTGCCTATTGGTTATTTTTCATTATATAATTTTCTGCCGTTGATTGTTAAAAACTGCCGCCAAGTGTTATGAAAATAAGTATAATAATAAGAACTATTATGATTAGGCAGAAAATATTTACATCACCAAAAATAATTCAACTTGTTACTTAACTCGATTTAATTTCATTTTGTGTGCTTTATTATTTGAGTAATGTTGAAAATTAATAAAGAAGATGAGTAGATAAGTATTAGTTTTCGGCCACTCGACAGGATCAATTTTTTCCCCTTTTCCAAAATGTTTTGATTGTTTGAATATAATTATAGATCTTCATTTACTACCTTTAAGACTGATGTTTTTTATGGTTGTTTTAAAGTTTTATTGAATATCAGAGAGTTATTTTTTCATCAGAATTTTGATGCATTTCAATTATTTCAGTTTGATGTTTTTCGATATCAAGCACTTATAAAAGCATCGCAATTTGTTTACTTTTATTAATTTGTGGAAAATAAAGTAAAAGGATTTAAAAAAGTACGATAGTATTATGCAACTATATATTATGCTATGAGCCTTTCATATAAAAACAAGTAATAATAATAAAAAAAAAAGTGTGTATCAATTCCTACTTAGGTGAACAAAGAAAATTTTTATTTTAGTTACTTTTTATTAAATAATTACAGTTAATATAAATATGTACATACATATGACAGAATCACAAAATAATGTGGCAAAATAGAAATTAAATTTAATGAATTAATATTTGAAAAACTGTATTAACATCAAGTGTCATCCACTACAAGTATAAAAAAATGTATTTGAACTTGAGTGGATGAATAAAAAGTATTTTATTAATGATTGAAAATTTGAAAATACAAAACTAAAATTAATTAAATTTAATTAATGAATTAGATTTCATTAAAAACAATAAGTTGGAAATTGTACGTCAAACGTGACAAATGAGATGCGTTCGTATTATAGCTAGTTATATAAATATTCATATCCTGATTTTTAATTTTGTGAAATGAATTATATTGTTTGCAGATTAATTTTTTAAATGTAATAAGTAACTCGGTCGCTTGACGATTGAACTTCGGAAGCTCCTATAACAAGAAAGCACCGATTTTTTAAAAATATAAATCAAAATCAATTAATTTAATTTAATTAATGAATTAATATTTTAAAAAAACTATATTAACATCAAGTGTCATCCACTACAAGTTTAAGAAAATGTATTTGAACTTGAGGGGATAAATAAAGAGTATTTTATTAACGATTGAAATTTTTAACAAGATATATGAATATATAGAGGGTGTGAAATAACAGTAGGAATTGAATAATACAAGTCGATAAAATTGGAATGCATTAAATGTTGCTGAATAAAACTTTGCTTCCGATCGGCTGTAACACATTAAAAAATTTCTAAAAAATGAATGTGAGAGGCGGAAAATGTAAATTCATTGTAATATTAAAGAATCAAAAAAAAAAAAAAAAAAAAAAAAAAAAAAAGATTAAAATCAAAGAGAAAACGAATTGTATACAGTATCGAAGGGGAGGGGAGGAAACATATAAATTATTATCTACTTATTTTATAATTTTGTGCATTTCCATTTAGAGTACATTTTTAACACTTTCCAACCTAGTTGAAAAGTGTTTTTAACACTTTCCAACTTAGTTGAAAAGTGTTTATGACTTCGGTTTGTCTGGCCGTATGGCCGTCTGCCATCTGGCCGTCTGCCGTCTGGCTGGTCTGCCGTCTGTCCTTCTGTCCGTGCTCTAACTCCCGTAAATATGCTCGGATTGCTCTGTAATTTTTATATGTTATTGTCGTTATCTATAGCATGTTCCCTATTTCAACGGAAGTGCGTAGCACTTATAGTTTTTTTACAGTGACACTCAAAAGAATTCCGTTACATTGCGGTCTATGGGGAAAAATCATTTGCGGTTTATTTAAAGAATGTTTCACTATTTTAAACGCATTGAAATTTATGTATATCTCTAAGGTGCATTAGAAGAATCTTAATGTGGAATAGGGTGTGCATTGCACTTATAGTTACTTTACAGGGAGAGTCAAAAGAATTCCGTTACATTACGTCTATGGAGAAAAATCGTCTGCGGTTTATTTAAATAATGTTTCACTATTTTAAACGCATTGAAATTTATATATATCACTAAGGTTCATTACAAGAGGCTTACAACAGAATATTGTGTGTATAGCAGTCATCGTTCATTTACAGGGACACACAAAATAATTCTCTACTGTCTGTTAACAATAATTCCTGGAAGTGCGTTTTAAGTTACTGAACGCGATTTTAATTTTAACTCGCTTTTTGTCTATTACGTGGTGTGTATAAATTCTGTAGATCCTATACAGGGAAACACAAAACTTTGCGGACACATTTCCGTTTATTGACAGAAACTCCAGACGGAGAATTTTAAACTATTCTACGCGTTTCCTAATTGAACTAAAATTTAGCATTGTATGTAGTATATATACAAATCTATAGATCCTATACAGGGCTGAATAAAAGTATTCGGATATTTTTCTGAATATTGTATATGTTGGAAATTCCTGAAATTACATTTTTAAATATGTTATGCGTTTTCCAAATTGTTTACTTAGATGTTATCTTTCAGCTTATTAAAAGGTATAATTTGTAAAATTATTTTGGAAGCGTTGGAAAGTGTTACATAATCTATGCTTGACGCATGATTTTTCGTTCTTGTTGATTTATGTTTTCGTTTTTCTCATGTCTATAGTTTGTATTCTCAGAAGTGAAATGTCTTAACTTATTCTTTGTATATTTACGTCAAACATCTGCTGTAATGTTCGAAAGTAATCTCAAATTATTTTAAAAGAATATATGAAAAAAAAAATATCATGTTACGTACTGCACACCTTCAAAAAATATTCAAACTTCCATTATATTAATTATGTTTGAAACCACAATAAACAAAAATGTACACCATTTCAATCAATGAGTATACTTGTTTGACTAGCTACAAAATTATAAATTAACGTATAATTATAAGAACAAAATAACCTTGAAATGAAAAAAGAGCTATATATATATATATTAATGCTAAAAATATTTGCCTTTAAAAAATTGCAGAACTAGCACATCAATAAAAAAAGCAATATTTTATTGTATGTATCTCGATGCATATGAAATGTAACTCGAGCATAATTTTCGCTTTCTCGAAATTCATAAAATGTCAAATGTACAGCGTTTTGTATTTCCGCTATATGAATTTTGATAGCAGAAATGTATCATGATCAACAAACCGTAAAATGAAAGACGCTGTTTCGAGGAATAAATCGACCGAGAAAGGAGATTCTGTATATTTCCTCGATTTTTTCTCGTTTGATTAATTTAATCTTTTGCTTCACAAATGAAGCAATTTTATAGTAGAAAATAAAAATAATAGTAACACATTTTTCTTTTTGCAATTGGAAGACATTATATTAAGATTGTTATGATTTATATGTTTAGGAATTATTGCAGTGAGATGACAGGATATGTGATAGACTGTTTAGCTAAATTGAGCAAATGAAAAAATCTTATACTTTGCCATGATATTGTTACAAACTATCCTTTTACAAGTTATTTTTATTATTTTCTTTGAATTGAAATATGACTGTTATCTTTTAGAACACGCGATTTATTTATGATAAAGGACGCACGTCGCACGTTTTACGACAGAAGTATTTCCTTTAGCCGCACTATTACAAATGAAATATACTACATTTATTCACAATTAAATCTTACTCAGCGAACGAATAACTTTTTAGGAAGTTCAAATATAGTACCCATCGCAAAAATAAGACAAATCCCCCCAAAAAGCGCCTGTCACTTTCATTATACATTTATTTTCTAGAACAATAGTCCGATTTAATAATTCACTCAATGATGAACATAATTTTAAAAAATGTATGTTGAGTTTAAAGAATTTTTTTAAGTATTTTTGCTGAACTTTTTGCCTTTGCGAATAACAGTTTCTTCAAGAATGTATCAGGAAGTAGCGAGGTTGGATTTCCTAACAGGCATAAGTAAAGCATAAAATATCCCCACATCTCATTGTTCTGTTTCTGGTTTATGAATGGAATTTTTGAAGTGAAAACGTCTTTAGGCGCGATGGGTATTTTTTGAGATGGGAAAAAACCATTGAACTCGCGACACTGTTACTGTAACCGACACCTCTGTATATTTGTTACAGATGTGTCGCCTAAAGAAGTTTTCACACTTCTTCGCCTAAAGAAGTGTGAAAACTTCTTTAAGCGCGTTGAGCATTTTTTGATATGGGAAAAAAACATTGAACTTGCGACACTGTTACTGTAACCAACACATGTATTGTGTATAGTTAGGGCGGAGCGGGCGCGTCATGCGCGGCATGCTTTCCTGTGCACTATTGGTTATATGCATTATTTTTCATGTACAATAGTGCATTAAATGAAAATTGTAATATAGTTTTTGTAGTAGTAGTTTATAATAATGAATAAAAAACACTTCATTTAAGAGTATTTAATGCACAATAAAACATTTCCTGACGATTCAAAAAATACACACGTAATTGTTCAAGTTTTCACTTCTGTCGGCACTCCCGCCATGCCACTGTTTTTTTTTTTTTTTTTTTTTTTTTTTAAATAAATGGCATCATTATTTTAGGTTAATTTAGTACTATATCTCGAGTCAGCGATATAAAAGTGTGGTATATTACACCATGTTATACAGCCTTAAAATGTTATCTTAAAATGTGAAAGTAAAATCGTGTTTATCATTTAAACCTAACATCATTTCACCGATAAAAGCGATCCATTTGTTTTTCACCCCAAGGTTTCACAGCACGTAAAACGAAAGATAAAGCTTCATTTGTCACTAATATAGATGTGAAAACAAATCCTTTAAAATTATGGCGATTTTATTAAATTTAGTAAAACGCTACATATATATGAATGAAATCGCACGTCAACTATCTTATGAAACTTACATCATTTTCGCAAATGTAAGCATTTTGTCGATTGGAATCTTGCAATCCTAAACTTAGAATGTCAAAATGCTTCTTTCAGTAACAAATAAAGTCATAATTTGTTAACTAAATTACACTGGCCTCCAAAAGTTAAGGTACAACATGTTTTTCGAAGCTCACCAGACAAAAAATGGCAGTCAGATTAAACTTCATATTTTATATGAATGACAAGAAAAGCTTTAAAAAAACTTACGAAAAAATTACAGCTACCACTTTTATTTTATATAAAAGAATTGATATTTGTGAGTGAGAGAAAAATATGCAATTAAGAAGCTTTCGTAATTTCGAGTGTAAGTTTTGTTGTATTCGAACTATTGTAGTCAGTTTTGTTCACAATAGCCAGTAGAGTCTAGAAATGCCTAGAAGAAGTCGTTTGCCCGATTCATTAAGGTGGCGGGCGGTAGAATGGATGGAAATGGGGTTGTCACAGGCCGATACTGCTAGACCGCCAAATGTGTCTCGCAGTGTAGTCCAACGACTCTGGGATCAGTATGAATCAGAAGATTCTGTGTCCAGAAAAAAATTTGCAGCAGAAGACCGGTTTCTAGATATTTCGGGCCGAAGGAGAAGACGCACTACTTTGCCGCAACTCATTCCAGACCACTTTGCCGCATCAGGGAGAAGAATCCCCGCTACTACGGTGCGAAGACGTCTTCACAATGCAGGTCTCTATGCAAGGCGACCAGTTGTGTGTGTCCCCCTCAACAGACGACAGAGAAGCGCCCGCTTATTTTGGGCAAGATAACATGTTTCCTGAACCAGACAGCAGTGGGCTTCTGTCCTCTTCACAGACGAGTCCAGATTCACACTGGAGAGCGATTCAGGACGAC
Source organism: Maratus michaelseni (assembly GCA_963931845.1). NCBI lineage: Eukaryota > Metazoa > Arthropoda > Arachnida > Araneae > Salticidae > Maratus > Maratus michaelseni. The sequence continues at coordinate 191,995,301 of OZ007593.1, read as the reverse complement.
TTCTGATCTGGAGAGAACAATGCACTCGATACCATCAATCCAACACTGTCAAAACACACAGGTACATAAACGGTGGAATCATGGTTTGGTCAGGCATCTCACTCGGAGAGCACACTGACCTGCATGTGTTCCATGGAGGAACTGTGACTGGTGCGAGATATTGGGATGAGATAATTGATTCATATGTGCGCCCATATGCCGGTGCTATTGGCAATGGTTTCATTCTAATGGATGATAATGCGAGACTACATCGAGCTGTTTTTTTTAAGGATTATCTTGAGGATCACGGTTTGGAGAGAATGGAATGGCCAGCTCCCTCTCCAGGCTTGAATCTGATAGAACATCTTTAGGACTGTCTTGGAAGACAGGTTGCGGCTTTAAGTCCTCCTCCAAGGTCATTAAATAAGCTCGAACAAGGCTTACTAAAACTCTGGTCAGCGTTACCTATTTCTACCAAGACATGTTCTTGAGAGAAAGCGAAGATACAGATTGTTAGATGAAAATCATTCAGTAGGTGATAAGTAAAAAAAAACATTGTTACAATTGATGAAGTGTTAGTTTACCTAAATGATTGTAATAAAAAAAGATCAATCTATTATCAGAAAATAGGCCAAAAACCCTTATAACTTTGGTTCATACACAGCAAAGAAAGTTTCTCTGAAAGGTTTATGGTGTTTGCTGGATTCTCTTACAACAGAAAATTAAAGATCAACAAAGTTGAGAAAAATGTCAAAATTAACTCTACTTATTATGAAAACAATGTTTTAATTCCTATTTTAAAGAAGAGATTCCAAAAATTTATCCTACGGATGTTAAAAGTGTTGAGTTCCACCAGGATAAAGCGAGCAGCCATACATTCAAAAGTACAGTCGCATTTCTCGAAAAATTTACAAGAGAAACTGTAATCAAGTGTATACCGTTTAATCATAATCTAACCAAGTCCCAAGATATTTCACCAATTACTGTGCCTTTGGACTATTAAAACGAGCTCATGCGAAACGCCGACCAACTACGTTGAGTGGATTTTGAAAATTTGTGGTGGAGGAATGGAACAAAATTCCAATTACAGTTTTACAAAAAGCCCTACTATCTTGGAAATCCCGCTGCAATATGACAGTCCACAATGAGGGCTATCAAATAGCACATATTAAAAAATAATTGTTTTAATTTATGTATTTTATTTTTGTTGTCGAAATCGCTCACAATATGAGTAAACACCCTCTATAATTACAGAAGGAGTTTACACATATTGGGAACGATTAAATTCGAGAAAAAGAGGTAATATCAGTTATAATTAGGAGTAAAATTTCATGTAGCATCCAGCCTTTGTTTCAGAGAAGCACAATATTTAATAAAAGTAATAAAATGAATATTTTAGAAAAATAATTAAATCTATCAAAATAGAAAATTAAGTTTTAAAACTATTTGTGAGCTGAAAAAAGTACTCATAAATATAAGTTAATAGAAGTGTCATTTATGAATGATAATGCAATAAAATTATTCTGTTAAAATAACATCAAGTATGATTTGAAACATGAACACGAAGTAAAACATATTTATTATTTTAATAAAGATATGTTATTAAAAATGATCCAGTTTCATCTACCGAATTTTTCGGTAGTTTTTTAGGTGAGAAAAAACTTTAGAAAGCGAAAAACGTTTTCATTTTTGATCATTTGCCACATTCTATTTCACATGTATACATTTTTAATTTTATCGTTACCGATATAGGAATTATTCTTTTTATCTGACTATTATATCAGATACATTTTTAACGTCTTGGTATTTTTTCCAGCTTTTAGGACATAATAGCCAATTTTTTAGTTGTTCTCAGTTGAATTACTTTAAGAATGTTCTTTTAAAAGATATATTCGAAATTTACTTTCAAACCACATGTATCTGAATCATTAAAACACGTATCCGCTAGCCCAGCGACGAACCACCTCTTTTTACCAAAGTAAGAACATTATGAATATGATCATAATACCAACACCAGTACTATGTAGAAATGCAGATTCTTCATTCTCTGAAATAAACTATTCTACAATTACATCTCTTTCACAAACTACGACATATACATAATCAAATGTGTACTTTCAAAATCCTTTAATTGTCAATTATTTCAATTTAGTACAGTATTTACAATGTGCAAAGCCTTAATCGTCGCACCCGATAAGTGTAGGCTGCTTTTAGGTAGCTTTCAATACAAAAAAGTCCTTCCGGCCTGTACCGGGAGGAAAAGGTAGCTTTCCTATATCTTCGTTTTAAAATTTTAGCTAATGTTACACGAAAACAGCAAGTTAAAATGCAAAGAAAACGTTTACAAAAGATTCGTTAATACTGAATTTGAATAAGAAATTCGCCAAATTATTGAGCAATAGCCAAATTGGCTTCATTTATGAAGACTTATTTTGGTGGCCAAATGTCGCCAAGTTTGGCGAGAATTTGGCGGTAACGGATATGAATATATAGTTTTATGCGTTTGATTGGGAAAATTATTACAACAATGAAAATTTTTGTAATGTGCTGTCTTGTTTCAAAATGTCAGCCACCCTAGAATTTCAAACTGCTCTAGCTCAGCCGTTTTAGGTAGATTTCGTAAGAAATACTACCTATTACATTCTCACCTAAGTTGGAAATTTTGAAAAATTTTTGCAGATCTACGCCGATCATGACTCCCAGAACCCAAAACCACCCCCAGTTCAAAACTTTATCTATCTATCTATCTATCTATCTATCTATCTATCTATCTATCTATCTATGTCACTTTTTTCTGACCACGATAACTGGAAAAATTCTGCATTAATCTTTTACAAACTGATACATAAAATCAAGGGGCATAAAATCTCGGTCAAGTTCGTTAATGGGCAAAATCGAACCAAGGGGGGGAGGGTGGGGGGGCTTTTTGTGAAAACAGAAAAAAAACCATAATTTCTTAATTATGATACATATCGAATCCGTTTAAAGTTATTATTACTTCTAGGAGAAGGGCCGAAAATGTATGTATGACAGATTTTTGATATAATTAAAAATGGCCCCAAGGGGGGGGAAAAAGGGGGGTTTTAGAAGAAAAAAAATCATAGCTTCGTCAATTCACAAGATATCAAATTCGCGTAAATTTATTATTAATCCTCTTAATATTATCTAAAACTTTTATATTGACAAGTTTTTTATAGGACCAACCGTTATAGCAAAAAAAATTAAAAACAAAAAAAATCCCTGCCGGCTCCGCCTGCAAACAAGTTATTTCTCGAAGTAGGCGGTTCTAACTCCCGCATATTTTTGAAACTGATACATAAAATCAAGGGGCATACAGTCTCGGTCAAGTTCGTTAATGGACAAAATCGAACCAAGGGGGGGGGGGGCTTTTTGTGAAAACAGAAAAAAACTCATAATTTCTTACTTATGATACGTATCGAATCCGTTTGAAGTTATTATTACTTCTAGGAAGAGGGCCGAAAATTTATGTATGACTGATTTTTGATATAATTAAAAATTGCCTTAAGGGGGGGGGGGGAGGGGGTTTAGAAGAAAAAAATTCCTAACTTCGCCAATTCTCAAGATTTCAAATCCGCTTAAATTTATTATTAATCCTCTTAATATTATTTAAAACTTTTATATTGACAAGTTTTTTATAGGACCAACCGTTATAGCAAAAAAAAAAAATTAAAAACAAAAAAAATCCCTGCCGATTCCGCCTGCAAACAAGTTAGGTTTCGAAGTAGGCGGTTCCAACTGCCGCATCATCGTAAAAAGGTCATTTCTTCCGCAATTCCCGACAAACAGGCGCCCCACGGTCTGCGTCTTCGAAATCTACCTGTGCCTGTAGGCCGAGCCGTCAGGAATTTTTTTTAAGATAGAGGTAAAACAAAAAATGCTCTGGAATCCTCGTTTCAAGGCCTAACACTGAATTAAAAAATAAATTTGAATTTTTAACTTTTTTGTATATTTATTTTAGTTTTAAATTTTTAATTGGCCGCCATCCTGAAACAAAATGGCGGACCAAGCTGTCCAACGAACTCGGTCGAGACATTGGTGAGCTTAATACACACAATTAGTTTCATCAAAATTGATTTATAAATGCGAGCGTTATCGTATGACATAGTCATATATATATATATATATATATATAAATCAACATTTGAACGGAGGGTGGTTTTGGGGTCTGGGGGTCTCCGAGGAAAGCGATTCCGGAAAAGTTTGGTATATTTTCACCGATCATGACCCCCAGACCCCAAAACCACCCTCCGTTCCAACGTTGATTTATATATATATATAATTATATATATATATATATATATATATATATATATATATATATATATATATATGACCTATGTCATACGATAACACTCGTACTTTTAAATTATTTTTTATGAAACTAATTGTGTGTATTAAGCTCACCAATGTCTCGACCGAGTTCGTTGGCCAGCTTGGTCCGCCATCTTGTTTCCAGATGGCGGCCTCTTAAAGATGTAAAACTAAAATAAATATACAAAAAAGTTTAAAATTTAAATTTATTATTTGCTTACGTGTTAGGCCTTGATACAAGGATTCCGGAACATTTTTTGTTTTTCCTCTATCTTAAAAAATGGCTGAGATAGAGCAGTTTGAAATTCTAGAGTGGCTGACATTTTGAAACAAGACAGCACATTACAAAAATTTTCATTGTTGTAATCATTTTCCCAATCATACGCATAAAACTATATATTCATATCCGTTAGCCCTAAATTCTCGCCAAACTTGGAGACATTTGGCGAAATATCGCCAAATTTGGCGACCAAAATAAATTTTTATAAATGAAGCCAATTTTGCTATAGCTCAATACGTTGGCGAATTTCTTATTCTAATTCAGTATTAACGAATCTTTTGTAAACGTTTTCTTTGCATTTTAGCTTGCTGTTTTCGAGTAACATTAGCTAAAATTTTAAAACGAAGATATAGGAAAGCTACCTTTTCCTCCCGATACAGGCCGGAAGGAATTTTTTTTTAAATTCAGATGACTTTATTGTCACCAATTGTTTGAAGTAGAAATAGTCCCCTTACTTAATGACAGATAAAATAATGCGATAATACAGCCAATTACACTTTAAACAAAATGGTGGGAATCAAACAATCTGAATAAAAAAAGTCCTTCCGGCCTGTACCGGGAGGAAAAGGTAGCTTTCCTATATCTTCGTTTTAAAATTTTAGCTAATGTTACACGAAAACAGCAAGTTAAAATGCAAAGAAAACGTTTACAAAGGATTCGTTAATACTGAATCTGAATAAGAAATTCGCCAAATTATTTGGCAATAGCCAAATAGGCTTCATTTATGAAGACTTATTTTGGTCGCCAAATTTGGCGATAATTTGGTGCTAACGGATATCAATATATAGTTTTATGCGTATGATTCGGAAAATTATTACAACAATGAAAATTTTTGTAATGTGCTGTCTTGTTTCAAAATGTCAGCCACCCTAGAATTTCAAACTGCTCTATCTCAGCCATTTTTTAAGATAGAGGTAAACCAAAAAATGCTCTGGAATCCTCGTATTAACGCCTAACATTTAATTAAAAAATAAATTTGAATTTTTAACTTTTTTGTATATTTATTTTAGTTTTAAATTTTTAAATGGCCGCCATCTTGAAACAAAATGGCGGACCAAGCTGGCCAACGAACTCGGTCGAGACATTGGTGAGCTTAATACACACAATTAGTTTCATCAAAATTGATTTAAAAATACGAGCGTTATCGTATGACATAGGTCATATATATATATATATATATATATATATATATATATATATATATATATATATATATATATATATATATATATATATATATATATATATATATATAAATCAACATTTGAACGGAGGGTGGTTTTGGGGTCTGGGGGTCATGATCGGTGAAAATATATCGAAATTTTTCGGAACTGCTTTCCTCCGAACGGCTGCAATAGGTAGCTTTATACTTCTTTGTATTGAAAGCTACCTAAAAGTAACCTACACTACCCGTGAATGTATCGGACGCGACGGTTAAGGGGTTAATTGTTTCTTTTTTAAGTGAAACGGACAGAATATGCATATTATTTTTACAGAATTAATATATTTTATTTAAAATTTTATTCGTATGCGGAGTAGTCTTTCATAAACGTTTTCCCTTTGTTGTCAGCTTCGATATATCTGCAAAAGAAAAATATGTATATTTATTTATTTGCCTTACATACATTTGACATCATATTTCAGTAGTAATATATATATATATGCGTTTTCAAATTACTTGTGGTTCTAATAACCATAAAATAATAACTTCTGAACGAAAAAAATAAACTTAAATATTCATAATCTAAGAACTACATATCTCTCACCTTTCTAACACGTGAGAGGGTACTAAAATAAATCATTTTCTTTATAGGTTTCCATATCCTATGCGTTTTCTTTCTTATAAATGTTTATAGCTTAAGATATGATATTTGAAGTCTCTGTATGAAATTGTAATAATTATATGTGAGTGCATGATTTTGTACAAGATGTGAATATTTCATATGATACACTAGAAAGCGTTATTTTTCTATAGTTTTATGAGATTTGATACAATTGAAGTGTAAAAAAAAATATCTGAAGCACATGAAACCATCTTATGCAATGTATTTTAATGAAAAAAAATATATATCATTACAGTGTACAATGAGAATTTCTTTGTTTAGATTTTAGCCATTGCTGTTTATATGTATTATTTGATTCTTAAAATTTTCAAAATATTTTTTTTTAAATTTACAATTTGCTCATATACTAAATAACTAGATTTAGGTATCTTAGGTATATGTTGTAATAATATTATTCTTTCACGTCGTCAAATCCCATTTGAAAATTTTGTTAGAAATTGCACTTAGATTTACATCATGAAAGTCCCAGTTGATTCGGCGTTAAGGAAAATTAAAATGTTATAATTAAGTAATACAATTTATATATGGAATTTTTTTTACGTTGAATAATAACATTTTAAAATATGTTTTAAGTTTCGAATTTCATTAATATTAAATAAAAATATTTGAAATTTACAAGCTACTTTATAAATAAATATATATATATATATGACTCATAAATAATTTAACAATCTTGTAAGAATCAAATCGACATTAGAGCAAAGTAAGAAACAGAAACATGTACGAATGCAACAGTCAGAAATGCATTATTATTTTTCTTTTTCAATTGCTAAATACTTAAAAAAATCTTTATATATATATATTAGAAAAATATAATGTTTAAATGGTTTAAATTATTATTTTTATTTTCACGCTTTGGCAAGTAGAAGTAAATACACAGAATTACTTGAACATGTATGTGTAATATAATACATATATTTCTTTGTGAACATGCATATGGCTGTTATCGGTTAAAAAAAAAAAAAAGAATCATATTTTTTACCGAATTCCAAATTGCTTAGAAAAAATTTCCATAAATCAAAATTTTTATTTGTATTTTTTTAAAGTAATGATTACTTATATTCCTTATTTCAAAAACGCAAGTATGACATTTTGATGAAATAAAATCCTGTCACAGCATATTCGATTACCTTTGAAACAGGAATATGAATTACATAGGTATTGAAAATATATATGCTCATTTGGCAAATGAGATTCAATGCTTTATATCTTAAATCGTTGAGCTGTTTAATGAGTAAAACCGTCTTCTTAATTAATATTTTCAATGCCAAAATCCGTAAAGAACCTTTTTAAGAGATGTTTTCTAATATTGTTTAAATGGAAGGTTATTTTTGTATGAAAAGCACATTTATTGCTGTTATTTTTTTATTTTGTATGTTCCATATGAATTCATAAACATAATAAAGGATTTTCAAACTAAATATAGCAGTTGGAAATAATTATATAATAAAGAAATGCTACTTTTTAGAAAATGATATGTAATATTTTATTGTTACACTTCAGTAAGCAAATTTTATGAAACCTAAATTAATCTAATTATTATTTTAATTCATTTTTACAAAAATATACGTGCTTTTTTTTACGAAAATATATTATTGATCTATTGCGTACGCATTTTCCCTTACGGACTTATCATGATTGAACGTCAGAGAAAAATCAGCGCAATGGACAGTTCGTAGGCATATAGCTCATCACAGAATGATTTTAAAAACACAATTTTTACATAGTATTCATACTGACATGATGTTTTACATCTTTTATAATATTTATGTAATTTTATTCATATCATCATTGTATTTTATATATTAGTATTACCACCCTAATACTTTACAGATCGGCTAAATATTTATTTTTTGGCTGCGTTGCCGAAATATCTACAGATTTGACGTTATGTTTACAATGCAGTTCCAGCAGTTAAAATTTCAGGATCGGGCGATTACGTTCGCTACGGATTGATGTCCATCATCGTCTACGAGGGAGGTATTTGAATAATGTAATGTAACGACACATCGCTGGCCACCAAATTTAAGGAATAATAGTAGTTATATAATTTGTAGCCAATCTTATGAGGTGGGGACAACATGTGCGACCCCCACTTAAAAGTTAATATATGTGTTTCATATGATGTAAGACATGATATTTAAAGCCGAATTGCAACAAATTTACTGCAGCTATGTACACTGAGATTGACTTTAGATTAAGAAATTTATTTCAGATAAAGATATACTCAAAAAATGTGCTTCAGGTTTTAAACTTTGAAAGTTTCTTTTTATACAGAGGTGTTTCTTTAAAAACAAATTATATTGAATGTTATCTAGCGTAGAGTTACTGCTCAATAAACATTTATAAATCCTAACTAATGGAATTAATTATCGAGTTATTTAAAGTTCTACCTGCTTATATATTTCTTCAGTTTATATATTTGTTATGAGTGGGTGCTATGCTACACAATTCTGTATTTGATTTCAGACCAGAAATCCGTGTCAACCTGAGCCCTGATTCATCGACATTCTTATTGTAATTCCTATGTATTTGTTTTCTCATCGCTTATTTAAGTACATTCGATATTACAGTTATAGGGAATTGGCACCTAGGACGGGGCATAATCCAGTTACTTATCCTAGTTATAGAATACCTAGGATATAAAATAACTTACTTCAATTATGTTAAAAATAAAAGTAAGCAGTTTCAAAATTGCAATGATTTCGATGAACGATTTAATGATTGTCAATTAATTATGGTATCTATACAAATAATGATTAATATAAATATATTCAAGTATTTGGATCTACTTTTCTTTATAATGGCTACATTGTAGCGATTACTGCATTAGTGATTTCTTAATTCAGATTGTATCTGTAATAAAAATTTATTTGTTATTCAAATATTTGTCTATTTAATTTTTGTATAATTTGTATAATGTGTTTAATAGTTTGTTAAGATTACAGTATTGTAGTTAATATAATGTAGAGCGCATGGTTAGTTCATTTAACTGCCAATTCATGCGCAGGGATTTAACAAAACGACACAAAGCATATCGTATTTATTATTCATACATTAACATTATTTAATTTTAATTATTTAATTAATTTAATTGTAGGTAATTTAATCTTCATTTTTATTGCCATTAATCCCCGCTAGAATATTGCCTTGATTACATTCTGTATTTTTATTTATTCTAAATCTTTATCGCCAAATGGAAATGGTTAGTTGGTTATATTTGGGAGACTTTTCTTAAAACATAACCAATTGTTCTAGCTAGCAGCAATCATTCGAACAATTCTTAATAACATATTCATTTAAATAGTTTTATTCATCAAATTTGTTATTGTACTTTAATTAAATTTTCGGTTATTAATATCTATATTAATTACTCTTAATTTCGTTCATATATTTCTTATAACGTCTTACTTTGTGAATTTTTTTTTTCATTCATTAAATTTTTAGGTCTGCAATTGCTATTTCATTTATTTTTCAGTGTATTTGCTTAAACAGATTGGCCAACGAACTTATTTTAATAAACAGGTCATGTTTTAATGTAATGATGCCGAAATACCGTAACATATTCTGATAATTGGTTATTTTGTTTTAATTTTCATTATGGTTTTTGGACTTTTTTATGAATTAAATAGCATAGAATCCAATATATATTCGTTTATTAGCTAAATTTTTATAAGAATAAAATTCAAACTCCTGCACTTAAAATAAAACATTTTTTTAAATGTATTGCAGTAAGTATAGCAATAAATTTATCCCTGCATCAGATAAACAGTAACTTAAATATTCATGATTTGTGTAGCATCTATCACGTACTTCCATTCTGAGCTATAAGAGAAAATGAAAGAAGCCAGTTTCATTTATTTCTACAGATTTAGTAGTGCTGTTTTCTCATAAAAATCCTTATCTATAAATTATATGCTTTTACTGATGTATGAGGAGATTTCCAGTAAGTGTTTATTACACATTCTGTCATTTGCGTACGCTGCAAGATATGTTTAAATTTGTTTTCTCGTTTGCTTAAACTGGTATCGGAAGAAACTTTAATCTTGATATAAATATATCGAGTCAAATAAGTTTTTATGTTTTATTATAAACACTTTTAAAAACTAAATGCTCTAAACAAGATAATTTATTTAATTTAAAGATTTATTTTATGTCATGATGATACATTTCTATACCTATTTAGTTAGAATAGTTGTGATATTCATATTTTAAATCAATCCTTCTTACTTTAGCAGACAAACATGTACTCATTTCAGTACATTCAAAGTTACATCGGTATTCTTGATAATTAATTTAATTAGTTTATGTTTTATTAATGTGTGAATGTTGTAGTTTTATATTAAGCCACTCTATTTAAGAAACAAAAGTTCGTTCTTCTTCTCTTTTAGAAACGTATCATACTTTAACATGAAAGTGATATAAAATTTTCCCCAAAAATGTCGCTATTCAAAATCTCATCCAACCAAATAGATCTACTACGCTATCTAAATGTGATAATTTAGAGAACAAATGTGTGCGACGTTGCAAGTTAATATGCCGGCTGGAAGTCCGGAGCTGACAAGCTCAAATCTTGATTAAGGCTTCTACATATATACAAAGTATGATTCATTCAGTTTTAAACAGAAAATCTCTTCTGATTAATACTTGCAGGTAAATGGTTACTATGGCGACCTAAAAGTTCAGAGTTGTAGTTCTTTATGATTCAAAATTTTACCATTTCTCTTTTGAGCAATATTAGCAGCTTTTTGTTAAACTCTTTAGCTTTTCTTTGTCAAAAATTTAAGCAGTTCATTGTTTAACCTACACACGTTTTATGGTCCAAGCAGATACTAAATGCTGGAACAAACTGTGCCATAATATGTTTGTTGCAGCTACTACACAATAAATTAGTTAAAACCAGCACCAAGCTTTTAACGGTGCAGATTTGTGTTTCGCTTATGGATTCAGATACAGAATTAATTATTTTAAAGTAGGTTCTTAATTATCTGATCAAACATAGATTAATTCACAAAACAAACGAAGACATCCCTGTACATTCGTGTACGCTAAAAATATAACAATTATCAATGTTAATTAATATAATTTTATACTGTACAATTTAAAATATATCTAAGTGTCTGCTTTGGTTAATTAAACAGAACAATCAAGATACGCGAATTATTTCAATGATTATCTTTCAAAATATAACAATTTATTTTTATAAATAATTCTGCATTATTTTTAAAATGTTTTCACAATTTTGTTTTTATTATAAATAGAAATTGTTGTTTCCAACAAACTGTTCAATAATTTCGATTCTCTTATTAACTCAACATGACACTACACATTCTAATGTGTATATATCAAGGATATAACTATATAGTGGCATCACAGCAAAATATCCCTGCACATTTATCACAGTTCATTTGTAATTACACTTGTACATCCGAACACCAAATCTCAGTTTTCCTACTGTTGACAACTGTTAAATGATGTTGTACTCTGACTACTCAGATTATAAATATATTTTCGGTTCATGTAATATATATCTAGTTGTCATAGTTGTATATTCTGAAACGTATATTTTTCATAAGACATTAAGCAAAGTGTGTTCTACATTTCTCATTGTTTTGTCATACTTAATTGTTTTACCAAGTTTTGTTATACTACATCAATTTGATTTTATATAAGCGCTTTCTTTCTAATTTTGAAGTTTATTTTTCCATTAGTAAAATAGCAATTACTCAGTTCATATTGAAACTTTTGACTGAACAAAATTTATTGTTTAACATTGTCGTATAAAAAATTAATTTAAGATAACAAACTAATCTTTTTATATATCTTGCCATCGACATTTTGTAACATTTAAGTTTTTTTAAATGATTTATTTTATTAAATAATAAAAAAAAACTATTTCGTGTACTATTCAAACCGTATAACATAGATTAATGTTCAAATATAAATGGCACAATCGCCTGGTAAATTTTGTTTTGTTAGGTATATTTTTCTATTTATACATGTTTATTCGGTACTTACGTATTAACGCCACCGCAGCGGAAGTTGTGCTAATGCGCCAATAAAGAGCAATCTTGTTGTTCGCACGCGCACACAGTTATCTTTTGGATTCCTTGTTGCCTTGTTGATTGCTCATTTTTGACGTCATTTATTAGTGCTACGAAAGATTGGTGGCACTTAAAAACCGTCAAATCTGTAGATGCGGTGGCGTTAATACGTAAGTACCTTTTATTCTTTTGTTTTGGGCATACTATAATAACAAAAATACTTTTAATTAGTATTTTGTTCGGACTCTTTATCACATTAAGTAAGTAATTAAAAAAAAAAGAAATCCGCATTTAACTTTTTTGCCTCACCTGCCCACTTTTTAACTTTTTCCATTTTAAGTTCAAAAATAAATATGTCTCTCTGTATATCTGCCGTCTGAATTTTCCGTGCTGTAATTCGTTTAAATCTTTTCGTATTGACATGTAATTGATATATTTTATTGAAATTTACTATATTGTATTCGCTATTGAAATTAAAGTGTATAGTTGTTATAGGTCTTGTACAGCGATGCACAAGAAATTCCGTTACATTATGGTCCATTGTGAAAAATTGTTTTAGGTGCATTTTCATGATGTTACACGATCGAAATATAATTCAATTTTAATAAATCAGTGAGATGGACTAAAACATGCATTCTAAAGATTTTAGAGTATGTAGCATTTATAGTTTGATTAAAAGGATTCAATTGTAATACTAACAATGAGCGATAATTGATAGAAGTATGTTTTTAGCTCCATCTGTTAACAGTTAACATTTTAAAAATTAACTGATTTTTAGTGCATAACATGGTGTGGAAAAATTCCATAGATCATATATAGGGCTTCAAGAAAGAATTTTCACTCGTCACCTGATATGGTGAACAATTACTCAAAATTGATAAAAAATACGTGTTTAATATTTTAGAAAAATCTAGTTAAGATATAAAAGTTGCCGTTTTTCTAAAATATTGAACACGTATTTTTTTTTTTTTTCATTTTTCAATCCTATGTATATTTCTCGAGTTATTCGACCGTTATCAGACTTCTCAATGGAAACCATTTTCACTGCATTTTACCCGATTACTGCGCCATCCATTATTTCACGACGAAAATGTTAAATAAAAAGTTACGTAATTTTTTCCCGTTGAATCCAAATCTGTAATAAAAAATGGGGGTTATCATTATGTGGTTTAGATTAAATGGGTGTTAAAAGTTTTAAATCCTCCTCCCCTTTCAACCCAATGACAGAGTTGGGGAGCACCTTTGGTATCCCTAAATAGATTTTTCAAAAATATTGAACATGGATTTTTCCATTTTTCAATCCGATGCATATTTCTCGAGTTATTCGACCGTTTCCAGACTTTTCAATGGAAACGATTCTCACCGCATTTTACACGATTACAGCGCCATGTACGATTTTCTGAAGAAATGTTAAGTTCAAAATTTACGTATATTCTTCCGTAGAATCGAAATCTGTAATACAAAAGGGGGATTATCATTTAAGTGTTAAAAATTTTCCCTCTTTCCGCCCAGGGGTAAATTTGTTATCCCTAAATAATTTTTTTCAAAAATATTTAACACATATTTTCTGTTCTTCGATCCGATTCATATTCTTCGAGTTTTCGACCGTTTCCAAACTTTTCGGACACCCAGTATATTATGTGAACTATATTACCGACTGCATTTTATAGCAAATAATATATATCAATATATACATCACTTTAAAGATTACCTTACGGAAATAAACATATGCTAGATATTTTTACTTGTATTTTAGAAAATGCTTAAATATTATACATTTGATAATAATATGTTGAATGGAACGATAGTATAGAAAATACCCATTACACATAGAACTATGTACACAGCTAAAAACATAATGTATTCGATATATTAGATAGATATTGCAGACAAATAAAGCATTTTGATGGCTGATATGTTTTCCAGAGACGTGCTGAGATATAGGAAATTAAATCTTGCATTGCATGAAAAACACATCGCATTTTAGTGTTTTATTGAACAGTTAATGATTAAAGCTGAAGAAAATCAAATTATAAAACTTTTTTTTTTCTTCTTTCTAAAGACTATCTCTGGAATGAACATAAATACATTTGCATTATTACAAGTTTTCTCAGAGTAACTTACTTTTATCCATTTTTTTTAATTTCTGAAGAGACATTTCTTCTATATAAAAGATGTTCGTGTGGTAATTTATCTAGGATTAGCATAATTTAATTTATTTATTTCAACATTTAAAAAGCTTATGAAATAAATATTATTTCTATACAAAAAAAAAAAAAATAAAATAAAATGTTACATAATTTATCTAAAAAAGGATTTTATTTTTCTAAAGATTAAAAAAAAGATGCGAATATAGTTGCAAAGTTGCGTTGAAATAGTTGTGTAAATTGTTCTGTTTTGCGGCGTCGAATAGATATATTCTGACGTTCTAGAGAATATTTACGCAAATGAAACAATAGTGTAATCGAATGGCTTGACCATTCGTTTGAATTTTTTCTGCAAACGTAACATGGTAATTGTTGGGAATATACCAGAAATATAATCTCAGTTAATTGATTTCAGTGACAGCTTATTACTTCATTTAAAAACTCATCACGATAAAAAGTGTTTAACCCAATTTCAAAGAGGAACTGAAATCTATGCTGCAACTAATGCGATTTCCAAACTCATGAATGTGAACAAGGAAGTAGGAAATAAAAATACGTATGAATGACATACGCTTAACTTTACGTCATTTCTGACGAATCAAAGAACTGGAAAATGACATCACATAAAAAGGACTAAAAACTCCTTCTTTCCACTATATAGAACTTTAATAGATTCTTTTTCTCGCGCGTTAGAAACGAACATGTAATTTCGTTCTCCGTTAAAATTCAGTTAAAGATAACACAATGCTTAAATTAAACTAATGTAACTGTAAATGTAACTAAAAGATAATTAAATACTATAAACTTAATAAAGATTTATGTATTATTTAAAAACAATAATTTTCTATTTTCCACATATGGATAAAACTATAGTGTGTGCCGTATACCATCCGATATCATATTCTTTTGGATACTCAGTGTTCATTATGGACTAATAAAAGGATAACCTTAGCGACCTGCCATACTGGTTAATGAGGAGTGAAAATGAATGCTGAAAAATGAGGTAAGCAAATTATCTTACCTATGTTTCGTAAATGTACAATTGTTTATTTATATACCCTAATTGCTTTAGAGCGTGCAAATGCTACTTGCTACCTTCAAAATTAACTAACAAGATTATGAGACTGAGATATTCTAAAGTATGTAAAGGGTAAAAATAAAATAAAAAAACGTTTCCTTGAATCCATGAATACTTAAAAGAAAAGAAATTAATTTCAAAATATTCTGAAATAGAAAAATTGCAACCTTCAAAGAAAGTAGCATAATTAAAAAATAAAATTGCAGTAACTATGCAAACTGGAAATTCAATGTAGAGATGCTCTTGATAAGAGAAGAGCTCTTGATAAGAGAAGAAGCTTGATAAGAGAAGAGAACTTCACAGACGACCCACCTAATCCAATGTCGTCCGATTGGTTGAAGAAAGACAAAAAGGCAAGGGCTCTTATAAATTTAAGTATTGAGGATAACCAAATAATCCACATTAAGCATTTACAAAATGCACGGGACACATGGAATACGCTAAAAAGAATACATGAGAGATCAAATCTCTCTAGTAAACTCTTTCTCCTTAGGAGACTTTACGGAACAAAATTATCAGAAGGAGGCAACATGATTACTCATATAACAAAAATATTAGAAATAATTGATAAGTTATCAGCTATAGGTGAAGAAATTAAAACAAATCATATTTCAGCATTACAGCTCTGCTCTTTGCCACCTTCTTATGACACTCTCATAACCGCATTAGAAGCCAGGCAGGAAGCCGAATTAACTCCAGAATTCATCAAAAGCAAATTGACAGATGAATTCAATAAAGAAATGAACATTCGAATACCAGTGATAATACAAATAAAGCCTTTAGAGCTGAAAGAAAAATTAAAACCACAGGTTTTAAAAAGGAAGAAAAATACTGCACGAACTGTCGTATGAAAAATCACAACACCATAAATTGCTGGCACAATAAAAATAAAACAATTAACTTTAAACAAAATATAAGAAAAAACTTTTCTTCTTCATTAGTCTTTCAAAAAGACGAAAACAAGTTAAGAAACGCGGACTCAAAAAATCCGGATAACCCAAAAAAAAGCACAGCTTATTTCGGAACCGAAGAAAAGAAAAAATGTGCCTTTATAACGAACAAATCGCAAAATAAAGCATGGATCATAGATTCTGGGTCGTCCTCCCATATATCAAATAATGAAAATTTATTTACTGAATTTACAAATAAAGAACATACCAACGTCGTAATTGCCAACGGCAATAAATTAAAATCCTACGGATCAGGTAATGTAAACATTACCACGATAACCTCCGACGGTAAAACTCACGATATAACAGTAAAAGATGTTCTACTAGTACCTGAAATTGAAACGAATTTATTTTCGGTAGCTAAAGCTACGAAAAACGGATGCAAAATAACTTTTGAAAATAATAAATGTTTTCTAGTATATGAGCGATTAATTCGCTTGGAAGGTACAAGAAAAAATAATTTATACGAAATTCAGCAAACAAGCGAAACCACAGATGAAAATTATGTAAATATATTAACAAATTGCATAGAACTGTGGCATAGAAGATTAGGGCATAAAAATGTCGCGTCAATGAAAGAAATAATGACACAGGAATTAGCATGCGGAATTAACATAAATAATTGTTCCCATAGTACCGAATGTGAATCTTGCATCAAAGCAAAAATAACTGACGCACCATACCCCAAAAAGACGGAAATTAGAGCAAATAAAATTTTGCAATTAGTGCATTCCGACGTGTGTGGTCCTATTCAAACTCCAACCATAGGTGGGAAAAATTATTTTTTAACTTTCATAGATGATTACTCAAGATTTACAATTATTTATCTCCTACAAAATAAAAGTGAGGTATTTGAAAAATTAAGAGAACATGTTGCCCTGCTCAACAATAAATTTGGCAAAAAGCCTATAGAACTCAGAACTGATAATGGTAAAGAATTTAAAAATTCTAATATTGATAATTTTCTAAAAGAAAATGGAATTAAGCGACAGCTAACAGTACCATATTCTCCGAAAGATGCTGATCGAAAGGATAGATCACTAATTGAAATGACAAGAACAATGTTAAGTGACTCTAATTTACCATTACATTTCTGGGGAGAGGCGATCTGCACCGCAAATCACCTACAAAATCGACTGCCGACAAAAGCCAACGAAAAAACGCCCTATGAGTTATGGTCAAACAGAAGACCAAATCTAAATTGCCTAAGAGTTTTTGGCTGCAAAGCTTATGCATATGTTAATAAGCAAAAAGGCAGATATTAGATAATAAAGCAGTAGAAGGGATCTATCTTTGTGGGATACGATAATTATTCCAAAGGATATCGTATATACACGAGCGGCAAAGATATTACTATAGCCAGAAAAGTGAAGTTTTTAGAAAACTATCCGAGAAATTCAAATAAAGAAAAAAGGCTAGAACTAAATATAGATGAAAACACTAGTGCCGAAAATGAAAAGTCATAAAACTCAAATCTGATAAAAAATCGAAATTTCTAATGAAAATAATACACAGAATGAATCTGAACTAAATCAAACCGAACCGAGAGGATCAGATAGAATAAAAAATGGGTTCCCCCAGATAGACTAATTTATTTGGTTAAAGACGAACAAATAAATGAACCTAAAAATTGGCAGGAAATAATAAACATGGAAAACCCAGTAGAAAAAGAAAACTGGATCAAAGCGACACAGGAGGAGATAGAATCTCACAGCCAAAATAAAACTTGGACATTAGTTGATCCCCCGCCAAATAGAAAAATAATAGGTTCAAAATGGCTATTCAAAACAAAATTAGACGATAATGAAAAAATACAAAAATACAAAGCCAGATTAGTAGTCAAATGCTATTCGCAAAATTTTTGTATTGATTATTATGAAACATTTGCTCCAGTGGTTTCACATACTATCATTAGAACATTTTTGGCAGCCGTCGCCTATCATAAACTAAACATAAATCATGTCGACATTAAAACCGCATTTTTGTATGGAATTTTAGATGAGGATATATATATCTCTCAGCCGGAGGGCTATGTTAAATCAAATCATGAAAACAAAGTGTGCAAATTAAATAAAGCTATATACGGCTTAAAACAAGCTGCTAGAGCCTGGCACACAAAAATTTCAGAATCATTAGAAAAGTTAAATTTCAAACAAACAACTTCAGATACATGTTTATTTATACGTAATACAAAAGACAGTAAAGCATATATTATCGTTTATGTAGACGATATATTGATATCTGCAAAAGAAAATGAAATTAAAGAAATTATACAGAAACTTAAAATTGAATATGAACTAAAGGATTTAGGTCAATTGAACTACTACCTAGGGATTAAAATTGAAAAAACAAACGAAGAATATAAACTAAATCGAAAAATTAAAATTGAAGAATTAGTTAGAAAATTTAAATTAGATGATGCAAAACCTTACAAAACGCCCATGGGAACAGGTTACATTTATTTTGATACCGATGAAATGCCATTGCCAAACAACATCGATTACAGAAAGGCAATTGGGGCTCTTTTGTGTATCTCAACTGTCACAAGACTAGATATTTCAGCTGCGGTCAACATCCTAAGTAGAAAAAACGAGAAACCTTCACAGAAGGATTGGAAGGCAACTAAAAGAGTGATTTCCTATTTAAATCACACTAAAAATTTTAAATTAGAAATAAATATAACACACCAACCAATATTAGAGGCATATTGTGACTCGGACTGGGCTGGAGATATACAAACTAGAAAGTCCACCAGCGGAAACTTATTTTTGTTAGGGAAAAATCCAATTTTATGGATAAGCAAAAAACAATCATGCATTGTCATGTCAAGTGCTGAAGCTGAGTATGTTTCAACTGCTAATGCGTCGCAAGAAATTATGTGGCTAATAAGACTCTTACAAGAATTTAATTTGGAACAGTCGTTACCCATAACTATGCATGAGGACAATCAGTCCTGCATAAAAATGATTGAATCAGAAAAGTATACTCGTCGCACCAAACACATAGACATTCGATATCATTCCATTAAGCACTTAAAGGACAATGGTACAAAGGATTCCAAAGGATATCGTATATACACGAGCGGCAAAGATATTACTATAGCCAGAACAGTGAAGTTTTTAGAAAACTATCCGAGAAATTCAAATAAAGTAAAAAGGCTAGAACTAAATATAGATGAAAACACTAGTGCCGAAAATGAAAAGTCATAAAACCCAAATCTGATAAAAATCGAAATTTCTAATGAAAATAATACACAGAATGAATCTGAACTAAATCAAACCGAACCGAGAGGATCAGATAGAATAAATAATGGGTTCCCCCAGATAGACTAATTTATTTGGTTAAAGACGAACAAATAAATGAACCTAAAAATTGGCAGGAAATAATAAACATGGAAAACCCAGTAGAAAAAGAAAACTGGATCAAAGCGACACAGGAGGAGATAGAATCTCACAGCCAAAATAAAACTTGGACATTAGTTGATCCCCCGCCAAATAGAAAAATAATAGGTTCAAAATGGCTATTCAAAACAAAATTAGACGATAATGAAAAAATACAAAAATACAAAGCCAGATTAGTAGTCAAATGCTATTCGCAAAATTTTTGTATTGATTATTATGAAACATTTGCTCCAGTGGTTTCACATACTATCATTAGAATATTTTTGGCAGCCGTCGCCTATCATAAACTAAACATAAATCATGTCGACATTAAAACCGCATTTTTGTATGGAATTTTAGATGAGGATATATATATCTCTCAGCCGGAGGGCTATGTTAAATCAAATCATGAAAACAAAGTGTGCAAATTAAATAAAGCTATATACGGCTTAAAACAAGCTGCTAGAGCCTGGCACACAAAAATTTCAGAATCATTAGAAAAGTTAAATTTCAAACAATCAACTTCAGATACATGTTTATTTATACGTAATACAAAAGACAGTAAAGCATATATTATCGTTTATGTAGACGATATATTGATATCTGCAAAAGAAAATGAAATTAAAGAAATTATACAGAAACTTAAAATTGAATATGAACTAAAGGATTTAGGTCAATTGAACTACTACCTAGGGATTAAAATTGAAAAAACAAACGAAGAATATAAACTAAATCGAAAAATTAAAATTGAAGAATTAGTTAGAAAATTTAAATTAGATGATGCAAAACCTTACAAAACGCCCATGGGAACAGGTTACATTTATTTTGATACCGATGAAATGCCATTGCCAAACAACATCGATTACAGAAAGGCAATTGGGGCTCTTTTGTGTATCTCAACTGTCACAAGACTAGATATTTCAGCTGCGGTCAACATCCTAAGTAGAAAAAACGAGAAACCTTCACAGAAGGATTGGAAGGCAACTAAAAGAGTGATTTCCTATTTAAATCACACTAAAAATTTTAAATTAGAAATAAATATAACACACCAACCAATATTAGAGGCATATTGTGACTCGGACTGGGCTGGAGATATACAAACTAGAAAGTCCACCAGCGGAAACTTATTTTTGTTAGGGAAAAATCCAATTTTATGGATAAGCAAAAAACAATCATGCATTGTCATGTCAAGTGCTGAAGCTGAGTATGTTTCAACTGCTAATGCGTCGCAAGAAATTATGTGGCTAATAAGACTGTTACAAGAATTTAATTTGGAACAGTCGTTACCCATAACTATGCATGAGGACAATCAGTCCTGCATAAAAATGATTGAATCAGAAAAGTATACTCGTCGCACCAAACACATAGACATTCGATATCATTCCATTAAGCACTTAAAGGACAATGGTACAATTAATCTAAAGTACTGTGAATCAAAGAACATGATAGCGGACATCTTGACTAAGCCCACTCCCAAACTTATTTTTGAAGTTCACAGAAAAAATTTAAATTTAAGAAATCAAATTCCAGAGATTAAGGAAGAGATTGTTGGGAATATATCAGAAATATAATCTCAGTTAATTGATTTCAGTGACAGCTGATTACTTCATTTAAATACTCATCAGGATAAAAAGGTTTTAACCAAATTTCAAAGAGGAAGTGAAATCTATGATGCAACTAAAGCGATTTCCAAACTCATGAATATGAACAAGGATGTAGGAAATAAAAATACGTATGAATGACGTACGCTTAACTTTGCGTCATTTCTGACGAATCAAAGAACTGGAAAATGACATCACATAAAAAGGACTAAAAACTCCTTCTTTCTACTATATAGAACTTTAATAGATTCTTTTTCTTGCGCGTTGGAAACGAACATGTACTTTCTTTCTCCCTTAAAATTCAGTTAAAGATAACACAATGATTAAATTAAACTAATGTAACTGTAAATGTAACTAAAAGATAATTAAATACTTTAAACTTAATAAAGATTTGTGTATTATTTAATAATAATAATTTTCTATATTCCACATATGGATAAAACTATAGTGTGTGCCGTATACCATCGGATATCATATTCTTTTAGATACTCCGTGTTCATTATGGACTAATAAAAGGACAACCTTAGCGACCTGCCATACTGGTTAATGAGGAGTGAAAATGAATGCTGAAAAAGGAGGTAAGCAAATTATCTTACCTATTTTCGTAAATGTACAATTGTTTATTTATATACCCTAATTGCTTTATAGCGCGCAAATGCTACTGGCTACCTTCAAAATTAACTAACAGTAATAAATTTAGAAATGATAAATTTTGATGAGATTTAAATATACTAAAGTAAATTATTTGATGCTGCAACACATTCAATATATTGGCCTTCAGTTCCCAACTATTACTTTCTGACCATGGACATTGATGGGCTATAAAGACTATGTCACAATCAGGAGGTCAACCGATCATGGGATCTTCAGTGTTTAGTTCCTAAGCCAGCTTAATATTCATTTTTATCGACGGCAAGGGATGAAAAGATCAGTGAACTTTGTTTCCGTCCGGAGTCTAACATCTGACCTTTAGTGTGGCTGCATCTAAGCCATTAAATTTAAGTAGACACACATTTCAAACACTGGACATTCTTGACGTAAATTGTGGAAATTACCGAACTTTTATTTCCTCGCAAACTTACGAATTTTTTTATTCCTACGTTCAAAATATTATGAAAGGAGGACTAATTTTCAAACATTAAATAAATAGATAAATCTTGAAATATGCATTTAGTTTAAAATATATCAGCTACGGTGACATCTTGTGAGAAAATTGTCATTGGAACATTAATGCGTAAGAATTAATACAATATTGGTAACATTTCTGTACTTGTTCAATGAGTTATATAAAAATAAAAAAGCTTTTCACAGAAAACTAAAATGTATTTGAATTTGAAAAGTCATCGCTCTTTTCTGCGATAAAGAGCTATTATTAAATTTGTGTTTATGAATAATACATGCGAAAACACAATACAATAAAAGAACCGAAGCAGAAATTACTTTTATTCTATTTAAAAAATTCGATCCTCTTATTTTTTGAAAATATTTCAGAGAAAATGGTTTTACAAAGACTCTTTGTTAATCGAAGTATTTTTTTATCAGTTTATATTAATTTTGTAGAAGAATAAAATTATTTTTATTATGTTTGAAAAAAAATTATATATGTTCCGTAACTTGACATTCGTAAACATTATTTTACTTTAATAAAAATCATTTATTTAAAACTAATAATTAATTTTAACCATTTACAAATTATTATACTTGTTATAACTAAGAATCATTTAAAAATAATTTTGTAAAATATTTTGTATTTCTTTAAGTAACATAAACGGTATGAATGAAATAATATTAACTGCTTTAGTATAATATTAACATATAAAGTTTCATATGAATACATAAATCGACATTAAAAAAATTTTATTTTTGAAATATTTAGCTGTTTTTAATATAATTTTTTGTACTTAAGTTAAAAATCACAATACAAATGCTTATTGCTAACCTGCTTATTGCAATCACGACGCCTAATTTAAATAATGTGAAAAGCATTTTTTTTTATAAAACTGTTCTGTTATAAAATAAAATTCAATGTGTGTAGTGTTGCAAATTCCATTAGAAAAATTATACTTCTTCTAGATCGGAATCAATCTTACGGGTCAGGGGATAAATCATGGGCTTCACACAATTTTCATAACTTTTTCGTATACTAGGTTTAATTATAGTTGTCCCAAATTTGAAAAAAAACGCATCCATATTTGGTATCGGTTATGTGAAATTATTTTATAATTTCCAGTTTTTCTATATTAAGCATCTTTTTTCTTTATTTATTGATTAAGTTATTTAATTTTTATTAAACTCCTATGTTTTCCCTTTATAAAAGAAAAAAAATCGATCATTAAACGCTCCCACGAAAATTCTAATCGTTAGTCATAACGAGATATTAACCGAATATTCATCTAAAAATCATAAACGAAATATTCGGTCTACCGAAATACATAATATATATGCTCATGTTTTTGCCTGTATTACAGTTTAGCAATTACTCATTTGTTTCTTTCTGAATCATAGTATGGCTAAGTGGTACTCTCTCCTTTTACGTTTGTGTAGATCTATGCATTTTCTCACCAGATTCACAAAATTAATCGATAATGCACTTTTGACAGGTTTTCCGTCTTCCAAAGACTTCTAGTTTATTTTTTTTATTCAAAAGTCTCCTCGTGTTAATATCTTATGTTTACCTTGTGATTCATATGCTCCTAACAAATTCAGTATGCTAGTAAGTCAAAGGAACATATTTTGGCATACGAGTTTCGGGATTCCATATCTCACCACTCTGTTGTTAACATGTATTATTCAACATAGTATAACTGTCCGGAGTACTACAAATATGGTGAATGTTACAAAGATGATTTTCAGTTTGTTCATGTGATGTTGGAAATTATAAATATGGAACAAAAAAGGCTTTTATGTACTGAAATATTCATCAGCATACCACTTGTTCCGTACTGTCCAAATATTTTTGACCAATTTTTATAAAACATATTTCCTTCGTCTGATTCTTATTCAGATACTTCTGCTGTTGGTGATTTTGAGAGTAGTCTATTTTATTGAGTATACTAAAAATATCTTAAAATTGTTCTTTTGCATAATGGGAAACACATGTCTCATAAACTAATGTGCTAGAGTCAGAGAAAAATATGATTGCCGATATTTAGTCGCGGCAATGCAAAATCAACATAACATTAAAATAAAAGAGAATATGAGACTTTTGGATTAAAAAACGTAGATATATTTAAATCGATTTTAATGCATTCTGTATAAAATCATATATTTTTATATAAATTTTCAAATAAAATCCTTCTGTTTTATTTTTTTGTGATTATTCTGTTTAACAAGTCTTAAGTAATACCTATTAGGTATACATTGATGTAATGATACATGCTGTCTCCTATCTGTACGTGAAAGAAAAATGTATAATCAGTTTTGGAATACGCATGACAAATCTTTTATAATCCGTAGATTTTTTTTTTATCGCAAACATAAATTTTGTAGACTAGTATTATTAAACCATTCACAAAAATCAGATGAATAAAAAAAATAAAATGTTTAATTAATTTAAGACGTCCTATTATGAGTGCATTAAATTAAAACAGTATATTTAATAGAAATATATTTAAGGAATGATTATTGTTCAAAATTTTAAATCGACATTAATAATTTAATTCTATTTTAATATCTGTGAATTGTATACATTCAAATATCAAGACATTTTATATAAAAACAACGTATAATGCTGCAGGGTAAAATGTTCGATTTATAAAATGTAAAATAATTGTATTAAATTTTAATGAAACATTTAACTGAATATGATAGATTACATGAAAAGCATTAATTTTTGTTTCTTTCCTATTCACAAAATAATAAAGTATGATTTTTTGAGCAAAATACTGGAAGTGAAAAGGAACTCCGGGAGGGTTCATTATATTGGCCTGGTATGGATAATTTTATATAAGCTGAAAAGTGTCACTAATATCTATGTTTGTTTCAAAATGTTGTAAAATTTTAAAACTGTTTTTCTCGGCACTATGTTTTATGAATCCAGGTAGAACTGAACATTAGATCAACCGATTTGGCTGAAATTCTATGCTTGTATAGTATATACTATATTTTATTCCCTCACGGATGCGTTTACCAATATTCGAATTGTAAATATTTTTTTGAGCGTTTTAACTCTGAAAACCATTTTCTTCATGATCGAAATATTAATAAACCGATGTGAGAAAGACTACAAAATATAATAAATTTTAACGTTTTTATTTATTTATTTGTTACAGATAAGCAAATTCCGAGATACATCTGGTACCACAGTACGCTTCACTTTTTGCACACCCCTGTATCAAAGGCTGTCACAGCACCACTTTTCACCCAATTTCCAAATAAAAAATTGTTTTTAAAACTTCAAGATATGCTCTTTTATTTGCAAAAAATCCCATTCTAATTACTCCAAAATTGCAATTTTAAGAAAAGTAAAAAATTGGAGATTTTTTTTTAAGTTATAACATGCCTTAATTCAAAGCATCTCATACATTTTCCGATAAACCGATAAATATTGCCGATAAACTGAATAAAAATTAACTTTTTTTGACAAGAATCCTTATGTTTTTCTGATAAATCTGCTCACCCGATTGAACTTTGTCGAAAAGTCGAATGCAAGCAACATAATATTTTTGACTGGTCAATTTGGATTTAATCAATTTTATGAATATTCATGTAGAAGTTCAAAATGCAGTTAAATAGTGTAGGCATATAAAGAGATAAACAATTAAACATGTAGTCACATGGACTCACATAAGCTAGACATGTCTGCAGGTCGCCAAGCAATTTTTATATACTCTATCGTAGCCCAAGGCATTGGTAACAATTATTAATAATGACACATTTTCAAAAGGCACTCACATGAGCTGCTACCGCTTCCTTTATATGGCTTGACGAAACCATTTAAAATGAGCTTTGTTTCTATGATATAAATTTTATCTAAATGGAAACGTTTGTAATTGTATGGAGTTGAAAAAAAAATATTTCATTTGTTTAGTAACATAATATAAGAACTGTAATTTACATACTCTAATATCTTTACTTCATACTTAAAGTAAATATTTATTTAAGCCAATTTATCGAATATTAACTCTCTCAAAATTAATTCAAAGTGTTGTAGAAATTCCCGTGTCGTTTGATGAAGAGGAAATTCAGACGCAAATAGAACGCACAAATAGAACACTAAAATATAGTAACTGAAATCTACCATTTTAATCGAATGTCAATTTTTTACAACTTGTGGTAATGTCTTTATTTTTCTAGCCAAATTAAATATATTTAAATATATTGTAAAATAACTATATTGTTCAGAAAATACTTATAATTTTTTTACTTACAAAAAATTTAGATAAAAAAATATTGAAAGAAAACATTAAATATATTTTAATCCAAAATATATATGTAAAACCAAAAAAATTATAATCTAAAAACTCTTAAAATGTGTATGATGACTATAAATATTTAAAAATGTTTTTAGTTCTTCTCTGCTATATTTTTAAGAACTAGGAGCTACGCTTGTCAACCCTCGTTGAGACACCAGAAACTCTAAAAACACGCTAATTTGATCCGTTTTCAAAAAAATACGGAACATTAAATTATAAATGTAATGATCTACTGTAATCGGGTAGCCATTCATTTCCCTTTGACTTAGGGATTTTGAGCACGAATCAACTGCTTTCAAAACAGCTAAGAACTGTTTTCGAGGTTGATTAAATAAGATCAGTTAAACATATGAAAATCAACTTGTATAAAATGGCTAAGTAAACAATGTCGCTACAGAATTTTATAACGTCGCTATAAGAAAATTGTTTTATGTAGGACGTTTAAAATGTATCGTTTCCAATATGACGTAATTTTCGCCTTCTTCCTATTATTAAATACAGTATTTAATTCAATAGAAATATTATTATTTCCACTATTTTCCATTTTTCAACAATATGTAATTTTTTTTAGAATAAACGAATCTCTCGTGTAAATATATTTTGAAACTGAAATTGTTTGGAATTATTATTTGAAAGTTTTGCATATGGCGTAATAGTCCCCATTTTATAATTTTAATGCGTAATAATTTAAATATTATTGTCCAGTTTTGTTTCTCTTTTTGAGATTAACGTACATTTTTCATGATGTATTTTTTCCAATTTATTCATTTTAAGACGTGATCATTTAATTATTATTTTAAAGTTTTATTCCTGGTTTGAACAGTAACGTGTAAATATATTTTTTAACTGAAAGGGAATATTATTATTTGTGCTATTTTACAAATTGGCAACCATGTAAATAATGATATTTCCAAAATAGGAAACAAATCTCCAATTATCACTTAAACCAATATCATGTAAAGTAAGCATACAATGAAGCATGACTCTCTCGAAAATAATTCAAAGCGTGTTAAATATCTCCATATCAATTGATGAAAAGGAAATTCTGATGTAAATCGTACGCACAACTATTAAATAACTAATTCATAAATACAGTAAAATGTACGATTTTAATCGAGTGCAAATATTTGTAGAACCTTTGATAATTTATTATCCTTCTAGCCATGTTAAATATTTAATTCATGAAATTTTGTTCAGAAAATCCTTACAATTTTATTTCTTACATAAAATTTGATCAAACAAGTATTGAAAAAAAATCTTATCCAGAATATTTTAAAAAAACATTTATAATCTAAATAAATCTCTAAATGTGTACGTTTTACAAATATTTTACTTTTTTTAGTTTTTCTATGATATTTTTTAAGAATACGCGTAATTAATTATGGCACTCACATGAGATATCGCTTCTCTGTATTGGTAATGTTTAAATATTATGGCTGGAGAGACTAATTACAAAGTGCTGCTTTTTTATGCTATATATTTTATATAACTGGAACTGTTAATAATTGAATGGAACAGAAAATAATATTTTGAATTTTTTAGTATCATAATAGAAAATCTGTCATTTGCAGAATCTAATATCTTCAATCCGCAATTAAATCAATATCACTCTAAATAAGTCATCAATAAAGCATGACTCTTTCGAAACAAATTCAAAACGTCTTAGACATTTCCACATATTTGGGTGAAAAGGAAATTCAGATGTAAATTAGAACGCACAACTGGAGTGAAATTTAGGATTTTAATCGACTGCAAATATTTCTAGGATCTTTGATAATGTCTTTATCCTTTTAGCCAGATTGAATTAATTTAACTCATGAAATATTGTTCAGAAAATCTTTAAGATGTTATGACTTACTTAAAATACATATAAGCAAGTAATGCATAAAAAAGATTTAATATTCTTTTAGCTAAAATAGTATAATAAAAAATTATATTCTAAAAAAAATCTTTAAATGATTATATGTTTTAAAATATTTTTAATGCGTTTACTTTTTCTAGGATATATATATTTTTAAGACTACGTAATTAAAATAAATTGTTTGTAAATGTAGTTAGTCAAAATATAGTGTTATTAAAAATAACTCGGAATATATTTTATCTTTCAGTACTTAAAAGTGCTCGAATCGTGAAATTTTTCAATTTCCCTGTTTTTTGGAAGAATTGACATGTTTTGGGATATAATGAGCGCGATTTGTCTATTTTGGAAAATGTCTATCTGCCTGTCTGTTAGTTTGTCATTCTGTCTGTATGTATGTTAGATAGTGTGCAATGCAGTTTGTATTGCCGTTCTATCTTCCGGTTCAGTTACAACTTCACAAAATTTGGTATTTAAAAGTTTTTTTTTTCTAACACTATTCAGTATACCTGTAGCTCGTTCTAATAACTAGAAATACAGTAATCTTGGTAAGGAGACTAATGACGCTACGGAAAAAGTGACTCCGGGGAAACAAAATAGTTCAAAATACCGCAGATAGGGGGAAATGTGGCGATGCTGTAGTCTACACTGTCACGAATAAGCATAAAACACGGGTAAAATTTTAAAATGCAAATTTATACCTGCGTATGCGGGAACAGCGCCAATACTTTGAGCTATAAACTCATGCAAAAATCTCCGAGAAACATTTTGAGTTCAGGTTGAATATGCGTCTCCCATTAACGCAAGGGCGTCACTTCTGAAGTTTTACTATTGTAACGAGAGCAATGCATCCACCGCTATTCGTAAGTTTTGAACACGCCACAAGCTATGAAACAGCTTTAACATTTATCGCATTGAAAACAATGATTTTGAAGCTCATGGAAAAAGGCTCCCTAAGAGTTCGGTTAGGCAGAGGACACCAACCTGTATTAGAAGAGGTAATAAGAGATGCTTGAAATGTGATCGTCGACAGATCAGAGAGAACCATTGATGATGGTAGTAGCAGCACCCAGATAGTTGCGGGAGGACTGGATCTGAATGTTTCGACTGTAACTTGCGGCAAATTCTCAACTGCTATCCATACAAACTCAGCTGCTTGAAACAACACCAACCCAACGATTTTGATAAACGGCTGACATTTGCTCTGACGTTTTTTGCCAGAATGGAGATCGATGATGCTATCCAGTGGAGAATTCTATGGGGTGATGAAGCACATTTTTATCTGAATGTGTCTGTTAACACTGATAACTGTCTGATTTGGGCCTCTGAACAAACCCATGCGGTTCTAGAAACTCCGTTGCATTCACCAAATGTCACTATTTGGTGTGGCCTCAAAGCCGAATTCATCCTTGAACCATTATTTTTTGTGAACATTACTGCGACACGGCCAATATCGTTTACCGTTAATGCACAGACATATCGCGACATGCAAACTAGTTTTGTCCTTGAACAACTTCAGAAAAGATAATTTTTGTTTCAAACAATCATAATGCTGGATGGTGCACCACCACACATTGGTATAAAGTTACAGCAGCTATTGCGCTATCACTTCACTGACCAAAGGTTTATCAGCCACAGTTTTCAATACGCCTGGGCCACCAGACCCCGAATCTTGTGACTCAAGGGTTAATTGAAGCCGAAGGTTTATGTTGATAAGCTCATAAATCTCATTATTGTGTATCTAATTAAAATTTTTATAGTTATTTTTTGTCCAGAAAAAAAAAAATACTTTCATATATATTTAATTCAATAGTATGGTTTTCACAAGACAAAGATCCAGTGTCTATTTTATTGGACACGCTAAAAAAAAAAGAATATATATTTATATATTTTTAAATAAATGAATATATCTACTATTTTCTTGTCTCCTAAAAAGCAATAATCTCAAATATGATAAAATATTTGTGAAAAATACGAGCTTGGGTGTCAATAAGCTAGATGACAATTCTGAATTCACCTCGATAATAAACTAAACTGCGAATATGTATTCGTGTATCTTAAGGGTTGTAACAACTAATGAAACTGTTTTCACAAACTAGTGCAATTAGCAGAATCCGTGCAGTTTGCGGAAATTCGTGAGTCTACTGCTTGTTTCCCAGCAATACGCCCCATTCCACTCCTGGCCGCGAGCTGTGAGTTTTGTGCTACGTCCCTTGTAAAGTAAATTTAATTAGATTTCAATACCAAATGTATATGTGCCTGGGAATTTAATGATTCTAAATATAGTCCAGTAGAAATAGCGCAAAAAAGGGCCTTGCCTTACAAATATTCGGGTAGTTCTGATTTTTGGCTATGCTGTAAAGTTGACCCTCTAATAAAAAAAAACAAGTTTTCGACCTTCTAGACTTTGCGCGTTTTTCACAATATTGAAAAAACCAATATTTTTCGGCACTTTTTTCGATTTTTCTTAAATAACTCAATTTTAGTGCTTCTTACAGAAAAAAGCACTGTTACTATTTTGTAGAGCATACAATTCTCTACAACATGCAGTATTCAGGTTTGTAAATTGTCCAAATAGGGGGTAAGATACGGAGCCGGGAAAATTGGGTAAAATTTTCAAAAAATGCAAAAATCCACTAAAGACGTTAGTTTTTGCTTAATAACCTACTTTTAGTGCCATTTAGAGATAGAAGCACTGTCATAGTTTTGTAAAGCATAAAATTCGCTATAACATGCAGTATTCATGTTTGTAAATTGTCCAAATAGGGGGTAAGATACGGAGCCGGGAAAATAGAGTTAAATTTGGAAAAAATGTAAAAACCCACAAATGACGTTAGTTTTTGCTTAATAACCCACTTTTAGTGCATTTTAGAAACAAAATTGTCATAATAAACTTTTTAAAGCATGAGATAGTCGATAGTTTCATTTATTATAGGTTGACCGTCTAATAAAAAAACAAGTTTTCGACCTTCTAGACTTTGTGCGTTTTTCACAATATTGAAAAAAAAAATATTTTTCGGCACTTTTTTCGATTTTTCTTAAATAACTCAATTTTAGTGCTTCTTACAGAAAAAAGCACTGTTACTATTTTGTAGAGCATACAATTCTCTACAACATGCAGTATTCAGGTTTGTAAATTGTCCAAATAGGGGGTAAGATACGGAGCCGGGAAAATTGGGTAAAATTTTCAAAAAATGCAAAAATCCACTAAAGACGTTAGTTTTTGCTTAATAACCTACTTTTAGTGCCATTTAGAGATAGAAGCACTGTCATCGTTTTGTAAAGCATAAAATTCGCTACAACATGCAGTATTCATGTTTGTAAATTGTCCAAATAGGGGGTAAGATACGGAGCCGGGAAAATAGAGTTAAATTTGGAAAAAATGTAAAAACCCACAAATGACGTTAGTTTTTGCTTAATAACCCACTTTTAGTGCATTTTAGAAACAAAATTGTCATAATAAACTTTTTAAAGCATGAGATAGTCGATAGTTTCATTTATTATAGGTTGACCGTCTAATAAAAAAACCAAGTTTTCGACCTTCTAGACCTTGTGCGTTTTTCACAATATTGAAAAAAAAAAATATTTTTCTGCACTTTTTTCGATTTTTCTTAAATAACTCAATTTTAGAGAATTTTACAGAAAAAGCACTTTCACCATTTTGTAGAACATAAAATTCTCTACAACATGCAGTATTCAGATTTGTAAATTGTCCAAATAGGGGGTAAGATACGAAACCGGGAAAATAGGGTAAAATTTGCAAAAATCCACTAAAGACGTTAGTTTTTGCTTAATAACCTACTTTTAGTGCGTTTTAGAGACAAAAGTGTCAATATAAAGTTTATAAAGCATGAAGTAGTCTATAAGTTTCATTTATTAGATCATTAAATGCCTATAATAGACCCTAAAAATCAGAATAATACAATTTATGGTTAAAAGAAAAAAATACCGCCTGACAAGTCATTAATTTAAAAACGAGCTTTTATTTTTGATAATGATTAAACGATGCAATTAATTAATTATAATGTGTACAATAATAGGTAACTGTTGAATAGTTGAGGAGGGGGGGGGGGACGAAGTTAACCAAAAAACCTAGTCGGTAGATATAGGTGCAGGGCCAAGAATTCAAAGTCGAAAGTAAAATTAATAGCTGGGAATAATGTAAAAAAAATACTTGAAAAATAAATAAGTTATAATTTAGAAATTTTAAAAGGGAAAAGGAGTAAAAAGTGGGTTATTAAGCAAACACTGACGTCATTTGTGGAATTTTTTACATTTATTCCAAATTTAACCCTATATTCCCGGCTCCGTATCTTACCCCCTATTTGGAC
The DNA here is from genome assembly GCA_963931845.1 of Maratus michaelseni. Lineage (NCBI taxonomy): Eukaryota > Metazoa > Arthropoda > Arachnida > Araneae > Salticidae > Maratus > Maratus michaelseni. Next base: position 191,962,063 of record OZ007593.1, on the reverse strand, counting down.
AATTTACAAACACGAATATTGCATGTTGTAGAGAATTTTATGCTCTACAAATTGGTGAAATTGCTTTTGTCTCTAAAACGCACTAAAAGTATGTTATTAAGCAAAAACTAACGTCTTTAGTGGATTTTTGCAAATTTTACCCTATTTTCCCGGTTTCGTATCTTACCCCCTATTTGGACAATTTACAAATATGAATACTGCATGTTGTAGAAAATTTTATGCTCTACAAAATGGTGAAAGTGCTTTTTCTGTAAAGTGCAACAAAATTGAGTTATTTAAGAAAAATCAAAAAAAGTGTCGAAAAATATTGGTTTTTTCAATATTGTGAAAAACGCACAAGGTCTAGAAGGTCGAAAACTTGGTTTTTTTATTAGAGGGTCAACCTATAATAAATGAAACTATCGACTATCTCATGCTCTAAAAAGTTGATTATGACAATTTTGTTTCTAAAATGCACTAAAAGTAGGTTATTAAGCAAAAACTAACGTCATTTGTAGATTTTTACATTTTTTCCAAATTTAACCCTGTTTTCCCGTTTCCGTATCTTACCCCCTATTTGGACAATTTACAAACCTGAATACTGCATGTTGTAGAGAATTTTATGCTCTATAAAATGGTGACCGTGCTTTTTTCTGTAAAATGCACTAAAATTGAGTTAATTAAGAAAAATCGAAAAAAGTGCCAAAAAATATTGTTTTTTTCAATATTGTGAAAAACGCACAAGGTCTAGAAGGTCAAAAACTCGGTTTTTTTATTAGAGGGTCAACCTTTACAACATACCCAAAAATCAGAACTACCCGAATTTTTGTAAGGTAAAATGCTATTTCTACTGGACTAGTATGAAAAATATGAATTTTGAATTAAAAGTATAATTAATTAACTCTATATACAATGTCTCCACGTATAAAATGACCGACTTATATTTTCGCAACCGTTGGTCTTAGATGCATACTTCCAATTACAAAAATGGTTTAAATAAGGTAAAGAACTATTTTTAAAGCGATTTGGGTCAAGAAAAACATTTATAAAAAAATTACGAAATTTAAATTTTTATACGGTCTCCCGGTAATATAAGTGATACTTAGTAAACATTACTGTGACACTAAGAAGTAAGAAAAAAAAAAGTCCTATTCATCTAACATTAAAATTGATCGAGTTATGAATTTTTGAAATCAATGACTTATACCACTTTTTGCATCTCAAAACAGATGATTTCGGCCATGCTTTCAGGGGTCGTATATGAAGTACTTAAACTTATTTCAAGCTATCTGGGCTTTGAAAGAAATCGTACAACTATTACGATTCAGTTAACTTTTATTAGTTAAGTTTCAGATTAGTTAAAATAATTGTATGTTAACATATGTTTTATTTTAAAAGGATTTGAGGCTATGATTTCTTTTAACAAAAGTTATGTTATATTCATAAGGTTTTATTTAACTTGCAACGATCGTATTTCCTGTATAAAATTTATACTCGAACTTTAACTCACTTTCAAATGTCCGATCGAAGTTAAATTTTACATACTGACTTAAATCCGATGACAATATAATACACTGCTCAAAACAATTAAAGGATATTTGAAGTTTTATATAAAATAAAGATATAAACGAAATTTTTTTGCCGAAAATAGAAGAAGAGAATCACAAATGCAAATTTTTCTGGTTTTCAAACTTTGGAGTATGCAAATTTTGAGTTCGACGTCAAAAACGTCGCTTCAGCGGCAGCGAATGAAATTTGACTTTCAACTGGATAAAAGAGAATTAAGACAAGGATGATCGGCATTCAGTGATTGCTTTGTTTCGATGAGTACGAAGTCTCAGCGAAGTCATTTGACAGATTCAGAAGCTTGGAGAATTGTTGGTAGGTTAGAAGGGGGCCAAACTCAAGCCGAAGTAGCGCAAGCCATTGGAGTGTCACAAAGTGTCATTTCCAGGCTCTGGAACCGTTTTTTGGAGAGTGGATGTGCAGGCCGAAGACCAGGGCAAGGTCGTAGATGGGCAACAACGCCCAATGAAGATCGGTATTTAGCGTTAACAGCTCGGAGACACCGAAACATGAACGCTACTCTTCTCCAACAACACCTTCGCTCGGCTACAGGCACCACGATTTCAACTCAGACTGTCCGAAACCGGCTCCATGCTGTAGGTCTGTATGCTCGCCGACCGATGGTATGTGTTAGATTAACATCAAGGCATCGTCGCGACCGCAGGGAGTGGGCAACCGAGCATGGCAACTGGAGGAGAAATGAATGGAGCAATATTCTGTTTTCTGACGAGTCCCGTTTTTCTGTGCATCCGGATAATAGGCGTATTTTCATCTGGAGGGACCGTGGCAGTAGGAATAACCCTGCGTTCGTGCACGAAAGTGTCAGATTTGGCGGTGGAGGAGTGTTGGTGTATGGTGGCATCTCCATTGACGGGCGCACTTACCTCTACATCATTCGCGATGGATCTCTGACTGGTCGCCGATATAGGGATGAGATCCTCAGACCTATTGTAGTCCCTTACGCTGCAGCAATCGGAGATAACTTCATTTTAATGGACGATAACTGCAGGCCACATCGTGAAAACCTGGTGGAGGATTTGATTTTCGAGGAAGGAATCGTTCGAATGGAATGGCCAGCGTGTTCTCCAGACATGAATCCAATCGAGCACGTTTGGGACGCTCTAGGAAGACAAGTTTCTGGCCGCCAACAACCCCCACAAACTCTCCAAGAACTGGAAAGAGCTCTTCTGGAAGAGTGGGGCAGAATACCCCAACTCGTCATTAATAGCCTGATTGAGTCCATGTCTCAAAGGTGTTCAACGTTGCTGGCCGCCCGTGGAAACCATACCCCCTACTGAAAATGATTTTCTTTGAAGAAAACACCTTTTCTTATTCTTTTTTTCTCATATGCACAAATTGTGTTTTTTTCCTTTTGTACACAAATGCGCAATAAAATGCATTTTTTCCTGGCAAACATGTGTAATTTATTCTCATATAACCTACTATGTCTGTCGACCATGTATCAATCAGCTAAAAAGTTTCCCAGATACAAAATCCACCTAAAACTGCAATATCCTTTAATTGTTTTGTGCAGTGTATTATTACGATTTTCAACGTTTACTATCTTAAACATACTTATATTAGAGGATAACACGCAAAAAATCGGATAGATTACCATCGATAAGTTTAAGAAAGTGTTTTAGATTAGATAACATAAACCTGCGATGGTTGTGTTTTTTAACTTTTATAATTACATTTTATGTATTTTTTAACGCTGAATAAAACAAATTACCTTCACTTTTAACCATCATGTCAGGATTTTTCACAAATCGTACATTACAAGGTTAAAAAATAGCGAAATATCTGATACTATAAAATAGATGTAAGACCTTTTTATTCAGTTTAATTTTACTTAATTCAATAACTTCTTGAAATTGTTGGCTTATACTGGGTTTCTTACAGCTAAACAGCTCAGCGGTCCATGAGGTTGGGAGGGGCGGGGGGATCAATTTTAACTCTGAGTTTTTTAGCTTTGTAATTTGTGATTTGAGAAAAATCCTGACGTGATGGTTTAAAATGAAGGTCATTTTCGGATTCAGCGCTAAAAAATACATAAGAGCCATTTAATAAAAGCCAAAAAACATGGCACAATCCAAAATTTGAAAGACAGTGTATTCTAACAGCATTTAAAAATCTGTATCATTTTGTAAAGAATTGAGGCTGTTGTTTTTAATCCTTTTATTTAACAAAGATTCTAGTATTTTTACCCTCTTATATGTTCAGCGCAAATTGTATATTTTGCATTAATATGTTAAAACGATTATAGATTTCACATTTATATTACATTGCAATGTTAATTTTGCTCTCAACTATTTTTTTGATATATCAGACGATTATTTATATTTCTACTACATTTGTGAATGACCCCTATTTCGCAGCAAAAATTATACTCCAACTTTAAACAGCTATTACTCGGTCAATTTTAATGTTATATTAATGGGACTTCTTTTATCTTATTTGTTAGTGTCACAGTAAAATTTTACTAAATATCACTTATAGGACCGGGGAACCGTATAAAAACTTAAATTTCGTAATTTTTTAATAAATGTTTTTCTTGACCCAAATCTCTTAAAAAATAATTATTTACCTTATTTAAACAATTTTTGTAATTGGAATTATGCATCTAGGACCAACAGTTGTGAAAATAAAGGTCGGTTTGCTTATACGTGGACACCCTGTATATATATGTATATCAATAAAAATAGTACCTTTTAAATATATAATAAAAACTAGAGTTACAATTATTTAAAAAAATGTTTTATCAAAATATATTTACCACATTTACCAAGGCACTTTCAGTAAGTGCTTTGATTGAAACAACCATCATTAATCCCACGTCTTTTCTCTGAGGAGGTATCATGATCTGGTGTGGATTTTTGAGGTAACATGTCATTACAAAGAAATTTTACATCGCTGATAATTTCTACTGCGTCAAAAAAAAGTATGCTTGAAATTTATATAATTAGTTTTTTTTTATATTGTTGAATTCAAAAACTATGACGGATTCTGTATAGATTCTGGCTATTGCTGTATTTGACTTACATAGTTTGATATGTATTTTATGTTCTTTCATTGTTATATAAATTTTAACTACGTTTTATTAAAACAGTGAGTAGAAATAATTAACAACGAAAAATTCCCTTGTGATAACCTATTACATAAAAAAATAATACAATATAGGGATACTTATTCAAAGAAAATCCACAGATAAAGTATAATTAGTGATGGCTAACTTATTCGATGTTTTACAATTTCTGAAATGTCTCAGATGAGATGGAAATAATTTTATAAAATATAATTTATTTATGTATAAATGCCCCGTTTTGAATGTCTGTTAACAAGGTATTAATTTTATTCATTTATTTTTAAAATAAAATGGTATTATTTTAATTTATAGCTCTTTGTATACACATATTTCACAATTTTTCTCATAATATTAAAAAAAATGAATGTATGGAAATCCATTGGGAATAAATATCAATATTGGCGAAAATGTGGTTTCCAACAAATACCGGTGCAATATTTGTTTTATTGCAGAAAGGAATGCTTTTTTCTGAAAAATATAACATATTTAAATAATAATTAATATGTAAAAAATGATGTGTAAACTTTTTCTATTTACAATAAATTCATTTTTGTCTATATTTTTTTATACTGTCTAAAGAGTAAGCGGTTAACTGTAAATCGATGTATTAGCACATATATTTAATAAATAATATGCGCTTTTCTCTTTGTGCGAGTGAATATCTGTGAAAGATTTACGTATGGAAGTCGTTATTTATTTACCCACTAATATGTCTAACAAAAAGAAAATGTAATTCATGCTAGCATGTTATGCTACAATGAATATCCTATATAAAATTTCTTAAAATAAACATTTTCTTTGCGTTCTTATAGACACAAAATAAACGATATGTTCGAAAATAAATAACTAACTACTGTATATTTATATGGTTGCCCTGATACACAAAATAATGCATAAATAACTATAAATTGATATTCTGTATTATATCTATTTTAAGTAACTTTTGCTGTGCAACATGATTAGTGAAAATAAATTGAAAAAAGATGGGTAATGGACTATAAATCTATGATCCGTAACGCAATTTAGGTTTGAAAAATTATATTTATATTGTATAAATGTATTGTAGATTAATTTTGGATATATAAGCTGTTATTTCGCTACAATTTTGATCTTCTTATTATAGGTACATATGCATATTTATGTATTATATATAATGTTGCCAATTTATTTTTATTGGATTTAAGATAACAACCTTACTTATTATTACCTTCAATCTAAGAAAAATAATTTTATAGCCACTGCAAGACAAATAAAAAAATATGTTTTCTGAAATATATTTGAGTATATATATAACAATAAATTATTATTGCACCAGAAATATTCTAACTTAAATAGGCATAATATACCATGTATATATAAGAGAAGTAAAAAGAAAGCTATTTCGCTTATTGGTCCAGATTTCGTAGTGCAGTTTTCTCATAAAATTCCATATCTCTAAATGATACTCTTTTAGTAATGTAGGGGAAGCTTTCGTAGTAAATATATGGGTTTATTGCACATTCTGTCATTTTAGTATGCAGCAAGATATGAGCAAAGCTTGTTTTCTAGTATGTTTATATTAGTATTGGAGAGTTCTTAATATCCGAAAAAATATATCATAATAAAATATTTTTCTTCTGATCACGATATCGCATGAATAAACTTGTGGAACGCATGGTTTTAAGTAAGATGAAAATTCTATTCAATTTATTCTTGGTATTTAGGAATTTTGTAATTTTTAGCTCACAGGCTATCAAAGCCTGAGAGCTTATGTGCCCGCCCCTTCTGTATGTATGTATGTATGTATGTACGTATGTACGTACGTAACGCGATAACTCTTGACAGAAATAACCGTTTTGCTTCCAATTTTGTTTATAGGTTCCTTGTGATAAGGCGCTTCCCTGATTAGTTTTGGGGATTGATTGTTTAACTATAAAGGGGGGAACGGGGGGGCTAACCCCCCTTAATTAAGATAAATGGTTTTTTCATGCAGAATTGTCCAATTTTCTTCAAATTTTGTATATAGGTTCTTTCCTGATTAGTTTTAGGGGTTCATAGGTTAAGTATAAAGGGGCTAACGGGGGGGGGAATCCTCCCCCTTAATTTAGATAAATGAATTTTTCATGCAGAGTTATCCGATTTTCTTCCACTTTTGTTTATAGGTTCCTTGTGATAAGGCGCTTCCCTGATTAGTTTTGGGGATTGATTGGTTAACTATAAAAGGGGGGGGACGGGGAGCTAACCCCCCTTAGTTGGATAAATGGTTTTTTCATGCAGAATTATCCAATTTTCTTCAAATTTTGTATATAGGTTCATTGTGATAAGGTTCTTTCCTGATTAGTTTTGGGGGTTCATAGGTTAAGTATAAAGGGGGTAACGGGAGGGGGTTAATCCTCCCCCCTTATTTTAGATAAATTATTTTTTTCATGCAGAGTTATCCGCTTTTCTTCAAACTTTCTATATGGGCTCATTGTGGTAAGGGGCTTCCCTGATTAGTTTTGGGGGTTCATTGGTGAAGTGTAAAGGAGGGAAACGGGGGCTACCCCCCCCCCCTTAATTTTGATAAATGGATTTTTCATGCAGAATTATCCAATTTACTCCAAATTTTGTATATAGGTTCATTGTGGTAAGGCACTTTCCTGATTAGTTTTGGGGGTTCACTGGTAAAGTATAAAGGGGGGGAACGGGGGGGACTAACCCCCCTTGATATAGATAAATGGGTTTTTAAGCAGAATTATCCGATTTTCTTCAAATTTTATATATATGTTCATTGTGATAAGGCGCTTCTCTGATTAGTTTTGGGGGTTCTTTGGTTAAGTATAAAGGGGGGACGGGGGCTAACCCCCCCTTAATTTAGATAAATGGATGTTTCATGCAGAATTATCCGATTGTTTCAAATTTTGTATATAGGTTCATTGTGGTAAGGCACTTCTCTGATTAGTTTTATGGGTTCATTGGTTAATTATAAGAAGGAGAAACGGGGGATGGTTCCTCCCTCTTAATATATTGTCGATTTCTTCATTTTTCGAGGGCTTATTTCAAATTCTTTGAAATAAGAATATAATTTACAGTTAGTCTGAATAGCCTGTGAGCTCAATGCCGTCAGTTTAACTGGGCAGTTTTCTTTTATTGAATACTTATTCATTTTGATAAATTATAATACTCAATCAATAAATATATTCAATTTTTGAATAATAAAATATCGTTTACTTTCTAGCACATAAACATTTGCGTGAAGTTTGTAAAGAGTGTAAAATTTCACCGTCCTTTAATAAAAATGACTATTAATATATAATATTTTCGAATAGTTCTTTTGCCATATGTTTCTTCAGTTTTTATTGAATGGCAATTTCGGGACTAAACGAACAATGTTTATTCGCTGTAGAGTATCATAAGAATCGTGAGTGCAAATCTCCAAATGTGTATTTTATAGCTTTTAATTTTTAATATTTATGGCATTTTCATACTACGTGTGTAGTTCTAATATTGTGACAAAACAAATAAATATATTTAAAAATATATGTATACTTGTAATTTCATAAATAAATATTGAAATGATAAGTTAAAAAATATATATGATAATGAGAGAAAAAAAACATAACACGTCTTGCGCGCATGATAAAATCGGAAAATATGCATATAAAAAGTAAATTTTGGTGAAAATATATACATAATAGCGTTACCTTTATACTAAAACCAGAATATTTATAACAAAATTATGACTAAATTAAAATATTAACTTATAAATTTAAAAAAAATTAAAAATTTTCAATTAAAAAAAAATATTTTCAAAGTACAAAAACAGATTCAGATTCAACCAAGCAGGGTGGCCTACCATGCGGCTTAAGCTCTACAAGCCCTGCTTGGCAAGTTTATTAAAAAAAAAAAAAAAGAAAAAAAAATGAGGCCAATAGGCCATTAGGCTTTTACATAGTACTGAATTGAAAGTTTACAATGATATATATACAATTCAGATATGTTTTAAAAGTTTTTACAAATGATTTTAAGTCTTTGTATGATGCGGACATAGTCCATAAATATATTTTAAAAGTTTTTACAGATGATTTTAAGTCTTTTTTATGGTGTAGGCATAGTCTATGTATTGAAATGTTCGGTGATTATTAGTCTACAACGTTTCTAGATTAATTGAAGTCTTTTGAGCTTTGAGTTTATAGTTTTTCACTGATTTTTGTGAGCACTGCTATAATCATTTTTATTCTTCGTCATCTGAGGACTGGATGTTTCCTAATAAATGCGCTGGAGGCATCTGAAAAAGTTGTTGGTTTTTTTCCAATAGGTGTACACATTCTATGATTTTTTGTTTTAAGATTGGAGTACTAAGGACATGATGAAACCACACCGATGTTCTCACTGAAGCCGGTTTCTTTATGTGGAAAGCGGATGTCAGAGGGCAGTTAAGAATGTAGTGAGTGGCGTCTCCTCGTTTGCCACATGTGCAGTATGGAGCTGGTGCTTTCCCAAAAAGATAAAGGTATGACGGGAATGGACCATGATTTGTTGTGTATAAATAAATATTCCGGTGTGATATTAGAAAATCTTCTGTGACTTTGGGACAGTGGCTATATGCTTTTCTTCCTCTGTGTTCCATCGTCCATTGATCTTGCCATTTAGATAAATAGTATTGTTTAAGTTGTCCTCTGAGGTATGATGGAGGTGATGGATGGAAAATTTGTTTTATTGGAGTATCTGGTTTCGTAGCTTCTTTAGCCAATCAATCTGCATGTTCATTACCTTCGACTCCAGAATGGCCTTTCACCCATTTGAAGAAAATCTTTGTTGTCGTTTGCTGCAAGTTCTTTATTATTTGTCTGTATTTATATCCGTTAACGCCACTAAGCTAGAGCGGCTATCTGAGTTTATTGTTGCTTGACTGTATGCAGATGTTTGCAGCCAGGAGACTGCGTCCAGTATTGCCAACAGCTCTCCTTGATATATCGAGTTTGACGTTCCTAAGTGTATTTGATGTTCCTTTATTAGGTTTTGATTTTCGTATATGCAGAAGGCATATCCTACTCCTTCTTCTGTCTTTGAACCGTCCGTGTATACCTGTATTCTTGGTTGATCTTCCACATCTTCCGCCCAATTAAAATATCTACTGTGTGGTATTATTTCCGTCGGAATGACTTTAGGTTGATATAGATCCGGTTGTATGTCGATCATCGGGATGCCCAGCCTGAGGATTGCTCCTTGCGCTGCTATTTTTTCGGCCCTTAATGGAAGTGGAATTATTCCCGTGAGGACACAGATAGCAGATGTAGCAGTTTTATTGTATGCACGAGAGATTAATAATAAGCACTGTGCTTGAATCGCTGATAATAGTCGTAGACCATGAGATTTTTGAAGTTTAGGGTACCACGTTGATGCTGCATAGGTTGTTTTCTTCTCTAAAATTTGATTGTACCATATTTTTAGGATGGATTTTGAAATACTTCGTTGTGGGGCTGCGAATTTCATGAGGTTTTGAGCTATTGTATTAATTTCCGTTCTTTTTGCATGAAGGTGTGGAAGAAAAGAAAGTGTACTGTCCAAGACCAGACCAAGATACTTTAATGTAGGATTGTGTGTAATGGATCTATTGTATATCTTTAAAATTGGTGGACGTTTCAAATATTTCCGGTTCTTGATTTGAAAGGCTGTCGTTTTCTCATGTGTTATTTGGATGTTGTGAGCATCTGCCCAGTCCTGAACCAATCGAAGAGCCTCATTGCCTTTTTCTTCTATAATTCTTCTGGTGTGACCTGATATTATTAGGAGTAGATCGTCGGCATATGCCACTACTTTAAGTCCATTTTCTTTTAGAATTTTTAAGATTTTGTTTACGAAGATTCTCCATAGAAAAGGGCCAAAACACGACCCTTGGGGACATCCTTTTTTAAACCAGTGTAGATCTCCTGAAAGCCAGTGTGTGTATGCCGATCTAAGCGATAGAAAAGATCTCGTTATGTTTACATAGGCTTTACTTATATCCATAGTCTCGAGCTCCTCCATCGTCGCATCCCAGGGCAGGTTGTCGAATGCATGGTGAAAATCTAAAGATATGAGGAAGGTATATTTTCCGTCTTGCTTGTTTAAATCTATAGTGGACATCACTTCTTGAATTGCTGTTTCGGTAGACTTACCAGGGACGAAACCGTGCTGGGATTGTTCTAATTTTGAAGTATTATGTAATTCATGTAATATGCGTTTGAGTATTAATTTCTCGTAGATTTTCCCCAGGATTGGCAGCAAGGAAATCGCTCGATATGAGTCTCCCTCCGTTGGTGATTTCCGGCTCTTCAGGAAAAAGACTAATTCACCCCGTTTCCAAGCTGTAGGAAAGTAGTTAAGTTTTAGTAGTATATTACACATATCTTGTACTAATTGCTGGTGATTTTTGAATATTTGTCTTACAATGTAGTGATCTATATTATCAATTCCTGGGGCTTTATTTTTATTAAAGTTGTATATCGCTGTTTTTATTTCATTTATGGTAAATGGTGGAGCCGATTTATCTGGTGATGGTGGTCTTATATCTGTTATTTGTGATCTTCAATATATATGTTCCGTGAGTTCTTGATAAAAGGATTTCTTAGTATGTGTTATTGTTGTTGAATTCGCTAGAGCATAAGTCTCTTGTTTGTAGAAGTCTTGAAAAGTCACTCTGTTTGTTTTCCCGTAGGGATCTGTAGTTGCTTGGCAGAATCGTAACCATGCATCGCGTTTGGCCTTATGGATTTGGAGCTTGTATTTGGCTCGCTCTTGTTTATATTTCTGTTTTTGTATCTGTGTGGCAGTTGGAGATTTTATTTGTTTTCTGAGTGTTCGTACATAATTTCTTGATTTCCTGAGATCCGGGGACCACCATTTAACTGAAGGCTTGTTAGTACTGCTTTTTTTCCTTAAATTGTTTTCACTGGTTTATTGTATTATTTGCATTAGTTCTTCGTAGTGTTTGTCGAAATCTTATTTACTATTTATTTGTTTAAAATCAATGTTTTTCTCTAAAGCAAAAAATAAATCTTATTTTTTTCTGGTTTTAAGTTATAGATAATACAAAAATGAATACGTGATGAAAATTTCTTTTAATTGCCATGCATAGATTTTTTAGTAACAGTGCGTGCAAGACGTGTTCTGTTTTTTTTTTCTCTTATTATCATACATATTTTTAAACTTATCATTTCAATATTTATTTATGAATTTGCAAGTATATATATATTTTTTTAAATATAAATTTAAATACAAACTTTAAATTTAAATGAAGTTTGATTTTTATTTGTTAGTTATTACACAAATTTTGAAGCTTGGAACATAGTGATATTTTTTTTTTTTTTTTTTGGGGCTTTTTCGACGTGTTCAAAGGTATCTTAAAAAAAGAAAAATCTTCTAAAGCTACAGAATTCCGTTAAAAAAGCTTAAAAAAAAAATAAAGTGACGATCCATTCTCGTCCGAAAACAACAACCATTTTCCCAATGGTTAAAAATGGCTATTTTTTACTGATTCACTATATTACAATTTTAGAAAAGACATTTTGCGTTTTCTTAATGAATTATTTATCTCTCAAAGTATATTCACTGTATATTTCTTTCAATCCTATTTATTTTCTTTCTTTTCACCAAAATTTTCAATAATTTCAATTATCTGATTTTCTCAGCATGATACTAGAAATTTGAAACGATTATGTACCAACGATATATTTTTTTGGAAGCAAGACAACTAAATATAATAGTGCGTTTATCAAAATGTTCAGTTTATTTGCCATTGTAGTTATGCATAAGAACATTAAAGTGGCATTCCGTGTTGTTTGCTGCTTTTAAATTATGTGTTTTTGTTCGGTTAACGTTTTAACCCTTTCAAGGGCAAAGTACTTCTATTCGCAAAATGCTGAAATGATTGACTGACACTCAATATTACAAACAATTTGAAAATAAATAAACGTTTTTCTTCACGTACATAATGAAAGGAAAAATTTCATTTAAAAATTCTGGTTCAAATGTGGCATTAAGGGTGGTGCAAAACTGATTAGGTGGTTCAAAACTGAAGAACCGCTCTTGAAAGAGTTAATTATTTTCTCCAAAAATTAGTATTTCGAAAAAATATTTTTAATCATTAATTATGAAAATTAGGCTTCTATTCACACAAACAAGATTCCTAAAAACACTTTAAAAGCATTCTTACACTTATCTTTACTTATTTTAAAAAAAGCGCATTTTTTTTTTAAATCCCAATTCAAAATTTCTATTACACGGTTTTTAACTTCTTTCCAATTTATGTATTTCTAATAGCACAAATAATACTACAAATTTTCATAGCAGAAAAGAAAGTGAATTTATTTATATGAACGTATATAATAAATATATGACATAATGTTAAAGCTTATATTCTATATATCATATTAATATCTTTATTATAATTATATTGGATACAAAAATATATAGAACGTATTTATTAACGTAAATTGTACCTGTTTCTGTTTACAGAAGACACATTAAAATAGCTACACTGTTCCATTTTTTTTTCTTATTAAATGCAAATGTTTATTTATATTTGCTTTATTCTTTTTAGGACTCCGTATTTAAAAAGTAAAAGCGGAACCACTATAAGATCACTCCTGTGTCTGTCCGTTCGTCTGTCACTACCCTTTTTCCCGTAAACTATGTAACGTGGAAAGTTATAAAACCTTCTTACCCACACGTTTTCAGATTATTAGCGAATCACAAATATGTTTAGGGAAAATTTAGGGGGCTAATTAAGTTACTTGAAAAAAAAATCTTTTTGTATATCATGTAGGGTATTGTAAGAAAGATCTCGTAATATAGAAATCAAAAATATATTTGTTTTAATTTTAGGTATTATATTTTCAGGGATATCGTCGAAAATGCACTGCAAAAATATCTTCCCCCTCCCACTCTATTTACGAATCTACTGAAACTAAAATTATGAAAAAATAAGGGGTAGCAGTAGTTTATTTAAACCTTCCAAGTAAACTATAACGATTTTTCTATGTAATATAATTTTTGAGAAAAACACATTTTTCTGTTACACACAAACTTTCCGTGCAGTAAGTGGGTGAGTTGACGGACGCTCGAGGTATCTGTCGACACAGAATTATCCAAGGAAATTCGATAATGATTTTCTAAAAACATTGTCGGTAATTAGCCGAGATTTCAATTAAGTTACTTTGTATAGTGTAGGCTATCGTTCGAAAGATCTTGTAACATCGAACTTAAAAATATATTTGTTTTCATTTTAGGTATTACATTTTCAGAGATATCGTCGAAATTATACTGGAAAAATATGTCCCCCTCCACCTATTTCCGAATCCACTGAAACAAAATTATGGAAAAATTAGGGGTAGTAGAAGTAAATTAATTAATTAATAGTAATTAATACATTTAATGTACGGAACTCTTCGAGCGCAAGTTATACTTGTACTTGACAGATTATTTCTTTAAAATGTATCGTACGGCTACTTTTAAAACCTTTACTTTTAAATATTAACTTTTAAAAACACGAATGGTTTGTAGTAACATAAAAACACGGGCGCTGTACTGTATGAGCCAAGATATTTTAAAGCCTAACTACCCACTTTTAATGACATTCTTGTTAAATGCAATGCGGTAGACTTATAAAATAATTAAACATCACTTTGATAAAAACTGACAAATTTAATTGAAATAAATATCATACGGACGCATTTTCGTAACATAAAGACACGAAATTAACATGCAATAATGAAAAAATTAGTATATATCTAAAAAAATACGAGAAAGAAATAATGATATATTGTATTGTAATTAATAAAAAAAAAAACATAAATAAAAAAAGAAAGCTCTTCTAGAAATTTAAAAATTTGTTAAAATTATTTCATTGATATTAATATATTTCTTAGTTACATTGTTTCCTGTATTGATTTCTTATATACATTATAACTATACTGTAAAAAAAAACAAATGTTTATTCAACTTTGGAAATGTAATATAACCATAAACTAAAACTTACAATCACCACTTGCATTTTGCTCATTATCATTAGCAACCTCAGAAGCAAATCTATTTTTGAGATTTAAAGAATCATTTATAAAAACAAAGTTTCATTTCCTGCCAGGGAACGTTTCCCAGTACTTTTTATAGTATAATAATCCTATATCTCTTACTGAAAAATCTGTTATTAAAAGGCTATAAATTTCCAATTGAACATTTGTAGCTGCGAAATTTAATTTATACATACACGAATAAAAAAATAATATTAATTATAATGTTAATGTTGTTCATTTATCATGTTTTTAAACCATAATTCTTACACATGAAAATTTTTACTAGAGAATTGATAGCATCCAAAAAAGCTACATTCCGGTTTCAGAAGACTGATTAATACACTAATTCGGAAATGTTTCCGAATATCAATGATAGCAAACTAAACAGTTTTTTATAAATTCTTGTTTAAGTATCGAAATTATTTGTTTTCTGAAGTTTACAAAGATAAAGTATGCTTTTCGGAATCATAAGTAACTCGTCTTGTAGCTATGACGGTATGTAATAATGTGTTGTAGCTGTAGGTGAAGCTGTATGTAATAATGTATTGTTTAAAAATTATCAGTTTTCATTTATTTATTTATTTATGTATTTGCAAATTCTAAACAAGCCTCAAAAGTATTTCAAAAGCATTCAATTAATCATTACTTTAATACTTAACCTAACATATATTTTTCCTTAACCTTTAAATACACGGACGGCGTACTCACTGCACCACTCATTAAAAAAACTACAACAACAACAACAAAAAAACAGTTTCGAATTCAAAATTATTTACGCGATTAACTCGTACGTTTCATTTTCCATCTTCCCAAATTTCATTCAGTGTTCAACCAATGTCTAACTAGGAGAGGGCCGAACTTGGTAATCACAGATTTTGATTATTACTTTCTTCTATCTTTACAAGAAGAAAGTGTTGGATTCATGAAATTTTCGACTTCCGGTTTTCGACGGATTTATACGTTTAGAAGGTCTTGAACACGATTTGACTATTTTTAGAAAATGTCTGTCTGTGACAAAAATTTTGTGGGCGCTCTATCTCAAGAACTAATGCTCGGATCTTAATAAAACTTTATAATCAGTTAGTCCCAGATATAAATTGGTGCTAATTAGTTTTGGATAAAAATCGTCCAGCAAGTGGCGCTGGATTGTTGCAGCATTTTGCAGGATTTACACGATTTTAGCGATAATCATATCTCAAGAAATAATACGCGGAATTTAATAAAACTTGAGTTTCAGTTAGACCTTGATATAAATTGGTACCGATTCTTTTTAGTGTATGCGAAACATGTGTGAGAAAGTTTTGGGATTGACACATCCGACTAGTTTTTATATATGTTGTAGAGTTAGCCCGTTAGTCTCCGGTTCAACGGATCTTATACAATGTTCCTTTTTTTTCTCGAGAAATAGGGGTCTAATATTGTACACAATATCCGAGAAATTTTATTTTATAAAACGCAACTTACTAAATCTGTGTAAATATTTCACTTCAAATATCGAATAAAATTTCCGTGTCTAAACATGATTGTTTGGTCTCCGGATTATAGGCCGGAGATTACGGTATTTAAGTTTCGATCCAGAAATTTTATTCAATTACAGTATTAAAGTTGTGTTATAATATTAGACCCTCATATTGCTCGAGAACTAAGGAGCGTTGTATATAATCCGTTAAACCTGAGACTAAGGGGCTTCTACCCTACAACATATATAAAAATAATCAAAATCTGTAATTACCAAGCTTAGCCCTCTCCTTGTAAATTCGAAGTTCAAATTTGTTTCTCCATTCTTTCATTATTTTTATTGGTAAGTCACCACTGGTGTACAAAATACTCCACCCGTGTATTTAAGTAATTTATTCTATTCCCTTTCTTAATTAAATTATTTCCTTATAACAGTGATATCTACTACTTTTTTTACTGTTACTAGACATTAGACTCTTCTTTAGCATCAAAAGTTGATATTTAGTCTTTAAAGCACGTTTGCGCATGAGGTACGCTGTCTGTGTCTTTATGTTACTGCACACTGTCCGTATCATATTAATTCTATTTAAATTAATGGTTTTTTTTATCAATTTGATGTTTATAACTCTTATTGGGTATTGCATTAAACAAGGATATCATTAAATGTTGCTATTAAGTCTTTAAAATGCCTTGGCGGATACAGTGCGCTTATGTTACTATAAAAAGTCATTGTCTTTAACGGTTAAATGGAGAAACCTGATAAATGGACTATCATATATCATATATCAACATTTATAAAATTTATGAAACTATAATGTGCCATTCCAATCATTTTGATTGACATCCAGTTAACGTTAAAAGTTTTTATATTTAATTAGTTGCATCAGGGGGAGGGGACAAGGATTACTTCTTTAAGTAATATATATTTAGGAAATAAATCACGTCAAACCGAAAGATCTAAATTATGCAACAGCTGGACTAAGACTTTACCGTCATTAGTTAAGTTTATTTATTCATTTGTCAACATGAAATAACTTAAAGGATTAAGCCAGGAGTGTTAGCTTATAAATAAATTGTCCCATTTCTGAAATGAAATTCTCAATGCATGCCAATTTGATGTGAGTAAATAGATAATGTACCGAAATATTATTATTAATGTTGTTTTAAAAGCCCTTTTTATAAATTATATGTCATGTGCCTCAAATTTTTACAAAATGTATAATTATGTTTATTATTTTTATGTGAAATGTAGTTTTAATCCAAAATATCCTACGAAAAAAAAAAAACCCCTCAAAATTTAATTTTCAAAGGAATATTGACTTTTCCATTAATAACGATGAGGTGATAAAATTTTCCGGATATTATTTAAGAATGTTTAGTGTTACTTAGTGAATATTCATATATTTCAAAGCAATGACGGAATTATTTTGTTTTTGTTTTTTTTTAATGAAAGAGAATCTAAGTACACTCCAGAATTTAGATTACTGGCGAAGAGGCTATAGTCTATCCGCGTGAACACTATAGTGTTCAGACTCGAAATTAGAGACTAAAAAAATAAAGTGTCCTTCCAGCCTGTTCCCGTAGGAAAAGGTAGCTTCCATATCCCTTGTGTTTAAAATTTCAGGTCATTTTACTCAAACACACGAAGCTTAAATGCATTGTACCCGATTATAAATTAATCAATCTAAGTTTTCGTTAACACTGAACTCGAATGAGAATTTTGCCAAATATGTGAGCTGTATGTTAGTTGACTTCATTCATGGCGACTTTTTTGCTGTTTATTTCGTCAAGTACGGCCAAGCTTGGCGAGAATTGCATGCTAGCGGATACGGTTATTTCACTTTAAACGTATGAGATTAACAACAATGATTTCAACAAAAAGTTAATTTGCGAGATACCATGTTTTCTAAAGCTGGTGTGAGAAAGTACAACTGAAGTAAATATTCTGACACATAATAATACCATAATTACTTAAATTTACTTATTCATTTGTCAACATGAAATACCTTAAATGATTAAGCTATGAGTATTAGTTTCAAACCTAAGTATGGAAAAATCATCCACCTTTGAATTTCAAACTGCTATTTCTTAGTCAATATTTAAGATAGAAGCAAAACCAAAAAAATATTCCTGAATCCTTATATCAAGGTCAAACACTTAAAGGGGGAAAACATTTTAGATTTCTAATTTTTTGTACATCTTTTTGAATTTAAAGGAACTGGCTGACATTTTAAAACGACATGGCAGATGCGGGTGGTCAACGAACTTGGTCGAGACCTTAGTAAGTGTTCAGTCACATAATAATGAATCAGCACGAAATGATTCCAAATGTTCAATTTTATAATTCCTTTTTCTTAAGTACCTTTTTATGCTGTATTTTCCACGACAATTATACCTATTGTAGTATCTGAAGATAAATTTTGTCGTAGAGTTCTTGAACAGTTTTCTAATAGACATGAAGGGTTATAGGTGAAATGTCTCTTAATGTCATAATCAAAGTCCAAAAGAGTAAACATCCGTGGGTGCCATAAAATAGACATAAAAGGAATATTAGTTACCGATATAGTCTCGATATCCCTTTCTTCTTCCATTTTTTACAGAAAGTTAAGAGTACAATATTATGTGTGGCTTGCCGTTTTCTTTGTCTTGATGAATTTCTACTCGTTGATGGCAATCTGGGTAATGTGATTGTATTTCGCAGAAACTTTGGTGCCGATTTCCGGGGAGCTTATCAAAATATTTCTTTATTCTCTTTAATTTTATTTTTAAGATTTAAAAAAAAAACTTAAATTCCTTAGAATTTTTTTTAGATATTCAGAACCATTTTTTTTATGATTTTGTCTGCTCTTTGAGGGATATGACAGGATATGATAGAGATAATAAATGAATTTTCTTTAGTTGCAGTCATTCAAACATTCTCCGAGCTTCTCCTTTGAAACAATATTTTCAGTTTTTCTCGTAAGAAGGGCTTCACTTGATTCTACAACGTGTTCTGTTTTCCACGATATGTCTTGGAAACGACGGTGAACAATGTATATATATATATATATATATATATAAATTTACTTTTTAAAGAACTTAATCTATTTTAATTATTTTTCCAGTGAGCACTCAGTTGTTTAATAATTTTTCAACAATACTTAGATGAAGGGACGTTTTTTTAACATGAAATATTGCACCTTTCCAAAAAAAAAAATCTTTTTTTTCCCCGGACACAGTAGAGGAATGGAACTTTCCTTTTTTCAGATTTCTGAATATTTTTCAGACATTCACGTACGATTCGACATGTCATTCTTTTGATACTGGCATCACATCACATTTTGCGTGAGAAACAGGATCGAGTAGATGATTTTATTATATAAAAATGTTGATTATGAGGGAAAGCATTAATTTATCTTACACAGAGTTAATTGAAAAAAAAAAGGCAACGTTTATACAAGATGTTTGTTTTTTACTAAAATCATATGATCAACAATATAAAGGGGTAAAAATGTAAATAATAGCATTCGTGATTATTTATAAATAATCTCGTTAACCCCTTAACCTACGATTTCGATTCGAAGATGTTGGGCCGAAATCGTATATCGTGCAAAATTACCTCTGTTTTTAAAGGCTCTCCATTTTCTGACCAATGAGAATGCTACATAAACGCCCTAGGATCGCCCTCATTGGTCAGAAAATAGAGAACCTTTAAAAACAGAGGTAATTTTTCACGATATTTTTAACAGTGTTGTCTGTGCTATCTACAAACCGCGATCGTCCTACCACGGGCGATGCCAGGGCTACACTAGATACCGGGCTTGCTCATTCATTATCATGACGCTACAAAAGGTGGCTGGCCGCTACCAGCGATTGGTACAAAGCGAAACGACAAAATGAAAGACCAACAGCGATTGACACAGAACGACGGACTCGACGCTTTACACCAATCGCTGGTCGCGGCCAGCCACCTTTTGTGACGTCATGATAATGAATGAGCAAGCCCGGTATCTAGTAAAGCCTTGGCGATGCCCGTCATGTTTACGATTGGCCCGATCAGCGTGTTACACAAGTCGTGCGAATTACCCGAATGCTGCGCGAGCTTGTATACGATTTCGGTCCAACATCTTCGAATCTAAATCGTAGGTTAAGGGGTTAAAAGAAAAACGCAACCAAGGGACTATTTCCTTCAGGAACCATTGTAACAGCTAATAAAAAAGGCTGGATGAATGAGGAAGTGATGAAGTTGTGGCTGAACCAAGTGACCCGGTGCATTTTTCAAGTAAATATTTTTCATCCTCTTTTACTATTTTCTTTAGTAATATAAGTGGTTTGATTATTTTTTGTGGTTTAACAATATTCAGTTTTTAATAATTTGTTATTAACAAAACATTAACAAGTATTGTGATATCCAAAAACGGAACTTGGAAATTTTTAACATTTACTTTTGGTGATTCTTGTGTTAAAAAGTTTAATTTTCAAAATATTGCGGGAAATTTAAAATAAAGAAGGAAATAATTACAAAATCAGTAAATCACTAGTAATATCTCCAGTTATTTACCTAAAGAAAGGAAGAAAAGAAAAAAGCACCCGGTAAAACGGAGTGCCCCACTGCTGTGTAGAGAAAAGAAATGAGCCCTATATGCCGTGGAGAAAAAGAGAGAAATCTGAGTGCCTAAAAGGCCGGTATGTAGAGGAATGTCGGTGGGTACGAATAGAGGAGGGTGTGTTGCGCTTGCAGAGGAAGCGCTAGTTATTTTCGGTAATAAAATTATTTACGTGCATGCATATCATCCGAAATAAAATGTGAATAAAAAATTTTATTCCTGCAGTAGCTTCGAATATATCCATCGCGAAAAATTTTGCGTATACCCTCAGCTGTTACTCGCAATAAAACAAACAAAAAAACCCTTTTATATAAAAAATAACAATCATTATTAGACAGAAAAACAGTCATAAGAAAAAATCGATCCTTTCAGGGTTTTAAAAATAATGAAAACAATTGCATAGTATGATTAGCAAGATTAGAAAAGAGCTTTTAAACTAAATTTTGCGAGTTTACCCGCAACCTGATCCGCGAGTAGTAAATTTATACCCGCACCACAAAGCGGGGACCTCTTTGGGTATGCAGGACTCTAATAAAAATCGATTAAAAATTGAATAGGTAAACCTACGGTACTTATTGAAATTAAATTTTATTTTATACTACCTGACCCGCCCGGCATTGCCTGAGCCCGTGTAATAAACTTAAATCTCTGAAAAAATGAAGCTCTCGCCACGGTCTTGGATGGCTTTGGCACAATATACCGGGCATGCTCATACGCTCCGGAAAATCTTTTTTTCCCCCTTCCACCACCAGGGGGACATTCTGTTCTAAACAAACTTCTTTCCCAACGAACCTCTGAGAGAGGTCCCCACTGTCTACGGCACTATATAGTAGGCGTGCAAAATTTATCTGGTTTGGAGAAGATGGGAACATTATTAGTCGAGTTTTTGAAATAAGGCACAGTTAGAAAAAAATAACTTTGAGGGAGGTGCCGGGAGGGATGTTAAAGGGTCCTTGAGAAAATGACTTATTAGGAGGACCACTATGCATCATTAAAAATTCGTTCGTTTGGTTAAGCTTGGAAATTAATTACAAATTTGGCTTAAACTATTTTTCGGAAATAGTGGTAATTGATACTCATAAATTTACTTTAATGTTAGAGAGGGTGACTATTAAGTTAATTATAATGTTTGGAATTAGTTGCGGCGAAATTGGAAAGATAGTTGCTGAGTTACGGAAATGGGGCATAGTTATAGTAAAAACATTGAAGGAGGGAGATGACATGTTCAAGTGCCCTAGGAAAGCGCCCCTGGTGGTGAAACTTTGAACTAAAAATGGTAAGCTCTATCGATGTCGAGTCGAATAATCCCGTCGTGATCCAGCCCATAGAACCAGAGATAAGAATGCGCCCCCTGGTAGTGGAACTCGGAACTAAAATTGGTAAGCTCTATCGATGTCCAGTCGAATGAGCTAAACTGCGTGGCGATTGGAGCAATACAAACCCAGATAATGTGACATGAAATAGCAAAATCATTAGCTTTTTCTTTTCTTTTCCTATAAAAAATCGGCTTTTGCTTAGATAAAAAATTATGGGACGAATTCGACAGCTTTTTGAATCCCTGAAATCTCAGCCCACTATAAGCAAGAATGCATATTTTTCAGATTCGGAAATCCGATATATTTTTTTTTAATATATAGCCTTATTGTATAAAATTATTGTGTATAGTAAACACACGATTTTCCTGAATGTTGTATGAAAAATTTTATGTAAAATTATATTTTTAAATTACATTAAATTGACGTTTCGGTCAACTTCTTTGACCATCTTCAGAATTCTGAAGATGGTCATAGAAGTTGACCGAAACGTCAATTTAATGTAATTTTAAAATAGAATTTTACATAAAATTTTTCATACACCATTCAGTAAAATCGTGTGTTTACTATACACAATAATTTTATATAATAATGTTTTGATGGTGTAACGGTCCAGTTCAATCATTCATAAATATATAGCCTATAAAGACTGCAATCCTTTCCAAATGCACCGTTTTATCTAATCATCTCTTTTGGCAGAAAGAAGCGTCGCAGTGTCTTATCGAGAATCCGTGCAATTATTAGAACACCTGCAAATATTTTGCTTCTGTTTTGTTGAATAGAAATAAATTCCTTTTCCATTTTCATTAATGAGTTTTAATTGATATTTTCAAAAGTTACAAATCGATTTTTATAATTTTTTTTTATTTTTTTTTTATTATTTTTTTTTATTTGCTATTTTTTACATATGTTTGCAATTTTCCGTGGACGTAGAGTAATTATTTCCACTAGTTTCAAAAAGCGGGTGGAGCGATTTGATCTCGGATGTCTCAACCCGGTATTGTTTACGGCAACAACCTTTTTACCGTCTGGGGAGAGATACGAAGTCTGAACAGTTTTTGGCCGACATAAACAAAAATGCTACGGTCCGAATTTCCAAAAAAATTAATTTTTGGAATGGCAAAAATGGACTTTGTGTGTACCCCGAGTTTTGAATCGATACCTCGGTAGTTTTTCTTTTAATTCGATGATGCATGAAAGAGAGACAATTTTGATGTCTGGTATTATCAAAATGGGTTACATAAATAATGTAACAAAACATCTTTCTTTATAGTGGAAGGATTCCAGGTATGGTTTATGTAGTTTTTTCTGTGAAGACTGTATGCAACCAACCAAGCAAAGAAAAAAAACGTATTTTTGACGAGAGTTCTTTGTGCATTTTAATTAATATTTAAATAAATAATTAAAATATTAAAATTCTGAGTTACATGTGCACCAGGAAAGTGCTTGGACTACCTATATGTCAATTTTCAGGCATCTAGGGGGGCTAGGTTTTGCTAGCCATCACAGACAGACAAACAAACAAACAAACAAACACACACACACACACACCGAGCGAAACTAACTTTTACCAGTATAGATAAGCTGTATATTAATTACCGTAAAAACCGGGAGACAGTCTGAAACTACCCGCTGTAAAATAATACTAACACAGGAAATAATAGTATTTAAAAGAACATTAAACTGTGGCAATATTAAACAGTAGATCTTTTCAGGAGTTGACTCGCTGCATTGTTATTCAATGGCAAAAACTGATCGTACTAATCCAGATTGAGACAAAACTTATTTTTTATTTTTTATTTTAATTAAAAAAAGTAAATACATTTTTAAAACTAAAATAAAAAATACGATCTCAAAATTGAAAATTCGGAAAATTCGGGAATATTCAACATCCTTTCTTATTCGAGAGGAAAAAAAAACGGCATTCAAAAATTTCTGTAAGTTTCGTGTCAATTTGGATAATAGAACGATCATTTTTTGCCATTGAATAACATTGCAGTGAACGTTATCGCTCGGTAAATAGAGAAGTAAAGAAAGAAACAAATAATTATTTTGGTTAATTTTGCTGTTCTTTATTTTTTCCAAATCTCACGTTTTAAAAATAATTTTATTTGATTAAAAGATATTCTGAATAGAATATATATTTTATTAAATATTGCTTTATAATAACAAAGCATTATAAATAGTTAGTTTTTATTTACTTAAAAATGATGAAAGTTCATTAATAAAAAGAGAAGTAGGCAAATAAAGTTTGAAGAAAAGTAGGGAGTTGGGAATTGAAGAGGTCCCGCGCTTACGTATGGTCCAACAGCTGCTCTGATCGGCACTATACATATCTTAAAACTACGCATCGTTAAATCAAGTATGAAAACAAGTTTTTTCTTCTTTAATTGTTATTTTCACTTTTTATGTCGTGATAATATTTTGTTAATACAGTAGTTTTTAACACTTTCCAACCTAGTTGAAAAGTGTTTATGACTTCGGTTTGTCTGGCCGTCTGCCGTCTGGCCGTCTGTCCGTGCTCTAACTCCCGTAAATATGCTCGGATTGCCCTGCAATTTTTATATGTTATAATCATTATCTATAGCATGTTCCCTATTTCAACGGAAGTGTGTAGCACTTATAGTTTTTTTACAGGGACACTCAAAAGAATTCCGTTACATTGCGGTCTATGGGGGAAAAATCATTTGCGGTTTATTTAAATAATGTTTCACTATTTTAAACGCATTGAAATTTATATATATCACTAAGGTACATTAGAAGAAGCTTAATATGGAATAGGGTGTGCATAGACTTATACTTACTTTACAGGGACTGTCAAAATAATTCCGTTACATTACGTCTATGGCGAAAAATCGTCTGCGGTTTGTTTAAATAATGTTTCCCTATTTTAAACGCATTGAAATTTATATAAGGTTCATTTCAAGAGACTTACTACAGAATATTGTGTGTATAGCAGTCATCGTTCATTTACAAGGACACACAAAAGAATTCTCTACTGTATGTTAACAATAATTCCTGGAAGTGCGTTATAAGTTACTGAACGCGATTTTAATTTTAAATCGCTTTTTGTATATTACGTGGTGTGTATAAATTCTGTAGATCCTATACAGGGAAACACAAAAGTTCGGGAACACATTTCCGTATTATTCAACTCCAGACGGAGAATTTTAAACTGTGCTACGTGTTTCCTAACTGAACTAAGATTTAGCATCCTATGTAGTATATATACAAATCTATAGATCCTATACAGGGCTGAATAAAAGTATTCGGATTACTTAGATGTTATCTTTTAGCTTATTAAAGAGTATGATTCGTAAAATTATTTTGGATGCGTTGGAAAGTGTTACATATTCTATGCTTGACGCATGATTTTTAGTTCTTGTTCTTAGGCCGAAATGTATCTTAGTAATGGATTCGATGAAAGCACATCTCACAGATGACATTAAGAATTTGTGCAGAACAACAAATTTTCGTGCCATTATACTCGGAGGTATGACTAAACTTTTGCAACCACTGGATATAACCGTAAATCGATCATTCAAGTGCAAAATTTAAGGAAATGGGAGAAATGGACGACTGATGAATTAACAGAATACACAAAAAGCGGAAGAATGAAACGAGCATCATATACTACAGTTTATGAATGGATTGCCAATTCATAGAAAAATATCTCGGCAAAGACAGTGATCAAGGGATTCCGAAAAGCTGGATTACACCATAAAAAATTGCTGAACCCCAGCCACACAGCTCAGAAGTTTCTGATTTTTATGATAGTGAAGACGAAGATGAAGCTGATGACTTGTCTATAAATAGCTACATAATTGGTTTGTTTATGACTGACTCGGAAATTTCCGATTTCGAAGGATTTTCCGATTCCAGTGATTAAAATAAATATTTTTGAGCGAATTACCCTGTGCCTTTTTTATACAATAGTTTTATATTATTTATAGTAATTATTTAAAATAACAAAATAACAATAACCTACTTTCTAGATGGTAAAATGTCATTAATGATTCCAGTTGTATATTACATCACGTTCTAAACGAAAGCAATGTAAATTATTAAGTATTAATATTGCAATAGTAATTCTGAGTTACTGCTGTTTAATTACTTTCTCAATATACTTCAATATCATACTTTTTATTACAAAAGCTACCTGATATATAAAAAATATCATTTTTTTTGTATTTGCATAAATCTTGTAGTGACTTACTTAATTTTTAGCTGAATTGATGTAGGTATTATGCATCACGAAAAAATTTGGTAAATTTCTGTTGCAAATTATGACTAATGACCTCTAATTTCGAGCCCTGCTCGAAATATTCGTTCGTAGACAGTGTATAGCCAGCGGGCTATACACGGATGCAGCTCCGCTTCTTATACAAGAACTTTTTTATTGTACTGCTCAATTTAGGGGTGCGGGCTATACACTGGATGCGGGCTATACACCCGAAAATACGGTAATTTCGATAATTTAAAGAGGAAGGAGGTAGTTTTTATCTATTGTGAAAATATTTCTTTAAGCTCACAGAATGATTTTTAAATAGTTATTATATTATATAATCATATAATAACTATTATATTAATATATTAAAATAAGTATTCTAAGCAGTATACCATTTAAAAATAAATAGTAATATATTTTAAAAGTCTTTCATTTATCAAGTAGTGTACCATCAAGCACTAAATGTCAAATACTCTCAAATTTTGTGCATTGCATAATATGTTCTGATTAATAACACGGTATATTCAAACTAAATGCTCTCATAGTATATTTACAAGAGGAAATAAATATGAAGCTTGCTGAATAAATAATATCCACATCAAAAGAAATAAAATACCTGTTTTTTGTTCAGTATATATATATATATATTTGTAAAACCGTAACAAGGCGTTTTGTTTGCACGACTGCATGTATTAACACATAAAATTACCTTAAGTTAAATTTAATTATAACTTATTTGTTGTGTTGAATTTGAAATTCAGTTGGCGATATTGTCCCGCAGCTAAAGAAAGAAATAACCCACGGAACTAACTGATATCGACAGATTACCAGTGTACCTTAATCACGTGGCAGTTCTAAAATTGGTAGAAATCAATATATATATATATATATATATATATATATATCAATATTATATATATATATATATTGATATATATCAATATATATATATATATATGAATCAGAAATAGGAATAAGAAGATACTTCTAATTATCTACTTCTAAATAATTAGCTACTTCTTCTACATATATACAGGGTGGTCATAAAAAAAACTTTGCCGACATATCGAACTCTAGCAGCCGGTCCGTTCAACCGATCGAGATGAGATTTCAGATATAGTTATTCACAGGTATGAGCACGGTATTCTGTGAACGGCAACAAATTGGCGCTCACGGTTACGGTTATAGCTACAGAAACTCGATATCTGCAAATGACAACGCCCATTTTTTTCATCGCAAAATGCTCAGCGCATGCGAAAACCCTAAAGAAATTTGAAACGATACGTGTATTGCAATAAACGGACGCGTTATGCACGCACAAAAACATCTCTGAGAACGGAAGCAAAAAAACACGATCAAGGCACACGAAGGAAATTTGCATATGACAGAGGCAAACCACCAATCACGGAACGCAGTTCGCCAGATAGTCAGCGTATAAAACGGATAAAAAGTGTGGTGGAAATGTTAGTTCTTTAGTCGGGAGGTCGAACATACCAACGAAATGACTTCCAGCGAAAGTTCGTGGTGAATTATTAAAACTCTATTATCAAAATGGGATGAATGCTGCGAAAATCTTGTGTGTTTACCGTCGAAACCATTGCCAAATACGTGGCCAATGTAGCCCGTAAGCTCTTCATGATTTAGTAAATAAATTCAAAGAAATTGGCTGCACCTGTGATAGACCGCGATCCCGACGACCAACTGCTCCTGAGGATACTGTTATGGAAGTGCATCACAGAGTGACTACAGGAGACAAGCAAACTGCAAGAGGGGCATCTCGTGTATTGGATATATCGAAATCAACGGTCCTAAATCTACTACGCTCTGTAATCCGCATGTTTCCTTACCGGTACCAACGAGTCCAGATGTTGGAAGTGGGGTACCATCAACAACGTATAGACTTTGCTAATGAATTTGATATCCGATATGATGTAGATAACAACTAGTCTCTTTGCATATCATGGACGGACGAGGTACATTTCACTTTAACTGGCAACGTCAATACCAGAAATTGTGTGCAACGGGCAGATATGAATCCACATGCTGTGGTATCAGTACTTTTATACGACGTCAAAGTGGTGCGGCATTGCAGTCACAATTATTCTCGGGCCGTACTTCTTTGAGGAAGCGACACCAACGGGATTTGTAACTTCCTCTTTAACAGGCTCCCGCTATACGGCAATGATGCAAAATTACGTCATACCAGAATTGCGAAATGCACTGAATGACTTCGTTTGGATGCAAGATGGTGCACCTCGACATATAGCTTGCTGTTCGCAGGGTCCTGGAACAGCATTTTGTCGACCGGGTCATCTCACGCCATTTTCCATTTCTGTGGCCTCCGCGATCCCCCGACCTCACTCTTATGGAAATATGGTTCTGGGAATATCTTAAATATAGAGTGTACATGTGCAATCCGCAAACTTTGCCGGATTTGAAACATTCTATCAAACGAGAGATTGCAAACATCCCTCATGCGATGTTACGTTCAGCTGTATTGCCCACAGTTGCCCGCATGCAATGTGTAATTGCCTGTGATGGCACTCATGTGGAAAATGTGTAATCAAAATAAAAGTTTTCTTTATCCGATCTGTGTATAATCAGTGATTGGAGTACTGAGTCTGTGCCATATGCAAATTTCCTCCGTGCGCCCCGATCGTTTTTTTCTTTTTTTGTCCGTTCACAGAGCTGTTATTTGTGTGTGCATAACGAGTCCGTTTCTTGGGATACACGTACGGTTCAAACGCTCTTTAGGTTTTTCACATGCGCTGCGCATTTTGCGACGAAAAGAAAATGGCCGTTGCCAATTGAAAATTTCGAGTTTCTGTACCTATAACCGTAACCGTGAGAATCACTTTGTTGCCGTTCACAGAATCCCGAGCTCATACCTCTGAATAACTATATCTGAACGGACCGATTTCCGAACGAAAGTTTTTTTATGACCAACCTGTATATATATATATATATATATAACGCCTTGAAAAATGCTTAAGGTCGAGAAAAAAAATGATTTATTTTTTTTAGAAAATATAAGTACAAGAAGTAAAAAACCTAGTTTATTTAAGTCAAAATTAATATAAATACACAGTTTTTAAGAATATACAAATTCCATTGGTAAAATAATGAATTATTTTAATTTTTAATACGCTTGATCATAAAAATAAGTATAAGGTATACGATTCGTAATGATTTTTTAAGTTAATATCCTATAATTGGACCTTTGTTTTTCAATTACGCTTATCAACCGATCTGGAAATATTACAGTAAGTTTAGATACAGTTTCGTTTTTTATATTACCGCAGGCTATATTATTGCTATTGATGATTGCCAGTGTGCGTCAAATCACGCTTTTGTTGACTGATAAACATGGATATAGGCGTTATCATGCTAAAATATCCACTCACCAGAGATAACAAGAGGTGCATTGTTTAGAACATATTCTCCCAAAATTTTTTAATACATTTCTCTGTTTGTTTTAAAATCAATTACGACAATGTGTAAAGTTGCACCTGCTGCAAATGTTCCTCATAACATAACAGACCTACCTCCGCCTTGTCGATTAGCTAAGACTTTACGTTTCTAACATAATGACCGTACTTTCTAACCCGTCAGGTCCATAAAAATTAAATTGTTTCCGTGAGAAAAGACAACTTCTTTGTACTTATCACCCAATGTTACATATTTTGTGGAAAACTGCCCCCGTACAAGTTTATGCTACTTTGTTAAAAGTAGGCAAACTTTAAATTTTACATACTTCACCCTTCGATCTCAAAATCCAATACTGTAGACAGTTCGACTGGTGTATGGTAAATTTAAACCATTAACTATTTAAGAAGAAGAAATTTTTTGCTCCATGCTAATCGAAATGCAACTGATTTTTGGCGTCTTGAAAGTAAACAAGGTCTACACGTGTGCTTGTATTTTCTATAATTTCAAGGATCTTTTAAAATATATATTGACAACAGTTTTTGACCTGTAGATCATTCAATAGAAGCCCTACTCATTCCATAATCATTCATGTGAATAATTTTGCCACATTCAACGTTGGAGAATGCTTATTTTAAAGTATTTTTTTCAATAGCAGGAACAAATCATTCAATGTTTGTGAAACGCTTAGTAACTCGGATTTTGGTAACTCGGATACTCTTAGTAACTCGGATATAATTGAAGCATGTGCAGAATTATACAATTTACATATGTGTAAAAAAAAACAAGCACGATCTTATACTTTTTTTTCCAACATAAATTACTGGCCCTTTGACACCATTATTGTTTAATACCATCGCCTCACATTTCACAATCAAATATCATTTTAATTGTCATGTTACATTAATTGCATTTGAAAAAATTGCATAACCCAGACATGGACTTTTCCACGCGACCTTTAACTTTTTCCCGGACCTTATATATATGTGTATGTATATATATATATAATCCAGCAAAAAATGTATTTGGCCTAAACTAGCACCAACCCTCTCCAAACAAGAAAACACAAAAATACAACTTAAAAAAATAAAATATTACAATTTTTAAAACCACAGAAATGCAACAAAAAATAGGCTGCGGTCAGGTCGGTAATGGGTTAAATTAAAAAAGACAGGTAAGTACTCTAGACATATATAATATGTATTCCTTGAAGTGAGTTTCGGTCAGAACACAGCGTAGCAAAATCAAAATATACATAAACATATTAGAAGGCCACATAACGGACGCTCCCCCCACCGGACCCTACGCCACAATATTAAGAGAGTGATTCACCAGGAAAATACCACTGAATCAACTACAGATAAAATAAATGTCCCTTGTAAAAGTACAAAATTGTGATAAACACATGCACGGTCCTGTGGGGGAGCGTCTGCTATATAGCATTCAAATATGTTCTTGCACATTATGATTTTGCTACCCAGCGTTCTGGCCGAAACCCACATTCACGAATACATATTATTCCTGTCTAGTGTGCTTGGCTACATTTTTAAATTTAACCACTGTCGACGAGCCCGCAGCCTTTCTTTTAGTTAATTTTCGATGGTTTCATTGTTGTATTTTTTTAGCTTTTTAGTTGTATTTTTGTGTTTTCTTGTTTGGTGAGTTTCTAGTTCAAGCCAAATAATTTTTTTTGCTGATTATTTCTGATATGTGTGTTCAACTATGCAGCTTTTGGGCGCTGTTTACATGTATATGTAATTATTTTTGTTGGTATTTATGATAATTAAGGCATATAGTAACTGGAGGAATGATTATTGCCAAAACATTAAACAGTATGATGTGTGCAAGGAAAATATCAGTCATCGAATGATACGAGCATATATAATTAGTTTATATAATCAAGCATCCTTTAAAAGTTGATGCGTTCATGTTAATTTTCCTTATTATAATACTTGAATACTAAATCCAGTAATCAATTAAATTGATTTTACAATTAAAAACTTTCGTGATTAAGACATAACATACTTCACTAATTACAAATCCGCTTAAAGTCGTATAAATGATAACTTCCGTAATTTGTAACTTTACTTTCGAATATTGATAGTGTAAAGAAGATTGATATCCATATAAATTAAAACATCTATAAAACTTATAATATTTTCAATGAATTATAAGACGTACAAATACTAATAAATTTGAAAAAATATAAATTGCTTCAATGGATATGTCTTAATACACTTAATAATATGTTTACATTTGTGCTTAAGTCATTTGGTCAGCCTAATTTTAGAGCTAAGCAGAGAGAAATAGAACAAATTTAGCAAAAAGAAATTAATGTGTAGACTATAATTTTGAAGCTACCTAATGATTACTTTACTAGGAAATGGCATAACACGTTTTGTTACTATTTTTTTCGTACACTTTTGTATTATTCAAAAGACATTCTATACTTCCAAACATAAAAATCCCATTTAAAATTTTATTCTCAATTTAGTAAAATTGTTTAAGTGATATAGAGCTTCCGATTAACAAAATGCACAATGTACCCTTTGTGTTATCAAAAATGACGAAATTATCTATTTTGTTTGCTAAAATTAAACTTTGTTACCACAAATATATTTGAGCGAAGTTTTCAAATAATTCAACAATTATAAGTGTACTAAAACACGTTTTATTATTTTGCCAACTCTCTAAATTTCACGTTATACATACTATAATTACAATAAAATGTACACCAATACACCTATAACGTATGTAACTTAGAGGTGTATGAAAAACAATAATGTTCAGTTAGTATTAACAAAAAAGGAACAGGTTTTAATAATTTTTTAAGCGCAAAATCTGTATATTGATTTTTCGCAGTTGGATTTTTTTTAAACTTGCTGTATTTAAAATGCTAAATCATAACAATTATTTTCAAACGTCTTTTTTTTATGCATTAATTTTATGCTAATAATTTCGGAGTATTTTTAATGCTTAAGCGGACAGTGGACATTAAAATCCAAATCCTAAAATTTTGAATGGAATCATTTGAAAATTGGCCGACTAGTTAGTGACAAGCTCAAATAGTCATATTCAAAATTTGGTGTTAAAATAATAAAAAAATTTAATTATTCAATTTTTAAATTTAAAATTTAAAAAAAATATCGCATTTTAAAATGCCCCATGCGCATTTATTTTGCATAAAATAAGACAATATTCGTTTATGAGGTACTTTTTATATATTAGAATGGAAGTTGGCATGAATTGTCAATGTTCGTTGAATGTATAATCAGAAAAAAATATAGTTTCTTAATTATACCTTGTTTTTTCTAAAAAAGTAGCTATTTTTTTCATATGCACACATATTTGAATATTAAAATACTCCTGCGATACTTTTTTTCTGCTAACATTTATTCATTAATATATAGTGGATATACAGAATAAATTTCAAAAGAATTTGATAATTAGGAATGCGCATAGAACGTTTCAAAAGTTAGAAATGTGCAAAATTTTCACTTTTGATAAAACAGTATTTTAATTAAAAAAACTGTATAAATATGTAGAGTTTTAACAAAAATAAAAGATCATATAAGTGCAAAGAAGCCTCAGAATTGAAAAATTCTTTTTTCAGTAGATAAATTTGAGCATCTAGTTTCATAATTCTTCAAATACAAAAAAACAATTTTCAGTCACATTTCATGATTTTGAATGTCCACTGTTCCCTTAAAGTCATTTATTAAAATGGTAATTTAACTATGTTGTAGTATGATAAATAGATGTTCAGGATTGCACATATTTGGTGAAAGAAAATGTAAAGTGCTTTAGAAAAATGTATAGTCTGTACGCAAGGAGATCAAGAACATAATGTAGACACGATACCTGAGTTTGTTTGCAAATATTTGAAAGTTCTTGAACAATATTGCCTGTTAGTTCAGGGGAGCAGAAAGATTTAAAATGACAGAAAAACAATATTTATTATTATTAAAATTGTTAGTATTATTATGCTTAAACCTTTAAAAATGCCATACAGTAGCTCCTATAGGAAAATTAGCCGTAAACATTTCGCCGCGCAAGCCGGCAATACAAGCGAAAGGAAAAAGTTAAACTAAATTACTATCTCGAAACACTGTTTTTCATGCGTTTTCCCAAGATAACATTTGATAAAGTTAGCTGATTTAAATGTTTCTTTTTTTAACATAGATAATTACATACTCTCTTTTAATTATATCTGAAAAAACAATCAATCATTTTTCTCTTCTCTTTGAACAAAGAATATAATAACTTTTTATGGATTTGGAATTTTTTATTATAATTTTGTTTAATTTATTTTTATTTTGGATCAGGTGTAATCGAGATATAAGATAACATCAGGAAAAAGAGGAAATAACAACTCAGGAATATGGAACCTGGAGTTGAAAATCATATCAAAACTAATTTTACAAGATTAAATTTGTCGTAAATAATAAACCTAATGTAATTCTTTTTTTTTAATTTAACAATTTTTTTTTCTAAAAATACACAAATAAATAAACTCAAAAAGATATTATAACCTAAATCAGTTACAAACTTGCTTAAGTCCCACAAAAGCATTTGCAGGATACGGAGTACGCAAGGTGATTACGGTTTTCATTTTGCCACCAATACTAATAACCGCCAACTTGTTTAATCACTGACAATTCCTAGAAACGCTAAGTAGATAATTAATTTTCGTAATAAGTGGTGACAAATGTAAAAAAAAAAAAAAATACCCAGAGTACGTCATACTCTGCGTCTGTGATTTTGTGTTAAATTGGTCGTGCTTCGTATAAAACTAAGTATTGAAAAGAATCTCGAAAACTTTATTTAAAAAATAGCGTAAAAACGTTTTTACATATTGGTAATTAATTATTATAAAAAATACTTTTTTTTAATATATATATTTTAGATAAGTGATTCTGTTCAGAAAGCGAAAAAAAAGCTTAACTGCTGTATTTTTGTGTCCATTGAATGTTCTTTTCTAATACATAGGGGAAAGCAGATTAAAATCGCATAACTTAATATTGCTTGTTTTTTGAAGCGAGAATTTCAAACAGAATTTAACCTAATTTTGCGAACATATTCAACATTTATTCCTGTTATTATGTTACACATATGATTAGAAAAAATAAAATTACACATAATGCGTTTTATTTATTTTTTAAATATGATAAAATTGTGAAAAAAATTAAACTATATCAATATTAATCAATGTCAATTACTCCAAGCACTTTTAGCTATACACATAGTCATCATCAGGGATAAAATACAAACTGTCATTACCAACGGCTGACTTTCAAAATCTAAACTTTTTTTAGACCGCTGCCTAGTCCTCTATCTGCTAGGCTTTTGCCCAGCTTAACGGGTTGATACCTGGCAACGGGGCGAGGATTCGCCTACTCTTCGCTTGGCGAAGATGTGTTTGATACGCTATATTTGATGCTATACGCGGACGTAGCTTCAGTGCGTCTTGTTGTTTTAGTTGCTTTTTCTTAGTTGGACGGTTGCTAATTGATTGTGGATGAGTGAATTCAGCACTGCGCAGTGTAGGGAAGTCATGCCAGATGGATGTGAGATGCTGCGATATTCACAAATTTCACGCTGCATCGCTCATCCATACGTCATGCCTTCGCTACTCGAGTTGGTCTTGTAATTCAGAAACTTGATCTGGTGACGAGACCTTCACCTGACTAGGCACTCCCAGAGGTGTAATTCTCGGGGAATTAGGAGGACTTTACACCCACGACGGATTTTACATGCACCGGGTGCCGTTAGCGTACATGATCGCCGCGTCTGACAAGGAATGGGGTTAGACATTTTATAACATTTAATACTAAAAAGTAGATGATATTTTTAGACTTTAAGTACTATTACTTTACTTGGTTGTTTGTCTTAATTTACCTATAGTTCTACTCTATGATAATTTTATCTGAAACTAAATATTCTACAGAGTTGCTTATACCTACAGGGGAAAAATATACGCATAATTTACTAAATTAAGAGAGTGGTTGGACCATCGGTTTTATATTATATCTATATAATTTATTATTTTTAATTTATATAACTCAGATAAATCTAAAGATAGGAGGGGAGGGACAAAGGGTTATATACTGTGACATGTTGAAAATTTCACGTGCTCACATACATGGGAAGATAAAGATAATCCCTTGTGAATGAAAGGGCCCTTTGTGAATTGTCACTATTCAAGTAAGATAGTACTATACAGAAGGGTGATATGTGGACGTGAATACACTAATCACTTACTTGGAGAAAGGGGATAATCTGCTAGGAATGAAAAATAGAACTATAGATTGGGGTCTTTCATTGTCACCTGGAGATAAGCGAGGCTGGAGCAGGTGTTGTATGGAAGGGAGTTTTTCGGCAGAAATTCCGGGGATGCAAGGGAAGACCCTACGAAGTGAAATAGCAGACAGGAGTTGGATGTTGAACGAGATGGAGTAAGGTCTTTTTTTGAGCGGACGTCAGAATCTGAGTTTTTCTGACATCGTAATTTTACAAGACGGATATGATTATCATATTTTTTCATTTTTACTTTTTTTTAATGTGTTAATTTAAAATAAAGATTTTCGTTTCAAACGATAATGGATTTTATTAATTATAAATACGCGTCTCATGTTACCAGAGCTATAGTATATATATATATAATAAATTGGTGGCAGCAACTGGGATATGTGATCTAGAGTAAATTAGATTACGGATCTATGTGTTAACCTGATTAAACAGATGAAGAGCCAGTGGAAAACGGATAAGCAGAGTTGTGGAGTCTTGAAGCCTAATTGGAGTCGTGGTTTTTCTTGGAGTTCTAGCAAGTAGAGAACTGGTAAAAGAACTTTATTGATTAAAGCTGTGAGGTGTATGAACAGTCAACTATAGACCTGGTGATACGTGTTTGTGCTTCAAAATATATTCAGTGGAATGAAGATATGCGGCGTACCATCTGAGTTGTCTACATACGGATCTAAGGTGAAATTAGTGCCTCATCAGTGAAATTAGTGTCTTCAAATCTTCAAACATCTGTATATATCATCTTTAAAAGTGCTTGGAAGCCTGGCATCAGTGTGGAGGAAATATCTGCATCTGAAGGTAAGCTCTTTCATGAAATCTTCTATAGAGGTCTCTTTTAAATTAAATTTTGTGTATAAATTTTAATTTTGGGGAACAAAACTCTATGAGAAATTTAAGAATTCTAGGGAAGCTATTAATTTGGTACTTAAATTTTTAGTTAGAATTTTTATGTTGGTTGATTTTCTGGTATCTGTTAGGTATAATATTGGTTTAAGAAAATTATACACTTATGTATATGTTAAAATTTATTTGGGGTATAGTAAATAGTTATTGATTAATTGAGATTATTAATCAGGGTATTTTAATCATAATTTTGTATAAAACTGTTGGAAATAAGAGTTTTGTTTATATACATTTTATTTATTACAGTAATAAAGTTATAGCTTAATTTTATGGGTATACTGTGGATGATTATGATTAATGTTTCAAAATAAATTGAGGTTATACTGTACTGTTGGGTATAAAATTTATTTTGGGGGATATACTCAGTTTGAAAGACGTCACTGTTGCATGAGAATTTGCTATATTAAAATTGTGTCGTTTTTGAATACATTATTATACGTATAGTGAAGAAAATGCTATTTCTGTATTTATTGTATTATTGTAAATTGAATATATCTGATACTTTGAAATTTATTATATTTTGGGGGAGAATATGGCAGACTATTTAGTAAAATATAATAAAAGCGTCTTGCTATTATTAGCAGAGGAATTTGAGACCAGTGTGTCAAAAACTTGAAAAGTCAACCTATAATTCAGGCTATTGTTAGTGCTGAGGATTATAAGGAAAGTTACGCAAAACTTCGCTTGCAATATATTCTTGAACAGGAGGCAGAGCGGAAAGAACAGGAAAAACAAATCGAAAAAGATCGTAAAGAACAAGAGAGACAAATTGAAAAAGATCGTAAAGAATGAGAGAGGCAAATTGAATTAGATAGGATTGCGCAAGAGGAAAAATATAAACTTAGGAAATTTGAATTAGATAAATTCGAAAAACAGCAACAACTTGAGGCAGATAATTTTAAAAACAGCAACAACTT
Source organism: Maratus michaelseni (assembly GCA_963931845.1). Taxonomy (NCBI): domain Eukaryota; kingdom Metazoa; phylum Arthropoda; class Arachnida; order Araneae; family Salticidae; genus Maratus; species Maratus michaelseni. The sequence continues at coordinate 191,924,286 of OZ007593.1, read as the reverse complement.
GAATTACAAAACTTTGAGAAACAACAGCAATCTGAATTAGAAAAATTGCGTATTCAAAATTCTGCGGATATTGTTAGCATTTCATCTAATGAATCAAATGTAGATTTTCATAGAACTCCTAAGGTACATTTAAACGATTTAGTTCCGCGCTTTAAATCTAAATTCATTGTTATAACTCTTTTCGTTATGATTTTTGAAAGGCAAGCAGAGAAAGCTAAAATTTCTCAGGAAGATTTGGTTAGTCAATTAATTCCTTTATTACCTTCTGATATTGCCGAAATTATAGTAAAACAACCGTCAGACAAATGTGATGATTTTCACCATATAAAGAAAGTTTCGTTAGATAGTTTTAGGCTAAGTACAGGCGCCTTAAAACAAAACTTTTAAACTCATCAAAGAAAATCTGGTGAATTATGGGTGGATCGGATTTATGAGTTAAGGGGTTATCTTGATAATTGGTTAGAGTCATTAGAAGTGAGGAATTTTTAATCATTAAAGGAACTAATGCTCACGGAACAATTGAAAAAGCGTGTCCCTTTTGAGATAAAAGAAAAATTTATGGATGATTGGGAGGAAATAAAGATTGCTTCTAAGCTAGCGGAAAAATCGGATAAATTTGAGAGTATAAGAAGAGAATTTAAGTGGTCGGATAGAAAACCTTGGGAAAATAAATTTTTTCAGGATAAGCAAAAAGAAAATTTTAATTCTAAGAGTAGAAATGAAATTAAACCAAAATCGGAATTTGAGAATACGAAAGAGTGTGGGAAAACTGATAAATTTAAGAAGGACAATGCTTTCGAAAAGCAGAGACAAGTCCAATGTTACAATTGTTTGGCAGTGGGTTACATCCGTCCAAATTGCCCGGAATTGTTAAAAAGTACATCCAATTATGAGGATAAAAGCATAGCTTGGATTATTACTAGTGATGAGAAAAGTGAAAATAATAGGGAAGGTGTGGAAACCGAATTACCTAGGGTTGATTTATGCGTGCATGGTAAGAAAGTAAAAGCGATTAAGGACACAGGTGCACAAATTGCGGTTTTTGATGCTAATGACATTCCGTGGAGTGCGAAGAAAGTGGGAAATGTCTTTCTTATACCGGCCCTCGGAAGTAGACAAAAGGCGGATTTGGTGTCCGTGCCGGTTGCTTTAATAGAAGATGAAAAAGAGTATAATGAAAAGAATGTGGTGGTTGCAGTTGTGAGAAAACGAAATTCTCCGTCACTTATAACACCTGCTGTTTATGAATTATTAAAGTTAGGAAATATGAATAAGCAAAATTCAGTGTGTAAACAGGTGGAAAATCAGAGAGAATTAAATGGGCAGGGAACCTTCAGATTGTCTAGTGATCATGAGCAAAAATTTGTTAGAAAAATGGTTGTAAATGAAATCTGTGAAAGGGATAATCAGTCAGTTAATGAGATAGAGGTAAATTCATCGGGAAATGTGACTGATAGGAATTTGGCAAAATAATCTAAATTGATCGATACAAAAGATGATGCGTCTCAAACGAAGAATGATAAAAGGTCATGTAAGGGATGTCAATTTCGGGAAAATAATTCTGAGCATGCTGTAAATATAACCAGGTATTTTGTTGGTAGTATAGGAGTTGAGTATGTTAGAAATAGAATTAGAAAGAAATTGAGTTCACCTATGACTGTGGCCAGAAAAATTAACTCTGGGATGAAAGATAATAATAGAGTAAATTGGGGAGCTAAATGCCAAGAAAATGGATGTGGAAAATCAAAGTTAAAAAGAATGGAGCATTCTGTTTTTAAAACGGATCAGAAAGAAAGATTTATTAAGATCAAACAAGATTTAGATATGAAAAATCATGATTATGAAGTTGTGAGTCGAAAATTATTGTCGAAAAGATTTTCTGATAGAAGTAATATAGATATTGGTTTTCGGGAGAATACTCTAAATTAAGTTTATTCTAAATTTCGGAGTACTCATTATTGTAATATCTATATTGGGTTTATTTATCATTTAATGCTTAATATTTTCGTAATGGTAAAACTTCATTAATTTAATAAGTGCATAATTTAGTATGCTTCCTTTTTGTTTGTAGAAGTGTCCCAAATTAAGCTTTTAAGCAAGTGTTTGTAGGAAAATTGTGTTTGGCATTGTGTTATACATCGAATTATTCTTTCTTTTTCTTTTTTTTTTTTTGTTAGAATGATATAAATTGTAGTCTGTATTTGGTGTTATATGTATGTGAAATGTTTCAAAATTGTTTCTTAGGGCATCAATAGTATAAATGGTTCCTGGAATTATACGTAGGTATTGTAGGTAAGGGATTATGGTAAATCCTATTGACAGTGTGGTCTATCAAATACTGAGTATGGGAATGTGTTTGTATTCTATAGGGATTTCGTGTATTATTCTAAATTTCTTTATACTTTGATGACCTCTTTAGAAGTTGATTGAAGGAGCTTATTCTATTCATGTATATGCCAAATTTCCTGCAGAAAGTTTTCCTTAGGGAGGAGGAGTTGTGACATGTGTAAAATTTCACGTGCTCACATACTCGGAAGATAAAGATAATCTCTTGTGAATGAAAGGGCCCTTTGTGAATTGTCACTATTCAAGTAAGATAGTACTAAACAGAAGGGTTACAGGTGGACGTGAATCAACTAATTACTTACTTGGAGAAAGGGGATAATCTCCTAGGAATGAAAAAGAGAACTATAGATTGGGGTCTTTCATTTTCACCTGGAGATAAGCGAGGCTGGAGCAGGTGTTGTATGGAAGGGAGTTTTTCGGCAGAAATTCCGGGGATGCAAGGGAAGCCCCTACGAAGTGAAATAACAGACAGGAGTTGGATGTTGAACGAGATGGAGTAAGGTCCTTTTTTGAGCGGACGTCAGAATCTGAGTTTTTCTGACATCGTAATTTTACAAGACGGATATGATTATCATATTTTTTCATTTTTACTTTTAATGTTTTTTAATGTCTTAATTTAAAATAAAGTTTTTTTCGTTTCAAACGATAATGGATTTTATTAATTATATATACGCGTCTCACGTTACCACAATACTAACTAAATATAATTAATTATATAATGTTTATAACGAGCACTAACTTAGCTGTGGAGGTGCTGAAAAGCTCAATTTAAGTTACAAATTGCTATTAAAAACTGCTTAAATAATACGTACTAAAAATTATAGGGATACTAAAGTTATCTGACAGTTTACAGGGAGGATACACTTGGATTTTATTCCTTAACTACAAGCTTTAATTTATTTCTAATTCTAAAAAAATACTACTAACTACCTTTATTATTTATGTGTACCTTCAGTTATTCTATACCTACTGACATTGTTATTGAGGACATCGCTGGTGTTTTCATCTCCTTTCGTGCGACATTGCCTGTATCTTGTTTGCAGTGCTTGATTTTTGCCGTTTATATTGGCTTTTCTCTATCATGGTGGTCTGTCGTTGTCATGGTTCTCGCCACTTTTGTGGGCTAGTCTCTTTTTTGCATTTGTTTACTTTCTGTAATGTTTTTTTGCCACTTTAATAGGCTACCCTGTGGGCTATGTTCGTCATTGTCTTTATGTTGTTGTCACTATCTTGTACTGGTATTGTTTGTCACTCTCTTAAAATTGGTCTTATTGCATTTTTTTTTGGTAATTTGTCACATCGCTGGTAGTTATCACTATCTTTGTAGTTGCACACTGTTTCATCCGAGAACTAGGAAAAGTCCTTATAATCTATACACAATTTTATCATCTTTTATGTAATACAACACATTATGTAAAATTTTAATATTTGAGTTTTTAAGATGCATTTCAGCATTCTACTCATGCATTTGCTATAGATGGTTAGTTTACAAAAAATTTAATAATAAATGTTTTCTTTTTAAGAAAGGACAAATCACGTAGATCTCACAAATGAGGACTTTCTTTTGAAAATGAGCATTTTTTTAAAACGTTAACTGAAGAAGTTAACTGCCAAAATTTCAATTACGCGTTAATCGATTCAATATATAAAGAAAAAAATTAAGTTATCTTCATTAAAAATAAAGAAATTGCTTTTTAAAGTCCTAGGACAAATGTTAATCACTTCTATCCTTTTAAATTTGTCTACCCTTTTCATAAAAAATTTTTACCGACTCTTTAATGAGTATTCTCCAATATCCAGTTTTATCTGCAGAGAAAGAAAATCAGAAAGAAGTGATTGACGCGATTATAAAAATTAAAGCAACAATTTTATGCTAGGAAATAAATGATTATTAATTATGCTACTCATATAAAACTTACTACTGCTTATATAATACTTATATAATTAAGCTACAATTATTATATTGATAAATATAAATAGTTTCAGTAATTTTAAAGTGTTCATATTTAAGAATTTCGAAAACTTGCATAGATTAAAAGAAAAATTGTCAAAATGAACTTTTTAACATTTAAAATAACAAATATTATTAAGATACGATACTTGAAAATACCGTAATGTTCGCTTCTTTATCCACCTTAGAACTAATTATTTCAACCTTTACCCTCTAGAATTCTGATAAAATCTATTCAAAACTGTGATATCAATCTTAATCTAACTATAAGATTTTACACTGCTTTTCCATAAAGATAAACTTTTCAGCATTAATCTGAAAGCATTAGTATGATTTGAAACTAAAATATTGACAATGTGATAAATTCAGTTTCAATTTAATTTCTGGATATCGAAGTAGCTTTACATCAATCCAGCAGATTTTGAATTTAAGCTTAATTTCAATAAAGTGACAGCTCAAGAATGCGTATCTCGCACAGATGTAATTTAATGGCTCTTCAGATATTTTCAAGTCAATTAAATTAAAGTAATTTGACAAGTATATCACGACCTGAATGAAGGCAGGATTCGAGAGGGTAATTGATTGGAAGTATATGTACATCCTTGAAAATTTTTCACGGCTCTGAGTTTTGCAGAAATGTATGTTCTAAAATGATTTTTAATTTTTTATTTAAACAATAAATAACATGAAAATCTTACAGAACATAAGTGAAAACCATATATTTTAATTGAAAATTCTAATAGATATTTTACATTTAATATATATATATATATATATATATATATATATATATATATATATATATTAGTTTGCGTACTAACAGTTCCAAAAAAGTATTTATGAGGAGGAAATATCAAAAATGTATTTAACTAAAGTTTTGAAATTTATCAAATTTTATACTTTCATATTCATCGCTAGGATTTAATAGCAGAAACATTCACCAAAGATTCCCCTATTTACAGCAGCCTTTTTAAATGTGATATTTTCCATGGTTTAAACACTTAGTTTGTTTACATGTCTTTTAAATTTGTGTTTTATGTATATTATTTTGTTTATGTATTTATTTATTTAGAAAATAATAATTTCGATATGTAATATTAGCCCAAAACAAAAGCTGTAATGTTATGTTATTTTAAGTGCAAACGGGGTAGTCTTTCGTAATCGGGCTGCACAAAATAAAGATTGATTAAAAAAAAATATATGCTTGAAAATTATTTTAGAAGCCTACAAGAAATGCGGTGAATTATGAACACAGTTTTCAAACAAATTGCAGTTTAAAGGGCAATTTTTTCCAATTCCGTGATGTAAATATTGGAATTGTGTGATGTTTAGAAGTTAAAAAATTGCAGTAAAAAAGAAATTATTTGGTTAGGTGTTCCCACCGTCAATATGACGTCAGTGTTTTTCATAGACATGTTTTTCTTTAATATACAGATTTCAAATCTTCGAAGCTTTATATCACTTCAATGAGTTTTGAACTATTAAGATGACAGTTTTTAATTGTATATTATTCACGTAAGTTATATAAAGCTGTTTCAAAGATTTATTGATTGGCCGAATGGTATACCACAAGTAGACCAATGCCTGAATAAACACAGGATGCGAGATGTTAATTGATTAGAAATATTTCAACATTCTTAAAAAGTATTGCTTCTTAGTTAAGTTGGTCGAATTTACAAGAACAAAAAGTATTGAAATATATATATTTTTTTAATCTTGTAATCTATAATATAAAGGACAAACGTTTCCGTGCGCAACGCAGACAAGCGAATGGCAACACTTGACGATGAAATTTCGGTTTTGCAATTTTTGCTACTGCATTTTTTTTTCTAAACATCGCATATTTTTAATTTTTGCATCGTTATATAGGGAAAAAAATCTACTTTCAAATACAATTTGTTTGAAAACTGTATCAAAATTTACTCATTTATTATGGTATTTAAATTAATTTTGAAGCAATTTTTTTAATCTATCTCTATCACTTGCAGACGATTACAAAATATTAATCCGATTGTCATCCTAATAATATTATAAATCTGATTGTGTGCAAATGTTAAGCTGAAGCCAGCGTCAAAATGGAGCATTTAATGATCCTGTATCTTTGCATAAAGGCTGATTATAACCCTCAAATGAACATAGGCTGGTTTTTGTTTATTTTATTCTAATATTTTTCTTAATAATTCAAAATTTCGTTATTTTCATTGAGAATAAATTTAAATTTTTTCGTATAGCATTTTAAAATGGTTAAGTTTACTTTACCGTTGCTAATACTTTATCGTTGCCAAAACTAATTCAAAACCCGGAATAATAATATTTACTCAACAATTTAGTTTCAATTGAAAAATTTTCACGGGAAAAATGAAAATGAAATAAAAAAAAAATAAAGAATTAAGAAGAAGATTAAATAATATTATTAGAAATGAAACGTACTTTTTTTAGTTTTTGATAATAATACAAGGTTTCAATATGCGTAACCATGAGAAACAGGCGAATATGACGTCATTTATCGAAAATAAAGCGGATATGCTTTGATTGGTGAAATAAAATGATCTTGGATTTTTACTTCACTTTTATCTTTTTTTTCTTTTGTATGGTAACAATACTTGCAGTTTTAGCGTCTGCGCGCGGCAACTATACCGTATTTTTTATTTAAATTTTAAAAAAGTAAAAAGAAGTTTCAAAAGAAAATGGCTAGCAAATGTCAATAATATGCTCCGCAAAATTATCCATGTCGAAAATGATGTCATGGATAGCGAGAAATAGTGATTTTTCATTCTTAAACTAAAAGAAATAACTCGATTACCTAAAAAAATGACGAATGTTAATAGTTCCATTTTTGTTGGTAAAACCTAAAGATTTAATATTATTTCGTTAAAGTAACATAATTTTCCCTATGCCAGTATTGAAATTAATTTCCTGGAAAAGAAAATTAACAAGAATTATGTCATTAAAAAGGGATTTCTCTGGAGAAAAAGGAGACGTCATATTTGAAATAAAACGGGAATTTTCCAATATGTTTTAAAAGGATTGTGAATCAACTCCCTATATTAATAATGCAATGATCAGTAAGTATAGAAAGCAGATGAGTTTCACGCCATATTTATAACAAAAAATTTAAATGTTTTAATAGACTAATTAATTTTTCAGCAGAGCTGAAATTACGCTGTAAATTAACGAAATACAAAGAATGTGAATTATCTCTTTACTAAACAGCGTAGGACCATTAGAGAGAAAAAATGTCCAGACCGGGGTTCGATCCCGGATCCCTTGGTATAGCGCACCAAGTGCTTTACCAATTAAGCTATCCAGACGACATCCAGTCTAGCATTCCTTCCCTCTTATAGGGCAAGGCTACAAACACGCAGCACAAGTTGGGAAAGTCAATCATGCACACAACACCGTTGGCATGCATGAGACAAATTAAACCCAGTATCGGTCAATATTAATAGACTAATTAATTTTTCAGAACAGCTGAAATTACGCTGTAATTTAACGAAATACAAAGAATGTGAATTATCTCTTTACTAAACAGCGTAGAACCATTAGAGTGAAAGAATGTCCAGACCGGGGTTCGATCCCGGATCCCTTGGTATAGCGCACCAAGGCGCATTTCTTTGTATTTCGTTAATTTACAACGTAATTTCAGCTTTGCTGAAAAATTAATTAGTCTATTAATATTGACCGATATTGGGTTTAATTTGTCTCATGCATGCCAACGGTGTTGTGCGCATGATTGACTTTCCATCTTTTGCTGCGTGTTTGTAGCCTTGCCATATAAGAGTGAGGGAATGCTAGACTGGATGTCGTCTGGATAGCTTAATTGGTAAAGCACTTGGTGCGCTATACCAAGGGATCCGGGATCGAACCCCGGTCTGGACATTTTTTTCACTCTAATGGTCCTACGCTGTTTAGTAAAGAGATAATTCACATTCTTTGTATTTCATTTAAATGTTTTGCTATCTATACTGATTATTAAGCATGAGTATCCGTTATTTCGTTCTGCATGAGTATCCGAGTTTTCTGCTAAAAATCACATCATAATTTTAAGAAAAGGAAAATGAACTCGAATCTATTATATTAAAATCTGACCGTGTGTTTGTATTTCGGAACTACTCCTGGACTATCGAACGCAACGCGATTTACTACCGGTTAGTTTACTACCGGTTTAGCGAATACCGGTTATACTTGATCCGAGGATATCACACAAACTCTCAGAATTAAAAAAACTAAATTAAATGCCCTTTTTCTTTTTAACAAAGTTTCTCTAAAAACGAAAATTAACTTACTCCATATTTGTGTATAAAAAAGGAGAAATAAAACAGATCAGTATATTTTTTATACCATTTTCTCATTAAAACTGAAAAACAGAATTTATTTTCACTTTGAATAGATAGTGAAAACAAAATCTTGATTTCAGTAAATTATCTGAAAAATAAAAACATATTTTCACATATTCAAACTTTATGAATCAATTTACTCTGGAGAACAAAAATTGCCTGTCAATATAAGTGTCATTTAGAAAACAATATTTGTTTCAACTATATATTAAACCAAGGAGGCAGAATTGAATTTAAAGGAAAAGCATATACTACTTCTAATTAATGTTTTCTTTGAAGGATGGCTGTTAAAACGTTTCACAAAGGCGTAAAAAGTAAAATTGTTTATAAGGTAAAATTGACATTTGTTTTTACTCAATTCGTCTATTTCCACGATTTTATTTGGCCCTCCTTTTTGCATTGGTTGCAATTTCATTTTCGCGATTATTTGGCACAAAATTTCATTTTTTTTAAGACTGAGTTATGTCAAGGTCCCTATAATAAAAAATACCGTATTGTCTCCTATGAAATGTGATAAATAGTTAGTTAATTATTAACGTTTTTAATTATTGGGAGTAAAATATTTTGCTTAATTAATGTATTTATTCTTCTTTTAATGTTGCGTGAACGAAGTCACGGGTAACAGCTAGTTAAACAATAGCTAAACAATAGTTAAACAAAGTTCAGCATTTGTTTCAAGCTAATATTCACTAACGAAATTAAATCTTCATAAAGCAATAAATAAAATAGTATAAATAAAACACAAATTTAACAGACATGTAATTGAAATAAGCTCTTAAAACAGCTGAAATTATCATAATAATAATAATAATAATAATAAAAGTAAATAACGAAATGTTTAGCAATTTCTTCGGGTATTAACTTCTGGCACAAGACCAATACGAAATTGGCGCTTTTAATAAATTTCAAAATTTTATTTGAATATACACTGTGGTTATAATATAACTATCTCTATTTGGAGCTGTCTGTAGAATGAAAGAATAACCAGAATGAAACCAAAATCGGTACACTTACTATTTGAGAATGGGGAAGAAGAATGGGACAATTAAAAACATTAATTGCAATAATCGCCGACATATGGCGCTTTTGGGTGTGACATGTAATGTGTAATATTGTATTCCGTGGAGGTGTCGCAAACCTCAATGACTTTACCGCGTATAACAGCATGTGCGAAACATCACTTTTGATAAATTACATTCCGCAGTTGAGCACGTCGTGCACCGCCTGGATTGTGTGCTCCGGAACAATGGCCATGTGGAACTTGAACATGATCGGCACCGCCATGTGAAAACGTAATCACATTCACTGTGACATTTTCCAGTAAATTAAGTATTCCATCCTGTTTTATGCCTTAATTTTTTGTTCTTGAATTACACATTACATTTCACGCTCAATAGCGCCATCTGTCGGTGATTATTGCAATTATTTTTTGTTATTGTTCCATTCTTCTTCCCCCTTCTCGAATAGTAAGTGTACCGTTTTTTATTTCATTCAGGTTACTCCTTCAAGATACAGACAGCTGCAAATAGAGATGCTTATATTATAACCACCCGGTATAATTGACATTTTTCTATAATAAAGCTCTTTGGTGTTGTTAGGGGCAATTAAAAACAATTTTAAATACAAAAATAGTATTACAGTTTTCAATAAAAATAATAATTGGTTTTCACATATATTCTCTATCCCGGAAAGCCCATGTTGAATTTAAATTCAAGTTAAAAAAGGGTTCAATTATTATACATTATATAATACGTTACATTGAAAGTATGATTATATTATGTTTTTGAATTCATGAAAGTGTTAAAATATGAATGTTAATTTGATTTATAATCGTCGAAATAGCTTAATGCTGTTCTCAAATTTCTGATACATTTTTAATTCATTTTTGTTCGCAAATGCATGAAATTGGTAAGAGTTCTTTTTCAGAAACTAAATAATCGAAATACGTTTTCCATTTTTTGGTAAAGACAGAGGCTCTTTCAGAAAATACTGTCAAAGTCAGTGTTTTGAATCGTATTCCCGACGCGGCAAACAGAGAAGCGCTAAAAGCGTGTCGTCATGTGACTATAATCGCTTATAACTCTATAAGTAATTTATTTATCAAAAAATGGAAAACTCTTTTCCATTCCAAAGTCAGCCATTGCAATTTTATGCCTTTGTGTTTAAAAATGAGTGAAAAATTGTGTCAGGAAGTTTCGCGTTGTTGAGCAAGTCATTTGAAATCTACCTTAACATCAAATCAATGAATTTTTAACTATATTTTAATAAGATGACGATTCAGGATTTTACATCCTTCACGACAGGTACTGAAAGGTGATTCAGAAAGTTATTGATAAATTGGATTAATAATGTATCATGGTTAGATCAACGCTTGAATAAACTCATGATGCGAGATGTTAATTGATTGGAAATATTTCAACAATCTTGAAACGTACTGCGCTTTAGTTAAGATTGTCAAGTTTTTTATAACAAGTATTTAAATTTTAAAAGACTTGATATAGAAAATAAAGCACAAAAATAAAATTTATGTATAAGAATTTAAAATAATTATTTAAATATTGCGCATTCACTCTTATGATTCAATTAATATACATTAACTTGAAAGTGTGATTATGGTATTTTTTTTAAATTCATGAATGTGTTAAAATACAATTCTTAATTTAGTTTCTAATCTTCGAAATAGATTTACATCATTTCATTTCATTTTAAAAGGTGTTTTAATAAAATGCCATTTCAGGATTGCACGTCCTTTAAGTTAATTAAAGTTAATGAAAGGCGCTTCACAGATTTATTGATAGATTGGCGTAGTGATGTATTACAAGCAGGTCAACGCCTGAATAATCAAACGGTACGAAATGTTAATTGGTTACAAATATTTCATCATTCTTGAGAGGTAATGTTTTCATAATTTAAAAGATCGAGTGTTTTACAAATGCAATTACTGGAAATTTTAAAAAAGAACTTGATATAGAAAGTAAATAATAAACATTCTATTGACCCATTAGAAAATCAAAATTTTAATAAATAGTTTTTAAAGATTTTTCTATATTTGTTATCTTCATGTAAGTGCTTTAATTCAGATGAGGAATAGAACATATCTTCGTAATTTGATTGTTTAAGAAATGTTATATTTTAAATCGTATTGTTTAATTTTTATACATTGGACTTGATGTATTTTTATGGTGAATTAATAATTTTTTTGCAATTTTATAATTTGAATTTATTTGATATTATTTATTCTAACCTTTCAGGTAGTTTTACATCACTTCATTTAATTTTGAACTCAAGCTATGTTTGAATATGATCGCAGTTGACGAATGCACGTCTTACACGAAAGTAAATAAAATACGTTTGAGAGATTGCCTAGTAAATTGGTTTAGTAGAATTTCTGAAGTAGATCAAGAAACGAATCAAGATAGGTTACGAGAGCTTAATTGACTGCAAATATTCAAGCATTATTGAATATTATTGACCAATAGTGATATTTGCTTGATTTTATATACCTAATTTGCATGCCGAGTAAACGCTATCTGCTAATGTGCATTGTAATTAATTATTTTTAAAGATTTTTGATTTTATCCTAATGTAAATGACTTAATTCAGATGAGGAATAGAACACATCTTCGTAATTTGCATGCCCAAAAATGTTATATTTAAAATCGTATTGTTTATATTTTATACATTGGACTGGATGTATTATTATGGTGAATTAAAAATTTTTTACAATTTTATAATTTCAATTTCAATTTATTTTTCTAATATTTCAAGTAGCTTTACATAACATTAATGGATTTTGAAATTCAAATAAGTTTTAATAAAATCACAGTTGAAGAATGCACTTCTTATACAAAATTATATAAAATACGCTTCAGAGACTCCCTAGTCAATTGATTTATAGAATTTCATAAGTAGATCAAGAACTGAATGAAGATGGGATACGAAACTTTAACTAACTGCAAGTGCTTGAACTCTTTTAAATATTATAGACTGATAGTTAAATTTCTATGGTTTTGTATAAAATTGTGTATTGAAATGAATGTTAAAATATTATATTCGACATTAAGTGATAAGAATCATTTTAACATATTAAAAACCTAAAATTGTAAGAAAACATTTTTAAAACTTTTAATTTCTTCTTAAATAAGTGTCTTAATGCGGGATGAGATAAAAATATTAACTACTAAATTTTCATATCCATTAAGTGTTCTCTATTAAGTATGTTTCAATATTTATATATTAAATTGAAAGTCTATATTTTGTAATTTAAAGATGACTTCCAAATATAATAATTTAAATTTTATTTCTAAAATTTCAAGTAGATTTTATGACTTCATTGAATTTTGAAAGTGAATTATTATTTGATAAGAGAACAACTAATGAGTGCACGCCATTCAGGAAAGTAATTGGCAGTTTTTCTAGTCAATAACTTTATGGCGTATCACAGTTACATTAAAATCTGAATGATGAGAAATTAAGATTGGTTGACACTTTGTATTCCAATATTTATGAAAATATTGTGATTTATTTACATTGACAGCTTTTTGTAGAAAATTAATTATTGAAATTAATAAAAAAATTTAAGGATAATATATTCCATATACATATTAAACAAACAAAATGAAAAAAAAAAGAAGATTTTCTCTGTATTTTTAGAACAAGTGACATAATCCAGAATTCGAAAAAAAAAGTCCTAAATTCGTATGACAATTAAATATTGTCTATTAATTATTCTTTCTTTTTTTTCAATTTTTATACAAAAAACTGAAAGCATTAAAATGGAATATTACTAAGTTTTTAGAATTGTAACAAAGTCAATTTCAGTTTATTTCCAATCTCCAAAATTGCTTTACATTATTTCAATGTACATATTCATATTTCCATATACTTATTAAACAAACAAAATGAAAAAAAAGAAGATTTTCTCCGCATTTTTAAAACAAGTGACATAATCCAGAATTAAAAAAAAAAAAAAAAAAAATCCTAAATTCGTATGACAATTAAATATTGTCAATTAATTATTCTTTCTTTCTTTTTTTTTAATTTTTTATACAAAAAAACTGAAAGCATTAAAATGGAATATTACTAAGTTTTTAGAATTGTAACAAAGTCAATTTCAGTTTATTTCCAATCTCCAAAATTGCTTTACATTATTTCAATGTACATATCCATATTTCCATATACATAGTAAACAAACAAAATTTAAAAAAAAAGAAGATTTTCTCTGCATTTTTAAAGCAAGTGACATAATCCAGAATTCGAAAAAAAAGTTCCTAAATTCGTATGACAATTAAATATTGTCGATTAATTATTCTTTCCTTTTTTTTTTTAATTTTTTATACAAAAAACTGAAAGCATTAAAATTGAATATTACTAAGTTCTTAGAATTGTAACAAAGTCAATTTCAGTTTATTTCCAATCTCCAAATTAGCTTTAGATTATTCCAATGATTTCTGAACTTAAACTGAATTTCAATAAGACGACATTCCAAAATTGCTCCCTCCACTAATGTAATTTAAATATTCGGAGATTTCCCAGTGGATAGTATTAATGAAATTTCAGAAATATATCAAGGAGTGATGACTAAATGTAAGAGGTCAATTTATTGTAAATATTTGAAGTTAATTCAACAATTTCACCTTTTAGCTAAAATCGTCTGGTTTTACATAAACGTAAGTAATAAAATGTTCATAGATTTTCAAATTAAAATAAGATGGAGTTAATGCTGAAAGAATCTTTAGAAAAATTACTATAGCTATAGCGTGCTGTCATATTTATTTGTCATACTAATTTTCTCTTATTTTTTTTTTACGTTTCTTATGGTCTGTCCATTTCGTTTCTCATTTGTGGTGAAATTATGAATGAGGCTAACAATTAAAAATCTACATCTGTAAATTTAAAAAGGATATAAAAATCATGTTTTAACTTTGAAGTTAACTATTTCTGCAAAAAGATGATAAATTAATAATAGTATGAAATTACTGAAAAGTTACATCAGGAGATGCTTGATATTTTTTATAAACTCTTAAATTCAGTACTTTCCAGTTCTTTCATTTTTAATACAAAATACTGATAAAGTAGAATGAGGAAGAATTTTCCAACATCTTATATTAATTTTGGCATTCCTTCTTTTAAATATAACCACAGGTTCAAATAAGTTACTAATTTGAGTGCTACGTGATGACAGATAAATAATTGATAGAAGTATTATAAATGAAAGAATTCAAGTATGCAATTTGAATTTCGAAAACAATGATTAGTATTGTTTATTTCTTCTTATAAGGTTCTTTTCGCAAATATGGTCATGCTCTTAATAAGGCCACCAGTTTATATCTTGTAGATAACGGTCTCGAGCCGACCTATGACAGCACATATACTTGCAGTTGATATGTGCTTGAAACGTGCGGATAGCTTCAACCAGAACTAATACTGGCTACATCACTATTTAATTCTTTGCCATCTACGTGATAATTAGGTAGCTTTCAATACAAAAAAGTCCTCCCGGCCTGTACCGGGAGGAAAAGGTAGCTTTCCTATATTTTCGTTTTAAAATTTTAGCTAATGTTACACGAAAACAGCAAGTTAAAATGCAAAGGAACGTTTACAAAAGATTCGTTAATACCGAATTTGAATAAGAAATTCGCCAAATTATTGAGCAATAGCCGAATTGGCTTCATTTATGAAGACTTATTTTGGTCGCCAAATTTGGCGATATTTTGCCAAATGTCGCCAATTTTTTCGCTAACGGATATGAATATATAGTTTTATGCGTATGATTGGGAAGATTATTACAAGAAAATAATGAAATGAAAGAAATATTTATTATGAAAGAAAATAATTTGCAAGTAATCGCGTTAATGTGCTGTTTTGTTTAAAAATGTCAGCCACCCTAGGATTTCAAACTGCTCTATCTCAGCCATTGTTTAAGATAGAGGTAAACCAAAAAATGTTCTGGATTCCTTGTATCAAGGCCTAAAACGTGGCGGACCAAGCTGCCCAACAAACTCGGTCAAGACATTAGTGAACTTAATACACACAATTTCGATTTATAAATACGGGCGTTATCGTATGACATAGATCATATATATATATATATATATATATATATATATATAAATCAACATTTGAACGGAGGGTGGTTTTGGTACAAAAAAGTTAAAAATTCAAATTTATTTTTTAATTAAGTGTTAGGCATTTTAACTTTGCATTTTAACTTGCTGTTTTCGAGTAACATTAGCTAAAATTTTAAAACGAAGATACAGGAAAGCTACCTTTTCCTCCCGCTACAGGACGGAAGGACTTTTTAGAGATAATTTAGAATGCATATTCAAATATTTTGATATTTAATTACTGTTCTTTGTTTTAAAGTGGAATATGTGAAAAAAAGTAGTCACATAATAAGGAAAATATTTGTTTGCCATGTTTAGATCTACGTTTTTGTTCAAAAGGCAAGAGGTTTGACCCTGGAGATTGTGTAGGACTTACTCGAATGATCTCAAGTACCTTTTATGCCGCAATTGTGAATACCGTCATTTGAATTTATTTCTAAAATAATAATGACATTATTTTGACTTTTATATACCTGCATACTTCATTTCAACAGATAAAATGCACCATTTAAAATACTTTCTTTATTTTGCTCTGTTTTTGTGTAATACCTGTAAAATATCTACCAATTCAAGTGAAGCATGTACGTAGCAAATTATTCTATTTATTTAGATTATGGTGTTTATGTATGGCCTTATTTAGATCACGTACTCATAATAAGTGTCTTTTTTTTTTAACGCTCCTGGCCAAAATTCAACAGTGACAAGAATGACACGATTGAATATTTTTAAAAATATGTAAATATATTATATCTAACAACATTTAAAATGTTATTGCTGATATAACAGGTTTTATTATGATTTGAATCCTTAACGTGACTTTATTTGATAGAGGTACCTTATATAAGAAGAAAGAATTGGAGAGTGAAAATTTTATACTTCCATTTTTTGATAGATTTGTTGGTTTGGGATGTTCTGAAAATTTGTGTGGAAAAGTCTCTGTACCTCTATCTTAAACAAATTTTGTGGGCGCTATATCTCAACTGATAATGCACGGAAATTATAAAACTTCATAGTTTGTTAGATCTTGACATGCATACATTAACGATATTTATGACTGATGTATATCGCCAAACACATGGTGCTATTATGCAGTGTTATATTTTCAGTTTTCTCTTGATAACTGTACAATCGTCCATAGGATGAAACAGGATAAGAGAAAATTCATCTAAGTTAAAGGTTTTATACTGCAGGATATAAATATTTTGCAGTTTGATTTGATGGACATCCAGTTATATACTTTTGACAATATTTTTGGAGGAGAAAGAACGATCCGTAATTGAGGAACAATTATGGTTTAGGGTGCCGTATCAAGGTAGGCCTAATTTAGTTATTTTTTCTAATAATATGAACTCAGAAATTTTTATACTTTAGAAACGCACAATTTGGCATACAGTTGGTATTAGGACATGAAAAAATAATTTTCCATCAGGATAATGCATCGTGATATACATCAAAATATACTAAAAAGAGGTTCAATTACAATGTTCAATTATTTGATAGTCCCACTCGTTCAAGTAATACAAATATAAAATATCAAAGGACCGCAATGGAGTAGTTTGTCCGTAGAAATCGCAAGGAATATGCATCCATTATAGAACTTAAGAAAGATATTTACTATTCCCAGGCAAATGTAAAACCATGATAATTATGAACAATTTTGAAAGCATGTCAAATATTATCCCCGAATATCTCCAATATAAAGGGTGTTACATTTCTTTTTAAACTTTTATGTATTCGAATTTATAATCAGTCTCTTTATAATTATGAAAAAAAAATGCAACACTTTTTTTTCATAATTTGTTATTATTATTAATGAATTGAGAAATATGTTAATGGATTATAATAGCAATTTATGTAACAACTATTAATACTTAGACCTGTATAAAATTTATACTTTTTTACATTTTCGGCGTCCTTATAATCTGAGATAGGGATCTAAAATGGCAAATGGCAAAAAAGACTTTTTTAAAAGTAAGAAATATATTGTTAAATACCCGCCAATATTTCGCAGTAATAGTTTTTTTGGCTTTACATTAAATATTTCTTGACAATATTGGTACAATATTTGAAAAATATGGGCATATAAATTCGGCGGCGAACTTCATGCCGATGATTGCAGTATTAGCCAAGAATTGAGTCATAGTATTGAGTATATTGGCTTCATGCATTTTATTATTTGTCTTTCAATTGAAATTACTATGATAAATTATTTTAAGGGTGGATAATTTTCCTGTTTGCATAAAACAAAGTTTCAAGCAAGACAAATCGTAAAAATCGTTCAAAATGCATGATATAAGAGACGGTTTTTTGTGGTAAAAAAGTTTTAGTAAAATAATTGCAGCTTTATTGTTTACATACATTGTATTATTATAGAACAGCAGAATTACACGTACATAAATGATAATTTCATAAAACTAATTAACAAAATATATTCTGGAAAAAGAATTGGAAGTAACTTAAATTAAATTGACCCTCATTGTATAATTATCACCTTGTTATTTCAAACAATATATACATCTCTTAATTTAAAAAGTATTTGTTACATAATTTTCATTACACTATCAAGTCATAATTAGATGAATGCAATATTTATAATCATGTTTTTATATCGTTTTAAAAATATATTTTATTGCATGATGTAAGAGATAGTATTTGTTGTAAATAATGTTTAGTAAACTAACTGAAGTTTTATTGTTTACATAAATTGTATTCATATGAAACAGCAGAATTACTTTTACTTATATGTTAATTGATAACACTAATTATCAAAATATAGTAAGGGAAAATAATTTCATTAACTGGAAGTTACTTAAAGTAACTTGACCCTCATTCTATTATTATCAACTTTTACATTTCAAACAATACACACATATCGTAATTCTATAGATGATTTTGTAACAATTCTTTGTGAAGTAATACAGTATAGACTTTTTGTTAATTGAAGTTTCTTACTGAAAAGTCTTTTTTTTTTTTCACTCCAGTGTTTTTGAAGGTTTGGTAAATTCATTGTTCACTTTCCATGGGCTGCCAAACACATTTGCTGTTTTTAGAAATATATAATGTTGTCGCAAAGATTTGCTTTCTCGCATTTGCTCCTCTTGTTTTTACACAGCTTTAAAATATCGAATAATTTCTAATTTTTGCATAACTGAAAAGAAAATGTGAAATTACTTAAGAATATGCTGTTTGTTACTTCGCTAACATCGAAAAAAAATATCCTAATTTTTATTTATTCATTGACATCACATTTGTTAAAAATATAATTATAAAGAAAGGCAGACACTTAGCAATAAACCTAGATGATCGAGAACAAATCCAAAAACACTTTATATGAATTTTAAAGTAAGATATCTCTCAATTTCCTTTACAGAAATGTTATTCAATATCGATGTGGTGCTGAAATTTTTCTATTTTACACAGTTATAACATAATAAAATTATTATAGTTACACAGTTTGTCAGATCATCATTATTAACAATGTTTTCAAACTAAATTGAATCTTGACAACTTGGATTAAATTATTCAGATCTCACAGAATAAATCATGTTACGTATTTGTGAATTCTAACATCTTTTTTATATTTCTTATGATATTGTTTATGTATTAACCACAATAACATATAATAACAGCGTAAATAAATTTTATTCTACCAACATAATATCTTTCATTTAATAAATTATAAAATACAGGAACTATTTAATTTTAAGAATATACATATTTTGCTATATTTCTTTTTCGAATAGAAGTAAAATGTAATGAAACGTGTTGAGAAATTCTTAAACATGTGGTGATTTTCCTCTTCTTAATCTGATGCTATTTATATAGCTCTTTAGAGACTGCTTTGCAGCTTTTGTATATTAAAGCAGACACGTTTCTCAATAATGCAATATAAATTGCTTAAGCATTTATAAAATATGCTTAGAAAATTTCTTATTGTAGTAAAGTTCATGATAGGTTTACTTTTTAAAGGGACTACGTTAATAAGAGATGACAGCTTTATAATTATGTATGAATTAAGTAAATTTTATATGTTTAAAAACTTTATTTTTATATTACTGAATTTTATATGGATCTAATATTCTTTTTAAAAAAAATAATTAAATTAAATTAAAGAATCATGCTGCATTAACGCCCGTTAATTAAATGTTTTCATTTTCGTATTTTGTGGGGAAAAATGACAATTTATTATCAATTAGAAATATACATTTAATTTAAAAAATTAAACAACGAACTCCGTGTAAATAAATTTAATCTGCTAACGAGGAGGAGAAGAAAAAATTTATATGTCGTATCCATCAAAGTAACCTTTTGAATAGTGGTCACTGCTCGTTCTAATAGTTTATTTTTTTAATATTTTTACCATTGTGAAAAATTTATTTTTGAAATTTACTTTCCAAAGAAATGAAAAAAAAAAAGACTCCAAAAGTTCATAGAAATATTTCCAAAAAAATCAGATTCAATCAAATTCCATTCCTTAATATAGTTTTCTCTTCAGAAATAAATTGGTACTCATTAGAAATAAATTGTTTTTGCTGATACTTGCTATGTTTCAGTATGACTGAAGTCTGGAAAGTTTAGCTGCCTTTAAATTGATAAATTACGTGATCCCCCATTTTTTTTTTCTTTTTGGCAGATTTCGGAGATCTATTTAAAATACCCAATCTCATTCAAAATTATGCTAATAGTCCATCGATAAACCATTATGTTTGCATTCCCTGCATTTTCAATGGTTTGTAGGCTGTATTTCCAATTAAATGCTGAAATTTCACTATACAATATAGCTCGTGGGCGTACATTGTGTCATTTCGTCATCATCTAGCCTTAAACAAAACCAGCATAATAGAGGGTTTGCTTAACCATTAAAGCATATTTTGGATTTATATTTTGATAACACTTTAAGTGAAATAATACCTTTATAACAAAAATCTTTTTTGCACGAAAATATAATTACTGAACTCTGTAATTAAGTTTGCTTATGCAGCGTACTGAAACAATAAATGCATAGTAGTAACTGCAGTATTTAATTTTTAATTTTTTAATTTTGTGTGAAGAGGGTTTTTCCAATTTTTATGCACACTACCATAATAATACAATTACATACGTAATACAAAAAATGGTAAATTTAATAATTCGCAATATCAGTATATCCATCCTGTAGCTTTAATCAGCGCTTGAAGATTACAGCTTATTTATAAACATTCTAACAATCCCCATAAGTGTAAAAGAAATTTTCAATAAAATGAATTTAACCCTTATGTCAATGACCGGGAACCCGGGTACCTTTTTGCTCGTTTCATCCCAATTTCAGGGTGTTTATATGAAACGAAACTAAAATGATTTTATATTCCCAGTATTTAGTATTCACTGTATATTAGTTCATTCGCTTTAAAATTTCATTTTTTGTCCTTAAACATTTGTATGCCTTTCACCAATGACAATGTTACCCAGGTAGACATGCAAATTTTCTGTGGGAAAAACAGAAATTGATAGATTATCTAGATTGTGATCAATAAAACATGAAATTAATTTGAAAATAAGAGTTATACATAATTACATCGCCATTAGGTAAAGATTTATTTATTTACCTGAAATTTTACATTTTGGGACAAGCAAAAGTGTACGAATGTACATACTGGCTTTCCACGTTTTTCACATCATTTTATGGTTTTTCTGCGCCATTTTGGAGGCTCTAAAAGGGCGTACTGGATATACGCGAATTACTTTTAACCATCCTATTTCATCTCGCGTTAAGCTCTTTCAGCTTGATTCTGAAACCCTCTCAACCAAGGTCGGCATTAATCGATCCTTGTTTTAGTCGATTGATAAATCGACTATACGTTGGATCATACTAAATTTAATCATGATGAATGCAATCATGATTAAAATTGAATAAAAATAATTATCCTTTACAAATTTTTTCATGGTTAATTCAATCTGAACAAATTCAATCGCGATTAATTTAATCATTAATCTAGTTACACTGGCGTAAATTAAATATGGCCGCCATTGAGCATTCTTAAATTAGCTTTCATAGTTACGAGATTGTTATTAAGTGTCACTATACCATTTTCCTTATTGTAAATTATACAGGGTCAAATAAAATTATCCAGATACACCAAAGGCCAAATTGTGTAAATGATTTAGGGGGGAAGCGACAGTTGAACATCTTTAATTATCAATGTTTAGTATTTAACTATTCATCATCTAATATTTATACAATATTATCTGTATGTTGTAAGAACCAACTGTGATAGAGCGGGCGGAGGCGACAAATATGACTACGTCATTAAGTTACGAGATAAAATTGTGATATAAGAGAATATTATTATGAAAAGAGGAAAGAATGAGTTGTCTGCCTCTATATATTTTGGTTCGGTATGAGCGGAGCGGGACGCTAATTGGTGATTTTGAAGGAACTATCACATTATCGATTTATGGCAAGATTATTTAATATATCGCATATCTTGACTTGTAAAAGACAAATTTTTCCATCTGCCTCCTGCTACCTTAGTACGATATGAGTACACAATTCGTTATTTCAACTGTAATATTATGTTTTCGAGTTACGGCATGAAACTTTAGTGTTCGATCCCTTTTGACAAATACACGTCAAATGTTTCACTCTGCTTCGTGATATCTTCCTATAATATGAGCATAACAAGGCGCAGATTCGCCATTTTGACGATACTTTCACGCCATCAAGTTTAGAGATGAATTTATTGCCAAATTACAGCTTAATCCATGATTTTTTTTTTAAATATTACAGTCCAAATGTACGAAAAACCCTAGTCAAGCCTCTTTAACACTTTCCAACCTAGTTTAAAAGTATTTATGACTTCGGTTTGCCTGGCCGTATGGCCGTCTCTCCGTGCTCTAACTCTCGTAAATATGCTCAGATTGCCCTGCAATTTTTATATGTTATTGTCGCTATCTATAGCATGTTCCCTATTTCAACTGAAATGTGTAGCACTTATAGTTTGTTTACAAGGACTCTCAAAATAATTCCGTTACATTACGGTCTATGGGGGAAATTCATTTGCGGTTTATTTTAATGATGTTACACAATTTCAAACACATTGTAATTGATATATATCACTAATGTGCATTACAAGAGGCTTACTACAGAATATTGTGTGTATAGCAGTCATCGTGCATTTACAGGGACACACAAAAGAATTCTCTACTGTCTGTCAACAATAATTCCTGGACCTGCGTTTTTAAATTTAACTCACTTTTTGTCTATTACTTGGTGTGTATAAATTCTGTAGATCATATACAGGGCAGCACAAAATTTCGCGAACACATTTGCGTTTATTGACAGAAACTCCAGAAGGAGAATTTTAAACTGTGCTACGCGTTTCCTAACTAAACTAAAATTTAGCATCCTATGTAGTATATATACAAATCTATAGATCCTATACAGGGCTCAATAAAAGTATTCGGATATTTTTCCGAATATTGTATGTGTTGGAAATTCCTGAAATTACGTTTTTAAATATGTTATGCGTTTTCCAAATTGTTTACTTAGATGTTATCTTTCAGCTTATTAACGGTAATGATTTGTAAAATTATGTTGGAAGCGTTGGGAAGTGTCACATAATCTATTCTTGACGCATGATTTCTTGTTCTTGTTTTCTTTAAAACTGTTGGAAAATGGGTAGAGCAGAAGAGTCAATGGAAAATTTAAAAGTCAGTTATGTTAACTTAAACACATCAATCAGCGGATTCAATCAGGACTAGGCTTTTAACTCATCCCAAACTTGAACTGAAATGAAATGAATGTATATTTTAGAAAATGTATTGAAAAGTAGTCTACAATTAATCCTCTATTATCAATTTTATAACTTTTGTATAAAAATGAGCTCATATAGAATCGTTATATTCCAATATATTGTTTCTTTCATTTGATAAATATTCAAGACTTTCTGTTGAAAAATTGGATAACACAAGCTCGGCCTCAAAAAGTCAAATCCTAACCCGAAACCGAACCAAGCCGAAATATTTAATATCAACCCTTCTCAAGCCAATCCTCGTGTCGGATCAGGTAAATTGGGCCGACCAAATACAGGACTCTAGCTGCGATTCCCGAAGGGATAAAACCAGACCAAACTTGAGTAAAAATAAAGAAATTAAAAGGGCAAAAGACGGAACAAAATACGACATTTATAATCATTAATCATTAATTAAATTAACTAATTAGATTGACAATTTATTTAATCGTTGATCGGAAAGAGCGATTGCAATTAAATTAAATATTAATCATTAGTCTAATATGAGTAATCATTAGTCTATGAAACGATGTTCAATCGGTCAATCTTTAGTCATTATTAAGTCGTTAGTTTTCAGTCTTTAATCTAATACAAATTTTGCACCACCCTGCTATCAACTCCCGATTTGGTCGTAAAAAATTCTGATAGCCTATACATTTTGCAATTGATCTTGAATTGCTTGAAGGCGCAAGCTCTTAATTAATTCCCACAAAAACAGGCGACGATTGTCTGTTATATACCTAATCATATCATTATTTGCAGCACGTATAATGTAAGCAGCATTTTCTGCTATATACGCAGTATTGAAAAATATTGCGAGTGACCATTTGTTTCTACACCTATGTGTTCTATATCGCCCCAATAATATATACTGTTAATTTATCGATAATATCCACTCCAGACTTCGTTTTATTACAAAACTGGATCATTTCAGGTTTCTCTTTCGGTCCTGTAATGGTTATATCATTATGCAACTGGGTGCTAAATCATTCAGGGTCAAGGGAGCCGTGTCCTTAGCGAATTTTGGGCGGATAAGTGCGTTTTAAAGCTAAGAAATACACAAAGCGATTGGGGTCGTTCAAGGGCCCGACGTTCTCTCTGAATACTAGTGAATATTCAGAATCAAGAGCTGAAGGGTTCATTTTGATCGACCAGATCTCCGGACGGGTTCGACCGGGTGGCGAATCACTGAACTCTCGGTGACGGCTCATCCGACCTGTTTGGGGTTTTTGCACGGTACGAGGAGCTTCGAGACCTTTTTTGTTTTCGAAATTTTTTGTTCCCGTGTTCTGATCGCTCTCCTTTGATTAGACAAAGAGTCTGTGCGTCGACGTCGCTGCACCCAGCGGACTCTGAGTAGGTTTCCGAAAGCTACGTCAGAGCTAAAACAGAACTTTGTCGCTTGCAGAACCTGTCCTATTCTGCAAGGTCACCTGAAAGAAGGAAGTCAGTAGGGTTTGACTATGGATAGTAACTTGAAGGATATGACGGACCAAATAGCTGTTTTAACAGCTCAGGGCACTATGCCCGATTTTGAATCACAGGTCGAGATCGAAGACCAAAAGCAGCAGCTGCTTGCGATGTGTGAGTCGCCATTGCCCAGCGCTGCACACAAGGGAGACGGCGAAAGCTCGAGCCCAAGCGTCGTCTCAAGCGACAGCAGGTGCACGAGCCCCGAGCTCCCAGCGTCTACCTCGGTAGATGCCGGATGTCAAACCGAAAGCAGAATTGACTCAGCCAGTTTATCTACTGCAGATATGGTTGAGTTCTCGGCTGTTTTCGTCGATGATTCTCACGTCGCACTGACAGAGATCCTCGGGAGGAAGGGTAAGGACAGAAACCTAACGGCGGCTAAGAGACAGAGTTACACGGAGCTCATTACGCCATTTATGGAGTATGTCTCGAGGCAGCACAGTTGGCTCTGTTTCCTCCATGGGAAAACCTCACAGAAAGGAGAGACACAATCTGACGGTTGCGACGTTGGTGTGGGCACAACGCCACATCGTACGAGGGACGTTCGCCGTATGTCAGATCGTCTCGCCCGGACGGAGGCGGTACCAACGCTTGGAGAGACGATAGTGTCAAAGAACTCGTTCTCAGACACGAAGTCAAAAATGGTGCAGACCAATCTTCCAAAAACGACTGCCAAGTCCACCCAAACTGGTATGTCAAGGAGGAGTAAGCTGCGCCGTAAATGGAAGGACAGGAAGAAGCGGAAGACGGACGTCTCAACGTGTCCACCTGCCGACGAACGACCCGAACAAAGCCTGAAAAAGGCGGAGACCAGGGCGGTTCCGAAGGAGGGCGAACTTGAACACACGTCTTCTGCGGACTCCTCGGAGAGGCAGCCGGACGACCCAACGTGCCCTCCTGCCGACGAGCGACCCGAACAAACCTCGAAGAGGTAGCGACTACGGTGGCTCCGAAGGAGGACGAACTTGGGCACACGGCAGACGCCTCGACCTCAGAACTTGCAAAGACGGCGGACCTGTCGATCGACGAGCAGCCCGAACAAAACTCCCGTCAGGGAGCAGAGACTAAGGCGGCTCAGAAGAAAAGCAGGACTGCCCGAAAAGCAAGGGACGATCCAGAGGTCCTTAGGGCCGCAGAAACTGACAAGGCCGGGCAAGACAGTCCACCCGCCGAAGAGACTTCCAAGCGACCTCCCAAAAAGAGGAAGCGAAAGAAGCCTCAGAGGGAGGACAGAGACACCCACACGAGTCAGAAGAAGCACCCAGAAAAGGAACGTTCTTCCTCCAAGCAGGGAAAGTCAGGAAAGAAGTCGAAAGTGAAGAACCGAAAGGACAAGCTGACTTCTGAAAAGACGGACCCAACCTCGAACGCACGTCCAACAGGTGAAACTCCTCAAAAGGGAGAAGAACCTTGGACAACAGTCGTTAAAAAGTCGAGGAAGAAGCTGCAGAAGTCGGAACAAGAGGGATACCCGAAAGATGGCCGAAAGGCTGACAGGATAGTTCCGACACATTCTGCTCGACAACGACCTGGGAAAATGGCGGCCCAAGGTCAGCGGCAGGGTTCTAAGTCTTCGACAAAGACCCCGCCGAAAGAGGAATTCATTCTCTTCGTTCGCCCAAAAGGGACAGGCGAACACGTCGTAGCTTCTTCCGCTGAGACGCTCAAATTAGTAGCAAGCAAAGTTGACCCAGTGAGCTCCAGGATTTCCATCAGGAGCAATAGACCAATCTCGGGAGGCGGAATAGCCTTCCACGCTCAGTCCGCGGAAGACCTCGCGAAGCTGGAAAGCGCACTGGAGAACACAGAGCTTGTGAAGGATCTAGCAGTAACAAAGCCCAGACGGCGTACCCCTGAAATAATCATTTTCGGGGTCGATCCAAGTCTGCCAGAGGAACGGATAGTTGTTGCACTTCAAGAACAAAATGAATCCCTCAAAGATTCAACTCTTGAGCTGCGAACTTGTTTCGTTAGCGCGAGAGGCCGCAACGCTGTCCTCTCAGTAGACGAAGTTTCGTTTCAGCGCTTGAAAGGGCTGCGTTCACTGCAAGTTGGCTGGGGTCAGGTGGTGTTCCGAACGAACCGACGTCCGTTGGTTTGCTATGGTTGTTGGAGGTACGGCCACACACGTTCAGTTTGTCACAGAGCGTCCCTTTGCGGGAGATGTGGGGCCAAAGGGCACGAGACGATAGGCTGCACTCTTCCACCGAAGTGCCCTAATTGTAGCTTTAGGAATTTGCGCAGAACGGAAGACGAGAAATTGTCGACCACTCACGCGGCAGGTTCCAAAGAGTGCCACATCCACCAGTTGGAGTTCGAGCGAATCAAAAGGATCCAAGATGGAGAGTAAAATTCATTTTGCCCATCTAAATTGTCATAAGGCAATTGCTTGTATGGATCAACTCGGTCGTGATACGATCTCCCTGGGTTTGGATGTGGTCTCGTTGAACGAACCGCATGTCGCCGAAGGTTCTGTTAGCAGCACCCCCGAGGGCTACGTGCAAGTTCACTCCGCAGGAAACCGCTTCCGGGCGGCCCTCTGGGTGAGCAAGCGCATTCACTTCGTCTCCGTCCTAAGGCGTTCTGACGTGGTGGCAATCCGCAGCAGATGGTCAGGGAAAGTTGTGCTAGTGATAACATGTTACTGCGCTCCTTCCCAAGACACCTTGTGCTCGTACCGTTGACGACCCTTTTAGGAACCTACCCGAATGACAATGTCATTCTAGTGGGTGACTTTAACGCTAAGTCAACGATCTCGGGGCAACGGCCGACAGATCCGCGAGGGCGAGATGTCATCGCACTCGCAATGAACGCAAACCTGGAGTTTGTCAATGACCCGGATAGCCTGTCCTCCTTCTTTGGTTCTCAAGGTGAGGGGTGGATCGACATCCTGTTGGTCCGGTTTTGCGCAAACCGCATTACCGACTGGAGGATATCCGAGGTCCCGTCGCTAAGCGACCACCGAATCATGATGTGGGATTATCAAGGCAAACCAGCCAATCGCCTCCCGAGAGATGTCAGCCGTCGCTGGTATAAGAGGGACTTGGACTGGGGCGTATTCTCCCGCGATCTGCAAGCGGCGGATCTGATTCGGTACGAGTTTGCAACCCCTGATGTGGGAGTCGAATACTTGATGTCGACTTTGAGTCGGCTATGTCTTGAACGCAAAAAAGCGCCGACCGGCAGTGCGTCGTGAAGCGTTTTGGTGGTCAGATAAGCTGGCCAGCCAGCGAAATCGGTTGCGTGCGCTACGTCGACTCGTAGCGAACGTTGCGAACGCCAGAACTCCAGCGAACGCTGGAGCCGGCGGAGCGGGGGAGACTTGGATCTCTCTATAAGCGTAAGCGGGCAGAGTACATGAAGGCGATCCTGTACGCAAAGCGTGCTTCGTTCAGAAGATTTATTTCTGAAGGACTTAGTACGGACAAACTAGGCCAGGTAGTTGAGGTGGTGCGAGGTAAGTGGCGAAGGGAAGCCCAAGAAATGCTTGTGCTTCCATCCGGACAGGTAGTCTCGACTTGGGAGGAATCCCAGGCCGCACTTACAAGACACCACTTCCTATCAGCTGATGATGTTTCCCAGGTCGCATGCATTAAGACCAACGAACCGACTCTGTTTTCAATTTATGAACTTGAATTTGCAGTGGAATCGCTGCCGCCTGACAAGGCGCCTGGTCATGACGGATTCAGTCTCGCGATCGTCCGCTCGGTCTTGAAACACCACCCTCAGTGGTTGTTATCCTTGTACAACCACTGCCTGAGAGAGACTTGTTTTCCGTGGACATGGAAGCGGGCCATTGCTGTGTTTTTCCCAAACCTGGGAAGGAGCGTAGTGACCCAGCGACCTACCGCCCTATTTGTCTTTTACCGGCCTTCGGCAAGGTTCTAGATAAAATGTGCGCAACTCGGCTGGTACTATATTTGGAGTCCAATTGCCTGATCGACGCAAGGCAGTACGGCTTTCGCAAGAAGGTCAGTACGGTCGATGCTCTCCATCGTGTGATGGATTACATAGCTACCTCAAAGAGCCGTGGAGAATTCACGTGTCTTCTCACGCTTGACATCAAGTCAGCATTCAATAGTGTTCGACGAACAGACATTCTCAAATTTCTGGAAGAATTGGGCGTCGAACCGTGGCTCCTTGGATTGATAGAAGACTATTTGTGGGATAGATCTATCATCCAATCAGATGACGGGGACCACTACTTTAACGTAGGAGTACCCCAAGGTTCGTGTCTCGGACCATACCTCTGGCTCGTGGTTATAGAGTTCCTGTTGAGACGGTTGCCAGACGATGATGACGAGGCCTATGTTGTTGTGGTCTTCGCCGATGACGTCTTCGTGGCCGCAAGACGAAGGGCTGTAATGGGGTTCGCGCCGTTGCTGGGACCGGTCCTCTCAAGGATCCACGCCTGGGCGACGGAATGCAGCCTCACCTTCAGCTTCGAGAAATGCGGCTACACGGTTATGAAGCCCTTGGGCAAATTAAAACACGCCCCATCTATTCCTATCCTCATGGAAGGAAACAAAATCGGCTTTAAATGGCAGATTTTGTACCTGGGCCTCATAATCGACCACCACCTCAGTTGGATGCCGCACCTGGCCGCCATCCAGGAGAAGGCATTTAAGGTGTTGAATAAGATGAACCGTCTCTCAGGAGCCACATGGGGTCTGAGACCGAAAGTTAGAAAGATGCTCTACTCTATCATAGCGGAAAGAATCATTCTTTACGCGGCATCTATTTGGTATTACTCAAAGAAGGTAGTGGTTGCAAACAGGTTGCTTAGCATGCAAAGGAGCCTACTCTTTTGCGTAACAAAATGTTACGCGACAACCTCCACGGATGCTCTTCACGTCTTGTCAGGGGTTCTCCCCCTCGACTTGCGTGCGGGGCTGGAAAGGGACTACACGGCCCTTGTCCGATGGAAGAAGAGCGTTGACGGTACCGGACTAGACTCCGAGTCAGTCGACCTCAGGAGGCCCACCCCCAGACTTGAGGATCTCTGGAGAGTCCGTTGGACCGCGGATTTGGAGCCGCGGACTTCGTGTTCGTATTACACGGACGGATCCAAGCAAGAGAACACCACAGTAGGCTGTGCGTTCCTTGCTGTGTCAGAGAACCAAGTACTTGCGGAGAGCCAGTTCCGTCTCTCCGACGGGGCGGAAGTGTTTGCGGCGGAGGTCCATGCGATCAAAGAAGCAATCACCCATGGCCACAGGAGAGGTCTCGTGGAGCTCGACGTCTTCTCAGACTCGAGATCGGCGCTCCAAGCGCTTCACGGACTTGTGCCTCAGCACAAGGCCATTGCCGAGATTAGGGATCTGATTAAAACAACAGGAATTGAGGTTCATCTGCATTGGGTCCGGGCCCATGTTGGTCACATCTTTAACGAGAGGGCGGACAAGTTGGCAAAAGAAGCCACTGCTCGACATGACGTCGATGTAGTGATTCCAGTCACGCGCCGCCAAGCCAAAAAAGACCTCTTTGGACGTGCCTTGTCCGAGTGGCAAGAGAGATGGGACCAATCTGGGACCGGGCGCAAGACCTATGAATCTTTCCCACGCGTCGGCATCCGTCGACTGCAGGGCGATTTCTTCATTAATCAGGTCTTCACGGGACACGGCACCTTTGGCGATCACCAGGCTCGATTCTTTCACCACGACTCTACATGTTTTTGTGGGGTTGAGGTGTGTGACATCAGCCATGTGCTCTTCCGGTGCGAGCTCTGGAAGTCTGTGCGGGAAAAGTACTTTCCTCGTGACTTTCAGACGCGAACGCCGCGCGATCTCTGCCTGTGTGGCTACGCCAGAAAGGGTGTCAGGTTGATTATTCACCGACTCCTTATGCGTACACTAGATCGCAACCTTGGTCGCCAAAGAGCAGGCCGTAATCACCGAGCTCTTCCACGCCCACACTTGAACGCACTGCGAAATGCCCGTGGTCCCCACGGCGCAGGACGTAGAGGTAGAGGTAATGGTGCAATAAGTACGCAGGCTTGAGACTCGTCTCATAAGCCGGCAGTTGTCTGTGATAAAATGGGCTAGTCACAGTTGTGTATATATATGTTGTAGTAGTTAAAGTTTGTTGTTAAAGTTTGAAATGTTTAAGCATGTTTGTTTGTTGTTGTAAATTTAGAGTTTATATGTTGTTGTACTAATCCATTCCCTTTCAGGATCCACTGCAAAAGGGAACGTGACAACCTCTGTAGGTTGCTCACACCCTCGAGCTGTGGTAAAGCAAGAGCCGTCGTGGTAGCTCGACATATGACCTAGCGACCGTCTCCCCCTATGGGGTCTCGCGAACGAAGTCGTCGGGGGTTCCATGGCGGTTCATCAAGGTTCCGTCTCTGCGGAAGTTTCCTCCGAGATGTGGGGTTACTACCGTGACGACCAATGTCACCAACCTTGGTAAAATGACCTGGGGCTCCGCAGTGGGGAGCGGCCCCAGGCCGATCGCAGCGCCGGGCGAGACAAAGCCCTGGTGCGTTAAAAGCCCTTCAGAGGCTTGGGTGCGATGGTCGTTTACGCGCGTCGGCGACCCCCGTGGGCGCCTGACGGCGCAGGATAGTTTTATATCATTATGCAAAGTAGACTTTAGTATGACAGCTTTCTTTCTTTGCTCCATTTTGTTTCTTTAGCTATTCAAGAGTTCACCTGTATTACATAAACTTTTTCTTTCGATACGCTAAAACTTACACACACATATTATTTTACAAGCTAATGTTCACTAACATTCTTTATACATGTTATCTTCATAAAATTCAATCGTTTAAATATTAAAGTGTATTATTTCAGTTTATTAACTCTGCAGAGAGATGTTAATTTTTTTTTTTTTTTTTTACATTACTATAAAATTTAAATTCAATATAAATTAAAAAAAATCATCTCTAAAAAAATCACTTTTTTTATAAAATTCTTCCTACACTAATCCGGCATTTGAACTAACAAAATATTATCCACGTTAAATTCAAAAACCTTCTTTATCATAACATTCATCAAATATTATTTATACAGTAAAGTCTGTTTTCTTTCTTGGTAATATTGTCCTGAATCACTTTTAAAGAATAATCTTTGTTGATGCTAGATTGACTTTCAAAAAATTTGTAACATTTGCATATATATTTTAATGAACTTTCTTTGAAAAATTGCATATCGATTTTCGGCAAAATTAGTCTGGCATACTGTTTGCTTGTTACTTAGAGGAGAGCTTTAAGTACAGTATTATGTTGGTATTCTCAAAATATTTGGTAGTTTGTAATAGTTCAAGATTTTTTTAAACACTCAGTTCCGGGAACTGCAGGTTCAGACAGTAAATGCGGCTATATCGAACGCAAATCTATTCAGAATTCATTTTAAAATTTTGAAATTTTTCAGTGCTTATGATATTTACCAGTATTTATTTCATGCTTCATTAAAAAAAAAAAATAATAAATAAATAAACTGATATGCTGTAAATTACATATACACACAAAGTTTATATATATTTTTATATATATAGTATGTATATATTTATGTATATATAACTTGGATAAGAAATCAGACGAAAGGTTTTGACATCATTGAGAGAATTAAAGGGTTAAAATGGAAATGGGCTGGGCACATTGCAAGAAGACAAGACAATAAATGGAGCACAAACGCCCTACAGTGGTATCCCAGAGATGTAAAATGACGAAGAAGATGACCTCAAATAAGATGGAGTGACGGAATCAGAAAAGTGGCTGGTGTTAATTGGATGGCTAAAGCACTAGACAGGCAACAATAAAAAAATCTAGGGAAGGCCTACATCCAGCAGTGGATTGAAAAGGGTTGATGATGATGATGATGATATTGGTGGGGGGTATCAATGTGTAAGTATATAGACAGAAATAGATAGATAGATAGATAGATATCGATATAAATTGATAAAATGAAAAATAGTCAGGTAAAGATATTGATAAATAAAGATATTCATACGTTAATAGATAATGTTTATTATTTTAAATATTTAAGAATACTTCGCATTTTCATTAAACTAATTTATTTTTCTCAATATTATGAAAATCTTAGGCATCAAGAGATGATGTAATGTCTCAGATTTTTTATAATATTAAGAGATTTATATTTGTTTTAGAGTGACCCATATTATAAATATAAAGTAGTTTTTCGATTAAATTTCCATAGCAACAGGCACCTATATTGTCTTCTGCATTCTTAACAAAAATATGTAATACTTATTACGATATAAAAAAATACCTTGGCATATCTAGGCTGATCCAATCATTATATCAAACTCATATTATTTTGGTATTTTCTTTACTGCACTCTAAAAACAAATTCCATGTTTTCTATTTAGTATGTTGACTTTTACATGACACTAATTGGATTATGTTACGAAATAATAAATAAATTGATACATTTCTTGCGATGGATATAAAAATGTAATATATATATATATATATATATATATATATATATATATATATATACATATATATATTAAAGCGTAAGTATGAAATAAAAAAAAAAATTCTTGTCAGAGGAAAAAAAATCGATTGTAATGTATCCGATTTTTCTTTATGTATATACAATAACTTCAATAGAGAAAGTGATTACAGGTTGACTAGATGCAAACTGCTTTTAAATACTAAAGCGGAAAGAATGAAGCTTTTGCAACGCTCAAGGAAATCAGTCGCTATTTAAATCTCCAGAAACATAGAGAAGAATTTATTTTTGGAACTTAAGAATCGTTTCCAAGTACTTCAATCAATTTTATAAGAAGAGGAAGATGTTACAGTAGTGAACAAGAAAATAACAAATAATCTACAAGAAATAGTAAAGACGGTAACTGGTTAAGCACCATTAAAGCAGACAAAGAAATTGACGGAATAAACAAGAAGTTTGGTGAAGAAACGCAGAGATTTTAAAATAAAGAAAAAGCATCCTAAATCAAAAATTGAATATGCAGAATTATATAAAACGGTAAGAAATTGTGTTACAGTAGATATCAGGAAATTTAACTGTAATCTTATAAAGAAAGTTCTAGAAGATAACAAAAGTTTAAAATCAGCTAAGCGCAAATTGTGTGTTGGAAGAAAATGTGTTTTTGCACTGAAGAGGACATATGGAACAATCACCAAAATCAACATCGAAATAGTACACATTGTCGAAAAATATCTATAACGATCTATATAAATATGAAGATCAAAGGGAGATCAATGATCCCCGAGTAAACATAACAAAAACTGAAAAAATAACACCAGTGATGACAGATGAAATTGTACAAGCATTTAGATGCAGGAAAAAAGGTAAATGCCCTGGCGTAGACGGAATTACAATTTATCTTATCAAAGAAGCTGGAGAAAAATTTGTAAAAATGCTAGTCTTACTGTTTTCCAAATGTCTCGAAAAATCAGATGTACCACATGATTGCAATAATGCTGTGATGGTGCTACTTTACAGAAAAAAGGGGTGGGGGAACATTAAAAACTACCGTCCAGTCAGCTTACTGTCAGTGATTTATAAAATTTTCTCCAAAGTTTTAACGACAAGACTTGAATTCGCTCTGGACTCAGCTCAACCTAGATAACAATCAGGATTCCAAAGAGATGGATCATATTCAATGGATCATATTCAAACAGTAAGGAAACATATAGAAAAACATAAAGAATATAATTTACCTCTCTGCCTTGTCTTTATTGATTATGAAAAAGCATTTGATTCGGTATACACATTTGCAGTATTTGATTCTCTGGAGAACATTGGTACACTGTAAAAAATGACCAATGTTTCTTATTTTATGAAAGTATGCTATAACCACGAACGAAAATATAATATAATCTTCTGAGTTATCCGAAATTTCAAATAGCATGTTACATTGTCTTTTGAATCCCCAGAAACAAATACATTTTCAAAATTTAAAGAATAATTTATAAAAACGAATTATTTTTAGCTGCCCGAATTTATCAGAAACGTTTCCGAAGGGATTTTAAAGTGCATTAATTAGTGTCCTCAGCCTGGAATACCTGTTTTTCGAATGCTATCAATTATGAAGTAAACATTTTCATGCTCAAAAAAAAGTTTAACAGACAAACATGCAAAATTAACAGCGTTAACAATAACATTAAAATTAAGATTATTTCTTTGCTCTTTCATGTATAAATTAACTTATGTGGCTGAAAACGTGTACTTGAGAATGGATAACATTCGAAAAACAGGTATTCCAGCCTGAGGACACTAATTAATACACTTATAAAACCCCTTCGGAAACGTTTCTGAAAAATTCGGGCAGCTAAAAATAATTTGTTTTTATAAATTATTCTTTAAATTTTGAAAATGTATTCGTTTCTGGGGATTCAAAAGACAATGTAACATGCTATTTGGAATTTCGGATAACTCAGTAGATTATATTATATTTTCGTGCGTGGTTATAGCATATTTACATAAAATAAGAAACATTGGTCATTTTTTACAGTGTATAGACAAACATTACATCAATATCATGAAGAATATTTACAAGAAAGCAACAGCCACCATACGTTTGGACAAAGGAAAAGCGAAGATCAAGCTTGGAAGAGGAGTAAGACAATCAGACACCATTTCGCCTAAGCTTTTTACTGCTGTCTTAGAAAATATTTTCAAGAAGTTGGATTGCGGAAACAAAGCAATTAGAATAAATGGGGAAAATTTCAGTCATCTCCGGTTTGCTGATGATATTTTAATTTTCAGCAATAGCCATGAAGAGTTGGAAAATAATCTAAGAGATTTGACAGGAGCTAGCATTAATTTAATATTAAAATAAATTTGGAAAAGACTAAGGTGATGTTCAATTTTTTGCATCGTATACAACAACACTGAGATTAAAAAAGTGCAAAGTTACGTGTACCTTGGACAGGAAATATCATTGGACAACGGCATCATGATGGGAAGAAGAATATTATTCTGAAGAGTAACATGCCTCTTTGTTTGAAAAGTTTAACTTTGTGTTTAACCAATGTGTTTTGGCTGCTCTAACTTATGGAGCAGAAACATGGACGCTGACAAAACAGATGGTACAAAGATTACAAACAACACTGCGAAGTATGGAAAGACGTATGCTAGGCATAACCAGAAAAAATAGAAATAGAATAACTCGGATAAGATGTCAGACGAAAGTTTTTGACATCACTGAGAGAATGAAACGGCTAAAATGGAAATGGGCTGGGCGGATTGCAAGAAGACAAGACAATAGGTGGAACACAAACACCCTAAAGTGGTATCCCAGAAATGTAAAACGAGCAAGCAAGTAATATGGAGTGACGAAATCAGAAAAGTGGCCGGTGCTAATTGGATGACTAAAGCACTAGACAGGATACTATGGAAAAATTTGGGGGGACCTACATCCAGCATTGGATTGAAAACGGTTGTTGATGATGCTGATGCTGATATATATTACAATATAACCTTTTGTGTTATATATATATATGTGTGAGTGTGAGTGTACGCGCATGTTTGTATATAACTCCTCTATAAGAATATATTTATAATCTCAAATCCAAGATATAGTACACTAAAAATGAATATTATAATTGATAACACAGTTTCTGGTCTTCCCGCTCATAAGACTGACAGTTTTTTTAATACAGATATTTACACAAAATGTAAAGTACTAATTATTTTTTAAAGATTAGTAACGCAAAATGTAACTGAAATCAAATTTTCATCATTTATTGTAGATAGATAGTAATGTATATTAATATTTTTGTCCATTGTTTTAAATAGCTTATAAAGTATTAATGGAGGCGTAATTGTAATTGTCATACTATAGTGATCGCCAGTAACAAATGTTTTTTATAATAATTTTTGTTCTATTAGTGTTGGTCACATAAAATTTCCCAAATGGTTTACAAATAATAAAAAAATAACTCTTTTTTTTCATTTAAATTTATTCATATTAATTGGCAACCATGTTTTAAATAAACTATATTGTACATAATTAATTAATTTTTCAATTAATTATCAGCAGTGAAATTATGCGCAAAATTATTTAATGTTTAAATATGTAAATATTTCCATTTTGCTAACAAAGGGTATAACCAACAGAGCGAAAAATATCCAGACCAGGAATCAACCCCGGATCCTTGGTTAAATACACCAATTTATTTGTTATATATATATATATAAACTACAATGGAAAATAACTTGCAGAACCATTATCACAAAAAACAACCAAAATCTATAAACCACGTAAATTCAATACTAGAAAAACAAAACTAAACAAACTACATTTATACAGAACCAGAAAACGCAACTAACTACTTAAACTCATAACAAAAGAACACAACAAATTGCAGCAACAATTAAAAAAGCCAATAAACAACAAAGAAAAGCTAAAACAACCTGTGTCAGGTGGCATGGCTTGAGACATGCACCGCTGGGTTAAACTAGTTTTACGCATGCAACCCTCCCCCATATCTGACAAGTACAGACTGAAAATGCATGAAACTGACATAACGATAGGAAGCAAACTAAAGCCAGACTACACCAACAAATTCCCGATTTACACTACAGTAAACAACCCACTACACCAACAAACTATAACTAGACTATATATATATATATATAGACTATACATATATATATATATATATATACATGTATGTGTGTGTGTGTGCACCTATGCTGAGATGTGTTTCGTCTCATGTATACCACAAGTTTGTGTGCTCATGAAGGCGTTTTCATCTTGCAGCCTTACCGACATCTGAGAGTGAGAGTTTCGGACTGCGTATCATCCTGGTAGCTCAGTGGTAGAACATTGGTGCTCTATACCAAGAATTCGAGTTCAATACCTGGCATGGATATTTTTAACTCTTTTGTTTATGTTGCAAAATGAAAAGGAACCACCAGATGGCGTTAAGCGCGTAGAACTTCAAGACTGACTGACTGTTTTGTTTACTTTACGTTTGTACATAGCTTGTCGTGTATTCGTTCTGTATCGTCTTTAAGTGTGTCTACCTGTCCAATAAATAATCTTCATTAGTAAAAGATGTTTCTACCTTTAAAGAAGCTCATAGAACACGAACCAGAAAATTAGGTGAGATCAAACCTTTTATTTACTTTTATTGTCTTGTATGATTTAAGAAAGTTTACGAACTTCTCTTTTATGGTGCCGAAATTCCCAAGAGTTGAAATTTAGAAAATGGCGCTACCTAGCGAATTAGATAAATCAAAAAGTATGCGTAAGTCTCTTAGAACATCTTTAACGAAGATTATTAACGAAATAACTGAATATTTGGCAGGAGACGAAAAAGATATAGACGAAATTGAAGATCTTAAAATTCAATTAATCGAGAATGCAGAACAAGTTTACAAATTAGATTCAGAAATTCAGAAACTTGTAGATAACTTAGAAACGCTAGAAAAAGATGTATCATCCAGTCAAGAATATCGCGAAAAAATTACAAAAACGAAAGCTAAAATTGATCGATATTTAAAGCGTAATGTTCCTAACGAAAGTAAAATAAACTCTTCTATTTTATTGTCCACAGAACCTGATGAATCAAAGAATTATTCTCACGTAAGATTACCGAAACTTACAATACAACCTTTCGATGGGAAATATGAAAATTGGCAGGAATTTTGGGGGCAATTTGAAGTGGCTATACATGAAAATGTAAAGTTAACTAACATAGAGAAGTTAAATTACTTAAAGAATTTCTTAACAGGAGCAGCTTTAAAATGTATTCAAGGTTTAGCTTTAACACAAAATAATTACGATGTCGCGATCGGATTGTTAAAAGAAAGATTCGGAAAAAATAAATTAATAATACGATCGCATGTAAACAAGCTATTAAGCCTAAATCCTGTAAAATCTGGAGCGAATTTAAGAGAGCTTAGACAATTGCATGATACCTGTATTATTCAAATCAGAAGTCTCGAAACAGCCGGAGTAGAATTAAATAACTATGGGGGAATTTTATTCGCTATTTTAGTCAAATTAATTCCTGAAGAAATTGTTCTAGGATTCAATCGTTCTGCTGGCGAAGATTCTTGGAACTGTGCCAAATTATTAGAATTTCTGAAACATGAAATCGAAACGCGAGAAAAAACGTATATGTTTCGAAATGATGAAGTATTTGAAAAGAATAAAATTAAAGAATTATCTTATCGAAAACATGAAACTCATAATAATATACCCACAGCAGCTACATTAAATGCACTTATCAAGAAAGACTGCCTATTTTGTGCAGGGGAACACGAAAATTTTAACTGTCCCTTAACCATTAATGAACGAAAATCGAGTCTTTTACGAAAGGGTTATTGTTTCCTTTGCCTTCGCAAATCCCACGTATCAAAATTTTGCCGCGAAAAAATGCGTTGCAACATTTGTGGTCGAAGACATAATGTTTTAATTTGTGACGAAACTGAAAAGCAACATAACAAAAAGGAAAGCGTCTCAAAGTCTCCGGAAAGAAAAAATAATTCCAATGCTCTCAATTGCGCAACAACTGCAGTAAATGAAAATGTATTTTTACAAACAGCTGTCGCCTTTTTAAGTAATAATTCTCAGGAAAGAAAAATAAAAATTATCATGGATTCGGGGTCACAAAATACGTTCATCGATAAAACATTATCTCGTAAATTTAATTTAGAAGTTATAGGAAAAGAAAAATTAGCAATTTATGCTTTTGGGTCAAAACCAAAGAAATCTATTGTAAGAAATAGGGTAAAGGTGAATTTAAGAAACATTTATGATCCAAAGAAAATTATTTCGATTGAAGCAATTGAAACATCTTCCATATTGGAAGCTGAAATTCAAGGTCCCAGTAAAGAAATTCACAAATTTTGTAATGAAGCCAAAATACAGATAGCTGATATTGAAGGGTCTGAAAATTTAAGGGTCTCTCTTTTAATTGGGTCAGACTATTTCTGGAAAATCGCTACAGGGAAAGTCAAAAGAGTGTCCGGTGCTTTAGTAGGAATGGAAACGAAACTAGGTTATGTTTTTAATGGTTCTGAAGCAAAACGCAAGAATTTTAAGGATGTTAGCGTTATGAATGTTATAGTGCGTAATCAAAATGTAGAAGAATCCGACATTTTGAAAAGATTGTTCGATTTAGAAGGTTTGGGAATATCGCGTAGTGACAATCTGAATGAAGATGACGAAGTTATGAAAGAATTTGAAAATTCTACGAAACTAATCGAAGGTCGCTACCATGTTAAACTACCATGGAACGAACATTCTGAGTCGCTACATGATAACTATAGTAATGCTAACAACCGTTTGCGAACACTTGTCAAAAGATTTAAGAAAAATCGAAATTTTCATAGTCAGTACAAGGACATTATTTCAAAGCATCTAATTCAAGGAATAGCTGAAAGGGTCAATGAAAATGAATGTGGTGATAATTCTAAGATCTATTACATGCCACATCACGCAGTAA
Source organism: Maratus michaelseni (assembly GCA_963931845.1). Taxonomy (NCBI): domain Eukaryota; kingdom Metazoa; phylum Arthropoda; class Arachnida; order Araneae; family Salticidae; genus Maratus; species Maratus michaelseni. Next base: position 191,883,907 of record OZ007593.1, on the reverse strand, counting down.
TACGCGAAGATAAAACAACGACGAAAATGAGAATAGTTTTCGATGCCTCCTCGAGTGAACATAATTTTCCGTCCCTTAATGACTGCTTGAATCCAGGTCCGAATTTAACGCCCGATATTCTAATACTTCTTTTGCAGTTCCGTCTGAATAAGGTTGCCATAACGGCAGATATAGAAGGTGCATTTTTGCAAATTGCCTTGGCGCCAGAAGAAAGAGACGCAGTTAGATTTCTATGGGTTACGGAAGATTTAGACGCAGAACCCGAAGTTTTGAGGATGACGCGTGTAATTTTTGGAGCAAGATCGAGCTCATTTTTACTGAACGCGACAATTAAACATCACATCAAGAAGTATAGGGATATTTATCCAACTGCCTTCAGTGTTTTGAACAGTAGATTGTATGTAGATGACCTTATACACAGTTTAGAAGACACAGATTTAGCGTACACCGTCCACGAACAAATAAGGCTCATTTTGGGAGAAGCAGGCTTTAATATGAGAAAATGGAAAACAAATGTACGCTCATTGCAAGATCGATTTAAGGAAGAAGTTAACGAGGAATCCACGTTATGCAAGGTCCTTGGCTATTGCTGGAATTCAGCAGATGATGTCTTAATCGTTGATAGTGATAAACTTTTAAGGGATAGGGATATGGCAGAATTAAAATTTACGAAGAGAAGCGTAATAAAAACTATGGGAAAAATCTACGACCCGTTGGGCTTAATATCACCATTTGCAGTTCGAGCTAAAATACTACTGCAAGACATATGGAAGAAAAAACTCAATTGGGATGATGCTTTACCAACCGACTTAGCAAAAATATTTCAAGATTGGTGTGAAGAATTGTTTTATTTGAAGCAGATATCTGTACCAAGACATCTATTCTCAATGAAAGGAATGGAAGAACTTACGGGCTGTCAATTTCACGTCTTCGTAGATGCCAGCAAACGAGCTTACGGAGCAGTTATTTATGTACGTTTTCGCAACTCTGACGGAATTTTCCATTCCAATTTAGTCACTTCAAAGACTAGGGTTGCACCAGTTAAAGAAATAACTCTGCCGAGGTTAGAGCTTCTTGCTGCACTTATAGGAGCCAGATTGTTCGATCATATTCGACTACATTCAAGTACACCGAAGGATACGAAGACTATATTTTGGTCAGATTCCACGATTGTTCTTCACTGGATCAAGAATAATTCTCGAAAATTGAAGATGTTTATCAAGAACAGAGTAGATGAAATCAAGAAAATATCCGATCCTGGTTGTTGGAATCACTGTCCTGGGAATGAAAACCCTGCTGATATTTTAACACGAGGTGAAAACTTAACCAGTCTAAAGGACCTGGAGCTTTGGTGGTTTGGGCCACCGTGGCTAAGGAAGTGCGAAAGTCAATGGCCACAATCCAACATTCATACCGATCAGGAAACCAACTTAGAAAACAAAGAATATGAAGTGGTGAATATGCTCCTGACAACGAAATTTGAAGCTCTTTTCGATATCCGAAGATTCAGCAAACTTAAACAAATATTACGAATTACTGCATGGATTCAAAGATTCATCCACAATACAAGGAATCCTCAGAGTAAGAGAAGTGGTCCCTTAGCTACAGAAGAACTTGGATTTGCCGAAGAATACTGGATTAAACTTACACAAATGGAGCATTTTCCTGAAGAATATTCAGCGCTGACGCAAGGAAAACCAGTACTAGCAAACTCAGTTATTCGGCCGTTCAATCCAATTTTAAATGAAAGAAAAATAATCTTGATTGGTGGACGATTACAGCAAGCTAATATCTCATACCATGAAGCTCATCCAGTTTTACTACCTGGTAAATCCCATTTATCAAATCTTATCATCAAAGATTGTCATGAAAAAACAAGGCATGGTGGTGTATCGGAAACTTTAACACAACTCAGAGAAAAAACTTGGATATTGAAAGCAAGACAAAGAATCAAGAGTTTGATATTTAGATGCAATTTATGTGAAAAACTTCGTGTTAAACCTGCCACCCAGATTCCTGCACCTCTACCTGCCGACAGAATAAATGAAGCCTATCCATTCCAAGTTACAGGCCTAGATTACTTAGGTCCGTTGTACATTAAAGATCACAATGAGACTAAGAAAACTTACATATTGCTCTTCACATGTGCTGTAACAAGAGCAGTACACCTAGAATTAACCCCAGACTTGACCACAAAAACGTTCATTCAAGCGTTCCGAAAATTTGTAGGAAGACGAGGAATATGCAGCACCATCTACAGTGATAACGCGAAAACGTTCCATAAGGCAAAACGAGAATTAAATTTACTATGGAAGATTATGAAAAATGAAGAAGTGAAAGATTTGTTTAGTGGATTGTCCATCAAATGGAATTTCATAGTTGAAAGAGCAGCTTGGTGGGGAGGTTTCTGGGAGCGTCTTGTAAGATCAGTTAAAACGTCTCTAAAAAGAATTCTTGGAAAAACTTCAGTTTCCTTTCAAGAACTGGAAGTAATTGTCATTGAAGTAGAAGCGATTCTCAATTCAAGACCTCTCACCTATGTATTCAGCGATCCTCGTGAGCCAGAACCCCTCACACCTGGTCATTTCTTAATTGGCAGAAGATTGCTAACTCTACCTCAATCAAAGATAACAGTTCCCCAATCCAATGAATACCAAATAATAAAAATAAGAAAATATCAAGAAAATATTTTGACTCAAATTTGGAAACGATGGAAATCCAATTATCTGTTAGAATTAAAATCTGCTCACCAGCACCAACAGGTCGATCGACCAAGTGGACTAAAGGAAAACACCGTCGTTCTTATAAAGGAAAACACCCCACGCCTCATATGGAAAATGGGTGTTATAATCCAGACTCATCCCGGACGTGATGGTTGGACAAGAGCATGCACAGTGAGGTTGCCAAACGGAGCCATCATCAGAAGACCGGTGCAGCTTCTTTGCCCTCTTGAACTTTCAACACTTTCGTCTCCAGACGAACTTCGCCCGGCGGAAGTTGTTGCAAAATGAAAAGGAACCACCAGATGGCGCTAAGCGCGTAGAACTTTAAGACTGACTGACTGTTTTGTTTACTTTACGTTTGTACATAGCTTGTCGTGTATTCGTTCTGTATCGTCTTTAAGTGTGTCTACCTGTCCAATAAATAATCTTCATTAGTAAAAGATGTTTCTACCTTTAAAGAAGCTCATAGAACACGAACCAGAAAATTAGGTGAGATCAAACCTTTTATTTACTTTTATTGTCTTGTATGATTTAAGAAAGTTTACGAACTTCTCTTTTAGTTTATATGCTTTGTTAGAAATATCAAAATTCACGTAATTAATATTGAAAATATATTGTATTTATTAGTAGAAACATATGTGTTATTTTATACATTACTTTTCCATATTATATATCATAGTTTTAAATAAAAAACAGTTCAATTTTTAAAGTAGTTTAAATACATATGGAATTGGTAATGGGATATCACATTGCAATGCATAAAAACATTACAAATTATTCGAAAACAATTACTTACTCAACTAAAGAAACATGATGACGAGATTACTCAATACTATAATCTCTTCGTACACATAAACAGGAATTAACTTAGAATTACACTTTAAATCCTTTATTTTATAAATATCGGATTAACAGCATTCATACTTGCACTGTAAAAAATGACAAATGTTTCTTAATCTACGAAAATATAATATAATCACGAATAAATTTATAATATAAACTAATCCTTGCTAACCATGATTTTGAAAAGTGTTTTTTTATCTTTAGAAACATCAGACATCAATAGTATTTCGAGATTTAAAGAATCATTTATAAATTCAAAATTGCTCTTGCTGTCCGTAATTTTCGAAACGTTTACGAGTAGCTTTTAAAGTATATTAATCAGTTTCCTAAGCCCGGAATATAGTTTTTTCCGATGCTATCAATTCTCAAGTAAACATTTTCATGTTCAACAAATATTTTTAACATACAAACATGCAAATCTAACAGCGTTAACATTAACATTAAAATTAAGATTATTTCTTTACTCTTTCATGTATAAATTAATTTATGCAGCTGAAAACGTTTACTTGAGAATTGATGACATTCGAAAAATAAGCATTCCAGGAAACTGATTAATACTCTATAAAAACTATTTGGAAACGTTCCTGAAAAATACGGGCAGCAAAAAATAATTTGCTTTTATAAATAGTTCTTTAAATTTTGAAAATGTATTGGTTTCTGGGGATTCAAAAGACAATGGAACATAATTTTCGAAATTTCGGATAACTCAGAAGATTATATTATATTTTCGTTCGTGGTTATAGTATATTTTCATAAAATAAGAAACAGTGGTCAATTTTTACAGTGTAGATACTAAACTATGGAACAACCATTTCTCTCGTTTTCTGTTTCTTTTTACTTATTTCATCTTTTCCCGAGCCTCAATAAATCTTGTGATATCACGTAGCTACTAATTAAATCCTTCAGTTTGTATTATTATGGATATTGATGCATGGATTGGCATTATTTGTTACTCAAATCTCCCATTCGGTCATCCTAACAGTCTGATGACCCAACGGAAAAGATTTTCAAATTTTGTTCATCTAGTTAAATATACATAAAACAACGATATACGTATATACATGATTATACATCACATAACCATCAACATTTAATTCATTGACCTGGGTTTCATATACTTGGCTGATGTAGATGATTGACATGGTCCATAATGTCCTTCACATTTCTAAATATTTTATATTTGCTCTATAAAAATAATCATCCTGACGCATATCTTATTTATGCTCATCCGCAAGAAATGTGCGCGAACTATCACTGCGTTTCGTTCTACTTAAAAATCTATCACCTCTTTTGTCAAATTTAACTTCATATCTTCCATAATCAGATGTATTATTATAGCCTAATGTAGGTTCATGTGGCTTACGATTACTAATATATCAGAAGTATAGATTTCTACAACGATCATTAAAATATCCTTTAATGTTTCTTCTATCTGCTAATCCCATGTAATTTCTTTTACACAATTCAATCTTTTCTCGTTCAAAACATTCCCGTTTTCTATAGTACATCTAAAACTCTCTTCTGATCTTCACAATATCTGCGAAATGTATCAACAAAATTATTTTTGGATAATACGTTTTTATTTTATTTGAATAATTGTAATCACGTTTCTTAAAATTTCCATGAAGTCTTTTTCCATTTAAATTTTTTTTCATCATTAATTACTTCTATTTCTTTTCTCGTACTCATTCAATTATAATATATTCCGTTTATTTTTTTATGACATTTTACATTTTGTATTATTTCCTTTTCATCTGCACGTTTATCGCGTTTTTCTTTCAACTCATTCATTTGCACTGATCTTGATACTTCATTTCTTTCATTAAATTTTTTCTTACTCCTTTCGTTTGATTTCTGAACAAGAAACCTTTCCGTTATTTTCATTATTATATTTTTACTTTTATTCTTGTTGGTCACAAATTTTAAATTTTCATCAGAATTCCTTATCGCTTTGAAATATTTAAAATATACAATGGTTTAATCCTTCGTGATGCTTTTATTTTGACATCTTCTTTCGTAACTGATAAATCGCATCCAGATATTGCAGTTGCACCTAACAAAATGTCGCATTCTAGATCTGACACTACATAAAACCATCCGTTTATATCACGGTGTCTATCTGAATTCCATGGTCAAAGAATCATATTGGCTTCGTTTCTTTTCCGCTAAATACGGTTAATATACACATATTTTCTTTGCATAGTTTCGGTGTTCCTATTTCTTCGTAGTATTTTTTTATCCATTAGGCTTACATTACTTGTGGTATCAATTATTATTTTCGTAAGCTTATCATTTATTGGAACAATACGTATCTTTGTTTTTGTAATGGTGTTGTTTTCCGCTCTTGATAAATCCATTACATTTCTTCAATGTACGTCTTTATCATTCATTTTCGTAATCGGGTTGCTATGATACAATTGGGTGAATTTTTGGCTGCTATTTGTGCATTTGGCGATGATATGGCCAGGTAATTTGGAACAACAGCAAGTAATTCGTGAATCAAAAGCCTTTTCACTTCATCTTATAGTATTTCGCTGTGTATTTTGTCGCCATTTGTTTTATTTTTCTTCCTTGCTTACAATATTTTGTGGTTTATATGACTTGGCGATTTTACACCTTCTGAGCGCTATATCAAAATCATCTAGTCCCTCAACCAATATATTAACTTCCTTAGTATTTGGTAATTCCTCAAGAAAGCGTTCTCAAATTTCTGGAAGATTTTTTCGCTTAGTTGGATCTGTGACCAATAATTTCGTTAATTGCTCAAAACTTGTTACATTCATTCCACACACCCATTCGTTGAAATGTTCCCAATTGAAAACCAAAATGACACCAATTATCTATATGTTCATTTTTGTGTGTCATGAATTTTGTCTAAATTATTCTGGTGACATTTTAATATTTTTAACAATAAATCGTTTATGTACTCATAATAACTTTTTTCTGACACTTTTTTTATTGCTTTTATGCTAACTATTTCTAATGGAAATAAACTTATTAGATATGATAACTATTCTTCCTTGGCTAATTTCATTTGAAATACTTGCCTCTCATATAATGTTAAAACCATACAACTATCACCATTTGGACTCTCATATTCATTATGTAACTTTAATAGATCAAAATTCCTACCTGTTCCATTCCTTGGAATTATTATTTCCTCATTCTTGCGAGTATCCATCTCGGCTTTGTATTGACAATTTTCTTATTTCAAATTCCATTTCTAATTTCTTCTCTTCTAGAAGCATCTGTAGTCGTTTTTCTTCTGTTTTTCTTCTTTCGTCTGCTTCAAGTTGTAACTTTCTTTCTTTCGCTTCCATTAATCTTCTTTCTTCTAATTGCCACTTGAGTTTCACTTATATTCTTCCATTCTAGCAGAAGATATGACTTCTACACGGTCTTTTATGAATTCTTCATCGAATGTTTTCCCCGACATTTTATTATTTGAATTAATGATGGAACGTTTTCTTAGTCTTGTATAAATACGCCGCATTCCTGACATAAATAAAAGAAATCGCTCTTTCGTGCTTCATTCAAAAGTGACATATTTATTATGTTTTGTTTAATATCAAACTTCGTTTAACTGTTATTTCGATTCAAACTGTATATTGATTTGGATTTGAGTGGTTTGAAACGATTACGGAAAATTAGTTTTCTCTTCTGCCGTACTACAGGGTGATGACAAATGAATATCCCAAATCTGAAAGGCTATATGTTCTGAACAATAAAAGGTAATGTTCCATTTTGCACATCGATGTAAGCCAGAAGTTATGAAGTTTCATAAATGTAGATAGAAGAAGAAACATGAGCCAGTTTGCGCCACCAGCAGAAACATGAACGACATCCTTTCTGTAGGAGAATTCGTCCCACACGGTTTTCAGCATGTCGCGTTTTACAGTTGAAATAGCTGCAGTTATTCTCGTTTTCAGTTCAGAAGTGTCAGCTGGTAGAGGGGGAAAAACACATTTTATTTTATGTATCCCCAAAAAAATCGTATGGATTTAATTCCGGGATTCGTGGTCGCCACTGATGAAGGAAATCGTCGAAATCTTCTCTGCAACCATTTCACCGTTGCGTCAGTTTCTCGCAGTTAACCTCGTTTTCGGTTCAGCAGTGTCAGCTGGTAGAGGCGGATAAAAACACTTTATATTTTATGTATCTCAGCGGTAACTGACTGAATGAACTCGTAACTTCATTTCTCTCATCTTCTCTTTCTCTCATTTCAACTTCATCTCGAAACTTCATTTTCAACTAGCCGCTCGTTGCGCCATCTCTACAAAAAAACGAATCTTTACATTTATGAAACTTCATAACTTCTCACTCAGTTTGATGTGTGAAATGGAACACTACATTTTATTATTCTGAATATATAGCCATTCGAAGTTAAGATATTCATTTGTAATCATCCTGTATATTATATATCTATATATATATATATATAATACTAAAATTCAATTATAAATTCACACTAACTACACCACGTAGACGAAAACAAATAACAATAATTCATCTGAATCCTAAAATATAACCAATTTAAACCATAATTAACCATAATTAAACCATAATTAAACCATAATTAACCATAATTAAACCATAATTAAACCATAATAACCATAACCAAACGCAAAATTATTAACATCACAACAATGACAGGATAAATAAACAAGAATAAAACATATATATATATATATATATATATATATATATATAATATTTATATTTAATACTCAAAGTCAATCTACGAAAAAATTATCTAGGAGGTCATTACGTATAAGTCAATAAAAATTATTTGTTCTGAATAAATTGTCATTATACTATTTTGATTGATATTTTCAAATTATATGAAGCATTTCATTAAATTAAGTGAGCACTGCTTGCGTGTTTAAAAATATCACATTCATATTACAAATATTTACAAATGTATTGGTATTTGAATGTCTATTCAATTAATGATATTCTAAATTCAAGAAGACGTGTGATCTGGAAACTCACTTAAGGATGTCGTAATGAACTAGAAATCAATTAGTGACAGAGAGACGTTATGCCAAAATTTAATTAAGTATAAACATTTCTAGACACTTCATTTTATGTCTTTGTTAACTTTACTTTTATATTACATATATTTAATGGTTCATTAAATATTAAAATTAATCTTACAGGCTATAATCTTCTACGGATAAATTCTAATTGATATATTTAAAATGGTTAATTAGAAAAAGTATATACATGATACAGGCAACGTTTTCTAAATCTTAAATAGTTTTACTAGATTTGTTATATAATTTTGGGATTTAAAAAACTATATATTTTTTTGCATTTTAAAGATCCTGGATTGTGATTGGAATGGTCTTTTATTTTGTACAATTACAAGTATGTGTTCTGTATTATCAACATTACCTTTCGAAAAACGTTTCCCCAATTAGAAATCATGTCAACCACGGAACTTTGTGTTGTCGACGACAAACTGCGAAATCTACCAAAAAAATGCCTAGAATGCGCAAGTGCTCCACTAGTGACTTTTTTTTTTATTCGTACCACAATTTCGAGAAAATAATCATTGCAGTACACTTCGAAAACAATTGCACTTGAAATCAACAACACATACATTTTTGGGGAAATTAGTCATAGAAAAATAATATAAAAATTGTCTCCAATGACAGATTTGAATACGTAAACGAGGCGAATGGAGATGATGCGGAAAATTATACGACGTTTCCAACGATGCTCTGCATGCGACAGATTACTTGGCAATTAAACCATGTGTGGTCAACGATTGATAGAACGACACAATAGGAAAATCACAAAAATACGCGATGCATACCGAATCTCGATTTGGAATATCTTTCAGATTGTGAGAAGGTCTTGTTTTTAACTAACACATTTTTATGCTTGTAAAATAGTAATACAAATTTAACATAATTTTTAATTGTTCTGAATAGAATAAGGCGTATTTTGTAATCTGCACTGATGAATCAACCTAAGCATTTCGAATACTTTTCATACAAAATAATTTACTTAATACGTATTTAATCACTGAATATTGTGAAATTTAATTATTAATTCAAATGTAATTATAGTTTTTATAGTTTTACAGTTCTACTCACATTTTAGATAAATATATAAAACTTTTAATAATATTCAACAAGGATTACACTGTTTATTCAATTTCTTTTATGTATAAAGAAAGAAAGTCTTCTATCTAAAAAGTATTGTAATCGTACTTTTTTTCAACTTCCGTTTTTCGATGGATTTACACGTTTTAGGGGTCAGAGATTCCGAAAAACATATTTTTAGAAAATGTCTGTATGTGCGTGTGTCAGCTGTCCGTGTGTGAATCCTCTTTGTATCATCCAAAAGTATATGAAATTATGCTTCAAATTGAACCAAATTTAATTTATAGGTTTTTAGTTATGGCCAGCAGGTCCCAATTCAATTTTGGGATATTTCGAAGAAAGGGGGCGCTGTGCTAGTGATTTTTGTTCCATTTTCACTATCGTATCATCGAAAAGTGTATGAACATATGCAGATTATTGAACCAATTTTTTGTATATGTTTGACTGCGGCCTGCAGGTCCCAGTTGAAATTTGGGGGATTGCGCCTGCAGGGGTCATTTAAAGAGTTCAAATTAAGAAAAAAAAACTAAAAATCCAAAAAAGTTTTCTTTGAAATTTTTGACCATCAGCCAGGTATTCCAGGGCATTTTTTGTTTTGCCTCTATCTTATAAAATGGCTGAGATATAGCAGTTTGAAATTTTAGTGTGACTGATATTTTGAAACAATGCAGCAGGATTTCTCCAAAAACGGGTTTAATTCATGAGTTTTACTGAACATGGTTTCGTCAAATTTTCTTTCATTGTTGTAACCATCGTTTCAACACTTGCGTCCTTAACACTATACATTCATATTCCCCAAAGTCAAATTATAACGACAATTGCGGACAATTGGCCAAATAACACCAAATTTGGCGACAAAAATACGCTGTCATATATAAAGCCAACTTGCCTATGTCTGTCTCATTTAGCGATACTCTCATTCACATTCAATATTGACCTGGGAATAACTCTTCTGTAATCGGGTTCCACGCATTTTAGCTTCGTGTATTTTCTGACAAATTAATTAAAATCTTAAAACCAAGCAATAGGAAAGCTATCTTTTCCTGCCGGTACAGGCCTTGAAGGACTTTTTGTAGTTTAGTATAATACATCGCCTGCTCGCGTCCAGGTTACCTGGCGATTCGCAAGCAGCTGACGTATAACAGAATGACGAAAAATATTAAATTTTTTTGGCTGTGTGATAGCGAATTTTGAAACATTAACTTGTATGAGATAGGAGAAAGTTTTGGAATTGGCATATCCGACTAGTTTACGTCATACCAAGTAATTGAAAAGAAACAAAAACATAAAAAAATGAAAAATTTGAAACAATACACAATAACACGATGCGCGTTTGACAAATATGCACAGTTATGTATAAAATCTTTTTTACTTGTGAAAAACGTATACGGGAAGACGGCATTTGTAGCAATGAGAGGGGAACTGTTATTCTCTCAATAGTTGGAATTGTGAATCAGCATAGAAAGGATTACAAAAGTGCAATGTGATGGCTGTCATTAAATCGATTCACTGTCAAGCGTGGCTTGACAGTCTGTCATGAACGACGATTTGTCACATTATGCCTAAGAAGCGAAGATTTATTGGTGATAATATACAGTGTGATTCATAAATATCGAAACAATAGGCTATCTTCTTAAATATTGTTCGTAGGCACATATTTCTAATTGCAAAGTTTCATAAAAAAAGGTGCAAAATTTGATGAGATATGTTGCAACTCCATGGAGGGTTTACTTGAGAAAATACAAAAATTAAATTTTATACGGCCCCCGTAGTATAAAATTTTCAGTTAGGAATTTTTTTCTTGTCCATTACTGAATTAAACAAAAAAATCCATCTTGATATCTGCAAAACTCAGAGAGATATGTCCGTTTTAATAATACGTGATGTTTCAAGGGAACAGACACATATTGACATGCATGTAATTCAAGAAACAATAATAAGTTAAGCTGTCCGGGAAACATTCATTTATGTTTTTTTTATTTATTTATAGAGTTAGAATTTTGTATTTTTTTGTGATGGTTAACCATATAATTTGTAAACAGAATCACATCTAAGACATCTTAAAAAATTATTTTTTTTTCAAAAAATTCAGAGTAATTTAAATTTTTTATAACTCGAAATATAATTTGTCGAATTGAATTTTTTCTTTTAATTAAACAGAAAAAATATAAGTATTAATTTCGATTCAGCATTTCAAAAAATATTAATTTAAAAAAATTAAAAAAATTAAAATAGCAGTTTTTAAAAAAGTGCAACATATTTTAAACAAATCACATTTTTAAAAGTGATTTTTTTTTTTTCAAATTTGCCAAATAAAAATTTAAGTAAAATATTTGAAAAAATTATATTCAAAGTTTGAATCATATATTTTTACCAATAATTGACTTATACCAATTTAAATATAAGAAATGCTAAAAAAAAAAAAAAAAAAAAAAAAAAAAAAAAAAAAAAAAAAAAAACTATGATGCAGAAAAATGCATTTAAAGTTTTAAACAAAGATTGGCTCCTAATAGAACGTTTACATGCTTTAAAAGCTTTTTTTAAGCAACTTCTTCCTCTAGCTTCAATTTCTTATTAAGTTTAATTTTTGCAATTCTCACCTTCTTTCTGTACTGTTGAAATGTGTCAGTTGATTTAAACAAGAATTTTCTAACATGTTGATTTAGAGTTTTCCGTAGTTTTAGCCCTGAAAACTTGATATTTTTCCCTTAAAAGTGCAATTACAGGAGGCGTAAAAGTTGCCTCTAATTACGGGCGAATCACTATTAATCTATAGCTTAAAAAGAGTTGTTCCGAAAGCAAGCAACTATCTTTTCTCGGGGCAATTTTGTCGCCTGCGATGACCTTCAAACACATCTGAAAGCGTTGTCGTTCGGAACAACCAACAAAATGCTTGAAAAACTCACGATGAAAAAGCCATTTTTTTTTAATGAAATGCTTTAAAAAATGACGAGAGTGGCAGGCAATTTTTGTTGGTTCAAATTTTCCCGCGTAATGGCACTTTAAAATTTCTACACAATTTAGGAAATCTTACAAAATGTACATTTTATAGGAAGTCGTTTCTATGACAACTATGGCTTGAAAGCTAGATTTTGGAAACAATCCAAAACAAAAACAAAGCATAAAATAACATTACCTGTTCTATTTAACCCTAGAATGATACCCTTTGAAAAACTTACGTGAATGATAACCATTCGTCTCCCAGACGAAATGTGGATAAGCGGGCATACAATCAATTTTAAAAGCTAATTAGAATAAAGCACTGTTAAAAATTTGCAGCAAACTGTCCAGTCATTTGACCGTTTTTAGAGAAAACGGTTACGTAACCGCCTTTTTTACTATATTGTGACCACAGTATTGCCCATATTATGGTCAGAATAAAGTTAAATTACGGTTATGTAACCATTTTGTATAAAAACGGTCAAATGACTAGACAGTTTGCTGGAAATTTTTAACAGTGAGGCATACTGCTTGCAGATGACTTTATCACTCTCGATCTTCAAGTGACCAAGAAAGCATGATTTATTTATTTTCAAAGCACTCTTTACACATATTAGCGTGATGGTCACCACACATTGCTTTGTAACACGTTAGACACAAGTTGCATGTTATTCTGCGCAACTTTTACGGGCAAAATGCAAAACATTTCTTTTTTTTTTTCCATTCAGATTGTTCGGGTTGTTGAATGTTCGTATCCAATTTCAAATGTTCACTTATAATTGTCTTTGTTGATTGGGTCAAATTTGACACATTGAGGCGGTTTTTTTCATCCATGGAGCAAGAAGATCTTCACTTAGCTTTATCGTGAACTTTTTTCTGGATAATGCTTTTTTTGGAATTTTGAGCCAGATTATGCACATATATAACATGTGCATTCCCTAAACCGATATTTACCATTCCATAAAACACACAAAGATATCATCGGCGTGTTTTCCTACTACATGATGTGTTTTTACACATGTGATCCAATGTGTGTACGGCTCCTTTTGTGGAATTATAAAATTCTATTATTATATTTCGAGCTGCTGTCCTCTTCTTGCTTTATTTAAGAACATATGACTATTTTGACTTGTCTTTACCAGTGAGCTGAATTTTGCCTGGTTAAATAACAGACTTGTAACGTGACCCAAAAAATTTCGGAAAATTTCCAACCGATTCACTTTCAGTTTAAACTTTAAAATTTGACTTCATATTTTCACCCTTCTGGGTTTGTTTTACAAGCATTATTTTTTCTTCAAATTTATTGTAAAAGGATTATTCATCTTTTCCATCTCTATCGCTATCTGTGATTTTGTTATTTTCAACTTCAATAAAATCTTCATTTTCTGATTTATCCTCAGAAATAGAATTTTCATCATAACTTAGCTCTTTTAACAGTTTCCAGATAGCTTTAGGTCTACCCCGAAAATTTTCCCGGAGAAAACGTTTTGACATGTCACGGCAGCACAAGAAAACTCTAAGTCAGATTCTCAAATGCAAACGTTACTGCTAACCATTCGTCTGCGAGACGAATATTCTTCTCAAAACGACATGTGCACAAATATTTCCGGAAAAAGTAATATCCTTAAGTGTAGTACCCAAGGTCAAAAGAAGCTACTCAGTGGCACAACCCATTTCCTGTTTTGGGAGAGGCATGTCAAGGATATTTGTTATGGGCTTCGTCCAAGAGGCGAATGTGTAGCATTCTAGGGATAAGATAGAAATGTTGAATTTTGAAAATATTTTAAAATAATTTTTGAAAATTTTTCTGTGTAATTTATTAAATTATGTTTCCAATGATTCCTTTAACAGAGAAGTTTCATCATCGTTATTACTATTTCTTAAAACTTATTGCCTGCTCGACACGTCTTAAGAACTATAAAGACACGGGCCGTGTCGGTTACGGGCCTGGCGCCAAGTTTGGGCTTATGCAGACCTCTAGCATATTTCTCAAGCAATTTTGGCGCAAAAATCTATACTTTGTTATATTATATGTAAAAATTAAGGGGGGTCAGGGCTTGATAGGTACCGAAAAACATGTAAATAGAGCTGACGCTTCGAGTCCATATAAAAACAAAAGTATTCAATGTAACTAATTTAAACTTTGTGATATTTTTAAGGTAGGTTTGTAGTCTTAAAAAATTATAAAATGAAGTACTTCAATGTAATAAAATTAAAAATATAGCAAAATTTATATAACACAATTTTCGAAAAAAAATTTAGGTGTCATATCACTATCCGTAAGATATCTTAACGTTGAATTGACCTAACAACCTAAAATTTGCTTTAAAATGATCAAGAAACTTTACTCTATAGAATAAATTAAGGATAGAACCACCACTCAAAGGAAACATTATTAAAAAAACTCTCACATTTTAAAATTTTAAAAACTTAAAAAAAATAACAAAAACTTTTCATAAAATATACTCAAAATATTGAACTATCTAAAATATATTAATTCATTCTATAGAGTAAAGTTTCTTGATCATTTTGAAGCAAAAATTAGGTTGTTAGGTCAATTCAACGTTAAGATATCTTACGGATAGTGATATGACACCTAAATTTTTTTCGAAAATTGTGTTATATATATTTTGCTACATTTTTACTTTTATTACATTGAAGTACTTCATTTTATAATTTTTCAAGACTACAAAAATACCTTAAAAATATCAGAAAGTTTAAATTAGTTACATTGAATACTTTTGTTTTTATATGGACTCGAAGCGAGAGCTCTGTTTAGATGTTTTTCGGTATCTATCAAGCCCTGAGCCCCCTTAAGGCAATGTCTTAGATCGACTTTTAATAATAAGTAAAATTATGATGGATTCCTAACTTGCATTTCAAATGAACTGATATCGCGTCACTCAGAGGTATGGTTAAACGGTGTAAGTCACGAAATTTGTATTTTAATATCTCTGTGAATTTTGCAGATATCAAATGGATATTTTTTGCTTAATTCAGGAATGGATAAGTAACAAATTCTAATTGAAATTTTATCCTACGTGAACCGTATAAAAATTAAATTTTTGTATTTCCTCAAATAGACCCCGCCCCTCATGGAGTTGAAACTTATCTCATCAAATTTTGCACCTTTTTTATGAAACTTTGCAATTTGCAGTATGTGCCTAGCGGCAATATTTAAGGAGATAGACTATTGTTTCGATATTTATGAATCACACTGTATAATATACTGATAATATAGTGCATGTATGTGCTTTTTTGTTGCACCGTGCAATTTTGTATTGAATTTGAGTCAGATTTTTTGGTTTTGTGTCGTATGAATAACAGTGTCTGACAGTGAGTTAGATGAGAATTTTTCCTGTCTTATTCTACTTCAGAATCCAAAAGATTTGGGTATTTCTTCTGAAGAAGGTGAGTATGATTCTGATAAAATGATAGATGCCCAAATTCGGGTACGCTTTGACATGAAAAAAATAGCAGTACCTCCTCTACACTTTCCGTTTTTGTGCAAGCAAGAAATACAAGTAGATTTAACAGATTTATCAGGTACTAGCAAGCTACGCCCGCTACGCTGGTCAAATTTTTTAACGAACCTTTAATCAAAACAGATATTGACATTTGATAATTCACTTTTATATTTTAACAGAATAATAAGGCTACTATAATTTGTGACTCGTGCTATAGCCAATATACACGTCAGGACACGTCGCCCTTATCATTATATTTTTACGCGTGAAGGTTTCGCTATGGTACTCCATTGGGAAATTTGGTAATTTTTGAAATTCAATATTTGAAAAACAGCATAATCATTAGATTTGAAATTTACATCAATAAAAATACAGTTTTTTACCTTTCAAACGCAGTTTGTCTAACAATTTTCTGACAAATACTTTTTGAGCTATTATTTTTTTCTGTAACTTCAAATGTTTCAACTTCCGAGATTAATCTGTTGCAACAATTAGCGAAAAACCCAGTCGTCAGCAACCCATAGCTTTTTATTAAAGAGGCTGTTGGAGTAGGGATTGTCACCACCAATTTGCCAACAATACTTTTGAAATCGGTGCCGTCGTTCCAGAGATTCCATAGAAATTGTAATTTAGAATGATTTTAGAAAGCTTTTAACTCATTTCACCCTTTTAAATTTCGATTTATTTTTTTAATTTATTCTTAGAGAGCATTTACATCTTATAAGAAACTACAATGCTAAATTTCAAATTTCTAGCTCCTTCAGTATAAAAAAAATTGCAATTTTAGAACGTTTTTCACTCCTGCACCCCCCTGGGATTAGTGGCACTGACATAAAATATAGCCTATGTTGGAGCAGGGATTGTCACCATCAATTTGCCTCCATTACGTTTGAAATCGGTTCTGTAGTTCTAGAGATTTCATAGAAATTGTAATTTAGACTGTTTTTAGAACGCTTTTTGCTTATTTCACCCTTTTAAATTTCGAATTTTTTTTCAATTGTTCTTAGAGAGCATTTACATCTTATAAGTAAGTACAATACCAAATTTTAAATTTCTAGCTCCTTCAGTATAGAAAAAATTGCAATTTTAGAACGTTTTTCACTCTTGCACCCTCCTGGGATTAGTGGCACTGACATAAAATATAGCCTATGTTGGAGCAGAGATTGTCACCATCAATTTGCCTCCATCACTTTTGAAATCGGTTCTGTAGTTCCAGAGATTCCACAGAAATTGTAATTTAGAATGTTTTTAGAACGCTTTTCACTCATTTCACCCTTTTAAATTTCGAATTTTTTTTATTTTGTTCTTAGAGAGCATTTACATGTTATAAGTAACTACAATGCCAAATTTCTAATTTCTAATTTCTAGCTCCTTCAGTATAAAAAAAAATCGCAATTTTAGAATGATTTTCCATCCTGCACCCCCCCCTTGGGGTTAGTGGCACCGACATAAAATATAGCCTATCTTGGAGCAGGGATTGTCACCATCAATTTGCCTCCATCACTTTTAAAATCGGTTCTGTAGTTCCAGAGATTCCATAGAAATTGTAATTTAGAATGCTTTTAGAATGCTTTTCGCTCATTTCACCCTTTTAAATTTCGATTTTTTTTTTTGTTCTTAGAGAGCATTTGCATCTGATAAGTAACTAGAAGTAAAATTTCAAATTTCTAGCTCCTTCTGTATAAAAAAAATCGCAATTTTAGAACGTTTTTCTCTCTTGCACCCCCTGGGGTTAGTGGCACCGACATAAAATATAGCGTGTGTTGGAGCAGGGACTATCACCATCAATTTGCCACCATCACTTTTGAAATCGGTTCGGTAGTTCCAGAGATTACCCCCTACAAACAAACAAACAAACAAACAATCTTTACTGCTTTATAATATTAGTATAGAAATTTCTTATTTTTGAATTATTCTTTGATGAATAGTCGCATGTCGGGATACAAACAAATCAAATTGTAAAACAAAGCATTAGTGAAAATTCGAAAAAATTAAATCAAGGGTTAAACGTTAGATTCCAACTAACGCTGAAAGATTGTACATATTTCCAGGTTTACTCATTTAAAAAAATAATAGTTATAAAACATGATGACAAACACTAATGGTCAAACATTTTCAACATATAGATATTTTTATTTTTATATTGTTTTGAACTATTTTTTATTACATTAATATCACCAATTGATGCTGTCAACAGCAATGCGGACTAACTACACACTACTAACATCGTCCTTGGAAAAGAGTGGCACTGTGAAGAAAACCGCGTCCAATGTCTTGTGCAGTTAAGGTGTTAAACAACATTTTTGTATTATTATGCACTTTTGTCAAGAAAGCGGCATGCTTAATACCACACTTATTATGAGAGATTTGTTTCATCTTTAATTCTACTCTTGCATCTTCAACATTCAGTGTAGGCTTAAACTGATCTGGTTCGAATTGCAAGAAATGCTGAAGATTTTAGACACATAGTAATTCAGATAGTCATGGTATATTCATTTCTGGTTGGATATTATAGGAATAGTAGCGCGCCTTGTTGTGTGATGGATGGAAAATTTAATCCACATGTATTTACGTAGAGGTCTAGCACTATGTGAAATTTGATTACATTCCGTGGATTCATTCTTGAGATACAGCTATCGCGAAAAAAGTGTTAAAAACATATCATACCAGCACCAGCTTTTGGGTGATTTACATCCAAACTTAATCATTACCAATGTACGCCACTTTGTAACAGAATTTAATGTTAAATGACAGTCCGTGCATTAGTTCTTCAGATATAGCTACCGCTTAAATTGTAAAAAGCGCTACATAGCAGCGCCATCTTTTGTACGATATACAGCCAAACCGAATCAGAACCAATTTATTTAAGGTCTAACTGAATCTGATGTTTGAATAAATTATGTGCATTTGTTCTTGAGTTAGAGCAATTTGTATCACACACTAACAGACAAACAATTGGACAGACAATTGTCAAAATTTGTCAAATCTTTTTTAAGAAATCCCAAAGCATGAAAATCTATCACAAGATGCAAGTTTTATATTCCAATACATTCTTTTTATGTATATAGAAGAAAGTTATAGAAGCCCAAAAATCCATACGATGCAGCTTATCGTTTTACCATTTTTTTAAAACTCCACAGATAGTTTAAATTGATAAATATACCATACCTTCTAAATATATATATAATATTAACTAATTAAAAAATACAAAATACAAAATCAAAACATGACTTAAACAAATATTTGTATTGAAATTCAAAATTTTAGAAAAAGTTTTATACGCGTTTAAACAATCCTCTAATGTGCACTTCTTTTTTTCTTTTCTATATTTTAAAACAGATTACTTTGATAAAATTATTTTAATTTTCTGCGCATATAATGACGTTCTTCAGACTCACTGCAGCAGTTAATGGATTTTTAAAGGTCTTAATTTCTTTTAAATTAAGATAATTTCCAAATAAATTTATTTATAAATGTCATTAATTTCACTAATCTGTTTCTTCAATTCTTTTAAGAAAACATGATATAATAAGTGAAAAATTCAAAATAAAAATTCAAATAATAAATTAAAAATTTTACTACAATTACATTCATCGCTTGAGGCATTTATTTTTAACAAATTCCTTTAAGGTCTTAATTTTCTCCCTTTTTAAAATTTAAAAAGCCTTTTAAAAGCATTGGTAAAATAAAGATACATTTAATTTTTTTGGAACAGTTTTCTCTCAATTACTTCACCAGAGAATTGATTTTTAAATGACTTTTTTTTCCAATGTGAATAAAATCGAACAAATTTGAATGTTATCTAAATTGGACATTAAAATTATAAAATTGGATTATATATGTAATAACATTGGTTGAATTTAAAAAAAAATAAATTTTAACAGTGCTCCAGTAATATAAGATTTTTAGAGTTTGACAAGTTTCATGAAAAAAAAAAGAAAAAGAAAGAAAGAAAGAAAGAAATTATTAAAACTTTTGGAAATTTAACATAAAAATCTAATATAACAAAAAAATATAAAAATCTAATAGATTTTAAGAAACAACATGTCATAAAAAGATAGAGACTGCACAAATTGGAACATTAAAATATTTGATACATGAAAACTGTCATTTCAACATTTGTCTTATAATTACATTAATTTTTGATTGGCATTTCTATTGAAAATACATGAAAAGATGTTATTATTTAAATTTAAATACACAGTTATAATTTTAAAAACATTACAATTTAAATATAAATTTTATATATTATGGTTGATTATAAAATATATATATTTGAAATCATGCTTTTTAATTTTGGCTTCAGATATATACAGCAAAACAAACTAGAATCTATTCGTGAGCACATCGATTACCTATTGTATATTAAACATAATAATATTTTGAAGATATCCAATGGGGAAATTATTCACGATGCGTCAACAAGTCATCTAATGGTTGAGGTTGATGAGTTTGAATTGATAGCATTGATGGAATCAAACTAAATACTTCAAATAGAGGATTAGCATAAAATATTCCAGTTCGCACTTCCAATATCACTAGAATTTCTAATAATGAATAAAAAGTTTTTTATGTAACTGCATGAGAATCCTGCATTGTAATTTGATCAAAAAATGAAAAACATAATGGTGTATGTCTAGTTTGGAACCACTTTGTACATTCGAAGTACATTTTCAAAATAATCAATCAAACCCTTTTAATTTAAACCTGTACCATTGCTACAAAAAGTTTGCATTGATGATGACAGTAGTAAAAGTTGTACTGATGTTTCTGAAAAAAAAAAAAAAAAAAAAAAAAAAAATGTTAATGCAATACAATTCTTATAAAAAGAAATACGTATAAACAATAACAATTAAAATGTTTCACACCAATAATAGAGGATTTAGTTGTAATTTTAAGTTCGCATATACGAACTTTGTAGATATCGATTTCTGTTTAAAAAAAACATATCGTTACAATTAATATTTTGTTTCGAAAATTAAATTAAAAAAAATATATTTATTCGAAAATTATTTTACACAAATATGAATCGTAACCTCTGAATTAAACAGAAAAAAATATCTAGAAGCTTCAAATTTAAACATAAAAAATTACAACTCATTCTGCCGACTAGATTTTGAGTTATGTTTAAAAATTACCCGTACTGCAAGCAGTTTTGCAACGATTAAAAATGAATTTAAAATTAGGAGTTACAAACTTTAAGCCTGCATAATTATAGAACTACCTGACCTAATAACTTCACATTTCTTATCCGACGGTAAAATTTACCGAAAAATGCAAATATGATGTGAAAATTAGGCGTTAATATTGAAAACGTTTCGTAAAAATTCATGATGTAGGTTTTGGTGAAATTTCTTTAAGCAATATTTAGATATAGCATTAATTAGTTGATGTTATTACAAAGTGTTTGTTACCAGTCACATTTTTGTACGATAATTTGTGTCCGCGAAAGAGCAGGGGGTGGTGTGGTTATGTGTGAAATACATTATACATAAATTGTAGAGAGTCATTTTATCATTATGTGAATTGAAACATACAGTATAGTTTAATTTAAAATTACGAATTATATACGAATTAACGAAATTAAAAACTGAAATAAAAATTAAAGAAATATGAAAAATACTTCAAAAATATAAATAATCTATACTTATAATTAACACTCTCATTTATGTTAACATCGTATGAGTTTGTTCTATAAAAAAAACCGTCAAAGAACTATGCATATGTTATGTTTATTATTTTATTTTATATAAAACTTTATGAAGTTCAATTTTGTTTGTGAAATACAGTAATAGACGATATAAAACAATTATGTTCGTATATTTTGTTAGACATATCTTCTCCTGCTTTGGTTTTCCATGAACAATGATTTTCTGAAACAATTTCACCTCTTGGATATACACAAGGTTGTGCGGAAAAAATATTTTCGCTTGTTTGTGTTAATGTTTCCAAAGATTAAATAAACAAACAATTATAATATCCAAAAATACATGTATTGCTCTTATAAGTTTCGCACTGTAGTTTTTAAATAAATGTATTTTTTCTTTCAAAAATTCAAGATTATTTTTAGTAATTCATTTTATACTATTTTAGTTACAAAGTATGTGCGATTTAAAAATAAACATAAAAGGGATATATATATATATATATATTCAATGTACTTAAAAATAATTTTATTCCGGAAATGAAAAACCAGAAGTAAATATTTTTATTTTTCAATTCAGTATTTCAATAATATTACTTTCAGACATTTTATTCGTAGCTAAAAGTAATATTTTAAAGTTTTTTCTTACATTGCGCAGAATATATTCAATAAATTTAGGCAATTCTACTTAATATCTGATACTGACATTCATGATCCATGATTTAATTTTATGCATTATTCATAGAACTCTCAATGCATACATTCGTATTCTAAAGAATTTTTTTTATTGATATTTGAAACTTTCAGATTTTATATCTTTCTTTCTGTATTTTATTATACATTCCATTTTAGTAGACATAATTCTTTCTGAAAATTTTTCGTAGGCTATATTTTATGTTAAAATTTAAAACATTTTTCTACAGAATATTTTTATGGGAATATGTGTGTCATTTCAAGTTTCATTTAAGATTTGTGTTTAAAAATATTTCATACTTTTTAATATCTTTATAGCATTGCTTCATGTTCTAATTTATTTTATTGATAATACTAACTTAAACACAATTAAACAAATGTTATATCGTAAGAGAATTAAAGAAATTTAAAAAAAAAATTCTACAGTTTTCAATATGTGGAATTCGGAAAGCCTCGTCAATTTGTCTGAAATGTATATGTAGTGTTAATTAATAGGCAGTATTAAGACGCTAGAAATTCTATGATCCAGAAACTCCTTGTGGATTCACATGGACATAGCTTAAAATTATTCTTTGTGAAGATTTCCACCTTTGACGAACTTTTAGATTGGGCAAACTTTTAATTTTGTACAAACTTTAAGCAAAATCGGTTTCTTAGATATGTGATCAAACAAAAAATCTATATATATAAAAGTTGTTCTTGGTATGTATGTGTGTGTATGTTACTTATACAAATCTACAGTTTTTGTCCAATTTGAACGAAACTTGTTGTACATACGGTTAAAAACACGAGTAAAATTACCCACAACTTTAAAATTTTCTCAGACCATCCTTTAACTTTTTTTAAACATCTCCCATAGTTTTTCATTACAGAAATCTACATTTTTTTAAATTTCTAATGCAATTTCTTTCCCGTTACCATTAAAAGAAACTGCGTACGGACAATAGTTTTATAAAACAATAAAAATTCAGATTCACTCATTATAATCGAAACTGACGTCATTCAGTTAAGATGATGAGAGTTTTTTTGCATAATAAAAATATTACTATAAGTGCGATTAAATGACATAGTACAGTTTTATTTAAATGCTTTTGCAGATATAAATAAATAACTTACCTCCTAATTTTACAAAGTTAAAATTTTTCCAATGGGTTCTTAATATTAAATTAAATTTTCCAAGAAATAAAAACATATTTTTGCGTATTCAACTTTCATGATTCAACTTATTCAAATGATTCAACTACATAACATAAAATAGACTGTCAAATATTGACGTTCACTCCTTCAACCAAGGAGGCATATTTAAGTTCCTTGGATTTAAGTGGACAATAATTACCCGCTATTAATAAAAGTTGAATTTCAAGAAAAGAGTGTAGTATATTTTCCATTAATTATTTTTTAAAGATAACTGTTAAAACAAAAAGGATTAAAAGTTAAATGGATTGCGAAACAATGTTTTGCATCAAAAATCACATAATTTCAACACGCAATTTAACAAATTCTGTTTAAATTACATTGTAAATATAAATTCTTAGTTAAATTTAGTATTTAATAATATTAATGTATTTTTCTTTTAATACAATAATATTGGATATCTTTAAGATCTTTTATACGTTTTAAATAGATAATGTGCATGTTACGCAATGCACTCAAGTAAAGGCGCATTTCTCAACTAATTGTAAGCGCAAAGTAACAATTCTTGCAGAGTTAGTAATTTATAATGCATTATTTCCTACACATAATATAATGTATTCTAACTGCTTGAAAATTACGACAAATTTAGCGAAACTTTAAGGAATTTAGCTCAACGATTTGCCTACGTTAAGTTGAGTAGACACGCAAACCAATCAGTTTGTTGTCAAACATGAACATTATCTATAAATATAAATGCATATTTGTACATGATTTATGAAATGAAAGACTTTTTTTTTAACTAGACAAATATTCGTTTATAGGAAAATCTATCCCCGTTGAAAGTGTCGTCATATTTTAAATAATGTGCCGGTTTTCATTCAGAAAATATTAATATTTTTTAGCAATTGCACAAAGTAGCGTGATTTCCAAGGAATGTACTGGTCGCTAAAACATAAACTTCACATCCTTTTACCGTACAATTTCCAGAATATTAAATTTAAATAACATTTATAAATATATAAAGTCGATGTAAAAGTTATTAGCATATGGTAATTTTCATTAGAGAATTAGTTTTGCCTTTGACATCGTTCACCTGAAATTCAATATGTCCATGCCACTAATTAAACAAGAAAATCTCCCCTCCTATTTTTAAGGGCACTATGATTATGAAAAAGTGCAACAGAAAAGCCAATTAAAATATCAGGTATTATTAGTTATCTTTATCTGATACTTATATAAATCATTGTAATTTTAAAATATCTAAATCTATAGTTAAAAATATCTCTACAGGTTACATTTCGCCCCTCATTGGAATATATTCCTGTCAAATTTCTAAATTTACATACTCCTAAACTACAACAATATATAAGACAATGTTTATCCATGATTGGGGTGCATTTTTCATATTTTAATCGCTATTGAAATTAATAAGCATTTAGGCTTCGGAAGTTTTTGGAGTGTTATAAACATTTTGATGTTAAATGTATGGCACTGTGAAATAAAATTACAACACATAAATGCGAGTTAAAATATTGTTTTTTTTTTTTTTTTTTTTTTACTTTTATGATCCACCACGTTTTAATTTCTTTTTTAAATATCATATAATTTCCATTTTATTTTTTCAAGATGTGAAGTGTTTTGTAAAAGAAACATAATTTATATTGGTATTTAGATTATTCTAATAAAATAAAACTGATAGCTAAAGGGACATAACAAGTTTCCTTAAAAATATTTACTAATATATTCACTTTAAAAAACATACTTTGACACGGAAACTTGAATAATAATAAATAAAAATCCATTACAATAATTCAATTTTCTTTAATTTCACATATCTAACAATTTATTGCATTTAAACCAATACTTCTAAAAATGCTAAAATACACTGTATTCCGGTGTAAAATAATTAAAATGTAAGCAGTAATGAATATATTCTAATTAAAAATAATATTAATATTTATCAAGCAAATGTGAACTTAATATTTTAAAGGGAAATTATTATTCTTTCTCTAAAAATAGCTAATACATATATCTATGCATAACAGCAAAGATTAAATATAATAGATATCACTGACAGCATGTATGAAAATAAACAGATATCGGTAGATTCATACGATTAATAGAAATGCTTGTAACACATATTATTCTATGAATAAATACAAAAATGTATCCGTCAGAGATAAGAAATGATCGTTAATCATGTGGTTTATCTCCAATGGACTCAACTAATTCTGTACAGAATTAAGAATGTTTCCTTTTCAGAGTACGTTAGGCTTAATTTTGTTGCATTTAGATATGTAAAGATTACAATAAAAATAATTTTCATAGAATTTTTTATTCTTTTGTAAGTAAGTGTGATATGCACATTGTTGTTAATAATTGGCCTCTTGGCGGTTTCATAGTTACTTTCAATGTTTACTAGCAAATGGTACAGCAGCTTTCCAAATGAAGCTAAAAGAAAGCTACAGCAGCCTTGCAATTGTGTTTTTTAGTAACCTTTCCTGTGAAACATATTATTTGTATTTGCTTGAATTTCAGAGAGTGGACTTTGATGTGCTACGTTTGCCTATATTTGGTGTAGTTACTGAATCTAAAAAATGTATTTCAGTATTGAAATTTTTATAATTTTGCTGCTTATCAATGACATGTGATTGGTTCTATTTAATATCATTCATGGGTCATGGATGAACAATAAGAGTTTTATAAACTTGATTGTAGGAAAAAATAGCCATTAGAAACAAAACAATATACAAACAATTCTAATTTATGTGATTAAGGCCCTTGAGCAGCTATGACACTTTTATTTCACTTTTTGGGGGAATTCGAGTGGTATTCATAAACTGATTCATATCAAATGGATTAGTTTAAAATCGCATTAAGTAAGAGTTCCGACTAGTTGAAATGTGTATCTTAAAAATTATCTGTCCGATATCATAGAACAATGAATATAGGACCATTTCTCTTCCAAATAAAGTTCCCTTGAAGTGACGTATTGTATGAATAAGACTCACCAATACCTCGCAAGCTGTTATCTCAGAACACCTCAAAATACATTTTTTCAAGTTTCAAGGGCAGATAACTTTTAACCATTTCAGGACAGATTGTTTAAATATCTGTCAAAAGGCTTCCCTTCTTAAAAGAAAGTCAACGCTTCCTTACCCACACTGTTAAAATTTTGCAGCAAGCAGCGAAATCATTGGAGAGTTTTCATAGAAGACTGTTAGATAAATGTAATTTAACATTGTTTTGACCATTATATGGTTAAGAATGTGGTCAAATAACCATTATATTTAAAAACACTTGAATAACTAAACAGTTTGCTGTAGAGTATTAATAGTGGACAATAATTACACATGCTTCGAGATGGAATGATTAACTATCACTGTGAGGAAAAGAGGTATTTGCTGGGTTTTAATATAGATATGAGTCATTATAAAAAAAAACAGGAATGGCCTCTCGAAGATACTTAAACACCAATTTTAAACGGTTCATCTAAGAAAAAGGAATATGCGTGGAATTGTTTTTGGAGAAATTAAAATATCGGTAAATCTTAATGTGTTTAAACTTATAGATTGAACGATAAGTAGTGTGAAATTTAAACTATCTGAATGAACTCCAGTAACCCAACGAGTTTATGCAGCTGGAGTTGGGGGACTAATCAAAACGGTGATATTAGTGCTAAATAAATATTGGTGGAGAATATGTTGAGAAATAAAAATAGTTTTGAAGTGAATATCATTTAAGTTATTATTTAATTATCTTTTATGACTTACTCTCGTACTACACAAACACAGACTAACATATATGAACTAAATAACTGTAACAGCCAATTATGGATATCCATTCGCACTATATGAAATATAAAGGAAGATAGAATAGGTTTCTCATTCAACCTACAATATATTAGTAACTATGAAATAGCAAGCAAAACTCATTTATCCACTTGAGTATTCATTTTAAAGACTAGTTAGGCATACTGCTACCATCTCTCTTCGAAATTAGGAAAAAATATCGACTATATAGTTATATATATATATATATATATATATATATATATATATATGTATATATAATTAAGAACCGAAAATTAAATCTTGTTTAAAATTCCATCAATAACTTTACTTATCACCTATCATGACTGTTGTTATCTTTTTATGAAGAGTACTTCTTTAGAAGTTATAACTCCTAAATGCTTGAAATCAAAGAGCTCATACTTCAAAGAAAACAAAAACAAAGTAATATTCCTTGAATTCCCTTTACCTAATTGCAACACAAACCTTACCATTCGGAATGAACTAACATCAAGAACATTTTACTAACTTCAATAAAACTTTCCGAAAGTTCAGAATTAATGTGAATTTATTACAAAACTTTACAAACTATAAACTTGCTTCCCTGAGAACTTTAAAACGTTTACTTCGTTAAGTTGTGAGTTACTAGTTTTAATATTCAGTAATCCACAAAGTGCTAAATCTGAATAAATATTTCACATGTTCCCTTGTGATGATCAGTTTCACTGGAATAAACCCCACTAGCAACCCTCAAGATCTTCTCTCACCTCATCGCAAAATGCATTTCCCATGTTTCCCGGACAGACCTGTTTTAAAAGGACAGTCAAATAATGTAGAAGAAGAAATAATGCCTCGAAAGGAGTGATTTTTCGTGAGAATAAATTGCTTAGTCACATACCATTAAACCTCGATTTCTTAAAAATTTACAATAAATAGAAAAATAAAATCGAATAATTTAAAAGAGTTTCATTCTTCTCTTTTCATTTTTTGTATAATTACCTACAATCTTTCATATTTAAAAAAATCACTCTTATAAATAGAATGTATTAATTTAAAATGACATGTTTGAAATGAGTGGTTAGAAATAATTGCTGTTTTAATGATTTAGATAAATAAATTGAAAAAAAATATATATATATATAATATCAGACGTAATGTTGATTTAGTTAAATTAATTTAATTACAGAATATATATTTTTTTGTTGACGTAAAAACATAAATACAGAATATGAGATATTATCTAATATTTAGATTATTACAATAACCAGCCATTTGTTTTAAATCCATCATTTAAATTACGAATTGGAAGTCACTGCGTTATAAAAAACAAATTTTGAAAATATTCAAGAACAAATTTGGAAATCAAGAAAATACAATAATAGAACTGTAAGTAAATGAAAAATGACAATTTTAAGAAACATTTCGAAAGGTATTTTACAGTAAGGAGAATTTTTTTCTAAATGGTGTGATGTAAATTTATCCATATAGAAGTGGTTCTTCTTATTCATCAAGGTAGTGACGAATTTAAGTTTATACCTGTTAAATATAAAAGAAATGTGACTGAATATTTATTAAAATAATTATCTAGATATTCAGAGCCAAAAAAATGCTATTTCTTCATAAATAACCGTAGTATAATGAGACGTTTTAAAGTATAGGATTTTCACAGCTAGGACGTAATACAAAGCGAGAATATTTTTCACTGTAAGACGCAAATATAGTAAATATGCAAGTAATTTCGTTGAAATTTAAATAATAAATATTATTAAAGGGGGATATTTTTTACTACACGTTGCAAAAATATTTACCTAGCAACGATGCCAGTAATGAAAGTGTAAGAAATTTTGCTTTATATTTTTTGTTTTAGTCATTTGTATATGAATAGTATAAGTAACTAACAAGTTGTAACGTAATTTTAAATATAAAAATTAATGTTTTTTCCATCTTGGAATGAAATAATAATTTAAAATTGAAGTGTAATCGTCTAGGGACCCCCCCCCCCCCTCTTAAAAACTGCTCTTAACAGAAAAAACCACCAGGTTTCTGCTGAAATCAAGGAGTTTAGTACTTAACGTTGGAACACATACATAGAGTCTTTATCGACAGCTGACAACACAATTTGGTCGGCAACGGCCCGCATTCGTAGGACACGAACACATATTCCGGCCTTAAATGGCCCAAATGGAATGGCCTACTCTAACACAGACAAGGCTGAGCTCATTGCAGACAGTCTTAGAAGCCAATTTACACTCAATAGCGATGTCGTTAACCATCAAACGGTCGACATCGTCAACACAAAGGTTGAACGTTTCATTAACTCACCTCACACAAATACACTCAAACCTGCTCTACCCTCTGGGGTAATTACCTACCTCGGGAACCTCAAAAAGCACAAAACGCCTGGCCTTGATAATATCTCTACCAATATGCTCCTCCATCTTCCTTTTAACTTCATCTTCTTTATTACTATCCTAATTAATTGCATGCTTAATCTTCGTATGTTCCCGGACGCATGGAAGAAGGCGTTGGTTGTCCCGATCCCAAAAGCGGGACAGGACAGGCATGCTCCTTCTAGCTTCCGACCTATCTCTCTTTTATCTTGTCTTTCTAAGGTCTATGAATACATCCTTGCAAACCGTCTGAAAGAGTTCATTTCCTCCAATTCGATTATGATACCCGAGCAGTTTGGGTTTCGGCCCAAACACTCGACTCAACACCAGCTTTGGAGAGTAACTGAACTCATTCATGTTGATTTATAACGCAGCTATAAAACCGGCGTTGTATCCATAGACATTGCTAAAGCCTTCGATCGGGTCTGGTATTATGGACTTATTTATAAGTTAATTCTGCTCAAAGCTCCGCCTCAACTAATGCTAATATTCCTTAAATACCTTAAAGATAGATCTTTCTCTGTTAAAGTTAACAATACAATCTGCACCTCTCAATTTATTGAGGCAGGCGTACCTCAAGGGGGTATTCTAAGTCCTTGGCTATTCAACCTCTACATAAATGATATTCCTCGTTGTATTCCCGACGTCAAATTAGCACTTTATGCTGACAATACTGCCATCATGACAAGCAACATGTTACTCGACACTGTGCTAACTAAACTTCAAGCTTATATTTTGGTCCTTCAAATTTGGCTAAGACATTGGCGCATCAAAGTCAATGCTTCAAAAAGTGCCGCCATGATCTTTTCAAACAAAGCTATCACCCCAATTGCTAAACTCTCTCTAAATGGTGAATTCATACCCTGGGTCGAAATTATAAATATCTAGGCATTTATATAGATTCAAAATTAACCTGGGCTAGGCAGATTCAAGACGTAATTGCCAAATCTACCAAAGCTCAAGGATCCCTTATATATTTACTGGCTTATCACAGCCGTCTGTCACTCTCGAATAAATTGTTACTGTATAAATCCTTCATCAGATCAACCATGACCTACCGGTCAGTTATCTAGGGGTCAGTCTGCGAAACTCGGATGCAGAAAATTCAAATTTTTCAAAACTCTTTGTTACGTAGGATTTGCAAGGTGACAACGTTTGTCCGGAATGACGTCATCCATGCTGATCTCAATATTAGGCCTATCTCGCAAGTTATTAAAAAACTTGCACAAAACTTCCACAGAGATCGACTTTTAATACCCAACGAAGCGTTGCGGTCCATTCAACCTTACATTGTAAATACCAGTAGAGGGAAGAAGAGACCGCTTGCGATCTTGTGTAGAGATGAACGCTTTGCTCCGCCTTCCAAAAGAAGGCGAAGGGAACCACCCTAAACACTTCGTTGTGCTATTCCAAATTCATAAACTTTGGTACCTGCATTGTTATTCCCATTTGACATTCCTACACTACATTTTTCCTATTGACGTCTTCCCGCCTTGCTTTTGGCATCGGGTTCTGCTAACTTTTCTTCTTACCTCTTTTGCAATTTCAAGGAAAATAAAATTATATTTATATTATTTTTTGCATCTTAATTGTATTTATACTTAATTATCTTTGCATCTTCAAAATTTAATTTTTTGAATCTTATATAAACTAATTGTTTGCATCTTATCTAAATTAAATTGTTTGCATTAGTTTTTTAGATTAAAAAATATTAATTATGATAATTAGAAAAATTGTTTGGCTCTGATGGGGCCTCCCCCCCCTCCCTATGCTCACCATTCCGACTCTAATCAAAGTATCAAAGCGCACATCCAGATTGCTCCTACATCTGCATCATTCCACCGCAGCCTGCTGCGAGAGAACTTTTATATTTTTTAATCTTCTGATGCCATCTCCATAGACTGTTCTCATCTAGATGTGAAGTAAACGTGGGCATTACGCCCCACGTAGGCATTCTTCAGTAATCGTCTTTGATCTTTGATTAAGTGTAATTAATTATAATTTTTTTCTTTTATTGTAACAAAAATTATCAGCAATATTTAGACTCTAAACTAAAGTGAAACTTGTTGCACTTAATCAGTTATACCACTTATATATAAGTATTTTTTCATCTTATAGGTGGAAATATTCCCATTTAGCAATAGTTATTCTGTGAAGTAAAACGATTTTTCAACATTCTGATTACTTATCGTATTATTTTATTTCTTATTTTGTATCTTACAAAATGTCTTGAATGATATCATTTACCAATCGACAAAATATCATATGACATTACGATGTACTTGGCAAAAATATTATCAAGTGACCAAACGCTCGAAAACTAGTTAGAAATAACATCAAAATTCATTCATTATTATCGGGATGCAATGGTCGAGCAGACAAGAAGCATTTCCTGCTGAATCAGGCTTTTCCTTGCACATTAAGCAATCTTAAAGGGTTTAGAACATGTTCTTAACAAGATTTCGGATTTATCTATGTGTAATTAGAAATGTTACAGCCTTTAGAACGGAGTCGTGCGCCTCATAATTTTTCATAAAATAACTCTTAACTCGTTTATCTCAAAACGATGTTTTTCAATACACGGTGCAGCATAGTGTTCGAACCAATCAACCGGTTATCAAATTATCAGTCGAGATTGAAATATGCTTGTTTTTCGAAGACCTTCAACCTGTTTAATGGTATACATAAATATTTAGTATTTTATTTACTATTAAATATTTTGTCAAAACTTAAAGTTTAAAATACGCAAATTCCGTATTTAAATTTCAAACGAGTGTCATTTTATTTTCTAAAAATATATTTCCAAGAAAATACGTTCATGGCAACGGCAATTTAATTGGCTTTTATAAAACATATAATTTTTGTATTTTAGATGACTATGAGGCACAATCCTGCTCTTAGCAGAATCCTGCACGCTGCAATATCCCATATTCAATTATGGATACAGCTATCAAAAATGTGTCATTATTTTCATTGATAAATAAATTATTAAAATACGTCTACTTTTTAGCCACAGAAAATGGAATCTCTTTTTTAATGGAAGCAATTTGCACCAACAGACAGTAATGCTTATAAATACTTTTGTGGATCCCTGTACAAGGACTATATATGTACCACGTAATGAACGTTAATATTATTTAAGCCTAAAAATGCATACCACAACTGAAAAAATATCTCTAGCAATTATAGATCATAGACAGTACTGTAATGGGGCTATCATATGTGTCCCTGCAAATAAATGATAAGTGATATGCAAAACCATATCTGAGAAAATGCAAATTTAAAAAACCTTCAGTAATTCACGTCATTTTTTTTCTGATTGATGTTTTGTAACAGCATTTCATTAGACGGCAATATGTTTCCCATGGATGAAATGTAACGGAATTATTTATGTGAGCCTGTTTACGATTTATAAATGCTACACACTCCGTTTTCATTTAGAAATGCCATATAGTAGATCTCAATAATGTATAGCAGTCACGTAAAAATACAAGTAGATTCACGAATGTTAAAGAGCAGAGATGATAGACAGATATACGAACCAATGTCATACACACTTTTCAACTATTTTGGAAATTGTTAATAAAAATGCTAGATATTGACAATTTTTAATGATTCATTTTTTATGGATGTATTTTTTAAAATCACTGTGCACATTTTCTAAAATTATAAAAGTGTTGGAATCTTTTATAAAAAATCTTCAATACTAATATCAATCGTAATTTTTCAAATAAATGGATGCACCTTATTTTAAATAATAAGCAAAATAAGCATGAAGATAATGATTTAGAAAAAGAACTTGTTTCACTGCAAATTTAACATACATCACTACATTTTTATATTAATAAAATTTATCTTTTTTTCTGTTTTTGACGTGTTTAACAAAACATTAAGAACAACATAACCTGAATTATTGAGATCACTGCAATTGGACTGTTGTAAAATAAAGAATCAATTCTCTTCTAAGGTGAGAATATTTTTTCTTCTAATTTGTAACAAGACTGAAATATATCTGACATGGAAGTTACTGCGATAGTAATGCAGGAACATTAACCCAAATTTGCACTTTATATCCGAAAATTAAGTAAACGTAACTCATGACTTTACATTCTGTCTAATTTTCAGATTCTGAAGTTTTAATTTTCTTAGTTTGGGACTTTCTTATGAACATGCTTTAAAAATTACTTTATTGAAGTATTTTTTACGTGAAATTAAATAAATGTATTTTGTTTAAAATTCAGATTTGAGTTTGTAGTGAGTATTGATGAGTTTGTAGTACTATGTAATTGAATATATAAAAGTTATGTTGTTCATTAACAAAAGTGTACAGTGTGTCTCAAAATATTTATACACGATTGTTTTTTTAACATTTTCAGTACATGTAGCCAACGTAAATTAAAATATTATTCAAAATAATATAGGGAGTAAGAATGGATCTATGACACAATCATTATTTTTTCAAAAATATGAACACTTTAATTTTTATACAACCGTTATATTAAAAATATATCAACTAAATTTTTTCCCTTTCGCTCTAATATGACAAAATCAAACAGAAATTTCAATCTTTACAATGTAAAAAAGTATGATGAGCAAAAATCTGACATATACAGCATTTATTTACCATTGAAAATTCCATTCCGTCTACGAAATAGAAAAGGACAATACACAAATTCTCTCTGTTAGATAAAAACTGTATTAAATGAAATTGATAAAGCAAAGTTATGTATAATTTTCAATATTTTGTTGATTGTTTTACATTTTACGCTCGCAACTAAATGTTTAAATGGGTGGTGTGTTTGCTGTTTATGCGTATTATTCAGCACATATTGCTTAAATGTATATAAACACCGATGTTTTAATCACATTTTTCATAATATATTTTTTATAGAATATGAGAAAATATATTCACTCTACGATTAACTCTTCTTCTAAAAGTGGTTCCCGATACATAGAAACACAATGAAACAATCTATACAATTTTATTTGACATAAAATTCGATAAAAATGCAAATATTACTGAAAGAAAAATATACTTAACATTGAAACTAGCTCATCAAAAACTACTCAAGAGTAGCTTTATTTGAATTTTAAATTAAGATCAGAAAATTCTCTTTCGAGCAGATGTTGTTGATGGGCACATTATCTGTAAGCTGTCTTACTGTTTATTCAAGTAGCATTTGTAGGGAAGTATTATTTCACGAAATGTAAATATTTTTTTAAATATACATGCAAGTAATAAAATATTTTAATGCTTGAACACACTTGAGATTAGAATTTATTCGATTTACTAACAAAATAAATCAGGTGTGAAAAGACTTAGAAAATTGTACAATTTTATTTAGTTTATGTGAAATTTATAGACAAAAATATAAAATGAAGTATTTTGTTTAAACAAATTTCTATATTTTAGTGGCATTTCATAAATTTTAATTTGTACTTTTATGCTATAATAGATATTTTGAATTTTAATTAATATATACAATTTCAATAGAAGAAACTTTCACTTGAAAAAAATATTTGTTATTCTCTACGGAAAACAAATGCACATTTAGCTATGTTCTTCCTGATATTAGCATGGTAACTGGAAACTTTCATTTTTGCCCACAAATTCCATAGTAACAATAAAGCCAATAAAAATCTTGATTATCATAAATGGTGGCTCATTTATTAATATGAGCATATAAAATATGGTATGTAGCTGTAATATGTGTCTCAACAAGAATGTTATGATAAATCAGTACAAAACATATGCTTCCATATACAATAAAATATACTTGAATTGCTTTCTTATATTTTCCGCAGTTCTTTATTTTATAAGAGAAAGCTTTTATCAAACTTCCTCTTAAAAGATATTTCAAAATAGTTTTTCGTTGTCACCCATTAATTGTATATTTAGGTGTGTTTTTCAAAGTATTTCCTTATTTTTTGCCACAATCAATGGTGCCAAACGTTTTACGTTTTACGTTAAAAAACGTTTTACAAGACAACAGATGGCTCTGTTTTTTAAAATTAATAATAAACTAAATGGATAATCATTACCTGTTTTCAAACCCTTGTAAAAATTAATATGTTTGCATTGTTTTCGTTTTAATCATACATTGTTTTGGTGGCCAGTTAATACTTATTTATTCCTTTGATGAGAAAACCATAGGATATAAAAAAACTTACTAAGTATCTTAAAATTTTAATAAGCACTTCAATTTAAATAAAAAAAAATGCATGTTTTGCAGTACGTCTGTTGCATTGAAACTAAATATAGTGAGACACATGAATGTTTTCTAAAATATGGTGAAATTTTCTGCTTTTACGTATTTCGCACAAAATTGTTGCTCACAAAACTGTTTCACGGTTACTGTCTGTTAAAGAAGACATATTTCTGAAAAATGTGATATGAATTGCCTAAGTGTTTATAAAAATATGTTAATAAAAAATTAAACACTTTTGAAATGTTTATTGATCGAAGGGAAAATAATAATAAAATACGTGTATTTTGTGATGCTTAATAAATGTTTTACGCATCAATTATCTTCTGTATTGTTTATAACTTTTTCTGGTGATATTGGACTGATCATCAAAGATTTTAACATCTGCTGTCAAAGCTTCGGTATCTTTTTAAAATATGTGTATGAATAAAACGAAAAAATTTATAAAAAAGTGTACCATAAAAATAAAAATGTTTTTCATGCATTAATCACAATTTTATCCACTGTAAATAAAGAATGAATGAAATGGTAACATTTTTGGTTTGAATTTAAATTTAAGTAATGTGTGTTTATAAATATTTCACTCGAGAGAAAAACACTTAACACTTAATATATCACATGTTACTTTATACAACAGCCTGATTTTTTTTCATGCTTACAATTTTATTTATAGATGATATATTTAAAACACAGTAAACTATTATTCGCGCATTTTTATAGTTCTACATTTATTTTTCTTATATGTATAAGGAATTTTAAACTATTGACAATACGTACGCATATAAGTTTTAAATTATGTTTAAAACGTTAATTTGATAGCTTTAAAAATATGCTCCGAAAGCAATTAAATGGTTTACTTAGATATTCAAGTAACTAGATTAATTTTAACACAGTTATTCTATTTGGTAAATAAATCAAAAGTGAAACGTATCATCAAAAATTAAAACTCATATTCAAGTTACTATTAAAATTTTATTGCAAAACATTGACATATAAAACAAATAAAAGGTATACACAGTTCTATGCATCTCATATTAATTTTTCTCAATAAATACACTTATTGAATAAGATAGATTTCAAGCTAAATAACATTTTTTCCGGTCTAATAAATTTGCATTTTTAATATTCTTCTATTTGTTTTAATTTCATTAATATATTAATATGCACAGTAATATATGGATTATTACATGCAGGCATTTATCAAACAGTATTGTGTTTTCTTGGTCAAACTAGTTAAAATATAAAAATAAATTATCTATGTATACTAATTTCTCTAATAATTTGTATATTAAGAGCATTTGTTGAGTTCTACTGGAATATATTAATTTAGTTTAGGTACTGTGACTGATGCATCCTATTAATAATAATTAATTCAACTAATGAAACTCCAAAACTTTGCACATATTTGATTACAGGTATTAATAGATATTATGATCAGTAATTACCTCTGCTGATATTTGACTTAAAGGATGAGAAAATGAATAATAAATATTCTCCTGACATTTAACACATAATATTGTAAGAAATGTTATATATTTGTGAATATCATATAAATAACTTAGCACGTTTTATAAGATGCAAAAGTTTTATATCAGTTTTACAAACAAAAAATTTTGTTCAAATAATCTAAAAAGTTTACTAAATATACTTGTTCATATTCCTACGTTTGGGACCGTTAGATAACAGTTGGGATTTTTACATGGTAATCAAAGAGAATAGATACATATATATTTCTATACACTTTACAAATAAAAGATTTTATGTTTCTCTTATGTTTCCATATTCGAATTTTTTTTTATAGGTTTCAGTCCTAACAGTATAGAGACATGTCTATGACATCACGTCTTTGGAAGTAGTGTTGTTTATCTCATTAAAGTGTTTTCGTAATTACATTCTGTATAGGACTATATAAGACCTGTATAATAAATATGGTGCAAGCTCATGGAATCCATATTTAACACTTTAACAGCTTTTTGCTTTAAGTAAAATTTACGTTTCACTCTTAGGACAATACTTTCTCTATAGGAATAGCTAAAACAGAGTCAGACTCAGACATGAGGGGAGGCCTACCTAAAATGCTTTAGCTGAACAAGCCCCTCCTGACGTGTATATGTGCTAACTGCGAAGCCCCAGCTAAGAGGTTTGAGCCGCAAAACCCTCAGGGAGAGGGGAACATTATTTTTAATTAGTTCACAAGTAGCTGTCCGAATTTGGGAAGCCTAAAAAGTATAGTAGATGATGATGCGGCAGGTTGGTTTACAAGATTTACAGTCGAGGGAAATTATAACAATGTTATGGGTGATACAATATTATACAATGTTAAATAAGAAAAATGATATGAACTTTACAGTGCAGTGTCGATTATTTACAATACATAAAGGTTATTGTACAGTGATGATGTTTTTGACTTATGTATGCTGTTCGATGATGGAGATAATCTATAATGTTATATACAATGATGGAGATTTCTTTTGGATTATTTACAGTTATTTCTAAAGTTCACTTAAATGTTTGTGATTGGGAGCGAGAAATGTTTTTCGTGAGCACAAAGATATGTATTTTAGTTATTCTCCTAAGAGTTGATGGGAGTTTGCTGATAAGAGTTCGTGGTCTGGGACGTAAAAAGTTTTTAAAAGAGCTAGAAAATGAGTTTTTCACACACGATTTTGGGCTGGAAGCTAAGAGTTTTTGTACAGATGGTTGGTTGAGGTATGAGGGTGTTGTTCCTAACATGTCTGATGGATACTGTTAGGCAATGTTCCGAACTAGCTTTCAGTTCTCAATTTCACTAACTATTTGTAGTGGCGGTATCTGAACCAGATGCTGGTTCCTTTCTAGAATGTTCATATAACTAATTATTTTATTTTGAAGTTCAAGTCGCTTCAACAGGTATGCGAACCAGTGTGAAAGAGATATTTTTGATGGCTTGCAGATGTGAAGAGTGGAGGTGAGGATGCATTGCAAGGTGTAAAGGAGGGAGTTGTCCCTGTGACCACAGGTACAGAGCAGAGATTCAGTTTTGCCGTTTTTAGCAAGGTCGATTTGTCTAAGCAGAGTGTGGTGTAAAACATAAGGCTTGTCAAAGCCCAAAAATCTGGCAAAAGAAAACAATCGTTCAAAAGCCCCATCATTACCGTTCAAATATCATACATTCATAAAACTTTATATGCAAGTGCGGTTTGAATCATAAGTCTTAACAAATGGCCGATATAACTGTAGTAAAAATAGTTCTGAGATTATTTGAACTATTTGTTTCTTTTACCGCAAAACAATCCACACATTGAGAAATGTTGTGGTGCAAACAAATCAAGTATATGAACTTTCGATATATATGTTCGATGTATACGAACTTCGATGTATATATATATATATATATATATATATATATATATATAATATATATAACAGGGCGTTAAACATGTTTATATATAACCTTTCATGTAGTTAAAAAATATTTTAATGTATATATACAATTCTAGAAATATGTAAACCTGTCCTACAATTTAATACATTATTAGTATTATTTTCAACCTATATTTTGTACAGGGTGATTCATAATGAATGGGACAAAAAGAAAACATGATTGTGAACGTTGTAATTAATATATTTAGAAAATTCAAATTTACCTCAAAACTACATTTATTCAAGTTTCAACAGGTGTTCAATATGTGCCCCTCCGGTGACACAACACATGTCTACACGGTAATCAAGCATCTGCCACACTCGTGATAGCATATCCCCTGTGATGGAGTTCAACACTGCAGTTATCCGCTGCTTCAGTTCCTCTAAATCCTGAGGAAGTGGAGGCATAAACACCTTGTCTTTAACGAAACCCCAGAGAAAAAAATCACAGGGCGTTAGATCTGGTCCGTTTTTCTTTGCTGAAAAACGGACCAAAAACACAACTGTATGATAAAGCGCAGAAAACGTTCACCTTGGGAGAATCACGCTGATGTTCAAATGTTACATGGACATTTTCCGTGCCCCAAAATCGCAAATTATGGCGATTAACTTTAACACATAAGTAGAACGTGGCTTTCGCAGTACGCTTTATCTTGCATGGACGACATTTTGTTTAACAGCGCCTCTAGCGGCGAGTTCGTCATTCGATGTTTTTTACTTGTTGCCAAATAAAACTTGTATAATTGTAGTTGCAGAATAAATTTGTTTCAGCTGAATAAATCCATTACGGCAGTCACACTGCGTTATTCTTTTTGGCCCATTCATTATGAATCACCCTGTATTTATATTAAAGCTAGCCTTAAAACTATTTATGTAAACTGTTTAACTTCTTCAGAAATTGTTTATAATATATTAAATTTATTATATCGCTGTATAAGGCTCATATATTCGCGACCCGTAATTTAATTTATGCATTATTCAAAATTTTCTCGTTTCATTCATTTGTATTCCAAAAGACTTTCTGTTACTGATATTTGAAATATTTTGATGGTCTTAAATATGTGTTTTTTATGTTAATATATTTTATTAATAATAATTTTTATTGTATTATAACCATCGTTACTTTTATAGGTTTCGTTATTTTCTGACACGTTTTGGTTTTTTCGTGTTCAGATTGTTTCTATATTTAATACTTATTAATTTGAAATTCTGATAATTATGAATTTGCCAGTAGATTTTATTGCGTCTAACATTCTATTTTATTTATTCCTTAACTTTTTGTCTTTTTAAATACATTTCCTAATTTTTTTTTATTTGTACTGAATAATTCACTTTATCAATAATGTATTTGCTTAACAATTACTTTTGAAAATTTTAACAAATATATCATTAGTTAAAAAGCACCTGGAGGAATTTTGGCAAGACACTGACAAAAAGAAATGTGTTTCATCTATCTTGCATGTAATAAGGTTTTCTTTAAATATTTTTCTACCTAGCATATAATATTATATTCTGTCTCAGTTTCTTTATAACTGTTTTGTATATAGATGCATGGAAAAAGAAAGAAAAAATTCAAAATCCTTATGAGTTCAAAATTATACTTAGAGAATGGGAATTAATTTTTTGTAATAATTAATAACAATTCCCAAATAGTAATTTTCATGTGCAGTTATTGCGATAACATAAAAATTCGCATTTTCAAACTGTAACGAATAATTTTATTTGTTAGTTACAAAGTGGAAAAATTAATAAATGTACATCTTATCTTTCTAGTATAATGTAATATATATAGAAAAATTAAATAACTAGTAATTAGAAAAAATAATAATATTTACTTTAGATGGAAAGTACTTAGATCTGCTGGAAAATAGCTAGTATTTCATTTTTATTCACTAGAGCAAATATTGAGTACTATGGATATGAGAGATAAAAGTAAATAGAAAAATCAGAAGCCGTTAGATTTATCCGTTTAGTATAAAGCTCCTAATATGTAGTATTCAGAGAAACAAATGCTACGAAATGCATGGATAAAAGTAAGAGATGACATAAATTGCAAGGCTTATCTGTTCATTGATACAAATTATATTGTTCAGATAGTGAATGATTTTCTATTAAAGCATATTGTATATTTGAATTTGATACCTTTAAAAAAGTTAAAGTTTATCTGAAAAATAATAAATCACTGATAGAATTAATTTTAGAGATAAAAAAATATATTTTTTAATTTATTTTAAACGTGCATGTACTTGCAAAAAAACCTACGAATTCTTTTGGATACTTCATGGACATTTATATATGCATTTTGAAATTATGTAAGTAAATTGCGAATGCTGAAAAAGAAACAAAATAATACTGAATGGCTTATTTCTTACGATTTCAAAGTAACAGTTTGTCATGTAAAATACCTAAAAATATATCAAAATCTATTTCGAAGTTATTATTAATTTTATTTTATCTTTTTCTGGAATATATGTAGGAATTTGTAAAAAAAAAAAAAAAAAAAAAAACATGCTTAATTATTAATTCGGAAGAATGTTAATGTTGCAAAATTGTAAATTGTAGTCTAATCTTCTATATTTTCAATTTGCAGTTGGTATGATTTAAATCGTAAAATAAATAAGTTGACGACAATATTTAAAATATCACTTTGGTAATAGTTTATGCTTGTGTCACTAATGTCTGAAAGGTTTTTCATTGGCTTCGTTAGCGAGCGGATTTGTATTGCTATAATGTTGTGCATTATTTTATGCCACGCTTTTTTACTGGTACATATCGCGCAGACGATAACTGACTTCACAGATTGGCTTTGATGGTATGTTTTGATGACGCAATTTGTTTCGACACCTGACTGCTCAAGTAACACACAAAAATATAACATTTGCGATCATTCTAGTTTTCGGCTGACACAACTAAATGTTTGGTCTCATTGAATTCATAATATATATGAAATTTTCCACAATACCCATAAAACCAAATTACCTTACTGTCATTCCTGTTATCTAGAGGTATAAAAATAAATGTCATTTAAACATAAAAACATAATGGTAACTGTATGATGTATCGACTACTCTGACTTATAAGAGTAGGCGAAGTTTCTATTGGGAACGTGTATTTTGTACATTAATAGTCAACGTGCGAAAAAAGGGATCAAGACTATCTTTCTTTAAAGAAATATAGCCTTGAACACTTTTCACCTTGATCACGTCAGAGTAGTCGATACATCATAATCGCACTTGTGTTTTTACAGTACAAAATCCATTTATCCATATCCGTCAAAATTTCACGGTTTCAATCATTTTTATAGGCAGATAAAACCACGTTTTAAGCATCATAACGTTTTAGCTGATTGAATACAAATTTCGATTGCATCCAGAATACTGTCCTCAGTGCAAAGAATGATGGAATGTTGTCCTGCTATGTGCAGAAGAATAACGAAAATTTACATGAAAAAAACCCTGGAATGCTATTGGTCAATAAGCCTACCCCTCGAATCTGCTTCTTTTACATATATATGGGCAAAATTCCATCATTATTTTCACTGAAGACCGTACTTTTAATGCTAGCGAATCTTGTCTAAATGTTTTTTTGATTAAAACCTGGTTATCTGACTATAAAATGGTAGAAACTGTGATCATTTTGAGTAATATAGATGAATAGGATTTGTATTTTAGAAACACAAGTGCAGATACCATTATGTTTTCCTGCTTAAATTGCATTTCTTATTATACCTCTAGAGATCGGGATGAATTTGTGGTCATTTGGTTTTACGTGTATTGTGAAAATTTTCAGATAAGTTATAAATTCAATGAGGCCAAATATTTAGTTCGTGTCTTCCAGGAACTTGGGTGATCGCAACTGTGATATTTTTGTGTGTTTCTTTAACGATCAGGTGTTGAAACAAATCGTGACATTAAAATATACCATCGCATTCAGAATATATCGCCGTATGTGTTCGCAATTAGAAAGAGTTTTATCTACATTTATAGTACTGCGCCCAGTTTCATTTTTAATGTTTATTCAATTTAATTACTAACGTATGTTACATGGCTAAATTGATTGCTTTCGAAAGCATGCAATGTATGAATAAATACTGCCATTTTTGTAGTAGGACGTTGTAATGAACTAATAAAATGTCTTACATTTCGTTATAAACCTCAAAACGTAATTAGGAAATCGCATATTCTAATTTAATATTTGTTTAATTCTAAAAATTTTCAGAAAATTTAAAATAAAAGTAAAACATTAGACAAAATATGAAAATATTGCATTTCTTATTATACCTCTAGAGATCGGGATGAATTTGTGGTCATTTGGTTTTACGTGTATTGTGAAAATTTTCAGATAAGTTATAAATTCAATGAGGCCAAATATTTAGTTCGTGTCTTCCAGGAACTTGGGTGATCGCAACTGTGATATTTTTGTGTGTTTCTTTAACGATCAGGTGTTGAAACA
The DNA here is from genome assembly GCA_963931845.1 of Maratus michaelseni. Classification (NCBI taxonomy): domain Eukaryota; kingdom Metazoa; phylum Arthropoda; class Arachnida; order Araneae; family Salticidae; genus Maratus; species Maratus michaelseni. The sequence continues at coordinate 191,840,109 of OZ007593.1, read as the reverse complement.
AATCGTGACATTAAAATATACCATCGCATTCAGAATATATCGCCGTATGTGTTCGCAATTAGAAAGAGTTTTATCTACATTTATAGTACTGCGCCCAGTTTCATTTTTAATGTTTATTCAATTTAATTACTAACGTATGTTACATGGCTAAATTGATTGCTTTCGAAAGCATGCAATGTATGAATAAATACTGCCATTTTTGTAGTAGGACGTTGTAATGAACTAATAAAATGTCTTACATTTCGTTATAAACCTCAAAACGTAATTAGGAAATCGCATATTCTAATTTAATATTTGTTTAATTCTAAAAATTTTCAGAAAATTTAAAATAAAAGTAAAACATTAGACAAAATATGAAAATGAGTACTTTTATTTGAGGTAATGAGTAATTTTATTAATTAATGAGTAATTTTATTAATAAAATTCCCATTCTGTTAAGACTATTCATGGAATAAATCTTCGTGTACGTTTATAGAGACAAGTATGCTAATTAATGAAATAACTACACCTTACCCAAAATCATGTAAAAATCAAATAAAAAAGGAATAAATACCGATAGTAATAAAATATTTTTTTAAACTTTATATATCAAACTACATTTACATTTACTGTTATTGATAAGCATAAAACTGTAAATAAAAACAATTTGCGCCAAAGAAAAAAAAATTATATTGTTTAAAGTTATCCCATAAATAAATTATGAAAATAAAGCATGAATTATAATACTTTCTGTAATCTTCCAGAAAATAAACAAGAAAATACGATGTAGTCGTAACTTGTCTGATTGAATCTGTAATTATTACCAACTTATTTACTAAATCCGATTACTTCAGAAGATACCTTCTTAAAGTTTCAAACAAATAAACTTTAACTAGAATATCGATAAGAATGTGAAAATAACATTTACTCCTTGTTTTTATTTGTAGGAGTTTCCGAGAATAGATCGTTTTTATGATAAGAGTCTGTTGTGATAATGACATGTGATTACTGGTAATCCCCTGATCTGATTACACATTTCTCACCTAAAATAATTACTTTGTTATATAAAAAGTAAAAATCAAATCTAATTAATTCCTTTTTTTAAATATATTTAAAAACTACAGCTTCCATGCTGACTTTAAAAGTATTTTCTCAAAAATAGTTTTTGATTCTTAAGGAGGACGTATCTGCCGTAGTTTGTCCTGCGTATATTCAAATAGTGTTTTAATACTAAACAGTATTTAGTTATTTTTAAATAAACAGTAAAGAATTTTCGTTTAGTTATTTTCGCGTTTTTTTATATTTTTATGAATTATTTATTTAGATATACGAATAAATAAAAATAAGTAAATAAATTTAATAAATGTCTTTAATGATTTTAATGAAACTCCTATTATCTCTCAGTCCGAAAAAAATATTAATAAATATAACATGTTATTAAATATTAAAATCACACATTATTTATTTGGCATATAATATATTTTTATGACAGCATACCAGAGAAAAATAAATGGCATTAATATCCTTAGTTTAATGCTGTGAGATTTTGTTTCAAAATCTCTTTTCTAAAATCTGAAAATAAATAGGAATTCTAAAAAAAATATTTTTTAAAGCAGATTACCGACAAATGTTTATGTTTTTATTTTTCTATAATTATGTATACAAGAACGAAAATCATGCGTAAAGCATACATTATGAAACACTTTCCAACACAGCCAGAAATCTGTTTCGAAACTTCACCGATAATAAGGTGAAAGAAGATATGTAAGTAAAAATTTTAGACAAAATATAACACATTGAAAAATACAGTTTTGTAAATTACCTTCCAGTGTCAAAGAAGTTGTCAAATTATTTTGTGAAGCCCTGTATATGGTCAAGAGATGTGGATATATAGTATAATATAATTTAGTTCAGTTAGAAAATTCACATTTAGCAATTTTCGCCAATCGATGGAAATGCATTTGAAATATTTTGTACAGCCCTGAATATTATCTGAACACTTTTGTACACACCATATATTAAGCTAAAAGGCAACTTAAAACTCACTCGAAGTAATTACCAATCGTTAACGATAATGTGTCTTTTTCTTTGCGTAGCCCTGTATATGAATATATTTATATTTTACAAACTTCTATTAGTCTACTAAATATAGTTCAGCAAGAAAATTTGTAAACACAATTAAAAACTACCCATAAGCAATTCACTCCCATTGTAATACTTACGAATTCCCTTGTGTAGCCCTGGATATGATCAACCGAGTTTATAAAAACACACGTGCTGTGAAAAAAATTAGTTAAACTTAAAAACGCAAACCAAAGTTGAATACGCACTTATCACACATAGACTGTAAATATCGCGCATGTACTGTAACAATATATCTTGTGAGTCCCTGTAAATGAACGATAAGCACAATGCACACCATAACTTTAAGTGAGCAATTTATAGTACTGCATATAAATTTCATTATGTTTGAAATAGTGAAATATCACTAAATTACACTGCAAACGATTTTTCTCCATAGAACGATGTGTCACATAATTCTTTTATTTGACCCTGTAAATGAATAATAAATGCATTGCACCCCATATTCTACAAAAACCAAGTTTTAATGCGCTTCATAATTAAATATCAATTTCATTATGTTTTAAATGACGTAGCATCATCAAAATGAACTTGAAACGTTTATTTCCTATTGGCTGTAATGTAATGGAATTCTTTTGACTATCCCTGTAAAAAAACTATAAGTGCTACACACTTCAGTTGAAATGGGGAACATGCTATATTAAACGACAATAACATATAAAAATTTCATTTACGGGAGCATATTTACAAGAGTTAGAGCACGGCCAGACGGAAGACAAACCGAAGCTATAAACACTTTTCAACTAGGTTGGAAAGAGTTAAAAAGAAGCTAGAGCAGTGCTTGCTTAACAAATGTATACACATATATTATGTACATGCAGATTTTGAAAACACAATTTCTAGGTTCACTTAATCACTAAATAAATTAAAAAATTTAATATTTGAAATATAATCCAATATTTTTCTCTGAATTATTTTGTTAGAATATGAATAAGAATTTCGATCACGTCTATAAATTACTAAGTATCTTTTAGTCATTTCTTAGTAACTTGTGTAAAATTACATATTAATTAAAAAGTTTATTAAAAATATATTGTGAAAAATAATAGAAACTACAAACATAAAAATATGAAATGAAAATTCTTATTATTAATTTCAACCCTCCATGTGCACATTCCTGTGCCAAATCGTTTATACATAAGATTTGTTATTTTTAAAACAGAGGTTAAGGGTTTATCTGTTTCGAGATTTAATTTAAGGAATATTTTAATGTAAATTGAGTTTGAGTATAAATAAATAGTATTATGATAGATATTTCACTATCATTCATGTAGTTAATATCAATTGAGAAATGTATCTGAAGACCTCAGAATAAGTATAGTTAAATCCAATGTTTCATAAATCTGGTGTAAATGTAAATTTTCATTTTCATTTTTTAAATTCAGTGTATGGTAAATAAAAACATACATTTTACTTTACATCGCCATCATGTATTTTTAAGTATATGCTAAAACTTTGTGTTAGTTTGCATTTTAATGCACTTAAACATCAAATTAAAATTTTCTTAACAAATTTCAAATTTTTCTTGAATTATTATAAACTGTTTCTTATAATTATCTCACAGATGTTACCTCAATTGAAACATTTTGTACAAAATAGAATTACGTATTCAATTTTCATTCATGTATTTTATAAAATCTCTTAAATCAAATTCAATAAAAACTGATTTAACTTTTTTGCGTTATTGCGCAAATAGAAAAAATCAAAGTCTATTATACAGTATATAGGGTTTCAAAGAAAATAATCTTAAGAATTTCTTTATCTGCTTTTAACAAGTTTTATAAATGTAAATCATGATCATGTTTTAAAAAAAAATTATTCAAAGATTCACTAAATTTTATAAAAAGGAAACTAATGTATCTTACTAAGAGATACAGGTGATTAGATTTAGAAATGAAACACTTTATCATTTAGTTAAATGACATACGCGGAATGAAAAAAAATGAAAAATGATGCGATTTTATGTAACATTTAAATTATGACTTTTTCAGCAGTCTTCCTCGGAAATTTCATTATTTTTTTTTCTTCTCGGCATTTTATTTTACAATCCCTAAGTATTTTTTATGCTTCACAGTTTCATGATAAAATATTTCTAACCGTTTTTCAGTAGCATTTCGTAAAAAAAAATAAATGAATAGTTTCACGATTTCACAGCTTGTATATTAATTTAAAAAAAATTAAATAAAATCAACCATTTTAAATTAAGAATAATTTGTTCACACTTTGAAACCTAATTTTGTATATTCTAAGTTAGTTTCACGGGCAAGAAAAATTACGCATTTCTTAATGTTACCAATTTAAAAAATAAATAAATAAATAATAATAATAATAATAATAATAATAATAATAATAATGTTTGATTTACTTGTAAAAAACATTTAGCTTGACCAATATTAATAGGGAAAATATTTCAAAGTTAAGAGCATGAATTTCATTGATAAATAAGGCAAAATTTAAATCGTTGATGCAGTATCGACAACACAAGGAAATTTTTATTTATTTGCATATCCATATGCAATTATTTATCATATGTATAATGTGTATTATATGTATAATATGTATATGTATAATACATGCGATTATTGTATTTATTGTATGTATGTCTGTAATTTAATATTTGTATATCTTTAATTGCTGAATGCAGGCGTTGTTTATGTGTGTTTTAATATAATACGTATGTATAATACGTTTATATATAAATAAGTAAATCTATCTATCTATCTATCTATCTATCTATCTATCTATATATATATATATAAACAGAATATATTTTAAAAACACCTACAACAGTTTTCCATTTAAGATAGAATAAAAATTTATTAAACTGTAATAACGTCACAAAAAAAAAAAAGAATTATACAGTTAACTAGCAAAATCTTTTGCAAGAACATATGGAATGAAAGTAAAAATAAACCATATATTCACGTGCTTAAACTTTATTGCAAACAGATGTTACTTCATAATATCATTGTACATTCGGTAGGACATATACTTTATACTCTTGCTCTGGTGCCTGCGTGGCCGAGTGGTTAAGACACCATTCCGCTAATCGCTTGAGAGCGTAGGAGTCAGGTCGGCGGGTTCGATTCCCGCCAGCTCCATTGCACACACTTTGTGGAGCTCCCGGATGGAACTCTCTGCTGTTATAAATTTTCTTGTGGCTATCTCGTCCCTGTATATTGACGATGACTTATAAGCGGGTACTTGATGTCAAGCACACAAGTCAGATGTATGTTCTCAATAAACAGACAAAACAAAAACAAAAAACACTCCTCTTGCTCTATAAATAGCCTGTGATGCACGACAGATTTAACAGCAATGTGGAATTCGTGACCGAAGATACTTGATACACACTGTTCTATTCGGTGTTTTAAAACATAATCAGATGAACAGGACAATCAACACTTTTGAAATGATTTCCTTATCCCTCTATCAACTAAAATGAAGAAATTCGCACAAATGATTGAATGGGTAAGGCGGTGTGAGCTAATGCCTTGTGTTGCATAAAAAAACTGTTGTAATCCATACAATTTCTCCGTGGAAGTGACGTAATTACAAAGAATTTTGAACATGACTGAGTACAAAGTACCAGTTACAGAACAAGCCGCAGTTTCGGAAGCAGTTTTCTGTTCAATGAAGTAAGGTCCAATTATAAATAAGGATTTAAAGACACATCACACAGTAACTTTTTGATCTATGCAACGGAATCCATATAATGTATGCATTTTAGTTACCCGGATTCAGCAGGTACGCATACTTACAACGCCATTCAGATAGAAATGGACATTATCACTCCACAAAATATACCAATTACAAGAAACATCTACCGTCATTTGTGCAAGCGAAGGATTCTCGTGCGTCTCTATCTCCAGCGAGAATTTCGTGCTTAATGTATATCATAAATAATACAAATTTTAAAGATTACCGGGCACTCTCCACACTCTTGAATAAGAAATGCCGAAATTCAGAGACAATACATGTGCACTGCTGCTTGTGCAAAAACTTCAATATATCTAGTTCTCAGCATTACGGATGGTTTGCGGGACCGTCCGTGTTCCAATGCAATATTCCAATCTGTTCAGAATGAACAATCATTCGCCGAGGTTTTTTAACAGTAAGAAGTCATAGAGGTAAACCTTTTACCAGTCGAAATTCCTTGAACGCGGCAGAAACATTCTTACTGCACTCGTAACTGTGTTTGAGGTGTAACGCACGATCTGGTAAAGTGAGTGTCACTAAATCGTCGTTTAAAGAGAAGTTTATTTATGCACTTCTTAGATAAGTAAAAGGTTTTCAAATACGTTCAGTTTTTTCCAAAATATTATTTTTCACACTAGCGGCAAAACGGCGGAGTATTTATTTTACTTCAGAAATCATGATCGCATACTCAGAATACTATATGTATAAATTGCGGCTCTAAATAGTTCGTTTTACATAGTAATTTTTACTCAGAAAGTGGGTAATCACATCCTATGGAATTTGGATCAAAACATTTTAACAAAAAAATATATTTATATTAGAAATTGCAAATACTACAGGAATAACCCTATATTGCTGCAAGATTTAGTTTTTCATGAACATGCATTTAATTCATTCTAAATATAATGTACCGTTTTACACAAAATAATGATACAAATAAAATAATGTACAAAATGGACTATTGTAATTTAATACAATATTAAAATTAAATACTGTGTCAGAATATATATATATATATATATGTGTGTGTGTGTGTGTGTGAAGATATTTTAGACAGAAGACATGATGAAAAGACATTTTTGACATTTTTGACCCAATAACTGTGCTAGAGTAGTAAGTTAGATAAATATTAAATGTGTGGATTTTATCTCAGTAGTATTAAAAAAATCCTAATGTAAAATGTTACAGGAATATCTCCGTTTTATACCATTCCATATTTTAAACATATCAACTGTCATATATGTATTTTCAATATTCAAAAGCTCTTTTCAGAAACAGTTTTATTTATTGCAGAAATTACAAAAAATGACATAAATTAGTCTATTGTACTCAACTGTCTGACACTGATATTCACAATTCATGATTTAATTTTACGCATTATTCATATAACCCTCAAGCAACTCATTCGTATTCCAAAAGCCTATTTCTTTTTTAAAAATGAAATCATTTCGTAGTTTTTAAATAATTTTAAGTTCTTTTTGTGAATCCTGATTTACGTCATTTTTTTCTAAAATAGGTATAATGTAATTTATGCATATTATTCATGCATATATTCAATAGTTTCTTGCAGAATATTTTTCTAGGGTATTTAATTATTTTTATTTTTATTTGGGGAGTGAGTTTGATTGCTGAAAAGTTTGTTATATATTTATATACTTAGTTCTGTAGTATAAAAATATTTAAAATACTTTTTGCATTTATTTTCATATTTTATATGCTGAAATAATGTATGATTAGTTTTTATTTTTTAGAATGTGTAAATATTTTCCAAGAAATAAGGACTCATACATCAAATGTTTGATTATATATATCATCCCAATGGATATATCATCCCAATGGATTATGTAAGTAATCTCTCACATTAAACTAAACGTTATTGTTTGATAAATGTGTGCAATTATCTTCCGTGTAAATATTTTTTTGCAACATATAAACTCATAATGCATATATTTTCTTTTAAAAAGGCTGTATAATTTTCTTTTATAAATATTCAATGATATATTCAGGAAATGAAAAATAATATTTGGAACTTCTTGCTAAATAGATATGATGAAAATCATATTCCTGGAAATATCTAAATATTCACTCTTTCTAATGAGCGCATAAAAATATTTACTTGCAGAAAATATTTACCTCATGTCAACTTTGTTAATCTTCTAAAGGGGAGCCAGAAGACAAAAATCTGAAAAATAGTGATTTTAGGTTATTAAAAAATATTTTTTATCCCATACTTCACCTTTTTATAACGGTATATTACTTTTTTTTCAAAGGCAAAAAGAAGTTATCAGAATTTTTCTGTTTGTTTACACCTGGTCTTGCTCCCAGACCACAACACTTTAAATGGAGCATTCTCAAAATGTTTATTTTTAATTCGATTTATCTTTTTATAGAAACTGCCATGCATTTATAATTTTTACTAAGCATTCTTCAGATGTATTTTTAACCTGGAGTGATATACCTGTTTCAGCTGCTATATGTATACCTTAATAATGTTTTTCGAAAATGCAAAAGTTTTTTGTTTTACAAAAGTGATTGCTATTTTAGATTTTTAAAGAAATAACTGAAATATACACGCGTATAAATATGACTTCACTGCGCTCTAAAATATTTATTTGATGTATACCAAAACTTTCAAATGCACCTTTTTGGCTGTTTTTGAGAAAAATTACATCTATCTAACAATGCTGCTCCCCTTATTAAGTATGTTCTGAATTAACCAAATGTATATTTTGTATCTAAAATATTTTCTTTTTCAGTAGTTTTCACTTTTATTTTTAGAGAATAATTCAGTACATTTATAGAGACATTAATGTTACTGCTAAGCGTGTATTTTTCTTTGTTTTTCTCTTTAACAATATCAGATCCATTAATCGAACAAACATATGCATATTAATAAAACTGCACGCGTTTTCCTACAGCATAAGATGATATAAAAACATTTTATTTTATAGTTATTATTATATTTATTGCATCTGAAATGAAGTGAGAAAAACATGTTTTAATTTTTAGATCTTACGTATAATATTACTACATGATTCTTTATTAAATGCTTTCTTATTTTTATATGCATTTCTGCAATTTTTCAATGTTATTTTTCATTTAATTTCATAAGTAGCATATTATTTATTTAATTACCTTTTATTAGAACTTTAGTGATTTGTTATTAGTGAGCGATTTTAATTCTTATAAATTATATCCAATTTTATGTTTGAACTACATCATGCATATGTATACAGGGTGTCCGAAAAGTCTGGAAATGGTCAAATAACTCGAGAAATATACATCAGATTGAAAAACGGAAAAATACGTGTTTAATATTTTAGAAAAATGGCAACTTTGATATCCCTAAATAGATTTTTCAAAAATATTCTATGCATTTCTCCGATTTTCAATACGATGTATATTTCTCGAGTAATTTGAGCGTTTCCAGACATTGCAATGATAACGATTCTCACAGCATTGCACTCGAGATTACAGAGATATCTACAATGTTTCGAAGAAAATGTTCAGAACAAAAGTTACGTATTTTTTCTCGTAGAATCCGAATCTGCAATAAAAAATAGTTGTCATAATTTAAAATTTCAAAGTTGCCCCCCTTTTCTCCCAGGGGGCATAGTTGGGGGGCAACTTTCATATCCCTAAATAGATTTTTCCAAAATATTGAACATGCATTTTGCCGTTTTTCAATCAGATGTATATTTCTCGAATTATTTGACCGTTTCCAGACATTTCGGACACCCTGTATATATTTACCTATAAAGGTATAAATTTAACTTCTTAGCTAGAAGAAATGTTATATTTTGATGTGTTTAAAATCATATTAGTACATTTACTCTACATTTTTTTTATAATTATTTCTCTCAAGATAATAATTAGCAGTAGAATATTTAAGTTAACATACACTTCCAATTTTATGTGTTTTTCCCCCAAGAGTTTTATTTCTCACACTGTACATACTCTTATTTTCATTGGCTGCAAAATCTTTAAAAAAAAGACGAAATCTTTTATTTGAACAATTATCCCGCTTCTTAAAACAGAAACATGTTTATGTTTCTTCACACAGAAAACAAACTGGGGTAGATAATCTTTTAAAATGGCTTCATATACAGCTTGTATGTTAAAAATATTGAATTAAAAATGTCTAAGCTGAAGTGTTTTTAAAGTGTTTATCTTCAAGAAGTTTCTTTGCGAAATGTTTTCTATTTCTTATCTGATTTATTTCTTATCTATGTATTTTAGACAAATTTTCATGCATTTAATTTAACCGGCACTTTTTAAAAATGAAGGTTTGTATTGTTTTCCTGGAATGTAATAAAATTAAATATTTAAAAATTGTTACTTCTATTTATTTTAATCCATATAGTTATTTTACAAAACTTAAATATGAAAAATCTCTTAAAAATATAACAATCATGTACATAACTATATATTAACAAAGTGATAAATCATTTAGTTCATAGTGATATTTAAAAGTATCGTTATTATAATTTTGTTCTTGTATAAAATTGTGAATGCAATGTGTTTTGAATATTCCAATACACCATAAGAACGCATAAAGTGTAAGAGAAGTACACTGGCCTCGAAAAGTTAAGTTGGAGTAAGCCTTGTTCTAGCTCATTTAATGACCTTGGAAGAGGACTTAAAGCCGCAACCTGTCTTCCAAGATAGTCCCAAAGATGTTCTATCGGATTCAGGTGTGGAGAGTGATCTGGCCATTCCATTCTCTCCAAACGGTGATCCTCAAGATAATCCTTAAGGGGACAGATCACCTTTAAAATGGTCAAAAACTCAATTTCAAGGTTTTGATGTCAGTAAATAGTGCATCTTATTCTGAGAAGAAAGGTACCAATGTTTTTCAGAGGCAAATAAATTAAAAACGCATTTTGAATGCGCTTTTCGATGAATTACAGTTAATTATTTTTTAATTTATGGACCAAATTAAAAGATTCTAGTTCATTTTGTTCATTGTTACAACATTAATAAGTTTGAAAAAATTGAGGTTCTATCTAAATTATTTTTGGAGAAATCGTGCGCGCAAGTTTGAAAATCATTGTTGTGAATTAAATGCATTTAAAGTTTTCACTCTCCATTCAAAAACAAAGAATGACGATTGCGTTTTACTTTATATCTTCGTCAATAATTATCGCCTCTGAAAAACATTGGTACCTTTTTACTCAGAATAAAATGCACTATTTACTGACATCAAAACCTTGAAATTGAATTTTTGACCATTTTAAAGGTGATCTTTCCCCTTAACAACCACAGCTCGGTGTGGTCTCGCATTATCATCCAGTAGCCTGAAACCATTGCCAATAGCTGCGGCATATGGGCGCACATATGAATCAATCATCTCATCCCGCTATCTTGCACCAGTCACAGCTCCTCCTTGGAACACATGCAGGTCAGTGTGGCCTCCGAGTGAGATCCCTGCCAAAACCATGATTCCACCGTTTCTGTACCTGTGTGTTTCGACAGTGTTTGATTGATGGTATCGAGTGAATTGTTCTCTCCAGATCAGAAGACGTCCTGAATCGCTATCCAGTGTGAATCTGGACTCGTCTGTGAAGAGTACAGAAGGAACCTGTAAACATGCTCTCTTGCCCAACATAAGAGGGCCTTTCTCTGTCGTCTTTTGAGGGCGACACACACAACTGGTCGCCTTGCATAGAGACCTGCATTATGAAGACGTCTTCGCACCGTAGTAGCGGAGATTCTTCTCCCTGATGCTGCAAAGTGGTCTGCAATGAGTTGCGAAACAGAAGTGCGTTTCTCCTTCGGGCCGAAAGAGCTAGAAACCTGTCTTCTGCAGGTGTTGTAACACTCTGGGCCGTCTGGAACATGTCTTCTGGACGCAGAATCTTCGTATTCGTACTAATCCCAGAGTCGTTGGAGTACATTGAGCCGTCTAGCAGTATCGGCCTGTTACAACCCCGTTTCCATCTATCCTACCGCCCGCCACCTTAATGAATCGGGCAAACGACTTCTTCTAGTCATTTCTAGACTCTACTGGCTGTTGTGAACGAAACTGACAACAATAGTTTGAATACAACAAAACTTACACGCGAAATTACGAATGCTTCCTAATTGCATATTTTTCTCTCATTCACAAATACCTATTCTTTTCTATAAAATAAAAGTGGTAGCTGTAATTTTTGCGTAAGTTTTTTTAAAGCTTATTATTGTCATTCATATAAACTATGAAGTTTAATCTGACTGCCATTTTTTGTCTGGTGAGCTTCGAAAAACATGTTGTACCTTAACTTTTGGAGGCCAGTGTATAATATGAAGTATAATATGATTTAATGATGATATATATATATAAGTCACTATTAAATTGTATAAATAAAAATTTCTGAAACATTTACATTTACAATTCAGATCGACATTTTATAGTAGAACACAGACTTTCTTAATAGTAGTAAAACATTGTAGTAAAACATTGTTGTAGTAAAACATTGTATTGGAAGTGGTAGGTCACATTGAAAATGTTGATTTTCATTAAAAGTTTTCTGCTGTAGTATGTATGGTGTGAAAATGAATATTTCTTGATAAACGTTATTTATTAATAAGATTAAACATTATACATTAATATTCGCATGCAAAATATTTGATATAAGCTGAAGTATTTCGTCAGAACCTAACATGACGTAATCCAGGACAGTCCAATATTTCTTTCAAAAGTAGCTCAGAGGTTCTGCTCTCTAAGATGGTAGACGGGAGGTGGTGGGATCATACCCCTCTCGCGCTCGTCGAAATAACCTTTTGGATTTTTCCAAGGTTTTCATCTAACCTTGCCGTAAATGCGGGTTGGAATCCCTTAGAAAAACCACTATGGAAGGCACACCACCCTAGGACCTATATCCCTCGTTTAGATAATCGACCGACATAAAATCAATCAATTAATCGACCAATCTTTCAATAAACAGAGGCGCACTTCTGCTGGTGTCAGACTGTGATGGGCGCAAGTGTTCATACGATTAGTAAGTAACGCGCAACAATATTAACTCATTATAGTAGTGATAGTGATACTCACATGTCTAAACGAGACACATACACTTTACGCTAATAGCTTTATAAATTTAAAGGTGTTAATGTTTTCCAGTGAGCTGTATTGAGCAGATTTATCGGCTGAGATCGCTTTGGCTATTTGGTAAAGTGTTAAACCCAATATTTTCAAATAAAATAATAGTGGAGTAAACGGAGTTCCATTTGTAGTGATATTGCATAGTGTATATTGATGTTTTATAATGCTAACTAACGTGTTTTTAGAGACATTGAGCTGAAGTCAATTTTTTTAGGTATCGGCAAACAATCGGCGTAGCCATCTCGTTTTAAGCAAGCGTTTGAAATTATTGAATTGCTTGGGTATAGCATTCCCCTCTCAATTTCAATCCTTCAAGCTTACCTTTAATCATAGTTAGCTACAACATCTCGCTAGACCACCTCCCATCATTTTTTATTTACTTTAAATAATATGCTGGTACACTGTAAAAAAGTTTTGTCAACAATTACGGTACATTTACTTGCAACTTTGTGATCGGTATATATACCGTAATTTAACTGGACGGTATATGTACCGGAAAATATTTAAAGTATATGTACCGGTTTCACTGCCCCCTCTCCTCAGGCCTGCTCGCATTACGTAAACAGAGCAAGAGCGTCACTTCAGGGCTTGACGTACACCGAGGCAGGGCTACTAGCTTTCTCTTTACTGAAAAATAATTATTTTACGGTATTAAATAGTGATTTTTTACTAAAAAACAATCATTATTCGGTATAAATACCGTTTATAAACGAAATGGCACATATACGGTTTTTTATGCTTAATAAACCTTAGAAGTACGATACTCATACCGTAAAGAGTGAAAACGGTACAAGTATCGTTAATTTACGGTAGATCTACCGAAATTTTACGAATTTTTTTTACAGTGTATTGTTAAATTTTGTGTCATATCTATTTTAAGAGATTATAGGTCGGATGGGTTAGTTATAATAGTTATTACTAAATACTTTATCACTAACATTCAATGGTTCATATATAATACATATATCGTCTTAACGTATCAATTAAAAAGCATTCGAATTTGATATTTCCGAATGTTTTAACATAGGAAACTTTAATAGACTGTAAAATCATGATATTACTATTTAAATTAAAAAGTTATGTACAAATTTAATATAATGATGACCCCTTATGACTAAATAAATCAATAAGTTTATAAATAAGTATATATTAATTAACATGACGCAATTATTTTTTCTAGCATTATTTAGAACGGAAAATATAGCTATTGCAAATTTTGCATACAGAAAATAATGTTTAAACTGTTATAAGGAACGCCTGTAAAATGTTTGATTAACTATAGTTATAAAATAACTGAAGTAGCTTTTCGTTTTGTCAAGATTTGTACAGCAAGTAATCGTTTATACGCCTCCTGAAACGTGACAAAATTTCTTGATATGATCACTTGTATCAAAATGAAATATTATTAGTCACGTCATGTTCTAAAGAACTTTATTTATTTTTAATGCCTCCAAAAATATATATTGTTTTACTATAGGAAGTATTACATTGTTTGGAAAAGGAAACGATAACGAGGCAGAAGTAGTTGTATGACTCTACCTAAAATATGTGTATATATTTAAATTGGAGATTTAAATCTAAAAAAATATTAATTAGAAAAAAATTCCAAAACCATATATGTAATATACAGAATTAATTGATGCACAGTTTCAAAATATGCGAAAAGAATTGAACTGGGGTATATCAAAAGATATTTTTTGTTTTGTCTATAATTAAATAAATTGAATGAATATGAGTACTTACATTTATCGCAACTGTATTTTCTCTCTATTTATTTATTTTTTTCTTTATGAACGCTACGAAACTTATATGTACTTTTATATTAATATACAGCGTTATTCTTTATCACAGATGTCGCATATTCCTAATATTCTCTTACTGGTCACGAGAATATATTCGGATACAAATAAAACAAGATATAAAATGCATGCGTCATACATAGTTTATGAAACTCTCTCCAGTTTATTCTGAATACTATAAAAACACCATAATTTAATAAGGTGAAAGATGATATCTATTAAACAGTTTGGAAAAGCATAACATATTTTCATAGCATAACATATCATATTTATCATAACATATCATATATATCATAGCATAACATAGCATAGCATATCATATCATAATATCATATTTTCATCATATCATATATCATATGTCATATCAGATCATATCACATCACATCACATCATATCATATCACACATATCATATCATATCATATCACATATCATATATCATATATCATATATCATATCATATCATTTCATCATATATCATCATATCATAATTTCATAATATCATATTTTCGTAGCATAACATATTTTCAGCAGTTTCCTTCTATCGTCGTACACTGAGCCGGTGTATTTGTGAGTCCTAGACTATAGACCTGTATCTATACTATAGTGTATGCTAAATTTATTTCTGTTAGCAAACATATAACACTGTTGAAATTTTCACTTCAGCCATTCCGGTCAATTAAACGGAAATGCACTCGGATATTTTTATTTAGTCCTGTATATGAGATACAGATAACAACTAAAAATGATTTATGTAATGTCAATATTAGGACAGAATGGCAGTGGAGCAGGAAGATTAAATTAAAAAAAATCAAACTTAAACTCAAATACTAAGATTGTAAAAGAGGGAAAAACTGACCCCAAGAATTTCGCTTAATGCTATTACTAACTCAGAATAAGATGACTACGGCAAACATTACTGGTAACTCTAAATAACAATAGGTGCAATAATACTAGAAAAACTAAATATAACCCTTATAGAAAAATGTCACTAATTTGAAGTAAATATGATGGATTCCAAATATTCTTTTAATTTGTTTGAATTTAATGCAACGTCTTACCATGCAGGCGAAAGTATCAGTTAAAGACGCTTATTCCACAATCAGACGGCACCAAACGTTCAATTGGAATGTGATAAAATCCAAACTCTAAATCTGGACGAAACTGAAGATCTTTATTCTTCTTACCTATACTATTATATAAAGAGAGAACGCCTGACTGACTGACTAACTCATCAACGGTCAGCTGAAACGACTAAAGTCAGTATTAAGGTATTTGAACAGTAGATTCATGTTATGTCCTTGGCAAGCAATAAGAAAGGATTTTGGAAAATTCCCTCCCGATGGGGGTTAAAGTGGGGTCGAAATGTTTAGGTGATTTCGCCATTTCTCAGCAGCCGTTTTAGGTAGGAGAGCGAAATTCCGGAAAATAAATCTACTAAAAAATGGTTAAATATGTTTTTCAGCGATTTTAGAAATTTACCTCCTAAGAGAGTAAAATGGGGGGGGGGGTCGAACGCTTTAGGTCATTTTGACATATCTCAGTAGCAGTCTTATGTAGAAGCATAAAATTAAAGATAAAAAATCTACTAAAAATTGTCAAATAAGTATTTCAACGATTTTAGAAATTCACCCCGTAAGTGGTTAAATGGGGGGAGGGGGTTGAACATTATAGGTAATTTCACCATATCTTAGCAGCAGTTTTAGTTAAGAGCATGAAATTAGGAATAACAAATCTAATAAAAATGGTTAAACACGTGTTTCAGCTATTTTAGACATTCACTCCTAAGGGTCTTAAATTGGGGAGAGGGTAGAACGTTTTAGGCCATTTCGCAATATCTCAGCAGCAGTTTTAAGTATTAGCATGAAATTCAGGATAACAAATCAACTAAAAAATTTTAAAAGTGTATTTAAGAGATTCTAGAAATTCACCAATCGGGTTAGATATCGGATATGAACTCCATTATGGAAGATTAGACCAATAATACAACTATTGTTGATTTTTGATTAGATATTTTGCGTAAGACATTTTTTAAAAAGTTTTTTTTTTCTTTTTAATTAATTTTAAAACTGAGGGATTTAGTATGATTGCATCAAAATAACGTAATATGTTTTTCTCATTGTCGTTTTGACGGTTTATGAACGCGATTGCGTTATTGTGATGATATATTACATTTTAACTTATTTTTAGAATATTACATTTTAATTTATGTTATTAATAGAAATTACGAAATTATTACGTAACGATTAATTTAGTTAATCCTTTTTCATTGAAAATGTTTTCATTTGACATTTCATTGTCTTTGTTTGCTTTTATTAAGGATTCATATATGCTTTAAATTTATAACGTATATTCCGGCACAGTGGCGACACGTGACTGACGTTATTTGGGGCTCTAAATGAATGGCTGCTATTTTTTAGGATTTCGTTCATCTCACGAAACCCTATTACTCCCGCTCCGTTGTCTGTCCGACACAGAGTCGTTCTCAGAAACTACGTAACTTGGTTGAGTTGAAACTTGGTGTATATCTGTGTGAATACCAGCTATGAAGCTCAAAATATTAAGATATGAAGAAATCGTATTATTTTAATAAATAGAGATAAAAAACCAAAATTCTAACAGCCTTTTCCTATTAAATTTAAACATTTTTCGTTATAGCAGAAGCCAAAAATTAAATATCCACGATGAAATTATTTCTACAATAATTAATTTTCTATCAGACGATTCCCACGTGAAAAATTAAAATGAAATAAAAAGTTTCACCAATTGAAAAAAAAAAAAAAAAGATTAATTTGAAATAAAAATGATTGAGTTCATAGTGGTAATAAAACGGAAATTTTCAAAAATTTCTGATTAATACAAGGAGCATGAGTATGTGTATGTACACAAAGCAGATTAATATCACGTCATTAGAGAATTAAAACGAAAATCTTTTTTTTTTTTTTTTTTTTTTTTTTTTTGGATTTATTAAAGAAAGGATAAAGTGATTTGAAAGGAATATTAAACGAAACCCTTTGAGCAATCTTCGATCACACTTACCCACTTATTTTATTTTCTTACCACTATTATTAAAAACGAATATTTTATTTTATTTACTGTCAGAAGGTTCTGCCATTAAACAAGAAAAATGTTTCTTGTAAAAAATAATGGTATGAAAATAACATGTGTTTCAGACATGCATTTAGTGCCCCGAAAAAAATAGTCACGACCCACCACTGTTCCGGTCAATAAATTCCTTCAGCGCGTAACGCGAACCTAAAATTCCCGCCTTCATTTTTTCTATTTCTGGATATATCCGTCGTTCTCTTTTTTTTCAAAGAAACATTATCGTAATACAAAGCAAAAATAAAGATTAATGTAAAATAAATAAATAAATAAATAAATAAATCTGGTAGTGTTTTTTTAAAATTATTATTTTGTTTTATTTTATTTCATTTTATTTTTTTAAATAAATAGTATTATTAATTATTCATGAAATATTACATCTTATGATTACGGATTTTATATATTTGTTTAATCCTTCACTTTTACAACATACGTATAATTTGCGCCAGTAAATTTCGACCAATTTTCTTGTATCAACTCTGCGCGTTGTGAATGAGAATATACGGTAACAATGTTTTTTAATAACCTTTTTTTACAATATTGGAGGCCTCTGCCCCCTGTTCGCTACGCTCACCAATCCCCGTTCTGATTTCACAGCCTCTTAAAAACTGGTAATGTATCCTGTTTTAAAAAGATGATGATGATGATATCACGAACGGAGACTATCTTCTATAATCAGGTTATAATGCTTTTTTATTTAACTGGTTATAATTATTTTTCATTTAATTCATCCTTTTTTATTTTTAATAGTCATGTGTAAACACAATTTTTATGACGTAAATTTCTTTATTTCCTGCTTTCAACACGTGATCATTTAATTATTATTTTAAACATTCATTATTGTTTTTAATAGTCTCGCGCAAATACATTTTTTATTTGAGATAAAGCATAATCCTTTGCGCTTATTTAGAAATTGGTAACAATGTAAAAAAATGACTTTTTCAATAAAAGATTTTTTACTCGATTTTTAAGGATATTTTGAGTTTTTATTGTCCGACCGTGAAAAAATTATATAATGTCTGAAAGCTTTTTATATTTCGCGTCTGGTGGTATGATTTTCGAATCCGTAGGATGGCTAGAAAAAAAGTAATAGTTCCTCAAAAAAGTCCCTAGTAAAAAAGCGATGAGAATAACCCGGAATATCTACGCAGAATTTGATTGGTCCATTTCTAAATCGCTACATTTTGGCTCAGTTCTAGATTACTGTTTTTTAAAATAGAAGAATTGACTTTCATTCCGAAATTCATTGTTCGAATTCTGCGTATTTTATTAATTGCTTTAAACATAGAAACTATTTTCTCAAATTTGCAATGCTATTTTCTTCCTATTTACATAGTGTTTATTGTACACCTTTTGTTTATCCGCACCTTTGAAATTGAACCCGATCAAACGGAGATAAAAATAACCGCGAAATTGAACTTTTTTGAAAATGTCTTGAAAATGTTAGTATTTTTTTTAAAACAAATTATGGCGTAAAAGTATTATGTTTCATTTAGTGTGTTCGTTTTTTCTTATTTCGAACGGATCGGCAGAAGCTTGTTTAGAAAAACGTAAAAAAAAAAGAGGCATAATTCCATTATCGGTCCTTCTCTGCTACGACAATTGCGGAAGAAGTTTTCTGTCACGCATCATGTTACATTTTTCGGCAACACGTTTTTAATGCCCTGTTTTAACTAATATATCGACCAATAATAAGACAAAAATGAAAAAAATGGAATCTTATGTACATCTGGACATGCCTTGGACTATCTCATCCAAATTCTCTGACCTCTACGTGTGGAGTTCTTTCCTAGTCATCGCCAGTAGACGGACAGGCAGACAGACACACACACAAAAAAACATATTTATTTTATTAGTATATATATGCTTTAGACATTTAAATATATTTTCTTTTTCAGATTCACAATGTTCATTATTAAAAATTGTATTTATAAAAATGCACTTCTCTTTTAGAATGCTTCATGAAACACACAACATGTTGAATAAATGTATAAAATAATCGTAACTTCAAAATATACTTTAATTTTCTTAAGATATGTCTTTCATTTATTTATAAACAATTAAGCCTTTATATCTAAATAAATAATGGTAAATTGTAAAAAAAGAATAAATATTTTTTAAAGTATTTTTTACGCTAAACCGTGAAGAATGAATGATGTCAAAATAATAACCTCTAAACATTTGTTTAATTTTTTCACAGTAGTATGTAATCGTTTTTATGTTTCTTTTTTATCGCCAAACAGACATGGAAAATTCCGCTTACATTCGAAATTGCTTTTTAATTTGCCTAAAGGTAAAAAAAAGAAAATAATGTTTTAATTTTTTGAGACGGGTTTGTTTGTTTTGTTAATATGTGATAGCTTAATGAAAATAAATCCTAGCTATTCATCGGCGTAATTTTATTACAAAGTGTGTTTTTTTATACATTTTTTAATTTTTACTTTCTAACGTGATTTATTTTAATATTAGGTAAATGATGTTTTCACGTAGGTTTTGCACAGTGTAAAATAACTTACTTTACAAATCTCTCATCGCCAGAGAGCTGGAAATTCTAAATGTATTGTTTTATAAGTTTTGAAATTAATTTATTTATTTTTAGTATATATACATTCTTATATGATAATTAAAAGAGATCTTAACATTTTAAAACATAGTTTAGAGCGTTTACACGTTATTGCGAAAATATTAAACAATAAAATCTATCTATCTATCTATCTATCTATCTCTCTCTATATATCACTACATAGTATAAAACAAAGTCGCTTTTTCTGTCCCTATATCCCTATGTACGCTTAAATCTTTAAAACTACGCAACGGATTTTGATGCGGTTTTTTTAATAGATAGAGTGATTCAAGAGGAAGGTTTATATGTATATCCATTAAATAGTGGAGAAATACTGTTATTTTTGAGGTTTTTAATGTGATGTCGTAAATAATTTCATTTTTTCCGCTTATACATTGCAAACGCAGGCTGAACCCTACAAGATTTATCAAAATAATGTACTAGTTATTGTACACATTAAAAAGGTCTACAGAAAACACAAAGAGATGAAGGTTTTCAAGGTTAACCCGAAGCAAAGCGAGGGAGGGCCGCTAGTATATATATATATATATATATATATCCGTTTGTGTCCCTATATTTCACTTTCCAGCCACAACTACCCAAACATACCACTGATGTTTGCGTGTGGTAGTAGCCGCAAGGCTCCCATCTTGAACTATTGTGGATGAATGCCTGTAGCTGTGGGGGTGTAGAAGATATGGTGGTTGAGAGTGGTCGACGTAGGGCATTTTCATACTTTGACCTAAGTGTTCTGAAAAATGTTTGGAATCTTCGTCAACAGGAATTGGTTCATTCAACTTAACATGAACTAAGTTATAGATAACTAAGTAAGATGATTTCCCGGCCCCTAGCGATGGAAAATGTAATTAAACGATATTGCAGCGCGTAAGTAAAAACCTTGCTATACAATGCGGTAAGCATGGGCTACGATTGCCGGAGTTTCAATCGGAAAGAGGTTTGTTTAGAAAAGAATGTGCGCCAAACATTACTATTTTTATCCAAACCGCAAAGCAAAGTTACTGATTTACGTCAACTAGTAGGAGGATCAACTAGTTTTTAAATATTTTTTTTTCATATTTAAACAATATTGTAATGCAATATTTAAATATACCTTTTGAATTCTGTTTTTGACAAAATAATATGCATTATACTGGGTGAACCAAAAACTCTTTAAAACTGTAAGAAATCATAAAAAAGGAAGAAATTATGTTAAAGAAGTGCGATTTGCAAGAATGGGCTCACAGAATAGTCGGATTTTTTTAGCAGCAAAATTTTTTTAGTTAACAATGTCACTGGTAGAGTGCACTGAAGACCCAAAACACAATTAACAGGACAACAGTATGATACATCCATTTATTCTTGCAACAACAATTGTTCAACATGACCTCCAGAAGATTGTATGACACAACTAAAGCAACCTACAACGCCCTTTACAGCTGAATGCAACATGTCGGAATGAATTGCCGAATCTCTCCGTTCAAATAGAACAACTTCACCGAAAACGCTCGATCAGGTAATGATAACATTCTGAAATAGAATGAGAAATTCTCGTGTATTCCGGTATTTTATTGCAGAATTAATTTGCATAATTCTGCTGAATCTCTTGCATGTTAGCGTCATCTACAGGTGACTTTTTTTATTTATTTTTTCCTTTTTCTTCTTTTTGTCTGCTAAAAAAATCCGACTACCTTGTGAGCCCCTTTCTTGCAAACCGCACTTCTTTATCATAATTTCTTCCTTTTTTATCAATTTTTAAATTTTAAACGAACTTTTGGTTCACCCAGTATATAAAACCTTAAATAAATGTTTATATTTCCAAAAACATAAGAGCAGAAAATCAACCAATTAATTTCAGTCGTTCGAACTGTAATAGTTAAACAAATAGTGCCTAATAAAAATGTCCTATTATCTAAAAAATAATAAGTCAAACTAATATTATTTCAATAATGAAGTGAAAAATGTTCCTGAAAAAAAATCAGTTAAATTTTAATAATCTAAACAAATATAGTTTAAGAAATATTTACTGACAGATTAAAGTTCTAAGT
Source organism: Maratus michaelseni (assembly GCA_963931845.1). Classification (NCBI taxonomy): domain Eukaryota; kingdom Metazoa; phylum Arthropoda; class Arachnida; order Araneae; family Salticidae; genus Maratus; species Maratus michaelseni. The sequence goes on along the minus strand of OZ007593.1, from coordinate 191,817,694 downwards.
CAATTCTTCACCATCTATTTACTATACAGAAAGTTAAATTACATGGATATTTTACAACCTTTTTTTGCAAAATCCTACTTGGAAGCTGCAAAATAACTATTTCGAAGAAGATTATTTGTAAGAGGCTTCATGCTGCATGATGCAATATTTGAAGTTATTTTGTAGTATTTCAAAATGTGGAATGCGGTTCTTATAAATGTCTGGCAAAATAACGGAATTTTAATATAAGTGAATATGAAAAACGCAATTATTTGGATGATTAAAAGGTACCTGGAAACTTTTTATTTTCTCATTATGGATAAACATAACGCTTATTTCAAGTTTACTTAATAAATATAATTTACGTTTGTTTTATTTATTATTGATTGTGTTATGAAATATTTATATAATAATCATAATATTTCAGGTTTTGTTTCTATGCCAGAACCAAATGCGTCAAGCAGACAAGAGACCAACAATAGGTGAAAATTATCTGTTATGCATACGATTCCATAATCTCTTGAGTCATGGAATTACAGTAAATCTTTAAATGCTCTTTCAATGTTTCTACACACATATAAATCAAAATAAATCATATAAAATTAGTATTACTCGGATTTTTTTATTTTAGTTGGCTAGTATCGAGGCGCAGAAATCCTTTTTGGGCTCAGTTGTTAAAATCCCCTACAGAGTCTTCTACATACTTCTTCTACATCTAATTTTTACCGCGTCTACATTTTATTTCTACATGTTTTAAAATAAAAGGGGGATTTTAGAAGGGATAAACTAATATTTAATAAATTCGTTATTTTTTAATTAAATAAATTTGTAAATAATTTATATATTTATAACAATATAATTTTTATTTAAATAATTTCAATTAATATTTTTAATAAATTTCATTTTTAAATCTAGGTGACAGTGAATTAATAATAATACAAAAGCTACCAAAAGCATAACAAAAACTACCTATTGCAGCCGTTCGGAGGAAAGCAATTCCAAAAAATTTTGGTAAATTTTCACCGATCATGACCCGCAGACCCCAAAACCACCCTCCGCCCAAATATTGATTTATATATATATACTCAGTCACATTCAAATCAGTTCATAAATAAGAGAGTTACAGCATGACAAATATCATATATATATATATGTTATATAAAAAATTATTTCCTTCGTATCCTTCCATTTTATTCGCATTAATATTTTAAAATTAATCTAACTTCTGACATCATCAGCATTTCCTTAATTCTTAATAATATCTATTCCTATTTAAAGTCCTTTTAAAAGTAAATATCCGTATATTAATAATTATTTTATTCCAAATCTTAATCTAAAATTTAAGATCATTCGTAGCTTTTATCAGCTCCCCAATCTATAAAATTCTGAGACGCGTTCTCATTTCGAATGTTTTTTTAAAAGCCATTTTCTTTTTATTATTATTATTATGCTAAATTTTTCGCGCTCTGAAGTAGTTTCACTCCAAAATTAATCCGCTACCAGGTTCGGAATTCTTTACTGTCTTAGCTCCTCCTTCGCACCTCATTTGCTGGGCTGGAGCTAGCCTCTCACTCATTGGTTTGTACGCTCGTGACGTAAATTACTGTATGTCTCCCCTGAAGGAACAAAACCAGGTCGCATCGGTCGGAGCACTAGATTTTTTGACGTTTGGAAGTCTAAACAAATATGTGTCTGTTGTTTTTATTCAACTGGCCCAGTAACACCTTAATTCAATGAAGTGAAGCAACGTTAGCCCGAGGGCTATAAGTTTTAGACCTTTGGGAATTGTTTCTGTGTTGTTCGTCTTCTAATAAAATTATTTGTCTGGAGATTGGCTGGATTTATTGAAAAACTTTGGTGGACTCATTTCATTGCCTTCTACTTCGCCATACTCGCTAATATCGACTGCAACTTGCTATATCGTTGAAGGACTGCCATCTTTTCATCGAATATTATTCATCGTAATATCTCAACCTCGTCAAAATGCTACATATATATATATATATATATATATATATATATATGTATCTGATATTTGTCATGCTGCAACTGTCTTATTTATGAACTGATTTGTATGTGACTGAGTAAGTGTATAGGACATACCAAGGTCTCGACCGAGCTCGTAGGCCAGCTTCATCCGCAATCTTGTTTCAAAATGACGGCCAGTTAAATATTTTTAAATTTTTAACAGTTCAAAATGATGAAAAAAATTATTTTTCTATTATATTTCTGTTAACTGTTAGAACGTGATACAAGGAATCTGTAAAATTTTTTGTTTTGGCTATATCTTAAAAAAATGGCTGAGATATGGCAGTTTGAAATTATAGTGTGGCTGAGATTTTGAAATAATCTAATATTTGTTATACTATAACTCTCGTATTTTTGAACCGATATGAATGTGACTGATCCTGTGTACAGAACATACCAAGGTCTCAACCGAATTTGCCGGCCAGCTTCATGCGCCATGTTGTTTCAAAATGCCGGTTGGTAATATTTTTATTTTATTTTTAATTCAAAAATATGTATAAAAGATTATCAATTGAAAAAGTTAGATCGGGATATAAGGATTCCGGAACATTTTTTGTTTTGGATATATCTTAAAAAATGGCTGAGATATGGCAGTTTGAAATTCTAGGGTGGGTGACATTTTGAAATTAATTTTTGTTATGCTGCAACTCTCATGCTGAAATTCGCATTCCAATTCAGTATTAACGAAAACCGGGATTGAATCTTCTATTATCGGGTTCCAACCAATTAGCTTCGGGTGTTTGAGTAAAATGAGTTGAATTTTTAAAAACATGGACTATGAAAGCTACCTTTTCCTCCCAGTACAGGCCGGAAGGACTTTTTCTATGAAAACCGAAACAACATGCTTTATTCTACACGAACACAGATGGTGTTACATTTTGCTTGAAATATTTCCGGCTACAAGGCTCAGAATAACTGACTTTGTTTTATTGCCAATCTGCACATATTCTATAATTTTTTTACTTATACAAACCCGGATTTGTAAACATTACACTTAAAATTTATTTTCAAAAATTTTTACAATAAACTCAATTTAAGAGCCTCATTCGACATTTAACATTAATATGTATGTTTTTCATTTAAATGTAATAGTTATTGTAAATTGAACAGCAACATTTGTGCACATGTAATGTTGCACTGCAATTGTAAATAAAAAACATTATGGTTGCATTAAAATATGTACCTTACGTAGATTTTAAACACAAATAAAAATAATAACAATCTATACATATAATGTCTAAATATATGTATATACGTTTTGTGAGATTTCATTTATTAGAAACATTTTTTTTAAGCCTATTAATCGAGTTTTTTCCAAAATTTGATTTTATTCCAAAATTTGATTTTATTCCAAAGTTCAATTCAGCGAAATTTAAGTAAACATCATATATTAGAATCGAAATTGTGTTTCGATTGAAGCATTTTCCTAATGAATAAAAATCAGCATACATTTCATTTATTTAGATTATCTCAGATTTTTATATTAATTAATCTTTTGGATGATAATATTGAATATATTAAATTTCCTTGTCATCGGTAGAGTTTCACCAATCCTTACAGTCGGAAATTTCTTGCATTATTTCTCCTTTTTTTTCTTTTCTTTTACGTGTTATATACTATCTTCTATTAAGTGACGAAGAATTCAGGGCATTCTTAATCAACAATGTATTGCCAAAATATGTTCTTTTTCTACCAAAATACAAGTTCCTAATTTTTTTTTCTAATATATATAAATATTAGATTTTCTCAAAAATTGACAGAAACATTATTCCATTTAAGTTTTTTTTGCCAAAACATATGTGTGAAAAACTATTTGTAAAATTTAACAAATAAATAAATTATAATAAATTTGTAAGCTATGCTTTACACTCAAGTGAATTATAAATAATCTTCTCTAAACTGATACTGTAACACTTTTCTTTTCATTAAAAAATAATTTTGATTAATATTATATAGGACATTTTGTTGTTCAATAAGAACTATAAATTAATATTTCTCATGATTTTATCATTGAATCTTTATAACATTTTGCAACACACATAATAATAGAAATTAGATTTAAAAATATTATTTACTAGAACGTTTTAAGAAAATTAAAAATTTATATTGTAAATATATTAGATTTTTAGAATTTATATATATTTTTTAGAAATATATTTTTTTTAGTCAATTTTTCAGTGAGTATTAAACACTTTATTTTTAATTCAAAAATTGCTTTAATCACATAGATTAATTCCGCAAAACAATGAAATTAAAATCGGAATTGAGCTTTGGTTGCAGTATTTTCGAAATAAATGAAAATCTATACTATATTATTTGCCTCTAAAATATCATATTTCTGTATAAATTTATATTATTTTTTTCGGATTAATTTTGTACTATTGTTAAAACATGGTTATGTTCATAAAATTATAATTTGATATTTTGTTGTTATTACAAAGTTTCTTCAACAAATAGAACCTGAAATAACTTGCACTATTTCTCTTGTTATTTTCTCTTACGTGACGTAGAATTTAAAGTAATCCTTAATCCAAAATGCATTGCCAAAATATGACTCCGGAAAACGTTTACCAAAGTAAGATGTCCTGAACAAACTTTGAGGGAAAAAAAATCAGAAATGATCAAAACGTGATTCACATATTTAAGTTATATTTACTGTATGAGACGTATGAAAAAATATTTGTAAAATATAACATTAATATATTCCCCAGATATACATTCTATACAAGTGATTTTAAAAGTAAAATTCTTATATTAGTGCAATGTTAATTTTAACAGTCAGTTTTCATTCGTTAAAAAATACTTTTATTAAATGTATATATCTCGGGCGCTTTTTATTCCTAAAATTATTTGACAAATAGGTGATGCACGTGCTGCATAAGAATTTCAAATTTGAATGCTATTGCTGCATTTGGAATTAACCATATATGGACATTAATTAGCGGATAATAATGTTATAATTATTATTATTATTATTATATACTACTCTAATATTAATAAATACTACAAATAATATTATTAACATATAATAATTTTTTGTATTTATCTTAAAAATTTTCTACAAATTAATATAAGTTACATTAGGATAGTCTGTGCAACTTCCCATCTAAAACAGAAATGTTTATTAAAGAATTCCTCTCTTGGATAAAAATTTCTATTTTTAACTTCTATATTTTTTTTGCGGACATTTGCCGTTTTAGTATGCGAAATAAAGCCCTAGATAACACTATGCTTAACTACTCATAATTTTTAGATTTTAACCCTTTATGCTCCGATGGTAATTTAAAGTAAAAGTGAATTATTTTTATCAATATATATATATATATATATATATATACTTATATATTATTTAATTTCAACGGTACGCTGCAGTATCAATGATTTAAATTTCAGTATTACATCGGTAGATAGCATTAGTGGTTCTGCGAAATATAAGCTATTTTTAAAATATCTTGCTGTGTTATGTGTGTTATTGGTTTTCTGCTGTGAAACATTTCAACAGTTCTAAGTATGTTCATTGTAGAATTGTGTTCTAATTTTTTGAATGTCTGAGGAATAATATTATGTGTTAAACTAAATATTACAGTAATTTTACTCATTTTCAATGTGTTTTTAGCAGTGATACTTTTATGTACCACCTGTACTGCAAAGCAATACTTGCTTTACGTAGAAAAATGAGAATAACACTTGTCTTAAATATATTTTTTCTTCAAAATACGTGGTGTTCCTTATGTATTTTTTTATGTTCATTTCGAAGAAAATTCTGAAATAACGTAGAATTTCTACGCAAACCTAAAATCTCCTTCTGGATGGTAAATTACAAATTCAATGATAAAAACACCGATATTTTAAATTTTTTAAGTTATAAGATTTTTCAGAAATTCATCTGACACTAATAAACGTAATACAGAATTACACTGACTTCTGCATAGGGAACAGTCGCAAACAGATACAATAAGGAAGGGGCTGGGGAATTGCATCACGGTTTGAAAAATATACATTATAATATAAGTGAATTTGCAGCAACTTAGAATAATGTCACTATTTAATAAAAAATAAGATAGTCGTTTTAAGCATATTTTTCTCCTGTGTTATTTTTCAAGATTTAAAAAAGAAAAAAAAAACCCTTACATTTTAGAGAAATAAAACCCTTTTTTTTTTTTTTCTCTCTACTCAACTAAACGAATATCTAGAAATAGCTGAAATAATGAAGAAAAAAAATAAAAGCATTATTTTGTAAGTTTGTGTAATTCTTGATTAATTATAAAAAATTCAATTGGTGTGCACTGCATTTATATATATATATAAAAATCTGATATTCATCAATAATGGATACATGAATCTTGTTATCTAAATCTTGATCTAAATCTTGATCTAAAAAAGAGCAATAAAATGTTATTTTAGTTTTAAGATATGAAAATTATAGCAGTTATATTGTACCAACGGTACGTTAAAGTGTGGCTTCAGTTTATTAGCTCTAATTACAGAAGTTTCTTTAATTTTTCATTTTTATTGTAAAAATCGTTTAATCTACTTTTTAAATGCAATACGAAATATTTTGTGCGAGATATTTTTTTTTTTTTTTTTTTTTTGGGGGGGGGGTATAAAGAGAGGATAGAATACAATTTATTTCATTTTATGTATAATGTATGTATGTATAATTTTATTTTTTTAGCGTGCTTCAGGGTTACAATCGTCACATGAGGGGGAGGGTATACATGAAAAACACTGCAATTTATATTTTAATTATAAATATGGAGCAATATCTTTCATTTTTCTATAATTAAAACCTTTATTGAATCAGACATTCCATTTTTTTCAAAATTTATTTAATAATCTTTTTTTTTTTTTCCAATACACATAACGTCATTATACTGTTATTATATTGGCTGCTAACTTATACTGGCCAGCAAAAATGTTAAAGTTAGCGTCTCTGCGAAAGAAATATGTGAACTATATGGATCTGACATTCTTAAATCTAAATATGGCATGCAAACTCCTACAACAAGTACCATTTTGCCAAGAAATGGTTTTCTAATAATATCAAATAATGAAGAATTATACGAGTTGTAATTTTCCAACTGGACGAAAATATGTCCGGGCCAGGATTCGAACCTGGGATCTCTTGGCTGAAGCTGCCACTCTCTACCACCTGAGATATCCCGGTCGAATCTGGAGGGCATAATTCATCCAGTAGAGATAGTATTTCAGCCAAGAGATCCCAGGTTCGAATCCTGGCCCGGACATATTTTCGTCCAGTTGGAAAATTACAACTCGTATAATTTCTTTACCAATTTGAATAATTGTGTTGAAATTTATCTATAATGAAGAATTATATTTATATTTATATAAGAAACATATCATGAAGAATATTAATTTCGATTGCTATATGAAATGAAAATAGGCAAAAAGTATTTTCTTAGACAACAAATCAATAAATTATATTATGAAAATATACTTTCTTGATATTTTTGTATTACATTATTCGTTTGGTGTATGCCCTTCTTTCGTGTTCAGCGATTTTCATTAACATATTTTAATTATGTTTTCTACTATATTTTTGCGAATTTATATATATATATATATATATATATATTTATAAGTTATTTACACATTAATATATACATATTTTTGCTTACGCAATTTCCACATATATTGTAGTAATACATAATTTACCTTAATTTTAAAAAAAAGCCATGTCACACAAAAAAAATGTCACGGAAGACAGTAATTTCATTCTCACAATTTGATGTAGTGAACTGAAATATATAATAATCAGTCATTATTTTTACAGCCAGGATTTTGATGCTGACCAGTATTATCAAAAATAATGAAATATTTCGAATATTTATGATTTAAACTCTAAATAAAAAAGAGTGACTATTCAATCCGGACGACTCAATATTCACTCTATCGTGGAGTCAGAATTTGCCCAACCTCTTTAGAGTGACTATTTACTCTAAACAAAAGTGGAATTGTTAACTCTCTGAAAGTGAATACTCACTCCTGGAAAGTGAATAGTCACTCTAGACAGAGGTGAATAATCACTCTCACTCTTTTGAAGGAGTGACTATTAACTCTTGCAAAAAGCGTTAGAAACACGTGCTGTTTGCATGTGGTCACCTACTAAGCGCGCCCGATGCTACTCGTCTTCCGTGATCGGACGAGGACAACGGTATGGTCGTAGGCCGGCCGTTCCAAAATTAGTATTACATTATTTTAGCTTTGTTTGTTTTGTGATTTCCGCGTTGGCCGTTCCAAAGTTCTTATTACATTATTTTAGCTTTGTTTCTTTTGTGATTTTCTTGTAGAACTGGTGTACGAAATCACAAATATCAAATATTTGCGTTGATTCTCAAATGTGTAAATTAGAAAACATTTTTTTTTTGTACCATATAATATATTTCCGCACATCTGCTATAACAAAAATTCCTTTACAATAAAGCAGTAACTTATCGGTTTATTCATTTTTTGTTGCTAATAATGTTGCCATATTTATATCGATTCATTTACTATTTCGATGTCTTTTTCAGTTTTTTAATCGTATTACTATACAAACGCTTGCGCATCATGAGTAGGCATATTTTTAAATTCTTTCACACACGCTTCTAACTACTTCTTCCTGCGTATGTATACACAGACTCCGACCTGAAACGGATACCGCTCACCTTTTTTTGTCCCACTCCTTGTTCATTCCATGAGATACAAATATTAGATTTCCCAGCGATCACCATACTTCCATTTTTATTGAAGTAAATGGTATCGTGTTCCTTATAACTTGATGACATTGAAAAAAAAACTAAGAAAGAATGATAATTTTGTTTCTCTGAATGAATAATTATGGATAAATGTATATAATGCCAGGCTTTCACTCTCGTCAACGGAGTGAAATGTTTCAATCCTTTTTAGGAAGTGGAAAATTCCACTGTGTATTTTTTATCAAATTCACTCAAGAAATGTGAGTGGAAATGTCTTTAATTCTTTCAAAGAGTCAACTTTTCACACCTTCCATTTTTAGAGTGTCGTTGAACTAATAATGTATATATTTCAGTCCCTTTCTTTTTTAAAGAATAGCAAATTTATAAACGTTCGTTGTAAATAGTTTAGATATAAATTAGGTCGGTTATAAATATGAACTAAGAGAAAATATTCAGAAACACAATTAATCAGAATATTCCATACTGTAAATAATTAAATCAAGGATACCAATAAAGTGCATGTTTGAAAGAGAATTCTATGAATTCTATGTCATTTTGAAAACAAAGTTCGGGAAGTATTTTTTGTTTATGCAAAATCTAGCTATTGAGGTAGGGAAACACACACTGTTGCCAAAATTGACATTCAAGGTAAAAAAAAAAATAGACGAATTTAATTGCTTCAAACATCATTCAAAGATTTAAATAAAATAAATGTATTTTGAAAGAAAAATGAGACGACATATTTTTCTAACTATTATAAAAAAAGTTTCGTTTTTATATTAAATAGAAAATAACAATCTAACTATTTTTTTTTACTGCAACGTAATCGTAAAAAAAATCCATTTTATGTAACTTAATATTAATCATCAATGCTATTTCTTACTTTCGTCTATCTAAAATAGAATAAAATTTTGTAATTGAAATTTTTTTCGACTTCCGTTTTTTGACAGATTTATACGTTTTAGGGTCAGAGATTCTAAAAAACATGTTTTTACAAAATGTATGTCTGTCCGTACGTCCCTCTGTCCGTCCTCATTGTATCATCGAGAAGTTATGCTTTAGAAGTTATTCTTTATACTTATTCAGAAGTTATGCTTCAAATTGAACAGAATTTCTTTTTTTATGTTTTTGGCTATGGCCAGCAGGTCCCACTTGCATTTGGGGATATTTCGACGAAAGGGAGCGCTGTGATCACGATTTTTGTTCCATTTTTACTATTGTATCATCGAAAAGTGTATGAAGTTATACAGATTATAGAACCAAATTTTTTGTATATGTTTCCAATACTGCCTGCAGTTCCCAGTTGAATTTGGGGATATTGCGCCTGTAGGGGGCGCTGTGGAAAGAAAAGATATTAAAAAATAGAAATCCTATTTTTTTTGCGTTACTTGTTCGGAATTGATCCAAGGATTCCAGAGCATTTTTTTGTTTTCCCTCTATCTTGAAAAATGGCTGAGATATAGCAGTTTGAAATTATAGGGTGGCTGACATTTTGAAACAATACAACAGGATTCCTCCATAAACGGGTTTAATTTATGAATTTTAGTGAACATGGTTTCGCCATATACTCGTTCATTGTTGTAACCATCGTTCCAACATTTACACGCTTATCACGATACATTTATATTCGCCATAGTCAAATCATCACCAAGCTCGGCGACAATTGGCGAAATTTCGCCAACTTTGGCGACAAAAATACGTTGTTGTATATGAAGCCAACTTGGCTAAGTCTGTCTAATTTTGCGATATTCTCATTCAAATTCAATATTGAAGAGAACTGGGAATGGCACTTCTGTAATAGGGATCCGTGCATTTTAGCTTCGTGTATTTTTAGTAGAATGAGCAAAAATATCAAAACCAATCAATACGGAAGCTATCTTTTCCTGCCGGTACAGGCCAGAAGGACGTTTGGTAGTTTAGTATAATACATCGGCTGATCGCATCCAGGTAACTCGATGATATGCTAGCCGCTAACGTACAGCAGAGTAACGAAAAATATTTAATTTTTTTGCCGATGTGACAGCGAATTTTGAAGCGTTAACGTGTATGAGATAGAAGAATGTTTTGGGATTGGTATATCGAATAGCTAGATATTCTGTACTATATGTACTTATATATGTACTTAATATGCATATTAATCTTTATGTATTAAATGAGGCAACGAAGAATAAAGTTGAAACAATACTATTATAGCTTACTACTTTGTTGGCAGGTGGCCAGCACAGGCGTCAATAATTTGACGCGTATATTAATTCCGAATTTTTACCATAATTTTTTAATAGTAATTATATTTTTATTTAATCACTGAATGCCTGTCATTAAATGAAGTAAAAATTACTTTAAACAATTCTGGTATGAGAATGATATTTTGAATGAATATGAAATGATATTTTGAATAAATGAATTTGAAATGATATTTTGAATAAAATAATGTGCTAAATTCCCCACACTGTCGGTCAACAATATGTTCGGATTTAATAGCTAAATTTATAAAAATTATTCATTATTCGAGTTATGTTTATTTTTTTTTTTACACAGCGTGATACAGAACTCACAACCAAAAATTCACAGATGTTAGTTCACAACCCGAGTAACAGAAAATGGTTGGGGCAATGTGGGCAAGTTTTCGGCTAGTTGCTGGTCCACGTTGGCCAACAGTAAGAAATATCCATCTAACCGTAAGGCCAACGAAGCTTTGTCAACAAAAGTCCAACAGTGGACAAACCGTTAGCGTCTCAGATTCCTGCTCAGATACACTCCAAATTAAAGGGCTTCTGTTTGCTTATTGTTGCCAACGATGGACAAATAATCTGTAGTACTTGTAAATTACATTGCGATAGGGTATGATGATCACAAACTATTTATTCAGACAAAAATAAAAAAAAGGTTACTCTCTACAACCTGATTTTAGTATTAAAATGATAACAGTAATGATGATTCTTTAGCGAACGTTTTAATGAGAATATATTCGATTTATGGAAAATATTGTGCATAATGAAAATTGCTGGTGCACTGTAATTTGGTTAGTGACACAGTGGGTACATTCAACTAAACTTTAAATCTTGGAGTGCCTGAGCTCAATGTTGTTTCGTAGTCATTTCCAGAATTTCTCGTGTTTATATATCATTTCACAGAGAAATAAAAAGCCATTCTAAAAATATCATTTATTTTCCATTTCAGAATTAGGAACAAAAATCTAGGTTGCTTTGGATTCATACACCATGTATTGTTGTCTCAGAACGTTGATTGGGATTCTATTTATATAAATAAACTTTGCTTTAAGCTTCATATTTTCTTTACATACAGAAAGGATTTTATAACTCTCATTTTATTTATATTAAAAATTCTCTCCAAATTTTTTTATGAAGGAATTTCTAGTGGCAATTTTGAAGAGATAATTAATTATGTTTAGCTATTTCAAAATGCAGTACATCTCGAAGATTTCAAAGTTTAGCGGCAGATAGCTAGTGTCTGTACTATTTATAAATTTGGAAAATGAACTTCCCAAGATAGTTATATTTTTCTCAACTTTTTCTCGGAATGCTATTATAAAAAATCAACTTAAACTCTAAACTATTACCTTAAAAAATATTCGCACTACGTGCTATCAAGCGGGTTGATTATTATTAATCATATACTCTTTTTCAATCGATTGCATCATGACAAACAAATTATCGAGAATCGAAAGCGTCTTGGAAAAAGTCTAGGAGAAATCACTTCGAAAAATGGAGATCGCGCTGGAAAAACTAATTGAAGAAATTTAAAAATCATAAAAGTTATATACACCTATCTTACATATTTACAGTACTAAAATCAAATTACTGGGAGTCGCAATGCTCCATTTCCATATTCAATATTTTTGACAAAAACTTCACATATTTCTAGTCATAACAAAAATATTCTAAAGCAACCTTTTGCGGCATTCTAAAGACTGACAGTGGCCGGCGAACTTCTTAACGACGCAACGACATCCGCCCACTATTTTTCTTTCCGAAAACAGAGAATGAGAATGAATATTTAAAATGTTGAATTTTTTTTTAAATTATGTAAAAAACATAACTCTTGTTGTATAACAAATCTTAATTTCATAACCAAAATATTCAGAGCATTATTTTCAGAAACCGAGCCATTTTTAGACTATAACTAATATTGTTAGTTTTTATTTTCTTATGCATGATAATACCATATGAGAGTGTATAGAAATGTAGCACTCAGAGAACTGTGCATGTGTATATCATATTTTTTTTCTTTTATCATATAAAAATCAAAAAGTCCTTCCGGCCTGTACCGGGAGGAAAAGGTAGCTTTCCTATATCTTCGTTTTAAAATTTTAGCTAATGTTACACGAAAACAGCAAGCTAAAATACAAAGAAAACGTTTACAAAAGATTCGTTAATACTGAATTAGAATAAGAAATTCGCCAAGTTATTAAGCTATAGCCAAATTGGATTCATTTATGAAGACTTATTTTGATCGCCAAATTTGGCGATATTTCGTCAAATGTTGCCAAGTTTGGCGAAAATTTGCCGCTAACGGATATGAATATATAGTTTTATGCGTATGATTGGGAAAATGATTACAACAATGAAAATTTTTGTAATGTGCTGTCTTGTTTCAAAATCTCAGCCACACTAGAATTTCAAACTGCTCTATCTCAGCCATTTTTTAAGATAGAGGTAAAATAAAAAATGCTCCGGAATCCTTGTATCAAGGCCTAACACGTAAGTATAAAATAAATTCGAATTTTTAACTTTTTTGTATATTTATTTTAGTTTTAAATCTTTCAGAGGCCGCCATCTTGAAACAAGATGGCGGACCAAGCTGGCCAACGAACTCGGTCGAGACATTAGTGACCTTAATACACACAATTAGTTTCATCAAAATTGATTTATAAATACGGGCGTTATCGTATGACATAAATCAGATATATATATATATATATATATATATATATATATATATATATATATATATATATATCAACATTTGAACGGAGGGTGGTTTTGGGGTCTGGGGGTCATGGTCGGTGAAAATATATCGAAATTTTCCGGAATTGCTTTCCTCCGAACGGCTGCAATAGGTAACTTTATACTTTTTTTGTATTGAAAGCTACCTAAAATAAGTTCATTGATGCTTTCAAAATAAAAACAATAGATGCCGTAACTATTTTTCTTTAAATAATTCAGTTCCAAAACCTGCCTTTTGCAGATTTGTTTGTATTTTCCACGAAAGAAGATTCTCTCAAAGAATTTTCACCTTTGGATCTAAACTATCAGCAAGCCATGATCTTGCATGATCAAAAGTCTTTTTATTTTGCTTTCAACTCTGTCTTTATGTATCCAAAGTTTTAATTATCACACGAATTTTAACAACTATTATTATCATCTTCGTAATGTTTATAAAATCTAATATGAGGTTCGATTTGTAATTTATTTCTAAAATATGAATTTTAAAAATCAAATACTCTTTGTTTTAATAAACCATTTTAAATCTATTTTATCTGTATAACATGTATTTCACCCTTTTCAAAGAAATTTCGTCATGCGAGAATTACGTAAATTAAGGAAGTTTTAAGCTTAAAATCTACTTTCATTAATAAACGCATCTTATAATCCGGCAATTATATTCTGGAAAACGACTCTCGGTATGTTGCTATGAAAGACTATATGAGAATAATTTTGATTACATAATTATCTGGGTCTTACTTATGCCCTAAAAGGAGTTATATTTATAAATTTTACAGTTTTCAGTTACTATACTTTAATAGAGTTTTTCACTTTCTTTGTTTCCATAATACAACTTATTTATGGTGATTTATCTTATTAAAGGTTTTACTCCAAATCACGAAGTTATTATGAAATAGTAGGTTTCTTAAAAGTTTAAGCTAGGATTATATTAAACTAGGTCAAATCCTGATTAAATTTTAATAAGGAAACTTTCTCAAGAAAGATGATAATTGTCAGGCATTTTACATAAGAATGTGAGTTAACATTTAACTTACTATACCTTAATTGATCGCATATTTTTTCTAGCTTGAAAAAAATATTAAAAAATTAATGAATTGAAAAAAAACTTTAATTAAAATTTAATTGAAGATGGTATTTTGTAAAATCAAAGTATACACTTTTATACATTTTAATACATTTCTAAACTCATGTTTCTAATTTTAGTATGATTTTATAACTAGAGAATTTGGAATTTCTCTATCTCCGTGGACATGTATATATATATATATATATATATATATATATATATATATATATATATATATATATAATATATATATATATATATATATATATATATATGTATGTATGTGTGTGTGTGTGTGCGTTAAAATAAATATTATAAATAAATTTTGTTTACAATGTATATCTAAGTCTTTACATATTTAATTACAAGAAATACAAATATGTTGTCATGAATGAAAAAATTATGTTCCTTATTTAAATATTTAATAATTTAAAGTTAATAATGCTAACTACAGTCATTTTTAGAAACTTATCAGATATTCTCTACGACCATTCACTATAAAGAATCTTTTCAGAAATTGTTTACACCACATCGTTTAAAACTTTTATTTATCCATCCGGAATCTAAGTATATATACAGATCAATGTAAATTTAAAATATGTATTATTTTACTTCTGGAATTAACCTTGTACACTTACAAATTTCTCCACTGTCTTTTAATCATATGTATTAGAAATAAAAGAAACAGACGAAGAAAAATAATTTTTAAACAAATTTTTAATCTATATAATCTTAATAAAAATCCATGCAATATATATTTTTTTTAGTACAATAAATAACCTAAGTATTATTAAAGCTACAATATATACTTTACCAAACAAAAAGAACTCTTCATGTTAAGCAAATTAAGAAAATTTTAGGCATACATTTTGCTTTCATTAATAAAAAGATTTTAAAATCCTACTGTTAATTATAGAAAAACTTTTATATAATCAAAATCATAAAAATTAAGAAAGCTCTAAACTTTAAATCAGCTTTCATTAATAAAATAATTGTTTGATTCGTCTTTTAAAGATATGGAAATTTCCTCAAAATATGCCCAAGATAAGATTAATAATAAAAACGTTGAATATAGAATAATTTACATTTTACTGCCCCCCCCCCAAAAAAAAAAAAATCTAAAATTTAACATTTAGAGAGAATTTCCCATTGTTTTCATCTATATAAAACAACTCTTTTGCCATGATTTAAATTTGGAATTTTTATTCTTTTAATCTGGAAGCTGTTTTGACGTGCTACGCTTCATAAAAGTTCAAGCTAAGATTAGCATTTTCTTATATTAAAAAAATTAATTTTTGAAATATAATATGTTTATGTATTTGTTATTTTACAAAATAATATACATTTCCATTTAAGTTACTACGATTTTAAGAGGAATTTTTAACAACCACTTAATTTCAAAGATGTGTTACTATTAATCCATCCATCTTTGTTTTAGGCGAAAACCAGTGGCTGTGAGGCTCTTCTCTGGATGCTGGTAGACGGGAGGTGGTGGTTTCAAACCCCTGTCGCGCTCGTCGACCTAACCGTGGTTTTCTTCGAACCTTGCCGTAAATACGGGTTAGGATCTCTTAGAAAGACTCCCACGCATCCACGGGGGGCATTCCAAACTAGGGCCTATATTCCTCGTGTAGATAATCGGCCGTCATAAAATCAACCAACCATCTTTGTTTTAGATGAACAAAAGTCTACAGCAAGGCGTTAAACATTTTAGTGAAAGCCTCAGCAATCCTTTTAATGAAATGATAAAAATTCGAAAGGATTTACGAGTAAATTAATTTGAAAATATTTAATTGCTTTTTTTTCAGGTAAATAAATAAAAAAAATCAGAAATTTATGCAACAGACTTTGGCTGAACAGTATTAAAATTATCCTTTATCAATAATATACCGTAACCTATCGAAACGTCTTTCGAAGTAATTCTTGTAATGAAATGTTGAAAGTTCAAAGGAATTTATGAACAAGATTATTTGAAAATAGATAATTGATTTTTTCCCTTAAACTATAAAAGAGAAAAATATTCAATAATTTCTGTGGTAAAATTTGGCATTTGGGGAAGAAAATTAACTGGTATAAATAATATACAGAAACTTTTGAAAAGGTTAAAAGTAGTTGAAGTATGAAATTTTAATATAAGTATTTATCTTAAAGAAAGACATTAATAAAGTGTTTTAATAAATAAAATTTTTATATATGTTTTTCTTAAACAATCTCCGCCGACATTCTAACATGAATTTTACTTTTTCTGTAAAAATTCCTTTTGAATTTGATAAAGCAGCTTTAGGACTAAAAATGCCCGTTTCATGCGAGAAATTCCTAAAAGTTGTTTTATATTTTTTCTTCCCTGGTACGCAAATAATTTTAATTTAAATAGAACTATGGTTAAAATTTGCATTTCTTTTTCCAACGTTTTATGCTCTACAGTATTTTCTAAAAATATAATATTTAAAACATGAATTATTTTAAAAAATTATAAATTTAACTATTTTTGGAAACATGAAGTATTATAAATAACTATTTTATATAAGTATAAGTTTAATTATTTTTGGAAACATGAATTATTTTAAATAATTATAAGTTTAATTATTTTTGAAAAGAATTATTACCTATTCGGATATATTCGGTTATTACCTATTTCATGTACAGTCTGAAGAAAAAAAGAGAGAGAAAAAAAATCTCATAGATTTAGGCAAAAAAGAAAAATGCCCCATGAAAAAACGGGAAAAACTATTTGATCGAAAATATTGATTTATCGTGAAATTATACCAAATTCTGATATTCAAAGATTACGCGCCAGTTTTAGCCATTATTTTATAACGTACATTTTAAAGCAAATTAATAACAATGATAGTTATTAATTACATACTTTAGAGTGCTACATAATGTAAAAAAATAATGTAAATAAAATTTTCTAGTGAATCTTATCAAAATTTTTATCTCCAGAAAAAAAAACTTTAAAGATGAATCAACCGGCGTGTTAAGAAATGCTGATTGCCGAATGTTTGAAAAAGCTTGATTGCTGATTGTTTGTATAGTTGAGTGCTACAAAATATATATTTGATGAGCGGGACATCGATGAATTAATTAAGCAGGATTTTTTTTTTCTTATCGAAGTCAGTCAAATAATTATGACTTTATTATCTGAAAATTTGCTTTGATGAACTTATTTTTAATTAAAACGAAAACTATGAAATTATATTCAAACGAAAAATATTGTTCAGGTCTTTTCGTAACTTTCCCACCACTATAATGAAACGACTTGCCGTTGAGGAAAATGCCGTTTGTGTTCATTTCTTAAAACAATTTTTGTACAAAAAATAAAAAATAAAAATAAAATAAAATAAACTTGAAAATGGGACGTCAAACGGGACAAAACAAGTGCGTTCGTACTATAGCTAGTTTCAGTGAAATGAATTAAACACTTCTGTTATTATGATATGATTAATTTCCGTAATAAAATAGGTTATTTTAAGTTGGCAACATGTTATCTTTTGTTTTGACAGTTACTTAAAATTGCAATAGCAAAATTAAGCCTAGCTTTGAAAATTTCAGTACTTGAAATCCATATTTATACACTTTTTCATTTAAAATCTATTTCATTTAAAATCTATTTCTCTGGAAACATCTATCCAAAAAAAGTTCCGTAGATTATACGATTGCTATACATAATTAAACCATTTTTTTATACAAATTCGGTTTTTAAATTCAATAATACAGAAATAATATGACTCCATCTTAAATAGGATGTAATCACCATGTCAGCCTAAAATAATTATCTATCATGGGATATTATTGAATTAATTACGTATGATATGATTTAATAGTAGGAAGAAAATGTTTATCGATATCTTTTTAAGTTTTGATTCGATTTTCATAAAATTTGAAATGACTCGACAAAACCCTGCAATGATTATATAAATAAAATTTCAAACCATTCGGTTGTATAGTTTTTGCGCTGTTATATGCGAACAGACGGACGGACCAGGCGACGACTATAGGTGGTACGTATTTATATAATTACAAACGAACCTAAAAACGCCGGATTAAATAACTCGATCACCAGATAAAAAAAAAAAAAAAAATGGTCGCCAGTGGTGACCTGGTGACCGAACTTGTCAAGGCACTGTTTATGAGAATAAGATTTTTCCTTTTATTTTAATGAATCTAATGTTAAATATTTATGCATTTTAAAAGGGTTTTTATCTGTCAGTACACTAGTTTATATTAAATGGTATAACTCTTGAAAAAATGCAAATTATGTTATTCCTCAATATTCCTAATGTATTAGTTTATAATATGTTTATACAGCTTCTTTACTATTAGAGATGCGCAGAATTAATTACATATGCGTGAAATAATTATTACAACTAATCAAACGCCAGCCAGCTGCCGTATTTGATGAAGTTTATTAATATGATTCCTAAATGACAATCAATCTTTCTAAATTGATCTTTAAGTATATGATTTAATAAATATTAAATATTATCCTAATATTTATAATTAATGATAAACGGAAGTAGTTTATTATGCAGGGTAATCTTTCAATTCTGGAACCCAGTAAGTGAGAGTTGATAATACAGACGAGGAATAACATAGATTGCTGGGAAAATATGGGTCATATTAACTCCATAAGGCAATATAGAGAGTGTGTAACTTTAACCAAGTTTTTCATTGATTTTAACAATAATTGCATTTTTATAACAAACTTAACCCCTGACCGCAGAACAAAAGGGCAAATTTGTAATGTTGTTTTCTCTTTTTTTTTTTTTTTAAATGCTAAAAAAAAGATGAATTTTCAAACTTGGTATAAAAAACTTAATTACGTATATCAGTATAAGCCATGAAAGTATCAATCATTACTCAAAATTTAAAACTGCATTATATTTGTAGAAATATATTAATGTAAACAATGCTATTATTGCAGTGAAACCTACAGCATAGTGAACGGATATATCAGTTTACGACTGTGAGAAGATTAAATGAATATCATCTTAACCGGGATTTTATAATTTTAATAATAATGATTTTTTTCTAATAAAGTTTTCTACATACATTGATATGGTTTTGAAATGTGTCACCATCATTATAAATAACAGAAGTGGATGACAATTTATTAAAAAATACGTATTTATGTAATTTATTTTAAAATGTTATATGCATATATGATTTTTGCTACTATGTTATATGTAGTATACTAGCATATATTAAAATGAATAAATCCATAAATATAGCACATTTACGTTATTCTCAAACATGACTTATTAATTATGTTTTAAAATACATTTATTTCATACTCTGCGTTACTCTTCCTGATATATGCATTTGATTCTAATTAATTTAACTTATGAAATACCAGCCAACTGCCATATTTTATGAAGTGGAGGATTCCTAAGTGTTAATCAAAACTGAAAATGTGTTCGTATGATATATGATTTAATCAATATTAAATATTATGTTGATGATTATAAATAATGATAAATTTAAGTAATATAATTTAGTATGGATTCTATGTCAGTACAAACAATCTAATTTTAAGAAAATGTATTTATTATGCAGGTCGAGTGTGCAGTTAGTTTTGCAACAAACAAAATGAGAGGTGATAGTACAAGGGAAGAATATCAAGTTTTATTGTGAATCCATTGTTGGATTAGACTTCATAATACAATATATAGGATACCTCCCTTTTACCAGAAATCCTGGTAAGTTTAAGTATACTGATATTTTTCTAACAAACGTTTCTGAATATTAACTTTGCTATATCTAAAATGTGCTGAAATTCAGGGTGTTAAGTTAATGAGCAACAAACGAAATAAGATGTGATAGTATTAGCCAATAACAGCATTTTTTACAATGTAACCACTGTTGTATTCGCTTATGAAGGCAAAAATTCAGAGAATCTTACTTTAGGTTTAACATGAATTACCGTTGAAATATTTTAAAATATTTAAGTTATTGTAACAAACGTTTCAACATGTATGCTTAACTATATTGTAAATGTGCTTACATCACAACAAATAAGAAATTGCTCGCCAACTATGTACAAACTACAAAGTGTTTTACACTTCAAATTTCCGACAGTAGACACAGTAGTAGTACAAAATTTTCCTGACACTTATTTCATTTCGTGTGATTTTATCATAGAACATACCAAACTGTTTAATTCTGTTAAAATTGCCTTCATTATATCTTTTTAAAAAATGGTGGCATAATAATTTAAATAATAATAATAATAATAATAATAATAATAATAATAATAATTTAAACAAAAACACGAATTGCTGTGGTGGGATACGCAGTGTTTTCGACTGATTATGTGGGTTATATACTGTAAAAATGGGTCGATCTACTAAAAAAAGTTTAGTTTTTCTTACAGATTTTTCGGAAATTACTAAAACTTTTTAAATATATTTGTATTTCACAGATTTGTTTAGTAACCGGTACTAAAAATCGGAATCATTGCTAGCTGTTTTCTAGTAATGTTGCTAGCTGTTTTCTAGTAGTTCTTACAGATTTTATAGTTAGTAAGTAAGAATGCACAAATTTTTTTAGTCTTTTAGTACCAATTTTTAATACAGGTTACTAAAAAAATCTGTGGAATTCAAATATACTGAAAAATTGTTAGTAACCTGAGAATTTTTTTTTACAGTGTACGAGTATATCACGGTGTAGAATATTAATTTTGTATTGAGATGCAATGCCATCCATTCTGTTCTTTGCCACTCAAAATCAACGTAACTAAACATAGCTCATGATGTTTTTATGTTTTCTTAAAACGACTGAACTCAAATGCATTTAATTTGAGGTATTGGATTTGTAAGTCTATAAAAATCAGTGGAAGTATTTTTGTCTTTTAAATATTTCCGTTACTAAAAGGATATACATTTTTATGCATATTATGAAGGATATTTTTATATTACTTTTAAATGCTAAAGGTGTAAAATTAACAACTGTAATATAAATTAAAATAACTTTTATTAGTTGTTTTACATGTTTCGACTCTTTCCGAGTCATTTTCAAAAACAAAATGAGAATATTCTAAAGCTGCACGGGCTTTGAGGTTATTATTTTCATGTACTTTTTTAAAAATTATGCACGTTATCCATTATTTTTTACTTGATTGTTTATTTTCACATCTTTGACCATGGAGTAATTCTAGCCACAGTTTCGGTAAATTAAAAGATGCGACATCGTTACATATTGTATTTTTGCGCGTGAGTATCTCTATGGTTTCTCTTATTATGGATGGATAGTATAAACTGGAGGGAAATATTATTTTACTTTCATTGAAATTTATTTGGATGGTTTCTTCTTGATATAATCTTGCCAGGGCTGTAGTTTTTCTATTGTATTTAATATCAGCTATATGCTCTTTTTTTCTGCAATTAAATTTCCTGCTGGTCATGCCTATGTAGTAATTTTTAGATCCGTCTTCTTTAGTAAAAGGTATTTCATATACTCCTGAATAATTTTCAAAATTAATTGGGTCAATTTTACTGCAAATGATATTCTTTAATTTCTTAGGTGGTTTGGCTATTAAGCAGATATTGAAACGTTTCAATTATATTGTGATATTTTTATATTTTGGTGAAAAAATAATAATGCTGATTGATTAAACTTGAAGCAAAATATTATATTCATTTAAGCACATACTTTGCATTAAATTCTTTATCTAGTTTTGTTTCTAGTATACCGACCCAAGTTGAAATGTTACAGCTTATCCATTAAGTTTTACATACGACAATATCGAGGCACATTGAAATTTTGCAGCTAACCCATTACATTTAGGTTTTATTGATCTGAAAATTTCATTTTTCGCTTGTACAGTTTGTCTCTTAGTTTATGAAGAAGTATGGAACGTCTAATGGCCTGAATTCAAACAGTAAAACGTGTCACAAAATGCTAATCACAAGCAAGAGATAGAACAGACAGAAAGATTGGTGAAAAATACGATTAAAATATGTGAAAAATATTTTTATTAGCGAAGTTTTGTTATATTGCTAACTGATAGTACACAAAGAATACGGTCTCATAAGTTTTACTGAAATTTCTGAAAATGTATTGTACCTGTTAGCTGTACGCCTCACAATGGTTAAATTGCAATATTAAGCTCTATAATATTAAATTTTATTTGAACCTTTCTGTTTCACTTTGTGAGTTTTCTTTTATTAAGTAACAAAGTTTTATTAAGTATGTGAACAGTATTATATAATAGTGAGAAAAATGTCACTTAAGGTAAACCCAGAATAGATGGCACGGTCGGAGAGATTGTACACATAGAGGTTCGGGTGGATGGAGTAGTGTGAGCTCGCAGCGACTCCAGGTGGTTGTACAATTGCAGTAGTGAAGTGTCTACTTGAAAGTGCACGTTGATTACTTTGAGCGTCTAAGATAAAGTATTGCTATTTTGTTTTGTTTTCCCAAAGTAAGTGCTTGAACTTTCATAGCTATTCCTCAGAATTTCTATACAATGTTAATAGTACAAAATATTTTAAACTTAAACGATTTCTCATAAGCTACTAACCTAGACTAACAATGTGAACATCAACGTTTTATTTTAGTAGCGGCCATGTTTAAATAAAAGTTCGCGCAATCTCTCCAACCAAAATTGAAGAGTTTGCGCATCTGCAACTTAGGAGAGATGGCACATTGTTCCCATTAGTTTCCATGCTAGGAGAGATTACGCAGCTTATTGGTAAATTTGCATAAAAAATGAAAAATGAAAAAGGATTAATTTTAAGTTAAACGTGTTATTAAGTAACTTAATGTTATTTTGTAATTTTATCTGGAGTTGCTTTTTCTGATTCTTTAATTTTTCCCCTTTAATTAATTTTTTTAATCGTTTTTAAAATTATTTCCTTTTTCTGATTTTTTAATCATTAGGTTGAAATATTCACTCCTAATACAATAATATGTCTTCACAAAAACCTAACAACAATGTCATTTTAGTGTAGTTATTATTGTTAACAATTTAATTGTAGTTATTATTAGTAACAATCTCTCCTACCCATGTGCGCAATCACACCAACCCTATAAGGACAGATTGCGCAAAATAACTTTCTTGGTTTTATTACAACTGTTCTATTAAAATGCAGCATAACAACAAAAGAGTAATGTATATGCATAAAAAACAAATGAAGTCAAAATTATCCATGGATAGTTTAGCAAAAAATTAACATTTAGATTTTTTATTGTTATTCTTTTGAATTGTGCGCAGACCCTCCTAGCTTTACCTTAGTTAGTAATTTGTTGTTTATCAGTAAGTTGTTATTTCACAAATAATATTTAAAAAAATCTGTGCTCCGTAGTTTTGCTTATTAGAATACGTTAAAAAATATGTTTTTATTATTAAATTGTTTAATAATTTTTCTATACTGGATTTTTAGATGAAAGCCTTTATAAATGTAAATTTATACATTTCTATATTAAAATTGTATGTATTTCCACGTATATTTATTTATTCGATTTAATAATAAACCATTGCAGTGCACGTATTTTTCTACATTGTTTTTATTGTATGGGTAATATCTATATATATTTAAATATATATATAAGATACCAAAATGCATAAGAAAATAAATCAAGATAAATTGTTGAAATTCAAAATGGAAAGATATCATACTATAAAAAACATCATAAATGACTTACATTCATAATTTATTTACAATAATATTCATCTTTTTTTTTTCTACTATGTATATGGAATCTATACTCAGAGTGTTGGAGAACACTATTGTCGTCAATGAATTATTACATTCTAATTCACAATTTCATAGTTTTTGTTGGTGTTTCGGTAATGTTTCATTAATGGTTATATATATATATATATATATATATATATATATTGATGTCATTAAAAAACACTTGCCAACTACTAAAAAAAGGCATTTCTGACAACCCTTTATATTTTCTTTTAATTGCGAAGGGAAGATAACAAAAGGATTTCTCTTGCAACTCTACAAGATGTATACATACAAAAGAGATTATATTCTAAGTAAATATATACTGTGCAGCTTTCAATAGCAGTTTCTTTAAATGTAAAAAAAAGAGTAAATATGTTTACTGAGATTTATATATTGTTGAAAATTTAAAAAAAATCAGCTTTTATTCCATAAAATAAAATATATATCCTAATAATATTATAAATCTCATTGTGTGCAAATGTTAGGCTGAAGCCAGCGTCAAAATGGAGCACTTAATGATCCTGTATTTTTGCATATAAGTTGATTATAATCCTCAAATTAACATAGGCTGGTTTTTGTTTATTTTATTCAAATATTTTCTTTAATAATTAAACATTTCATTATTTTCATAGAGAATAAATGGACATTTTTCCATGCAATTTAACCATTTTACTTTATCGTTGCTAGGGCTTTGATCGTTGCCACAAAAATAAAAACAGAGAAAAATAATTTTTCCCCAACAACTAATTTTCAATTCAACGATTTTCACGTGAAAACTGAAAGTTAAAAAAATTCAAAAGAAGGTGAATTTCCATGATATTTAAAACAAAAATATGGAGTATTTGTTATTATACATGAAGTATGAATATCGGTTAAAATAAAAAGATATTTTTCTGTCAAAAACTGCGTTATAATTAGAAGATAAAAGTGCAACAATAATTATATTATTAAAAAATAGATTTCGCTTGGACCATGGAACTATGAAAAGGATCCTCCTCGGCTTGGACAAATATGATGTCATAAATAAAACATGTATTTTCAAATATTCGTAATAATACAAGGAGCATGAATATCAATGTACAATGAAAGTAAATAGATAATGGACGTAATATTTAAGATGAAAAACTGAAATATTTTTTATCGATACTGATTAATAATTAGCTTGAATACCAGTTACACACAAATGTGAGTTTTCAGCTAAAATTTACGTCCTGATTGCCAGAAAAAGAAAATTAACAAGAATTGTGCCATTTAAAAGAGATTCCTCTGAGGAAAAAGTGACGTTATATTTGAAATAAAATGGGAATTCTCAAATGGGTTTTAGAAGGAGCGTGAATCAATTCATTACATTAATAATACAAGAATCGGTAAGTTTAGAAAGTAGATGAGTTTCACGTCATATTTAAAACGAAAAATTTAACCCCTTAATCGTCGTGCCCGAGACATTCACGGGCAGCGTAGGTTACGCCTGTTTTATTCAGATTGTTTGATTCCCACCAGTTTCTTAAAATAGTGTTATTGGCTTTATTCTTGCATTATTTTATCTGTCTATTAAATAAGATGAACATTTCTACTTAAAAAACTAGTGGTAATCAAGCAATATGAATTTTTAAAAAGTAGCCTACACATAAAGGGCGCGACGATTAAGGGGTTAAATTTTTTTTAGCTTTTTTTTAGCTAGCGATTATTATGCATGAATATCAGTTACATACAGATGAGAGTTTTTTGCCAAAAACCACACCACGATTATTAGGAAAATAAAAATAATTACGAATCTATTATATTAAAATCTGGCCGCCTGTTTGTATTTCGCAGAGGATGTCATAAACTCTCAGAATTTAAAAAAAAATGATTTAAATTCCGAGATATGATTACTATTATTTTTTTTATATAAATTTAACGAAGTTGCTCTAAAAATGGGAACTAAATTATTCCAATTTTGTGGATAAAAAAGAAGAAATGAAACGGAATAATATATTTTTTCTCATTAAAACTGAAAAAAAGAATTTATTTTCAATTTGAATAGATGGTGAAAGAAAAAAAAAATCTTGATTACAGTAAATTTTTTTAAAAATAAAAACGTATTTTCACATATTCAAACTTCATGAGTCAATTTATTCTGGAGAACAAATATCGTCTGTCAACATATTTTCATTTAGAAATAAAGATTTTTTTTTTCAGTTGTAGTACAGCGGCTAGAATATAGGTGCTGTAGTTATAGATTAAATCAAGGAGGCAAATTTAAGCTCCATGCATTTAGATCTACAACTATTGCTCCCTATTCACAAGAATTGAATTTAATGAAAAAGAATATACTATTTCCATTATCTTTGAAGGATGGCTATTAAAACGTTTCACAAAGGCGTTAAAAGTAAAATGGTTTACCAGGTAAACTTGACATATGTTTTTACACAATTCGCCGATTTCCACGATTTTATTTGGCCCGCCTTTTTTATTGGTTGCAGTTTCCTTTTCGTGATTATTTGTCACAAAATTTCACTTTTTTAAAACTTAGTTATGTCAAGGCCTCTATAACATAGAGATACTCTATTGTCGCCTATGGAATGTGATCAAGAGTTAGTTAATTATTTACGTTTCTAATTATCGGGAATGAAATATTTTGCTTAATTAATGAATTTAATCTTATTTTAATGATACGTGAACGAAGTCACGGGTAACAGCTAGTATATATATAAATAGGCATGAATAGACATCAGAAACAGTTCAATATTTTTTGCAGTAAATAACGTTCTTGTAATTTTCGCAATTATTATCTTAATATCTTTGTGATTTTGAAGTGATTAATTTTAACTTAAACAACGTTTATGACTTTAATTTCTTTTACTTTGGCATTTCTTCGTAAGTCCCTATAGAATAAAATCTTATCAAGTGAAGTATTTAAAATAAATTTTCAAAAATGCCTTAAGGCTTATACATGTTTCTTATTTTTTCATTCAAAATGAGTAAAAATCGAAATGTGATCATTCTATTTAAAGTCAAAGATTGTAAAATTTCCAATAATAGTTTTTTTAAATAAAAAAAGGAGTAAATTCCACTGAGATTATTATATGTTTGAATTTTTAAGAATTTCGTGTTTTGTTCCAGAGAAATAAACGTTTAATGTTAAAGAATTGCAAGTAAAAAAGAGAAACAATTTGATATGTTTTATAAAAACAGTGAAACTTTCATTATTTGTATTTATAATTTTACACATTTTTGTGTCATTGTGATTATTAATAATTTCTACTTATAAATAATAAATTCTGTTACAAAAATAATTGCAATTATTTCTATGGAAAAACATTTTATTGGGGAATTTACCTAAATTGAAAGCTTAAAAATGTCCCTTAAGACTTCCAGCTGTTTCTTTTTCCTTTCGAATAAGTATAAAAATAAAACAAATAGATTTTTTGATTTCTAATATCAGTTTCTTCTAAAGAAAAAAACAAAAAGTAAATATTAGAGAGATTTACAGATAATAATGTTTTTAGGTTATTCTTCTCTAGTTATTCTTAAGTTAATCTTTTTTATTTCTAAAGGAACGCTTGGAGGAGTATAATAAGAACTAAAAATGGTTTTAAAAAAATTATATTTTTGGAATAAAATTATGTTTTCAAAAACTAATATTTTGAGAGGTTTATGGATTTAGATGGTGATAAATGTCGCATAATTTAAGCAATAAAATTTTCACTCTAATTTTAAACTCAGTCGTTTATGAAATATTTAAGCATTTGCAAAATCCACCAGCTCCATTCCATGTCCGACGAATTACTGTATTAGAAAACAAAAATATGTAAAAGAACTTATATCAATTGAGGTCTTGAGACAATATACTTTCTTCTCTTTGTTAGACATATTTACTATGAGACAAATTATTTACATATACTTTTCTTAAAACTCTGCTTTTCAATATGAATAATTTGAAAAAGAAAATCCTAATAAAAATTTTATTGAATAATTCTGTTTGAACGCAAGCGATTTTGAGTGTCATTTCGTTTGTATTGTAAAGTGCAATCTTATGCTCATTAGTAAGGCAAACAGTATAATAATTAAAATACATACACATCTTATTAAATTGATATCTTACAGCGAAGATTTTGTATGATTTTACAGAAAAAAAAACGAAATTTCATGCTCTAAAGTATCAAAAACTAAATAAATAAATAAAATATAATAAAATCATAATTTTCATAAAATATTTAATGTTTATCGTCCATTTATCTTTTTAAAATGATAAATTTATTGAGATATACCATCAAAGTATTAAAGTTGTTTTTCTAGATCGCAGAATAAAGTCATTAACCATTACACTGTGGCTCGGATAGCTCCTGTCTAAGTTTGCATGTATTCTCGGACGGTTCTGCGTCAATTCGTCACGCACAGTTACAAAAATCACATATGATAAAAGATTCCTCCAAAATGGGCTGTAAAATGTTAGTTATAATTCTCTATATCTAAAAAACAAATTATCATTAAGTAATTTTACTGAATTATCCTTATTTTTTTCATAATAGCCTTCAAAGATGTTTTCGCTGCGACGAATTGACACCGCGAAGAATTGAGTCCGCGACGAGTTGTCGCTGCGCGAATTGTGCGCTATGAGTTGTTCCGCGACGAATTGTGCGGGATGAATTGAAACGACACCTTCTCGGACAGACTATATATATATATATATATATATATATATTATATAGGTCAAACTAAAAGAAATCTTGAAACCCGCTTAAAAGAACACTCCCGTTATGTCACTAACCAGGAAATTTCTAAATCTTCTATTGCCAAGCATTCTTGGAATTCCGGCCACAGTTTTTATATTCAAAATGCTAAAATTATCTTTAATGCCAACAGCCCCTCCGAATTGGACTTTCTTGAAAATTTAGCTATTTATCTTAATCGCGCGGTTATAGTTAATGAAAAATCTGATTCCACCATGCTCACTGCAGCTTGGAAAAACTTCACCTCAACCATATAATAATAATAATTATATTTTTTTGTATTCACTTTTGTTTGTTTATTTTTTGTATAATTTAATCCCCGTTTTACTTTCATTTTTATATCTATTTTTTTTTTCAATTTTCTTCATAATTTCCCTTATGTTCTGTTCCTTCACAATTTCCCTTACGTTCCCTTATGTTCTAGGTAATTCTCTTCTGTGATTGGCTGATGCCTTATGATTTCCTATTGACTGTTCTCTGAACTTGTCCCTTTTAACCTCTCATTGCCTGTCAATATTGCTCCTACCTTCTAAGTGGTTGCACGTCTTGTTTGTGCCTGACGAAGAAAGACACAGTTCTTTCGAAAGGCGTAGTGCAATCCTTATTTTTATGGTATTATTAAGATGTTTTGGGGATTTTTTGTATTCT
Organism: Maratus michaelseni; assembly: GCA_963931845.1. NCBI lineage: Eukaryota > Metazoa > Arthropoda > Arachnida > Araneae > Salticidae > Maratus > Maratus michaelseni. Next base: position 191,787,913 of record OZ007593.1, on the reverse strand, counting down.
TTTGTAAATTGTATCTTAGTTTAACGAACGGGAAGTCATTCTGTTAAATAGTTTAGGAATTAGGCAGGTATAAAGTTTGTATCTCCTACTTTTAATTTCATTTTAAATCATTGTAAAACGCATTAGAATGCGGGATCGCCTTTTAATCCTAACGCTGAAACTGCTTGATTGAATAGACCGCAATTTTGAATTCACATAGTTGAAAATTCTATAGAGTTATGTTAAAAAAATTCATAAGTTACAATTTATATTTCTTTCAAACATTGATTTAAAAATAAATGAATATTAAACACTAAATGTATTAACAGAAATCGATGTCTAAATGTTTCAAATGTGTAATTCAAAAATTATATTTCATTCTTGCTTTACATTGCTTTTCTCTTATTTCAAATCTTTCTTTTAAATTATACTTATCAATGTTAAATTTTACAAATTTGACTCAGCCAAATTTACAATTTTTCTCTTTTTAAATATAATTATTTTATAAGCATAAAATGTACACATTATTTTTACAACGTTTGTTTTGTATAGATTTTTCATTTCGGGGATAAATTTCAAGAATTTTTACATGCATTTATAATTGACAGTAACAATATATTATATGAAATTAATTTAAAAAAAGTCCTTCCGCTCTGTACAGGGAGGAAAAGGTAGCTTTCAAAGTTCATGTTTTTAAAAATTCAACGTATTTTACTCAAACACCCGAAGCTAAAATGCTTGGAACCCGATTATAGAAGATTCAATCTCGGCTTTCATGAATATTAAATTTGAATGGGAATTTCAGCATGAGACTTACAGCATAACAAAGACCACCCTAGAATTTCCAATCGCCATATCTCGGCTATTTTTTAATATAAAGAAAAAAATGTTCCGGAATCCTTGTATCACGATCAAACACTTAACGGAAACAACTTTTTCAATTTATAATTGTACAACATTTTGAATTAAAAAAAATTATAAAAATTCAACTTCAAACCATTTTGAAACAAGCTGGCGCATGAAGCTGGCCAACGATCTCAGTCGAGACATTGGTATGTTCTGTACACAGGATCAGTCACATTCATATCGATTCATAAATACGAGAGTTACAGCATAACAAATATACGATTGTTTTATAATTTCAGCCACACTAGAATTTCAAACTGCCATATCTCAGCCATTTTTTTAAGATATAGCCAAAATAAAACATGTTCCAGAATCCTGATTTCACGTTCTAACACTTAACAAAAACAATATTTACAATTTAAAATTTTTTGTTCATCTTTTTGAATTTTTAAAAGTTTAAAAGTTTGTAACTTGCCGCCATTTTTAAACAAGATGACGGATGAAGCTGGGCAATGAACTCGTTCGAGACAATGGTATGTCCTATACACATCCTCAGTCACATCCAGATCGGTTCATATAAAAGATAGTTACAGCATGACATATGTCTGATTCATATATATGTATATATATATATATATATCAACATTTGAACAGAGGGTGGTTTGGTGATCTGAGGGTCATGATCGGTGAAAATATACCAACATATTTTGGAATTGGTGTCCTCCGAACGGCTGCAATAGGTAGCTTTTTGTCATGAAAGCTACGTAATATGTTCTTGATTTCGAGTTATTATATATATAAAACTGTTCAAACAACGAATATTTCTTCATGTTATGAAAAACGTTTTTTTAGATTAATATCATTATTATACAAATATATGGCTGTACAATTTGCTGGTAATGGATGTTTTAAACAGTGTAAGATCCACTGCAGCTAGTATTTAGGATCATATTGTATACCATAATATTTTGAACAGGAAATATTCAATATGTAGCATGTTTAATAAATTTGAGACACAGAACCGATATTTTTTTTACAAAGCAAATGCAGTGAAATCTAATAAAAGTAACATATATTTTCTTCAAATTCTAATGTTGAATTTAATTAGTAAACCTAAATATTGATGTTGGGTGTTTCTATACTGAGATCATTTATCTTATGAAATAACATTTATCCTTCAATTTTATTAAAACTCAATAAGCATTTTAGGTTTAATTTTATTCTTGTTTCTCCTTTGCATTTTCTTCAGCAGCTGGAATTTAGAACTATAGTGAGTAATATTTAATTTTGAAAACTTTTATTGTGTTGCATATACCTTGTAGAATTTAATTTAAATTTTCAGAATTTATTTTCGAACAATATTATTTTTCAATTCGTACAAGAAAAATGAGCTTAACTTTACCCCCTTCAGGGGCAAAGCATTCTTGTAGCTAAATTATTTAAATAATTGATTGACACCAGGATTCACGTACAAATTTATTTTAAAATAAGTAACAGCTTTTCCTCATGTACCTTATAAATTCAAAATTTGATTATAATTCATTGTGGCATTTTGGGATTAAAATTAGGTGGTATATATAATATACCGGTGCCCTTCAAGGGGTTAAGCATGTTTTATTGTAAAATGTAATGACATTAGCAATAAAAATCAAATAGAAATATGAGGAATATTATTTTAAAAACGGTAAAATTTGATAACAGTTAATATATTTTTATAAATTGCATAATAGCTGAATTTTATTCGAATAAATATAAATAATGTATTTTCATTTTTTATACAGATATTATTCAAAATAAAAAAAATATATATCTGATTTTTTTGGATTGATTTAGTAAGTTATTAGTTGTTTTAAATTTCCCTTTCAGTAATAGAGATATTCTTCATAACATATTTTCATCTTTTACCGTATAATAATGTGTTTATTTTGTTTTGTAAATGCTTCCAAATTTTACATACGTTTGATATACAGATTGATTCATTATGTCATATGATTAATATAGTAAATTCCAAGCGAACACATAAATTTTGAAAATAATCAGACTACAGTCGACAGAATCTTTTTAGTGTCAGTATCGGCACAGTGGTTTTGTTCAGGTGTCAGTAGCATTTTGGAAATTGATACTAAACAATTAGCTTTATCGAACGGGTGACTTTTATTTGTCAAGTTCCGTCTAAAATTTTAAAACGATTAATATTGACAAGCGACGCTGGACGATATCTGATATATGTTTGTAGTCATATTAGATTTGCCAACATCATTAAAAATTTGGAATATTTAATAATGTCTATTAATATAGCGTCTACTAATAACGTCTACTTAGTAATAACGTCTACTAATTAATACTGAGCATAAATTTTCCTTATGATGTGGCCTTCATATAGACATTGTAACGAAATTAAAATTTTCCTTGCTAACATAACTATGGACATCATACTTCGATTATTTGGTCAATGTTAATTGTTTTGATAAAGTTTACATTCGGACACCAAACGGGAAGTCACCTGTTCGTTCAAGTAGTTAAAGAATTATGCAGTTAATTTTAGTGATAAATTTATTTTTAACGGTTTGGTAAAAATTGGAATGTTGACGGTTTTTAAGCAAAACTCAAAAACTATTTGTATGGATTTACATATTTCAAGTTTTTGGAATAATTCTTCTGTCAAAAAATTCATAGATTAATGTAATGAAGTTGTATTTAAAAGGGTTTGTAATCGTAAATAATTGCAGCCTGTAGTGTTGGAAACTTTGAAATTGCACACTCATTAAAAAAATATATATTATTACGTATTTTCTTTTATAAGATTTCACCTAATTTGCACAGTACAAAAATAAAAGTTCAGTCCAATGGGCTTCCGATAGCACGCAGGATTATTAGTTTAAGCTTAAAGAAGTAAACTGCAGTAAAGATTTCCAAATATTTCATATTATTTTATTATTTTTACTACATGCAGACAGAAAGTAGCAACCAATCGCAACAAATGATATCAGCTATCATGCATTTCAGGAATTTATTTTTTATTTGGTAATTCTGAATCAAAACCAGAAATTCCTAAAGAGAATTTTTATTTTATGTAATCACGAAACGTTTGCCATTAAATAAATAAAAATTACTATACATGACTTATGTTATTATAGTGCATTCTTCCGGATTTTACCGAGCAAAGAGTGAGTTCGAAGCCAATTCCTCGTTCGATTAATTAAAAAACCCAGATCTGCCGAACACTCTATTCGATGACTTTAATTTTATGAATATAGCTTTTGCCATGGAATATTCCGTTACCGGAGCAATCTTTTCCCCCAACAGTCACAAAGATAAGGCACTGCGATTCTCCGTGAGTAGAATAAAAATATAAATTAAAAAATTAAAAAAATCATACAAGTAATTTAAAACTTTCAAAATATTTTATGAATCACAGAGACATCGCAATTTTTATGTGATATTTTAGATACTTTACAGTTCACTTAAATAATTTATGAGCGTTTCACCGAAAGTTTGTACACAATTTACCTTCAGTGCGTTTTTCTAAGAAAATAAGATTTTTCACTTAATACTGAGGTTTAAGTCTTAATCTCGTAACATTTATGAAACTTGTCGTAGAATAAACAGTACTTTTCCTCTAAAATGCAGAGTTTAGCCTCAAGTTACTTAATTAGGTCTGTGAAAAATGTTCAATACAAAATTGATCTAATTATAAAACTTTGTAGCATAATTAATTTCATCCACTTTTGAAGTTATAACCAAATTTTAAACAAAAGGAAAATTTAGGTAAATGTAATATTTATATAAATTTAATACTTTATTTTGTGATAACTTAATCTAAATAGGATATTGCTTAGCTTTAATATTTTAATGGATACACTGTTCCTGAAAGTAAATTTTAGTTCAATAAAATACACACACACACACACACACACACACACACACACACACACACATATATATATATATATATATATATATATATATATAATCTAATATTTACACTAAACAGATATCTTATAATAGAGAAACAAATAGTATTTTTTACACGATTTTCTTTTATTTATTTTCGAAAATAATTTTCATCAAATTAAATTTACTCGTTTCAAAGAAATAATAATAATACATATTAACTTTTAAATTTAAAAATAAATGTCACCAAATACCTGCTTCCGTGTTCAGTATTTTGTGCCTTCCTATGAATTTTAAACTTAATTTACTTTTAAAAAATCCATTTAGTGACATTAAAGAACTCTTGTTTTAAGAAATAAAATTTTTGGACGATCCAATTCCCAGTATTTTTACATTATCTATAATGAAAATTGATATGTACCACATACAAAAATAACGATGTATGCACGGAGCGATTGAGTGCGATTCTCTGTTCAATCGCAGATTGAATCGAGAATCTCAATCTGTGATTGAGTTTCTCTGCAGATTAAGTCTCTCAATCTCTGCAATCTCTGCTGCTCAGCAGAGATTGCAGAAATGTCTCTGTTCCGTGAGTAGCGGCAGTTACTTTAAAAATGTTGTTTGAAATTATTCTAGAATTTCTAGAATGAAATTATTCTAGAATTTCTAAGTAAAATAAAAAATCTGTAATGTACGTAAATATGCACAAATGAAGCAATTGGGTTATTACATGTATAATCATTTCCTTATAAATAAACTGTAGAAAATTAAATGGTTAAATTTGGAAAAGTATTATAGCTCTGTAAAAAAAGGAAAAGTGAAATATAGTATATGTGATTTGACATCACAATTATGATTGAATTACTTTTCTAAAATTAATAGCAAAATGTATTTTTTTTTCATTTAATCTTCGAAAAAAAAATGTAAATTAAAATCTATGAATTGTAATTTTGTTAAACAAACATAGATTTATCCAAGCATCAAATATGCAAATGGAAAATTATAACTCATTCCTTCATGTAGTACTCGAGTTATAGTTATAAACACACCTGTACTTTCAATCTGCTCAGCATTGATTAAAAATGATTTGACAATAGAGTTCCAAATTTTAAACTTTCAAAATTCCTAAACTACTTATCCGAATGACTTGCTATTTAGTATCTAAAAAACAAATAAAAAATTAACATTCTACCGAAAAATGCAAATATAATTTCAAAATTAGGAATTCGCACAGAAACACCTACACACAATTTATGCATAGTATTAATTAGTAGATGTTATTACTAATCCATTGCTAGCAGTCTCACTCTTATACCATCATTTACAGCACAATTATTAGAAGGAGATAACCTATTTCCCAGCGTTATATAAAGTATACAGTCCCCTAAACAAAATAATATATATAGTACGCCTTTTTTGTACTATATAAAGTAAAATATGTTTAATTAAAATAAGAAAAAAATAGCTTTTATATATATTTGAAAGAAATTACATATTTATAAAAGTATTCTAAATGTGTTTCGATCACACTACTGAGATGTGACGTGTGCGTTAAAAAATCATTTTTTTTTGTTTATTTATAATTTTTAATAGAAAAATAGCAGTGATTTAATGTAGTGGGAAATTACGGAATTTTTATCATGATATATGTAAACGTCAGTCAACTATAGGGAATTACTTAGCGTAATACTTTTCTTAATAATTGCAATAAGTACTACATACAATTTTATAAAAAATTCAAAATCATCGTACATTGTATATTTGATATGAATTAAAATCCCTGGCGTACAAGAATACATTTTGAATGGTTATTTTTGTATGTGGTACATATCAATTTTCATTATAGATAATGTAAAAATACTGGGAATTGGATCGTCCAAAAATTTTATTTCTTAAAACAAGAGTTCTTTAATGTCACTAAATGGATTTTTTAAAAGTAAATTAATGCAATAAATATGTATTTTTAAAGCGTGATATTTCCTCTAAAATTCATATTACCCGATCGCGTACATTTTTATTATAAAAAAAGCAGAATGAAATTGTTTTATCTTTAAAGCAATAGTAAAATAACATTTTTAAAAAGTTTAAAATTCATAGGAAGGCACGAAATACTGAACACGAAAGCAGGTATTTGGTGACATTTATTTTTAAATTTAAAAGTTAATATGTATTATTATTATTTCTTTGAAACGAGTAAATTTAATTTGAAGAAAATTATTTTCGAAAATAAATAAAAGAAAATCGTGTAAAAAATACTATTTGTTTCTCTATTATAAGATATCTGTTTAGTGTAAATATTAGATTATATATATATATATATATATAATATATATATATATATATATATATATATATATATATATGTGTGTGTGTGTGTGTGTGTGTGTGTGTGTGTGTGTGTGTGTGTGTGTGTGTATTTTATTGAACTAAAATTTACTTTCAGGAACAGTGTATCCATTAAAATATTAAAGCTAAGCAATATCCTATTTAGATTAAGTTATCACAAAATAAAGTATTAAATTCATATAAATATTACATTTACCTAAATTTTCCTTTTGTTTAAAATTTGGTTATAACTTCAAAAGTGGATGAAATTAATTATGCTACAAAGTTTTATAATTAGATCAATTTTGTATTGAACATTTTTCACAGACCTAATTAAGTAACTTGAGGCTAAACTCTGCATTTTAGAGGAAAAGTACTGTTTATTCTACGACAAGTTTCATAAATGTTACGAGATTAAGACTTAAACCTCAGTATTAAGTGAAAATCTTATTTTCTTAGAAAAACGCACTGAAGGTAAATTGTGTACAAACTTTCGGTGAAACGTTCATAAATTATTTAAGTGAACTGTAAAGTATCTAAAATATCACATAAAAATTGCGATGTCTCTGTGATTCATAAAATATTTTGAAAGTTTTAAATTACTTGTATGATTTTTTAAATTTTTTAATTTATATTTGTCGCTTTCGATGTCAGCATTTTAATTACATAAACCTAATATTTTTTGTTATTACAGTAATTTGTTCCAGATAAATACAGATTAATTTATTTAAATATAATGAAAATTAATTTGTATTTCTGTTTTTTTTTTTCAAACATCAGTAAATTATTTGATAATTTTTAATACTATACAATATGTTTTTAACTTTCAAAAAAGAAGTAAATAAAGACATTTTAGTCGATCAAAGGAATTTGTCTTAGATGTTTTTGTTGCATTATATTACGAAGTTTTATCAAGCTGCATGACATACGCAAACTGACGAAAGAAAAGATTGAATTATAAAACAGTATTTTTTTAGATACCACTTATTAAATTTATATAACCAATGCTCATGGACTGTGTAAAACATCGCATTCAACCAGAGCACAAAATTGAATCTGAAATAAATGTCACTCGTGATTGAGGAAATGAATGTCTGTTAACAATGGGTTTCTGTTAGATTCTGTTGGGTACCATTTACTTAAACGTAAAATATATGGTTATGGATAATACTCTCCATAATATGTAATTAGGCTAGTGGACGATTCCAGCTGAGAACGTTCCCTTCTGTATAATTAAAATAGGGGTTTGAGAACAAAAGTTAGATATTCCTTTCGATGCTTAGTACAATGGAGAGTGCACATCGTTTCCCAGTGTCTTCTACAACATGCCTGATTTCATGGTCTGATAGACGACATAACAAAAATACAAAAAAAAAATCTTAAATTTGTAAAATGAAATAAAATATTAAGACAAATTACGTTATATACTTCATTAATAGTTTTTAAATGTATATATGTTAATATAGATTTTTCTTTCAAAATTAGAGAGCAAAATTTTCCACAGAAAGGAGGCAAAATTGATTATCTGTAAAATTTGAAAAGTCAGCTAACTGATATCACTGGTCAACTATTTTATAAGATGAATGATAAATCAATAATTAAATCCATAAAGAGTAGTTTTGTAATTTAGATTGAAATAAAATATTACAGTAAAACACCTAGTTTAATACTAAATGCTAAATCAGATTTTAAAATACACTATAGAAAAAAAGAAAGAAACTAATTATGGGAATGCTCGTCATGAATTTCTGTCTAATTTATAATTTGATGAATTGAAAATAGTAAAATATAAAATATCATCTCGTAGTTGAATCAATCTCCTGTAATATTGTGTGATAAAGAATCGCCACATATGAAACTGTGAATCGCTGTAAATTATATTTAAAAATACATTGTAGCTGATGAACTTTAATATTTGCACTGTTAATTAGCATTATTGCCAACTATTTCTCACAGGGTTTTGAAAAATAATAATTCATATAAGGTAAAGCCAGGAGAGATGGCGCGGTCGGAGTGATTGCGCACATAGAGGTTTGGTGGGAAGGAGTAGAGTGAGGGAGCAGCGACTCCAAGTAGTTGTACAACAGCAGTAGTGGGGTGTCTACTTGAAAGTGCACGTTGATTGTTTTGAGCGTCTAAGATAAAGCATTGATATTTTATTTTGTTTTCCCAAAGTAAGTGCTTGAATTTTCATAGCTATTCATCAGAATTTCTATGCAATGTCATTAGTACAAAATATTTTAAACTTAAATGATTTCTCATAAGCTACTAATCTAGACTAACAATGTGAACATCAACGGTTCGTTTTAGTAGCGGTCATGTTTAAATAAAAGGCCGCGCAATCTCTCTTACCGAAATTGGAGAGTTTGCGCATCTGCTACTTAGGAGTGATGGCGTGTTGTTCCCAATAGTTTCTATGCTAGGAGAGATTACGCAGCTTATTGGTAAATTTTCTTAAAAAATAAAAAAATGAAAATGGATTAATTTTAAGTTACAAGAGTTTTCAAGTAACTTAATGTTATTTTGTAATCCTATCTGGACTTGCTTTTTCTGATTCTTTAATTTTTTCCCCTTTAATTCAAATTTTTTAAATCGTTTTTAAAATTATTTCCTTTTTCTGATTCTTTAATCATTAGGTTGAAATATTCACTCCTAATACAATAATATTTGTTCATAAAAACCTTACAACAATGTCATATACGTGTAATTATTATTGTTAACAATTTAATTGTAGTTATTTTTAGTAACAATCTCACCTACCCATGTGCGCAAAGGACAGATTGCGCAAAATATCTTTTTTGGTTTTATTACAATTGTTCTATTAAATTACAACATAACAACAAAGTAGCAATTGAAATGCATAAAAACAAATGAAGTTAAAATTATTCATGGATAGTTTAGCAAAAAATCAATATTTAGATTTTTTATTGTTATTCTTTTGAATTTTGCGCAGACTATCCTAGCTTTACCTTATTTAAAATTTGGTTTGAAGATGCATCAGTTCCAATCGAGAGATATATTTCTGTCATTTATATAGCTCTACAAATGATCGTCTATAAAAATTTAAGCTCACAGTAATATAGTTATATACTATTTAACCTCCTAATTATGGGCCAGGGTTGGCGACATTTTGTTATATTTATTCGTACTACACTTTACTAAAACAAATGGTAAATTAGTCGTGAAAATATACCAATATAAGTGTAGGGTAGCGATTATTTTTCAAAAAGTGGTTCGAATAGAATAAAAAAAATAGTCGATGGGACGACGTAAGTCCCAAAGCCATAATTAAAGACTTAATTTCTTATATAAATGTATTTTTGTAATTCAGTGGACATTTTGGGAATATATATATATATATATATATATATATATATATATATATATATATATATATATATATATATATATATTGTAATACACAAAATTATTATTTTTTAACTCTGTCATTCATTTACATTCATTGTCGTCTGTCATATTTTTTTTTATAAAATAAAATATATTATGTACAGCACGAAAAATAAAGAACGGTTTTAATTACTCGAATTTTGAAAGTCACAGAACTTTTTTCATGAAATAGCCTAGATCAGTGGTCACCAATATTTTTACCGTAGGTTCGTTTGAAACCATCAAACTTTCGCGATTCAGAAAACTTACTTTCCCCCCTCCCCCTATTTCCCTCCAACTACTCTACTAATCTATGCTTGATGGTTGGCTTAGTAATATTTTCTTTGAAATATTTTGTTATCTTACGTGCAAAACACAGTTTATACTTGTGAAATGAAGTGCATAAATACCATATCAATAGTTTTTTCAATATGATTTTTAGAATACAAGACAGTCAACACAAAGCTCTCATAAATTCGAAAAGGTTGCTCACTAAAGCTCATTGTGGTTAATGTTCAATGGGGAAAATGGCACGCTTTATTTTGCACAAACTGCCTGAAATATGGGGTCCAGTTGGTGCAGCTCATTCTCATCAAGGTGTTAAGGTGGTCTATTATGAGTCGAAATATGTACCGGTTCATACCGAAGTTCATTTTTGAGAATACGTCTTCACACATTTTAGTTGAGCCAAACCTGGTACAAAATTTTATGAATAAAGCTATTGTTAGTAAAGATAATGAAGTTTTAAGACGTATCTTACACGGTGAACGCTGAAACATTATTATTTTTTATTATTCATAATTTCGTCGCGGTCGGTACAAAACTTCGTCCGCCATATGGTGACCACTGGCATAGATTAATATTTTCTACAATCCTTGTAATACTGAAAATTTTTGTAAGAATCGTGTACATATTGAAATTGTATCAAAGCTTAAATTTTTCAATACTAACACTTTTTCTCAACATTTTTCTTTTCAGTTTCTTCTGTGGAGATGGATACTAAATTGGAAGTTTTTCTGTCAAGTAATTTAGAAGTCGTGCAGATTTTAATTTTGGATCACCTAATGTCTTTATTCAATTTTTGCAGTACATTGTAATGCAGATATTTTTTTAAGCAGAACTGAAAAATTGCTTAGCGAATGATACAGCTAGAAATCGATTTCTGTTAAAATGCACATGTTACAGTTAATGTTATTTAATATTAATTTCCAAATATTTATTACAGTTATAAATTTTAACCCTATCTACTAATTGGAATATATACGCCCATCTGACCAATAGAAGTTATGTCGCAGCTAGAAGATTTTTATTGTATTTCTAGCGCTTTTTCAAAAAAATAATCTTTGTCATATACATCTATGACAATTCCAAGATAAAATACAGTAATGATTTTTTTTTAAATATCAATACGAATTGAATAAAAGAAAAAAATGCGAGTGACAACTCTGCTATCAATCAGTGGATGTACCTGGTCCGTAGTCAAAGATTAAATCCGTATAATTTCTGAACTACTGAACTCAATTATTCCCCGTTTCGTATCCAAAGGTAAAATTATCTAGGAATTCCAATGCGATGTCAAATTTAAAGTTTGATAAATTTAATATGTGGACTCTGGACTGGTTGAAATTTCATTATAAAATTTGTTCTGTAAAAGAATAAGCAGGAAACATTGATGCAACCATATTGGATCTTCGACTTATAGAATTAGAAAATTCAGCATAATTTGGAATTGCTTAGTACTGTATATAAAATATGCAGATAATGAATAAACAAGAATTTGGTGCATTATTTTAATACATAGGTTTTACAGCGAATGCTGCAAACAATATCTTGTATCACGTACTATTCACAGTTTAAAACAAAATTGTGTATTTCACTAAAAAAATAATAAATTTTCAATTAGCTACGGCATAGAATTAAATTAATAACGCCATTTTTCCAACTGTTAGGAAAATTAGTTATGTTTATATAATATTGAAAACGCCTAATGACTTAGGAACATTTTCATTTGAAACTATATAAATGGAATTTTGTTTTCACGTAAAATGTAAAAAGAAGAGATTTTATTGAAAATGTCTAGTATATATTTTAATTAGAATTAAGTAGTATAAATAATATAGCACACTTTTCAAAATGTTAAAATACGTTGACGATTTAAATAAAAAAATTATCAAAATGAAATATTTTTGATTACTGATTTTAAAACGTAACAAACCATAATGAAAACTAATAAAAAATTAAAATTTATATAACTACTACTGTAAATATAACAGAAAAAATATAAATGCATTTCATACAAAAGAGTATTCATCTAAATTTTTTAAATCAAATATAAATTTTATTAACGTAATATTAATATTAGTGATGTTTGTCATTTAAAAGAAAATCAGGTAATAGAAATATTATGTAATTAATGTCTCCTTTAATCATAATTCTTGTCCTAAAAAATGTGAATTTCGACGTAAAAAATGTAAAACATTTCCCAAACATTATATATTGATTATATCAACCATTTTTTTTAAGCTCAAGGATATTTTTTCCCTGCACAAAACAGAATACTTCCATCGGCTTGACGACTTTTGTACGTGACTGCAATTCCATGAAATAATTTACATGACAAAAACTATTACTTAAAGGGGACACGTACACGAGTATTTTTACGGCTTTTTTCTTTTCTCTTTGTTAGAATAAGAAACAATGTTATTTTTACATTTGCAATATTAAAGATTTCGCTTAGAGTATTGAAATATGAAAAATTATTGACTATTCATGCAGGGAAGTGAAAACAAAAAAACTATTTTTTGTATGCTAGCATATTTAAATATATTTATAAAATTACGCATACCAGGAGATAACCCACAAGGGAGACCAACCGTAGAGGTTGAAAGTCGGGAAAAGCTCATGTAAAAATACAGGATTAGGAAGTTACCCATATCAAATTGGTCTGAAATGCGTTCTACTACTCTGCCTTTTAAGACATTTAAACTACATATAATAAAAAAATTTGCACTTGGCATATGTTAAAAAAATTATAGTAAAGAATGTTTTAATAAAAGTATCTTTCGGCTATAGAAAAAGCATTCGTCAACATGTCTATATATATATATATATATATATATATATATTTATTTATTTATTTATTTCGCCAGAGTCACTGCAATTTGCTATAAAAAATATGGTTTTCAGAATTCATTTGTTTTTAATAATGATAATATATAATGAAAGGAATTATTGTAAGCATATTAAACTCTTCTTTGAAGGCATAATTCGCATTAACATTTACAAGTCTTCTGAATAATGACTGATATTACCAATGTCATCTTTCGGCGAATTTTTATACGAAAAAGTGATAAACGATCACTTCATTTATCTGCAGATTATAGATATTATATATATATAAGCAGTATGCCCACTAAAGTCTTTTGCCACCCTCTTAACTTCGGAACGGCTGTTGCTATGTTCATAAAAATGGTGTCTAGGTATAGTAAATTAGCCATACGCTAATGAATGAAACCACTTACGGCGCCACCTGTTGGAAAACTGTGGAGTTAGCATTCCTATCTCAAAAATGGAAAGAGGTGGGGGTAAAAAGTGATTTACAATGTTGTAGAACATCATCCATTTAGTAAAAAACACCTTGTGGACATTAATACGAAGAATAGAACGATTAAAATACGAATTTGTTTTTTATTGATTTCATAATTTGTGACGTGACAAAACGATCTTAGAAAGAAAGAAACAACCAGTTATCAAACAGCAGGTGTATGCTTCCCTCCACAAACATTGCAGGACCTTAAACGACGCATTACGGACGATTGTGCCAACGTGTCACCCTCTATGCTACAAGGAGTGCAACATTAAATTCAAACATGAATCCAAATGTGCATTACAGTTGACGGTGAGAAGTTTGAACATCTCAAATAAAGATATATTGTTATAACTAGTTGTTTTTAACACTTTCCAACCTAATTGAAAAGTGTTTATGAATTCGGTTTGTCTGCCGTCTGGCCTTCAGGCTGTCTGCCGTTTGGCCTTCAGGCTGTCTGCCGCCTGGCCTTCTGGGCTTCTGGCAGTGCTCTAACTCGCGTAAATAGGCTCGGATCGCTCTGAAATTTGTATATGTTATTGTCGTTTACTATAGCATGCCCCCTATTTCAACTGAAGTGTGTAACGCTTATAGTTCTTTTTTTACAAAGACAGTCAAAAGTATTCCGTTACATTACAGTTAATAGGAAATAATCGTTTCAAGTGCATTTTGATGATGTTACGCCATTTGAAACGTATTGGAATTGATATATAATTATGAAGAGCATTAAAACATGATTTTTATAGAATATGGGGTGCAAAGCATCTACAGGGTCAAACAAATTAATTGTGTTACAAATTGTTCTATGGGGGAAAATCGTTTGCAGTGTAATTTAGCGATATTTCACTATTTCAAACATAATGAAAATTATATGCATTACTGACGTGCACTATAAATTGCTCTATTTAAAGTGTGGTGTGCATTGTGTTTATTTACAGGGACACACAAAATATATCGGTTACAGTACATGTGTGATATTTACAGTCTGTGTGATTAGTGCGTTTTCAACTTTGGTTTGTGTTTTGGTTAACGCCTTGCTCCGATTTACACAAAACAAATTCCATTGAAGAAATTTAACATTTTCAGCTTCTCCCGTTGAGTTTTATAAATGTTATATATGAGAATAACGGCCATTTCCAATGACGATTTTCGTAATAATTAAATTTATGTTGCTAATGAAAATACACAACCCGTATTTACTTGATGTATACCAACAATCAAAGTAAATGATTTGTTGTTGAGCACTTGCATTCTTAGCTTGGGTTTTATGGGTCCGATCACAACGGCGTTAGAATGATTCAACTTGGTTTTCAATCACGTTCCAGATTTTAGTTCCATCTTCCACCCCGAAGGGGTGCATCTAGAGTTCTATAGACCCGATTTCGACGGGAATTGGTCCGTTCAACTCCCTTGATACAATGGGTACCCATGTTAAATGTTCGTATAGAACAAATTGCACCCCTTGGCGGTGGAAAGTGGAACTAAAGGATTTTTTTATCGCGTGCGCACCACGCCTGCTATACAATGCGAGACGCTGCGGGGACACGTGTCGGAGATTAGTTTGGAATGTGATTTGTTTTAAACAGAGTGTGCCCTCTGGCGGCGGAAGATGAAACTAAAAGATTTTGCAGCGCGTGTGCTGCACGCCTACTATACGGTGCCGCAGGCAGCGGGAATACGTGTCGTCGGTTCGTTTATATCAGAATGCACCCCTATCGGCTGAAGGGGAAATAAAGGATTTTCCTCGAATGCGCAGCACATTTAAATAAATAATTTCCTACTAAGTCGGGTTAAAGATATAAAATCATACAAGATTTGGGTTTGTTTAATTTTTTGACGTGTCCGGGCAAAGCCGGGCGGTCAGTTAGTATACATATACCGGGTGATTATAATTAAAGTTACGATTTCAAAAATCGATAATTTTAAAACTACTGGTCAGAATGACTTGATATTTTAGCAGAACAATCGTGAGGCAATGGAATTTTGTTTGGCGAAGGAAAAAAAATAGTTCCAAATTGTGCCGATAGATGGCGTTGTCAGGGTAATGTCAGGGGAAAGACCAAAAATGTATTCTTGAACCCTTTCCGGCGCGGAGTAAATTTGTTTGCAAAATGATGAAATAATATACTAACACCGGAATTTACAAACGAATCCATTAGTAAAAAGAAACTTGCTTATTTTTCTGGTTCTTAATGAAAGGAAAATTTTAATTAAATACCGGGTGATTATAATTAAAGTTACGATTTCAAAAATCGATAATTTTAATTAAAACTACTGGTCAGATTGACTTGATATTTTAGCAGAACAATAGTGAGGCAATGGAATTTTGTTTGGCGAAGGAAAAAAAAAGTTTCATAATGTGCCCATAGATGGCGCTGTCTGGGTTCACATTGTCTGAAGATATGCAAATTACTAATACGTGTGCTGGAATCAGCAGTGCAAGGGAATAACGGCAGCGTTTATCGTCGGTCCATTTTTCTTCGAGGAGATCACACCTGCGGGTCCCGTTACCTGCACAGTTACTGGCAAGCGGTATGAAGCACTTTTGCGTAACCATGTTCTTCCGGCACTTCAACAGCGTCAGTGTGTGGATCGCATAATATTCATGCAAGATGGCGCTACTCCGCACATTGCTACTACTGTGAAGCAGCTACTGAGTGATAATTTCGGAGATGATAGGATCATAAGCCGCCATTTTCCAACAACGTGGCCGCCACGTTCCCCCGACTTAAACCCGTGTGATTTCTGGCTATGGGTGTACCTGAAGAATGTTGTTTATAGCGGGCGGATTCAGAATCTAGCCGACTTGAAGGCAAGCATCACACAACACACCCATTGCATTAATACAGATACCCTCCGATCTGTTGTGGAGCATGCCGTTTTGCGCTTCCAATTAGTAGCGGAACAAGGCGGAGGGCATATTGAGCAACTTATGCCTTAATAATCAGTAAGGTGTTTGTCCCATGAAGCTCTTTTTTTTCATTTTTTGTCATTATCGCTGTCGTCGCTGTAAACACGTAGTCTTGTCTTTTCGCTAATAAATTTTTAGTAAATCTCTGAACTCTATTTTTTTCCTTTTGGCAACATAATTCCTATGTTTAACCCTTTAACGGGCGGTGGTCACAAAAAAGGACACCCAATTTTAATTCTAAAACTGACAAACGGCACCAAGAATATTTAATTAAAATTTTCCTTTCATTAAGAACCAGAAAATAAGCAAGTTTCTTTTTACTAATGGATTCGTTTGTAAATTCCGGTGTCAGTCTATTATTTCATCATTTTGCAAACAAATTTACACCGCGCCGGAAAGGGTTCAAGAATACATTTTTGGATTTTCCCCTGACATTACCCTGACAACGCCATCTATCGGCACAATTTGGAACTATTTTTTTCCTTCGCCAAACAAAATTCCATTGCCTCACGATTGTTCTGCTAAAATATCAAGTCATTCTGACCAGTAGTTTTAAAATTATCGATTTTTGAAATCGTAACTTTAATTATAATCACCCGGTATATAATTGTCGTCAGATTCCCATCTTTAGATTTCGATTTCACCACGGACCTCTCTGAAACGACTCACTTACTTTTTGCTATCCCTGTATATATATATATATATATATATATATATATATATATATATGAAAGGATGGATATGGATGCCTGAAATTCATGGAATACTGGCGGCTTGTGAAAGGCTATGTTATTTTGCAGTCCACAAATCCAGTCAACTTGAGTGAAATAGTTGGTAATAGCCGATATCGGATAATTCCATTTGATAACACAATGCGGTTATTTTTCAGTCGTATTTTTAATCCAGACAATCGGGCGTAAGTGTAGCAATTCAATAGATTGGCGAATAAGGTGATTTCTCCATATAAACAAAGATAGTTGCCGTTCTAAAGTATTTATTCGTCCAACATGAAGACGTAAAAACAAGTCCCTCATTATGAAAATATTCGTAAAGCCCTCAGGTTTGGGCATAAATTGCTGCATCATGCTCTAAGATCTTAAAAAGCAAATTTAGAATACTACAAGACTTGTAGACACCATACAACAGATTTGAAGCATGTGAAACAAAACACAATTCTGAGTTCCGAAGTCATTTCATCTGCTTTTTTTCAGACACACGGAGTGCGACAGATATAGACGTAGTACAGAAACGAACAAATAGGTGAAAGGCGCACTCCAAGAGCTGAGAAGTTTAGCAAATGGTGCGAGATCGGAGTGGCCTAAGGAGAATGAAATCCATACCTGGTAACGTATTGTTTTCGAATTAAAAGTATAGCGTTGAAAAAACGCGGGAAGCCAGATCCGTGGAATTAAGATTGGAAATAAATATAACAAAATGTCTTTTAAAAACATTCGTAACTAAAAACTAGCTTCAATTAGAATATTATAGATTGGATAGTTGGTAAACGTTTATGAAGGGACAAAACGTTTTAGATTAAGATTTTGAAAAAGATAATTATTAATATACGCGTTTTGAATTTAAAGGGAATGTAAAATTAAATAAATAATATATATTATGAAGAAATAGGGAAATAATGAATCTGTGTGTCGTAATTTAGTATAATTTAAAGGAATATCGCGAAGTAATTTTTTATAACATACATACATATATTTATGTATGTATGTATGTATGTTTATACCGTGGAATACGTATTTAAGAAATTTCATGATTTTTTAAAGCAAAATTCGTAATGTAAAATTTCGTTGAACATAAGTTAATCCAGATATATTGTTAAAGGATGAAAAAAAACACATCGTTCTCAGCTATCTTTTATTTACTATTTTTGAAAAGAAGCTTAACTTTTAAAAATATTTTTTTATCTTTAAAACATCAGAATTATTGTAATACATAATTTGTGCTTTAACGCAGTTTCAAAAATATGTATTTAGCTCATAATGAATATCGTTTTTCAAGTGTTTAACGCTCAGAAAGTCGCGCACGTACTGAGATATATACAGTATGATTTTTCTTTAGTGGCTTTAACCCACGTTGAATTTAAAAATGCTCCACCTATATATTTGCTTATCGCGTGAGGTCTCTAGTACCAGACGTTTAATTAAACTACGCTGCGGTCTCATGTTTGATGAAACAGAACGATGTATCTGTGAGATTTGTAAGTATTTTTTGTTTTCAAATTTTAATTTAATTTTGCTGGTTATAATATGTTATATTGGCGCATTCTTTGTGTGCAATAAATTCTACTGTCGCAGTAAATATCTATGATAAACAGGAACTGGACCTCACAGATAAAAAACACATTTTTTGAGAATTCGTAAGAAAAACCCACAATTTACATTATCTATCACAATGCAATGATTCTATTTCCTCTAAAAGTTCACAAAATTGTCAGGGTTGGATATAAAAAATTCCCTTCACTACAAACACGTTTTATATGTACACAAATATTATAATACAGACATACATACAATAAATACAATAATCCAACATGGAATGAAAAATTAGCCAGAGCCAGGAATCGAAACTGGGTCCACAGCGTTCCGGGAATTCGCTCCGACCACTGAGCCACTCCGGCCAATTCCCGAGTCTGCAATTTCTCACTAATAAACCATGTTGGACAGAAAGTCACCAGCCATCTAACAGAGAGCCTTGATGACAGGACAACGGTATTAGATTATTACTAATCCACCTATCTACGAATATACATTAAAACACATATAAACAACGCCTGCATTCAACAATTAAAGATATACAAATATTATAATACAGACATACATACAATAAATACAATAACCAACATGAAGTGAAAAATTAGCCAGAGCCAGGAATCGAACCTGGGTCCACAGCGTTCCTGGCTCTAGCTAATTTTTCACTCCATGTTGAATTATTGTATTTATTGTATGTATGTCTGTATTATAATATTTGTGTATCTTTAATTGCTGAATGAGGCGTTGTTTATGCGTGTTTTAATGTTTTATATGATCTATTGCATACAATATTTGTGGAAGTTGTTTTAACATTTTCAAACAGAAATACTACTTTTTAGTTTAAAACATTGTTGCTTTATTGAAAATGCTACAAGTATGTTGTAATATGCAATAAAGAGCTGAAAAAGATTTGTTTTTCTTTTCATTTATAATAATGGTTAATTTATTATAATATATTATATTGTAAATTTTCACAAACTCTTTCGGTTTCAGATAATTATTCACTTGTCTGGAAATTGCTAATTGTTTTTATCTGAAAAGTTTACCTCACATTACTAAATATTAAATTAAGATTTAAAAATCGGAAACGCATAACATCTAAGTACATAAATATCAAAGCTCTATCACATCAAATTGGTGAACATGCCTTTAATTGCTTGCAAGTAATTTGAAAATTATCAATAAGCAATTGCCCCTAGGATTTGTAGAAATATCCACAAATTTTGAATATAGGTATAAAGGTTGTCAAACAAGCGTAATATCATTTTCTATGAAAAAAGTAAATGTTTTTCTGATACTTTGTGGAATAAAGATATGTATAGTTTCTTAGGTTAACACTCCCAAAAAGCTTAGCTTACCTATTTTGCATGGAATTTGTATTTTAAAAAGTTATTCAATTACTTCACCTTCTTCTATATAATGAGAAATGTGTATGTACTTTCGATTAACAAATCGAATTGGTGAAGTGTATCTCAGACATACATATAAACATTCCGTGTTACTCTAATGGGAGAGACCTTCGGAGTCTTAAAACATAATTACTGGAATAAGTTCGAAGAATTTCAAACCTTATCAAATTATTTCGAACACCTTTATCATGTGTCTTTGAGATGAATTTTCCGGAATTTTTAATCTCCTTCATCACTTAATGTTTCTTCAGTGGTAGTTTTGATCGTACTTTGTAGAATTTCATTATCTTAACAATATTCAGAGGTGAATATATATTCAACCACTTCAAAAAATTCAATAAACCATAAACGTTTTCTTCTATATATACGTTAATCTTTATTATTTTTTCTTTAATTCAGCAAGACTCTCTACTTTTTCTCTATCCATTTTTTCAACACCTTCTTAAAACAGGCTTTGAAAGCAATGACGAATGTTTATAATTATTTTCTTTGATAATTCTTTCCGTGATTCATCTATCATAGCGTAATTTATATCTTTGTATGAAAACATGAGCAAAGAGTTAGAGCCCGAAGTTTGGTTAGCTGTAAAACATACACATTTGATCTTAGTTTTAATTAGCTACTTGGGCAAAAAATCTTGAGGAAGATCTATGTAGTTTACAATTAGCAGTAGAGTACTAAAAAAAAATAAATAAGAACATCCCAACTCTGCCGCTAATCATCGTATAAAATGTAACTGGTACCATTGATAAGTAATAACGTTTAATAATTGGTGCTATACTTACAGTTTAATTAAGGAAATTAAATCAAAATCAAACATTTTCAATAGTAATTGCCAAGATTTACATCATATTTAGATTTTTCGGGAATCGCATTTTATGATACCGAACGGCAAGTCAGTTTGTCAAATAGATTAGGAATTATTCAGTTTTAAATTTTGGAACTTCTAATGTTAAATTCTTTTTTAATCGCTCAAAAAAAGATTATAGAACACGGCGCAATTAATTGTAATTTTGTATTAATATAATTGAAACTTATGAAATGGATTTGGGTTAAAAATAAAGCATAGGTTACGTTTCCTATTTTTTTCGAAAAATAACTTTGAATGTTGATACATAATTTGATATTCCTTTTCGAAAAAAATATGAAATATTATCTATGATATTTATTTTTTTTTACAGAATTATATTTCTAGATGCTTTAAATAGGCTATTTCAAAATTGCTACTAAATTCCGTCATATAGTTTTTGAGTTATGACTAAAAAGAATTATTTGCTTTGCAACGAATAAAATAAATTTAAAACTAGGAATTCTATGTTTTTAATCTGCGTAGTTTCTAGACTACATGACCTAATTAATGACTTGTCTTTTTGGGTGCTAAGGTACAATTGACCGGGCAATCAAAATATGATTTAAAAATTAAATGTTAGTATTGAAAATATTAAAGTTTGGTACAATTACTATACGTAGGATACCCCTAACCAAAATCAAAGTATAGAATTAATTGACAGACGCTAATACTAATCGATTTGTACATATCACAGTTGTTAGATTTTTTAAAACTTTCCCGTTCTTTTTTTAGGAGTAAAAAATCGCATTTTATTTCATTCGCTACAGAAATCTGGGCTGGATTATCTTAAATTTAACATCGCATTTTAATTAATTCGCTACAGAAATCTGGGGCTGGATTATCTTAAATTTAACATGCGTATTGGCGTTTTGTTGAAGCTTGATTATTTTTTCTTTGTCTGAGCCCTCGTTCTCACAGTCATCGCAGTTGAGGCCAGGCTGTCATTTCTTTGTCTAGTTTATAGTTTTTGCTGGCACATATGGTTTGTTCAGATCACCACTTACTTTGAGAAATTGGTACATGGATGAATTCTGTAAATAGAAAAAAAAACATAATTGGAAAATGAAGAAATTTTTCGCTACGTAACAAAGAAACAACAACAACAAAAATTTAATAATACACGAAAGAAGATAGAGGACATTTTAAAAGTGATTACATTATAAATGTATTTTAAGAAACATAATAAATATTAAAATCTGAGTAGTATATGATAATAACTTATTCCACAATCACAACTTCACATAGTCTCATATACATATAAACAAAGATAATTATATTGACTAACCGAGTAAACAATATACTAAAATTATTTTTTTTATATTTATTAATCGCTCTCAAAATTACATTAAATTATATTAGATAAACAAAAGTAAAACGATCAAAAAAGTAAATTTCTTTTAATCATATTTTATTCCAACACATTTTTATTCTTACAAGCAAAATGCAAAACAGATATGAAAATACATTTCATTTGTATTAAAATTGAAAAAAGTCCTGTGCAGTATGGCCGTATATTTCAGATATAAATAACGGAGTAGTATAGCAACATATGTCCCAGAATTTTAAATGCAAAAATCGCAAGCATGCGGCTTTTCCCCTGGACATTTTAGAATATGCGGCAATTGATATTTATAAACAATATAAATTCTGCAGCAGGTGTTATTTAGTATAAGTGTTTTCAAACATGACATATGATTTTTTTTTCTTCCGAGTGAACAGATATTGCAGCATTTAAACTTTACCTTTTTATTGTAGTTATATATGCACTGTTCAAAGTCTTAAGCTGCAATGTATTATGTATTATTTTAATTATGTTTAATAATTAAAATAATGGTGACTGTGAGGATAAAATATTTGAAAAAGAACGGAAAGTGAAATTCTTTTATAACCAAAAAATTATGATAACTAATTGTTGTTCTAATTATTCGTGTTGGTATAATTTTTTTTAATTAATGTATGTTTAATAATTAAAATAATGGTGACTTGGAGGATAAAATGTTTGAAAAAGAAAGGAAAGTGAAATTATTTTATAACCGAAAAGTTATAATAACTAATGATTTCAAAGGCAAATTGTTTGCAACATATACAAAACTTCGAATCAATATTTTTCGATTTTAATATTTTTGCTAATCACTTTAAACAACACTGTATTTACAGTTTTTTTTCTTTCTTTATATATATTCTATATACCAGAAAGAAGATAAATTAATATTATTATGAACCAAAAGAATCGATCGAATGCAGTTTAAACCCAAAAATATTAATTAAACATATATTTATTCATTTTAAGTTATTCTTAAAGTCATATTCATAGAAAAATTATTTATTTAATTATTTGTATGTATTGCTCGTTTAAAGGTTTAATGTCTATTTTTTTTAAATCATCATATAATATTTAAATTATTTTTAAAATTACTCATGACATTTTTTCTTCTTAATTCTTTTACATTCAAGAAAAATGTGAAAGAGATTACTGAAAAATAATTTTTAGTCAAGACGCGTTCAACGACTTTCTAAATATATAGAAGTGATTACACAACCGATAGTCAATTCTATTAATAAAAGTATTTTCATTGTAATAATCTTTCAAAGTGACCTATGACTGAATATTTTAGAGTATAACGTGTTCTAAAATTAATAAATTCAAAAATATTCAGAAGCAAATCATTTAATAATATTTTCTGATTAAGGAAATAAATAGATAAAGGTCATATTTGTCGCCTCTAGATTGTCAATTTATATTCGTTATGATATATGAAATGCAACAGTATAATAAATTATAACACCTTGTAATAATATATTTCTTTTAAATGCTAAAAGATGTAAATTAACAACATAATACAAATTAAAATAACTTTTATTAGGTTGTTTGACATGTTTTGGAATCACTCCGAGTCATTTTCAAAAACAAATGAGAATATTCCATAATTGCATATAAAAATAAACAACCAAGTAAAAATAAAAGATAACGTGCGTAATTTTGAAAAAAGTGCATGAAAATTAAATGATAGAATTTTAAATAGCTTCAAAGCCCGTGCAATTATAGAATATTCTCATTTGTTTTTTAAAATGACTCGGAGTGAGTCGAAACATGTCAAACAACCTAATGAAAGTTATTTTAATTTGTATTATGTTGTTAATTTACATCTTTTAGCATTTAAAAGAAATATATTATTACAAGGTGTTATAATTTATTATATTGTTGCATTTCATATATCATTAAATGTATATCAGTATATCAGTATATTGTATATTGTATATTGTATCAATATATTGTATATCAGTATTATGTTGTTAATTTACACCTTTTAGCATTTTAAAAGAAATATATTATTACAAGATATATGAAATTTTCAAAATAATTCCGGATGTATATTTACTGTCTCTTCATTTAATATTTCTTTAAAGATCTGTTAAATGCGTTATACGTAATAAAAGCTTACGTATAGTTCAGAATTTTTTATGTAATTTGTTTTATGTAATTTTTATGTTTTTCTAACAATTTTTTTTTAATAAGAGACGCCTGTCATTCCAGCCTGGTTTTTATGTCACTATTTATTATTGAAATATTCACATCTCTAAAAACTATGATAGTGTTATGAGCACGTTGCGCTCAAATTGATTTAGAAAAATATTAAAATACAAGAGAACGTGTTAAATTAATAATGTTTCACAATTTGCATAATACTCTTAAAGACATTCAGACGAAAACTTAGTCATATAACCAGTTCAGCTATGTATAATGGGGTAACCGCTTGGTTGTGATTTGGAGTTGCAAATACATATTCTAGAATGTCTTTGATAATTTTTTTTGGAGTCTTGCATAAATAAACAAAATGCAGAAAATCAACATCGAATTAACTTTAGTCCCAGAGACAGATTTCAGGAAGTTAGATGAATAATGTATCATCAGGAAAATGAATAGTATCGCATTACGAAAATACAGAAGTGACAGAGAAAGACTCGAACTTCCAAAGTAGTTAATAAGCCGACAGTCAGGGATCGAATTCCTTGACTATCATCTTAGGAGTGATATTCCTTTGTGTGTTTCACTGCAATGCATCAAACCAAAAATGGAAACCCTACAGCTACACTATATTATAAAACAAACATAAAATTCATTCAACAAAAAAATTTGAATTCAAATCAAGCCAAGCGATTTCTGAATTCGCATAAATGGAATTTAACGTGCACATTAAATGCCAAGCGCTGAACAAAAATTGGAACCGATAAATACAATTGAATAGCGATCATTGGTTTATCATCGTGAATATTTTAGATGATCCAAAAGAAAATTCAACAACGGTAGGATTTAAAACGGTAGGAGGAAAAATTTATCAATACAAATCTCTGTTTTCTTCTGATAACCAATAAAGGGTGAACGAGTCATCGACTCTGAGTAGCGAGATGTGTTGAAGATTTAAGCGATTGGCGCATCAGCGGATTTAAGTCTGGACCAGTTCTAATGAATCACCGATAGAGCCTTATGAGCACCGAAAAAGATGGATAATGTATCATTGACTTGTAAAAATTTTAGTTTATAGCAGCATACTTATCACTATAACATTGTCTATATTTTAAAAATACAGCATGCTTACGTTTATTTTGCACATTAAACATACGCAGGGAATGTGTAGTCCAAAAACCATGTACATTCATTAGACAAAGTATTTAAAGTCCACAAACATAATTTGCTTCCGAAAGAGTGATATAATGAAATACAGCCTGTTAAACACTCTGATCCATCTCTAGTAATATGGGAATTTAGGAGTTTTAAAGATATTGTACATGGCACCAGTAATTTTAGTAAAGATGTAACTGGTTCATTGTGGATTTGGAGTTATATGTAAAATCAATTTCAGGTTTCAGAAAGTGTTTGATAATTTTGCTGTGGGGAACGTACCCACACCAATCGCAATTGCGAATTAAAATCTCTATCACAATATCCCGACAATAAAATGGAACTGTTCCCTGATAGAGACAATAATATTTATATTTCAGGATCTATTTCACATAAAACTTAATATTTAATATCTGTGTGTTTGTATAGTAATATCCAATATCATGCTATTATTTATTTACGTGTATCGTAATTATTTTTATTAATTGTAATTATCAACTGATGAAATTAAACCTAGGAAACAGCAGATGATCTGCCAGTTGTTTCTCACGCAATAAAACACAGTAAATTGAAGACAGTCGCCAGTAGACAGAGACAGATTAATATGTCCAACAAAGGTGAAATTTGCGGCACTTCAAGAAGAAGAGTTTATGTCTTATTACACTTAAGAGGGTCAAAGATCAATCCAAAACGACAGCGAGTTTTCTACAACTTTTCCATTGGCGTGAGGAAAAGATAAGATCAGCCTCCAAAAAAGAGAAGAGAAGAGAAGGCGATATTCAATGAAAATATCTCTCATTCTGTCTCTACAATCAGTGCAGTTTTTATCATCATGCAGTGCAGTTGAAATGAGATTACAGATCAGAGACCTAAGTTGACTTGGTGAGTTCAGAGCAGTGCAAAAATCAAGCATGCGGTAATATGAGTAACATCTCTTAATCCCGTTGTAAGCACTACTAGTTGTCTGCAGAAGAATTAGCAGCTGTACCAATCTGTTACTATTAATTGTCTTTATCGTCCGGCATCATGCTATATTCATTAGCAAAGAAAGCTGAGTTCAAGAATTATAAATCATTGAAAGTAACGCAGCACCTGTTGGCGTTATGCCGAGTAATTTGTTTTGTGCTCACAAACTTATCAAAAATAATAACAACAGAACTTTGCGTAGCTTGCATCATGAATAAACCTAGATTTGTACGCGAATACTACAACAATAATAAAGAACTTTTTATGATCCTGTATTCATCGTCATGCAGCCAGGCATGAGTCATCTTCCGCTCAACGATGAAATCAATAGTACATATTTACATAATATTTTTACTGTGACCATAAAATACTATTTTAATATTGATTAACAGGGTTGAGTTTGTAAAAACCCGAGAATCTTTTCTATATTTTTAATTAAAAAATTTAGTTCGTAATTTTTACTTAATGAAGATTTTAAAAGCAATAAGAATAATTTACAGAAAGAAATGTGACATGTCAATGTGCTTTGGTCAATGTATGACCAAAGTAATTTTAAATGCAATTAATGCTTAATCTATTTGTATATATGCTTATTTGTTTATATTTCTCTTTTAATGTAATGCTATTTTTCATATATTTGTAGATAAACATTTAGTTTTAAATTTATCTTATGTCTAATCCTTGTGTGGTAACAATCTCCAATTTTTGGGTAATTCTAGCATGAAATATGTGTGCAAGGTGGGCGGTTTAAAAAACACTGTTTATTTCTTAAATATCACAACGCGAATTTAAAATTTTAAATTAACTTAGGATTTAGTTAGAATTTCACTTAATCATTTATGATTTTATGGATAATCCTCTAACTTTATCCCCACAGAGATCCAGAACCAATGATCTCTTTAATTTTTATGCAAGTGGATAAAATATCTGCAATATCTTTAACTTTTATGAAGTCTTGAATAAATAAAGAAATAGCAGAAAATCACCGTTTGAATTAATTTTATTTCCAGACTCAGATATCATGAGGATAGATGAATATTATATCATCACGAAAATGATTAGTATAATATTTCGAAAACATATCATTGCCAAAGAGGGACCCAAACGTTCCGAGTATTTAATTAGCCGACAGCCAGATAGCGAAAGCCCTGGCTATTATCTTAAAAGTGAGGAGCAGCTGTGTGCTTCATGGCAATGCATCAAGCAAAAAAAACAAAAACACTACACTATAATATAAACCTAACAGATAACTTATTTATAAAATTTTGAATTAAATTCCAGCCAAGCAATTTATTAATTGGCGTAACTGAAATTTTAACATACACATTCAAATGCCAAGCGCCTGACATGCATTATAAATGCATAATATAAATGCATATATTATGATAAATTCCGAATATTAAGACAGAAATAATAAAATCAATTGTACTTATAACTAATATTAATTAATATTTATATTTTTATGTGTTTCAATTTTCAAGGAATTTCGAAATATTTAGTAATATATTTCTCGATCTGAATTTCAGTATATCTTCTTTTTTCTGATGAGTTAAATATAAATATACAGGGTGTTTCATAAAAGATAAGCAAAACTTAAAGAGCTGATAGTACACATCCAAACAAACAACTTTCATCAAAGAATGCATGGTCGGAAATAAAACGCAAAGATTCTGGCGCATTTGGAACCTTGGTAAATGCAAACGTAAAAGCTCCATTCCTTTTGCAATTTATCGGGAGAAGAAAAACACTAATAGCATGCAAATGTTATATGGGGAATAAGAAGAAAGCTTATACAAAAGTTCGCGTCGATTAAAACATAAAAGGCGCTGATCAATTGTGTAGCAGTCAATCACTGTAGGAACGTATTAGAAGATGTTTCCTTCAATAATAGGGAAAAGGCTGATATCTATGGAACTGCAAATGGAAATGGATCAGAGGTTTAAGGATTGTTCGGAGAGCAGTTTTACGGGATCTTTCTCGCTTCTCGGTCGGATGCAGGTCATGCAAAGATGGACCGCACGTTAGTTGCGGAAGAAGCCCTTCTGGATATGGTGGCTGATCAGCCAAGTACAAGTACACGACCAGTGGCTAGGCAAATACATGACGAGACTGAAGAATGAACGTTTGCATCCTTATCATGTTGTACGAGTCCAGGAACTGACTCATAGGGATCATCCTAGTCGTGTGGAACTCGTCCCCTGGTTTCTGCAGCAGAACGCGGTAAATTCAGATTTTGAGGCAACTGTGCTTTTCTCGGATGAATGTACCTTCACACGTGAAGGTGCATTTAACACCCACAAACAACATGTATGGGTGGATGTAAAACCACATGCTACTTATTCACATGGTCATTAGCAACGCTTTTCTATCAATGTTTGGGCAGGATTAATGAAAGACCTCCTACTCGGACCTGCTCTTCTGCCAGAACGCTTTTCTATAAATGTTTGGGCAGGATTAATCAAATACCTCCTTCTCAGACCTGCTCTTCTGCCAGAACGCTTTGACGGGAAAAAATACCGCACGTTTCTGCAACAGGTGCTGCCAAACATGTTGAACGCCGTCCCCCCATACATCCGACGGTTAATGTGGTTCCAGCGAGAAGGACAACCAGCCCATTATGTCCGAGACGTGCGAAACTATCTGGATATAACATTTCCCAACCAATGGATTGGGCAAAGTGGTCCTGTAGCTTGGCCACCGCACTCGCTAGGTCTTTTATGTATCGATTTATTTTTGTGGGGACAGCTGAAGGCTCTTATGTATGTGACCGCCATTGAATATGCAGTAAACCTCGTCGCCAGACTTTCGGCCACCTTGCGCGATATGCCTGTTGTTTTTCAGAAAGTTCGACAATCTTTTTTTCGCTATTGTACAGCATAGACACTACCGGTCACTGTTTTGAACACTTATTGTAATCACATGTCTTTAAACTTGCTTTTTTCACTTAACAGTTCTCTGTTAGTTTTGCATCGTATAATAACATCACTTTAGGCTACCTCTAGCACATTTGCGTTTTATTTCCGACCATGCATTCTTTGTTGAAATTTGTTTGTTTGGATGTGTACTATCACTTCTTAAAGTTTTGACCATCTTTTATAAAACAGCCTGTACACGAGTATATATGCTGTAGAATTTCGAAGAAACATATTCTTAAGAATATCTGAAGGTCTTGGGTTACTTCGTAAGTCTATATTCTAAAAAAGATGTTGAAAATCAACATTTCAAAATTTCTCTATGAACAAAATCTACAGATTATATTCAGAATATAATTGACAGAATTTTTTTCTTAAAAGTGCGCTAAATACTTTCAGATAGCCTTTATTTTTTTAAAACAAAATTACTTGATATTATTTTTAGTGGGACATCATCCAGTCGATTTTTCACAACAAGTAATGAACATTTTGGGAAAGCTGATGCACAAATTCTCACTAAACTAACTATATATAGATAAAAGCGTTGAAAGTCTGCAATGATTTTTTTAGGGATGTACAATACCACGCCACCGTCTAAAAATTGCAAGCCAACATACACAATTTGTATTTATAATTCTTAAAAATAAATTACTCTGAAAATGTTTTACTATTACTCCGTGGAAGAATAATCACTAACCAATATATATTATAACACGAAGCGCCGTGGCTATCAAAACTTCATTTGAATTTTTGAAACCATCATTTATAAATATATTAAGGATTTTTTAATGTTATTTTATGTATTTGAGCTTTTGAACTTTTCTAAAAAGTATTCTTAAATTTCATTTTGATGAATTTTTAAATGTGTCCTTAAATATTTTTTACATTTTCCAAATACCGTCTGCAGTAGTAACCATAGAAATAATCAATAAATGTATAGATATTTATATTTTCTTTTATAAACTCATTACATTACCTTCAACTTATTTATATATCATGCTATTTAAAATTCGATATTTTCATTGAAAACAGATAGCTATAATCATTTACGCGTAAACTTTTACCCAAAAACTCATTCTTATGACTTTTATTACATTATATTTATTAATGGATCAGATCATAAAACATAATACATATTACATAAAGATAAGTGGAATAAATCAAAAAGATTGAGAATAAACCATTTATCGATATCAACTTTTATAGGAATATTTAATAGAAACTAATATTATATACGCGTATCAATAAAGATAATGTTACATCAATCATACTTCATCTTATTTCATAAGCATCGGAAGTGAAATATAAAACTTTCATACTATAAATGTGCGTTGCAGAATACTTTACTGAAGTTATGGTAATATTAGTATTTTCATAAAATATTTTTTTTCCATTCATGAACGTTAATACGGAATTAAGTAACATTCGACCGTTCCTGAGCATTTACTTTAAAAAATACAAAATATATGATAATGTATTTTTAATACATTCTAAGAGCTTAGATTCATCTGAGTTAAGGGAAAAAATTAGTAATCGCTTCTGGAAAATATTTATGATTTATTGCCTAAGGCGAAATTTTTTCATAAGGATTTCAATTTATCATTGCTAAAGTAAAAGATACAATTAACACTGAAATTGCAACTGACTAGCTGAATCTTTAGGCGCTGTATGCGTTCGTGAAAATAATAACCCTGAATATATCTGATATCCCTCTTGAATGATTTTTTTTTCAATGATAATGTTTCGAAACGAAACTAATGTTGAGGGCTCTCTAACTAAGTTAATAAAAACTAAATCGGTACACCATCGAGGAGTTTATATTTTTAAATGAAAAGCTATCGAAATGAACATAGAGTTGGGGAACCCACTGCATTCGGCAGCGTACACTGGTATGATTACTCACGCTCCGATTTGTTTTGATTTTATACTTTGAAGCAAATGACCGGTAGAACTTGGGTCCATGAACATTAAATATACCTAATATCAGTTCTGGATGAATATATATATATATATATATATATATATATATATATATATATATATATATATTTAAATAAATCATTCCAAACTAACCTAATGCTGTGGACCTCGCTGATTTCGACATTGTACACCCTGGAATATGTATAATTTTTTGCTTTTAAATGAAAATCTATCCAAACTAACCAACATGAAGGGTATGGTGATTAAAGGTTTGATTACTGACGTTTAGATAATTCTGACGAAATGTTTCTAAGAAAACTTAATAATATGAAACGCACCTCCTCCCTCTTTTAAAATAATATCCAAAGTAATATATCTGTCGATTGAAATAGGTTTTCTGGCGCATGCTAACAGACGAATATCCCTCGCAAATGTTCTGCAGTGGAGAGACAGAGAAAAAAGTATCGCGAATGCGTGAAAAGAGTTCCAGAAGGACTTCTAAAAATGATTTTCATTAAATTAGTAAATATTAAGATATTTTTAAAGACATCGTTAGAAAGAAGATAGTAATAGCTGTAATTGGATAAATTTGATTTGATCGTTTTATCTTCATAAAAGCCAATGCAGATATTTAAAACAAATGCGAAAAAAATCGCTGAGAAAATGTTTATTAAATACAAATATTTTTCAAACGGACTGCAACGTTACAAAGGATAAAGTACGTACATGTGGCCTGGTATTTTCCATTTTCTCGTATTGCGAATAGTTAATCCGATGCTTCGAAAAACGTGGAGAAAAAACACGAAAAAAGAAGTTTTGAAAATATTTTTTTTGAATTTAAGCGTTTTTCTTTTATCGTATTTTTAGTAGTTAAGCCTGTGCGCGGTGCAGAAGATGCGAAAAAGAAATTGCGCTTCCCAACTCTCTGTTCTTTATTTGGGTAAGGGGATTTCTGACACATCACTGTGACTTTTCATGCCATTTTCCGATGTTCATTATAGATTTAATTAATTAAAAAATCCCTAAATAGCTTCAAGAGTATTACGACAGACATAGAGGTACCTTCCTGGCAAACTTTGTTACTCTAATGTGCAGCGGTGTTTTCAAAAGACAGCACACACACACACACAACTTATTTCCTTATTATTACTGATAGCGTTAAAACATTGTACTATGGAATAAAAAGGACATTTTAGACAACGAATATGATGATCTACACTCCTAAAACTTACAGTGTAATTCTAATAGAAAATGAAACTCATACCAATCGACTAATTATGATACATAATTTTAATTAGTATTTAATTTTTTTATTAAGAACTATTTCCAGAATAAAATACATAATTAATCGAATTCAAGAATCACGTAAAATCTGATAGAATAAAAAACGTTTAAGAACAATAAACAGTAAATAGTAATAGTAATTAATAATAGAAATGATAATTTTATGTTATTAGGTGCGGGGTTTTTAATTATTTCAAAAGCAGATTTTAGGAATTTAACTCAAACTCAAGTCTTATAGTTGTTGTTACAAAAATTTTCCGTTTATATAAATGGGGAATTGAAATTTAAAATGGCGATTCTGAGTAGACGAGTGCAATCTAATAAATGAATATTCCATAAAAACAACGTAGATATATCAGTTTGTATCAGAAAAATGAAAAAAAGCACCGTAATAAAATTCAGCACAAAAACAATGATAACCACAACTTGGTTATAACTAATATATCTGGAGACTAAAAATTTGTAAACTAAACACTTCGAAGCGGTCTTTTTTTTATGTAGACTCTCTTAATGAAACTAACTAAAAGTTAAATGATGATGTATTTTTGGTTTCCAGAGTTTTTAACTTTGCAAATTCATGGAGAAAAATAAAAACTAGTCGGATGTGCCAGTCCCACAACTTTCTTATATTTCACACAGATTTCGCATACACTAAAAATATTCAGCACCAATTTATATCAAGGTCTAACTCAATCTAAAGTTTTATTAAATTCCGTGCATTAGTTCTTGAGACATGACTATTGCTAAAATCGTGTGAATCCTGCAAAATACAGCATAGCAGTGCCACCTGTTGGTAGAATTAGACCAAAACCTAATCTACAACAACGTATGTCAACATCTAACTGAATCTGATTTTTGGTGGAAATCCGTGCATTAGTTCTTGAGATATAGTTATCGTGATAATAATGAAAAAGTAGCATATCAGCGCCACCTGTCGGGCAATTTACAACAAAACGTAAGCAGCGTATGTCAAGGTCTAACATAATCTGAAGTTTGATGAAATTCCGCGCATTAGTTCTTGAGATATAGCTATCGTAAAATTCGAGAAAAAAGTGACACAGCAGCGCCACCTGTTGGGATTTCTACACCAAAACGTAATCAGCGTCCATTTATGTCAAGGTCTAACTGAACCTGAAGTTTGATGAAAATAAGTGCATTAGTTCTTGAGATAGAGCTATTGCGGGAATCACAAAAAATGCAGCATAGCAGCGCCACCTCCCGGGTGATTTTCACCAAAAACTAATCAGCACCAATTTATATCAGGGAACTAACTGAATATAAAGTTTTATTAAATTTTGTGCATTAGTTCTTGAGAAAGAGCGCCCACAGAATTTTTGTCACATACAGACATACAGACAGACAGAGTCACAGCCAGATATTTTCTAAAAATGGTCAAATCGTGTTCAGGACCTTCTAAAACGTATAAATCCGTCGAAAACCGGAAGTCGAAAATTTTCATGAATCCAATACTTTCTTCTTGTAAAGATAGAAGAAAGTAAAAAGAGAGGTTTTGTATGATAAATGTTACAACATTTTCAGCTTTTTATATCTTATAAATGATTTTATAGAAAAATATTTTTACTAAGTTTACAAAAATTAAAACTTATAATCAATGTATCAAACTTAAAATTATACCTAAATTTGATTTTAAATAATTTTTTTAAGCATATATGAGAAAGTTGTTCGTTAAATCAAGTACGTATTTAGTTTTTACAAAATACCATGATAATTGACACCAAGCAGCATACTTAATTTGAGTTTTGGCTGAATAATATTCTCTACCACTTGTTCTCAATATAGCGATTAGATTTGTCTGGATAAAAACGCAATAGAGGATTTAAATTCTAATAATCACATGGATTCAATTTTCTCGCCTTATTTTTTATAATATACAAAAATTAACATATTAACTCACAGCTAGCTTGTTGATTTTCTGATAAGGCGAGTGAATTTTTAGGCAACATTTTAAAATCTATAGGCTGAAAAAATATATTATTATTTTTTTAAAGCTGTTCAATGTATTTTAAAAAGTCACACATTTACTCTAAAACTATTAGCAGAATATATTGACAAAGAATATAATATCGAGATTGGCTACTGTATTTAAAGAAACTAAAATCCGTAATCTTTAATTGCCTAATTATTTTTACTGATATCAAAAATATCCCATTTCAGTTACAAATGTGCAGAAAATCTTACGTTTGCTTGTCTGCAAATTTTTATTTATCGTATATGCAATATTCCCAGACAAACTACAATCTTAGATTTAATCAGCTTTATATTGTTGTATATCTTTATTTATTTTACACTAAAATTTTATGAAAATATTGCTAGTAAAATGCATTGTAATGAATTATTTTTACATGTCGGGTAAATTTCGTTATAACAATTTTTACCGTAAGTTTTATCTTGCTGGCTTGATTAAAAAAAAAAAAAATACTTGTACGGTAAGATTATCTGGAAATTTCCGACCCTTGGTTGCAACGAATTGCTCCTATAAGATTTGTGAGAGGTTGAAGTTACAAAAAACGCTGACTTATTCAACAATCAAACCACTGTTTTCTCTGTTTGTAATGGTGGATGATATGTATTCCTCAGACCTCCTTTTCAATTTATTTATCAATTCCAATTTACTTCAAGCAAAGTGATATGATTTCTACTCCAATTTTCCTAAGTCCGTAAAACTAATGTCGAACAAAAAAATTTGCTTCATTTTATCGCAAATTTTCTGCCACTAAAAA
The DNA here is from genome assembly GCA_963931845.1 of Maratus michaelseni. Classification (NCBI taxonomy): domain Eukaryota; kingdom Metazoa; phylum Arthropoda; class Arachnida; order Araneae; family Salticidae; genus Maratus; species Maratus michaelseni. The sequence goes on along the minus strand of OZ007593.1, from coordinate 191,752,018 downwards.
AGACAAAGTTTATTAGTCAGACATAAAAGTTGGGGCATGCGAAATTTGGAGAAGCAATCGCTGTATATGTTTTTGGGCGTATATTTCGTATGTAAACCCTCGTAAAAAATTACTTAAAACATAATACATAATATTTTGCAATATTTTAACGAGATTATTATTCACAAAGTCTGGTGACTTTAACACTACAACCGCTACGATGGGTCATTTTGAACCGTCACACAGAAATTTCTTAATAAATTATGTTAAATATCTATCGCAGAAAAATAAGTTGGATAAACAAGTTAAATAGTTTAAAATATAACTTCTGGTGTAAAATATTTCCTATAAAACTTGAGTAAAATTTCAGGCGGTTCTAGTTTTAAACTTCATATAAGGTACCATGTTATAAATTTGTTAGCACGTATATTTTTATTATTAAAAATTTTTAATGGGTTGGCATCACACATGTACGTCTAAACATGAATAAGAAAAATCTCACGTCATAAAAAATATATTATTGGGATAAACCAAATGTTTTGTTTCTGTATTCACTTCAACGATGCAGTAGAACATCAACATTTTTACCATATGTTGTCATTTACTATCAAATGAAACATTTGAATCCACGTATGTAAGGTTCAAGCTTAAAGCATGTTACTCAAAGTAAATGTTAATGGGAGAATCTCTCAAAACTGTATACTAATAATTTTAATTCGAAGCCTCATATAAAGTCTAGGATAGTGAGAGGTTTTAATTCGATGAAATGACAATTTTTATTTTAACCACATGGAGAACGCAAACAATTCTTAAAGAGTGGGACCTGTTCTAAAAAGAATGTTACAATGTTACTTGCCTGCACTAATAGGAACTGTTTTCTTTTTAACACTTTCAAATCTAGTTGAAAAGTGTTTATGACTTCGGTTTGTCTGGCCGTCTCTCCGTGCTCTAACTCCCGTAAATACGCTCGGATTGCTCTGCAATTTTTATATGTTATTTTCGTTATCTATAGTATGTTCCGTATTTCAACGGAAGTGTGTAGCTCTTATAGTTTTTTTACAGGGACACTCAAAAGAATTCCGTTACATTACGGTCTATGGGGAAAAATCATTTGCGGTTTATTTTAATGATGTTACACAATTTCAAACACATTGTAATTGATATATATCACTAAGGTGCATTACAAGAAGCTTAATATAGAATAGGGTGTGCATAGCACTTATAGTTACTTTACAGGGACAGTCAAAAGAATTCCGTTACATTACGTCTATAGAAAAAAATCGTCTGCGGTTTATTTAAATAATGTTTCACTATTTTAAACGCATTGATATATATATATATATATTACTAAGGTGCATTACAAGAGGCTTACTACAGAATATTGTGTGTATAGCAGTCATCGTTCATTTACAGGGTCACACAAAAGAATTTTCTACTGTCTGTTAACAATAATTCCTGGAAGTGCCTTTAAGTTACTTAACGCGAATTTAAATTTAACTCACTTTTTGTCTATTACGTGGTGTGTATAAATTCTGTAGATCATATACAGGGAAGCCCAAAAGTTCGCGAACACATTTCCGTTTATTGACAGAAACTCCAGAAGGAGAATTTTAAACTGTGCTACGCGTTTCCTATCTAAACTAAAATTTAGCACCCTATGTAGTATATATACCAATATAACATATACAGGGATGAAAGAATCAAAAGTATTCGAATATTTTTCCGAATATTGTATATGTTGGAAATTTCTGAAATTATGTTTTTAAATATGTTATGCGTTTTCCAAATTGTTTACTTAGATGTTATCTTTCAGCTTATTAAACGGTATGATTTGTAAAATTATTTTAGAAGCGTTGGTAAGTGTTACATAATCTATGCTTGACGTATGATTTTTCGTTCTTGTTTTTAATTTAAAAATGATGGGAAGTTAGATTTGGATATTCATAGAAATTATAATGTTTACTACATTTGTATTTACTTTTTTTATTAGTAATAATTAAAATCCTAGTATTTGTACGTATTAAAAACTCTAGCGTCGCAAACAACGTAAGTCAGCAAATGTGTGCAATCGTTCATCACAATATAGAAACTTTCAACTAAACAGTTTCATAAAATTAAGTAATTATTTCCAATCTAATAACATTATATTTCGCTAATTCTAAATAGGCCAATTTATAGAACTAGTTTATTTCATAAAATAACCGAAATTTATAAAAATCGTAAATTATTTTCTTTTTTAATGGAAAAGTTTATAATTTACTACAGTAAGAATTTACTAATAACTACTACAGTTATTTCACAAAGCATTCACTTATGTAACATGTCAAGAAATAAGATTTGTACAAAATCTTGGTAATACACTGGTAAATCCCATATATTTCTTTTCTTTTAAAACATAGTTAAATTTTAAACAGTTTGCGATATATATAACATTTTTTCAAGACTTTTAATGTTTTTTTACTATCCTATTTATGTTTTAAGATAACAAACTTAATGCTAAATTATTAATATAATCATATTAGAATGCTTATGATAAAATCTATTATTACAACTAAGTTTAACGATATATTAGCATCATTTATTGAGCTGAAATATAGCTGTGTAATAAGTTGAATAATGAAGCATAAGTAATAAATGCTCTTAATATGAACACTCTTATTTTGAAATGATTTACTTAGCGTTAATTAATAACGAAAGTTTAACTTAGTTTCCCTAAAGCGAAAAAATAATCACAAAATATACTAACTATATCATGTTAATTACATAAAAATTTACTTAACAGCTGTTGCGCAGTTTTTTTTAAACCTATCGGTATTATCAAAGTTTAATAGAATATAGAATTTGGAATTTAAATGAACTAAACTTTTGGTAAATTAGAGAGTTATATTGTTAGGCTGTCTATGAATTATTGCAAAAGCATATTTTAATGTAATGTTAACTATTATAAAAGACAAATAAAAAAAGTTCCGTTAAAAACAGTCTTAAAGAAAAGAAACAAAGAAGAAACAAACAGAAATAATTTTCATTAGATTAAATAGGTGGTGTGTGATTGTAAAAAAAAATATATATATATATATATATATAAATATTTTAAATTATATATATATATATATATATATATATATATATATATATGTATGTGTGTGTGTATACATATACAGTGTGTCCGAAAAGTATGGAAAAGGTCGAATAATTCCAGATATACACATAGGATTAAAAAATGAAAAAAAAATGCGTGTTAACTCGGGAGAAGTCGCGCATACCCAGATTATGAATGATTTTTACATTGTCACCAATAAATACAATTATTAGTCGTCACTTTATTTAGTCTGAAACAATTGTTACAAATTCTATGATAGTGTAAATTATAGATTACTTTTCGAAAAATAGTGGTGGCAATTGTAAAAACCGTACGCCCCTGGGGTATGTCATACCCCATGCGACTGCTCCCGGGTTAAGTATATTTAATAAGGCTATTCATTGATACCAAAGTCGAACCGCCCACCCCTACACCATGGCGGTCATACTTTGAAATCTTGAATGAGATTCCTCATTTTTTATTCCAGATTCGAACTCTACGGAAAAACGTAACTTTTGTATTTAACAATTTTTTAGGATCATCGTTAATGGCGATGTAATTGAGCAAAATTCGACTTAAACAGTATGCCGAATCGTGAGGGGCAAGGCGACTGGCGTTAATGAAGTAGGATGAAGATCACATGATGCAACTATGACCAAGTCGTCGTTGTGGGGTAATGCTTAAAGTAACGCATTCATTCAAATTTCAACAGTGGCCCCCTTTCTATTCACGATGTACGGAAGGAAGTAGCATTATTAGTCTTTACAATTATTAGTCGTCACTTTATTTAGTCTGAAACAATTGTTACAAATTCTATGATAGTGTAAATTATAGATTACTTTTCGAAAAATACTTTTCGTCACAATTATTAGTCGTCACTTTATTTAGTCTGAAACAATTGTTACAAATTCTATGATAGTGTAAATTATAGATTACTTTTCGAAAAATAGTGGTGGCAATTGTAAAAACCGTACGCCCCTGGGGTATGTCATACCCCATGCGACTGCTCCCGGGTTAAGTATATTTAATAAGGCTATTCATTGATACCAAAGTCGAAGCGCCCACCCCTACACCATGGCGGTCATACTTTGAAATCTTGATTGAGATTCCTCATTTTTTATTCCAGATTCGAACTCTACGGAAAAACGTAACTTTTGTATTTAACAATTTTTTAGGATCATCGTTAATGGCGATGTAATTGAGCAAAATTCGGCTTAAACAGTATGCCGAATCGTGAGGGGCAAGGCGACTGGCGTTAATGAAGTAGGATGAAGATCACATGATGCAACTATGACCAAGTCGTCGTTGTTGGGTAATGCTTAAAGTAACGCATTCATTCAAATTTCAACAGTGGCCCCCTTTCTATTCACGATGTACGGAAGGAAGTAGCATTTTTCTGTTAAATTTCTTTTTTTTTATCATAATTTGCTTGCATTTCAGCATCTTACCCCAAACTTGGGGTAAGATGGCCAACTACATAGGGGTAAGATGCCTTCTGGACTTTCAATGTAAACAATAATTTTTGTGAAGCAGTACAACACGCAATGGAACGAAAAAAAGTAACTAATATTTTAGACATACTAAATTTGTTACTTACTTAGTATTCGACAATTACAAAAATATGAATGTTACAAACATTGTCAATTTAATAAAAAGCAATCTAATATTTGAAAAAAGAAAGATTATGTTCTACTTAACATTTAAAAGTATTATGGCACTTAAATATGTTAATTTTTAAAACTTTATATCAAGCTGAAATATGGCAAAACCACTGAGATAAAGTGCTTTAGAGTCCAGGATTTTTTCTAATGTTTTTCACAATTTCCTCTTTTTTTCTGTAATATCTCAGAGTGTACATGAATATACTAAAATGTAGATTAAACTATTTTTCTGATAAAGATAATTTATTTAAAGTAAAATCACTAATTAATGTGTAAAATTTACAATTTAAATGCAATGACTATAGATCGTTCTTAATATTAATTAAATTTTTCATGTAGCACGAAAAATATTTTGATCAACTGATAAAATTAAATAATATATTAAAAATTATCTTTCATTTTATTTTTTTAGTGTTATTAATATATGAATAAAAGTTCATTATCCTTGTGTATCAGAATGATTTACTTTACTTTTTAAAAATATACATTAAATAAGTATTGTAAAAGCTTTTTTATATTTTCATATTTATATTAAATATACATTTTAATATATTAACATATTTGTATAGTTTTTTATTTTATCAATATAAAGTGAAATTATACCATGTATTGATTTTATTCTCAATTTGCATAAATTATGAAGAAACATAATATTTTTGTTACAAAGTTTTTATATTTATATTTGTATAATGCTTAAAATCACTACTATACTGTATATAAAAAAACATTTACGATAAATAAACGAAATGGAATGGATTTTTGAATGGTTTTTTGAATGCATATATTTAAATAATATTTAAATTTCACTCATACTCATGCAATTGCAAAATAAAGAATAAAAGGGATTTTATTTATGACAAATGAATATAATTGATCATATTTCGATATATTTATTCTATCAGATTGAATACACAATCTTATGTTAAAACATAATACGTACACCATGTATAACTACGTTATAAGTAGAATACTCTAGATTCTAGAATGATTATGGGTAAATCTTTCATCGATATCGGGTTTTTGGTATAAGTAAGATAGAGATAATAATAGCTATATATTCCGATAATCAGAATGTTATATCAGTCACATGTTATGTTATTGGATATATATAGGGTGTAAAATATTAAAGTTTCAGATTACGAAAATGTAGAATTTAGTTGTTAACATAACATGTGTTAATATTGATTTTTGCATATGCAACTCGAAAATAAATTCTCTATCAAATACAAAATATTGTTAGTATTTTAAAAGGTAATTTATAATCATTTAAACAGGAGTAAATTTTAAAATGTGGACACTCGTTTAAGTAATAGTAAAATAAATATTAATGACGAGTCACGTAATATATCATTACGATTTTTAATTTTTATTTTTACTGAAGCTACAATCTATTTTACTAAAATACGAATCTCAATGCTGTATTTATAAAGTTCATAATATTTTACAATCTATGAAACTTTTAAATGATCTCCCATAAAAATTCTACCAAGTGTTTGATAAATGCTATATCTTATATTATATTTATAATGGATATCCAATATATAATTGTTTTTTACTCTAATAAATGAAAAGTGCCATGAACTTTATTTTGGTAGAATGAATATTTGTTTAGTCGGCATACTTGTAGTAGAGTAAACTATATTATATATATCCTTATCGTTTTCATGTCTCATCTTCTACTTTTACTATAATAGTAAAGTAAGGGTTATGTAATAGTAACAGGTATTAAAATTTTTGTTTCTAATGGTAATGAATTTTTGAACTATTTTCATTAGAAAATTATTAAATTTCAAGTATGCTAAATTTAAATGTTACTAATGAAAACTGATTTTTATATATGATATGTAATAAGTATTTACATGTATATAAGAAAAATATCATATTTTTCGATAATAACTGTTTAAAATATTAATTAAATTAAATTAAACTTCTGTAACGCATTTTTAAGGGAAAAAATAGATAACTGTTTATAATATATATATACTAGCAAGCTTCGCTCGCTACGCTGGTCGGTTTCTCCAAACAAATTTTGAATCAAACGAAATATACCGGTGAATTGCATGCATCCAATAATGTACGCTTTCGATCAGACAGCTACAGGAAAATATGAAAAGAGATCGCATATCAAATTACTGCCTTGGACTACTAACTATTTGTCTGGCTTTAATTATGATCCTCATATTGATCATTCCAGGAATAAGACTGTTGATCTCGGATCTTAGTTACCCTGTAGCTTGTGCCGTACCTTGAAGTGACAGGATGAGACTCCCTGGATATATTGCGGTGGCGGTAGTAACGAAGATATAGAAATAGGTGTATTTTTAGAAATTATAATTTGTAATGTTAAAAATGAGGATGTGTTGGCGCTAAAAGCATCACCAAAATATAGAAAATGTGCTATATCGAAACCGTACAGACCATCGAAACTTTATTTCAGCAAGCATATTTTATTTTAAAATCACAATTACATAAATATCCGTAAAAAGAATAGGTACTTTTATGTTAGCTGGGCGCCAGTAAAAGCTCGCCAAATCATGTTTCAATTGGCATGATTTGAATTGCAACATTTTGCGTGACATTTTATTTGTAGTGATATGTTTGTGTTTATGTATTTTATTATGATTATATTTTAGTTATTTTAAGTAAGTTTTTTAAGATATTATATCGTAGTGTTAAAATAATGGCTAGTTGTTATTAGCTAATGTTAAAAAATGAACGAAAAAAAGGATTGGCGAGATAAAAAAAAAAAAAAAAAAAAAATGGCGATCACTGGCGTCCAGCTAACATAAAGACACCGAATAATATTCAATTCTAAATTCCCAAAGCAAAAAAAAAAGGTTTAAAAAATAACCCGAAAACTGGCATTATTGAGATTTCATATGATCAAACCTTAAGGTGCATTTTTTTCTTATCCAGTATCTGATAAATAGGCAACTATTGTTTGGTCTTTAACAGTGACGAATGTATTTTAGAAAATATCACTTGGCGATCAATGCAATAAATTTTAAGGTTTTGTTGTCAAAGACAATGCCAAATTCGAAAATGTGCAATATCTCCCGAATTGTTGGGGTTAGAATATTTTTATTTCACACCATTCGATTCAGCACGCAAAAATACATTGAAATATTTTATCATTTGACAAATAAATATAAAACACGATTTTTAAGGAATTTTGTTAATGTTTGTTCCCATTTTTACCCTCTTTAGAGGTGGAATTTTAGAAAACCTTTCTTATTGCGCCTCTACATCCTAAAAAGTATTTTCCCCGCAATTTTCGTGTTTGTAACTTCAATAGTTTGAACTCTGCGTTGATGATCTCCCAAGTCAGGACTTTCATTTACATATATATAATTTTATATACAGATAAAATTAACCATTATTATTCTCTTACAGGCTTTGCTCGCTACGCTGGTCGGTTTCTCCAAACACAACATGAATCAAACGAAATATATCGGTGAATTTGATCTTGTGTTTTAGAGAAACATGAACTTTTACCTTGCATGTCCTTCCGCATTTTTGTAAAACGATACGACAGCTATTACGGAATTTAAGCTGTTAAAGACCAACTCGTTTATTTAATCATTTAGCGTAGGATTTTCTAAAGAACGATATAACGATATGCAATATACTAAAACTATACCTGAAAAATTAACAATGCAAGTTACATCAAAATCCTTTCAGCAGAATCTTTAAAAAAGTCTAATGTTTCATAATCGGGTTTAGATGATTATAGAAATGCCTCCCCCCGCCTTCCCTAATTCTATAACTAAGCAACATAGAACGATATATACACTAAAACTTTCCCTCAAAATTTAGCTAACTAACAGTGCAAGTTCCCGCAAAATCCATTCAGCAGAATTCAAGGTATAAGCAGCAGGATCGAAATTCCCCTTTCATTATACATATACAATAGACAGAAAAATGTATCTTTCATAATCATCTTCACCTAATGATAGAAGTTTCAGAGATTTTGTAGAGAGTATATGCTGTTATACGCCTTCAACCATCTGGAATTTTTAAGACGAAACTCTGCACATTTTTATGCCTGCGCTACTGACAACTTTCTCCCATAGCTCCAAAACTAAACAATGTAGAAAATCAATTCCTAAAATCGCACTGCGAAACTCCCATCAAAATCCGTTCAGTAGAATTTTAAAAAATGTAATCTTTCATAATCGGGTTCACCTAATTTTATCTATATCTTCCTCCTGTAGCTCTATAAATAAGCAATGTAGAACAATGTGCTTTATTTTAAAACCTTTCTAAAATAAATTACCTAACTAACAGTGAAATCCTATAAAAATCTGTTCGGTAGAACCTGAATTTTATCCGATCGGAAGGAAATACGAATTTGCGTTTTATAAATATTGTAGATGATGATAGTATGATTTCTGTAATCGGATTCGTTGTCAAACGTTCGCTTCAGAAAACACAACGCAGACGAAAACTTTGCTTCAGATCCAGAGTAGTACCAACCATCCCCACAAAATTGCCTAACTAACAATGTAAATCCCACCAAATTCGTTCAGCAGAACTCAAATTATAAACGGTCGGAATGAAATACGTATATGCGTTATATATATATATATAGTATATATATCTTTCATAATTGCATTCTCCTTTCCCAATCACTTTTTCATTAGATCTATCACTAAGCAAAATAGAATGATATGTATAGGGTCATTAACCATACCTGAAAAATCACTTCCATCAAAATTTGTTCAGTAGAATTTTTTTAAATGTAATATTTAATAATCTGGTTCACTTAATTTTAGAGCTTTCCTCTGTAGCTCTATAACAAAGTAACATTGAATATCTATACGCTAAAACCTTTCAAAAACATTAACTAACTAACAGTGTAAAACCTACTAAAATATCATGAATAATCGGATTATAATGCGAATATGCGGTTTATACTCATAGTAGATGACGATATGATTTTTTGTAATAGAATTATTCATCATGAAGGATTCGCTTCAAACATAAACAATGCTTTCAACATTGTAGCTAATACGCCAACTGGCGAGTTATCCGGTTGGGGATAATTTGCCCGAAATCATATGAATAACTTCCCAAAGAAAAGGGGAAACATGGCTGAAGGCTGAAAATATATAAATACATAATACTAAACAGAACTTCCAAACTCTATTTTAGCAAGCACGTTTTATTTTAAATCGTGGCGTTTGTAGAAATAATAATACACAATTACATAAATATCCGTAAGAATAATATTCAATTCACAATTGAGCAGTTAATGTAATCTGTAAAAACCTCTGTAAAAATAAACAAAGGAATTAAATAACAAAAAAGATTTAATTTGAATTTCTTCCATTGCTATAGTAACGGACGTATTTTTAGAAATTATCACTTGTATTGTTAGAAATTTTGAGATTTTGACGTCAAAGACTTCGCCAAATTAGAAAAATGTGCAATATCTCACGAACTATTTGACTTAGGAGTATTTAATTGGTGCCATTCGATTCAGCATACAAAAATACATTAAAATATTTTATCATTTGTCACGTAACTGTAATACCCGATTTTTAAGGAATTTTTTAAAAGTTTGTTCACCTTTTTACCCCTCTTAGGGGTGGCGTTTTTGAAAATCCCGTCTTAGTGCGCCTCTACATACTAAGAAGTATTTTTCCTGCAAGTTTCGTCTTTGTAGGCTCAGTAGTTTTGGCTGTGCGTTGATCATCTAGCCAGAAAGGACTTTCTTATATATATATAGATATACGGGGTGATTTTAGTTAAAGTTGCACATTTAAAAGGCTGTCTAAAAGGAACCACTGCTCAGAATGGCCTGATATTTTATCTGAATATACGTGCAGCAATTGGAATTAGCTTTACGGAAGAAAAGAAATGTTCAAAAGTGTACAAGTAGATGGCGCTATACTTGTCATAAGATGCTCATTAACATACGTGACATGCGGACTGCGGACCGCACATTACACTTGTGATAAAAAGGCGGGGAACATCCAGTTCCTGTTATTCTGCGTCTGAGAAAGTATTCATGACTCTATTATTGAAGGATGGGGCTCTACTTGTGAAGCGTTTTTACAAGAACGGTGACTTTGCGGCAATTGCATTGAAGATTTTCCGTACATTAAAGGGTTTGAGAAACGGCTCTGCATTCGGTCTAAAGAAGATGACTGATAAAATTTAAGAGAGGGGTATATTTGATATGAAATGTGGCAGAGAGAGGAAAGCACTTTTTTCGACATCAGTGGAGGATGTGGCTACAGCATTGCAGAAAGCACCAAGCAGTGCTTTGGGAACACATAGTGCACGGGGAATTTCTTAAACTTTAGACATGCCTGTCAGCACGCTTCGTAAAATGTTACGAAACACTCTGCAATGCTATCGGTACAAAATTACGCATCATCAGGAGTTGCTTCCTGCTGGCATGCCAAAACGAGAAGCTTTCACCGTGCAATTTATTTTTTGAATGGAACTGGGAAATGCATGTCTAATGTCCATGAAACATTTTGAGGACAGACGAAGCCCATTTCCATCTCCAAAATTCTGTCAAAACTCAAAATTGCAGAATATGGGCAAGTGAGAATGAGTTCCAAATGCAACCATTGCCACATCATTCTTCAAAGGTGTGGTGCGAGTTTAAAGGCGCACTTATCGTTTTCCTTTCTTTTTCGAGGAGATCGATCCTTCGGGTCCTGTCACATGTACAGTCAATTGAACACTTTATGAATCTGTAAAATCCAGCTCAGTCAAGCACTGCAACAGCGCGGATGTGAGGATAGAACAATTTTTATGCAAGATGGTGCTCCTCCGCACATTGCAACACCAGCAATGCAGCTGTTGAAACTGCATTTTGGAAATGACAGAATTATCAGTCGCCATTTCCCAACAGCCTAACCGCCACGATCACTTGAAGAGAACCCTTGCGACTTCTGTTGGTGTTGTTACCTAAACATATTGTTTATGCAGGTCCAATTGCGAACTTACGTGAACTATCAGGTCATTCTGACATGCATTACGCAACACATTCTCAATATAACCCCTGAAACACTCCGATCTGCTGTAGAACATGCGGTTTTGCGGTTTCAGCTTGTAAAACAACATATTGAACATTTCTTAAGCAAGTCGTAACTGACTTCTTTCCTTGATGATTTGATCAGTTCTTACTTTTTCTACGTATTTTGGCATAGGTTCAATTAAAAACCGATATCGTTTTGTCTTTTTTCACGATGTTTGGCCTATAAATAATTAAAAACCTATTTCATTTGTGCTTTTTTTACGGTGTTTGATCTAGGACAGTTAAAAACCAATTTTTTTTCCTATCCGCTGTGTTATCACCTTATCCTGGTGGATAGGCTTTGAACAAAGAGTTCCAGAACAGCATCTCACGTCTTTTAATTAGCATCTTATGACGAGAACAGCGTCATCTATTGGTCAACGTTTGAACTTTTTTCTTTTCAAAACGTATTCCCATTGCTTTACATATACTCAGATGAAATATCAGGTCATTCTAAAATGTTGTTCTTTTTACAGCCTTTTGAAAGTGCAACTTTAATTATAAACAACCTTTAATCGATATGGACTTAATACTGAAAAAATCAAAATAGCTATTAAGATTTTTTCTATTAATTCCATCATGATTATTCTCCAATTATCTTGCAATTTATCTCTCCAATTCTTAACCATGATTTAAATCACAAAACCACCCGAAATAAGCGTATCAATTATTCTTGTTCATTTAATGTTTCGACAAAATCAATAATTAGTTAGTTACGTCTTCTTTAAAAAATATGTTTAACTTGTTTTAATTTACTTTTAATTCATAAATACATTTTTTCATGTAAAAGAAAATACTTGTACAGTATTTTAATCCATTAAACGCCTACGCTCCCGTTGCGGGATCATGTAGTTTACATTTTTTTTTTCTCAAAATAATTTTTAGTAAAAATGCTTATGCAATAATGTGTAGTTTTGCTGATCGTGCATGACTCTCAGGGATTATGAATGCGGATATGATTTATATTAAACGATACCTCACTGTATTTCTTCCTTTTAATTAATACATATTTCAGTTCACTTAAATGTCGATTGCTGAATTGTGGAACTTTTTACCATCGTACATGTTTTGCGAAATCTACAGTAATTTGGGGTCTGATAATTCTGACATGGTTCTAAAAATATTTACATTTCATTTGAATTTTTCTTTTATGTATATTTTTTGATTATCATTCATAAGAGGTGTGAGTTTCTTTTTTCATGTTTTGATTTTTATTTCCAGATCTATGTATGACGAATTCTTTGTTGTCTGCAAGCTTTGTACATGTTGTTGTATACATGTTTTGTGAAATGGGCAGCGATTTATGGCCTGATGATTCTGTCACGGTTCTAGAAATATTTACATTTCTAGAACTATTTACATTTTATAGGATTTTATTTATTTATTTATTTATTATTTTTTTAATATGCCATATATATATATATATATATATATATATATATATATATATATATATATATATATATATGATGGCTTGATTTTAATATCACAATTAATACCATTTTTGGATGGATTTTTTTTATTAATTCTGATAAAATATATTTGTATATATATATATTTATTTATTTATTTATATTACATATCGAAAAATCGAAACCGTGAAAAACTCTTTATTTGAATGATATACATTGAAATCATATGTAGACGTATAAATATTAGTATCACGAAATAATTTTTAAAGCGATCATCATTTAGATGTTGTTTAAAAATATTTATTTTATATGTAATTGTAAGTACATACTAACGTAAATTATCTGAAGTAATATTTGAGAATATAATTTGATGCGTCAGGAAGAAAAGTTTTCAAAAATTACTATTATGTCATATTAACTCATGACTCATTCCCACATACAATAATGTCAGTATTTCATTTAACATTTATTAGAAGTTCAAAGTAAATTCAATGTACTTCTTTTAAATAGAATCTTAATAAAAATGTGCGAAATCATCTAAATCTTGTTCTCTTAGCTTACACAACTCTCTTGAGTAATCCAAAATATTTCCGCTCTTTATGGAGAATTATTATTTTTCTTTTACGTTACCATTTAATATTTCTTATAACTCTTATAAAAAAGTTCCGTTATTTTTCATGCCAAAAATTGGAGTTGTTAAAACGAAGTTTTCATATCTTTCTTGGATACTTTATTATGCTAATTGTATTTTTTATTTAAAGAATAATTTACTTAAACACGATATTCCCTTAAAAAACTATGTTACAAAAACAATTATAATTTTATTTGTAAGACCATTAAATGACCTTTTAAAGAAGAGAAATACCAAATGTTAAACGCTTGTGACCGGTTTCAAGTGTTGTAGAATATATATACAGTGGTGGCCAAAAGTGTGGACATTTTTTTAAAGTTTCATGTTTTTCAACTTTGTGTGCTTGTAGAATATATTAATTTGCACTTAAATACAAACGTTTATATATCAAATTGAAGGTAATTTAATATAGGATTTAATAATAAAAACAGTATTACAATATCTGTATTACAAAAAAAGTCATGCAACTAATAGTAAGATCTATCTTAGATTTGTATTCTTTTAAAGTGATACTTACATAATCAATACTTAGTAGGATAACCCTTATTTTTAAGACAGCTTCACAGCGTCTTTTCATCGAGTGAACGAGTGTTTGCAGTTCATCTTTCGTAATCACATAATGCCAAGAATCAATTATAGCTTCAATAAGTTGTCTTTTATTGGATGGACGTTTTTTTTTCGTACAAGAAATTTGAAACGTCGCCATAAATTTTTAATTGGATTGAGATCAGGGATCTTTCCTGGCCATGGTAATATATCTATGCCTTTATTTTGAAAGCATGCTTTGCATACTTTTTCTGTGTGGCATGGAGCTGAATCTTGCTGAAAAATAAATGGTGCGTTGTTGGGGAAGAGATCTCTGATGGAAGGTATCAATTTTAGTTCCAGGACTGTTTCGATGTATTTTTTGGCATTCAGGATGCCATCAGTCACTTGAATTCAGCCCACACCATCTGCAGACATACATGCCCAAATCATGACATTTGTTGGGTTTTTTGTAGTTGCTTCAATGCAATCAGGATGAAGTTCTTCTCCTACTCTACGTCTCACGTATTTTCTACCATCACTACCAAAGAGCGATATTTTACTCTCATCGCACCAGATTACTTGCTTCCATTGATTTTCTGACCATTTAATGTGTTTTTTTGCCCACTTAACTCGTTTTTCGCGTTGCTTTTGATTTAGATATGGTTTTTTCCTTGGAATTCTAGCTTGTAGTCCAAATCCTGATAATCTTCTTCTTATTGTTCTTGAACTTACTGCAATTCCCGCTGCATTCATTTCACATCTAATGGCATTTGATGAAATTTTTCTATCTTGAAGGCATAGCTGTTTAATTTTTCTATCGGCAGTAGCACTTGTGCATTTTTTTCGGCCTGATTTGGCCTTATTTTCCACTGATTTCGTTTTTTCATAACGTAAACATTACTTTCGTACACCAGAACAAGTCACCGAACCACCAACTTGTTTTGCAATTTCAGCATAAGTGAGGCCATTTTCTCTCAATATAACAATTCGGCTTCTTTTTGCAGATGTTCAATTAGTTCTTCTTGTTGATGTCATTGTTTAAAATTAGTTTAATTAAAAAAAGGACTTTAAATATTCAAAAACAGCAATACTCTATTTAGTTGTACTAGTTTGCAACATTCCGCAAAATATTTCCACAACAATAACTCTTTAACCATCCAAATAACCTAAACTATAGTTACAGACATTTGATTGGTCCTCAGAACAGTGTTTGTGATTGGCTTGTACGCTTTTATTACAAAGCACATCCTTATTCAAAACGATTTGTGTTTGTTTGTTCTACTAAAATGAGCATAACTTTTTTTGTAATACAGATATTGTAATACCGTTTTTTATTATTAAATTCTACATTAAATTACCTTCAGTTTGATACATAAACGTTGGTATTTAAGTGAAAATTAATATATTCTACAAGCACACAAATTTGAAAAACTAGAAACTTTCAAAAAATGTCCAAACTTTTGGCCACCACTGTATATATATATATATATATATATATATATATATACATATAATGAGTACATAACAAATTACAGGAAATATTTGTCTGATATACAAAAATAAAATCATTCACTGAGATTAACGTGAAATAAAACTAATTTAAGATTTTTTTTATTTTTTTAGGAATGTTTCACTGATATAAATTAATTGTGAAGGAGAAGTTGATAATTTATTGCAACATTAAACAAAAGAGAATATTTATTTTCATTATGACAGATTTTATTCTCAATCAGTCCCACAGGGAATCGTGCTAAGTGTTTTAGTCAACATTTATGTGAATCTTAAGGCAAAATTAATGAGCTTCATATAGGAGAAAAAAACTATGACATCTAAATTAAGTTTTCTAACCACACTCCATGGACTGTTTAACTAACGGAAAATATTTCCGCATTATTTTTTGAGTGTATCAATGTTTTTCTTGTACAACACATATAAAGGTGTTGTCCTTTCAAATGATATGTGTCACTAAAATATTTTTTTACATAGAAATCTATTGTAAATTATGTTTTATTTAAAATAAATAATATTTGCATTTTCCCTACAAAATAAATCAGAAATTCCCCTCCCCTCATGCTAGAAAAATGTAATTAAAATTTACTGTTATGTACGCTTTTTAGAAATTATTTTAAAATGAAGTTCGGGAATCGTAGTGGTTAATCGTTTATATACATTGTAAAGTCCCCATTAAATTATTTGTGAATATTAGATGAGACTTACCATCTGGAACATTATTTTTTGTCACGCTCAGGAAGTACGTCCTCTTTCATAGGCAATGTGGTACACACAGTGTCATAGTATATTTAAAGAAAGTTTGACATGTGAAATTCGTTACTGCGTCAGTGAATAGTTACTTTCTTCTCCCAAAACAGGAAAAGTGGAAGCTCGCCCCTGGCATAATGTAGACATGAATTGGCAACGACGGCGTCATATGAAAACGCAAAGTCTCCAATCACGAAAGGCTATAACGACTTTATTGGAACTTTGCGATAAACTGTAAACGACCAATTTCCTCCTCCTCCCGGCCAAGTAGAGCCGGATAGACCAGGTTTGTTCATGATTCGAGATTTGAGAGCAACGAAAGAAGGTCGAAATTCTTCGGACCTTAGAACGAGAAGGGGAACAAATCCCTTGATAAGATGTCAAAGTTCATCGGAAGGACGGCACGTCCTGTGTGCTAAGTTTTGCAGACCGCTAATAGTGAGGGCAAAACGGAAGAGACGCGTCTTTAGGCTGGACATTTTGTAACATTTTGTAGACCACCATCAGTGCGGACAAAACAGTTGAGACTCTCTAGTTCATACAATTAGTACTCTCTTACCCCGAATGGCGACTTTGATCCCAAAGAAAATGTTACGTTGCTGTTAATCGAATTTGATAAAAACTCACAACTATAAACCTATATATTATAAGTATTTTTCTGTGTTAATATCTGAATAGAATAAATATTATTCTAAGGACAATTATTGACCTAGCTTGTCATCATCGCTACCCTTCGAAAATCATCCCAAACCAGGTCGTTATAACATAGTATAAGACGTGTGTGTGTGTCACTGACGTTAATACACTGAGATAATTTTGTTTCATGTTTCGAATCATGTGAATAATGGTGTCTTTTAATGTTTGTAATCAACAGACGTGCGTTACTGCTTACTAAAAGTTTGTATAGATCTATTAAAATTATTCGTCATGGTTTTTATAAAAGTATTTATAAGATTTGCATGCTAGTAATATGACCTTGTTAAAACAATGATTTCAATTTTTACTTGGAAGATTTATATGGGAATGTAATTTTTCAAATTAAATATAAATTTTATTAGTAACACAACATTTTACTTTAAAATATATAGCACAAAATTGGATTTCATTTACTGTAACTATATATTTTTTTGTTACAACTTGAAACATAATTTAACCCAAGAACATTGCCATTAACAAAGTAAAATTTCTAAGAAAAAGCTTTTATATATACTTTCAATACATTTATTTTTATTGTGTATGGTTTACTGATGGGAAATAAAATCTGAACCTAATAATAATAAATAAACGAAAAATATTTTCATCATAATATATTTAAATTTCAATTATTCCCATGGATAATTCTTATGGTGTTCAACTTAAGATTAATAATAAAGTAAAATCTGTGAACCTTATTAAAAAAAATAGCGAAATCATCTAAATCATGTTCATAAAGGTTATACAACTCCCTAGAGTAATGGAAAATATTTCCACTCTTTATAATGTATCATTCATTTTCTTGTACAATACTTTTGATATTCATTATAGCTCTTGTAAAAATATCCAGTAAGTTTTCATTCTAAAAATAGCACTTATTAAAACATGTATTTTATCTTGTTTATTGAGTAATTTATTCCATTAATTTTAATTTTTTACAGTGAAATTCCATTTATTCGTATTTATTATTTTAACTGTTATTATTATGAAAACACGACACTTTCATTAGAAAACTGTGGTAA
Source organism: Maratus michaelseni (assembly GCA_963931845.1). Classification (NCBI taxonomy): domain Eukaryota; kingdom Metazoa; phylum Arthropoda; class Arachnida; order Araneae; family Salticidae; genus Maratus; species Maratus michaelseni. The sequence goes on along the minus strand of OZ007593.1, from coordinate 191,733,718 downwards.
AAAATGAGTAACATTTTATTTATGATAGTGCAAAATGAGAAAACAAGACAAAACATTTAGTTAAAAAAAAAAACAGACAAGAAATATCTGGTAATAAAATTTTTTCCCACACTTGTTCCAGCTCAAAATTAATAAGATGCGTTCTCAGAAAAGACATTTCCTATATAGAAAATTTTAAAAAATTTCTTTTAAGATAACAACATTGAATAAAATGAACCTGCTGAACGTTTATTTTTATAATTCATTGTTTACTAATGTAAAATCAATTCTGTATAAAAATATGTTAATATAATATTAAGCAATAGCGACAAATATGTTTTTCTCCATTGTAATAGAGGAATACTATAAAGGACGTGAAATGTTAAATACTCTAAAAAAAGTTCAATCAGCTTTGGATTTTTTAAAATTTATCCACAAGCAAAGCGGCATCGACTAGCAACTGAAGAATTTGACACCTATTTTGAATAAACATTGAAAATTTGATAGAAAAAATGAAAAAAATGATGCGCAAGATGTAAAATAAGTCTTTTTTTCTACTTTCCATTCTCCTCCACACGATCAAAAATTCTATTAATCTGATACCGTTTGTGAGCTTTTTACTATGTATATATATATATATATATATATATATATTTAAATTGAGGATATTGAGCAGATTTTCTGTGGAAAACTGTGGAAAATTACGTTTTTGTTAAAGGAGTTTTCGGATAACAAGTATTATTCCGGAAAATATTTTAGTTAGACGATCTGTCACAGTATTTTATTATAAAAACTATAATCTTTACGTATGTTTGAAGATATGAATTTTACATATGTTTAATGTCACTAATGGTATTGGGTCATAAGGAATGTTCTGCGGGTTTTGAAGCGCGATTTTGTCTATTTGTTTTGCTACTGTTAATAATGAGTGGCCTTGAACGATCCAGATATGTTCATTCGGTCTTTTCTGATTGCGCTGCTTAAAACTAGCTTGTGTCGTGGCATAATTTCTGCTTAATCGCAGTGCTAAGAATTGAGAACCAAAAATATCATTTTCTTCATATAATGCTCTTTTACTTCGAGAAAGGTAAAAATCCTAGTCAGACTGCTAGTAAAATTTGAGCTGTTTATGGACAAAGTGCTATTTCAGATAACACAGTTCGAAGGTGGTTTGAGAAGTTTACGCACGGAAATGATGCCCGCTCTGGACTACCATTATCGCTAAAGGAGGATCTCTTAAAAGAACATATCACTGAAAATTCACGCTACGCAGTTCAAGAGCTATCACACTGACTGAATATTCCAAAAAAAATGCATGACCATTTGATAGCTTCTTTTAAGAGGTTCTTCTTTATTTTACTTTTTGGTCGTCCAGATAGGGCATCATCTTCGAGGCTGCAATTATCGTGCTTAAGTTTCTCAAACCACATCCGAACTGTGTCTGTCATCTGATTTTTTTTTCATTATGTAGCCTAATTTTACTAGCAGTCTAACTAGTATTTTTACCTCTCTTGAAATAAAATGACGAAAAAGAAATTTTTGGTTATCCATTCTTACTCCTGCACTAAAACAAAATTATGCCACAACACAAACTATAATTATGCAGCGCACGCAGAAAAGACAAAGTGTAGTAAAATATCATAATATGACGAAAATGAACTTTTTGGTTCTCCTTTCTTAGCACTGCACCGAAACAAAAATTATACCAGCACACTAGTGAAAATTATGCAGCGTAAGCAGAAAAGCCAGAATGTCCCTATTCGGGTCATTCAGGGTCACTTTTTATTAGCAGTCTAAAAATAAACAAACGAAACCAGGCTTCACTTAAAAAAACCGCAGAACTTTCCGAATGATCCATTACATACTGTTACAAAAAAGGTTTCTGCAATATTCATCAATCTTTTAAATAGCTATACCAAAAATAATCATATTTTTTTTAAAGGCAGCCGTATTTAGAAGTGTTTAAAAAGTTGTCAATACAATACATAATTTTCTAAATGAACCGAATTGAAGTATACTCTCAAAAATGTTTGTTGATTTCGCTTTTATACCTGTGCTTGGAATTATATAAATAATATAAATTTAATGCTTTATATAGGAAGACAGATCGGACGAGATGGACCAAATCCTCTATATTTTATTCTTTTAGGGATAAATAAAGGACAAAGTGTTTGCAGCACCAGTAAAATATATTGAAATACTCAATGTCAGGAGGACAGATACTGTATCTCGCGTGGCAGCCCAAATGTTGGGCAATACGTGGCGAGAAATGGAATACGGCCTTCACATTCTTCGAGCTACTAAGGATGCTCACATCGAAATTGATTGTCGTACGTACATATATTAAAAACTTCATAAATGTATTTGCAATATATTGAAATAAGCATATGTATAATTATATTAGTTTTTTGCAATAAATTATTCCAGAAAAGACTTTATGACCACCCTGTACATCATGACGACTGCATGACGTGCTCCTTACAGCCAGAAATTAATATATATATATATATATATCAATGATTGGTTCATAGATCATATGATTGGTTTCTTCGGAATCAATACTTTAGATTTACACGAATTTCAATTTATGTCTAATCCCTTAAAACCTCACGAATTATTTCCACTGGCATATCTCTGTGTGTTTTTCAGATATCAAGATGTAATTTTTGCGTTTCATTCGGGAATGGATAAAGGAATTTTTCGTAATTGGAAATTTTACACTACGGGGGCCATATAAAATTTAGTTTGTGTATTTTAGCAAACAAATCCCTCAGGGGGTTTCAACTTCTGTCATCCAATTTTGCACATTTTTTTATGAAAATTAAGAATTGCATGTATGCGTCTATGGCCAATATTTAGCCTTTTGAATCCCGCAATAGCCGAAATCATACCCATGCTGTGAAACTCACAATAACCCAGGATAGCTGAAAGGACTTTCCTACCCCTTAAATGGGTCGGGATGCTGTCAACAGGGTGGCATCTCTCAGTGATGGATAGGGTAATGTGTCTGGACAGTACGGAAAAAAACAAAGGTTTTTTTTCAGTAACTATAGCAATGATAAACAGAGGGGTATAAAATCTGTCGAAATTTGAATAAAGGAAGAATACAGTAGGGTCATTTCTAGTACTTAACTAGTGAAAAAGGGGGGACGAAAAAAACCAGCCTTTTGGGCTATTTTGTTGGGATTCTAAGGTCATTTAATTTAAAGCTTGGTGTTGCAACTTATGTCATCCAATTTTGCACATTTTTTTATGAAAATTAAGAATTGGAAGTATGCGTCTATGGGCATTATTTAGCCTTTTGAATCCCGCAATAGCCGAAATCATCCCCATGTTGTGAAAACCACAATAACCCAGGATTGCTGAAAGGATTTTCCTTCCACTTAAATGGGTCGGGTAGTATCTCTATCCCATCAGGGTAGTATCTCTCAGTGGAGGATAGGGTAATGTATCTGGACAGTACAGAAAGAAAAACAAGATTTTTTTTCACTAACTATAGCAATGATAAACAGAGGGGTGTAAAACCTGTCGAAATTTGAATAAAGGGAGAAGGCAGTAGGATCATTTCTAGTGCTTACCTAGCGAAAAAGGAAGGAACGAAAAAAACAGCATTTTGGGCTATATTGTTGGGATTCTAAGGTCATTCAGTTTTTTAAAGCTTGGGATTTAAAGAGTTAAGGAAACAGGCTATTGGCTCCATCGTTATGAATCATCTTGCAAAACAGAAAAATAAACAATATTTTCAGTCTACTTCTTTTTTATATTAATTTAATACATTTAATATGTATAAAATGGACTTAAATATAGCATTTTAGCGTTCATTTATTTTACTTTTGAATAATCTTAAGTCCTCGACTTAAATAGGAAAACGCATTTCCGGCAGTTTGCCTTATGAAAATATTAGCTTTACTGCAAACATTGCTACTAAAGTTTGAGTGCGTCTAATCCCTAAAGCTGTTCTTTTGAAACGAACTTATGATGTTAAGAACAATATGCGTTATTTCAAAGATGGAAGCAATTTAAATATAAACGAAAGAAAGCAATTTATTCGTAATAACTTCAGACTATGTCTTCTAAGAAAAGAATCGGAATGTATATGCTGTACATTCTTGGAATTTAAAATTTCTTTAACGTTATGTATAATTAAATGTCGTATTTATATTTCAGTATAAATATTCACAAAAATCCCATTTTAGAGCTTAAAAGTATTGAGTGTTTTTAATTTTTGTACTATCTGTAGTTCCTGCTTCTTTTTTCACGATTTAAATGTATTTTATTTTAATGAAAAAAAAAAATACGTATCTTTTTTTGAAAATTTTTATTTGTAAATTTATGCAAACAAATCGTCTCTGAAAGGAAAAGTTATTGGACTTGGTAAAATTTTAATTATATATTCATTAATTATTCTTCAACGAAACGCTTAAAAATACTATTCGCAAATCAATGTTCTATTTCAACAAAGTCAATTTTCTTTTTTAAAAGTTAACTTTTTAATAAACCTTTTATTAATCTCGAAATCAAATTAATAATTAATATTTTCTGTATTAAAAAAAATCAAAAAGGGTGATTTTTTGAAAGGCTATTCCACCTTTGAATAAATAATCTCTGTATCATACCAAATAAATAAAAAGTAATGCTGATGATTTTTAGTAGTCATCATCTTACTAACGCTTGGTAATAAATAGTGGCTTCATCGGTAATTAAAATGTGTTGAAAAGTCCTGCAAATGAAATGAAAATATGTTATATTTGCACATTTTACAAATTTCATTCTTTTGAAGGAAAATGGAAATATTGAAACAACAAGAAAATACAAAGTGCACATTAAATTGCTATCCACTCGCATTTGCTTCAAAAAGTTGGCCGCTATAATTACAAACGTATAGCAAATTATAACAAAATAACTATGTGCTACATTTACTGTTTTAAGAAGCACCTAGTGGCAAACAGCTGAGGTTTCACTACTAATTGAAATATGGCGCTATATACGGTAAAAAAACTGAAATAGAAAATTCTAAAGCTTCCCGAATTTAGTATGAAATAATATCTTATATTCAAAAACAATAATAGTAAACGTCATTGAATTTATTTTTTTTATTCCTATCACAAGCAGAAGAACGCAACAAATCACATGGTGACATGTGGCAGTATATTTAGATGCACATTTACTAATAAAAATTACACATATACGCACGCCGCAGTCCTTTTAATAAGAAAATGAACATAAGTATCCTAAATGTGTTTAAAATAGAAGCATATACAGGATGACATGATGAATAATTCCGAAATTGATTACATTTAGCATAGTTAACTTGATTTCCATTTTTAAATAACCGCACAATGTTTACGTGCGTTAGTTTTATTAGTACATATGCTCCCGCCTTAAAATGCCACGCTTCGGAATACAACTAGTAGCACATTGAAGCAAGCGATTGAATATAAAAAAAATTAAATTTGAGGCTTTCTAAGAAAATTTACTAATAGTGTAAAAGATTTACTAATAATATAAAACCGGAAAAAATACAAATGCATATTTTGCATATCGTGCATAAAAGAGTATAAACAGATAGAAGAAGGGTAAAAATAACAGGAGCAGAAACAAAAGCATGAAAAGAAAAAAAAAGAAAAACTTGAACCCAGGGATGACAGAAAGAGAGCACTTCAAGTAGCGAAACAACAGTGATCCCTACTTTTTACAGTATTTTGTAGTGTAGCACGTTACATTTTGGAACAATATAGTGTAGCAAGTAGTACAATTAAAAAATTAGTAGTTTGTAGTCAGAACCGAGCTATTTTTAACGCTATCTCAGGTGAAAAAATGTACCATTCTGCAAATCACGTGGCCAAAACTTGCTTCTTCTGTGTAAAATTGGATCTGCTCAATAATTTGTGAATCTCAACTGCAGTGTATAGTAACGCATCGCAGGAGTCCATAGATTTTTCCCATTGACACTTGCTGCTAAAATCAAGTATTAATCTACCAAAGGAATCAATTTTCTTTCTGGGAACATTTGTCTACTCATTATTAGGTCCTCATGTTTTAAAGCTGGGTTTCTTATTATTCGCAATCATTTATTGTTTACATTTAAATTTGTTTTTCAGTAATTTTCTAACTTATAACATATCACTTAATTTTACTAAAAAATTTTCAATGTGTGTATAAACGATCAATTTGGAGACAAACATAAAATATTTTCTTGTATGGTCTCGTTCTTATTTTTTTAATTACTTCGGTTTGTCGCATTTATTTAATTATGCCCTAACAGGCACGATATAACAAAGTGTCACTTTATTATTTAATGTAATCTGTGTCTTCAATTTCTAGAATAAATTGAACCCGGTGACAAAATCTGAAACTAGCTTAGTAATGACTACTTTGAAAAAGTAGTTTGTAGTTAATAAGTTGTAGGTGCAGTTAACTACATTTTCGATAAAGTAGTTGTAGATAAAAAATAAAATACAAATAAACAATGAAAAAGTACGACCCCTGATAAGAATTAAAAAACTTGGTTTATTACCGAGACAAAAGAATAAACATGGATCTCTTTAATCAGAATCCAGTGATAGTCAGTCTGAAACAAATATTGTATATGACGACTCGTCGGACATTTTTAAGCATTTTAATCTTTTGAAACAAAGTGTCAGTCACTGGTTAACTTGGTGTCAGTTACTGGTGTTTCAAAATAGTGATTATGTCAGGTGCTAGAGTTTTTGACCATATTTATAAAAAAATTATTTAATAAAATGTATAATTTTTCAAAATTTTACCAACAATATTTTTTCTGATATATCTCTACTATCCTTTCAAAAACAAAGGTAAATATAAAATAGAATTAAATTTTTGTAATAATGATATGAACAAGAATCTTTAAAGTGTCAGTTACAGGGACTTCACCCTAAAAGAAAAAAAAATAGATTTTTGTAATTGGATAATATATTTCAATAGCGCTGGAACTTTTTTTATTTTATTTTTTTTAAGGAAAGCTTTTGTACTGTTTTCGAAAAGAAATCTGATATATATTATTCATTTCTGTTTGAAGTATTACAAAGGCTTAGAATTTATAATTTATGAAACTACGAGTTGTGTACAGCCGAGCAAAAGGCTACCTCAAGCGCTACATCCGATGAAGTTAATTTACTGCCCGTGCGAGATGACGTCTTTACAGTACTCTACCCCCAATGAGGGGAACGTTCCATTGACTGTCGGATGAGCGATGTTTACTCCTATTGCGCGGTGATTGCCAAGGTGATGCTGTCTCCTTGTTTTGCACACGTGTGGGCCCGAGGATGCACGGCGTGATATGCTATGGGCTGTGAACATTTCACAGGCTTTGTGTGTTTCGGGTCTTTTTATTGATGCCATCTGTTAGTCTCAAAAAGCGATGATGATGATAGCGAGTGTTCGTTTCGCACATTTAATGCAAGAGATGTGAGTGGCAGTAAATGTCGAATCAGAGTCCCCTATGATAGCAGACGAGTTCTATAGGGCCCAGCAAAGGACTAGCTCTGGCACTTCCCGCGAGAGATACTCGTTCAACTGCCCATGTGATATGGCGTCGCCACAGGTGCTTAGTTTTCCAGTTTATGAGCGCAGAATTCAACGAAACATCAAATTCTAAATCCAAACAATAGGTATAGATTTCCATTCAAATTTCGTTGTTGTTATCGAAGAAGGGTTACAGAAAATCGATGATTTGTTTGAAATATGCGCTACTTTTATCATCAATTTAAATGCACAGAATTCTATGAAACTTCACGCTTAGCCTACTGAATATAGGAACAGATTGTCATTAAATTTTGGTTGCTCCTATCTAAGCATGGTGCCGAAATTCAATCATTTATTCGAAAAATGAAATGCTTACATCTCAAGTGCACACAATTTTAAAAATATAACTTTAGAAACTGTACGTATGTCTGAAGTAAAATTAAATTATTTTTCTCCATTAAAAAACTTCATTGTCCACGATTCCGTAACACTGTTGTCCTTTTATATATATAAAACATATTTTGTATATCGATGTAATATTTTCTAGTGTTAAATCAATTAATTGATTTGATTTATGTAGAAAAAAGTTTTGCGATGAACACAACATACTAGTTTATAAATAATATAGGCAATTTTTCCATGCTATAACGTGTGAAAATATTACTGGAGATGTTTTTCTTTTTAATATGTAAAAAACCTTGAATCCGTCTTTTTTCGGCGGTATGCGTGATCGAAAGATGTTATATGATTTCAAGAATATTTTTCTTCTTTTTTTATCAATGCTATAGGGTACTGTTCCACTCTGTAGCCTGTGAATATATTACTAGAGTTATTTTTATTTTTAATACGAAAACACCGCTTAAACCGCATTAATTGACTGAACCATTTGGCAATGCGTACGATCATAAGATTTTATCCGATTTCAAAAATATTTATTTTACCTTTTTTTAACAATGCCATAGGCCAATTTTTCACGCTAAAACAAATCGGAATAAGATATTTCAAATTTTTCACACTAGCTTATTGGAAAAGTACATAAAATGCAACTTGTTGTCGTATTTAAAGATATCTTAACTATTTTCCGCTTAATTTTAACGACTTTAAATAAATTTCTTTTAAGACTAACAAATTTTTAAAGCTACCTTTAAGTTTTCGTTTTGTTACATTTTTTTTTAATCTTACTATTCTGTCAAATATTTTTATCCGCATTTCCTTCGTTCGATTTTAAAGCATATTTTCATGTTTCCCATTTATTGGGTCTGCTATAAACTTTATAATCAGAGAAGCAATATTTATTTTGAAAAGCAATTTGTCGGATTACCTGCATTTATGTTTCCTTATAAAAGCTTCATGAACCGTTTATATAAGCAGCCAATTAGCTATAAAGTTATCTTTTTCGCAATTTGACTAAACTAAAGAATTTCAATAAGAAAAGGGTTTCAATAAAGATTTGACTTTTTGCGAGCAACATATCTTTAGTTGAAAGCGTACCTCATTAGATTTTACAAGCTCCTGAATCATGTATTATTCATTTCGTTTTCTAGATTAAGGAAGCTTTTCCATAAGTAATAAAATTGAAAGAGAGTAACTGCAAATAAAAAGTAAAAAAGCTTCAAAAATCTTTTCTTAGTATATTCTAGCAATTCGACTTATATAAGATTAGGTGCAAATTTAATGCGAAAATTAGATTTTATACAACGTTTTTGAATGGAATGTAAAATACATTACTCGTTAGATTTTACAGAATTCTGAGTCATGTATTATTCTACTAGTTTCATAGGTTCCAATCTTTTTTCCATGAGTAAAGAAACTCAGATTGATTGCACTTAAAATGTAAAAAACTTTTAAAATCTTGTTTGTACACAGAAGATATATATTTACCTTATATACCTTAGGTCAAAATTAATTGTGAAAAATTTATTGTTTAGGAATCTTTTAAATGGTAAACGAACTTTTATAATATATGAATGTTCCTCTATTTTGATCTTGCAAATATGAATTTTGAAAGAATTTTGTAACTTAAAAAATTTAAACCGTAATGCTTTATTATTTCAAAATATTCATAATATCATGTACATTACATTTTACAATTACACGCTTCGAAAAGTAAATATGTTATTATTTAAAGGTCTTCAGTCAGAATTAAAAAAAAAATTATGGATAAGTTAAAATATTTTGCTAAATATAGGTCCCAAAAAAATTCGTCTTTTTTTCACATGAACATATTGATAGACGACTAAGCATACTTTACATATTACAGAATTCTCACTTTTTAAATTGATATAATTTTACTCAAAGTAACATCACACCTTGACTGTTCTTAACTATACTTCACTAGGCATGATATTAGAAATTTAAAATTTTACAGTAATTTCATTTAAATAATTTTTTTGAGTTTGAAAAAATGTTTTATTCTCTTTCCTCAGTTTGTATAGAAATCATTTTTTTTTGCCCTTATGTTCCACAATTACTGTGTTCGTTATTAAATTTATAACCTAAGAAGAATATGTATTATAAAAATCAATATCTCAGATTACGCAAAATTCACTCTTCCTTTTAAAGCATCGTAAAAGCTTTTTTATTTGCAGCCACATTTTATTAAATTTGTTGGAAAAGTTTATTAATATCCGTTTGGTTAAGCTAAATGATTCTACTAAAATGAAAGTTAAAATAAATTAACTATCCGCATAGCTGTTTAGTGACTTTTATTAGAGTCAATGTGATTCTCATTTATTAGATCAAAGCAATTCTCATTAATTTTTGCAGACTTCTAAACCATGCGTTATTCATGTACATTTATAGACCATGAGATTTTTATCATGCATGGCAAAACTATAAATAATTTATTTAACTTGAATAGTACAGCTGCGTTGAAAATTTCATTGGTATTTCTAACAGAAATTTAAAATAAATAAATATATTTAAGCATTGAAGTTTCTTTTTTGTTTTTCGATTAGAAAATTGTACAGAAGAAAATGGGTTCTAATGGGATAGAAATATGAATATACCTAACAGGCAACATGCAATTGTACATGGAATGTAAAGAATCTTTTTACTTGTAAAATCAAATTTAATCTAGAAAGATTCCGTTTGACATACATGGCTTTCATGTATTGTGTAACGAAACATATATCTCTTTTACAATATGTATTCTTTGAAATGATTCTTGTTTTGTTTATTTTTTTCCTTCTTTCTTTCTTTCTTTTTTTTAGAATTACTTTTATTTTATTACAAATATAATTTACAAAATTTGAATTTTATATGTTCGACATATTGTTGGGGCAAAGGTAACATCGTTAGATTTAATAGACTTTTATGTCATGTATTGTTCAATTTCTAAATTATCAACATTTTTACATAGCTTAAAAATTTGTGACAGATTGTTTGAGATTGAATATTAAAACTGCATTTGAGATTTTGTTTGGACTGGCACAAAAATTTAAATAAAATTATTTGAAATTTAAAATTAAAGTTTACTTCGTTCCTTCAGTTTATATGGAATTAATTATTATTTTTAAATGCACATATTTATTTATTTTATTTATTTATTTATTGAAATGCACACTACAGACAAATCCATGTACAGTGTTGCAAGAACATCAAAAGAAAAATACACACACACACACATATATATATATATTTAAACACATATCATACACACATATACATCACATACAACACGAATACAAACGCAAATTAAAATATTAAAAGTTGAGAACATTTATCCTTGAAGTCAGAAAAGAACATATTAAAAATATCAAGATGCACAGATTCATTAATTATTTTGTTAAATTTATATAAAGAGAAAATACCAACATAATTACATTTAAGAAATGGTAATTAAAAAATTGAGCACATCTGATGGATCTTTTCGGTACATTAAAATTAATAGAATTAAGTATATCGCTGCCATCAATCATGTTATTAATAACTTTGCAAAAAAATAAAGCACAAAACAAATCCCGTCTAGATTTCAAACATGGAGTGTTAAAAATATTACGTAGATAGGAAGAAGAAATATCATAAGAATATATATGATTACTTGTAAACAATAAATAACGTGTGAATTTAGAATGTACTTACACGAGAATTTTAATTTTATTATTATATTGAGGATACCAAATGAGACTGCAATATTCAAGATTAGGACGTACCAAAGCAGAATATAATATTAATGACATTAAATATGTATTTCATTTTTAAATTCAAAATTTCCCTTTTTGCAACAACATCTATTAATTTTAACGTAATTAGAATCTTTTCAATTAACACAGGTTTCAACGTTAATGCTATTGAAACATTCAGGAAATTTAATTTTTTTTAGAAATACAATTTAAATATATTTCAAAAATTTTAATATATTCTTCAGTCCATGAAATAAACATTGTTTTATAATTTTAATAAATATAGATTTTACAGTTGAATTTGCAAAGTCTCGCCTGATCTAAGATATACAATATTTGATTTTATTGTTGTATTTCTCAACAGCTTGGAAGGATGGGAGTTTCGCGACCCGATATCGTCCTTGTACATGAAGTCTCTTGTTTGTGAAGTGTTGTGTAGAGTAGACCCATACATAGTATATATGTTGTATTTAGTAGGACATTGTATCTGTCATACAACTAGAGACCTAATTTTGCGCAATATATTTGTTGTTGTTGTTCAAGTCTTTATCAAAAAAATATAGGAACCGAGTCTCGCAGATCCAATAACACTTATAGTTGGAATTCCTCAAGAAAACTGAGGATTTTACTATCGATTAAAGCACAGCAATTTCTTTTCATTAAAATGTACAGATATTTATTAGCTGTATTAAAAAATTCCTCCTTTTTTTACAAATATGTTTTATATGAAATATTTTATGCATTTTTCATCGAATAGTTTAAAAATGTATAACAAAAAGAAACCACTATCACTACACGAATTTCAGTTATTATTTATTTTATTGTTATTTTATTTTGCATTTCTAAAAGTAACTATAAGACTACTACGAAACTGAAAGCTAGAGAAATATTTTTTTTATACATTTATGGTTTCTTTTTATGTATATGAATCATTATTTACCTATAATATTCTTAAATACTTTACTTTTAACAAGTTAATTAACTTATCTAGAATTTTCTACTTGTTTTATTTTTTAAAAAAATATTTTGCTACATTAATTACATTTTAAACCAAGATGTTAAAATTGTAAGCACATTAGGTTTGAGTACATAAATAACGATGTGTTAGTACAAAAACTGCAATTTTTTGATCCGTTGAAGAATGAAGGAATCGTCAATATATTAGTGTGGGCTTTTTTTTTAATGAAATTTGTATTTTTAGAAGTGAAATCTTGCTTGTTTCTTAAACAAAAATTTCTTTAAAAAGTCATTTAATGTCTTAAACTCCTTCATATAATGGAAAATTTGTCGGAGTATTTCATGAATAAATTGATTTCGTTTGGCCGCACGAAAGACTTCGAAAATGGGCTGCAGCAGGGCCGGACTAGCAATTTTTTATGCCCAGGGCACTTTCAATTTTTTGTGCCCTCTTACATTGGTTGATTTACTGATACTAGTTTTTTTTTCATTTTACGTATTGCACGTATGTTCGAAAAGTGTCAATTCAAAAAATTAAGTTTTCAGGAAAATTAAAAAACAGTTCCGTGAATAAAAATAAAATATGTTTCTATTATTTATTGAAATGTGCTTTTAACCACTGATTGAGGTGTATTTTTGTCATTTTATCGTATTAATATCTAAAACATACCATTTGGTCATTTTGTCACTTTTTGAATACATGTGCAATATCATAAAATTGAATGACTTGATAAATACAGTACATCAATTACTTGAAAAAAATGAGAAGAAGCCCACTTATTGATGATGTTTTTGATATTAAATGATAAAACCAAACTGATACGAAGTGCAAACAAAAGTCCTAAAAGAAATAAAAAACGTTGGCACAGTTGCGATTTTTTTAAAATGAAAATTTAGATAAAATTATGAAAAATTTCGTGTCCTTCATAAATTTTCTGCCCAGGGCATGGGCCCTGGGTACCAATGCGATAATCTGCCGCTGCAGTTGCTAAAAATTGATTTTTACTGAATTTTGTATTTTTAAATTGTTTATTTATATATACTATTTCATTGTATGAAACAAATTTAATTTCTTAATAATATTCTGTTGACGAAAGTGTAATATAATCTATGCCAGATGTATGATTTTTTGTTTTTGTTTATTTTTTTAATAGATATAGACTTTTTTTTAAATTCAATATTTTATTCTTAATAATGCGTTTTAAATATATTTGAAGTGCACAATACTTTTCTATCTATTCAAAAAATATTCACGTAATATATTTTTCACTAAATTTCCATTTTTATGTTCAAATAACTTTATTAATTTATATTTTGTCATTTGTGATTTTTGTCGTAATAGTACAGATAAATTAGGGTTTTGCAAAGACAAATGATGACCATTCACAAAATTTGTGAGGAAAAATTCCTTTTAGTACTAGAAATAGACATGCGATGAGTCACCAAAAAGTAAAGTTGTTTTACCATGATTTTGTGGGGAAATAGGGCGGCATTTTAACGGATGTAGGAGAAGGGGAACTCAATTTCTTTCAAGTAGGTCAAGTGGGGTATCTTTTGTTATGTATATTTTAAATCTGAATCGAATGAAAATCGAATGAAATGAATTTTATGAATGGAAAATCGAAACATATACTTTAGTGCAGGTAAAATAGGCGTTTACAGCAACAACTGATGACCGTTGATGAAAATTTAGAAATAACTTCTTTTTGGCACTAGAAATGAAGATCCAATTTGATCTAAAAAAATAAAGTTGCTTTACCGTTTTTTTGGGTGGTGAAAGGCAAGGTAATATTTCAACTACGTGCGTGGAGAAAAACAACTTTAAAAAAAACATCAAGTGGGGTACCGTTTATTATAGATTTTTAAATTCTGGGTCGCATGACAACGTCCGGAAGTAGATACGATCATTTGTTAGAATGTTACGGTACACTGTTAAAAATTTGCAGCAAACTGTCCGGTCATTTGGCAGTTTTTATAGAAAACGGTCACATAACCGTAATTTAACTCTATTCTGACCATAATATAGGCAATAATATGGTCAGAATAGACTTAAATTACGGTTATGTAACCGTTTTCTATAAAAACGGTCAAATGACTGGACAGTTTGCTGAAAATTTTTAACAGTGTAGGTTTTATGAATAAAAAGTCAAAAATTAAACTTTAGTGCACTGTTAAATAATCTGATATTCGCGGATATTTTTTTTCCTGAATTTCGCATAAAAGTCCCTTTTCACTACAAAGGGACATTTTCCGTTAAAAAATAGAAGATTTCATCATATTTCTGGAAAACAATGGAACAGACGAAGACGAAAGGGGACAACAGCGATATTACGTTATCAGCTGCATATTTATTTTCAATGTTTAAAAAACTGACAAGTCGCTGCACAGAAATAAAAAAACTCAACGAAAGAATCTTCACTCTTTAGCGAGATTTGTATCGTGCTGCTGCAATTAAAGTGTACTGCTTTTTACCATCAGGATCACAGACTATATTCATTGACTGCGACCAGCACAATATCGTAAAGATAAGTTTGTTGTTTGTTCATCGTTTGCCGGATGGATTCCGATAAGATATGAACTGTTTGGGTTTTATTTTTTAAATCATAGTGTTAAACGGAATATAAGTAATATTTTTTGTACTAATCTTGATTGTGATGTCTTCACTTTTTATAACGGAAAGTTAACGCTTCTCCAAATGGAGTTTTTTCTTCTTTTATCTCTCAGAATGGACAATCTACTAACGAAACGGGAAAGGTTCGGCAACTTTTCTGCTAATAGTTTTTCCGCGAATTCACGGATTTATTTTTTCAGAATGAACTGCACACTGTTGAAAAACTGTGTAGGTAAAATATCCCCCCCCCCAAAAAAAAAAAGTGGTAAAATTACATTATTTTGGGGGGCTTATCAGGGCCAAACAAAGTTATTCGCAAAGTTTCGAGAATTTGCACCAATTGTTGCAGAAACAATATATTTTATCTACACTGAAGTATAATTATTGACTTTGTATTCATAAAACCTGCCATAACATTGTAACAAATTATTTATCGATTTACGAAATGGTATCATACAGTTCAGAATTAAAAAATACTTATTAAACAATATCCCACTTGACCTATTTAAAAAAAATGGTAAAACAATTTTATTTTGGGGGTACTCACCATACCTTTATTTCTAGTGCTAAAATGATGTTCTTCCCACATTTTCGTGAATGGCCACCATATTTCCCAATTGTTGGTATATTTTACCTGTATTATAATAAAATTCACTCAAGTGATTTAAAAAATACTAAGAAACATTGAGTAAACTTTTTAATGAAAAATACAGTTTCATTCTGTTTATTTCACTAAAATAATTTAAACTTTCATGCAGAAATAGGAAGCTGCAGGTGTTCATGCATTTAAATTAAATTTCCCTATTAACAGGACATTATCTTATGTAGTGCCAAGTCTTAAAATAGCTTTAAAAATGCATCTCTTTAAAATTAATTTTTGGAGAAATTTTAACTATGTAAATTAAAACTGCAGCAAAAAAATCTTAAGAAGTTTTATCTTTATTTAAATATTTTTGCATAATTCTAAAACTTTTCTCAGCGTAAATCAAATTCTTTAAAAACAAAAATATAAGGATTAATTCTTTGTTCTTTTCAACTAGCGTCACTTTTATTGTTTAGATATTTACAACGATATAATGTAAAAATATTAGGAAATGCAGTATTTATACTAATTGGAAAAATGTGTCTACAGATTTAAAGTAAAATTCATGTTTTCTGGATATATGTAACGCAAATATGTATAAATTCCGCTTTAATATTTTTAAATATATGCCACTTAAATAAATATATTATGACGAATAATTTAAACAATTTTCTTATCATAATATTGTGTTTGTCAGACGAGTATATGCACTGTAAAAAATGACCAATGTTTCTTATTTTATGAAAATATACTATAACCCCGAACGAAAATGTAATATAATCTTCTGAGTCATCCAAAATTCCGAATAGCGTGTTCCATTTTCTTTTGAAACCCCAGAAACCAATACATTTCCAAAATTTAAAGAATTATTTATAAGAACAAAGCATTTTTCGCTGCACGTATTATTCAGAAACGTTTCCGAACGGTTTTTATGGTGTATTAAATTGTGTCCTTTACTGGAATACCCGTTTTTCGAATGTCATCCATTCTCAAGTAAACGTTTCCAGCAATAAATATCACATTTATTGTATTTCATCGTGTGCCTCCTGGTGGCGGGTTTTTTATAATTTGGCACCCCTCTTTATTAAAATTTCCCCTACCTCTCTGATATTGACAGAACTAATTCTACTTAATAAATTTAACATTTTTAGCTTCATAAGTACCGTTTAATTGCTGTTATATAAAGAGTATACAGGATTTTTCCAAAAACAGTTTCCGTAAAATTTAAATTTACGTTCCTAATAACAGTACAAACCCTGTATTCAGTTTATGCATACCGACAGTCAAAGTTAGTGATTTGTTGTTGAGAACTTGACCGCGCGTCCCCTGGCTGCCCATGTGTAAAGGTTTTTTCTCTAACTGTGCCTTATTTCAATAACTCAGCTAATAATGTTCCGAGCTTCTTCAAACCAGTTCAATTTTGCTAAATTAGCCTAACAATCACCATTCGTAATTTCAGGGTGTATTTTTAGAAAGAGTTACCACAACGTTTGAATAATAATCTAAATTTGAAATTACGTTCCTCGCTACACCAAATGAATCATTCATTAAAGATGCACAGTGGTCCTCCTAATTAGTCATTTGCTGAAGGCCACTTGAACATCCACTCACCCACTGACACGTCCCTCAAATTTTATTTCTTTAACAGTGCCTTATTTCAATAACCCGACTAATAATGAACGGGTCTTTTCCAAACTAGGTCAATTTTGCTACATGCGCGCATCACGTCTACTACGGTGATGTAGTCAGCGCGGACTACTATCACAGGTTCGGAAAGAGGTTTGTTTAGAAGAGAATGCTCCCCTAGCGGTGGAAGGTGGAACTAAAATATTTTCCAGAGCCTAAGAGCATGTCTGGTATACGGATGCCGAAGCTATCGGAAATCCGGAGAAGTGTTTCGTTTTATAAAGATATTTAATTTTATTTCACGGGCAACACCGGACGGGTCAACTGGTTGTAAAGTGTGCTGAATTTCGATTGTTTTGTAAAAGTTGACGGAAAATGAAGGATTTGTCTATGTAGTGTACATTTGTCTATGTTGTGTACATTTGTCTATGTAGTGTACAATAAATTGTAGTGTACATTTAATAAACTGCATAATTATTCCAAAAAAATTTATTTCCGTATATTTTGTAGAAAAATTAATAATCACTGCAAAAAAAAAGCGTATAATTTTTGAAAAATTACTCAGAAATTCATTCTTTCTAATTACATGGATACATTTAAACTTCAAATCTTCAAACATTAAAATGATCATATTTCAAATAGAATTTAAAATGTGTATATCATAATTGGTTTTATAGCTTTTTAATACGAATTACTTAAAAATTAATTATACATAATGTATATCAGGAAAAAATAAAAATGTAATAAAAATGTTAAGCATTTTTAAAGGGTTAAATGATTTGTAAATCCATATTAGGTTCTTCACAGAATTGGCACTAAACCATTATTAAATAAATTGCAGAACGAACACTTATTGAACACTGAACGAACATTGCTTAAATAAATTAATTTAATTATATATATATATATATATATATATATATATATATATATATATATATATATATATATATATATATATATATATATATATATATATTTATATGAAAACAACAAACGTATATTTCATTTTATTAAATATGGTTTTTAAATTAAAATATCTAGAGTTCATTTACTGTTTATTACGCAAATGCAAATAAGGTAAAGGCAGGAGAGATGGCGCAGTCGGAGAGATTGCGCACATAGAGGTTTGAGGGGAAGGAGTAGAGTGAGCGCGCAGCCACTCCTGGCAGTTGTACAACAGCAGTAGTGGAGTGTTTACTTGAAAATGCGCGTTGATTGTTTTGAGCGTCTAAGATAAAGCATTGCTTTTCTGTTTTGTTTTCCCAAAGCAAGTGCTTGAATTTTCATAGCTATTTATCAGAATTTCTATACTATGTCAGTAGTACAAAATATCTTAAAATTAAACGATTTCTCATAAGCTACTAATCTAGACTAACAATGTGAACATCAACGGTTCGTTTTAGTAGCGGCCATGTTTAAATAAAAGGCCGCGCAATCTCTCCTACCGAAATTGGAGAGTTTGCGCATCTGCTACTTAGGAGAGTTGGCGCAGTGTTCCCATTACTTTCCATGCTAGGAGAGATTACGCAGCTTATTGGTAAATTTGCACAAAAAAATGATAAATGAAAATGGACTAATTTTAAGTTAACACTAGAACGCCTGAAATCTTACTACCCCCTGAAACGCCGGCCAGGTGTCATTTTGACACTGGTCGATAAGTAAGCGAAAATTTCAAAGAAAATGTACATTTTAATATTCTTTTTACAAATACATATATTGTACACATAAATAATATTATATCTGTAAAATAGGGATAATTTTACAAGATTATATGAAAATATATATTGTACACACAAATAATATTATAGATTTAAAATGAGAATAATTTTGAAAGATTATATGAAAATATGTATGGTACACACAAATAATATTACATCTGTAAAATAATAATTTTTCAAGATGATATGAAATATATATGTTACGCACAAATAAAATTATATCTGTAAAATAAGAAAAATATTGCAAGAGGATATGAACATATACATTGTACACACGAATAATTATTATATCTGTAAAATAAGAATATTTTTTCAAGATGATATAAAAATATAAACAAGAGAAATAACTACTTACATTACTTATATCACTCACAGTCAATACATTTATAGCTGACATATTTTGTGCATTTGCCGCATGTCATTCTTTTACAAGAGGAACACATTTTATTTGTCACATTTCCATGACATTTTTTAACCTCGCATTTCCTACGCTGAGAAGGATTTTCAGTTCGCAGTTCATCTTCATGGCTACTGCGTCTTTTAGCAGATTTTTCAATATATACTGCCCGTAATTCTTCAGCTAATGTTTGTATAAAAGTACACCTTGATATTTTTTTCCCCGTCACTTGTTTGAAAATAATCCATGAGTTTATGGCAGCAAAGTCTAACATATTGTAGAATGTGTGAATTGGCCATCTTCTTGATCCTGCTTTGACTGAATATTGCCTTGCCATTTGGTCAACAATATCTACGCCACATTTCGTTTCATTATAAAAACTGACAGTTTCAGGTGTTTTCTTTGAATTATTGGCAATTGCAATGTTTGAATTCATAGAACTCAAGATCATCACATTTTTTTTCTTTTTACACTGGTAAACTGTAAGTGTTGTGCCCGATTCTTCATTTTTCAATATTTTTGTTGAATATAACACTTCTTTTCCTGACTTTATACAATCTGGAATTTCTCGTCTGGCCCTATTTACCGTGCCAACTAAACTCGTTCGTCTTTCCTTCAGTTTCTTAGCCAACTCAAGAGAAGTAAAAAAATTGTCAACTGTGACATTTCTTCCCATATTTTTAAAGGGTTCTATTAGTTTTAAAACTACATACTCAAAAAGTCTCTGACTTTGATCTCGTTCTTCATTTTTTCCTAGGTAGGGAAATGCGTTCAAAATATACTTACTTTCTAAATCTGCAGCTATCCAAAATTTTTGTCCGTATTTATCAGGTTTTGATGCTATAAACTGAGTAAATGGACAACGAGTCTTACTAGGAAATAATTGTTCATCTATTGTTATATTCTGGCCTGGCTTGTAACAGCTTATGCAGTTTTCAATAAAACGATTCCATACTTCCGAAATCATTGCGAATTTATCCTGCTGAGTTCGATTACGACGAGTTGATTTGATATCAAATCTCAGAAATCTTGATATTTCACAAAACTTGTCTCTGGACATGGTTTCTTTGCAAAAATTTATACCCCATGAAGTAGACCATAATGAATGAAGTTCTAGGTTACTAGCTCCTGAAACTCCACGTGCATATAAAATTGAAATGTAAGCAAAAAGTTCCTCTTTTGACATAGACCAAACATCATTTTCTGATACTCGACGAGCTTCTGTGTTTGTGCATTTTATTATATGCTCTAAAACCTTTCTGTCTATAAAAAGCAACCAAGCACTCAAAACACTGTCATTATTCACATTTCTTTGTGCATAACTAGTTGGACCACTATTTTCTCGCAAAATATTTTGGATTGCTAATCTACTGGTTGCACTTCCTGAACCACATTCTTTCCACTGAGAGCCATCGCGAGCAACAAATTCTTTCTGATTTCCAGAATCATCAATTGCAACATCCTCATCGCTTTCCGATTCAGATGATGTAACAGGAATAAAATTTTCATCATCCAATTCATCATACATATCGGATAATTCTCCACCTTCCGATTCATTATCTGACAATTCTCTAATAAGCGCGGTAATTTCTTCCGTAGTAAGCCCTCTCTTACGAGACATTTTAAATTTTACTCATAGAAAGTAACCAGAACGAAAGAAAAGCTCAGAAAAATTCGTCTAATCATAACTCACAAGTAACCGCGCATGCACTATCTTTGTGAGAACTGAAATCTAAGCGGCAGGTGTTGTTGCAGCTGAAACAAATCACGTGATGACCAGGTGTCAAAAAAGAAAAGAAAAAAAAACATTACAGGACTCCCTTGTTTTACACAATGAACGCACAGAAGAACAAAATTTAAAATAGGGGAAGTGAAATTTTTGCGGTGTCCAATTGACACCAAACCGGCGTTATAGGTAAATCTATCCGTAAACTAAGTTTGAATAAACCTAGTTCGCCAAAAAATTTTATGTGAGTTCTACCTACATATTTAATAAAAGTCGAGCGAAATAAAAAGGATCCTTCAAAATTTACAGATTTTAGAAAGAAACTTTCACGCTTCGGTGTCGAAATGACACCGTCCGGCGTTCTAGTGTTAAACATATTATCAAGTAACTTAATGTTATTTTGTAATCTTATCTGGACTTGATTTTTCTGATTCTTTATTTTTTTCTTATAATTAAAAAATTTTAACCGCTTTTAAAATTATTTCATTTTTTTGATACTTTAATCATTATGTTGAAATATTCACTCCTAATACAATATTATTTCTTCACAAAAACCTTACAACAATGTCATTTAATTGTAATTATTATTGTTAACAATTTAATTGTAGTTATTATTAGTAACAATCTCTCCTACCCATGTGCGCAATCACACCAACCCTGTAAGGACAGATAGCGCAAAATAACTTTCTTGGTTTTATTACAACTGTTCTATTAAATTGCAACATAACAACAAAACAGCAATGGAAATGCTTAAAAAACAAATGAAGTAAGAATTATTCATGGATAGTTTAGCAAAAAATTAACATTTAGATTTTTTATTGTTATTCTTTTGAATTGTGCGCAGACTATCCTAGCTTTACCTTACATACATTTTTTGATTATTATGAGATTCCGGCTCATAATATGCGTATTATGGTTTTTTTTTTTTTTTTTGGGGGGGGGGGGTTATGTTTATGTCGAATAATCGTCATGATAAATAGACTTTCCCGAGGAAATTTATTAATAATTAATTTGAATATTTTAAAGACTCGCTTCTTCTTGATTCTTTAATTAATTTAAGGAATCTCTCATTTTATCTAATGCGTTCATTTTATTTATCAACTCTCATTTTATAAAAGCGATTGAACCATCTTTTATGAATATTTACATTAACAACATATCAATGAAAAATTAATTGTAGGCAAATTCTTATGAAATGTATAACTTGACAAATTCTTAGAAGTATAAGATACGAAATACAATAAAATATTTCTCTCAAATATAAATAGGTGTAAGTTCTGTAAAACTAAGCGTTTCTTTGCTTTCAATATAAGTAATTTCTAATGGGTCTAAAACTAAAATTTTGAAATGTATCCCCATGATTATTTTTAAATTAATGGAACTTTTAAAATTTTCATGAATTTAATTTATGTAACTATGTGTGAATCATTATATAACATTATATAACATGAAAGTATCGAAATAACTAAGCTAATGTTAGGAATGACGGGACGCATTAAAATTTATAATGACATATGCTATGCATACGACGCATTAAAATTCGCAGTAGAGTTTTGAGGATGACTGACAATTATCAAAATATGTTTGATGTCCATAATATAAACAAACCATACTGTTCCATGTAATTATTTAGATTGATCTCTTTCTTTTATTATTATAAAATAATAATCTAAACTTAGAAGTGTAGTCTAAGCTTTGGTTAAATAATATCCTTATATAATCTTTAGAGTTCAATAAATTTACAACAGTTATTCATTAATTTTCTTTACTGTATAAATTATATATAGACATAACTCATCAATCTGATATTTCAAATGAAATTTTTATAAGAACTTAACTGATATTGAGCGACTGCTATTTACGTTTAAGAGAATCATTTCAGAATGACTGAAAAAATTAGAAAAATCATAAAAGCAGGGGACCTGATGTCACTATTTTTCATATTGCAATATTTAAAGTCTATGTTATTTATACAGCATATGGCATTTGATAAAATATTAAAAAAATAAAAGCGTTCTTTATGTATTCTATTCATTTTTTATTCGTATGTTATCAAAGGACGTGGATTTTTTGTTTTTATTTTTATAATTTTTGTTGCAGTGTATTTCTAAGAATATTTTTAAATTTTGCACCAACAAACCATATATTTTTTAAATTGAAAGTGTTGTCAAAAGGAAACTACAACCAAAATCAATAAAGTAAAAGATATCATCTTAGACAATGACCTCACATATCACTTAACCTCTCATATAAATATATATAGAATTTTACAAAATGATACACAGTATTTTAAATGTATCAAGATAATCACTTAATAAATGGTATTTTCATAATAATTATAAGACATTTCATTTAGGCTTAACATAGCCAATTGTTTTATTAAAGGGGATTCCATTCAATGATTTACAAATAATAATGGAAAATAATGGATTTATCATTTCTGATTTTGAAAGTCTCGGGTCACCGACCTCATGATCCGTGAACTTCGATTTTTGTATCTCATGCGTTCAAGACATTGACAATAAATAAAAACCAGAGAGTTATTTAATGTTTTGATATATCATAAGATAAATATAGATCCTAAAGATAGGTTATCTTGAATTGATGGCGTTTCGACATCAACATCTTAACTTGTTTCATATTCAGATTCACACTGCTGAATTTGGAGATATATTCTTTCTTGTACAGATAATTTTGCTTACAACATAATTTTATATAAATAAACACACATATACTGAATCTATGTTGACTTATCCATGAGTTTAACTCATAGACCATGGTTTCACATATTCGGATCTGGTTGAAGTTTTTCCTGGACCTTCATGATCCCCTATATTCTCTACTTCGTATCGATCATGTTTCTTGGCTGCAGTTATCTCATATGGTTCTAAATATTTTTCTTTCAGCTTTGTATTGTTTCCAAACTGCGTCCTCTTTATAGAAATATCGTACTTATACTCCATCTTTGACATAATGAAATGTCCTCGTTCATGCATTTTTCTTATAATTTCTCGCTACCCATCTTCTGGCACTACCAACATCCATTTCCATTTTCGAATCCGTGCAAAGCGTCATCTTTTCCTACGTAGTCATTGGAATTTTCCTTCCTTTACTAGTGACTCGATTTCTTTTATGGAAGGCTAGATATCTAGCTATTATATATTAGGCTCGATAGCTATCTATATATTAGGCTCGACAGCTATCTATATATTAGGCTCGACAGCTATCTATATATTAGGCTAGATATCGAGATTCATCTAGCTTTTAGGCTAGATGAATCTCGTGATAGATAGTATGATGATTTGTGACTCCATTTTGCGATCTTGTTATAACCATTATTGACTGCGCTATCGGGAAGTTTCGACTTAGAGCAGCTACATGTTTCATTCTTGTTGCTGCGCGACTTTCAATTTAGTAGTCATATTCCTCGATGAGTAATACCATCTTGCTACTTTAGATGCTCTATCAATTTTGTTTAGTTTTTCTGAAATGTAGCGCAATCCTTGACTATTTTAAATGTATTTCCCATTAATAAGTCCTAAATTTCTTTAGAGCTTCTATTATTACTAGTACTTCGACATCGTAACGTGAATTTTTTTTTCTGTTGTGGTGAAGTTTTCTTGCTTATATAATGTAAAGGGTGAAATTTTCCATCATCTTCCATTTTGTAATAAATAGCACCAAATCCTTGGCTGTTTGCATTAGTATGAAACTGTAATTGAGATCCTTGTTTATATAATTGTAGTACTGGTTTTGTTGACAATATTTTATTTTTCTCGTTGGAAGCTTCGCTTTATCAAACTTGAAACTATATCCTATTCTTAATAAATCACTTAGAGTTTCGCGATTTTGGCATAGTTTGGGATAAGTTTTCTGAAGTAATCTGTTAAGCCTAAAAAATATTGTAGCTGTTTTGCTGTTGTTGGTCTAGGAAATTTTCGAACAGCCTTGGTTTTTGCTTCATATGGCTTTATTGTTAAATTTTCAATTATATTTCCTAAGTATTATATTTTTCTTTTAAGTGTATTTGTATATTCACATATTTTAGAAAAAAATGGAAGTATTTTCCTGATGTTTCATACCCTACACTGAAGAAGTCTGTTCTTGAGAAACGAATCATTGTGTATTTGTATCATTACTAGTTGTATAATCCGTCAGAATATTATTAAAGAAATTACTCTGCAAATATTTATAAAATAAATTAAACAACAAATAATGAAAAGACATCATGGGTGCCTGTATAAATATTAGGAAGTTAGAGATGATTTATGATATTAGTATAAAATTTGTTGGTTTATATTTACTGGTGGAAAAATGCATGGTTAACTATAGCAATAAACGGGAGAATAAACTGCTTGGAATTCGATGCAAATCGTTATATTACATTCATTATCGTGTATTTAAAATCATGTGTTTCTTTGAAATTATCTTTAATTTATTTTTTAGTTAAAAATATAAAGAAAATGTTCACTTATATATGATAAATTGTAGATTATTGAGAAATAAAACATTATATGAAAACGATATTTTAAACTATATGTACAATATAATTTAAAATAAGGTTACTTCTATTTAAAACTTGACATTTTAAATATTTTAAAACAGGAAGCATATGCTGTAAAGATAAGTGAAACATCATGTTTTCTAAAATACAAACTATGCTTATGAAAAGAATTTGATATTAACTTTTAACAAGATGTAGGAAATGTCTCAAAATATTTTCGTTTCTTGATAGGAAAATATCTTCCGCTTTATAATGATGTATTTTCTTTTGTATACTAAAAATTCTCATACCCATTTTGAAGCTTGTAATGTTTGTATATTATTTTGCTTCTAGGCTGCATGTTTTCAAATATATATACATTTTTTTTTAAAAATAAAAATAAACGACAGCGAAGATTGTTTTTGAAAAGATTTTAAAATAAAACTTTTTGAAAGCATTCATAGAAAATCTCTGTTTTATTTATAAAACAATTTTTATAGAATTAAGATGTGGCATTTTTGGAATATATTATAGTTTTCTATTTTTTATTCATAAGTATATAATTTATAAGTGATGAACTTGCACAAAATATTTAGATTGATAAATATTCAAGATTTTCTGTTTAATCATGTTCTATAAATTAACATAAAACAATATACGTACTCGGCATAAAAAGGGCAACGCGTACTATGGACATATTAAATAGTATATGATAAAAATATTCTCTCATATAAAAATAATATAGCTATAAAATTTCATTTGGACTTAACAAAGAAATGCAGAAGGCTAATTACAAAATATAAAACTAAAATTCAGAAAAAAATTATTTAAATATTATTCACAAAAAAGATTACAACTTCGAAATATCTAAACTTGATCAAATTCTCTATGATTAATCCAAGTGATTGTAAACAAAAAAGTACTTCGTATAACTTTAGAAGGTGCACATAAATCTTCCCTTCAAAATTTCATAATTGATCATACGCCATTAGTTTATTGGAATTACCAAAATCAAATTGACTTTCGGGTAGTATTTGCGATTTTCCAGACTGTCAGCATTCGGTGACTCCAGGAGGTTTTTTACGTTACTTAGGATCCGGCGGGACATTGTGGCATTTGGAATTACCAAGCTTGCTTTGTTAGAGGCAATTATGCGTGCTTCTGCGGGTTAATGAACAATACGTTCAGACACTTCTTCTATGACTGTCACTTTTTGAGATCAGCCAGAAATAGGTACTTTCTCAGAAATTTACAAGTACGAATTCTTTCCGATGATTACCTTGATTTTCTATAGGAGAAAGAGTGCCGTTGCCATTTTCTGTGATCTCATATAGACACTTGATCGGGTTGGTAGTCATGGAAGAACCTGAGTTCTGCCTCACTGTTTGAATACTGATTTATCGCAGATCTTGAAATCATTAAAATCCAGCTGTTGTTATTTTTCTGAAATACAGATGAAGTGTTGGTTGACGTAATTTCAGCGCAATTCAGACGGGTAAACGCACAAGGTTATTAGGGGGTTTTCTTTTGTGTAACAATAATTAGGGTTACTGTTGCTACAAGCCCTCACTAAAGGCAGTCTCTTATCTACGGTGTGATCAATTGTTGCTGTTGTTGTGGCTTACGCTTACGGAAGATTCTTATGCAGGTGACCTCGCTCTGCCAGTTGCTCATCCTGGGTCGTTCTTCAAGTGTCTGACCTTGGACTCTCCTGGCGGGATTGCCTTCGCTTTCACTGTCCGATTTTACAGTCTTGTTAGCCGATGTGGTGTCTTCCGATCTTGGTCTGGTTTCTTCTTTTGTTTTAACAAAATCAACCCCTTAATAGTGGAAAACACCTTAGCTAGTCTGGAATCATATTGAGCGTAGAATAATCTTAATCACGCTTAAAAATGCGTTTTCTTTTAGGGATAACGTTTAATTCGTTTACAGTCGAAAGCTCGCTCTAAGCCCCCACTTTCCTTGCATGAAATCTTACAAGTTATAGTTTCCGAACAATGCTGTGAAAATAAAAAAAAAGTTAATCTGTCTGATTATTCACAACATCAGTAACAAATGTTTGAATGGATAGAACCGCACTTTTATGAATACAGTGATAGTCACGAAAACTAAGCGTTCACATTTAAAGGAAACATTTTCTGAGGACCTTTATACTCTGATTAACGAATATCCACGTCATACACTACACAGTTAAGTTACTATATTATTCGAGAGAAAAAAGGAATAAGCATTCAATTGAGAATTCATTCTTTTATAAATTTTATTCAAAATATTTTGTATAGTAAAAAATCTTATTAATTATAGATAATTATTGTTGGAATAATAACATATTTTTATGACACAAGGATACGAGCGTAGGATTGCAAATTACCTTAAATATAAAGAACTACAAAGCTTCCATAAATAATTTCATAGGTATTCAACTTTAAAAATGGTTTTAATTTTGGGAGTGGTTTCACGAGTGAAATCAGTTATATTAAGGTTCAAATTTGATAGATTTTATTAATACGTTTTAAAGGAAAACATTTAGTGATGTTAAATAAATTTTAAATAAATCGTTGACATCCCAATGGAAAACCGAAACAAGTGTTATATTTGTTATTGGTTTTCATGAAAATAATATCTTAGGGAAGAGTAGCTGAATTTGAACCACTTCACTTATTTTCAGGTGTAACACACTTCATTTTTGTAATATATGCAAAATATCACTACACGTGGTCAACCTATGCATCCAGTAACTAAATAAATCTTTAGAACAATTTTGTTTTGGAAATCTTAAGTTTTATTTTAATTCGAAAATTTCGTCAAAAGTGGTCCAAATTAAGCGACTGGGCGCCGAAGTTGGACCCCCCCCCCCAGTCTTCTAAATTGAACCAAACAGTATTTGGCTGTTTTAATGAGTAGGGTATACAACAAATTTTATTAAAAGCAAAGTTTGCGATTAATGAAAGATTAAAACAAAACAATAGCCATGGAGTATGATGAAATCAAATTACTGAAAGCAAGAGTAATTCGATTAAAACAAAATGTATTCAAAACATAAAACAAAGTTATAAGTAATTAAGAATAGAAATTATGGATATACTTACCAGTTACTTAAATATCATGTAAGAAGTGATGCAAGGCTTGCACATGAATTTGTTTTGTTCATTTTTTTATTCCAGCACACACAACATGGAACCATATTTGGCAATCTGAACAATGAATCATTCATGGTATTTTATTTTTCATACCAAATAGGGATAGCTAATCATCACAACCTTAATTTATTTTTAGATTCTGAATCACAAGATTTTTTTTTTTTTTGCAAATGAAGTTTTCTTTATTTTATGTCTGTAGTTCTTCCCGTCCATCATATTCTCTCCGATTGAATTACGCCTATTTCTTAAAACTTGATGTTCCAATTGCTTTTGTGCTTTGAGTTATTCCTTTTTGTTGTTTTGTATTATTTTTCATTTCAAAATTTACTTTATAAGGCTAAGATGTTAATACAACTGTTTTTTGGCTCCATTTGTACTTTGACTTAACTGTGTTTGGCAAGGGAGATAACATTTCGAATGTCTCTTTGGCTTTATGGGTGATGCAGCTGAAGCCTTCTTGCGGGTTCACAACTTACTGTTTACTTTTCGTTTTCTATATCTTTGACAACTTTTGCTGTCAATAATGTTTTTCTTCCAGACTGTTTGTATGTGTCGTTTTCATAATTTTCAATTTATTCTCTTAGTCTTAATAGGTTTCATGATTAATGACTCTGAAATCTCACTAGCCCGAGAATCAACGGATCTATCTGCAGTGCCTATATCCACGTTACGAATAAGTGCAGAAGCAGCAGAAAAATTACGACTTTTAAAAACATGTCTGTTAGGAGAACAAATACCGCTTCCTTAAGAGCATGGGTGACGGTTTTAACGGTTGCTGCTCTTTTGTAAGCGACAGTTAAAAGCTGGGGTCCTGAAAAGTTGTCAGAGGAAAATATTTATGAGCTCAAAGCTATGATTCTTGTTCCTCTCCTATTAGGTACTTAAGGTTTAAGGAAGGCAACAGCATTAAAATTTTTAACTTAGTTTTATAATTTATGATCGTATATCTTGTCCAATTTAAGCAGTTCAAATCGTTTCAATTAAAGCTACTGAGCCGCTTTGTAAAACGGATAATCTCAAGACTAAAGACAAAACCGAAAGCAAACAAATCCGCGTGAAAAATATGCACAATGAACACATGAATTTAGATATGTATATGAAAACATAAAACCAATAATTATAGTTTTTTTAAATGCCTGAAAATAGCATGTGGAAGGCGGCTGCTTCTTCTAATCATAAATCACGCCATTCTGATGAGTACGATTTTAGCAGTAGATGGTAATTCTATCTGTAACTAATGGAAAAATTGCAGTGGTCCATATTTAAAGTGGCGTTCTAAATATGGCTACACTCCCCTATAATGATTATATGATCCTTCAAACTGCAGTGATTAAAGTATTTTATAGTTAATTCTTGAACTACTTTATCGGAAAGGTGAAATTATTTATACAGATATTAGAAACCTCCAGAAAATTATTTGTGTTAAAATATTTATACTGTATTTTCTGACTCTTTTCACTAATTCCATGAATCATACTGTAAAATATCATGGAAATTAAAAAAGAGTATTTGTCAAACATAATACAAACAAAACAAGTAAAAACAAAACACGTAAAAAATAATTGTTACAGAAAATATGTATGAAAATACTAAAAATTAAATTAACGTTAGAAAATGAAATTTTATATCTTCGTATCTTTCAAATAGTTCCGCCAAACTATTACACCTAGAAAAAAAAGCAGTTGAATGTTTTTAGGATGGTTTATTTTAAAGAATAAGGGCGGAGTACGATTTTTTTAATTACATGATAATTGTCATGATGTATCTGGGATTTAACCC
This sequence comes from Maratus michaelseni, assembly GCA_963931845.1. Taxonomy (NCBI): domain Eukaryota; kingdom Metazoa; phylum Arthropoda; class Arachnida; order Araneae; family Salticidae; genus Maratus; species Maratus michaelseni. The sequence continues at coordinate 191,703,107 of OZ007593.1, read as the reverse complement.
TTAATTGCATAGTGATGTAAATTCCCATCACTGATTATTTAACTTTTAATAAATAAATCAACTTCTTCGCCACCACTATATTTATATAGAAATATTAATCCAGTAAATTTCCCCTGAACTATGTTGCTGAACAAAGTTAAAAATCTATCTTAAAATTTATGGTGTCTAATATTTAATATATGTATAAAAAAAAACACAATTGTAAAAGTAAAACTCATGCAAAGAAGGGTTAAAGGTAAAATTTTCTGAATTATAAATTTAGTGTATTACGATTTTAATTAGAAAATCAAACATTTTATTCACCTCGAGGGGGCACAAAACCAATTATCAGAGTATTTCTAGTCCTTAAAATACATCAACCTCCAATCTACCTCTCATTTGTACATATTTTTGTAAAAGCAAATGTGGCTATGAACTGGGTTTATTCTGAAAATTGGCATCTTTATTAATAAAAGAAAATATGTAGTTCATTTGGACGAGTGCACTATACTGGTGTAAATAAGAACTATATTGTATGATATAATTCCACGAAATGAACTACATTGCTCGTTCCTAGTGCCTTGTATATAACTAAAATTCTATAGTACATTGACCTACATACCACTACTACTCTCCACAATGATGTCAAGTGACGAGGAAATTGGGTCACTGTAATGTTTCTGTGATCTTGAAATGTCCCAATTTTGTGACGAAAGGCAAGTGGCGTTTTGAAGTGTCATTGTGAATCGTAATTCAACAATTTCTCACTGTCACTTAACAGTAATGTCGCGAATTGACGTTGACCCCAGAGTCATAATATGAGGTATTATATATTCCAAATTTTGCTACAAGCTGCAATTGTGACTTCGATAAATCTCATTTTTTGACGAACTGCAAGTGGGTTTAGTATTCGCCTTGTGACACACGAATCAAAAATCTATTGCAATGACTTTATAGTGAAATCACGAAGTGATTGACCCTGAAGAATGATAATGTGACGAATTAAGTATATCACATTTTAGTCTATGTTGTAACTGTGATTATTTGTTACAAAGCTATGCGCTTACAACGCCTGTACAGTATTGGAAATTTATTGTGGAAAAAAAAATAAATTCATTTTAAGAGAAAGAAAATGAAAGTAAATTAATAATGGATTTTTAGCTTGCGTTTGCAACCACTACAAGAGCAAATCATGGATTCATGGCACCTTGGTTATCTTAGTTTTATATGAACACTGTTTAATAATTTATACCTTCATACTTTATGTGCAATAAAGAATATTTTTTTTCATTTAAACTTTATTAATATCCTTAATATTTATTAAGAAATTCGTAAAAGAAGAAATACTTGGCTGTAACACATAAAATAAATAAATAGAAATCTAATATTACCATGACTGGAAAAAAAATCATGGTGATTGACATAAAAATATAAAACATTTATTTTCTCTTTCACATGCAAAAAACGGAGAATTAAAAAAAAATACTTATTACAAAATATAAGTGCATTTAATGCTTATTACAGAAAAATCAATTTTAGGGAAAACCGCCATTTTGTTAAGAATGTGCTTGTTTCCCTAACTAGAAATTTAGGTCGTAATATATAATTTTTTTTACAAACAATTACTTTACCTTTTTCATTGTGTTCTCAAGATGAAACATATATTTACTCTGACAGTATAACATTATGAAAAAAATTATAATTGTTTTGCCTGTGAATAATTTATGCTTTACAGAGATGAATTATTTGTATTTTGGCTGAATTTTATATGCATATACAATAATTGAAATTTACACAATTTTAACATTGCTTAAAAATTATTCCAGGATCAAAAAATAAATAATTTATTTCTATTGAAAGTTTTTACCATTTCAATATGGAAATATTCCCAAACATTATCGTACAAATGAGTGTCAACATTTCTTCATTAAATTTTCAAAGTAGTTGAATCAGCCTGTTTTAAAAAAGTTAATTTTTTCTTCAACTATTTTCCGAATGCAAACAATACGAAAGCAAAATAATGACAACAAAAATCCTTATATTATTACTATTTAAAGAAGAATTCAAATAGAAATCTACTTTTAAGGCAGATTTTATTTAGAATTCTACTTTTAAAGTGAAATTCAATTATTTTAAAAAGAATGAAATAATTCGGAAAATATGAATTAATAATAATTAGTTATAATATTGCGTTTAGAAAAATGGAACTATAATGTTAGCACGATAGCAGAAAAAATAAGGTTATGTTGATTGACATAAAAATAACAGAAACTAATTTTCTCTCTTACATGTAAAATATGGAAGGTTCTTATGTTGCGTAAAAAATATAACACATTGCAAATGCATTTATTGTTGGGTACAACGAAAAAAATTGCGAGGAAAAATATCATTTTTTTAAGCAAAGGTAATTTTTTTTCCGTAAATAGAAATTGGAAGAGAAATATGTCATGTATTAAAACTCTTTTTTACTAGAAATATTGTTTTAATTGTTTCTTCACTTTTTTTTCAAAATGAAATATATTATTTCTTCGGCATAATAACAATATACATAAAATTTAAATTATATTACCGATAAAAACGTATCAATTGAAGACAATTTAGTGAATTCAATACTAGGTATGTTATACAATTTTGTGTTAGCTAACGTCATATGGACATACAATAATTGAAATTCTATACATTTCTTATTTTTCTTGAATTAATATACAGGGAATAAACATTGAATGATGTGTTTCATTAGTTTCTATAAAAGAATTTTCCTTTTATAAATATCAGACATTTGAATACTTCTAAAGACAAATGTATTTTATAATCTTTAAGCAATAAATTGTATGTTTTAATAAAAACATAAATATCTCTCCTGCCTAAAGTTAATTTTCAAATTAACCAGACGCTACAAAAATTCAATATCAATACAAAATTCATTTTTCATCCGCAAACTAATTGAAGCAGGAGCAAGTCTGTCTAGTATCAATACATTATTTTCACGCCTTCTACAATATTTAAAATTAATTTATTCTTTTAGCTTGTGAAACACCTATTATGTAATATTGTAATTAATCAGTGTGATGAATTTCAAAGGTGTCTTCTATGCTTTACATGGTAGGTCATATTAGGAATGATTCGCCCGTCACTACGATTGATGAACTTTGGCATAGCGTTGAAGCTGCATGGACTGATGTACCCGTACATGACATCCAATCTCTGTTCGACTCCATGGTTAGGCAGATAAAAGCTGTTATTGCGGCCAGAGGTGGCTGCTTTGGGTAGTGTTTTCTCGGGATCTATACCTCCAAATTTTCTGAAAATGTAATCACTTGTCCTTCCCATTATAATGTATTTGGCCAATAAATATCATTCTGTTATTTGCATTCCTTCATGGTGTTGCACTTTGGATGGTCAGCAGTGTATGTTACTGGCAATTACGACAGATGAAATGAAATATTTAATGGAGTCAGGATTGAGAAGTTAGCAATGCAAACTGTGACAGAAAGAACGAGTACTGCGCAAGATTTTGTGATACCGAGTTCAATTTTAGTTTTCGCGATTAATTAGAACTTAATGATTGGTTGATTTTCAAGGTTACTTCTCCACCGATATTGCATAGTATCAGATCAGGAGTATTTTGTCTCTAATTAAGTTAAAAGGTATATCAGAATTAATTGGAACTAAAAAGATAAAGGCATTTCCGTGCCACACACATACTGTAGAACAATGTGTAAAACTTGTGACTGATGCTTCTAAAAAATTATTGTTGTTCTAATAAAAAAACGGCTATGTTGGATCAACTTTGCTTTTGCAATTACTAATGCAAAAGTTTAAGAATAAATCTCAATACACGTTCTTACCTATAGTACAAAATGTAGGTAACAGATAACATTAAGAATTCTTTAAAATGTTTTCTCTACACTGTCTAAAATTGTTTCCGTATTTATTTTGTTTAATTCTTTCAATCAAGAATGTTAAAAAAAATTTAATAAGCAGTGTTTTAAATTTTTTTTAATATAAGTCTGTACATTTAAATGAATAAAATAAAAGATTAAATTTTTATAATATAAGTCTGTAAATTTAAATGAATAAAATAAAATAAAAATATTTTTTTTGTAAAAAAAAAAAAAATATATTTTAAAAATAATGGATGACCGAAAGAATTGGTTGTAAGTTACATTTAAACATTTTACATTTTAAAATTGTTTTGACGTTACATTTATTTCCACGTAAAGCAATATTTTTACATGATTAGATATTGATGTAAATTAATAATAATAAATAAGTTTTTTAACAAAATCGGTTAGAGATTTGATGCCATGGTCCCAGATTACGAAAATGTCGTCCACATAGCGTAGCCATAGCGTAGGTTTCAAATCAAAATTTTCCATAATATTCTTTTCAAAGGGTATAAGTTTCAGCTCTGCCATTAAACCGGAGATGGGTGATCCCATTGGGGCCCCCATTGTTTGCCTGTAAAACTTTTAGTTGAATATAAATACATTATTATGTGTGATAAGATTAATAGCTGATTTAAGCGTGATTCGTGTGTCATGATTAAAAGTATGGTTGTTATCGATGGCTTCTTCTATGACTTTAACTATTTCATTAACATCTATTGTTGGGTAGAGGGATACAACGTCTAAACTTGCAAGTATACTGTTCTGATCTATGGTAATATCTTTATTTTTCCTTATAAATTCTGATGTGGAATCTATTACGTAATCCGAGGGTGGGGGAATGGTTTTAAGAAAAGGTACAAATGCTTTTTCGATTCCATAGGTGGGGGCTAACTGTTTGGGTACAATTGGTCTAAGGGGGTAGTCCATTTTGTGATCTTTGAGACGACCAAATAACCTGGGTGTATTCGCAGTTTTATTGATATTTATGCTATCTTTCATCCCTGTTGGCCATTTACCATTCTTGATTAACTCCTGTGTTTTTCGACTGATGTTCGTATTAGGGTCTTTATTCAGTTCAATACATTTCATACTATTAATGCATATTTCCATTTTTTCGACATAATCACTAGTGTTCAGGATAGCTAGTTTATTTGACTTGTCTCTTAAATTATAAAAATTCGATTACATACCACAGTTATACGAAAGATTAAGATATACATTAAAGAAATTTGATATGAGTTTGGTTGCAAAACCCCCGCAAAAATTGAAAGTTTTAGTTCATAATAAAATTGATCCCATACCCAATAACGACATCGCAGGAATATACTCTATCCCATTTAGTACAGAAACACAAACTGGTTTATCCTATATAGAGATGATACACCCGGAAATTTAAAACAAGAACGAAAAATCATGCGTCAAGCATAGATTATGTAGCACTTTCCAACGCTTCTAAAATATCTTTACAAATCATTACCGTTTAATAAGCTGAAAGATGACATCTATGTAAACAATTTGGAAAACGCATAACATATTTAAAAACGTAATTTCAGGAATTTTCAATATATACAATATTCGGAAAAATATCCGAATACTTTTATGTAGCCCTGTATATGATCTATAGATTTGTATATATACATAGGATGCTAAGTTTTAGTTTAGTTAGGAAACGCGTAGCACAGTTTAAATTCTCCTTCTGGAGTTTCTGTCAATAAACGGAAATGTGTTCGCGAACTTTTGTGCTGTCCTGTATAGGATCTACAGAATTTATACACACCACGTAATAGACAAAAAGCTAGTTAAGATTAAAATCGCGTTCAGTAACTTAAAACGCACTTCCAGGAATTATTGTTAACAGACAGTAGAGAATTCTTTTGTGTGTCCCTGTAAATGAACGATGACTGCTATACACACACTATTCTGTAGTAAGCCTCTTGTAATGCACCTTAGTAATATATATAAACTTCAATGCGTTTAAAATAGTGGAACATTATTTAAATAAGCCGCAGACGATTTTTCTCCATAGACGTAATGTAACGGAATTATTTTGACTGTCCCTGTAAAGTAACTCTAAGTGCTATACACCTACTATTCCATATGAAGCTTCTTCTAATGCATCTTAGTGATCTATATAAATTTCAATGCGTTTACAATAGTGAAACATTTTTAAAATAAACCGCAAATGATTTTTCCCCATAGACCGCAATGTAACGGAATTCTTTTGAGTGTCCCTGTAAGAAAACTATAAGTGCTACACTCTTCAGTTGAAATAGGGAACGTGCCATAGATAACGACAATAACATATACAAATTGCAGAGCAATCCGAGCATATTTACGGGAGTTAGAGCACGGACAGACGGCCATCCGGCCAGACAAACCGAAGTCATAAGCACTTTTCAACTAGGTTGGAAAGTGCTAAAAAGATTAAAAGAGCACATTTCTGACATTAAGTTTAACGGTCCATCCACAGCTTTATCGAGATTAAATCAGCGACAGATTATAAATATTGAATTTCAAAACGCACAAATTATAGTTCCTGCAAATAACGAGTTTACAGCTAAAATCAGAGAGTCTTTGGAGATTTTATGTAAAGGAAATAGAGTCTGTAATGATTGCTTATCTTATAATGTACCTAAAATCTGGTTTAATATTTTGAAATTATCAAGAACCCCAGCGCTGGAACTAATGGACTTTTCCTGATACACCCCTACAGAATAATAGACTGGCCCCGTTAAAACTCCGTTACATATTAGCACAGTGAAAGCGAGAAGCGACATTCGTACACTCAGCTCAGTCAACAGTTCCCCACTGAAGAAGATCGCGTTAGTGATCGAAAGTCTCGGGATGTATATGTTTGTATTTTAACGTTTTTAACATATTTTGCCACCTTTAAAGCATGTTTTAATGTATATTTTATTGAATTTAAATACAAGGTGAATATTTCATTCCACTTCAATTTCGTTTTTTATTCCGAAATTTTCTGTTATAATAATTTCCATCAATTATATGAAACTTTGTAAATTTAAATAATATTTTCCCAATTTTAATGGCGATGTGCGACATTAAATGTTAACGGATTTTTCGTTATTCTTCGATTTCTGAAAGACAACTTTTACGCACTATTAGAAGCAGGTCTGACTTTGTTAGAAAACATATCGTATTTTCCAGAATTCAAGTGCGATGCTCGACATAAAGATATTAACCGATTTTAAAAATACATTTTACGAGATTCTTCTAATTACAAAAGTCAAGTTTTTCACATTATTAGAAGTTGATCTAAAAATTTTCGATTTTTTCAACCCACCCTAATGTGCATTGACGTATTTTTTGCAAATTAGCATTCATCAAATTAATATATAGATGTCTGTAGTAGGTAAAAGACAGTTCGGGAACAGCCCGCAGCATTCAGCCCCTCGTGCATCCATCACTCATGCCGTCCCCCTTATAGCCACCGCTCCCTCCGTTGTACACACTACGAAACCGATTCGAACACCCCCAAAATTAGTTCTTTTTATGAAAAAGATAATTTTCAACTATTAGAGAAGGTATAAAAGGAGGTTATCTTACTATAAGATGAATGTTTAACATACATTTTAATTTTGAAAAGCCAACATCTTAATGAGTATTAATAATTAGGCAAAAGGGGAAATGTATTTTTTAAGGAAATAAGCTGATTTCTTTAAAAAAAAAGTCAACTATAATACAGAGGGTTCAAGATCTAATAGGAATACTAAATTTATATTTTAGTTTTTGAACAACAATTACCTTCTTGAGTATTCATAATTAATCAAAACAAAGGAAAAATGATAATTTCTTAAGCCTTTTTCAACTATCAGATGATGTTATAAAGTCATAAGTTGAATGTTAAATGTTTATTTATTTATTCATGTCTTGAACGACCATCACCTTAATTGATATTACTAATTAAACAAAAGAACGATAGATATTATTTTTAAGAAAAAATGCTGTTTTTTAAATGATTTTTACACTATAAAAATATCGCCATGCTATAAGATGAAGTTGAACTTATATTATAAATTTTAAACATCTATTACCTTTAGTAATATTAATAATATTAATAATTAGGCAAAACGAAGGGGAAATGTCAATTTTTTAATGAAAAAAGATTAATTTTATGAATTTTTACACGTTTTGAGGTTTGATTGTCTTGTTTTGTATGATTCTAACCTTTAGACTACTGCAATACAGAGAAAACATCCAAATTTAGATAATTTTATAGCATATTTTTAATAAATAAATTAATTGCCATAATTTTTTTCATGTTTTTTTCGTAATTTTATACTATTTAAGCTGAATTGTTGCAATGTTTCGCCCATTTTTTAAAATTTATTAGCTATCTTTAACAAATAATATTTTTTTCCTATTTTATATACTATTTTATATTTATATATTAATTGGAGATTTTATATTAATTAACTTTCTATATTTTACACGATAAAATTATTTTTTTCCCTTTTAATAATCACTTAGCTTTACTTTTATACATATACGCGAGTAAATCAATTTCATACTCACTCACCTAATTTGTTTACACTAAAAGACATCAGAGCAAAATTCTACCAAAAGCGTGTTTTCTCCTCTTAAATACATAAGCGAGTGCTGGAGTTAAAGTGATACCCTCTATTCAAAGATGACGTAACTTGCTTTTGTAAGCAGTTACAATCCCCCTGAAGGTGGGAAGGGTTTGAATAAACATCACCGGTTTCACTTCAAAAAGAAGAAACGCAGAATTTCGTTGCTATTAGTAATAGTAAATATTCATTCTTATGTTACTTTTAATAGAATTTATATGACCAGAAGATATTTATTATTCAACAAATTAATAATGAAAATACGAACAGGTCAAATGAAATACAGTTTGTGGCAAAAGAATGAAGAAATCTAAAGTTTTTTTTTTTTTTCTCGTATCAATTGCAATTGGTTCATGCTTCTTTGTAGAGTAGATTATTAACGAACGTGAATTACTTGATAGAGAGTTTAATAGAGTGTTTTCCGAACGATGAATTGGTCATTGAGGACCAATACTATGGCATCTGCGACCGCCAAACATAATTTAATTGGATTTATTTTTGTAGAGTTACGATAAAGAAATTGTTCATCAAACGCCTATTTCTGATATTTTCATTTTAAAGGAAAATATAAAAGTCACAATCCTCACTGTTATACCGGGATTATAAAAAAAAAAATGGTGGGGAATTGATTAAATATTCAGCATTCTGCATGCTAGTGACGGAGATCACCTAGAGCTACATTGAAAATTACTGTAAAATACCGTTAGATTTCTTCATTATTTTGCTACAATCTGCATTTCATTTGACCTGTATGCATTTTTGTTAATAATATTTAGAATAATAAAGATATGGCTGTATATTACATATCAAATAATCCTATACTTTAAATTGACCACTAAATAAATGTACATCAATTAAAAATTAATTAAGACTAAATAATTGTAACTATCTAAAAATATCAAACGTAAATCAACTACTGAAGGAAAAAAGTATAAAAAGTTTTTTTTAAAAATTGCAAAAAGTTAAAAAATAAATATATATATATACATATTTTTTAATTATAAAAGTTTAAAAATTTATTATTTTTCAAATTATAATAAAAAAAATAGAAAAGTATAAAAAAATTACAAATAATTAAAAAAATATATTATTGTTATTATTTAAAATACAATATATTTACAAAAAAATAGAAAATTATTTTTTTTCCTAAAAAATATTATAAAACAGTAAATATATATTAAATAAATGTCTAATACATAACACTGACAGAAATACTAATGATTAATTGAAAATAAGGAACTATCATATAAAATTTCATATATTAGATAAAAATTTTAACTATTGAACGAATTTTTTTTTTTTTTTTTTAAGTAAAAAAAAATAATAATAATAAATAAATAAAATTAAAATTTAGCTTTTTTTACGAAAATAAATGCTTTAAAGTAAATAAATAATTATGAAGAAAACAAATATTTGAAACAGTATTTCAATATGAATTATAACTCTAAAACTAGCGTTTAAGAGTTAAAACTGAAACTAAACTTTAAGTTAGTCTTTAAGTCAGAGTTAAAACTAAACTTTAAAAACTATGTTGTAAGTTATTGTCAGAAATAAGAAGGTTAAATCGTGCATAAAGAAATATATCACGGGGCTATTTGAAATATGTGCATCTAGAGATATAATATTTTAGGTAAATGTTTTAAATAAAATTATATGTATATTTTATGAATATCATGTTTGAACAGACCACTGTAATATTTTTAATATTCATTTATAACTCAAATTTATCTCCACAGAAAAATTATCTATATCGACTATTAGATATATTTAATCGGTTAGTTTAAATATACAGCTTTGGAATTGAAGCTTTACAATCTATGCTGCAAATGTCGAAAAATGTTTTGAATGAAACTATATTATAATTATGTCTTCATTCTTTAAAAAACTATGTTACATAATTCCAAAATAAAATAGAAAATACTTTTATGTGGCTAACATAGAGAATTTTTAACCCATTTTAAACCCATAACAGTTTTAAAAACATTTTGCACCTTAGTTGCAATTTTTTAAAATTTTTGTGCATCATAACAATATTTTTATGACATCTAGAGGGCTGGAATAGTTTAGCGTTTAAAACAGGAACTTTCAGACAGAAACATTTGAAATCTAAATTGTTTTTTACTGCTATACTTTTAAGACTTTCCTTGTAATGGACGGTTTAAGTTACTTTAAAAAAGAACTTACATTAAAACATATGTATAAAGTTTGGTGATTTTAACATTTTATCTTTAGTTTAAATTCAAAGTTTAAACCTGCTATAAATGTAACTTTTAACTTTCGCAAAATTATGAGTTTTCCCATTGTGTAATTTTCTTTTATGCTCAGCATTTGTTTGTTTAAAGTACAATCTGTTACACTTTGCTAGATATTTTAACATTAATATATAACATAATGTATAATGCTTACATAAAGTATCAAGTCTACACTACAATTACAGACATTGAAGAAAAATCCTGTTTATGTAATCTACGAATGGTTTTAATACTGAATTAAAATGTTCAATATTGGGGTGTTTTTAATTTAACAAAATTACATACCTGGAAGTCTTTCATTGAAATTATTTGTACCAAAAGTTATCCGAAGAAAAGTATTATTTTGTCGTCAATACGTATTTATTATCTAAAATCCATTTCATAATATTGCTTTAAAAGCTTTATTCGTATTCTTTATTAAATATATTTAAAATATAAACTACCTTTTATATAAGCTTTACCAGGGAGTGAGATAAAGATAAAAAACACTTTCGATTATTCTCACGTTACAAAAGCAAGGATTTCGAAATAAATACTTAAAGGAAAGAATAAACTTAGAGACAACAGTAGTATATACTTTCCAAATGTCAAGTCCAAATTTTTTCGGCTAGTGGAGTCTACCATTCTACTTGTTTGGTACCTTAAATGTATTCATACGCCGCATTCTTTGTATGTGTCAAGAAGAAGAGAGAATGATTTGTGTGATACCTACTAACGCGTTGTCAAGGTTTAGTTGATTTTTTCCAATTGAATTTTCTCTTTGTATGTACTATAATTTAGTGTATTGCTTTTGTATAATAATTTTTGCTATCGCTCCATATGCTAATAAAAAATAGAAACAGAATCATGCAGATCCAATAGAATGTTTTATGCCGTATTTTTAATTTTAATTATTATTATTATTTTACATTTTTAATTTGTTTTCTCTTGTATTTCTAAGAATCATCCCAAGTAATATTCTCTGACAGAACCATTTCTGTACCATGCGTTACACAGACAACATTGCACCAAAAAATACATGACATGAATGATCTCAAGCATGTTTTATAAAACCAAAATTTTTTGTTTGGCGTTTGTGAAGATTGAGGTGAACTTATTCAGAGTATATATTTTAACAGATAAAGAGAAATAATGTGTGACTAGGAGCATGAGGAAAGTGAAAACACGATTGCCGCAAAATAAAAAGAATATCAAAATGATTGAAAAACATATTAAACTGACAGAGAATCGACTTTTATAGATAGATTAAAACAATTTTTGCATCTGCATCCAGAAGATTGTATATTTTCGTTCGTGGTTATAGTATATTTTCATAACATAAGAAACAGTGGTCATTTTTTACAGTGTAGCGGCATTTGAAGCGTTAAAAAAAATAATTTTCTCATAAAGGGATTGTTGGGAAGAATGTTTTTAAATCAGCTATTTATTAAAATTATAAAACTATAACATTATGAATAAAGTTAATTTTAGCATAATCACATTTATAAATTAAGAAATACAATATTTCATAATAGATAAATACTAAATATAGTTTTAACAAAAAACAAAGCATGGTAACCTATACAACTTAAATTTATTTTCATAATTTTTACGTTTATTTAAAAATGAAAACGTTGTTGTAATGAGTTATTTATGCCGAAAAAAATGTCACATGTGAAGTTTTAACAATCGTCTTAATATTCAACCCTTTGTATTTCCTTGATATTATTATCATGAAAACTACTTTACTAGTTTTAGAAATTTAACAGTTTTACTAGTTTAGAAATTTAATTATCTTTTACTAGATAATTAAATTATCTGTGATATATATATCTCTAAAAATACATCGACATGCATGTGTCAAATGAGAATTTCATTTTTAAATAATAATAGAATTAAGTAGTTTTCGAATAGTTAGCAAGATTTAAAAAAAAAAAAATGTTCTTTTTTTAATAATTTCTTTTATTTTTCTTTATTTTGGATACATTTTTTAAATTGAAATTCAAAGGGATTTTAAAAATTATCTAGAATTCAACAATTGAATTGGACATAATTAACTCAGATAAATTGGATTCATTCACATTTTCTTAAATTATTTTTTCTTAAAATATTTTTTTCTTCAATTCATTATTATCTTACATTATTAAATACCCAAAACCAGGATTCCCAACACAATGCCATTTACATAAAAAGTAATAATTGGGTAAATTTTTTTAATGAAATTATATCAGCAAATGAAATCAATTCACGTAAAAGTAATATAATACTATGCAGAAAGAAGTATTTCTATACATACAATTTTTTTTAATAAAAAATTGTTATTATTTTTTGATGTGGTTTAGCAAGTGCTATCGCAAGTCACAAAATTAAAAAAATAATTGTTTAAAATGTTCTTATAAAAGTAAAAGAAAGCAATGAATTTTAGAAAATCTGATTAAAACATATGTGACAATTTTCATACTAAATATATTTGGGAATAATAAAGAATAAAGAAGTAAAAATATGTATCATATTTGTTTAATATCTATGTATGTGAATACAAATACAGCATAAAAATCACTTTATGATACTTATTTCATACACTAGCGTCGTACTTTTATGTTAAAAATTGCTGTGACATAAATAGGTAGATACAATTTGCAAATGCAGGATTAAACATTCGCATTATAAAATAGATTCTTCAAAATAAACTGATTAAAATAAAACAAATGTATGGAACATAATTTGTTTAAAAAAATACTTTTTTATCAAAAATACGTAAATATAAAATTCAAATATATTTCTTTAAAGTGCTATTTCATGCTGTATTAAAAATCATATCTTTGACTCACAGACGCAAAATGTTTGGAATTATAGAGAATCTGATTTAATCCTTTTGAAAAATCAACATTCTTTGTATTTTAAACGCAATCTTTCTAAACGTAAATATCATATATATTCACCTTTGAAAAAAAAAAACTTTTTGAATATCTCTTAAGGCGTTATTCATAAATTATCTCAAAAGCTTTTGAGCTTTAAAATAAAATATTGCAAGATTGTTATTTTACAGTAAAAAATGCATTTATCAGAAGAAATCATTTTTTTTCAAAAGTCTATTGTATATTTATATATAAACAATTTACGATATATTTTTAAAGAAAATACTGTGCAGTGTATATTTCTGAAAATCAAAAGCTTTTATTAAATGTTTAAAAGATACATTTACAGATTATTTTATATTCTTAGATGTTAGGTTTCAATAGCGACAATGCATTTATTATAAACTATTACTTTATTCGAATGGAAAACGGAAAATAAAAACTACCGATATATATTATTTGTTGTCTAAACATACCATCATTCACTGGAAACAACAGCAAAAAATATCTATTTTATATATATAATTAAATTTTCACTACGTTAGAAAAATAGAAGTTTGATCGTATGTAACGCTTGACATACCTTCAAATGGACTATTTTCTATAAATTTAAAATTACTCTCCGAATCTCTTTTGAGTTGCTTATAATATTTCTCAAGTACTGTTAAATCGTCAAGTGAGATTTTCTAGATAAATATTTTGTATGAAACAACAAGAAATATATCATAAAACGTCGTATAAGAAACGCTGTCAGATGCATTTAAAATTTCGTTATGTGTATGTACATTTGAAATTGAATCAAATTACTTATATGTGATTCCATCATATTTCGTGGTCCTAATTTCAATGCTTAATCATACATTTACCACAAACAACGTTGCTTAATTATAATGGAAATACGGAAAAAAACTGATTTCGTTTTCCAAATACGCCACTGATTTTTTTTTTTTTTTTTTTTTTTTTTTTTTTAATGAAACTCTTTTCAAACTCAGATGTTTTCATTTCTTGTAGTTAGAAAAAAAATAGCAATCTGTGGAAACATGGATACTAATTAGTTTACCAAAATATACCATTATAATAGAACTTTGAGTGGCAAACAATCACATTTATTGGAGTGACGATGTGATTTCGAAAATGTACTGTGTGATTTGAAAAGTGTACACTGTGATTTGAAAAAAATATTTACGGAATTGCTGGGAATGGAATGGCTAAATTTATATATATATATATATATATATATATATAAAATCTGTTAAAGATCTGTTGAACTTTACCAGCCTTTTCCAAAGTCATATTTATGCTGCTAAATATATATATTCCGCTCTCACTTCCCATTCAACCGCTTCTTAAAATCTGTCGTTTCGAAATTAGTCCAAAAATCATTTTATATTTAAATACATAGTACAGTCTTTGCATTCAAGATATTTCGACAAAAGTATATTAAATGAGACTAATAATATAATAAAATCACTTGTTAACGTTAAACTGAAGATGTAATCAATGTTTTAAGTTATAAAACATTACACAAAAAGACTTAAAAATAACATTCAATATGAAGATGGCATGTTCCATACGCTCAAACTGCGACATCTTCAAGATAATGATCAATAAACTAATCTCGATTTTTTTTTCACTGAATCAGCGCCTAAAATTTCGCACGAGTTGCTTCACAATGTAAAAAAAGCAATATCTAAAATAATAATTTTCACGTTTACAGTTTGACCATTTTAATCACCTTCTTGTATTATAGATGTGATACATTGTGATTTAAGTTTATGATTTTCAAACAAATTGTGAAAATAGCTTATTTGCCATTTACAATATTGAAGATGTCGTCATTTGAGCGCAAGAAGCATAACATCCTTATATTAAATATATTTTTAAGTATTTTTGTGTAAAGTATTTATCATTTTAAACATTAATTACATCTTTAGTTTAAATTATTCCATTATGGTATAAAATATGACACATATAATTTATATATCTGCCATCCAATCAACAATAAACAAGGTGGTGGTATTTAAAAATAGATAACTTTTGTTGATCTCAAGATTATTATACTGAAATACACTTTTATTACACTATTGATTCTTTTATTTCACAAAATATTTTAATTAATCTATTTTTTTGAGTACACTGTAAAATAAATTGCAGTAAAATTACGGGCAGAGGCCGGCAGCAGAGATTCCAGTCATACTCCGTAAAAAAAAAAAAAAAGAAAAAAAAAAATCCGTGCACCCCGTAATTTTACGGGACAAAGTAATATAGCATTATAATGCACTTTAAAACACAATAACACTTTGCTTACTGTTCTGTAGCGCGTAGCACGTTAGATAATCATCACAGAATCGCTGTTTTGGCGGTTAAAATTTTCGAAACACGAGTAAAATGAAGGGTTACACCCTAGCGGAGGACAATGTATGGGGTCGTACCGTATTGTTGCTAACATATGGGCTAGAACTGTAAGAATATGTGGATTGCTCTTAATTTTCTAAGTATCTAAGGGATAAGGCCGCTTATTTAGTGGATCAGACCGTTTTTCATCAAATAAGGCTGTTGCCCGTGAAAATTGAAGGGCAAACTGTCATAAATTTACATTTTTTTCTGAGAGTGTATAACAGTTATTAACAAGAATCAAAATTAATAGTATAGTAGCTTATCTCTTTATATACAATGGACTTTAAATAGATAGTCAAGTAAAGTAGAACATTATACATATACAATGTGTCCATACAGTATTGACGAGTTTTATTTACCTCATAATTTTTTATTTAAGAATATGACAAAATACATTATTACATATTCCTAAAGTAGAACTGAAAAAGGTTTATATTTTCTAACATAATCAAAGATACATATGCGTAATGTTGCAACTTAAAGCAATATCAATAAGATAACAACTAGGGCAGACCGGGGTGATTCTTGGTCACTTTCAACATGGGGTGATTATTGGTCAATTAAATGTTCATTAATACTAATGATAAAATCAAAAGAAAAAAATACTGGATGTTAGACAATTTTATTGTTATTCAGTAACACAAACGATTTTTTGGTTCAAAACATAATTTAATGAGAAAAAATATTTTAACTAGACATATGTATAAATCTTGAGCAAAAAATAAGGGATTCCAAAATCATGCTTTTTTTTCATAAGGTGCCTATAATATGAAATTTAGCTTTATGATTATCTAGAAGGATTATATAGAATGAGAAATATGCATAGAATACGTATGTATGTATATGAACACTGTATGAGAACATACATTAGGGAAATAGAGGGCTAAACATCACCCTATATACATGGGTCGATTCTTGGTCAACATGTGGTGATTCTTGGTCATGTAATTTTAGCTTAAAAATTACTTATAAACTCACAAATAGTGCAAAAATGTTTAATATTTGTCAGTTTTAGATGGCAGCGTCTGCATTCAAAAGTTTTTTCAAGTTCATGTGGCAACACTTTAAGAGTGAATCACATTGTTTTGATTTTTTCAGCAACTCCTTACACAAGTTACATTTGAAATAACTGAACCTTTGTTTATCCATTTCTTGAAGAGATATTGGGGTGGGTTTGAAAATTTGACTTGTATATTTAGATAATGAACATATTTTACAGTACAAATGCAGCAGTTATCACCAACGAGGATTTCATTAAGTTGTGTGAAAAAGTTGAAAAAAAAAAGCATTAACATTAAACATTAAACAAGAATACAGCTGAAGATGCAGTAGCATCATCCTCTGAGACTAGAAAGAAAACACAGGAATGCACACGAGATACGGATATAGATATAGAAGTAGAAACGGGTAAAGCTGAAGAAATTACGCAACTGCAAAAAAAAAAAAAAAAAGATTTTGATAGTTCAGCTACAAATAAATTAAAGAAAATACAAAAAGCCATCTTTATAAAAGTACTATGCTGTCTACTTTGAACAGATGCCATACATCGGGCGTGTTATTAGTATTCAGGATGATATTTTGTCTTGCAAATTTTTGGAAAAGTCTGCAGAAATTATCGCTGGCCAAAGAAAACGGATCTTCGCCAGTGAAGCATTCCTTTGTGTTTTATGAACCAGTTAGACTCTATGGTACAGGGCCATTTGAGATTGAGGAAGTTGAAATTCAAGCTGCATACCTTAAATACAAAAGTCTTTTGTAAATAAATGTATTGTTTTGTGAAATATATTTGAAGTTCCAACCATTTTAGTAGTGTTCTTTATTTCATACCATTTTTCATAACTCTGTTTATATTTACAAATAATATAAAGTATTAAATTTATTCCAAGAATGTTTCATTTAATCATTTATTAAATTTTTGAGTGTTTAAAATGTTTGTATTTGATCATAAAACAATGACCAATAATCACCTCAATGCCGGGGAGATTATTGGTCACACATTTTTTAATTTTATTAATGTTATATATAATTTAAAAAAATTAAAACTAATTAAGATTGTTAGGGATTGGATTCTCTTTCTGCAAGTTTAAATTTTTTGTTTCAATTCAATTTAGTTACTGAGTTATATGGATCTTTATGAAAAGTGACCAATAATCACCCCACTCTGCCCTATAAGGAAATAACAATTAATGAGAAAATTTTAACAAATTTATTAAAATGTTAATAATGAATTATGTAATATCTATCTAACTTCATGGTCATAATCTATTAGTAATTTGTTGATAAATTACATATTTTTTAAATTATTATATGATTTTAATCGTTATTTGATTAATAACATTTTCAGGTGCAAATTTTCTCATATGGAACATTTTGTGTAATAATAAGAAAGCTTTTTTTTACTATACAAATATATAATATTACTATTCGTCACGATTTTAAATCAAATACTGTGAGATAAGAAAACCTCGACAATAATTCATGGATGCTCTGTGCTATCATTTCTTAAACAGGAAACTGTGTCTCAGGACTCTCAAATAGTCCGTTTTTTTAAATACTAGTATTTTTTTTTAAACTTCTATTATATTTATATATTTCACTTCCAACGTTTGTAGAAGCCTGCCCCGAAGATTATTTATATTGCAAATGTTGTGACAACCTACCAAATAATTGTTTCTTATGTAATACTAGCATTCAAAAATAGGAAAATTGTGTGCTATGTAACAACATCATTCATGGAAATATCTGTGTTTATCAAATGCGAAAGATATGAGTGTATATAACGCCATTCAAAGATAGTTCTCTTCATCTGAAAATTTAGTGTTCATTACACTTACAAATTTAGACAAAACCCATTTAAAAAAACTTCCCTTTGAGTGACACCGGATATTGATTAGTAATGTTTATATTTCAGTCTTTAAGAATACAAAAGTACAATATCAAGAATGTGCTTCAAATGGTAGATTAGGTAAGTTCAAATCTTTAAGCTTGAATTTTGTTTTTAATATATTAGATAAGTCAGCTGATATATTTTATATTTTGAATGTTGTGGTCAATTAAGCTTGCGAACTTATTGTAGTGACTGTCAGCTGATCTCCTTTGTTAAATCATTTTAAAAAATCTGTATTATTTAAGAAATAATAGGTACTTATTCATTTTTTTATATGTTAATGCTATTATTTTAATTTTGAAAATATAATTGACTTAACATCTGTTAGTTCATTAGTTTTTTGAAATAAATTGAAACAACTATATGTATGCCTTTACAAGTAACAGGGTTTTAATCGATTTTTTTTTTTTAAGTCTGGTGATGCCAATTGAGCATATCTATACTAATAAAAGAAAGTTGTTTTTATGTGAGTGTGTACGACGGTTGTGAAATCTACCGCACGTAGATGTCTGAAGATTTGGCTGCGGATAGTCCAATGCAGATCTTGGGACACCTGAGGTTAAGATTTTGAATTCTTTAAGATCTGCGCCCCTTTAAGTTTTTGTGCCTTAAATTGTTAATTATGTGACCCTGTTTTATCCGAACTGCTTCGTTTTAAGTGTTTTTAATTTAGTTATTCCCTCATTTCTACATTCCAGTTAAGACCCCGACCCCTTTGAAGTTTTTGTTCTCTAAATTGTGAATAACTTGCCCCCTTATAATCCAAATATTTCATTATGGGGGGGGGGGCTTTTCTCCAGCTAGTTATTCCTCCATTTCTACATTCCAATTAAGACCCTGGCCCTCTGGGGTCCGGGACGGGGCCCATTGAACGTTTTCAGTGTAATACACTTTTTAGCACCCTTATTGTGTCTTCCCCTCAATGCATACCTTTAAAGTTGATTCTTGGGCATTTCTCCAAAGGCCACCAACCTCATATTGTTATTTGGTCCCTAGGGATACTTTTAAAGCATTTACCCCACATTTTTGGAGTATTTGTTTTTAAATGTTATTCTAATGATTGATTTATATTCTATGCTTAATTTCGACTAATTAAAGATCTCCAAAAAACATCCAATTATCTAAAGCGCCAGCTAAGTACTACGGCGTTTTATATGTTTTCTTCTTACAGCCCTGCTCAAATCCATCAGCTCGCCCTTTTTAGGCTCCCCAGTATAGCTTCCTTAAAAATTGTCCAATTCATTATCTTTTTAGTATACTTTTTAGGCCCTCCAGCTAGTACATGAACGACAAAAAACCAAAAAACCCCGCCAGGAGCGCATTTTTTTCTCGAGTTCTATGAGACTGATTTCAACGGGAATTGGTTCAATCAGCTTATCTTTTGATTGTTTTAAAGATTTTAGCTCCAACTTCCAAACCCAGGGATTACATTCTTATCTCGGATTACATGAGCCTGAATACAACGAGGTTTGACTCATTCAATATGTTAACTATTGTGTTATAGATTTTAGTTCCGCCGTCAGGGGATGGATACTTATCTCAGGAACTACGGGATTTGGCTCATTCAACTTGGTTTTCGATTATCTCCGGCGCGTGCGGAGCACTTCCGGACTACGCTGCCTCAAGCAGCGGAGAGTCAGGCCATAATTTCGTTCGGAAAGAGGTTTGATGGGAACACACTATACGCTGCAGAAGGTATTGAGATTCATTTGAAAGATTTTCCGAAGGTAACAATTCTTACAAACTTAAGTTTTGTTTAAGGTTATTATCACGGGACCGGGCAATGCCGGAAGATAAGCTAGTTTTAAAATAAATTACCTTTGGTTTTTCCAAAAAGTTTATATAAATATAAAATGTATTTTAATTTTTTATTTTAATTGGGAGGTTTCTGCACTTGCAATGGGAATTTCTAAAATTAATATACTATTAAACAAATTATCTGTAATTTAAAAACAAAGATTTAAACGAATCCACTTTTGACACAGTAAAGATTAAAATATTAATTTAATTTCCCAAATTTTCTTCTAATTAACTTCATTTTTTTTTTCTTTCATAAAACGTACTGTAAAAAACATCATTATTTTAAAATAGATGCTTGAAATTTGCGAGTTCTAGATGTATAGTTCATTTAGTAATATTAAATAAATTATTTTCTTCGCAGACAGAAGTCATAAATCAGACATTAATGATGTTAACTCAAAGAGAGAAAATTAGTTACGGTAAAATTTATTGTTTCGAAATCGAGATAAGGCATGATGTTTCAAAACACAAAATATTAATAAGATAAATAACTACAATATTTTTTTGTTTTTCTGCGTGTGTTCATAATATGCAAAGAAAAGAATATAAAAATTTGACTATAGTAATTTTTATCTTAGAAAATTTAAGAAACTAAATTAATTTTACAAATTAAATTAAATTTGCTTGTATACATTTTAAATAAAAAGCAAATTTGTAAATAAACTTACAGAAGTTTTACAAAAAATCACAACTTCAGTATTTATTTCAGAATTAAATATTTTTTATAAGAATTGTATGAGAAAATGTCATTACTTAGCAACAGTCACTTTTTATTATACACTATATTGCCAAAGGTGACCGGTCATTTGCGATTTTAGACGTTTTGTTAACTATCTAGAGAAATACATGAGGAATTAACCTGAAACTGGAGGTGTGTAAACAGTATAGTATAGGTTATATATTTCCGCGAAGATTTTTTCACGAAACCCCATAGGGGACTGTCAACAAATTGAAAAAAGAACGAATATCTTTTGGATAACCCTGTAAAAACTAATGTAGCAAAGGCGTTCAAACTCAAGATTATTAATAAATGGCTTATTGTAATATACTGTGTTCATTTTTATGAGGATAGCATGTATACTCGAAGAGAAATTAAGGTTTTATAAAAACAGTCCCAAATTTCGCCTAGTTTTTTGCTTATAATTTGCAGAGTTCTTAATATAAAAAAAAAAGTTATTTTCAGAAAATATGACAAACAACATTATACATGATACTCTGCAATCAGAATGAAAAAAATAATAAAAATTGGATGAAAAATGTTTCACTGCGCATGCGCGAATGCAATCAACATATAATATGCATAATGTATTTGCTAAGTATATAGAGCAAATTTTGTGAAAGTCTCAAAATCATAGCTTGAAAATTCTGAAAATTACCGTCGATAGAATAAGCTCGAAATCCGTTGTTCCCAAAAAGAAGCAAAAACATGAGGGGTTGTATCAAATATATGTTGTATAGTGCCGAGATAGCCTACACAATGTTGCATATACTACTATATTTGGATACAACCCCTCATATTTTTGCTTCCTTTTGGGAACAACGGTTTTCGAGCTTACTCTATCGACGACAAATTTCAGAATTTTCAAGCTATGATTTTGAGACTTTCACAAAAGTTGCTCTATATACTTAGCTAATACATTATGCATATTATATTTTGATTGCATTCGCGCATGCGCAGTGAAACATTTTTTAGTAAACCTGCTCATTTTTCATCCAATTTTTATTATTTTTTAATTCTGATTGCAAAGTATTATGTACGATGCTTTTTGTCATATTTTCTGAAAATAACTATTTTTTATATTAAGAACTCCGCAAATTCTAAGCAAAAAACTAGGCGATATTTGGGACTGTTTTTATAAAAACCTTAATTTCTCTACGAGTATACATGCTATCCTCATAAAAATGAACACAGCATATTACAATAATCCACTTATTAATAATATCGAGTTTGAGCGCCTTTGCTGCATTAGTTTTAACAGGGTTATCCAAAAGATATTCGTTTTTATCAATTTGTTGACAGTGCCCTATGGGGTTTCGTGAAAAAATCTTCGCGGAAATATGTAACCTATATTATACTGTTTACACACCTGCAGTTTCAGGTTAATTCCTCATGTATTTCTCTAGATAGTTAACAAAACGTCTAAAATCGCAAGTGACCGGTCACCTTTGGCAATATAGTGTATATTTTTAAATTTAAGGAGTCATATGCGCCCTGTAAAACAACCGATTTTTTTTCTCTTATATCACATACGTTTCTTCAAATTAAATTTAATTTCGTGGTTAAGTTTCAGCCAGTTTATTAGAAATATTGGTGTCAGAGAAGTCCGAATGGTTCACCTACAAATAGTTTCAGACGGTAACGGAATATTTTCCATAATCATTGAAAAGAATATTGTTAAACTCAATGTTCCTAAATGTTTATTTATTTTTTTTCATTTCCCAATCTCTCATTAACTTGCCTAAATGGTATTTTTTATTCTGATCTCCCCATATGGGGATCGCCCCACTAATTAGACATTTGTGCAAGTGCAAACATATATTTTGTTTAAAGAAGATTATGATTCAAAATTTTTAAAAATATTAATATATAAAATGCATATAAAGGGTTCATCAAATCATTGCGTCAATAGTCATTTTATTCTCAGATACCTTTTGAGAGTTTCTTTGTTTATTCAAGCACCAGTTATACAAAAGGAAATATATATATATTACTAATGTCTGAGTAAAATATTTAAATCAATGTACCGCAAAATTATCCAAAACATATATATATATATATATATATGTATATATATATATATATATATATATATATATATATATGTATATATATATATATATATATATATATATATATATATATATATATATATATATACATATATATATATATATTCCTTTAAAATAAGACACAATGCAAAAGTTTTATTTATCTTTGCATTTAAGTATATCTCTGTTGTTGATTCTATATTCATTTCTTCTATGAGGAAACTTTGGAGGAATTAGAAATATATCTTTGTCTTCTTTGTTTAGATGACAGAAAAATTTTAAATTACTTTTTATTTGAATTTAACTTTGTGGATTGAAAGTTTTACCTGAAAAAATATGGCACATTAGTACATATGTATTTCTAGAACTTTGGTAAATGTAAATTGCGTAGTATAACAAAAAATTTTGAAACGTAACTGTTTCTTTCGATTCAATAGAAGTTTTTTATTGTTTACCATATTTTAAATATATTACATTAAAATGTGGGTAACATATGTTAAAAATTACAAAAGTTTTCATTATAATATTAAATGTTAGCCTGCATGTATGCCGTTTTTAACCATGTTAATGTACTCATGAAAGTATTGGAATGATTAGTGATTTAATTGATTTTGTGTTATTAATTGGTTTCTTTAGATTGATAAATATAAAGATATTTTGACGTTATTTCCCCTAAAATTTTATTTAGTTTTTATTGGAAAAGGATGTAAATAAATATTTAACTATTTCTAATTTATTCTTAAAAATGTGGCTCATACATTTTTATGAACTCCATGCTTTAATATATTTTATACATAAATTTCCTTTAAAATAAGACACAATGCAAAAGTTTTATTTATCTTTGCATTTAAGTATATCTTTGTTGTTGATTCTATATTCATTTCTTCTATGAGGAATCTTTTGAGGATTTAGAAATATATACTATGTCTTGCGCAGCATGCTACAATGACATTAGGAAATATTAATATTGCATGAAGAACATTTATACAAAACAAAAAAACAAAAAAAGAACATTTATGAAATAAGATTATTAAAATTATCTCTCTCAATCAAAAAATAAAGTTTTAATATATATATATATATATATATATATATATATATATATATATATATATATATATATATATACACTGCTGTGTCCAAAATTGAAGGGACAGTGACCGGAAGCTTTCGCTTTTTACACGGTTTGTCGAATATCTAGAGAAACTTTTGACAAATTGTTCTTGAAATTCGAGGATGTAAAGCATATGTTTGACATCAAGAGCAGTATAAATATTATACTATAATTAAAAAATGTATATATTGAATATTTGATGAGTTATGGGCAGTTGTATGAAATAATTTAAAACTGCGCATGCGCGAACTATACCAAAGAATATTTTTCATGATTTGATAGTCAATTTCATAGAGTAAATCATATAAAATGACCAGTCGTGAAAATTCAGAAAGATACCAGCAATACAGTGACTAATTGACAAATTCAAATGGGAAATCTCATGTAATCCAATGGGATATAAAGTGTGTACCGGGTATCCAAAAAATGTCTTGTTAAATTCATGCCCAGTTCTGAACGCTGTGTTCCACTATCGAAGAATATGTTGTTTCCATGGCAACAATGCATTCCATTGAAATCATATCGAATGAGTTCAGAATCGATGCCTAAGAGGAAGATTGTACTGGCGAATGAGACTCACTCCACAGCCTTAATCTCCTTCCTTCGTATCAATGCTGAGTGACGTCAGTTTGGCCTCGACTGAGCGTCAATTGCTGTCAGCGGATGGGGATATCGTTTGAAATTAGAACTAAAATCACAGTAAAAATATTCCTGACATCATACATAACCCTCCAGCAAGAATTTTTTTAATATAATATAGTGAATTTTAAAATCCATCAGTCATTTTTGGGACACCGATATATTGACATTATGTAGCTTTTATAATTCACTTAGAAAGGGATACTCCAAATTGTATAGTTACATTATATTCTATGAGGAAAATTTGTATGCAATGAATTTTATTGATAGTACACTATTTCAAACATATTGAAATTAATATACGTCACTCGGTGTACTGAAAGATATTTTTACTCGTATATGGTGTACTGTACATAGCAATTGTCG
This sequence comes from Maratus michaelseni, assembly GCA_963931845.1. Lineage (NCBI taxonomy): Eukaryota > Metazoa > Arthropoda > Arachnida > Araneae > Salticidae > Maratus > Maratus michaelseni. The sequence goes on along the minus strand of OZ007593.1, from coordinate 191,677,585 downwards.
TACATTTATAGTAACACACAAAATAATTAGGTTACAGTACTATATATGTGTGATAATTGCTGAAAGTGCGATTTCAGTTCTGTTATGCGTTTTCAAATTTAAATAATATTTTAAATCTCAGTTTGTGCGTATGGATTCTATAAATCTTATACAAGTATGCATAACAGATCTCGGGTATACTTCCATTTATTGGTGGAAATTGCTGAAGATGAATTTACAATTATCATATGTCTTTTCTAACTGCATTTATTTTTAACATATGATTTAGTGTATACCGTATGTATAATATATGTATAGCTCATATATTTTGATTAAAAAAAATTATATTTTTTTGACTATAGATGGTAATTCTTGAAATTTTTTAATAAATGTGTAATGAGTTTTCTATATTGTTTACTTAGATATATTCTTTCACCTTACTATATGCTGAAGAATAGCTCATATATTTGGATTCAAAAACAAATTTAAATATTATTCTGACTATAGATGGTAATTCTTGAAATTGTTTTTTTTAATGTGGTATGCGTTTTCTATATTGTTAACTTAGATATCTCATTTCACCTTACTATACGTCGAAGTTTCGTTTCACTACCGTCAATGGATTGGAAAATGTTTCATAATATATTCTTGACGCATTATTTATTGTTTTTTATACAATAGAAAATTTGAGAAGTATAGATTGTTTTTAGTACATGCCCTTGTATCAGTATTAGCATCATGTAAGAGTCACCTCAGCTTGAGATGCAAATAATATGGCAGATTTTGCCATGCTATCGGTGTAAAACAATGCAATGGCTGATTTGTAAAAATGTACCCTTCAGCCAGATACGACATTAGAGAGGTAAGATGTTGAATGGTTACTGCGGCTCTAAAAATGACGAAAATAAGATATATAACTGACTTTGTTAATACGCAGTAATATATATTCCAACATATAAGGAGAATTTTTGAAGGAAAAATATCAATCAAACTAATTATTTATTTGCTGAATTATTTATATTGTTTTAAGTGCAAACGTATTAATTATTCATAATCAGGCTGCATACAATAGAAGTAGATATAAAATAAATTCATGTTTGAAAAGTATTAAAAAGCATAAATAATCAACAAATTAAGATACAGCTCAAACAAATTGTATTTGAAACAACATTTATGTTTCATATTCTACAGTGAAAAAATTTTAATTTTACGATATTTAGAAGTTAAAAAACATGCAGTAAAAACAAAATTTATTCATCGGCTGTTGCCACCGTCAATATGACGCCACGAGCATGCTATTCTTTTATAATAAATAATTTGCTGCAATCTTTTCCAAAATGTTTAACTTCACAGTGTAAATTAAAATATATTTATATAATTTTTAAACAGGATTTTAAATACTATAATTACTTATATTACTTATATTACATAAGCAAAGAGCTCACTTTATTTATATTTTAATAGAAAAATATGAAGATTGTCGTAGAAAAATCAAGACAAGATTACAGCGTCTATTTTAATAAAACCTTTTTTACAAGTACTTTAAAATACATTCATAAGGAAATAATCGTAAAAATCATTTTCATATTCTTGAAAATGTAGCGATATCTGTAAAATTTGGTCGTATATTAATTTAAATTTTTATCAGTTAGTTTGTTAATTTTTTATAATATTAAATTACTTTCAATAGCATCTCATTAAGATAAGTCTTTGAAACTTCTCTTGGATGAAAAAAAGGGTTACAACCAATCTTAGTATGAAGAATCATTTCAAAAGATTTTTTGACAAATTATTCACTTCTATCTGCTAAATATTTAATGTTTTAAGAATGATTTATTGCGTCTTTCTCTTTCTTTGTTTTCAAAGCACATAACGTCTGCAGAATTTTAATATTTTCTTATCAAGCTAATTTATATTTATTACATATGCATTTTTCTGTTTTATTCATACATATTTCAAATTAAAATTTACTTTGAACAAAACGCTTAACTATATCTGTGCATATACAAAATATTTACTAGGGGAATCTTTGAAGTGAAGAAGGAAAAATTCATCACACATAAAATAAAATGTCATAGTGGGAAAAATGGTATGGAGAAATATCAAATTGCCAAATCAAAAGCATTAAAGTATTTGTTGCAGTAAATTTTAATTTTACCAAAAGAGAAATACTAAAATGGCAGAAATAATATTTTTAGATAGGTTTTCTGTCTAAAAATTTGCCACAAATTCATAGTTTTCTATATATAATTTTTAATTATATTTGTATACAAAATAAATAAATAAAACATATATGGTGATCGTAGATTTTATTAATCAAATTTATCATATTGGCGGAAATAGAATCTGAGTAGATTTGCCTTTGAGAATTTTCAGTTTTTCTTTTTCATGTTATATTCTTACTAGATTTTAGTTCTCGTTTATTGACATAACACTTGCATTTTGGGTACATTTATGTCCTTATTATTCCCCACAATTTAAATTATAACTTATAGTAAGTACCCTTATTTACTTTAATACTCTAACAAGGGGACCGCCAAACATGATGCACACAGATTTTGATGATTTTAAAGTATGTTGTAGGGGTCATACCCCTAACTATTCAGGTCAAAGGTTTTTTTTTTCAAATGGGATTTAGTTTTCGAGAAATTTCGGATTAAAGTTCAGCATGCATTTCAAATACCCATTAGTTCATGATTTTGAATAAGGTCCCTGTGACGCAGAGCTTGCACTCGCGATTTGAGAGCCGGAGATGAGGGTTCTGTCCTCTCATGTGACTTTTACCTTTTTTTAATAAATTTTATACATTTGTCACGTTATATGTTTTATATAGAATTGTGAATTCTGCATATTTGAACTTTTTGATATTTTCCTAATAAATTCCATTTACATTTACAAATTTTTCGTGAAAATTTATAGTTTTTGCGCAATTTTTATTCTAATATTTCTGTTTTTCTATCCAAACTAATTTATGTCTTGACATCTCGTCTTTTAAAATGATTATTGTTTACATTTATGTATATTTATTTATTTATTTATCGTATTTATGAAATAATGCATTTTTTATTTGCATTTTCTATTTAAAAAAAAATTAAATTATTAAGAAAAAAATTAACAAAATAATATATCCTTTTAATATTTGATTTGTTCTAAATATATTGAAATATGTTAACTGCTGAAATACTAAAGTATTTATCATCACCGATATCGACATTTTTAGTTTATTAAATATGGAACTAATTGTGTGCTACATATCGCAAAAATATTCTAAACAAATTCCGCATTAAAAATCGCCTTTAAATATATTCTTTACGTAAATTGTTTTAATAATATTGGAAGAATGTATAAATTAGCATATTATATATTCTTTAAATACTTAAATTGTGATAAATATATTAACAAATGCATTAAATTTGAAAAAGAAATTATTTCAAACGTCGTAATCGTCTGCAATGGAAGCTGAACGAAATGGATAAAAAGAAAATTTTATTTATTCTGGTATTACCGTAAAAGTCATTGCAGACGATTTTTTTCAGATATTTTTTTATATGTATTGTAATTTAAAAACGATTTTTCATTTCTAGTTGAATTTTTCTGTATGGCATCGATTGTTAGAATGAAAAAAAAAATAATTGTAATATATTATTTTTTATTTGTGCAAATCAAAAATGATGTTGAGTTTGAACTTTACAGTTAAATGTATTTAAATAACATAAAAAAATACATATAACTGGCTAAAACATGGATATAAGCGTTATTGCTTTAATATTTTATTACTCCTTTAAGATATGTTGTTGGAATTACCTAATCATACATACCTTTAGGAGATTTGAGATAAAAAATATTTTTTTATAAATTATAAAAATATATACATTTTTATTTAAAATTTCATAAAGTTAAAAAAAGCATTATTTTAAAATGGTTATTAAAATATAAAGGGTAAATAATAATAAAATAAATGAACAAAATCTAGACATAAATTAGTTTGGAATTTCGTCAATAGAAATATTAATTTCAAAACTGCACACACACACACACACACACACACACACACACACACACACATACAAAAAAAAAATGTAAATTTTCACGAAAAATTCGAAAATGTACAGGGAATTTATTAGGAAACTATCAAAAAGTTCAAAGAAGCAGAATTCATAATTCTGCGTAAAACTTGTAACGCGTCAAATATATAAAATTTATTAAAAAAGGTAAAAAGTCTCATGAGAGGACAGAACCCTCACCTCTGGCAATCAAATCGCGAACGCTAGCGCTGCACTACGGAGACCTTGTTCACGATCGCGAACTAATCGGTATTTGAAACGTATGCTGAACTTGAACTTGAAATTTCTCTAAAACTGAAGCCCATTTAAAAAAAGTTTGACCTGAATAGTTAAGGGTCTGATCCCTACAACATACTTTAAAGACATCAAAATCTGTGCGCATCATGTTTGGCGGACCCTTGTAAATATGAAGCCCTAGATAGCTGGATCAATGGGCTATAGTATTCGGCTTCACAAAAATAACCCTCTGTTTTCGGCTGTTTTCTTTGTATGGATGGATGCATGTCCGCAATTTTTTAAGTAATCACTGGGTGGTTTGTGCGTAACATTTTACACTACAATCGACAAGGGGCTCTTGAATTCAAGATAGTCATTTTATTGATTATTGTTTATTTGGGGATATTTCATAAGACTTATTATGAATTGTGTACTGAGTTTTTATCTCGAGCGATACTGACTATTATAGTACCTTTATAAATACGGAAGCAGCGACAAACGAGCGGTAAAATTTGATTGGTCGAAAGAATTTGGGGAAAAATTGGAGAACCTCCAATTATCGCCATCTTATTTATTGTTCACTTTTCTCACTCGTCTGAACGAAAATTAAAGTATGGCTTTTGTTATTATATGTATTTAGCTGTACTAAAAAACTAATTAAAGATAAACAGAATTAAAAAGTTTATGAATAATTCTTTAGGTGAAAATGAAATTTATATACAAATATAAATATAAAAAAGCATATAATTTTCTTCTCTTCTTAGTTTCGCATATGTTTGAGCATCATTAAAACGTGCATTACGTAACATGATGAAGCGTAAATGGGTTTAATTTTTCACACAAGCTCAATGTTTAAAATAAACATATTATGCCGCATTTTTTACTCAACATCCTTATACTATCTTAAATAAGTTCTCTAAAGTTACATATTAAACCCTAAACATTAAAGTATAGGAAAGTATGGTAGAGTGAGGTTGATGGACCTCTTTCCTATGTGTTGTTGTACGTGGGTTCTAGCATCCTGTTAATCACTACATGGCCACTTCTATATGTTTGTCTGCAACCGTCACTGACACTATTTTTTGTGCGTGTTCTGTATTATTTTGAATGAAACAGAGAAATATTTTTCGGTTTTTCTAATGTTCTGATTAGTGATTATGAACTGGCGCGAATGTGGATAAATTACGTTAAGTATTACGTTGATGTTTCTTCTTTCCACTCTACAACTTGGAATTAAAATGAAGCGATGACGTCAATGTGACAATGCAACTCAATCATATAAATGTTGAGGGTATATTGGGGGTAAAATTAGGTAGACAAGCAGAAAGGGCAGAGGCAAAACTCTTTGATACAACGTAGAAGGAAAAACTAGTACAGAAAACAAGAAGACACAACAAAAGTGGAAGAATTGATAGATTGAAACTTTGTAATCATTAGAAAAAGAAAGTGATACCAGAGATGACTACATGCTTTTATGAAAGAAATGTGTATTAAAAATGTTTCATTTTTAATAATATTATATTTTTGATGAATGCATTTCCTATTTCTGAATGTGTTACTTTCTTTTGATGCTAATGGATTGATTCAGCGCACCATCTGACAACAATGGGCTCATCAAAATTTTCAGTGGAAAGTGCAAATAAAAACGATATGTAAGTCACTGAAATTTAATATAACTCTTTCAGTTTCACTACAAATAAAGAATTATGATTCTAAAGCTATTGAATTGAACTTGTAATAAACACACTCTTTTTACTCCTCACACATTAAAAACTTCCATTTAGAAACTTTCAGGAAAAATATATCATGTGTCCTTGTTATACCTATTTCAAATCAATATATAATTTATCGATAGACTATATCTATATAAAAATGATTCATCTTTCTTTTCTCCACTTTAAGTTTTCTACTGATTTTATTTTAGAAAAAAATTGATTCTAATGTGATGATTTGCTCCACATTCTCTTACTGAGATTTTTAAGTAAATTGTTATTCCAAGATTAAAAACGCCACATTTTGTAGCATCAACGTTTAAAAAGTAAATTATTTACTTTTTATAAATGAATAATCATAAAATATTCAAAAATAAAGACACATAAAAAAGATTTAAGCCTAAGGTGCGTCACAACATCTTTTTAGACAACCTATTTTATGTAGTTACAAATAAGCCATATCTCATTGATATTTTTTAAAAAGAGGAAGTGAATGTTGTAAATAAAGGTAAAAATACACGTTTTCTTATATAATACCGACGCTTTTCGAAGAATTTTCGCTTTAACTTTTAACAAGATGTAGGCAATGTTTCAAAATATTTTCGTTTCTTGATAAAAATATACATTTTGTTGTATAATGACGTATTTTATTTTCTGTGCTAACATTTATTTTAGTTTTTACAAAGCTCATATATTTTTTTCTATTTTGCTAACAGGCTGTAAGCTTTCTGTGAATTTTTTTTTAAATGAAAAAAAGTATACTGTTAAATAAATACTTATATATATTTTTATTTTGACTACAAAGCATTATCTTATATTTTTTATTTAGAAGAGTTTGAATAAATTTCATTTTACATAAAAGGAAATATAATGCAAACGGATATGACACTAAAAGTTTTATTTTCATATAAAATTTATCGGTGTGTCTGAGTGTTGGAAAGGGGTAATTTGACATTTTGGCAGCGTTTACAAATGGAATATTTCACTTAAATATCTACCATGTCGGAGGCAAAGGTAACCAGTACTTCCACTGAATTGTTTCTCTGTATTTAAACATTGATTATATACTGCCAGTGGAAAAATAAAATACCAACTAATATTAGAACCCTGAATATTGTTTTCTACAAAATCTCTTTTGCAAAGTAGATTAAGGGAAAATAAATGGGAATATATTAAGGGGAAATATTATGGGAAAATAATATCTTTTGAAACAAAATTTGTACATATTTTGCATAATTGTTCATTGATTATAAACAAAAAAATGTTACTTACATTGAAATGAGATTATTACACCTTGTACAATTTGGTACTAATTTAAAAGATAAAAATTATTAACAAGAACGGAGAAAGATTTACCCCCCTGCCTTTCTACTACCGGTTCGGTAACACGGCTTGTAGCGTCTCTTGGGTGGGAATATCGACGAAGATAGCACGCTCGTAAGTACTATCTTTTTTTAGGGAGACGAATCCGTTTTTTTAAGGATTTTCCCTTTTTATATCCCTTTTTCATGGATACGAACCAAAGCATGGCACCTTTTCTAATTGATAAAATGAAGTTTTTTGTCAATCCTTTTCTGGTTTTACAGACAGACAGACAGCGCTCACCGTAGGGACCAGCTTTTGGCTAATGGCCAGGACGAACCCCTAAGCCTAGGGAGGGGAAAATATTACTACCCGGCGTTAGCTACAATAATTATAAGTTAAACTACAATTTTACAAAGTATAAACGTTACCCAATTTTGCCACAAGGCTGGGCGAACGTTAAAAGTATTACAATAAATTATATTTTACATAAACTTTAATTTTAGTTATTTATATAGCATTTTGAGATTAACATTATAATGACAATTATTTATAGTCGTACATTTTGAATGCATTAATACGTATACAATAACCTGTAGCGGTATAATATATTTTTAAAAATGATTACAATATATAATTACAATATAAAATTTAAACAATTTTATTTACACACAATAACATTTTGAAATACACTATATACAGTAACCCCTCACCCCCACGCGACACACGGCAAACAAACCTCATCACCAGAAATTCATCACCAAAATCAGAAAAAAAGTAACATTCTTACTCAAATGCAAAAATTAAAAACTTTTTTTTCCTTCTTTGTTTAAAACAGTGGTACAAAAAAACAACCACCGAACGTGTACTTATTTAAGTGTCAAAAGAAAATTAATCATCCGAAGGAGATCTAAATAACAATGAAAATATCACTGAATAATCTATCTGCCACGCATGAAAAGCTGACTTTAGCGATCGTCAAAGAAGATCAGTGTTGTCACCCCAGATGTCTGTTCTTTTAAAACAAGTTTGTCTACAAGACAATTTCAACCAATTTGTGTCTATATATGCAAGATCAGTGTACGAGGTTACTGCGAGTCACAATGCATCTGTGTTTAAAGAAATAAAGCTTCCGTTTGTGTGCACATGTGATATCAACAAAATAAAAATAAATTAATTATTTGTGACACTATCAAGCAAAAAATAATTCGCGTGACCTTCAAATCAAGTTTACTTTGTGAAATTATAAATAAATAATAAATACAATGAACTTGTGATTATTTGACAAGTTGTGTTACAGTTCTTGTTTAGTGAATAAGTGATTTGTTACAGTCTCTCCCAAGAAAATACCAATTGCTCCATGCAGTGAAATTAGCGAGATTTTGAATGACAATTATTAAGTGCTGCAAAATAGTATATATTCTCATTATGAAATGAGATTAATATTATCCTCACAAAAATGTGCATGATGAGAGTATGCTATGTCTGTGTAGGCCTAAATAAATGGTAGTAGATTATCCACATATGTAATAATACATATTTCACATTTTACTATATGATCCAATTGTCATTCATTCTTATTTGTGTGTTCTTTTCACTGAATATGTCATTTTTATGATTACTATTTTTTATGTAATGAAATAATCAAGAACGTCATTTTCAATCCAACTTCCACATCATCATTGTAGTAGTGAAGTTTTATTCAATATGCTTCTGTGGATGTTAAGCTGATGAGACGTCATTATCTTTTTTTCTTTGCCTGACTTAAGCTGGCTGGTCTGTTATATTTAGACCAATGGTATTAATCTTCATGTTGCTATTATGACATATATAACTTCAAAAATGTTTTTCTAAAAATATGTACAACTTTATAACTTAATATGTATAACTTATAAATTTTACTAATTGGCAATTCTGATAAATTTAAATCTTAAGTTTTAAAGGTATAAGAAAAAAATGAAAAAAAAGGAAAGCTAACTATATAAAAAATAATGTTTTCTAAATTGAAATCTCATTATGTAACTGTAACTCGATTTCTTAATTATATGTTCACTAAGTAAAGTTCAGTAAGTAGGAGGGGACGTGAAGTTATAAAATGTAGAAGGAGATTTAAGATAGAAAAATATTATTTTAATTAAAAACAGAAGAAACAATTAATAAAATAGAAGTAACTGCGTTGTGTTTTGGAATAATAATGTAGAAACAGAATAAATTCAAAATATCTTAAACGTATTACAATAAATTGAATAACCTTAAATATTACTTTGCCTAATGAATAAAACTTCACTACTAAAATGATAATACTAAAAGTTGAGTAAAAAATAAATTATTGATACATAAAAAAATATCGATCTTACAGATGGCATATTAAGTGAAAAGAACACATAAATAAGTATGTATGGCAATTGTTATGACAGTTGAGTTTTAACTGTTTTATAGTTTTAAATGTGCTTTTTCAGTTTTCTTCTACCCCCCCCCCTCCCCCCGTTTTGTAAAAATTATATAAATAAATAAATAAAATGTAATAAATAAATAAATAAAATTTAAATAAGTAAATAAATAAAACATTGTGTAAAGTTTAGCCCACAATTTGTATAGGGAGCAAAATTTTTCCTTCTCTCAAAATTGTATTCGTTTTAGATGTTACGGGTGGTGGTCGATGATTTCATCCCCTCCTCGTAAAATTTTACTTGTAAACAAGATGTTCTCACGGGAGAGAGTGTGGCTCTTAAAGGACCACACAGTAGATATTTTTCTTTTACAACAGGAGTGGGAGATTTTATTGCAAAAACGTTTCAAGTAACAATCGCCTGTTTCTCTAAAACTCATAAAAATAAGGTTTGTTGTTCGTGTGTATTTAAAAGTGCATCTAACTGCATGTTATTGCTTCAGTAATGGGTAGGAGTTGTCATCATAAATTCAACAAGATTTTTCCATGAAACAGGGACCTACAGGGTTGTTTTATCACGTGGTTGTTCGGGGTGGACCCTAGCAACAACTTTGACCCTGTGTGCACCCTTGACCAATAGGGCACTCTCAGTTAAGTGTATGCAAAGAAGGGTGGCAGACACGGAAGGCTCATTGGTTAGGCAGATGGAAGAGATTTAACGGGGCTGGTGTGTATGTCAGTTAGGAGGTTTGAGACGAAGATGAAAAGGTGATTTTTGACAGAGAACGGGAATAATGAAGTAGGCAGCACAGGCAATGCGGCTGATTTTAAGAAAACGGGGCTGGTACGGCAATATGAAAGTTTCTGGCGGCAGGAGTTATGCATGAGCACCGGTAGATGAATGCGCTGGGCCCTCGTCCCTTGAAAAGTCTCGCAAATTACGGCGACTGCGGTATTTAGCGTAACGTGCCGCAGAATATTCAACCCAAGCGGCAACAGACTTCATGCATTCGGTGGTCTTCGTCCGAGTTATACGCGGCATGTCGGGGGAGATGTGAGCGTTCCGATGCGGGATAACTTCGATGACTGACGGAAAGGCAACGGGAGAGACGTCAGGAAGGGTCCCTAGACCTGGTCCTCAGCGGAGAGAATCCTGGTAAATACTGGCGTGGAGAGCGCTACACTAAAATTTGACGGAGACAGGCGGCTAGATGCCTCGGTAATAGACTGATAAAATGAACGCTGTGCCCAGCCGATAAACGGCGAACACCTATCAAGACTGGCTGGTGAGTGCTAATATAAAAAAAATTATATATATTAATTGTTGTATTAAATGATGTTAAGAAAACATCTTGTTCATTAATGTGATAATGTTATTTATGTAATTGTGTGTTTACGTAGGTTTTATTTGAATATTATGGCTCTTATCTCCATACAAAATATACTTGTCTAGAAAATATGAGCACATTAGTGATGGTGCTCTGGTATAAGCTCATGGCTTCTTGTGTTTATGATCTAATTCTATGTTTGACGATTTTGTTTTCAAGTAATAATCATTGTGGTTTACCCTCTAAATTGTGTAGTTGATCTTATAAGAATTGATGAGACTAAAAAAATATACTTTCTCTTTTCTTGAATTTTTAATATATTTAATTTTCTATAATCACTATTTTACTTTCCTTATGTTCGCTGTCTTTTGTTTAAATGCTCACATTGTACGGTTGTTAACTTTCTTAAGGTTTAACATTCGGCGGTTTGAACTAGGTCTAAAAGGACTTTTTTTAACACTGTCAGTACCCTGGGAGAACAAAGTAAAAGTCATTGTTTGAAGAATGTATTAGACGCACACAGTATGGGGAAAGAATTGTAAAAAAATATTTTTTTGCTTTATAGATAGTCACTATGATGCAAAGGAAAATGACCTGGAGAGATGAAGAAATTAAATACGGTTATTTACAGATATTCAGAATCACCATGCATTATTTTGTCTATTAAAAGCTGATACAACTTTATATAAAACATCAGGATCCCTTTGGCGATAAAAATGATCCAGAGTGGTTAAAACACTGTGAATTATCTGAAAATTTAAATAAAGGTAATATTATAAAGAACATAATGCAAAAAAAAGTAATGTTTGGATTGTTTTAAAATGTAATACCTGATCAGATATTTTTAAAACCGTAAAACTAAATCGAATAAGACTGTAACTCGTCGAATAAAAACTAATTTCATGGTACGGGTCAAGAAAATAAGAAACGTTAATTTAGTTGCATGAAACGGGAACTGTCTAACGCGGAAACGGAAAGCTATAATTAACGATTACATTAAAAACCTCAAAATACGGAATTATAAAATAATAAATACTGCAGAAATAATAAATTCACTATCTAAATAATCTGTTCTCGTATGAATTTGAAAAGAAAGAAATTCCTGTTTATTAGACAACGCCAGATGTTTGTAGGGAGAAGAGAAATTCTGCACATAATTTAGAAGCAAGTGGACGCAATCGGAGCCATATGCATTTCTTTTGTGGTCAACCTTTGAATGACTCTATATTGTATAAAATCAACATAAACTATTGGTATGTATGACTGTTCGTTTTTATTACATATACAATAAATTTTTTTATGTTGTTTTTAAGTGTCCAAAAACCTCTAACTGACGCCGTAACCTAACTTCCATTTCATCTCTAAAACACCAACAACAAAATTGAACCCTTGTAAAGGGCACTATTAAAAATTACATGCATATGAGAAAGTGATGACAAAAGTATTTGTTAGAGCATAGGGAAATTTCGTAATAGTTTTGCTTGCTAATTTTCTGTAGTTGTAAATATGTGAGCTTTAACACTTTAATATGATGTAGTGTAATATAATAAAGTGATGATACTTATCAATAATGAATTTACAACGTGCATCATTTAAAGAATGTGGATAATTAGAAGCGGCATTCTTAAATAAACTATATATTAAATTCACTATAATTTTCAACTATTATACTAGTTTCAAATAATATATTATGTTTTTCGAATTTTTCTAAAACATATTAAAATAATCTGAAATAATGTAATTTTCAGTATCCATTTAAATCTATATTCTGATTTATTTTCGCTGTAGGCACAATTGCTAATCATTGTTTTTTTTTTTTTTTGATTGATTTTCTAATATTACTTTTTTACATAATTTAGAATGTTATTTTTATTGTTTCAGATTGTTACTGATATATATTATCAATAATATATCAAAAGCGTAATTGTTTACTTAAAAATCTACTGAATTTTTTATTTCTTATATACTCCGTCTATCCTTAAAATTGGTGCCATATTACATGCGATTAATCAGAAAAATTATACATTCGTGAAAGTCATTGCAGTATTTTAATTTACTAATACAGTCATAGAAATAGCAGTCATCATTTTTGCCTTCATATAATATTTTACATAAGATTAAAACACTGCACATGGAGAATATAAATCGAAAAGCAAGTTCATGAAGTTTTTTTTCCCAGCAGAAATATTTTACTCTTCTGAAATTAGTTCCCCGTAACAATGTTAAAATCCGAGCAAAGAATTTTTCTTTTTTTAATAGTCGTTGAACATTAAAATATGTATTTTTTTTTAAAATAAAAATTACTATGTATAGCATTTTTTATGCAATCGAAATAAGCTCACGGTGCAATTTAAATCATTGTTTTTAATATTTTCAAGTTTATTGTAAACACAGTCTGAATCCGTTTTTCTTTTTGTATTTAACTAAGAAAAATCAAATTCAGCAATAAAAAGGGAATTAGAAGCATTTTATATAGGTACAAATTGTACAGTTTTTATACATTATACAGATAGCTACGACCCAGAACTCCGGAAGTCACGTTTATCACAGGCTCTAGTGGTTTAATTTTATGATTACCCTGGGCTGTTTGTAACTATTTTCTTTTTCTGTCACACATATTTGTAAATCACGGAACAACAAAAAACATTATGTGCACGTAGTCAGTTGTCTTTCAACGTTCCATAGTCTGTCACCGTACACAAACCTAACTATGTAGAAAGTTATTTAAAGTTATTTAAAATAAGTTTAACTATTTCGAAAATTACTGTGGATATTGGTCAACACTTGGAACACTTGAGCAACACTTGGAAAAGTGGAGCAACTTTATGTCACTTTTAGTAGAGAACTGTGTTTAGAGGAAATTCTTATCAAAGTTTCTTTTGAAAAAGGGTAAGGTGGAACAATTAGAAGCATAAAGGCATTTGGTGATAGATTCGCATTTCAGCATTGCTTGAAGAATATGACGACTATATAAACATTTGGAAATCAATATCCAACAGTTGTTATTGCAGACATTTTTTGCTGAACGGAACACAGACAAAAAATAACATATTTTATAATATTGTCCCTTAATTTTATGAGACTCAATTCTCCGGCATTTTAGGCCGACGGGTGCTAGTGTACATAACTGTTAAATTTAACATAAACGCAAGAAACCAATTTCGAATCTGATAGTTTATCTTCCTTAGGGTTTTCTTGTTCCTTAAATTAGTACAGGATTAGGAGCAGAAATAGTGAATCTAACGTTTATGATCTTTTGTTTAAGAAAGTTGTATTAAATAACTGTAGGAGAATATTTCTTTAAATTTTTAGTGTTAAGTGCTTTTATTGTCCACCCCAATTCTGGCTAAGTGACTGACTAAAGGTGCTAGACTACTTAGGTTTAAAATTATTGCTAGAAAATATTTTACTGAAGAAAATATAATTATTATTTAAAATTTCTACCAGTCACCGTATATAAAATTAAATAAAATGGAACATTTAGTATCTCAAACTTCTTTCACGATATTATAGGAGAACGGTGCATTTATATCGACAGTTAATTTTATATTACTGAAACATTCACCTCGGTTTTCATAAAAAATATACCACAGTCTATAAGATAAGTTTCAAAATATTAAATGAAAGTAAAGATTTAATATTATCAAAGTATTAAGGTAACAATCAACATAAAACTGTATCATAAATGAATTTTCTATTTTACTAGAGAATATATATACAGCGTGTCCACGTATAACCTGACCGACCTTTATTTTCGCAACCGTTGGTCCTACATGCATACTTCCAATTACAAAAGTGGTCAAAATTAGGTGCAGAATTAAGATAAAAAAAGTTTGAAGCGAAAAAACAATTTGGTGAAGAATTACAGATTCTAAATTTTTATACATCCCCCAGGTCCCTATACTTATATTTAGGAACGTGTTATTTATTCAAAAGTATTGTAAACAGAAAAAGTTCCGTATCTGTGCGACCAATATTCACTGAGAAATTTGAGTTCAAAGTTATCATGCATAGTCTGGGGACCGTATACAAATGGAGATGCGAATATATCCCCTATCAGAAAGACAAGGAGGTTTTAGAGTTAGATATGATCATGACAAAAAGGTTGTTGTTCAAGTCAAAAAACAGTATAATATTTGTCTAATCACTGATATTGAAAATAAAAGTACTGCGCACTGCTTTGACATAATAAGGATAGGGAAAATTCAAAACGGACTCCTGAGCTGTTTAGCTGTAAGAAAACCAGTATAAGCCAAAAAATTGAATTAATTATTGAATTAAATAAAATTAAACTGAATAAAAAAGTCTCACGTCTATTTTATAGTATCAAATTGTTCGCTAATTTTAACCTTGAAATTTACGATTTGCGAAAAATCCTGACATGATGGTTAAAAGTGAAGGTAATTTTTTTATTCAGCGTTAAAAAATACATAAAACGTAATTATAAAAGTTAAAAAACACAACCATCGCAGGTTGATGTTATCTAATCTAAAACTCTTTCTTAAACTTGTTGACGATAATCTATCCGATTTTTTTTGTGTGTTATCCTCTAATAATATAAGTATGTATAAGATAGTAAGCGTCGAAAATCATAATAATATTACATTGTCATCGGATTTAAGTCAGTATGTAAAATTTAACTTCGATCGGACATTTGAAAGTGAGTTAAACTTCGAGTACAAATTTTAAACCTGAAAGACGATCGTTGCAAGTTAAATAAAACCTTATGAAAATAACATAATTTTTGTTAAAAAAAATCATAGCCTCAAATCCTTTCAAAATAAAACATATGTTAAAATACAATTATTTTAATTAATCTGAAACGTAACTAATAAAAATTAACTCAATCGTAATAGTTGTACCATTTCTTTCAAAGCGCAGATACCTTGAAAGAAGTTTAAGTACTTTATATACGACCCCTGAAAGCATGGCCGAAATCATCTCTTTTTAGATGCAAAAAAGTGGTATAAGTCATGCATTTCAAAGTTTCATAACTCGGTCAATTTTAATGTTAGGTGAATGGGACTTTCTTTGTCGTACTTGTTAGTGTCACAGTAAATTTTTACTAAATATCACTTATAGGACCGGGGGACCGTATAAAAATTTAAATTTTGTAATTTTTTAGTAAATGTTTTTCTTGACCCAAATCGCTTTAAAAGTAAGTCTTTACCTTATTTAAACCATTTTTGTAATTGGAAGTATGCTTCTAGGACCAACGGTTGCGAAAATAAAGGTCGGTCAGGTTATACGTGGACACGCTGTATATATATATATGTTACTTCCTAAATTCACAAAATATATAATGCGTCTGAAAACAATTTTATATTTATATGTAAGAAAAAAATGAGAGCCAAAGATGTATTCACTTTTTAAAACTAAATGGAATTTTGTTTCCCTGGAAAGATTTTGAAAGGTAAAACATCATTCATTAAAAGTTTTGCCTGAAAAAATGCTGGAGTACTGTCAGCAAGTTTTCGAGATGGAATAACTTACTTCGCTAAAAAAAAATCAACATCATATATAAAACTTTAATTAAACTGGTTTTAGAAAGTGCATGTATGAAAGAAGATTTATTAGTTTTAAAATATGATGCTTTACTTTTTCCTCTCCAGATATAGATGATAATGTTGATTATTTTTTTATGCAGAGCATAGGATCCAAACCAGGCTTCTCGGTAATGTAGTGTATTCAAATAAAGAATTGAAATGTGTTAATAGTGCATTTTTTGTATTAGCGGAATGTTTGGAGCTAAAAGCCAAAGAAAGAGTCTAAATATTTTGCTACTCATATCTGATTTCTTATTCGGATTTATTCAGTGTTTAAGAACGTAGTTAGATTAAATATCTGTTAAACTTGTGTTTAGTTATAACAATTATTATTATTTTTTAATTTATTGATGAATTTTTAATTTCTTTATGGTATATTAGCCGGAAGTAATATATTTTTTAAAAGAGCAATCGGGTCCCTACTCCGATAATAATGTCCTTTCCAGTTTACAATCAAATCTATGTTATGATCTTTTCTGTTATAGAAACAATTGCTAGTATTTTTTTTTCTTCCGAGTTTGAATTAATTTTCTATTATTATTTTTTTATGTAATTTAAAATGTTATTTTTATAGTTTCAGATTGTTACTGATATATATTATGAATGATATTACAAGCTTAATGGTTTACGTAAATGCCTTCTGAAAATTGTTTTCTTTATATTATCCGTCTATCATTAAGTCGGTCGATGATATGCGTACATAAGGTGCATTACACATTTGTGAAAGGTGTTTCTGTATTTCAATTGTCTATTACAGTCACAGAAAGTTACAAGCTTCAGTGATTTCTTCAGTCATAATATTTTATATAAAATTAAAACACTGAACACGAAGCATATGTATAGAAATGTGAGTTAATGATATTACTTACCACAGCAGAAATATTTTACTTTTCTGAAATTAGTTCCCCATAACTTTTATGTTAAATTTTCAGAAAATAATTTTGCATTTTTTTAATTGCTGTTGAATTTGAAAATAAACATTGCTTTCTTTTAAAAATATTAAGTATATGATTTTATTTCAATGAAACTAAGCTAACTATGTAATTCAATGCTTTGTTTTCAGTATTTTCCAAGTTTACTGTAAATGCAGTCTGAATTTGTTTATTTGTATTTAACTAAGGCAATCCATCAGTAAAAATGGTATTAACAAGCATCTTATGTAGGTACGGATTACACTGTTTTTATAGATTATACTGGTACGATAAAATATACTAGCTTAGACCCAATACTCCGGATTTCAGGTTTATCACAGGCTGGGGCGGTTTAATTTGATGCTTGCCACGGACCTTTTGTAACTGAAAGATTTGTCCCTGTCACACTTCTCTGTAGATCTTGTAAATAATAAAAAGTCTCATATGCACTGAGTCAGTTGTGTTTAAAAGTTACAAAGACTGTCACCATACATAAATCGCGGTATTTAACTTTCTCAAAAATTGCAGCGGATATTGGTCAAACTTGGAACACAAACTTAGAACACTTGCAGAAATACTTGGACACTTTTAACAACCTTTATTGCGTTTAGTAGAGTTCATTGTTTAGAGAATATTCTCATCAAATTTCTTTTTCAAAAAGGATAAGGTGGATCAAATTAGAAGAATAGAGGCACTTAGTGATATATTAACATTTGAGCATTACCTGAAGAATCTGACGGATGAATAAACATTTTAAAATCAAGATTCAGCAATTGTTATTGCAAACTTAGATTTACACTGCTAAACAGAACACAAAACAATTTTTTTTTAAATATGGCCTCTTAATTTAATGAAACTCGATACTCCAAGTGTTCTTCATGACGGAAGCTATTGTACGTAAGACTTACATTTATGATAAGCGCAGGAAACCTATATCGATACAGATAATTTATCCTCCATATGTTTTTCATCTTCCTTAAATTAGTACAAGATTAAGAGCAGAAATAGTGCATCTAATTTTTATTAAATTTTCTTTTCAAATGTTGTATTAAATAACTGGAGGAAAATATTTCGTTACATTTTTTAGTTTAATTTTAAGAGTTCCAAAGCTACGCCACATTGTGGTACAATGCTTATAAATTAAAATGAAATATTATACATGCCCAATGCTTAGAATCCTTTTGTCAATCATGACCTAGCAGCAAAGAATTGTGGGTTTTTTTTCTCTGACATAAGTGGTTGACTACTGGTACAATTAAACTTCCTAGGTTTAAAATTGTTGTTGGAAAAGTATTTCACAAGTAAATATAATTATTAATTACGTAGCTTAAAGTACCTTCATGACTTCATAGAATAAAACATTTATATTGGCAGTGGATTTTATACTGCTGAAGCACTCACCTCAATTTTTATTAAAAAAATATATATACGGCCTGCTAAAAGATTCGTTTTAAAACAATAAGTTTAAGTAAAGATTTAACATTATCAAACAGTAAAATACACTTTATTTCTTTGAGCAACAGGAAACTGTTTCATAAACTTTTTTTTTTCTTTTACTTGAAAAAAATACATGTCTTATTTCTTAAATTCACAAAATATATAATGTGTCACAAAAATATTTAACATTCTATATAAGAAAAAAAGTAGAATGTGAAAAAGGTATGTTTTTATTTCAGCAAATGCAATTTTGTTTCCCTGGATGGAATTTTATATTGTAAAGCATCGTTAATTAAAATCTATTTAAAAAAATTGCTGAGCACTGTCAGCAAGTTTTCACAATGGAACTTACTTTCCAAAAAAAAAAAAAAAAATAACATCCTATATAAAACATTAATTAAACTTTTTTTTACACAGTGAATGTATGAAGGAAGATTTATTATTTTTAAAACATGATAATATATTATTTTTTTTTCTTCTTGAGATATTGATATGTAGAAATGTTTAAATTTAACTTATCTTTTATATGCAAACCATTTGACTCAACCCGGGTTTCCCGGGAACATACTGTATTCAAATAAAGATTTGAAAGATATTAATAGTGTAATTTTCTTATAATATACATGTTAGGTGTTAATATGTAAAGAAAGAGCCAAATATATTGCTACTTACATCTGCATCATTGATTCTGATTCATTTAGTGTTTAAAAGCATAGTCCGATTTCATATGAGTTAAATTTATATTTCACGTATAACACTTATTTTTTTTTATTGGTGAATTTTTTTTTAATTTATTATAGAGTATTAGCTTAAAACAAATTATTAATTAATTGTTTTGTTCTAAGTTCAATCGGGCTAATCCCTTGTACTCAGGCATCACGCAATATAGATATATTTAAAAATAAAATTAAAAAAAAATAAATAAATAAAAATAATAGAACAAAACATGCTTGAAAAATATTTAAAAAGCAAAATAAATAAGTCGGTTGAGATACAGTTTTCAAATAAATTGAATAAGGAAGTACATTTTTTTGTATTTTAATGTGTAAAAATAAAAAAAATTACAATGGTTAGACGTTACAAAAACTGTATTAAAAACAAAATTGCCACCGTCATTATGTTATTTGCATTATTCAAGGACATGTTTTTCTTTATAAAATAGATATTATACAAAGGAAACATATATCAATATATATATATATATAGGATATGTCAATGTCTTAATATGCTTAAGAAAATTAAAATAATTTTAATAATATTAATAAATATTATGCAGAATATATCAGTCATTTTAAAAATGAAACACAATGTTCAATTTTCACATACATTGCCCTACCTTTTTAAGAGGTCTATTTTCTTACCAAATTATTTTAGAACTAAATATGGCGAAATCATTCTAATTTCAAGAAAAAAATTAAAATCGTTGAAAATAAAGCAATAATATTACTGAAAACGATGTTAACACAAAAAGTACTTTAAAAGATTAATGAGTAACAAATTAAAATGAATGAAAATTTTGAACATTTAAGTTTATTGGAATGGGGCTTTAAAGTGATATAAGTTATGAAAACAAAATAAAAACTACAGAGAATCTAAATGAAAAATAATGTTTTTTTATAATATTTGCATATAATGAATTTACGCAGAATAAGTTTTACAACATTTTCTTGTTTTCATTTTTATCCCTCCACCTCCAAAAAATACTGAAATAAATTAGTATAAATGAGCATATTAATATATTTTTTAAAATTTGAATAGTAAGCATTTAATGACAAACATTCCATGAAAAGTTCGAACTGAAAAGTTCAAAGAAAAATGAATGTGCATTGTATGCAAAGTAAATACCAAATGATTGAATTTTGAAATTCTTCATCTGTCAGATATATTCTATGTTTTTAAATTAGAAATGTAATTTACACAAAAAAATATCTTATGAATGACATGGAAAAAAATTCGATATTCTATTAAAATATTTAGATATCAAAATAATTATAAAAAAAAATCGTCTCCTATGTCACATTAAACCTTGAACACCGGAAATGAAACTCCTGACAGCTAAAGTTATGTAATATGAGTGGATGCCATTAAATTGTCTTCCTTTAAAATGTAAGCACGTGGTAGACCGAGCCTCGCTAGGTAGTTTCTTTAAAATTCATACTGTATTTGTGTAAAAGAAAAAAATATATTACTTATTTCTACATAATTTATATTGTATTTAATTAAAGTTACATTTTTATTATAAATTTTTACGTAAAAATATAATTTGTAGTTTATAAAAATTATAAAAACAATTGCTATAATTTAATTTTTTTGTGTTTTTGTATATATATATATATATATACTTTTGTATGTACAGTCGTGGGAAAAAAAACTGGACATACCCCACTAACTCAACAAATTATAGTAGAAGGAAGTGACTGGTACCAGACGATTGGAAATAAAGTCTACTTTTAAATTATGTATATAAAATTTGCTTAAGGGGCCATATACATATTAAAACCAGCATAAACTTTATTTTTTTCAAAAGCAACACCCACTTTTGACATGATATTTTAAATCTTCGGTTCAAACTATGCCTAGATACAAAATTTTAAATCATTTGGATGATAAGTTTTCGAGTTATAAACATTCAAATTTCTGAGCTTCTAATGTTAAATTACATTTTCATATTTTTATTAATATCTCCTGAATTTATAATCCTAATGTGTTAACGTTTTGTTTGGTTATAAAACTCAAAAACTAAAACATAACTAAGTTAAATTTGTAATTTTAAAAATTTTATAATATGAATTATGAATTATGAAATTAATATTCGAAAAAAATATGAATTGCAACCTACAATTTTTTTGATGGATTTATATTTATTATGTCCTGCTTTATGTGTATTCAAAATTTCAAATTTTTCTTCCAAGTAGTTTTCAAATTATACTTAAAAAACGGCAAGATGCTGCTTTAATGGGCCGTCTATGATGTGCATTAAAGCATAGTTTGAACAGGGATGGGACTCGAAATCCCGATTGACACCACCAAATTTTAATTGTATTTGTTACCATTCAAGGACAAAATTTCTGAAATTCATTGCGTTGGAGAATACTATTAAAATTTAGTGGTAAGAATCGATATTCGGGTCGGAGCGCTCTCATCCCTGATTGAGAAAATATTATACTCATAGGCTGGGATTATAGTGACTTGATAAACTTAGAGATTAAGTCTGTCTTAAAATATAAACAATGCGTAAACCGTATTTCAATGCTTCGCGATCTTACGTTAAATTGAAAGCTAGCTGAAACTGAAGCGTAAGTGAATGATCGCGGGAGCACAACAAACCTGACAACGACCTATGATTGTAGTAAGATAAAAGATAGCGAGGCACCAGAACCCCAGCCTTTATTAGTATATATATATATATATATATATATATATATATATATATATATATATATTTCTTTTACTTTTTCAATGTCTGCTTTAAAATTTTTCATTAAAATTACGTAAAACGTATTTGCATGAGATGTATGTTTACGTCATTTATGGACAATAGTTTCGCTTTTATTTTTAAATTAATAAAGCTCATTTTTGAAAAATATGATCAGTTCTACGTTAGAAAAAACTTAATCATTTTTGTTACCTTTAAATGGATTTATAGCTTCTTTTCCAGTCTAATAAAGCTATATTGTTTTTGTGCAGTATATATGTTTGAAGTGAAGTTTCTTATAAATGCATATGCGTAGAGTATTTGCTGAAACAAAATGGCCCCACAATTAACTGAAGCAACAAAAGGGCAAATGATTGGCATGTGGCAAGCTGGAAGAAGTTTTCGTTATATAGCTAGGCATTTTCAAGTGTCTCTTCAAACTGTTTCAATATGGATTAACAGGTAAGCTTTATATTGGTAGTTTATTGCGAAAAAAAAATTACATTTACATTCAATTTATTTAAATTTAAATTTAATTTACATTACTGGTAATATTTTTTTTTTTTATGTTTAGTAATACAAATTTGATAAACCGTCTTAGTCCAAGTGCTACACGACAAAAATAAGGTGAAAACTGCACATCGTGATACAATTATACGGATTGGTCAGTGTCTACTCTATATTAATACAAAGCATATAAGAATTATACTTAATCGCGGAAAGTGTGGGGAATTCAAGATGGCGGCCGTTATTCACAATGGCGTCATTTTCGGGAATTAGTGCAATTTCGTTTCTATTCATCGTATAAAAGCATGTTTGATGGAAATTTAGATGTTTTTAGATAAAAAAAAATATTTGTAACACTTTACAGCACAGTCGAAAAGTATTTATGATTTCAGTTTGCCTGTTTGTCTGTCTGTCTGGTCGTCTGTCTAGTCGCGCACTAAATCAAAAAAAAAAGAACCTGATATCCAGATAACTAAAATATGCTATTGTAGTATACCGTAACAAGTTCGGTATTCACTTTCAAGTGTGCATCATTTTTAGTTCATTTACAGGGGCAATCAAAAGTATTAGGTTACATTATGGTCTGTAGACGAAAATCGCTTGCAATGTGTTGTAATGATGCTATACTCCTTGTAACATATTCAAAATAATATGCATCAGTGCGGTGCAGTACAAGATACTTACTGTAGAATAAGCAGTGCATAGCAGTTTTCGTTCATTTACACGGGCTCACAAAATAATACGGTACCGTTACATTAATGTCTCCGAGCACAGTGCCTTTATAACTTGTGTATAAATTTTATAGATCATCAGCTAAATCGATTGTTATTAAAGGAGGTGCTAGGTATGAAATAACTGCAATTTTTAATAATAATATCCCTATTGGTCAGTATCTTCTTTATATTAAAACAGTGCATATAATAGAGGCACAATGAAATGTCTTAGGAATTTAAGATTTAGGCTGTTATTAAATTTTTCCCGTTTTCGTCATATAAAAGTGTCTTTGATGTCATTTTCGATTTTTTTAATCGAAAATTTTCTTTTTAATATCAGAAATATGTTTAAAATGAAACTAGTTCAATTATTAAAGTATTGTTTATTGTATAGTGAGTAAAATGAATGGACTAAATAAATAATAAAAATGCATTTTACTAATGCCTTACTTATACAACATATTAAAAAATGAATGCTACATAACAAATGAATGACATAAAATTGCAGAATATAGAAACTTTAGTTTGTAGCATATTATTTCTCATTCACATTCGTTTTTACAGTTGCACAATAAAGTGCAAGAAAGACCAACCTTCCTACAACTACACATATTTTTGCAGATTTTGCACATACATTTTATTAGTTCTTTGCAAGAATATGCAATCTATATATGAGAAATATAAGGAGAAATAAAATTCTATGAGAAATATGATATGAGAAATAAAATTCTATAAAGAATATGCGACCATTTTAGTTTCCATGAAAAATTATCCAACCACAATCCCCATTTGTTTGGAGAGGGGGAACATATTTCCCGCTCATGTGCTTGTCCCCAAATGTGTCCAGCTTGGAAAGCACTCCGTAAAATATGTTGCTCTAGTGCACCCTTGATTGGAGGAACATGTTCTATAGGACGAAATTTTGTCAGAAACAACCTTTCATACCTGAGATATAACAGAAACAGAGAAATTTAGACAAAATAAAACATATAAAAAAGCATAAGTACGCTTAAAACAGAACGAGTAAAATGTAATCAAGTAAATATCGAGTTAAATGGAATGGATGGAGATGTATTTTAAAAACCTTAATTTAATTTTTTAATATTAAATAGGGAAATTACCAAAGTAAAATGCTGTTTATTTATTTTTCTTGCATAACTGTAATAGATTTGTTCTCTGTATTATAATTGTAATCCACACTGTTACAACTGTGTCCACTCTGTTACAGCTGTATCCACTCTGTTACAAAAGGGGTTTTTCCCGATTTCAAAGATAAAAAGCAAAAAAATTTCAATTGAAATTTTAATTATTAGTTACTGTATACTCAGAATATTCTGATTCTGATTTTAAATATTTTCATTTGATGTGAAAATCTACTTTTTACGCACAATACTTTTAAATTTTGTTTAAAGAATTAGCAATATAAAGTAAATTTACATTTTACCATAAACTTTTACTTTTAATGTATTTATATGAAAAAAATATTCATTTGTCTATGTTGCACAAAAAGTTTGAGAAATAAAAGTTATTTTACATGATTTAATGCCAATATTTAGTTATGTAACAGAGTGAACAAAACCTCCCATTACCAAGCAAAAAGCCATAAAAATCTTAATTTGAAAAAAAAAATATTTCTGGAACATATAATCGATAATTTCAATCCATTTACTGATATGACATTTGACATCAAGTTTATTTAGATTATATGATTTTGAAAAAAAAAATGTTGAAACATCAAATGCACACAAAATCAAAAAAAATTTCTCACCTCAATTCGTGGTATCTTTAAATGGATGACTTCGATGACAACTATTTATTTAAAGGAAACTGCATTTTTAGAAAAAACGAAAACATTAATTAACACGAAAACGTAAATGGTACAGATACTGACACTGAACATTTACAAAGATCATCTTTATCACGCGTTTCAGTATATAATCGTGCATCGTGCTATAAAACTATATATAGAACAAATCTTTTATAAACAAAAATCTTTTCATTGCAATTGTCAGATTGATCGTCAGCACACCAAAGAGTCTGACAGTAGAGTAAGAAATCGCAACATTAAAATGAAATATGTTTTGGAATTTTGGAACAAAACCTCACATTGAATACATCTCATTTTGGGTGGTGCCTCGTCATCAGAATTACATTGTAATAAATACATAAATACACGCTACATTGTATATTTATATAAAAGAAAATGTTCATATGACAATTTGCAATTCTTTCATATCTAGCAAAGATCAAAAACACATTATATAATTAAAAACGCACATTGTGCTTATTGAAAGTCCTGTGACCGTATTATTTTGTGAGCCCCTGTAAATGAACGAAAACTGCTATGCACTGCATATTCCATAGTAAGTATCTTGTACTGCACCGTACTGATGTATATTAATTTGAATATGTTACAAAGAGTATAACATCATTAAAACACATTGCAAGCGATTTTCGTCTACAGACCATAATGTATCCGAATACTTTTGATTGTCCCTGTAAATGAACTATGAATGATGCACACTTGAAAATGAATACCGAACTTGTTACGGTATACTACAATACTATATTTTAATTATCTGGATATCCGGTTAATGTTTTTTTTTTTTTTTTTTTTGTGTTAGTGCGCGACTAGACAGACGACCAGACAGATAAACAGGCAAACTGAAATCATAAATACTTTTCGACTGTGCTGTAAAGTGTTACAAATTACATTTTTCATCTAAAAACATCTAAATTTCCATCAAACATGCTTTATACGATGAATAGAAACGAAATTGCACTAATTCCCGAAAATGACGCCATTGTGAATAACGGCCGCCATCTCGAATTCTCGAATCTTTATAGTTGTGGTCGGCCAAGGATCTTACTTCAAGTGAGCATATATAACTAAGAGACGATAGAATGTATTATGAATATATATATATATATATATATATATATATATATATATATATATATATATATATATATATTTACGGCATACTTTCTTTTTTATTATGTATCATCTCGTACCATTCACACACAATACGCTCAAATACGAAAGTTTTCGAATTCGGATGGCGGCTAAAAAACCAGCATTAACTGAAAACCAGCTACTCCAACGCCTTCACTTTGCCCAAACATATATTAACTGAGGCATAAATGAATGGAGCTCATTTTTATTTATAGACGAAAGCTGCCTTTAGTCAGTCTCCAGTTCTTCGTTTCGAGTGTATCGTCGATTGGGATTTAGGTTTTAGCCACTGTATACAAATAATATTAAACGCAGCGGCAGAATTGCAATTTCAATGTGGGACTGCATGTCGGCGCTAGGCATTGCATTTCTGCTATGTATTGAGATCATCTAGACGGAATATATTATTGTGACATAGTAGAACACGCAATGATACCTGATGTTTTAGAAAATTTCTGGATGGATTTTTTCTCTTCCAACAGGTATATATTGTTATTTGGTAAATGGTACTATTAAGCAATATGGTTTTCACAGCATACTATATACTATTATTTATTAATATTAATAATAGAAATATATTAAAAATTATTTATTTTATAGTTTTGCGCGTTTTAGATCATAATTTTTTACTGGTTTATTTTCCCAAAACACCCCCTCCCTTCGCGCTTCAATATTCAAATCCGAATTATCACTGCTTGCTCTAGAATGTTTATTGATTCGTTCATTAAATGAATTAGTAAAATATTTTAAAAAACAACTTTCTCTATATGCTATGCTATAGCATTAGAATTAATCTCGATTTTATAGAATAACTCGTTATTTTTAATTGTAATAAAAAATATTTTTATAACAGGTGTGCTGATATAAATCTTTTAACTTGTCAGCTTTGGCACACGTATCATATCGAGAGTGATAAAACACTCCTTTGGCCCATCTTCACAGAACTGAGTGAAAATTTTCAATATAAATTCAGTAATGAAATTAATTTTCTTTTGTTTCATGTTTAACGATTTTAGCAGATGAATCAGTATAAAAAAATGCATGTAAATTTATTAAAAAAAATAACAACCGCTGTTTTATGAAAAATAATTAAGACAAAATCTATCTATCTATCTATCTATCTATCTATCCATCTATATATATATATATATATATATATATATATATATATATATATATATATATTTATATCTATATTAATAAGACATTTTAAAACAACATATTTCCTAGTTTTGTATGTTTTCAGAACTTTTGCTATTATCATGTTGTAATCTTTCATAGAATTATAATATTTTTCACTAAAAAAAAATAAACCATTTACAATTTGTTCACGTTTTGATTTATAAAAAAACTTTTCGCAAAATTTACGCTAAAATATTTGCGAATATATTTAGATATTTATTTCATTAACATTTTTTGTTGTAAATATAAATTTTAATGTTATAGAAATCATTATTTATTAAGTGTAGTTCCTAATTCATAATTTTGTTTGGAATTTTAGAGGTTAATAGTGCTATCCACAGAAGTGGTGTAGTTAAAACTTGGTGCGAAAAGAACTGCATAATGAAGTTAGAATGGCGAAGCAATGCAGCCAAATTGAACCCAATGGAAAATGTTCGGGGTCTGTGGAATGATGAAGTTCGCCTGCAGGGAATTAGAACGACTGATTAGCTATGGAAATCTGTTTCTCATGCTTCGCAAACTATTAACCCCTTGGGGACGAGCGACACGTATACGTGATGCATAAGATGCTCAGAATCCACGGATATTCCCACCAGTTACTTTTTATTGTAAACTCTGCCTTATTTAATGAAAGCCTTTCTGCGATTCGATTAGAAGAAAATATCTGTTTTAAAAAACCAGTGGTAAAAGATTAAAAATTCTGTAAAGGACGCTCGTCGCGAAAGGGTTAAAAAAGATACTGATATTGTTAACAGCCTCATTGAATCAATGCCACGCAGATTGGAAGAAGTTCTTGATAAAAATAATTGCTATACATTATATTAGCAAATTCCTCCCTCCCCTTTTTGTTATTTAATTACAAAATGCGGCTTATTAGTAGGGCTGAGGATTTTGCCTTTTAATTTGTTGTGTATTAACCAGCCCACGATGTTCTTCTACTCTTTTGTACTATCAAGTTCTATGATTTTCTTATTTGAAGTAATCATATTTTTGTTATTTAGATAAATATCAGTACTTTAAAATTTTGGTTGCCAGTTGCTTCCTCTGTTGATTTTAGGTTTTATTATGTGGGCCAGATTGTCCTTGTAGATCATGTTTTCATTTGGAAAAAAAGACAGAAAACATAGTAATTTAATAATGTTAGGTGAAAAATACAATATGATTACAAATCTTTCTATTTGCTTTATATCTTTAATTTTGAAACACGGATTTAGAACATATCAAATCCATAAAATTATATACTTGTTCATATAAATATTTAAAAAACTGTGAAGATCAAATTAAGATAAAATTTCTGAGAGCAAAGCTAATTTCGTGGTGTATACACGTAATTATTCATTTCAATGTATTCCACAAAATATTAGTGCTCGTCAAATGTTTTCTGTTCTTTTTAAATAGATTCAGATGATGCATTTATTAGAAAAAAATTATATAATTTTTGCATTAGGATCTTCAAAATTGTGTTAAAAAAGTTATTTTTATGGTTTTCTGATAGGTAAGATTATTTCCCAATCGCTAGCAGTGTGCAAAAAAATCTAATAATAATAATAATAATAATAATAATAATAATAATAATAATAATAAATGTCAAATGGCAAGTTTTCTTGCCAAGAGGCATTAATGAGTTAATTGTAAAATTTCAAATGAACTACCAGAATAGGTTTAATTATAGAATTATTAACCCTATTCCGTAGGAGAATAACGTATGTAAAGTTATTCAGATGTCTTTATAACATAGATTTAGATTTAGGTCTTCAAATAAATTGGAATATAAATCCTGCGAATATATCTCAAAACAAGACACCCCTCTCCCCCCACCTCGCTACTAAAAAAAAGCAATGTCTGGATTTATTTTCAGACTAAAAAACAATTTATCTGCGGGGTTTTTTTCTTTGATTCCTTACGCTGCTTTATACTATTTTTTTTTTAATTCTAAATTTTGTATTTGTCAATATTATTCACGTTTCTGCCAATAAACTAAAAAAAAAGGCGAGTTAAATAGATGCAAAATCTGAGAAACATCATTATAAAAGCACCTGTAAAATTCCAGTAACATTTACATATTCTAAAACTATTTTAATTACAAATAATCTTATGATTTTTTAACCCCTTCGTAACGAGCGTCTATTACAGAATTTTTAATAATTTAACATCGGTTTTTCAAAACAGAAATTTTCGTCTAATTGAATCGTAGAAATGCTAAGAGATAATAAGGCAAAGCTTACAATTAAAAATAACTAGTGGGAAAAATCCAGGATTCTGAGCATCTTATGCGTCACGTATACGTGTCGCTAATCCCCAAGGGGTTAAAATAGGATAATTCAACACTTGTAAACATTATTTTACCGCATATAACAATAACCGAAACTTATTAAGTGAGTAAAATGGTCATATCGGTAAAACATAATATATTAAAAGAAGTGACATTCTGCAGCATTTCAACAAACGAGTACAGAACTTCAATTTGGATACAGCCCCTTAAATATGCTCATTATAAAGTAATTAATTTCTCAGAAACTAATCGTAGGAATTTAATGAAATTTGGTATCTAGGCATAGTTTGAACTGCAGATTTCAAATATGTTGTCAAATTTGGGACTTGCTATTGAAAAAAAAGTTTGGGTGTGTTTTTATATGTAGATGGCCCCCTAAGCAAATTTTATATACATCATTTAAAAATAGACTTTATTTCCAATCGTTTGGTACCAGTCACTTACTTCTACTATAATTTGTTGCAGAGTTAGTGGGGGGTGTCCTGTTTTTTTCCCACGACTGTACGTAGTTATAGAATTCCCACGCCAGACATATGTGTAACCACCAGTGCAAAAGGTGACACAGCACTTTTCCATGGTCAGCTCATGACCTACATGCCTAACACAGATTAGCAATGTAATTTTCATGAGCTAGGCGTGGGAACTGATTTTTGAATTCTGAGACAGAATGCAGCTAGAAGTCATATCGAGCTGACGGGGCCGATGTGCGCTCTCGTAGTAGATAATGGAAGGCTGATATATTCACACACACAGCATATCCCCTTTTGCTCTTAATCTTTTAAAAATTGTAAATTACTGTAAATATAATGTGCTGTTTCCCTGTAAATATTAATATAGATAACCGTAAATACGTATTAACCGCTAAATAAGAGTGATTAATTGCGATAAAAAGGCAAATATTCTCTGTAACACGTGCAAACGTATGTTAACGGCTAAAAAATATAAAATGAATTATCAATAGAAAATTAAGAATGTGATATTTAAAAAAAATTCTTTTATCCAGTAATAGTTTAATTTTAATTAATTTATGACTTATACGTTGAGAAATCAATTTAGAAATAATGCCCATGCCAATTTAATGTATTGTATCGGGAATTTTGCGGAATAATCATGAATTGCATTTAAAAAGTTAGGCGTTCATTTTCAAGAAAAACGTTGAATGATTATATAATAAATTGTGTGTATGTGTTAAATTATTAAATTCCTATAATATTGTTAAAAGTATTAAATCCGCAGTGCATAATGTCATTGTATAATTACTAATGTCCATGCCAAATTAATGTATTGTATCGAATATTCTGCTGAATAAACATGAATTGCAATTAAACAGTTAATCGTGATTTTCAAGATAAACATTGGATGATTATAAAAAAGTGTGTTTTTTTTTTTTTTTTTTTTTTTTAACTTTTATACTTATATCAACATTCTAAAAATAAAGTTTTTGAGTTTTTGACAACAATTATAGTGAATAACAATAATAGATTTTAATTATTGTAAACAATATGTGGAAAATACTACTTTTTGTGGGTTATAATAATAATGAAAAGTTCGACGCTTATCTTCTAACTGTCGTTACAGTTACAAACATTCGCATTTCTAAATCTGTATCTAGTAAATAAGTCGAGGCCTAAATTTTCTATGCGTTTTTTTATTTAAAAAGTCAATGTGTACACCTGAAAGTACGGTATACAAATTAATATGCAAAAGGATATTTTGCATATTAATTTTCAATTTGTAGTTTTGTAATTCAAATATCAACTATTATTTCCGAGCAGTCGCATTCGCCTTATTTAATGACATATTAAATAAGACGAATATCACTATTCGAAAATACTGATAGATGTTTTGGTATTAAAAATTAAACACTTGTTTTACATGTAATTTATTAGTTTCGAAACAAGATTATGTCCTTGCGTTCTGTTCACAAACATTTACATGTAGTAGATAAAATAATCGACAATTTTTTAAAGAAAAAATTCACGCGAACTTTCATTTAAAAATTTTAAAACTTATCAGAAAATTGATATTAATTTTTATAAGTTAATTGTTTTGTGAAAAATAATTGAATAACCGAGGAAATCTTATAAGTTAATAAATTAATGTATAAATTATAAATTATCAAGACCCTGAAACACGCAATGTTCTTTTGATTAATATGAAACTCTCGAAAATAATTTTCAGTTGTACACGAGAAAAATATTTATATATTTATTTTTCTTTTAAAAATTTTAAATTATAAGAAAATAATTTAGTGCTCGTCACTCAGACAAAAAAAATTATAAGGGAAAAAAATCTTTTTGTTGTTTTAGAAATACAATTCTGTATCCCCAGACAGAAATTTGAAGCGAAAAGCATATTTCATAAAAAGCTTTGCGTGGAAAAATTACTTGAACACTGTCAGCAATGTTTCCAGACAAAATAAATTATTTTTCTCTGGCAGGATTACATCATTTATCAAACTATAATTATATTGCCTATGATATGCAAAGTGAATTTATTAGTTTCAAAACAAGATAATATATATATATTTTTTCTTTTCAGTCAATTTTTATATGTAGATAATATAATTGAAATTTTTTAAACAAATAATTTACAACCGAAATACCTTCTAATAAAAGCAATATATATGAATGTTTTAACATCATCCATGCCTTTACAATATGTTTCTATGTTAAGCATATTTCTTGAATATTATAAAATTGGGAAATATTTTTCTAATTTATTACAAAGACATGAATAGATAATGAGAAGATTTATTTTTTATTAACTCAACGAAACTTTTATAAATGCAACACAAATTTTAATCACTTATTTATATATTTTATAAAACAAGCATTCTTAAACTACATCAGATATTTATACATTTTCTTTCATTTAATAATGCATTAAATACTCTTTTATATTTTTGTATAAATTAACCTCTTCCTCTGTTCTATATTTATAACCTGTAAAGCATTCAGAAATTAAAGATTTTTTAAATTATATCGCCTAAGTAAACAAACGAATACAGATAATTACAAAGTTTAATTTTTCTCAATAAAATTTAATGTTATGTTGATTCATTTAGTTGAAAAAGAAATTTAATATAATGGGTAAGTAAAAATGATCGCCCTGATTATAAACGACAATAATTTTGAGGTAAACAATGATCAGTAGAAACACTGTAAGCACATAATAGAAAAAGCTCAAAGTTTTGTTTTCATACGTCATAACTGCCGTATGTGGATCTTTTAAGTCATACACAAAACGTCTATTAAATCGACTTGTAAATCAATCCATTTTGCACCATATATTGTTAATAATGTTTGTATAGACACTCATATCAGTGTATATTGTGCACTTTATAGGTAAAGAAGGAATGTCTCCATAAACAGGAGTCATTAACAATGTCGGGTGAAAAATAGACTATCACCTTGATATTTTCCGTGTGACTGAAAAATGCATCATATAACAGCTATGAAGTGCGCAAACAAAACGTTGTCATTTTCGTTTCTTCCAATTATATTTTTTTCAAGTAAGTTATTGTCATTTGTAATCAGTGCAATCATTTTGACTTAACCTGTGTAGAAAAGTATTAATTTATTTTTAAAATACGCATTATATCAGTCATCATAAAAATATTGTAAGAGCATATCGTAACATAATATCTGAAACAATTTAAAATTTGCTCTCTGTTTACCATTGAGTAGATACATACATTTTTTTTTCTATCACCATTTCTAACGATGTCATTAATTGGACTCTATAAATTAAGCGGCAGTTTTTACACTTTTTCGAATAGTGAATTTTGTCTTATTTAATCGCAGAATTTATCCCGTTAATTAAATATATTATATTTATTAGAAATAAGTGATAAAATGTTGGCGTAATTTATAAAACTTTACTCATTGACAAATATTTAAATTCATGTGAATGATGTTATAAATTTATGCAGTTTTTCGTCAACCTTTTTGAAAGGTACTCACAGTGTTGGCAGTTGGGTTGCTTTTATTATTCAGATTTTTGCATTATACCACTTTTTTGAAATTGTAATATACACCTTGTTTAATCTTTAACTAATTTCTCTTTAAATATGGTGGATAGTTTTATAAAAAAAAGTACTGATAACACAATCTGTATAATAAAAGTAGCCAAGCTGGGTGCTAATTTCAAAACATGTAGTGAAGTGTGACGACTGCTATATAAACACCAGCGAAAAAAAAAGTTTTTTTTCTTTTATTTGTGTATTTAAATTAGGCCACAGAAGTAATTATCAATATTACATTTATTATTATATTTATTACATAATTTTGAGCAAGTAGAATAAATGATTAACATAACCAAATTAAGTTTCGTTATATTTTTTCTCACATATTTATTAAAGTTTTGTATTTAGTGATAATAATATATAAAATGTCGAGCATTGCATATTATTTATATATATGAAGCAAAACTCCAAATTTCAATAGTATGAAAGTAAAAAGAAATTATAGAAAATACTCAAGTTGGTTACACATCTTAGAATTTTCAGGGGATCTAGATCCAATATTTCAGATTAGTAATTTTTGCCTAATATTTCTTCGTTGGATTAGGAAATTTTCTGCAGATACTCAAAGATCGTTTAATATTTTTCCGCAATTAAATAAGGCAAAATAATCTGCTAGAAAATTGCAGTAGAACTGCACGCATCCTGCAAAAAGTTCTCTTTATTAAATGGTCGTGATAAATTGGATTACTTTGTACTATTTGACATTTTAACTATTCAAAATCTCTTTAAAAAATATTACAGATTCTTGAAAAATGTAGAGCAATCAGAATCGAATATCTGATGGTTTTCGATTTTTTTTCTATTGCATTTTATAGAACAAAATTTATATAAATTAGGAAAATATGTATATCATGAATAAATTAGTAGTTATTTGTGCTGGCGAAAGTTAACAATACACAGTGCATACAGTAAACTCCCGACTATCCGGCCCGCGACTATGCGGTCCTCCGTACTATCCGGCCTAGTAAAAAAATGAGGAATGTTGCCAGTGACCGATAGAGGCAGGTTCCCGTCCGTACAAAGTTCTGACTCAAGAGAGGAAGGAGCAAGCAGTCATCTATCTAATACTTTTTCAAAAACTAAAAACTGTATTTTTTGACTCTTTTATCTAACGCATAATTTTTCATATTTGTGCAATCATTTAACCATAAAAAGTAAAATAATATTTACTCATTTTTTACCGAATTAGTTTTACGTTTTACTTTAACGCCTTCGCGACGGGCGTCCTTTACAGAATTTTTAATCTTTTACGCCAGTTTTTCAGAACAGAAATTTGCGCCTAATTGAATCGCAGAAATGCTATGATTAAATAAGGCAGATCTTACAATAACAATTAACTGGTGGAAATAATGAAAGATTCTGAGCATCTTATGTGTCACGTGTACGTGTCGCTCGTCCCCAACGGGTTAATATTTTGCTTATTTTGAAACTGTATGTACTGTATATATAAAATGTATCTTAATATGTGTAAATGTATCTTAATATGTGTAAAATTTGTTTTTAATATTATGGAGGGGGGAAAGCAAGAAGTGAGTAAATATTACGGAACTTCGGCCTATCCGGCTTTTTTGTTATCCGGCCTACCCTTTCGCCACATTAGGCCGGATAGTCGGGAGTTTACCGTATTTATTGGCCAGCAAAAAATATTTAATCTTGGAAAACACTTATTTAAATCTTTTATTGACATTTCATAAATACACAAATGATAAAAGAGATAGGTGACATATACGTATGTTAAAATCGTCTATATAAATACTAAAGAAAACATAGAAAGTAAAAGTTTAAATGATTGATTTGAATTTTAAATGAAATTGTTCCATATACATCTGTAAATTACTTTTGAAAATGTGTTTATTATTGTTGTACATAAATTAATTCTACATAAAAAAGTGTCATATAATTCATGTTTTGAAGTACTGAGTATTGGAACTTGTTATTCATAAGTTTTCACACCCCTAAAATTACCTATTCTTATACATATATATTGCGGCACAATACATAAAAATGTGAAATACATAAAAATTATACTTTATGAAAATTTTCAAATTAATATTTTTTGAAAATATGATGATCTAAGAGTTTCGAACTTCTTGAATGCACAGCTATTTATTCAATATTTTTTACACTCTTAAAACTTTGCAGAAAACTATCCAGAAAATCAAGAATTGTTATAGAAAAGAGTTACATAACCGTTATTTAACTTAATTTTGACAATATTAATTTCCATATTATAGTCAGAACATAATTAAATTACGGTTATAAAACAATTTTCTATAAAAATGGTCGAATGACTCGACAGTTTGCTTGAAATTTTTAACATTGTATATCAGTTTAAATAAATTACGTTTTTTGTTATTAATATTAATTTTATTATATAATCAATATCTATTTTACTATCAAAATATCAATTTTGAATAAATATCACATTAAAAATTTTAAAACTCTTAGTCAAATGCAAGTTGTCTGTTATACTAAAATTACTAAAAATGACTTTGCGTTATATACATCTACTTAAAAGAACAATTATCATATCAATATCCGAATGATCATTTATTTATTTTTTCTTTTCTTATGTAGAACACGCGTATCTTATGAAAATTCTATATATATATATATATATATATATATTTATATTTATATTTATATTAATGAAGTGTACAAGATATTTTTAATTATTTTACCTCTTTTATTTATCATATCATATTAAACAAATTGCAGTGCATTATCACCATAAAATTCTAAAAGACTGCCAATATTATATACTTTAAAAATAATTACTTCAAAACACAATTCATGGAGTGGAATTGCTAAAAAAATTAGTTATAATCTATACTTCGAAATATACATTTATCATAATGAAAGTTTGCTTAAAATTATCTTTCATGTATTAAGACTACACTAACTTTACACAGTTTTATTTTACATAAAACGCAATCATTAAAAACACTATAATTCGATAATAGAGTTTCTTTGACCATCACTTAAATCGTGTTCTTTGAACGAAAATTATTCCCTTGATGATTTGAAGGTGTTTTAGCTATTTATAGATCGGTACCTCTGTGTATTAATGGATTTTGATATTCATTATATGCGCTGTAAAATATTTTAACCTCAATCACATTTAAAACCAATTTGTTTGAGGAAACTTTTATTCGTGTAATTATAGAGATCGCTGGTCATTTATAATAATGTTTAAAAGCGATGATATTTATACATAAAAAACGTATTTGTGAAATATCATTTTTAATTCTAACTATTTTTTTTTGTTAATATACCAAACAAAGATTAATTTATTTAAAAGCATAGTAAATGTGAAATTGAACATATAATAATATTTCACTTAATGAACGCAATGGAATAAATGAGTCCGTGCATTTTTGTAATAGTTTCTTTAATTTTTTCATAGTAGTAATTTATTGCTTAATAGTTTTTCAATACTTAAAATACGATAACAACTAGAGAAAATACAAAATTCGATGTATTGACAATTCATTAATGTTATTTGTTTTTAAGCAAATATTATATTCTTGAATAAGATACACTTACTATAACTTACTCTTATATATACTCTTAATATATTTAAAAACAGAGTAAAACCTTTAAAATGCCTTTATTTTATTTTTCGAAGAATTCGCTTGTATTTAAAATTCACTTAATTGCAGACAACATTCCAAACAGATTTTCAATTTAGATATTTAAATTTTATTCGTTTTTTAAAATGCTTTATAACGACTAACTGACCCACAAGGCGTTGCCAGGGATCATCATAATAACCTTAAATATTACTATAATAAATGTTGAAACATTTTATCTATTTAAACGAAGAAGCTGTCTAATCGATCTTATGCGAGGGGATGGCGGGGGTCGGGGTGGGTGAGGGGAGGTGCACTGCATTCGATAGCGTACACCTTCGCTTTTGTCTGACTATTTTTTTAAAAGAAAATCTATCCAAATAAACTTTGAGTTCGGAATTCATACATGTCTATGAGTCCAAATTTATATGTGTTATGAATATAATATTTGTGAATCCCGTGTATAATTTTCACGCTAAAATGTTGATATATAGTTGTAAAGATCAGTGTTTTTTCTTCTCATTTTTTCTGAGATCGAAATCCTATTATATCGATAATTGTTTAAACTGATTGTTTTATACCTAAATCTTTTACTAAAACATTAGGTAAAAAGGTTAGTTTAAGGTATTAACATTTTTGAGCGAAAGCGCAACAATCTGTTTACGTTATAAGTTCAAATAAGAGTGCGCAATGTTAACACTATATGATTTTTTTTATTTTCAAGCTGGTTATTTTAAACCTAAAACTCATAATTTCTAAACTAAATTTATTCTCGATCATTAGTTAAAAGGTTATTGTATTGTGCTAAAATTCCAGTGCAACTGTATAAATTTCGGTATATAATTTTTAATCAATTTGAGATTTTTATGGGCAAATGCACGTAAGAAACGAAATTCCCCAAAAGAGACTTTCGGAAATGAAATTGTTTCAAAGGGTTATTATACTATTAGTTCGCTAAGCAGAATGCACAGTTGGAAAGAGAAATGAGCATAGATGTTTTGTTTTTTGAGCGATAATGAGACTTTTGAGCAACCAATTTGTTTGAGGAAACTTTTATTCGTGTAATTATAGAGATCGCTGGTGATTTATAATAATGTTTAAAAGAGATGATATTTATACATAAAAAATGTATTTCTAAAATATATTATCTAAAATATTTCTAAAATATAAAAATATATTTCTAAAGTATATTATCTAAAATATTTCTAAAATACAAAAATATATTTCTAAAATATATTATCTAAAATATTTCTAAAATATAAAAATATATTTCTAAAATATCATATTTATTTTTGATTTCTTGTGTCGATGCACAATTTTGCAGTATGCTGAAAAAAGTGAGAGAGAGAGAGGTCGTTGTATATATTATGTGTAAGAAAAATAGTCGTTATTATCCAAACTCTTTGAAAAATTTATGAGTTAAAAATATAATATTTTCGTAGCCTGACTAAAATATTCGTGAAAGAATACCGATATTTAGTGGAAAAAGCGAATGTAACTACATTCGCGTAAGAAGGCGTTTAATATCACTTCGGCTCATTTAATAGTTCAAAAATATTTATTGTTGTCGGAACTCGTTGAAAATTTTAACTGTCATAAATATAACT
Source organism: Maratus michaelseni (assembly GCA_963931845.1). Classification (NCBI taxonomy): domain Eukaryota; kingdom Metazoa; phylum Arthropoda; class Arachnida; order Araneae; family Salticidae; genus Maratus; species Maratus michaelseni. The sequence goes on along the minus strand of OZ007593.1, from coordinate 191,638,450 downwards.
GTCCTACAGGCTCTGTAAAACATTTATGAAAGAATATTCATATCTAGTTGAAAATAACTGTGTTTTTTTCTCAGTTTTTTGTTTAGTTTTCCGTTGAATCATGAATAATAAAAAAAAGTTGATATTTATCTCTGAATTTTTCATCGATTATAAATATACCGCTTTCAAAGCCGGCGTAAAGTGTTCGTGCAGAAATATGGATATTTAGTTGAAAAACATAATATCCCCGTATATAAACATAATCAAAGGCCCGCCTAAACCGCCCGCGTTTTCCCGTTCTGAACAAAAATTTCACACATTTCACTCTTTTAAAGCTTCTATTCATCCAAACGGTTTGAGAATTTATAGGTGATGTAAATCTGGTTTGCTTACACCGTGTAATATAGATTGTGTTGTTTTTCCGACGTTTAGTTATCTTATCGTAGAATACATGTGTCTCCGGAGGCGCAAAATGAACTGCAGTCGGCAGTATTTTCGAAAGTGTTAACTTCTGTATTTTTGAAAGGTTATTGCAGCATCGTAGATCAAAAGCTCTCCGCTTTAAAAGGGTAATTTTAGTTTTTCTGTATATCTGAAATTGAGTCCAATGCGAGCGTCGGCGAAAGGAAGAACAAGAAAATTAATTACGAAATAGTGTTTAGAAATTGATTTGATCGGTTTAATATTAATATTTTTTCAAACGAAATGTAGCGTTTTAAACGTAGCAGTACGAAATTTAAGATTGTGTCTTTCTTTTTTTGTATCTTGAACGGTTTCTCCAATTCGCACATCGACAAAATACCGATGAAAAACAGCCTGCTTTTCTTCTCAGCATCGGAGCTTCTGGCGGTGTGATCTACTGCTTCCTGCTACATTTTTCTCGACGTTGCGCGTTTTAATTGCCGTTTTTAATACATAACGCAGCTGATCATAAGAAAAAGAAAAAAATTAACTTCAGCTACTGGAAGACCTACCTTGGACTATAGTCACCAAAAATTTCAGATTTCTATGTTCGGTAGATTTTCTTACCTTCTTTTAACACACACATAGTGAAACTTTCTATTATTACACTGATGTCCAGAAATTAAGGGACAGTGACTGAATTCACACGTTTTGTCGAATATCTACTGAAATTCGTGAGGAAATGCCCGAAATACCCTTGAACTTTGAAGAAGTAAAGAACATGTTTGACTTTATGTTTTTCAGTGAAGATATAGTCCCAAGGACAATTAGGGAGGAGGGCGTAATAATAAATTTAATAATAAAATAATATTTGCGTTTTACCAAGAAACAGAAAATGCTCAAAAAGATCCGTCACTGTAGCAAATGACTACGTAGGTCTTGTTCAACTTTTTTTGTGCATGTGTGTAAGAATAGCACACACGCACACACACACACACACACACACACACACACACACACACACACACACACACACACATATATATATATATATATATATATATATATATATACCAGGCAGAGTTTTCTACCGAATTTAACACCGCTTTCCAAAAACTTGACAAAAAATTTTAGAACTAGTATGCTGCAATTAAAATATTAATATATTGAATATTTGATGAGATACGAGTATTTGTATTAAATGAATTTTATCTGCACATGCGTGAACTACAGCGAAGGTTTTTTTTAACTGTCAATACTATAAAGCAACTCATATAAAGTGACCAGTCAAATATCGTAAAAAACACAAAAAGATACAGGTAATACATTTAGCTAATTGATAAATTGAGGAGGATATCCCATAGGATGGGATTTTTATATAATTCTATAAAAAATCAATTTCTAAAAAGATTTAAACAGGCTGCTTTAATATTAATTCACAACCTACTTCATAAATCAAAAAATATAGAAAATAATTAAGAAATAATAATATTTACAGTTTCACACTATATTTGGTAAGCTTTTATCTCTTCAAAATATATTTATTTTCAGTGAAGCATTCCTTTAAAAAAGTAATTGATAATGCCCCACAATTTTAAATTTATTATATGACTACATCTTTCTTTAAGTAATCGATATTGCAGGAAATTGCTTTTAGATTTGGGAAACTTTAAAAACACATAAAATATTCTAAAACATTTATAAAATATTTATAAACAACGAATCTTTTAAAATAAACAAATAGTTTTCATATTTAAATTCTATTACTACACACTATATTTCGAAGATAGTCTGTACATTTCGGCAATAAACGGGTATAAATATTGCCTTTGTGCTTTGTATTCAGGTGTTTACGTTATGCCAGTATTGACAATATAAAAATAATATCCACTTAACTTAACGTAAAAATAAAAATGTAACTAGTGCACTGCTATTTTATTGTAAATTTTTCCAGCATAAATGAAAAATGCCTGCAAATTTGGCATATACTTCCAACGGACATGAATTGTTTCTTGATTTGTTGTAAATATTTCCAATGTAAACCAATATTAAATAATATTGGCGTTATGTTGAAAGTATATCCAGTGAATGCAATTTTATAGCAGTACATTTTATAGTAGTACCAATATTTATTTGTTTATAGGAAAATGTTTAGAAAAATTAAAAGAAATAACTTCAGTAATGGAGCTGATATTTGTATTAAGAACGTAGAGTAAATCATTGGCATATTAAAAAATTATGTGAGTAGTTTACATAATATAATGATATAATTTGAGAACACAATTTAAGCCCTCAGAATATAATTTAAGTAATGTAACCTTCAAAATATATAAATAATATTCTGTAGTAGTGCACAGATTTTGATAATTATAATATTAGAAGGAACAACTAAATTATACTTCATTTAATGAATATGCTTAGGTAAACTTAAAACAAGTTGGAAATTGTACGTCAAACGTTACAAACGAGGTGCGTTCGTACGCACGTTTTAGAATTAAATTCATGATATACCGTGCGTAGAACGGGTTAAACAGCTAGTTAAGTATATATTTTATGACACTGTTCATACAAATATCTTAACTAATTATATAAATATTCAGATATATATGTATCAGTTAGTTATATAAATATTCAGATCTTGATGATTTTTAATTCTGTGAAATGAATTATATCGTCTGCAGATTAATTTCTGTCATAAAATAAGTATCTCGGTCGCTTGACGATTAAACTTCGGAAGCTCCTATAACAAAAAAGCACCGATTTAAAAAAAAAATTCAAATTTCTTAATAGATATTTTTATTAATATCTCCTAAAGTTTTTATTCGATTTTAATAAAATTTGAAATGTCTCGACAAAATTCTGCAAAGATAATATATTTTAAATTGCAAACCATTTGGTTGGGTAGTTTTTGCGTTGTTATATGCAGACAGACAGACAGATGGACAGACTGACAGACAGACAGACGGACGGACAGACGGACGGACCAAACGACGACTATAGGTGCTACGTATTTATATAATTACGAACGCACCTAAAAAAGAATGCTAGAGAAATGCCATACTCACAATCTAATGCTTCAAATTTCACAAGAAAATCTATAGATCTTAAAATTGTGAAAAAAGACCTCAGTTTTCTTAGAATACGAGCTTCAAACACCGTCAGGATAGTACTTTAATAAAATATTAAAAAATATGAGGTGCATTTACTGGTATGTATATTCAATGGAAGAAAACATCCAAGGCCAAAGTACCCAAAAGAGTGTTATGCAACACATTAAATAAATGTTTTAGTTTCTATTAGTTTGGACATTAGAGAAATCCATTATAAATCTCATGTCACAAACTGTTTATAGAATTATAGAAACTATTTAAAGTACTCAATTCTAGAATTTTAAAAAGAGGAAAAGCCCATTAAAATTACTCAAATTAAATTGAAAAAATCCTTCCTTTTTTGTTATAAAATATATATATATATTCCATATTTTTTAGTCAGTATCTATAAATTAGAATTTATTTGGTATTCAAAGACTGTTTGAAAGGAAAATAACAAATCAATCTGTGTTGTAAAAGTTCCATTGAATAATGTACCATATTCAATTTCTAGTTTCTCGACCTGTTTATTTTCTATTCTGCAAATTAAGTTTTGTCTGAGAGTCAAAGCATTTTACATAAAAATTGCATTATTTACAAATTCATGAAAGATTTAACACATGTTCTTTAATATAATTTTTTGAATCTTAGATACCCGTGTTTTTGATAAATTGTGTGAAAGAATGAGTTTTCAATTTAAACGAAAATGTACTTCCTTAATTCAAAAATAAAAGGAAATTAAATAACTTTTCTTATCACGTTTGGTGTACAATATGAAATAGAATAAATATTCCTTTCATAGATTAATCTTTCATATTATTTTCTCATGTAAAAGTTTGTATCATGTATAAAGAAAATTTAAATTGTTGGCTTTTGGATTAATATATCTATGTTGCAAGTCTTCCTATTTTTTAATAAAACTAATTTATAATAGAAATCTTTGCAGATGCGGTTATTTAAAGCGATTTTATCTGTGAAAAAAATGTGTCATCAAATATCAGGAGACTTGATAAATATAATAAATAAATATAGTATCCTGCAAAAAATTAATCTATTATTATGATCAACTGATAGCAATTTTATTAGTAAAGATTTCAGCTTTAATATGCAAGTATTACTTTTAAAATAGTGTTTGTTATAGTAATTACAAAATTTTCTAATGCACATTTCACTGCTAAGGTAAGAATAAATGCTTTAAAGTTAACAAATGTTGTACTGTTTGCAAATTTGTTTAAATAAAACAGAACGTTTTGTATAACTTTTTTTACATAAATATTAATGCATTTAATTTCATTTTATTTGGGATTTAAATTAATTTTTAAATTATTACTCAACATCATTATATGTCTTTCTTTATAGGTACGCAAATGAGTCAACAACTACACTTTAATAAATTATATCCCCCATAATGAACTAAAAATCTTACTTAAAATTGCATACAGAAACGGAGCATAAGATACATAAAAATGTTTTGAATAATTCCTTTTTTAAAGTATAATGTGTGCTTTCTTTGATTTTGTTTTTACTGATGCTCGGAGACCGCTAACCAGGCCCCTACCTACCGGGATTCGACCCAGTTTGACGGGTTTGAGTGCCTGGAGAGTGGGGCGAAATTCGCCTGATCGCCTCATGAGGCGATCCACAATGACAAGTACCCAGGACGGCTGACCAATAAAGTCCGGATTTTACTGGGTTGATCACTCCTAGGTTTTAGTATTCTGAGATCTGTTGCCGCACGCCACATACTCGTCATGATAGTTGGAATGGGGCTGGACAATTCAGTGCCGAAACTTTGGTACTCCACTTAGCTTGAAAAAGGGGGGAGAATTTTGAGGGAAACAATTAAAACCACTGAAATTAAAAAATAAAAATATTTTTTGATTTGCCAATAGCTAAGTCGTACCAGCAAGGGAAATTTTGGGGCCGAATAGCAAGGCAGACGAAAACTCTGCGGGGGCTGACGGGACTGCGCCTTTCTACCGTACCCCACCTGGTAAAGACTGGCTCCGTGGGATGTCCCATTGGAGCGGGTCCGATAGCTTGTGCGGGCAATGTCCATTTGCACCTAATAAAGAGGCGAACAGTCAAAAATAAAATGAATAAAAAAACTGCTGCTAAAAAAAACCATTGTGCTACCAGTTGGGGCCGGCCATTGGCCCGTCCCAACCGGCAGCACGAGGAACTGCAAGGGGAACCTGGAAGAGAAGAATGTTAGTAACATTTTAAACTGAACTTATTCTGAATTATACTTTAACTATGATACCTTATTGAAATTAATTTACTTTTATTGTGCTATTTGACTTGGCTACCCACTTGACTTGGCTATCCATCCATTGGGCCCATGGAAGGTTGTTAGATAATTAACAATTTGCATTTTAAAATAAGTACTTTTGTCGTTAACTGACTAAACCATAGGTCCGATGGTTTGTTGTTGTTGTTGTTGGTTTGGCCCAAGGGCCCGGTTTTGCAGCTTTTTATTTCTATACTAGTATATACCCCCCCGTCAAAAATGACAGGATATTGACTCAATATTCAATTTTTGAAATAGTTCAACAAATGGAAAAAACATTCAAATTAAACATAAAAAAAAAAAAAATCCATGTGTGAAATTTTCTGTAAAAAAAGTTATCGATAAGTTTCTAATGAGCTTAACACATCACATTGCTAATCGTTATGTTACATACGCAAAATTAAATCGAGACTCGGAAAGTGTTTAATAATTGCACAAAACATTAAAATGTTGTTAGTTTTAAATAATTGTCTAGGTTAATAGTATGATAGTAGGGATGCACAACCTGTGGCATACAATAGGTTATGTTTGGGCCCGTGAATTTATCAAATTTATAACTGGAAAAATTTCAGTTTTTGTCATGGATGACAGAAAAAAAAATCATGAATTTCGACAATTTCCCTTGTGAAAAAAATTGCAAGTTTCGTCAGAGCCAGTTAAAAATCACAAATTTCGTTAATTGGCTAGCCAATACTATAGATATCCACATAGGAAATTCCCAAGTTGAGGATTTTGTCAGTCACTATTAAAAAAAATACTGTAAATATTGTCGATCTGGCCAGGAGAAATCACGAGTTTCATCAATCAAGCCCAAAGACATGAGTTTTGTCGATTGTATGCGGAAAAAATGCGAATTTCACCAATCGTGCACTTGAGAAAACACTAATTTCGTTGACCAAGCATGTGAAATTCGCGAGATTTGTTTATTGGATGTAAAAAAATCTCGAATGTTGTTGATTGGCTGCCAAAAAATTTGGAAAACTGCCTTCCCTTTGAAAACGTGTTTTTCATTTGATTATATGCCATAGATCATCCCCCCCACCCCCCAAAAAAAAGAGCATATTATCTGTGTTACTGATGTGGCCCTCGAGAACTGAGACATTTTCGTATGTGGACCTCCTCATAAAAAGGTTATGCATCCCTAGTATGATAGAGTATATTTTAGCTTTTCTTGACGAACCAAATTTTACAGTAATAAAAAACAAATATAAAGCAGTAAGATACATAAAAAGTGACAGAAAATTGCATGTTTATGAATATTAGCTACTCAATTCACAGTAAGAAAGCAGTTCCTCAAAAATGACAGAAAAAATACATTATTCTAATAATAAAAAAAGATTTTAAAAATATACACGTTTTACAAAATACTATATAGGTTAGAGAAAGAAGAATTTGCCTTTTAGTGTAACAAAAACAACATCATTTCAACATCAATGTTAAACAAATTCAAAATGATAGCACATGAAATAAAATAGAAAAATTGTACACTTAGGAATATAATGTAGTTTTTACCAAAAAATAACATGACAAACATATTGTGAGTCAAAAAGTGGCAGTAAGGGCCATCGTGAACATAAGTTGTAATGAAAAAGGGCCGCCGGGCACATGACAAATTAAAAAGAGCTGCAAAGCACTGTGCCATGCCAAACTGGTCTAGAGTAAACACTAATATTACTATACAGGTTCCAGATTTTTTTTTTTTTAGTGCAAAGTTCTGCAGTGATATTTACAAATACAAAAATTCAGCCCATAAAATATGACAGCAAATTGCATGCTTATGAATTGTAGAGATCTTTTCCATTAATAAAAACAAATATATTGTAAATTAGAATATTGCAAGTATCTGTATTTCAGAAAATAGTATAATATGAATTTTAATGTTTTCTTGAATAGCAAAGTATTCCAGTAATGACAAAAATCTAAAAAAAAAAAATAATAATAAAAAAACAGATAGGCCATCAAAAACAACAGAAATTAGGTGCAATTAAAGCACTTAGACTTACTTCATTAGTAATACAATAGATACAAAAGTTTTCTCGAAAATAATCGCTAGAAAAGCTATGTATTGTGTAAACACTCTACTATCAAAATTCATATTTTACATAATACAGGTTAGAAAAAAAAAGAAAAAAAAAAGAATTTAGCCTTTAGTGTAAAGTTTAGCAGCAATATTAAACAAAATCAAAATGTTAGCACATCAAATAAGACAGCAAATTGTATGCTTATGATGTAGTTTTTCACAAAAACAATAACAAACATAGTGTGAAATTGCTTCAAGAATCTAGTATTACAGTACTCTCCACATTAAGAAAGCAGTTCATCAAAAATGACAGTAAAAAGACATTTTTCTAATAATACAGAAAGATTTTTAAAATATACACATTTTACATCAGGGCTTGAATTTCAGGGCGGGATTGCGGGATTTGCGCCGAAAATTTTGAAATATCCCACCCAAAAGAAATCGTGAGCGGGAACCTCCCGCCCAAAAAATTTCAGCATTTTCGGAGAAATTTGTGTTATTTAATTTACCTGCAACTGAACGATAAATTTCGTGATTTTTTTTTTTTCCCGCAACCGATTGACGAACTTTCCGTTTTTTCCGTGACTGATCGATGAACTTAGCGGTTTTTTCCATGACAGATCAATGAACTTGTGTTTTTTCCACGACTGATCGACGAACTTTGCATTTTTTCAGCGACTGATCGATGAACGTTTCATTTTTTTCCGCGACAGATCAACGAACTTTGCGTTTTTTCCGCGACAGATCGACGAACTTTGTGGTTTTCTCCGCGACAGATCGACAAACTTTGCATTTTTTCTGCGACAGATCCACGAACTTTGCATTTTTTTCAACCACAGATCGACGAACTTTGCATTTTTTTTTTACAACTGATCGACGAACTTAAGGTTTTTTAAGAGACTGATCGACGAACTTTTCGTTTTTTAAGAGACTGGTCAACGAACTTTGCGTTTTTTAAACGACTGATCAACGAACCTTGCGTTTTTTGCGGACAGATCGACGAACTTTGCGTTTATTCTGCAATGGATCGACGAAATTTGCTTTTTTTTTCCGCGACTGATCGACGAACTTTGCGTCTTTTCCGCGATCGATTGGTGAATCTCAATCAAATAAAATCTAAATTCAGAAATTTATTTAACAACCTAATTGTTAAGGGTCCCTAACACATTTAATGGAACTTGAAAAATACACTGCATATATAAAACTTAATTTTCTTCCCTTTTTTATAATAAATATAAACATTTTACATATTCTCAGTTGACTTAATTTTTTCAATGGTATTTTGTCATGTCTGCATTAATGTAATTCTTTAAATAGCACGTAAAATAATAGTGGGGTTTAAAGATTTTTTTTCTCCCTCCCAAACATTATAACTCTCCTCCATTTAAAAATGTTGGTAGGGAGACTCCCCTCCTTGGAAAAATTGAATTTCAAGCCCTGTACATAATACTATATAGGTTAGAGAAAGACGAATTTGCCTTTTAGTGTAAAGTTCAACATGAATGTTAAACAAATTCAAAATGATAGCACATGAAATAAGACAGCAAATTGTACACTTATGAATATAATGTAGTTTTTACCAAAAATAACATGGTAAACATGTGTGAGTCAAAAAGTGGCAGTAAGGGCCATCGTGAACATAAGTTATAATGAAAAAGGGCCGCCGGGCACATAAGAAATTAAAAAGAGCTGCAAAGCACTGTGCCATGCCAAACTGGCCTAGAGTAAACAGTAATAATACTATACAGGTTCCAGATTTTTTTTTTTTTTTCAGTGCAAAGTTCTTCAGTGATATTTATAAATACAAAATGTTAGCCCATAAAATATGACAGCAAATTGCATGCTTATGAAATTGTAGGGATCTTTTCCATAAATAAAAACAAATATATTGTAAATTTGAATATTGCAAGTATCTGTTTTTCAGAAAATAGTATAATATGAATTTTAATGTTTTCTTGAATAGCAAAGTATTCCAGTAATGAAAAAACATAATTTTTTTTTTTTTAAAAGGTAGCTTATCAAAAACAGAAATTAGATGCAATTAAATAACTGATTCCATTAGTAATACAATAGATACAAAAGTTTTCTAGAAAAGAATCTCTAGAAAAGCTATAATATATTGTGTAAACACTCTACTATCAGACAAAATTTACATTTTACATAATACAGGTTTAAAAAAAAAAAATGAATTTACCTTTTAGTGTGAAGTTCAACATGAATGTTAAACAAATTCAAAATGATAGCACATGAAATAAGACAGCAAATTGTACACTTATGAATATAATGTAGTTTTTACCAAAAATAACATGATAAACATGTGTGAGTCAAAAAGTGGCAGTAAGGGCCATCGTGAACATAAGTTATAATGAAAAAGGGCCGCCGGGCACATAAGAAATTAAAAAGAGCTGGAAAGCACTGTGCCATGCCAAACTGGCCTAGAGTAAACAGTACTATACAGGTTCCAGATTTTTTTTTTTTTTTCAGTGCAAAGTTCTTCAGTGATATTTATAAATACAAAATGTTAGCCCATAAAATATGACAGCAAATTGCATGCTTATGAAATTGTAGGGATCTTTTCCATAAATAAAAACAAATATATTGTAAATTTGAATATTGTAAGTATCTGTTTTTCAGAAAATAGTATAATATGAATTTTAATGTTTTCTTGAATAGCAAAGTATTCCAGTAATGAAAAAACATATATATATATATTTTTTTTTAAAAAAGGTAGCTTATCAAAAACAGAAATTAGGTGCAATTAAATAACTGATTCCATTAGTAATACAATAGATACAAAAGTTTTCTAGAAAAGAATCTCTAGAAAAGCTATAATATATTGTGTAAACACTCTACTATCAGACAAAATTTACATTTTACATAATACAGGTTAAAAAAAAAAAAAATGAATTTACCTTTTAGTGTGAAGTTCAACATGAATGTTAAACAAATTCAAAATGATAGCACATGAAATAAGACAGCAAATTGTACACTTATGAATATAATGTAGTTTTTACCAAAAATAACATGATAAACATGTGTGAGTCAAAAAGTGGCAGTAAGGGCCATCGTGAACATAAGTTATAATGAAAAAGGGCCGCCGGGCACATAAGAAATTAAAAAGAGCTGGAAAGCACTGTGCCATGCCAAACTGGCCTAGAGTAAACAGTAATAATACTATACAGGTTCCAGATTTTTTTTTTTTTCAGTGCAAAGTTCTTCAGTGATATTTATAAATATAAAATGTTAGCCCAAAAAATATGACAGCAAATTGCATGCTTATCAAATTGTAGGGATCTTTTCCATAAATAAAAACAAATATATTGTAAATTTGAATATTGTAAGTATCTGTTTTTCAGAAAATAGTATAATATGAATTTAAATGTTTTCTTGAATAGCAAAGTATTCCAGTAATGAAAAAACAAAAAAAAATTTTTTTTAAAGGTAGCTTATCAAAAACAGAAATTAGGTGCAATTAAATAACTGATTCCATTAGTAATACAATAGATACAAAAGTTTTCTAGAAAAGAATCTCTAGAAAAGCTATAATATATTGTGTAAACACTCTACTATCAGACAAAATTTACATTTTACATAATACAGGTTAAAAAAAAAAAATGAATTTACCTTTTAGTGTGAAGTTCAGCAGCAATATTAAACAAAATCAAAATGTTAGCGCATCAAATTGTATACTTATAATGTAGTTTTTCGCAAAAAGAATAACAAACATATTGTGAAGTTTTTTCAAGAATCTAGTATACAATCCCCAATTCAAAAATGACACAACAAAATGGCAGCAATACCTGTAGAAGCATAAAGCAAAATCATTTCAGCTTGAGAATAAAAGCTTCGAGAGGTAGCCCTTCAAAAACAGCAGAAAATTAGATGCACAATTGAAACATTTTTTTCATTAATAATACTATAGATACTAACATCATAGAACTACTTATTCATACTAATTATCGGGTATGTATTTTTTTTCTAGAAAATAATTTCTGGAAAAACTATATTTCTTGTGAAAACTCTACTATCAGACAAAAGTTGCCCTTGCAGATTTGTATTACGGATAAATACTTTTATTTTATTTTGTTCTTTGCAACGTGATAGTCCAACATAAAGTTGACCATGTGCAAAGACTGGCTCCTCTAAATGCAGACCAACACTGTTGAATGTTTGTCCCTGTGACTTATTAATAGTCATTGCAAAAGCAATAATAATAGGAAACTGTCTCCGAATAAGTTTAAATGGAAGATTTGTATCACTTGGTGAAAGGTCAATTCTTGATATAAACACTCTGTCGTTTTTATTAGCACCAGTTAGGATCTCACAATCCAGGAAATGTCGATATAGACCTCGAATAATTAACCTGGTGCCATTGCACAAACCATTTTTAGAATTCATGTTCCTAAGAAGCATCACAATAGCACCAACTTTTAATATTAATTTATGGGGAGGCATTCCAGAGGGAGTTTGTTCATTTAAAAATTCCTGCGAAAAGTTTGTCTCACCTTCTGATAAATCTGACTCGAATGAATCTGCACTGTAAAATTCAGATGCGGCTCCAGGAAGAAGATTCAGAACTTCGTTGTTCAATTTCATTGCATCCTTGTTAGTAGTGGTCAAAATAATTTTTGAGGAAAGTTCTTGAATGCAGTTTGTATTAATTTCATTTCCATATATTTCTGTAATGACTGAACCAGTACATAACATGTTAGATGGAATTTGTTCAACATCACATGGTAAATTTTGAAATGATAAAGTTTTTCCTTCACCAATATCTAAAAGCCATTGGTTGAACTCAGTTTGGCCTTCAGAACGCATATTTTGTGACAGTTTCAAATGAAGAAAATGTTCCCAAAGTGGACTTGATTTTATGCAAACTTCAATTACATGAGTTTTTGTTCCTCGTGCAACGACTGGTAATGTTTGACGAAAATCACCTCCCAACAACATAACTTTATTGCCAAATGGATTATCATTTCCCATTAGCTCTCTTAACAGAGCATCTATGCAACGTAAAGCATGAACTGTCATCATTGTAGCTTCATCAATAATGATAATCTTTGCTTGACGGATAGTTACTGCTTCATCTGATATGACACGCATTGAAGATGTTGAAGTTTCCAATATTGGAACCGGTAGTTTAAAACCACTATGAATGGTCCTTCCTCCTTTTAACAAAACGGCAGCAATGCCAGTGGTGGCATAAGGAAGAACAATTTCACCACGTCCCCGTATAAAGGCCAAAAGAGTATTATATAGATATGTCTTACCTGATCCACCTGGACCATCCAAATAGAAACATCGTGGAGTTATTTGCTCATCGTCAATTGCTTCTACGATTTTTGTAAAAGCTTCCTTTTGCTGCAAGTTCAAAGATGCAATTTTTTCAATAGCATCAGAGGCTTCACTGATATGGTTATAAACTAAAACCTGATCTTGATAATCCAGTGGACTGGGCGTTGGCAAATTAAATGTACTTAAGGTAACACCATGGCTCTTGAATATTGATTGAATACTGTGTAAAGCATGTTGTTGTGCAATAAAATCATTGAAATTCATCCTAAAATCCTCACACAAAGAATCATTAAATTTTTCCCACAATTCAAGAGGATTAGATGGATTACAAAAGAGACAAATGAAAGCAAATACTTGCCTGAGCTGTGCAGGCATTTGAAAAACGCAGGCTTCTGATAAACATCTGTCCCATTCCTGATCATCAGCCAAAAGCTGCCTTTGGCGAGCTGCTTCAAGGAACGTAGGTAAGATAACCCCCTCGAAAGTTCGCAAGTTCTCAAAGCTAGTTGCCCCAGGAATTTTGAGCAAAAGTAGACGAAGGCAGTAACGCTCAATGTCTTTTGGAGAAACAGAAAACATTCTAGCCAAAACTTTTTTTCCTCCACGTCGTGGTTTCCAAATACCTTTTTCGAACACATAATGAAGAGGTATTTCTGCATATAGGTATTGTCTTGCATTTACATCTGAAAGATTTAATTTAAACCAAGCTGTGAGAGTTGTGTCACGATTTTGATTAAGTGCTGCATTTTCCATACCTTGTTGAAAATAAACCATTTGTTGATGTGGCAAATGGATGGCAAGTCTTATCATAGAATGTGATTTATCATGCATTTTGAATTCCAGGAGACGCCACATTGCCTCAGGTGCACTAACATATCTGGCATTCACATGATTTGAAATTTCATCATGTAGAAATTCATATTGATTGTTGTTTTCATGAATGACAACATTAGCAGAATCGTAACCTTTATAAATATACTTGTAAATATATTTTACAGATTTGATACTGGTGCAGGCTTCTATGTTAATGTGCGAGTCGTACTTCAGCAAGAGTGCAGGATTGTATGGCACAACCCAACGATTATCAACCGGTTTTCCATTAATAATTACACTATTATCTTCACGGCGTTGATAAAATGGATAACCATCAACATTGACTCTAGTTTCAGGCTGGAATGTTTTTGGAAAATTCTTGCTACACTTACCATTTTCCATGCAAGGTGATTTTGGGTTAAGAGTTCCACATGGGCCATGTATCATAGTCCTCGAAACAATTTCATGTAATCGAGGATGATGAACTGAAAGCTCTGCCACTATGACTCTATCAATCTGTGAAGCATCATGGAATTTGAATTCCTGCTCAAGAATCAAAAGAATATGAGCATGGGGTAGTCCACGTTTTTGAAACTCTATTGTATATACGTGCGCAACACATTTTCCAAAGAGCTCCCCTTTTGTGATATCATCTCACAGTGCATGTAATTTTATATGAAACACGCGAGCTACTAAATCTGGTCTGTCAGATGATGTCTGTCCATCAGGCAAGTTATTCACAATTTCAGGCCACTTGGGATTACATGTAAAAGTACAAAAAATGTCTGGTTTACCAAATTTTGTCACAATTGCCATGGCATCATGATACCTTTCACGCATGTTTCGAGGTGAGCCTTGAAAGGAAGATGGCAGTATAACAGCTCTTCCAGCTGGTAAATTTGCATTTGCTGCTGCTTGAAAAACGTAATCTGCAAGTCCAGCATACTCTTCACATCGTAATTTTGATTGTTGGTACCTGACAAAATTTAGATTGTTTGCTTCCACTTGAAGGTAGGAATCAATAACCCACTGTTGAGTAAGTGGCCCTCCATACAAAATAGGATTAAATTCACCACGTCTAATAGTAGTTTGTGCCACTTTATACTGAAGCATAGATACGTTTTTTCGTAAACCTTCAGTAGATCCAGGATAGCGATCAAGCACCAAATTTGGTTGCCAGCCAGCTTCACCATATGGATAAAAAATTGCATACGTCATAGGATCTAAGTTTGGACTCAAAATGTTTAAAGAAACAAAATTATTAGTGCTGTGCTCAGGAGTGCGAGGATAAATTCTGATATCTCTTTCAAATGGTGGTTCTCCATCGTCATTTTGAAATACCATGGCAACTTCATTTGCTGTTGGCAAATTGTACCGTCTTTGATCAGAGTGTCGATCTCTACGCAAGAACATGTGAACATTTGGTACTGGAAGATTATCTCTCGCTGCCTCTTCATGACTCTGCCTTTCAATTTCATACATCATTTTGTAAACTTGAGCAAACGGGTTTATTTCCTGCATCATGAGATCTCAGTGCCTCAAAATATGACGTAAACACTTTTCATTTTGAGGAATGTTTAAGCGTTCTTGAACAGCCTGACTTGTATTAAGAACATATAATTGAGCAAATTTCCTTTGTTCACCTTCTTGAGGATGTAAATGTGAAGTGACATGATATATTTGTCCTTGCACCCGAAAACAGTAAGGTCCACGACCTGGAACATTTGATGCTAATTTTGCACCCATTGAAGCAAAAGAAATAGCACTATTGTAGCAGCGTATATTTTCACGAAAATTTCTGTAGTCTGGTGAATTTGGGTTGCTCATAATATCTTTCAAAAAAAGTGGAAAAGTTTGACGTGCAGGAAGTTTAACTTTTCCTTTATGACAACAGCTATTAAATTTTCCACTACTTAATCTTTCAGACGGAAAATGAAGTGCCTGACAGTACTGGCAGATAGATTCTAAAGAACCACAACTGTGACTTTCAATATCACCTTCAGTGTCAGAAACTGGCCCATGGTCTATTTGAATTGCTTCATTTTCAATTTGTTGACTGGCTCTGATCTCAGCTCGTTGACTTTGATGACGTTGGCGATCTTCTTCCCTTATACGGTCCAATGTTGCTTGTGATTGCCGAGCACGCCACCTCAACTGTCGTTCTCTAATTAATCGCAGCCTACGTTCAGTCGGCGTTTCATCAATTTCATCAGGCATCGCTAAAACGATCCTTAAACTATATAAAACGATCCCTAAACTATATAAAACGACAATAAAAACTGATAAATTGAACAGATTCAAATCCACCGCGTGTTCAAAATAGCATTTGGAGAATCAACAAAGATGTTAAAACAGTAAAGCACACGTTACGTTGCCAGTACAGTACAAATAATTTTTATGAATTATTCTCAAAAGTGAATGACTCACCACACTTTTTTTTTTTTTGCATTCAAATCATTTTTATAATAATGATTAGCAAAGTGAAATGTAATTTCGGAAATTTTCACATGAAATTTCTAATAATATGCAAATATTAACTTGTATTTTAAGAGCATAATCGGATGTTTTAATGAAACGTTCAAAGAGTCATTCCTTTTTTTTTAGATATGGGATTTGTGTTTTTGAATGGCAACATTATCCGTTTGTTTACATCAGGTAATCGGATTTTTAATCTGTTATTTTTAATTTAAAACTTAAAACATTATAACTGGATATGATATACATGTTTTATACGAAAATATGCTGAACAGACATTATTTCAAGTAGAAGAAATTATCATTTACTGGTTATGTGTTAGCATATCTTTTTCAGTAAGCCTAACATGGCGTTTAACTACAGTCGACTCGCAGAGCAGAGTGGTACAAACCGGTACCGTTACAGACACTTTCTCGCCTTTGGATTTTATTATAAGTAAGATAGCTGACATGATCCATGCAAATGTGAAACTAGTCTTCTAATTTTGAACCAATTCCAGATGTGAGACCTGCATCTGGATTAGCACCCCCAGAGGTAACGGTTGTATAGAACTTTGAGGACATTAGAGCCACGAACAGATTTAACGTGCACCAGCTCCCATTAACGTACACGGTACCACAGCAGAGGCAGACGAGAGAGGTTCACCCTTCCAAGCACTGACCTCGGGTTTTTACTGATGCTCATCATTTTTCATCATCAGGGTTTTTACTGATGCTCATCATTTAAAATTTTATTGCATGGCGACACTGAAGAAAGATTTTCTTTTCTTTCTGGACAATTACTTTAATTTAATTCTTACATTATAAATTTTGCATCATTAACTGTTTAGCGTTTTCCATAAATGTACTTCCATTATAAAACCAAAGTTTCTCTATTTCTTAGAAAATTGTGAATACTTCCCCTTACAGATTAAATATTTAATTTTAGGTTGGAATTTTTGTTCTCGGATCGCCGAAGAAAATATGAAATACGACAAAACTTTATATTTATAATTTTATGAAATATTATGAATTTTGTTTTTTCAAAATATATCTTATAAATAATTGTTGTATATTTGTTGTAAAAGTATAATATCATATAATAATTATCCTTAAAAGAGATTGAATTTTTGTCTCGTCATTTAATGCATTTTTGTTGTCAAAAGATGACAACTATTGTAAGAAGATTCATTAGCAAAATGCAATGTTTAATATAATATGAAGTATTTAGATTATGTTAGCTGGAGATTAAACATTAGTGACATATCTAATGGAAATTTAATTTGTATTGAATAAATTCTTTCAGCTTTTACAACATGAACGATAGGAACGAATTCAATAGTAATGTTTTCAGTGTAATTATATAAGATTTTTTTTTTCACATTTTGTGATTAAAATAGTTATACTAAAATTTTGTAGTTTAATTACATTTGCTAAATTATAAAAATAGAGTAAAAAAGTCGAAATATAAATCAGAAATTTTAAATTTTGTATATACTTTAATTTATTATACGTATAGAAGGAATATGGAAAATGCCCTTAAATGGACTGAAGTTTTTAAAATTGTAATAATAAGCGAACTGAGACAGCTATTTATAATGCAGATTAAATTGAAATCAGAAGTTGTTTCAGTGTGCTATGGATGTTTCCTTTTTTAAAAACAGATATAAAAGTCAGATGGTGCGACAATGTTTGAAACTGTATGTCTGCTAAATTAATCTGAGATATTCAAAATAAAAATCTGCTTTTCTGTATGTGTGTTAAATAACATAAAACCATAAAACCTCCTCCAACTCTCCCGTTGCGGAAACATGTATTTTATTTTTTTTTCAAATTTTTTTTTAGCTATTTAAGAAAAAATCATCTGATAGAAAAGTTATTAGAATGGAGTTTAAAATATATTTTTTTTTGCAAAATAATATATATATTTTTTCTTTTTTTTGTAGATTTTTTAAAAAAGAGAATTTTGGGTTTTCCGACTAACTCAAGTAAAATTAGTTAAAAAGAAAAAAAAAAATCAGTTTTGTTCAACTACAGTCAGATTTTAAGACCAACATTTCAAGTAACATCATATTCAAAACCCGGAGTAAATAGATCTATTTAAAGCAACAATATAAATATTTTTTTGGAATGTGATCTCACGGTGGGAACGTTGGCAATTTTTAGTAGCATTTCTCTTCCCCTTTGCCTGAGAGCGCACTTTCACAAAGAAAAGAATGCGCCCCTAGGAAGAAAGATGCAAAGTAACCACTTAAAGTGATAAAAGAAACTTTTTAGTTCCTGAGTTCGGAGAAACAGCAATACGGTGAAATATAGTTGAATTTTACTGCGTTTTATTTTGTTATTTTGAAAAGCATGGTGTATTTAAATCGTTTGGGAGTCGATAAGTATTAGTGTTTAGATAAGTTAAAAAAATCGATATATCTGAAAATGCTTGTTAATTTTTTAACAGTAAAACAAGCTTTGGAATATTTCGATACACTGTATTCTGATTCTGAAGGTTATCCACCCACGAAATTTATAAGTTTATGTGGGAAAAAAGAAAATTACATCTCAAGAAAAAAATTAAATATAAACTAATCTCCTTGGAACAAGTGTGGTTTTGGACTTAATTAAATGCATTGACGATTCCACAAAACATATTTTTATATGGACAATTTTTTACATCTCTGGAATTATTAGAAGAAATGAGAAAGCGCAATTTTCGTATGACGGGCACAATCAGAAAAAATAGGTTGAAAGATTGTCTTCTAAGTAAATGTAAACAATTAGGAAAACAATGAAAGAGGAACTTTTGAATCTATTGGCACTAAAAATCTGTGTGTAGTAAAATGGAGAGACAACAAGGTTGTTTGTTTGGCATCTAATTTTGAAGAAGAGACTCCCTTAGGTCAGGTAAAAATATGGTACTCTAAAGAAAAAAAAGAAAATTGATTTACCTCAATCGAAAATAATTTCATCATATAATAAGTATATGGGAGGTATGGATCTCCTAGATAGATTTTTAAATACTTACAGGCCTCGTATCAAATGTAAAAATTGGTGGTGGCCCTTTTTTTAGAAACACTTTAAACATGGCTGTAGTCGCAGCTTGGAGAATACATAAAGGGCTCAAAGGAGATATGCCTCAATTTACATTGGGGAAGGTGTATTAGAAAATAACTTCTGTGACTTTTTACCCCATGATATATCTAGTAGAACTTTCCGTAATTTCTAATTCAAGAGGCAATCACGAAATATATGATTTAGTGATTAAAAAAATACAAAGTATTAAACGCAAATTTGATATTTTAGACGAAAGTTCAGAAGAATCTTCTAATCGAAATATAGAAAAAACCCGTTAAATAGCCAATTTCAGAAAGCGAATTAAATGCAATATGCTGCATAAAAAATTATCAATCATTTTCATGTAAAATAGTTTAGGACAAAAATGTTGTAAAGATCAAAAATAAAGATGTGGATAATGAAGATGCTCATGGAATCGATTAATTAATTTTTTTATTTTATAATAAGTATATCTGTTGGACTAATTTAAACAGATTATTTGTAAAATATCAGTTTTAGTATATTATACCTTTTATAGCTAAAAAACAGAGAACTACCATACATGTACGGAGGTATAAGTAAAAAATTTCAAAAAATGTACCCTCATTAGGCGCCAATGCTCCCGATTGGGAACATGCTGTTTCTTCTAAATATTCGCTTTTTATTTATTTGTTTTTTCAGAAGTAATTTAAATTCTTCCTATTCATAAAGAGAAAACAACTGTTCCATAAAAAATTCGTTAATATATATAGTGGCGCCTAATGGGTTAACAAAGTACAAAATGTGCATATTTGCTCCTTAAATTTTATTATAACGCGAATTACTTTCAGTACGTCTACATAATTTTTAGCGCATTGGATTGTATATAATTTTGTTATGACAGCATATGAAAGTTTTATAGATTTTCAAATTAAGTGCACTAAAAAATTAAAAAAATGATGTATTTAAAAATTTTCTCATGTCTCTTCCTCTATGACGGAGACATATTTCACATTCTAAAACTGATGTCATTTTCGGAAATAGCTAAAACTGATTTAAAATCATTATAAACTAATTTTTAATTTTTAATGGGTTTACCATTAGAAAAATTTAACATAACAATATTATTTGACTGTAAATTTTGAGGTATTTTTAGGTCACCATTTTTGTGTTCGTTATGTTCGTAACATTCGTAGTAATTGTTTTTTATAAAATTCGCATTCGTTACCGTGTTTTCCGATGAATTTTCCTTTTGTTTCAATCCTTTATGGGACACAATTGCTTTTTTATGAGAGGCATGAAATTTGCTCATGAATATAACATATTACAACCTCATATGAAATATAATCATAAGATGATTTTTAAACTAAACTCTAAATTTTATTTTGTAAAACTCTGAATTATTTTGATAAAATTATTATATTGATAAAAAGCAATTAAATAAGTTAGAACAAATTGCCATAAATCATATTAATCTTTCAATTACCATAGAACCTTTAGATAGACAATATCAGTAAATATGGTCGAGAAAACGGCCGGGAACTACACATTTCGTAGTACAAGCACCTTTAAATTATGAGTATCCTTCATCGGTTATATCTAAAAAGAAAATGTCTGGAGGTAATTAAATGAACAGAATGTTGTCCCTCGGCACAATGAAAATATTCTTTATTGCGTAGCTAAAGGAAATATTATAAAGATTGCTGCTAAAAAGAAGTATTAATTATAAATCGTGTAAATATATTTGTTAAAAAATATCAAAAGAAGAGAATGATACTTTAATGAATAAGGTTTCGGAAAAAATTTAAACATATAAAAATTGAATGCCTTTAAATAAAATAATTTTTTGAATTCCTGTTAAAAATAATTTTTGTTTAGTTGATACAAAACTTTTCAAATAAGTTTTTTATTTTTTTTATTTTTTGTCAAAAATAAATAAATGATTAAATAAATAGTGTTTTGAAAATCTCTATCTCAACTGAAAATTCGGATTTTGTAACAAATGAATAAATAAATAACCACAAACCCTCCAGAATTGGAAGGAAAAATATCTAATATATTAAAAAAACTAATTTTTGAATAAGACAAGAAATAATCTTTGAATGTTATTTTTTGTATTAACATAACTATTCATAAAGATTCGAAGAAAATTACATTTATGTTATGTGATATTGTCAGCTATGTTTTCTATTTTTTTTTCTAATTTATTCAAAGCATTCTCCGATTGTGT
The DNA here is from genome assembly GCA_963931845.1 of Maratus michaelseni. Lineage (NCBI taxonomy): Eukaryota > Metazoa > Arthropoda > Arachnida > Araneae > Salticidae > Maratus > Maratus michaelseni. The sequence goes on along the minus strand of OZ007593.1, from coordinate 191,616,855 downwards.
ATGAAGATATTATTAAATAGAAAACAATACTAATAAAACTAAGCATGTGCAACTTAAAGTGATAAAACAGAGCGCATAAAGCCTGATAAAAACACTTTAATATAAATATCGACATGTATCGAACACAAAAGTAAAGATATTTTCAAGATGAAAGGATATATGAACTATTCTGAGAAAATAACTGAAAAAAAAATTCCAGAATTTTGCTAGAATAGTTTATCAATTTGATGTTGTCGTTTGTGGTTTCGAAACATATGGATCTCTATATTAAAATGTTTTTATAAGCCTTTATAAGCCTTTTGATAAGCCTTATTACTTTAATCATATACATCTTTAGTTTAATAATAAATAGCAATAGCCTTAATTAATTAATTACCAACAAAAATGCTAACACAACAAAATTAGAACAGTTATTTTCCTTGTTACATTAATGCATTGTATTTTTCTTGTTAACGTATTACAGCCTGCTGTCTCAAATGTCATAGTACTTTTCTTTCGTTAGCTAGAAAAATGACTTAAGGGTTGTTATTGCTGAAAAAAATATATTTGACAATTTTTTGAGCAATATTTCTTTTCAAAAGAATACAAGATTCTTTTATTAAATAGTAAATGTTAGAAACAATTGATTAAATATGCGTCGTGAAAAATTTTCGTCCTTCCTTATGTTAATGTGAACGTAATGTTATGTACTTAACCTTTTTTTCCCTTAAACATATTCAAACACGTCTTCGATTACATGTGAAAAATATCTAGATAGAAAAACAATGCTAATAAAATTGCTAACAAGACGATATTGGAAAGGTTTTTCTTTATTACCTTAATACATCTCTTTTTTTCTGCTTAAAGAATTACAGCATGTTGTCCCAAGAGATAAAAAGAGTATTTTATTTTATTGTAACTCGTGAAAATAACGTAAGAAATGTTGTTGCTTGTATAGTAATATAAATCGCAGGAATTTATTCTCTATAGTTTTTCAACAGATGAGATGGTTGCTTTTATAAAGATTTAATGAATGAAAGTGAATTTAGTTAACAATGTTATTTTACAGTGATATTTACAGTAAAATAACCTCTAGAAAGAATATCTATGTGATTAAAAAGGAAACATTTGCAGCTAGCCTAATTCCAAGATTTTAATTTAATATAACGACATTCTTGTGAATTTAAATTTCAATAATTATTTTCCTATATACTATGACACATTTACACTCTTAAAAGGGGCCTCCGTGGCCGAGTGGTTAAGACACCATTCCGCTAATCGCTTGAGAGTGTAGGAGTCAGGTCGGCGGGTTCAATTCCCGCCACCTCCATTGCACACACTTTGTGGAGCTTCCGGATGTAACTCTCTGGTGTTGTAAATTTCCTTGTGGCTATCTCGTCCCTGTATATTGACGATGACTTATAAGCGGGCACTTGATGTCAAGCACACAAGTCAGATGTATGTTCTCAATAAACAAACAAACAAACAAACACTCTTAAATATTTAGAAGGCTCTGAAAATGTGCCTAGGAAAGTAATTAAACATAATAACACTTTTAATAAAATTTCGACTCATATAAGTCATTGCTTGTGACATATATAACGAAACAAATATGTGAGATCATTTATTTCCGAACAAGCCCGTTATTTCGGCACGATACTTTTTTACAATTAATACCAGCGACAGAACAACTCCATATAAATACACCTATAGTTTCGTTTATATATGTATTTACAGTGTGTCCTAAAAATGACTGGTGAATTTGAAAAGTAGAAATAAAGAAAACGGAAGGTGGGAGAAAATCACACTTTGCAACGTTCTACTTGGTTTGTACCGCTAGAAATGTCCAGAAACATCACTCCAGTAATGATTTGGCATAAAAATGGCCAAATGAGATCTTTGGAGCACATCTCGGTCCAAACTATAACTTTCAGGGGAGGGTGGTACGGCGACATAAGGATTTTCCGTTCCCCAAAACCAGTTCAGTGTACCAGTTCTGCTTATTGGCGAAGCCGTCCAAGGAAATATACATTTCATCGGAGAACCAAATATTTCCCATTTAGATTGCGTCAACATTCAGCTGCTGCAGCATATTGTTCGTGAATGTCTCGCGTACATTATTGACATGAACACAATTAGGATGGAGAGACTGAATTCTGTATGAAAAATCTGGAGGTTATGGAACATGATACAGTGCGTGGGGATGTGTGGTTCTGTAAATTTTGCTGTAACTCGCTCAACTATCACTTTCTGAATGACTTTCGACGTTTCAACACGATTTTCATTAACATTCCTAGTCCGTTGACATTTTCAAAACATTTTATTGTATCCCTTTTCGGTTCTTTTATGAAAATAAAAATCCTCTAAAAATTGCGCCTTGTTTCTTCAAAAAATAATGTGGGCTAGGCGGTGAAATTACAAGACAAGAAATATCCGCTGTTCCAAGGAATAAAATATTTCTACACAGCACCTTAAATCTGTAAGCAGCACACGATAGCAGGAACACTGTGAAATGCGAATGGGGATCCAGAGAGTGGGTTTTCCTACATACATGGTAGATTTTCAGTAGTGCCATCTGTTGGTGAAATTTGTAACTAATATTGAAAATTTACTGGTTTCCTAAGTACAATGCAGCAAACGGACCATTTCTATCGCTTTTCGTTTTTCTTTATTACAATCTTCAAATGCACCCGTAAATTTTGAGACACCCTATATATAACTATAATATATATAACGCAAATCTTGTTATCGAGATAACGTCCGAAATACAGAACCAAATAGAACCACAGTCGTACAGTGTGTTTTTCTTGGAATTATCTTGGATGAGTTCGTTAATCAAACATGTAACACTTATAGTTCATTTACAGCGAAACACAAAAATAAAAATCCTATAAAACGAGTCATCATGCTAACGTACGAAATAATTAACCAATTTGAATGTAATTGGGATAGTACTGAAACCTTGTACAAGATCGTTAATCACGTATGTACCTGGTATAAATCTTTTACGAGAATACTCAAAAGAAAACAAACATACAAATAGTTTCATCACTATAAAATTCGAAGAGCTAAATCAATTTGAACGTAATTTGGACAGTGTATTGATCTTGGCAGTATAAGTTCATTAATTAACTATTTTACCCTTATAGCTCGTAAACATGGACAAACAAAAATATAACATACAAAAAGTTTCATAACGTTAACGTCTGAAGCACGGTACAAATTAAAACGTAATTTCAACAATTAATTAATTCTGTAAGTGTCGTCCAGCAGTTCGTTGATAAAGTATGCAGCTGTTACATTTCGATTATAGGGATACACAAAAGCAAAACAAGCGGAAATTGTCATCACGATGACGTCCAAAATATTGTGTATATTATAATTTTATTGGGATAGTGTATTTATTTTGCAAGTATCTTGAATGAGTTCGTTAATCAAGCATGTATCTCATATAGCTATTTTACAGAGACACACAAAATTTTTGAGTATATTTATTGAATAATTGATCATATGAAGTATATTATAGCATGTACACTATTTTTCTCTTAATGTTTGCAGTTTTTTATTGTTTTGATTTCAGAGCCGCATATCCATTAAACTACACTTCGAAATCCAAACAAAATTTAAATGAAAATTAACTTTTCTGCCAAAATAGTAAATTTGGAATGAGTGAGAGCAATATTTTTATAATGTATTAAGTTTCAAGTAAAATAAAAAATAATAATAATAATAAATTAATTAAAACCGGAAAGACTTTTTTATTTTATATTTAAAAGTAAATCTTTCAAAATGAAAAAATATATATGTATTATTTATCGATATGATAAATATATATATATATATACTAGATGGTACCCGTCAAAACTTGACGGAAAGAATTACAATAACAATATTAGTAAAATAAGCTTCTTTATTACATAAGATCAAATGAAACAATCTTTCAAATATTTTATTTTAAAAAAAATTCCCTCAGTGAATTACGTTATTATTTCCGATGCAAACTCCAAACAAACAATCCGTAAACACAATGGAAATCAGTTTGACATTACCGCCCTATTCCTCACGGCAAGAAAGGAAATTTCCTGAACCTATGAAGTATCATACGAATATCATATCCCAACGTTCATCTCATATTCAGTCAATAAAAGAACATGTTAAATAAGGCACACATCCCCCCCCCTTGTGATAATGCAACCGAATGAGCTCCTATGCGCATGTGCATTGCATCTCCCCAAACGCACCGTCGAAATTCGAAGTTAAAAAAAGTTTTAAAATGTTTTGATCAAAATTTTTAAAGTGTCTTCTTTAATCATTGTTCGTTTCAAATCCATATCTTCTGAAACGCATCCATTGTTTTAAGCTAATCAATTTTTATGTAAAGATGAAGAATTTTTTTTACAATAATAAATCAATCTGCAGATAAAGGAGATTTTTAATGTTTTCAAGTGTAATTTATTTGTATGGTTTCTTCATTCCTTTATATAATCAGAATGATAATTCCTTTTCCATAATTAAGAGAAATAATGTAAATAAATAAATATCCAAGATTATATTTGATTCTGTTTTCATTAATATATTGTAAATTTTATTGTTAAAAGTTACTGATAAATGATACTTTAGTAAATGGAGCTTTTCTTAATTATTTTTTTTTATTATTATTATTTTTCTTTTTTTGAGATTTAATGGCAACATTCTTCCGTTTGTTTACTGGGCGCTACAGTTTTGCGAACTATTTGAGGTACTTTTTGGTTAGCAGGGCGCCAATGAAGTATATATGTATATATATATATATATATATATATATATATATATATAGTATATACATACATCTATAGAAATATATATAATGTATATAGTTTTGTTTTTCTAGTATTGAATTTATGTGGTTTATAGATTTTGGTTGGCTTTTGTGATAATGATTCTGCAAGTAATTTTCCATTGGAGTTTATTATTATGTATATATATATATATATATATATTACTGGCGCCGGCTAACCGAAAAGTACCTAATTTGCATATAGTTTTTTTTTCTTAATGGGACGACGGGATAATGCACGGAATTTCGACGGGATAATGAATATTTTTTATGGTACCAGAGTATTTTTCTCCATTCTATAGTTATATTAAGAAATACATATTTTTATGATTTGCTGAATCACTTATTTGTTTACTTTTTCATGCATTATATTATTGAAGGTTATTAGTTCTCTTATTATAGGTTGTTAGTTCTCGTTTAAATATACCCTACTTATATAAAAATAGCTTGTGTTCTCTGTGGTGTTTCGCATAAACGTTGTAAAATTCAGGTTATTAGATTTTATCCAACTTTGCTGTCATAACAGCTGATGAAGCAGCCATTTTTGGCGATTTTTTTGTTACCCGTAAAATGTTTGTTTTTGGTATAGCCCGAACTAAGAAAAAAATGAGTACTTTTCCATTATACGGACACCATTGTCGCCAAGCATATATTTACATGTATGGCATGGTGTCGGTATAATGGAAAAGAACCAAAATTTGCGATCGATCAAATAATTGAATTTCGTTAAACATTAAATTTTCTAGTACTTTTCTATTATCCGGTCGACCACTTTTCATAACAAAAAACTATCGCCAACTGTAAAATTAAACGCCGAAAATGAAGTGCGATTTACTTGATGTCAGAAGCATTATACGTGTTTGTTACGTCATCAAGTGGTTTTTAATTCGAGATTTGCGTCTATTTTCCTTATGTTTTACTGATTTATTAGTTATTTCATTAATTAAAATAACAATTGTGTCCATAAATTCATGTATTTTATTTATTTATTTATTTTGATATTTCAATGGCAACGTTCTCCCGTTTATTTGGCGTTACAGTTTGGCGATAGGTTTTTGTTATGAAAAGTGGTCGACGGGATAATAGAGAAGTACCAATTTTCTTATTTTTAATCTGAGAAAGAAGCAATATTCATGGATTTAATTAATTTTGCAATATGCGGGGCAACCAAAATAATTTTGATTAAATCAGTACATATATCGCAGACGCACCTGGGTTATGTTTTGGCGCCTAAATGACGATTTTTGCTTTGTATGACAACCTGGTCTTTTATAATAAATTTGAATATGTGTGTAAATAAATAAAATAAAATAGGTACTTTTATGTTAGCTGGGCGTCAAGGATAACTCTCCAATTGGAATCTCTTTCAATTGGAATCATTTAAATTGCAGCATTTTACGTGAGATTTGTTATTCATATTGATATGTTTACGTTTAGATATTTTATTCTGATTATATTCTAGCTAATTAAGTTTTTTTTAAAAGAATTTATACTACAATGTTAAAATATTACCTAGTTGATATTAGCTAATGTCCAAAGATTGGTGAACCACAGAGTTCAGGGAATAAACTCTATGCCCTCAAAAGTGGGAGTTGCCGACTTATGACGTCATAAGCAGAAGTAAATGTTTAATTAAAAATTACAGCTAATTAATTAAATTTTCGAACAAACGAATGCACGATAACAAATCTGTGTCCAAATATCTTTCATTTAAAAAAAGAATGGTGTAATTTGATGCAGTAGTTTGTTCTGACGGATTGTCGAAAGAAATCGCTTAGCGTTTTAAATATATAGATTTGCTATCCGCGATAATTTTACACCATGTTATGTCACTTGAATATTGTCTATAAGAAAATCGGGTACTTTTCCAGTATAGGATCCTTTGCTTTTAGGTTTGGCGTAATTCGAGCTTCAAAAAGTGATAGATTCGTTAAAATACATAGATTTGTTGCCAAAAGTTATGAAAACAAACCCAATGATCTTTTGGTGCTTTTCTATTATAGGGGTCTTGACGCTTTTTTAAAGAGCTTGGCGGAAAAAACCAAGCAGGATAAAAAACCAAGCAGGATATTTTATTCTCCTTCCGTTCAGTTGGGCAATTATTATTTTATATATCCGTTTCAAATATCCAAATTAGTGATTTTATAAATTCGTTTAGTTAAATTTTACAAAAAAATAACAAAATGATAGCAATAAATAATAATTACTATTAATTCCTTCCCCCCCCCCTTTCTTTTGCGTTTACATAAATGACGTCATTTGGACGAATTTATTCAAAATATTTTCAGTTTATAAATTATATTAAATGCTGACAGACGATTGAATCCTGACGATAGAAATGTGATTTTTTTTTTCAAATTTTCCCGAAAAACATAATTTAATCACAATCTTGTTTATCGATTGAAATAAAAGATAAATTCAATTTCAATTTGAAAATGACGAATAAAAAAAAATCAATAATCCCTATCGGGATCCTTTTCAATTTTTTTCCCTTTTTTGTCACAAAAAAACTGAGTAATTAGTTGCCATCATTACAGAAATGTCATTAAAATTATAAAAAAATTAATATCTCGGAAACTAATTCCAATTTCAAAATTCTATTACCAGTTTTGACATCCGCGGATTTTTATGGACAATTGGTATTAATTTCACCATCAAGCGTTTAATATTTTATTAAAAATAGCCCTGAAACATAATCAGTCGTTTAATCAGCCGTTTCATAAAATCGTTTCATAAATTCGTTTCATAAAATCGTTTCACAAATTCGTTTCATTAGGATTTTATATATATATAGGGTAGATATATAATATTTAGTAATTCTTACAGTTTGCATTATTATTTTTTAAGACACTTCTATAAAAAAATTCCGTAAAATATCGTCGAAATTAAGTATCGTGTTTTGTATTACAAAACATTCGTAAATTTATTCAAAACCTTCTTTGGTACAAATAAAGAAATGCCTAGATAGAAACATAATTCCAAAACATATTAGAACATTTCGTGTACATTTCATTATACATTTCGTGAATGTTTTTCTTTTCTTCTTGAAAAATTATAGCATGTTGTTGTAGAGGACAAGATAGTAATTTATTTGTATAGTTTGAACAAAAAGTACATATTATTGTTGCCTGAAAAGTAATATAAATAGTGTAAATTTATTTACTGTGATTTTCAAATGAAGACATACACTGTTAAAAAGATTGCCGTAAAATTACGGGCAGACGCAGGCAGCAGAGATTCTAGTCATACCCCGTAAAAAAAAAAATTCATGCCCATTAATAAGGCTTCAACTTTGTGTATTCATATTTCGTTAACCGCAAGGAGATATCTATTTAGTTATATATATTTATTATAGATTATTTACAATTTCGGCCAAGCGCACCGCTACTTCGTACATACTGGCTTCACTGCCTTACATCTCGTCTCCGCAACTCTCCTGCAAGAGATATTCAACTCTGGACTAGCAGCGCCATCTCTGTTTATAGATGGATACTAATCTTTGAGATATGACACCCCTCCCATCGTAGTTCAAATGAACCACTGGTTTAATCTGTCTGTTGCTTCTTCGAACAGGTTGATTGTCCTTTTTATCAGTCTTTATAGGTGTACTCTTCTGAAAGTCCACATCATTACTTTTCACGGAATTGTCCTTTACATTTTTATCCATAGTATTATCACAATCATTATTCACAACTGTACCTGTTACAATATCATGTGAAGACTGAGATTGATTATATTTTTCAGCATTCTCGGCATTAATTTGCTCTTTATTATTTACATAATATCCAGAAAACTTATTTCTCTTAACTCTATCATAACTATCGAAATCAGTGTTTTGTTTATCAAACTGACCCGTTTTACTTTCCTCTGACGTTTCATTACTTATTTCTCTGTTGTGTCTCAACTGATTAACATGACGTTTACACATTATTCCGTCATCTCTATTTACTAAAACCCATCTGCTCCCCAATAATTTTATAATTTTTCCCTTAATCCATTTCTCCCCTTTTCCAAAGTTTTTAACAAAAACTGATTCATGAAGATTGTATTCATGTAAGGGTTGCTGTATTTTAGGTTTGGATGGTAATACCAAGTGTAGAGCTGTTCGAACCGACCTTCCAAACATTAATTCTGCGGGAGTCTTACCAGTGACAGAATGTGGGGTAGAATGATTTTCCAATAAAAATCGTGCAATTGACAAATTTATGTCACCCTTATCTAGCTTTTTAAGACAACTTTTAGCAGTTTGAACATACCTTTCTGCCTGTCCATTCGATGATGGATGACATGGCGGAATAGGTGTATGTATAATTCCATTTGATTTATGAAAATCTTGAAATTCATCACTTGTAAACGCACGTCCATTATCACTGACTAATTCAACGGCAAACCAAATGTAGCAAAAATTCTACGTAGTACTCTAATAGTTGATTTACTATCAGCACTGGGTACCACCTGTACCTCTAACCATTTAGTATAAGAATCGACCACTATTAAAAATATTTTACCCTCAAAAGGACCGGCAAAATCTATGTGAATTCTTTCCCAAGCAAATTCCGATTACCATTTTAAAGGTTTCATTGTAGGATTATCTCGAGCAAACATTTGGCATCTACTACAAGAATTAACCATTTGTTCTATTTCTTTGTCCATATTAGGCCACCAGATCACACCTAGAGCTTTAGCTTTTATGCTAGATATACCCTGATGAACGGAATGTAATAATTTTAACATTTTTTCGCGACCTTCATCTGGTATAATTACTCTATGTCCCCATAATAAACAATTTTCTAAACACGAAATTTCCCCACGTCTACGAAAATATGGTTTATATTCCTCGGATTTAACCGTTTTTGGCCATCCATATAACGCCCACTCTAAAATTTGTTTTGTTACTGGATTTTCAGTTGTCCAATTTGAAATCGTTTTAGAAGTAACAGGCCACTCATTACTATTAGAAACGAACATTATTTCCGATGGATTATTTACAACATTTACAGTTTCTGGAAGGGATAATCTACTTAATGCATCCGCATTTTTATTATTTTTACCTTCGCGATACTCAATTGTATAGTCATACCCTGCTAACATTAACGACCATCTCAGCATTCTGGGTGATAATGTATCAGGTACTTTTTTTACAGGATCAAACAATCGAATTAAAGGTTTGTGATCAGTTATAATTTTAAACTGTTTACCTGCTAAATATTGATGAAATTTCGTTACACCAACAATTACAGATAAAGCTTCTTTATCAATCACGGCATAATTTCTTTCAGTCTTATTCATCGTTCTAGATGCAAAAGCTATTGGTTTTTCTTTACCCTCAACAATGTGGCTTAACACACAAACAATTCCATATTCAGATGCATCACAATTTAAAACAACATCTTTGTTTATATCATACAATTCTAAAACAGGCGATTTACATAAAAGTTGTTTAACTTTCTGAAATGATTTTTCATGCTTCTCTGACCATGTCCACTTTACATTATTATCTAATAATCTATGCAAATTTTCTAACACATCTGAAATATTAGGTAGGAAGTTTCTATAATAAGAAATTAATCCCAAAAATGAACGTAATTGAGAAACATTAGTAGGAAAAGGTGAATTCAAAATAGCATCAACTTTTTCTGGAATAGGCTTAATGCCTTCCTGTGAAATTTTATGTCCTAAATAGCTAACTTCCGAAACCATAAATTTTTATTTTTCCTTATTTAATCTTATACCATGCTCAGAAAAGCATTTCATAATACATTCAACTCTTTCAGAATGTTCGGATTCAGATCTAGCACTTATAATTACATCATCTGAAAATACACCAACATAGTCAAATTTCTTTAATATATTTTCAATTTTTCTTTGAAAAATACCTGGTGCACATTTTACACCAAAAGCCAGTCTTAAAACGTTAAATAAACCTTTATGAGTCTTAATAGTTAAAATTTTACTACTTTCATCATCAACAGGTTGTTGTAAATAGGCATCTTTTGAATCAAATACAGTAAAGAATTTACCACCTGCTAATTTAGCAAACAATTCTTCCATTCTTGGAAGATGATAATTATCATTTTCAGTATTGGAATTTACTGTTGCTCTATAATTGCCACAAATTAGAACAGTACCATTTGGTTTTGGAACAATTACTATAGGACTAGCCCATTCAGAATAATCAACAGGTTTTAAAATACCCTCATTTGTTAAGCGTTCCAATTCCAAATCAGTTGCTGTTCTCAAAGAAAAAGGAACAGGACGAGATTTTAGGAAAACTGGTTTTGCATCATTATTCAAATTTATTGAAACGGGAGGACCTTTGATCGTACCGATCCCGTCAGCAAAAACATTAGGAATTTTTTTTATTAAATCATCTTTCGAAATACTTTTGATATGTTTACATTCGGGCAAAATAATTTTGATGCTTTCAACCAAGTTTTACCAATTAAACTCGGACCTTCCTCTTTAATAACTAGCATTTTTAAATTAGGTATACAATTATCATCAATCAAAATATTTACATTTAATTCACCTAATACAGTTAAGGAATCTTTAGTATACGTTTGCAGCTTAATATTAGATTTAGCCAAAGGAGGCTTACCTGAAAATAATTTATCGGCAATATTTTTACTTACGATCGTATGAGCTGCTCCGGAATCAATTTCAAAATTAACTTTAATCCCATTAATTGTAATACATTTTTCCCACAAAACATTATTGCACTCATCCCTAATAACATTGTGTGAATATTCTTGAACAGTTTTAATTTTACTGTTCTTTTTCAGTTTTTGATTCACTGTAGAGAAGTTCCGGTTCCTGCAACAAATTTTTAAATGCCCCACTTTGTGGCAAGCATGACATTCTGCTGATTTAAATGGACACTCAACAGGTTTGTGATTTCTAGCACAACGATAACATGGTTTATCTTTATAACTGTTCCGGTTTCCAGGTGCATAGATCCCCTCTTTCGGCTTCGACGAATACTGGTATTCCTTCTCTTTTTCTCCATTCGGGCATCTTGAACTTTATTTACAGTTGTTGCTCCATTAATCTGTAGTGATTTTACTCTAGCTTCGGCTGTTTCGAATGATTCCGCGATTTTTACAGCTGTTTGGAACGTTAGATTTTTCGTATCCAACAATTTTTGCTGTATTTTCTCGTCTTGAATTCCAAACACTAGCTGGTCCCGTAGGCGATCGCTTAACGTCGTTTCAAAGTTGCAGTATTCCGATAACCGTCGTAAATCTCTCACAGAGTTGGCTATGCTTTCCCCTTGCTTCCGTAATCTTTTTTGAAACTTGAACCGTTGAACAATTTCACTTGGACAAGGTGAAAAATGTTCTTTCGCCCTCTTTAAGAGATCATCATAACTTATCTCTTTCAGCGAAGTCGGTACAATGATATCCCTCAATATCGAAAAAGTTGTAGTTCCAACAGAGCTTAATAATATATTTTTCTTCTTATCCGCATATTGAATATTATTAGCAGCGAAATAAAAGTCAATGTTTTCAACATAAATTGACCAGGGCACGGTCGAATCATATTCTTCCAGACGTCCCAGAGAGATAACTTCTGTTTCTGCCATTTTCTTTCTTTTCTTCTTTTTTTTATTTCGAAAAAAAAAATGCAACATTTATATAAAATCTTGGGTTCTTTTCCGCACGTCGCCATTAATAAGGCTTCAACTTTGTGTATTCATATTTCGTTAACAGCAAGGAGATATCTATTTAATTATATTTATTATACATTATTTACAATTGCGGCCAAGCGCACCGCTACTTCGTACATACTGGCTTCACTGCCTTACATCTCGTCTCCGTAACTCTCCTGCAAGAGATATTCAACTCTGGACTAGCAGCGCCATCTCTGTTTATAGATGGATACTAATCATCGAGATATGACACCCATCATTTGTGCAACCCGTAATTTTACGGGCAAAGTAATACAGCATTATAATGCACAGTATATAATGCACTTTAAAACAAAATAACACTTTACTTACTGTTCCGTAGCACGTAGAACGTTAGATAATCATCACAGAATCGCTGTTTTGGCGGGTTAAAATTTTCGAAACACGGGTAAAATGAAGGGTTACACCCTAGCGGAGGACAATGTATGGAGTCGTACCGTATTTTTGCTAACATATGGGCTAGAACTGTAAGAATATGGGGATTGCTCTTAATTTTCTATGTATCTAAGGGATAAGGCCGCTTATTTAGTGGATCAGACCGTTTTTCATCAAATTAGGCTGTTGCCAGAGAAAATTGAAGGGCAAACGCTCATAAATTTACATTTTTTTTTGAGAGTGTAGTTGTTTTTATATATAGTTTAATAAACATAGTAAAAGCTGACAGATATAAATTCGTTGAAATGTCCAATATTGAGAACTAAACAAAAACCAAAAACTTCCTTCCAAAATGTATTTTTTTTTTTTTTAAATATGAAGATTTTGTAATTCCTGTTGTAAATATTGCTTCACGATTATGCAAATAAAAATTTGTTTCTGAAATATTACATTCAGTGTATTTCCTTTACCACACTAATAAATAAAAAAATACCACGACTCGTGTGTGCGCCTAATTTAAATATAATTACGCGTGAAAAGTTGGAAGGCACATAAATCTGTCAAATTATGGAGCGATTATAGGTATAGTGTAGAAGGATTATTATTTTAATGTTTTCTACTGTGAAAAAAAATATTTCTTAATCTAGGGAAATATAACAGAACCGCAACCGTAAATATGAAATAACCCACGATTTCAAAGAGTGAATTTTATCTTTTGAAACTAAAGGAACTAATATATTTTCGAGATTTTAAGACGCATTTATAAAAGCAAAATTTATTTTTGCGAATAATTTTTGAAAATATTTCTGAGCCCTTTTAACAGAGTATTAATTAATTTTCTTAGCCAGAAAAATAGATTTTTCAAATGCTATCATTTTTTATTCAAGAGACATGGTTTACAGACAAACAAGATAAACTAACAACATTAATATTATCATTAAAGTTAATATCATTTTTCTACTCTTGTATGTATAAATTTAGTTACGCAGCTGAAAATGTTTAATTAAGAATTAATATCTTCTCAAAAAACGGCATTCAGGTTTGAGAAAACTCGATAATGTACTATAAAAAACTACACAAAAACGTTTCTGAAAGTCAGTGACAGTAAAAAAGAAAACTGTTTCTACCACTGTATATTTAAATCAAGAAAATAGTTTGGTTTGTGGGGTTTCAAAACATAAAGAATCTCCGGAATTATGGGTAACTCGGAAGTCGTTGTTCTATATTTTCATACGTGGTTACATTATATTTTCGACATTAAGAAACATTTGTCTTTTATTTTAAAGTGAATAAAGGCTAGTTCATATTTCTTGCATATCGACTGTTTGGAATGACAATGTTTAAAGCTGCTGAATTGAAAGTTCGCAAATTACCCAATTGTAAAATTCTGTAATTGAATAACTTATTATATATATATTTGTACGAGGGAAAGTCATTAAGTAAATCACAAAAGATAATTAAATAATAACTTACAATGATATTCACTTCAAATCTATTTTTATTTCTCAACATATTCTCTACCAATATTTATGCACTTATATCACATTTTTATCAGTGCCCCAACACCAGCTGCATAACATTATTTGGGTTGTTGTGTCAGTCACATTAGGACTTCAAGATGAAACTTTTCATCATCTGTGAACATCATCTTGCTTCCAAGATAGTATTTTACTGGACTAAACAGATGAAAATTGCTTGGGGCTTAGTCGAAGCTGTATGGTGGATGTTGAAGAAGTTGCAAGATAATGTTCACAGATGATGAAAATGGTCAAGACTGATGTGTAGCAGGTGTTGTGGCACTGATAAAACGGTGATATAAGTGCACAAATATTGGTGGAGAATACGTTGAAAAATAAGAATAGTTTTGAAGTGAATACCATTGTAAGTTATTATTTAATTATTTTTTGTGACTTACTTAATGACTTTCCCTCGTATCTTTGTTACCATATACGTTTGGACACTTATTATAATTTTAATTTCGATACCAAAAAGAAATGTAACTTTTTGCATGCCTAAGATAAATCAATACAATATTTACTCTTAATGTTTAAACTCAAATGCTGAATAATTTTTAAATCATCTGCATTAGAGAAGAAATCATAGATTGAAGACATGTTTACTTAACAACTATCAGTGTATGTGCGGCTCGAAAAAAAAACATTTCCCAAGAAAAAGTTGGCCATTCAAGTAAAAAAAATCAACACCCTACTTTAAATCTTAATCATTTATTTATACCAGTCATAGTTAAATATTTAACAGTATAAGAAATTCAAGAATTTATTTCAATGAGAAATATTGTATTATATTCCGCCGTATAACGTGATTCTTTGCACCTAGATATTTAGATATCATTTTACTCTTTTTAGTTAAATTTGCCGTATAACTAGTACCTCATTCATTTCAAAGAAACTTTCAGCAATTTATAATATAAAGTTTATTCTAAAGCATATCAACTTTTTTATGAATCCGATAGCACCTTTTTTTAAAAATAGCACGTTCATTAAATTAGAAATTTTAGTTCTGATAACTATCATTTTTATTCTTCATTTTTCATTTTTCATTTTTATATGCTAATTATAACGCACACCTGTAAATTG
This sequence comes from Maratus michaelseni, assembly GCA_963931845.1. NCBI lineage: Eukaryota > Metazoa > Arthropoda > Arachnida > Araneae > Salticidae > Maratus > Maratus michaelseni. The sequence goes on along the minus strand of OZ007593.1, from coordinate 191,601,401 downwards.
CGTTGAATTTTCTTGTATCAAAAGGGCACATTATTTGCCGGTATATACGGTATATCCGAAATTTTTATAAAACCATTTTATGTAATAAGATATTAATTGACAGAGTGACATGGTAACACGTATACATAAAATTTTAAATTAAGCAAATCTTTTATATGTTTATTTCAAAAATTGGCTAAATAACGATGAGTTTAAAAATTATTGTAATATAAATATTTTCCCCTTTTAAATTATTATCTGTAACACTGATAATTATAATTCAACTTGTAATTAAAATACTTTTTTACATGAGTATAAATTTAATTTTACGAATTTCAGAGATTTTAAAAAAAAACGAACTTGAATATACATGCATTATATTTTTAGACTTATAATTTAAGAAAAACAATTAATGACAAAATGACATATAATGTTTTTTTGTTATAAATATAATATATCATCTTAAAGACATCGAGGGATGAAAAATATCGGGCAGAAATTATCTACGTATCTTTTTTCGATGTATTAGGGATATTGTCGTTGTTATTTAAAGTCATAGCTTAAGAAATATTTTAGTTATGTTTATGTTAAACTTCAAACTCTTCTAAAAATATTAATACATATTTCGTGACACTTTAAAGTTTGTAAGGTATCTGACAAAACATATAGTGTCAATTTATAAGGCAATTCCAGCTCTTACCTTTTCGTCATGAGATTTCACATGAAGTAACTTTGTTAATGATCTCGCAATTATATATTCATTATTCTTGTGTTTTTTTATTATCAGACACATTGTAGTTTGGATTAAATAAATATATTGCGACAATTGATTCTTATACAAAAGTTGTTTTCACGCATGTGTATTATCACTTTTTTGAGTTCGACCACTTACTTCAGGTGCACCGTGTATTTCAACAACAATTAAAGGCGTGTTATGTTTTCGTCTAAATTAGAATAAGTTTTTCTAGAAGAATAAACAAAGATAAAAGATGAAAGAGTGGAGATGAAAAAAAAAAGAATTAAAATAAAATCTAAGCAATAAAGCTATCGGTAATAACAATAAACATTATGAAATATAAAGTATCTCTGCAAAATAATTTTAGAATCATTATGAATATTTCGATTTTTTAATGTTATTTTAAGACTGAAAATCATATTTCGTGCTTTATAAATATAATTGTTTTCTATTTATTATGATTTTAAAAACTGCGACAGGAGGGCCATAAAAAATTATAACTTGAAACTTTCTTATTATGTTTATTTTATTTTATTTATTTATTTATTTTTTTTGGGGGGGGGCGTCAACTTTTCTTTCCATGTAAAAATATTTTATGCGTAAAGCGTGTTACTCGCTTAAAACTTTCCAGGAAACACTGCACGCGTAATATGCCGATTTATCTACATAAAATAGTTTTTTAACACAGCCAACTCTACGAATCAATTGTAATTAAACTGCCTATATGATACATTGTTGAAAAGTGACAATTTCCGATGATGAGTAAAAAGTATCCTATGATGTAGAAGTTAAAAATTTCAAATTATTCAAAAAGTTTCAAACATTTCAAAAAATTTAATAATTGTAGAATTTTAATATACATTAGTGGAAGAGAAATATTTCTGAGAAAGGCATTTTTTTAATGTGGACAGAATTGGATTTTTATAAGATTCATGGCAATGGACCCATAGCAATGAGATCCCTTTTAGTCCATAAAGCCAATTTGCTTTTTCAGAGAATTCTTTTTAAAAAAATTATCATCATTTAATCAAAAAAAAATAATAATAATGAGAGCAAAAACAAAATCTAACACATTTAGTTCGCTTAAACCACACTCTTATAGGACGCGGCAGTATTATTTTTCGTTTATTAGTTTATTAGTTCTCTTTACCACGTTTCTCGTTTAAAATTTGCGGAAAGCAAAATGACCTCGAAACTTGAATGAAACTAAAAATCCCAAATACACATTTTGTGCATGGTGCAATTAAATTAAATTTAAAATCACAGCTGATCTGGTAAGCAAAATAAAGCTTACGGATATTACAATTTTAATAAAAGGTAAGAACCGAAAACCATGACAGATATTTAATGGTTTTCGGTTATTGTAATCTACGATGTTACTTCAACTGATATTGAATATGTCGGAATATTGATGAGAGTTTATATATTATTTTGAAACTTTGATATATACATATGTCGAGTAATATTTGCGGTTACATATACCCAGTGTCTGTATTATGTCGGAATCAACTCTCATTGCCAAAAAATATATTAACGATTGCTAAAGAATGCATTCATTTTAATGAATGGATCGAAGATATCATTATACTGAGTGAAGTCATTATAAGTTTTACTCCATTGCTATTTTTTTTTCTTTTTCATGTTTTAGGAGCACTTAATCATTTTTCACAAATGAATAGATCTAACAACAAAGAATGTTTTACTTTGAACTTGAACTTCATATGACTATAAATTTTAATAACATATTCGACGAGAACTACTAAATTTTTAGAGTTAGTGTTACAGAAATATATAAACGCAAAATTGTGTTGCGTGCTGTTAACCAACCACAGAGAGCGATTTTTTAGGTTATTTTTTGTTATGTCTTGGGTAAAATTCTATTGAATAATTTCAAGTAACTACTTAAATCCTCAAAATTAACCTGTGTCTGCTGTAATTCAATTCGTTTAATAATGTATAATTTTCATATCTGCGGAATTTCTATTTTCTTTTTGCGGGCCTAAAAAATCCCTTAGCACACGTACCTTGCCTATCGAGTTAAAATAAATGCCTCAAATCTCATTTGCAGATAGTAAGGACGTTTTGCATTGTAAGAGTATTTTTAGTCTCATTTCTTCACATTCAGGGAGAGGGTGGGTGTCTAGTATTCACGCGGGTTCCGTCGCACCCACTAAGTTTGACATTTGAAATGTCAACTTTTTTCATTGTTTATTTTTAATTTTGAAAATACTCCAAACTGTCACTGCCTATAATATTATCATATGGATATATTTGTTAAATATGAACGATAAATTTGTGCTTAATGTTTGCATATTGTTTCTTTATGATTTCCCAGTATAATACTTATCTTTTCTTCAGTTACTAATGTTTTCTCTTTTCTGACGTCAAAATACAAGATTTCTAATGTTATATTATGTAGTATTTTCTTATTATCTCAAATTCTCCCTTTTCTTTCTTTTTGTCTTCATAAGTCATTCTGTCAATTATATATATTTTTCCAATCATCCAAAATAAGATACATGTCTTCTCCGTTGGTATTTGCAATAATAGATAATCTTGTTCTTTTAACTCCAGGGGCAAGTGAAGATAGATAAACGTTTGTGATACTTTCAATACCGCTGTAGATATTTAATTGCAAAATTCAGGATCAGTAGAGCAGTCAAATGTACCGATATCTTCCAGGCTGTCTTCCTGAAATGGTGCATTGTCTTTCAAAATGTAACATCCTTTATTATTTAATATATATATATATATATATATATATATATATATATATATATATATATATATATATATATATATATATATATATATATAATTATATATATATATATATATATATTTAATAATCTTTCTCCCGTCTTCTGTGCCGCGTAAAAATTGCCTTGTAATATTTACATTTATTGATTCTTTTGCTATAAACTTTAAAACGTTTTGGTCCTATTACACAAATATTTGTGCATTTAACACAAAGAAATGTCGCTGCTGTTACATCAGCAACAGCATGCTGTATTGGAGAAATACTAATTGTCCATTCCAGGTGTACGGTTTTAAGTTAAACTGAATACATAAATAATATTTCCCAAAGTTTTCGTATGATGTCAGAAAACGATAGTATAAAATTAATTATTTTGTATATCCCAAACTGTTGTAAATATCCCAAACACTCTAACGAATTTCTTGTTTGCACATTAGCAACGTTGTCACATCTGTTACCGAAGTTTTATTAAAAATAAACACATATATATATATATATATATATATATATACACAAAACTATAACCAAATTTGCTACGACTCTCATTCAAGTTAGCACCATCTTTCCATATGATCGGAACTGAAATATTCTTCTTATTAAAGAACTCTAGCAGTTCTTTTTTTTTATCTTTTGAATAATATAAACTTATTGATACGCATTAAATGACTTCGAAGCTTTTTTTAGAAGATCAGAGTCATTGCAAAACTGTAAATATCATTTGAAATCTAAACGAACAGTTTCTTTTTGTACGATTCTAAAAGCTAAAAGAATTTTAACTATTCGAAATAAAATTCGATACTTCGTTTTTAAGTTTCAAGAAAACACACGCTTGCGAAATTCAATATTTTATTTTGTACCCTTCCCATTTATTTTCTCTTTATGAAACTAGAATTTAAAAAAATCTGTAAAAACCGTATAATTTTGTAAATATCTAAAATACCTTTTAACGTACATATTCTTTTGTTTCAAGTATATAAAAAATTGACATAATAAAATGTCAAGTACTTTACAGACAATAAAAGGAAAAAAAATATTTTTAAGGAATAGAAATATTGATATGCATATATAAGAGATGTGAAAAAATTGAAATATATAGTTTTTTGTTTTTTTTTAATTCATCCAACTGTGCCATTTCAGAACTGAACAAAATGATAAGGATTTAAAAAAAAATTAACGAAACTATTTTTTACAGCTGCTTATAAGAACATACTCAATAAAATTTTAATATATCGTTAATTTTTATTTAAAAAACTATCTATTGTATGGAATTAAAAAAACGTTTCGTAATGTTTAATTAACAAAAAAGTTAATTTAAGTAAATTTATTCTAAATCTTTAAAGGTTTATTTTTCTATAATTTCAAATTTTGCATTACTCTCCGAAGGATATTCTTGTGATATTTTTTATAACATCAAAATTTATTACATTTTGAAACGATTCGTCGTACTGAAAAACTATAGAAATGTCTGCACAGGGATTTGAATATTAATACTAACTTTGAAGAACCATTCGAAAATATTTTTATGGCAAATAATAAAAATTAAAATAAAGTACATTACAATTTTTTTAAAGTTGGAATTTAGTTATATTATACAAAAATGTTTTTCATTAAAATGTTCATTACTATTGAAATTTTGCATTTTAAATTTCCTCATGAAATACTTTAATGGTAGTACAAACATTTACTGTGAAATGCCAAACACATTGTGATTAATCAAAATATGACTTAATTGATTAGTCAAATATTATCGTTAAAGAAGCCGTCATTTCGGGATTTCAATATGAATTGGTAATAAAGATATGTTTTCTTGAAATACGCTTATTAGTATGTTTCTTTTTATTAACATTTTACATATGTGAAATTTTTAACATCTACATTATCACAGTGTTAGAGGCACATTCATTTACTGTAACATACTATGAACATCAGATATATCTCTTTTCACCTGGTGTATCAATTTTAATTTTAAACAATAAAATAGTATAATATGGGAAATGCATGTTTCACTATTTTGCAAAATACGTGTATACGCATGCATTATATGAAAAATCAAGGCAATATATATATCCTTTCATCTATCAATTATTTGCTTATTCTAAAAAAAAGTAGCATAAATTTTTTTTATTATGCATTATTACTCTGTCTCTTTTAAATTCTTCTTCGAAACTATTATTTATATACACAGTTCATAAATATTCTGAGTTTATGCAGATGCATTACAGCTGCATACAAAATCAAGAAAATCGCTTATCATAGCTTAAATTATTTACATGGTCCTGCTTCAAGTATTTAGTAAAAAAAAAATCCTAATAATATTTCTCATGAATAAGAATAAATATGCTTTATCCCTATTATATAATACACATTGTTACAACTTGTCAGTGTTGGAATATTCTTTTCTAAACAGTATGGTGATTGGTTGTGTAAAAATGCAATCTTTGACATAAGATGTCATGAAGACATTGATTAATGATATGTCGGGACAGTAATAATGTCATCAGAGCTATCATGACAGGCTAACACAGAAGCTATCATTATTTAGAATAGTTACAATAAGTTTCTCTTAAAATAAACTGCCACAAAATTAATATAATCATTGTATAAGTAGAACAGTGTGTCAGATTTTTTTAGTAATTTTCTTAATAGAGGAGATGGTATGTAACAATTATATTTTGAACAAACATATGACTATTTTCACCATTCCAAATGTTATCCGAGAAGACGAATATTGTGAGTTTGCTAGAGAAGTACTATAAGTGCACAAAAATTTGTACTTTTACTGTTGAAGAGGCAGCCATTGAAGGTAAAATTCAAAGTTTATAAGAGAAAATAATGAAGTCATAGTGTAAGTATGTTATACGAAAAAGTTACTTCAGCTTATTACATACAGAAACTGTCAATAAAAGAACGATAATGAAAATAATTTATTTTTATTGTAAGATAGACATTTTTTATATATAATTGAAATATGGAAATGTAATGTAAACTGAAGTAAATTCAAATTATTTTTACATTTCTTGACGATTACAATATTGAGTTTTCAAACGGATACGCGCAACTTTACCAGTCGTATTAAAATGTAGTAGAGAGAGACTTAAATAATCCAATGTGCATCACGGCAGTAATGTGATAAAAAATATATACTGTTAGATATTCTGATCTTTGTTAATCTCTCTATGTCATACATTAATATCGTCCTGTACAAATGACAGCTCAGATTTATGCAATTTTCACAAGTAACATTGCATGTTTTATTTCTGCTTAATTACTAATAAAGATTCAGTCTGATAATCACTAGTTTTATGTTTATATTTAATAACTTAAATATTTGTAGATTTTTATTTTTTCTCATTTGTACTTGCTAAATGCGAGATCTTTTCTGATATAACGTTTTTGCATTTAGGTAATTGACTTTAAGAAATGTCAAAATTCCTTTCAGAATTGATCATGAGAACTCCTTTATAATACTGCTACGAACAACTGAGTATTGATATGTAAATGTAAAATAAATCCAGAACATTACAGTACATGTAGACAATGGAGTATACTGCATCATAATCCATACAAGGACAGTTTGTTAAAAGGAAATCAAAGTTTTATTAAGCTTTTGAATTTGATATTAATGTTTGTTTTTTGTTTAATGTGTAGCAGTATATATCTTTTGTGAAAATATTATTTTTGTCTATTTAATACTTGGAAATGTTTCTATAGAAAATTTCTCAGGAATTAAAATTTGAAATATTATTTTTATCTGAAGTTAAATATGGGTTAATTTGCATAGAATAAAATATTGATTGGTGTGAAGTTGTTTTTCTCACAATATAGTGTTACCACTGTGTTTCATGTAATTCTCCCTTTCTCAACTATAACCTTTATTACAAAATACAGCCTTTCTATTTTGTTTTTACGTTGTCAACTACGCAACATACATTGAAACAAAAAAAATTGTTTTACAGATGACATTTTTCGTCATCACCATATCTTTCAAATTACAACAATAAAAATATACAACATTTTATTCTCTATTTGCTCAGTTTATAAGTATTAGAAAGAGTGCTTTTTCTAATAACAAATATATTATTACTAAGTTAAATGAAAATAAGGTATTTTTTTTGGTTACGATAAATGACTTATTATATTTGTTTTGCCAAGATAAGCTATCGGAAAACTGCACTTTAAAGATTAATTTTCCTTCCAGACATTCTTCCTTATATGAAAGGATAATTAAAGTTCGATTTATACCTGGAAGATTCTCAAGTATTTAATTTATAAACTTTTTTTGTCAGTAGAACTAATTTCGAATTTTATAATAAAATCTTTACATTCTTTGTAGAATATTTGTCATCAGTAATCATGAAAACTAATTAAACTTGTATTTTGATGACTGTGCCGATTCTAAACAACAATTACAAGCAATATGTAATAGTATGATTGCACATTTTGTCTATTTTACAATTATTTGTTAAATGTAATATATTATCTAATGAATTTTTTATTAGATTTATTTCCTTAAACAAATTTTGGAAACGAACTAACTTTTTAAGGATGCAATTTACTCAGTCTCGTTTTATACTTAGTCTCGTATAGATTGAACTTGTTATTTTATTGGATTGTGTTTGTTCATCCTTGATTTAAAAATGACTGAATTTATTTTTTTATAAACTAAGCGGAAAGCTTCCAAGTGCAAAATATAATGATTTATCGCTGTTAATATTCCTTACATTTCTGTTTTTTTTATGTTCATTTATATATATATACTTAATTACTAATATTGTACAGCTTTTCTGTTTTTTGTTTTCTGTTTTTTATGTTCATTTATATATATACATAATTACTAATATTGTACAGCATTTTCTCTCTATATCATCATATATTCCAATACGAAGAAATTTTGTGTGTGTGTGTGTGTGGTTATATATATATATATCCAAATTTTATCTTAAAAGCGGCTCTAAGGATTTTGATGAAATTTTGTATCCTACCGTTTTGGGGCACCAGAAAACCATTGGGCTAGGTCATGTGTTCGAGAAAAATTCTATTAGTGGGTCATTTTGGGTCACCATGGGTCAGTGTCAAGCTAATTGTATCTAAAAAACGGTTCAAACGATTTTGACTAAATTTTGTATCCTACCATTTTCGGGCACAAGTAGACTATTGGGATGGGTCACATGTTCGAGAAATTTCGATTAGATGGTCATTTTTGGGTCAAAGCGGGTCAAGTTAATTTTATCTAAAAACGGCTCTAACGATTTTGATTAAATTTTGTATCCTACAAGTTTCGGGCACGAGAAAATCATTGGGCTAGGTCACATGTCCGAGAAAATTAGATTAGTGGGTCAGTTTGGGTCACTGTGAATCAAGCTAATTTTATGTAAAAAAAGGGCTCAGACTATTTATACTAAATTTAACATACTATGGTTTTCGGGCACGAGAAGACTGTTGGGCTAGGTCACATGTTCGAGAAAAGTCGATTAGTGGGTCATTTTGGCCATGCGAAATTATGGGTAGGTCTCTTTTAATCTTAAAATCGGCTCAGAGAATTTGAACTAAATTTAGTATCGTACAGTTTTAGGGAACGAGAAGACTGTTGGGCTAGGTCACGTGTTCGAGAACTTTTTATTAGTTGGTCATTTTGGTCATGGGCCATTATGGGTCAAGCTATTTTTATCTCAAAAATGGCTCAGAGGATTTGATCTAAACTTAGTATCCAACAGTTTTAGAAAACTAGAAGACTATTGAAGTAGGTCACATGCTCAAGAAATTTAATTAGTGGTTCATTTTTGGGTCACTGTGGGTCAAGCTAATTTTATCTAAAATATGGCCATACTATTTTCATTAAATTTTATATCCTACGGATTTCGGGCGCGAGAAGACAATTGGGCTTGGTCACATGTTCGTAAAAATTCGGTTAGTGGGTTATTTTGGTCATGGGTCATGATATTTTGAACTCAAAGCTAATATTAAGTCTTCCCTTCTCGTAGCATATTATTCCCTGCAGTCATGTAATTAACTTTCACCCTACGAAATATATAATAAAAAGTGCTATATGTTAAACGTCATATGAAAAGACATCGAGGCTAACGAAAATGAAAGACTACCGCTGTGCTTTACGCGCATCTTTTTTACAGACCGCGGGAGTCACGTGATGCTCGAATGCACCAATTAATGTGTACGAAAAGAGCAACACGTCACTCTAGCGGTCTGTAAAAAAAGATAAGTGGAATGCACCGCGGTAGCCTGTCTTTTTCGTTAGCATCGAAAAGACATTGTTTCAAATAATCAGGGAAATTTTGAAATTCTATCAATTTTCATTCAAAACTCGGCTAGCTTTGAATAAATAATTATAATTTCAAAACATTATTAACATTATCAACTTCCAGCATTCCATTAGTAACTTTTAGAACACCATTCCTTTTCTCGATGTAGCTCTTATTACTTAGACCAGCTAAGAACATTACAACTTAAGAGGCTTAAAAATAAATTTTAGGCATGATATTTTATTGTATCGTGTTATGCATATTATGTTTTAATTTGTTAGTAGTGAATTATATACCTGTGTTTTTTATATGGAATTGTTAATTATTGATGATAACTATCTCATGTATAAGTTTTAGAAACTACAGCTTCTTTCTCCCTAGTAATGCACTGGAGGCTATAATAACTTCTATTCTAAGCGAATATCAGAGATTTGAAAAGACACAAACCATGAATAATGTATTACGTTCACTTTATTTCATTTCATAAGAGTCGTGCCTAAACATACAAGGTGTATTTCACCCCTCAATTCCATGAACAATGCGTTTGACTGTCCTGTTCCCGGTAACAATGCTCCCCTATGATGACTTTTTGTTTAATGTTTCATGTAAAATTCTAGCGGTTTGTGCTAAAATTACAGAACACTCCCCTTTCATTACCTAATACAATATGATTTTCGAATTTACTCTTGAAATTATTTTCTATAAATTTTAATGCATTAAGCAACATTTTCTAACCAATATATTCAAATGAAAGAGTAACATTTTATATGAAAAAAGTAAATCCTAGATTTTCGCCTTTAAGTGATCTTTATTAATAAAATCTAATTGCATAAAAGTAATAACATATCTTACATGTTTGTAACAAAGACTTTCATGAACATTTTTTTGTTATTTTTCAAAACATATTTATATTTGTTTCAATGGTAAATAAAAGAAGAATTTCATTGCTGTATAATGGAAGAAAAAGCACGAAAACACTTAATTCTAAAAATCTCTTATCTTACAAAATAAACACCAGAAAGTTAGAGTATAGAAATTTAAAAACACGCTAAAGTTTAGTAAAAGAATCTTTGTTCGATTAGTTGATTTGTTTTACAAGTTTTAATTAGATTTTTCGCAAATACTTTACACTGTTTAGTTACATTTTAAATAAAATTAATTAAAAAGAATCTATGACAAGATTGTTTTAAAAATATGTTTAAGATAACAAATTTTAAAACAAGGTATTATATCAAGATACACAGAAACTTAATTCCGATATTAATTTGAATGTTTTCTTTTTTTTTTTTGCGATACAATCTCTCAACTCAATCTCTCATTGCGAATTTTAATTAGCTTTTCAAATGTACTTTTATTTTTAACTCGAATTGACAATAATGTCAAAATGTTTAATAGGATATTTATTTAAAAATATAAATCACTAAATCTGTATAAGCTTGTTGTTCTTTATATATCGAGAAATATTATTTACGTTTACAGAAATTTAAATGCTTGGTATTAATTTCGAAAATTATTATTTCTCTTAATTAAACCATTTGTTATTTTTCGTAGACATTTTTGTTTAATAGAAAACTGTTGTTTGAATTTGAAGATTTTTTTCCATTTACTCTCCAGAGAGAAATCTCATTAAGCAGCAAATAAGTTCACTTTGCATTTCAAATTAGAGCTCCTAAAAATTCCTAGATGATAATAAATTTTTAGCAAAGAATATTTACGTCTCTTTTCTTTACTGCATGATGATTTTCGAATTAAATTTGTCGTAAGATTTATTACAGAAACAAATGATAGTCTCTTTATATACATTGGTAAAATCCAGCTAACAATTAACTGTCATGTAATTCTTTAACTTAAAAAATAATATTAGTTTTAAACAATCTGATATATGCTGAGAACGAATAATTTTAAAGATTCAAAAGATTTTCTTTAAATTTGCATATGTTCCAAACCCAGAATTTTTTTTTTACACATCATAGTTTACCAGTTTATAAGAAAGATATAAAGAGATACATCACACCAACAAAACTATTAAAAAATAATTAATTCATAAAAGTTTAAATGGCTTTTATTAACTTTTTTATTCTACAGTTTATAATAGATTTAAGCTTCAGGTCTTTAAAATCTCAGAATATGTTAAAGCATATAGGTGTATATGTATTTGCTTGGGATATTTCTTTAAAATTCCGCGAAAGATAGCGCAAAATTTCGCAGATCATTTTTAATGCTTAAAAACAAACTTTTGAGATATTATTTTTTAGATATATTCTATGATACTCATTATATTATTCTGGTACAGAATAAAATATTACATGTCTTATTCACACGATCTACATAAATGGTATTAAAAACCTATACGAACGAACTTTGCTCGGTGATTTATTCTACAATACTATTATATTTAAGTGAAGACACATTTTTTAAAATTTATTTCTACACAAAAGCGTTGCACGTAATTTCTTTAGTAATAATAACAAATGCTCAAGTTTCAGTTTTTGAGTTTTGTCTTTATCTATTATTCTAAATTCAGATTCTCCCTGTATTCGAGATAACAGTTTTTTTAATGTATTTTCGCAGTCGGTAAAAACGAAATTGGTTGATTGTCACGGTATTTGACATTTTTGTCCATAGAATATTTAGGGGTTTACGAAGAATTTCTGTAGGTAGAAAAACGTTTAAATTGCTTCGCCTCTTAACCTTCGAAAAAGCACCGTAGTGCATTTCATACACAATCACAGTTATTCGCAGATACACAAACTTATATCGAATGTTTATCCTTGTGCTTCGTGTATAGTTATTGTATCGATCTTTGAATCGTACATAAAAGATGGTGTTTCCTTGATATGAGCAAAAATTACGGATTCACAGATGTTAACATATTTTGTTAACTACATTTTCAGAACAAACAAAATCTCATCATACTGCGGCCTTTCAATCCCCTTTTATTATTTTGTATCGGACGAAATACTATATTCATTTTCTTATAAATTTGTCAGCAGACTACAAATCTGTCAATAACATAATCTAATTTTAAACAATCTAGATGATTTTTTTTTTATTTTATTCTATACATTTATTTAAATAATCCCTTGACATAATTGCCTAAATTATACAAAATAATTTACAGGAATAAAAATAAAATAAATATTTGTGGGTCAAATATATCGAAAAATGAAAAAGACAATATGGAATTAATTTACATCTTTCTTAATATTGTTGGAAATAGACTAGTACACTAAAGGGATTATTTTGTGCATATTTCAAAGTTCTATAATGTTGGTCTAAATAAACTCATCAATATAATACACATAAAAAATTTGCTAAAAAATTCCATTTCCTAGTTTTAATAGAAGGTTATATATATATTTCACTCACTCGTTGATATTTAGGTATAATATTAACACTCGGCAGAAATTTTAATATGGGGTCTTTGTGGGCCACGTCGATAGTCATATATGTAATATTAAATCCATTAAACACAATCAATATAGTCACTTGTGTTTAGTCTCTCTCTATATATAGAAAGTCACCAGAAAATTTTTGTAAATTAAAAAATTTAGAGGGCTACATTAGAGAATTGTATTACAAAATAATTACTCATGCAGAATTTTGTATCTTGTTTTATTTTTAAACTTTTTCTTCGGCAGCTTTTTTCTCTGCTTCCACATTCTTTCTGAATCCATCATAATTTGCAAATCAAAATAACTCGAATCTGTCTGTTGTTTTCTTTAACACGTTTTTGTCATAACGTAAATACAAAAATGACATCGCATAAAGCTTTAAAAATTAAAATTTATGAATTTCTTTTATTTACTTATGAGCTGCCAGCTACAGTAAATTGCTACAGTAAAATTACTGCAGCAGAGATTCCAGGCAATGTCCATAAGAAAACCGGTTTTGTGACTAGATAAACGAGCTTTGTTATTAGATAAACGGTTTTTGCCCGTAAAAACATGAAATTTACTGAAATGGACCGTTTACCTTGAAAAGGGGGCATTTCCCGTAAAATTACGGCAGCAATTCACGGAGAATGCCCGTGAATTTACAATTTTCATTTACAGTGCCAGAATATCGAACGCAACGTGATTTACTTTATACCGGTTATCATTGATCCGAGGATGTTACACACACAACTAATTATATTATATATTACTGATAGGAATAATAAACAATTCTGAGCTCCCTATATGTTATCTCTATACCAAAATCATCGCGAAAGGGTTAAATGCAGCAAAAATATGGTTAGTCCTAATCCTTATACTAATAATATTATAAATCCGATTGTGTGCAAATGTTAGGCTGAAGCCAGCGTCAAAATGGAGAAATTAATGGCCCTGTATCTTTGCATATAGGTGGATTATAACTCAGAAATGAACATAGACTGGTTTTTGCTTATTTTATTCAAATACTTTTCTTACCTATTATATTTATTTACCTATAAGCTACCATAGATTGGTGCCAAATCCCCAGAATCATTTGCTCTTAAAAATACAATTAGAACAAATTTCCATCTGATCCTGCTTTGGTCTAAATTTTCCTTGGTACTTTTGCTACTGAAACGCTTACTGGCTTTAGCTTTAAGGAAAAACAAGATTTGTCACAATTAAAAGTTCGTTGCAGAATCTAGTAAGATATTTTGAAGTTTATATTCTTTCGAATTTTCGACATTGTGATACCGAGATGACGCTTCAAGAAAGACTTGTGCGACTTTCTCTCATGAAGAATTTTCGCTCCAGGAAAATAATATGTTATTCATTTCCTAATTTATCTATGCTGAATATTTTGTTTCGTTTATGAAAACCCGGCATTCGCTATCCTTTTAACCGGATCACTATATTGTTTCTTACATCTGAAGAAAATAAACTTCCGTTTAAAACTTAAATCATTTTCCTCACTTTGAACCAGTTCTTTTTAATTTTCGTTGCAAAATTATACTTTATGGTAACTGAACGAACATATTTACACCTTTTTATTTATAGCTTGTTTTAAATCTTCTTCTTTTTCCGTGTATTTTTCGTTCGACTTGCTTTACATATCCTGCGATAAAATATAAGGAACAGAAAAGCATGAGATTTTTACACGAATTGGCAGAGTTCTTTTTTCCGGAAGTTCTCGAATTATTTATTATATGGGGATTTTCACAAAACTTTATTTAGGAATTTATAAGTGGACGAAATATAACTACAAAAAAAAGGGAAAAAATTAATTTAATTAATTCATAAATTATGCATGGTAGCTATAAAAATTCAAATAATAATATTTTGGGGTAATTTAATGTTTTAACTATTCCGTGTAATTAATCTTCTTACAAAAAGTAAAATTTATTTTATTTAACGCGTCACAGAAAAAATATGTAAGAAGTCAAATATATTTTATTTATCGCCTCACAGAAATAAAAAATATAAAACGTCAACCATAAAAGAAAAATGATATAATATGTGAGAGCCACGTGCAAATAAATCATTTTTCATAATATTTGCAAATGTATTGAAGTGAACTTCAGTATATGAAAAGAGCTTGGCGACTTGCATTCGTGTGTATTACGTGTTAGTTTTAGATAATGATTTAGAAATATTAACAAAATGAAATATGTTTCTGAACAGCCAGAATACTCTTTTACAATTAATTGTATTTGGAAATTATGTAAATAACCTATAAAAGCAATAAAAATGCAGGAAATCGTACAAAAATGTAATAAGTATACATTTGTTAAAATTATATTTCTAATTATTTCTGAAAATTATCTTTAATAATATATTTACTGCTTCCTTTCTGTTGCATTTCTTATAAATGAAAGATTTATTGTACCGTACATCGACATTTATCTTTAGGATAACTTTATTATTTTTTAATATTTTGCAAAAACACGTTTCATCATTGCAGCCAATATAAGGTTGAAAAAAAAATATTAGGTAGATTTATTTATATGCAATATGCTTTATTTTAGAAATGCATAAAAATTAATGAATATAAACGTGAGATATATTTTTTCACATAGCTTAACAGAAAAAAAAAAAAATCAACAATTATTTTTTACAAAATTATTTTAGGAATTTAAATTAGTATAATAAAAGCATGGGTCACCCTTCGATGTAATATATAATTTAAAAAAAATTCCCTTGAGTAATTAGGAATACTTCCAAATGAAATATCATGTCATTAATCTTTATGTGACGAGTGGACATTACAGATTTGTTAATACTTTATCATCAGAAACTCTGAAAAATCTTTTCATTTTCCTTTTATATTAGCATACGAACTTTAATAAATAAGGCAACTAATTATATTATATATTACTGGTAGGAATAATAAACAATTCTGAGCTCCCTATATGTCATCTAAATAAGAAAATCATCGCGAAGGGGTTAAATGCAGCAAAAGTATGGTTAGTTCTAATACATAGTTGCCAACCTCCCGATTTTTTGAATACCAGTAAAATCATACAAAAATTTTCGCTTTATTAAATAGCAGAAATTGCACGATTACAGAAAACAAATATTTTTTCATAAAAATACTGTTATGAAAAAAATCGGGAGGTTGGCAACTATGCTAATATAATATTGTAAATCAGATTATGTGCAAAAGTTAGGCTGAAGCCAGCGTCAAAATGGAGCATTTAATGATCCTGTATCTTTGCATATAGGTTGAGTATAACCCTCAAATGAACATAGGCTGGTTTTTGTTTATTTTATTCAAATATCTTTCTTAATAATTTTAAATTTCGTTATTTTCATACAGAATAAATGGACATTTTTTCGTATAGTATTTTAAAATGGTTAAATTTACTTTACCGTTGCTAATAATTTATCGTTGCCAAAACTTGATAAAAACTCTGAATAATAATTTTTACTCGACAATGTAGTTTCAATTGAAAAATTTTCACGTGAAAAATGAAAAGGAAATAAAAAAATTAAAGAATTAAAAAGAAGATTAAGTAATATTATTAGAAATAAAACGTACTTTTTTCAGTTTTTCATAATAATACAAGGTTTCAATATTCATAACCATAGGAAACCGGCAAATATGATGTCATCGAAAATAAATCGGATATGCTTTGATGGTGAAATAAAATGATCTTGGGGTTTTTTTTCTTTTGTATGGTAACAATACCTGGCGTTTTACCGTCTGCGCACGGCTAATATAACTATACAGTAGTTTTTATTCAAATTTTTAAAAAAGTAAAAAGAAGTTTGAAAAGAAAAGGGTTAGCAAATGTCAATAATATGCTCCGCAAAATTATCCATGTCGAAAATGAACTCATGGATAGCGAGAAATAGTTATTTTTATTCTTAAAACTAAAAGAAATAACTCGATTACCTAAAAAAATGACGAATGTTATTAGTTCCATTTTTGTTGATAAAACCTACAGATTTAATATTATTTCGTTAAAGTAACATAATTTCCCCTATGCCAGTTCGAAATTAATTGCCTGGAAAAGAAAATTAACAAGAATTATGTCATTAAAAAGGGATTTCTCTGGGGAAAAGGAGACGTCATATTTGAAATAAAACGGGAATTTTCTAATATGTGTTAAAATGAGTGTGAATCAATTCCTTACATTAATAATACAAGGATCAGTAAGTATAGAAAGTAGATGAGTTTCGCGCCATATTTAAAATGAAAAATTTAAATGTCTTTTTTATCTATAACTGATTATTAAGCATGAGTATCCGTTATATACAAATGAGGTTTTCTGCTAAAAATCACACCATAATTTTAAGAAAAGGAAAATGAACACGAATCTATTATATTAAAATATGACCGTGTGCATGTATTTCGCAACTACTTCTAGACTATCGAACACAACGCGATTTACTTAATACCGGTTATCATTGATCCGAGGATGTCACACAAACTATCAGAATTTTAAAAAATAAATTAAATTCCAAGATTTTTTTTTTTTTTTTTTTTTTGTAAATTTAACGAAGTTTCTCTAAAAACGGAAAGTAAATTACTCCATATTTGTGTACAAAAAATGAGAAATAAAACAGAACAGTATATTTTTTACACCATTTTCTCATTAAAACTGAAAAACAGAATTTATTTTCACTTTGAATAGATAGGGAAAATAAAATCTTGATTTCAGTAAATTATCCAAAAAATAAAAACATATTTTCACATATTCAAACTTCATGAATCAATTTATTCTAGAGAACCAAAATTGCCTGTCAACATACTGACATTTTGAAAACAAGAATTGTTTCAGCTATACATTAAACCAAGGAGGCAAAATTGAATTTATAGAAAAGGCATATACTATTTCCAATTAATGTTTTTTTTTTTTTTTTTTTTTTTTTTTTTTTTTTTTTTTTTAAGGATGGCTGTTAAAACTTTTCACAAAGGTGTTAAAAGTAAAATTGTTTATCAGGTAAAATTGACATTTGTTTTTAACCAATTCGTCTATTTCCACGATTTTATTTGGCCCTCATTTTCGCATTGGTTGCAATTTCATTTTCGCGATTATTTGGTACAAAATTTCACTTTTTTAAGAATGCGTTATGTCAAGGTCCCTATAACAAAAAAAAAACGTATTGTCTCCTATGAAATGTGATAAATAGTTAGGTAATTAAAGGGCTGCGGAGTCGGTGGCAAAAAAAAAATCGACCCCGACTCCGACTCTGACTCCTGAAATTTTAAAGGAACCGACTCCGACTCCGGACAGCTAAAGTACTAGTATTGCCTGTTGATTCCTATTATTCAGATTACTTCATTGCTGTCATTTGTTTTGAAACAATAATAGTCGCTTTATTAAATTTTCCATTAAATAAAGGAAATATTACTATTTAAAAAAGTGGCAGCAATCAAGCCATCAGAATTAAAAAAAAAAAAAAAAAAAAAAAAAAAAAAAAAAAAAAAAAAAACTTCCAATACTGCAACCTACTGGCACATTCCTGTTTAACCTTGAAGCATATTATTAATGCAGCGGCAAACTTCCAACAGTATTGGTATATTAGTATAAAAAGTTTCACCTTTTTTAGATGCAGATTTTTTTTTTTTAAATAAAGCAAAAATACTCTTATAAAATGCATGTGGAACTTTGCCTCTGCACTATTCGGCTCTGGTCAAGATTGAAAATATTTTGAACATGTGAACCCCTCCTCTTCCCAGATACTCTATGTACAATCACACAAGAACACAATGTGCTTTAAATTTTATATATGGTAAAATTTAATTACGTCAAAACTGTGTAAAAACTGTATGTAAACTATTTATATGCATGTAAATTGCAATTGAAAAGTTAAATTTGAAGCTATTTATATAGAAAAAACAGTTGAAATCTAATAAATCTCCAAAATTTACTTTGAACAACACACACAAAGATCTATCGATTGAATCTAAACAGCATTTATTATGTTGGTATGTCATTTTAAGACAATAACCAACATATTTTATGCCAAATATGGGGCAATATCAAATATATATTATACCACAATACGGGTAAAATGATGTTTAATTTTGGTTTTATATCCATTCCTGCAGACCCAAAAAATAGCAGGCGAGAATGTTACAATTTACGCATCATTTGGGGTCTCAAGAACACGAATAAAAGGGAAGAGAAAATTTACAATTTCGGCGTTACTCCTGGTCCCACAGACCCGAAGGACCTGAGGGAAAATAACAAAAAAAAGGAAAAAGGTTTCTATTACAATGATATTTTGGGTTCTGTAAACTCCAAAAATAGCAGATATTTCCAATTTTTGCATTACCTCGAGTTCCGCAAACTAAAAAAAAAAAAAAAAAAAAAAAAAAAAAACGAGATAAAGGACTATATACTAAATATAAAATACCAACTAGAGGTTTCAATTAAAAACAGTTTTCATATATGCTGTACAGTACATTGGGTCTGTTTAAACTGGGTTGCCTGGTATATCTAGTCCAAAATTAAAAATAATAATTCAGTTTATAAATTTAAAATTACATAGAATTGGTTTAATTTCACTTCAAACTGTCTAAAAAACAAGCTGGAGTCAGAATCGGAGTCGGCCAGTTTTTAAGTGACTCCGACTCCGACACTTTTGCCCCAGAAATGGTCCTGACTCGACTCCGACTCCGACTTCGCAGCCCTGGTTAATTATTAACGTTTTTAATTATCGGAAGTGAAATATTTTGCTTAATTAATGTATTTATTCTTCTTTTAATTTTTCGTGAACGAAGTCACGGGTAACAGCTAGTAAATTATAATTTTACATGTAAAATATTTAGCTTAAATTACAGGCTTATACTTTTCCGTCATGTGAGAGAACAAAGAATAAACACTTGCCAAATGCACTCAGTTTCGTTTTTATTTAACTGATACCTCATAATTGATGCATATCCTAAAGTAGTAGTGCAACCTAAAATAATCAAGTAGACCATGCATTAATTCCCCTAATATTGTATTCCACTCTTAATAATATTAAAATATTTCAAGTACATATAATTACCCAGCATTAAAAAACAACTTTATAGTCGTTTTGAAATCAATAGAAAATTTAGACTCTAAAAGTGTGATGTCATATTGTTTAATAGTCTCATAGAAACAACTAATATTCTTGAGTTTTAAATTAGGTGAAAAAAATATAGTCAAGATGAGCGTAGCGATGACCAGAAAGAGGACAATAATAAATTCGAAAAACGCATTAATTAATTTTTGTATAAAATCTCCTGCGGTTTATTTAGAATTTCACAATTCCATTTCATTTACCCCAATATACATGAAAAATGTAACAATCTTTTAACAATCATATAACTGATAGCTTACTGAAATTACACTTTCACTGCTCCAGAAGTGAACCATTTGTGCGCCAATATTGCCTCAACCCTTCAGAATTTATTTGATTCCGACGAACTATAAACTAAATAAATCATATATAGTGGTTAAGAAAAGCAAAAAAAAATAATAATAAAGAAAAAATAAACAAAAGAAAATAAAATTTAGAATATTTAGCTATTGTTTCAAGTTAAGTACTATTAATGCAAAAGAGGAAGCCACTACTCAAAAGTAAAAATACACTAATATTTTATTTTTAGGATTTTTTAACAAAATTACTTACAGTGCAATAAAGAATATATATATATATATAACTTAAGAAAAGAAAAATAATTCAAACTGACTTCGTTTCGAATCCAGTATTAATTTGCTCAAAATGTGACTTTTAAAAATTCTTTGGAAAATAAACATCTGCACCAACAGAATAATAATGTTATTCCAATCAAAAGTATTGATAGTTAACAGTTAAAAGTATTAGTTAATCAGATATCTCGCAGTTGTTTTTCAGAAATGTTTAGAAGCCTGTTTTACAAATTTCAAAACTAGTTGCTTAATAGAACGGATGCATCTACTTTATTTTTTTTTCTTTCAATAAATCTTTCTTCTATTGAAACAATATCAATAAGTATAGGTAAAATATTTATTTCATGTAGGTATTTTTAGCAGATAATGTGTTCTATATACCATTCAAAAATAAATTTTACACATTATTAGAATCAATCACTAAAATACGACGTAAAAAAGTATAAAGTATGAAAATAATTTCCTTTGTAATCGACTTTTAACTTTTGAAAAATGTGCAAGTACATTAATTTTTATTTTGTGTCAAACTTACTGTAAGTTCCTCGTCTTAAATTGTATTGATTATGAATTTTGCAGAAACTCTTTATATTAATGTTGATAAAAATTACTAATGTCGTGGAATAAATTTGGTTAGTTATACAACATTTTACGAAGAATAAAATTGAATGTATTCATAACTACACTTTTAGAAGATTTTTAAATGTTCATTTAGTTTAATGAGTACCTATTAACTTAATGCAAATATCCTAGTTAATTTTCTCGTTAATGTTCTTAGCTACAGATAAAGTAATGAAATTTCGATAAGCTAAAACATTTTGTTAAAATTTGTTACCTCGTAAAAAGAACATTTTATTTAATGCTAGTTTACTAGACAAATAAAAGTAGAGGAACGATATAGCATCATCACATGTATAGGAAAAATAAGGGTTGTGTGGAACTAAGGTATTGAATACAGATGTTATAATTATTGATCTCATTAATATTAATGAGCAATCAACCAGTTATAAACGCAAAATTTTTACCAAAATAAGAAGAAATGATATAGCATTATCACATGTATAGGAAAAATAAGGGTTGTGGGGAACTCAGATATTGAATAAAGATGTTATAATTATTGATTTCATTAATAATTATGAGCAATCAACCTGTTATCAACGCAAAATTTGTACTGAAATAAGAAGAAACATCTAATGATTACTTGTATTTCAATTTAAATATTTAAAATACAAATGTATTGCCCCATAGTTATTCTAAATTTTCGTAAAAATATATTTAACTAAAATGTAAATTACTCCCAAATAATGAGTTTGCCGTAAATAATAAAGGTTTTTCTAATTATCCATGTTATTTTATCAACATCTTTAATAGACATAATACACAAAAACAATTTTTAAGTTTAAAAAGTTACCGAATTACTTACGAATATTGTCGCATAATCTTAATTTTTTCCAAAAAAAAAAAAAAAAAAAAAAAAAAAAAAGTTTTTTTTTTTTTTTTTAATTAGTGTGTAATATTCATAAAATTCATAAAAGCTCGAAAAAGCTCTCGTTATTTTGACGCATTTAGATTTCTTATCTTTTCTGAAATTAAAACAAAATTCAATGTTTTATATAAAAAAAAAACTACCATTTAAAGCCAAAAATATATGTAAGAATAATATATGTAGTACAAATGGTACGAAATTTTCATAGCGGCATTGGAGAGATAAAGCTCTTGGACAAATATGAATTTTTCCTCAAACACTTTGAATTGTTCTATAACTTTATACATACAAGTGATTAGGTGTTTATTAACACAATTGATAAATAAAAAAAAATACATTATTTTTATATAAAAATTTAGATGCATATATCTAACATACGACAAAATAAATTATATATTTTGTTTCCGTAGCTATAATATTTTCATTTCACGCGAAATGCGGCTAAAATACCCAAAAATTCGAAAATAGAGAGACTTAAATTCATTCTAATAACGTATATATATATGTAGGGAGGGAGGGAGGGACAGAGGGAGGGAGAGAGAGAGGGGGGGAAATTGTAAAATAATATCTAAAATTACTCTAAATATCTCCTTTTATTTGTATTATCATATTGATGAAACATATCGAATATACATTTTATGTGCACCTTCAATCATCAATTTGATTCTGATGTGATTACGATTATATTATCAATTTAAGACACTATATTTGCTTAGCAGTCTTCAGAAAATATACAATCTGTTTAAAGAA
Organism: Maratus michaelseni; assembly: GCA_963931845.1. Classification (NCBI taxonomy): domain Eukaryota; kingdom Metazoa; phylum Arthropoda; class Arachnida; order Araneae; family Salticidae; genus Maratus; species Maratus michaelseni. The sequence continues at coordinate 191,578,391 of OZ007593.1, read as the reverse complement.
ATACATTAGAGATTAAGAGATTAATCTTAATATACTCCGCTGAATAGTCTCTTCCTCTATGCAATATTTCATGTACGCATAATACACTTCTGATAAAAATGTCATACTATAGTACAATCAACAAAAGTTTTCTGACTCATATTACAAACATATAGTTTTCAATTTTATTGTATTTTTAGGTATACACCCTATCAATTAATTTAGTTTATTTTTTTTCTAAGTTAAAAGTATTACATTTTACATTTTCCTAAAACAAATCACATTAATTAACAAATGGATATACGTAACAAATGGATATACGTATTTTTACAATAATTTAGAGGAATCAATTATATAAATATAAATTTCATTAAAAAATATAGTATTAGTCTTAAAAAATTAATCATCATTTAGAAAGAATTACAATTTTAAAGATTAAAAATTTAACCAATTTGCTGACAAGTCAAATAAATGAAAACATTTTACTTGAATTTTTAATTTTTCGGAAAATTTAATAACAAATGTACCTAATTGGTTGAAATAATATTGTCGTTATTTATAAAGAAATAAGGGCTTTAAAAGGTTTTAGGTAATTCATAATATCATCAAAGAAAACAGATCAATAATTGGTGCCTCATTTCTGAGAAGCAAACATTTAAATTCAAAGAACTAAATTTAAAAAAAAATGCAAAATTGAATTTGTATTTGTTTAAATCTGCATTAATGCAGATTTATTTAGTAATATATATCATTAATAATAAATAATATTCTCTTAAATAATAGTTATAAATTTTAAACTGATTTTTCTATTATATTTAGTATTAAAAACTAAATATTGGTGTACCTATATAGCTTTAAGTTCTTTTTGAGAACGTATCTTAAAAGCGTGTATATTGAAAATATTTTACTAAAAAATTCACTTGTAGAAAAATAGAATTTCGCTGTAATAAATTCAAAACAATCACAGTTTAAACAGCTTAGTCAATTTATCCCTGCTTTTCTTAAATCAGTTATATTCACGCTTTTAATCTTTTTTTTAAAAAACACATTAAAACTTATTTTTACAACTAATAAATAAAAGTGTAGGTTTATTTAAAACTTATGTTACATACGGATTTATAATACATTATTTAAAAACACAGCCTTTGTGTTAATTTCAAATAATCTACAAAAAGTTTATTTGCAGTTATCAAGATTATCTGAATTATTTTATTATCTAAAGTTATGTAAGAAAATCAATAAAGGGGATTTATATGAATCTTATTAAATGTATAGTCGTTGTGTAAAAATTCTGTTTAAATATCTTTGTGTTTAAATATCTAATAAAAGTACCAGTTTAACATTACAAAAATAAGTCAGCATGAAATTATTAATTCAGAAAATCCTTTACAAAAAAAGAAAAAAATACTGAATATACAATTTGTACAAATATAGCAGCATATCAAAATAAAAAGAATCGATAATAGCTATTTTGTTAAGTTCTTTGATAACATTTAAAATTTTATTTTAAAGGATTTTCGCACAGTTTAGATGGGATTTAAAAATATGGATTTAAAATGAATAGGTGTATACCATTTTTAAACTTGTTTAAACTGATAAATTTTAAAAGGTGGCTTTCCTTACGGATAATATTCAATCTCTTAAGTATACTGAAAAATTTTTTGTTCAATGCTTTATGTCATTTTAATAAAATTTTCGTCAAAAGAGCCTTTTCTTATTTACTGTAGTCTTCATCAACGTTCAATTTTTACAAAGATATTTTATACGCACAATTTACTGAATGTGCCTACTGTTATTTTTATGTGTCGAGCAGTGTTACTTATGTTTTTCCAAACCTTCCAGTATATTTGACGATTTAATGCGTAAAATAATTTATTGGATAATATTGTTTTGATATTTTTTTTAGAAAGCGTTATTTCATAAAAAAATTCTAAGTTTTGATTTAAATGAAGGAATTGTTTTCTATGAATGTCGCAATTGAACAAAATGCACAGTGTGAATTCTTATTATCTGTTATTTAATTTATGAATTTCTTCTAATGCAGTTTTTCAAAAAATCCTAGCTGGAATTTATTCTATAACAGTACGTCTTGTAACTTTTTTTGATAACTTTTTTTGATAACTTTTTTTTTAATTCGCAGTACGTGCTTTGAAAATTTTCATTATAATAAAGAATGGAGTTTTTTACAGGTTGCATTAATCAATCTACGAAAAAAAAACTAATAATAGTCAAGAAATTTTTTTCACATTCAAAATTAACTTTATGTATATTGATCTAAAAATGTTATTCAAAATCTACAACGTCTTTACATTGGCGCGTGCCTCATTGACGCATTCGGGTGTATTTTTGTGTTTGCGTTTGGCAGCAATTAGGTTTCTCAGTTTGTTATTTATCGACGATCTGAGCAGAAATATTGTGAAATCGCTGGATTTTCCTTATTATCAACATGTACCCGTAATGTAAATAGGAATCGGATTATAATTTTTCGTGGAAATAAAGGAATTTTAAAGATTTCGTCTTTTCTTAATATTTTACCAGCGATCATAACATATTCGCAATTTACATTTAACCGTATAGCCAGATTTCTTTTGTTTTAAATAGTTAGTGCTAGTGTTTTAGTTTAGTACTTATGGTATTATCAATTTTAATTACTGCAGTAGGACATTAAATAGCACGGAAGACTCGATAAGACCGAAGTTAAGTCGATTCGAAAATCTCGTAAAAATTAATACTCTTCTATAGTCTAAAAAAATCGAAACATATCTGAAGAAAACATATAATGCCGAAAACATATACTGTAATGTTGATTCTCTTCGCATGGATTATTATGTAAAATTTCCAGAAGATCATTATATGACGGAAATTTAAAACACACTGATTGAATTAGAAGAATGCATATTAGAGCCACAGGTAAGTCTGAAAGAAATATTAAATTTTGATCTCAATTAAACTAGAAATTCCCAATTAAAATTAACTAATTGAGGTATTTTGAGAATAATAAGACCAAATTGCCAGAAATTTCATTTACTCAATTTATTGCAAAATCTGTGGAATGGTATATGTTTAAAATGAAGTTTAATAATGTTTTTACAAATAATGAACAATTGCCGGAAATTCAGAAATTTCTGATGCCTCCACTTAGCATTAATAAAAGAGGTTTATATGTTAGAAACTCCATAAGCTACGTTTAATTACCTGTTTAGAAAGCATATTTGAAAATAAAAGGCTTACAGGAAATAATCAATTAAAAACTATATTGGAATTTTAAAGAATTATTCTTATGTCATCTGAAGAACTAAGATGGTTAGATGATGCTATAAGGAAAATGTCAGAGTTCTAAACAAATTAGATTTAAAAGAAGTAATCTTTCTTTTATTTTGTTTACTACTACAATTCTAGAAATACTTGACAAGGTCACAAGAGAGTAATTTGAACAGTCATAACCTCGTCAACGAAAATAAGGATCCGACGAGACGGTGATCCGGGGTACGAAATGCCGGCGCCTAATTAGGTTTTTTGATAAAGCATTTAAAATTGCTTTATCGCGCCGAGCAAAGTTGTTATTCTGTAAACAGCTATAAAAATCAGCTACGTTACATTAAAACTGGCAAGGTAAATTTTATTCAAGGAAGAAGTTTATTGGATTATTGTTCCTAAATTAAATGCTGAAGACATTGCAAAACAATTAGGTTTTAAAAAAAGATTTCTTTTAGGGGTTAAAGAGAGCTTAACATTTGTTATCTTTAAAATATTAAAGTAATAAATTTTAATAATTAATATATAAAATGTATTACTATCATATTTATATAAAATAACACTTTACATAATATAATAATACAGTTTTATAATGTTTATTGCATACTTCTGATTGAAATTATTCCTAATTTAATTATATTCTTCTAAAGTACTTCTAATTGCTCTATTCCTGAAGTAAAGTACTATTTAAATGCTCGTAACTACAACAAATCTTGAAATAAAAGACAATTCTGTCCATAGAATCAGTAACTATGAAATAATAATCATTTTCACATGTATATGCAATCAATTGTATTTTTAAAATTATTCAAAATATGTAAATTTCATTGATGATACATTTTTCACGAAGTATGAATTTACTATGTATTAAAAAGTATGTTCTAATATTTTTTATATAAAAGACAGCATTTTATACTAAATCGAAAACGATCTACTTTTCTGTAGTTGAATTTTTTTTTGCTATTTGAGATAGATTTACAAGTGAGATATTTAACACCGAAATATTTTCATCAAGAGGTGTTGTAGTCACTTTCATATGACAACATGCAATCCAATTACATTTTGTTAAATAATAATTCATATATTTGTAAATAAATGAATAAGTTACTATATGAAAAATTTCAATACATTGGAGGCAATAATTTAGGAATTTACCCTTTCGATACTAAACCGTCCAAAACTCGCGACGAAGCAAACTACTGCCAGACCGCTCAAGCACTTTAGAAACAGCTGCTGCATTTTCTATCCCTCGCAAATATCTAGCTAATCGCGCAGAGTACGGAATTATTGCAATCAACGGGTGGGGTACTTTTGTACTAGTTATCTTATAGAGGTTTCATTTTCGATGATTAGCTGCGTTCTTATTGTGCTGCTGATAAGTAGTTCCGCAGTAGAAAAGGGGAGATAAAATAAAGCAACATATTGCAGCGTTTGAGCGTTTGCCGTTTTTTGGATGCTAATGCTTTCATAGACTTCAGTATTCAAAGGGTTAAAGGGTTCCATAATGATAAGATTATGGAAATGTCATACACAGGAAATTTAATATACATAAATTTTGTAAATTAATTAAAGGTTAAAACTGGAATATTGAAGAGTAACTCATTAAATATTTATAAGCCGTTAATGGACAATAATTTTGTATAAAAAATATAAGAAGCAATTTTAAATTTTCGTTTTTTTTTTTTCCAAAACTTCACTCACTTATCTATTAGAAGCAATTTCAGTAATTTTTCCAAAGCTGTTCGCTGCTTTATATTCTGTATACGATGTCTGTTTTCATTTGTTTGAAAACATCAAAAATATTTTCAGATTCTTGATATCGATTTTATTTAACAAAAAGATTTATAAAATCATCTAGAAAAGCAGTAAGTTAATGAATTAAAAATAAACACGCAGCCTATATTTATTATTCGGGATATACTATTTTAAAGAGATAAAAAGCGCCATTTATAACAAAATCCTTTACAAATATGATTAGCAGTCATACATAAATATATCAATTAAACAGAAAAAATAATAATTAACATTTTAATAATTAATATTCAATAAAAAATTTCTTATTATAAATTTCTGGGATTTCGGATGTTTCCCATTGTTTTTAATAAATTTGATTAAAAAAAAGTAAAAAAAAAATATATAAAAAATAACTCTTAAAAATTCGTATGACTCGAATTTTTGTAATGGAAGTGAATTCACAATGTAAAAAACCATAATACAAATAACGTAAATATTCTATTTTTTTCTAAAACGTACAAAACTTCATGATTACAGCTAAGTAAATTGATCTTTATATATATATATATATATATATATATATATATATATATATATTACTTTATAAAATTAAAAGAAGGCAATTAATTTCATAAACTTCTTAAATAGTGGTATGTCTCATTTCATTTAAATCTCTGACTTTAAAAAAAAATTCCTTTTGAAAATATAGTGCTACAGCAAATTGCAAATAAAATAAATACAATTTTCTTGTTGAATCAGTCATTTTATAGAAAATCTATATAAAAGTTCATTTGAATAAATCCACTGAAGTGATTTAAAAGGCTTTACGACTAAAGCTACATTATTTATCAAATTGTCAAAAGATTTCATTCTTTTGTGTTTCAATGTATTTGCTTTTATGAACTGAATATCGCTTTAATGTAAATGAAAGATACGTCTGTTCAAACAAAATAAACGAAAAATATCGTCTTGAAGTCAAAGGTAATCTTTAGAATAAATTTTGTGAATACATCTTCAAAACATGTATTTAAAAATAAATTAGATGAAATCTTATTATACTTTTCCGCTATTTACACATAATCTAAAAGAATAAATTACATAAGCTAAAAAAGTATTATTTATTTAAAAATTATTTTATAAATACAGACTTTCTAAATATTATATAATGTGTCCATGCTTTATTCTCTTAATTTATTGAACGAAACATATTTATACGTAAATTTTAAACCCAGGAAGACCATTTTTTCTTTTTAATCCGATTTCATTATTTTAAAATTACATATTTAAGGCTATAGATAGAATATGTTTTAGTATTACTATATCTGTGATATTGAACTTTATAACTGCAAATATTCATAATTGTTAAAATATTGACCATATATTTCCATGTAAATATTTTTTGTGTAATTTCTGCAACGTATTTTAAGGTATTCGCATAGGAATAAAAATTCTAATAATTTAATGCTTATTCACAAATAATTTTATGGTCACTGACAGGCAAAAAATTAAACATGCAATTTTTTTCTACAGATTACTATTGAATTTCAATTGAATTTTTAAAAATAGTTGTGTATATGGGTAAACAAAATGTATATAATTTCAATGACAAATATGTCTATATGGGGCTATAGTAATATACATATTAGAAATAAAAGACTGGGGAATAAATATTTTTATGGCACATAATTTAAAATAATTGATCCAAATAGAGTTTTTTAAACTGAATTCTGTTAGTTTGCTAGTTTTCTCCATTTCCTTTATTTATTTTTTATTTTTTTTGTGCCATCTAGATAATTATAAAAGTAATGTGTACTCAAGTGTGTGATCTACATTTTTTTTCTAAACGTTATTGGGTTTTTTAGATGTTTGTCGTCGGAAATATCATATTTCAATGTCCAACATTAATCAGCAACCAGACTAGCATTCCCAGGACCTTGATATATCCTTTACATAGCTGAGACGATTTGATGAACACTCTCAACATATTCTTCACTGAAGGCATGAAAGTGGTCAGGGGAGAAATGCAGATGTGTATTCAAAAAATGAATCTTGAGAAACATATTCCAAATCATATGTTTTTGAATCTTTAGGAGTTATTCCGTGATTTGATAGTAATTTGGTGCTTTTTAATTTCTCGAATGGTTTGAAATGACACATTTCGCTGTTGGCCATCGTTGTTGAAACAATGTTATAATTATTCGTTTGTATGCAAAATGTATACTTTCCGCCATCAATCAATTGTGAACGAATCATTTATATGCGAGATCATCAGTTTAATCTTGTAATGAATTGAATAAGAGGCAACATTTTTAAAAGTATAGACAAATAATCTCCCAATCATATACTTTAGATATATTTGTCAAAAAGCAGATTTAGATATCCAAATCGTTAATAATTTCAAACAAAAAGTGTCATATTATGGTATATTTTCAATTATATATTATTTATCTGAAAATAGTTCTTAAATCAAATGTCCTACATTTTGAAAATACATATTTTAACTATTAAAGGGAATTTATATACATATACATATATTATGTATATTTTTATGTATATATATAATGTATATGTAATATAATGGATATAATACATACACTTTAAAATAAATATGTAAAGAACCATTCACTTTTTAACCATACACGGTAATTAATAGGATTTCTGAATATTATAGCAATAAAATTACACTATCACAAACAATTTTTTTGTATACGAGACTAGTGCAGTACTAGCCTAGTCGTTATATTCGTTTATAACTTTAACAATAATGAAGATATTTTAACAAACATAGACAGCAGTCATACCGTCCTTTTAAAAAAATATGTAACGATACTACATGAAATAGTAGAAATTACCACTATCTTAATTCTATCTGTGTTAAACTTTATGCACAATATTTCAGAATGTAGTTCACGTAACATAGAACGTCGCTTATCGAAATAATATATTATTTTAGCACTTCAAGAATGAAAGTGTAATTCATTCAGTAAAATCATGAAAGTGTAATTACTAAAATTAGCGCGTGTTGAGAATAAATAATATATCCGAATTCTTTTAAGTTTCAATAAAAGCGGAATGTAACAGCTAGATATTTAAATTTTAATAGGCAACATTCTATAACAAGGGCGTTTCATTTTAAGGCTCCCCTGGGAAAGAAGATAAACTTTGTTTCGGGTAGCACATAAAATGTATTAATAGTAACAAAAGGGAATTTTTTTTAAAATTATAATATCTAATGCGGCAAGAAAACAAATGTGTTGTTGAAAGAAGAACGAATTAAATAAAAAAAAAACCGATTGCTTAATAAGCGAATTAAAAACGGAGCTCCTGACTGTAAAATAGTCCAGGAAACATCGTCTTCATTTTGAAAGACCTATCCAATGATATGCCACTCAATAAGGTGCAGAATTTTTTTTTTTCGTCTCTACCGCCATTTTGTATTTTACGGCCGCCATTTTGAATTTATGAAAACAAAACCTATCCTATAAGTTTTCATTTTGAAAGACATGGCCACTCAATATTGTGCGTAATTTTTTTCGTCTCTACCGCCATTTTGTATTTTACGGCCGCTATTTTGAATTTACGAAAACAAAACCTAGCTTATAATCATCAAACGATTAGGACAAATCTATAGAGAGCTCATTCATTAAAATCCATCCAGCCGTTGCGATGTTTCGAGGGTATAAAGAAATCCACATAGCCATATACGCGTCAAACATATAACCCTTCTTAGCAGTTGGGTAAAAATTCTTTCATTTCCTTTCTTTTTTTTTCAGAATCGCCTAATTTAAAATTATTGTTCACATAATCCAAAATTATATAATTTCTCACATGAATACTTTTAAATTCCTCTTATCTGAAAAATGGGATTTTCAAATACAGTGGAGGACAGTAATATGCCTTGAATTTTCAACTTTATTCATTTCAGCAGTTGGACAATGAAAATCTACCCTTTCTTAGAGAATAAAAGCAGATATATTCTTCGTTCTACTCAATATTATTTTTAAAAAATACGCGCCGTATACCCAGGATCTTTTATATAGCTTTTCATAGCTGCTAAATTTCCTGTTTTTTTTTTAAAAAAACTCAAATACACAAATTTTTAACCCGAATCTCTATTTAATGAAATATTTATTTTGTCTTCGTTGCTTTTATTTTACTCCAGTAAAAAGTACAAATCCTCGTTCAATGTTTATTTGAATGGAAAAAAAACGGACAGTTGACAGCTGTACTTATCAAGCTGGTCCATCCATGGTAAAGTCCATCGCGTATGTGCCAGACGCACATATTTTCGCACAGATAGTTTGCCTGAACGTGATTTCTCTTTCTTTTTAGCCCACAGGCTATCAAAACCTGAAAGCTAATGTCCCCGCTGGTTCTGTATGTACGTTTAAATGTACGTACAGTTTAACTGCGCACTTTTTAACACATTCCAACCTAGATGAAAAGTGTTTATCACTTCGGTTTGTCTGCCGTCTGGCCGTCTGCTGTCTGGCCGTGTGCCGTCTGCCGTCTGGCCGTGCTCTAACTCCCGTAATTATGCTCGGATTGCCCTGCAATTTTAATATGTTATTGTCGTCATCTATAGCATGTTCCCTAAATCAACTGAAGTGTGTAGCACTACGGTCTATGGGGAAAAATAATTTGCGGTTTAGTTTAATGATGCTACAGAATTTCAAACAAATTTTAATTGATTTATATCACTAAGGTGCATTAGAAGAAGCTTAATATGGAATAAGGTGTGCATAGCACTTATAGTTACTTTACAGGGACAATCAAAAGAATTCCGTTACATTACGTCTATGGGGAAAAAACGTCTGCGGTTTTTTTAAATAATGTTTCATTATTTTAAACGCATTGAAAATTATATATATCACTAAGGCGCATTACAAGAGGCTTACTACAGAATATTGTGTGTATAGCTGTCATCGTTCATTTACAGGGACACACAAAATAATTCTCTACTGTCTGTTAACAATAATTCCTGGAAGTGCGTTTTAAGTTGCTGAACGCGATTTTAATTTTAACTCACTTTTTGTCTATTACTTGGTGTGTATCAATTCTGTAGATCATATACAGGGCAGCACAAAACACATTTCCGTTTATTCGCGAACACATTTCCGTTTATTGACAAACTCCAGTAGGAGAATTTTAAACTGTGCTACGCGTTTCGCAACTAAACTAAAATTTAGCATCCTATGTAGTATATGTACAAATCTATAGATCCTATACAGGGCTGAATAAAAGTATTCGGATATTTTTCCGAATATTGTATTTGTTAGAAATTGCTGAAATTACGTTTTTAAATATGTTATGCGTTTTCCAAATTGTTTACTTAGTTTTTATCTTTCAGCTTATTAAACGGTAATAATTTGTAAAATTATTTTGGAAGCGTTGGAAAGTGTTATATAATCTATGCTTGATGCATGATTTTTCTTTCTTGTTTTTTTTTTTTTTTTTTTTAACACAGATAATGCAAAGAACGCGTTCTTTCATCAATAATTTTATACCGACATGATCTTCTAGCAATGTTTTTAAAAATATATTGTCGAATCGCGAAAAAAAAAGAATTACATTATAATCTCAATATTTTCTAAAGGTACTTGGGAATTTTCTCTATTTTGAGGATTTATTGCTGGACGCAGGTTGTACTTCTCTTACATAACAACATCAATTACATAAATCAATATCTTTACCATACAAGTATCACTTCAGAATTAAGAGCGCTATTCAGATAGAAAGACGGACCGAAGTGATAAACACATTTCAACTCATGTTGCTAAATGTTATTAAGACTATAATATGTAACAATTATTTGTTTACGACTTTGACGAAATGCATAATTTTAGCATAGGTTTACTTGTACATATCTTATATGATATGTGAGAAAATAGATTATCAACTGCAATCTAAAAAGAATCCCTTCAGGTTGATAGATTTACCATTTTGCTTGTAACTTTAGATCCTTCCGTCAGTGGGGAACGAAAATTTATTTTGGGAGACATTTATTTTACTGATTTAATAGAAAAAAAAATATTTATGTTTATATGTTTTATTATGATTTATTAATTTATTATAATTGTTTCAAAATTCCTTTGTACCAAAATAAGTATTAGCATTATTTTGCAGTTTATCGATTCTTGGAACAAATATATATAATCCGCTGTCTGTAAAGTTTGGCTGTATAACGATTGATTCTAATTAACTTAGAATATTATTTTCATTTGTAGTTTATAAAACATTCTGCAAAATTTAATTAAATAATGTAGTGTAAAATCATGTATAAAATATTACGTTTAAAGAAGATGATTTTATTCTGTATCGCTCTGTGTTACTATTCTTCTTTTCGCTAAATATGTTTTAAAAAATCACTTCTCGAAATTGAATGTTAACAAACAAAAAATATTTTTAATCACTATATTTAATTATAACGCTATATTCAACAATTAAATGATTTTTTGATGATGTTATTCAATAAACATAGAGGAACGTTTTATTAATTAAGTGATATTTAAATTAAAATTAAGTATTTTCTAATTCAACCGTAAAAGTTCATTTTTGATTGTTTTTAATTAAGTTTTATTTGAATCAGATAAGACTGTATGTTATGTCTTACATTTTAAAACAGGTAAATATTAACTTGAAATAGCAGTAAAAATATTCTTAAAATACTATTGTCTGAAAATTTATACTAATTCTTTAAAAAATAAAAAATATATTTATTGACAATCATTAGTTATAACTTTATAATTAATGACCAAATTATTTGTTTGGCGATGTTATTCAATGTACCCAAAAAGAAAATATTTTCGTTTGCCTAATTAAATGGGTATTAATTTGTGTTTATAGATATAACTTCTAATTCAATAATGATTTTTTTAAATTATTATTTCAGTGTATTTCAATTATACCAGAAAAAATCAGTTATTATAAATGGAATTTTAAATCATTAAGATTTGAAACTTGTAACCTGAAGTTGAAAGAAAATATAAAGCAGAAATAAATAAATTTTACTAAGAGAAAAGTGCAAACTTTACTTTAATAAGTAATTTCTGTTATTAAATCGAATGTTTCTGAATAAATTAAATATGGTTTGATAGTTTTTTTCTCAAACATTTCTAGTTAACTTTCAAATAATCTAAATACATATTATTCATTTTTAAAGAGTAATTTGTCTTCTAAGAAATCTTTTGCCTTTAATTATTTGCCTTCTTTGAAATACGATACCAATTCTTTAGTATTTAAATAAAAGAAAATATTCATATCGGAATATTTAAATGAACGTGAAATTTAAATAACAAAAAATATAATCATACGGAAAAATCACAAATTAGCAACATAGTTCGATAGATTTATTGTACTGTAAATGTTTTTTAACTATTTTCTGAAACTTAGCGTCGTCATAGAAACATAAAACGGAATCTGAAAATTTGTATTTCCCATAATATTATCACTTGCTATATCTTTAATTGAACCCACTGTTTTATTGCAACATTAGATAGTGAAAAAAATAAACTAATCCCGGATTGATATGCAGACTTTTCAACGGTGGAACAGGAAAAACCATATTCCAAGTCCGTAATGTATTTAACTCGAAAAGCAGTAATCTATAACTATAAGAAAGAAGGAAGTTTGTGTGTTTGTGTCATTGCGCGTTTGTGTATTTGTGTATTTTTCGGCTGTGAACGGAAGCGATCGCTGCACGGAGAGCTACAAAATTTAGTGAGAAGGTGCCTGTATGCATATAGTTTTGCACCTCGAAGCCCGATTTTGGAATTTTTGATTAGATTTTTTTAAATATAATTCATTATGCAATTTTTATCATTTTTTTCAACGTTTTTTTCACGTTGCAATTTTTCGACATTAGTGACAGGAATCCGATTCCCATCTTTTAGCCTAACATATTAAATTTTCTTTTATTTTCAATAAAGTTAATGCGGAATTCATACAGCAATGTTTGAATTTTTTGCGAATTTTTTCTATCGACACAAATATATTTTTTTTTTCACAGAATCCTTGATTGGTTGGTTGATTGCTTCCATTTTAGCCTCAGTTATGCTGAGAATCGTCATTTTTTTTTTTTGTCTTTTTAGCTTGGAGAGAGTTGATAATTCTTTACAGAAAAAAAATCGTAATTTTTAAAGGGAAGGCATTTTTTGTTTAAATTTTCTTTATTTCATTTTTAACGCGTTTTTTAACGGTTTTTTTTTTAATGTTTTGCAGAGTTTTTTGTTTCAAATGACGTCACAAATCGTCCTTGAAAGTCAATTACTCTTGAAGGCAGTTGTGATTGGTAACTGAGACGATTGTAGTCACAGCTGGAAGCCAACCGGCCAATTGTGATTGGCAGATGTAAAGGTCATCAGCTGATTGCAATTCGAACAACGATTTGTAAATTTTTCGCGATTTGTTTTATTAAATTTTTGGAGTTTTTTCATGTACATGACATCATTCATGTATTTGATTTCAGAAATTGGCAACGATAACTTACTGTTTTTGTAAGTTAAAAAAAAAAAAGTCAGTTTATTTCTTTTTTCAAATTTAATGATAATGCCTAATTTTTTAACGTCGTTGGTTTAATTCTGGGGGTGGGGGTCGGGGGGTGGGGAGGAGTGTTCGGTTGTAAATTAAATATCGCATTAATGCTGTGATTGAAACTCCCGCCTTCCCCCTGCCTCCAAAATCAGAACTTTTTTATTATTAGTCTGACTCAAACGAAAACTTTTCTAACATTTTTCTCAAGTGCTAGATAAACTTCGGTATCACTTTTTCCGTCCTTGGGTACCATTCTATCTAAACTTTAATCCACAGTGATGATATTTTCTTGGGTTTTATGGGCCCGATTTCAACGAGAATTATTTCATTCAACTTAACACGAGATAATTAAGATATAGATAACTATTTAAGATACAGATTTTGCGCCCGTGACAGTAGAAAGTGCAACTAAAATATTTTGCAGCGCGTATGCAGTATGTTTGCTATACGGTATCGTAGGCAGCAGGGACACGTGCCGGAGTTTCGATCGGAAATATTTTTATTTAGAACAGAGTGCACCCCTAGCGGTGGGAAGTGTGGAACTGAAAGATATTTCATTTAAAATTAAATAATTCAAATTAATTCAAATAATTAATTTATATTAATAATTAATAATAATTAATTAATATAATTAATCTATTAATAATAATTCTAATTAATTCAAATAAAGGGCCCTGATTAATTGAACTTAACATGGATTAATTAAGATATAGATAACTAATTAAGAAATATATTTGGTCCCCCTGGTGGTGGAAAGTGGAACTAAAATATTTTCAGCGCGTGCACAACATGCCTTCTATACGGTGCCATATGCATCGCCAGTGGAGAACCGTGCCGGGGTTTCATTCGGAAAGAGGTTTGTTTAGAACAGGTGCACCCCCTGGTGGTGGAAAATGTAACTAATATATTTTGCTTATAATCTTTGTTCGATTCAAACGAAATCTTTTCTAACATTCTTCCGAAGTCTCCCAAGTGCTAAATAAACTTCAGTATCATTTTTTCAGCCCTTTATTACCACCATTTATGAATATTAATCTCTAAGGTGTGATCTATTTTCTCGTGTTCTATTGGCCCGATTTCAAAGAAAATTGATTGATTCAACTTAACATGAAGTAATTAACCTGTTCATTCCGGATGGATCAACAGTTGTACCCAAAATATTCTTTTGAAAAGAGCACGGCTGCGTTACAATGTCTGCACCCTAACTCTTTTTCTCCTTCCTTAAAACCAGTGTCATCAATCACTTGACATTTACGCTTGGATCTGCATTGCTGGTCATTGAAACGCCCAACCAAATACGCGAAGATGAAAACTTTTCTCTTTTGGAGATTGGAAAAGGGTTTACTATTTACTATTTACTATTTACTTCTTGGCGATTTATTGGGTATTTCTTTTATGTGTCACTGTTCGAAGTTCTGTTTTCTTTCTCATTTCCTTTCAGTTTTGAGCATCGCTTGATTGAAATATTTTTTTTGCAATACAATTTTTTATCCCCTTCTATCCCTCTTATTCAATCATATAATGTTTTCATTTCCCTTCTCTTTTATAACGAAGCTTTCTCCTCATAAGTTGCCGAAAAACGTTGTATTTGATAAAATTGTTTGAAAAGTAATTTTCCCTTATAGGAAAGCAGAAAACGCTATTTGATTTCTATGTTTCGGAATAAAAATACCAGCAAATGAAACGCATTTATGAAAGAAAATGACTTCTCGAATATGTAAAAAGAAGTGAGAAATATAATTACAATGTTGAATACTGTTCTGCGGAGTAGTAATATTCTACCAAAATCTAAACGACTAATGTTATAGTGCAATAATGCAAAGCATTTTACTGTATGATTCGGTGAAATGGAACTTAAATATCTCACAAAAATAGAAATGTCTCTCTACTGAAATGGACTTCCGGCGAAGATCAACAGGAAATCAAGGCTGGAAAACGATAAAAATTCAAGAATACGTTAAATCATGGAAGTCAAAGAGGATGTAATGCAGAGATTGAATATAATGAGCTTAGATAGTATCGACATCTTCGCAGAATGAACGAAGAACGATTGGCAAAAATTTGATTTAGATCGGAGCTCGTATGTAAGGCAAAGAAGAGACAGACCAAGAATGGCAGGAGAAATTACTATTGAAGATTCATTGAAGTCTTATCACTTAAATGATTTTATTGCCCTGGAATGAATGGAAAACAACTCCTTTTTTTATCACTTGTCGAGAAATATCTCTCTACTGAAATGGACTTCTGGCGAAGATCAACAGCAAATCAAGGCTGGAAAACGATAAAAATTCAAGAATACGTTAAATCATGGAATTCAAAGAGGATGTAATCCAGAGATTGAACATAATGAGCGTAGATAGTATTGGCATCTTCGCAGAATGAAAGAAGAATGATTGGCAAAAATTCGTTTTAGATCGGAAATCGTATATTAGGCAAAGAAGAGGCAGACCAAGAATGACATGGGAAAATGCTATTGAAGATTCATTGAAGACATATCACTTATTTGATGTTATTGCCCTGGAAAGGGATAAATGGAAAACAACTCCTTTTTTATCATTTGTCGAGAAATCCACTTTTTAGTGGAAATACCGAAAAAATATGATGGTGATAAGTCGTTAATACTAAATGACAGAAAAAATGCATATTTTTGATAAGTAATACACTGTAAAGATATCCGTTTAAAAGAAAACTGTCAGCAAAGAAGGAAGTCCTTAATGTTTAATTTCCGTGAAAATTGTCATAATGTGTAATAGAATGCATACAGATCTAACGAATATACATTTTTTGTTCTGATTACTAATTTTTATTTTAGTGAAAATGTTCCAAAATGCTTCCAAATACTTTAACTATCAAGAGGGGTAAACATTAAATAGTGATTTAATTATATGTTTCCTGTTGAAGGGGCTTTCCTGAAAAACCGATGATTTATAGGGTCGGGTAAGGTTGAGAACTCAATGAAATTTAGCTATTATTTTATATTGAATTGAAATTTATTTATGTAGTTTAGAAAACCTAAGACGGCACGATAAGAGCAAAAATACAATCCTAGGCCACAAGGCAATTCTTGCAACTTCTATGGTTTTATACATTTATATTCTGCAATTTTATACATTGCATTGGTGATGGATCTTCAGAAGCTTCGAAAAAGCTGTATGCCGTTTTAACATATTTATTTCTTTGTGCTCCCTTTTTCATCACGTTGTCTTTTCGTTTCTTAATATATCAGCACAAAGTTATATCCCCTCTGCTTTTTTAGGTAAACCTTCCTACGGAAATAACGGATGAGTAGTTTTAAATAACAAAACTAGACAATTGTAGGAAATGAGCAAGTGATAAAAAAATATATTCATATAAAATATATTGAGATAATATGTATAATAACAATTTTGAAGACGCTGTTTTAATAACTTCTTTAGCTTTCTATAGTGTAAAAAATATTTATATTGTAGATGTCTAAAAATAAATTTATAAAATACATTGAATTTTAAGTAAGCACTTCTGAATGAAACAACTGAAGTGCAAGCTCAATATTTTTGAGAGGAGATTAGAAAATAAAACTGGCATCAAAAGGCTTAGTAAAAAATTAATACATTGAAGAAGTATGAAGTTTCATATTTTTTAATGTGTAGGTACTTACTGAAACTCTTCTACAGCCCTTTCATGGAATAATATAAAACGATTTAGTGATTTATATTTTTATTGATTTAGACCCACAAGAAAAAAAAATATTTTAATTATATATTTTGAATTATAAAAAGTTATATTTTGATAAAAAATAATTTAATAAATATTACCAAGTAGCCTTGTGATAAGGAAAAATAGTAAATTATACTAATCGGTATGAATAATAACAGTATTTAAAATCGCAAGCTTAGTTACAAAACTTTGAGTGGTTGTTGGAATCTTAGAGAAAGATTCATTATTGATTATAAGGATCGATTATTAATTAATTCTTAAAAAACTCTTATGAATTATTTTTATTCAAAATATGATTACACATTATTAATAAATTGTAGCAAACACATTTAAAGTATTAATATTGGTACTGTCATTTTCTTCCTCTGTATTAAGCCTTTTTAATTGGCACAAATTTCAAAAAAAATATATATATAACTATTTTTTGCATATTCTCTGTAATAAAAAAAATCCTTCTATCTTTGTTTTTTATATATGCGGTATAAAGGGAATTTGAGAATATTTTATACAGTAATTACCACGTAGTATCATGATTTAAAGTTTAAAAAAAATACTGATTTTAACTAACATGGATGATAAGAAATATTTTGAAAATAAATCCATTAAATTTTGATTTACAACTAGGTATGTGTGAAATCAGTGTTTATTGCCGCATTTTCACAGTGAATAATATTTTGTGTTTGTGTAATTTTGCGTTCGTATATTTAAAACTTCTTGATATTTTTTTCTGATAAACGTTTTGTAGGTTAAAATAAAATTATTTTTTTAATATTTATGTTGAAATAAATAAGTATTTGAAACTAAAATGTATTGTATCGTATAAAAATTTCAACAGAAAAAACATTTTTATAAGCTTTATATGAGATAATCTAACAATATACACGTCGCTCCAACAAGTAGGTTTATAATTATGCTATTAAAAGTATCCCCATTCCAGATTGTTTTGCGACCAATAAAAAGAATTTAACATAAAGAATTCCAAACTTTAAAACTGCATATTTCCTAAATTATTTCACCGAATGACTCCCCATTTTGGTATAAAAAGTAAAGTTATGGAAATATTCAAAGTTCAGTGTCCCTATTGATTTTTTTAGAATTTCATACTAGCTGTATGACGAAATGTGTGAGGACTGCGCATGCCTCTTCTTGCGCTAGTAGCGCCCGCTTCTGGAGAAACGAAAACGCGCGGCAGTAGAATTTAGAATGTCAGCGAAAAAGAACGTCGCTTGTCATAGTAGAAACCAGAATTTGTTATGAAAATGGCCATAAGTAAATGGTATCGGTCATGTATATTGAATAATATGATTAATCCTCTATGTTGATTTATGTACCTGTGCTTGTCATCTGTCCTCGTCATGTCAACTTTATGTTACCATATTAAACTTGTGTTCGTCATTAGAACGGCCTGTTTCCTAAGCGTTCTAAGAACGCTCACACATATAGAACAGCCTTTACATTGGTGTCAGAAACCATGGATGAAAACAGGCTGTAAATTTTTATTACTGAGTGAACGATTATAGTGAAGAAAAATTTTGGATAACCTATACAGAGGTAAGGTAAATTTTATTATTTAAGCATGGCTGATCCACTGACTAAACTTAAAAAAACTATAGGCGTAATAAAAGCATCTATTACCTCTATTGTTAAAAAGATCGAAGATGCATGGGTTTTGGAATCACCGAATTTTGACGAAATAGAAGAAAATTTAGCTCAGCTAGAACAAAAAGGTATTGACCTCAAGCGGGAAGATACCCAAATTTTATCGCTAATTAATGATGAAGATAAATTAGAAAAGGACGCGAAAGCTTCCATCGAATATCATGAAAAATAACTTTATGGAAATTTAGAATTAATAAGAAATTGAAAAATAATAGCAAAAGCGAAGTTTTCCCCGTAACTCACGTCGATAATAAGCATGCGGAAGTAGTTTCGCAATCTGTTAAACTCCCTACCTTAAAGATTGAGAAATTTTACGGCGAAATAAGTAAATTCCAAATTTTTTGGAACTCATTCAAAATAGCAGTACATGATAATAATTCACTGTCAAATATTGAAAAAATGAGCTATTTACAAAGTTATTTAGGTGGTAGTGCATATAATTCTATTTCCGGGTTTGCGTTATTAGATAAAAATTATTTGAAAGCTATCCAAATTCTGAAACAACAATTTGGCAGAACAGACCTCATTGTCACAGCTCACATAAATACTTTATTATCTTTGAAACCAGTATTGAAAACAAATGATGTAACCGCTCTACGGAAATTATTTGATACGATTCAATCGCAAATAAGAAGTCTCAGGTCTTTAGAAATTGAATCAAATGGATTTGATAACTTGTTGACACCTCTAATTCTTAAATCCTTGCCAAATAATCTTTCGTTAGAATATAATAAGCAATGTATAAAAAATTCTAGTGACTCGCAATCAAACATTGATGATTTGTTATTATTTATTCGTACCGAAATAGAGTCGAGAGAAAAACAAAATTATTTAACTGGTAATTTAGATAACCCAAGGTCTAAACAGTCGTATAATAATGATTCCCCTGCATTTCGTAGACAAATGTTCGCTAGTGATAGAATTAATTCTGAAGTATCTGATATTTTAGCCAAATCTGAAACCTTTTGTATATTTTGTTCTTGTAATAGTCATTCGACTGAGGAATGTAATAAATTACCCGTTGACCAGAAAATAGCTAAATTAAGAGCTGAAGGGCGCTGTTTTTTATGCTTAAAAAGAGGTAAACACGTCGCTAAAGATAGTACCATAGAAAATAAAAAATGCACTAACTGCGGTAGATACCATAATGTTACGATATGTAGTTATTTATTTGGCAATGCCAATAAAGTTTATAGGTATCATAATTCGAATGCAAATGAAAAAGCACTCACTGCTAGAGTAAAATCGGATGAGATTTTTAATTTTAAAACACCGCGGAAAGAAACGAAATTAATTGAAACACTACCGACAGTAGATATCGAATGGGGTAATAAAATATTACATGGCGTAGTAGATTCTGGAACGCAAATTTCTATAATAAAGACTGATTGTATACCCGAATACTTTAAAAATCCTTGTGGTACTATAATATTGCAATCTGCATTCGGACACCAATTTAAAGCTCCTTTAATAAATATTCCATTGAGTATTGCAGTTGATAAATTAAACCCCAAGATATATCCTAATATTATGATAACATGTGCTGTGGTTGATAATTTGATTAATTATTTATTACTTTCTCTTGATACATATAATTAATTAAATAATTTGAATAAATATAATGAAAATGATAAGGCATTAATTTGTAATGTTGTCGCGATAAGTGACAATACGAAAGAAACCAACACTGTAGATCTGTCTGCTTCAATTTTAGACAATGCGTCATTTGAAAATGCGAATGCAAACGAGAACATAGACCAAACACCTGGCGACGACCCTGATACTTTTATAAATGATTCAGAGAAATTTAAAAGTCAAC
Organism: Maratus michaelseni; assembly: GCA_963931845.1. Lineage (NCBI taxonomy): Eukaryota > Metazoa > Arthropoda > Arachnida > Araneae > Salticidae > Maratus > Maratus michaelseni. Next base: position 191,557,717 of record OZ007593.1, on the reverse strand, counting down.
AGAAAAACGAACCTTCGTTAAATCAGTGTTCGACAGCTAAAAAAATGAATTTAATAGCTTTTTCGTTCATAAGAATTTCTTATATCACTTGAATAAATTATTCGATGAGACGAAAAATAACCCTCACCTGCGTACTAGTATTACGCAATCGATCACGAAAGAAACTAATAATAATGAAAATGACATGTGTACTGTTGCCAATTTAATCGTAATAGAGAGTGGAAGTCAAATCAAAACGGAAATTTATTATAAGGAAGAAAATCACCATATTAGGCAAGCAGAAGAAATTTTATATAATTCAAAAGATTTAAAAGTCCAAAATTATTTACAGAGTGAACACAATATTATGAAGGATACTCCCATAGTTAACAATGTAACTTCAATTTTCGAATCCTCAAACTATGCAGTCACGCATGATGAAGAGACCGAATACGAAACCGCAAATTATGCTAAAAAGAATGCAAGTGCTTCGGATAAATATTTGATTGCATCATCAGACATGAAGGAAGAAAATATAAGACGAAAAATAATTTCTGAAAATAAAGATTCAAAAGTTGATGTCACGACAACAGAAGAATCTTACTGTATTTTCAATAATACAATGCCAGAAACACTTGATGGAAGTTCCGAATCCAACACGATTGAGTTCAGCGAGAAACAACCTCTTGTTTACGATGAAAATTCCGACTACATTATAGTCAATGGTTGTGTGAAATCACATGAAATAGCAAATAAAGAACCCGATGTATTCCTTAAGTTAAATCATCCTGAAAACATGATGTTAGGAAAATGCCAGAAGGAATCTGATCAGATTGATGAGTTTACAGAGACTAAGGAAGTGACGATCGACGAAAATAAAAATGAATTGAACTTTCTAAAAATTATGATAAAGTGAAAATAAAGGAAACTGTGCGGAAGAAACAGTATACACGTGATGGCTTTCGCCAAATGAACAATAAATTTAGTACGAGAAGACGGCGAAAACGAAAAAAAATAAAATTTCTAGATCATGTGGTAGGATCCGGTATACATGCACCCAATCCCAACAAAGTATCAGCAATACAAAACTTAGAAGTTCCCAAGTCAAAGAAAGATGTCAGAAGCATATTAGGTCTTTTATCTTACTACCGATCCTATGTTCCTTCATTCTCCGACATAGCTCGTCCATTGATTGAACTTACCAAGAAACGTGCCCCTAATGACGTTACCTGGTCTGAGGATTGTGACAAAGCCTTTTTTGAGTTGAAACAGGCGATCAGTACCCATCTGTAAATCACCCATCTGTTATTCCCCGAACTTTCATAAACCATTTTTTATACATGCAGATGCTTCTTCATATGCGATAGGCGCTTGTCCATCTCAAAAAGATGAAAATGAGCAAGAGCATCCCATTGCTTTTACAAGTAAAAAGCTCTCCAAATGCCAAGAGGGTTATGCTACCTTCGAAAAGGAAGCTTGTGCTGTTATCTTCGCCCTGAAAAAGTTCGAACACTATATTTATGGTTCGCACGTAGCTGTGGTGAGCGACCATAATCCTTTGAAATTTCTCACGGACTGTGCACCTCAAAGTGCGCGCCTTCAAAGATGAGCCCTTGCACTTCAGCGCTTTCAAGCCCAAATAACGTACCGACGTGGGAAACTCCACGCGAATGCTGACTCTCTAAGTAGGCTACATGCCTCACATTGGACGTAAAGAAAAAAAACTTTGAACATTCTTTTTTTTCTGTGTCACAAGTTTGAACTTTAACAACTTTAACTTTATCCTAGAACTTTAAAATATTAGTATTAGTGTATTAGTGTTATAGTGTATTCTATTTGTTTATTTTCTTTGATATTCCTTAATTGTTTGAATTTTTTTGTATTAATATGCTTTACTTGTTTATTTAGATATCCACTAGATATTGATTTGTCTCAAAAGACTAAATAAAATTCTCGAAAGGGGGAGGTGTGAGGACTGCGCATGCCTCTTCTTGCTCTAGTAGCGCCCCCTTCTGGAGAAACGAAAGCGCGCGGCAGTAGAACTCAGAATGTCAGCGGAAAAAGAACGTCGCTTGTCATAGTAGAAACCAGAATAGTATGAAAATGGCCATGAGTAAATGTTACCGGTCATGTATATTGAATAATATGATTAATCCTCTATGTTGATTTATGTACCTGTGCTTGTCATCTGAACTCGTCATGTCAACTTTATGTTATCATATTAAACTTGTGTTCGTCATTAGAATGTCCTGTTTCCTTTAGAACGCTCACACATATAGAACAGCCTTTACAAAATGCTTTATTTGTTTATTTTGAAAAATGCATCTCCAAAAAAAAGCATAATCGTACAAATGTTTGAAGCGGATTTTTTTTCTTTTAACAAATATAATCCCCTTTCTCTTTCTCAAAAATAGAACAAATAACACGATTCGCAATTAAGATACATTCTTCTTTGATGACTGAGATATAAACATTATTTTAATTGGACTGGAGTTTTAAAAAAATATTTTTAAAATATACCTCACAGAAGAATTCTCTAGAATGTATTTTATTTTCTATTCTATTTTGCTGTGGGAATTTTATTAATTAAAATATAAACATATTTGAGATTTAGAAATCCCGATAATTTAATTTTAGGAGTTAAAACATTATAATGAGATATACCTGGAAATTTAGAAAGTGAGCTGTAATATTTAAATAAGCAAATTTAAAAACATTAAATTTTCTGTTTGGATAATAAAGAACGTGAACTTAAACAAGTAGATTTAATATCATAATTCCGGAATTCTAATATCATTAATGTACTATATTGCAATATGTCAAGTGGTTAAAAAAATCAATAATATATATATATTTTTTCATTAAAGAAGAAATATACTCAGTACAAAAAGACATCATAGAAAAATTGTATAGTTAATATATACAATATTATATTCGTTGTTCCGCCAAAGTACTGTGAAACAAACACCTTTTAATAGCTCAATATACAAGCTATTTCAAAACATGCTATAATATATTACTGAAAGCCACGTTTATTCGGTCTAAAAATATATAATTTCCTGCAGCAAGAGAAAAGTTTTGTTGAATCAACAAAAATTTGGTTGGCCCATCAAAACTTTCCGTTTATATATGGGTCAATGGAAATTTTGTTTGAATTAACAAGGAAAATATTGTTGATTTTTTTTGCAGTTCCAAAAAAAAATTGTATCATCAATAAAAATATGTTTTGTTAATTCAAGTAAAAATGGTTCAATTTTAGTTGAATTAACAAAATTCTTTTGTTGAAAGTTTTCTCAAAATAAATATAATTATCTGTTACTTTAAGAGTTCTTTTCAGTTTTGGCTACAAAAACTTTTGTTTAAAGAACAATTGTTTTGTGTAATTTTAAGAATTTTCTTTGTTTTAACAACAAAAGGATTTTGTTACAGAACCAATTATAATATTTACTTTATTTTTATTTATTTATTTTTGTATTAGAACCAAAATAAACTTAACTATTTTTAAACTCATTTTCAGCATTGAATTACGCCTGTAATCCTTGAATAATAACAAATGAATTTTTATCCTGCTTTCTTTCAAGCGCAAACCGACAGATTGAACAATGTCCCAAGCCTTGACTCGGAACCTTGACCGAGCGCCACCTGTTGGGCTATTTACACTAAAACGTAATCAGCTTCTATTTATGTCAAGGTCTAACTCAATCTGTAGTTTGATGTAAATCAGTGCATTAGTTCTTGAAAAATCGCAAAAGTTGCAACATAGCAGCGACATTTGTTGCGCTATTTACGCCAAAAACTAATCAGCACCAATTTATATCAGGAAGTAACTGAATATAAACTTTTATTAAATTCCGGGCATTCGTTCTTGAAATAGAGCGCCCACAAAATTTTTGTCATATACAGACAGACAGAGTCATAGACAGTCATTTTCTAAAAACAGTCAAATTGTGTTCAGGACCTTCTAAAATCCGTTGAAAACCAGAAGTTAAAAAATTCCATGACTCCAATACTTTCTTCTTGTAAAGATAGAAAAAAGTTATAAATGGGATAGGGGGATTTTTTAAAACTACGTTGGTCCGTTCCAATTAAAAAAGTTTTTATTATCCAAAAATTATGTTAATACTTTAATTATATAGCTATATAAGTCAAATAAACCAAGTTACGTGACAGAGTTATAGCTACTACACAACAATTTAAATTTTGTATAAATTACAAATTTAAATTACAAAATTATGGTAAAATTAAAAAAAAAGATTTTGTTAACTCAAGTAAAATTGATGAAATTTTGTTAAAATTTTATAAGAGTGTTAACAATATTTTTTGTCCTTGCAACAAAACCAACTTTTAACTTCAACTAAAAACTTTACTTTAAATAACCAAAATATACTCAACTAAACATGTTTTGTTGTTTTAATCAATTCCTTTTTCTGGGTGTGAGAGTGTTTAAATGAGAAGTATGTATCGTTGGATATACCGCCGGTGTTAGTGCAGACACAAACGCCACTCTCCAATAACACATCTGAAGACATGCTCTAGCAAGTTTGATGAAAGCAGTGGCAATGAAATGTGCTCTATCGAAAGAAGAAAAAAAAACATTTTGTAATACCCAATTGCTGCAATTGATACTTTGTTTATATTTCTATCTACTAGCATGCGAAGAATTGTGCAGATTCTGAATAAAACATATAGATATATTTTCAAATTTTCAGTCGAAGGGGTTATCTAAGATAAGATAACATTATATTTGTTCAATTTAATCCTTTATTTTAGAAAGGTCACAAGTCCCATTTTTTGGAAATGAATGTTTAGATAAAAATATATTTTACTGGGGTAGCCGCATAATGTTATAAAAGAGCATATTTCTAACCCGACTACATTCATTGTTATGGACGTTAGAAAAACATGTTTATTAAGGAGAGATCACATAATCAGTATATATGCGCTTTTTCTAATCAAATTTTGAATCACTTTCTTCAATGAACAAGCTTTTGAAGAAAAAAACCTATTAAACAAAAAAAAAAAAACTGATGATATCAAAAAAGTTCTGAAATATGTAAGTTTTCAAGAGGCAAAGTCATTCTACGATAGCGGTGTAAATTGAACAACTATAACACTAGACAGTGCAGAGAAAAGCTTTCAATGGAAAAGTGACAAAAGAGGCATATTTGAACGTTTTTCATTATTTTGTGCACTTATTGCTTATTAAATAATTTATGTTTCATATATTTACTGTTTGAACTCTTGGTTTACATGTGTTTAATTTTGAAAAGGCACATGTCCAAGACTAAAAAAAAAAAAAAACATCACAGAAATTACGCTTTTCATTGAAATAATCTGAAACTACTCGTTGGGGGACACCGTAATACTTACCCATCATGGATATGCATAATGTAAAATATTAAAATAAAAAATATTAAACTACTTATAAAATGTATTGCAATTCGAATAAAATCCTGGCTTGATGACGTCATAAAGTTTAAAGGCTCGATTACTGAATTGCTTAAAAGAAACATCCTTATAACTCCAAAAACAATAATCCTATTAACTAGACAGCGGTTTATTGCATGTGTTTAAGCGTCTCATTTCCAATTAAAATATATATTTGAATTGAAATTTGGATGAAATACACGGTCATGAAAAATCGAAGAGTATGGAAAATAAGATTAGAAATATCTCGGCAACTCATTATCCGACCGACTTCATGCTTTATGCAAAGTGATGTTTTTTTTTTATTGTCTTTTATATTCACTCCTTAAAATAAACAATTTCGAAAATTTTTATGTACCTTTTATCAGAACGAATTCTTCGAGAGTCCGAAAAAAATAGTTCCGGATAATCGAGGTTACTGAAATTCAATAAGCTTCTTTCCATTATTACATACTAAGTACATACAAAGTTCCAAGTCTCTATCTCATATTTTTCGGGAGATAGAGCGTTTACAGACACACAGACGGACGGCAATTTTTTTTATTTCTAAAAATATGTGTTTCGAAATCTCCAGTGTTTGAATCGTGTAAATCTGTCAATTTTTTTTTTCGATTTTCAAAACAATTACAAGACTCACCCTATACTACGTATGATGGGTAAGTAAAAAGTGTGTTGTATTTCATTCTTCTACCTAACATGCAATACAAAGAATTGTAAAAAAAAACAAAAAAAAAATGCCATATAAATAGTTTTTTATCTCTAGTGTAAAATTAAAATAATTGTGACTTGTGCCCTTTCTAAAATAAACGATTCAATTATAAATGGAAGCATATATGTATCATAAACTACTATAATTTTACTTCAGTGTCAAATTTGGATTTTTCGTCTACCATATTAGTCTGTCACCAGTTCTATGGGTTAATTGCAAAATCTTTAAACACATTTTCTGTTTCAGTATATTGTAAGTTTCAAGAAACATTTCAAATTAATTAATATCGTTTCTATTTTTCAATTTATAACAATGAGGGAGGGGGGAGGATTTTTCTTTTGTGCATTTAAATATTTAAACACATGTTTTATGTAACTATGAATATTATATATATTTTAATGACACATATGAAAAAATAAATAAAGAAGATGTCATATAGTAAGAAAGTTTTTTTTTTCATTCCTCAGAGACAAATGTATTTTCGTTTTCATACACGAAAATTTGGAGCGGAAAGCATCATTCATATTAAAACGTTTGTGTTCTAGAAAGAGGAGTTATCATGATTCAACGAGGAATTCCTTGGCAACATAAAATAAGATTTTAATTACACCCGTTTCTATAAATAAAAAGATAAAACATCAACTGATTACTTTTGAAACAACAACACAAAAATTAATTTTGTTGTTGAGAGAAAACAAAATTTTCTTACTTTGAAATATATAATTTACAATAAAAGACTAAGCGACTGTGTAAAATAATTTATTCCAATCCTAATCTATGAGGAAAAAGTTATTGCAATTAATTTTTCAATTTTTAAAAGGCCAATGTTTTTTTTTTTGGGCTTAGATATGCTTAGAGATATTGTGTAGAAATATTTTACTTTTGGTTTGAAGCGATGTTAATTTTAATGTTAGTTTTATTATATTTTTCCAAAGAGTTTGTTCAGTTTTCTCTTTGTCCGTTTACTCTGTATGCTTGGATTATTTACAGAAGCTTATCTTGCATATACTGAATCTTGTAAATGATTGTTAAGGGTTCGCCATTTAGTATTATATAAAAATTTAATTTTTCTTTGCTACTTTCTTTCACTCATAGCCTCTTCTTTAATCTGGAATTTGCCGTACTTGCGTTACTCAGGAAAGCAAATTGCAAATGTTTGATAACCATATCGAAGAATATATAAAGCATAGTTACTAACAAAGACATATAATATAAACTTCAATATTCATGCTTTTGTATCGCATACAAGCCATCCATATCTCATAAAGTACAATTATCAGGATTGAGGCCATAATTAGATTTATATCAACCTTATATCCGAGTTTAGCAAAATATATTGTGTTCAGTGTGCATGATAACAGCTGAAACTTTGATAACAGCACTCTGTCCTTTTCAATAGATGTGCAATTGAATGTCTCTTAATTTGACGCTCTTCTTCTACGTATATTTTAGATTGTTATAAAAACTATTCCAGAACTTAAACAAAATGTGTTTATTTTAGCAATGGTTATTGAAGGCAATCAATTGAAACACGTAGTAATAAAATGCAGTAATGACAATTGAGAACATCTGTTTTTCACAGAAGGTTTAGAAAATCATTTTTCAAAGTACGAAAAAAAATTTGCAACTATGGACATTACACGTGTTTTTTTTCTTTATCATTCATATCTAAATAATATATAATTGTAATAATGTTTACTACTCTTTTTCCCTGTGATAAAATAAATGTCGCATTTTCAGGCATTCTGTTTCTGATAAATGTTTTACATGTTTTCTGCAGAAATGGTTAAATTATCACTGGAACTTAATTTTTTAATAAGCAAATATGTTTCTTATAATGCTGTATTTAAAATATATGTGTCAAATTCTTAAAAGCGTATTATAGTACAACAAAAATATTAATATGACAACAATCATTTAATTTATATATTTTGTACTAATAGTTGTATTTTTATATTGTGTACGTATAGCATTTTTATTCTTAAAAACAAGAGTATCAAGGTCAGGGCTTTACAAATTTGATAAAATCTGGTTGCCAGAAAAAAATTCTAGTAGCCAGAAAAAATATTTACCACCCCCTCCTTCCTCGTTATTAATTTTCAAAAGCACAAACGTTTTTTTTAATTAATTGAGGAAAAATAATAACAGGCATTGTTTAGAATTATTAGTTACATAGTTTAGAAATATGATATAAACTAAGTTTTCAAATGAAACTTATCTGTATTCTGTTTTCATTTTGTTTCTCAAAGACAAAATTCTATAGTGAATGTTTCTCTATATTTCTTCAGATTATGATGTACGTCGAAATGATGGAACAGTTTCTGATTCAGAATAAGACAGGATTTTAATGCTATTGAGCACACAGGATTAAAAGATACATTCATAGCGAAAGAAAATGCATGTTCAGTTAAAGATTTACATCTTTAAACACTAGTGGAGCCTCTGTGTTTTGTGTGTTTCTGTTAGCGAACTATAATGGACACAAACGTATTTAAGAAGTCATCCAAGATACTTTGAAGATCAATGTACTTTAGCAATTAAGTTGGAATTGGTTCAGTATTTCAGGCATTATCGTGGTGACAAAATACTTCATGTTTTGTTTTTACGTGTCTCTGCAAACGAACTATGACAGCTAAATACCTTATTATTTATCCGTTCAACATATGCGTAAGATCAATACTCTGATCGTATTATATTTGAAATGATTCTGTATTTTCGATGTTATCACGATGAAAAATTAAGTATATTGCTCTTATAGTTTCTTTACTGGGACACCAAAAAGTTTTCTATGACATTTTATTGAGTGCTGTAGTGTTATTACAGCCTACGCTCAACTTTTAAGGTATAATTTCAGCAAATTTTCAACACTGTTGAAATATTCTCATCATATTTATTCAAATACGCTTAGTAAGTCTAACTTAAATTCCCCTGCAAGTCATCTTTGTCACTAAAATAGCTGGCAATAAAAGTGTGAGATTAATTTCTTATGTATGCGCCTTTAAATAAAGAACAGAACATATTCTTTTGATTGATTCGAAAGGACTTAATTAAGTTAGAGTAAATTTGCTTTAAAATAATATGTAAGAACCATCAGATCCATATGCCTTTTTTTTTTTTTTTTTTTTTTTTTTTTTTTTTTGCTAAATTATTCTCAAATATTTTTATCAACATCTTTAAAAACATTTCACCGTTATTTTACACGCAATATTTTTCATCTCTATTTTTACCTTTAAAATAGAACATATGTTGATATTCCATGAATCTACATTGGAATGTGTCAAAAGAATTTTCATTTTTTTTTCAAAATCTAATATCACAAGTGGAAATTTTTTTCAAAGATTTATAAATATTTACGGTAATTGGATATGCGGAAGAAGCCTAGTGAAATATGGATTTCAATAACTTTTTGTTGATATAAAAGTTCAGATTCTATGGAAACTAATCTTATCATAGCTTATAGCTATTTTAAAAATGTATCACTCCCTTCGATCTCTGTGTCATGAAAGATACCGAATTGACTGAGATTGAGCTTGAATATATACAACACTGGTAAATTATTAGCACTTTCCAACCTAGTTGAAAAGTGCTTATGACTTCGGTTTGTCTGGCCGTCTGGCCGTCTGCCGTCTGGCCGTCTGGCCGTCTGCCGTCTGCCGTCTGCCGCCTGTCCGTGCTCTAACTCCCGTAAATATGCTCGGATTGCTCTGCAATTTTTATATGTTATTATCGTTATCTATAGCATGTTCCCTATTTCAACGGAAGTGTGTAGCACTTATAGTTTTTTTACAGGGACACTCAAAAGAATTCCGTTACATTGCGGTCTATGGGGAAAAATCATTTGCTGTTTATTTAAATAATGTTTCACTATTTTAAACGCATTGAAATTTATATATATCACTAAGGTGCATTAGAAGAAGCTTAATATGGAACAGGGTGTGCATAGCACTTATAGTTACTTTACAGGGACAGTAAAAATAATTCCGTTACATTACGTCTATGGAGAAAAATCGTCTGCGGTTTATTTAAATAATGTTTCACTATTTTAAACGCATTGAAATTTATATAGATCACTAAGGTGCATTACAAGAGACTTACTACGGAATATTGTGTGTATAGCAGTCATCGTTCATTTACAGGGACACGCAAAAGAATTATCTACTGTCTGTTAACAATAATTCCTGGAAGTGCGTTTTAAGTTACTGAACGCGATTTTAATGTTAACTTGCTTTTTGTCTATTACGTGGTGTGTATAAATTCTGTAGATCCTATACAGGGCAGCACAAAAGTTCGCGAACACATTTCTGTTTATTGACAAACTCCAGACGGAGAATTTTAAAATGTGCTACACGTTTCCTAACTGAACTAAAATTTAGCATCCTATGTAGTATATATACAATTCTATATATCCTATACAGGGCTGAATAAAAGTATTCGGATATTTTTCCGAATATTGTATATGTTGGAAATTCCTGAAATTATGTTTTTAAATATGTTATGCGTTTTCCAAATTGTTTACTTAGAAGTTATCTTTTAGCTTATTAAACGGTATGATTTGTAAAATTATTTTGGAAGCGTTGGAAAGTGCTACATAATCTATGCTTGACGCATGATTTTTCGTTCTTGTTTTTATATCTCAGTTGCAGTTATCAATACTATTTTGCATAAACTTACCTATAATCATTATTATTATTATTATTATTTTTACATTTTTGCAAATTATTTTTAAGAGAGTTTGAACGTTTTATAATAAAATATGCATAAAATATTCAAAATATCAGGATTTTAAACAGTATACATAGTTATTAATATGTTTTATAATGTATCAAAAGAAACTTTTTCAAATCTGTGCTTATTTAAAATCATTTGTAGGTAATTAATTATTTGAAACTTATTATTTATATCCTATAGAATATTTTATAAACAAAAACAAGAAAAAAAACAACTTAAGTTTTTAAAAGTAAATTAATGTTATGTATATGTTTTGTTTGTAAAACATTTAAAAAATTAATATTTACTTTCTTTAAATAATTTTAGGATATTCTTAAGGTGCCTGACTACGTACGGAGCAATTTTTTCCAAAAAAGATGTTTCATTATTTTTTTATCATATTTTTTATTAAGAATATGTCTAGAAACTGTGAAAAAAGCAAAAAATATTTCATTCATTGATGAAATTTTGGTAAATTGGTGATTTTGTGGTGAAATTTAGTGAAATTTGGCCCAATACGCAAAACACTCTACAGAACATTCTACTGTATATATCTTAATTTTCTTTTTACACGTCATACTTATGACATTGGTGAAGGCAATGAACTAAAATCTAAGAGATATTTTAAATGTTTCAAAATTTATGGTATACCGCACCTTTTTACATGCTGGTTTTCATAAAATTCATTGATGTCATTCCACAAAAACACCCATAAAACAAAAAATATTTATTCTAAAATTAAATCTTTAGTTCATTGCCGTTACAATAGTGTAAACAACATGCACTTTAAATTTCATAGAAATATTCTAATAACTTTTTGAGAAATTATGTTTTGCGTATGGAACGTTCTCCAAAAATTACATATTCCAAAAAATGCATTTAAAGTTTAGTTTTATGTTTTACTACAAGAATTTCCAGAGTAATATGCATCTAAACTTCCCTGTTTTTAAGAGCCATACACTTTTTTGAAGTACTGAGCCTTTGTTTATTTCTAGAAGGTCATATTTTTGCTTTCCTCCTCCCAGTTAGTACCTTTACATAGTACTTCCGGTCCTTTAAACAGTACTTCCGGTTTGAGTGATAGCTGTTGAGTAGTTTAAAAACCGCTGCAACTCCAGTTCTATTTATAGTACAATAAAAATAAATGCAGTTTTGGAAAGGTAAAAAGTTGGGCTTTAATAAAATGTAATAAAATCGTTTTGACAATTTTGGTCGAAAACCACTTTTTAAACGTAGTCAGATACCTTAAGCTTAACAATAAATATTTCTCGCACATAGTCATCGGCTAGGATTATGTTTACAGAGCCACTCTAAAACTCAGCGCTGTAAATTGTACACAATGTATTTTTCCAACACAGTTTTTCGTATATCAACAAATGTGAATTCGGCATATACATATTGCGAGTTTTGGGCATGTTATTTGATATAAAATTTGTAATTGTAATATAATTCAAAAGTGGATTTCAAACCAAATTTCTTTAACTAGAAATAAAGTTCTATACATTTCAAAGCATCAAATAAAATGACTTTATAGTTATTAACACAGGATACATTAACACCAATGAATTTTATCAAGTTTTTAATTTGGATTCAATTATTTTATTTACCACAATGGCCGAAATGTAAAATATCTTTACTTATGGCGAAGTAAATTGTAAATATTTTTAAAATATGCTGGAAAATGTAATAAACACTCAGAGGTTCTTGACACGAGGCACGCTGAATCACGTTTTAACAAGAGGGGTGTACTAAAGCATTAGCCTATTATGATAATAATACTAGATACACTCAGAAAAACTTTGGCGAATAAATAGAGTGATCGCTTTGATACTAAAATTTAGACCCGAAAGATTTTCCTTTATTTAGAAAATCCCTTTCATTTTTATTCTACTTATTCTGTTTGCTTATACTGCTCTTTCATTTGATTTAATGAGCATTATAATGAAATATTTAAATTTTTGTAATAAAAGATTGGTTTAATCTATTTAATTTATTTTTTTGCAGAAAATAATACTAATTATTTCAAATTAAATTCATTTTTCATTTTCTACCAAACTATGTTAGCGTTAATGCAATATATATAATATATATTATTTATTACCAAATGTGTATAAACAATAAAACATGGTAGCCATAACAAGAAAAAAAGTAAGATAGTTTTATTCATAGAGTATACGGTATATTTTCAAAAAAAAAAATGTACAATGTAACGTATTAAATTGTTTTGCATTTAATTAAAAATTCATTAAAATAAATACATTAAAATTTAGAATAAAACTGTCTACTTTTTTTAATTTTTCTATAAATCTAAAATATATTTATTATTAACATATCTCGACTAACTATACAACATTCTAAAATAATTATAATGTAAATGTATAACACAAACTTCAGAAAAATACTGTCTCTCTCTGTTTTGTAATTAAATTTTTTAAGTTCAAGACAGAAACTAAAATGGACAAACAAAAATGTTATGATGTTTAGTATACGAGGGTCGATTTAGAAATAAGGTTCCAATGAAATTTACAAATATACAACGTTGTTTATTCTCATAGAAATTTACATCGTTGGAAAGAAGAAAGTTTACTCAATTTCTCTACATAATCGAGATCGTTTTTTACGCATTTTTGTAGACGGTGCTCCACTGTCTGTATCCCAATGTCGTAGAACTCTGGCACCAACCCGTTGAGGAAGCGTTTCACATCTTCTTTGACGTCATCGTCGCTCCGGAAGCGTTGGACACCCAAATGTCCCTTTATCTTGGGGAACAAGTGATAATCACTAGGTACGAGGTCCGGACAGTAAGGTGGGTGTGGCATAACAATCCACCCAAATTGTGTCAAAAGTTCCTGGGTTTGACATGAGACGAGAAGTCGGGTGTTCTCCTGGAGCAGCGTTACACCGGCTGTCAGTCGTCCTCGCCGGCGGTTCTGGATAGCTCGCCTGAGTTTTCTTAGTGTTACACAATAAATCGCACATGGCGGGACCAAAAATGGGAAGCTCCGTCTTGGATGAGTGCCGAGCCAAGAAAAAGCGGCACAGCGAAGCGTGTGCGGGGGAATCGCGAGTGCGGGAACAGCCTCGCACAGCGCTGTTGCCGTATTTCACGTCGCACCTTCCCGTGCGGCTGGAGCTCTGTGGGAACCTTATTTCTGGATCGACCCTCGTATTATTCTACGATGACTATGCACGAATATAATATTTGATCAGATGGAAAAGTATCAGTAGTCTTACTCTTTTTGGATTGCATATGACAAATTGTTAAATCTATCTTATAAGCTGTATATACAGATATTATGTGATGGAAAATAAAAATAAAAGCTACCATAGAACAAATTACTATATTATACTTAAGAATGAAATTTACACGCGAGGACATTAATTTCGTTACATGTATACTTTCACTTTCTATGAATATCCGTAGAACGTATAATTGCTATTTTAACGAACAGCCAGAACAGATTTTTAGGACATATCAATGTTGAATCAAAACACATAGGGCGAAATATGCAATTTTGAACTTGCTTTATTCATAAAATTCTAATATGAGACCCGACGGATCCCACTGTTTACTTAACAGGTGACAAGACAATTTAAAAGACACAAAAATATGTTAAAAGTTTGTTGACAAAAATATGTTAAAAGCTTGTTTAAAAACTGTCTTAGTACTTTCTACTACTACAGCCACCATCATCAGGGAGCAAAATTTCTTACCGAGGCTAACGAAAAAGACAGGCTACCGCGGTGCATTCCACTTATCTTTTTTTACAGACCGCTAGAGTAACGTGATGCTCTTTTCGTACGCCTGCATTGGTGGATTCGAGCATCACGTGACGCCCGCGGTCTGTAAAAAAAGATACGCGTAGCCTTTCTTTTTCGTTAGCCTATTTCTTACTGACTGCCGTCGTGCGCAGTAAGTATCTGTATCTGAATCTGGAGTTCAGATGCACAAGACGGCAGTCAGTAAGAATTTTCGCTCCCTGATGATGGCGGCTGTAGCCGGCCGAAAGTACTTAGGACAGTTTTTAAACATTTTAAGCAACCTTTTAACATCTTTTTGTAAACAACCATTTAACATATTTTTGTAAGCAACCTTTTAACATCTTTCTGTGTCTTTTAAGTTGTTTTGCCACCTGTTAAGTAAACAGTGGAATCTATCGGGGTCTCATATTAGAATTTTATAAATCAATATTGTTTGAAATAAAATGCAAAATTTAAAAAAAAATATATATATATATAATAATATGGCAAAAATATTTAAAATAATTGCGAGAAAATTTATGGTAAAAATGTAAATATTTAAAAATCAAAGCATCTGGTCTGATATTTTAATCAGCTCAACAGAAAAGATCGCAGGTAATGGAACATGGAACTCCAGTAAACGCCCCCCCCCCAGGATATATAAGGATATATGATCAATAAGGTTAACTGGATGAATTATGCCCTCCAGATTCGACCGGGATAGCTCAGTGGTAGAGCGTGGCGGCTTCAGCCAAGCGATCCCAGGTTCGAATCCTGGCCCGGACATTTTTCGTCCAGTTGGAAATTTACAACTTGTATGATTACTTTACCAATTTGAAATAATTGTGTTAAAAATAATCCTGTGTATTCACGTATCCAGCGTTTACTGGAGTTCCATTACCTGCGATCTTTTTTGTTGAGCTGATTAAAATATCAGACCAGATGCTTTGATCAATAAGGTTAACTGGATGAATTATGCCCTCCAGATTCGACCGGGATAGCTCAGTGGTAGAGCGTGGCGGCTTCAGCCAAGCGATCCCAGGTTCGAATCCTGGCCCGGACATTTTTCGTACAGTTGGAAATTTACAACTTGTATGATTACTTTACCAATTTGAAATAATTGTGTTAAAAAATAATCCTGTGTATTCACGTATCCAGCGTTTACTGGAGTTCCATTCCCTGCGATCTTTTCTGTTGAGCTGATTAAAATATCAGACCAGATGCTTTGATCAATAAGGTTAACTGGATGAATTATGCATTCCAGATTCGACCGGGATAGCTCAGTGGTAGAGCGTGGCGGCTTCAGCCAAGCGATCCCAGGTTCGAATTCTGGCCCGGACATTTTTCGTCCAGTTGGAAATTTACAACTTGTATGTTTTTTTTTTATTTATTTATTGGCATTTAGATAAAGAATTATATATATAATAAAAGTGCGAACTAAACGTACGTTTACTACAATCTATATATATATATTATATATATATTTTTTTCAATACTAAAATTACTATTAAAATGACTATATATCAAAATTACTAATTTACTTACTAAAATTTAATATTTTAAATCAGTATGGAATTAAATTATTAAATTTCGTTTAAGCATAAATTTGCATTTATCACTTATTTTATTCAATACTATTTGGCAAACGTAAATTTTAATGTTTGAAATTTCATTAGAATGTGAAGAAAATTCTATTTAGCACAAATAATTAAGTAAGTGAAAATTCTTTAATTTTTATCAAGTCTTACAAATATCCTATACAATTTGTGTTAGTTTACTCATTATCTTTACTTTTAATGAATACAAATTTTGCAAGTGTTATTTATAATAATATTAATGAAAATTTCTAATGTTGCAGAATAGTTTAATTTGATATATTTTGCAACAAATAACATTATGTACTTTTATCATGCCACTCTTAAAAGCTTTTTAAAAGATCATTTGAATTAATGAGTACGCATTAACTTAATGCAGATGTTCTGGTTAATTTTCCCATTAATGTACTTGGTTTCAGTTGAAGTAATGAAATTCCGATAAGCTGAAACATTTTGTTTAAATGTGTTTCCTCGTAAAAAGAATATTTCATGAAAATGTTGGCTTGGGTAAAAAATATTTCTATATGCAGGAAAGAATATCACCGCAGTAATAGGAAATGAAAAAGTTGAGAAAAATTAAGCTACTGAATCGACCTAGAAATAGCGGATAAGAGCGCTTTTTAAAATTAATGTTTAATCATAGTATTTCAATGAAGTTTTTTTAAACGAAATCTTATAGTAAAATGGAAAACTATAATTTTTAATTATTATATTTTTATTGAAGTAAATATTTAAAATTTATTATCGTGCTCAAAAAATACTCTGATTACGCAAACAATGACAAACGTTTATATCATTAAAATACCAAACCATTCGAATAACAAAAATATGTATTAAGGTATTTAAAAATGGAAAACGTCTAATTGTATAGGAATTAAGGATTATCTAATTGTAAAATATATACTACATTACATTATTAAATTACATATATTTGTATATATTCTTATTTTTTTATTTAAGACATATTATTATTGTGCTTTGTATTAGAAGCTCTCGTGGGGTTATGTTGTTATCAGAAAATTATTTCTTTTTTGGATATATTCCTATATTAGCAGCCGTTGTCATATAGGATTATGAAACACATTCCAATATATTCATAATATTTAAACAAATCAATCATTATTTTTAATAAGTAAAAATATTCACTTAAAATTTAATTTAAAAGCTTCATACATTATGTATTATGTACGATCATGTATTAAGCATTCTATAATAAATATTTAATGATTAATGATAAATTAATGATAAAATGGAATACTAAAATCTAAAAACAGATTGTAAACTATCTACAAAATAACTATATACGTTATAGTAATGGAACTTAATTTTTTTTATAAAAATGTTAAATGTAAAAATCTAAACTTTAGATCCAAATTATCCAGATTTAATTTTATGTGAAAAATACAGCAACATTTTGAATAAAATAATTAAACATAATTATTATTTATCCCTACCCAAGTATTATTTATCTATATATATATTTTTTTAATTATGAGTGATTATAATAATTTTGTACTGTGCTTTATGATTTTAAATGTAAGCCATGTTTATGAATAATTTATTGTTTGCATTTGTCGAATCTTGTAAAACAACAAATTACATAGTTAAAATTTACGAGTTAGAACCAAGAATGTTACTTTATCTCTCTGTAATTTTCTGTCTCTATATCAATCTGTATAGTTCTGTTATATAATATGTACTTCCTTTTGGGCATTCTTTAGATAAAAGTTAAATTCTCTAGTTATAGTTTCAAACGTTAACGAACGTTTTTCAGTATCACGGGTAAGTCGGAATAGGTTATTGCATCTTTCGTTCGTGATTATATTAAAATTACCTAGATTAAGAAATACTTTTTTTTTTTTACTCTGTCTATTTCAGAATTATTTTTTTCATTATCGATATACTCCCGAAAAAAATCTTTATAAGTACAAAATAATTCTTAAAATAGATGTGTACTTGTGACTCGGCGTATGAAAACTGCATTTTTAGAACTTTATTTTGCGTTTTTTCTTTTTCTTTACTGTTTACAGAAATATTTTTTAATACTTTTTCAAAGTATTTTGAAAATTTACAATTATTCGCCAATCTTTCAAAGAGAAATATCGTAAAACACAGTGATACATTTGAGAGATTTAAATTCTTAAAACTGGCAAAATTCTCAATTTATAATATAGTAAAAATCTTTAAAAAAAAAAAGTGTCATGACTAGTAATTAATTGAAGAGAATTGAGATTTAAAAAATCATCATATTGCACTATCAACTACAAGTCTATCAACGCGAATTACGACAAATATTTAGAAAATATATATTTAATGGCCTAAAAGCAAAAAATGTATTTTTTATCTGAACTGGATCCCGATTGCAAACTGTATGTGACCAATACGAGAGCAAAATTTCAAACTCCAGGTACGTTGTAAAATATTAGATATGAATCGTGTACCAAAATAAACATTTTTTATGGATTTATTTTTAGAACACTTTTATTTCTTTAATTTAATTATTTTTTACCTTTATTTAATGGATAAAGAAAGGATTTCGTTCCATAAAGAGGCAGATAACCCAACTTATTTATGTTGTCTAGATTTCTTGCAGATTGTTGGCAGTATTGCCTCTCCACATACACAGTGTATCAAAGGATTTTCAAGACTGAGTCTGTAAAGTCCAATAGCAACAAAAATATTAATTATTTTGTTTTGTTTTTATTCAAAACAAGTCCCTACATCTCCAATGATAACACATCTTAGAGTGATTTAATATACTGGTGTCCAGAAATTAAAGGGCAGTGACCAATTTCAGAGGTTTCGTCGAATATCTTACTGAAACTCGTGAGGAAATGCCCGGAATGCCTTTGAACTTTGAGAACTTGCATAACATGTTTGAATTCATGTTTTTCAGTTAAGATTTTGTCGAGAGGACAATTAGGGGAGGGGGCAAGAATAATTTTAATAATAAAATAATATTTTCGATCACCCAAGTAACCGAAAATTCTAAAAATGATCTGTCGCTGTAGCAAATGACTGTGTTGATCCTGTTCAACATTTGTGGGCATTTGTGTGCATAGCACGTATATTCGTGAAGATGTTAACGTTTCTGTGCAAAATTCAATTTTTTTTTTTTTTTTTTTTTTATAGCATGCAGAGTTTTCAGTCGAATTCAACCCCGCTTCCCAAAAACTTGACAAAAATTTTAGAAGTAGTATACTGTGATTAAAATATTAAAAAATTGAATATTTGGTGAGATATAGATATTTTTATGATATAAATTTTAACTACGCATGCGCGAACTACAGCAAAGATTTTTTGTCATGATTTGATAGTCAATATTATAGGGCAACTCATATAATAAAACCAGTGAAAGATCGTGAAATCCTCAAAAGTTACAACAATAATTGAAAATTTGAGGAGAACATTACACGGGATTATATGGGTGCATTATAATATGACGGACACCAATGGACCACAAGCATTTCTGACGTCATCAAATGTCACGATGACGTTTTTCTTTTATACAGCTAATCAGCGTCTCTATTTTGCCCCACAAGCGCTCGAGAAGAGCCAATCAAATACGGGTAATTTCCCACAAGCATTGCGTGCTCCACCCCGTTTGGGTGGTCTATTTTGTTCTATATTCTTGACAAATGCAACGAATACTGGTTATCAAATGCTTCAAAACATTTAAATAATACTCTATAGTAACTGTTTATGCTGTTAGAATAAGTTCCTTGTGGACACTCTTGCTATCGAAGAATGCATTGAGCTCTGTTTTGATTTTGGATGGCACTTTTGTTGTTTTCACTCGCTAGTTGTGAGTTTTTTTACTTGAATTGTCGCTTTTTCAATTGTCGCTTTGAAACACAATGTTTCATCACCTTTAAAAATCAATTTCAGAAATTTTAAATAAATATCAGCGGCTGAAATTATGTATCTGCAATATGCATTCGTTTTTGTTCCATCAAAATAATTCTACATAAAAACAATTTAACTTTATTAATTGAAAAACAATTATTCTACTTGGTAAATAAATCATATGAGTTGTAATTTTTCATCTGAGTGAAAAGTATTAACAAATTAGAATATTCGTATTAAATTTAATCGAGTATAATTAACGTATAGCATTTACATGGAGTTCCATTACCTAAGATTTATTATCTTGAGCTGTTTGAGCTAACAGACCTGATGCCCTTATCAAAAGGTTGCGTGAGTGACTTGGGACCGTCAGATTTGTCCACGATAGCTCAGTTGGCAGAGCTTTGGAAGCTTAAATGTACCTGGTTCAAATCCTGGCCTGGAAAATTTTTTACTCTTATGAAAATTTGCAATTCCTTTAATTTCAATTTTCTAATGAACGCTTTGAGTTAGTTTAACAAATGCGCAGAATTTGTTGAAGTGCTCATAACGTGATCGAGATTTACAACGCATTCGAGATTACATTGAACGCGCTATTGTTGTTTAAGATCTGTTGGCCTTCATAAAATCTTTTTGTCACTCTCTGTATTTAAACTTAATTTTATGACGATTTATTAAAAAAACAATAAAGTTTTACCAAATTACATCATCATTTATGTTATTTAAAATCCATATAATTGAATAGCGTAAATTATTTGCAGTGCTACTTCACATATAAAGGGCGCAATTATTTTAAAAACTGGAATAGAAATAATTGCTTACTAAACCGTTTGAATTTCTCGTTAACCTATTGAATTTCTAAATTTTAAATCGCAAAAATTGAAAATTCAGAATAATTAAACAAAAAGACTACTACTACAACAATTAATATCTAAATTTTATTTCAAGTATAAGAACTAATGAGGTTTTAGCCGAAATTTTTATAATGATGTTTAATTCGAAAAAACCTTTTTAGTTTATTCGCTTTCAATACCTCACATAGCAAAATAAAAATATCTCATACTTTAAAGAATAATTATTTGCCATATACAAACTATTTAGGGAATTTTAATGAATCTGGTGTAGTTTGTTTATGTTTTCGATGAATAGATTTTCTTCCTTAGGATAAATGAATAAAAAATGAAACTTAATTAGAGGATTTTGTGAAAGGCTCTTCTAGAAATATGCAACGTATTTCAAATATGATTACGTAATGTTAAAATATGCCTTAATTGCCAGAAAAAAAGAAGTAGAACGTACGAATACCAAAACACAGCTTAATTAACTGGTAATATTTTTCTATGCCAGACGTTATTATTGGTAGATGATTGACGTATGTGCAGTGAGCTTAATTAGTAATTTAATATTATAGAATTCGTATTCACTGAGTCTATTCACACTTATTTGCCTCTGTGCTAATATTCAGCGAGTGCACACCACTAAAACGCCTTAATAAATAATTTGAGGATAATGTAGTTTTTGAATAAATAAGTGCAATAATTTTAAAGCATTTTACATTTTAAACGTTTCTGTATATTATGTTATTATGTAGACTTTTCTCTTCGTTTTAACATTTACTTTCAAATATCATCCTTCTATACAGAATAATTAACATGGATGTCTTCAATATGATTGAACATTTTGTCCTTACGAATATGTTTTATGAAATTAATATACAAGAATTATTTTTAACACTTTCCAAAGTAGTTAAAAAGTGTTTATGAATTCTGTTTGTTTGTCTGTCAGTGCTCTAACTTTCGTAAATATACTCGTATCACCGTGGAAATATTTTATGTTACTGAGGTTTACTGTATAATGTTCTTCACTGGAAATAAAGAGCGTCGCAAGTAAGTGTTCAAAGGGAAAAACACAAGAATTCCGTTACAGATATGGTGTACGGTGAAAAATGTTTGGAGTTCATTTTATTGATGTTACGATATTTCAAACATAATGAGATTGATATGCAACACTGAAGTGGACTACAACATTCATATAAATATAGAATATCGAATAAGCAGTATATCAGATGTATATAGAATAAGTAGCATTTATATTTCGTTTACAAGGATGCACATATAATTCGGATATAGGACGGGCGAATATGTATAATAGCAGGAAATGCGTTTTTAAGAGTCGTAAGAATGTTTAAAGTAAATATACTCGTATCACCATGAAAATATTTTATGTTATTGAGGTTTACTATATAATGTTCGGCATTGGAAATAAAGAGTGTATCATTTACAGTTGTTTGCTTAAAGGGACAAACACAAGAATTCCGTTACAAATATGGTATACGGTAAAAAATGTTTGTGGTGAATTTTTTTGATGTTACGATATTTCAAACATAATGAGATTCATATGCAAAACAGAGATGGGCTACAGTATTCATAAAAATATAGAATATAGAATAAGAAGTATATCAAAATATATATAGAATAAGTAGAATTTATAGTGCGTTTATAAGGATGCACATATAATTCGATTATAGGACTGGCGAATATGTATAATTGCTGGAAGTGAGTTTTTAACAGTGATAAGCATGCTTAAAATTATCTAATTATGTGTGTATAAATTGCATCTAGACGATACGAAAAATTTTGCACGCATTTCTGGATATGGAGAGCGATTGCTAAAAATGCATTTTTATTGAGTTGTGTGTGTTTTTCAAGTAGCTTATTTAGATATCTCATTATATTCAAAGAAAAAAGAAATATCTCAAAAATATTATGTTATTGTTTTAAAGTGTTTCATATTCTAAGCCTCGTGCATGTTTTTATTGTCCTTGTATGAATATTGAAGCCGATTTTGGGGAAAAAGATTCTTGCAGCCGAGCTAGAAAAAAAACTAGATTCTGCAAAAAAATTATTTACTTATTTTTTTTTTATCTATACTATTATATAAAGACGAAACGGTGACTGGCTGACTGACTGACTCATCAACGCCCAGCCGAAACTACTAAAGTCAGGGTCACGCAATTTGGACTGTAGATTGCTGTTATGGCCTAGGCAAGCAATAAGAAGGGATTTTTGAAAATTCTCCCCCGTAGGGGGTTATTGGGGAGTTCGAATGTTTTAGGTCATTTTGCCATATCTCAGCAGCACTTATAGGTAGGAGCTTGAAATTCCAGAAAACAAATCTACTAAAAAAATGATTAAACACCTATTTCAGTGATTTTAGACATTCCCCCAGAAAGGAGTTAAAGAGGGGTGGTAAAATGTTTTATGTCATTTCGCCATATCTCAGCTGCAGCTATAGGTAGGAGCGCGAAAATCAGGAAAACAAAGCTAATAAAAAATCATTAAACACGTATTTCAGCAATTTTAGAAATTTAAAGGGGGGGTTAAAGAGGGGTGGTCGAATGTTTTATGTCATTTCACCATAACTAAGCAGCAATTTTAGTTAAGAGCACAAAAATCAGGAAAACAAATGTACTAAAAAAAGGATTAAACATGTATTTCAACGATTTTAGAAATCCCCCCCGAAGGTGTTAAAGGGGGGTGGTCGAATGTTTTAGGTCATTTCGCCATATCTCAGCAGCAGTTAGCAGTTATATGTAGGAGAGCAAAAATAAGGAAAACAAATCTACTAAAAAATTATTAAATGTGTATTTCATCAATTTTAGAAAAACCCCAACCGGAGGGTATTAAAGGGGTGGTCGAATGTTTTAGGTCATTTCGCCATATCTCAGCTGCAGCTATAGGTAGGAGCGCGAAAATCAGGAAAACAAAGCTAATAAAAAATCATTAAACACGTATTTCAGCAATTTTAGAAATTTAAAGGGGGGGTTAAAGGGGGGTGGTAAAATGTTTTATGTCATTTCACCATATCTCAGCAGCAATTTTAGTTAAGAGCACAAAAATCAGAAAAACAAATGTACTAAAAAAAGGATTAAACATGTATTTCAACGATTTTAGAAATCCCCCCCCCGAAGGTGTTAAAGGGGGGTGGTCGAATGTTTTAGGTCATTTCACCATATCTCAGCAGCAGTTAGCAGCTATAGGTAGGAGCGCAAAAATCAGGAAAACAAATCTACTAAAAAATGATTAAATATGTATTTCAGCAATTTTAGAAATCCCCCACCCGGAGGGGATTAAAGGGGGGGGGTCGAATGTTTTAGGTCATTTCGCCATATCTCAGCAGCAATTTTAGTTAGAGTGCGAAATTAAGGAAAACAAATCTACTAAAATTTGGCTTAACACGTATTTCAGCGATTTTAGAAATTCCCCTCCCGGAGGAGGTTGAAGGGTGGTGGTCGAATGTTTTAGGTCATTTCGTCATATCTCAGCAGCAGTTATAGGTAGGAGCGCGAAAATCAGGAAAACAAATCTACTAAAAAACAGATTAAACACGTTTTTCAACGATTTTAGAAATCCCTCTTTGAAGGTGGTTAAAGGGGGTGGTAAAATGTTTTAGGTCATTTCGCCATATCTCAGCAGCAGTTTTATGTAGGAGCGCGAAATTAAGGAAAACAAATCTACTAAAAAATTTTAAACACGTATTTCAGCGATTTTAGATATTTCCCCTCCCAGAGGGGGATAAAGGGGGGGGGGTCGAATGTTTTAGGTCATTTCACCATATCTCAGCAGCAATTTTAGTTAAGAGCACAAAAATCAGGAAAACAAATCTACTAAAAAAAGGATTAAACATGTATTTCAACGATTTTAGAAATTCCCAACCGCGGAGGGATTAAAGAGAGGTGTTCGAATGTTTTAGGTCATTTCTCCATATCTCAGCAGCAGTTATAGGTAGGAGCACAAAAATCAGGAAAACAAATCTACTAAAAAATGATTAAATATGTATTTCAGCAATTTTAGAAATTTCCCTCCCGGAGGGAGTTAAAGGGGGGGGGTTAAATGATTTAGATCATTTCGCCATATCTCAGCAGCAATTTTACTTAGAGCACGAAATTATGGAAAACAAAACTACTAAAAAATTGGTTTAACACGTATTTCAGAGATTTTAGAAATTCCCCTCCCGGAGGGGTTGAAGGGTGGTGGTAGAATTATTTAGGTCATTTCGTCATATCTCAGCAGCAGTTATAGGTAGGAGCGCGAAAATCAGTAAAACAAATCTACTAAAAAAATGATTAAACACGTATTTCAACGATTTTAGAAATTCTCCACCAAAGGGGGTTAAAAGGGAGTGTAGAATGTTTTAGATCATTTAGTCATATCTCAGCAGCAGTTTTAATTAGAAACGCGAAAAGCAGGGAAAAAATCTACAAAAAATGACTAAAACACGTATTTTAGCAATTTTGGAAATTCCCCCCAGAAAGTGGTTAAATGAGGGGTGGGGGGTTCGAATTTTTTAGGTCATTTCGCCATATCTCAGCTATTATGTAGGAGGGCGAAATTAATTAAAACAAATCTACAAAAAATTGGTTAAACACGTATTTCGGCGATTTTGGAAATTTTCCCCTTCAGAAGGTGGTTAAAGGGGAATTCAAAAGTTTTGGGTCATTTCGCCATATTTTAGCAGCAGATTTAGGTAGGAGCGTGAAATTCAGGAAAACACATCTACTAAAAATTGGATAAACACGCATTTTAGTGATTTTAGAAATTCCTCCCGAAGGGTTTTAAAGCGGGTGATTTCGAAAATTTTAGGACATTTCGCCATATCTCAGAAGTTGTTTATATAGGTGCGCGAAATACGGGAAAACAAATGATTAAACACGTATTTCAGTGAATGCAGAAATCCGCCCCTCCCCCCCCCCGAAGGTGCTTAAAGGGGGATTCGAAAGTTTTAGGTCATTTCGCCATATCTCAGCAACAGTTTTTGGTAGGAGCGCGAAATTCATGAAAACAAATGTACTAAAAAAATTACATTGTCTACCCGTGTAAAGCCGCTAGTGCTTTATAAAATGCAACAATGCAACGCTCTAATGTTTATATTAAAAAATATCATAAATTTATATTTTAAAAAAATCTTAAAAAACGGAAAGTTTTATTAACTTTCGTATTATAGATAAATATATTATTTGAGAAATTTTGAGCATAACAGTTTCACATCGGTTGCGATTTGGAAGTGCAACACTTTTTTTAGTTTGAAGTTAAGGGAGCATAAAACTAAATACAAAATTAATTTTCGAGAAATGCAGATTTTGCCTGATTTAAAGCGCAAAAAAAAAAAAAAAAAAATCTCTAATAATATAATACAATTTTAAAAATACGTAAATATAGATATTTGCAAATACCTAAATTTTAAATGGGAACTGATAGGAACTTTAAAACTGATGTTAAATGAAATATAAAGTAACAAAATATTGTCACAGTTTAATAATATTTTTATTTTGTAAATGCCGATATCTATATTAAAAAGGAAAACGTTACGTAACGCTGACGTCATATCGGGAGTGGAAAATACCTGAGAAATATTGTGGGTCGAAAAAACCGAAATATTTATAATCCAAAAGTAAAAGCGCGAGAAAATTGCCTTTTGTAGTAGAGAGTAAGTTTGTAAAATATTACATCGATCGGTTAATATCTTTTACAACCGCAAAGGGCCTAAAGTTCCAAAAAATCGAAAAAAACGTGGTTTTTGTAATTTATTTTTTTAATTATCCAAACATAGCAATAAATTTCTAATAGAACGCAATATCTACACTAAGATATTAGTAATGTAACTTTAAAATTTCATCATGGTGTCATCCTTTCTTTTACTGCCGCAAAGAAGCGTAAATATATAAATGCTAAAAAGTTAAATAATGACATTGTAGATTTTTTGAAGAAAAATTAAATGAAAACTACAAAAATAAATACAATTGGATGAGATGGAACTGTCCTTAACACAGGAAGCAAAAGAGGTGCTATACGTTAACTTGAGAACAAGTTTATCAGACCACTTCAGGGGCTTCCTTGCCATCTGGACTTCAATGAGTTCCCGCTGAGACATCTTTTCGAACATCTTGATGGACAAACGACGCGACGGATCAAGGGCTTCGTTGCCATCTGAACTTCAATGAGTTCCCGCTGAGACATCTTTTCGAACATCTTGATGGACAAACGACGCGACGGATCCTCAGTTATATTGTAGACCAATTTGTAAATTTCTTGCGATTTGCGAATTATTACCAGATGAAATGTGTAAGCTTTCTAGCTGTTGATAAAGACGATTTGTCAACTGACCAGAAGTATATGTTTGAAATATTGTACGATGTTTCAACAGGTGACATTTTAATTAACCGATCTCCCCAAAATCCTGGAACAATATCTCACAGAGTGCTAATCGAATTTTGAGACTCTATGTTTGAACAGTGGAACCCTCGCCGGAATGTATTATACTAGCTGAATACATTGTGAAAGTGTACTACATTGGTTGGTTCACTAATAAAACGAATACATAATGCTTTAATGGTGCCCAATATCTGTGGACTCAGTCAGTCTGAGGACTCTGTTGAATCAGTATTAATTAACATATTAATAGATATAAAGTAATTTTATATAATTCTAGATATGTTATAAAAATTGTAAAAAATCAGAAAAAACGAAAAGTTGAAATTTTTGCAATTTTTAAAAAACAATCATGGTTCTTTTGCGGCAGTAAAAGATATGGTTTTACCATAGTGAACTTATACTGGGATATTTCTAATATCTTGATCTAACTAGTACGTTCTATTAAAAACTGTATTGCTATGTTAGGATATTTTTTTTACCTCTTGCGGCGGTAAAAGATATTAACCGATCGGTGTAATATATTACGAACTTATTCTTTACTACAAAAGGCAACTTTCCCGGGCTATTACGATTCGTTTATAAATACTTCGTTTTTGTTTTTCAACCCACCCTACTGAGTAATCATTTTCGATTTTATTGTAAATGAGTCTGATTTATAAGCATTTTTACACCATCGAAAATAACAAAACCTTCACTTTCGGATACGTGTTTGAAAACTGTAACTAAATTTACTGTTTTTATGTATTTTCAAATAACTTTCAATCTTGATTTTGTTAATGTATTAAAAAAAGAAATGTACTTTTGTTTCAATAATGTAAAGTAAAATTTCCAATAATATTAATATAGAAATCTAAGGCAAACTTATCTGAGTTACCACAATTGGCGATTGATTGCAAATGTTATGAAGAAATTCCTCTTCACCTTCGAGTCATTAAGAAAAAAAATTCTTTCACAAACTAGAGAAATGGGCGATATAAATTCTTGAATTCGTGAATATAGATAAACTGTAAGCGATATTAGCACACATGTGGTTTTTAAAGTTATTAGTTAAATACATAAATATGAAGAAGATCTGGAAGTATGGCAGTGTGTCCGCCATGTTCGCACGGCTATTAGTACATTATCTTGGACCGATTATGTATACTTTTCACTCTCCTATAACTTCGTTTTTTCGGAAAGCTTCACAGTTTTATTTAATTTCACATATTTGTATAAACAAGCTCCACGATCATGTTCCACGATCATATGATTCTACATTTAATACTTTTCGAAATACACGAAGTTTAATAATAGCATTTTCTTTACTCAATCATTCACTCTATTATGATCATAAAACTTTTGAGGTATTTAGAAGGGCCGTGGTATAAAACAAATACATAGATGTTGACATGATTATGACATAAAACAAATTGAACCGATTCTGTATACTTTTCCCTGTCTTATAATTTCGTTTATCGTAAAATTCCAGAGTTTTCTTTAATTTAACATATCTGTATAAACAAGCTAAACCTGGTTCCACGATCATATGATTCTATATTTAATACTTTTCAAAATATACGAATTTTAATAATAGCATTTTCTTTACTTAATCACTCACTCTAATGTGATCGTGAAACTTTTGAGGTATTTCGAAGGGTCGTGGCATTAAACAGATGCATAGATGATGACATGATTATGACATAAAACATATAAGCATGTTTTGTAACACAATTAAAATAGAAAAAAATTAAAATACAAAATTACCTTCTTTAAACCATACAGACAGTGCGTGTGGGTGTGGCCGTATACGCAATGCATAGACAATAATATATACCTAAAAGAGGTTTTCTCTTGCCTGACTGACTAATTCAACAAAGCAAACAGGAAACAATTGAGAGGGTCGGGGCAAGAAAATACTAAGCCACATTTTTGAACTTCTGAGGTATTCCAATTTGAAAAATTCATCAAATACTCAAATCAATATACATAACATAAAGTGTTTTCGCCAATGTCTTAGTAACATTTCAGATATTCTGTGTAAATATATGGCATTAATTTAATGATATTAGTATTATATTCTTATAAATTAGCTGTCTTCATTTGGGGCATAAACGTTTGGGGCAAAAAAGAAAACTGGGACATATGCTGCCACCAAGTGACAATAGAAACAAATTACATGTAGGATATCATAATTTACAATATTAAGCAACAGATTACAGTGTTAGATTTATTTTACCAAAAATGTTGCATGGCAGTTTTTTGCCCCGACCTCCTCAATTGAAGCTAGAAACTTCAACTCTTCTTGTGCATATATTTGTAACATATAAAATGGATCTACTAAGCAACGATTTTTACAAAACTCCTAAGGAAATTTTAAAATGTTTAGAACGGTTTAGCTATTTTACACTATATTTGAGAAATTGTTTAAGGTTAGACCGTGATATGTAGTTCAACAAATCTTATAAACAAGTAATTGAACAAATGGTTTTTTATTTTGAAATTACTTTAAAAGTAATAGAAAATATCAGAACACTGATACAAGAAATATAACTTTCTTTTAATTTTACAAATTTCCAATTTTAAATAAAACATAAAATATAGCAATCATACAATTGCTGTTTTAACTCATAAGAATTATTTATTATCTTACGTTTTGAAAAATCCCATTAAGAGTAATTGCCTTTAAGAGACATTTTTCTTTCCGTTTAAGAATGAACCAATTAGTTGTTTCACAAAACGAAAGTACTTCTGAATAATTTGCACATCTTTAGAAGCTGTAATTTCTTATTTTCAAGGAAAGAAAGTATGAAATTGCTTTCACTTCTAGCCATTTGTATGATTATTAGATAAATGTATTAGGATGATATTTAAATGGGGTTCGTTTTTTATATGCATTTCAAACAAAAATATGTTTTTAAGTAAAATAACACTTTAACAGTAAACAATACTTTTACAAACACACACACACACATCTATACATAGATAGATATATAGATATATATTATTTTGGAACATATTTTGAATGTAATGGGAAATTTTAAAAAAATTGCTGCAAGGCGAATTTATAAATGCGCATATGTAAATAATATGTAACTGTAAGTATATTACATTTGCTGGTATAGCTCAAGCATTCTAATTGAACTATAACTAGTTCTACTAAAACAAAAAAAAACGTAATGTGTATCTAAATAAATAGTTATTTATGTATTATCTTGCATCTTGTAAGATCTTGGTTTTGACACTTCTAGCAATTTGTAGGATACTTAGATAAACGTTACTTTATTTAAAATGATATTTAAATCGAAATATTGCCCTTTATGCAATAAAAAAAGAAATGTTTTTCAGATAAAATTTAAAATACAGATAGTGTTTACACATTTTTTTATAAAAATGTTGGAAAAATAAATATATAAACAAACATAAGAATTTTATTTTCTAATATTTTCAAGTACTTTTTTGAATATATCATAATACATCTGGATTTCTAAGATAAACGAGCATTTTATTAAATAACAATGTTGATTATGATCCACTACCCGACAACAATCTTGCAGAGTCCATCGAAGTCCAAATACACATTAAACAATAGAAGCCATGTCGGAGGATTTGAGTGGGTTTTATTTAAATGGCATATCCCTGATTTTGGTTTTCATTTTTCTAAATACTCATCAAAAATTTTTTCCCAACGTAAAATTCGTTTAATAAATGAGTTATTTTAAACTACATATATAAATAAATCTCGACGTTTCGGTTATTCTTTATAACCATCATCAGGAAAATATGAACAGCAAAAAAAAATAAAATTTGTTACATGATTGATTCCAATGTTCTAACTGACACGACGCTAAAATAACGGAATTACAAAAATATATTCAAAATAAGCCAGGTGGTGCCCTCTATGAATCAGCGATGTAACTGGAAACTCAAGTTCAACTAATGTTCATGTTCATGTTTTATTTTGTAAAACTGCAGCCGCAAATTTAGAGGTACGGCGGGTAGCCTTCTCCGGGTGATATTTAATATAAAAAATAATGTTTTGGTAAAGATATGGAAGGTGTTCTTTGAAAGCAGATATTAAAACGTATTTCTGATATTAACGATATTTTATATATTTTAAGTTTTCCGTTAAAAAGAATCTTGCAATAACCATAAAACCTTTAGAAAAACGTTGCTTGTTTTCTCTGAATCAACATTTTAGTATTTTTCTGCTCTATTTCGACACTAAATCCATCTTTTTCTATTGCAAACAGATAAATATATCCACGCCACATCAATAGTAACTACATATTTCCATTTTGCACCTGCCAATTAATTTTCATACAGCGATCTGCACATAGTCTGCAAATAATTTAGCATTAGGCATTGAACGATGTTTTTTTTTTTTTTTTTTTTGATGAGCTTAAAATGGGATTCTATTTGGAGAATATTTTACTTGGAGTTTTATAATTTTGTTTACAGTTCTTATAAAGATATTTGAAGATTTTTAGACAGTTCTTTGGGGGGTCGGATTTTCTTTTAAAACATGGATGCGACTTTAGATATAAGGTGAACGTACCTTGGTTGGCTATGCATTTTTTTTTACCTTTTCCCCAGTAATTGTAAACTCTACCCTTTCTTCTTAACCTTAAACTCTACTTACCTTACCTTAAACTCTACTTTTTTATTAATTACGTGATTTATTTTACGTTTAGAATTACCAAAACTATGCTTTTCACACCGTTTTAATAATCGAATACGAATACTTCTCTTCGTAAAGCGCAAATACATAGCCTTCGATCCATTATTTAATTTCCAGCGACGTTTTAAAGAAAATGACATGTTTTTTGATGCAAGTGATATAATTAAACCCCATTACGAATTGATGTTGTATAAAATTTAATTTTCTCATTTAAATTTAAGTAATGTAGAAAGTCAAATTAATTATAAAAATGTATGAACCCACTACATCTTCTACGTAACGCATGAGACATATTAAAAAATGTTTCGAATGTAAAAAAAAAGGAATGTATTGTGTAAAATATGGTAAATTTTTTTAAACATAAATATAAATATTAATTATGGGCATACTATAGCAATGCCAAATTGAAATGACAAGATAATTCTAATTGGAAAATATAAAATAATAATATAAATATATATTTTTGATATTATAACGTTTTTAAAGATATGACTACTTTTGTAATTTTAAAGATTTAATCTTTTAAGACAAGCAAAGAATAAAAATAGATTGGGACTGTCCCACTTTATGTACATTTTGATAATTGTTTCCATTTTCTTGTTTAGATGGATTAATTACATTTCATATAGTAACCATTTGCACAAATTTTCTATCTTATGTGTACTCTATTATTTTGTAGATTTTTCATGTATTAAAATTATTTTACATATTTTCGATAATACTACATACACACTGGTGATTTTTGTTTTATGGCTAATTCCAAATTATATTGCATATTTTCAACATTCCTTTCTGTATCAATAATAATTTTCACACACAGTATCAATAATATTTTACTCAAAACATTTGGCATCCTTGAAATATTCGAGTAATCTGTGATAGATAATCCGTTTATGTGCTGAAATAATGGCATTACATGTTGGTTACAATCATTATTAAATTTCGATTAGCATGAACACAAACACTTCGTAATGACTTAAGCTTTTAATCTTCTCTTAATAAAGCATAAATGTATGTAAAATGTCTCACATTTCTAACACTGAAATTTTCATTCGGATGCAACAACTCAATTTTATTATACGTTTTAAAAATACAAATAAAAATCAATATTTGATTTTAAAAAAGAGGAATTTAAAAAAGAGGATTAGAAAGTACAAAGTTTTTACCGCATATTCTGTATTTTAATAGATCTAGATGTTAAATTCAGAAGCATTGAAGAAGTAGAAGTAATATAAGTCGTTAAAAATCGTGTAGAAATATTTCCATTTTGCATTTTAATAAAACATTTCGTTAAAAAATAAACATATTCCATTTAAACATACATATTTAATAAATTTTTATAACAAGATCTTTCAAAGTTTTGAAATATATTTTCAAAGATAATTTCTACGGAAACTTAAATCAAAGCCGCATTTTTTTTTTTTTTTTTTTTTTTTTTTTTTTTTTACAATTCAACATTTTTATTTCGATATTAGTAGCCATTTGTGGAAAAATTTAAATTTCCATTTCAAATACCTTTTACAGAAACTAACAATTTAACCCTTTCCGGCACAGTGATCCCACTCCGGGCACACCTAATTTTAATTCCAAACTTGCATTCGGCACCAAGAATATTTTAATAAAATTTTCTTTTTATAATGAAAGCTTAAAATAAGGAGTTCGTATTTTCCAAAAAAGTCGTTTGTAAATTCCGGTGTCAGTCAGCAATTTCTCATTTTACGAACAGACTTTGTCTGTGCCGGAAAGGGTTAAATGTTAAAACTGTGAAAACTGAAATGAAAACATATACTTGGGAAATTAATGAACCAGTCACATTAAAAAACAAATTCCAAGCTTATTCTTAAATTAGCACAACTGAAAAAATGAAGATCATCACAAAAAACAAATAAAAAAATAGAACAAATTAGTATTGTAAATAAACGTGGATCATGGTTTAATTCAGAACATTTATATCCTTTTGAAAAAAAAAAAACGGTTTAAATAACGAAAACTGATGTGTGACATCTTCTGTCACACACCCCCTACTAAATGATAATACAATTTATTTATTCACAAATGGTTGGAGCTAAAACTGATCATATAAAAATTTATAAACAGTAATTATGTATAACGCCACCCATAAAAATATTAAATCATCTAATTTGCTAGCTGACATATTTTTGATAATACTACATACACACTGGTGATTATTGTTTGATGGCTAATTACAAATGATATTGCATATTTTTAACTTTTCTTTCTGTTCACAGTATCAATAATATTTTTCTCAACATATATGGCATCCTTTAAATATTCAAGTAATCAGTGATCAAAAAATCAATTCATGTGCTGAAATAATGGCATTACATGTTGTTTACAATCATTATTAAATTTCCATTAAGATGAACAGAAACACTTCGTAATTACTTAAGCTTTTAATCTTCTGTTAATAAAGCATAAATGCATTTAAAATATCTCACACTTCTAACACTGAATTATTCATGCGAATTTAATATAACAAGTCTTAAAAATACAAATAAAAATCAATATTTAATTTTATGTAGTACGAATGTACCTTGCATGCATTTACATCATAACTTTATATGATTTGGATGATAAATTTGGATACTATTTTGTAATTTATTATTATTTATGTCTCAGTGTCACATAAATAAAAGTGTTTGATATTCTGAAATCATTATTTGAGCAAAAGTACAACAGATGTGTACAATACAAATACAAATTCATTTACAAAATCATTTTAATCGATTAAATAGAAATAATCAGCCTTATACTGTTCAAATCATATCTATATCTTAAATTATCGGAAGTTAAAATTGAAGGACATTCCAGAGGATATACAAGCGCTAGTGGCTTGTCGAACTGATAAAAAAGCTAAAAATATACATGTGATAGAATTTCCACGATGTTCCAGTAAATTATGTGGCAAAATTTACCCTCCATGCGTATGGGTGACATAGATTCTCTATGGATTTTTAATGGATGATAACAAGTCATAAATTTGATTATATTCGTAAGGCATGGTATACGTGCAGTGTTATATGCATGTAGGGTAGCATGTTAGACATTCTATATGTTCGATTACTTTCCTACATAAAATGCACTTTTCTAAAGACGATCTTCTCACTTACAACGATATCGTTAATTAAAAGAGAGGTATGATCGGTCGTTCTTGCATATCGTAAAGTCGAAAGAAATAAAAATTTATCCTTGTCATATCTACTTGTTCTATTGTCTTTCTGGAAGGTATACAAATCTGTACCCAAGTATCTATTCATTTCAGTCAAAACCGTCAGCCAAAAATTTTCATTTTTTGACATTTCGCACAAACAATTGCTGTTATTTCTGTATTGTTATTTTTATTATAAAAAAAACATTTAATTAAAGGCAAAACTTTAACTTTGCATGGTTTATCCGTCTAGTATATTCTTACCCTTTTTTTTCAAAGTTGAAAACTTTGAATTTCCACCGTCTGCAGTGGTAACAACCAACTAGGTTCCAACAAGGCGCGGCTGAAGGTTTTCAGCCAACCCCCTCCTTCACCCTCTTCTTAGAGGTGGTCATATGCTGGAACGCTTTATGAATGAATGCACCCCCGAGCAGAACTCTCGATGATATGATTCTAAAGTCAGATTTTCTGAGGACTCCAAATGCCTCCTTGAACGACGACTCCGCCACGACACACACCCCTCCAATTAACTGTCAGGGTGTCGCAACGGAAACCGCCAGGTGTTAATCCATCCAGCTGTTGGTCCAGCACATTGTATTTATTTTGTTTATTGATGTGGGCTGTTTGTAAAGGAAATTGATCATTAACTATTTGAATGTCTATTGTGTGAACTCTGTCTGTAGAATATAATGTGAGATCAGGTGTGAGGACTTGATTATTGACTTTATATTGTTTTTCGTGGTGGACAGTAAATCCGCGATCTTGTGTAATTTTGTGTATGTATTTAACCAAATTATCATGTCTTTTAATTCCCATAGCGTGCGTTGAGTAACAGGTATGTAAAATATGGTTAAGGGTTTCCGGCTGGCCACAACCTCTCTTACATGTCTTTCTTTAATTCTGCCTCTGGCACATCTGCTTTTGTTGTATAGGATCCCAAACTTTACGTGGATATTCTTAATGTAATCTCTACCACTCAGGAAACATGTACCGTCATCCACCCAGCGGTGGGCATTTGGGCATTTCTGTGACTCTTTCAGTCCAACACCATCGACACTAGAGTATAGTAGCCGAGGATAGTGATTGTTTAAATGGCTGGTTGTTCTTAATGTTCTATTTTCGATCTTTAACAGGTTCTCATAAGGTTTATTATATTCCAATCTTTTTGCAGCAATCAATGGTATGAGATATCTTAAGGATGGAGTTCCCAGATCTCCATCGGCCACCTTCGCATGGAAGGCAGCCTTCGGAAGGTCATGAGGGAGATGTAGGATTTTCCTAACAGCTTTCCGCACAATGATGTTCAATTTCTTCAATTGGCTTGCAAATAGTCTAGAGAAAATGTAGTTATGGTAAAAAGCTGGTAATAGAAAATTCCGAAGCATGAACAGTTTCTGTTGCGGCTTGAACACCGACTTTAATAAAGTATCAATTGAATTTCTCAGATTAGTAGAATCAATTTTGATTAGACCGCTTGGTGTGAAAACAGCACCTAAATATTTAAAAGTGTCATCAACAGCTTTTTTGCTAAAGAAGATGTTATTACACTTGATGAATTCTCTATTGTCAAAAATCATTTTCTTATTCTTTTTATCTTTTAACCATGCAAATGTGAACGATTTTTGCAGATTGATCTTAAGTCCGACTTTCGCCAGGCCCTGCTGTAAACAGTCCAACAGAATCTGCAATTCTTCATTAGAGTTCGCTAGTAGTACGAGACCATCAGCGTATGCCAGTTGATTCATCAATTTTCCCTTCCAGTCAAAACCAATGTCAGTCGGTAAATGATCTAATATTGTATTGAAAACCATTAGAAAGAGGGTCGGTGACAATGGGTCACACTGCCTTACTCCTTTATTCGGGTGTAACAGATCACTATTGCAAACTTTAAACGTTAAAAATGTTTTTAAATGGAGGTAAATAAATTTCAGATATGCCTTGAGACCAACTGGAACTTCAAGAGCATCAATTACATTGAAAATTGCACAGTGAGATATACTGTCAAAAGCCTTTTGCAAGTCAAGTATTGCTATTGCTATTGGTTTAAGGTCATTCTGTACTGACCGAAGTATGGCTTGGAGCAGGTCTATTCCCTTCGATATTCCATCTATTTTTTGAAGCCCAAACTTTAAAGAACTAATTCTTAATTTACTGTTTAGGCGGTGACAAAGAATCTTGTGAAAGTGGCGAGTCAGATTTGAAGCAATCGAAATTGGTATAAGTCCATCATCTTATTGTTCCTTCTGGATCATCTTATTGTTCCTTTTTTGGAATAAAAATCGTAAAACTATTAAGTAGAACTTCTGGTAACCAATGTAACAGGAGGAATAAACTGAATAATTTTGATTTTTCTATTGTACTAATCCGCAGGGTATCGTACACCGACAGGCCATCAAGACCTGCCGATGACGTACCCCTTGGGTTGCACTTCTGTACTTCATCTGGATATATCAGAAGATTTTCATGAAATATTACCGGCTCTGCACCAGAATGCATTTCAACAGGGTTAACTTCATTAATTGAGGTATGTGTCATTAAGTAAGACCAGTAATTAAATACTGTATCTGTTGTGAGTGAATCACTAGTACTATTATTATTGAACAAATTATGATAAACTTTTTTCCTATTTTTCTTGTACATTCTTTGACATTTGGTGTATCTAATACGCTTTTGCTTTCTATTAGACATCTGTCTTTCAGCCGGGGGACTTCGGTTATCTGTCACCGTTTATACAAACAACGCAAACCGATAAATTTTCAATTTTGTATTATTTTTTAAACTTATTGTTTTATAGATTGAAAAGCTTTTTTTTTTTTTTTTTTTTTTTTTTTTTTTTTTTTTTTTTTTTTGTAGATACGTGGTATTTTTGTTCCATTTTCGTTGATTGTAATCCAAATGCAAATGTCTTCATCTGCTGCTATTGATCGTAGTATACCCCTACAAGATTTTCTGCAAACCACCTCCAATATTTTGGACTTACTTACAAAATTCAGAAGATAAACATTCAGATACGCGATGGAAATACGCATATTGTGTCAGTGATACAGCCATTGTAATTTCACCAGTTGCTTGCTAATCCATTAGTTCGTGACATTCCATGAATTCTTCATGTCAGAAAATTTAATGTTGCGATATGCAAATAATGCAATATGGGATTTAATGTCCACATATGTATTTCTTCAATTCTTTAAGATTACACATTTGCGTACGGTTTTGTACATTCGGTGAGCCTAATATTGCAAAAAATACTGATTTTTTTTTCATAATAACTTAAATAAATGCAAAAAAAAAAAAAAAAAAAAAAAAAAAAAGAGCCAACATTTATTTGTTAGTGACGTTTAACAGCAAACAAAACTCGTGATAGAATGAAATACTAAAAATATTTTATAAATGTTGTTTTCAAAATGAAATAATTCTGAAACATATATACACAATTGTACGTTATTTTTGTAGACTATTGATACCTGAATTTATATGATTTATCATAGACATGCATTTTTATCACCTTATTGGATTTTAATGAATTATCCTTCTTTTATTTTTTATCTATTGTGTCTTGGTTCTAAATGTTATTTTTATTATATTTATTTCTAGATCAAATTAATTTTTATCCCAAAATTGTTGTATGTTTTTTTTCTTGTCTTTTAACGGTTATATATATATATATATATATATATATATATATATATATATATATATTTATTATATATATATATATATATATATATATATATTTATTTATTTATTTATTATATATATATATATATATATATATATATTATTATTATAAATTATTTTTTAACAATCCTATAAATTGCTGTATTGTTATTTGTCGAATAAGCATGGGTGCAATAATGACTTAATTTCATGTAAACTTTATTTCAGAAAGGAATAAAAAATATTTATTTATGAATTTTCTGTTTTACATCAGTTTTATTCAAATAAGAAATTAATTATAGTATACTGTAAACTATTACAATATTTGTGTTTTTCTAAACTGTTTTATATTTTCTCAGTTTTCTATTTTCAAATTGAAAGTAAATATTTGTTAAATAAATATTTGTGTATGTGAAATAAATAAATATTTTCTGTAAATATTTAAATTTCTTCAGTATTAAACAAATATTTTATAAATAAAACAGATTATTTAAAAGTTAATCTTAAATGTGAAACAAGAAGTGATTTTACTTTTAGATAAATAAGCGTTTCATTTTCTTTAACATCATTAAAAAAAATTGCATTTTGGGATTATTAAAGCACATCTATTGAAACAAGGAAAAACAAATAATTAAACAGGACAAAATCTATTACTTAACAAAAACTCCTGTTGGATGTTTAAATATTTTTATAATATTCAAATCATATTTGTCCTTTAAAGAAACACTAGAATGTCACGCATTTTATAATGGTAATTTTTTTTTATTTCCGTATTTTTGCTATTAAATATATATTTGAAGTATATATGTATAAAATTGAAGTTGATTCAAATATCATGAAACAAATTTCTACCTCTTCGCGACGAGCGTAACATATACCTGCTGCATAGGTTGTGTAAGAAAATTTTTTAAATACTACTTTTTTCGAATAATAATTTTCACTTTACTTACTAAAACTACTGGCAGGGAAGCTGGCGGAA
Source organism: Maratus michaelseni (assembly GCA_963931845.1). Taxonomy (NCBI): domain Eukaryota; kingdom Metazoa; phylum Arthropoda; class Arachnida; order Araneae; family Salticidae; genus Maratus; species Maratus michaelseni. The sequence continues at coordinate 191,518,040 of OZ007593.1, read as the reverse complement.
TTTGTCTGTTCCGTTAGTAGATTTTTGGATTTGAGAGATAAAAGAAGGAAAATTCCGTTTGAAGAAGCGGCAACTTTCCGTTACGCTCAAAGAAATACTTCCTTCCAATCACAGAAATATTCCTGGCAGCATTGCCAGGAATCGAAATCTTCCGTTATGAATAACCTCAGTTTTAAAAAATTACATATCTCTTTGTGCTGCCATCTGGGGACCACTAAGTGAGTATTTACTATTTTATATATTTCAAGAAAATTTTCTGGCTGATCTTGGGCTCAATGTATTGAAGCCTTGAATCTATCAAGCCTTGAGTCAAGCGCTTTACCGGTAAGACCAGTGTTACTAGAGTATCAGTTTGAAACTATGATACGTGATTTCTTCAAATGGCGGCTTGGAACTTAAACAATTTGGGATTTAGAAACCTGGTCATTTTGAAGTTAATTGAAGAGAATTTTTGTTATGAGATGATGGTTGAGGTTTTAAAACTTAAATATTATTAGAGGATAAAAACATGAATTATACTTATTCTTTTTTTATTGTTAGATGTAAAATATGAATATTATATTTTGAATTAAATTCGATAAAAAATTTTTGCTTTTTTGAGAAAATCGATTTTTTTAACTATTATATCTTTTTAAAATGTATTCGTTTAGAATATAGTTTCAGTGCGAGTGTTTTTTATAATTTTAAAAAGCAAATTGCGAATAATTTTAAAGGAATGAAAAAATTATGTGTTATTTTTTGTAATTTGAAAGCATTACTTTTTTATTGCTTTTTTGAGTAAAATCGATTTTTTTTCACTTAATTTAAATTATATATATATATATATAATCTGTTTGTTTAGAATATATTTTAAGTGCGTTCCGTTGTTTTCATGGGATATGAGGAAATTAACCGAAATTCTCCTTTTGTCGTTAAAACTGACTTTTTCTGAGAAATTTACGAAAAAATTACCCGTGAATTTCCGATTATTTTTAACAGTGTAATGACATAATTAATTCAATTAAATAAAGCGAAAACTGCTAATTTAAAATAGCTTAATTAAAACAATAAAACTGCACGTCCGACACTATTCTTAAGAGTGTTTAGTTTATTTCAGTACACTACAACAAACATTTTTTGAATATGAAAACAGTGTCGATATCCACACTCAAGCAAAAACCAGTCTATATCATAATGCGATGGAAGTTAGAGCGCAGATATAAACACAGGCAGACAGAAATTCACACAGACAGAAGTCATAAAAATTTTCAATCATCTTGGAAGTGTTAAAAACCCATTTATATAAATTAAAGGGGGGTTAGCCCCGCGCTCCCCCCTTTATAATTAACCAATCAACCCCCAAAACTAATCAGGAAAGTGCCTTATCACAATGAACCTATAAACAAAGTATTAAGCAAAACAGTTATTTCTATCAAGAGTTATCGCGTTACGTACATACGTACATACATACAGAACCGGCGGTTACATTAGCCTACTAGGCTTTGATAGCCAGAGAGCTAAAAAGGGTCATTTAAATTTTAACTCTGATTCTTAAAATTAATTTAACCCTTTCATAAATGTATCCTTTGCATATAACTAAATTTACGATGAGGTTCCAGCATTTTAATCACTAAACAGTATCGAAAATAAAATATTATGACATGTCCCCAAACTATATGGAATGAAAAGCAAAATATTTTCCCAGAAGATTTCTCCAGTTATATGAAATTCCATTTTTCGTGAGTCGTGTCGTCATAAATTTTATTTCAAAATCCAGTAATCTGCAAGGGAAATTTAGTTTCAACTTTTGAATAATTTATTTAATCTAATAGGATAGCTGATGGAAATCTGCTAAAGTAGGGTTTTCAACAAAGACGCTTTATGTAAGCACCATATTGTGAGTAGAACGTGAATTTCATTAGACATTACTTACTTTTGAATGATGTATTACTTATTAGAGTTCAAGATAATACAATGTTTGTCTGAAGTAGCAGAACTGTAGACGATTGATAGAACGAAGAAGATTTATTGTAAAATAATTCAAATTATTTCTTCTGGAGAACTATAAATTTAATTTATGTCGCATTTTATAAAGTGTAAACAGAAAGGCGGATAAATATTGTTTTATTTTGAAGTATTTCTTAAATTGATGGTTTGTGATGATAGATTAATATTCTAACGCAGAGTATTTAATACTGATGATTTTCGAATTTTATTTCTGTAAAAATAGCTCTTTTATTTCCTGAACTAATAGAAAATCCGATACAAGCTCATTTAGTTTTATCACATCAAAAAACAATTCTGTAAAGACAACATAATAAATTTCTAATTAAAAATAAATAATTGTAATCTGCTCAGTGTTTTAATGTCTATAAGTAATCAGAAGAATTCCATATGCTGTGATGGTTGGCGCGATTTGGAAAAACATCGTAAAAGGCACAAAAAGGTGTGTGACGTCACGTAAATAAATTCGAGGCTAACGAAAAAGACCGGCTAACGCGGTGCATTCCACTTATATTTTTTGTACAGACCGCTAGAGTGACGTGATGCTCTTTTCGTACACCTGCATTGGTGGATTCTAGCATCAGGTGACTGCCGCAGTCTGTAAAAAAAGATACTCGTAAAGCACCGCGGTAGCCTGTCTTTTTCGTTAGCCTCGAATAAATCCCATTCCAGTAGTTAATAAAGCAACCCCAAGAAGAAGAAGAAGTTGCTGAAGATAGCAACAACCACATTAAACATTTATCGCCAAAAACAGCTCGCCAAACCTACAGGCAAAGGATATGGAACTCTTCCCGAAATTTCTGTTTTAAAATTCAAAACTGTTTTTATTATTATTATTATTTAAAAATGTATATGTACAAAAGTTTTTATTTTTTTAATCTTGCAAATTTCGAAACAAAAGGAAATATTTATATAATTAAAAAAAAAAATGTACTGTTAGCCAATTTGGATAAACATTATTTTACACAGATAAAATCTTTTATAAAAATTATGCATCGTTGGATTGGATGTTAAAAATATATATATATTAAAAAAATTAAATATTCTTAGACGTGAACGACAGTTGAAAATGTTAAATATGTTTTAAGGTATTTATGATATATTGCTTACTTTAAAATGCTAAAACAAATAGGACAAAAATAGAAGATATTTTGGTACGTTTCGGTTAGCCGGGCGCCAGTGATATATGTGCATATATAAATATACATGTATATATATATATATATATATATATATATATATATATATATATATATATATATATATATATATATATATATATATATATATATATGTGTGTGTGTGTGTATACATGTATGTATATATATCACTGGCGCCCGGCTAACCGAAAAGTACCGATAATTTGTAATAAGAGGCATGGAGGGGGAATTTTATTACGTTTATGTTAACCTAAGATATTGTAAATATAAAGAAAATAGAGGCAAGAATTTCAAAAATTAATATTTTGAAGTATATGTATAGATTTAGTTATTACGTATTACTTAAGTTCGAATTAGTTACGCACGCATTAGAATTTCCTACCCGCAATTAAGAATTGTAAATTTGAATTGAGAACATTTAAATTTATATAAGCAATTCCTTATAATATATAAATTATTATAATTAATAAAATTTTATTTTAATTTATTATAATTAATTTATTAAAAATATGTCATTATGATGAAATAAAGCACCTTTTAGAAAGTAAAATTATGAAATATATTTACATAGTGCAAATGGAATATTATTAACCTAACATTGCAAAATTTTTCTTTTGGAAAAATGTTTTTTATATTCATATTTAGGGTTAGATAAAAAAATGTTTAAAGAGCAATCATTTGTCTTCTTCGTTATAGTGCCTCCCACACTTACGATTAAGCCAAGTTGTAGTCAATTTCTCCAAGGTCGTAACAAAGCTCGTGTAACGTGAACGTAGCCCTTGCGAATAATACAGATACAAAAAATTAAATAACGTTGCATTAAATATTTCATAATTATTTTATGTCAATAAGAATATAGAACGATGTTTCATAACAAATCCATAATAATTTTTATAACAATTTTTACAATGCTTCCCAAGAATAACAACTTTAAAATTTTATAACACTTTTTTTTCGTGTAAATATTTCAATCAACTGTCGCATTTTTACCCCTATATTGTTGTTTTTTACACCATTTTATGGATACTAATTTATCATAATTGTTTGTTAGGTAAAAACCCTTGCTTTTGAATAAAAAATATTGCACCCATATAAACAGTAGGAAATCAAAAAATGTATCATGAAATCAGAAAATATATCATGTTAGAAAAACGCAAGAAAATATTTTCTTCCTAAATAAGTCTACAATTTCAACATCTGGAAATAATGCAACTATGTAAATTACATACATTCTTCATCCTGTGCAAAAAAACTGAAAATATATGTAGCATTATGAAAATAAAAGAGTTATTTTTAAATAATTCACGCATAATTTCTGTCTTGTATCGTGAACATTTAGATTTTAAACATAAACTCCATTAAACGTTTATTGAGATACATTTGAATATTTTTGTTCATTTGACTGCATATAACATGTGGAGCGTTAAGAGTGTGTCGCATCGGGATCCTCTAACACGAAAATAATGTAAGAAGATTAAATTTGATATATTAATGTTGATTAATTTTAATAGAAAATTTCTACAACTGTTTTTTTTTTCATTTTATATAATGAAAATCATATTTAATTGATTGTTTGTTAAAACCATTTGCTATCTATTTCCAACATATCGTCCGTAGGATATACATAATTATTATTATGCTTTTAAACGGCTAGTTACAAAAGCATAGTTAGACCTAGTAGCAAACAACGTTGATAAAGCATTTAAGAAAAAAAATTAAATTAAATGTCTGGATTTTCAATGTTTTTACAACATTGTGTGGTACTAGGAACAATAACAAACTCCCAGAAATAAAGCAGAGGGTTCAGACGTGGAATGTTGTAAAATCATATTCAAATAAGAAATGGACATTTGTATTCTGTTTTCGGGTTATATTATTTATATGAAAAATATTTTATGGATGTTCTGACACGTAAACCAGTCAAAACTCCATTCTTTTTTTATTATATTTACTGTTTTATTATACATTGATTTTTATGAACTTTCGGGTGAAAAAAAAAGTCATATCGATTTTAGTGCTGGAAAGCTTTAAAATATTATAAACCTCCAAATGTCATAACTCTGTAAGTTTTTGTCTTAGAAAAATAAACATTTTACAGTTTCTCTTATTAGATCACGGAATAAATATTTCTAAATGTCCCATATAAGAACAAGTGACCGCGTATAAATTTAAATATCACCTTTTAATATGCATTAAGACCTTTTCAAAATGTCATATATTAAAGCTATGTCTCGTTTGTAGACTTTTTTATTTATAAGTATGTTTATATCATCAGTGATTTAAAATATTTTCACTATAATCTCTATTTGGAATCACCAAATATTTTGAATGTGTCCTCGAAGTGAAAGGGACAGGTTGTCAAATTTTTTCTACTATTTTTTTATTAGGTAATCTAGAATCTATGCTTTAGTTTAGTATAAACTATCATATTTAGTGCACATTTTTATTTTGTAGATTGTAAATTTTTTGGTAGATATTTACATTTTATACTTTTTTAAAATTTTAGGAATATTGTGACAATTTATCCACTAATTAGCTGGTGCTCACACATAAAATCTAGACAGTTTTGACTTGAAAGTTTTAATTATAAAATGTAGCAGCTTATCACTACATATTTGGATGTACTTTGCCTTTTTTCAGAAGAGTTTCGTCAAATATTACATTTATAAGAGCTTTGCTTCCACTATTTAAAGATCAAAACTATCTCCTTATTTATTCGAAGAATATTTTACGATTAAATAACCTGCAAAGTAATCACCCTGAACATAAAACGCAGCAACCCCAAAGCATACAGTCAAAAGCCGCAATGGAATATAAAGGGTAAGTTTGACATAAAATAGATGATTACCTAAATGTATTCATTTGCACCACTTAAAACCAAAGTACATATGAAATAATAAAAGAATGTAAAAAAAAAAAGATGATATAAACAATTAAATAAAATGAAATCATTCACAAAATGAAAAGTCAGATTTTGCTAGATAGCAGTTTTGTGGTATGTTTAGTTTGTTTATCAACTTCATATACCAACTTTTTTAGCTCTTTTAGATCTAAACTAAAATAAAATTTCTATGTTTGCAGTATATAATTTACAAAATCGTTTATTTTTCGATTGTTCATATACCTTACATGCATTGATATTACGTCAACATTACTAATTACAATTTACTTCACCATTATAATTTGTGTATTTTCCAATTTTCAATGCATATCGAGCTAATATGCGATATTTGTTCTTAGAATTATTGGCTGCTTGGAAAATTGAAACGTGTTTAGCTTTTATACAACATAATCCGGAGGAATTTCCCGACGAATAGCACTGTTTCAAATTCCTCACCAAAATAAGGAATGAGATAATTTGTTTCCTGAAATAAATACAATGAATAAATAGAATGTAGAATTGCTTTCTGCGCTTGGATTGGCTGTCAGATGCAACAACTTGTCACGCCACATGCTGTGACAACGTGCCAACATGCCATCTTCAAAAGGATGTCGCATTTATTTATCTTCAGAGCGTTATTCAATATATATTTTTAAATTATGCCGCATAAAAATTTAATCTATTAGTGCAATATTGATAATATGCGATCCAATTTTAGAGCAATATAAAACTAGTCGTTGGGGGCAACCGTAATACTTACCCATCATGGATATGCATAATGTAAAATATTAAAATAAAAATGTGTAAACTACTTATAAAATGCATTGAAATTCGAATAAAATCGTGGCTTCATGACGTCATAAACATTAAAGGCTCGATTACTGAATTGCTTGAAAGAAACATCCTTATAACTCCAAAAACAATAATCCTATTTACCAGTGGTTTATTGCATCTGATTAAGCGTCTCATTTCCAATTAAAATATATCTTTGAAGTGAAATTTGGATAAAATACAGGGCCATGAAAAATCCAAGAGTGTGGAAAATAGGATTACAAATATCTCGGCAACTCCTTATCCGATTGACTTCATGCTTTATGAAAATTTGTTTTTTTATTGTCACTTGTCTTTATTGTTTTATTTATATTCACTTCTTAAAATAAAAATTTACGAAAATTGTTATATACTTTTTAACAGAACGAATATTTCGAGAGCGAAAAAAATAGTTCCGGTTAATCGAGGTTATTGAAATTCAATAGGCTTCTTCCCATTATTACATACTATGTACATACCAAATTGCAAGTCTCTATCTCAATTTTTTCGGGTCATAGAGCGTTTACAGACACACAGACGGATGGCAATTGCTTTTTCTAAAAATATATTTTTCGGAATCTCCAGCGTCTGAAACGTATAAATCCGTCAATTTTTTTTTTCGATTTTCAAAACGATTACAAGACTTACCCTATTCTACGTATGATGGGTAAGTAATAAGTACTCAATCAGCACGAAAAATTCAACCATGAAAAATAAATCAATTGTCATTCAAAAACGTTTTTTGAAGACAGAAACCAAGTTAACCAAATAATGAAAGCATTAGTCATATCGATGGAACCACGTCGTGAAACACATGTACTGAAAAATTTAAGAGCTGGCCCTGTTTACATGAGGCAAGAAATGACTTTTGTGACAGCCAACCCATGTTATAACCAGCGCCGTTCTCTCTTATATATATGTGACAAAATGTTCGTTATATACATACCCTCTAAAATTAGATTGTGATAAACTGCATGTGATTGCTAAAAGATAGCAGAAATAAACTGGTACCCATATATAATTTGGAAAATAGATTATCGGCTATAATGTTTTTAGCATAACATTTTTATTCTAACAAAATAAGAAAAAATAAAGTTAAATCACAAATTAAACGTTTCTAATAATACAAAATTATGTGTACATAAAATTCTAATGGAAATCGGCCACCGCTTGACTTAAGTACTTATATTTTAGTCTTACTTTCTACTGAATATAAACATGTATGCTTAAAAATGTCTGCAGTTCTCAGCAAAAATTAAAGGGATGAGATAATGTTAAGCTTCGGCATGATTGAATCAAATTGCTATAGTAGGGATACCTTCAGGGAGAACTTTTAAAGGACAAATTACCCAAAGAAAACCGCAAAAAATCTTGCATGGTAACCCCGACTAGAGTTGCTGGTATTGGAACTCCGAACGTCGTCCGAAGCTTTTCACTTTGTAGAGAGCATGTTGGCCACTGAACTGAGTAGGTATGAATGGGTAATATTGTGTTTTGATTTTAAAAACTCAACCGCTCTTACTTAAGTTTTAAAAATGTACTTTAAACATTTTCTGAAGTTATTTCCTTCATAATTTCATAGACATAAGTTACTTGCACTTGCTAATATGTAAGTGAATTAAGATAAAGTGATTCATTTGTAGAGGAAAAAAGTTTCTAATGAATAAATCTTGCTTGGTAGATGAAAAAAAGAATGAAATAGAGCTTTCATTGTTAACACCGATCTCTGTTTTAATAAATAATATGGGAAATTCTCCTTAAATATATCAAACTGAAATTGGTAATATGAAGATATATTTTTTCTTATTGCCAATCTCTCTTTATTTGAGATTAGAAGCAGTATAATATATGAAAATAATTAACTCCGCAATATAACAACTGTTATCACTAACTTATAAAGAATAATAATAAAAAAAAAAACAGTTTATCTGAAATAATTATTTCATAACTTCAAAATTTCAACTATACAATACGTAAAAATAAATAAATAAATAAAATTAAATTTAAACAGTCATTGTTAAATATCAGTGTTCATTATTAATATCATAATTCAATAAATATTTTATTTATTTCATTATTTTTCTATTTATATGATACATTGCAACTTCCCAACCATAACGAGTATGCTTTTTTTTTAAATACGTTTCTGATTTCCCAAGGTTAAAACATCTGAATACACACGTATATATCTGCACACACACGTATTTAAATATATATGTGTTTGTGTATTGTATTGTATAAGTAATATGTATTGATATGTTTTTACCGTGGGAAATCAAAAACGTATATATATATATATATATATATATATGTACTAAATTTCTTTTTTGCTATGTCATGCACGCTAACTACAGCAAATAATTGACTTACTTACGGATATTGACATATTTACTAATATTGATATAATATAAATAAACTACTCAGTTAACCAATTATTTTACGTAATTCCCGCCCCTTAGGTTTTAACAGTGCGCGTTTGCGCGGTTTGGCCGCCTCCATTCTAAAGACAGCTAATTTTATATATTTAGTTTTTCATATTTAGCTGTAATATCACACAATACAAGAAATGGTTTTTTTAATATTATGCACATTTACCGACAATACTGAATCTCATATTTTGCGCGGTTTTAAAGGCGATATAGAGAAACATATATATATATATATGTTTACGGGAGTTCCAAAATATTTCATCATAGCACGTTTGTTAAAAATCATAAACAAGGAACTTTGGTACAAAAAGATTGATTATGAGACTGTAGAAGTCTAATTCTGTGGCGTACTGTACATAAAATACTTGAAATTACCACGCTCATTTCTGAAAAATTAAATATTGCTCCTACGAAAGTTTCGAGAATACGTTATATGAGTAATATCTCGATAAAATTTAAAATATAGAGTAACTTAAAAAAATAAACATATTTTATGTAAAAAATGCAACAAAAAAAGTACAAAGCAGCCTCTGAAAATTAGATTCATGTCAAGTGACTTTTTAGCGGTAGTATAATAAAATTTAAATAACTTATAAAGACAAACTGATATATTAAAAGTTTGAGCTGATTAGCATTTAAGTGAAAAATTATTAATTTAAAGTGCTCTTTCAAAATAGTTCAAAAGAATCTTAATGCGTTAAAATTCACACAAAAAAGAGTTAAATTTTAATATCCTCCTTCTTTCATGTAAAAAAACTTTGTTGAGAAACGTATTTTCATTATTTTCATCTCATAAATATTCAAAATATTGTAACGCAAATAATTAGACTTTTTTTTATATATATTTTTATTCGCGCTGAATATTTTGTTTATATTTCCATAAAGAATTTTATTATTAGTTTAAATCTTTATTGAATAGCTATATTTAAGGTGCAAATTATTTTTTAAAAAAAAGTTTAAAATTGTTTTGCCTAAACATTATCGAAACTTTCATAAATGTGTATAAGGGCTTTTAATTTTATTAATTTTATTTCTATAAATTATATTTTTCATTAATAAATAAAATTCGATTTACATTGGTATTTCATTCATTGAATAACAGTTTTTTTTAATAAAGGAATCGGATGTAAAATATGGTAACTATTATTTTTTAAAGGTTTCTCAGATTTTCACTAAAAATATATTAATGCATCATGGTAAAATTTTAGCAGTACAAGTTTTATTTTGTAAGCAATATATGTCAAAATCCGCTTTAGTTAATTTTTAGATATGATTTTTAATAACAAAGTTTCTTTGCAGGTTTGTCCAATAAAATAAAATTCATCAGTGAAAGAATGTGTTGAGGACTAGAATCTACTTCTTATGTGCAACCGTTATGGTCGATGATATCCTGCGTGCGTGAAAGCGACATTTGTCCTTCTTTTCTCTTTAATTTTCTCAAGTGAGGTTATCGGTCCGTGGTTTTCACTGTAGTGTTTTTATAATAAGGTCATCCTTCGGGGAAATCGGTGGAGTAGAAAATTGGGACTAAAGTTTAGTGTCGGTGGATCTCGGGTCAAGTTTTGCATCAGTGAGGAACACAAAACCGGTGTTTCGCCTTCAAAGATTTGAAGCTTTACACATTCCCTGATAGATATCAACTCTAGACTTAGCTGGAGAATCTGCCAATGTTGGTAAGAAAGTATTTTTACCGTTGTTCATTAAAGTTCTGCAGCGACTAGAGTTGGTAGTATTTAGTGATATTTACAAAGTTTGTAAAATTTTTGAGCTATAAAATATTTTCAGTGACAGTAGTATTCGAGATCGAAATCACTTTGGGATATCCTTTGGGCAGCCAGCCCAAATGTAAAAAGCCATTCCGTATGTAAGTTAATTTTAGATACAGTCATTTTCGTGTACCAAAGAGTTTATTTCAATTGTATAAACTGTTACTATGAATCTCGCCGTAATTCCGATCCAGCGGACGTCATCATCGCTACGTTTAGGAAACATTTGAGGTTAATAAGAGACGTTTTTACGTTGTTGCGAAATACAGGGCTGACCGTTAAGTTAGAAAAATGCAAAATTATAAGGAAGGAAATTTAATATTTGTGTGTGAAGATTACGCAAGATGGGATTAAAACATATGCACAGAAAACTGATGCTATTACTTGTAAATCCTCCTTACCAAAAATTATAAGCATTTGACGATATTTTTAAGAATAATTGCATAGTTTGCGAAATTAAATCTGCATTTTTCAGTTGTGCAAACCTTTGTATGCATTAAAAAGAAGAAGGGTGAAGTTTGTATTGTAAGCAGTGGCTCAGAGATCTTTTGAGTTATTGATGAGAAGAGTTAGTGTCTGCCACTGTTTTTGCCCATCGTAATTATTCGTTGCAATTTTTAATATACTGGGATGCTAGTGCTGTTAGTGTAAGTGCAGTGTTGGCTTACAAATGTAGACCTAAATCATAGGCGCTGAGAATTTTGAATGCGCGTCTTCAAGTTGTTTTATGTAGAAAAAATATTACACCTTTTCAGACGTAAGTGGTTGTGTCTGGCATGAAAAGAATGTCCATGTGTCAGGGCGTATAAGTTAGCAAAGGAAGCTTAAGATGTGATTGGTAAGGTACGAAAGCGACAAGATTTTAATTACAATATGCTTAGGAGAGAGTTTGCGATTAAGATGGGTGATTTTTTTATTGGAAAAGTATCGGTAAAGATTCTAGGCGGTAGAAAATTGTAGCAACGTTGTGCTCACAGTTTGTCTGTCAATTTAAGGTGTTGGAAGTAATAAATAATAATTTTTTGATATATATTGACGGTGAATGAATGACTGTTAATCTGAAGCGGATGAGAATATATAGGTTTAGAGAAAACGCGGCAGAAAGTTCTTAAATGTCGAGAGGTATTTCTGAAATCCCCAGATTACACGAGTCTACTGGTTCTAGTTCATGAGGTGTGCCTAGCAACAATTTAGAGCCTCCTGGAAATTCACTTGTTAAAAGTAAAATTCATACTATGTTACAAATAAAGTCATTCGAGAATAGTGGCCAAAGTGGTCATATATGAGAATGCATGAGGGTGGGAAACATTGTGAACAAAAACTCAACAAAAGGCAATCTGTTAGCTCCTTGATATCGGGAGTTGGGTTGTCAAAAACAAAACTTAATTATTTCTTGGTTCATTCAAGTGGTCATACTAAAATTTCCAAAGTTGAATGAGGGGCTAGTTCGTCGTCAGTTGTAGAAATCGGGAGAAAAAAGAGCAAACTATGAGATACGCGCTCAAGATAAACGACAACTAAATCACTATATTGACTTTCCGGTGCCAAAAAAGAAGTTGCCTACAGATAAAAAGTCTGACCTGCCTCCCTTGATTTGGTCCGGTGTGCCTAAAAAATGTTGAATCCGGTGACACTCCATCTAGTTTCGTTGACGACTGTTCAACGACGCCTGAAGCCTAAAAATGTTCATAGTCCTATGAACTGTCAGGTGAACTGTCATCTATCTGTTGGTCCTATTCATCAAGTGGAAACTGTTCATCGACATGGTTTTAATCATAAAAATGAATCTATTCATCGACCAGGCCTTAACCCTCTCACTGACAAGCCCTTGGTAATACGTCCAATAAGGTCCACGTTTCACTGCAATATAAGCATTATTTAAAGTAATACAATTATATTGATTTAATGCATTTTTAATGCGCTGAGCAATGAATAACTCTCAAGAATTTGATTCATATTTGTAATTGAGTTTTTTAGATGCGTTCGTAATTATATAAATACGTAGCACCTATTGTCGTCGCTTGGTCCGTCCGTCCGCATATAACAACGCAAAAACTACCCAACCGAATCGTTTGAAATTTAAGATATATTATCTTTGCGGAATTTTGTCGAGACATTTCAAATTTTATTAAAATCGAATCCAAACTTTAGAAGATATTAATAAAAATATTTATTAAGAAATTTGATTTTTTTAAAAATCGGAGCTTTCTTGTTATAGGAGCTTCCGAAGTTTAATCGTCAAGCGACCGAGATACTTATTCTATGACAGAAATTAATCTGCAGACGATATCATTCATTTCACTGAATTAAAAATCATCAAGATCTAAATATTTATATAGCTAGCTACAGTACGAACGCACCTCATTTGTCACGTTTGACGTACAATTTCCAGCTTGTTTATATTCAAATGTTGAAAAATTAGGTTTTCTTAGCATGTAAAACAGAATTCAGAGAAATAAAAGTTACAGATTTGCCCTTTTGCAAGAATGTCATCGAGTGGAGTCTACACCTGTTCAACGGCATTGGTACCACGCCAGTCTTCAAGCGAGATAATCTACGATTGCCATTCAGTTTCCGTGATTAGCGTTCGTTTGTTCAGAGATTTTGGGACAAGATAAAGGAACCTTCAATTAGCATAAGACCGGCCAATTTGGAGACATTGGTATGAACTAGGTGATGATGTTCGTTTCTACTTTTTTTCTACCATTACAAGAGCAAGATACCTGATTCATGAAGAGTTTTGATCTCCGGTTTACGACAGATTTATATGTTTCAAACGATCTTGAATACGATTTGACTGTTTTCAGAAAATGTCTCTCCATGCGTCTGTGTCTGTGTCTGTATGTATGTATGTTTGTATTTTGTGGTAGCTCTATCACAAAAACTAATGCATTTAATTTAAGCAAACTTCTGATTCCGTTATACATTGACTTAAATTGATGCTGATAAGATTTTGGCGGAAACAGCTGAACAATTTATTGACAATAGTTAAAAAATAAATTTATGATATATAAATATTTTTATTTAACACATAATATAATATATGATATGTATACATATTATATAATATATTATATGATATACATATATATAATATATTGTATGATATACATATGTATAATATATTATATGAAATACATATATATAATATATTATATGATATACATATATAATATATTATGTAAAGGATATATAATATTTTATTTTATTTTATTAGAATGATATATATATTTTTTTCATTATTATTTTCGTTTCTAAATATTAAGTCTAATATATTTAAAGATTTTCTGCCTGAATACCTCTAAGAACTTTCAGAAAACAAAACAGTTTAGCAGTTAAAAAAACTCGATTTATTAAAACGGGTTAATTAATGTTAAGTTTTTAATTTAATATTTAATTTATTTTTATTTAATTTCTTTTAATGTATTTTTATTATATTTTTTATTATTTCTTTTTTTACAATATGGAAAGTTGTTTTTACAATATGGAATACTAAAGAAATTTTTTATTATATGCCGTTTAACATTACGACGATTTATTTTTAAGAAATATCTTTTGATTTTTTTAATAATAAATACAACATTTGTCAAAGAGATATAGATCATATTTTTTGTTAAACTAATGCAGTCCTTTTTTTTTTTTTTACATTTATGAGATTGATTAATATTCAGCCGTAAATTATTTTCTTATTTTATAAATACACAAAGGCATATGCAAATGGAAATTTTCCTTTCATCACAACAAAACGAATTAAATAAATAAAGATTTCTAAAAAAATCCCTCTGAATAATCGAAGAAATTTATATCATGAATTCCTTATTTCGTATTTTAGTCACGTTCTAAGAATTATTTCTGTGAAGTTGAAAGCTCACATCGTTTGCATTAAAAAATATTACAAAAATTACAAAGGAAATTTTAAGGTTCTTTTATAAAAAAAAAAAATTAACAGTAATGTAATGATTTTTATTTCTCATTATATTACATCCAAAAGGTATAGTTGAAAATTCATAATGTTAATTTGATATATTCTTAAATAATCTTTAGATTTTATGTATTTCTGACATAACAAAGCAATAATTATATTCTTGAATAATAATAGTTTCAATTTGTTCATAGTTATGGAAAGCAAATACAATTCTCTGAGGGTACAGAGTGGTATATATAACCCTAAATATTTTTTTCTATACCACAAAGAAAAGTAAAAATTTATTTTGCAAGTCCTGTTATACCAAATTCACGTGGAAAGTGAATATTTATGCGATTGTTTTAAGTTTTATTTATACGCAATTGAAATAAAAGTTGTTTACGCTAAAATATCTATGGGCTATATGTTTTTGAAATAAAAATTTATATGTTTTTTAAAGATCTATATGTTTAAAAATTTGGAAACTTTTTTTTTTAACTTTTCATTCCCCTGGGGTCATCCGCATTGTCTCTGATTTTTTTGGCACAGAAAAATAAGTCTACCACTACATTGGGCTGACATCGCTCAAAAACAGATTGTTTGAGTGCGGATTTTTTTAAGTCAATCTGAGGTTTCCCTAATCACTTTTTACGGAAAAATCACTTTATAACTTATTAAAAATCACTTATTATTTATTGTATCAATTTTTACGGAAAAATCACTTATACTTACAATATGTCTTTTAAGGATGAAATGAATACTTTTTAAATAAACGCATTTTTAGTTAAGTTTTAAATAATACTTTAAACTGTAAAATGCGGTTAAAAAATAATTTTAGAATACTTCCAATAATTCTAAGCACATAAATATCTGAATTTCAATATCTAAAAACAAAACAGATTCCGTAACCTTTTAATGTTTCTGTATTCAATTTTTTAAAACAGTTTCTGCCAACCTTTTAACAATGCTGTGCCGAACCCATGTTAAAAAGTCACTTCGTGTTTCAAGGCTGTTACATTTTTGTATGCTTATCAAAAACATTATATTTCAACTTATAATGGTTTAATATGATTATATTATCATCGTAAATTCTTAAAACAATATGTAAGTTATTTTCATTATAGGGTTTTTACGTTATTAATGCTGAATTGCATTTAAACATGAAAACAAAATTCTGAAATGCGAATTTTCATATCTAAAATTAAAATGTTTAAAATATACTATATTTAAAGGACTTGCTAAGAATAACGTAATTCTAGAGAAGGACAAACTGTATCTTTGCAGGTGCCATTTTCTATACAAAATAACTGCATAACTGCTAACATTTCGTTCGTTTTTTTTGTTTTGTTTTTTCAAATCAAGTAAAACCAGGAATTTTATTGAATAAAATACGTTAAAAAACATAGAAGAAATAATACCAAAAAAAAAAAAGTTTGCCTATTGGCTTTTTAATGTTACATTTTGTAACTTTTAAACTAAATGTATTGTCTCTGAAAGGAGTCTTTTTTTTCTGGTTTCGTCTGTCATTTTTTGGATCTAATGGAATTTTTTTAAAATTTACTTTTTGTACTATTTTTGATATACTTCTATTTCATTCTTATATTTTAAATATTTAATTTAATTTTCAACCTTTTTAAAATTTCTCATGGCTTTTTTTTTGCCTCGCAAGTCACCATTGAACTGAAAGTTCCGATGGTACGTAACTAGGCAATCTATGCTGTTAACGTCATTGTTCCGCTGTCCCAATGTTTCCATTATTTTTTTACTGCTTCAACCTTTTTGTATTTGTAAAGTCTCAAAGTCCATGAACTCTCAGATTTCCCTCGCTGATGTTAAACCTATTGACGTTGGTTGCATTCGTATATTTAAATCATCTCCTCTGGAAAATAAAATTTGTAACTTATTTTTACTATGTACACTTCTTAAAGGATGCCTCTTTTTTACTTAGTTGTCAAAATATTTTAAAAATATATACTTGTTTTTTTGTGAAACGATAAAATTTTACATAGTTTCGCTAAGATATATACATAACACACACATAAGACACATAAAATTATAAGTTGTTTATACATTTTAGAAATCTATTTACAACTCTGAAAAAAATATAAAACCTTTAAAAAGAGTACTAAAAAATAATAAGTTAAATATATTATTTTTCTAAGGGGATATTTATAATAAACGAATGCGTAATACGCCCATAGTTTTAAAATTCCGAGGGGAATAGCGGAGATCACTCATGCACAGCCTTAAGACAAAACCGTAATATTGACATCTATAAAAAATGTAATAAATTGCAAAATCAAGACGTGTGTTCAAAAGTAAGAATTAAAAATAGATTGCATTTTTTTAAAGATACATTAATATTGGACAAATTACAAAAAAAAATCTAATTTATTTCTTTAATATTTATACAGCAAAATTCTTCATTATATATTTATTTCTTATGCTGTGTTGAAGAACGGAATGTGTAGTAAGCTTTAAAATGTGTTGAATCTTCTTTTAAAAAGGAAAACTTAAACAACATTCAATTTCAACTGAACGTAGTTATATAACTCCCAACCTTTCAGTCTTTTTTCATGACAAATAAACGTATTTCAACGAGAAAATCCTAATAATATTATAAATTCGATTGTGTGTGGGAATGTTTGGCTGAAGTGGACGTGAAAACGGATGATTTAATGTCCCTGTATCTTTGCATATAGATGAATTTCAAACCAGAAATGAACATAGGCTTATTGTTATTTATTATTTACAAATATGTTTCTTAATGATTCATAATTTCTTTATTTTCACACATAATCAATGAATGTTTTTCTTGTTAAATTTAACTAACCATTTTACGTTGCTAAGCATTATCGTTGCCAATAAACACAAAACATGGAATAATATTTTCCCCAACAATTAATTTTTAATTTATCGATTTCCACGTGAAAAAAGAAAATTAAAAATAATTGAAAAGAGTATGTATTAGCGTAATATTTGAAACAAAAATATGGAGTGTTGGTTATTATACATGAAGTATAAATATCGGTTAGGCAGAAAGAGGTTTTCTAGCAAAAATTGCGTTATAATTAGAAGAAAAAATTAACAATAATTGTATTATTAAGAAAAGATTTCTTGACTATGGAACTATGAAAAGTATCCTCCTTGGCTTGGACCAATATGACGTCATATTGGATATAAAACATGCATTTTCAAATATTCGTAATAATACAAGAAGCATGAAAATCTGAATATAATAAAAATAGATGGATAATGACGTCATATCTAAAATGAAAAACTGAAATATTTTTATCGCTACTGATTAATAAGCTTGAATATCAGTTAGAAAAATTATGATTGCCAGGAAAAGAAAATTAACCACGATTATATCATTTAAAAAGGTTTCTCTGGGAACAAATTGACTTCATATTTGACATAAAACGGGAATTTTCAAATGTGTTTTTAAAGGAGCGTGAATCAATTTTATACATTAATAAAATGCACATACAGTAAATTCGGAACGGAAATGCAGATCACTGTTGCCGTTTAGTTATAAAAACCTCATGATATTTATCAGGAATTTTTAAATGAGTTACCCTAAATAACTGCACACTTATCACATTAAAATACTATCTTTTACATATTTTAATTTATAAATTAATATTAATTTCCACATTTCAATGAATATTCAATATATTATATATGCAGAATATTCAATATGCATAATATACTGTAGTGGAATTTACTGTATGTTATGATGTTCTCTGTCTATTTCACAGAATTTGGTTGAAAACTTAGCATGTTATAAAATAATAAAAATTAATATTACAAAAAGTCTATATATTCTTCATTGCATGGGCTATGTATTCGCATATGTATACAAATATGGAACGTAGAAAGTGAAAAAAAATCTAAAAGTTTCACATAATTTCCATCTTTATATAATACAGGATGAAAAGATTTTTTTTTTCTTAATTAATTTGTTGTATGTCTCCTAACTTCACATGTGACTGAAACTTCACATTAATCTGAATCATCACGCTTCAAGGTGTTCTTTATTTTACATGCTCGTATATAAAAATCTATCGCTACTTTTTTATATAGTTAAATAATTGCACGTACTGTAAATTCGGAACGGAAATGCAGTTCACTATTGCCGTTATGTTTTTAAAATCTCATGATATTTATCAGGGATTTTTAAATGAGTTCCCTAAATAACTGTATAATAAATTATCACATTAAAAAAATCTCCCTTTCACATATTTAAATTTAATAATTAATTTTAATTTTCAAATTTCAATGAATATTCAATATCTTTGATATACATAATATAGTGTGAAAATTAACATTATAAAAAAGTCAGTCTATATCTTTTTCATTGCATGGGCCTATGTATTCGGAAATATATAAAATTATTGAATGTAGGAAGCGAAAACATTTCTGAAATTTGCAGATCATTTTCAGTTTTATATAATACAATGTGATGAAAAAACGTTTTCCCTTTTACTTACCCATCATACGTAGTATAGGGTAAGTCTTGTAATCGTTTTGAAAATCGAAAAAAAATTTTTGACGGATTTACACGTTTCAGACACTGGAGATTCCGAAAAACATATTTTTAGAAAAAAAAATTTGCCGTCCGTCTGTGTGTCTGTGTGTCTGTGTGTGTGTCTGTAAACGCTCTATCTCCCGAACAAATTGAGATAGAAACTTGCCATTTGGTATGTACTTAGTATGTAATAATGGGAAGAAGCCTATTTCATTTCAATAACCTCGATTAACCGGAACATTTTTTTCGGACTCTCGAAATATTCGTTCTGATGAAAGGTATATAAAAATTTTCGAAATTGTTTATTTTAAAGAGTAAATATAAAAGACAATAAAAAACATAAATTTTGCATAAAACATGAAGTCGATCGGATAATTAGTTGCCGAGATATTTGTAATCCTATTTTCCACACTCTTTGATTTTTCATGACCCTGTATTTCATCCAAATTTCACTTCAAATATATATTTTAATTGGAAATTTGACGTTTAATGGGATGCAATAAACTGCTAGATAATAGGAGTATTATTTTTGGAGTTATAAGGAAAAACCTCTTTCAAGCAATTCAGTAATCGAGCCTTTTTATGACGTCATCAAGCCACTACACATTTTTATTTTAATATTTTACATTATACATATACATGATGGGTAAGTACTACGGTGGCCCCCAACGACTAGTTTAATGTGTTGTTGATCTACTAAATTCACATACTACCAAAATAAAACTTTACTTCAAGCTCAAACATCACGATTGAAGGTGTTTTTTTACATTCTCGTATGTGATTACAAGTGTGACTGCTACTTTTGCAGATATTGAATATATGCCTAAAATAAAATATGTTTTGATTGTCTGATTATACATACTGTGTGTATATGCAAACAAAATCTCTTCAGAAAGAAAAACCCCAATCATTTTTTAAATTTTAAAGTATAACAGTCTACATTTTTAACATTGCAAAAACCTAAGAATGGAACTTTTTTACAACATAATGTCATATTAATTTCACAAAATAAGAATAAAATTTTCCAAACGGAGCTTATCTTTTATGAATACGGAGAAAATATAAAGATGTAAATCTAATTATAGGAAGGGATTATCAACATTTCATTCAGAATGAAATTGCTCAAAATGACCCATTTTAAGAAAACTAAAAATATCTTATGTTCCAGACATCTTTTTAAGCAATAATTAAAAACAACATCAAATCTATAAAAAAGAAAGTAATTAAAATTTGAAAAAAGTCTAACGTATTAAAATATAACCTAAAGAATAATTTATTCTGAAATCAAAGTAAGAAAATTACTTTTTCTAAAATTTCATTGTTCTGAATATGAGGTCTTTTATGCTATCATGAAATCTATTTTGTTGAGTATTTTTGCATTATACTGTATTTTCCAAACATTTACAATTTTAATAACTTTCTGAAAAAAAAATTCCTTAAAACTTGAAAATATATTCTTTTGTTCTGAGACAACATTTTTTTTTCTTATGTTTGCATAAGCGAAGAAAGATATTAATTAATTTTTTTTCATTGTAGCGAGTGATTTTTTTTTTTGTGTATTCTATATTGACACTAACCTAGTCTTCAATCGGGAAATGTTTTTAAATAGCGTTTTTTAAATGTAATAAATTTGTCTTTATTTGAAATTACATTTAAATTATAAAAGCAATTTTATCAAGCATTATTTTCACAAGACATCTATTTTTTTTCAGCCAAAGTATGTTATAGTTATCCATTTACTACAATCGTCTACAATTGTTTCTGTATTCATGTATTTACTACATTATTTATATATTGCACTCGCAAATGGTAATTGGATTGCTTATCGTAATTCTAAGAGTGTGGCGGAAATCCGTTCTCACATTGAGGTTTTCTTGTCATTAGAGTTTAAACACTGTCTGAAATATACACTAATATATATATATATATATATATATATATATATATATATATATATCTTATTATATATATATATATAGCCAACTCGCAATGTAAGTAATATCTCACAAGTATAATCTACTACTTTCTGACGTATGATCGTGTTTTGCAAGTTTATTTTGTTTCAAAATCATAAGTGGTAATAAAACATCTTATCTTATTTTTATTGAATTTAGATGCATATCTTTATTTCCATGTAGATGTAATTTGCGAACACATACAAGTGATTTTCGTAATCAGTGATATGAAATTAGAATGACAAACTTCACTTCCGATCATTTGCTTTTTTATATCTACGAATTCTAGACATTATAGTGTCATATATAACAAATAAATTAGAGAGTTGGTATATATAAAAGTTGATAGCATCAACAAAGGTCTTGAAAGTAAAAAAATATAAATTTAATAACTGTAGTACCATGAAGCTCGTACAATGTTTTTATAGTCATTTATTATCTTAAAGATGTTATCCATATAGTATTGTAAAACTTTGTTTTCTTCAAGGGATTTACTTGATTGCATAAAACGTACGTCTTTAATCGATAAATCTCATGAAATTCTTCGATTGCATATATTGTTAGCATATGACAATATATTTGTCCAGTTACGAAACAGGTTTTAACTGTGTTGGACATATTATTGAAAAATAAGGTCTAATTAAATATGTTGATGTGAACACGCACCAATCAATTTTTGGGGTACTTGTAAGGAATTAGATGATGTATGCGTGAATATCATTTTTCAAAATATGTTATTTTGTAAATATTCACTTGCCCATTCAGGTAAAAGTGGAAGTAAAATGTTTGTAGATCAAATAACATCGACTCTCTTTCTCTGAGTAAATGTACTCAAAAATATTTCAAACTTCAGCGTCCCTTCGCTTTCCTAGAGAAAATTAAGAACTTTTCAAGGAAATAACACAACGATTTGGTGTTCCAATTATCAAATGGTAGCACACTATTATCTACAGGTCACAATAAAGTTATTATTATCATAATCATAATATTTGCCAATTTTTACAAATAGTGCCAACTATTTCAACTATTTTTCACGAATGCACAGTCCAGAATTTTCCGCAATCTACCCTTTCAATTTCTTAACTGTATAGTTCATTCTAATTTTGTTTCCATGTAATGTATACTACGCGGAGTCGTTGTCCTTTTTAATAAGTTCATATGCCGTTCGGAAACTATAATAATTGCAGCTGAATTTTCGGCATTATGTTAGATAAAATAAACTAATAAATCTTTGTAGCACGTCTTTTGCTTTAGAATATTTTTTTTTTACTCTAGTGTTACCAAAATATGCTTAATTTATTTTACTTTGCCTTTTATACCAAATTTATTCCGTTGCTTTTTATGTGATGCTCAAGCATATGATCCGAAATTACTGTTCTTTAATCTTCATGTTATTATTTTAAAAACACACGGTTTTAACATCTGTATGAGTATGTGAAGTTCCTGATTTATATCTTTGTATATAGGTACGTTGTTCCACACTGTTTTGCGAACATAAAATGTTCGACAGAATAAAGAGGAATATATGAAACATGTGTAGTAGACTTTTTAGCCCTTCAGAACTATTAATAGGTATTCTTTTTACCAAATTATAGAGAAAAAATCAAATGATCTGAAATATCTTTGGTGACGTTTCATGTCATTCGTAATTATACAATGTCGGACAGGAATTCTGAGATTGGGAAGCATAATTGTTATAAAATTTTACAAACGAAGTCTTGTTGCCTCATATAATGCGTTATAATGCCTTTACAGATATTGTAATATTAAGAAATAAAAACTAAAGTAACCGAGATGATTTGACACGGTAATTTATAGTAACGTACTTCAATATTATAACGGTGTTCATGTGGTAACAAATTAACAAAAGTCTAAAAAAATCAAACAGACACTTGTTAGAATATTCTAACAAATGCTTTTTATAAATATCGTAAAATTAGCATAATATTACGTTAAGTTTTATAAATGTCTATAACAGTTAAACTGACCCAGTTTTTAATATAATGGAAATGATTCAAGAATGGGAGAAAATTGATATGAACACATCCCACACAATGCATACTTCTCAATTTCGAATTGAATTGTGATATAATAATGCTTAGTGTTATCTGAACCAAAAAAAGATGAAACATAGTTAAGATCATTTGTAAAATCTTTCAAATCATTTGAAATTTGGAAAATTTTGTGTAAAATAGAGGTAAAATATGAATAATTTGCTTTTAACAAATTTCTGTACATTCACAGATCGAAATTAAATTAAAAGTATGTTTGGTCTTTGTTTGTTAAGGGGAAATCTTTTACTGTAATTTGTTTTTGTCATTTCAGTATTATTACATATTATTTAAAGGTTTTTATGTAGAAAAGTGATTTAATCAAGAAAAAATTCAATTATTGTGGGGAAATTACTATTTAAGTAAGTTTTTTAAAGAAAATTGTCTTACAGTTTTGACTTTTTTAACACAGTTGTGTATGCTTTTTTGAAGTTAGCTTAAGATAATAATTAGTTTAAGAAACGTAAATAAAAAATTGTGACATATGTAAATATTCAGTAACAATGACTATATAATCAACATTTTGATTTTTAAGAAATAAATTATATATAGTACTGAAAATACACAGTCACGAATTTTATGAAATGCACTTTAAGGATCGCACAAAAAATAGTTTGTTAATTCAAAAGCATTTTAGCATCTAGATCATACTGATATATTAAAACAACCCTAATGAATAAAAAAATGAATTTGATGATTACAACTCTCATACACTCAAAAGAAATTAGTGCAAAAAAAGCCTTTTTCACATATTTATGTACATTGGATCTTAACGTAACTTCATCAAAATATACTAAGGTATAAATATATTTTAATCAAGCAATAGGAAAATTGATATTTTCGCCATTTTTTGAAAAGTAATGGGTATCCAGTCTTCTTAAAATTATTTCTTCAAAATATATAGCTGCAACATTAAAAACATTTGTTGCTGAAAAATTTACTTTTTGAAAATAAATATCTAACTCTGCTTTAAAATTAGTTTATCTTTATTACAAATATTTATTTCTCTATTACATTACAAAAATATGATGTATGAAATGAAATCATTGTAGATATTTGGGAACCTAGAAGAAAAGAAAGTTTATATGTTGCATATCTACTTATCTCAGTGTCACATTGATGCTTTAAACAAGTATATTTAGTATATGTCTTATTATATAAATTTGATCTACTGTCTTGTTGGTTAGGTTTTATGAGGATGTTACGGTCATCTAAACAGACCGGGAAAGTGAAATCGGATCAACAGCAAACATTCATGCTTGAGTCGGGATTCAAATATGACACCCGTCTACCAACCAACACCCTAATTATAGTAACAGGTAACCTACTTACTTGAAAAACAGAATATAAGTGTCACGATGTAATCGCAACATTTTTAGCGCAATCGTGATGTGTACGATTGCACGTGTTCAATTTCCCATTAAATCTCTAAATTTATTAATTTTAATATGTTTCTTTCAGTATTTAATTATCCCCGTATCAGCGTTTTTAATTATCTTTAATTTAACGTATCCATTGTCTGCCAACGCTGTTTCTTTCTCATTTTAACTTTCGTCAAACGCCGATATTTCACATTTCATTCGATGCATATCGCGGCAGTTTCGTGGGGAATTCGTCATCGGCTCACCGCTTCTCCCGTTCCTTCGATCCGGCAAAAGCGCTCCACATGCTTCGCCGAGGAACGCGTTGCGGTAGGCTCATCGCTCTTTGGCGTGCGCCAACAGTTGGCGTGTTTTCGGAGCTCACTCCGTTTCTGCGCATCGCTATTGGACGATCGCGGGTTTTATCGCCAAGGGCAACCGGCTCGGCACTTCGCGCTGATGTTAAAATCAGTTATGTTCTGGATGTGCTCAGTGTAGTTTGGGAGATCTTATCTTATTGAATTTCATCAGTCATGGAGGACACGATGTCACCGGAGTCCCTCACCTATGCAGAGTTTTATAGATGAATAAATCATCTCTTGTTTTTTTACCATCAAAAAGGCTTTTTTGTCTCAGTTATTCCTAAGATGAGTGTGCTGTGTTTTCAGTTATGTATCTCTCGCATCATTTATACATCGCATCGTTCCTGCTAAAAATGGGTGAGATAATTCCTTTTTACTTATTTTAATTATGTGCTAGTCCATCGCTAAAATAATAGCGAGCGTGAGACCTTGGGTTCATTTTAATATTTATATTTTGCGGTCTTTCACTTGTGATCACGTCACCACGTGTTAGCACGTGGTCGGCCTCTTCAACACAACGTGTCTGAAATATTACACTACAATAAGTAATTAAGATAACAGTTAATTATCATTTTTTATTTAATGAATTTACAAATCCAAAAAAAAAAAAATTCAACTTTTTATTTTTGATGTGTAAAAATTAGAATTTTCAAAAACAGATTTTGAAGCCTATACAAATGTGTTTATAGAAACTCCATCTTTTCTAAAACAGATAATAAATAATAATGTTTAGTTTAAATTAAAATTAGTATTGTCCAATTACCCCTGCCTAAATATGTTGCGCCTAGTGTGTAGTTAATTATTAATATTATTTAGTTAGTTAATTAACTAATGCCTAGTATTGTTTAATTCGTCTTTTCAGATTCCTGCTTCTACTCCAAAAAATTCTATAAGGTAAAGCTAGGATAGTCTGCGCAAAATTCAAAAGAATAACAATAAAAAATCTAAATATTATTTTTTTGCTAAACTATCCATGAATAATTTTCACTTCATTTGTTTTTTATGCATTTCCATTGCTGTTTTGTTGTTATGTTGTAATTTAATAGAACAGTTGCAAAAAACCAAGAAAGTTACTTGGCGCAATCTGTCCTTACAGGGTTTGTGTGATTGCGCACATGGGTAGGAAAAATTGTTACTAATAATAACTACAATTAAATTGTTAACAATAATAATTACACCCAAATGACATTGTTGTAAGGTTTTTGTGAACAAATATTATTGTATTAGGAGTGAATATTTCAATCTAATGATTAAGGAATAAAAAAAAAGGAAATAATTTTAAAAACGATTAAAAAATTTGAATTAAAGGGGGAAAAAATTAAAGAATCACAAAAAGCAAGTCCAGATAAGATTAGAAACTAACATTAAGTTACTTGAAAACTCGTTTAACTTAAAATTAGTCCATTTTTATTTTTCATTTTTTATGCAAATTTACCAATAACCTGCGTAATCTCTCCTGGCATAGAAACTAATGGGAACGACGCGCCATCTCTCCTAAGTAGCAGATGCGCAAAATTTCTAATTTCGGTAGGAGAGATTGCGCGGCCTTTTATTTAAACATGGCCGCTAGTAAAACGAACCGTTGATATTCACATTGTTAGTCTAGATTAGTAGCTTATGAGAAATCATTTAAGTTAAAAATATTTTGTACTATTGACGTTGTATAAAAATTCTGACGAATAGCTATGAAAATTCAAGCACTTACTTTGGGAAAACAAAACAAAATAGCAATGCTTTATCTTAGACGCTCTAAACAATCCACGTGCACTTTCAAGTAGACACTCAACTACTGCTGTTGTACAACTACCTGGAGTCGCTGCTCCCTCACTCTACTCCTTCTTACCAAACCTCTATGTGCGCAATCTCTCCGACCGCGCCATATCTCCTGGCTTTACCTTATAGTCTTTATTGCATTGTCGAAGAAGTATGAATATTTCAAAAGCTACTTCAATTAGGAAACAATCTGCTGTTAACATGAATTCCATATGTAAATGTTGCCGTATTTGTAAGGGTTTCACAAATAGTTTGCCGATGTCAAAAATGTGTGTCTCAACATTACAGTGAGAAGGTTCTTTCGTGCTTTATTTTAATAATTAATATAAATAGAAAGTTTTAATATTTTTAAACGCTTTATTGTTGTATATAAAGTCTTCAAAGTATAATATTTGCTTTCATATATATAAATAAACATTTTAAACAGTCTGTATTTTTAAAGCGTTTTATAACAAATGATTCTAAATGTAAAAAGAAAAAAAATCCATGAAAGATAATCAATTTTATGGAATAAACTTTTTTATAAAAATGTGTCCTTAAGATTTTCTTAATCTATCATTATTTAACTTCTCTCAAAATACTTATTTTGTCTTACTAACATGTGTTTAATTTAAGCTACATTGTTATTGCAAATGAAAGAAAAACATCGGAGAAAATAATAGAATAATGCGCATTATCTGATAAAGTTAGCAATTTTGTAATCTAAACTAACTTTCTTTGTTAAACATGTTTTATAGATAACGATTTTAAAAGTTTAAAGAAAATTTACGTACTAGTTTTATCGATTAAGTATAGATATTTATCAGGTTCATGGGAAATTAAATGAAACATCTATAAAGATAAAACTTTTGTATATACATTTTTTTATGTTAGAAATTATCATAACACTGATTTTATGCTATGTTACTTCATTGCAAATCATTAATTATAAAAATAAAAATCATTAAAACTATATATATAGGAATAATGAAAATTATGTTGCATTTACCAAAAGGGTAATTATAATGTTATAAAGTTACACAATAGAAAAGTAATATACGTTTTTAATTCACACCTACACTCTTAAAGATAAATACTTCAATATGAACAAATTTTCAGATTTCTTTTCTTGTTTTATATCGCAAACTGTTTCAGTCTTAGTTGTGAAAACACGTATTTAATGTTATTTACAACATTTCTATTTAAATTCGCTATTATATAACGCTTTCTTAATGCGCCTATGTTGAAATTATCCACATTAAAAAATTGAAGTAAAATTAAGCATTTTATTCCACCGTATTCAATATTTCATGAATAAGAAATTAGTCTGAAAGTCGCTACTTTTAATCTTAAAACAATATGAAAAAAATATTACAGAATTTTACATGCATATATATTATAATACTTCTCTTCAAATCTATAATATGCAGAACGCTATGATACCAAAGTATAATTTCACTCATTAACACGGTTAATTTTATGTACGTAACGTTACTTATATTTGAGAATATATCAAGAATATATCTCTCGCTCAAGAAGTGTGACACAGCTCAAAGACACTATATTTCACAGAAGATGAGGTAAATGAAAATTTTCACTATTTTTTTTTTTACTCTAACACAAAACTATAGAGCATAGTTCTGCTTTCAGCTGTAAAGGAGTATATGACGTCATAAATCCCTTATGAATCAAGACGTAGAAGAGATAGGGAGGATTGTGTAAATTTATCACTCAACACAATTTTCCCCCTTGCGTTGTGGCAAAGTGAAATATAACGTATTCTAGCTGTTTTCTGAATAAATACACTTATGACACTTTTCCTGTAGCTAAATGCACTTAAATCAGACATACTAATACGCAAAATGAATTTTTTGTTGTTGTGTCACTTGTTGCATTAAATTCGACATATTGTCTGTCGTATATAAAAAGTTGGCAAAATTTTACGGTTTACTAGAACGCAGCTATACGAGCATATTTAGTCAGAGAATGTATGGCCGCGCGAGCCGCTAGCAGGCGTTATAAATGGTATGACACATTCCTACGAGAGGTGTTGCCGGAGCTGCTGCGTCCGATTCCAACCCCCATCATTTCGAGAATGTGGTTTCAATCCGACGGTGCGCCTGCACACTTTGCACACTTGGATGTGTAGAACACTTTAGATGCAACGGTGCCAGGCCGATGGATTGGTCGAGGTGGTCACATAGCTCGGCCACCAAGATCACCTCCGGATCTCTCGTATTTGGACTTTTTCCTGTGGAGCCATATGAAAAGCCTAATCTACGAATGCCCCATTGAAACCGGTATAGATAAAGTCGCCAGGATTGCCGTTGTTGCCGGGGATATTCGGGGAAGGCCTGGTGTCTTCACAAATGTACGTCTGTACCTATCCCTCAGGTATGAGGCGTGCATTACAGCTGTCGGAAGATATTTTGAGAAAATTCTTTGAGCATGTACATTAATTACATTCCTGTTAATGAACTTTCCCCCCTCATTCTTGTGTTAATTCTTTAACTGTGACAGTGGAAAACTACCTTTTAAATTCTCACCAGTTGCGTTCCGACCATACATTCTATAAAAAAAAATTGCTTCTATAGCTGCGTTCTATCACCTCAAAAATCATCAGAAGTTTAGCCAACTTTTTCAGATATATCCTGTATACGTTCCTGCATTACCGATTTGGATGGATGACGAAACCATTTTAACACCCCCAGAAGATTTTTATATTTTTATTTTGTCCATTTTCCCTATATTATAGATTAGTTAGAAAATGTTGTGTGTCAGTTCTCTTTAGGAGTTTTACATGGGAAAAAATATTACAGAATTCTGCAGGCACATGTATTAAAAAAACTTTTCTTGGAATCTATTATATGCAAAATTATATGATACTGATGTATAATTTCACTTACCAACAAGGTTAATTTTAAGTACGTGCATTTACTTTTATTTCAGAATATCTCTCTTGCCAAGAAAAGGAACACAACTCAAAAATACTATATTTCACAGTAGAGGCAAATGGAAATTTGCATTTTTTTTGCTGTAACACAAAACTATTGCGATTAGTTCTGCTTGCAGCTGTAAAGGCGAACATATTTAAATGTATTCGAAGTTATTACTCCGAACATATTTAAATATGTTCGGAGCAAAGGCATATTTTTAAATTGTAAAATACCTTCAATTTGTTTGATAATTAATATACGAAGTATACGCAAATGATTTGGGGATATAAGAGTATTCACACAATAAAATGAAGAAGCTGACGGGGAATTTAACATTGATTAAATAACTTTCACTAACTGGGATGTATCAGTAGTTTTGTTTAAATAAAATACGTAATGGAGTATCACGATATTTTTACTATACAAAGAAAATAACACAAAGAAAAAAAGCTTACCTTTTTATCTGTTCTTTTTTCTTCATTTATCTATCAACCTACTTGAAGGAAATTTGCATTATCCATTTATTTTATTTAATGTTCCATGGATATATTTGCATTAAACTCGATACATTCTATTAATTTTCTTCTCACAGAGCCCGTTTATATGGGTTGACAAAACCATTTAAACACTTCTATATCTTTATTATCAAATTGTTTTATTCCTTTCTTTTTCTTAAAAATTTCCAGCAAAGTTCAAACTTGTTTATTAATACGTTTGTATGTCGTGTGGCCATCTTTCCGTTCTCTAACTCTCGGAAATATATTCGGTTTGCCATGTAATCTTTATGTGTTATTAAGATTTAGAATAAAATATTTCACATTTAGAATGAAATGTGTATACATTTATAGTTCGTTTACAGGGACACACAAAAAAATTTCGGTTACATTATTGTTAATGGGAGAAAATCGTTTACGGTGAATTTTATTAATGTTTCGAAATTTAAAACATAATGAGATTGATATGCATTGCCGAGACGGACTAGAACATAATTGCGATTAGTACTGAATAAATAGCAGTTGCAGTTCTCTGACAGGGACGCACAAAAGAGTTCAATTACTTTATGATCTATGTGGAAAAATCGTTTGCGGTGCATTTTATTGCTGTTATGATAGATCAAAAATAACTAAATCATTGAAGTGCACGGTAACCTGATTTCCATAGATTAGGGAGTGCATAGCATTTATTGTTTATTTAGAGGGGCACACAAAAAAATTTTGTTACAGGACTGACTAAGATCGATAATTGCTGAATAGGCATTTTCCACTGTGGTGTGTATTTTTAAACGTATGTAATTCTGAATGTATTAGTTTGAGTGAATAAATTATATACATCGCATACAGTAATCGCATACGAAATAATTCACCCATATTATCCGAAGTGGACAGCATTTTCAAAAAAATGTATTTTTACTGTGTTGTGTTTTTTTAGGTTGCTTACATAAATATCTCATTTTACTGAATGAGAGAATGGAATTTCTTAGTAATATTCTCTTAGTGTAGGAAACTGTTTCATAAACTATGCATGATTTTTCGTTTTTTTTTATATCTTCAATATATGTATCTTCTTCATTATAAAATCTTCTTATTTTTGCTTCGGGAATCACATTTTAAGCACCATCGAAATAAAGGCAAATTTTTAAATTGTAAATTAGCTTACCCTTGATATTTAAATTAACATACATAGTCAATGGATATGTACTTAAAAGCTACATAGGGTAATACCAATTAGTGTTATTGTTGAATAAATTACCAGTTATTTATTAAAAGATTTTTTCAAATCGCGGTTTAACACTTTTACCAAGTCAAAGATAAACATTTTACAAGTTTATAGCTGAACGTAAGAACTAAACGTTAGAAGAAACTTTTGTCATCTAATGGTATCATCATTTTTAGCACGGCGTTTTGACGAAATTTTGAACCAAATTTTATAAATTTTATAATTTTATACACGTACATAATAAAGCTAAACCAACTTTCTCAGAATTGCATTTAGGAATCATAAATGAAAAAAAAATGCGTGTAAATGGAAATTTTATTTTACACTGAAATAAATCTATATATTTACACATTTTTGCCATTAAAATCCCTATTACTATTATCACAAATTCTAATCCATTTATATATTTACAAAGTTTTGCCATTAACATGCACATGACCATTATCACAGTTTTCTAAATGTGAATTTATATTAGACTACTCCAACATGTTCATTATTATAAATTCATGCAAATATAGAAAGGGACCTTACGAATGACAAAGAGTATATACTAATAACATTATTGTATTTGTTATCACAATCCGCTAAAAATTTAATACATTTTGACAAAGCAGTCTCTTATATTTAAGTAAGAAGCTTTTGGCAGCATTTCAAGACATTTTATGAGTGTACATAAAATTTTACTAAAAGGCATATACTATAATTCTGAATATGCATAGATTTGAGATAGTTCCAAGCAAAATTTTTATGTTAGAACAGACAGTTTGTATTAAAGCTTTAATGTATTTATTAGTAAACGTCTTCAAGAAATGATAATGTAAATATACTCTGCAGAATTATAACCAAAAGTTGCTATCTTTATTTATTTTATTTGTTATTTTATCTTATTTACAGAAACGCAATTTATGGCAGGAAGTAAACACATATACGTGAGGAGCTTCTTTATATAGTTGTATATTTATACTTTGGTTACGATTAAATTAAAAAAATGCACAATTATCATTTCTTTTTAATACATAAGGTTAAAATAAATAGAACATTTAAGGAATACTGGGTTGTTCAATCTCTAAAAAAACGTAATCAAGTACGTTGTTAATTGAGTAATTAAAAATAATGGTATTTAAATGAAATAAATGTATAGTGAATAAATATATTTACTGCTAAAAAGTATAAAAAAATTTAATAACATCAATAACGTAATAATATTTTATTATACATGCAAAATAATTATAAGCAAATATTTGTTTCACATTGCATAATATGTAATTGTAAATATATTAACCTTTTTAGTGCAGGAGTCGACAAAAGTCGACATAAGGGTCCGAGTGCGGGAGTCGACTAATGTAAATAAAATATATGTAATATATGTAAATATATGAAAAAAATATGTAAATAAAATATACTAAATGTTTTCAGCCGCATAAGTTAATTTATACATGAAAGAGTAAAGAAATAACCTTAATTTTAATGTTATTGTTAACGCTGTTAATTTTGCATGTTTGTCTGATAAACATATTTTTTGAGCATGAAAATGTTTACTTGAGAATTGATAGCATTCAAAAAATAGGTGTTTCAGGCTGAGGACACTAATTAATACACTATAAAAACCCTTCGGAAACGTTTCTGAAAAATACGGGCAGCGAAAAATACTTTGTTTTTATAAATAATTCTTTAAATTTTGGAAATGTATTGGTTTCTGGGGATTCAAAAGACACTGGAACACGCTATTCGGAATTTCGGATAACTCAGATAATTATATTATCTGATGCAAAATATATTTTAAATATTATATTTTTGTTCGCGGTTATAGTATATTTTCATAAAATAAGAAACATTGGTCATTTTTTACAGTGTATGTGTACACTCTAAAAAATGACGAATGTTTCTGAATGTACGAAAATATAATATAATGACGAATAAATTTATAATATAATCTCATCCTTGTTAATCATGATTCTGAACAGTGTTTCTTTATCTTTAGAAACCTCAGACATCAATGGCATTTCGAGATTTAAAGAATTATTTATAAAAACAAACTATTTTTCGCTGCCCGTATTTCTCAGAAACGTTTCCGAAGGGTTTATATAGTGTATTAATTAGTGTCCTTAGCCTGGAATACCTGTTTTTCGAATGCTATCAATTCTCAAGTAAACATTTTCATGCTCAAAAAATATGTTTTACAGACAAACATGCAAAATTAACAGCGTTAACAATATCATTAAAATTAGGATTATTTCTTTACTCTTTCATGTATAAATTAACTTATGCGGCTGAAAACATTTAGTATATTTTATTTACATATTTTTTCATATATTTACTTGAGAATGGATGACATTCGATAAATAGGTATTCCAGGCTGAAGAAACTGATTAATACACTATAAAAAACATTCGGAAACGTTTCTGAAAAATACGGGCAGCTACAGAAATTTTGTTTTTATAAATAATTCTTTAAATTTTGGAAATGTATTGGTTTCTGGGGATTCAAAAGATAATGGAACACGCTATTCGGAATTTCGGATAACTCAGATAATTATATTATATTTTCGTTCGTGGTTATAGTATATTTTCATAAAATAAGTAACATTGGTCATTTTTTACAGTGTATGTGTATGCGTTTTATCTCGAATGGTAAAGAAAGTTTTTGATGGAGGCTGCAATGTTGTTCGTAAAAGTGGAGTGTACTTCGCGATTGCTGGAAATCGATTAATATCATGCCTATTATTGATATTATTCTGAGAGTGCACCCTTCGGTATAAAATGTAATCGGAGAATAGTGTTTGCATTCAAGGCTGATGAAACACACACACACACACACACACACACATATATATATATCTATATATATATATATATATATATATATATTAAATTATTGAGCTTTAAACGAAAATCTGATAAAAAGTATTTGTGAAAAATTAAAACAGATAATTCTTTGTCTTTTTATATAGTACATATTAATTACTATATAACATAGTATTATTTTATATAAAATTTACAACTTATTAAATAGTAGTTCCTAAGAAATTATATTTCATTTTTATGATTATTTTAAATATTATGCTTTAAGGATTTATTATGTACGAAAAATAATAATTAAAATATAAGTCACGCATTCCGCCAGACCAAAATATTTTCAATTTTTGTTCGAAATATCATACATTAAGTATATTTATGGAGAAATGAGACCATGTTGTTAACATGAATTAAGTGTATTTGATTTTGAGATATTTGTGTACACGCTCAATGACGATTTACTATCAGTTTTTATTTTAGTACCAATACAAAAGAAAATATGTAATAATGACAGTTCAGAAAATTAGTAACATATTTCATATGTAAAACTCTACTGCAATCACTAAACATAAAAAAAGCAAAATATTTGTTGTTTTTGTTAAAACGGTTTACGAACAGATAATATAGCCTCTTCCGAGTTACTCACAATTTCAAAAAGTATTCTTTTATTTTCGGAATCCTCAGAAACCAATAGATTTCAAGATTCAAAAAAGAATTTCTAAAAGTAAGGTTTCATTTATTCCTATAATTTTCAGAAACGTTTGCGAGTTGTTTTTTGCTGTGTATTTTAATCCGTTTTTACAACACTTTATGAACTCAAAATATAGTTTTTTAGGATATTATCAATTTAAAAAAAACATTTCCATTATTATCAAGAAAATACTTATGTTCAGCAAACATGCCAAAAAAACATTGTAAATTAAACATAAATTTGTTACGTTTTAATATATAAATTCTGATACGAGGTTGAAAACGTTTAATTGAGATTTCATGGTAACCGGAAAACTGCTATTTTGCTGGTTTCTGGGTTGAGGAAAACACACTATAAAGCTACTCGGAAACGTTTCAAAAGTTTCCGGACAGTAAAAGAAATTTTGATTGATACATGTTTCTTTAAATCACGGAAAGTTATTTGATTTTGAAATTTCCTGATATAAAATAACATTGTTCAGAATAGTGGGTAACTTTAAAGACGTTATATTAACTTTTCGGAAACTATACATTGTTATACATTGCCACATAAAATATCTGTGTATTCATCCCACATAAAATATCAGAAAATTATTTAATTACTCTGCAAACATATGTAATAAGCATAGAAATGCTGACACTGATTTTTATGTGTGAACATATTTCACATGTTTTGTAAGTTTCAAGTAGAAAGCTTTTTAACAGATTATGAATATGTAATATAAAGTAGTGTTTCCTAAGAATTTGCTGCATTTATTATAGAAAAGACAAAAAGTTCATTTCACTGTATAATATAAATTACTTTAACATTTATTTTGTTGAAAATGGAGAAAATGCACAGCATATAACAAGAGACTGGAATATATTTTGATATTATTCATGATAACGTTTATCTAAAAATCCTTAATGTTGCAAAAGGAAAACGGTATTAGATTGCTGCAAAAATACTAATTTTAAAATATGTGGAATTACATGTACTCCTTTTATTATAATGGATGCAAATTTTATGGGTAAACCTATAGCCAGTGTTAAAATATTACATCGGTAAAAGAAATATTTCAGTATTAATATGTTTTTATGAAATATAAGATTTAAGTATTATTATTACTAAAATGGTTTTACGACCTTTTTTATTAAGTTTATAAACTGGATAATTATTTACTTTTTTTATTTACTTTGGAATTTACAACTGATAAAATTGCAATACATTAAATGCAATATTTTAACTGAAACCGTTAAGTTGTATTTATGTTTATGGAAACATTACTTTTTAAATTAATAATTTTTATATAATAAGGTTCATTAATACCCTTGCAAAATGTAGTTTATATGTTTTGTTCGTGATATAGTTTATTATATACATTTTTCATGTGTGGTTGTTTCTAACCATTCAGGTAATTTCTATCTTCCGTTAAAAATATCAGAAAGAAATGAAGTTGAAATATGTTAGTGTGGTATTTATTTCAAATAAACAGGTTTTCTGAAATTTTTACAGTAATTATATGTTAAGACATAATAACTCGAATATTTATATATTTGTGAATATTTATTTGTTGAGCTGCACTGTTAAAAATTTGCAGCAAACTGTCCAGTCATTTGACCGTTTTCATAGAAAATGGTTACATAACCTTAATTTAACTCTATTCAGACCATAATATAGGCAGTAAAATAGTCAGAATAGAGTTAAATTACTGTTATGTAACAGTTTTCTATAAAAACGGCCAAATGACTGGACAGTTTGCTGCAAAATTTTAACAATGTGCGTCTTAATAAATTTACATTTACTGTTCAACTAATAGGCAACTTTTTTATTGATAAAATAAATAAATTTATGGATTAAAGTTACCGCTTAAAGGCACGTTCGCTTTTAATTTCTTCAGTTTATATTTCATTGTTTACCAGAACGAAAAATGTTAGTGCCTTATGTGAATTATTCTGAACTTCCAAAATTTAATTTTAAAGACTATTTTAATATTCTTTTATGGTTTTTTTTTTAATTAGGTAGTAATTTATTTAGGTAGTAATTATGTTTATCTCTTTCTTTCAATCTTCAAGAATTTTTGTTAGAAAGAAAACGGCTGTCTAAAAGGAATCTTAAAGGAAGAATATTAAAAAAATATTAGGCCTGATATCATTTAAATGGGTAATTATCAATGTGTGGATATATATTCTTTTTCAAATGATAAAATAATTTCAAGAAAATGGTAATGGCAATATGTAACAAAGATTAATGCGTATGATAAACTTTTCAGCTGAGAAAATGTAAAAAAAAATGTATGAAGTTAATTTCCAATATTTGTTTTCGATATAATTTCGATATATTTTCACCGATCATGACCCCCAGACCCCAAAACCAACCTCCGTTCAAATGTTGATATATATATATATATCATTATATATATATCTGACCTATGTCATACGATAACGCTCGTATTTATAAATCAATTTTGATGAAACTAATTGTGTGCATTAAGCTCACCAATGTCTCAACCGAGTTCGTTGGCCACCTTGGTTCGCCATTTTGTTTCAAGATGGCGGCCATTTAAAAATTTAAAACTAAAATAAATATACAAGAAAGTTAAAAATTCAAATTTATTTTTAATTACTTGTTAGGCCTTGATACAAGGATTCCAGAGCATTTTTTGGTTTACCTCTATCTTAAAAAATGGCTGAGATAGAGCAGTTTGAAATTCTATGGTGGCTGACATTTTGAAACAATACAGCACATTAACGCGATTACTCGCAAATTATTTTCTTTCATTGTTGTAATAATTTTCCCAATCATACGCATAAAACTATATATTTATATCCGTTAGCGCCAAAATCTCGCCAAAATTGGCGACATTTGGCGAAATATCGCCAAATTTGGCGACCGAAATAAGTCTTCATAAATGAAGCCAAGTTGGCTATTGCTGAATAATTTGGCGAATTTCTTATTCAAATTCAGTATTAACGAATCTTTTGTAAACGTTTTCTTTGCATTTTAACTTGCTGTTTTCGTGTAACATTAGCTAAAATTTTAAAACGAAGATATAGGAAAGCTACCTTTTCCTCCCGGTACAGTCCGGAAGGACTTTTTAATAATAGGGGTTAGAAAATAGTAAATTTGTCAGCCATACATTTAGTGTCCCAAATAAAGCCAGTCACGAGCCGCAATTGATTGCAATATAGAAAATAATATTATCATTTTCCATTCAATCGTACTCAAATAATATTAATGTCTGATGCTTAAGTTGTGATTTTTATATTTTAATTTAACTAATTTTCATGTCATTTTTCTGATAAAGTATCAATGTACTTTTATGGTATATCTTTATAGAAGCTGGATAAATATATAAAAGTTCATGTTTATTTTGTTATAATTTTTAGAATAATCCCTTTCTGCATACATATACAAATCTGATTCCAAACCATAAATCTGCACTTTCTGTTGTGATGTGAACGTGTATAAGCATTACATGCATACTAAACTGGAAATGTAATTTTTTAAAAATACATTTAGTAATTATTTCGTTTTCCCATACAGTATGATTAGAAATGCTGATGTTTTTCAATTGCGTGTGATAGTTTTTACAGACTATAGTTTTAATAATTACAGAATTGTTGGTAAAAATCTACAAATAAATATTTTTTGTACACTAAATTACATTTGGCAATTATTTCGTTTTCCCATACAATACGATTAGAGATGCTGATATTTTGCAATTGCCCGTAATACTTTTTACAATAAGTAAAAAAAAAATGCTGGCAAACATCTACAAATAAATATTTTTTTGTACACTAAAAAACTGCAAAATAATTTAAAAGCCAGTCATTGAGATTTTTATGATCATATTGTATACGAATGGATATTAATAAATCGTGAACATGTCCAAAAGTGGAAAAATGTACAATATGCTAAACATATTTTATTTACTAATCTCTATTGTAATAGATTATGCTTTTTTAATAAACATTTTACGCGTGAATAATAGAAAATCAAAAACTTCCTTTCATATCAAAATAATTAAGAGTACTTTTTATATTTGAAAATCCCTTTCTTTGTATTCCTCGAATTTTTATTAAAAAAAAAATAAGAGATCTGAAAAAATATTCAATAGTATGAAAAGAAAAAAAAATACTGAGAAAAATATTTTTCTCCGGAGTTACTTTGAAACATCCATTATCGAAAATATTTTTAATATTCATAAAATGTATTCTTACACGCATGGAATAATAACTTAGAATGTTTAATTATTTTAAAAATTCTACACAACAAAGAAAAATTGTTTGTAAAACAATATTCATAAATAAAATTTTTAAAAAATAAAATAATTGCACAACTAATATACATATAAAAAGTCCTTCCGGCCTGTACCGAGAGGAAAAGGTAGCTTTCCCATACCTTCGTTTTAAAATTTTAGCTAATGTTACACGAAAACAGCAAGTTAAAATGCAAAGAAACGTTTAAAAAAGATTCGTTAATACTGAATTTGAATAAGAAATTCGCCAAATTATTGAGCAATAGCCAAATTGGCCTCATTTATGAAGACTTATTTTGGTCGCCAAATTTGGCGATATTTCGCCAAATGTCGCCAATTTTGGCGAGAATTTGGCGCTAACGGATATGAATATATAGTTTTATGCGTATGATTGGGAAAATTATTACAACAATGAAAGAAAATAATTTGCGAGTAATCGCGTTAATGTGCTGTTTTGTTTCAAAATGTCAGCCACCCTAGAATTTCAAACTGCTCTATCTCAGCCATTTTTTAAGATAGAGGTAAACCAAAAAATGCTCTGGAATCCTTGTATCAAGGCCTAACAGGTAATTAAAAAATAAATTTGAATTTTTAACTTTTTTGTATATTTATTTTAGTTTTAAATTTTTAAATGGCCGCCATCTTGAAACAAAATGGCGGACCAAGCTGGCCAACGAACTCGGTCGAGACATTAGTGACCTTAATACACGCAATTAGTTTCATCAAAATCGATTTATAAATACGGGAGTTATCGTATGACATAGGTCAGATATATATATATATATATGGATATATATATATATATATATATATATATATATATATATATAAATCAACATTTGAACGGAGGGTGGTTTTGGGGTCTGGGGGTCATGATCGGTGAAAATATATCAAAATTTTCCGGAACTGCTTTCCTCCGAACGGCTGCAATAGGTAGCTTTATACTTTTTTGTATTGAAAGCTACCTAAAAGCAACTTTTTATTATTTTTAAATGGTTAAAATTATTTTAATACTTGTTTGTGCAAGTATTTTTTATTCATATGTGATATAATACAGCCCAATAGCTCTGCTGTCAGTGCGTCAATCTTCCACACTGTAGGTGTGAGGTTCGTTTCCATATTTGGCGAAGGTTCACTCAAAATTTTATCCTTTCGGGGTCGATGAAATTAGTACCAAGCTTGTTTAGAAACTAAAACTGGGAATTCCGCGTTACGCTTATGCTATATAAAAATTTATGTCCGTGATCGATTGGATATCGTTACCCATAATCCTTAATAACTTTTAAATAATGCGAAATTTAATTTTACGTCAGAAAAAATATCTGAAATAATTTATATGAATTTATATTAGAATAGGGATTCTATTTTCCTAAGAAATGATATTTTAACACTTTTGTTTCGTGTGTGTCTTAAACGTGATAACTTTATAAATCGTCTTACTTTGATAATCCACATGAAAAATATTGGAAATGTATCATATTATCATACTTAACAGAAACACTGATAAAGCAAGAAAGTTGCACTGTGCGTTTTATTTAATCTGTATCACATAACAAAGGTATATTACTGTTAAATTAACAAAATGTTACTATCAAATGTATGATATTAGAGCTTTTTTTTTTTTTGCATATGAGTTTGTGGGAGGAGCAGAATTTGTATTATATAAGTGTGTAACAATATAATTTCTATTAATAACGATCAATATGTCTTCATTTAAATAATATTCCTAAAAACGTGCATAAAATTATAATAAAATTAAATGTACAAATTATGTATTATAACTTTTGTCTATACCATGATTTTGTCTATAAATACATATATGTACAAAATCACATCCTGCCATCTCAATATCATATGAATCTGAGTCTTCTAAAATTAAGTACAAGTCTAATTTTGCAGCAAAAGTTCACATGTATTTATGGCGTTATAAATGTGTTCAAACGAAAATAATTATTTTGAAGTATGTGACTGTAACAACAAAATCAAGATAACATAGAAAAAACATGAGTCATTCATAGTAATATGCCAGTTCTGAAATTACACCATTTAGGCACCATTATCAATACAGTATGAACACCTTGATTTATTGTTTACTATAAGTGAAAAGTGAATCCGACCTTGGTGCAGTGTGAGTGCAGTAAATTTTAGAGAGAAATATTTGCCTTCAAAATTATGCATTTTCTATATCACAGAAATTTAAATAACATAATCAAATAAATAACAATAAAGCAGGAATTTAAAATGCACTTTAAAACTATTATAATCATTATTCAATCAAATTAAGATCGACATATTGTAAAATCAATGTTAGGAGACGCGTTATGTTTTATAAACGAATATTCTTTGTTGGCATTATATTTATACTGCTCGCTCTACTTCACACTTATAGTAAAGCACATCATATATTATATTGTCGAACTATTACTATTTAGATTTATTTTGATGATATACTAAAATTTCGCAAATCAGTTAATAGACTTATTTTATTTGATATCATACAGTATGACGTACATTTTTTTTTTTTGTAAATTATAGACGTGCGTATAATATAAATATTGAAAATAATAGGCACTCCTAATTCATTTTATTTACATGTTGCATCAATAAACATTAAAATCAACAGCTGTAAATTCTACAACATGGTAAGGATAAATTTTGTGATAAAAAGTTCCATGATATGTATTCCAGTCAATTAAAATAAGTAACCAATTGTTCATGCAACCGCTTTAAAAATAATTTTTAAAAAGTATTTATCCACTGATTCACTTAAAAGAAAATATATTAAGATTTGGCATGAACCAAAAAAATTTTCGTATTTCCTAAAATATCAAAGGAAAAAACTGTTATACTGTATGTTGTTACCGGTTTAAAGAGTTAATGGAAAACTTCTTTAATATTTCTGCTTTATAAATATTTTATATTGTAAAAAAACCAAAACAAATATTTAATCAAGCATGAAAAGTGTGTGCGTCAGTTCTAAAACAGAATTTCTTTTATCAAACGATGCATTTATAAA
The DNA here is from genome assembly GCA_963931845.1 of Maratus michaelseni. NCBI lineage: Eukaryota > Metazoa > Arthropoda > Arachnida > Araneae > Salticidae > Maratus > Maratus michaelseni. Next base: position 191,475,701 of record OZ007593.1, on the reverse strand, counting down.
ACTGTATTATTAATTTATAAAACGAATGTAATATACATTAAAAATGGTTATAGTAACTATTCAACTTTAAAATAATAAATAGTATATATATAAATATGTCATGGATTTTTACTTCAAACTCTGAAAGGAAAAACATTTATTTTCAAATTTAAATTATCATTATATGAATACATTTTTATATAATACTTACAGATAGCAAAGTGTAGCATATCGCTACGAATAAATATTTTTTAATTAAATTTTTAAAGGAATGTTTAGTTATTAAGAACTGTATATTAATAAATAAAATATCTTTTCTTACAATTTAGAAAACGTTGCAGTGGCAAACATACATATCCTAATAACTGAAATCGAAACTTGTTAACTATAAGAGCGATATTCTCCTATTGATTTTGCCTCCATAATTAAACATCCTCTCGAAATATCTGAATCCATTATCATTACCTTAATATAATTAACCTTTAAAGGGACTTGCAAAATACAATCAATATTTGCAAGATTTAATGATGAAACAAATATTTGTTCTGCATATGAAGAGATGTACAGTGTTAAATTCTGTAATTTTCAAAGATGCATACTAAAAACAAAGCGAAAATAAATTTAAATAAGGTCCAACTTTAATCCATTAAACATTAAAATAAATCTGTATACTTTAAAATGTTTTGTAATTTAATGTTACATTTAATAAATAATTATGATTGTAATAAAAAATGTTTTCCACACCAATATTAAAAAATACTTTTTATTATATAACAAAATGGAATACTAGTTATGATTTATTTCCATCTTCATTCAATCACAACGACATTATTATATGCTGTGTATTATTTTGCAACACCGCTGTACGAAGTTTTATGCAACAACTTATTTCGATCCAGTATTTTTGAAAACCTGTATATGCTATTTTGTAGATATTAAACTTTTGCATCGCTCTCTATATCAACAGGTTCAGAATAATGCTATGAGAATGGGTAAACAAATCTAGACTTACCCATGAAAAGAATAGATGTCTCATATAATAAATACTGTTAATTAGACAAAGTATCTAATTCAGTTTGCCTTGTCTACGGCATCAAATTAGCGACCGATAGAATACCAGTTGAATTGAATTCTTAATCTAGTCAAGCAGGATTCTATTTATTATAGTGGATTAATATTATGAGGTTGGAACTAGTTCATGGCTTGTTATGAGGTGCAGACAATGCCAAATATCGTCCAACTGCAAACGTAGTAGCTCCTGCCCAATTGTCATTCAGCCTTCTGTAAATTAAACACTTGTGTGAAATAATTGTTTTAAACAACTGATTAAGAAAAGGTCTATATTTAGTCACTCCAGTGTCCAAATTATTCGTTCTTTTTCGAGACGTGCGATGAATTTATTTCAGTGGCTAATCAGCCTTCGAAGATATTTCAGCTATACTTCTGACCAAAATTATTAAAACAAACAAACAATAAAGGTAAATAATCATAACTATTTATAAATGTTATAGAATATGTATTTAAAATTAAAAGAGAACTTACCTTGCTCATTTTTATGTTATAAAATAATATGCTAATAAAATATATAAAATATTACAAATTTCAATCATCATAATTATAAGGACACAGTTTATTTGTTTGAAAAGATGTAGTTTTTATAAGACATTTAGTCACATTTATTTTACAGACACTCTTCCATATGATTCGATGTGCTTGGAAAAAAAACGTTGATAACTATGATGAGGAATAGGTGCACAGGGATTGTTAATATTATTTTTTGAATAATATTAATATCTTCCAAAACTAAACATATTACGTCTGAATCATTTTTTTAATTAAAACGATATTTGGAATACATATATTTGATAAATCTAAGAACAAGAATAATATCAAGTAATAAGATAACTACAGAAGACGTTTAAAACTTTATACAAGCTCCTCATCAGCACGAATCTTAATCAAAAACCGAAGCAGATGTTTACTCATGTTCACATTCAAGAATATGTCATTTAAAAATATAAAAATACTAGTTAGTATACATCATAGTAGGACAACATAATTTTTGTTGAATTGTACATCGTTCGTTTAGTGTGTACATGACGCGACTTTACAAATTTGATAAAATCTGGTAGCCAGAAAAAAATATTAGTCGCCAGTAAAAAACATCCCCCCCCCCCAACAATAACAAGCATAGTTTAGAATGATTTGTTACATAGTTTAGAATAGTACATAATTTAGAAAGATAATATAAACTATATTTTCTAATGAAACTTATAAAACTCATAATCACTTATATTATGTTGACAACTTATATAAACACAAAAATCAGATTTCAAACGTTTAAAAAAAAAAAAAAAAAAAAAAAAAAAAAACTCGAGCATTTTTATTATAGTATCCAATTGTAGATGCCACAGAGACTGGATAGACAATATTTCTTACTGTTTTATTGAAATATCTTCTCTCCCCCACATTCTAATCACGAGACATATAGTAGCTGGCTATAGCTGAAAAGAATGGTGTTTTCTGTGCATGAATTGGAAAATTCCTGTTAAATTTCATTATTCCATTTAAAGTACGAGAGAACAGGAAGATCACTGCTTGTCGCGCACGAGTAGAGGTGGAGGAGAGAAAAATGCCATTGTGCTTATTTCTTATGTCAATTTTTTTACAGAAATCCCCCTCGAAAGATCAAATCATTTTAGTCGCCAGATCAAAAAACTTTGTAGCCAGTGGCGACCTGACGACCGCATTTGTTAAGCGCTGTACATGACAATATATTTTTACTTTAATGTAATATTTCAATAGTTACAGTTGGAAGGAATGCAGTTTTAGGGCTAATGACATACAACCCACAACAATTTCTGAAACACGTCAAATCAGATTCTAGAAATTAGTCAAATATTTAAATACAGTTTCCTATTAAAAGCGGCATGTGGGTCCGATATCAGCACGATCTGGGCATGCATTTCATGATTTTCCCATTACGATAACGATAATTTTAATTATTTTCCCTTTAAATATCCTTTATAAAGTCGTCACTTCAAAACCTGTCAATGCTTAACAAGATCCTTATTCAAGCGATCTGGCAATTTGTAGAATTTATAAAATGAAAATGTGTTTTCCTATACATAGATTTTTTGTTCGGATTATATTTCGAAATAAAACTATGTTCATGACAATTATTACAATTACGTTTTCAGGGTGACGACATATCAAGGAAAAACACAGTAAAAAAAGAGTACATATCGGTATTTTATTATAGAAAAATTCACGTTATTTAATCGAGCTATAACATAAGACGAATTTTTCTATAAGAAAATACTAGTATATTACCTTTATTACTGTGAATTTTCTCTGATCTGTAGCCAGCTTGATCTTGTGAAACGAAGTTTCTTAAGTATTTTTGAATATTTCTATATTGAATTCATAATTCAAATAGCAATTTTTTAAATTCAAATAACTAGGGAAAATGTGTAAATTTAACTTTGTGTAAAGCCAGATTATTAATTGCGAAAATTAATATCAATTTCAATGTTTGGTTATTTTTTAAATATTATCATTAATTTCGTTATTTTTAAACACACTATAAGGAAAATATATTAATTAGAATTATCTCTGTAGAAGATTTATGGAGTATTTTATAAAAATATAATAATTACATTCAATTTTGACTTTTTTTTAAAATTAGTTGCTGGGTTTACTTGTGTACGAATGTTTAATTGATTAAGTGTAAAGTGGTTAAAACATTTTATGTTAAACATGTTATGAAAAATTTTCATAAAGGATGTTTCTTACAGGATATTTTTTATCTAAATTTTACCTTCTTGAAATTTAAATATGCTATTCTTATGTATAAAGTATAAAACTAATGCTTAAAACTTTGAAACAAAATTCTTAAAAAGACTATTTTTCCTAAAAAAAAATATTTAAGTTGGAAAAATTCTGCTGCATTTTAAAGTGACAATAAATGATTATTTTTATAAAAAAATATATCTGTTATAAATGCATTTTGATATGATGGTTTTTTTTTAATATAATATTTTATAATTTGTATATTTAATATTGATTTCAGTGACTTTATTCTTCTAAATAATTGATGAAATAACAAAGCAAATAAATAGACGAGGCCTTGGATCGAATATATATTGAGTTACGAAAGAACATTACACAATGACAAAAACATAGTAACTAAACTGAGAATTGAACATCACTTATATTTATAAATTCGTCTGGGATGCTGCAGTCATGTTTCCCGGACGTGCAAGAAAGCTTACACAAAAGTATCATCAAATAAAATTTAAGATGTAATGCTACGATTACAATTACGATACGATATACTAACACCCGCCCATAATCTAGCATTACATTAGAAAAACACAGAATGAAAAATTACAATAAACATTAAAAGTATGACAGAGTTAAAACATTACTTATACAAACAGCAAAGAACCAACAATTCATAAAATTTAACTTTAGGCAATGCCTTTGTAAACATATCAGCAATTTGCATATTTGTAGGAATATATTCAATTTTGATATTATTTTCTTTTACAACGTTACGAACAAATTTGTGTTTTATATCTATATGTTTCATTCTACCATAACTACTTTCATTACTGATACATTTTATTCAAGACTGATTATCCTCTAAAATAACTAAATCCTTAATACTTACAATTTCACAAGCAATATTTTTGAACCACAACAGGTCTTGCAAACTTTTAGTTAAGGCAATGACTTCAGCTTCAGTTGAAGATAATGCAACTGATTTTTGTTTATTACAACACCAGAGAACAGGCATGTTACAAAGCATTAAAATGTTTTTTGATACTGATTTTCTATCATTTGTATTAGCCCCCCCAATCAGAATCAACATACATAGATAATTTAGGATCAGATTTTTGCTTTTTATACAAAAGTTTTAAGGACAAAGTTCCTTTCAAATATCTTAAGATTTTCTTTAGTGCAATCTATGCAACTTCAGTAGGATTTTCCTGCATTTGACTCAAACAATTAACACTATATAAAATATCAGGTCGTGAAATATATGCTAAATACAGTAAACAACCTACAAGTTCACGGTATGGACCATTAAATGGTTTTCCATTTTTGAAATCAGATGGAGTGGATTTAGGAGAAATAGGAATATCAATAGGTTTACATTCTAGCATATTAATTTTACTTAACAATTTAATTATATAAGACTCTTGATCCATTATTAAACTATCAGATTTAAATTTCATTTGAATACCCAGAAATTCTGAAACACATTCTGATTTTGACATATGAAACACTTTAGAGAGTAAAGAAATAACTACATTAGTTTCATTTAAATCTGAACCTGCTATAAGCATATCATCAACATACAGAGTAATAATTATTTTATGACCATTACTATAACGAATAGAAATACAAGGTTCATTATTAAGAGATTTAAATTTTAATTTTGAAACAAATTCAAGAAACCTTTCAAACCATTGTCGTGGGGCCTGTTTCAGGCCATATAAACTCCGTTTGAGTTTACATTTTAACCCACTTTCGTCATCATAGCCTTGCGGCTGATCCATAAAAACAAGTTCATTTTACTTACCATTCAGGAAAGCTGTTTTTACATCCAAAACAAATGCATGTAAGTCATCATTTAAAATCACAAAAAGCACTAAACGTAAAGCTGTCATACTTATTACAGGGGCGAAAGTTTCACTATAGTCTAGTCCTTCTTTTTGCATAAATCCACGGGCTACAAGGCGAGCCTTATAACGTCCATCTCTTTTGATGGTATACACCCATTTGCAAGAAATAGCTCGTTTGTCAGGTGGTAATTTTTCGAGATCCCAGACGTTGTTGATTTTCATGCTTTCTATCTCTGTATCCATAGCTTCCTTCCATAAACGTTGTTCATCAACAGGGAGAAATTTGATCTCAAAAGATAAAGTTTCTTGTTGGCAAAGTAATGCTTCATACACCTCAGACGCTGGATACCGAATAGGTTGTTTTCTTGATCTTTCGGATTTTCTCATTTTATCTTCTTTCTCTTCAGAATCCTCTGATTCTTCACTAGTTCTTTCTTGAGAATCTGGGTTAATTTCACAATCAGTCAATTCTGAATTTTCCACTATGTGTTGTTTTGAGTTTATGGTATGCTTCTTCTCTTCATGAAATTTGACATTTCTTGAAATAGTTATGCGTTTCATCTCAGGATCTAACAATCGATATCCCATTGAAGAATAACCTATGAAGATCATATGTTTAGACCTATCATCAAGCTTCTTACGATGAACGGAAGGAACTAACATGTAGGCACTGCATCCAAAAACACGTATGTGCTTCAAATCGGGATCTTCTCCAAATTTTAAGAAATACGACGTTAAGTTCTCATTGGAGCTGCTTGGCATTCGATTTTTCAAGTAAGCTGCTGTAAGAATAGCTTGACCCCAAAAAGTCTTAGGTAAATGTGATTCAGCAATTAAAGCCCTTCCTATAACTAGGAGCGATCTATTGCAACTTTCAGCAACTCCATTCAAAGCTGGAGTGTGTGGAGGAGAAGGATCAATCACTATACCAAGATCTCGAGTGAAATTCACTAAATCATTGCTTAAATATTCTTTTCCGTTATCACATCTGATTTTCTTTACTGTAGGATTAGTTTTTAAGAAAACTTTCAATTCCTCTGAAGCTTCACTTTTATGATTCAATAATCGAACTTCAGTAAATCGTGAAAAATCATCTATGATAGTCATAAAATAGCATTCACCAGAAAAAGTTTTCGGAACAATAGGGCCACATATGTCAGAATGAATAGCAGTCATTGGGGTACTTTCTCTTTTCCTAGGTCCTCTTTCCATTTGTGTTGCACTCTGTTTTGCTCGAACACAAACATCACAAAAAGAAAGTGGTATTGGAAGTTTCATTTCCTTCAACACTTTGTCACTTGGATGGCCCATTCTGCGATGCCAAATTTCTGAATCACTTTCTTTTGATATGAGAACAGTTTCATAATTTGGGACAAAATAACTAACATATTATCCATTTGAATCACGTTCACCAAAACAAAAACGATTTCTTCCTTTTTCTATGAACACCTTTTCATTCTTGAAAATAACTGCATAATTTGCATTTTCGATTTTTCTAACGGAAATCAACTGTCCACTTAAATCTGGTACGTAAAGAACATTATTTTGTGTAATTTCCATTCCGTTTGATAATTTTCCAATAATATTTCCAACACCTTTAATTTCAAGATTCGTTGTTTTCGACGCACACTTAATAGTTCCTGAAGATGGTTGTAAAGACGTGAAATATTTCTCATTAGAGCACATATGGGAAGTTGCTCCCGGATCCACTATAAATTCATTCTTTTTAACGTTCCCCGCAACAAAAGATACCGCTGAAGAAGCAAATTTTTCCTCATTTGAATTTTTAACAGCTTTACAGTTTCGTTTAAAATGGCCAGGAAGTCCACATTTGAAACAAGTAAGTTTCTTTCTACAGTATTTAGCTATATGCCCCTTTGAATTACAGTTTTTGCACACATATCCTTTGCGAGTTGATACAAACGCGGTATTATCATGAGCAGTTTTGGACTGCACTTTTTCTTTCTTTGAGTCGAGCAGAAGTGCTTCAGCATCTAACAGCCGCTGTGTGACAAAATCTAAAGTCAAAACAGTATTTGGTTGATCTTCTAACGCAGTTTTAACATTTTCAAATTCTTGAGGCAACGACATTAAAATATAAACAATAGTATCGGTTTCACTTACTTCAGCACCGGAAATTTTAAGTTCCGAAATTAATTTATTTATTTCATCAATGTGACTTCTCATAGACGCAACACGATCCTTTTTAATAGTTGCTAACCTCTTTCTAATTAAAATTTGATTAACTGGACGCTTGGTATCATATGTTCGTTCTAATTTATTCCATATCTTATGCGCAGTATTTTCTTCTTGCAATGACGCAAGAACCCCATCGCTTAAAAGCAATAATAATAAAGCCTAAGCCTTTTTCGATTTTACAACTTCGGCAGTTTCAGTTGTCGCTTCATTGTCTAAAAACTTATCCAAATCTTTCGCCGCCAATATGGCTTTAACACGCCTTTTCCAAACAGAAAAATTCCTACCGTCGCCGTCAAAAAGAGCAACTCCATATAATTCTTTTTCACTTTCCATCGCTGGGTAAAAAAAACAGAAACAAAAGAAAAATAAATTTTCTCTCTCAAAACCACAGCAATAAATATGAAAAGGGACTAGCGTCACTCTAGGGACTAGCGCGAATTAAACCAAGCTCTGTTGATGAAATAACAAATAAATGGACGAGGCCTTGGATCGAATATATATTGAGTTACGAAAGAACATTACACAATGACAAAAACATAGTAACTAAACTGAGAATTGAACATCACTTATATTTATAAATTCGTCTGGGATGCTGCAGTCATGTTTCCCGGACGTGCAAGAAAGCTTACACAAAAGTATCATCCAATAAAATTTAAGATGTAATGCTGCGATTACAATTACGATACGATATACTAACAATAATATTTGTTTAATGTCATAAATTTAAACCTAATTCTAATCCCAAGTTACCTTTATTTAAACACCATGTTATTAATCGTAAGAAGAAAGTTAGAAAAAAGAACAAAGACTAACAATACGAAAATAAACAAACATAAAAATACTTTCTCATATAGACGGCGAAAACAGGAAATTAATTCTAGTACAACAATTCAAATATTAATTATCTACAATTCTTCATACAATAAAAATGTTGCTAAATTTAATATTTGATATAAAGTGTTTTCATTTAGAAACATAATTCAAATTTTAGTTATTGTAATATAATATAAAGTGTGCATTCATTTCAATTATTAACGAAACTCTAATTTTAAAAGTGAGAATGAAATTGTAAATAAGAGTGATTTCTAATGCAGAAATAAGTACTCGATGTTTGGTTGAACTGGTTTTAAAATAATGTACACTTGAAAATAATAGTTTTATGCCTAATATTTTGCTATGCATCGTTGACTATGAATTAATTATTTAATTTTCAGCCTCTTAACATGGAGTAGTAAGAACATTATTTTAATAAATGTAATTTGCATATTATAGCCTCCTCTTAAATTATAATATATCTTTTATTAAATAATTTCCCAGTTAAATTGTGTTTTAAGTGAATGTTTGTGTACTTGTTAGACAATTTCAATACATGCTATTTATAACTAAAATAACAATTCACAATTACATATGAATCGATTAAAACTTTCACTCTTATTTTGAAATTTAAACAGCTATATGGCTTAAAAGTTTTGTTGTATGAACATTTCTACGAATTATTATTTATTCAGAATAAATATTAATTTATGCAGATAAACTTGAAAATATGTAAAGTCTGAAGAATCAGATAAAATATTGTGATTTCAAAATTATAAAACGTTGAATAATAGAGAAAAATATCATGTGTTAACTTGCATAAAAAAATAAAGATTTCTTTAATATTAGTCTCTAGTATACTTATATTTAATAATTATTGTTTTATTTTTTATAAATGGTGAAACGTGTTTTTCTGTGCCCTTTAAAATATTCTGATCTGAGAACTAAGAACAGAACCAGCGTAAAAATTAATATAAAAAACGTGTTGAATACTATGCTCTTGTGGTTTTGTTTTCAGAAACAGAATCATACTCAATTTATAAATTTTGTAGAACAAAATAGGAAATATATACAGGTGGGGGATAAAATAAAACGAAAACTTGTAAAACTCCTGCCACATTTCACACTCGCAGTACAGGAGCCTGGGATAGAAGTCTACCATCTTATTGTCGTGAAATGGCATATAGCCGTCTTTCAACAGTTGTCCTTAAGTGTTGCATGCAAAAATAAATTTCTCTTGGCGACGCTGTAATGTCAGACCTGACAGACTCCAAAGACGGTATGATGTTGGCGCACATTTAGCTGGAATCGCGGTGATGGGAACATAAAAACTTTTGGACGATGCGAGGAACACAGTATCAGACATTATAACAGCAGTACGAAAAAGACGGTATGATGGTGTCTTCAAAGCATAAAAGTGAACAAAAGACAGGTGTTAAAGCGTATGATGGCTTCAGAACATAATCAATTTAAACATATGATTGAAACTTGGCCCTGCATATAACTTTTGATTTCGGATATCATCTTGGAAATCGATAGCTTGTGCTTTCGGTCCTCTATGAACTTCAACACATGTCTATCCTTCTCTCTCATCTTTGTATTTTATTCACTGTTTTTTTAGGACACTTCATACTCCATTTGCGTACGGCTGTTATAATGTCTGATATTATGCTCTTCCCATCATCCAAGCGTTTTGATGTTTCCATGTCCGTGTCTCCAGTTAAATGGACGCAAGCATAATGCCTCTTTTGAAGTTTTTGAGGTCTGACATTGCAGCGTCTCTAAGAGCATGTATGTATGCATGCAACACCTAATGACAGCTGTTGAAGTACTGATGTCTTCCCTTTTTTTATCACAAGATTGTAGATTTCTACTCCAGGTGGATTTCCTGCACTGCAAGTGTGAAATGTGGCCTCATTTTTATAGGTGTTCGTTGTATTTTGTCACCATCTGTATATATAACGATAAAAACGATCTTTATTTTATGCATTGGTAGACATTTTCAGGATGTTACGCTGGTGTATATTCCATTCAAAGAGTATTTCTATTTAATTTTAAATATTTGATAAACATCAATTAAAAATATATATAGATAAATATTTCAGACCTTGGGACTTTAACATTCCATGTATAAGATATTTCATCAATTTTTATTTCAATTTTTATATTTATCAGCATTAAATTTAAACATAATCGTGTACTCGTGTCTATGATTTCCATAAAATCCTATAGAAAACAATTTATTATTTTTTTTGGGGGGGGGTGTAGGGGAGGAAATAATGTATTTTAAAGATTTTATCTCAAAATCTAAAAGTTGAAAACATCGGCATGAGTTAAATTGAAAATATGACTTTATTACAATGACATTAAATACTTTTAAATGTTATTTTCAGTTAATTCTGAAAATATTAAAAAGTGAAAAATGAAAGTATTATGAATAATTCAACTTTTCAGGTATTTCGGTTAAAATAAATACAAAAAATCGTTTTAGTTTTTCAACTTAATTACACATTCTGAATTTATTTTCAACTTTTAAAATGTTTACACAAAAAAAAATTCTGTGATAAGAATATACTTTCAAATTTTAGACACGCATGGAGGTGCACGTAAATAAGACTAATTTCTAATTCTTGATCACGCAAAATTTCTTTCGTGTTTTCATTATTATGTATACTTAAAACTAAAGTCTTCATTTTGTAAAACTTACTTTGCCATGCTTATATTTAATGAACCGTACAGAAAAGGAAATTACAATCAATGAACCACGAAATAAAGATTATTTGTTTTAGCCTCTTACGGAAATTTCTCCGAGAAAGACAAACATTAAAATCTGTTCTTGTTCGGAAAGAATAAGGATTACATACTTAACCTACAAACGCTCCTAGTGCAGTAACTATATATTGGTCCATCGGATCTAAAAAGACCCATGAATACTTATGATTTAATGTTTGCATTCTATAAGAAATCAATTTAATATCACAACTTATTTTGCTGTTTAGAATTCTCTATTACGACAGTAAAATTAATATTACATAAAATTATAAAAATTCGTGTAAAATCTGGTTTAATACGCATCGTAAAAATTCACACGAACATTAAAATGATTTACCAGAAATATACTTCGTAATAGTTATCAAAAACTATTTAAACAATAATTAAGCTTCTTCCGCGCTTAGTCCCAAATTTCGAATCACCTCAATAGTAAATATATATTAAAGCCACAAATTGGAAAAATTATACTTTCGTCAAATAGTCACCTAATTTATTTTAAATGCTTGAAAAATTATATATGTATATAAATCTTCCTTATTTAAAAAAATGTATGTATAAAATAATTTTCAGTGTAAAAATTTCTAAGCAAACGAAATAAAAATATATATTTCTTTCTATTTTTTACTTGCATCTAAAACAAGAAAGAAAAACCACTCCGCAAGATAGATTATGAAACACTTTCCAACATTTCCAGGATGATCTAACAGAATTTCAGCGTTTAAAAAAATAAAAGCTACTAACTGATTAAAAACGCAGAAAACGTATAATCCACTTTAAAAACCTCATTTCAGCAATTACTGCCCATAGCCGAAAAGTAACTCGATTTTTTTCTGTATAATTGTACACAATCTATATATCTGTATATACTCTAAATTGTGTGTTAAAATTTAGCTTAGTTATAAACTACATAGCACCGTCGAAATCCACCTTCAGCCATATAAATGTCTAGACGAACATTTACTCGAATAAAAATTTTACAGACCTGTCTACTGACGTTTATACACGTCTCATATTAAACTTTCAGAAGAAAAACCCACGTAACACAACAGAAAACGTAGTTTCAGAAATTATCAACCATAGAAGACCATGTATCTATTGCTTCGCGTAACCCTGTACAGGAATTTATTTATATTTTACAATCACCTTTTAGTATATTAAATACAATTTAACTGGACAAGTTACAACTCAATGAAAAAAAACCCTTAAACAATTCCAACTAATACACAGCAATACTTAAGAATTATTTTGTATAGTCTTGTATATCATCTATAGAATTTATAAACACCACACAGTATAAAATAATTGAACTTTAAAACGCATACCACAACTGAAAATGCAGTTCCAGCATTTATCGTTACAGTAATTTTGTGCATTACTGTAAATGAACGATAATTTGTATCAACGTCATATTAAACAGTGAGCATATTCTTGTGAATTTCAATAATGTTAATAAATTTCATTGCGTTTGAAATAGAGTAACATAATTAACATACGCTGGAAACAAATTTTCACGGCAGACTATTATGCAGTTGAATTTATCCTGTGTGACCCTGTAAATGAATGATAAATTCAGTACATTTCATATTCTACAGAAAGAATGTTAGAAATACATTCCAATTTATTTATGTTTTAAATATTGTAACATCATTAAAATTCACCGCAAATAAATGTTCTCCATGTACCATAACGTAACGGGATTCTTTACCATTCTATATACATTTCATTTTAAATAGCGAACAAACATAGTAAATTACAAAAAACAGAGATCAATACAAAGGCAATTACAGTATATTTACAAGAATTAGACCACGGACATATGGCTGATAGTCGGCAGGCGGTAGATAGACAAACCGATGTAGTAAACATTTTTCAACTTTGTTGTAATGTTTTTAAAAAATAGATATCAAAAGGAGTAATTTCAAAATCTATGGCGGACATTTTGATTTCGAAGTATCATATGGATACATAACATAATAAATATGTTGCCTTTAAAACACAAAATAAATCATGCACTTGCTTTTCATAAAATCTGACACGACATAATAATAAAAAGATGACTAAGCAATGAATCTCTTGAAGTTCTGTTATTCACAGTTATGATTTTATCATCTTAAAATTGAAACGTGAAATGCATTATTCAAAAGTCTTCTGAGTCTAGATATATTTGTGCTTCAATGACTACAAGTGCATGACATTACGTATAGCAGTGATTTATTTTTTTTAATTCGTTCCAAATTAATTGTTCAATTTTTCTGTTTTGTGTGTGTGGGGGGGGAGGGGTTTCGTAACCCTCTCATCATCTGAGTGCTATTCAGCATTCTAATAAAAATGCTCGTAAAAGTAATGTTAATTTAAATTTTCTATCAAAGTTTCTTACTAAATAACACTTCATATCTCTCTACTTTACGCAAATCTTAAAATACAATTATAAAAAAAATATTTTATTCTGATGCCGAATTCAGTTGTATTTGGTAAACGAAAAGATACAGGCAAACCGCTTAGTGTTAAAGAATGGATGTATATGATTATAAATAAGGGTATAAACAATGATACATTTTATTTCTCTTTTTCATTAACTAAATTTTCATTTTTCACGTCAAATTTAGTTTAATAAATCATTTGTTTAAATTTTAGATAATAACGATAGATAAATAACGATTAAAATAAAAACATACATGTGTACACATATATTATTGATTTGTCTGTGTTTCTAATATTATATATATATATTTATATTGCTCTTCCTAAAATGTCTTAGTTCTACACCTTGTATCTAAGTTTTTGCGTATTTAAATCATTCCATTTCGAATTTCTTTTTTACATACTTAGCCTCGTTTATATTTATTTCAACGCACATTCTGAAACGTATTGTCCCTGTTTCTCTGCCCACACATCACACCATTTTTTCATACGCTGCATCAATCGTTATCAATTTCACTGATTTCGTGAATTCTAGTTCAATTCTTTTGTGTGTGTATGTACAACTGTGTTACTATGATCGTCAATAAAAATCCCCATGTAAGCTTTCGGAGCTCCGATTTTTCGCAAGTGTTATTGTTTTGAAAAGTTTCGAAACTTCATCATATTTTCCTCCAACAGCGAACTTATGTTATTTTTTGAATAGCGAACGTTAAGCTCTGAATTAGTTATAAGTCAGATGGACAAGATTGTTATCGTTTATTATCCAAACTTCCAGCTGGATCAAAACTATTTCGTTGTTAACCATTTCCGGCACAGACAAAGTATCTTCGTAAAATGAGAAATTACTGACTGACACCGGAATTTAAAAACGACTTTTTAAGAAAATAAGAACTCCTTAGTTTAAGCTTTCATTCTAGAAACAAAATTTTAGTAAAATATTTTTGGTGTCGTATGCAAGTTTGGAATTAAAATTAGATATACCCGGAGTGGGACCACTGTGCCAGAAAGGGTTAAATGAATTGGAGCCGCTCAATTTTTGTCTATTAGGATTTGAACCGGTTTTATAAAACCGTTCGCACTAATAAACCTAACTAACTACTTATTTAAGTACACTTTCCTGATGAAACTTGCTCATATACTTTGTTATTAGTCACGGACTGACTGTTATTAGTTATATATCGCTATAGTTCGTCTAGTAAATTCAGTTTATGACTACAACAATGGAATGCCCGAGTTTGCTAACGATTATTAATGTGAATAAATTACGTCGCCTACATTTATTTTCTTTCACTAAAAAATGCAGTAATCAAAACAAGAATTTGTTACCTTGAAAATGAAATTTTGCTTCATAAATGCGATATGAATACGTAATCATAAACTTACAGTTGTCAAAAGTCTACTAAGCAATTGCATTTTATAGAAATTTAAATGACTGCAATATAAAAAGATTACTTTTCCAAGCAATCAATCATTTAGATTTCTCTCATTCACGGTAATGACTTTAGCATCTTAAACTTGAAATGAGATTTGCATTATTCAAAACTCTATAGAGGTTTGTGATTCAATGATTACGCATGCAACAATGTCTGTCATACCTTCATGAAATTACGGATAGTACTGGAAAAATGTATTTCACTTTACTTGTTTCAGATAAAATTTTCTATTTCCTTAGAAGAAGTTTTCCTACGTAAAATAAAACATTACCCTTATGAATTTATCATTAAGCGTCATTAAAATTTCTCTTTTAAATTATCAGTTTTAATTAAAATATTGTTTCATTTTTTTAATTTCTTAATTTAAATTAATTTATTTTGTGGATAATTGCAGATAAATGAATAAAACAAAATAATTGTTTCACTTTTGTATGCAGCGATAAAAATGAAGTTTTGTTAATATATAATTGTAATTTTATATTATATATAATTGAAAAACATAACATAATAAATATCCTGCTTTCATCGAAAATGTATTAGCATTTTATAAAATTTAAAAATACACAAATACACAAATACAAAAAAAATAAAAAAATAAAATAAAAATTGTTTTTCAACAATTATTCTTTCTGATTACGTTTATTCATAGCAATGATTTTATCCTCTTAAATTTGAAACCTGAATTACTTTATTCAAAGTTATCTTAATCTAGAGCGATTTGGGATTCAATCATTCAATCATTACGAATGCATGATATTACGGATAGTAATGAAAAATTTATTTCATCCCTTTCAGTTAAAATTTTCTATGTTTATAGTAAAAGATTTTCGGGTGTGCATGAAAGAATTATCTCATTAACTTATAATGGATTTGTGTTTCAATGACTACACATGCATAACGTTACGAAATGACCAAAAATATTATTTCAATCATTTCGCATATCACTTTGTATATTTTAGTAAAATCAATTTCTGATGGAATAAAAGTTTATCTTTATCAACTCATCAGTGAGTATCTAAACTAACTGGGTTTATTTTATTTATTTTTTATTTACAAATAAATATTAAATATAAATTTAATATTATTAATTTATATTTTCGATAGTACTAATGAAATGACTGATAAAAAAAATCAATCGTTTCAATCTTGCATACAACAATAAGAACGCGAAGCGCATGAATCTGTTTTCGTAAATGTCATATGAACACACTAGTTGTTACCCGTGACTTCGTTCACGTAAAATTAGAAGAATAATAAATGTATTAATCAAGCAAAATATTTCACTACCGATAATTAAACTCTTAATTAATTAACTCTTTATCGCATTAAATAGAGGACAATACGGCACTTCTTTGTTATAGGGACCTTGACGTAACTCAGTGTTAAAAAAGTGAAATTTTGTACCAAATAAAATGAAAATGCAACCAATGCAAAAAGGAGGGCCAAATAAAATCGTGGAAATCGATGAATTGGTTTTAAAAAAAATGTCAATTTTACCTTATAAACCATTATTTTCAGTGTCTTTGTGAAACGTTTTAACAGCCAACCATCAAAAATAATTAATTGGAAATAGTATATCTTCTTCCTTAAATTGAATTCAGCCTCCTTCGTTGAATGAATAGCTGAAACAAATCTTGTTTTCTAAATGACAATATGTTGACAAACGGTTTTTGTTCTGCAGAAAAAAATTGATTCATGAAGTTTGATTATGTGAAAATATATTTCTATTTTTCGGATAATTTACGGAAATCATGATTTTGTTTTCACAATGTATAAAAGTTGAAAATAAATTCTGTTTTCAGTTTTAATGAGAAAATTGTGTGAAATATATATATTGATCTGTTTTATTCCTTCTTTTTTATGCACTAATAGAGTAAATTACTCTTTTTAAATATCCACCAAATCCTCTTTCCAAATATTCACCATAACACTAAATTACTCTTTTTAAATATAGAGTAATTTACTTGCAGTTTTTATAGAAAGGTCGTTAAAATTTACAATATATATATATATATATATATATATATATATATATATATATATATATATATCTTGGAATCTAGTTCATTTTTTTATTCTGAGAGTTTGTGTGACATTCTCGGATCAATGATAACCGATGTTAAGTGTAAATCTCATTGTGCTCGATAGTCTAAGAGGAGTAGTTTCGAAATGCAACGATCAGATTTCAATATAATAGATTCGTGTTCTTTTTTCTTTTTTTTATTACGATTAAAAAACTCTCATTTGTATATTACTGATACTGAGTGGCGGCTCGTGACAGCCTTTATTTGGGACACTAAATGCATAGTTGCAAAATTTATTATTTTCTTACCACTATTTTGTAAAAGAAATATTTGCCTTATTTGCTGGTAGAAAAATTTGCCATTGAAGCGACAAAAAGTTATTTAAAAAAATAATGATTAGAAAAAAATAAAGTTTCAGCCAGGTATTTAGTGCCCCAAAAAGGGCGAGTCATGAGCCGCTACTGCTGGTACTCATGCTTAATAATCAGTAAAAATTTTTTAAAAAAAATCAAAATTTCTCGTTTTAAATATGGCGTGAAAGTAATCTACTTTCTATACTTACTGATCCTTGTATTATTAATGTGTAAAATTGATTCCCGCTTCTTTTAAAACATATTTGAAAATCCCCGTTTTATTTCAAATATGACGTCACTTTTCCACAGTGAAATCTCTTTTTAATGATATAATTCTTAAATTTGTGGTTGTACGCTGTGTAGTAAAGTGATAGCTCACATTATTTGAATTGAAATAATTCTTGTTAATTTTCTTTTAACGGCAATCATGACGTAAATTTTAGCAGAAAACACACATCTGTATGTAACTCATATTCAAACTTATTATTAATCAGTATTGATAAAAAATATTTCAGTTTTTCTTCTTAAATATGACGTCCATTATCTATTTACTTTCATTATATACTGATATTCATGCTCCTTGTATTTTTACGAATATTTGAAAATACATGTTTTATTTATGACGTTATATTTGTCCATGCCAAGGAGGATACTTTTCATTGTTCCATGCTCCAATCGAAATCATTTCCTAATTATATAACTTTTGTTAATTTTTTCTTCTAATTATAACGCAGTCTTTTGACAGAAAAATGTCATTTCAACGTAACTGATATTCATACTTCATGTATAATAACAAATATTCCATATTTGCGTTCAAATATCATGACAATTCATCTCTTTTTAAATTTTTTTTAATTTTCATTTTTTTACGTGGAAATCGTTCAATTGAAAAATAATTGTTGATTAAAGATTATTATTCCAGGTTTCGTATTTATTAATAATGGCAATGCTTAGAAAGGTAAAATGGTTAATTAAATTTTACATGAAAAATATTAGTTGATTCTCTATGAAAAGTATGACATTTTTAATTATTAAGAAAAAAAATTATAAAAAAATCTAGCCTATATTCATCCTGGGTTATAATCCATCTATATGTAATGACACAGGGCCATTAAATTCTCCGCTTTGACGTTTCTTCAGCCAAACGGTCACACACACAATCAGATTTATAATATTATTAGGATAACATAATAAATTTCTTATAGTTTTTTATAATTATTGAAGCATTGACATTTTAGAAAATTTGAAACGTCAAAATAACAAAAAAAATCACTTTTCAAGCAGTATTTTTAACGAATTGAACTTATTCAGAGCAATGATTTTATCAGTCTAAAATTGAAACGAAAATTGCATTTTTCAAAAGTCTTCGGAATCTAGAGAAATTGGTGATTCAATAATAACGCATGCAGGGTTTACAGATATCAATGATACATTTATTTCATTCGTTTCATTTAATATGATCTATATTTAGAGTAAAAGGTTTTCCTGTGTGTATTAAAGAATTCTCTTATCAATTTAAATGTAAGAATGTGATCTAAACAAATACGTATGAAAAATAAAGGCTTATTCATATTTTAAAGGGCAATATATATTTTTAAATGATTATTTTCGTATGAATTGAATTTTTAAATTTTCCAATATTTCAAAATTACAATAAAACAATTACAAAAATCTTAAAAGTACTTATTTTTGCCGTATATTTAAAATGCTGCTAAATAAATGCAAATTAAAACATCATTTATTTCGTTTCACCTTTTTGTACAACAAATAAAATGATGTTTTAATATTCAGGAAATTTAATTCGGAAATATTATCTGAAAACAAAAGTAATCTCATTATTATGTAAATGAAACAAAAAGAGTTTTTTATTTTAGAGTTCTAAAATTCTTCCACTTTCTAAGGCCAAAAATAAGGAGAATTTGTCATAGATAAATGAAGATTTTGAAGAATAAAACAACCTGCAATTAGCTTTCTTTGACAGTTAACTCCTGGCATGTGGCTAATACAAATGTATCGCTTTATTAAATTTCAAAAGTTTATTTGCATATATTATTGATATTTTTTCTTATAAAAATTCTTTTTGGCGTTGTTAATGAATGAAATTAATATATCTATATTAATTATGAAAAAATTAGTTGAATTAGCATAAAAATGGTTTTCGCCTATGTCCTGTAACGTGAGAAGCCCGGGTTCAATTCCATAAGTATATTAAAATCCCAATGCGTGTTTGTATTTACATGAACTCCTCTCAGAATTTGATAACTTACGGTTTGAGACAAAACATATTCTATTTGTAAGGAAACAAGGATGTCATAAAATCTCTTGAAACTTCGAAATTTAAATTCGTTTTTGGAATATAAATTTTAGTTTGTATTATATAATGAAATTTTTATAATAGTAGCAAATAAGTTTGCTCAAATGTTTTGAATAAAATGGAGAAATTTTTTTTTTAGGAGTATTATTTTTTATTATACGCAATTTTTACAATAAATTTCAAATATTGTTTTCATTTTACTTTGAATAATTAGTGAAAAAATATACCTTATAATGATAAATTTGTACAACACATTTCGAAGATATAATTTTTTTTTCATATATTCAAAACTTTAAGAATCAATTTATATTCCAAAACAAAACATAAAAAAGTATTTTCTAAAAATGGTATATAGAAATCAATATATCGTACTTCTTTTTATTTTTACATTTAACCATAGAGCTCCTTGCATTCAACTCGAAAATTACTGCACCATATTCACACGAATAAAATTTTGAATGATGACAGGTGGAGGTTAAATGTTTTGCAACAACGACAAAGTTGAAATTGTTTAGCCCAGAAAAAATGACATTTTTAAAAGAATTCATTAATCTAAAATAGTTGTATTAATTAATCAACTTGACTTCATTTTCATTTCAGAAGTTCCGAAATTAGAAGCCTGATGTTTAAACAGCGATATGTTTTCTACAAGAGAAGCCATTAAAAGAGTACTTTTCATACAACAAGATTTTAACCCACTTGGTAAATTTGATTCCTTATATGAAACAATTGAAAAAATTCATGAAATTTAACTGTAACACATCAAGTTGTCAAGCAGGTAGTATTTTATTTATATTATAGTACTTATAAAAAAATAATTAATTCAAAATCTTATATTCATAAACCAAGGTAATAAAAATATGAATAAATACCAAGTAAAATGGTAAAAAAAAAAAAAAAAAAAAAAAAAAAAAAAAAAAAAAAACTCCTACCGCACAATTTTATTTTCAACAGTTCAAAACAGACTTCTTTCATTGCATCATTTCCCCCTTACTTTTACAAGAATAAAAATGACATACATCAAAGAAAATCAGTATTCGCATCGCCCAAATTATATATGTTAAATGAAGAAAAATTGTGTCCGTTGTCAAGCTTATTTTAGCACTTGATTGTGTATCATTGTTTTTATGGTCAAACCTTTAGTATTCCGTTTAAGTCATATAAATGAATTCGGTTCAGACAACATTTTAATGGAAAGGTTAAAAAATTAAAAACATTCGTGAGCAAAAAGTCTGTTATTTTGAATTATAACAAATCAAATTTAAAATAGATAATGCGTTAAATCTAATATAAAAAATGTTTTTTTTCTAAAATCAATAATAATTTAGGATATTTTCTATTTTTTTTTTACAATTAATATTTTTTCCATATCTTTATTTTAAAATATATAACATTTGCAAATTTTAAACAATGCGCTACACATTAATTGGGATTTTGCGATATTATTTGAAAGAAGATTTCGATATTTCTTCTTTCGAAATGATGGTTGAAATTTCTTTTATTTATTGTTTCTTTTAATTTTCGTAATAATACGAAACAAGTGTCCATATTGCATTTAAACGTAGCTCTTTAGTGTCATATCGTTAGAAGTTAATAGTACTTGCAATCTTTATTACTGTTTGAAATTGGTTAGCTTGATTAGTGTTCAACAACTACTTTTGTAATTGATGCATAAAATCCATGCATTTACAAAGTGTGAAGCACAAAACTCAACAAATTGTTAAGGTGACTTTACTACAAGTCAAACATTACTACAGGTGACTTTACTAAGGTGACTTTGACTACAAGTCAAAAACCAAGGTTTTATCTTTCGTTTCGCGTTTGCTCGATCGTAGAATTTCACGCTCTATTTTAAACTGGAGATAAAGCGCGATTAGCCTGCAGTCTCCACCTTTTGGTTTTCAGCAGCGCACTCCACGTAAGTGTGGTTTGTTATCCCATAACTTCAACTGTGTATAACTTTGTTGTGCAATACAGTGAAAATAAAATACAATACATGCTTCCTATACGACACTTCATGGAGAACTGAACTGTGACATTTATTTTTATCAACATTTCATTTTGTAAATGAAAACTCAAATTTTTGAAAACATGTTTACAAAAAAAGCCGACATTTGTAAATTTGGTCAGTGCGATTCATTGGTGTGTGGTAACAGTCGAGTTAGCAATGAAAAACAAAATAGGATTGAAAACACATTAAATAAACCAAATGAAAAAAAAACATTAGTTTCATGATCACTAATACAAGAATTGAAAAAGAAATATTCTATGATGAAATAACAGAAAAAAAAGTCGTATTTGGAAAAGAATTATTTTGTGCGATTAATTATCTCGAATGGATATCGATTATTTTATCCATTTGCGACAGTACAAGTATAGTTCTTGGGGCATTTTTTATGTACTTCAATTTCGGAATGTTACTGTACACAGTTTGTGCGGTCTTCATGGGACACCCTGCATAACGCGGACGTGGGGTGTTAATAAACACAACGATTAATTTAGATGGCAAAAAGATGCAATCCGAATAAATAACCAAAAATAAACATTGCAAAACAATAGCGATTAATCGTATTTGCTTCGTTGGATAACGACAACAATAAATATAGTTAAAACCATACAGAGAATATTTAAACAATCTGCTTCTTAATTGGAAAACATGAAAAATTTAGTTATAAATGTAGATGATTTAAAACAATAATATGAATTAGTATGTAATGAAGCATAATGTGAACATACTATATTTTCATATTATAAATTAAGAGACGCATTAAACAAGTTATTAGCATAATTCTGTAAAACTTCTAAGTTTCTGATTTTTTCCATTATCTGATATTTTCAAGCACAAATAAATATAAAAACAAATAATTTTCGCTACAATAGATTATTTTGGCGTCAGTTCCTATTACGAAAAACCCACCGCTTTCATTTACACTTGACAGAAAGCGCGAACTAATGACTGCCAAAAATATATAACTTTTGTTCTGTTTCTTTTTGACAAACGGAAAAAAAAGTATTATTTAATCTACATATTCAAAATTTCAAAAGTGTTTCACAAAATATAATCACAAATTAATAATTATTAAACTATTTATTGAATTAATTAATGTATTATTTTCTACTTTTTAGTGCATAAAATATTTCATTGTAGCATTTCTCAATGGTTAGGCACATCATTATCTCCAATGTTAATGTAGCTCTTATACTGCTGTAACAATAAATAATATTTGGCTATTTATCACATGCATTTGTATAATGGAAAAAGGGCTTAAAATCAGTTTATTTATTTATAATTAAGTTCCAAAAAATATAAAATGCTATATTGTCATAATAAACGCATCTTTGTACATACTTTTTTATAATTCTAGCATATCAGGATGTTAGTGACAAATCTATTACAAAATTTGACCTTTCTATACATGAACAAAATTAATTTAAATAAAAAAGTGTAAAAAGAAATGATCAGTTTAAATATTTTACAAACTAAACAAAAATTTGTTTTCAAATGAGTATTAAATTTAATTTATCTTCAGTATAATGTGATAAAAAAATAATAATAATGTATTATTTTCTTACAAAAATTAGCCGTACGTTTTATAAGTATGAAAGTTTTTATGCTTTGTATTTAATAAATATTATTCACTGCAGTTTCATTGAGCTCATTTTATTAAATGGTTAAAATTATTTAAAATTTATGAAAGCTACAGAAAAAAAATAACTGTTTACGACATCTTGTATAGAAATATATACAAAAAATAAAGTATATTCCATTATTCAATTAATTAATGAATTGAGAGAAAAATTTTTTTAAATTGTTTTCAAAGAAATGCTTTTGTGCCATTAATTATCTTAAATGGATGTTAAAAAAGCATTCCAGTTTTGACTGATTAATAATTTATTGTTCTTTCTCCCAATTTCACATGGTATTAATTATATTTCCCTCTTGTAAAAAGGTCTAAAATATGTATTCGAAAACATGTATTGATTTTTTTAAATTAACTATTAAATTAACAAGTATTTTTAAAAGAAACATAATTGAATAAATTAGCGATCTGGCATTAAAAGTTTTATAGAAAAATACAAATAATGGTATTGAAAATAAAATACCTTGCTATTTTAATATTTATTTGTGAATCGTAAGATATACTTTGAAATTGTAACCTACAGAGAATGGTTTTACTTTTCAATTTTGTTTTATTTTTCAAAATTAAACTTTTATAAGTTTTACTTAGTGAGTTTATACTTATGCTTACATGTCTTCGAATTTAAAAAGTTAACAAAATCATTTTCTTCGATCATATGTTTATTTTATTGCATCACGTTAAAACTTATGAAATGTCATTTTATTAAGTGATTAATTTGTTTTTTCGTTGAAGGTTATAACTCTTTTTAAGAATCGCTAGTATAGCAAATATCCTAGTTAGGATATCAGAAGGAAGATTCTCGCTTCAAGCACCTTCATACGCAAACATCCTGAACTAAACAAAGTAATGTGTTTACTTATGTTTATATTTGTTTTTCGAATTTAATAAGTTAACAAAATCATTTTCTTAGAACACATGTTTATTTTATTGCATCATGTTAAAACTTATGAAATGTCATTTTATTAAGTGATTAATTTGTTTTTTCGTTGAAGGTTATAACTCTTTTTAAGAATACCAGTATAGCAAATATCCTCGTTATAATATCAGAAGGCAGATACTCGCTTCAAGCACCTTCATACGCAAACATTCTGAACTAAACAAAGTAATGTTTATACTTATGTTTATATTTCTTTTTAGAATTTATTAAAACAAAATAATTTTCTTCGAAAATATGTTTATTTTATTGCATCACGTTAAAACTTATGAAATGCCATTTTATTAAGTGATTAATTTGTTTTTTAATTGAAGGTTATAACTTTTTTTAAGATTCACCAGTATAGCAAATATTCTCGTTAGGATATCAGAAGGAAGATTCTCGCTTCAAGCACTTTCATAAGTAAACATCCTGAACTAAATAAAATAATGTCCTTGAGAATCGAAAAATCCCGCTACGTAGCATCAATTTTAGGTAGATTTCGTAAGAAATACTACCTATTCCTTTGGCCCTTATATTGGAATTTCTGGGACAAAAATGCAGATATACACCGATCATGACTTCCTGAACCCAAAACCACCTTCGGAGTCTATGGAGAAAAATCGTTTACCATGAATTTTATTGATTTTATGATATTTAAAACATAACAAAGACTAATATACATCATTGAGATATACCACAATATGCTATATCAGTAGTAAAGAAAAAGTAACATTTATAGTTAGTTTACAGTGACGCACATTATGATACAATTTCATTATGATCAATTGGGAAAAAAAGTTTGCTCTGTATTTTAATGATGTAATGATACTTCAAAAGAAACGAAATGATTGAAATGCACTGCATGTTTTCTATACATTATAGAGTGCATAGCATTTATCACGTTACCGTTGATGGACTGTAGTTGATGAAAATGGATTTTTACTGAGTTATGTGTTTCTTTAAGTCGCTTATTTAGATATCTCATTTCATTCCAGGAAAAAATAAAATTTCTTAATAATATCCTGTAAGTGTTTGAAAGTATTTCCTAATCTATTCCTGTTGAATAATTGTTCGTCCTTGTTTCTTATTTGTGAACATTTCCGGTTTCCTGACAATGACACTGGTTGTAAGTACAGCCATGCTACGGAAACTTGATACAAAAGAATTTGGTTAGTTTTCCACGGATTTCGCACCATTTTCACATTTCTATCATATGTATAACTGATATGAATAACTTTTTAAATCACGAAATCCCTTTATGTAATATTTAAAAAATATTACATAAATAAAATTGAGAAATTGCCCTTTCTATTTCTGTTTTGTATGCAACAGTGAAAACGAAGATCACAACAATGTAATTTTGTTTCATATAGCACACGACTGCGTAACATACTAAATGTCGTGCACTTAAATCCCAAAATATTTCAAGCATTTGCAAGTTGTAGAATTTGAAACGACATAATGTTTAAAAAAATCTCTTTTACAAACAATCAATCTCTCAGATCCTACGTTCTAGCAGCAATCATTTTAACATCTTCAATTTGAAACAGGAATTGCATTATTCAGCAGCCTTCGCAATGTACAGTTATTTGTTATTCAGTGACATGTATGAAATTCCAATGCATGAAAACATTGATAGAACAAGAAACAAAATTCAATCATTTCAGATTGAAAAATGTTCACTACAGTAAATCTTTTTTGTAAGTGAATCTAAAAATATTTAAGTTGTTTATTTTTTTTTTATGAATTTACTCAAGTATCATTTTACTCGAGTATAAACGAATATATTTTTCAACAAATTCTATTTTTATTCACAAAATGTATAGAAATAATAAACACAATGATATGACTTTTTTTTTTTCTTTTGTAAATTTTTTGTATGATATGTTTAAGTCTATAAATATGTTTTTCGCACTTTGTCAGTTATGTGATTTAAATTAAAGCATATTTTAAATTTTTATCGAGTTATGTATGCATCATGGTATTTTGTTTCATTATATCAAGATAAAGTATTCTTGACGTTTCGTTTGATTAGGCGATTTAAAAATAGCTATACTAATGACATTAAATGAAAGGTGTATTTTTAAATAATCTTCATATTTACATATACTTAATTTAGAGAAAGCTTTCTTTGACTACATTGACGTCTGATAATTGGAGAGCGTTGTTTTAAATTTTATATAGATGAACCATGTTTTTTTTAAATCAAAATCGAATGAAAAAAAATCAATTAAATTAAAGAAAATAGCAGATTATTTTGGTGATTTTTATGCAACTTTAAAATAATAAAGTTTTTTCTTTAAAAAGTACATTGCTTTAAGAAAGTGGAATTGTTTTTCTAAAAGTTTCGTTTCCATGTATTTGTTTTCCTTAGATATTCATGTGGACAGATTTATTTAGCAGAATAATTTATTTTATAATGATTTGTAATAGAATTAAGACATTTCTTAAAACAACTTTAAAGAAAATATTTTAAGTATATTAGGAAGGATATGGCATTAAAACACTTAGTAAAAAAAAAAAAAAAAAAAAAAAAAGAATCGTGTACCTTTATTTAATTTAGTTAAACAAAAGTCAGATTTAGCATAAACAGCTCACAAATATTTTCTTATTACAGTATAAAAAGGGGTAAACAAAATTAAAAATGGACTTTTACGTTGAAGATAATTAAGATTTCTAGAGCATTGTGGATTTATTTATTTACGAAAGTATTTGAATTAAAACTTAACCATTAGAAATTTTAATAATACAGGGAGATAAATTAACAGATAAAACTAATTTTAATCATACATGGAGATAAACTAAGAGATAAACAAAGAACAAAACATAATGCTATTATATTATAAAACTCGTAGAGGTCAAGTTAGATTACTAGACTAAAACTATATATATAATATTTATATATTAAATTTGATTAAATATCCTAAAAATAATTCTGATTTGTTAAAACAAATCACTTGAAATTCAATATGTATTGTGCATGATTGATTATTGAAAAAATTCAAAAGAACTCTTTAAAATGCACTCTGCAATATTTATGTTGAGCTGCTGTTTTCAATTTATTATTAATATTAAACACTTCAAATTTTATAAGCATAGATTTTTTTAAACATTTTTATAGTCTTTATTACATGTTTATAAAAAACTGTTTAAATAAATCCTTTCGTTAGAACAGATTATTTCGTACATTTATAGAAATTACGTTTATTAGAGCAATGAATTATTTAATGAATATAAATAATGGAAAAAATATTGTTCAGGATAAAAATGCCATTGTCCAATTATTTATGTTGAATAGATGTTAAACATATTTGTTCATTTTTATCTGATCACAGATTTACAGATATTTTCCCCGTTTTAAATACAGTGCTTAATATGTTATATTGTAAGAAGTGTCAAATATGCATATTTACAATTTTGAATATATTCTTTACAATTTTTTTTTTCTCGATTGCTCCAATAAGTGTTTTTTATCTAAAAATAATATAATAAATTAAAGAAATGTCATTTCAGATTTCTTCTAATGAGCATTAACTAAATTATTGGAATAGTGAGGTTTTCTTTTTAAACCGTTGAGCAATGGTCCGGGTATATACACCACATTGAACTATTTCTTATTCTATTCTTAATTTTTTTTTTGAAAAATAATATCTGTCATACACGCCACAAAGAAAAATACCCAAAACCAATAAATAAAAATGTTAATGCTACTATATGAGATAACAGAGATCTCTAAAAAGAAAATATGAACTAAAGAGCAATCAACAGGCTCCACTCGACAGCGCATAAAGAAAATAACAAACCACGAGCATGCAAGCACACTCGTGAAAATTATTATTACACTCGATTGTGGCAATAACTACCGAGATACGTGACACTTACTATCAAGATATGTGACAATAATATGCAAATCATCTCGTGAAAATAAATTCATCCAATTCTGACAAAAGATACCAAGATATGTAACAACATTCGACGATCTCAACTGGACCTGCGAACAACCATAATTTCAAATAATAGGCAATCTTTTTTTTTTTTTTTTTTTTTTTTTTTTACATTTTATCCGATGGTCCGTACCACAAATGTTACTGCTGCAATCGACTATGGTTTAAAACTTCGATTCGACCTCTTTCGAAATCGAGATTAATCGCTAAAGAAGCGAACAAAGAATTCCTAAGGCTGACATTTTATAAAAATATCGATGACCTTTCTGTAAAACGTGTACGGTAATATGATGAAACTCAAAATTCCCGAGTACGCCATATCAAACGGTTTCGAATTTCAAGGAATATCTGACTGCTTAAAATGTTTGAATCCGTTAGAAGAACGACTGGTGGCGTTGCGTATCCCTTACATGCAAATCTATGCCGTTCACGGATGCAAATTCAAATTGAATGGTTCGGTGGTGAACATGCCAATAAAATTAGATTCCACCGTGGATCACCTGCCACGCAATCTAGAAGAATGCTATATGGTCTACACCAAGTTAAAAAGAAGTTCGACTTACAATTCAGACTATATGAGCGCGATCGTTAGTCCGCAAAAAATCCATGCAGCAGCCCGGTACTTCACTCGACAGGAAATCTATCAGCACCTTGAAGTGCGTTTTTTGGAATATTGGGAAAGAACATGGCAAAACTTTAACGTGGACAAGCTAATAGTCAAATTTGAAGAAGAAGAAGAAGTGGAGGTCGACGAGTCAGAAGTAGACCTGAGTGCGACACACACGTTGCTCACCGACGACCGCTGTATATGCTTAGCACTCGGTGAAAATCAAATACCTAAGTCGCAAATCTTTGATGAAAATGAAAAGAACTGTCCTTTCCGGCTATTTACTGTGGGAAAGTGAGGCACCATAAAAAGGAGTACACCTACACTCAAAATCGCCAATTCAGAAATACAAAGGTCGGATCGACGGGCGGTCCAACCAGATAATTTGCTGTACGCGTACAGTAAATTTAATCACTTTAGTCTTACGAATGCTATTGACATTTCCGTTCGGAAAAAAGAAATCACTGTATGGAAGACTCACGGCCGAATATTTGCTCGATGAATGTTTTGTGAACGATCTTATTCAGCACGACGACGGCTACAAATCCCTCAAAAACATAAAAAATGCACCTTCTTATTGGGAAAACAAGAAGAAACGTGTGTATGCCGCAATGCGACAGTGAAGAATCCCGACTTTGTCACATTGTCTGCGGCCAAGCTGCAATTGTTTGAATTGATGCAGGTATTATCTTTGAACGTCGACAATCACATTTTGACGAGAGAGGAATTTGAAAATTAAAAATGTTTACCAAAGAAATGAAGTGCGAACTCATTCATAAAGATCCCGTGAACCACAAAAAGCTGACTTATGCTAACAAACACTTTTTTTTGACGAGTTAGACTTGGCTGAAAAAATCTCAACGATAAAAGCCATAGGTGGCCAATCTATATTCTGCCGTAAGGTAGAATTTTTCCCGCTTGTTTTTTCCTTTCGTTAATCGACAATGCACCAAGAAAACCACAGTTAATAACAATCTCGAACCGGCCAACACGGTAACAAAACGGACTCTCACCAAATAGATCTGCAGCCAATGACGGCCATGAAGCTAGTTAGGCGAATTTCGCACCGCGGCCAAGTACACTGTTAAAAATCTTCAGCTTTTGCTGCAGACACACTATACCGCTTTTAGAGAAAACGGTTACTTTACTGTATTATGCAGCATTTTCATTGGTCAAAATAGAGCTTTTCTATGAAAGCGGTGGAGTGACTATGCAGCAAAAGCTGAAGGTTTTTAACAGTGAACAAAATCTCGTTAAGCTAGTCATAATGCAAGGCAGATAGGTACCTAGTCTGCGGTTTAATAATAATAATAATAATAATAATAACAGGATATTTTAATGAAATATGTACCACAAAGAAAAATATTTGTAAATTGGGGTAGAATGTATATGAAAATAGTCTCCAATTATGGTCCGTAATTAAGAGGCAGATTTTATAAGAATGAGGCAGAAATGGGGGTGTCATTATACACACCATTTTTGATTTTGCCGAAATTTTTATGGTGGTTTCTTCTAATGATTTTAGAAGAGACCTATATATTTTTTTTTCACAAAAAAATTTTTTGTGACCCACAAAAATTCTTAAAGTGGGTCGCGACCCAGTATTTTTCTCGAATCGACATCTTTCTGTATTCGATTATCTCAGTGCATTGAGCACCAGCCAAAGTAACTCTTCTGTTTACAACATGACCTTTAGTAGCTAAATTGAATTATTTTGTAAATTTCATGGCTTACCTTCAGTGCAACCTGGCAGTGTTAGCCAAACTTTGTCACGGAAAATAAAAAAGCACCATATCTGAGACCTTATGGACCCATGCACTGAGGGTCAGCCACAGTTTTGGGGTTTAACTTGTGTAGTACTACTCAGTATTAACTTAATTACCTCATTTATTGCATGGCTCATCCTCAGTGCTGCCGAAAAATAGCAACTTTTGTATCTAACAAAACCAAAAAAAGTCCTTTTGGTGACCCTGTATTTCAGTGCACTGAGGGTCAATGTGGAACTTGATAATTGTATTTCATAGTATGAGACCTGTCTTTTAACAGACAATTGACAGAACTTTGGCTAATGGCCATGCCAACACATAAGGCTTACTTCAAGACATTGTGGAAATGAAAAATATGGTAACAAAGCATACAATTAGCTGTACAGTAAGGTTTGAAGTAGGAAATAAAAAATATGCAAGTTACCAAATCGCTAAAATAAGATAGAAAGCTATAAAATAGCAGTTTTTATTTTTTATTTTCTAAAATCCACTCTTTAAAAAAGTTGTGACATTCAAAAATTTCATCTTCTCTGAAAACAAATGACAGTCTATGAGTTTGGGTTCCCTGAATGGTTGGTGGTTCCAAGCATTTCAAGATGCTGCTTTGATGAACCCAATCTTGGTTGTCTGTTGTTTTAGGCCATTGGAAATTGTTTTTTCCTTCGCTTCCACTGGGCTTCATATACAATTCATTTGGATCTGATCATCTTTTCTGCTTTGGATCTGATCATCTTTTCGACACCATCACCTAAATCAAAACATTTTTTTTTTCATTCACCAAGCATATCTTGAAATCAAAATAGGTCTATTTTCAAAATAACCTTCTCACCAATGTACCATTCTCTGCTGTCTCTGTGTACAGCTGCGCTGCCACATAACTGCCAATTTGTACTGGAATTCTCTGTTCATTTATAATTCTTTGCAGAGTAAATACAGCGCAACCATTACCACCATAGCAACCAGCATTATCCGATTTTTAATACAGGTTGCGATGATCTGGATGAAACTTTGCAAGAACATGTGCAGCAATGTTCAATGTGTCTTAATCACACCTGAAAAGACATGTAAAATAAACTTCTTTCTTGAGTGTCTCGCAGTTTTCTTCCTTGTGTGAATGAAACATCAATGTGGAGAGGAATGACATACCCCATTTCCCAAAATAATCCTTTTGTGCTTCTCGATATTTTGTTGGTATTACTTTTTGTGCCCAATCTTTCAGCCAGATCTCATGGCGTTGTTTATTTATGCTGGTTGTCTTAGATGCATTCTGCTGCACACCACGTAATATGTGCCTCATTCAGTTCATCACATAATTCTGTCCAAGATTGGCATCATAAACCGTCTCGTTTTTCTTAGCAGTATCTTCAACAGAGAACACAATTTTTGAAGTTGAATCAAATTGTTGAAACACATTACAGGATTCATCAAAAATTTCACTAAGCTCATGTTCATACAAGGACTTGAAGCAGTTATCATAGGCATAGGAAAAAGCAAATACTGTAAAATGCGAAATGCATTGGCTATTCTCTGAACAGTGGAGAGCATATCCGAGTTTCAAATAGCGCTGAGCTTTCTGAAGCATAGCTTTCAGTTTTTTTTTCAAATCAGCAGCCCATTCATTTATAATTGTTTGCAGCATTTGGAATCCATTTAAGGCTTCCACGGTGGTGTTGTCCATTCCTGCAATATTGTGTTGTTGACTAGGCTTCAAAACATTGAGGATATGTAAAAGGGAACTTACTGATAAAGGTGTATAATTAACTTTGGAACAGAATTAATGGTATTGTAAAATAGTGTGGCTTTTCAATGCATTAAGGATGGCCCGAGGTGCAATCTGCTTCTCTCTGCTGTCATACACTAATGTACTTGCACCATATGCTACATATTGAATTGTGCCTGATTCAAATAGATAGTGAAGAAAATGTTCACACTTATGGATGTCCAGTTTCTTCCTGGTTGTTTTTTCAGGGACTTCAAAAGCTCCTGGGCCATATGTAGATCTCCATTTCCATGCTTTGTCAACTTCATACTTTGTACATTCGAAAAAATACATAGTATCACGTTTGGAGATAAAACACTCAAGATTAAAATTTTTGTTTTGCTATTTACTGCACTTTCATAGGCTCGTACAATATGCTGAAGTAATTCTAGTACATCGCTTTCGGACTCTGAGGATGGAGATGAAGATGACACTTTATACAATACTTTCCCTTGCTCTGGTGCAAAGTTTTCACAAAACTTGTTTTTGAAGTTATTTTTGGCTTCTTTGTATTTACATTTAGCATAATAGATACTTGATTTTGAAAGTTCTGTGACTGGATTTGGAATTTGGAATTTTAGAGGACTCATGTCAGGAGCTGCAGTTTCAGTAAAGGTGTTCATTTGTTGTTTACGTTGATCTCTCTCTGCCTCATTTATATATAAAGTACCAGCTGGTGGCTCATAATCTGGTTAGCTGTTTCTTCTGAATGGTTCTCATCCGCTATTTCTGTTCCATGGTTCACATCATCAATTATTCTGTGCTTGCTAAATAACATGCCATCCATTGGAAAAGATGGAAATATCAAATTCCAATGTAAATATACCTTCCATGATGCCATGCGAACATTTTCTTTTTTCTTAGCAGGATGCACTGTATGATCATGGTGTGCAACACCTTCTTGATGGCTGCCAAAATATACCATACGGTGTCTGTGGAATGCACATATCACACCTTCAACAGTAGAAATGTTTTATTGACTTTTATTACTAATAAGCTGAACTTCAGAAACATTTCGTTTTGGGTAAAATCCAATTTTTCTCATTGCTGTAAAAACATAAAATAGTATTTGTTACAATCTTTTTTTTAAGGTGTTTAATAAAAACGTTTTACCAAAATGATGAACATTGTTTTTGACTCTTTTTTTCAGTTTGAGGGTGTACATCATTGCATGGAAAATTATTTCTCTGAATATGATTGCTAAGAATTACAACGTTATTTTTTTATTGCTTATGCTACAAGTGAAATTATGACATTGTAAAAAAAGGATATGGTTGCCTACTAACTAGTCACATATAAAATAAAAAAAACATATGACATATAGTGAATAGTTTATAGGCCTAATATATAGCTAATTTGTATGCTTTGTTACCATATTTTCCATTTCCACAATGTTTTGAAGTAAGCCTTATGTGCTGACATGGCCATTAGCCAAAGTTCTGTCAACTGTCTGTTAAAAGACAGGACTCATACTATGAAATACAATTATCAAGTTCCACATTGACCCTCAGTGCACTGAAATACAGGGTCACCAAAAGGACTTTTTTTGGTTTTGTTAGATACAAAAGTAGCTATTTTTCAGCAGCACTGAGTGTGAGCCATGCAACAAATGAGCTAATTAAGTTAATACTGAGTAGTACTACACAAGTTAAACCCCAAAACTATGGCTGACCCTCAGTGCATGGGTCCATGAGGTCTCAGATATGGCGCTTTTTCATTTTCCGCGACAAAGTTTGGCGAACACTGCCAGGTTGCACTGAAGGTCAGCCATGAAATTTACAAAATAATTCAATTTAGCTACTAAAGGTCATATTGTAAACACAAGAATTACTTTGGCTGATGCTCAATGCACTGAGATAATCGAATACAGAAAGATGTCGATTCGAGAAAAATACTGAGTCACGACCAACTTTAAGAATTTTTGTGGGTCACAAAAAAAAAATTTTGTGAAAAAAAAATATATAGGTGTCTTCTAAAATCATTAGAAGAAACCACCATAAAAATTTCGGCAAAATCAAAAATGGTGTGTATAATGACCTGCCTGACTCTTATAAAATCTGCCTCTTAAAGAGTTAATTGCGATTTTAAGTTAAAGTATTTTTCTTTCTAGCCATTAAACGTTCGCTTATAAACTACAGAACATGGAATTACAATATTTTATATTTAAATAAAAAAATATGTATAAAAGTAGCAATTTAAACAAACTTTAGTTATGATTAATAATTATTGCGTAATTTTGCTATGCCTTTTTTGAACATTTTCTGTGTCATAGGCTTGTAATCTATTTGTATATTTTACTGTATATATATACACTGTAAAAAAAATCATAGTATTTTTTCAGCAAATAATGCTGGCAATATGGGTGCCAGCATATTTTGCTGTGAATTTACAGCAGTTTTGTTTTTCATGGATAAACAGCACTTTTGTAAATTCACAGCATTTTTTGCGGTTAATTTTACAGCAGTTCAGTTTTTTTATTTTACAGCAGATTAGTTATTTTTACAGCCGTATTTGCTGTTAATTTTAATGCAATTTTAACAGAATCACTGTAAAACTTTATGCATTTATTGTTGATATTTTTACCCCCCCCCCTCCTCTCCGTGTATTGTATTTTTTTTTTCTTATTTTAACCTAAGACATATTTCAAAGACTTTGGGCACTAAGTATTACCTTTTTGTTTACTTATATCATTATTTTAATATCATTATTATATAATAGATTCTGTTATACATATATACGATACAAATTTCGGTTTTTGGTCAAGTATATCACCCACAAAAATTTTAGTCATTTGCCTATAGAGATAAAATGTTTTTTCAATAAATCATAACAAAGGAAGATTTTACTTTATCTAGTTTTTAATTAATTATTCAGTATTTCTTTACAGGACTTTGTTTATCTGTTTGTTTGTATTTGAAAATACCCACTAATTTAAATCATGCATATATTTTTTTTCGCTCCAACAAATTTAGTGTTATTTTTTGTATCTATTTAAATATTTTTGTTTATTCAATGTAGCCATTATTTCCTCCACCCCTCAACACGGACATGCAAAACTTTCTTATATTTAAACTATCATTCATATATAATTAATAACAAGACCTTATTGTACGCAACTTGCTGATATGGAAACTTTATATTGATAAAAAACTTATTTTATGCTAAAATAATTTTATAAGTCTACATTTAATTCCATAAATATCAGATCTTATTGAAAAATTAACACGGGGAGAAAAAAAACACTTATGAGTTCAAGAAACGTAGAATAAAATAATAATAAAAAAATCTGTTCACATAAAAACTTTAAAATTAAGCGTAAAAAATAAATAGATAATGGACAAAAACATTAAACGAGTTGCTGCAAATTACTGCTGCGACAGTAAACAAACAAGGAATATTTTAGGAACTGATAAAATAGTGCATCCAGATTATTCATAATAAATGATTTGAAAATGGAAAATAAATCACTGTTCAAAATATATTAAATAAATAAAAATATTTAAATTACCGTCCAAAGTGAACCAAAAACTGTAGCTAGCTACAGTAATTAAGCTGGTAAAATATTTATAGGATTTAGAATGTATATTCGAAAGCCAACGTATGAACTGGAGTTTTGAAAAATATATAATAGCGTAATAAGACATAGCTAAAAACAGGGATCTTGTTTAAAAAAAAAAAAAAATGCTTGCATAAAGTTTCCCGATACTTAAACGCAAATTATACGTAATAATAACAAAGTTCTAGGAGAACATACTGAGGTAAAGTAAAAAACAACATAACTAAGCAAAATCACCTATTTTTACGATTTAAAACAAAATATTTATTCTAGACAAATGACGTGAAAGTTCCTGCCGTGATATACACGTGGTTTAAAAACAAAATTAGTATCGTATAAATATATAACAGAATTTATATGATATTATTAAAACAATAATATAAGAAAACAAAGATAAAGCTTACTTTTACTCTTTAAAATATGTTTGTAATTATCCATTATCAGGTGTAATTGTTACAACTTTATAGGTTCGCTCCTAATGGCGGCCATTTGTCGTAGAATCGAAGCGTCACTTCATTATTGGACTGCACCTGCAGCTGACCTAAATGTCTTTATTCCCCGCGTTTGAGATAATGATCAATAACGCCAACAGATGTCGCTATCTATACAGCTGTAATCACTGTAAATTAACGAAAGTGCTGTGTTTGATTGCTAGGTGAAATATTCACAGCCTTTTTTGCAGTTTTTCCTTCCGTTTTTTTTACAGTGTATATACAGTAAAATATGTGTCTTTTTTTATGCAAACATGACATTTCTAAAATGTATGTTTTCTATATATTATTACTATTCTTTAAATGATGGATTTTAATAGTTATACAAACTTTTATATGGCCGAAAACACGAATGTCTGTTACATAAGCATTTTTAGCACTTTCCAACATAGTTGAAAAATGTTTATAAATTCGGTTTTTCTGTCTGTCTGCCTGTCTGTGCTCTAACTCGCGTAAATATAAATGTATTGCCATACAATTGATATAAGTTATTGAAGTTTACTATGACTTGTTCGGTATTGAATATGAAGTGTGTAGCACTTATAGTTTTTTTTACAGGGACACTCAAACGAATTACGTTACATTACGGTTTATGGGGAAAAATCATTTGCGGTGTATTTTAATGATGTTACACGATTTCAAACATAATGAAATTGATATATATCATTGAGGTGCACTACAATAGGCTTAATATGGGATTTGGTGTGCATAGCACTTATAGTTTCTTTACGGGGACATTCAAAATAATCCTGTTACATTACGATATATGAAGAAAAATCCTTTGCATTTTATTTGAATGATGTTACACATTTTCAAACATATTGAAATTGATATATATCACTGAGGTTAACTACAAAAGGCATACTATAGAATGTGGTGTGTATAGCACTTATAATTCCTTTACAAGGACACTCAAAATAATTCCGTTACATTACGGTCTATGAAGCAAAATCACTTGCGGTTTATTTTAATAACATTTACATTACATATTACAAACATATTTAAATTGCTACATATCACTAAGGTGGATTACAAGAGGCTTACTATAGAATATTCTGTGTTAGCATTCATCGTTCATTTACAGGGACACACAAAATAATTCGGTTAAGGTAGTACTGCTTGTTAATAATATTTGCTAGAAGTGATTTTTTCAGTTGCTGAACGCGTTTTTAAATTCAACTCATATTTTTTCTATTACTTGGTGTTTATAAATTGTATAGATAGATCGTATACAGGGCAGTACAAAAGTTCTCGAGCACATTTTCGTTTATTCACTGAAATTTAAGAAGGGAAATTTTAAACTGTGCTACACGTTTCCTAACGAAACTAAAATTTAGCATTCTATGTAGTATACATACAAATCTATAGATCAGCACAAAAGAGTTGGTATATTACAACGAATATTGTTGGTAATTCCTGTAATTCTATTTTTAAATATGTTATGAGTTTTCCAAATTATATTCTTACATATCAACTTTCTCCATATTAAACGGTAGAGATTTGTAAAAATATTTTGTAAGTGTTGGGAAGTATTACATAATCTATGGTTGACGTATTATTTTTCGTTCTTGTTGAATGTTGTTTTGTGTTCTTTTTTTAATGTATAACTAATTAATGAGTCAGTTAATACTTTGCATTGTGTCCTGAAGCCTACAAAAATTTTGTCAAAAACTATCAAAACATAGATTATTTGTTTATTAAAAAATTTCGTAATACGTTTAAAGTTTAAAAAAAATAAATATTTCAATTACTGACTATTTAAAATATTGCTCCTTATGATTTCCGATACAAACTCTCCTACACGAAGAAACACATATTATACATTATGTATCTGTCTTAAACAAAAACATATATCTTGTTACTGATAGTCAATTTATTATTAAATTTGTCATATTTATATTTATCAATTTCCTAAACTAATGTATATTAAATAATTATAGAAAAAATATCGGTCTATGAGTTTAATTTAAAATAGATTACGGAGGAACGAATAAATGCAAAACACGAGAAACGAATTATTATGAATTGTCAGGAAAGTCAAACAAACATAATTTATTATTAACGTTTTTTGTGTAATTTTGATGTGTCTTTTTTGCACATTTCCTGTAATACGGAATTTTTATTAAATAAGCTATAATATATAATCTGTTCATGTCCTTTAGAGAAGTTCTGTTGCTAAAATTAATGGCAAAAATAATATTTCTCGAAATGGCTACTTTATAAGCCGATTATAATGTAAATTCCATTAATAATCTTATAATAAAATTCCTCTTTCGTAAGTCCTGAAATCGTCTTCTTTCCTTGCGATATCCATTAAAGAATGCGTAATGTAATCCGATTATATTTACATTTATTTTACGTTCAACCACAAACATTAAGAAAACGAAACAAATGTAATCGATTTTCTCTGTATTTCCTGCGAAATTTCACTTAAAAGCAGTTTTCGTCACGTGAGTATTTTAAAGTATACTTACATTCAGGATATTTAATACAAGCTTGCATTAACTAACACAAAAAATACTTTCATCTCCATAAAAATTAAACATTTGCGGAAGCGTTCAATAATTATATAAGAATAATCACTTATTTTCATTAAATAAAAAATATATACAGGGTGTCCGAAAAGTATGGAAACGGTTGAGTAACGCGAAAAATATACGTCGGATTGAAAAACGGAAAATATGTGCTCAATATGTTTTTAAAAATCTATTTAGGGATATCAAAGTTGTCCCATAACTCTGCCCCTTGGGGGAAAGGGGGAGGTAACTTTGAAATCTTAAATGATAATGCCCCTTTTTTATTGCAGATTGGTATTCTACGGGGAAAAAATACTTTTGTATTTAACATTGTTTTCGGAAAATCGTAGTTGGCGCTGTAATAGAGCAAAATGCCGTGAGAATCATTTCCATTGAAAAGTATCGAAACGGTCGAATAACTCGAGAAATATGCATCGGATTGAAAAATACGTGTTCAATATTTTAGAAAAATCTATTTAGGAATATCAAAGTTGTGATTTTTCTAAAATTTTGAACACATATTTTTCCGTTATTTATTTATCAAGATGTTAATCACCATTTATTATCCTCGAATCAATGCAAATCTATATGCGCAGCAAGAATATATGCAATGAATCAACCTCATTTAAGTTTCCTAGCATTTGGCAACAGATACTTTATAAATAAAAAAAAAAAAAACAATAAGATAAAGTAATTCACGTTTACAGATGGACATTTTTGTAAAGCTACGAAATAGTTAATTTTACATTTTTGTTCTTAAGAACGTTGCCGATTCAATGTACGAAAGTAGTTTACTTGTTGTTCTTTTGTTATAAGCCTTTAGTTGTACTGTAATCACTTTTAGCATAGCTATTTTTTTTCAATGGTAATGTTAAAATCAATCCGGATAATGGAGATAAATTGTACATCTTGATCTTAAGTTTGTTCAGATACATTGTTAAGACAGTATGTTTCTGTATATATACTGTAAAAAATATTGATACAAACATGTTAAATTACCAGCATTAATGCAGCTGAAAAGTTTAATTGAGAATTCATAGCATCCTAAATATCGATATTCCGGTTTGAAAAAAAATAATTAATACACGATGAAATGTATTGTGAAACGTTTCCAAAAGTTTGTGGCACAAAAGAAATGCTTCGTTAAATCTCGAAAATATACTGTTTTCTATAGTTTCTAAATACAAAGAACGCCTTTCGGAATTGTCCGTAACTTGGAAGAGGTAACTGTATATTTTTGTACGTAGTTATATGGCATTTTCATAGATTAAGAAACATTTCTCTTTTTTTAGAGGGTGGTGATTTTATGCAGAAATAACCTCTGAAAAGTGCATTGGATTAGTTGTGTGGAACAATTTCTGATATCATTTTAATTTACATTATGATCGCCGTTTTTATAGCAAATTTTCATGTTGCATCTATTGTGAAGCAGTCCATATGACAAAGACGTTTCTACAGAATGTCCCACAGAAGTTACATGTTAGTTTGATCTGAAAAATAACTGGGCAATCTAGCCTTATAACCGGATGGCCCGTGTTTTCCCTTTCACAGATAACATTAAAATCGCTGTAGACAAAAGATTTTTAACAAAATGTTTTCATAATGTCATCAAATCGCAATCAATATATATATACATCCCGGGATTTACAAGAATTCTCATGAAAATACAGAAAAATCCTCAGGTGCACCTTGGTCTAGAGCAGCGGTTCTCAAATCTTTCTCTTTTATGTACCCCTTGCTCCCATTTTGGGAACATGCTATTTTTCCTAAATATTCGATTTTTTTTTCTTCAGAAATACATTAAAGACTTCCTACTCATAAGGAAAAAACAACTGTTCCATAAAAAAATAGTTTAATATATATAGCGGCGCTTAATGGGTTAAAACTATGTGTATTTACGTATTCTTAGATATGCCTTTGTTGAAATATTGTTCCCTGCAGCATAAATATACGTAATTAAATCTATTTGTAAAAATTTAAACAGGCATAAAGATATTCTATACCTTTTGTCAATAATATGTGAGCTATGCGAATAAATCTGTAATCAAAGTGTTTACGTGAAAACGTTCATACATTTCTTCAATATGCATTTTCGATTGCCTAAAATATTAAATATTTGTTGTTGTTGTTAACATAACTTTATAAAAAATAAGTAATCTTTTTTCGTTCTTAATTATTCTTTTGTTGTTGTAACTCTTTAAACTGCTTTAATCCTTCTTGAAGTATTCAACTGAAAGCTTTCAGTTTACCTATCCACATGTATTTTCCACTCTTTTGTGTTAATTTTAATTTACTTTTATAATTGGTACTAAAAGATAATAATGTTTATTTCGTTTAACAGTTATTTTCACGTCTTTTGCGAAAACGGAGAAAAAAAATTCGGTATTCCTAAAACTGAATATTGTTCTGTGGACATCATATGAATGTATAATATAAAAAATGCTGTATATTTATTTTCTCAAATATTTCAAACACTTACATTTAAAAAATTAAAACGACTGAATAAAAAAAAATACTACCAAGTTTATGATTCCATTTATTCAGATCAATGGTTTCATAACCTTTAAATTGAAATGAGAATAGAGTCTTCTGTTTCTGGTTTTATCTGTAAAGCCAGGAAAAACATGATAATGTGAATAAAAGTGAAAACAAAATTAAGAAGTTGAGTTTGAATTTTCTTTTTAAATTGATTCTGATAATATACTTATCAGTTTAAAAGCAAAGGCTCAAACCTCTTAAATGCGAATATTAACTTTTTCATAATTTATTCACAAACAAATATTTAAATGTAGTGCATAAGCTTTTGTTTTCAAGAGATCGTTTTCCCTGAAACATTTTTTAATTTGTTGTTTTTAAAATATCTAAACTAAAAAAAAAAAAAAAAGAATATATTTGTGTTTATTTATGTTAATGAAAGTCTTACTTATTGCTTGTATTCATTGAATTCTGGAAATTGCATATTTTTTTTTGAAATTTTGTAAGGTAAAATTAATATTCCATATCCAAAAAGTTTACAGAAATGCAATACATTTAATCAAACTTGTCGAATGTGTCAATCCCAAAACTATCTTCTGTGTTATACAGGTTTCACGTACACCAAATACGAATCAGCACCAATTTATATCAAGGTCTAACTGAACCTGAAGTTTTATTAAATTCTGTGCATTAGTTCTTGAGATATGATTAAAGCTAAAATCGTGTAAAAGATGAAAATGCTTCATATCAGCGCCACCTGTTGAGATATTTTTACCAAAATCCAATCCACAACAATGTACGTCAACGTCTAACTGAATCTGCAGTTTGAGGAAAATCTGTGCATTTAGTTCTTGAAATATTGCAATCATGAATATCATGTAACAGAACAGCGCCACCCGTTGGGCTATTTACACCAAAACTCAACCAACGTCTATCTATGTCAAGGTCTAACTGAATCTGCAGTTTGAGGAAAATCTGTGCATTTAGTTCTTGAAATATTGCAATCATGAATATCATGTAACATAACAGCGCCGCCCGTTGGGCTATTTACACCAAAACTCAACCAACCTCTATCTATGCCAAGGTCTAACAGAATCTGAAGTTTTATGAAAGTTTGTGTAATTGTTCTTGAGATATAGCTATCGTCAGAACCATGAAAAAAAGTAACATAGAAGCACCACCTGCTGGGCTATGTACCCCAAAACATAAGCAGGGTCTATATATGTCAAGTTCTAACAGAATCTGAAGTTTTATGAAAATTTCTGAATTAGTTCTTGAAATATAGCTATCGTGAAAATCGTGAAACGTGTAGCATAATAGCGACACCTGTTGGACGATTTACACCAAACATTAATCGCCCATGAATATCAGGTACTAACTGAATCTAAAGATGTATTAAATTCCGTGCATTAGTTGTTCGTAAAGGGCGTCCACAAAATGTTTATCCCATACAGACAGACTCACAAACAGACATTTTCTAAAAACAATCAAATAGTTTTCAAGACCTTTTAAAACGTATAAATCCGTCGAAAACCTGAAGTAAAAAAATTTATTGAATCCAATACTTTCTTCCTTAATGATATAAAAAAGCAAAAATGTGTATTTACAAAAGAAAATTTTGAAATTTTAAAACTACAACAAACAAAATTTCTTAAAATATATTATGTTTCATTATAAATAAAGCAATTATTTTCTTGAAGCATTGAACTGAATGGAAGATTTTCTCAACAAAACCGATTATATTTCTGTACGCAGATTATGCAATAGAAACTATTTAAAGTTAAATGACGGAACATTTAATATCATCGTAATAAACATCATATATTATACTTATCAAGTTTCTTAATTTTGTTCTTATGAGATTATTATAAATTTGATTTTAAATTTTGCAAAACACACCCGAGTCTTTTTTTCTGAAAATTAGTTAAAGTTAACTAGCTTTTTATGGAATACGTATATATTTATTTTCTTACATGAACTTTCCTTAATATTAATATATCTGTGATACTGAGACTGCAAATCACATTAAATAATAAAGTAACTAGTACATTAACTAGTCGGATGTGCAATCCCAAAACTTTCTTCTATTTCACACAAGTTTCCCATACACAAAAGCGAATCAGCACCAATTTATATCATGGTCTAAGTGAACCTAAAGTTTCATGAAATTCCGTGCATTAGTTCTTGAGATATGACTACCGATAAAATCGTGTAAATCCTGAAAAAGGCAGAATAGTAGAGCCACCTTTTGGGAGATTTACTCCAAAAACTAATCAAGAACAACTTATGTCAACGTCTAACTGAATCGGAAGTTTGATGAAAATCCATGAATTAGGTCTTGAGATATAGTTATAGTGAAAATCATGAAAAAAGTAGCATCGTAGCGCCATCTTTTGCGCTATTTACACCAGAATGTAATCACCATCTATTTATGCCAACTTCTAACACAATCTGAAGTTTCATGAAAATCTTGAGATATAGCTATCGTGAAAATCTAGAAAAAAGTGGTATAGCAGCGCCACCTGTTG
Source organism: Maratus michaelseni (assembly GCA_963931845.1). Taxonomy (NCBI): domain Eukaryota; kingdom Metazoa; phylum Arthropoda; class Arachnida; order Araneae; family Salticidae; genus Maratus; species Maratus michaelseni. Next base: position 191,431,561 of record OZ007593.1, on the reverse strand, counting down.
GGATATATACACCAAAACGTAATCAGCCTGTATTTATGTCAAGGTCTTACTGAATCGGAAGTTTGAAGGAAATGAGTGCATTAGTTCTTGAGATGGAGCTATTGCAGAAATCGCGAAAAATGCAGCATAGCGCGCCACCTTTTGGGCGATTTTCACCAAAAACTAATTAGCACCAATTTATATCAGGGACTAAATGAATCTAATGTTTTATTAAGTTCCGTACATTAATTCTTGAGATAGAGTGCTTACGAAATTTTTGTCACATACAGACAGACAGACTGACAGAGTCAAAGACTCACACATAGATACTTTCTAAAAACAGTCAAATCTGGTTCAGCACCTTCTAAAATTGATAAATTCGTCGAAAACCGGAAGTCGAAAATTTTCATGAATCCAATACTTTCTTCTTATAACGATAGGAGAAAGTAAAAATTTAGAAGTAATTTACCAGAGAAAAAGTCATAAAATGAAATAAAAAACAATAACTTATCCGGTAAAAGAACCTAGTATTTCTCAACGAATTTCATTTTATTAGAATGCTTAAAAATGCATTTTGATAGGAAGATAAAATAATATTTCACCTTCAACTTTTTAATGTAAAACAAAACGTGAGTAAAAGAAAAAAAATAAATGCATATTTTTAAAAATTAGTTATGAATGCTAAAATGTATGGCATATATTGCTTAAATTTTGCAATCATAAATTATATTTATATTTTATATTTTATTAGATTCTATCTATAATACAATATCTATATGTTATATTATCTTGTACATTTCTCTGTCTCATTTCAGCACCTTTTAAGTATATTTTTACTAAGTATTTTACCTGTTTTAACTACAACGTGAATTTGACATTTTACTTCAAATACTTTTTGATTTTTTTTCTATTATTAGATTCTATCTGCTGTACCAGTTAAACTTTGAAATATATCTTGAAATAACTTTTAAAAACAAATTGAAAACGCTAATAATATCCATTTAAATATATTTCAGATAATATAGTGATGTATACTATATTAGGTTTTGAGATATATTTCTATAGTAAAAATCATGAAAAAAGTAGCATCGCAGCGCCATCTTTTGCGATATTTACACCAAAACGTAATCAGCATCTACTTATGTCAACGTCAACATCTATTTATGTCATACTATACATGAAATATTTTATACTGCAGAAATATTCTTTGAAAAGTAAAGACATTTGAAATATGATAATTGCCAAATTAATGTAACGAATAGAATAGTGGATGAATTATAAATAAAGGGAATATTTTTTCTTCTTTAGATTTATCCTCTTGAGATCCTCTTTTATTATTTTATTTTTTCCCCACTTTTATACAGACAATTATCCTACATCAAAGAAATTCAGTTTTTGAATGTTCTAAATCGCTTTTATGAAGCGAGAAGTAATGTTGTGTCATGTGAAGGTTGTTTTATCTATTTATGGCGCATAATTATATTTTATTATTGTGTAATTTTGTATTTAATCTAAAATATATAAAATAATTCGTTTAGTATAACTTCTAAAAGTAAAATATTTTTTAGACGATGATTGAATAAATTTATATCACTTTCAATATAGTCAGTATTTTTTCCTATTAATTATTAAACGTGTTTTCTTTTTCTGTATTGTCTGTATTGAAAACTAAAATATATTTTTTAAATATTAATGAAAAAATATATTGCCCTTGAATTAAGTATTTTAACATTTGAGTATTGTTCTTTTATTATTTTATTTTTCTTTTAAGCTTTTTTTATCTGATTTTAAGGGTTACTTATGAATCAAAGCTTGTCTGCTATCTCTTTTTATGAAACTAAGTGTTAAGTTTTTAAGCTACGTACTTTTTTAAAACGAGCATCAAAATTCCAGATTACATCACATGTTTTAAGGAGACCAAAAAAGTGAAATTTCAAAAAATGACTGAAGTTTTATCCTGATTTAGTAACTATGTAATTAATTTCAAGTATGACTTCCATTTGCATTTAGTTATTTGTGTTTTATAGATATAAAAATATTTCTTAAACTGTAAGAAATTAAAGTTTCAATATTGGACGACAAAATATTTTTTTCAAAATTAGTTTTGCCACGATTTTAAACTCGGTGTTCCGTATTTTTCAGTCGTTATTTCTTTTGTATAAAGTGTAAATTATGCTGTCTCCTAATCATACTTGAAAAAAAAAAAGATAAAAAATTCTAAATGTATGAAATTGATCATTTATGTATTTATTTTTTGCTATATGTCCCCCCCCCCCCCCCGGAGAAAAATGTCTGAATTCCACACTGGTTGGTACTGTTACAAAAAGAAGCAATTATTCCTCTTAATGCAGTGTTTTATGCATATAATACATAATAAATTAAAATTTATCTGTTATAACGCGCCAAATAATACAGCAAATTATTGAAAATTATGAAAAGAAAATACATTAAAAACATTGGAAAAATCCATTTACAGATAAAACCTCAAGTTTTTGCATCATGAAAAGTGATTCAAATAACTAACAGCATTTGAGTGAACAGCGCGACCGGTCACAGCGCGGTGGTTTAAGTCATCAGATTAGTACACGGGACATTGCGGTTACGATTCCGTTCGCGGCAAGGGTTATTTTCTATAAACTCGCTCAGGAATCGTAAAAATAATCAGAAATGTATCTGTCCGTTATAAGGTTTTCTTCGCGAAGTAACTTTTTTTTTTGGTTCTATAAATTTTATTTTAACGATATAAAAATTTCTAAAAAATACGGAAGATATCTGTTATAAAACGGAAATTTAAAAACGGATATTTCAGAATTGACGGAAAATTTCCTGGAATTTACGGAATTTTTTTTCGTTAAAATACGGAAATAGTACTGGCCTCTCGATTGCCAGTACAATTTCCGTTTTTTTCAGGATTTTTTTTTACAGTGTACAAGCGAATTGAGTGGTCTTCTTTGTTTGAATCCCGTTAAAATATAAACATTTAATAGAAAATTGAATTAAAATGAGAATAGAGAAATAAGTTAAACTTTTCGATTCTACTCACTAATGTTTCACAATCTATTAGACAGATATTTTTAAAAATATCGAGATATATTTTACCATAAAAATTTACAAAATGCAAATAAGAATTTATTTCAGGGTTAAGAACACGTCCTTTATAATTTATTAGTTTAAAAAAAAAAAACTTATTTCAAGGAAGTAATTCTCTATAAAAAAACTTCTGAAACCATAATAAACTCCTAACAAAATTGAAGCAGTTTTATAAATTTGAATATTTCATTGTTAATCCACATTATCTGTAAGTAAAGTTGCGTTTTAAAGTTGAGTTTTAATAATTGAAATAAACAGAATACAATAATTTATTTCTTCTTTGTTTTTAAAAATAATTATATTTAAACACTTGCGTAATGAATGGTAGAAATTGTTATTGCCCATGTGTGTTGTTTCAAATTCTGCACTACTATTTTGTGCAAAAATATTCGCCTCATCTAATCTCAATGTTTCTGCAATTAAATGATTTTTTAAAAATCTTATAAATAGTGTTGCGAAAACAATAATAATAGGAATCAACATATTTAGTAATAAAAAATGGTTGTAGCGAATATGGTGGCATAAAAGCTAAGGGTTAAACAAAGTTTGAAAATTATATAATTTTTTTTAGTTCTTCTTAAATTTAGTCTCAGTGCAAAATGATTAATAATAAGAAACTACGTTATTAACATATTGTTATTTTATTTTCTCTTCAATATGTAACATTTTGTTAAAAATACTTTCATTAAAAGTATTTTTAAGATTATAAAAATATGGTACATTTATTGAAAGGTTTTTATTTATTATGGCATTTAAACCGTCTACCACTACAGACTACTGAAGGTCTGGAAATAAAGAGTAGTGAATATTGAAAATAGTTGCATTGAAATTTAATTTATTAAAGACATTAAGCCATAAATGTAGATAATTTAAATGTATATGATGCATATATGACACAATACAGAAAGCAAGAAAATATTATTTAAATGTTCAAAACCATAAAATATAGTGGAAAATTTATATCAATATTTGAGTAAAATCTCTAAATAATATTGAGAATTTCTAGCAAGAATATGCGAGAAAATATTTATGTTAAATTTTAAAAAAAAGATCACAAACAATATAGACCTGCCTGTGTTATATGAATTCCATTTAAAAATAGCTAGAAAATGCATAAAAGTAACATTAAAAATACAATGTGTAACGTTTAATTATGAGTGATATCTGTATAGTTCATGACTGTAATGTATTTATATTTTACGTTTAAAATATGTTTTTTTCAACTATTTCTTTAAACATTTAATGTTTTTGTACAATTCTTACGAAAGCTATTTGCAATAAATAAGCTGTTGATGACAGGTTGTATGCGTAAAAATAACTTATATTTTATTAAACAATTAATTAATGAATATTAGGAAAAACTAATTTAATTATTTACGTAAAAACTTTTTTCTGCAATTAATTATCATTAAACGGTGATAAAAAATGTTGACTTTTTCACTGATAAATAATTCATGATTCTTTTTCTCGAATTTATGCATGAATAACTGAGTGTTTATCTCCGTAAAAAAGAATAATATTTTATTAAAGATTTCGGATGTTTTTGCTAGGAGTGATTTTTTTTTATAAACAGAATACTTAATTTTCAATTAAGCATAAAGCAATCAATTAATGACCACTTATTTAAATATTATTGCTTAAAACATGAAAAACTATTGGCAAAGAAAATATTGTTGCTCTTTATTGGGATTATTTATTTATTGCTGCTACGGATTTGCTGTATATGTATTTTTTTTAAATCTGACAGTCTGTATGTTTTTCAAAATTACTCCTTTACAGTCTGAAATGTAGCGCGATGAAATTAACACCAATTATTCACCTATATAGGATGACATATAAACTCTCAGAAAGCTAAGAAAAATATATACTTTTGCCAAATAACGTTTTGTATCAAAATTTATGGAATTTGAAAAAACGCAGTTTCCGCATTTTCTGTTTAACCTACAATGATGATTTCTTACTAGAAATTTAGTATATAACAAAAGTTATGTTATTTTTTCTGCTTAACCTACAATGATGATTTCTTATTTGAAATTTAAAATATAGCAAAATTACTGTTATTTTTTTATTTCTAAATATACAATAATATTGGGTTTATTTTTTCCTCAAGAAATCAAGATATCTAATGCAATATAAATGCGGCACATCTGGTTGCCCCGCATCTAGAGGAAAGATAAAAAGAAATTCGCCAAAGTGACGTCATTTTCATTCACCAATCTTCAAAACAAGAAGTCGAATCTTAAAAGAAAAATATACTTTAAACAAATAACGTTTTGCATGAAAATTTATTGAATATGCAAAACATAATTTTCGCATTTTCTGTTTAACCTACAGTGACAATTTGTAACTTGAAATTTAGAATATAACAAAATTAATGTTATTTTTTTATTTCCAAATAAACAATAATATTGGATTTTTTTTATCCCTCCAGAAATCGAAAGATTTAATGCAATATGAATCCTACAAATCCGGTTGCCACGCAGCTAGAAGAAAGATAAATGTGAAATTTTAACCACATAAATTAAATTATAGTGTTTTACTTCCCTAATTTAAATTGTTTCATTTAGGAATTTTCATTTAAGAGAATTTAGAATTTTCTTTAATATATATTTGATAAATGTAATTTTAAGTATAAAAAAGAATAAAACGTCGTCATAATTTACTTTTATAGAACAAAAAATGTTTTACTTTTTAAATCTAATATTTATTTCAAAGTTGTATTTGTATTAGAAATATATTTCTATTTATGAAATATTTTAAGATATAAAATTTAATGTAACTCATCTATTGATAACATAAGTACTGACGACGATTTTCTTTTTGTTTTGAGCAATCAGTTGTCATTCATTTAGAAAAACTACTTAAAACAAACATTTAATAATAGATAAATAAAAAAGATCTGTTTAAAAATTATTTTTGGGTTTTTTTTTGCTTAAAAAAATCATATTAATTCTGGAATGTAAATAAAGTAATAGTTAGATAATTCAAATCCTTTACATCCTTTATAAGCAATATTTTTATTTCATACTTTTTAAAAATTTTATCCTATTGACAAATAATAGAGTTTTTTTCTAAATTAATGATTACATATATATCTCAGATATTTTAAAAATGAAATATTAAAAAACTTGTTTCGTAAATCTCGATGATCATATGTCTTTATAAATTGAAATAGAGAAATCGATAATTATAGATTGCAGAACAGATTTATATTTAATAAATTTTGGGAACAATTTCCGTCTATAATTCTGAAATAAAATATATTCTATGAGAGCACTCTAAAATTAATAAGCGTGCAAAACGCTTAACATATTTATACATATTTATCAAAATTTGTCAAATAAATTACACAATCTTCATCTACCATTATATATAATTTATCTTACATCTAGTTAAGTCAGTGTTTATTTAACATTATTTCACAGATGAAATATTGCAGTTTATGAAACAATGAATTACCAAGCATATGGTAGATAAATGAATAAACTTACAAATATTTAAATTCTGTATATAATAATAATTCTAAAAAAAACATTATTTGATGAAGTTTTGATATTTTGAAATTAATAAAATATGACAAATATAAATTTTCCCATAAATTATCAAATTTACAACTTATATAATTAGTTTCCTTTTCTAAACTGTTGACTGGTGTTTCTGTAATATTCAATTACTTTAAATTAAAACCTTGAAATTTTTTTAAGGTAAAGCCAGGAGAGACGGCGCGGTCGGAGAGATTGCGCAAATAGAGGTTCGGAGGGAAGGAGTATAGTGAGCACGCAGCGACTCCTGGTAGTTGTACAACAGCAGTAGTGGAGTGTCTACTTGAAAGTGCACGTTGATTGTTTTGCGCGTCTAAGATAAAGCATTGCTATTTTGCTTTGTTTTCCCAAAGTAAGTGCTTGGATTTTCATAGCTATTCACCAGAATTTCTATATAATGTCAGTAGTACAAAATATTTTAAACTTAAACGATTTCTCATAAGCTACTAATCTAGACTAACAATGTGAACATCAACCGTTCGTTTTAGTAGCGGCCATGTTTATATAAAAGGCCGCGCAATCTCTATTAGCGAAATTGGGGAGTTTGCGAAATCTGTTACTTAGGAGAGATGGCGCATTGTTCCCATTAGTTTCCATGCTAAGAGAGATCACGCAGCTTATTGGTAAATTTCCATAAACAATAAAAAATGAAAATGGACTAATTTTAAGTTAAACGTGTTATCAAGTAACTTAATGTTATTTTGTAATCTTTTTTGGACTTGCTTTTTCTGATTCTTTATTTTTCTTCCTTTAACTAAATTTTTTTAATCGTTTTTAAAATTATTCACTTTTTCTGATTCTTTAATCATTACGTCACAAAAACCTTACAACAATGTCATTTAAGTGTAATTGTTATTGTTAATAATTTAATTGTAGTTATTATTAGTAACAATCTCTCCTACCCATGTGCGCAATCACACCAACCCTGTAAGGACAAATTGCGCCAAATAAATTTCTTGGTTTTATTACAACTGTTCTATTAAGAGCTTATTTGGAGCAGATCTGGTCATCGTCATTTTGACAACACAATTTTTTATATCTGTGCGGTAGTGTCAGAGATTATCCCCTACAAACAAACATACAAACGTTACTTTTTTATAATTAGTATAGATAGAGCCTGATACTAATACGTTTAAGGAAAGGTCGTAAAAGACTCAAAAACCCAAGTATGTTGATAAGCATATTTATTGTTATTTACTTCGTGAAAGTTTTGTAAACAATAAAGTTTTAAAATGTGGAACAACCAAACATCATTATCATCTGTGCCTTTTTGAATTCAGGGAAATTTGCATAGAACAGATTTGCGGAGATGAATTTTCAAACAAACTTATAAAAAAAAACAATTTCTATACAATTTAGAAATTGTGTATGTACAACTACCTGCATATAAACCCGATGTGTTGCACTGGCATTGTATGGTATTACTGTTTCATTATTTAGTGAAAAAAAAATCTAAATGTTTTTTACACTGAAAATCTGTATTATAAGAGAAAAACTTGTTCGTGAGTCACTCTTGCGTTAAATCGACGGTGGTAACGATCTAAAGAATCAGTTTCCTTTTTTTGCTAATTTAATTATTTCTAAACCTCGCTAAATTTTACACTACTGGCCATTAAAATTGCTACACCAGGAAGAAATTCAGAGAACAAAATGATATTTACTGGACAAATATATTATACTAGAGATAACAAGTGATTAAATTTTCAAGAAATTTGGCTGCATAGATCCTGAGAAATCCGTACCCAGAACAACCACCTCTGGCAGTAATAACAGCACTTATACTCCTGGCATTGAGTCAAACAAAGATTGGACGATATTTACAGGTACAGATGCCCATGCAGCTTCAACACGATGCCATAGTTCATCAACCATAGTGACTGGCGTATGGTGACGAGCCAGTCCCTCGGCAACCATTGACCGGACGTTTTCTATTGGTGAAAGATCTGGAGAACGTGCTGGCCAGGGCAACAGCCGAACATTTTCTGTATCAAGGAAGGTCCGTACAATACCGGCAACAAGCGGTTGGGCATTATGCTGCTGAAACGTAGGGTTTCGCAAGGCTCGAATAAAGGGTAGAACCACGGGTCGTAACACACCAGAAATGCAACGTGCACTGTTCAAAGTGCCGTCAATGCCAACAAGAGGTGAACGAGACGTGTATCCAATGGCACCCCATACCATCACGTCAGGTGATGGGCCAGTATGACGATGACGAATGCACGCTGCCAATGTTCGTTCACCCCGATGCCGCCAAACACGGATGCCAACATCATGATGCTGTAAACAGAACCTGGGTTCATCTGATAAAATTATGTCTGGCCATTCGTGCGCCCAGGTTCGTCGTTGATCTCACCATTGAAGGCGCTCCTGTCTATGACGTAGCGTCAAGGGAAGCCGCAGCCATGGTCTTCGAGCTGAGAGTCCATGCTGCTGCAAACGTCGTAAACTGTTCGTGCAGACACTTGTTGTCTTAAAAACGACCCCATTTCTTGACTCACATGAAGTGACTGCACGATCCATTATGGCCATGCGGATAACATGCCTGTCTTCTCGGCAGCTAGTGATAGGGGGCCGTTGGGATGCCGCACAGCGTTCCGTATTACCGTCCTGAATCCATCGATTCCATATTCTGCAAACAGTCATTGGATCTCGACCGACGCGAGCAGCAATACTGCGATACGATAAACCGCAATACTGGTAGGCTACAATTCGACCTTTATCAAAGTCAGAAACGTGCTGGTATTCATTTATCTTTTTTACACGAGGTATCACAACAACTTTTCACCAAAAACAACGTTCAAATGCAATTTCTGTATGAGAAACCGGCTGAAGAATTTCCTCATTTAAACACATTGTAGGTGTCGCTACCGGCGCCTGCTTTGTCTGAATACGCTGAAAAGTTAATCATTTGCATATCACAGCACCTTCTTCCTGTCGTTTAAATTTCACGTTTGTAGCATGTCGCCTTCTTGGTGTAGCAATTTTAATGGCCAGTAGTGTAATATTTGTACTATTGAGTATCAAAAGAAAAAAGTCTTTTTAAATGCAATTTCCTTAAAATCTGTTGCTTAATTTATGTATTTTTTATGGTTTTTAAAATGATTTATAAGCAGGTTGAAACTTCTGGCAATTATAATATTAGGTTTATTAAATTAGTACAAGTAAGAAATTATATTTAAAATGCAGTTTTACAGAAAATTAAGAAAAATGCATTTCGCAAATTACGTGTTTTGATGAAAATTTTGTAGAATGCTTGTATAAAATAAAAGTTACATAGGGATAAACAAAAAGTAAAAATTTGATTCGTCAAGAGGATTTTGGATAAATATTTAGTGAGCTTGCCATTATATATTTTAATTTGATTATGCACAATGTGCGTTTCTCACCTCTCTCTTATAGAACTCTAAATTATAGTAAAACACTGCTTAGTGTGTGATTTAAATCACGTTATTTTCAATGGTGACAGCACTTGTCAAATCAATTGCCCTTTAAAATATTTTGAAAATGGCGATATAAAAATTACACCATTTTTACACATAAAAAATATTTCAGTTTTAATTTTTTTTTTTTTTTTTTTTTTTTTTTTAATTTTTTTTTTGCATTATCAACATTTGTAAAACATCTAGAAAATTGTTGAGAGCAATGTGTGGGCTCGAAACCGTTTAAGTCCTATCATATGCATTAAACCCGACGATGCTCCCTCCTGACTGATTGGTGTCTTTTGCTTAGCGAATAATATTTTAATGTTTTCCAGTGTGGTCTTCTGTTGTTTTCGTACTTTCCAGGCAGTCATCTATAATCGGCTTATGCGCTGGGGAATGTAAGCATGTTTTTCATGCTATAGAGCAGCATGGAAAGCAAAATAATTCACTATCGGTCCATGGTCTATCAAAGGCCATTCATCTAATTTCCCCTCAAACTGGAAAAATGGTATTTTATACGAATAAATAATATTGAAATATTGCAGCTTTTTGTTAATAATCAAGTAAATGTTGAAATAAGCCACATGAACATATTTTAATATACAATATTTAAAGGATGAAAAACAAAAAGTCATCAAATCAATATATAAAAACAAAACAAATTTACAGATATATGTTCTACATTTTGGAAACCACACGATAGCAGGGATATACCATTTAATCAAATTGAAAACATTCTTTTTCCTTCCAATAATCAGAAAAAGACAGCAAAGGAAATATAATAATGCCACCATTTCTATTTTCTTTCATTCTTGTTTTTCAGCAATGGACTAATTTTGTTGGCACCATTACCAAAAGTGCTTGAAAATTAACCCCCCCTCCCCCTCCCCCCCAAAAAAAATTGACAATAATATACAAGCTTCAAACTTAAATATTTATTATGATATTCTTGGATCCATGTGTACAGCAGGTGCTAGTTTCATCGTGAAGCGATATATATTCTAGGAGTAGTAGTGTTAAATTACAATCAGACTGTCAAATTTTAAAATAATAAATTCCTAACAGAGCTGTCTATTATTTTTTTATTTAGGCTAATTGTTGATGCTAACTTTATTCGTGAACACTGTTATGAAATAATAGCTATTATAATTATTATTTCACTTTTAAATTTAAAATCAATAACTTGTAAACTATAACAGGACTGATATAAAATATTTATCATTTATAAATCTTCCATAATCGAGCCCACGGACATTTTAATTAATCTATTTCAGAGATAGTGTATTGGTGCATAATTAAATACATTTTTGAAACCAGCATTTTTATAAGGCAAGCATTTAATGACATTCCCGATGACAATCCCTTTATTTATCTTCGATGTCAACCTCGGTTCATAACACAAAATTTAACATTATCTATCTATGCATACAAACCCACATTTATAAATAAAATGTAAAAGTTATAATTAAAAATCAGATAGACGTAAAATTATTGTCACTCTTATGTAACCCGTAATCTGGTTAACTACCAACTGGCATATTTTAGAGAGAGCGGTTTGATATAAAATTAAATACTTTATTGAAACCAGCCTTTTCATGAAGCGGATATTTCATGTTATCCTGGTTGATCATTTTCATGTTTATCATTTATGCTAAATTGGGTTCTGGACACAATAATTATATTATCTATGTATGCTTACTAATGCAGTTTTAAAATTAAAATGAATAAGTTGTAAGCTAAAATTGGAATCGGCATAAAATTATTGTCGTTTATAAATAAACCAAAATTGGCCTTGTCAAAAATTGAATTATTTTTGACATCGGGATTTAGTAAAAGTAAATCTACGTTATTGTAACCATGTTTGTTTTCTTTGGAGGCGAACATATAAGAATACTCTAGACGATCATCTGTCTGCTGCGTGATGATATCGAACATTCTATCTGGGCCCTAATATGGAACATTATTTCCTTATAGTTAGCTCCCTTAGATCCTTTAATCCATCCATTTGTTAAAATAAAACGAAAAAGTCTTATGAAAAATTTTTATAATTTTTAGTTATAAATCTTAATTAGACATTTCATACGCTGTAATATCCATTTTAATTGATCGATTAATTCACGAGTTTTTTTAATGTTGAACGATTTATTATTATTATTATTATTTATTTATTTATTATTTCTGTAATGCTCCGGTTTTCGATAAGTTATTTTAGATATTGAATGCGAAAAGCTGAAGATTGCTGGCAGTTTTGGTTTCGTATTGGTTATGGAAGCGTTCCTGAACCTATTCTGGACAAACAGGTAAATAAAAATTGTGACTGATATTTTTGACTTTAAGAGCCTACACTAGTCACGGGGAAAATTGAATCAAGATGGCTGCCGTTATTTAAAGGCGTGCGAGGGGATTGTCGCATTTCAAATGACTGACAGGGAATTTCTCCAATTAGAAAACGAACGGTAATTTCTTCGCTGTCCGTCTCGAAACAACGCCCCTCGAAAGCATTGGAGGTATCAGTCTTGGGTAATTGCCAAGATTTTAAAAGTAGAAAGACTTTTATCAGATCAGAAGATTCAAATAGCATCTTCATGAAATTAGAAAAAAAAAGTTAAACAGATTTATTTTAATCATTGTACTTTCTGTATTAGGAATAGGGCATAAATTCCGGAGAGAAGGTTGGGGGGGGGGGGGGGGGGGTATAGATCTAATACCTCCGTAGTCATTTGAAGTAATAATATAAAAAAAAATATAACCAGGACTAAAAAGGCAATCTAGAAGAATGCCATTAAAGAAGGACGATGTAATTAAATTTATATCTAAAATAAAGAAAACAGAAGTTTGTGTGTGTGTTTGTGTGTCTTTCCGCTGTGTTCTGAAGACACCGCTGCGCACAGAGCTACAAAATTTGGTAGCAAGGTACCTCTGTATGCAGTTTTAAACCTCGAAGCCGGAATATGGATTTTTTTTTTAATGCGATTTTTAGTGTTTTTTTCCCGTTTTGCAGAGCTTTTTTCACATTAGTAATAAGAATCCGGTTCCAATTCTTTAGCCCCAATATAAAAATTTCGTACTGTTTTCAAATAAGTTTATTCGTACAAATATTTTGAAATTTTTGGAGATTTTTTTACTTTGCCACTAAGACATTTTCTCCAGAATAATTGATTGTTTTTTTGATTGATTCCATTTCGCCCCCAGTTATGTCAAAAATCATGATTTTTTTCCCAATTTTTAGCTTGGAGAGTGTTGATAATTTTTTAAAGATAACAAACCAAGATTTTAAATAAAGAGAGAGTCATTAATTGTTCCAATTTGGATTTTTTGATTATATTTTTTATATTTTTTATGCGTTATTTTCACGTTTTGCAGCGATTTCTTTACATTAATGAAATGAATCCAATTTTAATCTTTTAGCCCAATATACTAATTTTTTTCCTCTTTTCAGAAAAAGTTATTCCATAAAGTAACCGAGCATCGATTCTTGAATTTTTCGCGATTTGTTTTATGCAATTTTTTAGAGTTTTTTCATGTCATTTATGTATTTGATTTTAGAAATTTGCAACGATAACTTACTGTATTTGGAAGTCAAACAAAAAAAGTGGCATTTTGTTTCTGTGTCAAAAGTTAACGATAATTGTTAAAGTCCTTGGTTTAATTTTGAGGGGACAAGGGGTATCCGGACGTAATTTAAACATTGCGTTAATGCTCTGATCGAAACTCCCCCTCCCCAATCAGAACTTTTTTAATATTAAACTGATTCAAACAAAATATTTTCTAACATTCTTCTCAGGTCCCTCAGGTAGTACATAAACTTCGGTACTAAACTAACGGTATCATTTTCTCAGATTTTGGTTACCACCATTTCTGGATATTAATCTCCAGGGGAGGGGTATTTTCTTGGGTTCTATAAACACGATTTCATCGAAAATTGGTTGATTCAACTTACTATGAACTAATTAAGATATAGATTTGGCACTTTTGGCGTTGGAAAGGGGAACTAAAAGATTTTCAGCGCGTACGCAGCACGCCTGCTATATGGCGCCATACGCAGCGGGACACTTTCCAGAGTTTCGTTCTGAAAGAGAATTGCTTAAAACAGAGTTCTTTCTCTGGCGGTGGGAAGTGGAACTAAAAAATTTTGCATAGGTTACCACCATTTCTGAATTTTAATCTCCTGCGGGGGGATTTATTTTCTCGGGTTCTATGGGACCAATATCAATGAGAATTAGTTAATTCAAATTAACATGAAATAACTAAGATATAGATAACTAATTAAGATATAGATTTGGTGCTTCTTGGTGGTGAAAAATGTAATTGAAAGATTATGTAGCGTTTGCGCAGCACGCCTGCTATACGATGCCATAGACAGCAGGGACACATGTCGGAGGTTCGCTTAGAACATAATGCGCTAACAGGAGGTGGAACTAAAAAATTTTCCTGCCCATGCGACGAAAATGGCTATTTTAATGGAGACTGCAAAAGAAAATTACGGATTTGACAATCCCTGACAACAAAATATTCTCATTTTTGCTCATCCTTTAATATTAAATAAACCGTTAGAGGTATCGATTCGAAATACGCAATTTTAAAGTAGTCAATTTTTTAGATTCCGAAAATGCAAATTTTGTGAAAATCGGACGGTGAAGATTACTCTGAGTAATTCAGTTTCTGAAGAATGGAAATGACAGATTTTCCGTTTTAAGTTTCTCCTACAAAATATAGTGAAAATGATGTATTTTGATGCAATCAAGTTGAATATTCTATCCCAGAGACACTTTTAAGAGCCTACAAAAGTCATACTTTTTCTCGCAACGAGATGGCAGCTAGTGATTTCAAGCCGACAAGAGGGGCTGTCTTACTTCAAATGATTAACAAGGAAATCCTCCAATGAAAAAAAAAAAATCGAAAAAGAAATAAATTCAACCAATGATCTGTAACATTTTTTTGCTGCTATCACTCTTTGGTAATTGCCAAGATTTTAAATGTCTACAAAAAGGAATGATTTTAACCCGTTCATGATTAGCGTCTAAAAAATAAGACGTTTTGAATTTTCGAAAATAAATTAATATATTTTTTGACAGATTTTTTTTTCTATTTTTTCGTTCATTTTGCACTTTTTACAACAAAATATTGATTTTGGTATAATATAAAGAATTTTTTTATTTCATGTAGTGCAATTACATAAACCGGAGTATTTAAAAAGAATAAAATATCAGGTATAAATGAGTTGAAATAACTATATTGGTAATTTTTCTTTAGAATTCGCAATTTCCTGAAAGACTCAAATAAGATACAATAACACTACATGTTAAAATAGCATCTTCATGAAATTAGAAAAAAAATGTTAAACAGATATTAAGATTTTAAACATTGTATGTTTTCTACCAGAGGGAGGGGGAGAAATGAAGTCTAACGCAGGGTGATGAGGCGATCGCCCCCACCCCTTGGGCTAATAAAGGGTCTACAAACTATCAGTGAGGTCTGCACCCGAAAGGGACAGGCCAAAGACTGGGCCGCTGGCCAAGTAAATTTTCATTCATGAAACTCGGGTCCGGCTTTGTCTTCACACTTTCCTCTCTCGGCCGGGCTGAACATTACTTTTCTCTGCAGACTCGTGCCGGGCCACACTTCCGTGTAGACTTCTTTTCTGGGTCCAGCTTGGAGTGGAATTTATTCTTCCTAGAGGTGTGCACCGGCTGAAATATCAAGATTCGGGATCCGCATGGTATAAAAGCTAAGATTTCGTTCCGGATTCAACCCAACAAATATGAAAACCATTGTTATCTCGACTCATGCATCCTCTAAATTCTTTCCTCCCAGCACATGCTGGATTGGCATTTCTATTACTTTCTTTGATTTTTTCAAGAAAAAAGTATTGGATTCATGAAAATTTTCGAATTCTGGTTTTCGACGGATTTATGCATTTTAAAAGGTACTAAACACGATTTCACTGTTTGCATTTCTTCTAACTTTACAAAAAGAAAGTATTGGACTGGTGAAAATTTTTGACTTCCGATTTTAAACGGATTTATACGGTTTAGAAGACTTGAATACGATATGACTGTTTTTAGAAAAATATCTGTCTGTGTGCATATGAACATTTTTTCTCAGGAACTAATTCACAAAATTTAATAAAATATTAGAATCAGCTAGAACTTGTAACAAATTGGTGCTGATCAGTTTTTGGTGTAAGTCGCTCAACAGGTGGCTGCTATGCTACATTTTTCACGATTTACGCAATAGCTCTGTCTCAAGAACTAACGCATAGATTTTCATCTACCTTCAAATTCAGTTAGACGTGGATATCAGTTGTTGCTGATTAGGTTTCGGTGTACACAGCCCTAGAGGTGGGGCTGCCATGCCGCATTATTCACAATTTTCAAGCTAACTCTATCTCAAGAACTAATGCAGAGATTTCCAACAAATTTCAGATTCAGTTTGGCATTGACGTAGGTTGTTGCTGATTAGGTTTTGGTGTACACCGCCGAAAGGTGTCACTGCTATGCTGCAGTATTCACGATTTTCAAATAGCTATATCTCAAGGACTAATGCACGGATGATTTTCATTATGAGTTGTAACTTATTATGTGTTGGTAATCGCCCAACAGGTGGCACTTCTGTGCTGTATTTTTCTGAATTTGCGCACAAGCTCTATCTCAAGGACTAATGCACAGATTTTCATAAAACTTCAGATTCAGTTTCACATCGCCATACGTAAGTTGATGCTGATAAGGTTTTGATGTATACCACCCAAAAGGTGACACTGCTATGCTGCATTATTCACGATTTTCTAGATAGCTATATTTCGAGGACTAATGCACGGATTTTCATTACATTGCAGGTACAGTTAGACGTTGACATAAGTTGTTACTTATTAGGTTTTGGTGTAAATCGTTCAACAGTTGACGCTGCTATGCTGTTTTTTTTTTCAGGATTTCCGCAATAGCTCTATCCCAAGAAGTAATGTACAGATTGTCATCAAATTTCAGATTCAGTTAGACATGGACATAAATTGTTGCAGGTTTGGTGTATACCGCCCAACAGGTGGCGCGGTATGCGGCATTATTCACTCTTTTCAACATAGCTATATCGCAAGAAATAATGCACGGATTTTAATAAAACTTTATATTCAGCTAGACATTCATATAAATTGGTGCTGATTAGTGTTTGGTCTCAATCGCTCAACATGCGGGGCTGCTATACTACCCTTTTCACGATTATCACAATAGATTTCTCAATAATTATAGTGCACAGAATTTCATCAAATTTCAGAATCTGTTTGACCCTGACAAATATAGACGCTGATTATGTTTTGATGTAAATAGCCCAACAGATGGCTCTCGTATGCTGCTTTTTCCATGATTTTCACGATAGCTATATCTCAAAAACTAATGCACAGAATTTCATGAAACTTCAGATTCATTTAGATGTTGGCATAAGTTGTTGCTTATTAGGTCTTAATGTAAATCTCCCAACAGGTGACGCTGCTAAGCTTCATTTTTCAGGATTACACGATTTTAGCGATAGTCATATCTCAAGAACTAATGCACGGAATTGAATGAATCTTGAGACTGAGTTAGACTTTTATATAAATTGCTGCTGATCCGTTTTTGGTGTAAATAGCCCAACATACTGCATGGCGTTGCAGTTTTTCCTCCATTTTTACAATAGCTCTATCTGAAGAACTAACGTAAGGATTTTCAACAAATTTCAGATTCAGTTAGACTTTGACATAGGTTATTGCTGATTAGGTTTTGGTGTATACCGCCCAAAATTTAGTGCTGCTATGCTGTACTATTCATGATATTCAAGATAGATATATTTGACGCGGATTTTCATTAAATTACAGATTCAGTTAGATGTTTACATAAGTTATTGCTTAATTGATTTTGGTGTAAATCTCCCAACATGTGGTGCTGCATGTTGCGTTATTCACGATTTTCAACCCAGCTGTATCAAATTTCATATTCAGTTAGACATGGACATAAGTTGTTACTGATTATGTTTTGGTGTCTACCACCCAAGAGGTAGCAGTGTATGCTTATTATTCATGATTTTCAAGATAGCTTCATATCAAGAACTAATGCACGGAATTTAACCATTTAACGTTCATTGGTTTCCCTACGAAACCACAAACTTTTAATTACGCAATTTAACAATGACAGCAGAATTGTAATAGAAATGTTTTCCATTTATTATGTATGTGAAATAACGCTTTTTTATTATATAAAAATAAATTTGTTATTAATTTCTTCTATCGATACAAGAAGAAAGTATTGGATTTGTGTAAAATTTCGACGTCTTGTTTTTCAAAGATTTATACGTTTTTGGAAATCCTGAACACGATATTATTGTTTTTCAAAAATGTCTGTCCGCGAGTTTGTCTGTCTGTATGTGACACAAATTTTTGGGCGCTCTATGTCAGCAAATAATGCATGGAATGTAATCAAATTTCATATTCAGTTATACATTGACATAAATATGTAGTGATTAGGTTTTGATGTAAATCTCGCAGCTTCTATGCTGCATTTCTCACGATTTCTGCGATAGCTATATTCCCAGAACTACTGTATGAAATTTCCTGAAAATTCATATTGTGTTAAGTTGTGTATATAAGTCGTGTCGGCTCTTGCCAATCAAGCTTTTGTACGGACTGAGCCGACTTCGGGCAGAACTTTTAGCGTTTATATCGTACTAGGCCAATATATATATATATATATATATTTATATATTTGTACGGACCAGGTCGTTCTCGGGTCGAACTTTTAGCTTTTATATCGGTTGGGTCATTATATTTTTTGTACAGGGCGGTGAAAGCCTGGTCCTGGAAATTTCGACCCATTTAGACAGCTAACCGACATATCTAAGCTAGTTTTATGGGTTTTTATGCTTATTTCAGCCAATGTCCCATAGGTACTGAATGTCTATTTCTTTAAAATGTTTAAAAAATTGTTTACTGAATTACAACTAATCTTAGTAATAAAATGAGGCTGCGCCACCAGCCGGTTGAGTGCCCCCGTCAGCACATCAACCGCCGCACCCAAGTCCTGAAGGACTTTAAACGCACTAGAACAGGAGAGTCCTCCTGTAAGTGCTGCGGCCGGTGGTAGCGCCACCACCTGCTGAACACTCCATTTAACCCAAGAGACGTACGACAAAAGTCGCTGCGATATGCCATGGAACCCACACTTCGAGGACACCACCACAAAACACTTGGGGAGACGCTGGAGACCTCCGACAGCTTCGTAACCGGAACCCAAAAGTGGGAACCGGGTCCTAGGCCTTATGCCAAACTATCCCAACGACTCTTATTGTACGACAGTTTCCGAACATCGAGTCCTAGGGGAGGAGGAAAGGACTGGTCTCATCGGCTGCGGCAAGGAAGAGGAAGCGACTGGTCTCATCGGCTGCGGCAAGGAGAAGGAGCCTCTCGCCAGCCCGAGACCTCAAGGAAAGTGTCCCTGAACGCATAGACACGTCCTGGCATAAATTGTCGCCCCCAGAAGCTTTCCCTCCGGCGAAGCCCTGCAACGAATTGCACGTAGTGGCCAGTCGACTCAACTGGGGTGTCACCCACATATAAATCAAAACATAAACAAAAAGACAACAATGACAGCAATGAAAAAGGGGAGGCACCACTTTCGGTACTCTGAAGGTCATGGAAAATTCCTTCAAAAGCGCCAAAGAGGCGGTCCCGATCAAGAAAGTTATTTCTAAGATTCCAGCTAATCGAACAGTCCATGTAAAGAACATACATCCTCCCAAGGAGTTGATACGGTTACACGGTGACCTAAGTGGCCCCGAGTACTCCTATCACTCTTCCTACAAACGGGCAATGCCCTTCTTCCGGACCATTGAGGTTGACACAAAACTACTCCAGCTGCAGACCATGCGTGTACGCCCACATGCCGGTAACTACGCTCTGCCGCCTGCTAGTACTGAGGGTTGCTTCACGCCGCCTCACGCAATAACCAAGCGTCACTGCAGAGCCACCACGCACCGTGCTCTTCGGAGTTCGATCTCGCCTCCGTCAACGCCCCCAGATAAAGATTTGGAAACTATCTGACCGCTGTTAGCTAGTCGTTGCTCATCGTCACATACCTCGACGCAGGGCGAGGGTCCCGCTCGAGCAACTGAGATAGGCTTACGAGGCGTCCTTCTACCACCTAGGGAGGAGGTTTCCAATATTGGCAGAGTCCTCACGCCACAGAAAACCTGAGCTTATGAAGGGTAGACCCAGACTCAGTGGCCTGCGTCACCGAGTCTTTTTGGTGTCTCTGTTTTTTTTGGACGCCCGAACGCTATCACCGGCGCACCACATTGAGGTGGCGGTTCAACCGTGTCCTGCCCCCGTCGTGTCGAACATCGCGTTGTGTCGGGCTTCCGGTCATCTTTCCTACGGAAGGGACCGAGTCGGAATCTCCGGAGAAGCCCTCTGAAATTCTTAGCCATAAAGAAACAAGCAGTCTTATATCTATTTGAATGCCTAAGAGGGACTGCTCAGACTGGGAACCAGATCTGTAGAGCATAGACGTGTCCCTCCCGGTCCTTTTATTAATGTCTTAAAAAAATACAGATTTCAGCTGGAGCTGAACCCACCAGAAAACGCGACAGGAGGCGGGGTGAAAATAGACATGCTCAGGTGATACTATCTTAATGTACATTACAGGTAGTTCACTGCCAGAGACATACCTCCAGCGCGACACTGGGCAGTGAAGATGGTTTATGATTGGATGATGTTCATACCAGGAATGAAATCCATATCTCAGGAGGGGGTCAAGTTAGAAAGATCCATCAAGAACTTAAAGATGTTTTTCAGTTTATTTAAAAGTGCTGGGCGGGAAAGGATATTATCTAGTTAATCTTTTTGACATAATTCTGAATACTGGAATTAAAGCTTAAAATTGTAACTATTAATACACTGAAAAGTATTATTGCCCTTGAAAAGATCGCGCCTTTATACGACTTCGAGAAGGTATCTCCCAATGTGTCCTGATACACACAGTTCCTCTAAAAAATATTTTCTATGAATGCTTTGTATATATATCGTCCTACCGTAGTATAAAATAATTCTAAAAAAAATCCGAACAACCATTTTACTAGTACTAGTGTTGTAACGTTCTATCTTATAGTTCTATTTCCAAACGGTTCGTTGTTCCTTTGGGGATTTTATTACAATGTGGAATTCCTCCATTGAGTCATAAGCGACGTTACTGAGATGTGGGCTCACCCTGTCTCTCTCTACCCACAGGTACCTCTGTATGCTTGGCGACAGCATTTGACATTGCATCCAAGATTCGATCTCGGCAGCATGCTATCGTTACCAGATCGAGCGCTGGTAGTTAAACTTTTTTACAAGAATGGTGAATCGACAACTATTGCACTGCGAAAGTTTCGCACGGAGAAAGAACTTCAGGCGCAAAAAACCCTATTTCATTGAATGGGATACTCAATTTAGTACGACGTTTTGAGAAAACGGGGAGTTTGGAGGATCGTCCACGTACTGGCAGACCATACTCGAGCACGGATCGCGTCAATGTTGTGAAAAGTGTCATGGAAGAATTGGCAGCCGAGACATCAATGGGGAGTAGCAGTGCTCGTGAAGCTGGGAGAATAACGGGGATTTACGTAATCGTCGATTCGACGTATTCTGCACGGAATCTTGGATCTGTATCCGTACAAGATACAGGCAATTCACCAGTTATTACTGGCAGATAGAGATAAAAGACTAAAGTTTTCTACATGGGCGCTGTCAAAAATGGAGCGGGACCCATAATGGTTGTTGAACGTCAACTGGACGGATGAAGCACACTTTTCACTGCATGATGACGTCAATACGCAAAACAGTCGTATCTGAACAACGTCAAACCCTCGTGAGTACCTGACCAAGCCAGTGCATGCTCCTCATTTGACTGTTTGGTGTGGTTTCACCGCGTCTTTTGTTCTAGGCAGGGCCCGACTTATGCAGGGGCATGTGGGGCAGCTGCAGCAGGCCCCCAATCTGAGAGCCACCCCCCCCCCTCTGCTCTTAATTAAGATTTTTGTTAAACGGATGCAAAATGGTTTAAATTGGCCAAAAGTGACAAAAAATATTACATTTTCAAAGATTTAGGAAAGGAGTGAAGCCCTCCACTTCCTGTGCCCTAAGCCCCCTAAAAAGAACAATCTACATAATTAGAAAAATAATGTTATAAAAATTTATATAAAAATACTTTAGAGTATGGGGAATGAAGTAACAACGTATCAAGTGTTAAAATTTGTTGCTATTAATAAGGGCATGCCTGCACTTATCTTTCCATATTATGGAATCGCCCAAATACATGCTGATGCACAACAAATATTAAATTTTATAATATAATAGAAAATTTTACATTATAACAAATAACCAAGAGTGATTGAAAGATCTGCATTTACACTTCAAAAGCTCAAATGAGTCGTTATATTCCTACACCAAAAAACAGTGTTCTGTCATTTGTTAAAGTTGTGACCATTTCTTGTGATATCCTGTATATGTATACAGATGTAAATAGCACTTGGTTCGAAATTTATGTATACATAAAATAGGTATGGAGTTTAATACTAGTCACCTCAACGTAATTCCTGAACAATTTTCATGGATAGATAGAAAGGGGCCTCTCAGAATGATGCTTGCCCTGGGCCCCAGATAGTCTAAGTTGGGCCCTGGTTCTGGGTCCTTTCTTTTTTGAAGAGTCTTGTCCTAATCCGGCTGGAAAACCTGTACAGTCACTGCAGAACGGTATGTTACGCTTTTGCGTGACCACGTTGTGCCTGCATTGCAGAAAAGCCTGCATGCAGGATGGTGCCCCGTCGCAGGTTGCACGTGAAGTCAAGATGTTCCTGTTGAACACTTTCACTGAAGACCGAGTGATAAGTCGAGGTTGTAAGTTTGAGTGACCCGCATGATCTCCAGACATGACCCCGGCAGGTATTTGGTTGTGGGGATACTTAAAGTGTCGTGTACACCGGGGCTCCCAAGAAACTTTGGTGGAATTGAAAGATGCCATTCGACGGACCGTCGGTGGCATCGATGCCGACATGCTACATTCAGCTGTAACAGGCGTACTGACGCGCCTCGCTTCCCTAATACCTGGTGATAGTGGTCATGTTGATCATCTTTTACTTTAAAATAAATGCACAGTGTCATATTATTGTGATTTGTTTTATTGTCTATTTGTGTTTGCCTGATTTGCATCAAACTCCTCAGTACGACGTGTGAGCGCCCTCTATTGGTTACTTTTGAAATAATTTTTTATTATACATGGAAAAAAAATCCAAAAACCTTCTGATCATACTCGCGCATACCGAAAAATTTTCTGAGCATTACTTCTTTTATTATGAATATTTAAAGTTTACACGAATTTATGACACACCCGGTATATATATATATATATATATGTATATATATATATATATATATATATATACTAGCTGATCCGACCGGCGTTGCTCGGGCCCATGATAATAAAATTAAACAAACCTAAAGTTTGAATGATTTTATATCTTTAACCTGATTTTGTATTAAATTATTTAGTTAAAATTACTTCGCATGTCGACTGAAAATCCTTTATCTCCACTTTCCGCAAATACGGGTGCATTCTGTTACAACGAACCACCGACACGTGTTCCAATGCCTGCCGCACCTTATGGTATACATGCAGAGCACGCGCTGCAAACTCTTTTAGTTCCACCTTCCGCAGCCAGGGGACGCACCCTGTCCCAAAGAAACCACCTTCCGAATAAAACTCCAAATCGTGTCCCCGCTGCCACCAGCACCGAATAGCAAGCGTGCTGCGCACGGGCTCATAATCCTTTAGTATCGCATTCCAACGCTAGGGGGCGCAATTTGTCCCATACGAACATCCAACACGGGTACCCGTTGTATAAAGGAGTTGAATGAACTAATGCCCGTCGAAATCAGGCCCACAGAACTCTAAAAAACAATGCGCCCCACGGCGGTGGAAGGTGGAACTAAAATCTGTAACACGAACGAAAACCAAGTCGAATCATCTAAAGGCCGTTGCGATTGGGAATCCGTAGAACTCGAGATCAGAATGCACAGTTAGATAAAGAAACTCGTAGGATTGCTTGTAGGGCACTTGGTTAAGTGCTCAACAACAATTCATTTACTTTGATTGTTGATAACCATCTTCATAAATATACGGGTTGTGTACTTTTATTAGGAACATAAATTAAACATTTATGAAAATCGTTATTTAAAATTTCCTGTATTCCCTACCCATAACATTTAAAAAACTCTATGTCAGAAGCTAAAAATGTTAAATTTCTTGGGAATTTATTTTGTATAAATCAGAGCAAGGCCCTCCTTCCCCATACCCGCAACATAATTTATTCAAGAAAACCACCTTCACATACATTAACGTGATCATTATAAAAAAATATTTGTTTTTTTTAATAATTAGAACATAACGAAGACGCTACGCTATAATAATCGGCAGATGACATCCCTTCCCATCCGCAATTTGAAATCTATATCTTAATTATTTATATAATTTTTTTTTCATTAGTAAAATTAGTAAAATTAGTAAAATCCTGTAACCAAGCATAGATTATGAAACACTTTCCAACACCAACATTTCAGAAAAACACAAAACACATTTGAAAACCAGATTTCAGCAATTACCATCCACAGCCGGAAAAGTACTCCAATTCTTTTCTGCAGCCCTGTATATAATTTATATATTTGTATATACTCTATAGTATGCTGCAATTTAGTTTAGCAAAAAAACAAATAACACAGTTGGAAATTCATCTTCAGCAGTTTCCACCAATAGATGGAAACATATTTGAATTATTTTGTACAACCCTGTATATTACATAAGTTTTTTGTACTCGCTACATATCAAGCTATAGTTTAATTCAGGCAAATACACGCTGAAATCACACTTCCAGGAATTATCATACATAGTCAGCCATGTATTCAGTTCTTTGCGTGGTCCTGTATATGATTTTATTTATATTCCACAAACCTTTCTTGGTATACTAAATATATTTCACGTTTAAAATGCATAACTCGATTAAAAACCCATTTTAATCAATTTGCGCTGCTGCACAGTAATGCTTACAAATTTTTTTCTTTAGCCCTGTATATGATCTGTAGCATTTATACATAACTCATAGCATTCAAAAATTTAGTTAAACGCATACCTAACTAAAATCCTACTTCCAATTATGGCTTATAAACAACATTTCGGACACAGTAATGTACCCGAAATATTTTGTGTGTCCCTGTAAATGAATGATAAATGCTTTTCGCATAGCAAGTGTCTTGTAGTAAACCTCTATAATGTATATCCATTTCATTATATCTGAAATGGCGTAACATAATTAAAATATGCTGCAAATAGTTTTTCCCCGTAGATCATCATGTAAAAGAATACTTTTCGGTAAATGTAAGAAATAAAAAAGGAAAACTGCCCAGTTAAACTGAGGCCATTGAGCTCACAGGCTATTCACACTAATTGTATATTATACTCTTATTTCAAAGAATTTGAAATAAGCCCCTCGAAAAATAAAGAAATCGACAATATGTTAAGGGGGGTTCATACCCCTCCCCCCTTATAGTTAACCAATGAACCCCCAAAATTAATCAGTGAAGCGCTTTATCAGAATGAACCTATATATAAAATTCGAAGAAAATCCGATAATTCTGCATGAAAAACTCTTATCTAAATTAATGGGGGAGGATTAGCCCCCATTACCCCGTTTATACTTAATCAATGAACCCCCAAAACTAATCAGAAAAGCGCGTTATCACGATGAACCTATGTACAAAATTTGAAGAAAATCGGATAATTCTGCATGAAAAACTCCTCTGTTAAATTCAGGGGGCTTACCGCCCCCCCCCCGCTTTTTTATACTTAAACAGTGAACCCCCAAAAGTAATCAGAAAAGCGCGTTATCACAATGAACCTATGTACAAAATTTGAAGAAAATCGGGTAATTCTGCATGAAAAACCCATTTATCCAAATTAAGTGGAGTTAGCCTCCCGTCCCCCACCCCCCTTTATACTTAACCAATGAACCCCCAAAACTAATCCGAAAAGTATCTTATCACGATGAACCTATGTACAAAATTTGAAGAAAATTGGATAATTCTGCATGAAAAACTCATTTGTCAAATTCAAGGGGGAGGGGCTGACCCACCACCCCTCTTTTATACTTAACCAATGAACACCACCCACTCCACTGGAGTCTCCCCAAGTCCAATCTATAGGGCTATTAGTCAATTGTTACGAACGTTAAAACTTATAAAGTAAGAAAAAAGCATGTAAATATTCAGACAGATAAGCTTATTATTGCTTACAGTCTGCTGGAAAGATACTTTTCCATCAAAAGAAGAAAAAAAAAGTATTAAATTTGAAGTATCCATTCCAAAGTTTTACGTAGATATACATACAGAAATAAATAATATATATCAGATAAACATATAGCCATTATCGTGGTGAGGCTTTTCCGAGAGGCGTATCTATAGAGTTCAGAGAATGCTTTATCCAATCACAGAATGCCTCTGGGTGGATCCCAGTAGAGGCGGTCCACGTATAATTAATTCAGGTGTTTTTTCTCAATTTTGGTCAAAGTTGTCGCGTGATTATACTCGCTGTAATTGCAGTAGAATTATAAAAATCATATTTTTGGAAAGCTTAAACACTGAGCTATCGTTGTTAGTTCTTAACTTTTTTGTTGTTGTTGGTATCGATTTTATAAGAGTTTAAAAGACACAACAACTCGATTTTTACCGAATCCAACCATTGAGTTGGTCTTCAGAAATAAACTACAACAGAAATCGAAAAAGTGAAAACTAACAACGTTGGAGATTCGTTTCTGCTATCCTATGAAACAAAAAATATTAAAATGCGAGCGAGAAATCGCGCGATAACCTTCCCATAGACTTAACATTAGCGTGAGCGTTTCTTCGCGTGACTAGTGTAGGCTCTTAACATGTGTGTGTGAGTTCATAAAATATCAAAATGTGATAGTGTGTTTTTGGGTTCATAAACGAAATATTGGTAATAAATTTCATATTCCGATAAAAGAATAAAAAGAAACGTGTCCAGTTAAAATTATGGCATTGAGCTCACAGGCTATTCACACTAATTGTATATTATACTCTTATTTCAAAGAGTAATACCCCCTAATGGACAATAAATTAAAGGGGGGTGAACCCCTGTTCCTCCACTGTACAAATAACCAACGAACTCCCAAGGCTCATCAGTGAAACGCTTTATCAGAACGAACCTGAAAAATTTGAAGGAAATCAGATAATTCTGCATGAAAAACGCATTTATCTAAATTATCGGCTGAATTAGCCCCCCGTTCCCCCTTTCATCGTAAACAATGAACCCACAAAACTAATCAAGGAAGCGCCTTATCACAATGAACATAAAACAAAATTTGAAGCAAAACGGATATTTCTATCAAGAGTTAATGCGTTACGTATATACATACATTTACATACATACATACAAAACCGGCGGGAACATTAGCTCTCAGGCTTTAACAGCGTGTGAGCTAATTAAACAAGAAAAGTGCCCAGTTAAACTGATGGCATTGAGTTCACAGTCTATTCACACTAATTGTATATTATACTGTTATTTCAAAGCATAATGCCCTCAAAAAATAAAAAAATCGACAATAAGTTAAGGGGGATTAACACCCGTTCCCCTTTATACTTAACCAATGAAACCCCAAAACTAACCAGAGAAGCGCCTTATCATAATGAACATATATACAAAATTAGAAACAAATCGAACAATTCTACAGGAAAAAAACATTTATCTAAATTCGGGGAATTAGCCCCCGTTCCCCTCCCTTATAATTAACCAATGAACCCCCAAGACTAATTAGGGTAGCGCTTTATCACAATGAACCTACATACAAAATTTTAAGCAAATTGGATAATTTTGCATGAATAACCCATTTATCAAAATTTAGGGAGATTAGCCCCCGTTTCCCTTTTATAATTAACCGTTAAACCCTGAAAACAAATCAGAGAAGTTCCCTATCACAATGAACCTATATACAAAATTTGAAGAAAATCGGATTAAAATTTGCATGAAAACCTATTTATCTACATTAAAGGGGGTTAGCCCCCGGTTGTCACCTTTATGCTTAACCAATTAACCTCTAAAACTAATCAGGAAAGCGCCTTATCACAACGAACCTACATACAAAATTTGAAGAAAATCGGATAATTCTTCATGTAAAACCCATTTATCTAAATTAAGGGGGAAGGATTAGCAATTTTTTCTCTTTATACTTAACCAATGAACACCCAAAACTAATCAGGGAAGTGTCTTGTCACAATGAACTTATAAACAAAATTTGAATCGAAACGGTTATTTCTATAGAGTTATCGCATTACGTATATACGTACATACATACACACATACGTACTTACATACGTACGTACTTAGATACGTACATACAAACGTAAGTACAAACAGAAACGTCGGGCACATTAGCTGTCAGGCTTTGATAGCCTGTGAGCTAAAACGAAAACTGCACATTTATACTGAGGGCAGTGAGTTCACAGGCTATTCACACTAATTGTATATTATATTCTTATTTCAAGGAATTTGAAATAAGCCTCTCAAAAAATAAAGAAATTGACAATATATTAAAGGGGATCATCCCCAAACCACCCCCCCCATACAATTAACTAATGTATCCCCAAATCTAATCAGGGAAGCACTTTATTATACTGAACCTATATACAAAATTTGAAGAAAATTGGATACTTCTCCACATGAAAGACCCATTTATCTAAATTAAGTGGGGAGGATTAGCCCTCGTTACTAACCACGTTACCCCCTTTATACTTAACCAATGAACCCCCAAAACTAATCAGGAAAGCGCCTTATCACTATGACACTATATACAAAATTTGAAGAAAGTTGGATAATTCTGCTTTAAAACCCCATTTATATAAATTAAGTGTGGTGGGGGATTAGCTCTGTTTCCCCTTTATACTTAACCAACGAACCCCCAAAGCTTATGATGGAAGCGCCTTACCACAATGAATCTATATACAAAATTTGAACGAAATCTGACTATTCTGCAGGAAAAAGCAATTTATCTAAGCTAAGGGAGGGTTAGTCTCCTGTCATTCCTCTTTAAATTTAACCAATGAACCCCAAAACTAATGAGGGAAGCGCTTTATCACAATGAACCTAATACACAATTTGAAGAAAATCGAATAATTCTATTTGAAAAACCCATTTATCTAAATTAAGGGGATTAGTCCTCATCCCCCTTTATACTTAACCAATGAAACCCCAAAACTAATCAGGGAAGCGCGTTATCACAATGAACCTATAAACAAAATTTGAAGCGAAAAGGTTATTTCTATCAAGAGTTATCGCGTTATTGACATACATACGTACATACAGAACCGGCGGGCGCATTAGTTCTCAAGCTTTGATAGCCTGTGTGCGAAAAGGGTTCTTAACTCTACTATAAAGAAAGAATAATAAATTATCTAATTTTTTACATACACATTTTATTCAAAATGTAGAAAATCGAATATATATGTATTCTCATTCATATTCGAATATGCTTTTATTCTCGTCTCATAATATATATTTCGGCTGTAACGTTTTGGGAAAATCTATACAACCTGACCTGGAAAAAGGTAATTCTGACCCACAAACAACATTCTACAGTGAACCCGACCATAAAAAAGACAATTAGTCACGGAGATGCAAAAAAAAAAAAAAAAAATAGGGACAACTTGGCCCTATGGAGGGCTCTATTCAACGATGAGGAAGTGCGCGCTATTCATAGGTTTTACAATATTTGAATATTAAACTAGTTGGACATGCCAATCTCAAAACTTTCTTCTATCTCATACATGTAAAAGCTTCAAAATTTGCTATCAAACCACAAAAAAAATCAAAATTTTTCGTCATCCCGTTGTACGTCAGCTACTTGCGAATCTTCGGGTTACCTGTATTCGAGCAGCCGATGTATTATACTAAACTACGGAAAGTCCTTCTGGCCTGTACCGTCAAGAAAAAATAGCCTCCCTATTGCTCGGTTGTGAGGCCTTAGCTAATTCTACTAAAAATACACGAATTTAAAATGCGTTGAACCCGATTACAGAAGAGTCATTCCCAGTTCTGGTCAATATTGAATTTGAATGAGAATATCGCTAAATTAATTAAGTTGAATTCACACGTGGCAGTGTATTTTTTGTCTCCAAATTTGGCGATATTGCACCAATTGTCGCCAAGCTTGGCAAGTAATTCGACGTTGGCGAATATAAATATACAGTGTTAAGCATGTAAGTGTTAAAACGATGGTTATAACAATGAAAGAAAATTTAGTGAAACCATGTTCATTAAAACTCATAAATTAAACCCATTTATGGAGGAATCCTGCTGTATTGTTTCAAAATGTCGGCCACCCTATAATTTTAAACTGCTATATCTCCGCCATTTTTTAAGAGCAAAACAAAAAAATGCTTTGGAATCCTTGGATCAAGGCCGAACATTTAACGGAATTTTTTTTTTAGGATTTCTAATATTTTTCTATATTTTTTTTTTAATTAAAATCTATAAATGGATATCAATGCGCCTCCTCCAGCCACAATATCCCCAAATTCAACTGGAACCTGCAGGTTATAGTCAAAAACATATACAAAAAGTTTGGTTCAATTATCTGCATAACCTCATGCACTTTTCGATGATACAATAGTGAAAATGGAGCAAAAATCGTGATCACAGCTCCACCTTTCGTTGAAATACATTCCCAAATTCAACTGGTACCTGCAGGCTACAGTCTAAAATATATACAAAAAATTTGGTTCAATTATCTGCATAAAGTCATACACGTTTCGATGATACAATAGTGAAAATGGAACAAAAATCGCAATCGCAGCCCCCCCCCCCTTTCTTCGAAATATACCCAAATTTAAGTGGGATCTGTTGGCTATAGTCAAAAACATAGAAAAAAAATTTGTTCAATTATCTGTATAACTTCATACACTTTTCGATGATACAATATTTAAAATGGAACAAACATCGCAATCGCAGCCCCCCCCCCTTTCGTCGAAATATACCCAAATTCAAGTGGGATCTGCTGGCCACAGCCAAAAACATAGAGAAAAATTGGTTCAATTATCTGCATAACTTCAGGCACTTTTCGATGATACAATAGTGGAAATGGAACAAAAATCGTGATCACAGCTCCCCCTTTCGTCGAAATATTCCCAAATTCAACTGGTACCTGCAGGCTACAGTCTAAAACATATACAAAAAATTTGGTTCAATTATCTGCTTAAAGTCATGCACGTTTCGATGATACAATAGCGAAAATGGAACAAAAATCACGATCGCCGCGTCCCCTTTCGTCGAAATATACCCAAATTCAAGTGGGATCTGCTGGCCACAGCCAAAAACATAGAGAAAAATTGGTTCAATTATCTGCATAACTTCATACACTTTTCGATGATACAATAGTGAAAATGGAACAAAAATCGCAATCGCAGCCCCCACCCCCCCTTTCGTCTAAATATCCCCAAATTCAAGTAGGACCTGCTGGCCATAACCAAAAACATAGAAAAAAAATTGGTTCAATTATCTGCATAACTTCAGGCACTTTTCGATGATACAGTGAAAATGGAACAAAAATCGCGATCGCAGCGCCCCCTTTTATCGAAATATATCATAAATTCAACTGGGATCTGCAAGCTGTAATCCAAAGCATATACAAAAAATTTGGTTCAATTATCTGCATAACTTCATACACTTTTCGATGATACAATATTGAAAATGGAACAAAAATCGCGGTCGCACCGCCCCCTTTCGTCGAAATATCCCCAAAATTCAAATAGACCCTGCTGACCATAACCGAAAACATAGTAAAAAAATTGTTCAATTATATGCGTAACTTCATACACTTTTCGATGATACAATAGTGAAAATGAAACAAAAATCGCAATCGCAGCGGCCCCTTTCGTCGAAATATCCCCAAATTCAACTGGGACCTGCAGGCTATAGTAAAAAACATATTAAAAAAAAATGGTTCAAATTGAAGAATAACTTCATACACTTTTCGATGATACAATAAGGGGGATAGATACGGGCAGACAGACATTTTGTAAAAACATGTTTTTTGTAATCTCTGACCCCTAAAACGTGTAAATCCGTCAAAAACCGGAAGTCGAATAAAAATTCGATTACAACTACTTACTTCTATCATAGATAGAACAAAGTAAAAATACAAATGTGTTCATTTTTCTATATAAATGATAAAATTGTTATTAGAGATACAATGGAAGACTTATATTTTGTATTAAAACATGAATTGTTTTTCTTTCATTTCCGGTTCTAATCGAAATATGTCAGGTTCTGGTCGATTCGAGGGTCGGCGAAAATTACTTTGTCCGGTTGTAGGTTGATGAATTGGTTTTGTCCGAGTCGGGTTGCGAATTGAATTTAAATAATATTTTTGGGTCGACCGTAAGAATGAAAACCCAACCCGATACCTAAATAATACAAGTCAACCCGACCCGCAACAAAAATGTAAAAATCAACACGACCCGAAGCAAGAAAGTAGAATTTAACCTGATCCGCAATGAAAAAATTCTTTCCCAAGCCGACCAGAACAGCGCGTCATATTAGAACCTATTATCGCTCCCCCGACTCCCCAGATCTGCCCTAGGACTTTAGTCAATTTTTACGAAAGTTAAAATTTATAAAGTATAAAAAATGCATGTAAATATTCAGACAAATAAACATATCATTGCTTAAATTCCAATGATACTGAAAAGAGACGCTCTACAGAAATATATACCTATCCAGGAAAAAAAAAAAGTATAAAAATTGCAGTATCCGTTTCAAAGTTTTGCGTGACATACATATAGAAAAAATATACATCCTAACGAATTGTAGAATTTCCTCATTGGAAGTGGATTAAAATTTAAAGGTACAATATTTAAGCTTATAGAAATAAAGAATTTGAAATTTACTCAATTTTAATAGGGGTATTTTGATGAAATTTAAAAATAACCGAAGAAAAAAAAAAGCTTCTTAAAATATATCTAATCATTCTTGTGAGTGTTTCTATTTTCTACGCCGAATTTTGAAAAATTGGTATTAGCCAATTATTGCGATGAGGCGTTTCCAAGAGTTCAGAGAATACTCTGTCCAATCACATAATATGTGTGAGCATCCCGAGTGGAGGCGGTCCGCATATAATTAATTCAGGTCTTTTTTTCAATTTTGCTCAAAGTTATCCCGTGTTTATACTCGCTGTAATTGCAGTAGAATTATAAAAAGCATATTTTTGGAAAGCTTAAACACTGAGCCATCGTTGTTAGTTTTTAATTTTTTTTAAATTTTGCTGATATCGATTTTATAAGAGTTTAAAAGACACAACAACTCGATTTTTACCGGATCCAACCATTGAGTTGGTCCTCAGAAATAAACTACAACAGAAATCGAAAAAGTAAAAACTAACAACATTGGAGATTGGTCTCAGCTATCCTATGAAAAAAAAATATTTAAAAATATTAAAATGCGAGCGAGAAATCGCGCGATAACCTTCCCATAGACTTAACATTAGCGTGAGCGTTTCTTCGCGTGACTGATGTAGGCTCTTAAGTCAAATTACAAAACAACAACACTGTAAAAAGTCACACAAAACATCAACACTATAAACAGTCAAATGAGCATAGAAACACACGTTTTTCTGAAAATCACAGACAGACAATCCAATTTATATATATTTATACATTATGAGTTTTAAAAACATACTTTTTCATTCCTATTATATAAAATGTATATTTGTTTTTTCGTAATTCATCATTAAAAATATCATAATAGATCCATTATATGTTGTTTACTACTTCCGGTATGTAAAAATGCGGTACTTCAAATTTATATTATTTTTATGAAATAAATGTTGTTATGTACAAAATATTCTACATTAAATCATGATTGTTAATCAGATATGTGGAAGAGCTGGAATAGAGAACGAAAATGGAATTTCTAAAAATGGCGTATTTTTAAGTAGACTGAAATTTTGTTTTCTTCGTGCTCAAAACTCTATGTTCGTAAAAATTTACATTTCCTTGAAACATTCACAAAGACTTGTGTAGTATAATCGGATTATTGATACATTTTGAATTCCGTGAAACCACAAACATTAAAATAAAATCGAAATACATGGAGTCGATTTTTATTTCTTCAGAAATTTTGTATTTATATAGATTTGTTAATGGAAATCTATTAAAAAGTTTTACATTTAGAAAAGAGTACACGTTTACATTATTGAAATAGGAAATGATTTTACCTGGAGAAAATATTAACAGTAAGAATATTGATGTTACGTATATAATTAATTTTCTGCAGTATTCCTTTAGATTTTTTTCTACAGGGTGATTTTGTTTTAAAGTTGTGAAAGTAAAACACTATAACAAAAGAACCACTGATCCAAATGACCTAAAATTTCACCAGTATGCTCCCAAAGCAATGGGGATTTTTTTAGCATGGTTAAAAAAAAAATATAAAATCGCACCGAGAGATGGCGCTGTACATGCAGTAAAGTCGGGTTCATTGGCGTAAAAACGTGAAATAGGCGCATCTCGTGTTCATTATTCTACGGATATCCTCGCAATGACTGCTGCATTGACAGACCGTGCGTTGTTAGTGAAACTGTATTATCCGAATAATGACAGCACAGCAACTGCTCTTAGGAGATTTAGAACACTTAAGAATTTAAGAAAAGGTCCAATGGCGACAGAGGGTCTACGGAAGATGGTTTCTCAAAGTACCGTCCATTGTTTTCCTCCCACAGACGATATTCTCTGTTTCTGCTACCTTACAGCGTCATCTGTCGTTGCAATTTTAAGTTTTTTTTAACCATGCTAAAAAAATACCCATTGCTTTGGGAGCATACTGGTGAAATTTTAGGTCATTTGGATCAGTGGTTCTTTTGTTATAGTGTTTTACTTTCACATTTAAAAAAAATCACCGTGTATATGGATTTCTTAATGGCAGTCTATTAAATTGTTTTACTTTACGAAATACAATTCAAGATTACATACTTTAATAAAACAACTAGCACAGATTGTGGGACTGTCGTTGACAGTTTTTAAAAGCAATTGAGAATGGTAGCTTTGAAAAATGGTTGGAAAATATTAGGGTACATAGGTCCCTCTAATTTGGACTGAATATGAGCAGGTGTTTGAGCAATTAACTTATAAACCAAAGTTCGGCCTTTGTAAGGAAATCATTCGTTTACCAATGGTACTGCATGACAGACATTTCTTACTGTAGGACAACTTGGAACAACATTTAGCTAATATTGGCGCGCTATTATGGTGCTACTTGAGAAGACAATCCATTTTTACTTGAGAAAGTATAGACAATTATAACATTGATGAAAATTTTTTATATGAAAAAAAAAATGTAATTAAATAGAGTTTTTCTGAATATATTTTTCATTATTTCAACTATGACATGAAATAATTGTGTAGATTGTCATCAGTGTTATCCATATAATTTCCCAAATTTACAAAAATACTAAATGTCAAACACAGAATTTAAAATGAGTGCAATGGAAAAACATTTCAAAATTTTGGAAATTTCTGTACTTAAGAGTTATTATATATCTCTTGATAAGGTTACTTTAGAAAATCCAAAAATAAACTAAAAAATAACCGTATTTTTAATTTTTATTAAATTTTATTTTTATAATTTTATTATATTATATTTATATAATTTTTATTAATTTTTATTAATATTTTATAATATATATATTCCTATTGATTTTTAGTTTAAAAAAAATTAAAATAGCTCACTACAAGTTTATAAAATAAGTAAAACACTGCTTCTTGTTTTTATTGATGTCATTTCATTATTAATAACTCTTTTACTGTTTGAATATTTAAAAAATAATTTTGTTAAAACAAATCGTGTATTATCATGTGATTGATCTGCAAAATGACATTTATTAGAATTGCACAATTTTGCAGTGTATAACCTTTTTAAATATCGATTTTAGTATTAATTTTTTGTAAAGAAATTCTAATATTTGTTTTTCTACTTATAAAAATTAAAATAAGCCATCAGTATTTGTAATTATGTTTACAAAAAAAAAAAAAAAAAAAATCTAAGACATAGACTGATTGTCGATAAAAACTGTTCAATAAAAGCAAAAATGTAACCCTATATTTTCATAATATTTAAAGTAATCTTGTTTTTCAGTATTTCGTTTCCTATAAACTCAAACATTTTAATGAAGAATATTACTGAGTTCATCGACTTCTATAGGTACTTTATAATTGAAGAAATTCAAGTCAGCTGACAATGAAGATAAAGATAATTTTATATTTCTTTTCGAATTTCAGAATAATACGAACATTTTAACGAAAAGCATGAATGACGTAATCACGAAAATACATTGAAATATGAGTTTCTGGATGGAAAATCAAACATTTAGTTTTGCATTATTTCTCTCCCTCTTTTTTCACCTTTGATGAAACAATATATTTGTTATTAAATGGACATTATTCAGTGTTTAATATTAAATAATCAAATTATTTTTTTATTATATTGATTATAAGTATTTTTCTACAACATACTTCCAATGCATATTAAATTTTAAAATATTCGTTAAAAGAAACTCAACAGCGATATAATCTCTTGCTATCATAAATTGAGGGGTTCAACGCCGCTTCTATAACCATGTCTCCTTGGGTGCAATACATACTGTATACTTCCTCACGTTGACGAACTGAAACCACAGTGGTTAGTTTTAAAAATTAAAAATTTAAGTATTTTTTTATCTATGCAATCCTATGTAATGATTAAAAAAAACAGGTAATAGAATTTTGAAAACTCTGTTGGATTAAAAACGTAAGAAACACATTTAAAATTATTATTTTTGGAATCTCAGTTACAACATTTATTTATATGCACACTACTATTTCGAAGTAGAAATAGATACAATTTAAATGCATAACAGATAATACAACAGATGGCTTTATCTGTATAATTATGCATTCTCGAAACGCATTATCTAAAAGCTTTTATGTAATTCAGAACTATTTACTCGATGCGATTATAAGTCAAACAGAATTGGAAAGTGCATTCTGCGTCGGCTAATATACTAGCATAAATGAAGCGAGAAGCAATTGTGCTAATTTCAGCACAGATTGTACAAAATATCTAATTAAATACTATAATGTAGTTACAAATTGTAAAAGGGGATGTTTTAGAAACAGTGAACCGTAGAAGTTAGATATTTAACAGGTATATCGTACTTAAAGTATAATTAAAAATTTGCTTCTAAATGCACATGCAAACATCATAAATGTACCACGAAAAAGATAATGCACGGAGGTCATCCGAAATTTTTGGGACATAATAAACTAAAAAAAAAACCACTTCCCTTTATTTGACTAAATGTCAAACAGAGTCAGAACCTGCATTCTATGTCGTCTTACTTACTATCATAAATGAAGTTACAAATATTTCAACTAACTTCAGCACAGATTGCACAACAAGTAGCATTAAATACGTTAATATACAGAAAATTATTCGCAGTATTGTTTCAGAAAAAGTCAATACGAGAATGACATATATACGGTATCCTAGAAGTATGTCATTGTTACCTATTTCATTGAAGGTGTTGAATTTAATGAACATGGTAACATAAGAAATGTATCACGGAATAACACTGGTGTGCAAAACATAAGCAACAAACACGAAATGCTAATTTCTTAACACGTGAGTACTCAAAAGGAAATTATGTTAAGAGAAAGTGTAGAAACGAGGTACTATCCTAACAGCACGGCCAGTCGATGTGAAGTCCCCTTGACGTCACACATGGTTAAAAGTGTCACAATCACTACGGTGAATCAAAATATGGGATATTTCACTGTCTCATTATTACTCTCAAATGATTGTTATCACTGAAAAGTCACTGTGACTGTCACTTTGTGATGGGTCACCAGGTGACATTACAATGAAGTCACCTTGATTCTAAAGTCACTGTCAGTTGAAGACTGAACTTTGAAGGCATTGTGAGCATTGCATTGTGATGAGTCGCCAAATAATGTCACAATGAAGTCGCATGGTGACTTTTCGGTGATCGACACTCTATTGTGAAGTCATCATTGCACTCCTTTGTGAAAAGTCACTAGATGATTTCATTTTCTCTCACTTGGGAACTCATCACAGAACAGCTATCGTGATGACTTTACAATGGAGTGTCAAAATGACAGTCACATGAGAGTCACAAGATGACTTCATTGTAAAGTCTCTTGGTGACTCGTCAAAAAGCAGCAGTCATGGTGACTGTTCAGTGGAGTGACAAAATGAGAGTAAAAATGAGACAAATAAAAGATATCACATTTTTGTTCATTGTAGTGACTGTGACAATTGTGACCATTTGTGATGTCAAGAAGACTTCACATCGACTGTCTGTGCTGTTAGGGTAGTACCTATTTTCTACACTTGCTGTTTATAGAATTTCCTTTTGAGTACTCACGTGTTCAGAAATTAGCATTTTGTGTTTGTTGCTTAAGTTTTGCACACTAGTGTATAATAATTGATCGTACGCAAAATTCTGGTACATAAAAAGTGAAAATAAATAATCAATTTAAATCCTGACTCTTTGCCTCAGTGTTTAAGCTACGTCTTTGAAAATAAGTTTCACATGATCATATCTAGAAAGTACAGATTCATGTTTACCTCGTAGTCTTTTTAATATTTTTATTTATTTATTAATCTTCTTACTGAAGAATTATGAAAAAAATCAAATATTGTATGAATTTATATACCGTAATTTGCGGCCTATGATCCGCGGATTAAACAATTATGTTTCGACCCAGAAATTTTATATAATAATTGTAATGAAATATTTACAACAATCTAGTAAGTTACATTATATAAAATAAAAATTCTAGGTCGAAAAATCGTATTTTAATCCGAGGATTATACGCCGAAAATTACTATACTTAAAATGATGGCGTTTTATATTGTGTAGACTAAAAAATATTTGATTATACGAGTTGTAATTTTTTAAACTGAGTGAAAAATGTGTTTCTTTTATTTCATACTTTACTATGCGCTACCACCTGAGCTATCAGCACGACACCCCTGGGGAGGCACAATTCACTCGAGGAAGGCACAATTAATTGAGATAACTTTTTGGCTATGACATCTGATCAACCATTTCATAAATTATCAAAAAATACACGAGGTTTTATTGAGTCCATTAGATTTTATTTTCAACAAACATGTAGACCTGTCTTGTGCTGCCATTTATTCTAAAAAAATAATGCAAATTAAATCCACTCATTAAAGCTCAAATATTAAAGAATGCAACACAAAGTATAACTTAGTCGGAAAGTATTTTCTACTAATGCTACTAAGTATTTTCTACTTTGTGTTTATGTTTTAAATTAGGAGCCTCTAATGATGTATAAGTGGGAAAAGAGGTTAAGCATTTTTATACCCTGTTTGCCATCCAAACTGCAACACCGTGAAGGAATCATCCAAACACCGTGAAATTTTCACGATGAGTACAAATCGATAGGATATTCAAATGATCACGTTTTCAGCACACGCGCACATCATGGGTGACTTAAGCACCCCGTACAAACTGTATATAAAGGGAGGAAATTTTGCCGTTTTGAAGAACGTAACTTGTTCTCTCGTGCGCTTCAATATGCCTCGTGGAAAAACACGAGCACCAGTCGACAACGTTTCTGAATTCGACTGCGGCAGAATCGTTGTACACAGAGATTGCGGATTACCCTTCTGAGAAATAGGTCATCGTGTCGGACGTTGCCAAGCAACAATAATGCTAATATAAAATCGGTGGATGCAGAGGGAACGACAGACCGACAAGAATGATTTCAACTGCCTCGCCACACCACTCCACAAGAAGACAGGCATATTGTGCGCAGGACACTGATGGAGCTCACTGCCACATCCGCAGCCATATCCCAACGAATACAGTCTGTAATACAAAAATCTGTGTCCGCACGAACAATTCGACATCGTTTGCAGTACAGTGGAATGTCCGCTAGGCTTTCATTGCTTCGTTTAGCTTTGACTTTAAACAACTGGCAATTGCATTTGCAATTGTGCACTGAACGGCGGAGATGGACATCTTAAATGCATGAGATTGTGTTTTCGGACGAATCACGCTTCTGCCTGCAGTACCAGGATGGTCGGATTAGAGTTTGGAGACACTGTGGAGAAAAGCTGCTGAACTATTATGTTATGCATAATAGTTGATGATGAGTGTTCTGTGCTGTGGGGTGGTATTCGATTCCACACCCGTACACCACTACTACGCATTCACGATAAACTTAACAGCCAGCGCTACATGTCTGATGTTTTGCAGTCTGTTCTCCTTCCTAACTTTCAGGGCTTGCTTGTAGCCACTTATGAACAGGGCAATGCACGACCATACATTGCACGCAATGTTCAAGCTTTCTTATGAGCTAACCGTACTGCATTGCTACCCTGGCCTGCCTGTTCTCCAGATCTATTGTCCATTGAGTATAGCTGGTTGTTGATTGGAGAACGCCTATCCCGGCATGCAGCACCCGCGTGTCCATCAGACGAAATTTGGCTACGTGTGGAGGCAGCATGGGCTGTCATTCTCCAATAATACATTCAAAGCCTCTTTCACTCAATGCCGCGGTGTGTAACAGCGGTTAGTGACAGACGTGGATCCAACTCTTCTTACTGATTTTATAGTCTTCCTCGCCTCAAAGAAGGCTGTATTTAAAATTAATTAATGTTATATACTATGTGCAATAGATAAAATAAATTTGGCTTTGATATAGCTTTTCCTTCTTGGTGTTCCATTTTGGATGGCCAGCAGTGTATAAAATGATTTTACTAATACTCTTGCTGTTGTTTGTAATAAATAGAAAAATATTTACAATAGACGTTTCCAAAAAAATTCTGGGTATTCAGTGAGGAAGAAAATAACATAAAATTTAATTAATTTAAATACGGATATTGCAATTTATCTTTAGACACACTCATTTTAATTTGACGTAGATGACAGATAAATGCATCACAGGTAATTCAATATTCGAATTTAACTATTTAATTATACATTCGGCAGGCGCATTACACAAATTGTAGTGATGTTAGTTAAAACACTTCGCTTTATCTAAATAACTGCCACACAGAATTGGAAAGTGTATTCTATGTAGTCTCATTTACTAGCATAAACGAATTTCAGTTGCACTAATTTGAAAACATATTCTACTAATAGAATTATTAATTATTTGTAGAACTTTGAATACATATTGTACAAAACAAATTATTAAAAACTAGAATGTTGTAAAAAAGTTTAAAATTAATATTCCAAAAACGGTAAATAAGAGAACCTAAATTATATTACAGCTGTTTTGTTGTAATTTTTACTGTTATTAAAACTGTAATATGCACTGCACTTGAAAATAGTAAACATTCACGGGAATTAATACAAAATTTCGCATATAGAAGGCACAATTACGATTCCGTGCGATAATATTTAACTTCGTGGTTTAACAACGAATTTAAGAGGATTACTTACAGAAATTACGAAATCTATGATTAACATCTTACTCAATTAAATATTTTATATACTTACTTTTTAAATTACATTTCATCAAATTTTAAATTACAAAACTTATTTTTGGTCTAGCCTAGCACATTTAATATTTCAGTATCTCAAGATTATAAAATTTATCTAACGATAACTATTGTAATATATGTACTCTACGAATTTAAAATTTTAATAATTATTTTGTTTTCTATGATTGAAGCATTCAGAATATTTATTCCGTTACATAATGTTCCTCAAAAACGTAACACTACACTGTTCGTGTTGTTTTTTATATATAAAAATAAAAGTATACTTCTTTTTTAAAGAATCTAATTTTTTAAAAACTTTTTTCGGATTATATTATTTTTATATTAATTTTTGTTCCATGTTTTACACATCTCTGATTTTTTATCAGTGCAGTTAAATACTAGATTAACAGATCGTTTTTCACTGAAATGTATGTTTTCTAATGATCCATTAAATGAGTATTTTAGTATATCTTTATTCTCGTTTATGGTAAATAAAATGAGTGGAGTTATTTACTCACATCTTTGTGTCTAGAAAATATAAATATTTTAAATGTATATATTGAAACCCTTATACTTTTCAGAACGTTTGAGATTGTTAGAAAAAGTATTAAATTGACATAAATGTGATATTAATGATGTATGTTGCTAATTTTTTTGGGGGGCGTGGTTTGCAGTACTGGCTACAGATGCATTTATTAGACAGTAAAACAAGGTATTTTTGAGTGCTAGAAAATATATTATTTTTCATTTCTGATATATATTTTATTTTAGAATTCCCAGTATTTTATAAATAAATTTAAAAAAATGTATTAGGTTTTATTGAATTGTGGAAAATTTATTATCTGACATAAAAATGTTTCTTTTCAATTCTTTTTTTTTTTTTTTTTAATGGAGGAAAATATAAATTCGATTACTGAAATACAACATACATTTTTTTTTTCTGTGAATAACTATACAGAAATTTACGTTTAAGAGATGTTAAGAAATGTTAAGTAATAATTCTT
Source organism: Maratus michaelseni (assembly GCA_963931845.1). NCBI lineage: Eukaryota > Metazoa > Arthropoda > Arachnida > Araneae > Salticidae > Maratus > Maratus michaelseni. The sequence goes on along the minus strand of OZ007593.1, from coordinate 191,388,893 downwards.
TTTAATGGTATTTACACATCTACATTAATTCTGAAACTGTCCATTGACCGTGGATTATGTGATAGAATACAGTTAATATAATCGCTTGGGATTTTAGAGAGAATATTGCTAATTACTTTAAGATAACATGATTACAGTTTACATGCCTGTTTACTGAAACTTGAGTTGATGGGCTCATTGAAAAATCACTTACAGTGAGTCCCAAAAGTGACGGGTACGGATGAAAAGGGAAATAAGGAAAAACGGAAAGTAATAGAAATACACTGTTTGTTTCAATCTAGTTTGGAAACCAGTAAAATGTCTGTACATATAGAATTCCATCTTTCGTTACGAAAGTTGCCGACAGATGGCGCTGCTAAGTGGATATGGGTGCATGAACATTTTGCAAAGATTCCTTTGCGAATTAAATAATGATATATCGACGATTATAATAATGTCATATATCGACCATTTGCAACAACAGTATTGCGCAATCTGGGCTTCATAGAGTTGGAGATAGCTATTGCTTTCTTATGATATAATGTGATGTTGTATGTAATGTATGTAATATATGCAGTCTATGTATAACATATACTATAATATATTTTATTTAAATAAAAATAGTGGTGTGTTATATATTGTGTGCTGTTTTTGTTACTGAATTTGTATTGATTATTTAAACATGTACTGTGCAGTTTTCGTATTATTTTTACGATATTTTAGATCATAAAATATTTTACATTAGAGTGTCAATAAAGAATAAGCTTTAAAATTAATTTAAAGAAGACTTACCAATAGAAACAAATACAATTTTTTTATGTCCTCATAAAACATTTGTAAAAAATTACTTATTTGTACATAAATTCTGAAACTGATTATGGGTGATAGATTCAACAACATTTTCTACCACATACACTTTATTTAAATGTTAAGAAGATTAAAACAATTTAAACGAAAAGTTCGCATAATTTATCGCTATTTCAGAATCCATATTTCGTTACGAAAGTTGCCGACAGATGGCGCTGCTAAGTGGATATGGGTGCATGAACATTTTGCAAAGATTCCTTTGCGAGTTAAATAATGATATATCGACGATTATAACAACGTTGCAACAACAGTATTGCGCAGTCTGAGAACAAATGTCACAGAAACTCATGCTATCGTTTCCGCCGGCATAGTCTCAGCCGCAGCAGTGACGTGCGGTTTCAATTCTTCTGTTGTCTGCTGATTTTGGTAGTAAACCTCGTCTTTCATATACACGTCACATGAAAAAGTCACACACAGTCCAATAAGGGGAACAGGGTGCTAATATTTTTGTTTGTTGCGAACCTGTTATTACGCAAATTATGTGATACTACGAATACGGAAGATTTCGAGATATTAAAATACGTATTTTAAAATACGTATTTATTAAAAAATATTTTGAAATATATCTACTTATTATAATATCCTATCCTAATACTATTATAAATCCGATTGTGTGCAAATGTTAGGCTGAAGCCAGCGTCAAAATGGAGAATTTTATTATTTTGTATCTTTGCATATAGGCTGATTATAACCCGGAAATGAACATAGGCTGGATTTTGTTTATTTTATTCAAATATTTTTCTTAATAATTCAAAATTTCGTTATTTTCATAGAGAATAAATGGACATTTTTCCTTGAAAATTTAATTAATCATTTTACGTTGCTAAGCATTACCGTTGCCAATAAATACAAAACCTGGAATTATAATTTTTCCTCAACAATTATTTTTCAATTGAACGATTTCCACGTAAAAAATGAAAATTAAAAAGAATTCAAAAGATGATGAACTGCAATGATATTTGAAAGCAAATATGAAGTATTTGTTGTTATACATGAAGTATGAATATCAGTTACGTTGAGAAGACATTTTCTGTCAAAGACTGCGATATAATTAGATAGAAAAGTGAATAATAATTATATTTTTTGCTTGGACCGTGGGACTATGAAAAGGATCCTCCTTGGCTTGGACAAATCTGACGTCATAAATAAAACCATGTATATTCAAATATTCCTAATAATACAAGGAGCATGAATATCAGTATATGGTAGTATGAAAGTAGATAGATAATGGACGTCATATTTAAGATGAAAAACTGAAATATTTTTTATCGATACTGAGATCGATTGAGATTGAATATCACTGACATGCAGATGTGAGTTTTCTGCTAAAATTTACATCATGATTGCAAGGAAAAGAAAATTAAAAATAATTATATAAATACAAAGGATATGAATTATCACTTTACTGCACAGCGTTCAACCACGAATTTAAGAATTATATCATTAAAAAGATATTTCTCTGGGGAAAAAGTGGCGTCATCATATTGTAAATAAAACGTGAATTTTCAAATATGTTTTAAAAGGAGCGAGAATCAATTCCATACTTAATAATATGAAGATCAATAAGTATAGAAAGTAGATGAGTTTCACGCCATATTTAAAACGAAAAATAGAAATGTTTTTTCAGCTATACTAATTATTAAGCATGATTATTAGTTATATACAGATGAGATTTTTCGGCTAAAATCACATCATTATTTTAAGAAAAGAAAAATTAACACGAATCTATTATATTAAAATCTGACCGTCTGTTTGTATTTCGCAACTACTCCTCTTAGACTATCGGACGTAACGCGATTTACTTAACATCGGTTATCATTGATCCAAGGATGTCACACAAACTCTCAGAATTAAAAGAATGAATAATTAGATTCCGATATATTATTATTATTATTATTGTTGTTGTAAATTTTTAACGAAGTTTCTCCAAAAACGGCAAGTAAATTACTCCATATTTGTGGATAGAAAAGGAGAAATAAAACGGATCAATATATTTTTTACGCCATTTTCTCATTAAAACTGAAAACAGAATTTATTTTCAATTTGAATAGATGGTGAAAACAAAATCATGATTTCAGTAAATTATCCGAAAAATAAAAACATATTTTCACATATTAAAACTTCATGAATCATTTTTTTTTTTCTGCAGAATAAAAATCGTCTGTCAACATATTGTCTTTTAGAAAACAAGATTTGTTTCAGCTATACATTAAATCAAGGAGGCAAAAGTGAATTTAAAGAAAAAGCATATAATATTTCCACTTAATTATTTTTGAAGGACGGTTGTTAAAACGTTACACAAAAGCGTTAAAAATAAAATGGTTTATCAAGTAAAATTGACAATTGTTTTTACCCAATTCGTCGATTTCCACGATTTTATTTGGCCCTCCATTTTGAATTGGTTTCATTTTAATTTTCGCTATTATTTGGTACAAATTTCCACTTTTTTAAGACTGTGTTATGTAAGGTCCCTATAACAAAGAAATACCGTATTGTTTCCTATGAAATGTGATATAGAGTTAGTTAATTATTTACGTTTTTAATTATCGGGAGGGAAATATTTTGCTTAATTAATGCATTTATTCTTCTTTTAATGTTGCGTGAACGAAGTCACGGGTTACAGCTAGTAATACTATAATTCTATATTATTATATGATTATAATATTACATTACATTATCTTATAACATATACTGTGAAAAAAAAATCAGAAACGTTTCTGAAACTATCGGAGACATCTGCTGCACGATACTAACGAAAAGGTCAGAGCAGAAAAAGATTTCAGCTAAAATACGGAACCTTTCCGATTCGTAATGAAAAGTTTCTGAATATATCGGAAATCTTTCATTACAGATCGGAAATGTTTCTGAATATATAGAAAACAATTCATTACGGATCGGAAATGTTTCTGAATATATATGCAACATTAAATATCGTCTGAATTTGTAATCCCCCCCCGATCCAAAAAGAGAATTTTAAAGCAATACTTGAAAATATAAGAATTTTTGTTGCTTTAAATACTCTAATCAAGATTTTTTTAAGAATGATTCTGTTTTCTGTGCAAAATTATTCGATATATTGCGTGATATTTTTCAATTTATATCAATATTTTCATCAAATATGTTTTAACCATAATTTTTAGGATTATTCACACAGTGAATATGGGGAATGGAGATAATTACCTTGTTCTTTAAGAACATATAAAGAAAAAATATGGGAATTATACAGCTTCACAAATCAAGTATTTATTTTACAATATCAAAAAATAGCATGTATACTTAGAAAGCTACCAGTCAAAACTTTTCACCAACATGAAATTGACATTTCTAAAGCTATACTAATATATTTGAAATACATTTCATATAATCGAACTACCAACAGCATAAAATGGTTAAAACTTGTGTATGAGCTTTCTAAAAGCAATGCAGGTTCAGATATCTTTTAGAGCAGATTTAGAAAAATTTTGGGTCATTAAAAGGTAATTTTTCATATTGAAACAAGACCCTTCACAAAAATTCTCATCTTAAAACTGGATCCTTCACAAAATTCTTTGTCTTAAAAGCTGTCACAAATAGACTTTTCACAAAAGTTTACCACCTCCAAACTGAACTTTTCACAAATTTAATCATTTAAAAATGAAATCTGTAATATCACAAAACAATTGAACTCATCAAACTACATAGACTTTTTATGTGTAAAACATAGATACACAGGAACCTGAATATAACGATAATTTCAAATTCACAAAATTATGACTGGAATTTTCACAAATATTAAAAAGAACTCTTAAATTTCACAAAAACAGGACTCTGTGAGAAAAATCTGGACATAACCCTGAGGTTAATAAAAACACCCGGGAAAGTATTCTTCAGAATGAGAATAAAATAAATAAATATAGTTTGTTTACTTTAAAACAATATTTTTAAACTCAGACAAGTCAATTTTCAATTTATAGTATTATAAAAGTTAGAGTTGTGAAACATCATTAAAAAAATATATAAAGAAACACACAGTATCGCCGGAAGATATTATTCTTTAAGAGATTAAATTGCTACTAAATGCTATTTATATGTCATATTTATTCAAGCAACATTAAAAAAACTTAAAATGAGAGACAAAGGATTTGTATAATTATATTTTAGCGTATCATTTAATAATTATCCTTCCAAATCAAAAGATCCAAATGCTCATGTAAATATTCCTAAATGTTAGGGTTAAGACATATTTGTTAAAAATATTGATATAAACTGAAAAATATAACGCCATATATGGAATAATAATGAATATAAAACAGTATTATTATTAAAAAAACATGATTAGAGTATTTAAAGCAGCAGCAATTCTTACCTTTTCAAGTATTCCTACTTTAAAATTGTCTTTTTGAACCGCTCGAATAATGCTTCCACAGCCAACAACATACTTTTTTAGCTTTGCTGTTAACGGGGTAAACTGCCTGAATAATTTGAGGAATACTTGGTATGCGCATGCGTTAGCTATAAGAGGGTCGGTCTCACTCCACAGGGGAAACTAATCCGAAAAATTCGGAAAAGTTTCTGATGGTTTCAGAAAGTGAAAATAGCTCTCAGATATCCGATGGTATACGAAACGTTCCTGTTAGCATACCAAACGTTCCAACTATTTTTTTACAGTGTAGTTTAGGTGTAGGGGAAAAAACAGTTGATGTAATCACTGACGTCACCAGGCTTGTCAATCAGTATACTATTATCGCTATATATTTAGAGAAATTAAATAATTTACGTAGATGAGATATGAGAGTTTTTAGTGATTTTTGTATATATTATATATATATAAGAAAACCACAACCCATTATAAATAACTTAGTCTTTCTTCATAAGACGCCAAAATCTTGCGCTATCAGTTTGGGAAAATGCTCTCTTTTTAAAATGAGTTCCAAATTGACCTTGTGTCAATGAATTTAGAATACTGTAATTTTTTCTGGGAACATGTAATTTTTCTTCGGTACTAGTATTTAAATTATCTTTTCTTACTATTTGCATAAATATTCGGATAAGGTTAATATTAGAAATAAATATTTCGCTACAGAATTTCACATAAAGAATATTTCCATTTTGATAGTGCAAAGTAAGTGCAGTGATTGCGCTGAATTACTTTTTTATATACAGAAATAAACATTTTATATTTTATACAACATACATACCAGAAAAATATACCAAATGTCATATTTTTTTCATTTTGAATTAGGAAAACGTCAAAATGCTTACTTGCGTTTTTGACAAAATGTATGCAAAATATTTTGTTGGAAGTTTTTTCATGAAAAAATAATAAAAAGAAACTATAGAAATCGTCATGATGTGATAATACATTACAACAGTAATACACAAAAATATGCAGTATTTTTCTGAAGCAGTATAACAGTATTTTTCTGAAATATAAAGAGTAAGAAAATAAAGAAAATTTCAGTGATACAAATATTCCATAATATTAATTATTATTTACAGATGTCCCAATGTGTTGATTTAACAAAATATCTATCTTTATTAATAAAATATTTCACATTTTAGGAACCTAAAAAATTTTAATGTCTTTAATTGTTTCTGTATCTGGATTAGAACCTGAGTTACAACCATTAAATGTTACATCTATTATAGCTAGCCGAAGAATTTTACAACCGGAAATATCGTTCTGCAAACCGGAAGTTTACATTCTTCTTTTACGAGATTTAGTATTTAAATTCGATTATATGTTCAAGAAAATACATATAGTATATAATTAAACCTTTAAAGAATAATATTTTTTTATAGCAAGAACTGCCTTTAAAAGTTAGTTTTAGCTTTTTCTCAAAGTGAATTTTTCAGATTTTTACTGTACGCAAAACATCTTCTAGCAAAAAAATTATGCATGAAAAGCCTTGAAATTTTTTGTACTTATTTTACAAATGTTTATTGAGGGAATAGACTACAATCAAGATGATATAATAATTAGTTTTATATTTACACTGATATAAATTAAAAAGTTGCAGGAAATTTTATGAATTTTTCATTACATTAGTACTTCAAGTACCATAGCTTCTGTGATAGCGATACTATTGTAATGCGTCGAGTCTTTGTCCTAGAGAAAGTTGTTCTCTTTATTATGCAATTTACAAAATGTGAATGCATTGATTTGAATTTCAGTTATCATGTTTTGCACAAATGGCAATTTTCACATAATTTTGATCATTTTTCAATTAAAAAAAATATTTCTGTCTAATTTCTAAAATGTTTATATATTTGTCAAAGTTTTGACTTAAATGCCATTAGAAAATATTAGTATAAAGAGAAAATTTCAAAATTTTCAAAAAATCGCCTTTAAAGGTGTGTTATAGTATAAAAAATTATGCATAGCGATTTAACTCTCTTTTGCAGGGATACACTGTGTACATATGTCATTTTTTTAGTTTATTTTTAATTTTATTATTCAATTTTTTTATCTGCATACAGATTTAATTCCTGTTTTGATATATATATATATATCAAATTATGATATATATGTATATATAAAATATATATATATACACAAATTATGAACCTTTAAGGATATATATATATATATATATATATATATATTTATATTTATATTTACTGTCTTCAGAATTTAAAAAACCTGAATAATAATATTTCTAAACAATGTGTTTTACGTTGATGTATCTATTTGCATGTGAATATTGAAAATGAAAGCAAAAGCTACTGTAATTTAACTATAATATGCGAAAAACATCTCACGGTAAAGAATACTTCATATTTTAAACGATACAATACGTACAATTGAATGAGTCTTAGAATTTTATTATAATCATAGTATTTGTGTTTGCATGGCATATCTGAGATCGATGTCTAACGTTGTACTTTATACTTTTTCAATTTTTATTTGCAGTTTATTTTATTAGAACTTACTTTCGGAAACGATTACAAAACAGAAAGTGATCTTATAAAAATAAATCTTAAACCAAAATCGAAGAAATATAAATGAGCCTGGTTACAGATTTACCTCATCAATCCTATACAACATATACATATATATATATATATATATATATATATCTTCGCTTGCCTGGAGATCTTTCTTAACATTGCCGCTGCTATTGTCAGAGAAGATCATGCAATAACATTAAGTGCACTGTTAGAAATACACCCAAAGGATTGATTAGGGATAATTATATATTGCAACTTTATATTAATTATATAATAATAATAATATTATAAATACAATTCAATACATCTTGTATTGAATATGCGAGTGGGTGCCATACCCACACGTTGGTAAAAGAAAAAACTTACAAGAGTGTTGTTTGTAAAAGGAGGATTGCCGGACTCATCATAGCCGAAAAACGTCACGATTGCATATACGATGTTTCGCAGTTGAAACTGATGTAACACGAAGATGGGGATTTCAGATGTATTACCTGTGACCTTTGTAATATTTCCGTCTTCTAAGGCAGTGCTGTAGGTGGCAGAGGGGATTTTGTTGGATTTTATTTATTTATTTATTTATTTATTTATTCATTTTTTAACGCTTACAACATACCTTTAAAGAAAAGAAAATACACAATTCTGTAAAATCCCATTGCATTGAGTAATGTCTTCTTTGAAAATAACCTTTAAAATTTGAGTGATAAGTGGCCGTATGTTGATATAAAATATTATGATAATTCTTTATCACAAAGCCCTTGTAAAGGTAAAATTCTAATAAAGAATTACTTTTTAGTCACTAAAATTGCCTTAAAATGAGAGTGTTTATTTTCTTGTAAAAAATTATCTTCAGATTTTTGTTATACATACATATTTTTTATGACTAAATTTAAAATAAATTCAATATTGATTTTCTCAATATTATAAATAAAGAATTGCAGTTCGTAAATAAATATTTTTAATGAAGATATAATTTAAATAATAGAACACTGATTATAATGATACATTTTTAATTAGAAGTATAGAATGTATTTATATATAAATTTGAAAATGTAAAAATATCTGTAATTCGAATAAAAATTACTTAATACACATAGGTATAGAAATTTATTATTTTAATTATCATTTTTACTAATAATTTAATAATTCTATAAATTTTAAGTAACCTCCATGTATCTTATCCTAAATATAAATGATATTTTCAAAAACGACATACGCTTGTTTTAGACTGTAGCAAGTTACATAAGGTAAAGCTAGGAGAGTCTGCGCCCAATTCAAAAGAATAACAATAAAAAATCTAAATATTAATATTTTGCTAAACTATAAATGAATAATTTTAACTTCATTTGTTTTTTATGCATTTCTATTGCTATTTTGTTGTTATGTTGTAATTTAATAGAACAATTGTAATAAAACCAAGAAAGTTATTTTGCGCAATCTGTCCTTACAGGGTTGGTGTGATTGCGCACATGGGTAGGAGAGATTGTTACTAATAATAACTAGATTTAAAATGTTGACAATAATAATCACACTTAAATGACATTGTTGTAAGGTTTTTGTGAACAAATATTATTGTATTAGGAGTGAATATTTCAACCTAATGATTAAAGAATCAGAAAAAGGAAGTAATTTAAAAACGATTAAAAAAATTTAATTAAAGGGAAAAAATTAAAGAATCAGAAAAAGCAAGTTCAGATAAGATTACAAAATAACATTAAGTTCCTTGATAAAACGTTTAGTCCATTTTAATTTTTCATTTTTTTAGGCAAATTTACCAATAAGCTGCGTAATCTCTCCTATCTCGGAAACTAATCTCTCCTAAGCAGCAGATGCGCAAACTCTCCAATTTTTGTAGGAGCGTTTGCGCGGCCTTTTATATAAACATGGCCGCTACTCAAACGAACCGTTGATATTCACATTGTTAGTCTAGATTAGTAGCTTATGGGGAATCGTATAAGTTTAAAATATTTTGTACTACTGACATTGTATAGAAATTCTGATGAATACCTATGAAAATTGGTATTCATCATTGGCTTCACTTACTTTGGGAAAACAAAACAAAACAACAATGCTTTATCTTACACACTCAAAATAATCAACTTGCACTTTCAAGTAGACACTCCACTACTGCTGTTTTACAACTACCTGGAGTCGCTGCGCGCTCACTCTACTCCTTCCCCCCGAACCTCTATATACGCAATCTCTCCGACCGCGCCATCACTCCTGGCTTCACCTTATTACTTCATATCAAATACATATGAAGAATATCATTATCGTATCTGTAATAGAAAGGGACTTATACCATTTATTATATAAAAATATTCCCATTATGAAAAGCATATAAAAATGTGCAGTTAGTAGTGGAAATATTTTTAATATTTCATTCATTACCAGCTTCTGATAGCTGTCATTTAAAAAATACTATTTTTAAAGAAATGTCAGAAAATTGGCTATGTACACTCATAATAAGTATTATACTTGTAAAATTTCCATCTGTTTCAATTCACTCTCTGTAATTGCACAGAAGTCTCTTATTGATTGTTAACACACAAACATCATTTGTACGGAGTTGCAAGTTTAATTATTTGAACACTTTACATCATAGTGGAATACACTGCACTATTCAACAGTACTCTTCCGTAATAATTATCACTTAAGGTTAGCAACTAATTAAATGTCGCATTTAATAGGGTATGTACATGACATACATCTGCCACTTTATTAGCATAGGAGAGTATATCTGATATTCACTTGTTATTATATTTACATACAAAAGCATATTTCTAATATTTATGTTTGTATAAAATATATATTTTTTAATCATTCTTATTTTTATATAAATGATTATTAAATACCTCGTTAGAGAAATTAAAATTATAAATTATATTACTTATCCAATTAATAATATTCATTTTATAATGGTCGTAACAAGATTAAATTTGTAAAGTATGCTAATATCTGTGCAATAAAATTATGCATACGCAAAAGAATGAGGATTTAGAATATGATAAATATTCCCCAGAAGAATATATTTGATGTTCTTATATAATCTACCTACATTGGGAAATTTAAGCACTACTTTTAAATATGATTGTATTCTCTGAAAATTAGTTTAATTTACAAAAAAATCATAAAACTATTTTCTTTCAAGCAGTATTTTAATTCTGGACATTTTGCGAGATTGATTTGATGCTTTATGTGAAAACCTAGTTTTGACTCCAAAAGTTTTAAAAGAATCAGATAATATGGTATGCATTAAATTTCCCCCCCTAAATACTTTTCTTTTGAAATATGTATATAGTTATCCATTATCTAATCTGTGATTAACTATAAAATATTTTAACATAATAAAAAGTAAATATCTCACAATGTGATTATTAAGTGGATTTTTATTTTCAAATTCTTTTAAATATAAATATTATATCGACAATGCTTTTATACTGAGTAAATCTTAATAGAAATTATTTGAAAAAGGATTTGAATAAAGATTATCTTAAATTATATCAGATTTCAAAACTGTAAAGTAAGTTAGAAATGTTTTGTATCATAACTAATATTCTAATAAACACCTTAATCTACACTGAGAAATATAACACTTTCAAATCTAAGTAAATCGATATTTTCATTTTGTTATGAAACTTTTTGTTTCAAATATGACGACGCAATGTTTTCAATTCTGCACCCAGAGAAAGGAATTGATTAAAACAACAAAACATGTTTTGTTGAGTACACTTGGTTGTTTCAAGCAAAATTTTTAGTTGAATTAAAAAGTTGGTTTTGTTGCATTGACAAAAAAATATTGTTTACACTCTTACAAAATTTTAACACAATTTCATCAATTTTACTTGAATTAACAAAACCTGTTTTTTTAATTTTACCATAATTTTGTAATTTATAATTCCAGCAAAATTTTGTTGCTTTTACAAAATTTAAATTGTTGTGTAGTAGCCATAACTCTCTCACGTAACTTGGTATATTTGACTTATATAGCTGTATAATTAAAGGATTAACATAATTTTTGGATAATTAAAACTTTTTTAATTAGGACGGACCAAGGTAGTTTTAAAAATCCCCCTATCCCATTTATTACTTTCTTCTATCTTTACAAGAAAAAAGAATTGGAATCATGAAAATTTTCAACTTCTGGTTTTCGACGGATTTTAGAAGGTCCTTAACACGATTTGACTGTTTTCAGAAAATGACTGTCTATGACTCTGTCTGTCTGTATGTGACAAAACTTTTGAGGGCGCTATATTTCAAAAACTAATCCACGGAATTTAATTAAACTTTATATTCAGTTACTTCCTGATATAAATTTGTGCTGATTAGTTTTTGGCATAAATCGCGCAACAGGTGGCGCTGCTATGTTGCAATTTTCACGATTTCTGCAATAGATTCGTGATTTCTCAAGAACTAATGCAATGATTTACATCAAAATACAGATTGAGTTAGACCTTGACATAAATAGAAACTGATTACGTTGTGGTGTCAATAGCCCAACAGGTGGCACTGCTATGTTATTTTTTCAATGATTTTCACTTTAACTAAATCTCAAGTACTAATGCACGGATTAATTTATAAATCCTTTTCAGCAGTGATTTACGCCTGTAATTCTTAAATAATAACCAGTGATTTTTTTATCCTACTTTTTTTTAAGCGTAAACCGACAGGGTGGAAAATGTCCCAAACCGGGAATCGTACCCGAGTCCCCAGAATAGCGCTCTGAGGTCCCAGCATACGGCAACACAGATAATTTTTTAATTAATTTTCTGCAGTGAATTATGCCTGTAATCCTTGAATAATAACCAGTGAATTTTTATCCTGCTTTTTGCAAGCGTAATTCACTGCTGAAAATGAATTAAAAAGTAACTATATGTTGCCGTATGCTGGGCTTTGTATTTTCGTCTCATGTTTGCCGCAAAAATTTGCATGCTAATGCAGGGCCTGTTTACCGAATAGTCCCGGGAAGCCCGTGCTTACCCGAGTAATTCTAGCCACAGTTTCGGTAAATTAAAAGATGCCGCATCGTTACATATTGTATTTTTGCGCGTGAGTATATCTATGGTTTATCTTATTATGGATGGATAGTGTAGACAGGCGGGAGGAAATATTATTTTACTTTCATTGAAATTTATTTGGATGGTTTCTTCTTGATATAATCTTGCTATTACATGTTTGGACTCTTCTGAGTCATTTTCAAAAACAAAATGAGAATATTCAAGAATAGCAATTGATATAGCAAGATTATATCAAGAAGAAACCATCCAAATAAATTTCAATGAAAGTAAAATAATATTTCCCTCCAGTCTACACTATCCATCCATAATAAGAGAAACCATAGAGATACTCACGCGCAAAAATACAATATGTAACGATGCGGCATCTTTTAATTTATAGAAACTGTGGCTAGAATTACTCCATGCTCAAAGATATGAAAATAAACAATCAAGTACAAAATAATAGATAACGTGCGTAATTTTTTAAAAAGCACATGTAAATAATAACTTCAAAGCCCGTGCAGCTTTAGAATATTCTCATTTTGTTTTTGAAAATGACTCAGAAGAGTCGAAACATGTAAAACAACTAATAAAAGTTATTTTAATTTATATTATAGTTGTTAATTTTACACCTTTAGCATTTAAAAGTAAGATAAATTCATTGTTAAAAAAAATTCGTACAGTATCGAAATTCATTCAATCTTTTAGATCAAAATAATATTCTTTCTCCAACACCAATATTTTGGAATATATATAAAAAAATACGAAGATATACGTATATTTACTTTCAGAACTTTTTTATAAATTTAATACTTACTAAAATACTAATTTTAAAATAAGTATTATTTTTTATGATCTTACGTAAACATTTAATAACTTATTAATTGGTTATAGTAGCCGCAATATTGAAATTCAAATTATCTTTTATTAAAATATAAATACTTTCTTATATATATTTTTTGAAAGATATAAACAAAATCTGCAAGACTCAATGTGTCCATGTGTTTAACGTCTATACTCTGACTATTAACAGATAATTTTGTAATTTTTAAATCATTTACAAATAAAATTTATATTTACGCGTAGCCTACATAACATTTTAAATAAGTTCTTTAATTATTGTGATATTTTCAATTTTGAATAACGGAAATTTATGAACATGTTGAGAAGCAAACAGCAATATGTACTTCCTATTTTGTAACAATCCCCCATTTTACCACATTTAAAGTATTTTAATACATATGTGTTTTACCACATTTGGGTTTTATTAAATATTGTTATGTAAATAACAATAAACATTATTTAAATATTAGATCATATAGTTTGTTTTATTAGCATATAAATAATTAAAACTGCCTGATATCTAAAAATATAATTCTTATTTTAAAGTGTTTACATTTACATTTTAACAATTGAAATAGAATAATCAAAAGCTATTGTATCTCATTAAAGAGTAATTAATGTAAATATGTACCGCGTTGTACAAGGAAAAAAACACATTCCAAGTGAAATCATTCAAAGTAAATTACTTTCTTACCTTAGGAGTAACCTTAGATAATATATAGGATTACATGCCTGAGAACGTAATTATAAATTCATTGTTGATAGAATTTCAATTAATAATTGTAATATAACGTTAAAAAATTCAAACTGAACGAACATTTTCAGGTAACTGTAAAATAAGCAAATAACGTGTTTCTAAATATGTTTAAATTAATTTGTTACAATATTAAAGTACTTAAAAAAATCTTAAAATATAACATTAATAATTCAAAACGAAAACATAAGATAATTCTATATTTTGTATAATATATATTATTTTATTAACTCGAAATTCTAAAGAGTATTTAGGTTTCTTCCATCAATATTATTTAAAAATTTATTTATATTTAATTGTAGTTAAGTATTTCATTTAGCTTTTAAGTATTATATTAAAATAGGTAAACATGTTTTTAAATCTAAAATAAATATTTTAAAACAATTTTTTTCGTAAAAAAATTCAGAAAGTGAGAGTTTAAAAATATACAACTCATATTAACATCAGGAATCGTCCTTTAAATACTGCCAGAGGCTATTTTATCATTTTTCTCAAATATGCAGCATAATAATATCTTAAATTGAATGCACTTTTCATATCTTCAAAAACGTGTTCATCGAACGATGACCAATAATTTTCTTTTGAAATGGTTATTTCAGCTTTTATAGCTTAACATATTTTTTTCTCGTCAAACTCTTTAACTTTTATTTTAGAACATGTAAAGCAATTTATTTTACGTACTTTTTTCTTTTTCATGTAATATATAAGTTAATTTTTTTCAGGGGATTTTTTGGCTAATGCATTTTAAATTTATTAACCACAGTTCAAAGCAAATTATTTTATTCACAACATTTAAAAATATATATCAGATCAAAATATCGTGATTTTAAAAAGTATTTTCCAGGTGAAAATCATATTTAGATTCCGAAACATTATTTTTTTTTCCGTATTGCTCTAATATGAACTTTATATACAATGTTCCTATTAAATGAGTTTAATTTTAACGATTTACTTCAAATGTTTAAAAAAATATATATTACTGGAAAATAATCAAAAGAAATTAGAAATATATTAAACAAGGGATGAATAGTATATCAATGTGTGTGTGTGTGTGTGTGTGTATGTGTGTGTGTGTATTGACGTATTTATAAAATAGTATGGCGAGCAAATTACCTACGAAAAACATTTTTTTTTTTACATTCACAGAGTGTGGTCACAATTATACATATAAGGATATTAATTAACTTGAAACGTTTGCAGATAGTTAACGTCCTGAATACATCTCAGTTTGAGAATGAAAATCTACCGGTGGCTCCGGTGATAGTCGATTTATTCGTTTTCCGCTTATGTGAGCTTGAAGTGCTCTTAGTTCCAATACAGGAGTTTCCTCCGAAAAATTAGCAGACAGTTTCTTTCTCAAGACATCTGCATTACCGAGGTACAAAATGAATAAATATCATTTATTCGCTAAGCTCTTTCTGCTCGTCTACCGCGGCCTCTCTCTTTCACTGTTAAAAATTTGCAGCAAACTGTCCAGTCATTCGACCGTTTTTATAGAAAACGGTTGGATAACCGTAATTTAACTCTATTCTGACCATAGTATTGCCCATATTACTGGACAGTTTGCTGCAAATTTTTAATAGTATTTTGTCTAGGAACCCTTCCTGGGTTGCTGTGCCCCCCCCCCCCCCTGTGCATAAATGACGGTAGTATTATTAGAATGCCGCTGTCAGAATAGTGTCAGATGAAGAGTCTTTATGACTTGTATGATGTCACTTCCAGAGTTTTAAGTAGAGATAATGTCTGAATCAATGTTCTCAAGCACTGATAAATTGCAGTTTTATCAGAATCGAAAGCAGAGATATTAAAGTGTTACTATTATGGAACGCTATATTAATTAGAAACAATGAAGCGTTCAAAGTTCTCGTATTAACTAATACTCGTGATACCTATGAAGAAAATAACAATCTTAAAACGCATAAATAATGAAACTAAATAGTAATATTAATCGTTCTAATTATCCCAATCCTAAACTTAACTTAATGTCCCAAAGTTAACATAAAGAATCCAATCTGATTTATGAGTGTATTTTTCTTTGGAAGAAACTTTTTTTAGACACAATTATACTACTGAAATCAAAGCTTCTAAAAAACTATTAAATCAAAACAATGAGATTTGACGCACAGTAGGGAATTTGGCGGATTTAGCTAATTTAGCCGGTCAAATATATCTTTATCTGAAACAAAATAATGGAAAGTTTATATTGTTTTAGTTCATCATATTTTTTATAATTTTATAGCAATTTTTCTATAAAAAATGTTTGAAGCAATGCAAGAGCAGTTTATATACAAAAAAATGTTTTTATTTGATATTGATGGCACACACACAAAAAAACAACATCGCCTAACTGAAATATGCATGTTATATTTAAAACTTTGCTGCAGCCACTAAATGAAAGAATTTTAAGTAAGATTTCTTTATATGATTTTTGTATGCACTGATAAAAAAATGTCTAGTCGGATGTTTACTTAAATTTAAAAGAATAATATTAATTGTAATAAGATCCTTGTAAATGTTCCTTCTTTTTTTAATGATGTTTATTTTAAATTACGCAACTTAAAATTTATTCTTATAAGCCAGACGTGTAGGAATATTGCCTCAAAATATCATTAAACTCTATGCTTACTTTTGTTAAATAATTTCTTTTCTTTTCGAATAAATTTTCTATAAATTAAGTCGTATAAAGTACAATAAACATTTTATTACTTAAACCATCATGCGTAGTGTAGCTAACCCATCATGCGTCTTGTAATCGTTTTGAAAAAAAAAAAATAGACAGATTTATACGTTTTAGACACTGGAGATTCCGAAAAACATATTTTTAGAAAAAAAAATTGCCGTCCGTTTGTGTGTGTGTGTGTGTGTGTCTGTAAACGCTCTATCTCCCGTACAAATTGAGATAGATACTTGAAATTTGGTATGTACTTAGTATGTAATAATGGGAAGAAGCTTATTGAATTTCAGTAACCTCGATTATCTGGAACTATTTTTCTCGGACTCTCGAAATATTCGTTCTGATAAAAGGTATATAAACATTTTCGAAATTGTTTATTCTAAGGAGTGAATATAAAAGACAATAATAATTATTAAAAAAAACATAAATTGTGCATAAAGAATAAAGTCGGATAATTAGTTGCCGAGATATTCCTAATCCTATTTCGATTTTTCATGACACTGTATTTCATTTAAATTTCAATTCAAAGATGTATTTTAATTGGAAAAGAATCAATTTTGGAGTTATAAGGATATTCCTTTTACGCAATTCAGTAATAGAGCATTTAAAGTTTATGACGTCATCAAGCCAGGATTTTATTCGAATTCCAATGCATTTCATAAATAGTTTACACATGTTTTACTTTCATATTTTTTATTATGGATATCCATGATGGGTAAGTATTATGGTGGCCCCCAACGACTAGTTTTTAAATAGCTCTTGTAATACAAAAACTGAAAGCAAACATATAGAGTATAGCTGTATAATCAATATTAACCCTCTCATTTTTTAAACTTCAATTATAACACGAGGGATTAGTTTGTATAATTAACTCATTTTAATGCTCTTGGCATTTAAACTTTTAAACGAATTGATGCATTACTAGTGTACATTAAGACTCACATAATCCGTTTGCGTTTGTGACTTGAATTACAAGCAGTCGCATACTACATAATTCTCGGTATACTAATTAATTTTGAATTCAAATTATTTCCTAAAATCTCCAATAGTAATAAGTAAAATGTAATTAAATTTAAGGTTACTTAAATTTATTTAAACATTCTTGATTTATCACAATATTTCTACGAAGGTTATTTTCAAATCTCATTAAAGTGTAAAAATAAATTTTGCAATAGTGAGATACACGAAAAATACAACAGTTGTTTATAAAAATTTCCAATTTCTCTTGTAAACAGATAATAAATTGACTTCTTTTATTAAGTAAGTGTTTATTATAAAGTTTCATACATAGTTTAAAATACAACAAACAATATTTTTATAATTTCTTTTACATATGTTTTAGGTAGATTTTGGCTATCCTCTAAATATGCTGATTGTTTCACCAGAAATTTCATTCATTTATAAATTTGATAATTTGTATATTTATATTTTTATATAAAAATTAATTTTGTAAAGTACTTTAAGAAAAGTACACTTTTTATTTTGTTCTTTTACAATTTGCATTATACTGTACGTATGCAATTTAATGCTTATATTTGGTCGCGGTTGGCATTAATTTCATGATAAACAAATTCACAGTTGCATGTCTAAACATCAATACTAAAACATATTATAATATATGAAATAAATAATGTCCAGAAATATCTATAATCTGCTTACAATGCACGAATAGTATATGATCATGCAAAATAAATTTACACAACTGACTCTCAGTTGTAGTCGTTGAATAAAGTTGAAAAAAAAAATATATATATATATATTATATACGTGAAATACGCATCGTATTTTAGTTGCTTACATATTAATTAAGTAAAGACATTTTTGAACACCATTTTATTTAATAAAATACAAAAAAACCCCAACCATTATTTATGTTACTTCCCATTCACAAACGGTTATATTTTAAATGGAAAACTTTTGTCATCTGCGCAATATACAGAAACTTAAAGCAGCGATTTTTATCCATCAGGCATTTACCATTTGTATTTATCTGTAACAGTTATCTTTAACATACAGCATTAATTTATAACTGAAGATTTTGTTTTAAGCATTAATATTTAAACAGTGTATTATTCGTAAAATTATCATTTATTTTCTAGACGAGCGATTGCTCAACATGTGGCTGAGAGGTTATGCTCTCAAAGCTGATAGACGGGAGGTGCTGGGTTAAAACCCCTGTCATTCTCTCGACCTAACCGTTTGGAGTTTGCGTGGTTTTCTTCGAACCTTGCCGTTAATATCGGTTAGGATCCCTTATAAAGACTTCCATGGAGGGCACTCCACCCTAGGGCCTATAACCCTCGTGTAGATAATCGGCCGTTATAAAATCAACCAATCAACCAACTAGACGATTATATTTTCTATTATTTTAAACAATGGACTACGTACACGAATACATACTATGAGCATAATAAAAAAAAATAATTAACTCTTCTTCAGAAATTTGTACGACCTTGAACATAATGTATAATTGAACGTACAAGGAAAAATATTATAATAGTCGCAAATGAGAGTTGCTGCCCGTAACAGCCACAATGAACTTAAATTTCATTATACTGATTGTTTTAACTATATATTTATACATTCTTACAAAATTAAGATTTTTTTTTTTATATAGTGTTATTGATAGAATAATGAACACATATTGCAAAAACAGTTTTTGTTTATAAATCTTCCACAAATTGTTACCTAAATAAGATGAATTATAGTCTTGTTAAAGCCATGTCGCTGTTATGTGTGTCGAGTCGGAAAATGAGCACAACTTGTGTAAAATAAAATCACGGTTATTAAAATCTTAAAAATGCAGGGTTTTGAGAAAAGTTCTGCGATTTTCCTCAGGCTGGAAAGAAATCAGTTCCCAACAAAACGTTCACTCAAAGAAATAAATAATCTCCAAATTAACAATACCAGTAATAATTAAAAAACTTAAAATAATTTACGATCTCCTAACATTAAACGGCTGTTAAGCTGACTTCCACAAGAGTCAATTTCACTATGCGAAACAGCTACCGAAGTTCAACTCCAACTTAGAGATGGCCAGAAACGGCACTCCGTGAGTGCCAAATAATTTTATTCAACTATCAACGAATTGAAGTAAAATATACTCTTTCCAATGACCAATATGCCTTCTTTGCTACGTCTTAGTTGAGGCAACTAAAGCAGATCATGAAGTATCAACAAGGGCAAGAACCGATCCAGAGTTGCACTTTCCCAGCGCATGCCACAGCTTAAATACTGCTATATCGATTGACCAGATGCAGAAATTTACATAACTATCGATAGGAAAAGAAAAATCATAAGTTCAGAGGTTTTCAAACTCATTCATCGAAAGTTACAGAAAGATAACCTTGATAACTTTTACGCACATTGACTATTATTGGACAAAAAATACATTCGCAATCAAAACTTCGCCAACTCTTTTAATCAGAGTAGTCGACATATCATATACTTAGAGATTTCTAATGCATATTTACTGTTTTTATAACATTCTTAGTATTAGTCAAACAATTATCTGAAGTTTGAAAACCTCTATCTTACACATTAGTAAACATAATGTGTCATAAATTTAAAAACTTGAAATGAAACATTTTGAGAAATTCCGTATAAACATGACAACTTATGCAATACAAAATAATGGGTAAATAAAATTTTGTGGATTTCTTTCTACAGTTTTTACTGATCTACTAAGTTAAGTGAATAGAATAACGGTTAAGTATATGATGCGCAATATTTTAAGTGCATTGCCCATGTTAAATTTCCCACTGCCTGAAGACGAAAGAACAAGAAACTCTGCAAACATTCTACGTCAACCATTACAGTCAAAAATAATATTTAATCTTATATATATACTATATTGTCTTATTTAAAATTTATTATAGGTATCTGACTTATCTTAGACTGTCTTATTTGAATTGAGCCTACATATTATTAAGTAAAGATAATTTTAACATTAAAGCAATTTAAGCAATTTAGGCAACGTAGATATAATTTGTTGACATTATAGTCAGGAAAAGTGTTTTCGCCCCGATATGTGTTGTTACATATCACACTACTTGAAAATCGAACAAAAAAATGTAGTAAAACTTAATTAATACTAATTGTTGATAATTCCCTAAAATATATTAGAGAGACTGTAAAAATTATGGTGATAAATAATATATTATGAGAACGAAAAAGAAATGTACAGACAAAATCTCCTGCGTCACTGCGGCAAGTGTTAATAACTTGTAGGCGTATAAAACAACCAACATGAAATAAATAAAGCGTGCATTTCAAATCTGCAATGTTTATTTCACAATGAAATGCCGTACGATGAAATTGTAACATTAACTTTGATTTATGTACACGAAATAGATTCATGAGAAACGAGGAACTGGAAATTACAGATCATGAATCTCAACAATTCCCTCGAATTGCAATAGTGCTTGAAGTGTTGAAATCAGAGAAAACTACTCATTTCGATTAAACCAGCATCTAGAATTTAACTACAAAGGAATATACTATATTTGGGTATGTAATGTGTACGTTTGAGAAAACATGAATAGATAGAATATAACTAAACGTGGCATTAAGAAAGGACGTCATGTTAAATACCTTTCATCCTATGAAATACTAAGATGTATTTCCAATAAAATAATGCTAATATTTTCTCCGATTTAACTTAATTATTTGGATAATTATATTATGCTTTATTACTTATATTAATTAAACGAAAGATATTTAAAGCGAAATATTTTTTATTTATTTACGCACATTTACATACTACATTCTTAACAATTTTAAGAGAGCTCAATAAAACAAGAAATTTTATTCTTTACGACATTGTAACAAATGGAAGATAAATATTTTTAACATGCAGTGATAGTTGTAGTGAGTATTATCAATTTCCTAATAATGTTCCCACGGTTACCTGAGAAAAATGACACTTTCAAATCTGAGTAAATCGATGTTTTCATTTTGTTATAAAACTCTTTGCTTCGAACATGACGACACAATTCTTTTAATTCTGAAATACCAGAAATAGTCAGAATATTGAAACTTGGACATACTCAAAACTGAGCGCATAGAGATCAGTTCGTACTCATTTTTGAAACATGGACATTCTCACAAATGATTAGAATAAGTTAAAACTCATTTTTCAAACATGGAAATACTCAAAAATGAGCACATAGAAGTCAGTTCATATTCATTTTTGAAACATGGACATACTCCAAAATGAGCAAATGATGTTTTATTCTTGAGTGTGTGCATGATTTCAGAAATGAGTATATACATGTTTCAAACATGAGTAATTTAACTTCGCAGTCATTTTGACTATGCGACATACTCAGAATTGAGTATTGTTTGCTCAGTTTTGAAAATGTCGTTTTTAGAGTGTTTAGAGTTTTAAATCTATGATATTAAAAAAGATAATAAATTCTAATAAATAAGAAAAACAGCGTATAATGGGCAATGACAATGTAAAAACATCTATAAAGGTGTTGAAATACCCAACAGTTTCGGCATAATCCACGTAGCCATCATCGGGGGGATTTCAAACGTCGAACTGGCGAAAATTCAGATAATGCTCGAAAAATATTCTTTTAGTCAGGCCTATGTAGTAAATTTTCTGATTACTATTTAAGAAAATATGAATCTTATACACGAATAGAACTGTTCAGGGGCGTTGGATACAATTTAGCCAAGAATGAATTGGCAAGGTTACGAGGGGTGTAGCTGTAAGAAATATGTTAATTTTTAGCAGTGACATTTCAGCCTCTTCAAAACTACCGGGATGCATGGAAATTTCCTGTAAGTTCTTTAGGTGGTGGGGGTAACATGATTGATTATACGATGAACATTGATAAAGACGAAACCATGATTTTTAGCCATGCGTATAATATGGTTACGATCCTCTTGGATGTACCCATCGGAGCATTAGAGCATATGTTCTTCTGACAAAGGACAAAGGAATTGAAAGCGGCAATTTTAAAACTCCATGGAGTTGTAGCGTCAAAGAGTATAACGCTATCAGTCTTAACTGGTTTACGATATAGGGGAGACCGGGGCAAGATCACTATGTTAACAATTTTTGTTGTTTATTAATTTATTTTGAAGTAATAGTAAAATTAATTTTACATGAACTGATAGAGTATACCTTTGTTGTATTAAATACATTACCATTTAATTAAAAAAAATAAAGGATAATTTTTTTTTCATAACATTAACAAATCGTCATCTTGCCCCAGTACTGGGGCAAGATGACTTTGGCCTTGGGGCAAGATGACAACACTGAAAAAGATTGAACATATTTTATCTTTTGAATATGTTACATGGTTTAACAAATGATAACTGTGTTTTTACATCTTACAAAGTATCAAACTAAGCATAATGCAGTGTAACGTAATGTTGAAGTGTTTAGTTGTGCACATAACAATAGTCACAAATAAAAATGCCATTTTCATAATTGGAACATTCCTCATGCCACCACTCTTGGCATTTACAGCACTGGATCTATTCTTCTATTGGTGGGTCACAATGCCGGAAGTTGGTCTTAAACTCTTTTTGAATTTTATGGGAGGAGGGGGACCAGCAGGGGAGGGGGGAGGTCTTGACCCCGTCGAACGGTACTCTCCTCGTACCGATCGGACGCTTGGAAGTAGAGATACGGACCCCGATAGAGTTTTTCTTTCTAGAGGCTAGAGGGGGGGGGGGCTTGGCGGATGGCAAAAATGTCTTTCTCTGGTCGCCCCCTTTCGAACGATACCTCCCCCGATCCCATGCACCCCTTAGCCCCAGAGGAGATAGAAGCGCAAGGTCGCGCGAACAAACACACAGACAAACAAGCGTTTACAGGATTTAAATAGAATGGACAACATAGTTAGTTTAATAAATTCCGAAACACGGGGCCAGATGACGAGCTCGTCATCTTACCTGCCTGTTTAAAAATATTCGTTTTCATTGCCATAAAGGAAGGAGATTAATTGATATTTATTCATGGCAGTAAGTAGTATTTAAACTAAGTTACTCGTAAATATTAAAGAGAAACGATATATCTTACCTGTATCTGTAGCAGAGCTTATTTACACATGCATAAAAGTTATAACGTGGCAGCGAAAAACAATCAAAGCTTCACAACGGACACAAAATTGGCGATTTCAGCGTTTCTATAGTATTGTTTAACGAACGGCCGATAGGAGAGCCAGTAGTGTCCGGTTGATGCTGCCACCTAGCGGAAAACGCAAAAATTAAGACATTCGTCATCTTACCCCACTCTTCATCTTGCCCCGGTCTCCCCTACTTTACGCTGCAGGGTGTTATAATCTTTAATCAGCAAGACATCAAAGAAAGGCAATGTAGAATTATTCTCCAATTCAAGGGTGAATTTGATATTACTGTCAACCTTATTAATTTCTGCTTTAATGTCAATGAGTGCCTGCCTACCAAACTCCCAGGTGATAAAAATATCATCCATATAATGTAACCAGATATTCCGACTTGGGTGGATATATGGAAGTATATTTTCTTCCAAAAACTGGAGCTTGAATTCCGCCAGTAAACTCGAAATTGGAGACTCCATAGGTGCAATAGTGTCTTATTTGTAAAATGTCTTGTTAAAAGAATAGTTCTTTAGCACATTGTACATATTTTAGAGTATAAACCCTCTATTTGTAAATCACTTACAGTTTTAAATTCACTCTCAAAATTCCCATAGATTCAATCAATTGAGTAAATGTAACGCACCATTTTCAATAAATGACATTTTGCAATATATATCAATAAAATTAATGAAACTTTTAGAATTTTTTTTCTGAAAAATTGAGGAACGGGAAAAAGGTGTATAAAGAAACAACTCAAATATACAAACTGTTAAGAAAATTTAGATTAAAAAAAATCTTAATCAGTGAACGTGTTATCAGTAAAAACCTTAATATCTCCGAAGCGCTTTCACAATTTTTTGTAAAGATGAGTATTTAGTAATAATGACTTTTCTTACAATTAGTATTACATTTATGCTACTGTAATGATATCTCTTATTTTAACATTAAACGGAATGATGTATTTTATAACTCGCTGCAAATTTAGAAATTTTTATAGTGCGTATAAAACTGAAATAAATAAATGAGAGATATAAAACATAATCAATTAGTCTGCGATATATTCGCTTATTGAGTACTACTGAATTTGCAAAATAGACACAATATTGATATTTTGAACATTAAATTGAAGCTCTGCAGCATATCATTAAATTCAGATGGCAGAAAATATAAATTAAATATATAATTTAAAAATTTTCGTACCGAATAGTACTTTTTTTATTCACAGAATATTTGTATGTACGGGTAAAAATATTATTAATGGGAATCAATTCTCAAAGTTTTAATTAAATTTTTAAAACGATTATTGAAAGCAACTTCATAAAAAGATGCTTTTTCATAAAAAAACTTTTTCCAAAGTACCAGTCTCATTTATCATATAATCAATTTAGAGAAATATTCTTTTTACTAGAATTAACTATAGAGTGTTGAGAAATTATAAGTTAATAATTTTCTTTTTCTTTTTTTCATATCTTTACAACAGATACTCTATTTTGAAATGGACTTTTGAAGTGAATTAAATGTGTGCATTTTTTCCAAAAGAAAAAAATATATAGGTAAAGTAAAAGAAAAACATATTTATTAAAGTAGTAAAGGTAGTTCAATTTTTAAGCGCATGAATACGCCAAAAACATTTCATTCGGCATTAAAATATTAAATTTTACTTTATATTAAATAATTTTGAAGAAAATCATTACGAATTTCGCCTCATTAAGCGAATTCAAATATACGCACAATACGATTTTCAACAGTGATAGAAACATTAAATTTACTTATGATAACATCATGCGTTTATTATAACTAACATACTTTTAATATTTGTATTGCTATTTATTGATTGCAGATAATTAGAAATATATTCATTTAATAGAAATGACAGTAAAATGATGCCATATCCTCAAAATTATTATTTTATTTGTGTAGCTCGTATCCACTCATGTCTACTCACTCTTATTGCCATAGAAATATTTTACTGTTTGCTAACAAGCAAATATCACACATACCGAACTGCAAGATTAATTACAGGAGCACTATATTGAAATACACTGCATTATTCAACAGTCCTCTGTCGTAATAATTAGCGTTTAAGCTTTGTCACTAATTAAATGTCCCGTTATAGGAGATATATGTAACATGCATCTTCATCTGCAACTATAGTGGTACATTACAATATATCGAAAACTTCTGCATTTAATAAAACTGTGTAGACGGAATATTTCAATTTTTGTGTTGTAGTTCATTTATATTAATGCAATTTTCGATATCTTATTTGTTTTCTTATATGTTACTCGGTAAATTTGGAATTATTTATATTAATATTATTAAAAGACAGTCATTATATATTTTAAAAAACTACACTGGATAGAACTTTTAAAATCGTCCAAATAATACTCACTTAATGGATTTTGTCTACACAGTTAAAAATTTGCAGCAAACTGTCATTTGACCGTTTTTGTAGAAAACGGTTACAAAACCGTAATTGAATTCTATTCTGACCATGATATGGGGAATATTATGCTCAGAATAGAGTTAAATTACGGTTGTGTAACTGTTTTCTATAAAAACGGTCAAATGACTGGACAGTTTGCTGCAAATTTTTAACAGTGTAAATATTGGCTCGTCAAAATAATAGTCACTTTACAATGGATTTTATTTCCCAACATAGTTAAAAATCATTTATGACTAATATTTTTCTGTCTGCCGTCTACCCCTGTCTATATCTCCGCTATATATTCGGATTGTCATGTAATTGATATAGTGTGATTACGTTTACCATAGCACTTTGTCTACTGAAAAAAATATAGCATTTATAGTTCGTTTTGAGGAAGACACTAATAAATTACGTTACATTATGGTCTAAATCGTTTCCGGTGTTTTAAAGATGTTGCATTGCTTAAAACTTAAGAAAATAGATATCCATCAATACAATATACTTTCTATACTGTATAAAGTAAGCAACAATTATAGTTTGTTAAATTGGACGCTGAAACAATCCAATTATTAAATCCCTACTATTAGCTCACACTCTCTCTCTCTATATATATCTTGTTCAAATTTTCAATCGTTAATAAAATATTTTCTATTCATCCACTCAAGTTCAAATATTTTTTTTAAACTTGTAGTGGATGTTGATGAAACTTTATGTTAATACAGTTTTTTCAAATATTAATCCATTCATTAAATTTATTTAATTAATTTTAGTTTTAAATGGGAGAAAAAAATCCTCCCATTGTTTTAATAAATGAAATGAAAGATTTATCTCAAATTAGTGATGCCACAGAAATAAAATACCGCAACGATGATTATAAAATAATGTTCAATAAAGATAACGTGGGACATTAATGCTGCATGGGTTTATTTTATATATTTATAATTAAAAAGTAGGAATTGACTTACAAAAAAAATTATATTACTTGTTTTATTATCTAAGGGATGAAACATTTAACATATAAAGTTTCAATAAGGTTACGCTGCTTCAAACATAATGAAAGTAACGGGAATTCCCAAGTGTCACTAAATCATGATTTCTATAGATTGTGGTGTGCATAATAATTAACATTCATTTACAAAACACAAAAACAAATTTGGTTACAGAACTGAATATGAGTTATAGCTACCAGAAATACGTTTTAAGCTGTACAACGTAGCATTTTTAATCTTAACTAAATTTTAGTGTATGTAAGGTTGCACGAATTACATACATGCACACATTACATACTATAGACAGGAGTTGCAGGCATTTTAAATTCATTATGCGTTTTTTAAATTGCTTATTTAGTCTCTAGGAAGAATGTAGGATTCTGGAAACTCTTTCTATGTATGTATATATATATATATATATATATATATATATATATATATATATATATATATATATATATATATAAGCATACCATTTTAATTTATGATGTTGGAATGTATTTTATAATTTATGCATGTTGAATAATGTAGCTATTTGGTTAATCTTTAATTAGCTTATAACAATCAAGCACGTTTATTTTGTTTTATTAAATGTTTCATTTATATAAGGCCGAGAAATCAAAGTAATTTCAAAATATTTCGAATTATATATATCAGACGCCGAACACTATATGCAAAAAAAATTATATTAATGAAATATTAATATAGTAATCTAACAAATAAAGCTTCTGGGGTAATCATTATGGTGTATTACATTTTAGTAAAACTATTACTGTTCTGTAAAAGTATGAAAGCAGATTAAAGCAGATGATATTCAAATGTAATGATTTATTTTGAAAGTGAATAATGAAAAGAAACGTTACATATATATATATATATACGTATATATATATATATATATATATATATATATGTATATAGATATATATATATATATATATATATATATATATATATATATATATATATACATATCTTTATACATATATATAGTTGATAAATAATAGTTGTAATAATGCAATTTTATTCTTACAGCTTAAGGTTTGCTATATTTCCTTTTTTAATACTATGCTCACAAACTTTTACAACCATTGAATATGTAGCGTGATTCGTATAGTAAGGTGTTTCCTAAATAATTGTGCTATTTCTTATCTGTTATCTTTTATTTGTTTTTTAACTTTTATCTCTAATCGAAAGATAATCTTCTATAATTATACTCTTATCGCAACTCGTCCAACAAAATTTAAATTCAGTTAATATTTCAGTTGGATAATTGGTACTAATTTCACCTCAACCTTTGTCTTTAAAATTTAATATACTATATATATTTTAATAGGATAATGTAACAAATAAATAAATAAAACACTTTTACCATGTCAAGTTTTAGATACAGATAATAAGGAAATGTTTTATATATATTGTCTAAAAATGGAATTGAAATAAAAATAATATTAAGATTATGGTGCTTCTTAATTCATAATTTAAAATTAAAAAACAATCGCATCAAAAAAAAATCAACAATTTAAATTTATATCACTAGCGAGCTCTGCCCCCGGCTCACTACGCTCACCAACCCCCGTTCTGAGTTCACAGTCTCTTAAGACCTGGTAATGTATCCTGATTTAAAAAGATGATGATGAAGATATCACGAACTGCGACTATCTTCTGTAATCAGGTTATAATGTTTTTTAATTTAACTGGTTATAAGTATTTTTCATTTAATTCATCTTTTTTGTTTTTAATATTCATGTGTAAACACAATTTTTATGACGTAATTTTCTTTATTTCCTGCTTTCAACACGTGATCATTTAATTATTATTTTAAACTTTCATTATTGTTTTTAATAGTCTCGCGCAAATACATTTTTTATTTGAGATAAAACATAATCCTTTGCGCTTATTTAGATTTTGGCAACAATATAAAAAAATCACTTTTTCAATAAAAGATTTTTTACTCGATTTTTAAGGATTTTTTGAGTTTTTATTGTCCGACCGTGATAATTTTTTGAATTTTTGAAAGCTTGTTATATTTCGCGTCTGGCGGTATGTTTTTTGAATCCGTAGGATAGCTAGAAAAAGAGTAATAGCTCCTCAAAAAAGTCCCTAGTAAAAATGCGATGAGAATAACCCGGAATATCTACGCAGATTTTGATTGGTCCATTTCTAAACCGTTTTTGGCTCAGTTCCAGATTACTTTTTTTAATATAGAAGGATTTAGCTTTTCTCATTTAAACATTCGTGACTTTAAATTGTAATCGCCGTAAACAATTTTGTTTTATTGAAGGAAAAGCAATTTATTTGCATTTTGTATGTTACAGATAATAGAATATTATTTTATTGCTTCAATCAATAGCTTTTATGAGCTTGGTAACCGCTGTACATAGGCACATAAATTTTACTTTAATGAGTATACGCATCGCTAAAAAGCCGTTAAATGGGTAACTAAGTTTAGATTTTTGCTGTAATGCAATAAGTAAGAAAAATATTGCAGCATTCATAGTTTCGTTAGCAGACATTTAACGGTTTTGCTTTTTTTTTTTTTTTTTTTTTTTTTTTTTTTTTACTAAACCAAATTGATTTAATGCATTTTTTAAAGCTAAAATAAATACCAACTTTCTTTAATAAGTGTGCTATTGAAAATTATTTATTTATAAAGCATATGCCAGGCATTTTTAATTCGGAAATTATTACATATTATAAATGATTTATTTCAGATATAAAATGTAAAATTTTGTAAGTGCTGATATTGAAAAGTAAAAATACTCGCTTTAAAATTAATAAACTTTAAAAAATACATTAAGGTAAAGCCAGGAGAGATGGTGCGGTCGGAGAGATTGCGCACATAGAGGATCGGGGGAATTAGTAGAGTGAGCGCGCAGCGACTCCAGATAGTTGTACAACAATATTAGTGGAGTATCTACTTTAAAGTGCACGTTGATTGCTTTGAACGTCTAAGATAAAGCATTGCTATTTTGTTTTGTTTTCCCAAAGTAAGTGCTTGAATTTTCATAGCTATTCATCAGAATTTATATACAATGTCAGTAGTACAAAATATTTTAAACTTAGACGATTTCTCATATGCTACTAATCTAGACTAACAATGTGAACATCAACGGTTCGTTTTAGCAGCGGCCATGTTTAAATAAACGGCCGCGCAATCTCTCCTACCGAAATTGTAGAATTTGCGCATCTGTTACTTAGGCGAGATGGCGCATTGTTCCCATTAGTTTCCATGTAGGAGAGATTACGCAGCTTATTTGTAAATTTGCACAAAAAAATGAAAAATGAAAATGGACTAATTTTAATTGAAACATGTTTTCAAGTAACTAAATGTTATTTTTCAACCTTATTTGGACTTTCTTTTTCGGATTCTTTATTCTCCCCCCCCCCCTTTAATTAAAATTTTTTAATCGATTTTAAAATTATATCTTTTTTCTGATCTTTAATCAAAGGTTGAAATATTCACTCTTAATACAATAATATTTGTTCACAAAAACCTTACAACAATGTCATTTAAGTGTAATTATTATTGTTAACAAGTTCATTGTAGTTATTATTAGTAACAATCTCTCCTACCCCATGTGCGCAATCATACCAACCCTGTAAGGACAGATTGCGTAAAATAACTTTCTTGGTTTTGTTACAACTGTTCTATTAAATTACAACATAACAACAAAATAGCAATGGAAATGCATAAAAAACAAATGAAGTAAAAATTATTCATGGATAGTTTAGCAAAGAATTAATATTTAGATTTTTTATTGTTATTCTTTAGAATTGTGCGCAGACTCTCCTTGCTTTACCTTATATATAATATTGTAGCTTCCTGAGCATATCACAAAACTTAAAAATTTTAAATTATTTGATGAACGGTAGTTTATAGTAGCGGTTACATATCATTTCTGTGTCGGCTAACAATAAGCTGCGCCAAGTTTCCTAATGTATCTACATTAGGATCCTCAATCTCGATAAGCAACGTGGCAAGATATAGCGTTGTATTTATACACTGAAAGGATCTCTTTAAATAATCTTATCTTTGTACTTAATCAAATAATTATGAGTAAAACTATATTTAAAAGTTGATTTTTATATACGTAAAAGACAATCATATTGTGAGTAAAAGGATAAAAAAACGACCAAGCCCTTAAAAATTGCAATAAATATGCAATTAATTGCTAAATGTATATACTTTGTTGCTACAAATGTTCTGAAATTTACTCAGGATAAATTTTCAGATGGGGCAGGTAATATAAATGTAGTGGAACATCCTTTAAAATAAATTAGTGATTTGAAGTTTAAATATGTCTTGCTGATTAAATAAAAAAAATATATAACTACATTTCGAGAGCTCGCTCCACTCAAACCAATTCACGCAACTCATTGTCTCATTGATTTAAGCACGCCCGTTCCTATTAAAATTTTCGGTTGCTTATTTGCGTAGTATATATTCTTGTAGAATACTACAGGAACATGAGGTAATCTCCCACAAACGTAAATTTTCAATGTAATATATCTGTAAATAAAAGTTAAGGATAATAAAAACATTTCTATGAAGCTTTGGACATCTAACATCTTTTCAGATTGTGAAAATTACATCACGTAAATGCAATGATCGTAACCTTGTGTCTACGAGAATGGCATCCATAGACCCAGAGATTTTGCAGAACATAATTTGTAATGCAATATACATATATATCTACAGGGTGCACAATGTTATCTATCGCAGACCTTTAATTTCTCAACCGTTGGTTGTAGACATATAGTTCCAATTACAAAAGTGTTTAAAATGAGGTAAATATACATGTTCTGGCGTTAATTAAAGAAAAAATCAATTTTACAAAAATATATATAGTTACCTATAGTTAACCTATAGTAACCTATATATAGTAACCTATATAGTAACCTATAGTTAACATATAGTAAACCTATAGTTATATTTAGTAAATGTTTGCACATATCATAACAAATACAACAAAAAAGTTTGACTACTGTACGACAAAAATTGACACAGTTATTAAATTTCAAAGTTTGAGATTTTTTCACACGCTTTTGTCTTTTATTCAGGGATCAGCTAAAAAATGAATTAGAGTAATTCGAGATCGAAATCAGGGTGCAATGTCCTTTTTACGGCAAAACTACCTTTAGCCGGTATCGCTAAATCGGTGTATCACCAAAGAGGGTTATTTCATCTAAAAATTTGAGCTGACTTTGAGGGTTCGTATACAAAGCGAAGAATGAAAGATTGAAATTAAACAGAAAAATAAATATAAATTTATTATCATATGAGAAAAGGGTCTACTGTAAAACATGAATACATCAAATACCGGAATCTACTAGACATACTGCTCAAAGTGTTCCCCATTGGTGGCTATGCAAAATTGAATGCGTGA
The DNA here is from genome assembly GCA_963931845.1 of Maratus michaelseni. Taxonomy (NCBI): domain Eukaryota; kingdom Metazoa; phylum Arthropoda; class Arachnida; order Araneae; family Salticidae; genus Maratus; species Maratus michaelseni. The sequence goes on along the minus strand of OZ007593.1, from coordinate 191,355,966 downwards.
CGGTACTGAGTCCTGGACACGTTGGAGCATAGCAGGTGTAACTGTGCGACAAGCAAGGATGATGCGCTGCTTCAGATCAATCAGAGAAGTAGGTTCAATCTCATACTCCTGTGCCTAGATGTATCCCCAAAGATAGATACTCCATGGGAGTCATGTCCGGTGGACGCAGTGGCCACTCTACCGGACCTCCATATCCAATGATCTGTTGACCGAAATTCGTTGGCCATATACGCACGGACGTTTGATGCTTTGTGCGAAGGGGTCCATCATGTTGAAACCACACCCGGCATACATTTTGGATAGGCAGCTCTTCATAGCAGTCACGTGCCGTGTTTTGTAGTAGGTGCAGGTAAATTTCGCCCGTTAGGGTTCCATCGAGAAGATGGGTCCAACAATCTGAGTTCCCCATATAGCAATCACACCACACGTTCGTTGACAGAGCGTACCTGCTGTCGTACTGTGCGGGCGATGTAGCGATTTTCCAGAGACCAGTAATGCACATTTTGCACGTTCACAATGCCACTCCTTGTAAACGTTGCCTCATCTGTCCACAGAATGTCCCAACGGAACGATGATTTTTTTCTCTATAGTGTTAAGCATGAAATTACAGTAATCAAACCGACTTTCGTGGTCACACAACACCAATGCTTGTACCAGTACCAGTGTTGGATGGCATGGATACGCACCATGTGCATGTCATAACTTGACACTCTGACGCGTGTATCCACATCACTCGCTTATTTGCGCCTTGCTCATTTGGGGATTTAAAAGGGCGAATGTCAGCACTATCTCCGGTATCACTCGAATATTGAACTTTGCGCGTCTACTTGTTCTGGATCGTGGTGCAACAGAGCCGGTCTCTCTAAGACGGTGCAATGCATAAGTTATTGTTTCATGCGTTGGATGTCGATCTCTAGGAAAACGCTCTGAATAAACCCTCGCAGCCGCATTTCTTTGACATTCACCATAAATAAATATCAATTCGGTATCTTGCGTGTACGTATAGCCTGCCATCACAATCTCACCGCTGACTAGCATGTCCACTGCTGGTGGCACGTGTTTTATACCGAACGCGTTGTGCTGCGGTACTATTGTAATTTCCACAATCGTGATTTTCATGCTCGTTATATTTTAGTTGGTCGTTTGCATTTCGCTGCCATTTATCAAGTTTTTAGTGAGTATATTTTATTTTACTGATCTCGATTCTATTGTTCGTTTTTGAAAACCGCGTCTAGGACTCTGGGAAGTTTCTACTATCAAAAAGGGTGTTATGCTGATATGAGCACTTCCGAAGTTCTAGTTTACGTTCACTTGTAGGCGGTCACTAAGATTTGCACTCAGCCAAACGCAATTAAATAAACTCGACTCAACCCTATTTTGATAAAATCAAAACAGACTGGACGCATCCGCAAAAGAGCGGAAGGTTTTATTTTCCGATAACAAACAATACCTACTTTCAGTGTTGAATTCAGACACTTTTCTCCAGCGGGGGTACATTATAAAGTTCAGTGGAGAAATTGCACTTTTTGACCATTGACAACCAAAATCTCATATTTTCCGAGAGGGACATTTTATTGCTCCGGGGCGAAGTGGGGTGAGACCCTCCCGGGCCACCCCCTGAATTCAGCACTGCCTAATTTGAATTTTTAATGTTGTTTGACCCCTAAAAGTTAGCTTAATTTTCAGATGAAAAAAACCTATTTGGTGATACCGGGTTTTAGCGATACCGGTTAATGGTGGTTTCGCCTGCTATGTTCCAACGTGTCCAGGACTCAGTACAATCACGCATTCAATTGTGCATTGCCACCAATGGAGAACATTTTGAGCAGTATCTTTAGTAGATTCCTGTATTTGTTATATTCGAATTTATAGTAGACCGTTTTCTAATATGATAATAAATTGTATTTATTTTTCTGTTACTTTCAATATTTCATTTTTTGCTTTGTATCCGACCCTCAATGTCAGCTCAAATTTTTAGATGAAATAACCCTCTTTGGTGATACACAGGTTTAGCGATACCGGCTAAAGGTAGTTTTGCCGTAAAAAGGAACTTGTACCCTGATTTCGATCTCGAATTACTCTAATTCATTTTTTAACTGATCCCTGAATGAAAGACGAAATCATGTGAAAAAATCTCAAACTTTGAAATTTAATAACTGTGTCAAATTTTGTCGTACAGAAGTCATACTTTTTGTGTTATATTTGTTAAGATACGTGCAAACATTTACTAAATATAACTATACGGACCGGGGGTACTGTATAAAAAGTTAGATTTCGTAATTTTTATAAAATTGATTTTTTTACATTAATTAGCGCCACAACAGGAATATTTACCTCATTTTAAACGCTTTTGTAATTGGAACTATATATCTACAACCAACGGTTGAGAAATTAAAGTTCAGCGATAGATAACATTTTGCACCCTGTATATATATATATTCCTAAATTTAATCATGCAGCTTAATACATTTTTGTTAAATTAATATTACATCATATTCTCTTTAAGTTCACTACTTTATAGCCTTTAATGTTTCGACATTTTCCACTATTATTATTTTCTTTACGTTGATGATTTTTCTTAGTAAGCTTTAAAAATATATTACACATATAATATTAGCAACATATTCCTATGTTTAAAATTATTAACAAACTTCGCATCTACACTAAAGATTTTTTTCTGTTTTCTGTTCAGCTATATTGAATCTGTATGTTTTTCATGCACGAATATGACTCTATCTTTTGAAGCAGTACTTATTTATCAAATAAGGCTAAAAATAAACGATATTACTTACAGAAATTAAACCTAAGATTAGTTTAAGAAAAAACTGAATTAAAATTAATAATGTGTCATGTATCATATAAAAGATTACAAATATAGTAAATGGGAATAAAATGCTGTTATATTTCACAGATATAAATATGCAGTCCTTGTTGAAACAGTACTTATATGAACCATAATTATTTTTCTTCTTACTTTTCTTACAAGTAATGTTCAGTTATAACATACCATATTGCCATTTTTCTAATTTTAATTGCATTTTTATTAAATATTTTGCAGTATCGCACGTTTCTGGAAGAACGACACACCTGATTATATAAATACAATTAGAAAACTGAATGGAACATTCACTCTAAATTAGCAGTAGAAGAAGATTAAACGCATTTATAGATGAATGAAGAATCTTGTACTGTGATTTATTATTGCTTATGATATATAATTTGAAATAGTTGAAATTCCTCGTGTTTCTGGACCTTATATAATTGCAACATATTATAGAACAAAATAAACGTTCTTGATTGTTATAAGCTAATTAAAGATTAAACGAAGAGCTAAATCATTCATCAGGCAAGTACTGTAAAAACTTCCCAACATCATAAATTAAAATGGGATGCTTATATATATATATAAGTAATCTTCAGTTTGACTGTCTTTAGCTAGCGAACCAATCAGAAGCCAGTAGATGGCGCATCAAGTGATGCATCAAGGAGTGATGTAAAACATTACGTGAGACATGCGAAAAGAAACGGCGCGCGCCAAGTCAGTAGTTGAGTGAAGCCGACTAAGCAGGACAAAAACGACGATGGTATTGTTTGAATTGGCAAAAATTCGATGTATCTGTTTGCGGAGGTTTTTAGAGCTAATATTCTGCGGCGAATTATTTAAAGGCGAAAACTCATCATTTGTTTCTTGTACATAGGTCGTCCTGTAAATATTATCTAGTATTTTTAATATACTTCTTTAAAACTCCTGTTGCTTCTTTTGAAACTAGAAATATATAAATATGATCATTTATTTAATATATATATATATATAGTTTTTTAGCATGTCCAATAAAATGGAAATTCAGTCTTCGTCTTGTGAAAACATATTATTGAATTGCATGAATCTGAATAGAAAATTCTTAATATTCGACAAAAAATAATGGCATAAAAATGAATTAGACTCAAAATAATGACACAAAATTTAATTAGACACAAATTATTAATTAAAAAAATAGACACTAAATAATAATTATTATTATTATTATAAAAAATTAATTACACGCAAAAAATAAATAGATGATATTTATATTCAATACTTTATGAATGTGCTTCTGCAAAGCAATTATTTTGATTGTTAAACAGATATACAAGTTGTACTTCATTTACACTTTACACAAATTTAGTTTTTTTTTTTTTTTTTTTTTTTTAAATAAAATTTGATTTTGCCTCACAATGCATTTTATTTGTCCATTATTTTAGGTAACTGTTGGATACTCTTTTTAGAACTGCACAAGTCGAAACTTTTGCTGGAGACTAGGTTGCTAGGTGGAGCAGTGTTTGGGTTTGAGTTTTCGTCATGACTTGAATAACGTTAATGACTTACTTCGATTTCCTCAAAAGCTAATTCTCACTAATCACCTTGAATTTTAATAATTGGATGGATTTTCATGAATGCAATTTCTTTGTTCTTTTCCTCCTTCTTACCTTCATCACTAATGTCCTCTGACACATCACAATTCATTTTAATGCTTCCGAACTTGTCTCAATATCTTTCTCTAAACCTAAATAACGTCAGTTTTCAAATATCTCTAAAAAAATAGTCCTCAAAAATCAGATTCCTCGCGGCAAAGTCCTATTTCTTCCACTGAAAACTTTACCTTCGGAAGTGTGTTTTTATTACTCATCCATCAATTCTAAGAATAGCATATAATTTCAAGTTTCACATCATCGAATAGAAAAGTGTAGGTCAGTTTAGTAAACTTTTAAATATTTTCCATTTAGACTATTGTTTTAAATCTATCTCAATACCAACTCTTTATTTTCTACCATAATGATATTAATTAGTGGCACAGCTACCACAATTGGCAATTGAATGCCAAGTGAAAATTTAAAAGAAATAAAAATGAGTTTATTTGTGATCTTATAATGATATATTTTATTATATTTTCTTTTAAATTTTGTTATTTTAATTTTGTTAAGTTAATTAATTTAATTAGAAACAATATACTAACAAAAAATAATAAAAAAATCTTGCAATGAACAAGAAAAAAAGCTTTGTAAATCTCTTTATTAAATACTGCAAATAAAATCACATTTCACTGAAATAAAAAATTAAACAATGTACTAATTTGGAACAAGCATTTTATCAGTAGAATTATACTCTTCTAGGATATTTAATTAATTATTTAATTACCAATAGAAGTTGTTGCGTTTTATTGCTACTTCCATGGTTTCAATTTAATCGTTTCTATTTTGCGCCTTGCGCAGACGATGTTTTTCTGTTGATAAAAAATGGATCTGTCTTAGAATGTTTTATGAATTGTAAATAGAAAATGTAATACGGAATATGATATGTAATATTTATGATGTGCGCGAAAACGTTGTGTATATTGTGTTCGTGATCGTCAATATATCTGTTTGTGTGTCTACATTGTGTAGATTCAATTATTTTTTGAACAACATGAACATTCATTCTCGAAAACTCAGAATAATTTAAGATATCTTATCTCCCGAAAGAGGACCGTTTAGGTAAGCCTAACCTATTCTTGTGTTCTAGTTTTATGATATTTTAATTTTGAAATGAATATTGATACTTTAATATCAATATAAATAATATTGAAGATATAATTTTACAGACAGGGACAGATTCAATAGAAGTGTATATTATCTACTTCTGTATTTACTTTTTGCAATACAGTGTGTAATTTTGAGTAAAAACAATATTTCACTTCAGCATTGAAAAATATTCTAATATGAATGTAAACAACTGATGAAGACCCGACGTCCAATACCATGGACATCGATAAAAACATGCGTTTATTCTCCAAAATATAGATTCAATTACTTAAACTACGGTTTAATTCCATTAATACAACATTTAAAATTAGATATATGCTGCATTAATATCAAATTACTTAAAAAATATATGAAATTTGTGTTAAAACTGTGTACTTACCTTCAACAACCTTTCATCTGTTCGCCGCCATTTTCAAATGATTAAAATACACATTTTGCTGCGATTTTTTTACTCTTTCGGTGCACAGATAGCAGCACTAGACTATCCATAACAATGGACAGTAAGTTTTTGCAAATTCCAACTGAAAATAAATATTTTAAACAAAAAATTAAAATGTCCAATAGGATGGACGCGGGGTCTCAGGAGGATTATAATTGTTTACAATTAGTGATGATTTATTTTTATGGTGGGGAATGCTTATAAATGTAATAGATGGTTTTGGTTCCAGTTCTACGGTACAGAATTTGAATATGACGTGAAATGGTGCTTTAATTATATTATGGAGATGATTCCATTAATTGTTAAATGATGATTCATTAATTTCCTGATAAGTTGGCATCTTTAGGTCAATTTAGATTATGTATTTTCCAGACCTATGGATTTCTGATTACGCCGTCTGCTACAGTCCTCCGCTCTGCCAACTGAGCTGTCGACGGACACAGCCTTTGATGCGTTTACATAAATTCCAAGTGGAACTCTCTTTGTTTTAAGCGCTTTCTTACAATTTCTCTCAATGTAATTATATATATGAGAAATAAAATGAGATACATAAGTAATATTTTTTTATTATATATCTTCGACCAAAAAAGAAATTCCGTCGAGCCTGATTTGAACAAGCGACCTATGGATTACTCCGCCATCTACAGTCACCGCTGGGCTAACAGAACTATCGACGGACACACCTTTTGTTTCGATTAACACATTAAATAAACTACCAAATAAAACTCCTTTTTTTAAACGCATCGCATTCTTACAACTTCTCTCAGTATAATTATATGCATGAGATATAAAATTAGACGCATATGTAATATTTTTATTATAAATCATCGATTAAAAAAGGAATTCCGTCGAGCCGGATTCGATTTCTGATTACTCTGTCATCTACAGTCCACCGCTCTGCCAACTGATCTATCGACAGACACAGCCTTTGATTCGTTTAGCACATTACATAAAATTCAAAATGAAGCTCTTTTAGTTTTAAACGCTTTCTTACAATTTCTCTCAATGTAATTATATATGTGAGAAATAAAATGAGACACATAAGTAATATTTTTTTATTATATATTATTGTCCGAAAAAGAATTCCCGTTGAGCCGGATTGGAACCAGCGACCTATGGATTTCTGATTACGCCGTCTTCTACAGTCCACCGCTCTGCTAACTGACCTATCCACGGACACAGCATTTGATTTGTTTAACACATTACATAAAATTCCAAATAAAACTCTTTTATTTTTTAGTGCTTTCTTACAATTTCTTTCAATGTAAATATATTTCAGAAAGAAAATGAGATACATAAGTAATATTTTTTTAATTATATATCATTGACCAAGAAAGAAATTCCGTCGAGTCTGATTCCAACCAGCGACCTACTGATTTCTGATTTCTCCGTCTTCTACAGTCTACCGCTCTGCCAACTGAGCCGATCTAACGACTGACACAGCGTTTGTATGGTGATAAGATGAAATCACCGAAAATTATCGACCCTTCATTTAACCCCCTTTGTAGTTGAATTTCTAAAATCGCCTGAAATGCATGTTTAACTATCCTTTAGTAGATTTGTTACCCCGAATTTCACGCTCCTAACTATAACTTCTACTGAGATATGGCAAAATAGCGTAAAACATTCGACCCTCATTTAACCCCCCTTAGTGTCTGAATTTCTAAAAACCCTAAAATACGTGTTTAACTATTTTTTTAGTAGATTTGTTATCCTGAGTTTCATGATTCTGCCTATAGTTTCTACTGAGATATGGTAAAATGACCTAAAACATTTGACCTCCTATTTAACCCACCTTAGTTTCTGAATTTGTAAAATTGCTGAAATACACGTTTGTCTATATTTTTTCTGTATTTGTTTTCCCGAATTCTGAGCTCCTAACTAAAAATGCTACTGAGATATGGCGAACAGGCAAAATGACCTAAAACTTTCGACCCCCCATTTATACCCCCATAATGGATGAATTTCTAAAATCGCTGAAATATGTGTTTAATTATTTTTTTAGTAGATCTGTTATCCTGAATTTCTCGTTCCTACCTAAAACTGCTCCTGAGATATGGCGAAAACGTGAAATGACTAAAAACATTCGACCCCCCATTTAACCCTCTTAGCAGTTGAATTTTTAAAATCGCCGAAATACGTATTTAAGTAACTTTTAGTACATTTGTTATCCTGAATTTCCCGCTTTTAACTAAAACTGTTGTTGAGATATGGCGAAAAGGCAAAATGACCTAAAACTTCTGACCCCCATTTATCCCCTTTACTGATTGAATTTCTAAAATCGCTTAAATACTTGTTTAATTATTTTTTTAGTCGATTTGTTATCTTGAATTTCACGCTATTACCTAAAACTGCTGATGAAATATGGAGAAAATGTGAAATCAACGAAAATTTTTGAACCCCCATTTAACCCACTTAGTGGCTGAATTTCTAAAATCGCCTGAAATACATGTTTAACTATTCTTTAGTAGAATTGTTATCACGAATTTCACGCTCCTACTCAAAACTCCTGCTGAGATATGTCGAAAAGACGAAGTTATCTAAAACTTTCGACCCCCCATTTGACCCCCTTAGACGGTGAATTTTCAAAAATCCTTCCTTAGTGCGCTCCTACGTTTTATACAGAACTAGACTTCCAAATTTCATTGTTCTAGGACAAACGGTTGAGGCTCGGCGTTGATTATGAGAAAATCAAGCTACTCCTTTATAAGTATAGATTATTACAAAACTTACCATCATTGTTATAATGTAATATAATTTTAGTTTAAAAAAAAAGTAATACATTTTATTTACAAGAGTTTTAAACAAGGAAAGTACCAATCTGTAAATATGTCAGCATTAAACTTAATTATCATTTTACATAATATACCATGACAATTGTAATCTAATACAATTTTATATTAAATGAAATTTATTTTATTTTAAAGAAACTTACTCAACGAAAACAACATTTTGTAATAATATCAGTAATACTTTTTTTTATGTTTTATTGTACAAAACATAACGTCACAGTTGTAGTGTATATATATATATATATATATATATATATGTATATATATATATATATATATATATATATATATATATATATATATATATATATATATATATATATATATATTTAAAATAAGGATAAAGAATTTTGGCATGTATAATACTAATAAGACTGATATTTCTTTATTAATATCTGTGGGCAGTTTTGTAATTTTACTGAAAAAATGCTCATTTATATTTTCATGAAAAGTTTAATTTTTTAAACTACATGGGTTTACACATTACTTAAATTCCCTTTCAATTAAAAGAGAAATAAAATGTTACTTTTTGGAATACTGTACCCAATTATATATAACATTTGCCGTTAAAATCCTTCTTCGTAAAACTAATCATTGATCATGTTAATTAAGTTTCCTTTAGCTCACAGTGTAAACATTTGTCTACTAAGCTTAGCATTACATGTAGGTGATACACTGATGCATCGTTAATATTACTTATCTGATCGTCAAGCTGACAACATGATAAACTGGGTGGCGATTTGAAAGAGGCTTCGAAGTTTTCTTTGTACATTCTGACATTTCACCGTTGAACTATAAAATCTATTCAAATTGATTTTAAAGTTTGAAATAGTGTTAATCAGCATTATTCTTAGATTTCAGTAGTGCATATATTTTTTAATAATTTGAAATACGTAAAGTACATAAAAATTATATTTCAGAATATTGCGTATTATATAAATATTAGAAGAAAACAAATATTCAAAAATCACTCAGACATAAATTGTATGTATTTAATTACCAGAAGAAAATTAAACTTAAAAAATGTTTAAAAAATTTTTATTAACCCTTTAATTACAAGGTCAGGACATACAAGTTCCGTCTACTATTTTTTTGAAATTCTAATCGTGCCGCTTTTTGAAAAATAATCTCTTTCATACATTAAAACTACACTTAAATTTTACGGAGAAACACACCACGAAGAAAATTTTATGTAAATTGTGTTGCGATTGAACATAAAAATAGTCGCTGGTCCTGGCCCGTAATCAGAAGGTTAAAAATACTTTACCGAGATTATATCGAGTTTATTGTAGCTTATTTTAACTTTGATGTTAAAAATTTTATGATATTGTATTTATTTTTCTTTCTTTCATCAAATTCATTTTTTGATTTTACAAAAATAACTCACAAGCAGAATAAACATTTTTTCGATAAAACATTTTTTCTCATAATAATTGTCATTTTTTCATATTTATTTTCGTTTAAAAAAAAGGCGTTTTAAAGTAAATCATTAAATTTAAAATTATATGACATATGGTCATATATTTCAAACAATGATGTGTTATTTTTAAATGGCGCATTGCATATGTCTAGCCTATTATAATTTAAATTATTTAAACTAGGGCATTCAACCCGGGTTTCCCGGGATAGAAGTTATATGTGAAAACCATTTTTAGCACTTTCCAACCTAGTTGAAAAGTGCTTGTGACTTCGGTTTGTCTGGCCGTCTGCCGTCTGCCGTCTGGCCGTCTGTCCGTGCTCTAACTCCCGTAAATATGCTCGGATTGCTCTGCAATGTTTATATGTTATTGTCGTTATCAGTAGCATGTTCCCTATTTCAACGGAAGTGTGTAGCACTTATAGTTTTATTACAGGGACACTCAAAAGAATTCCGTTACATTGCGGTCTATGGGGAAAAATCATTTGCGGTTTATTTAAATAATGTTTCACTATTTTAAACGCATTGAAATTTATATATATCACTAAGGTGCATTAGAAAAAGCTTAATATGTAATAGGGTGTGCATAGCACTTACAGTTACTTTACAGGGACAGTCAAAAGAATTCCGTTACATGACGTCTATGGAGAAAAATCGTCTGCGGTTTATTTAAATAATGTTTCACTGTTTTAAACGCATTGAAATTTATATATATATATCTAAGGTGCATTACAAGAGGAACAGAATTATACTAGACATTACTACATAATAGTAACATTACTACAGAATAGTGTGTGTATAGCAGTCATCGTTCATTTACAGGGACACACAAAAGAATTATCTACTGTCTGTTAACACTAATTCCTGGAAGTGCGCTTTAAGTTACTAAACGCGATTTTAATTTTAACTCGCTTTTTGTCTATTACGTAGGGTGTATAAATTCTGTAGATCCTATACAGGGCAGCACAAAAGTTCGCGAACACATTTCCGTTTATTGACAGAAACTCCAGAAAGATAATCTTTCTGGAAAGATAATCTTTAATTTTAAACTGTGCTACGCGTTTCCTAATTAAACTAAAATTTAGCATCCTAGCATATACAAATCTATAGATCATATACAGGGCTGAATAAAAGTATTCGGATATTTTTCCGAATATTGTATCTGTTGGAAATTCCTGAAATTATGTTTTTAAATATGTTATGCGTTTTCCAAATTGTTTACTTAGATGTTATCTTTTAGCTTATTAAACGGTATGTTTTGTAAAATTATTTTGGAAGCGTTGGAAAGTGCTACATAATCTATGCTTGACGCATGATTTTTCGTTCTTGTTTTAAATTGAAAACAATAGTAGCATTTTTACATTGAATATTTTTTTTAGATTGCCCCCCCTAACAACACCAAAGAACACTTTTAAATGAAACATGTCAATTATATATTTAAATAAAATTTTGAAATTTATTAAAAGAGGTAATTTCGTATTGGCCTCGTGCCAGAAGTTAATTGTCGAAGAAATCGCTAAAAACTTCATTATCTACAGCAGTTTTTTTTTTTTTAACTCTGATAATTTCAATGGTTATAAGCGCTTATTTAAATTACATATCAGTCAAATTTATACTTTATTTATGCTATTTTATTTATTTCTTAATGGAGTTTTAATTTCGTTATTGAATATTAGCTGGAAACAAATGTTGAACTTTTTATATTGTTTAAAGTGCAAACGGATTTATATTTTGTAATCGTCTCCGAGCGATAGATATAGACTAAAAAAACAATCATACTTGAAATTTAATTTAAATGCTATAATACCTGAGTAAGTTATAATACATTTTCAAAAAAATTTCATTTGAAAGTAGATTTTTTTCCCTATATAACCGTGTAAAAATTGAAAATGTGCGATGTTTAGAAATTTTTTAAATGGCAGTAGCAAAAATCCCAAAACCGAAATTTCATCGTCAAGTATTAGCATTCGCAAAATGACGTCAGCGTTACGCACGGACATGTTTGTCCTTTATAATATAGATGATGTTTTTTGTTTCAATCTGTTGACTTGGAGAAGAATGTTCGCGTGTGGCAGACATGATTATAAAAATCACTTAAAATCATATGTAATGCGGCTGATAATTATTTCAATGTAGATAATAACTCTAAGAACAAAACCTGAAACGCTTTAAAGCTGAACCACATATTTTCTGACATAATGTACAGATTTTAGAATAGCAAAACAAGTTTCTGTTATATATCATCGCATATGTTATAGTGCGGGAGGAGATGTATAATTTCCAAAATCAATTTTAGCGTAGACGATTTTGGTACATAGGTTATATGGTAAATATTACAAAAGCAGCTAGTCATCTGTTGCACCAGTGGTGGATGCTGCAATAACAATATTGCTCACTATGTTGGAAAGGAAAGGGAATGAAAACATAATTACTGATGATGCCCCCAAGTCGTAGTAATGTATGTCATCGGGTTGATATTAATTTCCCTCTGCAGCGGAGTGTGCGATGTTTGTTTGAAACAAGTGCGCCAGCTGACTGATAGGAGTCAATTTGAATTGGCTATACATGAAAATGTAAAGTTAACTAACATAAAGAAGTTAAATTACTTAAAGAATTTCTTGAAAGGGGCAGCTTTAAAATGTATTCAAGGTTTAGCTTTAACACAAAATAATTACGATTTCGCAATCGGATTGTTAAAAGGCATTTCGGGAAAAATGAATTAAAAATACGATCGCATGTAAACAAGCTTTTAAGCCTAAATCCTGTAAAATCTGGAGCGAATTTAATAGAGCTTAGACAATTGCATGATACCTGTATTATTCAAATCAGAAATCTCGAAACAGCCGGGGTAGAATTAAAAAATTATGGGGGAATCTTATTCGCTATTTTAGTTAAATTAATTCCTGAAGAAATTGTTCTCGGATTTAATCGATCTGCTAGAGACGAAGATTCTTGGAACTGTTCCAAATTGTTAGAATTTCTAAAACATGAAATCGAAACGCGAGAATAAACGTATATGTTTCGAAATGATGAAGTATTTGAAAAGAATAAAATTAAAGAATTAACTCATCGAAAACATGAAACTCATAAAAATATACCCACCGCAGTTGCATTAAACGCTCTATACCCACCACAGTTGCATTAAACGCTCTTATCAAGAAAGACCGTTTATTTTGCGCGGGGGACCACGAGAATTTTAATTGTACCTTAACCATTAATGAACGAAAATCGAATATTTTACGAAAAGTTTATTGCTTTCTTTGCCTCAGAAGGTCACACGTATCGAAATTTTGCCGCGAAAAAATGCGTTGCAAGATTTGTAGTCGAAGATAAAATGTTTTAATTTGTGACGAAACTGAAAAGCAAAAAAAAAAAAAAAAACAAAAAGGAAAGCGTGTCAAAGTCTCCCGAAGGAAAAAATCATTCCAATGTTCTGAATTGTGCAACAACTGCAGTAAATGAAAATGTATTTAACAGAATTCGTACTTTCTTAAATCATACAAGACAATAAAAGGTTAATAAAATGTTTGGTTAAAAAACTTGTACCTAAGTTTCTGGTTCGTGTTCTATTAGCTACTTTAAAGTAGAAACATCTTTTACTTACGAAGATTCTTTATTCAAGAGACGATAGACACACTTAATGACGATACAGAACGATTACACAAAACAAACTATGTACAAACGTAAAAGTATACAACAGTCGGTTAGTAAAAATTGTTCTACGCTCTTAGCGCCAACTGGTGGTTCCTTTTTATTTTGCAACACCATCAATCTATCACACATTTAAAAACCATCGACACTAGAATTGAGTGAAAAAATGTGTCGCTGTGCCCTGGGCTTTTATGTACACATTAACGGATGGATATTTTCTGAATGAAACACTTTACCCTCTGCTTTTCTTGGCAGAAACATTAAAAATAAATTTGTTTCCAAAATCTTACATCTTCAAAACCTGCAGGGAATTCATTAGAATAAACATCCTCATTTAGATACTTAATGAAAAGAAGAAACCTACCCCATCTTCCACTTTGTGCGGCCCAGTGAATCTGACTACAGTGCTTAAAATTATATTTGTAAATTTTCTATTTCTTTCAGATTTTGGAAAACTAAAATTTTTATTTTGTAGCCTGTATTCAGAAAAATAAAAACAAACAAAAAAATTACATTTTTTAGTTCGAGAGTTATAATGAATATTTAAAACCAACATCTTAATTAACAAACCTGATATACTTAAAATTATGCTAGAAGCATTAAGTTTCAATGTGCCGGCAACGGGAGCTTTGTGCAAGAACATTTGAATAACGAAAGAAAGTGTGCTCTCAGATAATAAACCGTTACTTAACCTATAATGTAAACAAAGAAAAATTGCTAACTCTTAGGTTTTTGGAGGCCGAAGGACTGTTGTGTGGAATGATTAATTAAAAATTATATTTAATGTTTCTTATTTTATTTTTTAAAAATAGTACTGTACTTCACTGTCGCTTGAAATTCGAAAAACCATCGTCGCGTGAAATTCGAGGGATTTTTTTTTTTTTTTTTTTTTTTTTTTTTTTGAAACAAGATTAGTTTTAATAAAGTTTATATAGATATATTTTTGTAATTTTTAAAATTGTTGTAAAAGACGATGGGAAAAAAAGACTTATGAAACTACATGAGAAAATAGACTACATGATACTGGTATTAATTAAAAAGACTTGTAAATTATTTTTTGAATTATTTGTACTTCAGAATGAGTACTAAAGGGAACATAATATAAAATGGTGAGCTAAACAGGTAATTTTGAAATAGAGAAATCCTTTGGCATGTCAATATATGAAAAGCATAACAAAAAATAAATTTTATTTATCTAATCTAGGGATACATAACATCTTAATTATAATGGGCGATGCGGATAACTCGACCACGCCACACACATAATATTTTGTTCATTGTTGTACAATATCACTGTATATGGTATTTAAAAAAATTCAAAGAAGAGATGATCCAACTTCTGTTTATGATACATGTTTCAACTGCTATATTTCCTAGAGAAAGGCAAGGATCTTAAATGTCATTTGTGATCCAGTGGAGACATAAATAACAATCGATATTTTGATACAATAAACAACTCTAATATGAGTAGTGAAAAACATGAAGATATAAATAAAAGTATAAAAATATGCATGAATAAAGTATATTCAAAATGCAATATAATGTCACATCATAGTTCTTTCTTGTAATTGCATAAACATGAGTAGGACGATATTGAAATTAGTAGGCTCACCTTTATATTTGTAATAAATTCACTACAGATTCTGGATTCAGATGTTAAAATTTCTTGAAAGTTATTTTCAATTATTTATATTAAATTATCAATATATATATTACAATGCCTGCAGTCGATGCGATGGGAGATAGGCGATAAACTCTATGCAATTGAAGCAGCATTATATTAGTGAAAATAGTCGTCCATTCGAAGCATAATATTACGGATGCAGTAATGTAGTGGCTTCACAAGGCAAAGAATTAAAACAGAAGATGTTTCTCCGATATGTAAAAAACAAGGTGATTCATAATTCCATGCTTTTATTTAAACAAACGACATTGAAGCAGTCCACACATGATTTAAATGGGCAGTGACATCTCTAAAGTAATTCGTTGTCACAATATGTTCTTAAAATACATCGAACATAACTCTCGAACACATATTTAGTGTTAAATCATTTGGAATACGTGATCAGCAAAACGTACTGTTTAACACTTGAAAACTAGAC
This sequence comes from Maratus michaelseni, assembly GCA_963931845.1. NCBI lineage: Eukaryota > Metazoa > Arthropoda > Arachnida > Araneae > Salticidae > Maratus > Maratus michaelseni. The sequence continues at coordinate 191,340,006 of OZ007593.1, read as the reverse complement.
CAAATCTGTCTGAAGATCAAGTGCGCTTGCTTTTTTTGGGCAAGCGGAGAAATACAAAATCATGACGTAGCGAGCGCTCTAGCCAATGCGAGAATGAGGGATACGCGTACAGTCTACGTCTTGACCAATGGGAATGATAGAGTAAATAGTTCTGACAATTTCAAGCGGGCGCATTTTATAGTAAAAAAATAACACAATCCGCGAAAGTTCTCGGAAAAAAAAGGAATGGCTCTCGAGAAAAAAAAAAGAAAACATTCGAATACACAGAAATGATCAGAAATCACGATATAATTTAGGAATAACTAAAAGCTTTATATTTAAGTAAATCGGACAGGATTATAATTAATTTAAGGGTTATTTAATAGAATTAACAATAGATATTAATAGGGAATAATTAATTAGTGAAAATGGTGGTAATTTAACATAAAACAGGGAAATATCACGAAGGAAGATTTAATAATGTAACATATTTATGTTTAGTGATTATTTAAATGTTTTTATAAATTTGTTTGGTGTATGCTAGATAGTCTAATTTGGTACTAATAATTTTGAAACTTCACTTATGCAGGAAAAAATAACGAGTGCTTTGTTTCTATCAGGAGAATGGCTCCTATTGTACGACATAGCTCCTGCTACGGAAAAATATTACATTTTCTAAATCATTGAAAACTTTCAGTTGTATTATAATAAAGCCATCTAATCAACTTAAAAAAATAATAATTCTTAACTATTTGAAGCGGTTAATACAGTGGCGTTTAATGGGATATCAGGCATGGGGTGATTCCACACCGTTTGTCCAATCGTTGTGCTAGGTCTGACATCAACCCCTTGAATGAAAGTACTTATTATTATTATTATTATTATTATTATTATTATTATTATTATTATTATTATTATTATATATTTTTTACCGTCTGTAAGAATCATAATTATCATTTGCTATGAGAAAATGTCATACTTTCCTTTTTTTTAAATATTATAAATAATGTTGCAGATAGTGAGTAAGTTCTTTATTTTTTATTAAAATTAAATCTAATTTATATACTTTGATGTAACACTTACATATTGCAAGTTTCCACTTACTAATCAGTACTATTTAGAGAATCGATTTACTGAATTATGTTTTAAATACTTCTGAAAAATCATCCGCGTTTACATAAACTTAATACTGGGTATAATGTAAGTACGTTCACATTTTAACAACAAATAAAAATAATAACAAATTGTCATATTGGAGTGTGGTTTACATCACAAGATTGGAGTGTAGTTTACATTAATGTATCAGCTGATTATGACATCAGAAAACAACTGTTCAAACATATCCTACAGTAACATCAGACAATAAAAAATCATAAAAAAATAAATAATATTATATCAAAATTCTGTTTACATCGGAAGCGTTGTCAAAAACTTAATGTTTTCATATCAAAACAACAACAAAAAGCTAATATATAGTAAAAATGCTTAAGTGATACAAAGAGAAACAAAAAGGCTTATAAAAGCCTTTTAATGATCGACATATGTTTCAGCGCTCATACGGCGCTATTTTCAAAATATATAACGATAAAACAAAATATTCTCGCAATTTTTTGAAAATAAACTTGAAAACATAAATCACGAGATCATATATGTAAAACAGCAGGTGATTGAAATAGTCAACTGTAAATGTCAAAATTAATATTTCTTTATTGCTTTTTTAAAACTGAAAAGTAACTTGTGCCAAATTTTAGGTAATCCAAATATTCATTGCAAATGTTCACGTTACGCATATAAATTTCTATTGATTCACGGATAATAGATGGGAAATAAAGCCTTGATGAATAAATTATTTTAATATTTTTAAAATCAATTTTTAAAGTCTCGGTTCTATGTAGTCTTAATTAGTCTTAATTAGTTTTATTAGCAATAAGGAAATATTAATTTTCATGTGTACAGTTGACTATTTAAAACACCTGCCTTTTTACATATATGGTTTCGTAATTTATGTTTTCAAGTATATTTTCAAAAATGTATTGAACATTTTCGATCATTAAAAGGTTTTTATAAGACTTTTTTGTTTCTCTTTGTAACATTTAAGCATTCTATCTATATTTTAATTCTAATTAGTGATCTTATTATGTGATTATGAAAAAAAAAACTGTTTCAAAGAGTTCCCTAAGTCCGTTCATGCTTCAAACTCATAAACATTTAACAAAATGAAGTATAAAAGTGTGATTTGTACAATAAGACCGGACAAATAATTGACATTTTTATACCAAATGTTTGTAAATAAAATTTTAAATATCAAAATATTGTCCTTTTTTCACGAAGTGTCTAAAGCTTTCTCATGTCTTACGTTGTATACCGCCCTTCTATACGACAATATGTTACATTTTTTATGTGAAATATAAACGGACAGGAAATCCTGTACTTTGAATTATACATTCAATTAAAACACATATGTTTTTATTTAAATATTAAAAACAAAGAAATTTTTCATAATAAAATTTAATCCTGAATAGTTTGTCAGTTTTTCTTTAATAATCATGTTTTGAAACCTTTTTCCCCGTTATTCTTTCAAACTGTACTCCTATATATATAAAAATCAAAATCGGAAATTTTGTCAAGAAATATTCAATTTTAAAGTTGAATTTAATATTTTATGTAAAGATATCTCAAATAATGACAGTTAAAATATTTTAAAATAAATTATTAGTAGAACTTCAAAGACTGTCTTTGAATTTGTAATTTAATACATTAAAAGATTCGACACAAAAAAGGGAGATATTTAAGTAAAGCAGGGAATTCAAATAGTTTTTTTCTTTTTACTTTTTACTTGAAGATAAATCATTTCGTTTCAGTAATATTATATATATATATATATATATATATATATATATATATGTACATAAGAACTGCATATTTTCTTTGTTTATTTAGAGGTACTTTATTGTATTTGGTATTGAAATCAAAATGGAAAAAAGCAAACATTTGAAAATACTATATTTTAGTTAATGGCTTTGTAAAATTTAAAAACAACTGTAGAAATGCAATTTAATGCAACATTGGCAAAGCATACAAAGTTATAAATGCAAATGCAGTTTATGAGGTGAAACATTTGCAATCATTATACAAACTGTAATTTCTTTCAAAAGAAATATTTTTGTACAGAATATTGCAATAATTACAATACGTGGAAACATCAAGCATTCCCATTTATACTTTATGCACAGAAAACTATAACCAGGTTCGAGTCCTTGTCCGGACATGTTTTGCTCAGTTGGAATAAACCTAAACTTTAATACTCCAACCATTCAATATGATTCACCTAGTTGATAGAAAAATTCCCCTATCTTTATTATGATCAAATTACATGGTATACATGTGTTTCCATGTTATATTACACTTTCATCTTGTAAATGCTATAGTTAGAGCTCAAATTAATGAATTTAGTGCTCAAGTTAGCAGTCATGTCCAACAAATAAGAGAGAATTATGCCAGTTGGAGTTCGGACATTATTCTCAGTAGGAAGAGAATGATGTCGGCATCGCGGCAATCCATGGTACTCATGTTCGAGTCCTAGCATGGACATTTTTCGCTCTGTTAGAATAAACGTCTTGTATGATACTCCAGCCATTGAATATTCAGTAATAAGAGTATAAATTTGCTTGTACCACATTAATCACAGTGCTACGTAATAAAACAGAGAGCTGAATCATCATTCTATCGTTACCAGATTTACTTTTTAATGCGCGCAAGTAACACAACACACAGTTATTTGAAATTGACGGAGTGTGTTTTCAAACAATCTCACTTAATCGTTTTCTCTTTTGGTTATTACTATACCATTTGCATTCTTTATGAACAATAGTTACGTTTTTTTTTATGCTTTTTATTGAGGTTACACGACAGTTTATGTTTAAATATGATGAAATTAAATATCTGCAATGAAGTTAAATGAAATTTGCATTTTTTAAAATACATAAATACATAGTTTTGTGAGAATTGTATTATATTTGTGATATTTGAAATTGAAAAGCGAATTTGAAAATGTCTACCGAAACTACCCCTTGGCAAAAAAATTGTATTTTGCCAAAATTTTTATTTCAAATTGTATGGAATTTGTGCTCATGGTTGAGGGCCGCTTGATTGAATGTAACAAAATAGGCAATTACCGTTCCTCACTCTTGGGGAGCTTTTTCACATTAATTGAATACAATCTTATAAAATTCGAAAAAAATAGCAAAATGGGAATTTATCATATATTTCACCCCTTAAGCCCTGACGTCCTACTAATAGGACATATCTTTTATTGAGTATTATTTTGTCTTAAACATTATTTTTATTAATTCCAGCACCTAATAGTGGTAGTATGAATCTCTACATTTCCTATTATGACTTCACTTATGTTTAGCATTTAGTAATTATAATAATAATAATAATTGTCATAATTATTAGCAAGCCGTTGACATTTCTTTTAATTAAAACATACGTTTCACTCCTTAAATTAAAATTTGGGAATCCTTTTCCGAATCGGTAATTTGTGATAAAAGATAAAAAATATTACCAAATTTTTATGCTTGTTTAATTTAGTTGTAATATGACATTTTCCAAACGTCTTCAAAAATTCTTCCTTAGACTATTGTTATATGAAAAACACGCAAAATAACTACACTTGTGAAGTTTTGGTAAGAAACTCATTCGTTAACTTTCATTAAACCCTAACTACTGTGATTAAAATAGCTATTTTTAATTTTGTTAGCATAACAGTATTTTTTTTCCCAAAATTGAAAAAAAAAATCAGGGCCGGAGGGCTTAAAAACACAGATATGACCAATGCAATAAAAATTTTTGTTTATTATTATTTAATGAAGAAGGATAAAAATATTGCTTAATAAATAAATTGATACTTCTTGAAATAGTTTATAAATAAAAGCATTGTGTACATAAATTAGAATAATGTTTTGCAATATTATTATAACATTACCTTAAATATATTAATAAAATTTGAATACATAAATTATGACTGTATTGTATTCTTTGTCTTAAACATATTACATACATATATTTTATGTACAGGGTCACCCAAAAAAGTAGATTGTTGTTGCAACAGGATTCACAAAGACATTTAATGTAGGATATTGTACGCCACCTCAGACCCACATATGTGTTTTCTAGGATACAAAAAAGTGTATTAAGACACATATACATTGCTTGAATGCGATCAAATTCAGTGTAATTTGATCACAATGCCCCCTGTATAAACTGAACTTAAACCCATTCAAATGTTATATTTTGGGCTATATTAAATATAGCATAGACAAAAACACCCTAGTTCACTTTTAGACAACATATAATAAATGGAAATGGAATTTAACGTATTTTAATCCCACATTTTTTGTAACGAATAGTGATATAGTTTTGATTCGGCTTTATATGATTGTTGCTACAAATGCGAAACTTTTGGAAACTTGTGAATTGAATATCCAATACTTGTTATTTGAATACTACCAGTTTAGTTATTTAGCTATTTTAATGAGCTGTAACTTTGGATTCTCAAATAAGGCTTAAGTAATTCGATTCGACTTTAAAAAATAATAAGTTATAATTCATATTTTTTTTTTCGGATGTTCCATTAAAAAATATAAATACCGAAGTTAAATTTCGAAAACAATATGTATCGTAATCTATAAAAATTTTACTTAAAATCAATTTCTAGACACTTTAATTATACGAATCCAAATTAACAGCTCATTTCGCCAAGCATATTTTCAATTATGCTTAAAACACTACCCGCATTGCTAACACTGCCGCGTTTGTTTTGCAACTTTTAAAAAAGAATTTTACTGTACACTCTCAGAAAAAACTGTAAATTTATGAGCGTTCCCTTCAATTTTCACGGGCAACAGCCTTATTTGATGAAAAACGGTCTGATCCACTAAATAAGCGGCCTTACCACTTAGATACTTAGAAAATTAAGAGCAATCCACATATTCTTACAGTTCTAGCCCATATGTTAGCAAAAATACGGTACGACCCCATACATTGTCCTCCGCTAGGGTGTAACCCTTCATTTTACTCGTGTTCCGAAAATTTTAACCCGCCAAAACAGTGATTCTGTGATGATTATCTAACGTGCTACAGAACAGTAATAAAAGTGTCATTGTGTTTTAAAGTGCATTATAATGCTGTATTACTTTGCCCCGTAAAATTACGGGCTGCACAAAATGATGGGCATGGATTCTTTTTTTTACGGAGTATGACTGACATCTCTGCTGCCGGCCTCTGCCCGTAATTGTACTGCAATTTTTTTTTTACAGTGTAGAAGTTCCATATTTTGCATCTTTATATTTCCTAAGTCACTTCACCGAATTCCTTGCTTTTTTTTTGTCCGAGATAACATGTACCGAACAATTCCAATATGATGTCAAAACAGGGAGTTCTTAATGAAAATTCCTATCATTTGTTACAAGTTAAGTATGATGACGGTTCCTACGTTTATTATTTTAACATATAGCCATTTAAAGAAGACACAATTCAAAATCGAATGTTTATTATTTTTTTTTTCTGAGTGTATTTTGTGATTTACTAGATATTGGTTGGTGAGAGGATATTTTCAAATTACTTCAGACCGACTGTGCATTTTAGCAGTTATTATGGGTATCTATTTTATTAGTTTCACAACGTTTAATTAAATAAATATATATATATATTGTGCTGTAAATTTACAATTTTTTTACGTTTTTCTTCAGTATAAATACGTCTTAAAACAACAAGCAGAAATTAAATAATGCAATATTAAAAATGGTATGATTTGAGGGCTTATTTTACTTAAACTGTCTGATATGTAGCAGATTATTATAATTCATTCTTTTCTACAAATTTGTTATTCTAGATGTGTTGAAATAAACTTTCTTTACTTCCTAAAAACGTATTAGTAATAGATGTAATTTATTCTGCATTATCCTTCTTTCCGGAAAAAGAGAAATACTATCTAATTTTACATTTTTAAGGATGGGGGAAAAAAACGCGGTATTTAAAGAAAATCAAATCTCAGAAAACGTGTAATTAAATGCTTCAAATAAAATGAATTGTATTTTGTATCAGCCACTTAATATTTATTGTTTTAAAATATAAGTAAAATTGTGCATACTACATTTGTAGTGCAAGGAATTTGTAACGTATGTTTCACGACGTTCGTAAAACTTACATTTCGATATGAAAAATTAGTCTATTTTTGCCTTTGTTTCTCAGTTACGTAATTTCGTTTTACAAAAGAGTAAACGTTCAATAGTGGTATATGAATGGAGGAATATGAATATATAGTTTGTATGAATTAAATATTATGAAAGAAATAACGATAAAATACACTGTCAAAATAAAGATACATGCACAGAAAAAATAATTAAAATATTCCATTATTCAATTAAATCATATATATTTTTTCTTAAATCTTTTTTTCATTCAAAATATTTTGCTTTTTTTACATATACATATAAAATTTCAGTACAATGGACTTTCTGTGTCATGGATTATTTGAAATAAATACCAATTAGAGTAAAGGCTGTTTCAATTCTGCTTCTCTGATGTCCAATAAACAGCCTTTTTTCTGAAGGTATATATGTCCGCAGAGGCGTGGCTGTTGCAATTCATGTGTAATGTTCACTGAATTTTTAACTGGGTAGTATTCGGTTTTAAATATTTTATATGTTTCAGGAGTAATTTTTTATATTTGATTTGATTAAAATATATTAAAAGTACCATTTAAATTATTTTAATGCTACATTCTGTATTCATAATAATTACAAACATTGGGAATATGGATATAATGAAAAACCGTTTCAGATTAAATAAATGTAAATTTATCTTATAACAAACCAATTATAACTTTAATGGTGATATTTCACTATTATAAAAACTATTTTTCACTATTATATAAAGAAAATCTCAATAGAAATTGAATGACAATTTCTATTATTTGACACAATTGGGGAATTTTAAAAGTAATGTTTTAAATAGGTAAGTACAATTAAGACAAAAAAAAATACACAACAGTGTAAAAAAGTATTTTTGTTATACAATGATTATCTACAGCAATTACCTTGTTTCGTATCATAATATATAATTTGAATCATTACATAATTCTTCTTAGAATTATAAAGATTCTACAATCAATTATTTTATTTGTAATAATTATTGCTTGAATTTCTGTTAGAAAATGAACAATATCAGAAAAGAAGAATTATTAGTTACAAGAGATGTATTTCAACTATGTATAACGGACGACGTAATCGCTATGTAAAAGCGTTTCAGAAAAGATAAATTTTTCTCTTGTGCATTCTCTTTTTCTCTGAATGATAATTAAAACTTTTTAATGCCTGAATGTCACGCCTGATGTTTTTTGGTTCGTTTTCAAGACTCTCTTTCTCTCTTAATATGAAATGTCATTTTCTGTTACAAATTTTGTTATAAAATAAGAAATTAATTAATTACTCATTAATTAATTTGAAATTTCTGGATCAAAACTATTAAAATTAAATAACTGACTTTTTATTTCCAATGCTTTTAAACTGTACTTCATAAACCCACTTCATAAAATTTCAAATTGTTTATGTAAAATATATTAAATAATTTTATATATATAAATCTCAACTTATGTAAATATCTATTTCTTCAAATTATACACTTTTAAATGATTTTCTTTTTTTATTTCTTTGTATGTCATAAAGCAACAAAAAAATAATAACTTTTATTTTTTAACTAAGTCTTCTTATTGATTAAAATAATGTCTACATAATTGATTGTAAATTCGGATTAGTTTCAACCTTATCATAATATACTAGTTTTTTATACATTAAAATAACTAGCAGGTTTCGCCCGCTACGCAGGTCGGATTTTCTAAATTAAAATCGAATTTTTATGTTTTTATACACTCAAACGGAAACGAATTAGTTTTTACCGACAGTTTAATACTGCTTCATTAAATACAGAAAAAAACTGTTTCGTTCTATAGTCTCGCGACTGCGCAGTAGCGTGTCTCGTCTTATTTTTGGTTTATTACTCTTAATTTTACGGCTTTAAACTGACACCCCATCTGCCAGTATTATACCGTAAAATAAATACAAATTAGCTATTCATGACTGATGCTAAACTAACAACTAAGAGTTTACACAAAACACACAAACGCAAGGCATCTGCCATTAATATGTCTGCTGACCTGTCTACCCCTACACATTTTAAATTTCATATCATGCTCTTAATTCTAAGAGATTGTGATTTGCTAATATGGTAGATTACAAGGTGTCTTTCCAAGAATAGAAGAATTAGGAACAGATTTTCAACACGGAAGCCTGTTGAAAATCCGGGGAGTCGGCGCACGAAGGCGGCAGTGAAGAGGGCCCCTAGTTATCTTATAAATAAAAAAAAATATAACATCAGTAATTTTTAATGGTATTTTTAGTAATTTAAATTAATAAATTTTTACTGTTTTGATTTCTTCACGTAGTTTTTATTAATCAAATTATTTTGTTTTGATCGATTTTCCTCAGATATCGAGTATAGGAAAACTGCGGTAAACTAGCAGCAAATTTACATATATTTTTGTATAATAAGTATTTAAATTGCATATATGTGTTCTGAAGTTATTATGGTGATAATATTATAATATTTCATTAATAAGTTAGATGTGACTTGTTATGTGTATAAAACTTTAGTGGTATGAACTTGGCGTGCAAACTGCATTTTAAGACATATTCGGCCTATCACTGATAAAAGAATGCCGACCCCTTTTTTTGTATACTTGTGAAGCATAAATAATTACGAGCGGAACAACTACAGATTATTGTTATCATTATACCCACTGAAAGTATTCCTTCTGACATTATATTGAAATTAAATTTTTCTATGATTAAAAATATTAGCATTACTGTTGAACACAGGGAAATATTGTTTTTCTATATTTCAACGTAAGAACAGAAATTTTGTTGTTTGCAGTTGATGCAATAAAGTCAAAATTATCAAACCAAAATTAATGTTATATAGTGTTGTGTAATTCGTCTACCGAAAAAGAAAGAAAAGAAAAAAAAATATATATATATGTGTATTTCTCGTTGTTATATTCTGATATACATGCTGCTGTAGAGGTTTTGTAATTCTTATGCTTCAGCAAGAATTAATTAATTAAGTAAGTAAAATAAGATAAATTTAATGTTACTTCTTGGAATGACAGATCATTAATAACTTCAAAATGTTTATTGCTTTTTCATTTTTAAATGTTAGAAAAATGCCTCAGATAATTTTTAGAGATTTTATTCCAAAGTTTTCCTTCAATTACATATTTACACATCCCAGTATATTCCTTGGGGAACTATAAGTGCAGATTCTGTATTTTCAACAACCGCTTGTAAATTATTCGCTTTGTGAAAAGAACACAAAATGTAAATAAATATTTTTTTTTCACATTTTTCATACAATTTTGGATCGAAATTCTGCGTTTATTGTAAGCAAAGGCTTTACACATGTTATTTTTGAAAAGAAAAAATTATTTTGCCTTAAATATTTATACTAAGAACCCCTGCAATAAACGTCTATTTCGTTTATTTTAGTTACAAATCAAATATGATAAGTATCCTCTAAAATAAATTCTTTCAAATGTTATTAGAATAAAGACATAAATAATTACCTTTTAGGATTGCTCTTATAGGTACGGATATTAAACGTATTGCAACCATATAAGCATATATTGCAACCAAATATTTTACTATTTCGAAACCGTTCTGGTTTTGTAACATGATTCGAGAAAAATAAGAATGATTAAATTTATGGTTGACATTCATGAATATATTGTGATTGGGTTTTCTGGAAGGTTCGTGCCTGTTGGGAAAATTAATTCGTTCCGGAAAATTCAATCGTTTAATTATTAGACAGGATTTCCGATGTCTAATGTCTAATAATTAACGGTCAGAACTTTCCGTTACGAATTGATTTTCCCAACCGGCACGAACTTTCCGGACAACCCACTATTTTCTTTAACACATAGGCTGATAAGTTCCCGGTCTGGCACACAGATGGCATTGCTATCGCCGAACCGATGCTTTTTTTAGTAAATACTAACATTTAAAAGTCAGCAGAAAAAATGTCATGACGATTCGACGTATGGATAAAACTTTAGAGTGGTTTTAGTTGAACGACTTTGTTGATAAACAAAAAAATAGATAAACAAGAATTTCAAGAATTGTTATTTGATAGGAAAAAACACCGTTCAAACAAAAGCTTGGCTTGATAAGCGTAATCAACCATTCCACCAGGTAAATCAACCATTATTGACTGGTTTATTGAATTTAAACTTAGTCATACGGACGCCAGTGATGCACCACGCAAAAGAGGTGGTTACACCGGAAAACATAAAAAAAGTCCACAAAATCGATTTGGGGAACCGTAAAGTGAAGCTGCTGGAGATAGCTCAGACTCTGAAGATATCCAAGGAACGTGTAGGGTTTTTTTAATGAACATTTGTCTATAAAAAAGCTGTTGTCAAAGTGGGTGCCGTGCGTGTTGACTTTTGACCAAAAACAACAACGAGTCGATGATTCTGAGCACTCACTGTAAAAAAATTGCAGCAGAGTAACAGGTCAGTCGACCGTTTTTGTAAAAAACGGTTATATAACCGTAAATTAACAGTGTACTGACCCTAATATGAGCTATATTATGGTCAAAATACCGTTAAATTACTGGTATATGCGGTTAAGTACGATCATTTTGCCGTTTTTATAGAAAAAGGTCGACTGACCTGTTACTCTGCTGCAATTTTTTTACAGTGCTGTTTGGAGCTTTTTCGTTATAAAGTTATGTTATTTATTATTAAATTATTATTACTATTTATTTATTAAATTATTATTATTAAATTATTATTATTAAATTATTATTATTAAATTATTATTATTAAATTATTATTATTAAATTATTATTATTATTAAATTATTATTAAATTATTATTATTTATTATTAAACTTATGTTATTTATTAAATTTATACAGTTATAAAGTTATGTTAAAAAGTTGTGTTTTCTTTATTAGACCGAGAACTTATCAGCCCATGTGTTATTCTTTTCCATCTAAAAGATTTATATTTTTATCTAATTTTATGTAGAACGTGCTTATTTTCTTATGTTTTTTTTTTTTTTTTTTTTTTTTTTTTTTTTTTTTTTTTGAGAGAGAGAGAGAGGGAGAGAGCATGAGTGGTGAAATATCGGTATATATTTCCTTTTTTCCATACAACAATAGTTCGATCAAACTAAGAAATCCATTATTTTAGGAACAAAATCCTTATCATACATAATAATTGATCAAAATTCTATGCTATAGATAGAGACATGGAATAATGTAACAGCGTTAAAAAAAATAAAAGTTTATTTATCTGAAGATGATGATGAAACTTGAAAACGGACTCTTAAAACATAACATATTAAAATATCTTACAAGTAAACTCGTTAATTTAATTTTCATTTAATTAAAGCAAATGTGATTTCTAATTAAAAATATTTGTTATGTAGGTTATTGAAAGATATTAGGTTACGTTTTGGAAAGTCATAAAAAGAGACGCTTAAAGTATCGGATTTAAATTTGCTAGATATTTTTAAAATGATTTTCCACATTACTATATTTAAGGAAATACGCAAGGACATAAAATAGCATTTAAAATATATAAAGATATTTAGAAAAAAGAGAATTAGAAAACCATCAAATACTTTTCGGTAATCTGAAATTTAGAAAGTTATGTATTTTGTAAATAACAAAAAAAAAGGATTTTATTGGAAATAGGGCATAAAATAACATCATCTTGATAGTTATATACTAAAGAAATTAAATACCAAAATATACATTTTTATAAAAAGATCTGTGTCTCTTCTGCATATAACCACATTTTTGAATTATGTAGACTATAACGGGCAATGAAGACTTTTTGCAAATGCTTCATCTGCGATTCCACAAAACATTAGAAGTCAACATTAAATTATTATGTAGGAATTACGTGTCCTACGATTGATGCAGCAATTATCATAAACGAGTTCGATGGTGATTAACTACAAGGCTTTTAAAGAAATAATCTTATCCGAAATTCTGGACAACAATTGGATGTCCGAATCTTTAATAAATGTCTCTTTATTACATACTATCTTTTAACTTATATTTCTGTATGTATGTGACAGTCAAATCGTGTGACTCATTTTTCGCCCAATTCCTGTTGACGTAGAGCTTTTAAATTTGGATTATGTATGTATTCCTGGGGGCAATACATGAAATAGACATTATTTTTTTTAAACTCGATCTCTAAGGGGTATCAACGTCAGCCCAAAACTTTCTCCATAGAATTAACGATACGATTGTTTGATTGAAAAAATAGCTCCATTGTTGCAACATTGTTACCCGCATCATTATGACTCCAGCATTGAGCGACGAACACATTTGTGTTTTATATTATAAGTTGACTTTATTGTGAATTTTAATCAAAGTATGTTTAAAAAAATCACATTTAATTATTAGATATGATATTAACATTTTTAATCTAGATATTTAGAAATTATTCTTACGAAAACCGATTTTGAAGACTAGAATAAACATACAGTGGTATATCATTTCTTCTATTTGTGTCTCTTTTTATAAACGACTACAAAAGCAGACAATTAAGCATTTCGTCTGTGTGCTGTGTTTTTCATTTAAAATACTATGGCCCAGTGTAACGTTTAATATAGTTTTCAATTAGTTTTTTTTTTTTTTAGAAATGACGTTTGTTTTCCTTATAGTCTCATAAAAGTTTCATCTGGGTCCTATTCTGATATATTTGTCTGTTTGTCTGATTATTATTTTTTAATCTGCACACTAATTTTCATGCAGATTGGCCTGTCAACACAAAACATAAATATGTTGTTAAGGAGTGCATTATTACGTTGTTCTCAAAATTGGCCTTGCACAGTATGTTACAGAGGAACTTCAAAGTTTTTTATATATGATCGTCAGCATCGTGTAACACAAGAATGATGCTGACAACACTGTCATTGAAATTGAAACTGGAAAACAACATAAGGTAGTCACAAAAGCACCCTTTATACCAATAGTATCTTGACAAAATGCGTCAAATAGATTTCAATAAGAATACTTTTTTAATGTGTGTCCACGCATTTTGCAGCCCATTTCATTTATTTATTTATTATCTTCTAAGTTCACTTTTCGCTTTGTCTCATCACTTCGATTAAAAATGAAAGCTTTCTATGGAAGTTTCCTTCCTAACTCACTATCTGCTACATAGGATTTGAATAAAAAAAATACTAGTTCCTTGTTGAAAAAAAAACATGGCTTGTGTGTTATGAAAAATAAAACTAGTAGCACTAAATTATGAATTTAAGCAATTAAAAACTTAGTAAATAACAAATTATGAAATTAAAAATTGCAAATTTATAAAATTAAATAATGTGTTACAGTTTTATTTTTACGATGGAGCTCTACCTTTAACTATAATGAGCTTTTTCTCTCTTGACATAAACAAACACTGTTCTTTTCAAAGTAGTAGGAATAAGCTATTTCTATAGTGAGGTAAGAACTTATTTTGAAAATTTATGCTAAGCCCATGAAAGCCTGAAATTTATAAATATCTAGTTATTTATATAATGAACGGTATATGTCATCGTTTTACAAAACTACCTAAAAATATTTTCAAGCAAATTCGTTATCTGTGAGATATTAGAAAATTTAACTTTTAAAACTTCGAGTACTAACAGCTCATATCAAAGAAGATTCTTCCACATATCATTCTGAAAACCTTTAGTATTAAATTAGGAAGAAAAATGTTAAATATTGTTGTAACTAGCTTACGATTTACAATTGCAATTTAACAAAAAACATTTTGAGTAGGAAATTTATTATTATTATTTTTTTTTTGCATTGAGAAACCCTGTTCAATCAAAAAGTCTAAATCAATTGATTTTATCATTAAAAAAGTTTTAACTGCAAAGAAACTTTGAATCTCACTACACAATTTGAAACATATGATAAATATTTTTATAATATCGTTAAAGAAAAGAAAATAATTCAGAATGTAAGTGTTTTTTAATTTAATATATTTTTTTAGATTTAGATTCGTAATTAATTGCCTCCTTTGGTAGTATCCATACTACAGAGACTAATTAATTTCAGAGAAATGTCACAAACATTTGAGGGGTGTTACGGCCAGCTCCATCCGTTTCACTTCGCAGTGACTGTTGAATCTGAACTGAAACTTTTCTTTTTTTATTGAACTGAACTGAACTCAGAAACTTTAGAATGTTTTGAGTTTGTGTGGAATAAGACGGGAATATGTAGCAATGCCGTTCTGCTTGTAAGAAAGCGAAATATGTTTAAAAGAGTAAATATGTGAGATGATAATTGTTTTTTTTTTATGTAAATATAAGTTCGCGCGTGTAAATATTCTGCAGTTTGTGTTGTCAAAAATGTGTCATTAAAATATGAAAATTATCTTCATTGCATCTACTGTCATTCCAGTGGATATCCTCACTTTATTTTAATTTAAGTTTTTCCACAATATATATATTAATATTATATATATATTATATATAATATAATATATATATATAATATATTATTTAATATATTTTTTAGATTTATATTCGTAATTAATTGCCTCCTTTGGTAGTATCCATACTACAGAGACTAATTAATTTCAGAGAAATGTCACAAACATTTGAGGGGTGTTACGGCTAGCTCCATCTGTTTCACTTCGCAGTGACTGTTGAATCTGAACTGAAACTTTTCTTTTTTTATTGAACTGAACTGAACTCAGAAACTTTAGAATGTTTTGGTTTTGTGTGGAATAAGACGGGAATATGTAGCAATGCCGTTCTGCTTGTAAGAAAGCGAAATATGTTTAAAAGAGTAAATATGTGAGATGATAATTGTTTTTTTTTTTATGTAAATATAAGTTCGCGCGTGTAAATATTCTGCAGTTTGTGTTGTCAAAAATGTGTCATTAAAATATGAAAATTATCTTCATTGCATCTACTGTCATTCCAGTGGATATCCTCACTTTATTTTAATTTAAGTTTTTCCACAATATATATATTAATATTATATATATATTATATATAATATAATATATATATATAATATATTATTTAATATATTTTTTAGATTTATATTCGTAATTAATTGCCTCCTTTGGTAGTATCCATACTACAGAGACTAATTAATTTCAGAGAAATGTCACAAACATTTGAGGGGTGTTACGGCCAGCTCCATCTGTTTCACTTCGCAGTGACTGTTGAATCTGAACTGAAACTTTTCTTTTTTTATTGAACTGAACTGAACTCAGAAACTTTAGAATGTTTTGGTTTTGTGTAAAATAAGACGGGAATATGTAGCAATGCCGTTCTGCTTGTAAGAAAGCGAAATATGTTTAAAAGAGTAAATATGTGAGATGATAATTGTTTTTTTTTATGTAAATATAAGTTCGCGCGTGTAAATATTCTGCAGTTTGTGTTGTCAAAAATGTGTCATTAAAATATGAAAATTATCTTCATTGCATCTACTGTCATTCCAGTGGATATCCTCACTTTATTTTAATTTAAGTTTTTCCACAATATATATATTAATATTATATATATATTATATATAATATAATATATATATATAATATATTATTTAATATATTTTTTAGATTTATATTCGTAATTAATTGCCTCCTTTGGTAGTATCCATACTACAGAGACTAATTAATTTCAGAGAAATGTCACAAACATTTGAGGGGTGTTACGGCCAGCTCCATCTGTTTCACTTCGCAGTGACTGTTGAATCTGAACTGAAACTTTTCTTTTTTTATTGAACTGAACTGAACTCAGAAACTTTAGAATGTTTTGGTTTTGTGTAAAATAAGACGGGAATATGTAGCAATGCCGTTCTGCTTGTAAGAAAGCGAAATATGTTTAAAAGAGTAAATATGTGAGATGATAATTGTTTTTTTTTATGTAAATATAAGTTCGCGCGTGTAAATATTCTGCAGTTTGTGTTGTCAAAAATGTGTCATTAAAATATGAAAATTATCTTCATTGCATCTACTGTCATTCCAGTGGATATCCTCACTTTATTTTAATTTAAGTTTTTCCACAATATATATATTAATATTATATATATATTATATATAATATAATATATATATATAATATATTATTTAATATATTTTTTAGATTTATATTCGTAATTAATTGCCTCCTTTGGTAGTATCCATACTACAGAGACTAATTAATTTCAGAGAAATGTCACAAACATTTGAGGGGTGTTACGGCCAGCTCCATCTGTTTCACTTCGCAGTGACTGTTGAATCTGAACTGAAACTTTTCTTTTTTTATTGAACTGAACTGAACTCAGAAACTTTAGAATGTTTTGGTTTTGTGTGAAATAAGACGGGAATATGTAGCAATGCCGTTCTGCTTGTAAGAAAGCGAAATATGTTTAAAAGAGTAAATATGTGAGATGATAATTGTTTTTTTTATGTAAATATAAGTTCGCGCGTGTAAATATTCTGCAGTTTGTGTTGTCAAAAATGTGTCATTAAAATATGAAAATTATCTTCATTGCATCTACTGTCATTCCAGTGGATATCCTCACTTTATTTTAATTTAAGTTTTTCCACAATATATATATTAATATTATATATATATTATATATAATATAATATATATATATAATATATTATTTAATATATTTTTTAGATTTATATTCGTAATTAATTGCCTCCTTTGGTAGTATCCATACTACAGAGACTAATTAATTTCAGAGAAATGTCACAAACATTTGAGGGGTGTTACGGCCAGCTCCATCTGTTTCACTTCGCAGTGACTGTTGAATCTGAACTGAAACTTTTCTTTTTTTATTGAACTGAACTGAACTCAGAAACTTTAGAATGTTTTGGTTTTGTGTGGAATAAGACGGGAATATGTAGCAATGCCGTTTTGCTTGTAAGAAAGCGAAATATGTTTAAAAGAGTAAATATGTGAGATGATAATTGTTTTTTTTTATGTAAATATAAGTTCGCGCGTGTAAATATTCTGCAGTTTGTGTTGTCAAAAATGTGTCATTAAAATATGAAAATTATCTTCATTGCATCTACTGTCATTCCAGTGGATATCCTCACTTTATTTTAATTTAAGTTTTTCCACAATATATATATTAATATTATATATATATTATATATAATATAATATATATATATATATAATATATTATTTAATATATTTTTTAGATTTAGATTCGTAATTAATTGCCTCCTTTGGTAGTACCCATACTACAGAGACTAATTAATTTCAGAGAAATGTCACAAACATTTGAGGGGGTTAAAATGACAGTGGAGTAAGTCAATATTTAGTAATTTGAGAAATGGAGGATTTTGTGAAACTTGACGCATTACCGTGCAACTTGTTTGCCCTCTAGCGACTCCTTAAATGAACTATGACTTTTTTCACTGTCGCACTGAATATAAATTAAGATATGTTCAGTGAAAATATGGTTATCTATATTTTTAAAATTTTGACTTTCTCCATTGTCATTCTAACCCCCTCATTTAAACCAATTTTTTCCTGTTCTTTCATGAGTAACTTTTTTTTCGCTGTAAGATTAAAAACACATAAGCAGAAATTGTTTAGTTCATATTATATATAATAAAAATAATGTTTATACTTTTAATTTTATTAGGGTTTCTATTAAAAATAACAACGTTTTATTTATTCTGTAAATTAATAATTTGTAATCTGATATTCAGGCTTTTTTCAGTCATTAGAATCTCATTTATATATTGTATTCAAACAGAATATTAGATAAATATTTTTTTTAAAATATGGAGTCAACTAGAAATACATATTATGTGTTATTTTAAACATTATGCCGTGCAGCTTGGCATACTGATAACAATAAGGAATAATATGCCAAATACTCAAATGTTAAGAATATTATATGAAAATATTGTAGCGTATATAGGGGTTCTTCCAATTTTATGGTGAATCAAGCTCAAATGAACCACAGTCATTGAAGAGCAAAGCAATTTATTCACAACTATTCACAGCAACAGAGTCTTTGTAAGTCACAAATAACACTAAAACTGTGAAACAGTTAAATGAATGAACAAATCAAGCGTTCAAATACAGCTTAAATATCTCACAGAGATTCTCTACACAACGTCTCAACACACTAACAGATGCAAAACAACGTAAATATTTCGCAAAGTTAGGCAAACCCACTTTACAGGAAATCGCTCTGAACGTATCGCATTCCGAAATGCGACTAACTAACTAACTCTCTGCTCCGCTCCTCGGCCCATATATCAAGTGTCTCAAAAATGACTGATGGATTTTAAAATTCAATAACTTGCAAACCGTGACAGATATTAAAAAAAATTCCTACAGCAGGGTTATGCATGATGTCAGGAGTTTTCTTACTGTGATTCTTGATATAAGTTCAAACAACAGATGGCGTTGACAGCGATTGACGCTCAGTCGACACTGAAACTTATGCCCCTCAGCATTGATTCACCTCTCCCTGAATAGCAGGCCTGCGTACTGACAAAAATGGAGGCTGTCGCAGGCGGATTTTTTTTCAGCATTTGTACGGTCCCTCAAACTTCAACACCAATAATATCTAAAAGTTTTTTTTTTTACTTATTTCATCTCAGAAAAACTATGCGAAGAAAACTTTTAGAAATTATTGGTGTTAAAGTTCGAGGGACCGTTAAAACGCTGAAAATAAATCCGCCTGAAACAGCCAAATTTTTCTCAGTGCGCAGGCCTAGTATTCAGGGGGCGGTGCATCAATTCTGAGTGGCGTCAGTTTCGGCCTCAGCTGAGCGCCAATTGCTGTCAGAGCCATCTATTGTTTGAAATTCGAACTAAAATCAAGAATCATAGTACAAATAGTCCTGACATCATACATAACCCTCCTGCAAGAATTTTTTTAATATATGTGACCTTTTGCATGTTATTGGAGTTTAAAATACATCAGTCATTTTTGGGACACCCGATATATAAGAGCGAGATAATGTTCTAGACTTTTCCACAATTTTCTAATGCTAGAATTTTTGAGTTAGAATTTTCAGAAATCCCCTCTAAAAACACAGAACAGGATTTAATGCATTTCCGTATCTATAAGAGTGGTTTCCATGGGGAGGGGGGGACTCCATTATTGATCCATTATTGATGCCAACTTGGCGCTATCACCAATATTACGCCAAATTCCCATAGACATCCATTGTAATCCAATAGGGTTTACTTGCTTGCAGAAAATTAACAAATTGAGAAATTTTAATGCAAATAAAAAAATTTGGCTGATTTTAGGAATTCAAATATGAAAAATCATGCGCGCAATGCATGCAAAAATAATTATTTCGTTAAAAGTGTATTATATTTAAAAATTAATTAAAAACTTTATATGAATGTATACATTTTTTGAGAATTTTAATTTATAAAATAGACATTTTTTAATATGTGTTTTAAATTTTATTATTCAAAGTTAACTAGCAACGGAGTTACTGTAATTCTTACACAGGCCCCTTTTTCACATATTTTGTGAGTTCAAAGGGTACGCGTATCTGACCCCTTAAAGTTGTCTAAAATTTCTGTTGTAAATATAAATTACCTTTTTCTTACTTTATTTATGATCACCACTCAGTATAAACTGAGACTTTTTCAAAACTCCAAATGAAACTAATAAATTGTAAAAAATCAATAACTTTACAATAGAACAATAGAACAAGCAATTCTATCTAAAAAAACAAAATCATTTTATTTCTAAAAAACTACCCAATGATTAGTTGGCATATACTGTCACCTAAGGTAGACTTTTAAGTAAGTTACTTCTTGTGTCCACGCAGAGAGACTATGCTGACTAGGAACAAACTTAATTCCTTAGTAAAAACAAAATGATTTAAAAAAAAAACATTAACTTACAACTTAACTAAAGACTTTAACTAGTTATTATTGAGAGAAAATTGTGAAAAAAATAAATTGTTTAAATGTCAATGAAAGTTATTCTGTGTTATAGATGCACAGACGTGCACGGGGAGGAATTTCGACTTATATTCATTACAAGTATAATGTTATATATTACAATTATTTTGTCAGAAATGTATTTAATAACTTACTTAAAAGTTAAATATACATTTGGGTGGGTTGAAAAAAACTTTTTTTTTCTATTTTCGATGATAAGTAGTGTGGAAAAGGTGGTACTGGTTTCATCGAGTGCCCACAAAAAAAATTGAGATTTTCAGGACAATTCTTTGATTTTCCGCAAACTTCTTAAAGTTTTACTAAAATGCTGATTTTTGAACTTTTTTGGCAACATTAAAAAAAACATATATTTTTCTTAGTTGTATTTACTTCAAATGTCATGTTTAGTGAGCCAAATGTTTTAATAAACTCTAATTATGCATTATTTAATTTCAATGTGTATTTTAAATTAGCTGATTTTTATAGCTCTTTCGTGTATAAGTGGTCAAAAGTTGTAAGTATTGTTTGTATCGTATGTTTCTGTAAAATAATATATTTTGTCTTTTTCATGTTCCTTGCTCTTCCTTCTTTTTCTCGATGCGTTGGGGATCATATATTTGGGTAACAGACTGCAGCATGCCTCGACAGCAAATCTGGAAGGAGAGGAGTGGTTGGAGCGAGAGCCAATGCAATCAAAGAACTGTTCGAAAAATGTTTATCGGAAATATTGGTTTAAAAACGAGCAAAACTCGTGCAAAGACAATATCGGGGAAAATGAAAGAGATTCAATTTCAATGAGAGATAGTGGTTCTGTGCCGCGGCAGTCAACTAGTGGAGATCAATCCAGATCTTTGATACGATATTGTCAGAAGATTCAAGTTATGAAAGCACATTGAATAAGGCATTTCGTCTAATTCAGAATTTGAACCAGAACCTTCAAAAGCAGATACTTCCCAAACGCTTCAAGATACAGAAAATGTTAAAGTTAAGGATAAGTATCCCGTCATCGATAAAAAATAATCCTAAGAGATAGAAAAAGAGACTCTAAAAGAAGATACAAGAAGAGGAAGATCTTGAAGGAAGAAAAATTAAAAGTATATTATTTGATGTTTAAAAAGATAAAAAGATCACCATAGAAAAAAGGGGCCCAAGCGGCACTATCGAGAGAAATACGAAGAACATATCACGGAGATGTCTGAAATTGGTTCGGAATATTTTGTTCACATGACACCTCGTTCCATTCACGGCGAAGGATTAGCAAAATTATTGTATAATTTTCTATGCCAGACCAAAGCTGATTTTTTTTAACTGATAGCAGTCGGGTGTGACGGCATTGCTGTTAATACAGGAAAACGCAACGGTATCATTGCCTGTCTTAAAAATTAAATAAGGAGATAACTGCAACATTTGATATGTATTCTTCAAACGAACGAGTTTCCACACCGACATCTACTGTCTAAAATGGATGGTGAAACCACGGAACTTTGCCGACCTAATCGGAGCTAAACTAATGGGGTGTGAAAATCTATATGTGACTTTTTTCCCGACGATTCCCGTTTTATGGACATCAGAAATGCAAAAGACTAAGATTTAAGCACAGATCAAAAGTATTTATTCGATATTTGTGCAACGGTTTCAACAGGACAGTGTTTTCGAGGACTTAAAAACAGAAAACCAGGACAAATTGTTCAATCGAGATGGATCACAACTGCATGCAGAATTTTACGATTATAAGTTAGAAGTTTGAATCCTGATGAAACTCTGAAATATCTCGCGCAGTACGTGATAAAAGCTTATGCGCAAGTGTGGTTTAATGCAAGGGAACAGCCAGGTTTAGCAGACGGGCTGAGACATCTCAGGAAAATTGTCCAACTCTTAACATTTCTACCAGATGATCTAAAGAAAACTGTGCATTCAGTCCTTCAAACAAATGGATACTATGTCCATCCAGATAATTTACTGGTAGCGATAGACACAGACGACAACTAAGATATTAAAAGACTAGCATAGAAAATAATTTAAAAATGCCTCAATTAAAAGAAACAAATTGCGAGAGTTTCAGATTCCAAATCTGAACTTTAAGACAACGGAGCACTTGTGACTGTATCGACTGGGTCTCCATAGAAATCAGCAAGCCTCCACTAACCAAAACTGTCTCATCAGAAGAAATTGAAGACAACACAATTTCAAGATCTATGTAGATGAATTGTTAGTCAGCATTCCAAGTCACTACCAGGATGTGGAAAGAGTAGTTAAAATTGTGACAGAAGTTGCATCAAAGATATGTGGGAATGGAGGAAGATATACCTTCATCAGATCAAAACTGTAAGCACTAAAAAATATGTTAAAATTCATTTCGAAAAAGGACTTCGTAGTCTAAAATGGTATACATTCGGAATATAATATTCCGTGGATAGGAGGGTGGGTGGAACTGGCCATGCAGCTACCTCATCGTGGTGAGTTGTGGGTTGTTTTGCGTTGTTCTCTAACGTAATTTTCTAACGTTATATATTTTAAATGTTCACTTTCGTATCAAGAGTTTTTTTTTTTTTTCAAATGTTTCTATTCATGTGAATTTCATTTTGTGCCAACTATTTTGCTATTATTTTGCGACAATGATGTTTGTATGACGGAAAAGTACTGATCCCATACAGAATATATTTAATAGGTGTTTTTTTTTCAGATTTCGAAATGACATAATACTAATAATCTGCCAATATTGGTGTCAATCTACTTAACTGATTAAGATGCAGAATTTTCTTAATATGATAAATTTAACTGTAACATCATCATATTTACCTGTATAGCATTATATGATAATAAAATAATAATAATTTAGAGATACAGAATAATGCATTAAAAAAACAACTTTAAATAGATGCACAGTGAATAGATAATATGTCTCTAAAATATAATCGAATTTTAAAAACTACATAAATTGAACTACATCTGTCTTTCTTATTCTAAAGTTTCAATATCTTTAAACCATGCCGATAAATATAAAAGTATTAAGGCTTTTCAAAAGCCTCCTCTCCATTTAGAGCATTCCCTTTTAGTGTTTTGAAAAATAGTTTTTCCTAAATCCAAAACTATTGTGTAAACGAATCTGGTATTACTTCTATATCATTATAGTGAATTGCATATATATTTCTCAGAATAGTTATTTATGAAATTGTAGATACTCCGGAATTATTTTTCTGTTCAAGAATGTTTCTGAACCAATTTTATTCAGTACATTATTATAAGTATATATATATATATATATATATATATATATATACTGTATATATATATATATATATATATATATATATACAGTCGAACCTCGTTAACACGAAATTGAAGTGACTGGGAATTTTTTTCGTGTTATCCGAAATTTCGTGTTAACCGTCATTATAGTGGTGCCATCGATATTAGATATAAAAACTAAATAAATTAACCTACAAATATATCCCTGCTCAAAAAATCATAAATTAATAAGAAATAGTAAATTTCATTAACAAATTAATTATCATTGTTTAGGCAATAATAATTTTATTTACATGCTAATCATATTTTTAAATAGTCCGTTATTGATTTTGGCTTCAATTTTTGTAGAGTGCTATTTTAGGAATGTATGAACCTAATCTAATTTGTCCAAAGCTCGGGAAGTATCCTCTTGAACCATAAGGAAACGTACAGTTTTCAATGCTGCGGTAGATTCATTTGTTGACACTAAACTTTTCCGTTCTGTGTCAATTTCTTCTTCCTCGTCTGACACTTCAATGTTGTCATCTTTATTTTTCAGCAATTATTTCTTCATCTGTCGTCACATCCGAAGTCAGCACATCTTCACCTATGCAAATGTACTGGGAAAAAACAATGTCTAAGAAAGAATTTACCGATTTTGGCTACATTTCTTTCTGCAGACAAGTCTATGACGCTATTTAAATCTTGTCAGTCATCCGTTAGAAAATATGAAATCGCTCTTACCGAGAGCATCAGCAAAAGCCTCTGCTTCATCTTGCAAAACTGCAAAAGTTAAAACAATGTTCTGGCTTATTGCCTCTTTTATCCACCGCAAGAGAGCAATTTCAATTTATTCATTCTTTCTTCTACACATTCGTTTTTTTACTGGTTTGAATTAACTCACAGCATAAACCGCTTCAATCTTTACGCGATTCTTTAAAATTGTAGAAGAATTGCAGGTATCCCATACTTTGCCGCATTTTGTGATTTTTTCAGGACTTTATCGCTAACTTCGTTTAATATTTTTTGCTTGGTTTCTTAAGATACTGCTTGCTGTTTTCAACTAATATTTCACAGAATTCTACAGAGCAACTGTGAACAGCGGTTCCATTATGTTAGTTAGGTTAGTGAAGTAGAGATAGTCACTTCTTTCACTCACAGATAGAAGAATTCAGACCCCCGGTTTATAGTTTATGTTACTGTCAATACAGTCAACCGAGTAATGGAACAATCACTTTCAAAAAAAAGAAACTCCTTCCCCAAACTTTCATTGTGACTAATCTATTGCTCATATGGTTAATGTGGGAACACTTGCGCATATGAGAGATAAAAGAAAAGCAGGGATTATTCAGAAATTCAGTATTTCAGAATTTTCTGAAACCCTTTTTCACTTTAAATTGTTTTCAAACCAAGAGAAAATTCCACTTTTAATAAGAGTATGTGACATTTAAGTTTGAAATATCGAAAACATTGCATAAAAAATCATGTTTTGACTTTGAAGCGAAAAAAAAAATTCGCCTTAAGCGGGATTTTCCGAAAATCTATTTCGTGGTAAACAAATTAATTAACATTGATTTTCAGACTCATCTGACTGGACCTGAAAATTATTTCGTGTTAAGCGAAATTTCGCGTTAAGCGATTTCATGTTAACGATGTTTGACTATATATATATATATTAGAACGTGTTTTGATTTATGAACATTTAATTTTATTTCTGTCTTTTTCTGCAGCCTAAAGAAAACAATGATGATATTATGTATATGATGAAATATGTTGAAATTAATGTTCTTATATTTTTAAATTAGATTACAATGTACGGTATTTTTTCATAAAAACATACAATTTTATATATTAATTACCTAATATGCAATTTTCATGCTCTCTTTCTCGAAAAATGTTTCCCTACGTTTGTTAAATATTAAAAAAAAATTGCAAATTGTAAGAGAAAAATTATCAACATATTAACTGGTCGTACATAAGTATTAAAGCCTTAATGCAATAAAAGGGCGACACTGTCATTAAAATTGAAAGAGAAAATAAGAAAATATTCTAGATGATTGAAAGCCATTACAAAAGGATCAATTAGCACTTAAGTCCAAAACTAACCCATTTTTTTAAAATATATATCATCTTAATTTAAATATATCGTATTAATATATCGTGCTTATACAGGGTGATTCATAAAAGATGGGCAGAACTTTAAGGGGTTATAGTACACTTAAAGACAAATAATATTAAATAGGAGACTAAGGGTCCCAGACGTATTCCCAAGGAGATAGGGGGCATTAAAGTTTAGGGTCCGAAATTTCAAATGATTATAAAACATGGAAAAATTGGTCGATTCGTTTGCGGTTTTTGCAAAAAATTTTCTTTATGCTAGTATTTTCTTGAAATAAAATTTTAAAGTTCAATTTCAAAAAATGCCGATAGGGGGCGCTTTAGACTTTGGAGTAACAAACAACTATTTTTTAACGTTATTTTTTGTATTTCTTTAAATGATTTCGAAAGCTTAGACTTAAACTTAAATTTTGATCTAAAAATCTGAGTCCTAACGAGTAGTTAAGTAGCGTAAACTGAAATTTGAAATTTGAAACCCTTCTCCCCCCAGAACAAAAATCAGTTATTCCCGATCTTTGTGTCGTAGATTAGGCTCTAACTACTGCCGCGTTTTGCTAAAATTATTCTTTATGTCAGTATTTTCTTGAAAATAAATTTTAAAGAAAATTTTCAAAAAATTCCGATAGAGGGCGCTTTAGACTTTGGAGTAACGAACAACTATTTTATACCGTTATTTTTTGTGTCTCATTAAATGCTTTCTAAAGCTTAGACTTAAACTTAAATTTTCAGCTCAAAATCTGAATCGCTGAGCGTGGTTCAGTAGCGAGGGGAGGGGGTTCAAATTTCAACTTCTGAACATAGTTCAGTTTGCACTACTTAACCATGCCCAACGATTCTGTGCTGTGATACGAGGCAAAAATACAACTTTCGTCAAGGACTGCATAGTCGGAATTCACTCATAAAGGCACTGGCACAGTTGGAAACGTCGCTCATGCAAACGTTAAAGCTCCATTCCTGACGCTAGTCACCGGGTGAAGAAGGAAACAGAAAGTATGCAAATGTCAAATGGGGAAGAAGAAGAACACGTATGCAAAATTTCGACACGATTCAGGCATAAAAACCACTGAACGGTGAGTCAAGTGTAAGTCGCTGTAGTAATGAATCGGAAGATGGTGCCCTTCACGAATAAGGAAAAGGCTGAGATGCATTTAATTTACGGAGCGGCAGATGGAAATGGTGCAGAGGCACAACGAATGTACGGAGAGCGATTTCCTAACAGACGGTTGCCTAACCGCAAAACTTTCGAGCGCTTGCACAGACAGTTGTGTGAGACGGGATCATTTCTCGCTTCCCGGTCGAATGCAGGTCGTACAAAAAAGGGCGAATCAGTAGTTGTTGCAGAAGCCATTCTGGATGTAGTAGCGGCGCAGCCAAGTACAAGTACACGAACAGTGGCTAGCCAGGTGGATACCTCACAGTCCACGACTTGGAGGGTACTGAAGGATGAACATTTGCTCCCGTTTCATGTGCAACGAGTCCAGAAACTGTCTCCAGGGGATTATCCAAATCGTATTGAATTCGCCCGCTGGTTTCTGCAGCAGAACGCGCTAAATCCACATTTTGGACGAACTGTGCTTTTCACCGATGAATGTACCTTCACACGTGAAGGTACATTTAACACACACAATGCACATGTATGGGCGGATGTCAATCCACATGCTACGTATCCACATGCTCATCAGAGACGCTTTTCCATCAATGTTTGGGCAGGAATCCTCGGAGACCACCTAATCGGACCGTACCTTCTTCCTGAACGCCTCAACGGTAAAACATACCTCACATTTCTGCAACATGTGCTGCCAGACCTGTTAAACGTTGTTCCTCCACGCATCCGGCGGGTCATGTGGTTCCAGCACGATGGAGCGCCAGCCCATTACGTACGAGACGTCCGCAACTATCTGGACATCACATTTCCGAACAGATGGATTGGTCGAGGTGGTCCTGTTGCTTGGCCTGCTCGCTCGCCAGATCTTTCACCCCTCGATTTCTTTTTTTGGGGACGATTGAAGGCTCTTATGTATGAGACACCCATTGAATCCCCCGAGGAACTGGTCGCCAGACTTTCCGCCGCTGTAGGGGAAGTGCTCGAAAAGCCTGATGTTTTCGCGAATGTTCGCCGTTCCATTCGTCGCCGTTGTTCTGTGTGCATAACCTCTGGTGGTCACAATTTTGAACATTTATTGTGATTACATGTTAATAAATATGCTTTGGTAACATAATCCTAATTTGTGTCTTTTTACCTCGTATCACAGCACACAATGTGTGGACATGGTAAACTGAACTGTGCTCAGGAGTAGAAATTTCAAACCCCTCTCCCCAGAAACTTAACCACGTCTAACGATTCAGATTTTGGGCTGAAAATTTAAGTCTAAGCTTTAGAAAGCATTTAATGAGACACAAAAAATAACGGTATAAAATAGTTGTTCGTTACTCCAAAGTCTAAAGCGCCCTCTATCGGAATTTTTTGAAAATTTTCTTTAAAATTTATTTTCAAGAAAATACTGACATAAAGAATAATTTTAGCAAAACGCGGCAGTAGTTAGAGCCTAATCTACGACACAAAGATCGGGAATAACTGATTTTTGTTCTGGGGGGGAGAAGGGTTTCAAATTTCAAATTTCAGTTTACGCTACTTAACTACTCGTTAGGACTCAGATTTTTAGATCAAAATTTAAGTTTAAGTCTAAGCTTTCGAAATCATTTAAAGAAATACAAAAAATAACGTTAAAAAATAGTTGTTTGTTACTCCAAAGTCTAAAGCGCCCCCTATCGGCATTTTTTGAAATTGAACTTTAAAATTTTATTTCAAGAAAATACTGGCATAAAGAAAATTTTTTGCAAAAACCGCAAACGAATCGACCAATTTTTCCATGTTTTATAATCATTTGAAATTTCGGACCCTAAACTTTAATGCCCCCTATCTCCTTGGGAATACGTCTGGGACCCTTAGTCTCCTATTTAATATTATTTGTCTTTAAGTGTACTATAACCCCTTAAAGTTCTGCCCATCTTTTATGAATCACCCTGTATATCGTCTTAAGTTAGAGAAATTCCTTGTTCCTTTGGTCGAAATATCCCCAAATTCAACTGGGACCTGCAGGCTATAGTCAAAAACATAGAAAAAATGGTTTAATTATCTGCATAGCATTACAGATAAGCAGTACAATCCGCAATTAATGGCACAAAATCGCGATCACAGCGCCCCCTTTCGTCGAAATATCCCCAATTTCAAATATGACCTGCTTTCCATAGCCAAAAACAAATAAAAAATTTGGTTCAATTTGAAACATAACTTCATACACTTTTCGATGACACAATGAGGACGGGCAAACGGACATTTTGAAAAAAAAAACATGTTTTTCGGAATCTCTGACCACTAAAACGTGTAAATTCGTCGAAAACCGGAAGTCGAAACAGAATTCGTTAACAATACTATCTTGTATTATAGATAGAAGAAAGTAAAAAGGGAAGAATCCATTCTTTACAATAAATTTTGATGTTTTTAGGCATCAATAAAATGTTTACGCAAATCGTAAAATCTAAATTCCAATTATTTATTACAAGGAATTACGCTAACTCATTTAAGTTGTCCACATGTTTCAAAATTTCTTATTTAATAGATGTTTATTCAAGAAAGTGTTTTTCTTAAAGTTTGAGCTTATGTACACTGTTAAAAATTTGCAGCAAACTGTCCAGTCATTCGACCGTTTTTATAGTAAACGGTTACATAACCGTAAATTAACACTATTTGGACCATATTATGGTCAAAATAGAGTGAAATTACAGTTATGTAATCGTTTTCTACAAAAAACGGTCAAATGACTAGACAGTTTGCTGCAAAATTTTAACAGTGTAATATTACACATTTTCTTGTACAACAAAATATGTACCCATTCTTCCGTTTGACGTAGTAAATTATGTTACAATTTTCCACGTCACCTTAAAATTCACAATTCATTATGTTACGATAAAATCCTGGTTATTCACAGGATTAAATTTGGTAAAATGCACTTTTTCAGGACAAAAATGTACAGCTTATGAAATTTCGAAAATCGACACTTTATCCTATTCATCTTTGAACAAAATCTCTAAAAAGTTATTTCTCTAGTAAATCTGCAGATCAGGAGCCTCAACGTCAGCTCTGCAAATCATTTCTTTTTTAAATCTCATTTTTGATATCATTTAACATCGTACAATCCGCAATTATTATTTTTTCAATTGCATGCATATTTTTATAAGCATATAAAATTCTTCGAATGTTCCAGAAATTAGAATCATTAAATTCAACACGGTGTTATACAATGATATTCTGAAATTCTGATGAACTGCTTATTCTTTTGTTTTTTAAAAAATAAATAGGTATTTATTTATAGTATTAATATATATATATATATATATATATTACTGTATTACACCAAAATAGTGCGATTTCCTTGAATTTTATTATTTATTTTATATTCTTTGAAATAAGGTTGCTAAGCAATGAATAACTTAAAGTGGAAAGTAAAAATAAACGCTTTTAAAAATTGTAAAAGATATGAAAAAAAAAATGTTTATATTTCCCGACAAGGTGCAAAAACATTTTCAAATGTTTTAAGCAATTAATTTCTAAATTCTGTTAAATTTATCGACAAAATTTTAAAACTATTGGAAATCCATGTCGAAAATTTATCATTCATAAATTTACGTCGATGTACATTATGCAAATATTCCATTTTTCTTTCAGATAAAAATGAAATTTGAAAAGTCGTCTGCATCCCCATAGAAAAGCATTATGTCCTAAAAAAAATTCTCTATTTTCCGAGCGAATGAACCAAATTTAACCAAAAACTATACAGATAATTCCGGATACCTCGCCAACATGCCTAAAACAAATCAACCTAATCGGACCATTTTCACGTCAGTTATCACGCAACAGACAGACAAACATACAGACAGAAACCAAAAACCTTTCCCGTCTCCACAGTGAGCCTCAACTGACGTTTCGGCAAATATTTGTAAATGCATATACATCAGAAATGTTATATTGACCGTAACTTTAAATCATAGATTATAATATTTCAAGTGTTCCTACTTACATCACTAAAACATTTTGAGAATTATTTTGCTTCAGAATGCAATAGATCTCATATCAGAATCATTTTACCAACTGAGTTAGTATACTAATTAATAATGGTCAACTACTCCTTGGAAAGATTCATTCCAGAAATCCCATATGAATATACAAGAAAGTCGAGTTTCTTGCTATTTCACATATCACTTTTTTTTTCATTTTCCGATGGAATGAATCTTAATATTTGAAAATGTTGAAAATGGAAACCGCCTCACAGTGTAAGATTTCGCAAATCTAGCGGGAAAAATTTCAGAAAATCGATTTTAAATAATTTCAGTTTTAGACATTTTAAATTACATCTAACACATTGAAGAGGAATGAGATAAAGTTAAAGCAGTTTAACAACACCATCAAAAGTCGGCTCAAAACCAAGTCTTCTATAAACCTTTTTAGAGCGGCGATTGTTGTAGAAGTAATTGCAAATGATATTTATGGCTAAAAATATACTTATTTTGTAAATAATGTTTTATGATTGTATGGAATCGTTACAACAAAGTATATACTTTGTATTTTACAATTACGATAGTTATTTAAAAGTGTTACTTCTTAAAAATAAACTTGTAAGTTAATATGTAAATCATTTGAAAAATTAATAGCATATGATAAATTAAAAAAGCTGCCAAAAATTTTGTACACTCTGGTACATTGTAAGGCAATTTTTTTTGTAATTATATATGCATATACATATAAAATAAATCAATTTCAGCTGCAACTATTTGCAACTTTTGAATATAAGTAATTTTTTACAGGTATTGAAGTGTTAATTTAGAAAAGGGAATTCTATGAGATATTTATAGATTTTGTTACTGGACATAAATCATTGCCAGTGAATTCTAAAAATATCTTGATGGATAATGTATTACACAAATATAAACTTCAACATTGCTCATATGTTATGTTAGACCAGTTTAAGCTGCTGAGCCATTCATTTATGATTGACATTAATCGAAGATTTAGAAATTGCCATCGCATAAAGAACGTTTTTTAAAGAAAAATAAGAGATGGCTAGATTCAAATATAACAATAAGTAATCTCTATATACCAGACAGAAGTAATAATGACTACGCGAAAAATGTTGGACGTCCAAAGAAAATTTTGTTCAAGTGGACCGAAATCGAAAAAAAAAAAGGTTTATCCATTATTTTCAGAACACTCACTAAATGAACTCACACATGCCACGTGTTTAAAATTAAGACAATTTGGACGAAAGGATGCCACGGGTATGTTAAAGCAAATATTTGTAAGCCCTAAAAAAAGCAACTAATTTGTAAAAAATCGTTCAAAAAGCCGGATACACGATATTTAAATAATCTCTTGAAGAAGCGTTGGTAATAAACACTATGAAATTAAGTTGCCAAAAATGCGGGATTATGAGAAACTCTGCGTTACAAAAAGTTTTGAACATTTATCCATCCTATGAGCAGGTAAAAGATGCAAAAAAATGTGCTATTCATCCCAAGAAAACTGCTTATTTTCTTAATCATTTGCAAAAGTTAAATAACAATCTATTGTAGATTTAACGATAAAAAGACTTTGTATTATACAAAAACAGATGTTAAATATTCTTAATAAAGAAAAAGGGTCTGTGTTAAAAAGTATAAATGATCTTTAATTGGGGATGGGGGGGGGGGGGCGGGGGTCGATGGAAGCGGTGGACAAAGTAGAAGCAAAAATCAAATAAAAACAACTTTGAAGATGCAAATATTCTAATCCCATCTGTGGTTCCTTTAAAACTATATGGTTGTAATGAAGAAAATCAAAACTTTGTATTATGGCAAAATGCACACCCTTCATCTACTTCCTACTGTAGACCCATAAAATTTCAGTTCACCAAGGAAACTGATCAGTCAATAACGGAAGAATATGAAAATGTCAGAAATCAAATTACTGCTCTTGTGCCAACAATAGTAGAATTAGATGATCAAACATAATGAAATAGAGCACAGATTTGAAGAAACAATTTTAAATGGCAAAGTGTGCAATATTCTATTTTTAAATAAAGCAACGCAAAAATGCTATACCTTTAACGCAACTTCCAAGGTTATGAATAATTTGAAATGTATTTGGACATATACGAGTAATGGCCACACATTTTCTTGGGGCTTATCGACACTACATGCACAGATAAGATTTATGGAATGCCTTTGACATATTGGTTATAGATTGGATGTAAGAAAAAAGGCAGTGCCGAAAACATTAATGATGACACTGACAGCGATGGCAGTATCTAATAACTTAATTACTATTTACAAAAAAAACTCTTCTTCTTGTTAAAGTTAAGTATTGTATATTTTTTAAATCTGCACTGAATAAAATAACACTGCGTAAAAGTCAATAAATGAAAATGACAAAAACTATTTCTATTATGATTATGATAATGTAATAATGATGACGTAAAATATACAATGTAACGAGTAAATATATATTTTTCCATAATATAGAACCATTTTATCTATAGTAAGTGCAATTTTATTTAATTAATATCAGTAATTTTCATAAATTGAATTTTGACACGCTAGATTCGCAAAATCTTACACTGTGCGCCTATTCATCACCTTATTCCATTGATTATTTATAATTTTTCAATAACTTGCTAACTTGACTCTTAAAATATTTTCTGGTTCTGTGGAAGAAAATCTCCTTTTGAAGAGATATAACTCTTTATAAAATGTTAACTTCCTGCAAAATACTAATTGGATACATAATGCCTATTATAATTCTGCAATGTATTTGGACCACATAAAAACTTTTCAAAAACACTTCAATATAGTGGCCTTATATCCATATACAGAGATGTATATGCTCTGTAGCACATCAGTTTTTTGCAATGGCTTCTCTTTCTTTTTCCTAGTAGTATAGGTAAAATAGGTACTGATGGCCATTCCCCAAAATTTGGGAAGAACTTCGTTTTGTAACTAGAATTGAAGATCCAATGAGTCCCCAAAAATAAAGTAGTTTTACCCTGTTTCTTTTTTAGGGGGGAAGGGGGGAAACTTTAACTCAGTGAGGGAGAGAGAAACATTTTTTTAAGAAGGTTAAGTGATGTGTCGTTATTTATGCATTTTTTAATTCGGAATCTAACGACACTATCCGCAAGTCGATACAATGATTCGTTACAAAGTTACACCAGATTTAACAAATGCAAAGTCGACGATTTTACTTCAGTGCAGTTAATGTAGGCTTTTACATAAACAACTGATGGCCATTCACGAAAATTTGGGAATAACTTCTTTTTGACACTAGAAATGAGATACAACGAGTCTCCAAACATTAAAGTTGTTTTGCCGTGTTTTTGGCGAAAATATGTTGTTTCTGTATAAACCTATATTAACTGCATTGAAATAAAATCGTCGACTTTGTATTTATAAAACCTGGAGTAACTTTGTAACGAATCATCGTATCGACTTCAGCATGGTGTGGTTCAAGTCAGAATAATAAAAAATATACATAGTAAACGATACCCGACTTGACTAATTTTTAAAAAGTTGAATTTTTCCTCCTGAGTTAAAATGCCCCTCCCATTTGCCCCCTAAATACCGTAAAACATCTTTATTTATGGGGGACTCATCGGATCTTTACTTCTGGTGCCAAAACGAAGTTCTTCCTTAATTTTCGTGAAAGGACATCAGTTGTATTTTACTCATTTTTTGATGTATTTTACCTGTACAATAAGCTTCAATTAAATAAGGATCTGAATCTAAAATATGATTTTGTATATTGATGGTAGAATTTACGACATGCACCGGAAAATATCCAGAGGTATAATCCAAGAATGCCTATTTCCGATTGCTTGTGAGCAGATTTGAAATTACTGTGTTATTTTTTATATATAATATAACATTTTGGGGGATTTTGAAAATTCCCTGTATTTACTATTAGGGAATGCTTTCTCACTGATCAAACATAGTAATGATTTACATTTCCATGGTGCACAGATATATGTAAATTCTATGGGAAATATGACATATAAACAGCAATAAAAATTGTTGAAGTAGACACCGCACTCATTTTCCGGTATTTTCCTTCTCTTACGCATTTATATGGTTTTATTTCTACAAAATATAAGAATATATGAATTATATTTTACATTTTTTAATGAATCATCATATTTAAACTTACATTAGATAAGGGCTTTAGTTTCGTTTAATTATCTGACAAGGATTTTATCACTTTTATTTTATTTATACGTTTTTACGTTGAAAAAAACAATTTGGTTTATATATTAAGATATATTCCATAATGCATGGGTATATATTTACAATGCAACAGGATAAAAATTCTTAAACATGCATAATTTTACATAAAGTTTCGTTTTTATTACAAACGCATTCAATATTTTCTACATAATATACAGCATATATATTTTATCACGAAATTATTCATGAGTTGAAAATATTCGATAACATTCAGTGAAAAGAGCACGCTTGGATTTTTGCTTCAACAAACAATTTCTGTCGCAGTGTTTATTCTTTTTAATAAAATACTTTATTTCCGGAACGAGGTCATGAAGATACAAACACTATTTATAAAATATACTTTTGTATTTGTAATGTCATATTTATTTATTTATTTTTTTTTTAAATTAATGTACTATTTATATTAAAAAAAATTGTGGTAAATTTCAAATGTGTTATTAGATAAATTTTATAAGCAATAAAGTAAAAGTCGTTGAAATTTATTTATTGAAACTGTTACACATAATATCCAGAAAAACATCACTATTTATAAAAGTGGGTATAAAAAAAAATTACTGAAGTCCAATGCAAGAATATCCATGTATAAATTAGTGTCTAATAAGAAGTTTAAAAAAAAAAAACATCCAAATTAAAGTGACGGTGGGATTTGAAGATTAGCAAAATTAATATTTTTCCAAAACAATAAGGAAACAGACTTTATTGTTTGATTAAAAACCGCCCCCTGAATACTAGGCCTGAGCGCTGACAACAATAGTGGCTGTCGCAGGCCTATTTTTTTTCTCGCGTTACAACGGTCCCTCGAAATTCCACAGCAATAATTTGTAAAAGTTTTCTTCGCCTTGTTTTTCGGAGATCAAAAAGGTCAAAGATAACTTTTAGATATTATTGGTGTTGAAGTTCGAGGGACTGTACAAACGATTCCGCCTGCGACAGCCACCATTATTTTCAGCGCGCAGGACTAGTATTCAGGGGGCGGTGGATTAAATACATCTGACTAATTTAATTTTCTGAATCCACCGTCAGTTAGTCTCGGTCCACTTTAGATCCAATCAGATTTTTAACTAGCTTTAATCAGGCGTATGTCAATCTTACATGAAACTAATAACTAAAATGTCCCATGCGAACTATCTTTCTTCTAATTATGTTTTGAAATATCAACTATTTTGGTACTATGAGGCTCCTACAATAAATCTTGTTTAGGATATCATCTTACTATGGTTCTATAACTTTGATGGTAGACTTTCTTCCGTAGGTGTGAGATTTCCATATTTGTCACTTTAGAAAGTACATGGTTGTTCACCTATAGATCCCCTTTGTTTACGTATATACAGGGTGATTATAATTAAAGTTTAAGTTTCAAAACGCTCTAAAAAACAAACCACTTATTAAAATGACGTCAAAATTGAACGGCGTATTATTGAAAAAGAGGGAAAGAACATGAACCAAAAGAATAGTTCCAAATTTTAGAGACAGATGGCGCTGTAAGCGTCAGAAGATGTAAATTAAAATACCTGGCATGCGCACGGTAATTCCATGTGTTATAAAAGCGTTGGGTAAACGCCGTTTCCTCATTTTGCGTCTCAGGCGTTCCCCATGAGTGTCTCAATGAAGGTCCGCGCTCTGCTTGTAAAGCTTTATTACAAGAACGGTGATTCTGCACCAGTAGCTCTGCAGAAGTTCAGGACCCTCAAGGGTATGAAAAAAGGCGTTGGACCGATGACTGTCATGGGTCTGGTAAAAATGATGAAAAACATCGAAAATACTGATTCGTTTGATGTGCAGTCTGGTAGAGGAAGGAAAAGAGGTTATTCGGCGGTAGTTGAAGAAGTGGCCACAGCAATTGAGGAGGGGTCGAGCGGTGGTGTGCAACCATGCAGTGCACGGAGAATTGCCCGAACATTGGACAGGCCTGTGAGCACGGTGCATAACATTCTACGAAACATTCTGCAATGCTATTCGTACAAAATTTGCCATACGCAGGAGTTGTTTCCTTCTGACCTGCAAGCAAGGAAGGGTTTTACTTTGGAATTTCTTGCTCGCAAGGAAGTGGACAATGATTGGCCGTGGAAAATTCTGTGGACAGACGAAGACCATTGCCATCTGACGGGATATGTCAATACACAGAATTGCAGAATATGGGCAACAGAAAATCCACTTGCAAAGAACCCAGTACCACTTCATCCTGCAAAGGTCACAGTGTGGTGCGGATTTGTGGCATCATTTATCGTAGGGCCATATTTTTTCGAGGAGACGGGTTCTTTCGGTCCTGTTACCGTTACCGTCAATGGTCAGCGGTATGAGTCTCTTTGGGTAATGACGTCATTCTAGCTCTGCAACAGCGTGGATGTCTGGATAGTATCATTTTTATGCAAGATGACGCTCCTCCGCACATTGCAAATAGAGTGAAGCAGTTGTAGAGGCGGCATTTCGGAAATGCTAGAATTATCAGTCGTCATTTACCTACAGCCTGGCCGGCCTGATCACCTGATCTTAATCCGTGTGATTTCTGGCTGTGGGGTTATCAGAAAGATGTTGTGTTCAGTACTCCGATTGCCAACGTAGCTGAATTGAAGACACGCAATGCGCAACACATTCTGAACTTGACCCCGGTGACACTTCGGTCGGTTGTGGAACATGCTGTTTCCCGATTTAATCTTGTTGCACACAACGGTGGACAGCATATTGAACATGTTTTGCGCCAGTTTCGCGAAACTTAAAAACCGATTGGATGAATGCTTTTTATGCGGTTTTTGGCCTCAGGACAATTAAAAACCGATTTTTCCTATCCGATGTGATATGACCTCGCCCTGGTGGATGGCCTTACGTAACTAACAGTATCACACCTGTAGAGTCATGCACACTGAGTAGTACAGTTTGTTTATCGTGTAACTTACGCCTTAGCCGTTGTTTTACGATTTGTCATTTGTAGTCGAAATTCTGGAGCTTACAGCGCCATCTGTCGCTAAAATTTGGAACTATATTTTTTTTGTTCATGTTCTTTCCCCATTCTTCAGTAATACGCCGTTCAATTTTGACGTCATTCTAATCAATGGTTCCTTTTTTAGAGCGTTTTGAAACTTAAACTTAATTATAATCACCCTGTATATTAAAAAAATTCATGTTTGAAGATTCACAGGGTAATTAGTAATGCCTCCAGAATTTATGCATAATATAATAGTAAAATGTTCATATGAAATTAGGTGAAAACGAATATATTCATTTAACGATTTTTGATTTGAGAGTGATAATCAGACTATTGAAAATTCAAACAATTGAATTCCTTGTATTTGTATAAATTTTACTTGCATCACAATATAAAACAACTTATTATGATTTTTTTATAAATAAAAATCTTTACTTATTACTAACATTTTTTTCCGATTAATACACAATATATATATATATATATATACAGGGTATCCGATTTAGTATGGAAACGGTCAAATAACTCGAGAAATATACATCGGATTGAAAAACGGTAAAATTGAATTTTCAATATTTTTGAAAAATCGATTTAGGGATATGAAAGTTGCCCCCCCCCCCCGGGGGGAAAGGGGGGCTTTGAAATCTTAAATGATGACCCAGATTTTTTGTTGCGAATTCGGATTCTACGGGAAAAATACGTAACTTTTGTATTGAACAGTTTCTTCGAAACAGTGTAGATGGCGCTGTAATCGAGTACAATGCTGTGAGAATCGTTACCATTGCAATGTCTGGAAATGCTCCAATAACTCGAGAAATATACATCAGATTGAAAAAAAGGAAAACTCCGTGTTAAATATTTTAGAAAACTGACAACTTTGTTATCCCTAAATAGATTTTTCAAAACTATTGAACATGAATTTTTCCGTTTTTCAATAAGATGTATACACTATATTGCCAAAGGTGATTGGTCACTTGCGATTTTAGACGTTTTGTTAACTATCTAGAAAAATACATGAGGAATTAACCTGAAACTGCAGATGTGTAAACAGTATAGTATAGCTTATATATTTCCGTGAATATTTTTTCCCGAAACCCCATAGGGGACTGTCAACAAATTAAAAAAGAAAGAATATATTTTGGATTACCCTGTAAAAACTAATGTAGCAAAATTGTTCAAACTCGAGATTATTAATAAGTGGTTTATAGCAATATACTGTGTTACTTTTTATGAGGATAGCATGAATATTTGAAGAGAAATTAAGGTTTTTATAAAAACCGACTCAAATTTCGCCAAGTTTTTTGCTTATAATTTGCAGAGTTCTTAATATAAAAAAAAGTTATTTTGAAGAAATATGTCAAACAACATTGTACATAATACTCTGCAATCGGAATTAAAAAATAATAAAACTTGGATGAAAAATAAGCAGGTTTACTAAAAAAGTTTCACTGCGCATGCGAGAATGCAATCAAAATATAATATGCATAATGTATTACCTAAGTATATAGAGAAACTTTTGTGAAAGTCTCAAAATCATAGCGTGAAAATTCTGAAAATTATCGTCGATAGAAGCTCGAAATCCGTTGTTCCCAAAAGGAAGCAAAATATGAGGGGTTGTATCTAAATATAGTAGTACGTGCAATATTGTGTACGCTATCTTGGCACTAATCAACAGATATTTGATAATATCTGTTATATATGATTTGATCCCTCATATTTTTGCTTCTTTTTGGGAACAACGGATTTCGTGCTTATTCTATCGACGATAATTTTCAGAATTTTTAAGCTATGATTTTGAGACTTTCACAAAAGTTACTCTATATACTTAACTAATACATTATGCATATTATATTTTGATTGCATTCGCGCATGCGCAGTGAATTATTTTTTAGTAAACCTGCTCATTTTTCATCCATTTTTTATTATTTTTTAATTCCGATTGCAGAGTATTACATACAATGTTGTTTGACATATTTTCTCAAAATAACTTTTTTTATATTAAGAACTCTGCAAATTATAAGCAAAAAACTTGGTGAAATTTGGGTCGGTTTTGATAAAAACCTTAATTTCTCTTCGAGTATACATGCTATCTTCATAAAAATTAACACAGTATATTACAATAAAACACTTATTAATAATCTCGAGTTTGAACACTTTTGCTACATTAGGTTTTACAGGGTAATCCAAAAG
This sequence comes from Maratus michaelseni, assembly GCA_963931845.1. Taxonomy (NCBI): domain Eukaryota; kingdom Metazoa; phylum Arthropoda; class Arachnida; order Araneae; family Salticidae; genus Maratus; species Maratus michaelseni. Next base: position 191,299,243 of record OZ007593.1, on the reverse strand, counting down.
ATATTCGTTGTTTTTCAATTTGTTGACAGTCCCCTATGGGGTTACGGAATAAAATATTCACGGAAATATATAAGCTGTACTATACTGTTTACACACCTGCAGTTTCTGGTTAATTCCTCATGCATTTTTCTAGATAGTTAACAAAACGTCGAAAATCGCAAGTGACCAATCACCATTGGCAATATAGTGTATTTCTCGAGTTATTCGAGCGTTTCCAGACATTGCAATGGTAACGATTCTCACAGCATTGCACCCGATTACAGCGCCATCTACAATGTTTCAAAGAAAATGTTCAATACAAAAGTTAAGTTTTTTTTTTCCTGCAGAATCCGAATCTGAAATAAAAAATGGGGATCATCATTTAAGATTTTAAAGATGCCCCCCTCCCCCCCCCCCCCGTGGGAGCCAATTTGGGGAGGACAACTTTCATATCCCTAAATAGATTTTTCAAAAATATTGAACACGCATTTTGCCGTTTTTTAATGCGATGTATATTTCTCGAGTTATTTGACCGTTTTTAGAAATTTCGGACACCCTGTATATATATATAGATAGATAGATAGATATCTTGGGGGCTTATTTCGATTATACGAGTGGAAGTATCTAATTTATTTATTTATATATTTATTGTGTTTATTCTAATTTCATGCAGTATCCGTTTTCATTTTTTTTTTTTCATTCTCAAAAGAAGATCGCTCACTTTATGAAGTTTTGAAAGAAATATAGTATATATTTGTTTGTGATTTGCTTTATGCTGTTTCTAACATGTCAAGTTTCCACCATAATATCTTTCGAAATATTTTTGCTGAAATATTAAATACATATAGATACTTTTTTTAGAAAAATTAATCCTTTTTATATAAAAAAAATATTTCATCAAAATTATTTTTATAAAACAGAGATACAGCGAAAGTATTAACGAATAAACATAATATGAAAAATATAAAGGGATAAAATAATATCGGGAATAGATACAAGCATTAATGTTAAAAACATCTCCGGATACAGAAAATTTTCAAGAGAACAGAAGCAAACACAAAAATATCAGTGGAAAAACAATGATAACTATGAGGATTCACGATTTGACTGATTCAATAGAAAAAATTACAAAGAAAAGAAAATTCTAAAATCCGTAAAATGATGTCGACTGACCAGTTACCCTGGCAACAGGATAGAGATAAGACAAATTACGTCGTTTTCTTATAGGAGCCAGACAGTAGTTTTATATTTAATATAAATAAGTATCTATTTTTAAAATAAGAATAATTACCAAAGTTATAATAAACAAATGCAATTTTAAGGCTCCTGGTCAGTCAAATCGTAAATTCTTTTAAAATATTATAGGCTTTTAATTTCTCACTACAAATTCAGTATACTTAACTTTCGTACCATATGATATTTTAAAATTACTATTCTTTTTTTAAATCTCTAAAACATTGCTAATTTTATTTAAAGCGCTAAAAACTTCTTCGGGCCTCCATATTCACTCAGATTATTATACATAAGGTATAAATTAAAACTATGTATTAGCCGATGTTTTAGCTATGTAAACTTATACGCGGTAAATATGTGACAAACAAACCAATGACTTACATCTACTATATATATAAAACAAAAACGGAAATTTCGTTCCGTTCCTTTATAACTCGAGTTCTGCTGAATGGAATTTGATGAAACTTGCACTGTTGGATAGATAATTTTTCAGGGAAGGTTTTAGTATATAACATATAGTTCTACGTTGATTAGTTATAGAATTATGATGGAAAGTTCTGTTATTTTGGACTATAAGGTTACCATAGTTCATTTGTTTGGTGACCATTATCGTTGGCGAAAGAATTGAAACGGCTATATCAGAAATAAATGCAAACACATAGAAAAATAAAAGAAAAGTTCTGTTATTAATTTTATTTAAAATACCCCCCCACACACACACACCAGCAAAAAAAAGAAAAAGAACAAAAAATATGTTTTAATGAGGGATAATATTATAAAGCGAAAATGTTTAATTTAAAACCCAAGGGAATGTTTGTAATGCTTAAGAATATTTGAAATGCATGAGATTAGAATTAAGTCAATATTTGGCGATTTAACAAAAGGTTTAGCGTCAAGTTAACAAAAATGCAACCAATAATTTGATTAGATAAAATATGAGTGACATTTTTTTTTTCTTTCAGTTAATTTTTTTTATATAACTTCTCTTATGACTGACAGGAGGAACTAGAAGATGTAATTGTAAAAATGACTGCATTTATGAGTTACATGTTATTTGTTTATTTACTATTTTGATTTCACTTTTGTCGCCAAACAATGTGCTTTTAAGCCAAAAATGCATCAGCGTGACATCAGCTTGAGCGATATTACTAATAATAATGTTTTTTCGTGTATACAAGATCCTTTTTGGAGTAAATTTTTATATTCAAATGGAAATTATATAAATAGCAGCTATTGTTATAAATATGGGATCAAATATTTAAATTTTAGTGAATGCCTACCACTCAAACACATATTGTAAAACAATTAAATTTTAGACATTAAAAATTTACTACGGAAACATGCCGGTTTGGTTTCACCAAACATATGATTTTTACAGCCTCGATCTCATGCCAGCGAATATTGTCTATTATTTTATTTATTTATTTATTTTAAATATATCGCCAATTTCACTTATAGAAATATTCACTGCGTCAAATGTTAGGAACTAAAGAATATTCTTAAGGAGATTTGTGCAATTATGCGTTATTACTATCACAAAAGGCGACATTTTGCAATAAAAATTGCTTACTGAAATAAATTTTCTATGTTCTTTTTGATTCGTCATTTCTTTTTAGTTTTTTCTGCATATCTCCCATTTTTTCAGGAAGGTTTTTAAAAGATATCGGACTAATCGTTCGTATTCCGGCCACCTGCCAGTTGGCATTTTTACTATATTGTTGGATGTTTTGTTTGTGTTTGAAGGTTACTCTGTACGACGCGACGGTTCAGATTATAGAAGATTAGACGACTTTTGAAATAAGCGATTGCTTAATTTATGGGGTTTTTTCATTATGAAGCAAAGTTTACCAAAAAAGCGATGCTTCTAATGTACAGAAAAACTTTTTAATGCCAATGGCGAATGTTATAAATAACATTTGTCGATTTATAATTTCAGCCTGGATAGGAAGCACGAGTACCTAAAATTCTCATTAGATAACTTTTCGATAATTAATTATAAAGCATTTTCGACTTACATACAGACCTAGCAGCTAAACATAGTGACAAATGAATCTTTTTCTGCGTGTTATTATGCTCTTTAGTGAAATGCAAAGAAGCAGTCACCAAAAAGATTAATCTATAATTGAATTAACAGCAATTTGACATTACTTAATGGAACATAGTTTAACGCGTAAATAACTTCGTTTTGTAACTAACTCTGGTACATTAGTATCCATATCTTTTCCAGCACTTCTAATGTTTGACGTCAAACTTGAATATTGAAAAGATTATGGAAGATTAAGAAGATTTTATTGGATGCAAACTAGAGGTTTATTCTTCTGTCAGAGTTAATCATCGGTTTTTTTCTTTCCAGGTTAATGGTTACACGAATGCAACTGTTCTAAAAAAGGGAAGACAGTGAAAAGGGCATCATTTGAATTTTATTCAAACTATTCAGCTTTAAAAATGCACTTTTTATGTTTCACAATTTTGTTTTAAATATGAAAGTTAAACTCTGTTTTTTATGTGCAAACAATTTATTACATTTTTGACTGTATTTACTCTGCCGGAATCGAAAGATGAAAAACCGCAGAAGACTTGCCAGAAGAAGACGTATATTACGAAATATAAAGTAACATAGAGTGAGATTGTACTTATGTTACCAGAACCTCATATAGATACAAGAAAGAGGGACGGGGTTCAAGAACTTACAGACGAAAATGAATCACCCGAACTTTACTTAAGTTCAATGGTCAATCTATTCAATCATTGGAATGCTCTCTTTTTTAGTAGTATGTTGACTAGAGAACATTTTAGTTCCTGTTGTCATAATCTCATAATGGCCTCATTTCCCTGCCAAACTCTACTATAAATAATCAACTAAATGAGTTGCTTCTTATTAGCCCAAATTTTCTCAAATGTATAATATAATATAAAGCAATGTCGTTAGTATCGTTTACAGCAATATTGAAGGAAAAACCAGGTGAACGTCCCTATTGCGTTAAAATACATGCTCAAATCCATTGATATAATTCGTTTGATTCAAGGTTCGTTTGAAATTTTTGACTAAGTTAAGCATCCGTATGTGAGGAGCCATATTCCTTTAAAATACAAAGCCAATTCTTTTGATTTAAGGTACATTTAGAAAAATGGCCCAGCGCAGCGGGCGTAGCATGCTAGTCTTTTAATAAAATCACTACCTGACTTAGCAACCCCATGTGTTAAAATTTTATTACATGACAAATTTCTATTATTGGAGAAGAAATGGAATTTCATTTAATTCTATATTCACAAAAGATTTGTAATATTAATCATTGTAATATTTATTTTAATCAAGAAATAACATTTCGAATGTAAATGAACGGAAAATTATAAAAAAATTAGGAAGTAACGTGATTTTCATGCAATTACAGTGTACAACATAAAAATGTCTTTTAGATGAAATATTTGATCCTAGATCAGTTTCTTCCGCTGATTCCGAATATACTTTCTGTTTTGCTCTAGGTTGTCCAGTATTTGAGATATTTGTATATTTATGTGTATGCAAATTTAAATTTTTTACGTAAATTTTAGGTACAATAAATGTCAGATTGAATTACGTTTTCTTGATTATGACTACTGCACCATTTGCTTCAGATAAATGTCTCAGTTTGTAAATTCTTAACATTTACTTGTCAGTTATTAAGCCTAATTTGGATATTTTTCAATCTTGTAATGTTTCCATTGCTATCAACTTTAAAGTTGTTGTCACATGATTGACGTAATTTTTTTCGAGACTACAAGTTTATTCTGATTTCGAATCTGTAATCAGTTTCATTTTACCAAGTTTAATTTTTGAGAAAAATAATATCTACATTTGCATGTGATAGATACACGTTTGATATAAAATGCTGTTTAGGGGTATGTACTTCCATGTCAAAAGGATTAACAGTGTGAGATTCCTATCAGGGACATAATCATCAATGGGTATAATCGAAAAAACTGGATTCAGAAACAGCGCAAAATAATGAATAAGAAACAACTGATTTCGATTTTGGTGAAGAGCAAAAGTTCAAATTTGTTGTTTAGTGTTACATGTTGAATGATTTATAAGAAAATGGAGACGTATAGGTTGTAAAATGCCTTTGGTCGAGACAATTTTTAATAAACATTTGGACAGTTTGACGTTATTGCCATCTAATGTTCATAATATCGCATCTTTACCTTTTTTTTCCTATTTTTAACTAAAATGGATTAATTAAGTTAGCATTTTAGAGAACAATTCGTTAAAAGTAAAAAAAAAAACAAATATTTGGAAAGATAATTCAGCTTTTAAAATTATGAGATTTTATATGGCATCCGCGTATCTATGCGGAAAAATGGAGCAAATTTAGTCACGCTGCATTTCATATTCGAGAAGGAGTTGTTGTGAAATACAGCCATACAGTCAGATTTTCATGTAATAGATACAATAAAACAGAAACTGTAAATATTAACTTACTGATGAGAATATTGAAAATATGAGTGTAGTAGTTCATGCTTATAGGTTAAGAAATTGGAATGAGAGTTCGAAATGTAACCGACTTCCAGTGAAAATGTTTGCTTTAAGTGCAAATGTTCAGAAGGCTTGAATAGTATGCAGAAAATATTTTTTACAATTTAAATATTGATTGATGTATATCAAAATGAATACACATATTTGTGTATTTTTATTAACTGAAATCAAAATATATTAATCGTACAATTTAAATCATATAGAAATCTGATAATGCATTTTGTATAATGATTTCATTATGTATTTTTTAACCCTTTTAGCACCGATGGTAGTTTTAAGTACCTAAAAATTAATATAAAATGTATTTAATCTGTCTATTAATAAAAGAAGTTTCCAGTATACATATTTGATTTCTCTTTTATATGAATTGCGAGATTTCCATAACAGTATATATTTTAAATTATATAATTATTCTCATAAGCATTAAAAATGTGTCCTAAGTATCAATTTATTAAATCAGTTTTAGTAAAAAAACTTATCTAAATCTTAGATAATTATTATATAAATTCTCTAATATATCTACAGACCATACGAAAAATAATTTTTCAGGTGGAGCGAATTCTTGATTCATAATTTGATACATAAAGTGTTAAAAAACATTAGTTCGTACATAATAGTCATATTTATTTATTTAAAAACCTGCTGTATGTACTTAGAAAATAGCCGTTTGACTTTTTTGTTGTATTTATTTATAGAGCATTTCAATATGATGTAAAAATATAGCTGATTTTTCATTTCGTAAATAAAGAAATATAACTAGAACGGAAATTTAATACTTTATATTTGTAATTTATATTAATTAAACATGGATTACTTTATTTTTAAATAAATTATCGATTAAATGAATCAAGCAGAATATTTAAATAAAGTAAAAATTTTAAATTAATAGAAATATTATAATACAAAATATAGTTTTAAATAATAATCGTTTTGCATGTTACGTTAGACAGTGCTAGATAGATTTTTTTTTATTAAAAATAATTTTTAAAGCTTCATTATAAGTTCATCTAGCATTTCGTTATATATTTCTTTCTTCCGTGAATTTTGACGGATGTCACCTAGTAAAATATATAATCTGATGTCATAAAATCCATGGTAAGACAAATTGTGTATATTCCGCTCAGTTGTACTGTGCGAAGATTTATTTTTAAAGTATTCACGATATGAGTTTGGACACATGTTTTTAAAAGAGAAGTAATGAAATCTTTGACAATCTATTAACATGTAAAAATATATTTTTTTTAACTTAAGCTTTCTATTAGCAGTATATTTTGTTAGTTTTTCTTTTATTAAATTTCAAGATTCCCCAACAATGCAAATATAAAAAAAATATCTCATAAAGACAAAGTATGAAAGTAAATCATGCTTTCTCAATAATATTGGAATGCCAAAAGGAAAATAACAAAGATTAATGTGTAGATACAACCATACTTTTCACGCCAAGAAGTCAAAATTACCAGAGACGTCCATTTTTATGCATAATGTTAAAAATTCTAAAATCACAGTGAAAGACAAAATTTAAGTAATAATAATTGGAAAGAAAAAAATAGTTAATGAAATAAAACAAATAATAGAAATTTGGAAATATATTTTTTTTTCTTTATAAGTAAATTAAAACTTAATCTTACGTATTCTTTTGAATTTATATGAAAATGGTTCTTTATTTTTTAAGTACTAATATTACTTTTTACCAGATTTTAAATGATGAATTATTTTATCTGATCATTTCTTTTCCATTTAATAACAGAAATTCCTGGATTCGGCAAATCGAAAAACAAATATCCCTTGATAGAAAGATTTTATTTAATCTTCTCACGTTTCATGTACAATACTTTGAACGTTACAAGACTGTTGCAACTGAATAAAACTCTTTATTCAAGAATTTTCAAAGATATTTCTTATATTCCCAAAAGGATAGCTAAATCTTTGGCACATATTGCTTTTCTGTCAGAAGAGTACAAAAAAGCCCTTGAGCTACCATTTTGATCGTGATGTGATTAACGTGAAATATCTTTTCAAGGACTGTTACTTCTCGAATTAAATTTAAAGCCTTGCATTAAATTCAGACTTTTCTTATTAGATATAAAAAACGATTTCAACATTCATTTTTATTACTTTATGGATTAATAATTTTAAATGTATCATTTTTTATCAGATTTTTACAAAATATAGCTTGCAGATTTTTTTTTTTTAAATTATATAATTTTATTCGTTACAAGTCTTGAAATAAAACAAAATGTGCTCTTAGAAGATGCTATATTAATATGAACTATCAATTTTTAAATTATATTACAAGTAACGTGTGACGTTTATTGAAACTATTATTGCAGGAAATTAATCTGCGAGTTCAGAATTTATTTAATATACTTCACTCTTTTGGTTTCAAATATCACAGTTAGATGGCGCTGTTCTGTCTCAAACTGTTAGAACGCTGGAATCAATGTGTACAAATCAATCATTGTTAACTGCGTTTTACGCGTCAGTCTGTTTAGTAGATAGAATTGTTTTTCACTTTGTGATTTCAAGATTATTTTAAACAGTATTGCAGTTTGAAACATTGGTATAAAAATCTGATCTTCGAAACTAAAACCAGGCAAAATAGTGACACAAATATCTCTTTAAGGTGGCGGATCAGTCAGATTCTGCATTCTCCTTTCCCATGTTAAACCAATGGCATTAAAGTTCCTCGGTTCCCTTCAACTGTCTCGTCAAATAATTAAGCTTTTAAAATTTTGTTTTTTTGTGTGTGATATATTAGATGAATCATCGCGTAGTTACAAATTTCATTTTTCTCTTATTTAAATTTAAATATTTATTTTAGCAATATTTGTTTTAGCATTTACATTTACATCATTATATGCTGTCTTTTAAATGCTAAAACAAATATTTAAATTTAAATAAGAGAAAAATGAAATTTGTAACTACGCGATGATTCAACTAAAGCATCACTCACAAAAAACAAAATTCGAAAAACCTAATTATTTGATAAGATATTTGAAGGAAACCGAGGAACTTTAATGCCATTGGTTTAACATGGGAAAGGAGAATGCAGAATCTGACTGATCCGCCACCTTATAACACAATATTCTCCTGAAAAGTAATATTCAGTAGTTTTCCCTTTTTTTCTGTTATTTTAATTCTAAAATAATAAGGACATTTCTTGTTATTATGTCTATAAGTTTATATTTAGGAGATACATTTCTGCAAATGATCTTTTGATAAACGCCATACAAATCTACAATCATAAGAGACGGTAGTTTCTTGAGTGACGCAGCGAAAAACCGAAAACCGAAAGCCCTAAACCGAAGATTTCCGTCACTCTATATATACACGTAGTTTGAGTTCAAAGGAAAAGCGAAAAGCCGACATTTAATATCTCAGCAAATATGAGGCACATCGTTTTGATTTTTTGACAGCTGTCTTATATCTCCGGTCTAACTCTATCCTGAAATTTATAGATTTCTACATGCAGTAGATTTTAAGATCTGGAAATCAATTTTTAAGTAAAATGGGAAGTTTTTCGCTCTGCATGTAATGGTGTCATGGTGTAAGAATCGTATCTCGAAATCCGCCCGAAGGAATTTTTTAAAATTAATATATGATACTAATCGGTTTTATATGAAGTGATTCCCCCTATCCACTTAAATAGGAAAACTCTAGTTTTTTATATAATCCACTTTTAAAATCGGACTATTTTCCTACGAGATTTCTCATAGGAATACATGGGACCGAATCACCTCTTTTGACTGCTCAAAGATAAGGTTAAAAATTGGTCTCGGTATACAGTTAAGCTCGGAATAAATTTTAGCATGTAGCTGATGAATTATTTCGACTCTTTTTTCATACGAAAATATATTTTTAATTTATAATATATATTGTATTAAATTAAATTGTCGCTTATATATTTTTCTTTTTTGTTCAGAATATATTTCGCATTTTATATATCTGTATTTCGTTGTGAAACTATTTAGATTCATTTTTTAAATAGGGGAAATATTTTTTTAATTATAAGCATTCAATTTTACTGTTATTTATAACAAGGTTTTAATTTTTTAAGGATAATATATTTCCCGTTCCTAAACGGAAGTCTGTCTGACAACCAACCAACTGTTCTTTGGGCTTGTCTTCATATATTCATACGCATGCCGTGCATTCCCAGTACGTTGAATTGAAACAGACAAAGTTTTAAAAGATTTCATTCATGAAATCAACAGTAAAAAGAACTCCAGTTCAACATGAATTGCATAAGATCATCAGTAATAAGTAGTATAGATTTAAAAGAAATAGTCTAATCTATGTTTAATCTGCATAAACATTTGTAAACAAAAGAGGAAAACCATTACTTTTTTTTCACAGGTAAATTTTATTTTTTTTCGGTGTTTCGTTAAAAATCTGAATTTTTGATATGTCTGTGTAGTTTTAACCATTGTAATACGCAAAAGAAGCATTAATTATAGTGATTTTAAAACTTTTTTGTCTGTTTATTTATTTATTTTTAAAAGAATTTTATTTGTATTATACGTTAAGTGAAATTAGTAGTCAGATGAGTCTTTAAATAAAAATACTAAAGTGACCATTTTCGCTTTCGAAGTTTTTATTTTATTATTGATAAATGAAAAAAAAAAAAAGAATAATATCGCAGAATGTCTTAAATGTATTTTAAAATTAATTTAATGTGAAAGCATAAAGTTAAAATAAATAGCCATAGATATTATTTTATATTTTTTAAAATTATAATAAATAATAATAATTGTTACTTATATTTAACTTCATTTAGGTTAATATTTATATTTAAATGAAGAAAATCTGACTCACTGGATCATTTTGCTGTCATATATTAAATTATAATCTATAAATCTAACCTCATATGAATTTTTCATACCTTAAAAAAAAAAAAAAAAAAAAAAAAAAAAAGACTATTATTAACCATACTTCTGTGGATAGAACTTTAATGGCATTTATTTCCCCCCTCAAATTTGTTTGAATAACTTGAAAACGGAGCGACTAAATTTAATCTAAATATTTTTTAATGTAACATCTTTTTCGCAAAAAAAAAAAAAAAAAAAAAAAAAAAAAAAAAAAAAAAAAAGTTTTGTTCTAGAATTAAAAATGTGATTCTTTTTTGTATTACAATAATTAAAAACTAAACAAATCTAAAGAATTCAGATTACGGAGCACTGAAAAACATATTTATAAAATTTGCCCTTGAATAAAAATAAAAATAGTTTTCCTATTTTTGTTTACAAGTTTTATTGACAGATATAAAACAGACTCGGGTTATTCATTTCTTTAAAAAAATTATCCTACTCAGTGATGATCTTGTCATATAAATAAAGGGGGTGGGTGTAAACAATAAAACATACAATTCTAAAGTGTTAATCTAGTGTATGCAAAATACAATTTTTAACAGCTTACATTTTCCACTAATACCAAAAAACAATTTTCTTACTTAACCTTAGAACTTCAAAAGTGATGTTTGTTAAAAAGGGGGAAGGTTGCCAAAGCTGTGGATAGAAGTGAATAATGAGGGGGGGCTCATACTTTTTCTCTCTCGTGACACATGCACGTACAAACACACAGATGTACAGGGGCAGCGCTTGTCATTCGCCTATGCACCAAATACAAATACATCATGAAATTGGCGAATAAAAAATTACTATGGTGAAAACACTTGCGAATAATTTATCGGAAGCTTTTCATTCTTGTAATCATGCTTTGAAACATGGATGATTTTTTTAAAAAGTTTGTAGTGAATAATATGCATGCTATGCCCAAAAAGAAACAATAATAAAACGGTACTGAGTTAAAATTTAATCAGCAGTTTTTTGGGGTTTTTTAAGTTGGCAACAGTTTAATTTTAATCTTTACTTTAAGGCAGAACTATCTACTCTTCCGATTTTTGGATACTACTAAAATTTAATAGAAATTTTTGCCTTATTTAACCATAGCATTTCGAGGATTAAATAAGGCAAAAACTTCTATTAAATTTCAGTGGTATGCAAAAATTGGAACAGTTGGCAGCCATGCTTTAAGGTAATACTTTTATTTTTGGATGCACTATAACTCAAAAAAATTAAAAAAGAAAAAAAATGGGCACAATATTTGGACATGCAGCAAATGTAAAGCAGTGAGAAAATGCTTTTTTACCCATTCAATAAAGTCAGGGCTGAAAGAGTTAATGATAAAAAATGTATTATATACTTTCGGCTAATTATAGATAAATTTGGCTAAAAATATTTTAATTTGGCTAATTTACTGGCTAGCATTTTGTAAATCTTAGCACAGCCCCTGGATACATATGATCAAAGTATTATATAGAAAGATAAATTAGTGCATTTTCATATTGTTGGCACTATGTTTCTTATTAAACTGTTTATAATAACTTTATTTATACTAAGAAAAGAAAAAGCCGCAGAAAAAAAATTTCCTGTTTATAACTTCTGAATAATTATACCTGTAAAATAAGTGATATCAACAAGTAAATTAAAAGCTTACAGTGTTAAATCCTAGAACAAGCCAGACAGTTGATGTCATTCTTCCATTTTATTAGGCATTGCTATCTGATGATAGTTTTTTTAATGGAAAATAGTCGACAGAATAATAAAGAAATACCTATATTAGTAGTTTTAGAAGCACCACTGTGTGCATAAAGTTGTAAAAAATGAGCATCAGGAACTGTACTCTGCCAAATTTACACTTTAAAATAAATCAACAATTTCTTCATCAACACTGTTTTAAAAGAAATATGCCCATAACAAGAGTTCCATATCCTGTACAGTAGATTTGACAATTTTTTGTTAAGTGATCAGTTGCAGTCTTCAGCCTTTTGGGTTGTTTTTTTGAAATAATATTTTTTCTGTAGATGAACAAACATTATTGAAACCACAGCATATGTTTACATTAGCAAATTCACGCAAAATTTTTCTAAATATATTAACATTTCTTTTAAACGGCTTGTTCTGGAATGAACTAATATTATATAAATATATTTTTGTGCGTTTTTAACACTTTCCAACCTAGTTTAAAAGTGTTTATGACTTCGGTTTGTCTGCACGTGCTCTAACTAGCATGACTTTTGCATTTGTTATATACTGAAATTTTTCATTTTGCAGCATTTTCCATTATTAGCACAAAACAAAGTTATTCTAATGAGTTATAGCCAGTTTAAATACAAGTGATTTTAACTTTTGACTCGACCCAAAATAATTTTAAAATGCAAAATACACCCTTGATTATACCACCCTTGATATTCACCCATGAAACGTAACAGGCAGTCTGTTTTTTCCGCTAACTGAGTGTGGCTGGCTATCTTGTCATGCCAGTCGAATCTCATCACTTACTTGTTTTCTTAAATAATTATATGTTTTTGTTAAAGTTTAACCTGTGTGTTCCTACTTGATTCTTCGCCATACACACGCACAGTCTGTTCTTTTCATAAGATGACAGCATGATTCTTCAAATATGAGTGGCTAGCAAACCAAGCCGCCATAATGTCAACAAGTAAAAGAAAAGCTTACAGGGTTAAATCATAGAACAAGCGAGATAGTTGGTGGCGTCAAATTTGGCGAAGCGATAAATGAATTTTTTTTTTCTTGCTACCAGTTTGTTTACAAAATTACTTGTTTTTTTGCATGCAAATTCGTATTGGTGGCACAATGTTCCTTATTAAACTGTTTATAATAACTTTATTTATACTAAGAAAAGAAAAGGCCACAGAATAATAATTTCCAGTCTGTAACTAGAGCATAATTATGCTTGTGAAATAAGTGATGATGTTGTGGCGGGTTAGCTGCATCCTAAACTGTTTATCCATAAACTTTAACTCCATGTTAAACAGGAACTATATTAACTGTAATTTTAACTTTAATTTTATTGTATGACGTTTTTCATACAACTCAACATATAATGAGTTACTTTTAGCTGTAACCGCATTGTAACAGGCAGTCTGTTTTTGCCGCTAACTGAATGTGGCTAGCTATCTTGTCGTGCCAGTCGAATCTCATCACTTACTTGTTTTTCTTAAATAATTATATGTTTTTGTTAAAGTTTAACCTGTGTGTTCCTACTTGATTCTTCGCCATACACAGGCACAGTCTGTTCTTTTCATAAGGTGACAGCATGATTCTTCAAATATGAGTGGCTAGCAAACCAAGCCGCCATAATGTCAACAAGTAAATGAAAAGCTTACAGGGTTAAATCATAGAACAAGCGAGATAGTTGGTGGCGTCAAATTTGGCGAAGCGATAAATGAATTTTGTTTTTTGCTACCAGTTTGTTTACAAAATTACTTGTTTTTTTGCTTGTAAATTCATATTGGTGGCACAATATTCCTTATTAAACTGTTTATAATAACTTTATTTATACTAAGAAAAGAAAAGGCCACAGAATGCAAAAATTGGAACAGTTGGCAGCCATGCTTTAAGGTAATACTTTTATTTTTGGATGCAGTATAACTCAAAAAAATTAATAAAGAAAAAAATGGGCACAATGTTTGGACATGCAGCAAGTGTAAAGCAGTGAGAAAATGCTTTCTTACCCATTCAATAAAGTCAGGGCTGAAAGAGTTAATGATAAAAAATGTATTATATACTTTCGGCTAATTATAGATAAATTTGGCTAAAAATATTTTAATTTGGCTAATTTACTGGCTAGCATTTTGTAAATCTTAGCACAGCCCCTGGATACATATGATCAAAGTATTATATAGAAAGATAAATTAGTGCATTTTCATATTGTTGGCACTATGTTTCTTATTAAACTGTTTATAATAACTTTATTTATACTAAGAAAAGTAAAAGCCGCAGAAAAAAAAATTCCTGTGTATAACTTGTGAATAATTATACTTGTGAAATAAGTGATATCAACAAGTAAATGAAAAGCTTACAGGGTTAAATCCTAGAACAAGCCAGACAGTTGATGGCATTCTTCCATTTGTTTATTAGGCATTGCCATCTGATGATAGTTTTTTTTAATGGAAAATAGTCGACAGAATAATAGAGAAATACCTATATTAGTAGTTTTAGAAGCACCAATGGGTGCATAAAGTTGTAAAAAATAAGCATCAGGAACTGTACTCTGCCAAATTGACACTTTAAAATAAATCAACAATTTCTTAATCAACACTATTTTAAAAGAAATATGCCCATAACAAGAGTTCCATATCCTGTACCATAGATTTGGCAATTTTTTGCTGTCTTCAGCCTTTTGGGTTGCTTTTTTGAAATAATATTTTTTCTGTAGATGAACAAACATTATTGAAATCACAGCATATGTTTACATTAGCAAATTCATGCAAATTTTTTCTAAATATATTAACATTTCATTTAAACGGCTTGTTCTGGAATGAACTAATATTATGCAAATATATTTTTGTGCGTTTTTAACACTTTCCAACCTAGTTCAAAAGTGTTTATGACTTCGGTTTGTCTGCACCTGCTCTAACTAGCATAAATATACTTGGATTGCCCTGAAATTTTTGCGTGTTATTGTTGTTTACTATTGCATGTTCCCTATTTCAACCAGGACCGTAGCTAGGGGGGGGAGGGGTCAGAACCCCCTGAAAATTTTTGAGCACCCCTCCCCCATAGGAAAGTTGGCAAGGCCGCCAAATGAAATTCTGTTTCAAAAATCCAAATGAAACTTTAAAAAATTGAACTTAGTTTTGGGGGCTCTTTACAGTTTCGCATCAATACTAAATTGTAGTATTTGTTTAAAAACTGCAAATAAGTGCTTCAACAGGCGCAAATCCTATCTGCACATACTCAGAATTTGCAACCTTTTGCTGATGCAAACATTGACTTTTGCATTTGTTATATACTGAAATTTTTCATTTTGCAGCATTTTCCATTATTAGCACAAAACAAAGTTATTCTAATGAGTTATAGCCAGTTTAAATACAAGTGATTTTAACTTTTGACTCGACCCAAAATAATTTTTAAATGCAAAATACACCCTTGATTATACCACCCTTGATATTCACCCTTGAAACGTAACAGGCAGTCTGTTTTTGCCGCTAACTGAGTGTGGCTGGCTATCTTGTCATGCCAGTCGAATCTCATCACTTACTTGTTTTCTTAAATAATTATATGTTTTTGTTAAAGTTTAACCTGTGTGTTCCTATTTGATTCTTCGCCATACACACGCACAGTCTGTTCTTTTCCTAAGATGACAGCATGATTCTTCAAATATGAGTGGCTAGCAAACCAAGCCGCCATAATGTCAACAAGTAAAAGAAAAGCTTACAGGGTTAAATCATAGAATAAGCGAGATAGTTGGTGGCGTCAAATTTCGGGAAGCGATAAATGAATTTTTCTTGCTACCAGTTTGTTTACAAAATTACTTGTTTTTTTGCATGCAAATTCGTATTGGTGGCACAATGTTCCTTATTAAACTGTTTATAATAACTTTATTTATACTAAGAAAAGAAAAGGCCACATAATAATAATTTCCAATCTGTAACTAGAGCATAATTATGCTTGTGAAATAAGTGATGATGTTGTGGCGGGTTAGCTGCATCCTGAACTGTTTATCCATAAACTTTAACTCCATGTTAAACAGGAACTATATTAACTGTAATTTTAACTTTAATTTTATTGTATGACGTTTTTCATACAACTCAACATATAATGAGTTACTTTTAGCTGTAACCGCATTGTAACAGGCAGTCTGTTTTTGCCGCTAACTGAGTGTGGCTAGCTATCTTGTCGTGCCAGTCGAATCTCATCACTTACTTGTTTTTCTTAAATAATTATATGTTTTTGTTAAAGTTTAACCTGTGTGTTCCTACTTGATTCTTCGCCATACACACGCACAGTCTGTTCTTTTCATAAGGTGACAGCATGATTCTTCAAATATGAGTGGCTAGCAAACCAAGTCGCCATAATGTCAACAAGTAAATGAAAAGCTTACAGGGTTAAATCATAGAACAAGCGAGATAGTTGGTGGCGTCAAATTTGGCGAAGCCATAAATGAATTTTTTTTTTTTTTTGCTACCAGTTTGTTTACAAAATTACTTGTTTTTTTGCTTGTAAATTCATATTGGTGACACAATATTCCTTATTAAACTGTTTATAATAACTTTATTTATACTAAGAAAAGAAAAGGCCACAGAATGCAAAAATTGGAACAGTTGGCAGCCATGCTTTAAGGTAATACTTTTATTTTTGGATGCAGTATAACTCAAAAAAATTAATAAAGAAAAAAATGGGCACAATGTTTGGACATGCAGCAAATGTAAAGCAGTGAGAAAATGCTTTTTTACCCATTCAATAAAGTCAGGGCTGAAAGAGTTAATGATAAAAAATGTATTATATACTTTCGGCTAATTATAGATAAATTTGGCTAAAAATATTTTAATTTGGCTAATTTACTGGCTAGCATTTTGTAAATCTTAGCACAGCCCCTGGATACATATGATCAAAGTATTATATAGAAAGATAAATTAGTGCATTTTCATATTGTTGGCACTATGTTTCTTATTAAACTGTTTATAATAACTTTATTTATACTAAGAAAAGAAAAAGCCGCAGAAAAAAAATTTCCTGTGTATAACTTGTGAATAATTATACTTGTGAAATAAGTGATATCAACAAGTAAATGAAAAGCTTACAGGGTTAAATCCTAGAACAAGCCAGACAGTTGATGGCATTCTTCCATTTGTTTATTAGGCATTGCCATCTGATGATAGTTTTTTTTAATGGAAAATAGTCGACAGAATAATAGAGAAATACCTATATTAGTAGTTTTAGAAGCACCAATGGGTGCATAAAGTTGTAAAAAATAAGCATCAGGAACTGTACTCTGCCAAATTGACACTTTAAAATAAATCAACAATTTCTTAATCAACACTATTTTAAAAGAAATATGCCCATAACAAGAGTTCCATATCCTGTACCATAGATTTGGCAATTTTTTGCTGTCTTCAGCCTTTTGGGTTGCTTTTTTGAAATAATATTTTTTTCTGTAGATGAACAAACATTATTGAAATCACAGCATATGTTTACATTAGCAAATTCATGCAAAATTTTTCTAAATATATTAACATTTCATTTAAACGGCTTGTTCTGGAATGAACTAATATTATGCAAATATATTTTTGTGCGTTTTTAACACTTTCCAACCTAGTTCAAAAGTGTTTATGACTTCAGTTTTTCTGCACGTGCTCTAACTAGCATAAATATACTTGGATTGCCCTGAAATTTTTGCGTGTTATTGTCGTTTAGTATTGCATGTTCCCTATTTCAACCAGGACCGTAGCTAGGGGGGGGAGGGGTCAGAACCCCCTGAAAAATTTTGAGCACCCCTCCCCCCTAGGAAAGTTGGCAAGGCCGCCAAATGAAATTCTGTTTCAAAAATCCAAATGAAACTTTAAAAAATTGAACTTAGTTTTGGGGGCTCTTTACAGTTTCGCATAAATACTAAATTGTAGTATTTGTTTAAAGTTTAAAAACTGCAAATAAGTGCTTCAACAGGCGCACATCCTATCTGCACATACTCAGAATTTGCAACCTTTTGCTGATGCAAACACTGACTTTTGCATTTGTTATATACTGAAATTCTTCATTTTGCAGCATTTTCCATTATTAGCACAAAACAAAGTTATTCTAATGAGTTATAGCGAGTTTAAATACAAGTGATTTTAACTTTTGACTCGACCCAAAATAATTTTAAAATGCAAAATACACCCTTGATTATATCACCCTTGATATTCACCCATGAAACGTAACAGGCAGTCTGTTTTTGCCGCTAACTGAGTGTGGCTAGCTATCTTGTCGTGCCAGTCGAATCTCATCACTTACTTGTTTTTCTTAAATAATTATATGTTTTTGTTAAAGTTTAACCTGTGTGTTCCTACTTGATTCTTCGCCATACACACGCACAGTCTGTTCTTTTCATAAGATGACAGCATGATTCTTCAAATATGAGTGGCTAGCAAACCAAGCCGCCGTAATGTCAACAAGTAAATGAAAAGCTTACAGGGTTAAATCATAGAACAAGCGAGATAGTTGGTGGCGTCAAATTTGGCGAAGCGATAAATGAATTTTTTTTGCTACCAGTTTGTTTACAAAATTACTTGTTTTTTGCATGTAAATTCGTATTGGTGGCACAATGTTCCTTATTAAACTGTTTATAATAACTTTATTTATACTAAGAAAAGAAAACCACAGAATAAAAATTTCCAGTGTGTAACTAGAGCATAATTATGCTCGTGAAATAAGTGATGATGTTGTGGTGGGTTAGCTGTATCCTGAACTGTTTATCCATAAACTCTAACTCCATGTTAAACAGGAACTATATTAACTGTAATTTTAACTTTAATTTTATTGTATGACGTTTTTCATTCAACTCAACGTGTAATGAGTTACTTTTAGCTGTAACCGCATTGTAACTGGCAATCTGTTTTTGCCGCTAACTGAGCGTGGCTGGCTATCTTGTTATGCCAGTCGAATCTCATCACTTACTTGTTTTCTTAAATATTTATATGATTTTGTTAAAGTGTAACCTGTGCGTTCCTACTTGATTCTTCGCCATACACACACACCGTCTGTTCCTTTTCATAAGATGACAGCATGATTCTTTAAATATGAGTGGCTAGCAAACCAAGCTGCCATAATGTCAACAAGTAAATGAAAAGCTTACAGGGTTAAATCATAGAACAAGCGAGATAGTTGGTGGCGTGATTTTTTCCATGCCCATTCAACAAAATTCGCATCCAGTCAACGCAATTCATAATTTTATAGACCCGATAGACATAATTCATGATGTTTTTCTATGATCTATGGACCTATGTCCTATGTTATATGGACCTATGTCCTAGTCTATATCCTATGGTCATTCCGCAAACTCTTTCCGTGACTGTTTGTGGTAATTTGTGATTTTTCCACGCCCATTCGATGAAATTCGCAGTTAGTCTGTGCTCGATCCATGAAATTCATGATTTTACGTGCTTTATCGACGAAATTTGCGCGTTTTTTTCTGTGGTTTACAGAATTCAAGATATTTTTACATTTTTTTGAATGATTGAGAAAATTCACAACTCCGGAATTTCCGATTTTGGCATATCTGGTTTCTGTCGATCGATTATTGAAATTTGAGGGGTTTTTTTCCCTTGCGACAAAATAGAGAAATTTTTGATTTTGTCATGCCCATTCAACAAAATTTGCATCCAGTCGACGCAATTCATGATTTCATGCACCCGATTGACGAAATTCATGATGTTTTCCTACAATGGACAAAATTTGCAATTTTTCACGAATTATTAAGGAAATCGAAATTTCTGGATATGTTGGCATGTATGGTCTCCGTGGGCAGCGAGTTACCCATCACAGGCCACGTTTAGCCTGCGGGCCACAGGTTGTGCATCCCAAATCGCGACACAGTCTGGCTCATTCGATTCGATATCAATAAAACTAATCCGAGTTTAGTTCAGAGTTTCACCACCAGGAGTGCTTTCTTATCTATGGTTATATGGGTCCAATCACGACAAGGTATGGCTCATTCAACTCAAAATCAACAGCCTCAAAAATTTCAGTTATGTTCATATAGAAAAGATTGCGCCCCCTGGCAGTGGAAGATGGAACTAACGGATTTTGCTGCTAACTTGAGTTCTATGGGTATCTTCACGATGCGGTTTGATTCATTCGACTCGACAGGACTTATCGATTGTAGGTACAAGTGTCCCCACCAGGGGGTGCTTTTCTATCTTGAGTTCTATGGGCACGATTACGACAAGGTTTGGCTCATTCAACTGGATTTCGATAGATTTCGGTTATGTTCGTATAGAACAGAGTGCGCCCCCTGGCGGTGGAACGTGGAACTAAAGGATTTTTCAGCTAACTTGAGTTCTTTGTGTCCCATCACAATGCAGTTTAATTCATTAAACTCGACATTGACAGGATACATCGATTTTAGTTTCAAATCTCACCACCAGGGGCGCTTTCCTATCTCAGGTTCTATGGGCCCAATCACTATGAGGTATGGCTCATTCGACTCGAAATTGACATCCTCTGTGATTTCAGCTATGTTTGTATAGACTAGAGTGCGCCCCCTGGTGGTGGAAGATGGAACTAACAGATTTTGCATCTAACTCGAGTTCTATGGATCCCATCACAATGCAGTTTGATTCTTTCGACTCGACATCGACAGGATATATCGATTTTAGTTCCAAGTTTTGTTACCAGGGGCGCTTTCGTATCTCGTGTTCTATGGGCCCGATTACGACAAAAATTGTCTAATTCAACTGGATTTCGATAGCTTTACAGATTTCGGTTATGTTCGTATAGAACAGAGTGCGCCCCCTGGCGGTGGAATGTGGAACTAAAGGATTTTTCAGCTAACTTGAGTTCTATAGGTCCCATCACAATGCACTTTAATTCATTCAACTCGACATCGATAGGATATATCGATTTTAGTCTCAAGTCTCACCACCAGGGGGCGCTTTCCTATCTCGGGTTCTATGGGCCCCATCATTACGAGGTATGGCTCATTCGACTCGAAATCGACATCCTCAAAGTTTTCAGCTATGTCTGTATAGACCAGAGTGCGCCCTCTGGTGGTGGAAGATGGAACTAACAGATTTTGCAGCTAACTCGAGTTTTATTGGTCCCATCAGGACGAGGTATGGTTCATTCGATTTGAAATCGACAGCCTCGAAGATTTCAGCTATGTTTGTATAGAACGGAGTGCATCCCCTGGCGGTGGAACTAACGGATTTTGCAGCTAACTCGAGTTCTATGGGTCCATTGCAACGCGGTTTGATTCATTCGACTCGACATCGACAGGATACATCGTTTTTAGTTCCAATTTCTGTTTCCAATTAGTCCCCATTTCTGCATTCCAGTTCAGACTCTTTATCCTAAGGTCCTGCTCAAAACTGTCAGCTGGCCCCTTTTGGGGTCATCACTATAGCTCCCTTAAAAATCGTCTAATTCACTAGCTTTTTTTTCTAGCAACTTACAAGGACTTCCAGCTACTACATGAACAACACAAAATTTTCTCGGACAAAACCCGGTCCCCCTGTAACCTTTTAAGTTTTTGTGCCCTAAATTTTTAATAACTTGCCTCCTTTTTCACCGATGATCTTCGTTTTTTGGGGCCCCTTTCTCCATTTAGTTATTCCCTCATTTCTGAATTCCAGTTCAGATACTTCATCTTAAGTTCTAGTTTAAAACTATCACCTAGCCCTTTTTGTGCCCCATACTATACCTCCCTTAAAAATCGTCCAATTCACTCGCCGTTTTTTTCTAACACCTTCTTAGGACTTCCAGCTGCTACATGAACAACATGTTATTCTCAGACAAGACCCGGGTCCCCTGGACCCTTTTAAATTTTTGTGCCCTAAATTTTTAATCACTTTACTCGTTTTTGTCTGATTTTCTTCGTTGTTTTGGCCCGTTCTCCAGTCAGTTATTTTTCCATTTCTACATTCTAGTTAAGACCCTAGGGTCCGATACGTGGCCCCTTGACGTTTTTGTTCCATAAATTGTAAATAACTTGACTCCTTTTAATCTGATCTTCTTCGTTTTTTGTGACCTTTTTTCCATTTAATTATTCCACCATTTCTACAGTCCATTTAGGACACTGGCCTGAACCCGGTCCGGGACCCTTGAACATTTTTGTGCCATGCATTTCCATCCCTCTAATTATGTTACTCTCTCGATGCATAACTTTAAAGTTGAGTCTTGCACTCCTCTCCCAGGGCCACCACCCTCATATTTTTATTGGGGCCCTAAGGGTCTTTTTTAGCATTTCTTTAAAATTTTATTCTAATGATTAATTTATACCCTATGCTTAGTTTCGATAAATTGACATTTTCATCAATAACCTCAAAAAAGTAATGATATCAGTACAAAAACCCTTAACGGGTTAAAAGTTGTGACGCAGCATTTTCTTTTGGCTCTAAGAATTTTAAATATGTGTCTTAAAAGCAATGATATCGAATTTGAGTGACGCTATGTTAATAATATTTTTAAAAAACATCATTTTCTTTTTAGTTTTATTTGTATTCACAGGTGCAATTATTATTTTAACATGAAAAAATATATAAAATTTATTCGCTGATGCTTTTTCATTCAGATCTCTCAGGAATTCAAAATATGGGTTTTAAAAGAAATGATATCAAAATTTGAGTGACACCTTGACGTGAATTTAGTAGGATTGTTTTAAAATTCAATTTAAATTATTTTTCGTTTGTCTTCTAAAGTATATTTACACATACAAACAATACTTTTAATTTTTCAATACACTGTTAAATATATTACTTTCACTGAGCCTATATTATGTATTGAAATGTATTTATTTCAATAAAATGATTTATGTTTTGTGCCACGCTATCCAAAATCATAAGTAAAATTTATGTAAATGATTATTTTGCGTCATATTATCCAAACAAAGGGAAATGTATGCAAGTGGATAATATGACGCAAAATAATCATTTACATAAATTTTACTTATGATTTTGGATAGCGTGGCACAAAACATAAATCATTTTATTGAAATAAATACATTTCAATACATAATATAGGCTCAGTGAAAGTAATATATTTAACAGTGTATTGAAAAATTAAAAGTATTGTTTGTATGTGTAAATATACTTTAGAAGACAAACGAAAAATAATTTAAATTGAATTTTAAAACAATCCTACTAAATTCACGTCAAGGTGTCACTCAAATTTTGATATCATTTCTTTTAAAACCCATATTTTGAATTCCTGAGAGATCTGAATGAAAAAGCATCAGCGAATAAATTTTATATATTTTTTCATGTTAAAATAATAATTGCACCTGTGAATACAAATAAAACTAAAAAGAAAATGATGTTTTTTAAAAATATTATTAACATAGCGTCACTCAAATTCGATATCATTGCTTTTAAGACACATATTTAAAATTCTTAGAGCCAAAAGAAAATGCTGCGTCACAACTTTTAACCCGTTAAGGGTTTTTGTACTGATATATTATACATTCAAACATTTTGCATGGATTCAAAAATAAATCAGATAGTTTTAAAATATTTTAAATAGAAAAGAAAATAGAAACTTCGTCGTAGTCATTGAAAGAAATTAGATAAAACAAGTTTCATTAGAGTTTCCTGTATTATAGTTTGAATGGTCAATATTTAACAATGTGCTTTATATTATATCATTTATGAAATGTAAATGTATTTCACACATTGCGAAAATTTTAATTAATATTTTATTCGGAATCTGTAAACATTTACAGAAATGGATGCATTTCACATTAAATTCTAAACAAATTTACAATCAGAATTTAAGCTGACCTTGGACAGATATATAGTTAATAGAATTGAAAAAAAAAAAAGAATTTTTTTATAAAAAAAAATACGAAATACATGTAAGTGATAAATTTAAACTATCCCTTACAATACTATTTATAAAATGTATGAATATTGTTACCGCTATGAATACAAGAAGGATATTTTCTTCGTGGAAAAATGTATATCGTGAAAATAGTATTTTATCTTCGTTTCTTCAGAAATTTATGCAAGCGAATTGAGAAAAATATATTATTGTTTAATTTCGTGCCAAAATGCTGCTACACACGAATTCATAAAATATCCAACGCCCATAAGTAAACTTATATATATGTATATATATATTTAATCCATAGTTATATTGTATAGTTTTCACAAAAAACAACTAACAAGAAACAAATTTTATAAAAAGTAAATGTAGGGCTGATAATTTGGACTGTCACTTGTAGGAGACACAATTCACGATCCCATCACAGCAGCAAAAAATAATCCGAGATTCAAAATCCTACGAACATCAATTTAAAATTTAGATAACTTTCGGGCAAAAAAAAATTAGACTTACTGCTTTTTTGACATTTTTAAATATAAAAAAAGACCAAATCAAATCCTTACTTCTTTGAAAGAGGAATAAAGCTTTATGAAGTTTATAGTATCATGTCAGAATAAACCGAGAGATGTGAGACTTTCTATTATTAGGTAAAATCTTCTAAATCCCAATAAAAGAACCGCGGTACATATTCACTTAAAATCTGACCCAGAAGTCTGTTAAACGGCGGCGTTTCACCTGGAATTAATAATGGGCATTGATGAGAAGTAAAACGGAATCTATAACTACAGTTTCTGTAGAAGTCATGCCATGATGATACATATTCCAAACCATATATATATATATATATATATATATATATATATATATAATCATATTCTTTAGCAATGTTATGGCTAATATGATGATTAAAATAATTTTATTTGTGGTATTTAGGCATTTGGGTCTTGAAAATTCTGACTAAATTCCACAAATTTCATTTCATTTATTCAATTTAATTTATTCAATTTTTAATTGAATTTCTTATTCTTTTAATATGTTTTTGGTATCCATATTCAGTGTGTTGGGGAATACTTTCATTGACAACTAATTATTACATACTTAATCATTATTTCATAGTTTAAGTTGGTGTTATGGTAATGTTTCATTTATGGTTACACACACATATATATATATATATATATATATATATAGTTTTTCTGTATGATTAAAATCTGAATTTTGTGTTGAGAATTAAAACTGATTAATCTATCATATTCATTTTAACGAGTAATAACGTATATTTGATTATAGGTAATTCATTTGAAGTAAATTTATGAAACTAAATTATGTACTATTCTAAACTGTGTACCTAATAATTCTAAACTATGTTTGTTATTTCCTCTAAATTAATTCATAACTTTTGTGGTTTTTGAAAATCAATGACTGGAGAGAGGGAGGAGGGTAAATATTTATTACTTGCGACTAGAATTTTTTGCTGGCTACTAGATTTTATGAAGTTTGTAAAGCTCTGTATAATATATATATATATATATATATGTATGTAAATATACGGTGACCTCTCACTTATACGACTTTCAGGGGACCGTAGAAAAAAGTCGTATAAATGAGAGACTGTTTATTATACAAGTTTCAAATTTTATATGCATTAGTTATTTTACCTATATTAAAAACGATTAGTTTTGAGTAATAAGTATATAGTTTAGCAAAATTTATAAAAAATATATATATATATTAAAAAATAAAGCAAAAAATTTATAGAAAAAAAGTACTCAAAATAGTTCACTTACAACAATGTTTATTTTAGAGATTTACACATGCGATTTTCTTAAAAACGGAAGTGATATTAGTTTGTCTCTATCCTCGACGAAAAAAAAAGCCTTTTTCCAAGTCTAATAAAGCGTTTAAGCTATTTTGGGAATAATCATTTTGATGGACATAATTCTTTAATGTATTTAAAGCGGCACTTGCTTCTGAAAAATTTACAACAACAGGGACACTGCTCTAATCTTCGTGATCATCCTCGCTCGGGTCTTTATTATTGATATTCTCAAAGATTTATTCAGCAGTTCTCAGTTCTGCCAGAAGAAGTTTTTCATCATATTGTGCATAATATTTGAAATTAATACCTTCGCCCTTAAACATTTCATCCCAGTCTTCGTCATTAAAGGATTCCCATACGCTCTCAAAATTGAGTTAATTCATTGAACTACCAGTTTGGTTTTCTGAAAAACGACACTTCCTAAAACAATTCTTAATTGTGTGCGATGTCACATTTTCCCATGCAGATGCTGTAAGATTCATACCATCTAAAATGGAAATTGCTTTAGCTTCCTTTTAATTCTCTTGATCAAACATAAAACGACGAATCAACCTCATTCTGCAGTTTAAATTTAAATTATTTATAATCCATAAATCTAATGGTTGTGATCTGCTTGTAGAATTTTAAAATTTTTGCTTTTATTTGTGCAAAAATGGTAGATCTTTTACATTTGGATATGATAAACGTTGATTCATTAGAATTAAAACCTTTCTTTTTTTTTCTTTTCGAAATTTATCATCCATCTAAATAAAGAATTACTTTTAAATCAGACTTTTTAATACAGTTCATAAAATAAAAAAAATATATATATCCTCATCAGTATAAACATCTGCTGTCGAACGGCACCTGCTAACACTCAGAGAACAATCATAAACAGTTACAATAGACAGTTAAACATTTAATGAAATAGCGTATTCACAATGTATATTACGAGATTCGTTTAGTGTGAAATCCTCTATGCGTGAAAACTAACCATCAATAAAAACTCTTTCATAATAATCCCTGCATCATGGACGGACCAAGAGAATATATATATATATATATATATAGAAGTTGTACAGTTAAATCTTTTTTTCTGTTTGTTTGCTAAATGTACAAGAGGTACAATATATATTTTATTATAAACTTTTAAAAATCTTACTGCACATACCTCTTATAATACGCTTCCGCATATTCTGCACACGTAATATTTGATGTTATATATTTCTGTTTTAGGTATACTCAGCATTTTACGCTCAGCTGTTTTGCAAAACACTTTTATGAGATACGTAGCAAGGAGTTACTATAGATAATTCAAATAAAAATGAGTAAAAGGGAATTGCAAAGTACGATCTGTACATAGTGTACAGTTTCCATACGTATGGAAATCTCATACATTATGCTTATCCTTTCTTAATTTGTTAATTTTCATTTTATAAATTTGGAGTAAAAGAGGCACTTGTAAATAAAACAGAACTCTTTTAGTTTGGGTTACATGTATAGAAATTGATTTATTTCTACTTCATTAGATAATAGGCTAGTAGTAATTCTTTATGATTAAGCAAATCAATTTCAAAATGAAAAGTTATGTATTATAGCTATTTAACTTTACCACTAATAATATATAATCGGGGAAATATAAATTCTTTGACCATCAAAGAAAAAACTTCTTCAAGTAAAATATTCAACATCTGTCAGCACAACAGATGGTTCTGTCATTGTGAACTTATGTTGTAAAATGGAAGTGGGCCAAAAATGATAATAATGTCCGGAAAATATATTCCATTATTTATATTAAGGGGTTCATTTACTTTATTTTATGATATTTATTTTTACAGAAGTCACGTAATATATATTTCTCAGATTGAAACATTTAATTGTGGAGAAATGTGAATACTTTCAAATAAATATATTTCTTCTATATGTTAAAGATTTTTTGTTTGTAGCGAAAAATCTTGTTTTTGATAACGGGCATGATCATAAAAAAAACTAACCAATCATGAATCCTAATTTAAATATACACCATGCATTTTGAAATAATAATGTATTCTTTGTTTTAATATAACAAGGTTAAATCAACGTGTTATGTGTTAAATCAACTTGAAATATTTGGAATATTTAACTGTTTGTAATATAGAGAAAAGTGTAGTAAAATGTGTTTATGATTAAGGTTAGTCGTCCTTGGAATCTGCATGGCCATCGGCTGTCCAAGTGCTAAATGTCTTGAATATACTTAGACAGTCATGCCATTGATGTATAATATTAACGTTGACGAAAACACTTTGTTTACATAAAATTGAGTTTGAGGCATATATATTGAACCTGAAATACTAAGGGTGAGCTCCTCCAGATGGTCCTGAATCGACCGCTTTAGTGTGGAAGATGACCAGGAGTCTGGCATTCCGATATGTGCTCCTACACCACGGGGGCAGGTAAACGGACGAATCACAACCTCCATACCGTTCATCCTTGAGAAAGAGGTGTCCGATTAGCCGGTGGTGAAAAAGGTGGCTAATACCCACAGGTGTCTGGGACACTTCCCTATTTGGTCGGTTTTGAACCAAAGCCATTTCCTGGCCAAGGCTGTGTCTCAAGCGATACTTTCGTAGGGGTTCAATTCGGTGTTCTTGGGCTACCGACCCAGAGAAACTCCATAGTCGAACTCCATGCATCGTTCCTCAACCAATTGGGTGTAAAGAATGCCTATTCTTCGTGGCCGGGCTGACTTGTTCTGGGAGGTGACACAAACGGCCACGACTTGCAAATGTGATAGACCGTTTCCAAGTTTATGTACGGCGGTACGGAGGATTCTGTATGACAAGGTCCGCTTGTGGTTCTTTAGTGACGCCTGGTCAGTGCGTCAGGCAACATGCAGCGACCCTCGGTACCGGCTGGCGTCGTAATGTAGACAACGACTGAATGTTCAGGCTTCGGCCTGCTCGAAACATCTTTCACCATCGTTTATCCTCGCCGTTCCCTCTGCAGCGGGAGTAGTTATGAGTTGACCTCAATTTCGGTTGTAAAGGGAATCACCCCATTTTCAAAAAGAGTGGTTCGTGTCCACGAAGGACAACCCGGTCTGCGTTCTGTGGTTCGTATCACGTTCCCTGGCAGGGGTAGATGTCTTTTCCCCAACTGACTGATTGCGTGGAACCGAGCCAGAAGTTCGTCAGTCAATTGACCGCGTTCAGACCAAAGTCAGACCCTGCAAGGCAACAGTGCTTCTTTCAGTCCTCGAACTAGGTCAACGGGAGGTAAGGTTGAAAAGTTTTCGGGTTGGGGACCAAAAGTTCACGACCCTGCGTCCGAAGCCTAAGCTGAGACGCGTTTATGCTTCCATGAATTGAAGTTTCCTCAACCTCCCGGGCAAGCGAGGGGTACATATTTTTTCCACTGCTGACGAACTAGTCGTATCCTTTTTAGAATTTCGATGTTCAGAGACGGCGGTAAACCATGACTTGTCGGGAAAACGCGGCGTAAGGCCTAGGACCTGGATACCTCTTGGGTTTCAGACTACGAAGCCGTCGGGAGAATCCGGCTGCCCCACAAGTATGAAACTTTGGTATCCTAAGATTTCTGGGAGTCAGCATCGACCTTTGTCGTCGATCATTTGGAGTAGGGGAGTTTTTCGCAGGTGGCTGTGCTGCTCACTTGACCGGAGGGCCCACCTGTCAGACGACCCGGGTAAACCGGGTACCTTCTGGCGGATCACCCGCAAGAATTGTGAACCCTAGAACCGGTGGCAGTACGTCCACCTACGGCGCGACCACGTAGCTTGGTTTTACCTCAAACACTAAATAATTCCGTTACATGAAAGTTTTTTGTAGTTTATTTTAAGGATGTTAAATATTTCAAACATAGTAAAATGATATGCTTTAGTGATATGCACTGCAACATGCTTTCAACACACAATGTTTCAACTGATGGGCATGATATATCATGTCAACATCGGTTGTAATTTATTTAAAATCTCCTTTATTTTAGACATATATATATATATTTTGCATTAAACATTTAGATAAAGTGATTAACAATATTTTATAAAACTAAGCAACAGATAATTAGTTGATAAGTTTTCTCAAGTGGATTGGAATGTTTTATATAAATAACAATTAAATATTTTCCGGATGTCCAGTTTGCTTTATATTGTATTTTAAAATTGTATGTGCAAAACTAATTGTTTACTAAGGCACCAATAATGATTTCAGAAAAAAAATATTATGTAGTACTAAAACATCACTTAATGAAAGTGTTTACCAGGCACATTGACTTAACTGCGTATATAATTTTGCATATATAAACGTTAAAAAATATGTTGCTTAATTTAAAAATCATATACTGTTATAAAACATTACAGAGCTTAAATTCCCTTAAAAGGGTAAATCAGAGTTTTGATATTTTGAGATTCGGAGAAAGAACATAAGTTTGCATCTTAATGTATCCTACACTGTTAAAAATCTGCAGAAAACTGTCCAATCATTTGACCGTTTTTATAGAAAATGGTTACATTACCGTAATGTAACTCTATTCTGACCATAGTGTTGGCAATAGTATGGTCAGAATAGAGTTAAATTACGGTCGTGTAACCATTTTCTATAAAAACGGTCATATGACTGGACAGTTTGCTGCAAAATTTTAACAGTGTAAGAATGTATGTATGTAATTTAGTATATCGACGTCTTATGACTAATGAGCAGAATTGCTGTTTATAGAATACAAATGATCATGTGCGAATTTTTAAAAATAAAAGGCATTTTAAACCTTAAAATTCATGAAATGCACATTTGTTTTATAGAAAGCTCCCTTTGATGTAATCAACTATTTATATTTAGTTTTTATTTAATTGTTTTTAAATGTTGAAAAATATTCTTAGATCATTTTAAATAGTTCTTATTTAATTAAAAATCGTCTCGAAAGTATTTGAAATAATAAAATGCCAAAATATGTAATAAAATAAAATCTCCTTTCAAAGTTTTACTTTCAGTTTTATCTGAAATATAAATTACTCTTTCTAGTTTTAGTCCTAGGATTTCTGAAGAATCTATTAGCGGTGCGCTAAAGTAAGATGACACAATATATTATTTTAACGAGTGTGCTACATAAGCATTTTAACTAATAAGCTCATTTTAGCTTTTGAAAAAGAAAGGACTAGCATCAAAAATGTAATTTTGCCTATTAAATATCAAATTGTATAATCTATCATAATTTTTAAATATTTAGGAACGATTTACTATGTTTTAGTGTAACCTGGGCTGATGTAAAATGACTTAAAGGAGGAAAAGTTTAAGTTTAAAGTATCAGAAAGTAATTATTATCCAATCATGGAGAGAAAATTTCGTTGATATATTCCATAGATAATTATTATGAAAACTTTGTCAATTAAAGATGTCATTTAATAAATTAATATATTTAACAAGTAAAAATATAAATCCACTTGGACACTACCATGTTGAATAGTTATTTTAAAAAACAGAAATTGCACAAGTTGTGACTTGTTAGTTGCTAAAATGAGTGTAAATTGTTTTAAACTCATAAAAAAGCTAAAATCCTACATGTTTCGGCTTTAAACCCAAAGCCATCCTCGGAGACGGAAACAACACAAACGACTACTGACCTTAAATTTCGACACGAGAATATTGAAATCAACAGCTTGGAAAAAATAATAATAAAATAAGCTGGCGCCCTCTGCTGACCACAGCGCAAAAAAACTTAAACTATGAATTAATTATGGGGGGGGAAGAGGGGTAGGGTTAAAAATGTATTCCATAAACTAGGTATGTTGAAAGAAAAGTTATTATTACAACTATAATCCTTCCTAATTTTAAACTCTAATGATTCCCTAATAGCGGCTTTAAATGGGTTATTGAACCTATAGATAATTCATAGTTTAAGTTTTTTCGCGCTGTGGTCAACAGAGAGCGCCAGCTTATTTTATTTTTATTTCTTCCAAGCTGTTGATTTAATATTCTCGTGTCGAAATTTAAGGTCAGTAGTCGTTTGTGTTGTTTCCGTCCCCGTGGATGGCTTTTTGTTTAAAGCCGAAACATGTAGGATTATAACTTTTTTATGAGTTTAAAATAATTTACACTGATTTTAGAAACTAACAAGTCACAACTTGTGCAATTTCTGTTTTTTTAATAATATATTTAAACTCATAGTTTAAATTTTAGCTGATATACTTTTATTAATTTTGTACAATATAGATTTTGTTGTAGAATACTGTTTTTAATAGACGTTGCTATTTAAAAAATAGTATATAGGATGTTCTTTAAAATGTGGTCAGATTTTATGGTATGGTTATATAGAAAGAAATATTATCTCACTCATAGCCCAACTCCGATTATTGTTTGTATTTTTAAAAAT
This sequence comes from Maratus michaelseni, assembly GCA_963931845.1. Classification (NCBI taxonomy): domain Eukaryota; kingdom Metazoa; phylum Arthropoda; class Arachnida; order Araneae; family Salticidae; genus Maratus; species Maratus michaelseni. Next base: position 191,267,037 of record OZ007593.1, on the reverse strand, counting down.
AACGAAAGTATTTGAAAGTTATTTTCAACAGACGTACCTGTTTTCTGTGAAATATAATAACACAGAAATAATTTTGGATTACTATTTTCTTTTGTGCAAACGAAGTTAGACACTAGATAATTTTGAATGAATTGAAAGGACATACGATTTCATTCACTAAACTAAAGTGTACTTCTAGCACGTTCCATGATGTAATTACATTTCATATAAAGCAAATTTAACGTTGTGAAAATCTTATTAAAATATATACTTTTATTGTAAAGTAGAGAATTAAAAAGACGGTGGAACTTGCTGTGAGATACTATGTATACTTGTCTGTATTGAATTGTAAATGTTGTTTCTCATTCTTTTAACACCGTTCCAATCTAGTTAAAAAGTGTTTATGACATCGATTTGTCTGGCCGTCCGTCCGTGCTCTATTCTGCGTAAATATACTCGGATTGCCCTAAAATATTTGTATGTTATTGTCGTTTACTACAGCATGTTACAAATTGAAAATGAAGTGCGCTGCATTTATGCTTTTTAACAGGAAAAAATATTCCGTTATATTACAGTCAATGTAAAATAATTGTTTCAAGTGCATTTTGATGACGTTACGGCTTTTGAAACATGATGAAATTGAAATATACTTATGAAGCGTATTAAACCCTGTTTTTTGTAGAAGATGGGCTGCAAAGCATTTATTATTCATTTAGACCAGCGCTTCCTAACCTTTTTGCTGTCACGTACCCCTTGCTTAGGCTTTTAATTTCGGAGTACCCTCTATTTATCACTAACACCCACCACCCCATCTTCCCCCACATATTATTAGAATCTTCCATCTCCCATGAATGAAAATCTATTTCAAGAATAATACATTGTTATATTTCCTATTTATTAAGGGAGCACTGTTGTTTTCAGTTTTATTTAAAGAATTATGTTTATTAGTTATCAGAAAAGGCCTTTTATAACAGCTACGCCCAGTTTCTCTTGCATTTCTAAATAATCAGATTGTTTTCGAATCATCAGCTTGAATTTCAATCACAGTTGCAGAACTCTTAAGAAATCCGGATTTCAACGAGTTATCCATTTTAAATGGAAAAACAAATCATTCAAATAATACGCGAACATTCCAAGTTAAATTCTCATTAAAGGGAAGGAAGCTTTCCAAGTAATATTGTTAATGATATAACTCCGCCTATTCGAAAACGAAAATAAGGGCCTGATTTTCAACACTTTTAAAATTAAAAATTACCGTATTTACCCGCGTATACGTCGATCCCGCGTATAAGTCGACCCCCTACTTTCCCGATCAAGAAATTTGAATTTTTTAAAATCCCGCGTATAAGTCGACCCCCCACTTTTCCGATCCAGAAATTGGAATTTTTTTAAAAATACATTATTCAAAATCACCTGGAAAAAAAAAGAAAGTACTAAATATACAATAATAAAGAAACTTTAATTTTTTTGTACATTTATTCAAAGTCATCTGAAAAAAGTACTAAATATACAATAATGAATATAATAATATACTAAAGTAATATACAAAGTTAAACTGATTCAAGGTCCGATTCATTATTGGATTCGCCAAACAATTCACGAAAATCCTTCGTCGTCATCGGCTCATCATGATACACGTTTTCAATTTCTGTATCACTACATTCTTTTTCGTCATTATCATTTTCGAAAATGGCATCATCTTCTGTGCCATCTAGGTCGTTGCTTATGCAGCATTTCTTGAACGATTTTATAACCATTCGGAAGGAATGTGGTTCCACGCATTTTTAACCCACTGAGCAATTAATGCAATGTCGGGCTTTCTAATATTACCGTCCTTTGTAAATGTTGTACAACCGGATGAAATCCACTCTGTCCAATATTTTCTAATATATGCTTTGAAGGACTTATTGAGGCAAACGTCTAGGGGTTGAAGGATGGATGTCAATCCTTTCGGATTACAGCTACAGTCGTTTTGAGTTCTTTCGTCACTTTATTCACGTTTTCAGAAAAGTGGCCACGAAACGAGTCGTAATCTAAAAGGGAAGGTTTCTTGAAAACAGCTCCCGGTCATTTACCCCACACATTTTTAAGCCAGTCGACTGTTCCGTCAGCATCCATCCACCCCTTTTCATCGCCAGCACCAAACCGGTCACTTAGTTTCCAAACCTTTACCTCAGCGCTGGTAAGGAAAAGAAATTAATTCCTCTTTTTCTCTCCTGGTATGGAAATCGACAGTAAACGACGTCATTGTGTTATGGAATGCGAAAAGAGAACAATTGCCTTTCAGAAGGGAATTTTTGACTTCTGGTAAAAAAAAAAAATTAAGGACCCTCGCATAAGTCGACCCCCCCAACTTTAAAGCCTTTTTTTGTCCAAAATTTCTCGACTTATACGCGGGTAAATACGGTAAAACCAACAGCTCTGGCGTAATTTAGGTGTTTTGCAAATATTATTAAAAAGAAACAATGAGAAAAAACAGGTGGGTAAGGAACATTGTATAATGATCAATTTAAGTTTGCGCTAAGATTGGGGAAAATATATAAGTACTCATGCAATGTGATTAGCAGTGGGCGAAGCTAATGACGTTGAATTATCAATGGATTATTAACATTTTGAGTGTAACATAGTTACACATGAGGCTAAACTTTGTAATCCAAAACTACCAACTTTCTTTATGTGTTTTCAGTTAAACCATTTTTGTGATTACCGCCATTACCGATATTATTTTTAGGTACCCCCTGCAGGTCCGCCACGTACACCAGGTTGGGAACATCTGATTTAGACGATCAAACAAAAGAATTCTGTTACACATTGTCTACGGGGAAAAATCAAGTGAGTGTTCAACTTTGGTTTGGGTTTTTAAGTTTAACTAATTTTTTTCATAGTACGAGGTGTGTATAAATTCGGTTGATCATGTACAGGGCTACACAAATGAATTCGTAAGTATTACAGACTAGAGGAATGAATTGCTTAAAAGTAGTTTTTAATTGTGTTACGCATTTTCTGCTGAACTATATTTAGTAGACTAATAGAATTTTTGGTATATAAATAAATTCATATACAGCGCTACGCAAAGAACAAGATACATTGTCGTCTACGGTTTGTAGTTGCTGGAAGAGAGTTTTAAGTTCCCTTATGCGTTACATTTTTACATTTTACCTTAATATATGGTGTGTACAAAAGTCTTTAGATAATATACAGGGCTGTACAAAATATTTCGAGTGCATTTTTATCGATTGTCAAAAGTTGCGAAATGTGAATTTTCTAACTGAACTAAATTTTGTAATGCTATGCTTTATATATCTAAATCTATAGATCATAGTGGGCTGCAGAAAATAATTCTACTATTGTTTTGACAATGAAAGATAATTTTGAAAACTGTATTTTTCCATGTGTTATTTTCTAAATTGTTTACTTACATAACTTCTTTCATCTTAGTTAAAGGAGGGAAGTTACGTTACAGTTTTCTGGATGTGTTGGTAGTGTTTACTAATCTACGCTTGATGCGTGGTTTTTCGTTCATGTATTATTTTATCTTCTAGTGATGATATATGAACTGTGAAAAATAAAAGTACTTTATGAAGAAATAGAAGCTACATTGTCTTTTTTTTATATAAATTTTATGGTATTAAAAATGCTTATTTTTCGGGTTTAGTTGCTTTTAGATTATTATCAGTTTTAGTTATTGTTATATGTTGTAATAAATTATAATTTGACTAGGAGTGTTTCTTCGTAATTCGGAAAATTATATTACAAATTAATAATCTGTATTATTTCTAATTTAATACGGATGATTATGTAGAGTACAGTATATGTGGTAATTACAGTATATCTGAGTGGTTTTCTTAACGATTAAGTTAACGGATTCAGAATCAAAATACTTTTATTTTTTATAGAAATGTATATTTGGCAATTTCTACATCAGGAAGTTGAGATTACAATAACAACATATTTATATAAGAAAAGTACTGTGGTGTAATTTGTGTTGCTGATAAAGACTTGAATCAAAAAAGAAAAAAAAAACAGTCGACTTCTAAACTGAAATCTGTTTTTTCTGTCACTACACCAACTGCAATCGTGTAGTTTTGTGAGAGGCAGAAACTTGTGATTCGGGAGGATTTTTTTTTTTTTTTGCAATGCACACGATTCGCAAAATACATACTACGTTATCCTGCCTTTTCGTAACTATCTGTTTTTTTTCAGTATCTGATTTTCCTGTGTAACAAATATTTATCTCATAATTGTAATAATCATTTATTCATGCTCATCAATTACACATATTTAATATGCTATTTAATAATTTTATTCATTACACCTGTAGTATAATGTTTTGGTATTCATATGACATTTGGTACATACTGGTGTTCATGCGATAACATTATTGTGAGAACTGCTACTGGCGATTATATATTTTTTCGTTTACCACTATTTAAAAACAATAATCTTCGTGCAATAGTTCTTCTAATTTTAGAAGTGTATTTTTGTTATGTATAGAAATAATGGTCGATAGAATAATATAAAATATAGTAGTCAGTGGCAATTGTAAATTTTGGAAATGTTTATCCTTATATACATATATTGAAATTTAATTACAACATTTTAAATCGTAGTTTACAAAACTGCAAATATCAGCAATAATTCATACTTTCACATTCCAGTGTATAGTTACATGACTTTTGAAACCTGATAATATTTCATCCAAATTGTATTCAAATCGTCATATAAAGAGTATTTTAAATTTGGAGTTCAATCGTCTGCCTAATTTCTATAACAGTACTCCAACAATTCAATCTCAATTACATAGAGAAAACCCTTTGTAGATTAAAAATTTGTTCTAATTTTAGTAATGATTTTAGTAATAATTTAATTATTTCTAATTATCAACCACAGACCTCAGTATATATGAATGACCATTGAAATTTTTTAATCAATGGCTCATGTTTTTTATTGGAATGTATATATTTTACTAAATGTTTCCAAACAGATAAGGGTATAGAAAATAAAAGAGATTTTGTCTCAAATTTAAATACGGAAAAGTACTAAACCAGTAAATATATTTTTACTCCATTTTAAATTATTTACTGTTAAAAAAATACATTATGAACATTGCGTGGCCAAACATCCTAAAAATATACATTTTGAGAAATTTGAATTTTTGTAACAACTGACAATATGTGCAGAACCTCCATCTGTACATTTATTTTAGGCAACGATCTATTCAGCTTTCTACAATTCTACTCTTTTGAAATTCTTTGAGATAAAACAAATTAAGTTAAATGTTTCTAAGAAAAATAAATGTCTTTGATTATTCTAGCAGCAAAATAATATATATATAATGCTGTTGTCTCATACTTAATATCAATTTATAGAAAAAAAATCAAATGCATTAAAATGTTTGTAAAATATTGGATTTTTTTTTTAAATATTGAATTAATTCTAAATATAAAGACATGAAATAGCAAAACATTGTTTACAGGAAACTGTGCAGTACTGACTAAATATAAACAGAACAATGTCGGATTTTTTTTTACTCATGTATTTATTACATTTGTACATAATAAAAACAATATTTATCAAATAGTATAATATTTATATAAAGGTAACATTAAAAATGTCTAGAACAAAAGATTTATATTTTCACAACATATGTCTTTAATAATTCATAATGTCTTTATTTCCCCACTAGAAATGAAAATTTTGTTTAATATTGTTTTTATTATTTATTATAGTTAAAATGTTATGATTGTCATTGTAAATTCAAAAATAGTACACGTTCACATTTATCTTTGATTTATCAAATATATATATTCATACAATGCGATGTGCTATTTAGATAAATATATGAAAATATATGACTTTTATAATATAATTTCATATTTTTTGGAAATATTTTAGATTTTCTCAAAAAAATAGGAAATATCTACTATTTTTATACAAACTCTTAGATGAAAAATTTAGGTATTTATCATCCTACTTTTCCAATATCATTATAAATTTCAGAGTTTAGATAACTATTTTTAGAAAACAAAATTTATTGTAAAATATATGTTACATGTTGAAATTGCCCCCAAGACGGTAATTTTGGTCACGAAAAATGTATTTCTGCCGGAATATATTTTAAATAAATATGTGGTGTAATCCGAGATTTTTTATCCTACAATATAGAAAAAATATATATATATAATGTTTTCTTTCAGCAGAGAATATATTATGGTAGCTGCTTCTCTTTCAAAATGATTTCATTTGAGATTTATAACAAACGATTTTTTTCTGGTTTTAAAACTGTTAAATATATGTGTGTTTAATAATTTCTTTCCATATATTTTTTACTTTCATGTATAAAATTCGTCTCATCAGTATAAATACACTAATACTGTTGAAATAACATATTAATAATTTAGTATTCCAATTTACATTTTACATATAAAAATAACATCTAATAAATAAATATTTTACATAAATTTTATTGAAATAAAATAATTTTAACTGAAAAAATGATGAAAGGAAACACATTAGGCTGTCTCATAAATATAAAGGCATTTTATATACTTTTAATTATCTTCTAATAATTTATGTATTCTATCTAATGACAGCAAAGTCTCTATCGGATATAGCGTTTATAAATTTGTGTAAACTGCCTGGCTGTATATCAGATAAACTTCGTTCGATTTTTTTCGAAATTCTAGGACATGTGGAAAATATCCACCAGCTAAATATACTCTACAGACGCGAATGACTCCAAATATTCTCAATTGGGTTAAAATCAAAACTACGTGCGGGCTATACCATGAGATGAATTTATTTATCAGAAATCAATTTTTGTGAGCATTCACGTAATATTTTCAGATTTATCTTGTTGGTTCAAATGCTTCACACCAACAGCAACCAACAGCTTCCGAAATTCGCATCAAGCGGCTATCTAGAACATTTATACAGTCTTTAGATGCTTGTTTATGTTCAAAAAAGACCATATCAGTATTTCCACTAAAAGAGAAAGGCTCTTTAAACCATGAAAGAGCCACCCACATTTTGCATACTGAATAGAGTACGAGGTTAACCTTATTCTAGTAGCAATTCTATCTGTCTAAGCCATCCAAGTTTTTATTATTTTTTTCATTTAAAAAAGATTACTTTTATCCATTCAATCTTCTAATGCATATGATCTTTACGCCAAAGTAATTTTTTTTCCTTATGTACAATAATCAATAAAATAATTCAGTGCATATGCCGACGAACATTTTTCAAACTCTGTCCTTTGAGACCACCCCATTAACTCGACCGGAAAATGTAAGTTGTGATATTTTTTTTTTCTTACGAAACTAGTCCCATGATCTTGCGGTCGAGTATTTTTCGAGTCCTTCGCAGTCTACTTGATTTTCTTTTTCTTTTTTTTATGATTTTGATAAAACTTAATTTTTAATTCTGCCTGTTTTTTCACGAATTTCAGAAACTGCTAAGCCATCTGCTTTAAATTCCAGTATTTAACAAATATTATCTTTATAAATTTCAATATCCGCGGCAACTTTAAATTTGGAATAAGTTAAACATCTTTACTTATTTCTGTTATTTAAAGCGTCGTTCAGCGCGTGCGCATTCAAAAAAATTGCGTACGAAAAAGGTTTAAATTTGTTTTTTGTATTTAAGAGACAGCGTGATTTTTCCTCATTTTAACAATTCAAGTCTAAGAAGTTTTATTTAACTTTTACCTGCTGTAACATATGTACTTCATTGTTGCTATTATTAAGCGTAAAAAATAATTTATTATATTAGATTTGTAAAATGCAATTGTTATATCTGTTGCTTTATATTTATGAAATACATTGTATGCACCCCCACACCCACCCATATATATATATATAAGATATGTGCTCAATCCTATAACGAGAGTTCGATTCATGCTGTGTTTTTATGCCAATCTTAGGGTTCCGAATCAAATTAAAATTTTCTTTATTCGCAAATCGAAAATAGGAGGGAAACAAACTTGTCAGATGCTATGTGGGAAACAAGAATGTAGTGTATATTTCTAAGAGAGTGTTACAATCGGTTTGAAAGAGATCTGAGTTTTACTGATGCAATATAAAGAGACATATTCAATATCACATTAAAGAATTGGCACTGTTGGTGTGAATTATATAAATACAGGAAAATGTAACTCGCGTCTTCCTGTAATAGCTATATCTTAAAAGAATAATAATTATGATTTTTGTGGATTTGGTCCAGTGGCTGGGTATAAATAAGACAAATGCCAATTTAAACAGCTTTTCAGGCACATGAAAGTCACAAAACGTCATCGTGGAAGAGCATGTAGAATTAATATATATTTATATGTAAAAATAGTTTTTTAAATGAGAAAATAATTCTTGAAATAATTTTAAAATGCAAGTAAACAGTTTCTAATGCAAACTTTCGGTCTCGGTCTCTGATATCAAAAATGTGTTGGGCTCGGACAAGGTCAAATTTCAAAACATTGTGTTAGGTCGAGCTCGGGGTTCGACAAATGAGTATCATGTCATCTCTAATAAATATACTATATCCTTATCATTTCTGGTATATCGTTTTCTCACTGCAGTATTTCCTGTTCTTTCCCACCATTTTCCCTTATAGTTTTCATTACTTTATTTAATTCTAGAAATCGCTGGGAGAAAAGAGAATGCTCTGCATTATTAGAAGGATTCGCTTCGGATATGTATTGTGCATATATGTATATATATGTGCGTGTGTGTGGTTATTTTTTTTATAATGTTTAGGTATATTTATTTCTTTACATAAGTTTATTAAATAATAGAGTAAAATAACGACGTAATATTTTAAATTGCATAAAAACATACACGTCATTTTTCAAAAGCGTAAAATGACTAACTCAATTTAGGTATTCAACATTTTAACTGTTGTTAGTCTTAAAGACCGCTGTTTTTTTCACTTCCCACTGTGTAACTTCTAATACTCAATTTAAGTATAGATACTAGTGAAATTTTGTTTTGTTTGGAACACTAGTACTATCACTGCAGACCTCTGGATAGGTAAATTATAATACTAGCAGTATTGTAAATAATGATTAGTACAGGAACAATGTCCTAAGAGTTAAACGAACTTTGTATTTATCTTTCGGTCAAACTCTCTCAGAGACCGTTCATTGTATATATGCGATAATACACTGGTGCACGAAATTAAGGGAATTTGCATATTTTGTCAAATTTCATGAAAAGAACTGAACTGAAATGTAAAACCACTGCTTCAGAAGAAAGATGCAAATACTGTGTGTTGAATACGTAAACGTAAACGTGTGTGTAGGAAGAGACAATAAAGGTTGAGGCTTTATAAGCGCCCGTGGCAAAATCTGCATTTAGTTCGCTCGCAAATATCGCCAAATTTCTGAGTGCTTTTTTGCAGCAATCGATTGCTGAAACTAATTGGGAACGCTTTATCACAATGAATCTATATACAAAATTTTAAGAAAATCGGATATTTCTGCATGAAAAACCCATTTATCTAAATTAATATGGGTTAGTCCCCGTTCCTTCTCTTTGTACTTAACTTATGAACACCCCAAAACTAATCAGGAAAGCGCCTTATCACAATGAATCTATAGAAAAATTTTGAAGAAAATCAGATAATTCTGTTTGAAAAACCCATCTATCTAAATTAAGGGGGGGGTTAGCCCCCTTTCTCCCTTTATACTTAAACAATGAACCCCCAAAACTAATTATGGAAGCGCCTTATCGCAATGAACCTATAAACAAAATTTGAAGAAAAATGGTTATTTCTATCAAGCGTTATCGCATTATGTACAAACATGCATACATGTGTATATACAGAACCGGCGGGCACAGTAGCTCTCAGGATTTGATAGCCTGTGAGCTAAAAACGTACCATAAAATTTTGCTGTATTATGCAAAATACTAGATTTGATATTTAAACCTGTTTTTATAATTTCAAAAGTGCCAGGGAATTCGAAAGAAAAGAAATTGCAAATGATAAAAATAAGTTATTGGCTAACAAATTTAAAAACAAACAAACAAACAATATTTAGCATTACAATCTACACAGCACCATACATTCTTTATTATATCAAGGCGCTACCGATAATATTGGACGAAAAAATAATCTTAATGAGATCGGAAGTAGCGCAATACTATCGACCCGACAATAACCAACAGATACTCTAGCTCGTATTTTATTGGCCATCACATACCAATACCTTGACCTATTGTAATAAATCTGGACGAATATCAGCAGCGTAACTAAAAAATAGACGATAGCTGTATTATTCAGTTACAAACAAAGAGTTTAATTTGCGGTTTGAGAGGATAGTAACGAATTTAGACATAATAAGAGAATGTATTCGTATTGGGATATATTGGGATATTCTTTATTTGTGAATATTAACGAAATCGAGATAATCAAAGGATAATCGTTGTAGGGGACATTCTGATTGGAATGAAGTAGAGCAGTGAATATCTAAATGCATGGATCGGACGAAAGGAATGGGTTGAAGATGATATTATACGGAATATTGGGCGCTTTTCTCGTGGTTTGAAGTCGAAAAAAATGTTTTTTGGATATATTGGTAGAGTCAGAGCTTAGCTTAGATATCGCTATTGGGATATATTGCCAGAGTCAGAGCTTAGCTATCATTATTGGGATATATCGTCAGTGTCAGGGCATAGATATTGTTATTGCGATAATTAAGAAATATAAATATTTGAAAGATATATTGATAACTAATCCAGCCCTAATATCAACATATATATATATATATATATATATATATACATATATATATATATATATATATATATATATATATATATACATATATATATATATATATATATATATATATATATATATATATATGCATATGTCATGATGTAACTCTCTTATTTATGAACCGATTTTGATGTTTCTGTGTATGTGTATAGGACATACCAAGATCTCGACCGAGTTCGTTGGCCAGCTCCATCCGCCATCTTGTCTCAAAATGGCGGCCAGTTAAAAAATGTAATTTGTTTAATTAAAAAAGATGTACAAAAAAGTTATAAATAGAAAAACATTGTTTCTGTTAAGTGTTAGAACTTGATACAAGGATTCTGGAACATTTTTTTTTCTTTTTTTTGCTATGTCTTAAAAAATGGCTGAGATATGGCAATTGGAAATTCTAGGGTGTAAGTTAAAATTATTCCTCGTTTAGAGTTTAAATGTCAGTGAGAAACATTAGTGTAGTGATAATAATTTCTGAAACTTGCATTTATTTATTATCTCATTCTTGAAAATAAAACTCATAATTTACAAAAAAAATAAATAAAATCATAACATTTTAACACTGACAAATGATGTAGATTAATTTTCACTTTGCTAAACAACGCATAACCAACAGAGTGAAAAATGTGTCCAGACCGGGGATCGTACCCAGATACCGTGGTATAGCGCACCAAGTGCTTTACCATTTAAGCCATCTGGATGAAATCCAGTATGGTATTTTTCTCTTATACACTGACAAGGCTGCAACTTCGCAGCGCAAGATGGAATATCATACATGAGCACACTACCCAGTGGCGTACATGAGACGAATAAATTCACAGCATCGAATAATATCTAAATTTCCAACTAACTTTTCAGCAGGACTGAAACTGCACGTAAATTTAATACAAATTAAAGTGTTATTAAATTTACGCGCAGTTTCAGTGCTGCTGGAAATTTCATTGGAAATTTAAATAGCATTTTATTTAGATTAGAATCAACTACTATGATTACTCGTAAAGCAGCATGATCGAAGAGGATTTCAAAATATATAGAAATATATTTTAGGTTTCTAGAAAATATGCTTTACTATAAAATTCAACATATTTACACCTTTACTATGCAAAATAAACATTTCAGAAACTTTATTGTTATTAAATTAATCAGAAGTAATAAAAGTATATAATACTAAATCTTTTAAATATAATAAAGTAGGCTAACTATTCAAATGTATAGTTTTATGCAGTATTGTTTCTTTCAATTTGCATTATGATGTATGTCTTTTAAGGAAATATATAATTACACATAATCGATCTAAAAAATTGAAAGAAGTTTCAAGAAAATTTTTATCTTTAAACCAAAATCAATTTATGAGATTATATTTGGTTTTCCATTTACTCTCGAACAATAAGATATTGAGGTTCATTTTGATTTTATTTGTTATATTTATTTACTAGCAAGCTACGCCCGCTGCGCTGATCGGCTTCTACAAATGAACCTTGAATCAAACGAAATATATCGTTTAATTTGATTTTGTATTTGAAAGCAATCTGTATATTTACCTGGAATATCCTCCCACATTACTGAAAAATGACGTCATTGCGCTATTATATTTTCTAATAGGCAGTCAAAATTTTAGCTGTTAAGGACAAACTATTTTATTTGGTAATTTACAGTTAGGGTTTTCTAAATAACGATAAAACTATATGCGATATATTAAAACAATCACCAAAAATTATCGAACTAACAATGCAAAAAAAATTAAATAACAAAAGCTATCCAGCAGAAGTTTTATAAAGGCTAATCTTTCATAATCGGGTTCATCTGATTATAGAATTTTTCCACATAATTTTAAAACTAACATAGAACGATATGAAATATACTAAAAACATGCTTAAAAATTATCTTCTTAAAAATGGAAGTCGCAAAAAATACGCCCAGTAAAAACTTTCTAAAAGGCTAATCTTTCGGAATCGGGTTCACCTGACTATATAACATTCACACATAACTGTTTTACTAAGCAACGTAGAATAATATGTAGTACACTAAAACCATTCCTGAAATAGCATCTAACTAACAATACAATTATCATCAAAATCCGTCCAGTAGAACTTTTTCAGAAGGCTAATCTTTCATAATCGAAATCCGATATTAAAAACGCTATTAAATGATAAAAAAAGGTCACCCGATTTTCAAATTTCCCCCTATAATTTTAGAACAAAGCAACGTAGAATGATATGTTATATAATAAAACTTTCCCTACAAAATTATCTAACTAACGGTGTAGGTTTCATCGAAATCCATTCGGCAGAATCTTTTAAAAAGGCTAATCTTTTATAGTCGGATTGATCTGATTATAAAACTTCCCATAATAATTTTATAACTAAGCTACGTAGAACGATAGGTTATGCAATAAACCCTACCCTGAAAAGTTATCTATCTTACAGTGTAAGTTCTTCGAAAATTCATGAAGCAGAACTCGAGTTATAAGTAGCCGGAACGAAATTTCATATATAAGGTAGCAGTAAATAGAAGTATATTAACCCTCTGAGCGTTTTGAAAAAGGGTAAAAACCAAATTGTTGTTTTCTCTGCTTTTTGTTTTAAATGCTAAAAAATATTATTCTTTCAGCATTATAAATAAAACTTAATTACAAATATGAATGTAACCCTTGAGAGTATTAATCATTCTTCAATGTTTTGAAAATTCATTAAATCTATAGAATTATATGATGTTAAACATTGCATATATTGCAGTGAAACCTGGAGCTTAGTGTACGGAATATTACGTTCCACACGCTTAGAGGGTTAAGAAGTTAATATAGTTTACATTTGAATAAAAAAAAAGTACTTTTCGGTTAGCCGGGCGCCAGTGATATATGTACATATATAAATATATATGTATATACATGTGTATATATATCTTCATACATATAAGTGTATATATATGTATATGTGTAGATATATGTGTATATATATATATATGTGTGTGTATATATATATACAACATGTATATATATCACTGGTGCCCGGCTAACCGAAAAGTACCAAAAAAAAATACTGCAAAAATGATGTCGTGCACTTGAAAAAACATCTTTTGGCTTAAAATCTCTCATCAAAACTGTTTTTCTTTTTTCTTTTCTTTTCTTTCTTTCTTTAAAAAATAAAATAAAATTATTAACAGTCTTTTCTTTTATTTTTCGAGAAGTATAGCCATTTTAATTTTTTCTGCAGAAAAAAAAAAAAAAAAAAAAAAAAAAAAACACTTTTTGGCTTAAAATCAAATTATTTGGTGTCAAAAGTAAAATCAAAATCGCCAAATATTTCAATAGCAATCTTGCCCATTGAATAACTTTTTAAGCATTACGAATATTCCCAATCATGTTTAAATTAAATATTTTAGTTTTATAATATTATCTCTCATCAAAACTGTTTTTCTTCTTTTTTTTTTCTTTTCTTTCTCTTTCTTTTTTTTCTTTCTTTTATTTTTTTAATAAAATTAGCACAGTTTTTTCTTTTATTTTTTGAGGTGTATAGCTTTTTCAATTCTTTCTGCAACAATAATGGTCGCCAAAAAATTACCAGTGGTAACCTTTTCGTCCAAAATAACAGAACTTTCCATCATAATTCTATAACTAATCTACGTAGAACGTTGTGTTATATACTAAAACCTTCTCTGACAAATTATCTATCGAACAGTGCAAGTTCCATCAAAATCCATTCAGCAGAACTCAAGTTATAAAGGAACGGAACAAAATTTCCGTTTGTGTTTTATATATATAGTAGATATCTTAAATTTATAGATGAAGGTAATCCGAGATTTATCCCAAAGCAGAACAGAGTTTCTTTTAACGCATCAATTCTCAGTAATTTATATATTTCCTTATTCTAGACTACAGTTAACATTTATGTGCAATACACTTCATTATAAATCGTTTAAATATTATTGTATTCCTGCTAAGAATTGAGGTATTGTTTTAGTTGAATTGTAGAATATATTATGGAACAAACAATGAATAATTTTAGACTCGTTAAGTTTTTAGATGTTTATATCAGGCTGTCTTTGACCCACATAATACAGACCACGTGCTGCCAGGTCAGTGTATTTTAGTGAGCCGCTGCGTTATATCAAATATTAAGAGCGGAGACATTTCAGCGACATCGAACATTTAAAAGCACCTTATTAGGGACAACTCATAGTTGCAAATTTTCTCGTATCTTTTTGCATCAAACAAATTTACTTTTAACTACATTGTTTATTTAAGAAAATGTTTCTTTCTATAATGTTTCTTTAATGTGTCTTAAGTAACATTTCTGTTTCATCGTCTTTAATTTAAAAAATCGTAACACTTGGTAGCTACGGCAATTCTCTTCTTTAGATAAAAATGATGAAAAAAAAAATTCCGCATCTACTCAAATACCCGCGAAGTGAATTTGCTCATTTTAAACCGTAAAGAGCTAGAACTTTATGAAGCTGACAATGCCATTTTTTGCTAAGAGCTCCCGAGGACATAAATTTATGCCTCCGCAAGTATCGTTATGATACCACATTAAACACAATAGCTCCACTATGCTTTGCTTTCTTTTTTGCTAATCGACAGATTATGCCATTCTACTAGTAATTTTAGTACTAAATGAAACAACTAAATACAGTTTCTGGTTTTAAAATAAAATATTGCGTGGAAATATAAATTTAAAAAAACATTTCTTATCTACGCTATTTACTTGAATTATGGGTGGCTAGCGGCTAATTAAGTAGAAATATGTCCCTTCAAGCGTGAAATATTGAATACACCTAACGTATATGAAACAAAAATGAAATTATTAAAGTTTAATTTTAATCAGTTTAAATCATGTATTTTCTAACAGTTACTAAAAAATAAAAAATATATACAGATTATGTAGTGAAAAAGTATAGAAAATGTATTAAAAAAGTATTTATAATACTTCTCTTACAGAAATATAACCGAATTAGTTTTATATATATAATTTCAGACTTATACTTGGATTATTCTAAATATAATCTCTACTATAAATTTTAAGATATGTTGCCTTTTACTATACGCAGTGCAATATTCTAGGAAATGCATTTCAGTTTAATCATTCAGAAAAAAAAAAAAAAAATGATAAATCTTGAAATATGATACGAATGTAAATAAAAATTATAGAGCATGTTGAAATCACTTTTTCAAATTCTCATACTCTATATTTGACTCATTCCGTATGTATGAAAATGTAAGAAATTGGATATTTATTTGTATTCCACTTTTAAAGTCGAACAGACTGTCAATGAAAAATTGTCCTTTAAATCATGAGTTATAACTGCACACGTGTAACACATTTTTCTCGAAATATTGCTAAAAAATGTACTGTAAAGTTAATGTAATACGTTAAGAACTGTATTTCTGCAAAATTATGCAGAAGTAATAAAAGTAATTAATGGTAAGTATCTAAAATATAATGAGAGTGTTTATAAAGTTAGAATATCTTTAAATGATTTCATAGATTAGATGCCATTCACATAATGATATACAAATATAAAAAAAAGCCTAGAGCGTTCTACTTATTCTACCTGAAAAAATTATGAATGTTTTACGGCTAAATTTATGTTAGCCGGGAGACAGTGATATATATACAACATTTCTGTTTCATTTTCTTAATTTAAAAAAAACGTAATATTTGGTAGCTATGGCAATTCTCTTCTTAGATAAAAATTATTAAGAAACACAGAGAACGCCACATCTACTCAAATGCCCACGAAGTGAATTTGCTCACTTTAAGCTGTACACAGCTAGAACTTAATAAATAAACTGACAATACCATTTTATGCTAAAGACTCCCGATGACATAAACGTATACCTTCGCAAGTATCTCTATGATACCACATTAACCCTCTGAGCGTCTGAGACCTTTCCTGCCTTTTAATAAAACATTTTGTAAAACTTAAACTAATTTAAAGTTTCTTTCCCCGTTTGTTTCTAAAATACACTTCATATCACTTTATTTTACATATATCTTAAAATACAATTTTGTTAAAAATATTTTTGTCTAGAGCTGATTTAAGTTGTTTATCGGAAAAATACGGGTAAAACGCTAAAGACAATTAGCTGAAATCATATAATTAATTTAACAGATTATATAGATTAAAAAATATGTTATTACTTATACTCTAATGATTGAACATGGTTTAAAACTTCATAGCGTCAAGCGTGTGATTCATCTATTTTAGAAAAAATCTCAACTGTAAATTTAAAGATATATTTTGCCATTTACAATGTAAAACAACAACTTACAATATATTTTATTACATTTTAGGGAAACATAAATTTAATACTTAAGTTCTTGTTGTTTAATACGAAACTACTTTTTACCCAAAAAGTGAAGTCCAATCATAAATTTAATAGCTTATGCATATATTCTTTTTTTTCTTCTCATTACACGCACATAAATATAAATATGATCAAATCTAGTATTAAACTTTATACCATCAGGCATATAACGCAGATTTTCTAAAAATAAGATTTATTTGAAATGCAATGCCATTTAATATACACGCTTTAATAAATTAAGAAATGTATATCTGTTAAACAAATCAGAAATAACAAAAATACTTAATACTAAATCATTTAAATAAAATGTGATTCTAAATAAAAGTTATGGAGCGTGTTAAAATCCCTCTAATATTAGTTTTTGTTTCAATTCATAGTATGAAGCATATAAACTGTGACATTTGTTTCACTTGTAAATATAAGGAAACTTTAGTTAAAGAATTTTCGTTATACCATACGTTGCATGTAATATTTCAATAATATCATGATAATAAAATCAGAACATACATTTATTTGATTTCTTATTATCTAGAGAAGATCAATCCACAAGATATTTTCGAGCGCAGAACAAAATTTTGTCTATCACATGTATTCATGAAATATATCCAAATATATTTTATCTTTATATCGGATTGGGATAAATTTCTTTGTGAATTGCATTTGCGGAAAAAAGCGGAAACAATTATTTGATATCCCTATTAAATACCTTGGTATGTTATAACAAGCAGGGCGGTCGCTCTGCCAAGCCAAGCTATAAAAAAAATACGCAAAACAAACAACGCCAAGGACTGGAATACAAACCGCTACTGCTTACTTACAGGAAGAAACTTCGCAATGTTAAATCAACCAAACATGCCATATTAAAATATCAGATATCAAATGAACCAAGCGTCACAGAAAAAAAAACGAAAACTAAAAGAATCTAATGAAGAAATTCTTCAATTTGAGACCAAAATCATCTTCATAAGTGATTTATAAACAGAGTAATAGATTTTTTTTAAAAACGTCGAGTTACTTAAAATGATCACTTTTTTCTTCGTCAAAATTTTTTTTCAAACAACCTACAGACAAAAATATAGGGCAGAAATGAAAAAGGATTGCACTTTTGGACAAGTAATAACCTAATCTACTTGCTTTTATAAAATCCAGTGAAAAAATAAATAAATTTCTATCCTTAATTAGCAAAAAACTGTTAATTAACTTGGCAACTAAAAAATTATGCCAAAACAGAGATAAAACTCTGCCAACAACCGTGTACCATCTATATTATAATAGCACAAATCAGTTACGGGTTAATCTTATCAAATTTCATCTGCAAGTCAGCCATTTTTTCTGAAGATATTTTTTTTAAATAAAACATCATAATTATAAGAACACACATTTTATTAGACAATTAAATGCGATTGCAAATTGTGGCCGATGACTGTTTCCAACAGGAACAAGAATAAGAAATTGCCAGTTTAGAATATCCATCTGGGTGGCTTATTGGCAAAGCGTTAGCACGGTACGCTGAAGGTCCCGGGTTCGAGACCTGCCGCAGGTCAATTTTTCACTCATGTTGGTTTGGTGCATTTAACTGTCTGATAAAATGTGTGTTCTTATAATATTGTAAGATAAAGTAATCAGACGTAGTGTTCATGCTTTAATATATATATAACTTCATAAAATTTGCATTTTTAGAAAGATCTTTAAAAATAAAATAATTTTTGAGAGATGAGGTTTCACTTCTAAAATGTATGCATTAAGAGTTATCGGCATTTAAAATTTCTTTCCAAACGTAAACAAACTTTCCGAAAAGGAATTAAATGTGATTAATTTATTTCTCTAAAACCATGGTAAAGAACAAGCATTTCGTTCGGAGGTTGAGAATTCTTTGACATCATTTTTCTATAAATTAATGGAATTCAGTTGCTAAATTGTTTTGTTTTAGAAGTGAAGTTTCCATTTAAATTTATTGTAAGAGTACAGTGTTTTATTGAATAAAATAATGTAAATTTAAGAAATTGCGAAGATATTTTGTTACTTTTCACCATTAACTACATTTTATAAAGATTCGCCAATCAATGTGATTTAACGCTGATAATAAAAGAGCATTATATCACGTTTGATTTCAAAAGCAGCGCTGGCGCTATGTACATATTCCATTTTTACTCATCTCATGGATTAAGCAATGATATTTTTTAACGAAGGATAACAAGTATTATAACAAGCCACATTTAATATGTTGATTTTAAGGGTGTAATTAGTTTAATTGAAAAATCTACTGGTATTTCTAGTTAACCCTTTAAACAATAACCGAAAGTAAAATGTAATTTTACATAACATTCTCATGTTAATTGCATGGAGTAGATTATTTAAATTATGTATAATCTATTTAAAAAAAAGAAATGATATCTACAAAAAATAACTTTTCAAAAGTAAAAAAAACAGCCAAGCTTTAAAAAAAAAAAAAAAAGTTGTGGCTAAAAAGTGGTGTGATATCAAATTTCCAAGCTTTTATTATAGTACTTATTAAACTTTTTTCCATTAAAGAAGTTATCATATATATAAGTCGAGTGCTACGTATATGTTAATAGAAATCGTTTTCTCCTGTACTAAATACATCCTAACGTGTTTCTGAAAATTCAATTTTTTTCAAATTATGCATGATGGGCTTGGCGGCCATCTTTCCATCTTTCTAAGCCCTCAAATTTCTAAAGTAAAAGCGTAATATGTTTGGAATGTAATATGTTTATAACAATGTCGAACTTTGGATTTTAACTACGAACAGATAAATTGAGGAAGACTAATATTTTGATAACCGAAAACGAAAACGAAATAATTAAAATATTTGCTTAAGTTACAATTTTGAACTTCGGATTTTAACTACGGATATGGGTGCTTAGAATTTTGTGTATAATATGGAAAGATGGCCGCTAAGCCCATCTTGCATAATTTGAAAAAAATTGAATTTTCAGAAACACGTTAGGATGTATTTAGTACAGGAGAAAACTATTTCTATTAACATATACTTAGCACTCGACTTATATATATGATAACTTCTTTAATGGAAAAAAGTTAAATAAGTACTATAATAAAAGCTTGGAAATTTGACATCACACCATTTTTTAGCCACAACTTTCGTTTTTTTTTTTTACTTTTGAAAAGCTATTTTTTGTAGATATAATTTACAGTAGACATCTTGGAACGTGTCATAAATAATAAAATCTTTACATTTTAAGATTTTTTAGCTCACAGGCTACCAAACCTGAGAGCTAATGTGCCCGCCGGTTCTGTATGTACGTATGTACGTATGTACGTAACGCGAAAACTCTTGTTGAACAAACCGTTTTGCTTCAAATTTTGTTTATAGGTTCATTGTGATAAGGCGCTTCTCTGATTAGTTTTGGGTTTTCACTGGATAAGTATACAGGGGGAAATCGGGCTTATCCCCCCTTAATTTAGATAAATGGGTTTTGCATGCAGAAATATCCGATATGTTTCAAATTATGTATATATCTTCTTTGTAATATGGCGTTTCCCTGATTAGTTTTGAGGGTTCATTAGTTAATTATAAGGGAAGGGGGGACGGGGGGATGATCTCCCGTTAAGATATTGTCAATTTCTTTATTTTTCGATGGCTTAATTCAAATTGTTTGAAATAAGAGTATAATATACAATTAGTTTGAATAGCCTGTGAGCTCAATGCCCTCAGTTTTGCTGGGCAGTTTTCTCTTTATGTTTATATTAAAGAGAAATTAATTACTGTTAAATTTGAATTTATATATTATATTTTATTTATTGAAAGTGAAAATAAAACTCGTATTTTTCTACAGAAAAGAAAATCAATTTGAAAACTCTATAGATTATGGAGATAAAAATTTCTTTATGCTTCCTTATTTATAAAGATATATGAATATGTTATGTTTTAAAACGAATAAAGTCAGCTATGTGCTACTTCCTTAAAAAAATATGTTTTTTGGACAAACGATTTTCTATATTTATCCTGTATTTTTGTGATTTCTCCAGATTTCGGAAAACACCATACTGATATTCGGTCATACTGTTACATGTAAGTATAAAAAACTGTAGTATACATCTCAAACACTTATTTCAGATGGTTTTGTGTGTAGATTAAAAGAATATAAGGAGTAGTTTTTTGGTTACGTTCTCGAAACAAAGTTCATCATATGCACATGAGGACAAAAATTCATTCCGAAATGCTACATAAGTCCAATATCGAATCGTGTTTAGAAATTTTGGTTTCGGTACTACTTGTCTAAGCGTACTAAGCACTAGACAAAAACCGTGCATTAATTAATAGGTTGATACCGCCTGGTTAGAAAATATTATGAGTCCTTAGCTGCTTCTACCTAGATTAGATAAGTGTTTATATTTCATGTATAGGACATGATTTTGTGTACTTTAGTAATAGTGTGATTATCAACACCTTTTTATAAATAAATTTTGCAGCGATTACATAACTCGCATAGAGTATGTAACGATTAGTTTATTTCTTTTAATTACAGGTACATAAATATAAATATGATCGATTCCAGTATCAAATGTTATACCGTCAAGCATATAACGCAGATTTTCTAAATATAAGATTTATTGTAAATGCAATGCATTTTGCCATTAAATATACACACTTGCACAGATTAGGAAATGTCTTTCTGCTAGACTATTCACAATTAATAAAAATACATATTACTAAATCGTTTAAATACAATGGTTATAATAATGGTTATAGTAATGATTTGATTTATCAAAAGATAAATCTAGAATAATAGTTCATCATATCGATATTCTAAGCACTTTTATCCTATAAATTAAAGCGACAAATTAAAAATTTCAGCGCAAATTCGATGTTTTTGTCATATGTACCGTGTCAGAAAGGTTTATGTGAAATATATTAATAAATTACAAGCGAGTAATTATAATTAAAAGAACAACGATGAAAACATTATCCAATTATTCGTCACAAACATTATGTGCTATTGGCGAAATCTCAGTTTGTAAATAAAAAAGAAAATGAATATATAGTATATTAAGCAAATAAAAGTTACAGTTTTCATTTTTTATCTTATTTAATTATTCATTTCAGTTGTGCTTTTAATCATACTTTTTTTTCTTCTTCAGAATACTTCTGCATTTTTACGAATATTTATATCACATAGAACTTTCTCAAATACGTCTAAGATATTTAATCGTTTCAAAAATCTTAGACAAAAATTAGCATTTATACTTTTTCTAAAACGCAATCTTGAAAATTAACTCCTGCTAGCTCTCACCGAAATTTTCAAAATGTTTTTAAATATTTATTACTCTCATATGAAAAATGCGCAATTAAGATTTCTTAATATATCATTTGTGTAGCTGCGATTCTAAGAATTAGATAATTAAAACATTATTTCATTTTTATGTATTTTGTTTAGAGTGCAAATACAAGGCAGTTACGCTTTTTAATGTTTAATGTATATCATGTTATGTCACTACCTATAAATATTGTTGACAAAGACAACTCTCACAAAGAAAAATAAAACGGAGAATAAAAAATATTTAAAATATAACATTGCATTTCTAAATTTTGAAAAACATAAAAATAAATAAAATTTGTGAAATTATCTTAAGTTTTTTGCTTATTTTTAATATAAAGGTTTAAAAGACAACATTTCAATTAAATTTTATTTTCAAATTCCTACAATTATATTCAGTCAATTTCTATTATTTATTTTTTTTGCCATTCTTTCTTTTAATTTAATAACTATGCAAAAACAATGTTACACATAATAATTAAATAGTCTTAATTTCAAAAGGTTAAACATTGTTTAATGTTTGAATAATCTACTCCGAAAAACCGAATTAAATTAATTTAGTTAAACTAAATAAAATGTGTACAAATCTTTCTACGAGTCTGTGTGTACGAATCTGAAATAAGTTTATATTGACATTGTCTTATATACATTATGTACATGTATATGACTGCCATTTCATTAACTGATGAAGACTAATTCTATATATTCGATAAAAGTTATTAATGAAGGAATTTACACTCCATATGCTTTGGACAGCCATTTCGACAAAAGCTGGGACAATGCCAGGATAGAATTTGTATAATATCGATAAATTATATTTTACAGTTTATTTAAAGTATAATTCTGTTTATGCAGTTTTACCGTTGAACTTTATAAGTTACCGATCAATCATAAAGGACGTTTCAAAGCAGCAATTTTTCAGAAGAAATTTAATTAAATATATTCACAAACCGAATTCAGTAGAGCATAAAATTATATTTATATATACAGCAATGTAACAAGAATTATAATGAGATAGTACAACTTTAAATGGATAGAAGTCCTAAAAGACATTGGGGACTATATCAGGGAAACTCCCAAATTCAGGGCAAATTTGGTATTGTTCGCATGTATTCATGTAAATTTAATATTTTTCAGGCTTTTCTATTGAATTTTAAATTTTATGTATGTTTTCATATATGATTCGTATGATTATTTTTATACAGTAGTTTTGTATTTCAAACATTCTTTGTTATTCCATGTATTTTTCTGCGTATTCACGAATTATTAGTATATATTTCAGTGTCATCCATAGATTGACACCTTTTGTAAGAAGTGCTTTTTAGATTTTTTACGTGCGAGAAATTTACGTGCTTTTTAGATTTTAAACTTGCATTTAATAGATACTTCTTACTTTTTCTTACATTAAGAGGTTTTCTTCATGAAGGCCTACATGTCTTTTGAAATTTTATTATTTTTCAGTTGTTATGTATGTGTATATATATATATATATATATATATATCAGTATATATATATATATATATATATATATATATATATATATATATATCAGTATATTCAAATGTGTGTGGGCATAAATATATGTATATACGTATACATATAGTGAGGGGGAGAGAAAACAGTAAAGGGAAATTAAAAGCAAATCTTATTCAATATCTTCTTCAAGGTTTTTAATGCAGTAGCAATGTAATATTTTTTTTTTTGTATTATCTGACACGAGTGTGTGTGTGATAGTCAAAATATTAGAAATAAAGTGGTCCATTTTAAAATTGTTTGACTTCTTTCTCATGAGTTCCAGTTGTTGGATAATTTTGACATTGAAACATATATTCATGTTTTGTTGTAATACTCACCTATGTATATCGCATAATCATGTGCGTGTTGGGCATGTATAGTTCTTACGACTTGAAAAAATCTTAATTTTCCACGTTAGAGTTTTAATAAAATAATTTATCATTATTTTTTGACATAAAATTAACAAGTTGAAATGTTTTTTTTTTATTTTTTTTATTTTAGGCAAATATTCTAATAAGGCTGCCTTTGTTTGTGTGTCAGTTTTAAAAACATGTTAAAAACAGTTGACTTACATCCAAGAAATATCTGTGCGGTAACAGTAAATAGTCAGTTAAATTACAACGAATATTTTCTTTGTCTCTAATTATAAATCTAAAATTTACATAAGAATTTCTACATTTTTTTAAAAAAATTAAATTTTACAGTAACTTAGAAATACATAGCTCATATCATTGTTATATTTTACTAGGTATTTCTGAATATTTCTTTTCGTTTACCGCCTTATTAAAGAGAAAAAAAACTTGTGGCATTACGAATTCACTTACTCCCGTTGAAACATTAATATTATAAAGTGAAGCTTATTACATCATTATTGGACGAGATATGAAATCAAATCATTGCCTTCTATTAATCAAAGGCTGCACGCGATACATGCATGCAACTAAAAGTAACTTCAATTATTATCTGTTGTATTTAATAAACGAAATAAAAAGCTTGTAATATTTTATTTATCTTTCAAATACGGTTATGAGTTTATTTATATAATATTTATGTTTTTCTCTATGTCAATAAAATTCACTATTCAAGATTTAAAATGTATAATAAGAGAAAAAAATAATTAAGAAAGCTTGATTACATTAACAAGACATACTGTGTAACGTTAAAAATATGTACTAAATAATTAAATTTTCAATTTACTGGTCCAATTTCTAATTTTTCTTACTTTTCACTTAAAATCTAATTTTACTTTAATGCAGAGCCGCTTGACATTAAAATGTGAACAAAATGCAAATCACCCGAATCTAATACATTCATTAGTGATCAGAAATTACACAAAAATCCACATGGTAAAAATTAATGTTAATAAAGATACATTTGTAAAGTAATTACAGAAAACGTTGAATTATTTACTAAATAGGATTATTTAAGAAAGTAGTACTGGGTCAAAAAATACCTTATACCTTTAGCCCTCTACTTTATTAATTAATATCCCAATGCACTTTCAATAACAAAAAAATATATTTTCTTTTGGAATGTTTCTTTTTAATATATATATTTCAATACTCACTCATCTGTAATTTACAGATATTTATGCAATATCCATATGAATCATATTTATTTATCTATACAATGTTTGCTTAAAGTTAGTGAAAAAATAATAATCTCAAATGTACATAAAATTTAACGTTGTAATTAGATATTTAATGCATTGTTTTCTAACGTTTCAATGGTTACAGTATAAAAACAATATTTTTAAATGTAAAATGTTAACATGTATCCTAACACCTCCTAGATCTACGCAAAAAGGCTGCTCTTGATTGAAAAAAAAGGTTAATGTGGATAGATATCAGAATTAAGGCACATTTCTCGTATATGTGCCTACTTTTCTATTAATATATCCACAGTATATACTCATTATATCACTGACAATCCAAGAGAAATGCGATTAAATTGATGAGTTTATTTTTTTATTTTTTTTTTTTTTGTCATATATTGTTGCAGTGTAAATTAATATCCGTAGAAAATCCACATTTTTCGGAATTCCTTTGTCTGTTTAAAATAACGAATTATCTAAACGTTTTGCATACAAACATATTATCATTGCCCTATTTCTGACGCATTCAACAAGTTTTATTCATCTGTAAAAATTTTCCGAATTAGGTCCTAAATTCTTTAATATATTTCCTATATTTTGCATCTTCAAAATTGTTATACACATATTACTTTTGCTTCCTTTATATAGCCATAAATACAATAGAAAAACTACAGCCCTGGCAAGATTATATCAAGAAGAAACCATCCAAATAAATTTCAATGAATGTAAACACTTTCCCTCCAGTCTATATTATCCATCCATAATAAGAGAAACCATAGAGATACTCACGCGCAAAAATACAATATGTAACGATGCGGCATCTATTAATTTACCGAAACTGTAGCTAGAGTTACTCCATGGTCAAAGATATGAAAATAAACAACCAAGTAAAAAATAATAGACAACGTGCGTAATTTTTTAAAAAGTACATGAAAATAATAACTTCAAAGCCCGTGCAGCTTTAGAATATTCTCATTTTGATTTTGAAAATGACTCGGAAAGAGTCGAAACATGTAAAACAACTAATAAAAGTTATTTTAATCTATATTATGTTGTTAATTTTACACTTTTAGCATTTAAAAATAATATATTATTACAAGGTGTTATAATTTATTAATTTGTTATATAGCCGTTTAATTATTATTTTTTTTTTACTTTGCTTAATATATAGTTATTATTCCTTATTACTTTATATCTGTAGTTTTTAACATGAATTTGGTAAGCATCATCAACATTAAAAGTAAGAAATTCATGATGGATTCTTTTTTTATTAAAATTTTTTAAATTAAGTATTGGAAATTATATTTTTGAACTCAATGTATTATTAAACGATTAATTGTTCAGTTATAAGAATCTTTTGCTGTACTCCAATAAAACAACGTTTTTTTTTTTTTTAACAACTATCAAACTTTAAACAAATTTGGGTTTTGATAATTACTTATTTCTGATTGGGATGCTCCTTATTTATATATATGTAAAACATAAATTTTGTTATGAAAAAACATTTCTATAAATACACATACCCCCCATAAATAAAGATATTTGATTTTTTTAAGAAAGTCGTCTTTATTATAATTTAATACGGATTATTTTTCACTGAACAACTTCACAAAGTTTTACCCATAATTCTTATTTATCATGTTTTGGTAATGCAATAATGTTTTCTTAATAAACATTTATGAGAAAAATCATTTACTTAATTTTACACGTTTTGTGTGAAAACTTTCTTTAAAAAATAATTTCACATATTCATTGAAAAGAAATTTTCTTTTTAAAATTAGATGGAACATGAACACATGAAATTTGACATTAAGCAAGGTCTTTCATTCAAGGTCTTAGTTTACACTTATTAAAAACAATATACAGTCCATATTTCTTGCATACACTGAATGTATACAATGGCGAAGAAAGGTATTTGGACAACATATTTTTCCTTGTAATTTTTCAATTAATTATATATTTGAGTCCGCATTACAGCAAAATAAATGCATTTAGGTAAACAAATTGTAGAATGAAATTGATCAGATATTTAAGAACGCCTAAAAAACAAAATATGTAATTTTTAGTGATTAAAATTATATTAATATAATACAAAAGGTATTAATTTATTTGAAAAATAAATAAATATTTTTTTGACGCAACCTAAAAATATCTATATATATATATGTAAGTAAATGATATATAAACAGTCACTTTACTGAACCAATATGACAAATAATCGATGAACAACAGAATACTAACTTTAATTTCAACTAATACACTTTTAGCAGAAACTATACAACAACAATTTAGCTTACAGCAATCCGGCGAGGCCTAATAATACCTTTCTCCGGCCATCTTCCTTTTATATCTCGCTTCATAATAAAAATTAGAACACTGGCTCTTAGCCAAATCTCGCGATTCAAACTATTTACAACTTGCGCATCAAAGTCATGGATAATAATAGAATGTCATTTCAGTGTCAGTTCATTGGATGATCATTTACGTGAAGTGTTTCAACTGAAATCCTACAAATCGTTCATCCTGACGTGATGGCGTCTCGACATCAGCATCTTGATTTGTTATGTTTTTTCCATGTCTCAGTTATTTTTTGAGATTTTTATTTCTTTCTGAGTATTGCTCTCTGTCTTTAGGATCAGCATATCCAATATCTCTGTGATTCCTTTCCGGATATTTCTCTCTATATTTAGAAACTACATAACTATTGCTTCTAGAATGATAAGAATTTGTAAGTATCTCGTCCATTATAAGCTCCTTTAAATCCATGATGAGAATTATTCTTATGTGAAGGTTGTGAATATCTTTGTTCATTATAACTAGCCTTGCACGATCGTTAGCCACCATAATTATAATTATTTCGACCATGATAGTAGCCTCTATTCATGTATCTAGGGGGAAATTTTGGATTATATCTTGCTTTTAAATTAGGTGAAGCATTTTCTGTTATGTCTTGAGGTATCAAAAAATTTTCAGTCTCAAAGTTTTCAGGAACCTCAGATTTATTTTGGTAAGAATTCTCGGAACTCTGTTTCCCATATTCATATTTATTGTTATTTCCATATATAAATGACTGTTTAAAATATCTCTGACCATATCTATTATTGCTTCTGTTATCAAATGGCCTATTAAAATTTCTGTTCTTTCCCTTATGATCAAAATTCCTATTGCGATCTTTCACATAGTTTTTTCTACCATGTGCAGGACTACTACTTTCATAATTTTCTTCTGGAGATGCATTCCATTCATCGGATAATCCTGTATCTTTTGTCCTATTTGGCTTATATGGTTTTATTAATTTCCTTATTTTCTTTCTGTTCACTAAATTCGTAAATTGAGTCAAATTCACCCCGTCATTTACGCAGTCGACTTTAACCATATCTTCATAACCTCGATTATCGTTGTTTATACTTGCTTCATTAATTTTTGTCGGTATTTCGTTAATTATAATGTATCCTACTCGAACTTTGTTGCCGCTTGCTATTCTAACACCATCTTCCATTACTTTTAACGGTATGGTATGCCTTCTACTGCTTTTCTACCTATTATTAAATCGCTGTCCATTTCTTGTACCACGTAAAATTTGTCCTGGATTTCTGTATCGTCCACGTAGACTTTATGCCAGAAAAAACCTGTTGGCTTAATTTTTCCTCCACCTATGCCTGATATGTATATATTGTCGCTAGTTAGTTTTGGCGCATTTATTGCAGTATGATATCTTGAACTGGCGATTGAAATATCGCTTGCTGTATCGATTATTACGTTTGGTTTTACTCCGCTAATATCTAAGATTCTTCCTTTTTTACCATTTAACATGCCCATATTAACTATTTTTCTTTGCGTGTTTTGGGTCTCATTTTGGTATTTTGTTTCTCGCCAATTTTTATTACGTTGCGGGTAAAAATTTGAATATTCTTGTTCTGTATTATTCGCCATGGCACATTTCGCACTCACGTGACCAGGGTTGCCACACGCAAAACAGATTATATGCGACTCCTTGCTTCCATAATGCATACTGTGTCTATTGTCAATTTGGCGTCTTTTCAAATTGGCGTAATCAGCCACTCGCGATCCTCCGTCATCAAAATCGCTACTTCTATCCTTAACTGATTGTTTATTGTAAACCCTTTGTGCTGTTTCGTAATTATCTAATTTATTACTCTAAGTCATCAATTTTCTTTATTACTAATAATTCCTCTATGAAATGTGTTTTTGTTTCCGTATTTAAATTATGCCTGATTTGATTAACAACAATTAATTCTGCTAAATCTTCAAAGCTATTTACTTGAAGACCTTCAATCCATTGCTGAAAATACACCTTTATCTCATAAGCGAAATCTCGCCAATTGGCTAATGGCTCCTTTTTAGATGAGAAAAATTTCAGCCTAAACTCCTCTGGTGATAGCTTGTAGCGTTTTAGTAGAATATTTTTTATATAATCATAATCGTGAATTTCAGGTTCGTTTTCACTTGTTATTATATTGATCACATCTAACGGCATTAGATTAATTAAGTAATTTACCCATTCTTTTTTATCAATGCCCGTTTGCGCCATTTGCCTTTCGTACATAGATAAATATAAACTAATATCATTCGAGCTATCATATTTAGTTAATAATCTAAGCAATTCGAATTGCTTACTGGATTTGTCCTTGGGTTATCTTCAATGTGTTCTCTTGAATTTTCTTGTATCTGCATTTTCTTGATTTCAAAATCTCTTTCGCTTTCGCGGTCTTTTTGCTCCATTTCTACTTTCCATTTTCTCTCTTCCATTTCTATTTCCATTTTCAGTTTATTTTCTTCAATCTCTGCTTGTAATTTCTTCTCTTTCTCTTTCTCTTCTCTTTCTTCTTTCTCTTTTCTACTTGCTATCACTACTTCCAATCGATCTCTTATAAAATCTTCTTCGTAACTCTCCCAACTCTTGATCAGCTTTATTAGGACAGGAATTGTCGGTTTTTCTGGTGCTTCAATTCCGCATTCCTCGCAGAGGTTTATTAGATCAATTCTCTTGGCTTTATTTAGAGTTCCCATCTTTCAAAAATTGTACTTGAAGTGATACGATTACGGTTTCACCTTGCTAATTCGTAACCGAACTTTTGATACTGGCGTTTTACAACACTTTACGTTTGGTTTCCAATTCACTACTAGTGGCTTTTACTTTTTAATAATTCCGGCATCCGAGCCCCCAAAAATGTAAATAAATGATATATAAACAGTCACTTTACTGAACCAATATGACAAATAATCGATGAACAACAGAATACAAACTTTAATTTCAACTAATACACTTTTAGCAGAAACTATATAACAACAATTTAGCTTACAGCAATCCGGCGAGGCCTAATAATACCTTTCTCCGGTCATCTTCCTTTTATATCTCGCTTCATAATAAAAATTAGAACACTGGCTCTTAGCCAAATCTCGCGATTCAAACTATTTACAACTCGCGCATCAAAGTCATGGATAATAATAGAGTGCCAGTTCAGTGTCAGTTCATTGGATGATCATTTACGTGAAGTGTTTCAACTGAAATCCTACATATATATATAATCATAAATGTAAAATAAACACGGGCGGAGACGTCCCAGTTTATCTTATTTGTACCATTTATTTTTTTACATTTATAAACATTGTTGGGCACGATATAATTCGATATTCTACACTGTTAAAAATTTGCAGCAAACTGTGCAGTCATTTGACCGTTTTTAGAGAAAACGGTTACATAACCATAATTTAACTCTAATCTGACCATAATATGGGCAATAACATGGTTAGAATAGAGTTAAATTACGGTTATGTAACCGTGTTCTATAAAAACGGTCGAATGACTGGACAGTTTGCTGCAAATTTTTGACAGTTTATTTTGGCGGCAACACTGATTTGAGAAAAACCTTTCATTTCATTTATGAAAACAATGCTGATTTAAATTTAATTTAAATTTAACAGAAATATTTAATCACAAAAACATGTTTTAACGGAATGTGAGTGCACTATGTCAAAAGCAGGTTTAAAAACCTTAATAATGATACCTGATTTATTCGTGTATGTTTTGGAAATGCATAGAAAAAAGATTTTGACAACAGAAATAAAACATGTTTTTTCCTAAAGGGTTATTAATCACTAAAAATTTTTTTTAGGATTTCCTTTACGGATATATGATTATTATTTTTTTTTTTTTGGCACTTCTACTCATATAACCAAACTTACGTTCATGATTTTTGCTACTTCCGAATGTGACAGGAGTAGGTTGAAATGGGGTAATTGTGCATAATAATTTGCTAGTTTCAACTAGTGACAGATTTAAGGGGCAGTTGAACCATGAAAAAACCTTGTAAAACCGCCATAAATCATGTTGTAACTGCTGCACGTTATGTTTTTTAAAGTAAATTGACATCAAAATGTCTTTCACATGTGAATTTTCTTTAAAAAGGGGAAATAAAACTTATCTTTTTATTTAGAATTCTCTCGAAGCTGGTAGACGGGAGGTGCTGGGTTCGATCCCAATCGCGCCCGTCGGCTTAATCGTTCGGAGTTTTCGTGGTTTTCTTCGGGCCGTGGATTTACCCATGCATAAATACGGGTTAGGTTCCCTTAGAAAGACTCCCACGAAGGGCACTCCCCCCGGGCCTATATCCCAAGTGTAGATAATTGGCCGTCAATAATCAACCAACCAACCTTTATTTACCATTACCGAGATTAGGTTAGATAGGTATGTTTTTAAATGATTAATTAGATTTTACAACATTTTTCTACTATATTTTCTAAAGAAAAAAATCAGACTACCATTTACTAAAAAAAGTACAAGTGAACACTATAAAGGAAATTGATTATTTCAATTCCTTATACTCAGCTAAGACTATAAAGTTTATATTAATGAAACATCAACTAGTTTCACTGAGTAAATATTTATTCATTATTTGAATCAATTCTTCAAATTAGGCGTAATTGTATTCATTTTTATTCTTTCTGATAATGTATTTCACTGTAGTATCCAGAAAATAACTGTTACCTCCTCTAGTGGTCATTTTGTCCTGATTACGCTAATATTTAGTAACATTGTGTTAATTTCAAATATCTGCAACGCAATTCCGATAGTGCATTAATTACGTGTATTTCCATTCTAACATCAATATTTTGGATATACATTTTCGAAATTTTGGCAATAAAATACTAGTATTTCAAAAAAAAAAAAAAAAAAAAAAAGTTTATTTAATTGTGTTTACGCTGGGAAATCGTTTCTTGCCAATTTAGAGGAAATATGTTCAAACATTAAACAGTCCAATATTCTGGAA
Organism: Maratus michaelseni; assembly: GCA_963931845.1. Lineage (NCBI taxonomy): Eukaryota > Metazoa > Arthropoda > Arachnida > Araneae > Salticidae > Maratus > Maratus michaelseni. Next base: position 191,234,291 of record OZ007593.1, on the reverse strand, counting down.
ATATTTAACTATGTAGCAAATATTGGCCCCATACTGTTTTCTACTATGGTTTTATTCTATACTTTTGTTACTTTTGTGATACGTTTGCATGTGTTCTTCGATTCGCTTAATTTTTCTACCTCCATTGTTTTTTTCCTACACATCAATTGACTCCTACATTTATGTTTTTTTTATGAAAAATTATATTAAAAATGTATTTGAAACCTTGATTATGTTATTGCTACAGTATATAAGCTCTGTTATAAGGGAAATACAAGTGTTGTTAATTTTAGTGTTTTTCATTTTATATAAAGCAAAACAACAGTTTAGATTATTTTTTATCTTAAAAATTATATTATTATTAAAATTATATAAATTTATCTTAAAAGTTAAAAAAATATATACATATAGGGTGAATCCCCCGGTAACTGACACTTTAAAGATTTTTTTCTTGTTTAAATTACTATTACAAATTTTAAAATATCTTTTACACTTATCTTTGTTTTTGAAAGTACAGTAAAGATACATTAAAAATTATTGGTAACAAAATTTTGAAAAATTATACTTTTTATTATTAAAAATTAATTTTTGTCATAAATATTGTCAATATCTCCAGTAACTGACACCATCTTTATTTTGAAAAACCAATAGCTGAAAAATAAGTTATAACAGTTAAGACAAATAAGTTACCACTAGATGACATTACTTTGCAGAATTTTACAAGAAAATATTTATTCGAGTTAGATTTCTTCTGCAGTGTCAGTTACTGGTTGGGTGTCAATAACTGGGCGTTTCACCCTATTTTTAAAACATAATGACACGTCAAATAATTTTGTTTTCGTGTTTTAAATATTTAATTTTGTATTCTATGTAATTTTTTTATCTTAAAAAATGTAAAAGTTTAAAAAATACATACTATATATATATTTGTAAGACCCATAAAATAATTCTGTTTTGCAGTTCTAAATATTTAATTTCGTGTCTTATGGATATCATAATGAATGAATTTATATGAAATTATTCCCGCCCTAAAAACCCTGAACGGACTAAGTGTAAATAAGGTTCACATTCTTATTAGTACTAAAATAACGTTGGAATCTCAACTCAATAACTTGATTGAACATGCTGAACATGGAATTGGGCAATAAAAAATTAAAATGGGAATCTACATAATTTCCGAAAATAGTAGTTTTCGTGAATTTAGCATTCAGCGAATGTTTTGTACATCTATAATATGTAGATAAATTTAAAATTCTTATAATAATGTATAAAATTGATCTCTTTATCTGTAAGAACACATTTGAAACACGTTGATGATGCATATTTCCTTTACATGTAACTGAAGAAGAGTTCTCTCCAAACACGCGGGCATGTTTTATGGGAAGGGACTTTTTATTCACATGTTTAGCAAAGGAATTTACAGTTAGATTTTTGACCACACCCAACTCCTCCGAAGTCGCGCATAGTAATGTATATATATATATATATACAAAAGATAAATTCTATTGAATGGTATAAAAAACATGATAAAATAAAAATGAAAGAAAAAAATATTACAGTACTTATGGAATTCTTATACAATGCAGTGCAATAGTTTAAAATATGTATTTATATGCAAAATTTTAGAAATTTTAAAAATACCTAGTATTGAAAAAATGTTTAAAACATAAAGAAAAGCACATATCTTGTAGTTTTCGCAAGATCACTATTAATTAATAATATCTTGTCGTATGGCAATATAGCAGCGTGAAACGTAATAAAGAGACTAATAAAATACGCTTTACGATTTATAATAAATATATAGAATTAATTTGGGGATAATAAAACTAAATGAGGCACATAAATATGATATATCAGAAAATAAAAAAAAAAGAATAAAACCTGTAATGACATAATATGAAATATTTTTGTGATATTAGGAGATGTGTATTGCTCAGGAAACACTTCATAAAAAGACAAAAATCCACGTTAAAGAAATATATTCAACCTGAAAAGAAGAAAAAAGATTCTGATAACTCCAGGCATTTGTAAGAATATTATTTATTCTCAAAATTAAGAAAGAAATGTGCAAGATAGAAAATAAAACACATAAATACTCTCTTAAATAAGTATTACGTAATAACAACAAACCTATTATAACTATTGCCAACAATGTCTTATATTAATTTTTACTGTAAAAGTCAGTTGTTTTTTGTATAATTGTAAAATATAATACTTATTACATCGAATTGATAATAAGTTGTGTGTTCATTAATTCATCAGGAAAGAAGAATTTTTAAAGGAGCATATTTTAACCATTTTTTAGAAAATAAAATAAATATATTTAAAAATTCCTGTTTTAATATAGTTATAAAACGTAATAAGATTTTATAAAATGTGAATGGGACAAATCGAAAATTGTTCTCACAGATTTATTAGTTATATAAAGAAAGATAAAAGCGAGATAATGTTCAATGTATAAAAATTCAATATCTTGTGTGATGAAACAGAACACTTTGGATATGCATGAAATGAGGCCATAAAACCTTTGATGAATTCAATATGTAATCTGCAATATTGGTTTTTATGTATTACTTTTATGTTTAAGCAATATTGCTTTTTAGTTTTATGTGTAAAAAAAAAAAAAAAAACTATTGAAATAAATGTTATTTACAATTAAAATATATATCTGTCAGAAGGAATTTTAAGAGTACATTAAGCATTACTTAATTTTTGAAGAAACTTAAAGAATAGAATCTTAAAAATCCTCACATATATTTTATTAAGTGGCACTTTTAGGGATTCTTTCGACAAATGACTTTCAATTTAGGGTTTTAACCAGGGTTGTAAAAATCCCGGGTTTAAAAAAAACTGCGCGGGGACCCAGGCAGCTACCCACTACAACCCTAATGGTTGTAAAAAATCCGTATTTTTTAAAACCAGCCCGGCGGGATCCGCCCAGCTATCCACTACAACCGTGGTTTTAAACCACCTAACTCATTTACTGACACACATTTTAATATCTGATTTCCTTTCTTTCTTTCTTTCTTTTTATTTTGTTTTATTTTTTTTTAAATCTTACTTTATGAAAACGGGAACTCATAATCAATGATATAAAAAGCGTGATGAGCCGAAAATGAAAAAATATATACTTTACTGTCTGGTTTGTCTTTTCTTATATTATTTCCTGGAACTAAAAATTACGTAATACATAAATTACATAACAGTGATACAAACTTAAGCAGGACATTTCTGTTTCAAAACTTCAGTCTTGTAGTTTCAGCTCAAAATGTAACATAAGGTTTTTTTTTTATTATATAAAAATCAAAAACACTTTTAATGACGCAATATTTAACTATTTTCAGATTAGAAAAGATAAAGAATAGAGACGATGAAGAAGCTCTTCATAAGAAAGAAAAATATGTTTAATGCTTAGAAAATATATTCAGCTCGGAAAAAAGTAAGAAAGGTCCTGACAAGCCCAGAGGCATTTGTCAGAGTTAAATTATCCTCATGAGAAAGAAAAGAATATGTCAATTGGAAAATAAATCTTATAAATACTTTCTTAATAAAGGATTTAATTTTTAGAAAAAAATAGGTATAAATAGAACACTCTGCAACAAATATCTTATATATATATATATATATATATTTTTTTTTTATAAAAAAAAAACCTACTTTAGTGGAAGAATAATTTTTTAATAATTTTTGAGATCTTATTGATTCCAACAAACAATTTTTATCATAAGAAATGTATTCCTTTCAAATCAAAAGTTTTTAACTACTTTTTCTAAAATGGAACAAAAATATTCATATAAATATTCGTATAAATCTTAATGTTTATATATATATATATATATATATTTCATAAAGGACTATACTTTTATTTTAAATTTGAAAAACTTTAAATATATATGACATGAAACAATAATGTATTTTAAATGAAACATTCTTCAAAAAATAAGAAGTAAACATATGTTTAATTATACTTTATTATATATATTTTTTTTTCATAAAGGACTATACTTTTATTTTAAGTTTGAAAAACTTGAAATATATCTGCCTTATAAAAATTATGTATTTTAAATGAGAGATTCTTCGAGAAATAAGAAGTAAACATATGTTTAATTATATTTTATATATTTATTAAAGAATGATGTATTACATGTATGATTCAGATTTTTTAAAGTGAGTTTTATAAGCTGAACCTTTTTTAGTAATATTGATCTACATAAGAATATGCTAATTTGTTTTATAGTTTGAAAAGTATGAACCATATGCAATAAGACAATATGCATATGCCATTGCAAGACCATATGCAATTTTGTATAGACTTAGTAAAATATAGTATTACGCAAATTATTGTGCAGGATGCGCTAGTAATCACAGTAAATTGTATCATGCCTTATATATTTTTTTATTCTACACATTAGTACCAGGAACAAAAAGATTCACAAAACAGTTAGTAAAAATAAATATTTCAAACAAATACTCAGACAAATACATTAAGATATTATAGGGAGGGAGGCGACCATATGAAACCCTATGATATCACAAACAAGAAAAAAAAAATATATACAGTTTATTAAGAGTAGAAGTAGGGGTATCTAATTATCCACGGCTGCCGAATCTGAACTGTTACCTAAGCCAAAATGTAACTAGTAAATATGCAGATCAGGAGCCTCAACGTCAGCTCTGAAAATCATTGTTTTTAATCTCTATTTTCATTATATTTAACATCTTACAATCCACAATTTAATTTTTTTAAATTTCATATACATATTTATAGGCATATAAAATACTTCGAAGATTTCCGGAATTAGAAGCGTTAAATTAAACACGGTTTATGCAATGATATTCTGAAAATCTTATGTACGTCTTATTCTTGTATTTTTATGATAAAAAGTACATTTCTGAGAAAAAAATCTATTAAAATGAACACAAAAGTACAATCTAGTTGTACAAGAGATTTTATCCTATTTTTAAAATAATACTAACTTTTCAACCACGAAACATAAGGAATATACTTATACAAATATAAACTCACACTACGAGACTTGAATACAAATTACACACTCAACGTTTTTTATAATTTTAGCTTGGAAACATTTTCCAGCAATCATTCTATAGTAGTTAAAAGGTAACTTGTATAAAAATATTCTTAATTAATTCAATAGAATACTAAAATTACCCGAAAATAAGTTATTTGGCTAATAAAATATTGTTTCAATATAGTGCGAAATACTTGACTTTTATTATTTTGATATTCTTTGAAATATAGTTGCTTGGCAATGGTTAAATTAAAGAGGAAATTGAAAATAAATGTATTTGAAAGTTTGTAAAAAAAGATAAAATAAAATGTATTATATTATTAAAACAGGTGTATAAAATTGCACCAAAAATTATACACCTTATTTAAAAATCTGAAAAATTTATTAACAAAATTTCAAATTCCTTGAAATAATTTAAGACCTCACTTGATCAATTTTAGCCTTCGTAACTTACCCATTAAATAGATTAATCAAATGCGCCATTTTCTTTTTAAACGAATGGAAAATTTGAAAATCGTCTGAATTCCCATAAGAAAGCATTATGGCTTAAAAGAAATGTTCAATATTTTTGAACGAATGAACCAAATGTAACCAAAAACTATACAGCTAATTCCGGTACCTCACCAACCTACCTATCAAAAATCAATCTAATCGGACTATTTTTAATGGCAGTTATTACGGAACAAACAGACAGCCGTAAACAAAAAACCTTTCGGGTCTCCACAGTCAGCCTTAAATGACGCTTCGGCAATAACATTTGCGTTGTATTTTTGCCGAAACGTCAGTTGAGGCTCTCTGGGAGACCCGAATTTTTTTTTGTTTTCCTTGTGTTTGTCTGTCTGTTCCGCGATAATTTCCATAAAAATTATCCGATTAGGTTGATTTTTGGTAGGTGTGTTGGTGAGGTACACCGAACTTAGCTGTACAGTTTTTGGTTACATTTGTTTCATTCGTTCGAAAAATATACAACATTTCTTTTTAGATCATAATATTTTCCTATGGGAATTCAGACGATTTTGAAATTTTCCATTAGTTGAAAATAAAATGGCGCATTTGATTAATGTATTTAAACGCTAAATTATGAAGGCTAAAATTATTCAAATTAATTTGAAATTTTGTTAACACGTTTGTCAGATTTTTAAAATTGGTTGTATAATTGTTGGTGTAATATTACACATCTCTTCGAATAATATAATACATATTATTTTACCATTTTTTACAAATTTTAAAATGCATTTATTTTTATTTGCCTCTTTAATTATTTACTCCGTAACATAGCAACTATATTTCAAAGAATATCATATTAATAAAATTCAAATAACTCTCACCATGTTGTTGCAATATTTTATTTGCAAAATAAATATTTTCGGGTGATTTAGTATTTTGCTGAAATAAATGAGAATTTATTTTGATACAAGTTATCTTTTAACTACTGCAGACTGATTACCGAAACATATTTTCGAAAAGAAAATTATAAAATCTTTGAACGTGTAATATGGAGTCAAGTCTTATAGTATGATTTTACATTTGTATATTTCTTACATGAGGTATTATTCATTTTCTGGAAGAGATGTGGATGTTTTGTGGTTGAAAATTAGTATTATTTTAAAAATATGATAAAATCTCTCGTACAACGAGATGGTTAATTTAAAGAAATTAGCGTAGTAAAACATATCCGTACATCCTGAAATAGCACAATTACAATAAATTGAAATCATAAAGATCTATCACAAACTATACTTTATAGTGCCAAATCATGTTTGCTATTTAGTAAATTGGCAGTGGACACGATTATCAATGATTACGCAATAGGGTTAAAAGTTTCCAGTATGCTATTGCTATCGAGTAGATCAGGATGTACTTAGATAATATCTTGCATCTAAATATTATAAAAATGATCATCAAAATTAGTTTTCTGAAACAAAAATTGAAATAACACTAGATTTCTAAAATAGATATAAGTGAAATATAGTAGATTCAGTTTACATTTTTATAAGTTGCTCTGGTACAAGATATATTATTCAACTTATCAGTCCGATGCAAATGTTTTGTGGTTTTAAGGTAAGTAAATATTGCTATATAGGTGTTAGGATAACATGAAATCATTTTCCAAAGTGTTGATTAACCTAATAAAACCACTGTGTAAAACGAAACCCAAGATATACTATAATCATTCGCACAATCAATAGGAAATCACGAATATAAATTTATCAAGATTGCGGGGGGGTTCAGTGGGCAGAGTCCCCCTGAAATTAGGTAATTTTTATCTAGAAAATTACTCGAAGAGGAAGTTCATAAGAATTTCAGAATATCGTTGCATAAACCGTGTTTAATTTAACCCTTCAAATTTCTGAAAACCTTCAAAGTGTTTTATAGGCCTATAAATGTGTATGTAATATTAAAAAAATTAAATTGAGGATTGTAAGGTGCTAAATATATGACAAGTCAAATATAAAAAACAATGATTTTCAGAGCTGACGTTGAGGCTCCTGATCTGTAGATTTACTAGTTGAAGAAACGTCAGTTGAGGCTCATTGTGGAGACCCGAAAAGCGTTAGGTTTCCGTCTGTTTGTCTGTCTGTTCCGCGATAACTGCCGCAAAAAATGATCCGATTAGGTATATTTTTGTTAGATATGTTGGCGGGGTATTCGGAATTAGCTGTATAGTTTTTGGTTAAATTTGGTTCATTCGTTCCTAAAATATAGAACATTTTATTTTAAGTCATAATACTGTTCAATGGGAAGTCAGACGATTTTTTAATTTTAACATTCACTGAAAAGAAAATCACGCATTGGGATAATTGTAAATGCTAAATTGTGGATTCTAAATTTACGAAATGGAGATCTTAATTTAATCCGATCGCTTTGAAAATATGCCAATATATTTATTAGAATTTCGAAATTAATTGTATTATGTATTAGGAAATTTTAATCATTAATTTGAAAGATATAAAGCATTTTCATTTCTCATGTTTTACAAAAATTTCAAATGTCTTTCTTTTTTTTCTTTCTTTCATTAAAAGGTTGCGTAGCAACTATATTTCAAAGAATGTCAACAAAGGAATATTCAAGTGAATCGCATTATTTTGACGCAAAATTTTATTAACAAAATAGCTAATTTTCGGGTGATTTAAGTTTTCAATGTGTTTTTTCAAAAACAATAGATGAGGATTTATTTTATCTACTAAAGAAAGATTATCAAATTAGTTTTTCAAACGAAAATTATAAAAACGTTGAATGTGTAAATTGAATATAAGTCTCGTAAGAGGAATTTAAACTTGTATAAGTATATTTAATGAACGAAATGTTATTCAATTTCAGCAACAGATAATGTTTAGGGGTTGAAAATAAGTATTATTTTTAAGGATATGATAAAATATCCTGCACGAAAAGATGATTAATCTAATGAAATTTCAATAGGATATGCATCCATACATATTATCGAATATTGGAAAATGAAAATATGAAATTAAAGCGACAACGGGCATTCCTTCAGGGTGGCTACACCCGCTGAATGAATGTATTCTTATTCTGAAAAATACAGTAATAAGTAATGTATTATATCATTGCATAACACTGTGTTTAATTTGATACTTCTAAAATATCCGGAAGCTTCGATAAATCTTATATTCTTATAAATGTATAAATAACTTTAAAACATTGAATTATAGGTTATCAAGTATTATGCATATTATATTAAAAATTAGTGAGATTAATGAACAATAATTTAAAAATTAGTGAGATTAATGAACAATAATTTGTAGAGCTGACGTTGAGTCCTCTGATGTGGATTTACTAGTATAAGGCAACAATAACAAAATATGAAAATGTTGCCTTCATCTAATACTATAATAGTATATTATATTATATATAGCGCTTGTTTGTCTTATCGCAACGGGTGACATAAACGTGGCCGATGTATTTTACTGAATACAAGAATAATTTGTATTATTAAATTAATTTTAATTAGGCATATCACAGAAAAACGATCGTTGTCATCTGCCGATAGAACTTTGGAAGAACCATATGTAAAGTGTAAGAATACAATTTTGCATCGATTGCATCTACGAAAACTGTGTCATTAGGAAAGTTTAGCGTCACCTTCTTAACACCAGGAATATTGTTTTACGTATAATGCTTTTCTATGGGAATTCAGGCGATTTTCATATTTTAACATTCATTGAAATGCAAATGATGCATTTGGGTAGTTAGTTCAAATGTTAAATTACGGGTTCAGAATTTCCTATTGGGGGCTCTTACATTACTCCGAGATTGAAAAATATCAATTACGTATTCCAATAAAGTTCCGAAGTTTATCAAAAAATGGATATCCCTAATTAGCTATATGTCAGCGGTTAATAGCCAAAGAAATCGCCGAGTATTTCAATATTCATACCAATCGTTTTAGAGACAACGTCCTATTTTTTTCACTACGGACTTTTCTGTCGTCTCCAAAAACCATAGTTCGTTATTATACTACTGACAAAAATCGATAGCTATTTTTAGAAAAGTATCAGGATTGTGGCAACTGCAAATTGTATGACTTTCGCTTTTATTGGTCTTACATCACTTCTAATCGGTCATTCCAATTTTTGCATCATTGTATAGAAGCAAAAATATATTATTAAATGGAGTTTCTTGAAAACTCAAGCTCAATTTAGTGATTTTTTATTGTTTCAAAATAATTTTCAAGCATATTTTTTATAATATCTGTCTCAAGAATGAACATTTGTTTGCTACACGAATGAAAAGTAGCTAGCGACATAAGGGTTGTCACAATTGACAATTGATTGACCAGAGCAAATTAAAAAACGATTCCTTTCGGGGGGTTTTTCATTGATGTTCTGTAATCAGGTCCACTTCCAAGTGTTTCCTTATAGCTACATTGTCATTTTAAATAATTGTGAATACCTCTACAGATTTCAACAACACTTTTTCGCCATATCACGTTTGTTCAAATACTCCATTTGGATCCAATTTCAAAATATTGATTATAAGATCAGATCAGATACAATAAAATTATTTTTTCTTCTTCTTTCCTTATTTCAAAAATTGAATACGATAAATTGAAGAAAATTCTCAAACTGCTTTAATTTAATAAATTTGAATATATTGTTTCAGGACTCGGCGCGGCTACATAATCAAATCTAGGTATGTCAAATTAAGGCATGTCATGATTCTTTTATTTCTTTAAGATTGCAATATTTTAAAATAAAAATCCCCATACAATAGGGTGTTAAATTAATATGAAATCTTATTTAATAATTTTAAATCATTTTAATGTTCTTGATATGACAAATTAGGTGAATATTTGATCCCTGAAAATTTATTTCATAAGTGTAGGGCATATGCGAAAATACGCGAGGGCGAAAATTCCAGGAATAGGTATGGTACATCCAGTAAATTTTGGTAATCATATTACATACAAAACATTGACTTTAGAAAGCGTTTCATTAAGCAACCAGACTTTGCTATTGACCGGCTACGGTTAATCAAAACATGAACTAAAGCCACTTACCTTGACGAACGCAATTCCTATGCACACAATCAATTAAAAAAAAACCGCTCCTTGCACTTTTTCAGGTTGTTCACTACTTCACTACGATGCTGCCGCAGATGCTCTGTGATGGAGCAGCTCCATGAATCCCCGAAGATTCCGCTAACCCACTTTCGAACTCAAAGAAGTCGAACGTGGCCAAAGGCGGGAAAAAAACAAGGATTAAAATAAAAATAAAGTTAGTTCTATAGGTGATGGGAATGGCTTAGGTGCGGTGAATGTCAACGCCATTGCTGTCCACAAAATGTTGTCCACAAAACGGATATGTTTTAAAATATTGCCATCTGCTAAACCTATTCATAGGAATTTCTGTATAATTTGGTTCGGGTAAGGCCATTAAAGAGGAACCAATAAGGAAGTTGGCAGGTGTCAAAACTTCAACATCATTTGGATCATTTGAAAGGGGGCAGAGTGACCGAGAATTAAGAACTGCCTCAATTTGAGTAATAAGAGTTAAGAGTTCCTCATAACTTAAAATAGTTTCACCTACAACACGTTTTAAATGGTATTTAAGGGATTTGATATTTGCCTCCCACAAACCTCCAAAGTGAGGAGCTAAAGGGGGATTAAAATGCCAGTTAATACCTTCATTAGCTAAATAATTTTCTATTTCCTCCTCACTTTTATCCTTAAATAAAGATCTGAGAATTGCTCTTAATTCTTTATTGGCACCAACGAAATTTCGACCATTATCACTATATACAGGGTGTTCCGTTAAAGGGGTCCAATATTAATAGGGGTAATAGAGGAGATCACATGGAGCATAAATCAGTATATAATGCCTGGCCGGATCTCAATAATTTTCAAGTTACAGCAAATAGAATGAAAAATCGGAAATTTGTAAAAAAACCCTCATTGCTAAACTATCAATAATGCTACATAAAAACGAAGCACATATTTAGAAAGAGCAGAAAAAATCCTACGAAATGACATAAGTTGTTTTAGAATATTGAGAATTAATGGCGAGTTACAAGCTCTGAAACAGTGAAAAAATACAAAATCAAATATTTAGCAAAATAGTTAATCGTTAATTCCAAAAATGCAACTCTACCTACATCAAGGAAAATGTTATAAAATTTGGTCCATTCCGAAAGCTTTCGAAGAAGCTGACAATAAACCATATCAGTTTAATTGTATGGGAGAAATCAAGCAGTTCCCTAGTTACAACTCTGTACTGTTGCACGCTCGGAAAGAGCGAAACTCCACCCATGACGATTGTAAACACCCCGTTTTAATATCTTTCAATTATACATTTCTGATCAACCTCTATCAATACCCTTTCATTATTCAGTCTGGTCAAGTGAATGACATATTGTGCAGCTCTCGCCTTGTCTTAAAGCAAACTCCGTGACTGCTGCGTTTCCTCCATGAACTTTCAGGATGATGAAGAAGAAGTACTTTTTATGCAAATTTTCTATGTGTATAGGAAGAAAAGTGTAATAAAACAGCAGTCATCAGTGGGCGTTATGTTAAAGGGAGGCTGTTGTAAGTGGGATTGTAGTAAGTTGATGTATAATAATTATGCCGGAATACTCTAACGAAGAATATGCGGACATGCATCTGATGTACGGGCAAGCTCATGGAAATGCATGTCTAGCACAGCGCATGTACCGTGAGCAATTTCCAAGGAGACGTTGCCCAAGTTCGAAACTCTTCATAAAAATCGATAGACGATTACGGGAGACTGGATCGTTTAATACAGCAAGCATTGATGCAGGGAAACCTCGACATGTACGAACACCTGCAATGGAAGAAGATGTACTGAATATTTTTAAAGATAACCCCTCCACGAGTACACGAGCTGCTGCGTCTGAAGTCGGTGTTTCTCACCAAAGTGTGTGACGTGTTCTGCATGCAGAAAACATGCACCCCTTTCATGTGCAGCGGGTACAACTGTTATCAGTAACAGATTGTGCTCAGCGGACAGAATTCGTACGCTGGTTGCTTAATGTAACAGAAAATAATCCACAATTTCTGGAAAATATTTTATTTACTGATGAAGCAACATTTACGAGAGAGGGCGTGGTAAACACGCACAATATGCACACATGGTCATATACAAACCCGCACACTGTTTTCCCGTCGAACGCACAACAAAAGTTCAGTGTGAACATATGGGCAGGTGTCCTCGGCGATTATCTCATAGGACCATATTTACTCCCAGATGTACTCAATGGCAGTACGTACTTGGTTTTCCTACGGGATATCTTACCGCAGTTACTGCAAAATGTGCCAGCAACATTGCGCCACAATATGTGGTTTATGCACGATGGCGCACCGGCACATTTTTTCATAGGTGTTCGCAATCACCTCAATTCAACATATCCTGGGAAATGGATTGGACGCAGTGGACCTGTTGCTTGGCCTGCACGCTCTCCAGACCTCAATCCGTTAGACTTTTTTGTTTGGGGACACCTTAAATCGCTGGTGTATGAAACGCCTGTGGATACACCGGAGGATTTACTAGCGCGAATCGTTGTCGCTGCAGGAGACATTCCCAACTCCGTCGGAGTTTTTCGGCGTGTTCGCCAATCTTTACGACGTCGCTGTCGGCTGTGCGATTCTGTTAATGGGCGCAACTTCGAACACCTATTATAATAATGTCCGTTCGTCTGCCTTCCGACATTGAACTGTGCAGCGCAGGCCAGAAGACTATGCTTCACATATGTCATAAAGTACGTGGAATGTAATTCTTTATTTGTTATTTTTCTTTTATTTTCAACACTTTTTGGCACAGTATTTTGTAAGTCACAGACTGTGGTGTACTCAAATTGTAAATTACAAAGTTTGTATGAATTAATTTAAAATTTAGTGTCTTTTTTAAATTTATAATTAATAAAATTATTATGCTATTTGTTATTATTATTTCCTATCATAAATTATGATGCACATATACATACAATAATTGTCCATGTAAAACATGTACTGAAACTTCTTGCATAGTTACAAATCGCAATATTTTTAATTATTTCCGAATTTTCACCACCAGTTTAATTTTAAGGAATTTAACTTAAGCTTTATATCAATAAAAGACCACTTTAAAATGTAGACTATTATTGTAAAGTTATTTTGGTTCATTCAACTCTTGAATAATTAAAAATGTTGCATCTCAGAAGAAGCATGATCGAAAATGTATAGTTGAGAGTAATTAAAAAGGCGGTGTTTCCAATCGTGATGGGCGGAGTTTAACCTCTGCTAGTGTCAAAGAAAGCGGAGTTGTAACTAAGAAACTGATTAATTTCTCTCACACAATTAAACCGATATGGTTCATTGTAAGCTTTTTCGAAAGTTTTCGGAATGGACCAAATTTTACTACATTTTCCTTGTTGTAGCTAGAGTTGTCTTTTTGGAATTAACGATTAACTATTTTGATGTATATTGGATTTCGTACTTTTTTCACTGTTTCAGGGCTTGTAACTCGTCAATAAATATTGCTATATTAATACAATTGATGTCATTTTGTAGGTTTTTTTCTGCTCTTTCTAAATATGTGCTTCGTTTTTATGTAGCATTATCGATAGTTTAGCAATGAGGGTTCTTTTACAATTTTCTGAATTTTCATTCTATTTGCTGTAACTTGAAAATTATTGAGATCCGGCCAGGCATTATATACTGATTTATGCTCCGTGTGATCTCCTCTATTACCCCTATTAATATTGGACCCCTTTAACGGAACACCCTGTATATCAGAAGGTTTGCCCCGCCTTGCTATAAAGCGTTTAATTGCTGCTAAGAATGCTTCACTTGTTAGATCATTTACTATTTGAAAATGCAAGGCTTTTGTAGTAAAACAAACAAATACACAAATAAATATTTTTTTTACCTGTTTACTTCTACCCACGAAGTTTTTCACTTCAAAGGTACCACAGTAGTCCAATCCAGTACGCATAAATGCTCGGGCCATTGTTACTCTAGAAGCTGGCAAATCAGTTATTTGATTCTTAGAATTTACCTTTTTGCAAGTCATACAATTGAAAAGGATTTTACGAACTATATTTCTAGCAGATAAGATCCAAAATTTGTTTCGGATGAGAGAAAGAGTTGCCTCAGCACCTGCATGGAAATACAAATTATGAAAATATTTAATAACACAAAAAGTAAAATTATGGTTTGAAGGAATAATCATTGGATATTTTTTATGCTCAGTTAAGTTACTGTTTCTCAGTCTACCAACAACTCGGATTACATCATTATCATCTAAAATCGGGCACAAGTTTTTTAGTTTACTTACTGTTAGGGATTGCAGTACCCTTTTCCAAATACTGCATTTCCTTCACGAATGAAGTCATCTGGATGTTTTTTACTATACAGAATAAGGATTGAGAAAGTTCACTGCTTGTTAAAATTTCACCTTTGGGATACAAGGGATTTCTACAGTTATGGATGAATCTATTACACCATGCTACTACTCTTTGCAGCTTTATGAATGAGGAACTGTTATTAATGATGTCTAAAGGCTCAACAGTGTTAACTGATGTACATACTTGAGTTACTGATGGTGCTTTCAATTCACGGATAAACAACTCACTGGTTTCAACAGAAATAATATCAGGAGACTCCACCATCTCAGGCTGTTGTAGGAATGATGGGCCGAACCACCATAAATCACATTGCTGGATCTTGATGGGATCTAGTCCTCTAGAAATGAGATCTGCAGGCTTTTGCTTGGAAGTTACATAATTCCACTGCTTAATCGAAGTTAAACTTTGTATAATCGATACCCTATTTGCGACAAATGTCTTTAGATCATTCGACTCCTTTTTTAACCATGCAAGTACAATAGTACTATCTATCCAAAAACAAGTTTTAGAAACTTCTTGCTTTAGAGCACTTAACACTTTTTGCATCAACTTAGATAATAGGACTGTGGCAGAAAGTTCTAGGTGAGGGATAGTAATATGCTTTAGAGGAGGTACTCTAGATTTACTAGTGAGCAGTTTGATAGCAGAATCACCATAATAATTAATAGATTTTACATAAACGACCGCACCATAAGCAAGTTCAGAAGCATCTGAAACACCATGCAATTCTACACAATTAGATTGTTCTACAAATACAAATCTTGGGATATTGATCATATTTACAGTTTTTAAGGAAGTAAGAAAATTAGTCCATTCGATATTTTCTTTCACTGGAAAATAATCACACCAATCTATTTTCAGCAACCATAATTTTTGGAGGAAAACCTTGGCCTTCGTAATTATTGGACCTATCAAACCCAGCGGGTCAAATATTCTAGCAATTTGCGATAATACTGAGCGTTTGGTATACCTTTCACTTTGCTCTAAAATTAAATTAAATCCAAAACAGTCTAGTTGCGGCTTCCACAATATTCCTAAAGTTTTTGTCTCATTGGAAAATGAATATTCAGATATTGCATTGTTACACAAAAGAGAAGAATTATTTACTGACCATTTGTGAAGATCCATGCTTCCCTTCTTCAATAAAGATATCAGTTGTTTTTGGATCTCTTTAGCCGTGTCTAGAACATCAGCACCTGTCAAAATATCATCCATATATACGTCTTGAAATAATACATTAGCAGCTAAAGGAAATTCCTTTCCTTCATCTCTAGCTAGCTGGGTAAGGGTTCTTGTTGCTAAAAAAGGGGCACTCGTTGTGGCATAAGTCACCGTACATAATTTATACACCTTAACTGGTTCATGCATCTCAGGTTTAAACAAGTTTCTCAGTAAATCTCTTTGACTCGGATGTATCAATATCATACGGTACATTTTTTTAATATCTGCTACAAAAACAAATTTGTGCTTTCGAAATCGCAACATTATACTAAATAACTCATCTTGGATTGTTCCTCCATTATACTGCAAACTATTTAAAGATTTTCCGGTAGAAGTTAAGGAGCTAGCGTTAAAGACAACTCTTAATGGTGGTGCTACTTGATTCAGCACGGAACACGCAATGATGGGGTATGTAATAAGTTATATCTGGTTCTTCAGATTCTATCACCTCTTCCATATGACCCATACTTAAATATTCTTGCATAAAGACTTTATAAAGATCATTAAATTTAGGTTCTCTAACTAAGCGATTCGATAAAGAATTTAAAACTTTCATAGCCTTTTTCTTTGATTCTCCAAGACAAGATGGGTCTTCCTTAAATGGCATTTTTACTATGTATTGCCCTGTTGCAGTTCTGGAATAAATTTTCAGAAAATGTTCTTCGCAAATTTATGCTTCCTTATTTCTAGAAACTTCAGACTCTCTCTCTATGTTTTCTATTTCGCAAAAATCTCTAATTACCCTTTCTAACTCCAAATTATCTGTTATCAACCCACAATATATATTACTTTCACCCTTAGCCGGAAGGATTCCGCTAACAATATAACCGAAAACACTGTTTTGTAATACTATTCTAGTATTTAATGGTTGGGGGTAAATTTGACATGGCCTTAAAACTTCATTGAAATTTTCTGCACCCAAAAGCAAATCAATAGAGCCTGGCACATTAAACTTTTCATCAGCTAATTTGATGTTATTTAACCATGGCGTACAAGTCTCAAGCGGTCTAGAATGCGTAAATTCCATAATTTTTGGAACGACTAAAAAATCTAATTTTAAATAAAAATCTTTATCTCTATTCGAAATAGTTTTGTTAACTCTAGATCTAACATTAAGGGACAAATCATTTATTCCTGAAATACAAATATTAGTCTTTTCTCTTTTCAAATTTAGTTTATCTACTAACCTTTTACTCATAAAATTAGAGTTTGCACCGACATCTAATAAACCGTGTGCTTCATGAAAATTACCATATTCATATTTTATTAAACAAACAAATGTGCTAAGTAACACAGCTTTTAACTCGTTAGACAAATTACATATCGTTGAAAATAAATTGCTATAGTTATTAGCTTGGAAAGGCTGGAATACTGGAGCCAAAGCATCCAAATTAGATTTATTACCGACTTCGTTTTTAGAACTCATTTTCTGTGAAATTATCTCTGGATTTTCAACTTTATTTATTTTTTGTTCACGCGGGAAATGCAAAGTCACATGATGCCTTCTCTTGCAAATAATACAAGAGAATTTAGATTTACAATCAATCACTTTATGATACATAAGACAGTTAAAACAAAGATTTTTGTATTTTACAATCTCAACTCTATTACCCACTGACATGTTTTTATAAACAGGACATTTATGCAAAGGATTATTTTCACTACATGACAAAATACATTTACAATTTTTTACGTTAGTTAGAAAAACTGTAGAAACATTTCGATAATAAGTATTTTTATTACTAGCTCTAGAATTGTCAACCACGGGTTTTCCCTTTGACCTATAATATAAATCAATTTCCCGAGATAATTCAATGGTAGAAAACCACCATTCTGCTTGTCTAACATTTATAAAATATACGACATCTTTATCAAGCGTTTGACAAATCTTATCAGAAACTATTAACTGTTTTAAAGTTTCGAAATCTGTCACATTTCTCAATTTTAAATAATAATCCCAACTCGTTGTTAATCGGGATGCAAATTGTACATATATTTCATTAGGATGACGTTGTGCTTTCCTAAAATGTTCTAAACAAGTCTGGGGGGTTGGCTCAAATTCTCTAAGTACTATAGCATTTACTTTTGAATAATCTTCTAATTCCCCATCTCTAATATATGTAATAACGTTTGTTGCTCTTTCTCCTAACAGATTTAGTAGAATTTCCGATTTATATTTTTCTGGGACATTTTTAGAAAAAAAAGGCTCTTTCTAACGATGAAAAAAAATAACCCCAACCTTCTGGTTTAGATGGAATTTTAATCGTTAACGTTCGTGCTCTTTTAATCAGAGAGTCTAAAGATTCTATACTATCTTTTTTTTTTGAGATCACTTAAATTATCATTTTTGGTTTCTGCACGGGCCTTAGCCAACTCAATTTCTAACTTTGCATGTTCAATTTTTAATTTCTCAAGATCTAGTAAGTTTGATTCCTCATTTTTTCTTTCCTCAATAAAACTGTTTGCTATGTCTTCAACCAGTTTATTATCTGTTTTATACTTCGAACTTTGCTTTTTTAAATTTATTAAATCATAAATAGTTAATTTCGAATCTGATATATCTATGTCTAATTCAGCAGCAATTCGCTGATAATCTTCTTTTTTTGCACCTTTAAACATTGTATTATAAATACAATCCACAATAAAATAAATAAAACTGACGTACCTTTATCTATTAATAAATCTCCAAATCGAATAATTCCACATTGGAAAGATGTAATTTTCTCTATTCTCAAATTAGTTCAATAATAAAGAATATCAGTTCTTTTCTGCGTAAAAACATTCACAGTTTATTCTTTCGTTTTACGAAATTATCCAGGTTAATCGAAATTATTTTTCTTCTGGAATAAAAAAAAACTTCATCGGAATTTTAAATCACAATATTTTGTACTTCAGTATAAACAATACGATGATTTAATTTTAGTCTTACTCATTTTAATTACTTGATAGAATTCCAAACACCATTTTATCTTCAGCAGACGATTCCCGAAAAAACATAAACATCGAATAATTCATTTAGTTCTTTCTCCGGCTCGACGGACTAATACTATGGTTTCGCCGATAACTCAGTTACTATTTATCACTACAAAAAACACACAATTTCAATAAAATACTCACTAGTGGACTGTAACTCATTTAATAACTTTTTAGTTATTCACAACACTAAATAAAAATGGTCGAGAGCCGAGATTTACACAACTTCTCTGATCGGCATCTCAAACCCAACTCACAATTACATTTTTTTTTAAACATTTTACATAGACGGCGCTTCTAGCGGAAACAGCATGATTCATGTTTTAAGCTAATATTTGGTATGTAACTGGCTATTATAAAATATTAAACTACAATAATGCTTAGCCTGAAGTTTATGGAAACCCTCACTAATTTTAGGCATAATTTTAGAATTCTCGAAATTGAAATTAAAAAAAATTATGGTATTTTGACGCAATTGTAGTAAAATGTTCCAGCTATTAAAATTAGAATACATGTTTTCTTTGGCGCGTATAACAGAAGTAAAGTTTTCCCTGACAATACAGAGAAAAAGGAGAAATAAATGTATCCAAATAATGTTGCAATTACTGAAATTTTATTTCGTGCTGCTTGAGATGTAGCACTGTATGCGTAGTAATAAGCATTAGTTTCAAAATAGCAAGAGGTTTTGAATCAGAGGTTTTCTACTCATAAAACATCATTTTTAATCGAAACTTAAATTTGCATTTATAAAATTAAAATTTGCAATGAGAGTGATGTCATTTTCCTTAAATTTTCACTTGTGACATCAGTCCTGAAGTTTTGTTTCAAAACGGAAATAACTATCTTTTTAACATAAACCATACAAAATGTTACCACAGAATCTAATACAATATATACCACCGAATCTAAACCAATAAACCGCATCAATATATAACGTATACCTATAAGATATGACTGTAGTATACAATCGAAGTAGGAAATAAAACATAGCATCTTTTTATTTAGAGTCAGTTTGGCGTCACATTGAAAACCTTTAACCCATTCCCTGCTAATGGTGCGTTTTCGCAACATTTAAAAGAAAAGTATATGAAAAAAAATTCTGCCAAGCAACCACTGTATACATATGTTAAAATATACATTATTTAATGACAAAAACTTTGCTAAAGATACCGAATATTATCTTTCAGAATTTTTGGTGGCAAACAAATTTCAGTAAAAACATTGAAGATTCTGGCCATAAAGTTTCAGTTAATGAGTTAATAAAATGTGATTGTCATATCTAGCATTTTTTAATTTTTAATTTTTAATTTATTTTTTGCTTTTTTTCTAAATTGTTTTCTTGAAGATAAAAAGTGAATGTTAAAATATATGTGTCAACTTAAACTGAATTTAAATTAAGATATTACATCATTTTAACGCACTTATAGTTAACGTTTTCTATTTATATATGAAAAAGGAGCAATTTTTGCTTATTATGACGCCAATTTAAGAAATGCAAAAATATAGCGAGTCTGAATTTTTAATGGCTTATAAAAACTAATACACGTGTTTTAATTTTTTTTAAATTATTGTGCGGTATATTAGGGTGTGGCAACAGGAAATAATGATTTTGTTAGAAAAAAAAATAGATTCATATAATGGTAAACTATGGCAGGTGGTTGAAAAATGGGGTAAAGAGTGGCCTGAAAAATTTTAAAGTAGACAACGACTTTTCTCATGTTCTAAATCTTTCTCATGCATATCAAGTTTTGTGCATATATGTCAAAAACTACAGATTTGTGTGAGGGACATACACAATAGGGTGGATTAAAAAATATATAGTTTACAATTTCGAAATACAATTGTCTCTTGCCTTCCAAAGCAAAATTTCGATTTATGAACATTTTTTTTACATGATGCGTCACAACTTGCTGTCAATTTTCGTAATTTAAAAGTCTGGTAGACGGCTCAAGACATCAATGGAGTATCCTGAAATTTGTTTAGGCTAAATATGAAGTTAAAAAAATTATAACTATTGTATTTTGGAATTATGAACTTTACTTTTACATGATACGTCAAAATTGTCTGTCTTTTTTATAATTTCAGGGCCTAGTAGAGGTCTAAAACATTAATACATTGATCTATTTTTTCCATTAAATGAAAAGGAAAAAAGCAAGTTTTGAGTACTGTTGAATTTCGAAATGATGTATTTTATTTTTACTTGATACTTCACAATTTTCTGTCAATTTTCGCACTTGAAGGGCGTGGTAGTGGTCTCAAGACATTAGTCGATTAAACCGAAACATTTTCCCGTTAAATAGGAAGTATAAATATTTATGACTATTATAATTAAATATTTATGATTTAAATTAAATATTTATAATTAAATATATAATTTATTAAATATTTATGACAATTGTGTTTCGTAATTATGTAGTTTCTTTTCCCATGACCAGGAGGCTCTGCCCTCTACGAGCTCCGCTCGCCAACGACTGTTCTGATACCGCAAACTCTAATAATACACTAATTTGATCCACTCTAAAACGATTCTGAAATATTGAATTATAATTAAACGACCAATGATGATATTCTGTAATTGGGTTTCATTCATTATCCTGGTACTGAGGGATTTTAAGTCGAAATCAACTGCTGTCCAAACAGCTAGCACCTGTTTTCGTGATTCACTAAATAAGATCCATTAAAAATTTCAAAAGCAGTTTGTGTAAAATGGCTAAGTAAACAATGCCGCTGTATCAGGGAATTTTACAACGATGGTATAAGAAAATGTTTTCAAAAAGATGTCTTAAATGTATCATTTTCAATATGACGTAATTTTACCAAAGTTTTCTTTCTATTATTAAGAGCCTACATCTGTCATACGAAAAAACGCTCATGCTAATGTTATGTCTATGGGAAGGTTCTTTCGCGATTTCTCGCCCGCATTTTAATATTTTTAAATGTTTTTTTTTTTTGCATAGGATAGCTGACGTCGATCTCTAACGTTGTTAGTTTTTACTTTTTCGATTTTTGTTCCAGTTTTTTATATAAGGGTACTTTCACTTTCAGAACCGGTTCCAACCGGTTCTGAAAGATTATAAACAAAACCTGGCAGCTATAGGCACTAACAAGAACATATACACTAGACATTTTTATCATACTCTTATATATATCAATAGCAGTTCAATGTTTCGGAATTATATATGCCAGATACAAATGTTTAAAAAATTGTACATAATTTAGGATTGCGGTATATTTGCCAATGCAGTCACCTGGTTCTAGATAACAAAATCAGGAATATGTTAACAGAATACAGGCAATTTGGCTAAGCACTTCATATATATTTATAAAGAAAACATGCATTTATTCATATCATATGTAAAAACCTGATAACCCTAAATAGTAGAGTAATGAAGCATAACATTTGGAAAGAGTTTTTAGATACGTAAAGGTCAACTTACTAGCACGCACGTTTCTTAAACGTATTGAAGTTATCCGTAGACATACTTTTTTAAAAGATGTATTGTCACATTGCAATTCACAGATATCGAATAGAATGTAGGCAATAACTGTTCCTAATTACTTACGAAACTCTTCTCTCAGTTAATATATTCTACGTGAAAGTAGGCTTGAGAATCAAATTAAAATGGAAATGTTTTTGATAAAGTCTTTAACAGTACATGTTTGTATTCAAAATTAATATTTATTAGTTTGAAACTTAAAGGAGTATTTTAAAATTCCTATATTTAGTACGAATAAGAAATATGTATTAGTAATCACGAAATCCTTCTTTAGTATATATTCTACATTATTCTCTATTAACTACTTTGTACAAAAGTTTTCAGAAACGTATGTTTGTCCCATTAGCAGAAAGTTTTTTGTCGATTAAAACAACACTCTCGCTGCAAGTTCTATTCATTTTAAAATTGTCGCTGTATTGGAAATTGACAAAAATTAGATTTTCTTCATGCAACAACAATCTCTCTTTAAGTTGTAGGCCAACAGCATTAATTATTTAAATTTATACACAAATGTAATTTTTTCACACACTTTCACTATTTATAAATTTATTTTATTTGTACAAAATTAATAATGTATTTGTATTACAACAAAACACTTCATATTTTTTTAATTTTTACTTGTAAAGAACATATGTCCTCCTTTTCTGACATACTATAATATCGATTCATTTCGAAAAGATTTCAGTCGTAAGTAAAATGGAAACTCGAACACTTTTGTCAACCATATCTTCAAGTATACTACTTTCCAATGGTATGGGGTTTTTTTATTCGTTAAAAAACTGTAGCTTGTACAATGTAAATTTAACATTTTTATTTCGTTTTTAGGTTGTGCAATGTACAACATTTAAACGCTAAATTCAGGGATTATTTTAATATTGTACTGTGCATTAAAACATATTCATAGTATCTATATCAAATACTGGGAAAAAATTATGTTTAACATATAGATTTTGATTATACAGATATTTTTAAAGAAAATACCTTAAAAATTTAAAAACGTTTTACATAAAGTGAAAATGAGATTTCGGACATTAAATTTTATATCTGTAATAACTGAAAAAACGTTAAATAAGATGATTAAATGGCGACATATAATAGCAGTGAAATGTCATGCTTAAAAAATACATAAAATGATTATCATATTTTAATATAGGTGATATAAAATATTTTATATTTATTACGATACATAAACATTTCAATTTTACAAAAAGTCTGTACTCTTTTGTAAAATGTTAGAAAGCATCTTATGAAATATATTTTTATGGTATATAAACTGTTTGTTACGAACATGTTTGTATATTGGATGCAGTAAATTTTATGATTATTATTAAGCTCATTTGAAAGAATGCCAAAAGCTATAAACTGAAATATGTCTAACAAAATTAAAGTTATATATTACTAAATTTATGTACAAGGAGATGTATATTATGTAATGATTCTCTAAAGGCTTAATGTGTTTTCTTTTATATTTATAATTTTGAATAATGTACAAATATATGCATTCGGAATATGCATTCGAAATAAAAAATATAAAGACTGACATACGTTACATTCAAACATAACAAGTCTTCCAAATATATTGAAACGTAAGAAATGTATTTTTGACATTTCATTGAAAATCTAATTTAAAATTATTCATATTTAAAATTTTAACTTATTAACATTTTTTAATTTATTCAAAATAGAATTTAAAAAAATGACAGAAATTCAAATAACGACTATGTAATCTAATTATGTTATTAAATATTCTTATCATGCAAAAGGAACAAATACATCCATTCCTTTATAAGAATAAATTTTCAACACATATTATTTGCCAATGTATTTAAGAAAAATTTAAATTTTGATAGTTCCAAAAGAAATTAAGTAATGTTAAAAAACAACAATAAAATATTTTTAATAATTCAGTTTAATATGTAAAGCCTTACTTTATATATATTTTTTCTTATTTATACATTTCATCCACTTATGGATGTATTTATACCGAAGTAACAAAAAAGGGTTGAGCCAACGTTAGCGTATAGATGGATAACAGTCGTTCAATGTTGCCCCCCACCAAAAAAAAAAAAAAGTTTGCTTTACCGTACCATTTGCCTACGAACTATATGCCAACAAAGGCCCAAGATTGGTCCAATGCTTCTCTTCTCAGAATCTTGCACCTATATGTTCCAAATTAGAGGGATCTCTGACAAAAAAAAAAAAAAAAAAAAAAAAAAAAAAAAAATCTCAACCATTGTCTAACTTTACTTTCCTCAATCCTGTCATTTCACAACAGTTTCCACAATCTGCCAACAGTGGGACAACAAATTGCAGTATTTGTGAATATTTTCATCATACTTATTAAAATTTTTAACAGCTTAGAGAATTTTATTTAATTTAGTAACAATTAATAATTTAATTTTTATAATAATTACATTTTGCCATATAAAACGTACAATTACGTCATATAAAATTTTATAATAATTTATTTAAAAAATATAAAATAATTAACTTTATATTATGAACAAAATTTTAATAGAGAACCTTATTCATTAAATTGAATTTTTATTTATTGCCCTATTTCAGTTATGACAGCAAAGGTATTCAAATGGTTCCATTTGGCAAGAAATAAAAATATATAAATTTACCAAGTTTTTGCTTAAAATATATTTATATATCCTTAGTATATTATCGCAATGTTAAGTAAATATCCCACTATTATAAATATCTAAAAACAGTCTTTTAGTGCAGCCATGTACCTTACGATGACTCAGAGCTGCAATCTTAAAATTCGCTTTTTTTCATTTTATGCTTCTTCACTATATCAACATGATAAAAATTCTAAATTTTCAACGTTCAATATACGTTTTCAATATACGTTTCCGTTTACTCGCTATTTCTTGGGTAATCATTCATGTGCATTTCGTAAAATTAGGGACAGGATTTTTAGAAATATAAATAGTTTTTAATAAAAAAATTAAGTAAATATATATTTTTACTTTATTTTTACATATACTTTGGCAATTGATTTGTGTATTCTTATACTAAATAATGTTTTCTAAATCTGATCCTTAACACTGTAGAACATACATGTAGGAAACGCATGGAAAAACTAAAACTGTTTCACAAAGTTCAAAATTCTAAGAAGAATATATTTTTAAAGTATTTTTTGTGAAAAAAAATCATTTTGTTCCTTAAGCGTTTTTAATTTTTCGATGTCAAAAAAATTTTAATTTATTCATTTTCCATCATAAAAACATTTAGTACTATATCAAAAAGGTATTAGAAAATACCAATTAGAAAAATTTGTTCCCGTCCCCTTACAAAAATTATTCTAATAATCAAAAAATATTTAAATTGAAAATTAAATTACATTAGAACATGTTAATGTAATGCATATATTATATTTAAAAACAAACAATTTCTTAAGTAATTCTTTCACCAATACGATTTTTGTCAATGTAGATTTTTTTTAATATATAAAATTAATTGTATTAAGAACCATATATTTTATTCATTCACTCATATTATATTCGTGATACATCGTGACTATTAAAAAAAGTAATTTAATGAATTGAAATTTCTATTCTTTAACTAACAGTAATATCAGTTATAAGAAAAGGTAATAAAATGAATTTGAAAAAAAAAAAGACGAAGAAATAATTAATAAAAATAGCATTATTTTCAGTTCCTTTTAATGTTTAAATCATTTTCTTTATTATTAGACTGTCCATATTTCAATATGTTTTGGCTTTTACAAATCTAAATATTTGTTTTGGCATTTAGAATATTATTGGCATATTAAAAGGGTAACTTACTATTAGCAATACGTATACATTTTGAATAATATTGAAACATAATAAATTCAAAAATTCACTTATCTTTATAAATACATTTAATTCAAGATCAGTCAGATATAAAAAAATGAATTTTCTGAATAAAAATTTTATTTCTTTATATTATCGGAAAATCAAATATTTGTTTCGGAGTAACTGCATATTAAAGCTAATTTTTTAATATATGTTATTTTAATGAAATAATTGACAAAAATAAATATTTCTGAGAAATCTGGTTTATTCACTTCTTTTTTTTTCTTGTTTTATAAATTACATTTTTTCATTTATAAATAATTCGAATACTCACGATTATAATATAAGATTTTAAAAGGATTCATAGTACATTTTATCTGTGTTTGTGATGATATATTTTTAATAGCTTTTTTGTTGTACCATCTTTGTGCGGATTTTTATTTTCAAAATTGCTATTTTGCTCCCGTTTCTAATGTTTTCTGGCCAACTAAAAACGGCAGACAAGACCTGAAGACGCAAGCAATGGGGGATATTTCATTTATGAGTTATTGCCGATGCGGAAGAGGCTGGTTATGCATTGAAATTTTGCACATGTTTTATTTTATATTCGGAAATGTACATTATAGTGGTTGGTTGTACTTTTATACATACAACGTTCCATCGACATGACTCATTCCCATGCTGATTTTTGCGAATAGGTATACGGCATCTGTGATACTGTCACATATTTTATTTGTAATTTCACTCTAAAATCTTTCAAAAGCTATTTTTTTTCCTTTACATTTAATTTAAGAAAAAAACATTTTCATGTTTATAGTTCCTATTATGATTGAGGTTGAGTTTCTAAATTTCAAATAAGTAAAATCAAATAATATAAACTGGCTTTAAAATACCATTTCTTTTCTAGATTTTTCTTTATCACTTTAAAGTTGACTAAAATGTCAGAAAGAGTTAGGTTTGATATTTCTACTTTTGATAATCGTCATATTTATTTCGGTCGTCTCATTTCCTTTAAAAATAATTTAAGTTTGTAACCGGTAGGAGATGTTTTCCGGACTCTTCCATAGGTTTGCAATAATGCCATGCACATTTCACCAAAAACGATAATTGACCTGGTTTCCACGGCACTCAATTTAAATTTACGCCATTACTCCTTATCTAACGAACATTTTACCCGTAAATTACTAATCACGACGGGTTGTGAATCTATTTTTGTCCCAATACATTTGTCCTGGCTATATTGTCTCTTAAAAATTATATTAATGTAGTTGTTGTGGTCGCGAGAGTCCACAAGCTTTTTCTGAATGAATGAAAAAATATTTGCCTGACGTTCGCATTTCTGCTACTTATGCTTCGGCACTAATCCCATGTGTGATTTTTCATTTCTACATTGACTTTTTAAAATAAATCTTAGTCCAGAATTAGATGGGACTTATTCTTCTACTAAACAACGTTTATCTTTCCAGAAAAAAAAAGAGAAAAGAAAAGTAAAAAAATTCGGATCTGGGATTTCTCCACTATACTAAATTAAAACATTTAAGGGCCAAGCACCATTATAGAACTTGATAAACTATGTATCACAGCGTCCACACTTAGCCATAAGAGCCGCAATGTTTCGTTTAGGTGAACCTTCAAAGTACTAACACTCTCAATAATGTTTTATTTACTTTTTCAATCAGAACCATTATTTCTGTGACCTTAGCTTTCAATATTTTAATTAAGAATTTAGAATTAGAGGTGTTATTTTTTCTCAAAACATAATAAAAATAAATTTGGAAAGCATTGTAGATATAAAGAAAAAACTACCCAGTTCCATAAACCATGTTTGTATTTTCTAAGTTTTCTTGTACATTTTGGAAAATACTCGTAATTTGTAAAACAATTACAGCGGACTCTCGTTAATGTGTCTCCGCCTAAGACTTATATCCGGTTAAAGAGGATAATTCGATTTTTACCATAATTTGCTAATTGAATTTAATATTTAAAAACATCGTTTAAAGGATACTACACATAGATGCGGATAATGTTTTCGCAAAGAAACCGAACAGTTTTGAAACTGCTTTGAAACATATTTTTTTTTTAACCAAATATGATAAACCATATTGAGATATTTATAAATTCTCAAAAACAATAAGGAATAGAAAGAACACTTTTTATCACCAAAATCATAAAACCTTCAAAAATTGATAATGTCTATTTGCGGATATTGCGAATCAGAATGTGCCACAAAAGACCAAATTTTTGAGTTAGTAGAAAAATTGGAAAATGATGTGGCAAGAACATACTTGATTATTTGTTCAAGTAGCCCAATGAAAAATGATTAATTGCTTTAATTTAAAGTTAAATTCAGTAAGTGCGTAAATCTTTTTGCATATTTTGTTTAGCATCAATGAATTATTATTTTGTATTACAAATTGTCACTAATTTGCTTTTAATCAAAAATACTAAATTGAAGAAAAAGTTGTTTATTTTAGCATTAAGTTGGTTACCTATTTAATTTCTGTCAAAAGATGAATTCAATTTATTCAACAAATGAGATTATTATATACGATTTAAATAATTACATAATGTTCATGGGAGTCTGCATTGTGTAAGGAATAAATGTTTGCCATTCTTCCTATCATCACATAGTTCTACAAATTAAAAAAATACAGTCATTTCCCAACGGAATATGTAATTTAATTTTGTAAGTGTTCTCCTATAATAAATTTTCATTCACCTCCTTTAGGCATAGATTTGCAATATTTAAAAAAAGTACATTACTTTAAACATTGCAATTGATGTTAATGTCATCATTTCTAAACAAGAAAGAAAAATCATACGACACATGTTTATTATGAAATACTATTTAATATATTCAGTAAATAAAAACATTGAAAAATACACGAGTCTAACAACAAGATGCACCCTAATTTTAGTTCTTAACTTTGGCAATTAGAAATATATGTTTTCGATATTTACATCAATTAAATTTCTTTGTGTGACAGTATGGGAAGTAGTGGATGTGCACGTTAATTTTATTAATGATATCGTGAATTATGTCTGCGAAGTCCTCAATGGTGAAGCATCTCGCTCATTGCTGCTTTAACCGAGGTCACTTGCACCACATCTCCTGGCCTCATATTTATTCCCAAAGTATGTCCGATAAAAATATTGTTTTCAATAACTAAATTATTATTGTACTTTTTAACGAAAATCCGACTTCTGCAAGGATTGAGTAACCGACTGAATAAGTGATTGTGACGCTGGTTCCTTAACAAAAATTGCTTGCTGTGGCGCGTATTTTATGCCGTAAAGTATTTGACCTCCATGCCAGATACTTTTTATATATTAATGGCGATCTATAAATTAATACTGTATTTAAAATAAATAATATCAACTTAACTTAAAATGTACGTAAATGTAATTTAAGTAACAGTATTATTAATCAAGTAATATTACCTTATGAATAAAATTTTATAAAATTCTGAAATACTGTAAATTAATTTATTTAATTATATGAAATTGAATAAAAAACATCTGCATTCGACGAATCAAAATAAAAAAAAAAAGCTTTTTTTTTTTCATTTATTCATTACTAAGAAAATTACTCAAACTTGAATAAGCTAAATTTAATTACATTTTGCTACATATATAAAAGGAATAAAATTGAGAAAAATGTATCATTAAAGTAACTGATTTGTTCATATGAAATACTAATTAAATTATGATGAAATGCTAATGAAATTTTCTTAATTAACCACACCATAAATACTATTTTTTCTGAAGTACGCAACTAAATTAAATTATATCCACTTCTATATATTACAGTAAAAATAAATATGTATTGTATGAATATGTATGAAAATTCTTATAAATATGTTATTTAGTATGATGTACAGTGTGTACCTTTTCTTGAAATCTGGGTTAATTTATTATGATAAAAATTGCTTCATTATGAATTTAACTGTAAGGAAAAAATTCTTAAATTACTCTGGTTGCCATTAAACGTAAATACATTTATCATTTTTAAATTGGGAGTATTAATAATTTAATGTAATGCAAAATCTTTAGAACATGAAAACTAGCAAACACGTTCTGTTCAATATAGTCATATTATAGGATAGATTTACGAGATTGTAGAATATATTTCTAATAGCATGGAAATATGTGAGGCATCTGTAAGTATTAGTTACCTATACAGATACTACATTAAATATTATTCTCAAATTTAAACTCATCAATTTATGATTACGTATTTTAAGACGATTAGTCCACTGTTGCGCCAATATTGTACGATATTAACATCTTATATCATTAGACAAGTTTGTTTCATGAAACATACTCTATTGTATTGATGAAATGTCATTTAATTTTTAATTATGATAATTAGCTTGTGTACACATGTTATTTTTAGATAAATATAATTTATAAAAATGTAATTGTCTTAATTTCAAGAATTATCTTAAAATCATTAAAACATATTATACTTTTATGAAAAGACACAAATGTTTGTAAATGTCTTTTGCGGACAATGCTTAATACTATTTTTTAGTATAATTATCGTTATATTATATCATTAAGACATATATTTTTTTTAATTTAGGAAACAAGTTGCATGCATTGATGATTAAATTCACTTGTAGGAAATAATAAAGGTGTAATTATAAAAAACTCATGTAACTTGAATAATTTTGCAGTTGCAAACATTACAGTTGCACAAGATCGTTAAATTATCATTCCTGACGTATCTTCAAAATTACAAATATTTTATTTATGCAAATTCCAACAAGAATAATATAATTCGAACAAGATATAAATTTCAACAAGTACATAAAAGTGATATACAAAGGTTGGTAAAAAATGTTTACTTTTTATAAATTTTTAGAGACATAAGGGACAAATTATAAGTTGTGTGCAAAACATTAAACAATATGCAAGCTGTAAAATTTAAGAAGTTAATTGCCCTTCTTTCATTCTCACTGTAAAACTCCATTTCTGTCAATTTGTTAAATAACTTCTCTTGAGACATGTTCAATTTCCTAAAATTTTATCGAATTGCATATCTCTGTGCAAATATCCCCTTTATGCAAATTTCAACAAGAATAATATAATTCCAACAAGATATAAATTCCAACAAGAATAAAAAAGTGATACAAAGGGGTTGGTAAAAAATTGTTACTTTTTACAACTTTTTTAGAGATACATAGGAACAATTGTATGTGTAAACCCTTGAACAAAATGCAAGCTGTAAAATTTAAGAAGCTTATTGACCTTTTTTCATTTTCCTAATTAATCGTCATTTCTCCCAATTTGTTAAATAACAAATCAGAGACATGTCTCATTTTCTAAAATTTTATCGAATTGCATATTTCTATGCAAATATCCTATTTATGCAAATTCCAACAAGAATATAAAAGTGATATAAAGGGGTTGGTAAAAAATTGTTACTTTTTACAACTTTTTAGAGACACATAGGAAAAATTGTAAGTTCTGGGTAAACCATTGAACAAAATGCAAGTTGTAAAATTTAAGAAGCTTATTTCCCTTGTTTCATTCTCCCAACTAAACGCAATTTCTCTCAGTTTATTAAATAACTATTCACACTATTAAAAATTTGCAGAAAACTGTGCAGTCTTTCTACCGTTATATATAGAACGTTTACATAACCGTAATTTAAGTCTACTCTGACCATAATATGGCAATAATATTCTAAGAATAAAGTTAAATTTCGGTTATATAACCATTTTATATAAAGACCGTCTAATGACTGGACAATTTGCTACAACTTTTTAACAGTGCAGAGACATGTTCCACCTTCTAAAAAGTTATGTAATTGCATATTTCTGTGTAGAAGAAGGGGAGAATATTATTTTAATACGTGTGATAGTTAACTTTGAACTACCAAAACTAATGCTTTTCATTGAACTTCAATTAATTGAATTAATATAAAGTGCATTTTTATAGTCGATCCGTTAATTTTCTCCGCCAGCTTATTTATTTGACCTTTTTTTATGAACAATATCATTCCTTATCAAAATTTTCAAGAATCATAAAAAATATATATAACTTGTATTTTCCAATTTGAGCTTAGAAGAATTTGTTTTGTAATTTTTCATATACAACTCACTTCTTAACTATGGCGAATTTCTGGTAAGTTATGAAACAAGTATATTTTAATAATAATATTATATATGAAGCTTTCTAGACTTTGGAAATTGAAATGTTATTTAAAAATTTTTAGATTGTATTTTTAATTTTAATGTCATCATTGTTTTTCGTTGTAAGTTACAAAATGTATTTTTATTTTAGTAATTTCAGGAGGTTGAGGAAAATATTAAAAGTTATCATGGTTGTTAACTAACATGGTTGCTAATTCATAATTATTTCAATAGGCCAAAGTATATACACTGTAATGTGTACCATTTTATTTTCTATTCTGTAGCAGGCACAAATGTTCATGATCAATTTAAGGAAAATTATTTTTTCTAATATTTAGTAAAGTTGTAATTTTGACCTTAACACTTTCTTCTTTTTACTAATGCAATTTCGTACTTATAAAAGTGAAATTCTTAAAGGTTTGAATAAAATAATCTATATATGTTCGTGATTTTTATAGTTTATGTAATGGTTTAAAAGACATTGTTGACTCATTCATTACTACTAATAGTCAATTTTAAATTAATGAAATAATAATTTTATAATGTTACATTTCTAATATAGTCAAAATGACATAAATGACATTAGACAATATGCTAATAAATTTAAAAGTCATAATTTTGTTATGTGTGTTAAAAAAAGTCCAAGTTTCTACAAAACAAAGTTAATATAATATATTACTGTATAATACTCTATGTAATAAATCGAATCAATTTTTTTTCTTTAATTTATATCTGTCTTTCAAGTTATGTTTCGTAATAAAGCACACGCAATTAATAATATTTTTCAGAGAGATATAACTAAGGATTGAATTTGTTTTATTGTTACCGTCTTTAGAATGATAAATATCTTTTCTAAATTGAAAGTAAAATTGTGAAAAAAAACTAATTATCTCATATCTCCTGTAAAACTTATTTTTTTTGTACTATGCATTTCATATTTTTATTTTAAAAAGTTAAGAGTAAATCATTTTCTAACTTTATACGAAATTATTTATATTTTTAAATGAGAAAGAAATTTTGCCATATCAAAATCTCTTTACGCAAAAACTATTTTGCAAAAAACAAAAATATTTTTCTTAGAACTTTGCTTCTACGTATTATCACTTTCCTGAAGTTTCCAATTATTTGGAATTTTCATAAGAAAACAAAAAAATTACAGTCCAAAGCATCTGCTGCTTTTTGTAGTTTTGTTTGTTTACCAATAGTACTTTTTCCTTTTTTGTGAATATATTTCCTTAACAAAAATATTTTTTGCAAAACACTTTTGTAAAAACATTTCCTTAACTTATATATAATTTTGAGAAAGGTTTCTTACCTTCACATTTACATATCTTTTACATCATTGCATATAAACACACATATTTACATTTATACAGAGAGACATAGAGTAAGATATTGGTGATACTTATACATATGTATTTTTGTGAAAACTAAGTTAATTAAGGTTTGATGAGCTGGTAATTAAAAAAACAAACAGCGAAGAAATAATCTATAATTTTGATTTTGGTGGCATTTGCATGCAGCACAAGTATTTAACCAATACATATTTTTTACTTTTCATTTCAATTTTGTAAACATATGATAAAGCGAGTTTACAAATACTTGAGATTTATTAATAATACCTACAGTGCCTTTTAGAATTAGGTTTCCGATATTTCTTAAAATGCATAATATAATATTAAAAAAATATTTTTTCTTTTTTCACTAAACAATTCAATGTCAACAAAAAATAAAACTAATAGAACATAGTTATTATTCTAAATACGATTTAATATATTAAAAACTTTATTACAATTTAAGCCTTCTAATAAGACGGAAAATATTATTACTATTATTATTATTATTAGTTTACCTATTTTCTAAAATAAACAAAACATATTTTATAAAAGGTAAAATTTAAAAATTCATCGGGCATTATTTAATAAAATCAAGTCAAATACTATCAGTAAAATCTCTAGCTTATAATAATGATTTTCTATTAAGAAAATTTTAATAATAAGTTTGAAAGGATTAGTGTAAACTACGTACAGTATTTAATATGTTAGAAATAATACTAAAATTGAATAGTATATATCAGTTTTTCTTAAATAGAAGTCATTTTCAGTCTGTTACATTTGAATGCATTCTAAAAGCTCAAAGCAATAAATTGTATTTTAAAAGAAAATATATTCATTATTCTAAAAGATGCAGCTTTATTTCATATATTATTGTCAACATTAAATCATACCAACGTCTCTCTAAAAATCTATGCTAAACGAAACTTATAAAAATGTTAAAATAGCACAGCTTTTTACATTTTTCAAAATGTTTAACAAATTTATGCAATCTACTATATACAGGGTGGTTATAATATAAGTATATCTATTTGGAGCTGTCTGTAGCTCGATGGAATGATCCGAATGAAACCAAAATCGGTACTCTTACTATCCGAGAAGGGGGGAGAAGGATGGAACAACTAAAATAATAATTGCGATAATCACCAACAGATGGCGTTACTGAGCGTGAAATGTAATGTGTAATACAAGAACAAAAAAAAAAAAAAAATAAGTCGTCAAACCAGATGGCACACCTAATTTATTGGAAAATGTCACAGTGAATGTGGTTACGCTTTTGTACGGTGGTGCCGATCATGTTCAAGTTCCACATGGTCATTGTGCTGGATGACACAATCCAGAAAGTGCCCGGCGGGCTCAACTGCGGAACATAACACATCAAGAGTTA
The DNA here is from genome assembly GCA_963931845.1 of Maratus michaelseni. Lineage (NCBI taxonomy): Eukaryota > Metazoa > Arthropoda > Arachnida > Araneae > Salticidae > Maratus > Maratus michaelseni. Next base: position 191,199,084 of record OZ007593.1, on the reverse strand, counting down.
TGTTTCGTACATGTTGTGATATGCGGTAAAGTCATTGAGGTTTACGACGCTGCCACGGTACACAATATTACACATTAAATTCCACAGTCAAAAGCGCCATCTACCGGCGATTATTACAATTTTTTTATTATTCCATTCTTCTTCCCCCTTCTCGAATAGTAAATGTACTGATTTCGGTTTCATCCCGGTTATTCTTTCAAGCTACCGACAGTTCCAAATAGAGATACTTATATTATAATCACCCGATACAATTGTCTATCATGAAAATACGCATGATTTTTATTAAATCACATAAGCCAAAAAAATTCAGCATGCATTGACAGAATACATTCATATTTAAGCTATATATTTAGACTAATGCATTACAGAATGGAGTATGTGTTCTCTTCTTGTGAGTACTAATTTATTTAACTAAAGAAAATCGTAACCAGATAATTGCAATAGGAACAATATAAGTTTTTTGCATACGAATGTTTTAAATCATTTAATACTTTAAAAAATGTCTACCTCTATATTTTGACTAACTTTTTAAAAATAATAAAGTATATTATTCATTTTTTTTCAAATTTTCAATCTTCTTACAAAATTTTTATATACTGTACATTTAATTTGTAAATTAATTTATAATTAATTGTAAATACATGCATGTATATAAAAAGGCATTATTAGAATTAGAAATACCATAATTCTAAAATGAGTATTATTATTATAAAAAATATTGATAATTATTATAAATGGATGTTTAGCATACATTAAGTCCTTAAAAAACAATAATAATTTCGTAATCATAATTTTATTATGAAATAATATGTAGGGGGAACTGGGGCACATTGATGCGGTTTTTTTCTAAGAATTTCTTTAGTGCCCAGAAAACAGAAATTTCAAATTATTTTTCCATGTGATGTCAGAAAAACTACTGTAGTGTGTTATTAATAGGCACAGTCGTTGTTTTATGTAGTATTTCTGCATGTAATTAAACAAAAAACTAAAAAAGTCATTTGTATCAATGTGCCCCATCTCCGGGGTAGATTGATGCACCTCATGGGGCACTTTGATACGTTTGGGAAAAGTGGGGGAAAATAACAGCTACTGCATATTTTCCATACAAAATGAGTTAGCAAACCATTTTATATTTATTTAAAGAAATTAAAATTACACATAATTTATTTGTAAGGAATATTAAAGCGATCTAAATTAAATGTATAACGATATATAAGCCTTTGGTGTTTTGAAGCTAGAACTTTTGGAGTTTCAAGGGCAGTGGTTATCCCAGTTTCATCAAAATTGAATATTATGTCTCGAGCAAAATTGTATCTTTTCATGACACTATAATAATAATTGAAAAACTCCTCAACAGCTTCTTTACGGAAACCTATTCGCCTAATAGCGCTTGTTTTTTTCTGATTTCCTCAAACTTAAATTTGCATTCCTACTTTGAAAACCATACATCCAATCTGCCCCTGCCATTGCATTACCATTCCAACTTTCAGGATACTTACAGCGTAGTTTTTAAGCAAATTCATGTGCCTCATCTTCTTCACTGTTAGACCATGATGCAACTCATTGAATTTAACAAGGTATTCAATTGTTTTTCTTATTTGACGGTAATTACCTGTTGAGAGGAATACTTAAAACTGTGATCTCTGACTCTTTCTTCGCCATTTCTTGCTTTCATTTTCTCCATGGGGTACATTGATACGCATCAATGTGCCCCAACATAGGCTGTATCAATGTGCCCCAAGCAGTCATTTTGAATAATATTATTCTTAAATCCAATACTTCATAATTTACCTAACATAAACGAATGAGGAACTGATAAAGAGTAGCTTTACTTACCAGGGAGGGTATTCTTTACCGTTGAAAATACTGGAACAGCTGTATAATACTACTGCAATTGTGCAACTCAGATTTCCTTTGACATACAAAATCAATAAATCGCCCGTCTCATTTCATCAAAATATTGAATCACGTAAAGACGTTCTGTGGGTAGTTGTGTACACTAGTGCCATATTTTGGAGCTGTTGTGAAACTTCCTGTACTGTCCTTGTGAACAGTAGAGGGGGTGTATCAAGGTGACCCATGCATCAATGTACCCCAGTTCCCCCTAATATAAAAAATGTCAATTTCTCTATATTTACTAAATGTTTAAATTTTTGCCGAAAAAAACAAAAGAAAACACCACATACATTTATATATTCGGCTTCTAACCAAGTAAAAAAAAAAAAAAATGGAAACATCCATTTGCAGGAGATTATGTATTTTTTCAATTTCTAGTAAAAAAAAACTTGCTTAGAAGTTTGATTTCCCCATACTGCAATTTACCAAACTCTCAAACACCTATTTTTGACTTCACATTTAAGTTTTACGGCAAATCTTACTTAGTACACAAAACGGAAAGTTATTCTGTCTAGTAGTTTAGGAATTATGAAAGTTTGGAATTTCGAACTCCTGATGAAGCATTCACTTGCAATTGTTGCAAGACACATTAGAATACGGTAGTTGTTTAAGCATAAGTCAAAAACTATTTTGCAAAATTAGCTATAATTATGAATTAGTTTATTTCAAGCTTTTCGAAATTTGTAATTTCTTAAAAAAGTCATATGCTACAATTCATATATTTTTAGAAAATTAATTAAAAAAATATTTTTCCAAATTATGTTTTTGGTAGAATTACTAATTGTAATCTAAGAACATTTTTGAAACCGAAATCTATTTATAGAATCTTGGAATATATGAAACCAAAATTGCAGATCATTCTGTCAAGTACTTATTCAGTTATACTTTAAAAGCTACCTGTTATGGTCTTGTAGCCGTTTGCGGTCATCGTAATACTTCTCCTAGATTTTAGACCTTAGTCTTATGGTATTTGCTGCCACCACCGGTATTAAACTGATACCGGACACGTTGGAAAAGAAGTTCTGACATAAATAATTAACTAATAATTAATTGATTAAAATAATATGAAAATTGTTACAGTGATAGTTCTTATTAGTCAATACAGCTTATTGTTACTTGCCGTATGTGATTGTCGAAGGGCAATCTCCCTGATCGCACGTTTTACTCTATTTCGTTATGCAGTCTTCATACACACCGTTCCGTCTACGCTGTAATTAATTCACTTTGGACCAAACTGTCCGATGCACGTTCTCTCTGCAATTCAATACACTCCTCTGCGCTCATGGCTCTGCACGTCTATCCTCTACGCTGCGTACTGGCGACTCTGGCAACCTACTATTTCCGCTACACATCAACGAGTCACGTACTACCCTCTTCACGGCACACCAGTCACTCTGGCGTCCTAAACTCTTAGCTGCACCTCTACGAGTGACACGTCTCCTACCGTTCACAACACTCTCCAAATCAACGGGGCTGTCTATCTTCTTTCATAGAGTTTCCATACTTGTAGAAACATCTTCAAAATTCTACCCCTCAATTATCCTCTGAACTCCAGCTCACTAGGAATACAGTGCTCATTGTATTTTCCTTCCAAAGTCGGATTAGTACTTTCCCAATGATCTCGTGTACATTACCCAAATATATAATCGGATTAGGGAAATTGCAATGTCAATCACATACGGAAGTTTTACAGAAAAAGAAAAATATGTATCAGATACAGTAATATAAAATAATGATTAAATATAATTAATTTAGTTAAATAGAAATATACAATATAGGCTCTGTTAAGGTAAGAAATCTGACACTACCCACATTGCAAACTGTTTTGAAACGATTACTAATGCATGTAACATTAGGAGTTACAAACTTTAAGCCGTCAAAATTCCTAAATGGCCAAATAACTTCCCGTTTGGTATCCTAAGGTAAACTTACGGGAAAAGCAAAATATGATGTTAAAATTAAATGTTAGTATTGAGAGTTTGGCAGAATTTCAGTATGAAGACATGCCCCGAATCTTATTGTTTTAACATAAATAATAATAAAAAAATACATACAGTATATATTCGTGTATAAGCCAAGTATACGACTTTTCAATAAAAAATCGTCCAAAATCAGAAACCCGTATATAAGCTGATGCTAGAAATAGTTCAAAATTCAGTGAACCAAAACTTAGCACTTTTTTGTGCATAGCTAATACAGAGTGTCCAAGATAAAAGAGGCCCGGTATACAGAAGTACAGATACTTTTTAATTTACATTTAAAGTTAGTAAATACAGAATATTATAAATAACAACATACTGAACCTTCAATAGTTCACAGGAGATGTTGTTATTCCTAATATTCTATATTTACTAATTATAAATAAAAATTAGTAAGTATTTGTACTTCTGTATTCCGGGCCTCTTTTATCTTGGCTACTCTGTAGAATGCGCTCTCCGAATTATTTATCTCTATTACTCTGTTTTGGCGCGCTGCCAAATCTTTTTGGGTACCGCAACAAGGGAATCAGTCCCTTCCTCAAGAATATCTGGTATCAAATAGTTATTGAAACAGATTCTTTATTGCTCCGAATTCTGGTATCCAAACTTGAATTGCCATGGCATCAGAATACTTAGACCAATTCAGAGAATAGCATTGTTAAACATCATAAGAACTTACCGAAGTATTTCAAATGACGCATTAAATATTTTAACTGGAGTGCCTCGAATTACCATCAAAATACCAAACGAATTCCAAGTCTATGAGATAAAGCAAGGAAACAGATTACTTAACATCAACAATACAATAATATACAATAATCTTATGCAACGGGAAGCAACTTATAAATTTTCAGAATATTACAAGTTGAAAAATATAGAAATTATAGATAACCTGACAGAAAAGATAATATTGGAAAATCAACTACAAATTTTTACAGATGGATCATCTATGGGAAATGGAGTTGCAAGTGCATATACAGTCTTTCTTAATAATAATTTCATCCATGACCATGCAGTAAGACTACAGCCAATTAACTCAATTTACCAACCCGAATTATATGCGATCCAGGAAGCAATAGTTTGGTTAACACAATCACAATTTACATCAGCAACTATTTTGACAGATAGTCGCTCATCCTTAGATGCACTCAAGATAATTTTTCCTCGAAACTCCATAATTTTATATATCTACAATAGTTTACTACAAAACCCCAATAAATTCATCAAAATAGCCTGGATTAGAGCACATATAGGCACCACTGGTAACGAGCGAGCAGACCTTCTCGCAAAAAATGCAATTACAGAAGACCATTATGATGACATCTCTGTCTTACCATTTCCAGAATCCATTCTAAAGAGTTATTTTAAAAACAAAATTATCACAGATTGGCAAAATGATTGGACCAACTCAACGAAAGGAAGAGACACGTATAAAATTCTTAATAAGGTAGAAGTTAAATTTTTATGTGTTCAGAAATCAGCAGCATATTATCTTAGCGGCCATGGAAGCTTCCCAAGCTTTTTATATAAAATTGGTAAAAGAACCACGGATAGATGTCCTTGTGACAAAAACCCTGGAACTCCTATGCACTACATCTTCGGTAACTGCCGTCTTAAGGAATACCATTTTAACTTCAATAAAAATAAAACATTAAACAGAAACCTACAACGTGTGCTATTAGACGCTTCTAATTAGGAAAACTTAGATAAAAACTATAATGTCCTAAATAAAAACTTTTCATATATCAAAAAATTATTATAACCTATATAAAATTCTAGATCTATAGATTTTAAAAACTATGTTTTAAAAGACTCAATAGACTAGTGCATAATACAACTGAAATTTTTCAGTACAATATTATTATTGTAAATATCTGTAAATATTAATCTTTTATATTATCTAATCTTATCAGTATATTCATATAGAACTTATATACATGTAATAACTTTGGGTTCACCCAGCAATAAGCAGTATTGGGTAGCTCATGTGATTATTATTATTATTATTATTATTATTATTATTATTATTTTTTGCTGGGGACTCCGGGTCTTTGGACACTGGGGTTCCTGGTAGATATAGGTTTTCCCTCGTGGACTATAGTTCCTAAGCCGAGAGGTTGGCTGTCCACGAGTGGGAGGTTTCTGTTTCTGTTATGCTATGATATTAGGAAATCATATTTTCATATGTTTCCTCCTTATTAACTAGGAAAACCTTTTTCTAGTTCACGTGACTGTTAACTGCTACTTTGACTTAAGAAAAGCTGGTTGTACAAAAGTTCACGGCTTATAATGTAGGATTGAAATTAAAAGTAATTAATTTTGCAGTGTATTTATATAACTCAATGGCTCTTCATCATTTCAACTCAATGAAAAACAAATGCGAGAATAGAGAAAGAAAGAAGCGAAATTTCAAAAATTCCAAAAGTAATGAAAGCTGCACGTGGACGCTAACCGCCATTTCCTGCACTTGAAGAAAAATTAATCGAATGGGTGAAAAGTCTCGACAAACCGGGTTTATTGTAATTTGAGACTGATGATTGATAACTTTTTCACTGTTAATAAATGGAATATTAAAGTATTTTTGGAATTTGATAAGTATTTTTTATGTTTTTACTACTTACCATATTTTTTTTATTTTAGAATGTTAATTTTGATTTTCTTAGACACGTTTATAAGCCGAACCCCCCCGCCCCCCCACACACACACACTTTGAAGTGAAGAAATCCCCAAAAAGTTTCGAGTCCTGTCGAGTGGCTACGTTTTTTTTTTTCTTTCTGGACAATTTTGTAATTAAAATGTATTGAATGTTAACTATTACTTTCTTGGCCTACTATGCATTTAAAAAGCAAAATCTTCACACCATCATTATTATCTGCTGAAGAAGACTATTTAATCTTAAAAAGAATATTATATTTATAATTTGAACTTGAAACATTTTGGTGGATGACAAAGTAATAGATTTAATTTTTACTTAACAAACACTACTGCAAAATATATTTTTTCGTTTCAAGCATTTGTTATTATAAAGAAAAAGAAATCACTTTATTTAACAGAACATTCTCGCAGATCGATCATTTACTAAATTGGTTATACATTTTTATTTTCTCAAACTTAACGATCTACAAACGAAAGCATGCGTGAATAATTTGAAAAATATTTTTATTCGAGATTGCTGTGTACTTTGCATTTGAGAAAAAGGAAATTTATATATGTGCTTCATATTTAACTTGGAAGAATTTATTTCCTGTTGGAAAAATTGTGAAATTGTTTAGAAAATTAAAAACATTTGATATTCGCCGAAACATTCTGTCTTTAACATGTGATAATACAATTTGAATATTTTTAACTGTACGTTTTATGCACGAATAAACAAATACATCAAACATCATATAGTTTATTTTCATTTTCTATTGTGAAACGATTTGTAAAATTGGATATATTATACAAAGAGTTTCTTTCGTTTCTTCTCATGTAAAACATTTAAGAAGTTTGTTAATTAAATTTGTTTTTAAGGATAGTTATAAAATATGTTTTAAAACATGTTGCATAAAATCTCTAATCCTATTGTATGTTATATATAATATATATATATATATATATATATATATATATATATATATATATATAGTAACATATAGTTGCGTACATACATATATAGTTACATATATGCATATATATATGGAAATGGACAAACTGAGACTAGGAAGAAACACTCCAGAAAATTATTTATTGCACGGAATAGGTACAACACAGCTCGTGATGTCCAGAGGAAATAAATATTTTACAACAATTGTTCAAAAAGTCGACTGCGGACATTACTACACAGAGTACATCTACGGAGGAACGACGCTTGGCCTCCACGCTCACCGGACCTTAACCCTTTGGATTTCTTCTTCTGGGGACAGATGAAATCCCTCATTTATGAGGCACCAGTAGAAACGCCAGAAGAAGTAGTAGCGCGTATTGTGACCGCTGCAGGAGAAATCCAGGAAACTCCCGGAATCTTCGAGCGTGTCCGCCAGATGTGTCTAAGTGTAATTTATATCTCAAACATCCAATAGACAGATTTTCACATTGAGGAATTTATAAAATATCTTGCGAATGTGATAAAATGTACATAGGTCAAACTAAGAGACCGCTTAGAGTCCGTTTGGGCGAGCATAAGAACTATGTTAAAAATTGTGATATTAAACAATCTGCAATAGCTAACCATTGTTGGTCTGAAAGTCACATTTTTAATTTTTCGAAAATGCGATAATTCAGAAATGCTCATCAATTTACGACCTAAATTTCTGGGAAGCTTATTACATATGGAAAAATTCGAGCAGTTTGGTTAATGATTTGTCCAGTACACCAAATTTTTCAAATGTCTGGCTACCTTTCATTTAATTCATCCTCATTGCCCCCCCCCCGTCTCCGCTGTTGTTTTGAAAAATTCAACGCCATTTCATCTGGCCGCGGGGCGAGAGATGGCATTCAAGCGGTCATGGCTTAGGAGTTTTTAATTCGTTTTTACCTTTTGAGTTGGCACTGAAGATGGAGCTTAAGGGCTTTGAAACAGCTGTTTGCCATTGGAAATGATTTTAATTTGTGCTAATTTAACGTTGCACATTTATTTTTAATATAACGGCACAAAGTTTTAATCCACCTTTTAGACTTTGAACACTTGTTGTAAAATATTTGCTTTCTCTGGACATCACGAGCTGTGTTGTACCAGTTCCGTGCAATAAATAATTTTCTGGAGTGTTTCTTTCTTGTCTCAGTTTGTCCATTTCCAGACGCATTTTCTCGATTTTCATCCTTTAAACGTCATTTGCGACCCCATGTTCCATTTCATTTTTTGTTCGTCTTCATAAGTACTATCATCCCTCTAAGTTTGTTGAAGCATTTCAGATACACCCTGTATATATACTAAGACATGCATCGAAATGTTTAACGCTGTAACAGAACCTCGCAATGACAATTCAAGCGAATGGGAACATTTCATATTTTTCTTGGTGGATGTGATATGCTCTATTTTTAAGTCCATGTGAAAAAGCGAAGGATGAAATCCCTAAATCATATAAGTAGTTCACTTAAACTTTTGACAATATACGAGATATTGGATTTTTTTATTGGTTTTAATATATATTAGTAAATCATTAAAATGTTTCTTTGGTATATATAGAGAGATAGAGACTAAATCTAGCCATATATTCTAGTCGAAATCCTTAATTAAAAAGTATGTGATAATGTTTTTCTTATCTTTAATCATCATATTACATGATTTTTATATTATTGAAATTTTATTGAATATTTAACTTGAAAATTGAATATTGAAAATATTGAAAATATAATGAGATAACTTGATCTGTCTTAACTTCAAAAACAATATATACACATAACTTCAGAGAATTTAATGTAAATGCCTTGTACATATTTTTTATATACAGTTTAATGCTTAAACACACATCGAATGTAAGTCCGTCATAATATGCGTTTTTAAACGAAATTCGAAGACAATATGGTAAATATTAAAAATGCTCCATTATAAGCCATAGAAGCAATGCATACAAATCGTGAAAAGAATATAGAAATATATATTTTTTTATTTAAAAGAATAATTAAAGAATAAACTGTCTAGATTTAGTCAAAAGTGTATTTAACGGTATGGTTTATTACGGTATACATACATCAGTACACTGTTAAAAATTTGCAGCAAACTGTCCAGTCATTCGACCGTTTTTATAGAATACGGTTACCTAACCATAATTTAACAGTATTATGACCATAATATGGGAAATAATATGGTCAGAATAGCGTTATTTTGAGTTATGTAACCGTTTTATATAAAAACGGTCGAATGACGGGACAGTTTGTTGCAAATTTTTAACAGTGTACACTCTTAAAAATTTGCAGCAAACTGTCCAGTCATTTGACCGTTTTTATAGAAAACGGTTACATAAACGTAAATTAACTCTATTATTACCTTAAAATGGGCAATAAAATTATCAAAATAGCATTAAATTACGGTTATGTAACCATTTTCTATCAAACGGTTAAGTGACAGGACTGTTTGCCGCATTTTATGCGTGTAGGTTATTGACAAATTTAAATTTTATCTAGAATAATTTTAATATCTAACGAATTATAATATTACAATGTATTAGTCATTAACTTACAGATAACTTTCATTAATTTTACATCTATGAGCACTCTTTGTTTCTGAACAAATGTTTTAATACTTTTGAATATTTATTACTACATCATATCTTTTACTAAGCTTCTTAGCTCTTCTTTTATAGTTTTGTATTGTTAGTGCAAATATCAGATATAAATAATTATATGCATATTTGCGGTCAATAACGTCAAAATATATTATAAATCTGCCAAACATATTTGTCATCCACTTACATAAATATATTTATTCTTTCCAGAATATGTGCTAAAAATATGTTTGCGAAATTATTTTGATCTGTTATGGTCTTAATTATGGTCTTAAAATAAATATTAAACGCATTCCTTATATATTTTCAAGTTTTTCTTTATCAATTCGATATCCATTATGTGCAGATTTTACTCATCGCGAACTGGAAAATTTGTATGCATACTTAGTTACCATACACTGTTAAAAATTTCAACAAACTGTCCGGTTATTCGACCGTTTTTATAGAAAACGGTTACATAACAGTAATTTAACGCTAATCTGACACTATTATTGCCCATATTATAGTCAGAATACTGTTAAATTATGGTTAGGTAACCGTATTCTATAAAAAAAAGTCGAATGACTGGACAGTTTGCTGCAAATTTTTAACAGTGTATTTTCAATTCTGTCGTTTTCGTAAAGTAGGAAATACATTTGCTTTTATTATAAAAATAGTCACATAAATACATTATTTTTTTTTCCTTTTCCTCTCAGAATTCAATTAATACTACACTCGATAGATCTACAAATGCATATCTCAATGTCGGTCTCTACATTCAAATGTTATTCACCCAAACATGTATCATTGATGCTCCACATTTTCTTTAAATTTGCGTATTATAAAAATGTTTTTTCTGATTCACATTTTTGAATTTGAATGCATTCTTTTCTGTTTAAATTTTATATAGATTTCACAGTAAAATGTTGACTGTCATTACTCTTTTCTTTTGTAAATATATTTGTCGTTTAAAATCCATTACATAATGTGCACTGCATTCTATCAAATTCATGACAAATATGGCAATAATGTGTCAGTAAGAATGTTGTCTTAACCCTGTAATGCTACCATTTGAAAAACTCACGGGAATGATAACATACGTCATTAAATGTGGGTAGGCGTGCTTAAAACCAATCTTAAAAGCTAATTAGAATATGTTAATGATACTACCTGCAGATGACTTTATCACATTCGACTTTCAAGTAAGCGATAAAGCGTGATTTATTTATTTTAAAGCAATATTTACCAATATTAGTGTGATGTTCGCCACACATTGCTTTGGAACACAATAGACAAAAGCTATGCGTCATTCTGCGGAAATTCTACGCCATATTTTCCCTTTTCAGATTGTTCGGGTTGTGGAATGTTCATATTCAATTTCAAAATATCACTTACAATTGTCCTTGTTGATTAGGTCAAAGTTGATACGTTGAGATGCTTCTTCATCCATGTAGCAAGAAGATCGTCACTTAGCTTTATCGAGAATTTTTGTCTGGTTCATGTTTTTTCGGATTTTTGAGCCATGTATGCAAATGTATGACATGTGCATTCATTAAACTGATATTTGTGCTACCATAAAACACACAAAGAGGCCATAATAGTGTTTTCCTACTACATGACATGTTTATTATACATATGCTCTATTATGTCTAGTAATTATCCTTTTATGGAATTATAAAATTCTATCATTATATTTTGAACTGCTTTCCTTGTCTTGCTTTATTTAACAACATATGACTATTTTGACTTATGTTTACCAGCGAGTTGAATTTTGTCTGTATAAATAATAGATATCTCAAATGACTCAAATAATTTCGGAATTTTTCCAACCCATTCACCTTTATTTTATGTACTGGGGATTTCAGTTTTAGCTTCATAATTCGACTTCATATTTCCACCCCCTTAAGTTTGTTTTTCAGGAATTGTTTTTTCTTCATCTTTATTGACAAAGGATAATCATCAATTTCATCTCTATCGCTATCTGTGATTTCTTCATATTCAACTTCAATAAAATCTTCATTTTCTGATACATCCCTCGTAACAGTAAAAATGTTATTTAAGAAAACGTTTTGACATTTCACAACAGCACCAGAAAAAAAACTAAGTCAGATTCTCAAATGAAAACGTTACTGCTAACCATTCCTCTACGAGAAATATGGATTTTTTTTTTTTATTTTACTTTAATACTCTCCGTCAGACGGAAGTACAAGTATGCTCAGTGCATTTTTAATTGTCTTCTACGTTTGTTCGCTGAAGTAAATTTTAGTACAATTTGTGGTGAAAATGTAGAGTTTTGTTAAAATATCGCACAATATAATCTTAATAAAGTATAACTTAATAAATACCATGAAAATGAAATATCACGGCCTTCTTCCGTGAGCATTTTATTTCTCTTCCTTCGCAATGATTTTTTGAGTTTACAAACTGAATTACAACATGGTGTATTCTGTACATGAGGTACATTTGGCTATATAAAACTATCAATATAACCAAGTTAAAAATTAAACTAGTCGTTGGCGGCCACCGTAATACTTACCCATCATGGATATGCATAATGTAAAATATTAAAATAAAAATGTGTAAACTACTTATAAAATGCATTGCAATTCAAATGAAATCGTGGCTTGATGACGTCATAAACTTTAAAGGCTCGATTACTGAATTGCTTGAAAGATGTTTTTCCTTATAACTCCAAAAATAATAATCCTATTAACTAGCGACTTCTTGCATCTGATTAAGCGTCAAATTTCCAATTAAAACATATCTTTGAAGTGAAATTTGGATGAAATACAGGATCATGAAAAATCGAAGAGTGTGGTAAATAGGATTCCAAATATCTCGGCAACTCATTATCTGATCGACTTCATGTTTTATTAAAAATTTATGTTTTTTATTGTCTTTTATATTCATTTCTTAAAATAAACAATTTCGAAAATTTTTATATACCTTTTATCAGAACGAATATTTCGAGAGTCCGAAAAAAATAGTTCCGGTTAATCGAGGTTAATGAAATGAAATAGGCTTCTTCCCATTATTACGTACTAAGTACATACCAAATTGCAAGTCTCTATCACAATTTTTTCGAGAGATAGAGCGTTTACAGACACACAGACACACAGGCACACAAACGGACGGCAATTTTTTTTTTTTCTAAAAATATGTATTTCGGAATCTCCAGTATCTGAAACGTGTAAATCCGACAATTTTTTTTTCGATTTTCAAAACGATTAAAAGACTTTCCCTATACTACGTATGGTGGGTAAGTAATAAACAGTCATATAACAGCTGTTATTGATTACAAAGCTATTCAATAATATTATGCTTTTTTTTTTTTTATCTGACAAAGTATTTTTACAAAATATAACGGTCATCGGACCCTATCTTGTTGTTGCTCTAAGTTTAATTTTAATGAATTAGGAACAATTAGTAGAATATATCGTTATGTTGAAGTTGGACAAAGATGAATAAATATGGTTTTTATTTTTGAGCCAAAACTTTCCTGAAAATTTCGAAATGATATCTTCTACGACTGTAAAAAAAAAAACTAATTCTCAAACATGTTTCTGTTTACAAGATAAGATTACCTGGGGAAAATGCTCATAAAATAATTCGCTTGAAAATTAGAATTGTTGCAAGATAATTGACTGCAAGATTTCACAAAGAAATTTTAATGTATGTGATATTAGATGTCCTAATTATTACATTGCGCGGTGTTTTGCGTTTTGTGATAAGAATCTGTGCGTCTTAATTTTAAATTTTCGGCAGCATGAATATTTTGTTAGAAAAATATCTTAGTAAAAATATTTTTAAAATTTTAGTAAAAATATTTTTTTTTTTACTGAACGTAAACAAGGAGATTTCGTAATATCGTATAAAGCATTTTATATTCGATCCGTTGCACTCTCTCTTTTTTTCTTGTTTTGTTTTTAAATATATATATATTTAGTAATAAAACATAGCATAATGTATACTTTAATATTCTTTTAAATAATCATTTCTTCACAAAGATATCAATCATAAAATATTAGGAAAAAATGTATTTACTTGTATAAGTATTTTTACAGCTACATACCTATAAATATGAAGATAAAATCTATGTTTACCAAAAGTTCATATCACAATTATACAAAATGTACAATTAACAATATATGAATGTTTATGATCAATTTTATCTTTATGATATTGTATTCAATTCTCTTTTGTAAGATAGTGATTTAGGAAAGAAAAGGATTAGGAAGAGAGCACAAAAAAAATCTTCCGAAACAGTATATTTTACATCATTTTTTTTTGACAATTTACTTGTAAGTGTACGATATTTTAAAATTCGAAATTTTCGCGAAAAGGGCTAATAATATTTATAAAAACAGCCCTTGATTGAATCAGTTTAGTCCATAAAATTTTCATATTAATTTAGTTGTGCATTTGACATATATATAGGCTTTCACGTATGTTCAACAATTATACTGAATGTCTACAATATACATATAGAATCTAAAATTTTAATAATGTATTTATGCAAAATATGAAGGTTGTTTTATGAGTCGTAAATATTCATTGTAACGAACGTTAGGTATGGATAATTCAATATTCAATTTCATAATGTAAAATAATTGTATTTATATATTTAATTTATTTATTGCGGAAAGCCTGTCACAAAAGAAAACTTTAATTTGTAAACTTAACACTTCACCAATTTAACAAATAAAGTGGGCAGTGTTAATTGGATGACAGAAGCATTAGACAGGAAACAAGAGAAAAATCTGGGAGACACCAACATCCAGCAGTGGATTGAAAATGCTTGATGATAATGATGATGTTATATATATATATATATATATGTAAGTAAATGATATATAAATAGGCACTTTACTGAACCAATATGACAAATAATCGATGAATAACAAAATATGCACTTTACTTTCAACTAATAACACTTTTGGTCGAAACTATACAACAAATTTACATTACGATAATCGAGCCAGGCCTAACGGCTATATCCATTTTACATATCTTGCTTCATAACAAAAATAGAAAACTGGCTCTTTGCCAAAACTCGTGATCCAAAGTATTTTCAGCTCACGCATTTAAATCATGGACAATAGCATTAGATTATCAGTTCATTTGATGAAGTGAAGTGTTCAAACTGAAATCCTACAAATAGGTCATCCTGACATGATGGCGTCTCGACATCAGCATCTTGATTTGTTATGTTTTTTTTCATACCTATTTCTTCTGGAATGATAAGAATTTGAATAAGTTTCTCGTACACTATAATCTTCTTTAAATCCACGATGAGAAAAATTTTTATGTGAGGGTTGTGAATATTTTGGTTCGTTATAACTAGCCTTATATGATCGTTGGCCACCATAATTATAATTATTTTAACCATGTTAGTAGCCTCTATTCATGTATCTAGGGGGAAAATCTGGATTGTACCTTGCTTTTGAATTAGGTGAAGTATTTTCTGCTATATCTTGAGGTATCAAAGAATTTTCAGTTTGAAAGTTTTCAGAAATCTCAGGTTTATTTTGGTAAGAATTCTCGGAACTCTGTTTCCCATATCCAAATTTATTGTAATTTCCATGGTTAAATGACTGTTTAAAATATCCCTGGCCATATCTATTATTGCTTCCGTTATCAAATGGTCTATTAAACTTTCTGTTCTTTCCCTTATGATCAAAATTCCTATTGCGATCTTTCACATAGTCTTTTCTACCATGTGCAGGACTACTACTTTCATAATTTTCTTCTGGAGTTGCATTCCATTCGTCGGATAATCCTGTATCTTTTGTCCAATTTGGCTTATACGGTTTTATTAATCTCCTTATTTTCTTTCTGTTCACTAAATTCGTAATCTGTGTCAAATTCACCCCGTCATTTACGCAGTCGATTTTAACCATATCTTCATAACCTCGATTATCGTTGTTTATACTTTCTTCATTAATTTTTGTCGGTACTTCGTTAATTTTAATGTATCCTACTCGAACTTTGCTGCCGCTTGTTATTCTAACACTATCTTCCGTTACTTTTAACGTCATGCCTTCTACTGCTTTCCTACCTATTATTAAATCGCAGTCCGCCTCTTGTACCACGTAAAATTTATCCTGGATTTCTGTTTCATCCACGTAGACTTTATGCCAGAAAAAACCTGTTGGCTTAATTTCTTCTCCACCTATGCCTGATGTGTATATATTGTCTCTGGTTAGTTTTGGCGCATTTATTGCAGTATGATATCTTGAACTGGCGATTGAAATATCGCTCCCTGTATCAATTATTACGCTTGTTTTTATTCCGCTAATATCTAAGATTCTTCCTTTTTTACCATTTAACATGCCCATATTAACTATTTTTCTTTGTGTGTTTTGGGTCTCATTTTGATATTTTGTTTCTCGCTAATTTTGATTACGTTGCGGGTAAAAATTTGAATATTATTGTTCTGTATTATTCGCCATGGCACATTTCGCACTCACGTGACCATTGTTGCCACACGCAAAGCAGATTATATGCGACTCTTTGCTTCCATGATTCATACTATGTCTATTGTCAATTTGGCGTCTTTTGAAATTGGCGTAATCAGCCACTCTCGATCTTCTGTCATCAAAACCGCTACTTGTATCCTTAACTGATTGTTTATTGTAAACAATTTATGCTGTTTCGTAATTATCTAATTTATTAACTAAGTCATCAGTTTTCTTTATTACTAATAATTCCTCTATGAAAAGTGTTTTTGTTTCCGTAGGTAAATTATGCCTGATTTGATTAACAACAATTAATTCCGCCAAATCTTCAAAGTTATTTACTTGAAGACCTTCAATCCATTGTTGAAAATACACCTTTATCTCATAAGCGAAATCTCGCCAATTGACTGCTGACTCCTTTTTAGATGAGAAAAATTTCAGCCTAAACTCCTCTGGTGATAGCTTGTAGCGTTTTAGTAGAATATTTTTTTATATAACTATAATCGTGAATTTCAGATTCGTTTTACATTGTTATTATATTGATCACATCTAACGGCATTAGATTAATTAAATAATTTACCCATTCTTTTTTATCAATGCCCGTTTGCGCCATTTGTCTTTCGTGCATAGCTAAGTATAAACTGATATCATTCGAGCTATCATATTTAGTTAATAATCTAAGCAATTCAAATTGCTTACCTGGATCTGTCTTTGAGTCTTCATTAATATGTTCTCTTGAATTTTCTTGTATCTGTAATTTCTTAAATTCAAAATTCTGCTCCGATTCCATTTTTCATTTTCTCTCTTCCATTTCCATTTCCATTTTCAATTTCAATCTATTTTCTTCAATCTCTGCTTGTAATTTCTTCTCTTCTCTTTCTTCTTTCTCTTTTCTACTTGCTATCACTACTTCCAATTGATCTCTTATAAAATCTTCTTCGTAACTCTCCCAACTCTTGATCAGCTTTATTAGGACAGGTATTGTTGGTTTTTCTGGAGCTTCAATTCCGCATTCCTCGCAGAGGTTTATTAGATCAATTCTCTTGGCTTTATTTAGAGTTCCCATCTTTCAAAAATTGTACTTGAAGTGATACGATTACGGTTTCACCTTGCTGATTCGTAACCTAACTTTTGATACTGGCGTTTTACAATACTTTACGTTTGGTTTCCATTTTACTACTAGTGGCTCTTACTTTTAATAATCTTGGCATCCGAGCCCCCAAAAATGTAAGTAAATGATATATAAATAGGCACTTTACTGAACCAATATGACAAATAATCGATAAATAACAAAATATGCACTTTAATTTCAACTAATAACAATTTTGGTCGAAACTATACAACAAATTTACATTACGATAATCCAACCAGGCCTAACGGCTATATCCATTTTACATATCTTGCTTCATAACAAAAATAGAAAACTGGCTCTTTGCCAAAACTCGTGATCCAAAGTATTTTCAGCTCACGCATTTAAATCATGGACAATAGCATTAGAGTATCAGTTCATTTGATGAAGTGAAGTGCTCAAACTGAAATCCTACAAATATATATATATATATATATATATATATATATATATATATATCTATATATATATATATATATATATATATATATATGTTGCATTCTGCTGTTGTTTTAACTCCAATACAACAGTCGAAAAAAAATTCTGTCAAACATTTCCAAATTAATTTAGTCGTAGTATAAACTTTAAGCAGTAATAGCCGAGTAGTATGTAGAATGAAGGAAACAATAACACCATGGCACTCGAATTCATTTATTTAAACACACTCATCTTTAAATTCCAGGGGATTGCTATCTCTTAGAAATTCTATATATTAAAATATACTAGAACGCCAGCAACATTTTATTTTAACAATCAGTTCGATGACACAAATCCCTTCTTCTCTACGTCCGTCAGCTTGTTTTAAGTGAAGCGTGCAAGAAGAATTTCGTATCACGTGACCTGTTTTATTTTGGGAATAAATAAGAAATATTTAATATAATAAAGAATTTAAGAAAATGTGTCTTTTAAGAACAAATATTCTTATGAAATGGGATTTTCACATCTTATTTGTCGGGAAATAAAAAGTGAATTTAAGTAGACCACAATAAAAAAGGGTTTTAACTATATACAGTAATGGAATATTTTTAAGAAAGGGATTATTTTAATAAACTAGGGTTGTAAATGAAATATTAATAAAATGAATTTTTATACAATGAGTTTAATAGGGTATGGAATTTTTAATTTTGTAATATAATCGATTCCCCTCCCTAAATTTTGGATGAATTTGGTGGTTCTTTAGAACTATAAGATCAGACAAGTAAAAATATTATAAGTTAGATGATCGAAGTTGCTACAGTGAGAAAATTACATATTGTGTTCATTAGTTAATCACTTTCAAAAGAAAATATTTTTGAAATTTGGAAGAGTAGTTTTTAGAATTTGGAGAGCAGATTTAATACCTGTAAAATTTTAGAATACGGAGAACATTCCCCTGAAATTATACAAAATACAGTTTACGTAGACACTTACAATTTGTATTATGTATTACAAGTGTATTACAGAATATAACAATATTTTAAATAACTGAAATAATAGGATAAAACTTGAATTGAAATTAAACAAATTAGCAAAAAAAAATAATATATAGTCCCTTGATAGATGCATAAATTTTAAAGTCCTGAATTTCCAACAAAAGTCTTAAGAAGTCTAATAATAAAATATAGACTCAGCAAAAATATTTCTTATCCATGGTAAACAATTTTTTTTTTATTTGGCAACTTCTCTGTTAGACTACTATAAATATTAACTAATTATGTAGCTATTTAATTACTACATAATTTCTTAGTTACTTTTGTGGAATTCCTTTTGTCTTACAAACTTTTATATAACTTTATTTTCAATAATCAGACATTATTAACATGAGTACTCATATAATCATGAAGGTTGAAATGTTGATGAGATTATAATAATATTCCTTCACTGGTAAGTGTAACAATAATTCAATATGTTTCTAACAAGTAGTGACAATATAATAGCTAGTAAATAATATAATACTTAATAATAATAGTAACAACAATAATAACAATAGTCTATACAAATATAATATCACAGTCAATAATTAGTAACAGTTGGTTGTTTTTTCAATGATATTCGCTGAGTAAAAATTTAATTTCTTATTGTATAATTGTAAAATTTAATTTCTTATTGTATTTTTCAGATAAGAGAGAAATGATGCTAAGTCGAAAGATAAGCAAAAAATAAATAAATAAATACATCGGATTAATATAAATACAATGTATTCACAACCAATATCATTTCAACAGTATCTTTACAAATTTTGACAATAAGATGTAGTATTGAACCTTTTATACATGCAGTTTGTAACTCAGACATCAAATAAAGAATAAGATAAAATTGAATAAGAAGGTCAAAAATAAAGAATTAGGAGAAAAATGAATTTGTTTATAATTAGTTTATTATTATTAAATAACTTTTAGACAGAAATAATGAAATTTTTATTATTTCTTAATTAAAATTTGACAAAAGTAATTTATTAAATTAAGAGTTTAACAAAGGTGTTATTGTAATATAAGTTAAGTGAACTACCTCCATTTTTCAACATTAACTGAAGTTCTTAAACTCAAAATAACCAATTTATTTCTGTATAAAAAAGATAATTTAAACACAAAACCTCAAGTAAGTAAATATCCATGTTGCGCATCCAAGTATATATTGTAATGTCGAAAAAAAAGTTTTTTTTTTTTTTTTTTTTTTTTTTTTTTTTTTTTTTTAATAATTAAGCTATTGTCGTAACTTTAGTTTGTAGGTGTTGTGGTGGTTGCTCATGTAACTTTTATTATATTAAAATCATTAAAATTACAGGCATTACATTACAATTAGATAAAACATTAAAAACATATTTAAATTGGACGTTTCGGATTTACATGAAAATCCCTCATCAGCAAAGATTCTTTAACGTAAGTCAAAGGAATCATTACTTACGTTAAGGAATCTTTTCTGATGAGGGATTTTCATGTTAATACTAAACGTCCAATTTAAATATGTTTTTAATGTTTTATGTAATTTTAATGATTTTAATATAGTTATAAATATGTTCATAAGTAATATTTTTGTATACTTCATAACTTTTATTAAGTTACTGTACAAACATAAAATAACTGTTTTATGACAAATAAAAATAAATATATAATAAATCGTTAATATAATAATAAATCGTTTTCTGAGAAATTCTAGTATCATAAATTTGCAGAATAGAATTCTGTCTGACTTGTCAAAATTTAGTAAAATAATACCATGTATAGCATTTGTTTTTGTTATTACGTAACTTCTGTAATCGGGCTGCAAATTAAAATCTTAATTATTTGGTTCTTTAATGTTTTTAATGCTTTATGCAATTGCAATGTAATGTCTGTAATTTTATTGATTTTAATATAGTTATAAATATGTTCAGACGTAATATTTTTGTTTATTTCATAAATTTTATTAAGTTACTGTACAAAAAAAAAAAAAAAAAAAAAAAGACAAATAAAAATAAATATATAATAAATCGTTAATAAAACAATAAATAATCGTTAATAAAATAATAAATAATCGTTGATATATTAATAAATCGTTTTCTGAGAAATTTTAGTATTATAAATTTGCCGAATAAAATTCAGTCTAACATGTCACAATTTAGTAAAATAATACCATGTATAGGATTTTTTTGTTATTAAGTAACTTCTATAATCGGGCTGCACATTAAAATCTTAATTATTTGGTTCTTGAAAGTACTGAGTTGTTATATCACTTTCATAATTTGATGACACATTATTACAAATTCTCAGTTCAATAGAATTAGAAGATGTTATTAAATTATTAGAATTTTGTGGTGCAGCAATTTCTGTAATAGCATTGAAATGAAGAAATCTGTCATTCTGCATGGATGTGATGTTATTTATAATTTTCTTTCCTTGACTAACTTTACAATTTTTAAAATCAACATTCAAATTAAATTTAGAACATTCTTTAAAGTCTAATATAGTATGTTTTAAATTTGTATTACACACTAGAAAATTGACATATTTTTTTAATTTTACCTATTTTAAGAAAAACACGGCACATTTTATTAAGTTGAAAAAAACTTTTAGCTTGACCAATAGTAATAGGGGGGATTTTTTAAAATCAGAGCATTTAATTTAGAAACAAATTTAAGAGGCAAAATTGCTATTGTTGAGTCATCATCAACGACAAAAGGTAGTTTATAATTATTGGCATATCCATACACTAGCCATACACTTTGCCAGATAGTATTACTAAATTGAGAATTATTTAGAGGCCTATTAGATGAGAATGAATTAGTACGGAAAATACACTATCTTTCCTAATGAATATTATTTGTTATTCGTCTTTTTACACAAATTCTGCATGGCCTAGATGGGTACTGATTTTGAAAATAATTATTTTGTACTCTATTTTCGAAATTTCTAGGCCTTTGAGCATTAAAGTTTCGTTGAGGGATCCAATTTCTAGCAGTATTTAACTTATCATTGGGCTGATTTCGCTGAATCCAATGTCTAGGGTTATTAAATTGTTGAAAATTTTGCGTATTACGTTGCACACTATATCGGATTTAAAATGGGGTTGATCACGTTTATTTGTAATGATGGGATTGTAACAGCAGGGGTGAAAACTTCGACAAATTCCTTTACAAGTCTATACCACTCTGTTGTACTATAATGAGGGTTAACAATTAGATAATTCTCATACTCTGGTTTAAAACCATCTGTTAGTCCTTGTAGTAAATTGTTTTCACACAAATGTAACTTTCTGCCGTTTTCAACATTTTTACGAAAACAATTTTCTAAGTTACTCAAACTATCTAATTTCAAAGCTGAAAATTCAGAATATTTTGAAATATTTATGTCAACAAATTTCTCAATTAAAATATAAGCAATTTGTTCATATTTAGTACAGTTTAGACATTCATTTATATAAACCTTAAAAGCCTCTCTTTTTAAATTTTGAGAAATATGTTTAATTTTCCAATCTACATCTTTATTTACTTCTTTACATGCATTATCAAAATACTTTAAACATAATTGAATATCCATCCCAGAATCGAGATCAAAAGCTAGAAATTTTGGCTCCGTCACGGTCGTAATCTCATTTAATTTAATAACATAATTAATTCTATCCTCTTTGAGAAAACCAGATTATAAAAACATAAAAATCTAAATTTATAACACAGACTCATCACAATTAATAGATAAATGAATAAACAAAATAGTAAATAAATAACTATATCAATTTTAACAACAAATAAAATCTCATGTTTTTAAATCTAATGTTTTTAAATGTTTCTAATCTAATGTTTTTAAATAAAATAACAAATAAATAATAAGTAACAATAAATAAAACATTTTAAATATAATTCACAGTCATTCAGATTGTTTGTAGAATCCAACTGTTGACATTTCAAGTTATTCGAAAATAGTAACTTTCATTTTATCGAGAGACACCAGCAAGTTTTATTTTCTACATCGTGACTATAACCTCCATATGCGTCTCCATTTTTGGCTTCGATTGTTACTTTATGATCTTTAAACTCGTTCAACAATTTTCAGGGAGCTCCAAGATTCATTGACATAA
Organism: Maratus michaelseni; assembly: GCA_963931845.1. Taxonomy (NCBI): domain Eukaryota; kingdom Metazoa; phylum Arthropoda; class Arachnida; order Araneae; family Salticidae; genus Maratus; species Maratus michaelseni. The sequence goes on along the minus strand of OZ007593.1, from coordinate 191,175,905 downwards.
TTATGATAGTAAGACGATTTTAACACAAGAAATAATTTCTCTTAAAGCAACTATCACATTGAACAAAAGTGAATTTTATTATTTGGATCCCAGCACACTTTTTAAACAAATACTCCATTACCAATCACAGAACGTCATCACTAAACTTTCGAAGAACCTTCCTCACAGATAGATAATCTATCATATCATAATCCTGTGCGACTAATTGTTGCATTCTGCTTTTGTTTGAGCGTCAATATAACAGTCGAAGAAAAATATTACAAATATCTCCAAATTAATGCAGTCGTAGTATATGCTTTAAGCAGTAATAGGCCGAGAAGTATGCAGAATGAAGGAAAGATGAAAACACTAGCACACGATTTCAATTATTTAAACACACTTATCTTTAAATTCCAGGGAATTACTCTCTCTTAGCAATTCCATTCGTTAAAACATACTAGAATGCCAGCAACATTTTATTTTAACAATCGCTTCGACAACACAAATCCCTTCCTCTCTGCGCCCATCTGCTTGTCTTAAGTGAAGCGCGCAAGGAAAATTTCGTATCACGTGTCTATTTTACCCAATGGATGTTCAACTTCCGGCTCATACTCATTTTTATCGGTGAATTATATTGGAGAAATACGTTTCTCTTAGGCTTTTTCGCGGGAAAAGGACCTTCTAGAACATTATCGAAATAATAGTAATAATAATAATAAAACACGGGTAATTAATATAATAAAGTTTCGGTTTTTGCATATTGAAAACAATTTCAAAGAATGATTATTTTTAGACTATTAGGAAGCGGGGATGGTGAATTTACACATATTAAAAGAAATAAAAGAGATTTAAATGCGGGAATAAATAAGAAATACTTAATATAATAAAGAATTTAAGAAAATTGGTTTTTTACGAAGAAATATTTTTATAAAATGTTATTTTTACATCTTATTTGTTGGGAAATAAAAGAGAATTTGTGTAGATTAGAATAAAAAATGTTTTAAATATATACAGTAAAAGGAATATTTTAAGAAAGGGATTATTTTAATAAACTAGGGCTGTAAATGGATTATTAATAATAGGAATTTATATACAATAAATTTAATAGGGTATGGAATTTAAAATTTTGTAGAATACAGTATGCCCACTAAAGTCCCTTGCCTCCCTCTTAACTGTGGAATGTCTGCTGCTATATTCACAAAGGTGGTGTCTAGGTATAGTAAAGTATCCGTGCTCTACTGAATGAAACTGCCTATGGCGCCACCTGGGAGAAAACTGCGAAGTTAGCATTCCTATCTCGAAAACGGAAAGAGATAGGGAAAATAAGTGATTTACAATATTGTAGAGCATCATCGATTTAGTACAATAAGACACCTTGTGGACAACGCGAATTCGAGCTTTCGTGATTTCCTACACTGTGACGTCACGAAACATGAACGGAAGGAGAAACGATTATCTTTCGGACATAGCACGACACTGGAATGTGGCACAGTGGTATCGCTTGTGATTCCCAATCAAAACGACGCATTACGGACGCTTGTGCCAACGTGTCACCGTCTATGCTCCAACGTGTGGAACTTGACATTCAAACAAGAATCCAAATGTGCATTGCAACTGACGGTGAGAAGTTTGAACATCTCAAATAAAGGTATATTGTTTCAACTAGTTGTTTTTTCTTTCTAAGATAGTTTTGTCGCGTCACAGTGTAGAAAATCACGAAAAAACAAATGTCCTTTTAACCGTTTTTTTCTTCGCATTAATATCCACAAGGTGTCTTTTCGTACTAAATTGATGATGCTCAACAACTTTGTAAATAAGTTTTTTTTCCCATCTCTTTCCGTTTTCGTGATAGGATGTTAACTCCACAGATTTGCACCAGGTGGCGCCGAAGGCGATTTCACCCAGTAGTGCATGGCTACTTTACTATACCTAGACACCACTTTTATGAATATAGGAATAGCCGCTCCGCAGTTAAGAGGGTGACAAGGGACTTTAGTGGGCATACTGTATATACAAGGTGCAAAATGTTATTCTATCGTCGACCGTGATATCCTCAACCGTTGGTTGTAGACATATAGTTCCAGTTACAAAAGCGTTTAAAATGAGGTACACATTCATGTTGTGGCGTTAATTAAAGTAAAAAATCAATACTGTCTCCCGGTCCCTATAGTTATATTTAGTAAATGTTTGCGCATATCATAACAAATACAACACAATAAGTTTGACTTCTGCGCGACAAAAATTGACACAGTTATTAACTTTGAGATTTTTTCACACGATTTTGTCTTTCATTCGGGATCAGTTAGAAAATCAATTACAGTAATTCGAGATCGAAATCAGGGTGCAATGTCCTTTTTACGGCAAACTACCTTTAGCCGGTATCGCTAATTCGGTGTATCACCAAAGAGGGTTATTTCATCTAAAAAATTGAGCTGACTTTCAGGGGTCGTATACAAAGTAAAGAATGACATATTGAAATTAAACAGAAAAATGAATATCAATTTATTATCATATTAGAAAACGATCTACTATAAAAAATGAATACATTAAATACCGGAATCTACTAGAGATACTGCTAAAAGTGTTCTCCATTGGTGGCACTGCACAATACAATGCGTGACAGTACTGAGTCCTGGACACGTTGGAGCATAGCAGGCGAAACCACCTTTAACCGGTATCGCTAAAACCGAGTATCAAAAAAGATTTTTTTTTATCTAAACATTTAAGCTAACTTTTAGGGGTCAAACAACATTCAAAAGTCAAATTAGGCAGTGTTGAATTCAGGGGTTGGCCTTGGAGGGACATTCCCCCACTTTTCCCGGTTCAATGAAATGTCCCTCATGGAAAATGTGATATTTTGTGTTTTCAATGGTCAAAAAGTGCAATTTCTCCCCGGAACTGTATAATGTCCCAACCGGAGAAAAGTGTCTGAATTCAACAATAAAAGTTTGTTAATAGAAAATAAAACCTTCCGCTCTTTTGCGAATGCGTCCACTTTGTTTTTATTTTATCAAAATAGGGTTGAGTAGAGTTTGTTAGGTGCGTTTGGCTGAGTGCCAATCTTAGTAACCGCCTACAAGAGAACGCAACCTAGAACTTCGGAAAATACTCATATCAGCGTAATACCTCTTTTGACTGTAGAATCGTCCCAGACTCCTAGGCGCGGTTTTCAAAAACGAACAATAAAATCGACATCAGTAAAATAAAATATACTCACTAAAAATTGATAGATGGCAGCGGAATGCAAACGACCAACCGAAATATAACGAGCATGAAAATGAACATTATGCATTTATAATAGTACCGCAGCACAACGCGTTCGGGATAAAACACGAGCGACTAGCAGTGGACATGCTAGTCAGTGCAGAGATTGTGATGGCAAGCTATACGTACACGCAATATAGAGAAAGATACTGATTTATGGTGAATGTCAAAGGAATGCCAGAGAGGCTGCGAGGGTTTATTCAGAGCATTTTCCTAGCGATTCACAGCCAACGTATGAAACAATAACTGATGCATTTCACCGTCTTAGAGAGACCGGCTGTGTTGCATCACGACCGAGAACAAGTAGACGCGCAAGGTGTAATGTTCAGTGACACCGGAGAAAGTGCTGGCATTCGCCCTTTTAAATCCACAAATGAGCACGGCAGAAATAAGCGAGGAATGTGGATACACGCGTCAGCGTGTCTGGCAGTTATTACATGCACATAGTGCGCATCCATACCATCCAACACTGGTGCAAGCATTGATGTTGGGTGACCACGAACGACGGTTTGATTAGTGTAATTATATGCTTAAAACGATAGAGAAAAATCCATAGTTCCTTTGTGACAATCTGTGGACAGATGAGGCACGGTTTACATGGAGTGGCATTGTGAACGTGCAAAATGTGCATTAATGGTCTCTGGAAAATCCTCACATCGCCCGCACTGTACGACACCATGTACGCTGGTCAACGAACGTGTGGTGCGGTATAAGGGGAACCAATCTTCGTTGGACCAATCTTCTACGATGGAACCCTAACGGGCGAATTTTACTTGCACCTACTGCAAAACACGGTACGTGACTGGTATGAAGGTTGCTTCCTCTCCGAAAAAAATGCCGAGTGTGTTTTCAACATGATGGGGCCCGTGCGCCTAAAGAATTAAACGTCCGTGCGTATCTGGCAAATGAATTTGGTCAACAGATCATTGGATATTATGGTCCGGTAGAGTGGCCACCGCGTTCACCGGAAGTGACTCTCATGGACTTCTACAACTGGGGATATATCAAGGCACAGGTGTATGTGACTGAGACTACTTCTCTGGTTGACCTGAAGCAGCGTATCATCCTTGCTTGTCGCAGAGTTCTACCGGCTATGCTCCAACGCGTCCAGGACTCAGTACTGTCACGCATTGAATTGTGCACTGCCACCAATGGAGAACACTTTGAGCAGTATCTCTAGTAGATTCTGGTATTTGACGAATTCATTTTTTATAGTAGACCGATTTCTAATATGATAATAAATTGATATTTCTTTTTCTGTTTAATTTCAATATGTCATTCTTCGCTTTATATACGACCCCTCAAAGTCAGCTCAAATTTTTAGATGAAATTAACCATACCGGCTAAAGGTTGTTTTGCCGTGAAAAGGACATTGCACTCTGGTTCCGATCTCGAATTACTCTAATTTGTTTTTTAACTGATCCCTGAATGAAAGACAAAATCATGTGAAAAGATCTCAAACTATGAAATTTAATAACTGTGTAAATTTTTATCGTACAGAAGTCAAACTTTTTGTGTTGTATTTGTTATGATATGTGCAAACATTTACTAAATATAACTATAGGGACCGAGGGACTTTAATTACTTACTTTAATTAACGCCGAAACATGAATATATACCTCATTTTAAACGCTTTTGTAATTGGAACTATGTGTCTATAACTCACGGTTGAGAAATTAAAGTTCGGCGGTAGATAACATTTTGCAGCCTGTACATACATATATATTTATAACATTTAACTTATTAAATTATTACAATATTTATATTAATCATAACTGAAGGTATAATGATCGCTAGAGTATTTTCCTAAAAAAATTCTTTTGAAATAAAGATTTTTTTTTAATCCATATATTTATTCAAAAACGCCGAAAAATTAACATATTTAATTTTTATTTAAAATATCAGTGTTCACATCATCATAGATATTAATTTAAAAGAAAAAAAAAAAGATTATTTTTGAGAACTTTCATTTTTCCCTTCGTTTTTCATTAAACATCAAATTACACTTAAATAGCGCATTATCCGGTCTCAGTTTAATGAACATGTAATTTAACCACCAGACGTTTGAAACAATTGTTGTACAAACTATGTTTGAAATTATTTTTGCCTTCTTCACCAAAAAGCGTTATTTTACACAAATTAGATTCAAGATTCATTTGTATAAGATAAAAGCTTAATTGTTTTCATGTGGGACATTTTCGCTGATAAATATTTTCATGCTGATATTGTATTAAAGATAAAAGAGGTTTTGAAATACATTCACGTTTTTGTACCATTTCAACCACTTCATTTATTGAACTCTCTAGTCATTTTAAAATTTAAAAGATTGTTGAAAAAAGTAGTTTTTCTCTCAGTCATTATTTCTAGAGCTTTTGTTCTTTATCTTTTGTTCTTAAAATTTCAAAAAACAATATTTTGTATAAAAAAGAGCACACAAGCATTTATATTTGAAGTACTATTTGTATCATTGTCAGTCAAGGCTCGTAATATTCAAGTGGTATTATAAAAACGTTTTCACAATGAAAAGAAAGAATAAGGGAAGTAAGTCACAAAAATGTATTTTTTTTATTTCATAATTCGTACGCATTTTTCTGTTTTAATTTTAGGATTTTTTTCTTTCTTTTCCAAATAAGAATATAATACTTTAGAGACCCCTTTTTTAAACTACGTTTTCTAAATATAGGACTATAGGGAGTATAATTCTGCAGTCTCGTTTGCACTTGCTTTTTATTTAGATAATTTCTTGGAAATATAGTATTTTTTTTTGTTTTTTCACTTTCTATTTTTCTATAAATTTATGTTGTTTAAAGACAATAGTGCAACAAACTTAATTTATTTCAAATTTAGTGATTTCACCGTCAAATGTTTGTACTTTCTACAATGTAATACGTTCTGTTTATCTACATTTGTCTTTCTATACATATATCAACTTAGGGAGTACGTTGTGTTTTAGGAACAACTAAACAGTTTGCCTTAAATCTACGAATTTGACATGTTATTAGGAAATTTGTTCATTTGTAAAAAATACCTGTGTTATCAAAGGGGATTCTGTACATTTGAAGATTATTTTTAATTGTTTAAATATACTCTATGCATAAATAGAAACAGGCATACTGTGACACACATAAAAAATGAATCTTTGTATTAATAAGTAAACTGATATGTATATTTAAAACCGATATTTAATGGATGTTTCGAGTTGTACTTCATGATAGATCATCAATTCATTTATTTGGTTGTAATGTGATATACATTTTACTTCTTTCTTTTACCTTTTTTCATTTGATGTATCAGAAATAAGCGGTTATTCCTTAATATAAATATTTCAAATGGAAAAATAAAGATGCATACATATGTGTGTGCATGCATATTATTTCATTTAAATATTTCAACTATTTATAATATGTATCAAACTTTTCTAATGAGTACCACTAATTATATTCTCGCATAATAAAGTGGAGTTCGTTTTCTATTGTGAACAATTAAATAACTTTAAAATGAATAAATAAATGCATAACGAGTGTTGGAGACGCTTGGAACCGGTCACCTAAATGAGTAACCATGAGACAAATATATCTTAATACAGTTTATTTAAAATAAATAATTGTTGAGGAAAGCATCGAAGCTGGGATTTACTTTTAATAAGTTAAAATTAACATATTATAAATTACACTGTATGAAATCACTAGATTCAAACTCTATTAATCTAAAATAAATTATATGACAGTTCGCAGAAACCGAAAAAAAATTTCTCGCAGATCACTAGAAATGCTGAAAACTTATATAAAAATCTCACTGGCACAATACTGCAATAGATTAGAGTACTAAGGATAATATCTCTTTATATTCATTTATTCCTTATCTTATCTTTCTTTGAAAACACAATAAATGGTAACTCCTTATCACAATTTCAAAGCCCTCCGTCAAAGAACCGCTTAAACAGACACTGGGTAATGGCACGTGCGGTAATTCAATGCAAAATCCAAGAGCATACATAGCGCTGGTATCAAAACAAAATCAGATCCCAACCAAATCCAACACTACTTACTTCCACCAGTGTATTTATACATGCCAACCGACCACAGGAGCCTTATATGCCTTTAACTGCGCAAAATAACCTCGATCATCAGATTCGGGATATACAATAAAACTTTGCGAAAGTAAACGAAGTTACAGAATAGACGGCCTTTTCACACGACATATCTTAGACTCCAAGCAGCAACTTAACTCAAAATCAATAATCCGTTTAATTTTAGACTATTTTTAGAAAAAGAATGGCTATTAGGCATTCCAGTTATGTTATTTTCATACATTACTATTTTTAAATATTTTTAAATTTAATTATAAGTATAGACCACAGTTTGTATTATTTTCAGCTTAAACATTCGAGTAAATATTATATATGTATAATTAACAATTATTATTTCATGTTTAAAAGAATGTTATACTCTCTTCAATAAATATTATTATTAATTTTATATGCAAATATCACTCTTTGTTTCTCAATAGCATGCAATCGTATTGTATTATATAGTACCGGGTACTTTTTTTATAAATGATGATGAATAAAAATGGACTATTGACAAATGTTCGAATCTGCGAAAATGACTCTAATAGTATTAAAAATATCTGTTACAGAATTTGCATCAAAGACGAAATACTTTTTAAAATGTGTTTAGAATGTCCAGGCGGTTTTGGGGATTTCATTTATTTGAGAGTTAAATAGGCTGTTGTATATATATAATAAATTCTTTGTGAAATAATTTTAAAAATAACAAATAAAAACAAATGTGACTATGTTTTTCTTGGAATATGCGGCTTCATTTATTTAATAAAAAAATAAACCTATGTTTTGCATAATTGAATTAAAATAAGAAAATACTTTCTTTTTTTCTGATTCAAATTAAAGAAAAAATATTCTTTCGTTAGAATAATATTCAGATTATAAAAATAACCCAGATTCTCAAGAAAAGAAAGATTATTGAAACAGAAAAACGACAATTAATGGTAGTCTAATATTGGCATTACAGTGAAATTTGATATTTTAAATTTCACTAACTCTAAATGAAATTTATGTTTATGTAACATTTACATAATTTGAAAACGAATAAATAATACCAAAGCGCAAGTGGTTAAAAAAGAAATAAAATAAGTTATAAAATATCTAAATATATCAACATTATTTTCATAAAAGAAAACTATATATAAATTTTAGTTGTCTATGTTAAAAACAGAAGAACAATTGACATCTTTCAACAAATCCAACAAAAAAACTACTTTCTTCTCATTACTTATTAAGTAATCAGTCGTAGATAAAACGTAGCTAAATAAGATTTCCTATTGTTAGATGTATAAAAGGAAGATAATTTTGCAAAATGTAACTTAAATTTATTTTCTCATTTTCAATACTAAAAATCTTATAATGCTCACCTAATTCAATCAGATAATTTTCTACTCAAGTAAATATTTTAAATGTTTTAGGGCACTTCAAATGAATAATATTATACCAAAATTAAATATTTATAAAAAGTAAAATGTTACTGAGTACGATGTATAAATTGCAATAAAAGTCAGTTAAACTGTCGTTTTAGTTTATTGTTGAAATAAAAATATGTATTATTTCTGCATTATGTGCTGTTTTCTGAATTATTTATAATAATAATAATAATAATAATAATATAGATTTTATTTAATTGAGTTGCCATTTTTATTTACAGATAACTGAAAAAATAAAATTACTATTATTTTAGATTAAATAAAAACATAGATGTTTAAATGCATTCTCGTTTGATATCTTTATAAATATTCCCGTACTACGTCATGAGTAAAAAGTTAATTGGTTAACATAAAGAGACTGGAAATAATAACATCCTAAACATATTGAATGCATCATTAAATTCTGAATATGTATATATATATATATATATATATATATATATATATATGTAAGTAGATGATATGTAAATAGCCGCTTTACTGGAATTATATGACAAATCACTGATAAACAAGAAAATTTTTCTTGGAAAATTTTAACAGATTAAGTAACGATATCCTTGGAAATTTAGGAAATATTCACAAAAAGGCGAAGTTGGTTTCCGTTTTGATGATATTTGTGTTTAAATATATCTCATTATGTTATTTTATTGCCTTTTAAAGCACTTTGTTTCTAGAGTCTAATCCCTGAAAGTGCACAAATATCTGTTAATTATAATTCACCTAGGCGCTAATATAATGCTTTCGTCAGACATTGTGGAGTCATGAAGATTTTACTTTGTCCTTTATCAAAAAATTGATCATTGTATCATTTAATTAACTGACGAACGGGTGCTTTTAAAATGTCTCGTAAGTGTGTTAATGCCAGTGATAGTTTCTGCTATATTTGTGGCAAATTTATGAGCACTACTCGCAGAAGAAACATCTTTAATTCAAATTGCCTATAAACATTTTTTTAGATGCGAAATTGGCAATCAGGATAAGCCATGGGCACCACACTTTTGTTGTTTGCGCTGTTCTACCCGACTTTGAGAGTGGGTTAAGGGAAAAAGGACTTCAATGCCTTTTGCCATACCAATAATTTGAAGAGAACCTAGAGATCATTTAGAAGATTAATATTTTTGCATGACTTTAACAGCAAAAGTAATTAATTTTAAGAAGCAGAAGCATATTTAGTATCCCAACATCGATTCTGCTATGAGGCCAGTACCTCACAGTACCTACTTCCTGTGCCACAGCCGCCTGTAAACTACAGTCTTTCAGTTGATGAAAAATGCATGCCATCTTGTAGTCATGAAAGTGAAGCAGAAATGGATTACACTCCACCACAGAAATATTTGAAGCCTCATATGATAACGCAAGTAGAATTGAATGACTTTTTGTGCGAGATTTGGGGTTAAGCAAGAATAAAGCCGAATTTCTAGGATCAAAACTTCAGGAGTGGAATGTGTTGGCTAGTGATGCACGTATTTCTATATACCGTGACAGGCATAAATACTTCATATGTTTCTATGAAAAAGATGGTGAAATAGTGTATCAGTGGACATATTACTCCAATCACTCCATATCAAGTTGGGATTGATAAAGGCTTTTGTGAAACCTCTTAATCGAGACGGTAAAGCTTTTGCAACGACATTCCAAGCCTTATGGCATCTTTAGATGTATGCCATAAACCAGAGAAAAGGCGACTTTTTATTGATGCTTCTAAGGTGAGTCTAAAAGCAGTACTCCTTCACATTGGAAATAAATATAACTCCATTCCTGTAGGATATGCTTCAGGGGGAAAATAAATTATTACTTATGTTGAAGTACAATGATTTTAAGTGGACAATTTTTGCTGACTTGAAAGTAATTTCTATTCTGCTGGTAATGCAACAAGGTTACACGAAATATTAATGCTTTTTCTGCGAATGGGACAGTCGTGCAAAACATAAACATTATTGTGTACAAACGTGGCCTTCTCGGAAGTCTCTAGAACCTGGTGATAAAATGTAATTAACCAACCTCTTGTAGCATCAGTGGACATATTACTCCAATCACTCCATATCAAGTTGGGATTGATAAAGGCTTTTGTGAAACCTCTTAATCGAGACGGTAAAGCATTTGCGTTTATCCGAAAATTGTTCCCATCAATATCGGATGCCAATAGGCGTATTTGTAGGTCCAGACATTCGAAAAATTATTAAAAATGTCCAGTTTGAAAGTATTCTTACGGCGGTAGAAAAGGACGCATGGCTTTCATTCAAGGACATTGTGCATAATTTCTTAGGGAATAACAAAGCTACAAATTACAAGGTATAGTTCAAAATATGGTAAACAATGTTAAAAAGCTAAATTGTCACCTGTTATTAAAGTTTCATTTCTTGCACTCTCACACTGACATTTTCCCGGATAATATAGGAGCAATTAGCGACGAGCATGGTGAATGATTTCACCAACAAATTTCTGCTATGGAATATCGTTATCGCTCACAATGGAATGCAGCAATAATTGCCGATTACTGTTGGTTCATCTAGGACTCTTATATTTATTCTAGAGTCATTCTAGAGGCTCTAAGTTCATCAAGAGAGAAGATACTGAACATAAATATAAACGTAAAAATAGGTACTAATCTACTCAAATTAATACACTCAAATTGTGTTCAGCTGCGTAAAATGTGGGTAAAATATGTGGAAAATGTGTATAAACTGTGTACAAATATACTGCTGGTAAATTTAACATTTATGTATTATTATTATGCATTATTTTACGATCCCCTAATGTTGTTGTAATATATCGTAATAACCTATAAATACATATCCTTCGTTTAAAAAAAATAAGAACCAAGTAAAAATTTCTAGTATCATTTTTATTTACTCAAGAGTGTATATAATTGGATTAATAGCTTTAAATTTAAGAAAAAAATAAAAAGTCATTTTTTGTTTATAAGATAATCGATGAACAACAAAATACGAACTTTAATTTCAACTAATACACTTTTGGTCAAATCTATACAATAAATTTACCTTACGATAATTCAACTAGGCCTAATAGCGCCTTTACCGGCTATATTCATTTTATATCTTGCTTCATAACAGAAATTAGAAAACTGGCTCTTTGCCAAAACTCGCGATCCAAAGTATTTACAGCTCACGCATTTACATCATGGATAATAGCATTAGAGTGCCAGTTAATTTGATGAAGTGAAGTGTTCAAACTGAAATCCTACAAATCGGCCATCCTGCGTTATGGCGTTTCAACATCAGCATCTTGATTTGTTATGTTTTTCATGCCTATTGCTTCTAGAATGATAAGAATTTGAATAAGCTTCTCGTCTACTATAAGCGTCTTTAAATCCATGATGAGAATTATTTTATGTGATGGTTGTGAATATTTTTGTTCATTATAACTAGCCTTGTATGATCGTTGGCCACCATAATTATAATTATTTCGATCATGATAGTAGCCTCTATTCATGTATCTAGGGGGAAAATTTGGATTGTACCTTGCTCTTGAATTATGTGAAGTATTTTCTGTTATGTCTTAAACGTTTCAAAGAACTATGTTTCCCATATCTATATTTATTGTAATTTCCAAGGTTAAATGACTGTTCAAAATATCTCTGGTGATATCTATCATTGCTTCTGTTATCAAATGGTCTATTAAAATTTCTCTTCTTTCCCTTATGGTCGAAATTCCTATTGCGATCTTTCACATAGTCTTTTCTACCATGTGCAGGACTACTACTTTCATAATTTTCTTCTGAAGATGGATAGTTAACATTCCATTCATCGGATAATCCTGTATCTTTTGTTTTATTCGGCTTATATGGTTTGATTAATTTTCTTATTTTCTTTCTGTTTGCTAAATTTGTAATATGAGTCAAATTCACCACGTCATTTACGCAGTCGATTTTAACCATATCTTCCCAACCTCGATTATGATTGTTTATACTTGCTTTATCAATTTTTGTCGGTATTTTGTTGATTTTAATGTATCCTACTCTTACTGTGTTGTCGCTTATTATTCTAAAACCCTCTTCCGTTACTTTTAACGTCATGCCTTCTACTGCTTTCCTACCTATTATAAAGTCGCAGTCCGTCTCTTGTACAACGTAAAATTTATCCTTGATTTCTGTATCGTCCATGTAGACTTTATGCCAGAAAAAACCTGTTTGCTTAATTTCTTTTTCACCTATGCCTGATATAGATATATTGTCGTTGGTTAGTTTTGGCGCGTTTATTGCAGTATGATATTTTGAACTGGCTATTGAAATATCGCTTCCTGTATCGATTATTACGTTTGTTTTTATTATGCTAATATATAAGATTCTTCCTTTTTTACCATTTAACATTCCCATATTAACTACTTTCCTTTGCGTGTTTTGGGTCTCATTTTGATATTTTGTTTCTCGCCAATTTTGATTATGTTGCGGGTAAAAATTTGAATATTTTTGTTCTGTATTTTTCGCCATGGCACATTTCGCACTCACGTGACCAGGTTTGCCACACGAAAAACAGATTATATGCGACTCTTTGCTTTCGTGACCTACATAATGTCTATTATCAACTTGGCGTCTTTTCGAATTGGCGTAGTCAGCCACTCTCGATCTTCTGTCATCAAAATCGCTACTTGTATCCTTAACTGAATGTTTATTGTGAATTCTTCGTACTGTTTCGTAATTATCTAATTTAATAACTAATTCATCAATTTTCTTTATTACTAATAATTCTTCTATGAAATGTGTCTTTGTTTCTGTAGGTAAATTATGCCTGATTTGATTAACAACAATTATTTCTGCTAAATCTTCAAAGTTATTTACTTGAAGACCTTCAATCCATTGTTGAAAATACACCTTTATCTCATAATCTAAATCTCGCCAATTGGCTGTCTGCTCCTTTTGAGATGAGAAAAATTTCAGCCTAAACTCCTCTGGTGATAGTTTGTAGCGTTTTAGTAGAATATTTTTTATGTAATCATAATCGTGAATTTCAGGTTCGTTTTCCCTTGTTATTATATTGATCACATCTAACGGCATTAGATTAATTAAATAATTTACCCATTCTTTTTTATCAATGCCCGTTTGCGCCATTTGCTTTCGTACATAGCTAAATATAAACTGATATAATTCGAACAATCATATTTAGTTAATAATCTAAGCAATTCAACTTGCTTACCTGGATTTGTCCTTGGGTCTTCATTAATGTGTTCTCTTGAATTTTCTTGTATCTGCTATTTCTTAATTTCAAAATTTTGCTCCGATTCTATTTTCCATTTTCTCTGTTCCATTTCCATTTTCAATTTCAATCTATTTCCTTCAATCTCTGCTTGTAACTTCTTCTCTTCCAGTTCTGCTTGTAATTTCTTCTCTTTCTTTTTCTTCTTTCTCTTTTCTACTTGCTATCACTACTTCCAATCGATCCCTTATAAAATCTTCTTCGTTACTCTCACAACTCTTGATCTGCTTTATTAGGACAGGTATTGTGGGTTTTTCTGGTGCTTCAATTCCGCATTCTTCGCAGAGGTTTATTAGATCAATTCTCTTAGCTTTATTTACAGTTCCCATCTTTCAAAAATTGTACTTGAAGTGATACGATTACGGTTTCACCTTGCTAATTCGTAACCCAACTTTTGATACTGGCGTTTTACAACACTTTACGTTTGGTTTCCATTTCACTATTAGTGGCTTTTACTTTTAATAATCTTGGCATCCGAGCCCCCAAAAATGTAAGTAGATGATATGTAAATAGCCGCTTTACTGGAATTATATGACAAATAATCGATGAACAACAAAATACGAACTTTAATTTCAACTAATACACTTTTGGTCAAAACTATACAATAAATTTAACTTGCGATAATTCAACTAGGCCTAATAGCGCCTTTACCGGCTATATTCATTTTATATCTTGCTTCATAACAAAAATTAGAAATTTGGCCTACTTTGCCAAAACTCGCGATCCAAAGTATTTACAGCTCACGCATTTAAATCATGTATAATAGCACTAGAGTGTGAGTTCATTTGATGAAGTGAAGTGTTCAAACTGAAATCCTACAAATATATATATATATATATATATATATATTTAATTGAATAAATAAAATTGAAATTTATAAATAAATGATACTATAAATGGACGATGAAATGAGATAAATATTGAAATAATGAATATGCCATTTCTGCCACATAAAAATAAGGACGGAATAATTTTTTGATTTGCAATATTGAACATAATTTATAAGATATATTATTGAATATATATGAAGATTTGGCAAAATTGAATATTTTGTACAATGAAGATAATGAATGAGGCA
This sequence comes from Maratus michaelseni, assembly GCA_963931845.1. Classification (NCBI taxonomy): domain Eukaryota; kingdom Metazoa; phylum Arthropoda; class Arachnida; order Araneae; family Salticidae; genus Maratus; species Maratus michaelseni. The sequence continues at coordinate 191,160,875 of OZ007593.1, read as the reverse complement.
GCAAATGCAAAGGGAAGCAGCTGATTTTATGTATACACATAACTAGACATAAAAAAATAATTTTTAAACAAAATGTTGATATTTTAATCGAAACAATTAACAAAGTGTTCAAGAACAAACATATTTCAAACTACAAAAACTATGAAAAAGTTTTTCATATTTATTTAAAGAAGAACTCCACAAACATATTTAAAAAATCAAAATCTCTCTTCCATTATAACAGCGGCGTGAATATTTATGAAAATTTCCAATTTTTACGTTTTTTTTATTAAAAGAATGGAAACAGAAATGCATAGAAGTTCGCTACCATGATGTATGGAGTTCCGGCTTTATGCCTATATCTATCATTGAAACATTTTTAGCAGAAAGACTAGGAATGCATACTTTAGAATTATAGTTATAATAATTAAATGTGATGTTCAACAATATATTTTAAATAAATCAATATAATCAGTGGAATTAAACATAAATTTTGTAAAAAAAAATACTTTCAACTAATTCATGTGTCAAAATTAAAGTAATACTACATGAATGGATATTCTTACTCCATTGTGAGTAATAGTGAAAAGTATTTGTTAGATTTTTTTTTATTTTCGTCCTTCACAAAGTGTGTTGTTTCCTTTGTGCGGTACCGTTTTCTAAGAATAAGTAATACTGTTCTAAAATATACGGCTTTCAGTATGGCAAAAGGACTTTTGACAAAAAAAAAAAATATGTAGGTTTAGAGATGATCAATACAAATTTTTACACGAATGTTGAAATAAAATCCCTTTAGATTAAAAACTTTAGATCTAAACTCTTCGCAGCAGATTTAATTATAAAGCCTATTTTGAAGATATCAACTGAACGTGAACGGATGTATTCCAGTTTCCATATAATTCTTCGAATCACTAATTATCTAAATAACAATTTGTGACCAAAATCGATAAACTCATCGTTTAAGTCCAGGATATTATAGATCAGTATATGAACCGTCCATTGTTGAACATAATCGTTTTTGACACTTTTTTATTGTTTAATTTTTCATTGTTGTATCTTCGTTATATTGTTGTTAGAGGAAATTTGTAACATTATTTAATCATCGTGTTTATCTTTTGTGTCAGATTAAATAAGAATGTAAAAGGCAACTATTGTAGAAGTTAATTGGAAAGTCCCTCTTTTATAATTCCCATTTTTTTCTTTTGTAATTATATTTTGTAAGTCTTAATTAAATAGAATCCCTTAATTATTTTTAAATATCTTTAAGCGTAAATTTGTATTATGGTGCAAAAATGAAGATGGTATCACAGAAAGGGGAAACAAAGTATCTTTGAAAACGTTGAAATCTTTCTTTCAGAATTTTCTTTTATTTTGTATCGAATAATATGGGGAAACATTGTTCTACTATATTATTTTCTATACATTTTAATATAATATTTTCATTCGAACATTATTTAAGTAAATTAAAATGTCATGTAATTACGCATATGAAAATGCTTGATGGAATTGATGGAATTTCACTTAAAACTGTTAAAGTGATGTAAACATATGATTGTTTCAATAATACTAAACAAATTTACGTTCAAGATTAATTAATTCAATTAAGTAATATTATTTTAATTAACATTATTTTAATTAATATTAACATTAATTCGATATTAATATTATGCATATTATTATTATCGATAGTAATATAATTTATATTAATATAATCAATAATAATTTAATTGATTTGAAATTAATTAAAATTATTAAATAATATAAACGTATTATCATCGTAGGAGAGAGGGACATATTGGGACAATTTTCACTTCTTTTATGATAATTTCTTCCCTTTTAATTAAAAAAATAAAACAAATACAGAGTAATATGTTGGCAACTTTTAGCTTTCATTGTAATTTTTTTCATAATTTATACTTATTTTATTCTAAAAAAAAAAAAAAAAAAAAAAAAAAACAAAGGGTACTTGAGATGTCCCATTGTGCCCCCTGGCGGGGCACAGTGTTACTAGGAATGATGTACATGTACAGTGGGACGGTGGGTAAGGCACATAAAAATCAGCTATACTATCACAGTACATTTATTATTATTAAATACAGATTTAGATATTGAACATAGAGAATATGAAAGCCATTTTCAAATAATAAGATTTAAAAATAGTTATAATAATTGAACACATTTAAGAGTTGAAAAATTCTTTGCAAAATAATGTATGGTGAATTGAAAATAATAAAGTAACATCAAATTAAACAATAAAGGATAACAAAAAGTTATCAAAAGTTCACTTTATCATGGAATAACCTTGGAAGTCTACAGGAAATAATAATTGTGTCATTGTTCCTTCTGTCCCTCCGCAAGCTATTGGTTTTGGTAATTTCATTTCAATGTCAGCAAGAACAGCTGAATATGTTGTCTCATCATCAAAGACAAAATTGTATGCTGGCAAAAGTCTTTTCATATACTTCACTTCAATGTCAATTTCACTTTTATTTATGATCTGTGCAACATAATAGCATATGGCTCCTTTCTTTTCCCCACACACTTTGACTAATACAAAATCTTCAATATTAATAGAAACGCTTTCTCTTACTTCCATATCATCATCAAAAATACTTTCTCTTTCTTCCACCTCATCGTCAGACACACTATCATTTGAAGAGAGCTTCCAATCTTCGTCATCTGAAGAACTGCTTTCCCATAAATTTTTATTTACAATCTTTTTTTTTTCTTTTTTTTTGTTATCAATTTCGAAACATTAGAAGAATACTTCTTTTTACCTTTATATTGCTTTTCAATTCTTTCAAAAGTTTCCTGTTCTATTCTACTTTTTACTGGTGTATCAGTCAATACTTCTGATTTCCTCTTCCTTCGGTACCTCTTAGAATTATCAGGTGTATGGCATTTTGGTAGAGGCCTTATTAGTTCTGGTGACAAAACAGGTTCATCAAATTTCTGGTTTTCCACCAGAGATAAATTTAAATTGGAGCACCCTGGTTGTGGCTCTTCTGTGAATGGTCTAGATTTACTAGCTTCACTTGACTCATGTGATAGAATGCCATGTTCAGTAGTTGATGTGTCACCAACACATGCTGATGGAACATCGGTAACACTTGCAGCTATGAAGTCTTCTTCAGTACAAACGTTGTTATTATATGGAAAAATGCCTGTAGATGAAAATCCAGATAGAATGTTCTTTGCACTAATGGCCAGAGGGTAAGCCTTGCCAACGAGCTCGGCTGTATTATGGATTGTTATCCTTTTTACTGGATGGGTCACAAGCCAAGTCCGGCATGCATCATTATAAAAATTTTGTAAAGGTCCAAAGACCGCTTTGTGTATAGGCTGTTGCTTATGGCTGCAGTGTGCGGGTATTGTAAATAGTACAACACTGTTGTCTTTTGCTAGATTAATAACTTTAATATTAATATGTGCTTCATGATTATCCATTAGTAGAAGAGTTTTATTTTGTGGAGTTGATTTCGAATATTTTATGAAAAGCTTCATTGTCATAAAAAAGTACTGGCATTCATCCATCCTGAAGATGATGCAGTTCCTTGAGCACCCACTGGAGTACCAATTAATATTTTCTCCTGAAACTTAACACGAGGAAAATTAAAAAAGGGAGGAAGTGCATTTCCTAAGGCATTAATCACGCAACGTAAACAAGTTCACGCTTTTTTTGTTGAAGTGACCTGACCTACTTGTTTAATACATTTTTGGCAATAACTTTGCCAGGTGTTTGCACGGTTGTGAGACCTGTTTCATCTAAATTATAAATACTGTCTGACCCAAATTGATGTGTCTGTAACAGTTCATACAGTTTTGAATAAAACTCAGCTACTACAGGCTTGTTGAATCCCATTGATCGAGCAAGTGAAGTGTCTTCTGGTTTTCTCAAGGAAATATTACCAGCCCGTTGAATAATTCATTCCAACAAGTCCCTTCCTGCACACTGGTTATCTTGCCAACTTGAGGGGATATTTTTGTTCAATTTTACTGCATATTCGTATGCCAATTTCTGCGCCTCTTTCATAGGCAGTCCATGATGCAAGCTTGAAGCTTATGTGAAATTTGCCAGCATATTTTCTTCACTCGTTGTAAAGATTTGCCGAAATGTATTATTCGGCTTAAACATAACATTTTTACTTGTAAAATCATCCCCACTGAGGTGTCTTGATTTCATCACATATTGTTGCAAAGTGCTCTTCGGAATATTAAATTCTTTTGCTGCCTCTCGTAGTGGCTTCTTATCTTTAAATACAGCTTAAACAGCTTCAAGCATCACATTTTCATTCACTAGTCCAATTTCAGTTTTTCTTGATCTTTTACGTAAAATTTTACCAGCAATTTAAATTGTTAAGCCTAGAAATCAAGATAAAAATTTCAATTCAAGTTAGGTAGTGTTAACTGTATCAATATTGATGTTGTGTTTGTAGCAAAGATAGTTTATTAAAGTAATTTTAACTGTACTATAAAAAAAGTCTATTGTTTTCATTTTCATAATTAATTTTTGTGTGCACTTAAAGTTAACAGATTATTAATGCATGTTTAAAGACAAACATTTTCATAATAATGTGTTTAGATAACAATTCATTAAAAAACATTTAACAGTAATAATATAATAGTAGCAACATGTTAATAGTCTGTTAAATGCATGTTTTAAATGTCATCTAAACATCATAAAAATACTGTGTTTAAATAAAATCACTTTACATGAATAATTGAATTTTAAATTGTGATATTTTAAAATATATTTACATTGGGATACAGTGGGACGTGTCCCACTGTGCCCCTATCAACATGTCCCTCTGTATCCCTCAAGGAGTATTTTTAAATCCAAAGTTAAAAGTTGCACAAAATTTATTAATAGAATTAAGAACATTGCACACATGTAATGAAGAAAGTTTAAGCTTTAAATTAATGCAATGATATTCATTATTGGATGATATTTTATTGCTCAAATCCAATAAAGTAAAATTTACCAGATTTTTCCTACAGTGATAGTAAAAACAAAAATGGCTGTAACTTCCCTACAAAATGAAACTTGACTCAGACTAGTTTACACAGTGTTGCCATACAGGTTAACTAAATGATGCATACCATTCTAATTGTTGAGTATTTGAATGGTAAGAAAAATGCCTTTTGTTCCACTGTGCCCCCCTTTCCCCTATTCCAAGCTTCATGCTATTTATTTGTAAAATGCTAATAATACTTACAATTTTTCATAAAAAAATAATATCATATTATAAATAATTTTTCTTATGAATATTTTATTTTTATAAATCAATACATATGGCTAAACATTTATATTAAAAATAAATATATATTTAAAAACTCTGTGAAATATTACTGAAATGTTAGCAATAATATGAACTTTAAAAATGGTATTTTGTATTATATTGTGTTCTTGTTATCATGCATTTTGTAAATTTCTGATTACATCATTGAATGTAAATGTAGAATATTACTCAGTTTTAACAAGTTACAAAATTCATTAACGTTTTAGTAATAAAAATTTGAAATAAAATTATGTGTTCACGTAAAATCTTGAAAATATAACCATTTCAATTAAATGAAATAAAAATCTAAACGTCTTTATTTTACACCACATATGTATTTAAAACTGTAATTAAAGAAGTGTGAATAGAATGGTTTTAACACTCTAATGCCCATGGTAGCATATATGATACCACCACTGTTTCAAATTTAGTAGATTTTTTAAATCATATGTTCCATATTAACTTCAGAAATTTAAAATAGCAATATTTACTTCATTTAATAACGAACATTCAGTCATTAAATGAAGCTAAGTTATAATTGAAATTTTCTGGTGTACATTCAGATTTTCGGAATTACGGAATTTCTAGAACGTATTCTACCATGGGAATTGCAGGATTGAAGTTTCTGTTCAATATTCTCAGTGTTATTAACATTACATCATATAGGATGAGCTGACGCATATTTTAAAATGTAGATATCTGATATCGGATGTCAATGGCTATGTCAGTATACATGTTGTTTGGCTGCATTAATCCAACATAAATATTATTAATTAAAGGCGTTCAGGGTAAATTTGCATGTTAGTATTTTACCATTAAAATTTTTAAACTAAAATATAATTCACATAATATATATTGTAATACATTTATTATTCATATATAAATTCCTTCATTCATAATGTCATTATTTTATATTTTTTACATTAAAATTCACATTTAAACATATATTTCGTATCAATTACTATTAGAGAATTAATAATATGTCTGTGATTTCTACAATGGTATTTGGGATAGTTTTAAAATTTATAGTGTTCAATAATAGACCGTAGAATAATAATACACTGATCCTCTAAAAATAGAAATTGATTATTTTTTATGCAGGAAAATTTTCTAATTTTATATTGTACATGAGTACTTTATAGAAATTCTAACTAAAATTGCATAAGTTATATTTCGTTTGATTACGCAATATTTCGTAATCCGGATTTAATTAAAAGTTTTGATATGTATTTTCGTCGAAAAATTTCATCGAAAAAATGTCATCGACAAATTCGTTACACTATATGTTACAAAAACTTTACTTTTTTAAAGTTTTTTTAAGCCATTTCACATTACCAGTTCAAACATTCAACATTTAATTTAACATCCTTCAACCTTCAATATAGAATGGTTTACATTTCTCATTTTCATACGATAGTAAAATGTGATAGCCAAAGCGCATGCAGTTTATATTTCAAAAGCTTTTTTATTTTTTTTTTATTTTATTCCTTTGTCACTAAAAAAAGAGGCAAGCTCTTATCGTTCGTATTCTAGTCTGTACCCAGATTTTATATTTTATCAAATACGTTTTGACGCAAGATTGATTTTTACATTATTTATTAGAATTCATAGTCACTTTCAAGGACGTTGCAGTCAAGAGAGGGAAGAGAGTCAGCTGGATGGGGAGGCCTACCAAATGGCTTAATCACTCACAAGCTCCATTAAACGGATTGCATCTAAAGAACGCGTAGGGAAAGCCGATTGAGAATTTAAAGATTAAATACAATATGAATACAATATATTTACAATGGGAAGCTAAATTTTTCTAGGTTTCCCAAGAAAAATTTAGATCTTTGTAATTCATAAAATTATTAAATTATAAATAATAGGATTTTTAACTTGTTGCAGCGGCAGAATCTAAATTTTGCTGCAAAGCTGAGCGTTCTGCAAAAATACATTAAAGTACTACACATTTATTCACTAAATTAGAAAGAGATTTATAGGTTTAAAAATAGTGCAAAAAATCTAAAATAGGTAAAATAGTGAATAATTATGATGATTAGGATATAATTATATACAAAAGTTCTATTGTTCATGCAATAGTTCTTTTATGGTACAGTCGTGCTATAAAAGGCAAAACATTTTGAAACAATTGTTGATTGACTTCTAAAAGTTTGCCACAATAATATTTTTTTGAAAAAAAAAAATGTTTTCGACAAAATCACAGAGAACTACTGGGACAAAGAGATTGTTGAAGATTTTCTTATATGATAATATGATGTAAGGATGCAGTTCAAAATATCATGCAATAATGTTGCTCGCTGACCACATACGCATAAAGGAGAAGAAACCCTATTAAATTTATAAAGATAGGATGAAAATGGGCCGTGGTTGGCGGCAAACAGAAAAATATTTCTATGTGGGTGGATTCTCTCTTCAGAGACTTTTGGGGTTAAAGCAAGTGTGTACCGTCTTGTAGTACCACTGTCCCAGATGAACTGTTATTTCTGGTGCAGGAGGATTTTAGAATCTTCTTCAAGTAAGAAGGAGGTTTGGGAAAAATTTATATTTGGCATTTGATGTGGTTTTGGTTGCTTCTTTTGCCAAAGAATCAGCATGTTCATTTCCCTCATTACCCATATGTCCACGAACCCATTTAAAGAAGATCTTTGTTCTTGTCTCTTGACGTAATTTGATTATTTGTACTATAATGAGATCTTTTGAAAAAACGTCTTTTATTGCTAGGAGCCTTGACAGATTCTCCCAGTGTATTAATGCTTCTTTATGAGGGAGTTACTAATCCACAGTAGTGCCTCTTCTATGGCCAGGAATTCTGCTTGAAATACAGTATCTTCTTCAATTAACTTCGTTTGATTCTCATAGATTAGCTCTCCTCTCTGATACACGCAGAAGGCATATGCCGTGTCTTCCTCCATTTTGGAACCACCCGTATATTATTTTATTTCTGTTGGCGAAGTATTTTCTGGATCTATCTGAATGAAATATTCTTTAAATGGTTGAACTTGATCTGACTTCATTTTTGGCTGTTAGAATATAGGATCTAGATTTCCTGTTGGGATTCCAAGACGTAAAACTTTATATGCCGTTGCAGTCATGATGAAAACGCTTGGTAGTTGACACAATTACTGAAACATCTATATATTTAAAACGCTAAGCGTTTTCTTTCGACAATCAGTGAGAACAAAGTACTGCATCAAATTACATCATTCATTTTTAAAATGAAAGATATTTGGACACAGATTTGTTATCGTACATTCGTTTGTTCGAAAATTTTATGAATTAGCCGTAAATTTAAATTAAACTTTTACAACTGCTTATGACGTCATAAAGTCGGTATTAGGATAACGCCCACTGTTGCGAGGCATAGAGTTTATTCTCTGAACTCTGTGGTTGCGAGGATAAAAGAGAAATAATAAATATTAAAAGTAAAAGCACGTGGCCGGATTTTTTAATTTGTAAGTCAAATTTCGGTAAAAATATTTATCCGTGTTATTTATAAGCGAATAAAAATTCATATTTATTGCGACGTCACGGGAATATTGTCCATTGGTTTTATTTATTTATTAAGCATTATAACTTTGTTGATGCCATTTTTTCATAACCATTAAATACAAAATATTCACTGCTCAAAATAATTAAAGGATATTTGAAGTTTTATATAAAATAAAGATATAAACGAAATTTTTTTTGCCGAAAATAGAAGAAGAGAATCACAAATGCAAATTTTTCTGGTTTTCAAACTGTGGAGTATGCAAATTTTGAGTTCGACGTCAAAAACGTCGCTTCAGCGGCAGCGAATGAAATTTGACTTTCAACTGGATAAAAGAGAATGAAGACAAGGATGATCGGCATTCAGTGATTGCTTTGTTTCGATGAGTACGATGTCTCAGCGAAGTCATTTGACAGATTCAGAAGCTTGGAGAATTGTTGGTAGGTTAGAAGGGGGCCAAACTCAAGCCGAAGTAGCGCAAGCCATTGGAGTGTTACAAAGTGTCATTTCCAGGATCTGGAACCGTTTTTTGGAGAGTGGATGTGCAGGCCGAAGACCAGGGCAAGGTCGTAGACGGGCAACAACGCCCAATGAAGATCGGTATTTAGCGTTAACAGCTCGGAGACACCGAAACATGAACGCTACTCTTCTCCAACAACACCTTCGCTCGGCTACAGGCACCACGATTTCAACTCAGACTGTCCGAAACCGGCTCCATGCTGTAGGTCTGTATGCTCGCCGACCGATGGTATGTGTTAGATTAACATCAAAGCATCGTCGCGACCGCAGGGAGTGGGCAACTGAGCATGTCAACTGGAGGAGAAATGAATGGAGCAATATTCTGTTTTCTGACGAGTCCCGTTTTTCTGTGCATCCGGATAAAAGCGTATTTTCATCTGGAGGGACCGTGGCAGTAGGAATAATCCTGCGTTCGTGCACGAAAGTGTCAGATTTGGCGGTGGAGGAGTGTTGGTGTATGGTGGCATCTCCATTGACGGGCGCACTGACCTCTACATCATTCGAGATGGAGCTCTGACTGGTCGCCGATATAGGGTTGAGATCCTCAGACCTATTGTAGTCCCTTACGCTGCAGCAATCGGAGATAACTTCATTTTAATGGACGATAACTGCAGGCCACATCGTGCAAACCTGGTGGAGGATTTCCTTTTCGAGGAAGGAATCGTTCGAATGGAATGGCCAGCGTGTTCTCCAGACATGAATCCAATCGAGCACGTTTGGGACGCTCTAGGAAGACGAGTTTCTGGCCGCCAACAACCCCCACAAACTCTCCAAGAACTGGAAAGAGCTCTTCTGGAAGAGTGGGGCAGAATACCCCAACTCGTCATTAATAGCCTCATTGAGTCCATGCCTCAAAGGTGTTCAACGTTGCTGGCCGCCCGTGGAAACCATACCCCCTACTGAAAATGATTTTCTTTGAAGAAAACACCTTTTCTTATTCTTTTTTTCTCATATGCACAAATTGTCTTTTTTTCCTTTTGTACACAAATGCGCAATAAAATGCATTTTTTCTGCCAAACATGTGTAATTTATTCTCATATAACCTACTATGTCTGTCGACCATGTATCAATCAGCTAAAAAGTTTCCCAGATACAAAATCCACCTAAAACTGCAATATCCTTTAATTGTTTTGAGCAGTGTATGTTTATTTGTATACATGGTGTTTAAGCATAAAAGTAACGTATAAAAAGTACGTGTAAAATTTGCGCCGGTGAAAATGACGTTATGCTTAGCTTGAAATGAATTTTAACATTCATAAAACTAAAAAGAAAAATTTATATGGCTGTGTCAACATGACGTAATTTTGACTGATTTTTCAATTTTTAATTTTAAAGATTAGAACTGGAGCTTTTATTGGTTGCGTCACCTTGATTGAATACCTTGATTACATTTTACCAATTACTTTTTGTTTTAATTATAGGTTAGATGATTTAATTTTTTAATTAAAAAAATCACAAAAGTAAAGGATTTCAGGAAAATTAAAATTATTAAAATACTGTTATGGTAAAAAACTTTAAATAATGGTTGTATTTTTAGCTAGAATAAACAATGTAAGGCTAATATTTTATAGGAATTATTTTGGTAGGTTTGTTATAAGTTCATTTAACAGTTCCTTATCAGCGGCAAAGTCCTATTTCTTTCACTTTGAATTTCTTTGTCGATGTCAAAAAATGGCAGTCTACATATGGAGGTCAGCCAAAACACAGTGGGAATTTTTAGACATGTATAACGGTTGTGACAACAAACGGCGCTATCGCTTTAGCTTTCATCGCGCTTACATCATTTCTAAATATTTCAAATTTCAGTTTTTAACTACATTTTACTACAATTTATAATTTTAATTCTTACATCATCAATTACAAAAAACTTAGCTTTCGATTGAAATTTATTTGAAACTTACTTGAAAACTGCCGTTTAATTTACGACTTTTTAAATAATTTTCAAGCATGAAATATGCTTCGATTCTATCTCAACATTGGTCATCAGTTTGCTTTAATGATGTAAAATAACACGTAGGAAAGTTGCCACAGTTTAAAATAGAATGTTGCATTCGTTGATGTATATGTTGCATCAAATTATGCTAGGAACTGTATTTTATTATTTTTTTAAGATCCATTAGATATTTAACTGCATAACAGGGAAAAGATCCCCGAAAATGATAAAAAAGGAATAATCATCCTGATTATGTAAAGGAGTCGATGAAACCATACAAATAAATTACACTTGGAAACATAAAAAATCTCCCTGATCTGCAGATTGATTTATTAGTATATAAAAATTCTTCATCTTTACATAAAAATGAATTAGCTTCAAACAATGGATGCGTTTTAGAAGATATGGATTTGAAACGAACAATGATTAAAGAGGAAATTTTAAAACTTTTAATTTAAACACGTTAAAACTCTTTTGAACATTGAATTTCGACGGTGCATTTTCGCAGATGCAATGCACATGCGCATAAGAGATCCTTCGGTTGCAGTATTACAGGTAGGGGTGTGTGCTTTAAATACTATGTTCTTTTATTTACTGAATATGAGATGAAAGTAGAGATGTACTATTTGTATAATACTTCATAGGTCCATGAAATTTTCTTTCTTGCCGTGGGTAATATGGCGGTTTCGTCAAGTTTTGACGGGTTCCATCTAGTATATTTTAAATACACTTTTTTTCATCAAGTATGAGCAATTGACTGCCACCCATAATAGCTCTACATACTTTCCTTAGGTTTTTTTTTACACTATTGCAGAAAACAAATATACATTACAAATATAGATATTGAATAAAAAAAATGTATGTTCGAAAATTAACAAAAAACGCATAAATAGAGTTGCAGTTTTCAGTCAAATTGCGTTTGAATGTACATTGTATGGTTTCCAAAAAAAGAAAGCGATAGTTCAGGTAGTTGCTTCCACCGTTATTACATCAGACTGCCATACTATATTTTAGGATACATTCCTCATAATATGTGGTCTACACATTTCTGATGACAACATTTCGGGTGGGGTCAACTTTAAATGAATTGCACGTGACCGAAACAAATAATTTTGTCCGACGATTTATGGCATTTTGCTGAGCTAAGATCAGCCTTTTGAAATTAATTATCTAATTTCTGCTTTATTCATTATTAATATATTTGATGCTTCTGCTGTTTTCCAGGTGTCACGATGATGAAAATTTGTATTCGTTTACACTTTGTTGTGTGACCGGAAACAAATCCACTATTATTCGTAGATGATGATGATGATTTTGGAACCGAAGTCTACCGAAAGCATATTTTAACTATATCTCTCGCAATATATAAGGGAATTCTTAATAACATACCTAAAATTTCACTTTTATATCGAGTACAGTGCTGGATGCAGTTCTGTATAAATATATATCCCTCTACGCGTTTTGCCCGTATTTTTCTGTTTCCCAAAAACAACTTAAATCAGCTCTAGAAAAAAAAAATAACAAAATTGTATTTTAAGATATATGTAAAATAAAGAGATATGAAGTGTATTTTAGAAACAAACGTGGAAAGAAAATTTATATTATTTTAAGATTTACAAATATTTTTATGAAATGCAGGAAAGCCTTCATATGCTCAGAGGGATATAGTGTGTGCGCAGTAAACTGGAAATGACATTGCATCTGCTTATTCCACGGATTTCTTATTAATTTTGAAAAATAATGCTTCTAAGGTGATGCTTTGACATTATTTGTACCCACATTTAAGTGTTAAATGCTTATAGAAATTACTATGTTGACGTAACACGAAGACATAGCAACCGTAATTTCTGAAATCTGTAAAGCGCGAATTGCTAAAGGTTTTTCAGACTTAAATAACGATCTACTGCATACAGTTTACAAGATGAAAAAAGCACGATTGCTGATCCTGTTGTCACCATTCAAGCAAGGAAAATGCCCAAAATGCTAAATGACAGCAAAAATCCAAATACACTGTAAAGAAAATCTCTCAAATTGACAGAAAAAACTGTCAATTTTGGCGCCAGTGGAAAACCGTTAAATTTATAGAAAATATATGTATATTTTTTATTAAAACAGTTTTCTTCTGTAATATATATAGCTTTTTCATGTAAAAATTACAAAATCTACATTACAGGAAAAAACTGTTTTTCTTTAAAAAGGGTTTTTCCTGTAAAAAATATAATATCTTTCTGTCAAAATTACAGATTTTTTTACAGTGTATAATACAACCTTTGAGTGAATTATAAGTTATTTATTTTTTTATTGTTGATGTGGCCACATCAATTTTAGTATTCCTACGCTGTTAAATGAACTTAAAATAATGTTATTATAGCTGTAGCGTAGTATCTATCTACTCTCCTTATTAAGGCAGTCTAGAATTAAAAGTTTTGTTTAGTTTATGTCACCACGTTGCCCGGATTCTAGCATTTTATGCGTGAAACATCCATCTATTCTGGCTTTTACTTTCGCAAAATCTAATTAAATTTTCCTGAATCTAACTGTTGTGGTTATTTTACGCAGTTATACGACAATTAGTTTTCTGTGCTCTGCTGGCGAGTATAAATAAGCTGATGAAAATGGGTAGCTTTGGATGTAGTACATATCTCACCATTTATGGGGTTTGACACCAGGCCTTTACTTGCTTCTGTCTTTTGCGTCAGATTTTTCAACCAAATGCCTGTTCCAGTTGTTCGACGGAGAGCTTCGGCGTCGTGCTATGGATTTACCATTTAGTAAGATTCTACGGGATTTAATTTTAGTGATACTGCAGTATTGTGCAAGTGACGTTGTTATATAGTGATTTCACTGTTCCTACCGATCTAATGGGTATTTCTATTCAGCTTCTGCAAACTCTCGGGGTAACCATTTTAAAGTAAGTTTTAGTTTGAATTTACTGCGCCTCATTTAGTGTCATTTAATTAAATGTTAAATTGATCTTCGTTAAACTAAAATCTCGGCTCTACTGCTTTACTCAATCATTATACATTATAATATTTTTTTTTTTTAATTATATTTTCTACTCATGGCTACTCATTTAGTTGACGGACTCGCAGGGTACAACACAAAGTCCACAGTTACTTTAGAAATTCGCCGTGCGCAGGCATTATGGTTACTCTAACATCGTATTTAACAATTATATGTGTAAGAATTAATGTCATTTTTAAAATTAGGAAACATATTTTTCAAAATAAATAAGTATCATGGGAGAAAATAGACTATGTAGAAAAAATTATTGCTTATTTATCACGTGTACTCTGTGTTCTATGCTCACATGACAGTTCAGATTGAAAACCCATACTATATTTATTAAATATCACAATAAAGAATTTTACATAGACAGAGATAATGTAAAGTGAGAAATGTACTTTAAAAAGCAAGAAACATTGTTGAATGAAAAAATAAAAATATTCGTCTAAAAGTTTTCTCTTAATAGATATATATATTGAACTCTTCTAATAAAGTGCATGCAAATATTTTGGAATTCTTTATCATCTGTGTTTTTAGAAGCATTATGTACTATTTTTGTAAGTCAATTGCATTTGGTGGGCGTATATTATAAAAAGTCATGAATTATCATGAGCATGTTCAGAGTTAAGGTATTTAAGGACACAAAAAACAGAAAGTATATGTTATATCTTATGCAGCGTATTTTTAACCACTTCAAATTCACGTTATATTAGTTTTATGATCAATGTAAAATGAAAATAAATTTTTCTCTGGCAAATTTTATCTAAATACCAAAATTTATGGTTAATTTTATGTTTAACAACATCTTAGGTTAATCTGATTTTTTTCGATTTTAATTTGCTCTGATCAATTAATTGCCAATTGAAGAAGCTATGCTACTAACTACTTTACATTATTGAAGAAAGCAATTGCTCAGTGATGAGAATAAAAAAAAAAAAACTATGCTTCAAAATTATTGAAATAATTATAAAAAACATAAAAATTTAGTTTACAAATAAAACAGTTTTCAAATAAATTTCAGTTGAAAATACAATTTATCCCCTATTCGATGACGTAAAATAGGAATTCTAGTTTTCGAAGTGATGCTTAATCCATAAAAGTAAAAACCTAACTTTATGTAGCAGACACAATCCTTATATACTCCTAAAAATAAAAAAATGGTTTTTGCCATTCCTTCAAAAGTTGGCTACTAATTTTGACTACGACTGAAAAGTTCGTAGAGAAAGATATAATGCTATGTTGCTAACTAAATATACAAACCGCATATAGAAAATGTGTTGCAAACTTATTTACGTATAATTAAATGCAAACCTATTATTATTTAAAAGTTTTATATAAAAATTTGAAATAATAATATTCTTATTTTTTTACGAATCTAACTATTTATAGTTATATACAAACACTTTTTTTCTTTTTTAAGGTGTTTAAAATAATATTTCTAAGCTAATAAATTTATTTATTTTTGATAAAACATTTTTATTTATTTCGTGCACGGATACTATGAAAGAAAATGTATAAAGAAAATCAAATTTGGCAAACATTTTACATAATTTTAACATGAAAACACAAATTAAATCATTATTCACCACAGTAAATTTATATGCATAGAAATACATGCATACTTTGTATAATAATTTCTTTTATTACATAAAGTGGAAAACAATATTAAATTTAATAACCCATAAAAAGCCCAATGTAGGTGATTCTACTTTTCTTATTGGTAAAAAAGGAAAATATTTTCATATCTGTGCATCGAGTAATTTTGTTACTTCAAAAGAAGATATTTTAAGATAGCATAAAACATACTGTAAAGATGAAAGTTTGGAAATATTTACTATGCTCAAATGTTATTATTTAATTTTGTAATATGAAAACTGAAAATATTTTTATGATCGGTTTTCCTAAATGCAATTTTTTAGTATCGAACTTTCTGAATACTGTTGTGCACTTTGGATCAAATATATTTTCAAATAAAACCTTTTTATATCATGTTTTAGAACGTGATATATTTCTATTTGACTTTATGTTCCATTTATATTCCTGTTGATAATTTTTAGTAATTTATTTTTTTATGTGTAATACATGTATGACACGTTTTAGTAACACATGTTTTACGATTTATCACAAATTTTTCTTCTATTTATTAACCTTTTAAACGCCGCTCTGTGTTCCAAGTATAAAAAATATTAATTCTTTGTGAAAATAAGATTTAAATGCATCTATTTAAACAATGCAAGAAGAAATTTCCCCCCAAAAAATTGTTATGTACGATTTCGGGTATGTTCCCGTTTGGGAACATTGGCGTGATTCATTAAGTTTTTACTATATTTTTCAATAGATTAAATTTTATGGTTCTTATGCTAGAATTTTATAAGTATGAATAATATTTGACAGATTTAATAACATTAACAATTTTTTAAGTGAAATTCGTGTGTTGAATATTATACTTTATAAAAACAATCAAACACAAAGAAAGAATTAAATAATATATATGTGCATAGATATAAATAGAATTAGTAAAAATGTTTAAACCAACTATAGAAAAGCACAAATAACTACTTGAAAGTTAATGATAAAATAATTATATGTATTACAAATATTAACTACATAAAACTATAAATAATAATTATATAAAATACAAATTATCTTACAAAATTATTTTTATTATTATTTTATAGTGTGGATCACTGTCCGTGATAAGAGGGAAAACAGTGTTCATCCAGTTGCTTTTGGCATTCAAAGCACATTTTCCTTGTATTTTTCTGGCAAACTACACAGCGTCCTTGAGATGATGATACCAAATAGTGCGTATCTGACTGCCGTGCAGACTCTACTGGATGGGCACGTGGACCTGGAATACAATGAATCTTGGGTTTCATTCGAAGTAAACTCAAAGTCACCTCTCTTCGAAAATTCAGGTGTGACAGTTCTGATGTTGATTTGTGGTGTAATTCAGTATGTACAATCAATCCCGCAACAACAGCCATGTTTAGGGCATTGCTAAATAAGTTCCAGTACCACTTTTTGCTGCGGAACATAGGACGGTAACTTCCAAGAAGTCTGTCTAACAAATCAACTCCACCCATACCTTCGTTATAGCACTTTATAAGATGTGGCTGTGAAACATCTACCTTTTTTCTTTCTTTACGGAAAAATCGTTTTGCTTTACCCATAGGTTCATGAGTATCGTAATAAGACACTATTGTAACAACTGAACTATCGTTCCATCGGCACATATAAACTTTTCCATCGCACTGAAAATCGTACTTTCCCCTCTCGCATTTGGACATTTTTTTAATGATTGCAAAGGACATTGTCCTGTTCTAGTATCCCGAATTGTACCAGTTGCATTAAAATCTTTGTCCGATAAATCCGCCAAAAGTTTATAAGACGTGAAAAAATTAACAAAGTATATTTCGTGTTTTTTCGGATTTTCAATACACGATAAAAGTTCCCATACAACTCTTGATCCAAGGGGAATATTACTCCTTTCCGGACTTTTTCCACCTTAAATTTTCATTGCATATGGGTAACCATTATGCGAACAAAGCATCCAAATTTTGAAACCAAATCTTATAGGCTTACCTTTTATGAACATTTTTGCTGAATGATGACCATAGTATGGAACCATAGATTCATCAATGCTTAGTTTTCTGTGAAAGATTCCAAACTGCCGAAAAATTTTTTCAAGTTCTTGATAAAAGGGAGAAATTTTGCCCAATTTATCTCCTGCTTTCAAATCATTTGAATCTATAATATGAAAATATTTCTTTATTTTCCTAAATCGGGCTCTAGACATAACTGAAGCAACTATTGGAACGGACAAATCTTCATAAGTGCTTCAATATAAATCCTCACCAGGAACAGTATGGTAGCCACTAAATAAGAGTAACCCAAAAAATTGCCAAATATCTTTTACGTCTACATCAATATTTTCCCCTTTTTGCATTGCATACAGTTTTGTCATTTCTGATAAATGGGCTAAATATTCCATCGGCAAAAATTTGTTGAAAATTTCAGCTGGCGATAAATTTGCTAATTCGGGAAACGATTCGCAAAGCTTCATATTACTTATGGTTTCTAAAGATTTTTTGAAAGATGCATTTTTATTCCAGTTCGGCTTCATATCTTCTTTCTTTGATAGTCTCTTTCTCTTCAAACTTGATTCAGTTTTTGATGTAGAAGGTACAGAAACAATCGTTTCATCATCTGATACATCAACTGATCTATGTGTAAAAACTTCTAATTGTCCGCATACATCTGCAGGCATACTTTTTTGAAATTCATTTTCATTTACATCTTCTTCATCTGTTATAGCACCACTTTCATCAGGAGGCAATTGGCAAATATCTATAACAGAATCAACCGAAGCATCTGAATCTGATAAAGGGTTAAAATATTCAATAGCTTCCGGTACTGTTAAAAATCTTTCACGATTAGCCATATCTATCAAAGAAGCAAAGTAAAAATATCGTTCTATCTTCACCCTCTATTACTTACAAAATGAACGATGCAAAAAATTCAGAAAGAGAAAAGGGAAAAATAAATAAATAAAAGAACTGGGCGGGTGCTGAACCACGTGATCTATCTCAAAACTCTTACATACTCTAAGAAAGTAAAAATTATTGTTAACAAATAGCACGCTTCGCGGGATACTTAGAAAAAGTCATAAACATCCTCAGTCCTGAGCAAAACAGTTGTTTGGACAAAACTCTCACCCCCGCACTAGTGAGGGCAGAAAGCAAGAGAAGGGGGGAGGGGTGAAAAGGGTGTAAGTGGAATTCGAAAAGCCACTGACCTGCTTTTAAACACAGCAAAAGAGATTCAGTATAATTCTGAGACTCTCAATATTACAAATTAGGAAAATAGATCAACAGGGCAAATGATCGAATTCTGTATAGTGAATTACGCTAATGTTCCCGAATGGGAACAATAGAATTTGATATCTTATAGCAAACGCATTTTTATTGAAAA
This sequence comes from Maratus michaelseni, assembly GCA_963931845.1. Classification (NCBI taxonomy): domain Eukaryota; kingdom Metazoa; phylum Arthropoda; class Arachnida; order Araneae; family Salticidae; genus Maratus; species Maratus michaelseni. The sequence continues at coordinate 191,141,695 of OZ007593.1, read as the reverse complement.
CTGTTATTTAGCATGTTTATTCTTTAAAATGGACCTTATTTATCATAACTCTGAAATTTCATGAATTTTGCATCTTTTAAAAATTTTATGTGAATTTTTTTAACAAGCCTAGTAAAAATTGACAAAAAATGACTTTTTTACGAATTTTTTTAAGCTTAAATAATTATATAACATAAATATTTTTTAGTCTAAAAAAATAAATGTACTTTTGTTAATAAATAATAATTTTTGTAAGTCCATAGAAGCGAAACTTTTTTTTTAATGAATTTTAAATTTGATGTTCCCGTTCGGGAACATTGGCGTTTAAAAGGTTAATGAATTTACTAAAATGCAATTTTTCAAAATACAAATAATGCAGAATAATTTGTTAGAATTTTTCATTAATCTATGTAAAATAATATACATGAATGAGTGAAAAGTAAGCTGTAGTCTGAATCAAAAGCTTGCTCAAAATACAATGAAATTAGAAACCGGTAGAAAGCGGTATGACAAATGTCTCAATGTACTTGGTACTTATGGGGAAAAATAAAGTTATGTTTTATCTTTAATGTCTCATTACATTTTTTTTCTTTCATACTCACCTCTACCCACAGTCGCCAGGGGAAACTTATTTTCCGACTGCCCCTCGTATATATATACAGTGGAACCCCGATTTTACGTAACCCGTTTCGTACGTTATCCCGCTTCGTACGTTATTTTTCGTCGGTACCGGAAAATTCCTATTCCGATAATATTAAAAATACCTCGATTCTACGTTACTTATTCTTAACGTTTCCCGCTTGGTACGTCATTTTAGGCGAAGTATGTCAGGAAATTTTATCTTCTTTCACTCATGGAAAATTTTTCAAAAGAACAAAACGGTTTTCCACTTGGTCAAATGTTTTTTTTGTTACAAAAAACAGTTATTCCCTCCCTGTTATACTCCTGTGATAAAGAAATGATGAACTATTATTCGTCTACCAGCATTTGACCAAACCTGCAACACGTGATTTCGTGGGCGGGTGGGGAGGATTCTTTTTCAGTTGTTCATTCATTTCAAACCGCAGTGGAGTAGCTTTCTTTAGGTATCTCTTGGTGATTGTCAGTCAAAAGTAGGATGTCTAAAAGAAAATGTTTCTCTGTAGCCGAAAAGGCAGAAATTTTCGAAAAATCCAACGTTTAAAAAGGAACTAAAATAGATCTCGCAAAATCGTTCGGTATCGCTTATTCCACGTTAAAAAACATCCTAAAACAAGAGGTCGCTGTGGAATTAAAATCTGAAAAACTGGGAAATTTGTCAAAGAAAATAAAAACATTGAAAATATTTCTTTTTGAGGAACTGGAATAGATTTTGTACGAGGGGTTTAAACAAGCCCGTGCAGCCAAGGTTCTAATCACTGGCTCAATTTTGTAAGAAAAGGATCTTGAAATTTCTTCTCGACTTGAAATGCAGAATTTCACGGCAGCCAACCTGTTGGATCGACCGATTCAAGAAGAGGTATAATTTGTCTTACAAGTTTATTTCTGATGAGGCAGATGAAGTAAATACTGTGGTCGTTGAGGAGCGGATGGAAAAAACATTCCCTTCTCTTGTGTGTAAAATTCAAAAAAAGACATCTTTAACGCAGATGAGACCGGAATGTCTTTTAATCTCTTTCCTGATAGAACATACACCGTGAAAGGAGAAAAGTGTCACAGTCGGAAGCTATCAAAAGTGCGATTAACAGTTTGGTTATTTACGAATGCAGACGGAACTGAGAAGATAACACCCTTTGTGATTGGTAAATCGGCGTGGAATAGTGTAGATGAAAAATGCATTTAAAATGCTTTTCAGTAGGGAGAATTATCAAAATCCTAAATTAATGGTGAAGCGCCACGTGAAGAGCTCTCTATTGAAGATTACACAAAAGACGATAAATTTATACTTGTAGACATCAATGCTTATGAGTACATTGATTGCGATAAGGATGTTATCGCTACCACATACATTAAGACTATTTCCAATTTGATTTCGCAATATGGAAGTGAGGATGATATTGATGAAGATCCAGATGACATCGTGCCCTCATGGGCAGAGGCTATTGCGAGTTTAAAAAAAAAATTAACTGCACATGAAAATTGAAAAAATATTTACAAAAAGTTGCACTTAAAGAGGAAAAGCAATAAAAAATAACAGATCTTTTTAAATACTAATATGGTATTGGTAAGTTTGTTTTGTTATAATTTGTTTTCTTGAAGTTTTTTCTCTATTTGACCCCGATTTTACGTTTTCCCGTTTCGTACGTCTTTTTCTGCTGGTCCCGTGAAAAACGTAAAATCGAGGTTCCACTGTATACAGAGTGAGAGAATATATAAATGTGTATATATATACAGATAAAAAATAAAATTGTTACTCTAATTCTCGATGGAGATACGTTCGTTATACTGAGTGATGTGAGAGACATATCATAACAGCTGTAATAAACTGTAAGGGTATAGGCAAGAAGAAAAGTATCAAAAGTGTCATATTAATTGTCAAGAAGTTGATACCTGAGGTTTTCAATTTGTTAAAAAAAACTATTTCGAATTCATAATATAGATTTTGAAATAGATCTATTAAAATATAGAATAAAATTAAACAATTGGCAAAGTTACTGTAAATCAAATTATGAAATATATATATATATATATATATGGACCAGATTTATTTCGTTATAGATTACATAGGAGGGTACTATATTAATGTAAATTTTAGTCGGATTTTCCAAAAATATTAAGATCTGTTAGCAATAAAAAATTTAAATGTAGTTAAAGCATTTAAATATTACAAACCTATAGGTAGAATGATCTTTATTTATAATAGCTATGCTAAAAATAATAATAGAAACGGGAATATTAACATCTCTAAATGTAATGAATAAAATTATAGAAAATATGTTGACGAACATCATGATATATAATAATTGGAAATATAAATATTATACAAGATGTAGAATAGAAAAAAAAAAACAAATATAGTTATTGGACAAACTACAGGTTGAAGCTACTTTTACGAAAAACTATGCAATTATAGTTTTAAAAATAACATTGAAAACTTTATACAAAAGTTAAAATACAAATACAGCGTTCATAAAGGTTTATTTAAAGATTGAAAATAACATATTTGAAAGAATCTAAAACATAAATACATTAAAAAGTATGAGGGCTTATTTGAAGAGAAATATATTAATTTAAAAATATTAATAAGAATTATCCAAGATGATTTTATAATAAAATATGTAGATAGAGCATGAAATAATTACTCAATCATTTGTAAAAAAAATATGGTAAAATATTAAGTGAAAGTTATGATAATACAAATAATTATAATGTGATGGAATCTGACTTTCAATTGGTGGAAAACACAATCAGAACCATCGATAAAAAATTAAAATGAAATAGAAGAATTTGAAAGTTGCTTATTTAGTTTTAGTGCCCAAGTTCCATAAGAGTCCAACAAAGTTCAGAAAGATTATTTGTGGTTATAATCATATATTGAAGGTGCTAATATATTTTTAAAAGGTATTGCAGAGATTGTTTTCAAAAAGTAAAACCGTCAATTCCACATTCATAATACATAACAGCTCCGAACTTTTGGAAAAGAGAAACACATCTACTTATAATAAAATCCGAAGCCAAGAAAGTGTCTATAACCATTCAGGGCAGGACCACTCTGGCCTGCGAAACGATCGTAGTTAAACGCCATGTTAGGCTTAATGAAAAACCTATGCTAGCATATCACAGGTAAATGATACTATCTTCTACTTGAAATCAATGTTTCAGCATATTTTTCCTATAAAACATGTATATCATATCCTATTATAATGTTTTATGTTCTTAATTAAAAATCCAGATTACACAATCCTAGGAATCCTAGGCGAACACTGTTGCGAGCAATATTGTTTTGGCGCCATCTACCGACTTTAAAATGTACTTTTCTACAACACAAACCTTTCAGGCTGTTTGTATGAAGTCTTATAAAAATGGAACGCAGATCAACAATCCGTCATTCTAAATGTCTTCGAAATGATCGCAATGTCACATTTCGAATCGAATGTTCATATATCGATCATCTGAAATATTTTTATAAATGGTCCAGTCAGCTTAAATATATTGACTTTGGATACAGGCACATTCAAAGAGGAATTGATCATTGTTTAACAGGTGCATCATTGCTTTGAAACTGGTTTATCCGATAAATTTTATTGGAAATATGAAGATTAATTTTGTAAAGACATGCAGGAATCCAAGTGAATTGATTCTGTTATTCAAGGCAAACAGTTTAAGATTTTGGATGGGAAACGGATCGCTGTTGAGAATGGCAGATTTTTTTTAAGTCAGTTTCAATTAGTTTGGATTGGATTAGTTCTTGTTTTTTAACATATATTTTTCTGGTCACGACAGTTTAGTTTGGAGAACGTTGCAAGCGTCCAAACTGTTTTAACCCTCCATTTCCGTGTCGTAAGCCGCGCAACCTGGATTGGTTTGTTTATTTGTTTGTAATTTATTTTGTTACTTCTTTTGATTCGGGATTAGTTTAAGTTGGTTATGTTTCTTTGAATTAGAATTCTTTTAAATATTTTATTATGTTCTGGCATATTTATTTATATTCTTTATTTATACTCTTTATTTTATAGTTTAAAATATGTCTTATGTTTTTAGTTCAATTTGGTATTTTTAATATATATATTAATATATATATATATATAGTATTATTATATATATATATATAGTATTATTATATATATATATATATAGTATTATTATATATATATATATAGTATTATATAATATATAATACTATATAACTATAATAACTGTAGTTATATATAGTATTTTTCAGAAAGAAAATGCCGCACCATATTAAAACATTATCAAGTGTGAAACAGTAAAACATCAAAGAAAATATTGTTATGAATTTTGTATATATCTGTAAATATTCCATTTGTTTAAATTTATTTTATTTGATTATTGTGAAAATTGCAGTATTATTAATGTATTTCCTATTGAGCATCATGTAACTCAATGCTAAAGGCCTCAGATGGTTTGCAAGAAAAACAACCTTACACCCTCATCTTTATAATGGAAGTCTATTGAAATATCGCCAAGGAATGGGTTTATCGCCAAGTTGGCGATGGTTTTAGCGACTTATTTTTGTCGCCAAATTTGGCGATATATCGCCAAATGTCGCCAAGTTGGCGAAGGATTTGGCGACTTTTTGTGCAACCACACCCCTCTTATACCTATACATTGGGATCCTTTCTTGCTTGGATTCTCTATCGAAAGTTAAAGCACTTTCTGGTAATTTCTAGCATCTGAAGGCTCTGGAATAATCTGGAAAGATCTCTGAAACCTATATAAGGACCTCCATCAGTTCAGTTAGTTAGTTGTCTGTCAACTGCGATTGAAGTCATACGAGAGGCTTTGCATTGAGAACTGTGTTACTCGGATCGATTTTGTCGTTGATACGTCGTATTGAACGCATTGTTTCTGTGTGAAATTTTGCTGCTCTTTTATTGGATTTGAAGATTACTGAATATCTTGTAATTTTCAGAAGATATTTGTGATCGTATTGCACTGTTTATAGTGAATAAAGCCTTTTTATTGTTCTTATATATTGGCATCAGTCCTTTCGAACCCCGAGCTCACAACAATATATTTTTAACAAATTAAACCAGAACTAGATAACGAGACTAAAAGACTGCGGTAGTGGGTAAATTATAAAATAGCAGCCGTGTTTCTGAATGAAAATTATGCATGATAAATAAGTGCAAATGTGGCAGTGGGTTTCGTGTCCCAATGTGTAAATAAATGCATAAAATATTCAACAGCATATTGCAAACACTCCCCCACTTGACACGACGCCACATTAATTAGTATATCACAATCCCAAAAAACAGCTGATTGAAAACTCATATATGTAGAATAGAGTAAAAAAATTCATTCGTATCAAAAACTTAGCCACGCAGCCACAAAGCAAACCAAAATCCGATTTTTGATAATCCATCTAAATTTGTTCCGTGTCCGTTTGCACACCATATATATATATATATATATATATATATATATATACGCAATAATTGTGACATAACACATATTATGACAATTATCTCTCAAACCGTTGTTAACTATTAAACTCCAACACATCTGAAGCATGAGCAACTACATTTACAGAAATAAAGGAACTTAAACGTAAACTGCAGGACAAAATGAACGAGAAAAGATGGAATAAAAAAACAATCATTAAATAGGGATGGATGAAACAGGTGAATGGAGTGTAAAATGCAAGCTGAGTTAAACAAATTTTACGTCAAAAATACTCTCCAGACCTGCCAAAACATTTTTAGAAACAAATAAACACAAGGTGTCAATATAACGTGAAATACCAATTATCAATATAACTTTATGCTCCAGACTTCAGATGTATTTTTGAATTAATAACCAGTTAAAATCATATAAATAATTATTTTGAAGTCGATTTAATTGTTTAATCATTGATATTTGGGAAGCATTATGCGAAGACGAGGACATACCTCGCTTATTTCGGGTTATTTCTTGCTTTAAATCATGATTAAATGTTAGGATAAATTGGAGAATAATCAGTAATGTTTTAATAGGTGAAAATCGTTCTGGTTATAATAATTTTTTTAATAACGAATACATACGGATAAATAGTAATATAGTATTTCATATATGATGATTCAAGAAAGAGAGAAGTTGAGAGCTATTAATATGAATTTTCATAATTTCTATTGGGGCATTCGTATAGTTGTGTATATGAAAATGTCGAATTTTAACAGTACGTTGACAAAGTTTTATATTAGGCGTGTTGTTATTTGAATCTCATCGATGTTGGTTAATAGCCCAGTCAAATAAGGATATAATCTCGGACTGAAAGATAACAAGCTGAAAATTTGAGAAAATCTTTGTTTTGACATTCTAAACGTAAGCTAAAACGTCTCATATAATCTCGTGTCCGCGTCTCGAGATATTCAAGGTCAAAGGTCAAGAAAATCGGTTTTTTGCTTATATCTCAAAAACTGTGCATTTTATTTTAAAAAATCCAATAACAAAATTAAAGTAGACAAAATTTACTATAAAATACATATATTATCTTTAATTTTCTCAGAAAGGGTTTAGGCGCTAGAACGCGCTGAAGAAAGACAACTTTTTGACCTTCAGACCAAAATGAGAGAAACTTCATCTTTCGCCCTCGATTTCTCAAAAACTATGCATTTTATTGGGAAAACATGTAACAAAATTGAAGTAGGCAACATTTTCTACAAAATTCATAAATTAACGAAATTTTTAGGCGCTAAACAGCGCTGAAAAAAAAGCGACTTTTTGACCTTTGAGCCAAAAAACTAGAGAAACCCCCTTTCCAACCCTCAATTGCCCAAAAACTAGGCATTTTATTGAATAACACCAGCTACAAAATTAATGTAGATAACATTTTCTGCAAAATGCCTATATTAATTTTAATTAGTTTTTGGCCCTCTGGCCTAAAAGGGAGAAAAACCCACTAAATATTTTTTCTTATATTTCAAATGATATTTGAGGCTATTACAAAACTTGTAGAGAATAAAATTATCTACAAATTTAGTCTTAATTAGTTACATTATTTACTTATTAATAAATATTAATTATAAATAAGAATAAATTATAAATAAATTTGATAATATTTTGTTAAATTATGTATAAATAATAACATATTGAAATGAGTTTTTATGTATTGTAATTACATTTTTATTTATCATAAGATTATCAAATCTATTATATTTTGTTTAAGTTAAATTATAAGGCGCTAATTACCTCTGATTATCAATAGCAGGCATACAGCATACGTTTCCTCTTGTTCGTCGTCGTGTACTTCGTCTGGTCGCCCATATAAAATTTCCAGATCGTTATCATCATCCTCGTTGTCCGTAATACTTGGCTCTAAACCTCAAGAATCTCAGGTACATATTCACTTTCACTGTTAAAAATTTGCAGCAAACTGTCCAGTCATTTGACCGTTTTTGTAGAAAACGGTTACATAACTGTAATTTAACTATATTCTGACCATAAAATGAACAATAATACGGTCAGAATATAGTTAAATTACGGTTATGTAACCGTTTTCTACAAAAACGGTCAAATGACTGGACAGTTTGCTGCAAATTTTTAACAGTGTTCTTCATCAAGATCATTTGGATATGATGAAGCGTTGAGACATGCTTGTCCATTACACGGGCCACAAACTGAGGAGCATTGCAACCCTACTTTTCTACATCCACAGTTCGCGCCACAGCCTTTCTTGCAATTGCAGACGATCGTACTGAGTAGTTCTTCTGGGGCTGAAGGTGTTATGTTGGCTGGGGCTCTGTTGTTGGCTCTGTTGTTGTGGGTTCCAGCATCTCGTTTTGTATTACCCACCCCCATTCTCTAGGTTCTAAATCTTTCCCTAACCAAGTTTGGATCTGATAGTAGACATGATAAATATGCTGTCGAGCTGCTGCACTTGTTGGTGGAAGAGATGATAATTGCACCGGTTTATTGAGTCTTGTTGATTTAATGAATTGTGTGTACCTAAAATTGTCAATACTATGTTCTGATTTTGGAGCATTATACATTGCTAAAAGAACACGTATTCCATTTTCAAATAATGTGTTTGGAGGGCAGTTGTCTTCCTGAAACAATTGAGCTGATTCGTGCAAATTGGAATGTTTCTCGAACATTTTTATAATTGTCAGTTTTTCTTTTTTAAACAGCGCAGATGTTGTGTCATATCCACTGATAGCGTGCAAAAATAAAATATGTTCTTTAGAATGAGGATATTTGTCGAAGCTTTTAGACGAATACATTTGTGTCTCCACATTGCCTTTATCCATTTAAAACAAGTTGGAAATTGTACGTCAAACGGTACAAACGAGGTGCGTTCGTACGCACGTTTTAGAATTAAATTCATGATATCCCGTGCGTAGAACGGGTGAAACAGCTAGTTAAGTATATATTTTATGACACTGTTCATACAAATATCTTAACTAGTTATATAAATATTCAGATATATATGTATCAGCTAGTTATATAAATATTCAGATATTGATGATTTTTAATTCTGTGAAATGAATTATATCGTCTGCAGATTAATTTCTGTCATAAAATAAGAATCTCGGTCGCTTGACGATTTAACATCCATCGGAAGCTCCTATAACAAAAAAGCACCGATTTAAAAAAAAAATCAAATTTCTTAATAAATATTTTTATTAATATCTCCTAAAGTTTTGATTCGATTTTAATAAAATTTGAAATGTCTCGACAAAATTCTGCAAAGATAATATATTTTAAATTGCAAACCATTTGGTTGGGTAGTTTTTGCGTTGTTATATGCGGACAGACAGACAGACGGACGGACAGACAGACTGACAGACAGACAGACAGACAGACGGACGGACAGACGGACGGACCAAACGACGACTATAGGTGCTACGTATTTATATAATTACGAACGCACCTAAAAAAGATTTCTCGCTGATGTGACTGTGTTCGTCCTATTAAAATAAGTAACAGATCAACATCTTCTCCAACTATGACGGCGGTCTTTTGATGTTTCGAGTAGAACTTTCTAACCCTAGCTCTGTGTGTTAGTGAACACGGTGTATGATTTTAACGTATGAGATGCCTCATGCTTAGTTTGTGGCTATATTATATTAATTATAATTAAGTATTTTTGTTCTAATAAAGAACTTTTAAGATTCATAAGATGTATGATCTTGGATTTCAGTATATACATATATATGTATATCTAACAGAACTTTTATAGGACTATGGCCACTTCATCACAGCCTTTCACTTAAATAGAAAAAAGAAAATGGTCTTATTAGGAGACCGTGTTTCAGAAAATAATATACGTAGGTCTATCCAAGCACTTACATTGTTCGAAAAATAAATACTTAATCCCTTTTCTACTTAAAGTATAATTATTACAACAAAAATGTAATTACAATGTATTTATACTATTTAATTTCAATATCTTATTATTTATATAAATTAATTAAATATTATTATACGAATGTCTTATTTATGAATGTCATTTATAAATAAGTAAACAATTTAAATTTCTTAATTTTGTTATATTTCAAACACCATTTGAAGCGTAGGAAACAATCTTGAAGGATATTTCTCTTGTTTTAGAGGGCTTTAAACTAACCCTTTTTCCGCGCGCTTTAGCGCTTGAACCCTTTGTCAGAAAATTAAAGTTACTTTTGCAATATTTAGATAATGTTGTGGACTTTAATTTTGTAATTAATGTTCTTTGATAAAACGAACAGTTTTCGAGTAATCGAAGGTAGGAAAGCGCCGTTATTCTTGTATTGCCTCGAAGGTCAAAAAGTCGTTTTTTTTCTCAGCGCTATTTAGGCCCTAAACATTCCGTCAGAAATTAAAGTTAATTTATGAATTTTGTAGAAAATATTGCCTACTTTAATTTCGTAACAGATGTTTTCTCGAAAAAATGCATAGTTTTTGAGAAATCGAGGGTGAAAGATGAAGTTTCTCTCGTTTTGGTCTGAAGGTCAAAAAGTTGTCTTTCTTCCGCGCGCTCTAGCGCCTAAACCCTTTCTCAGAAAATTAAAGATAATATATGTATGTTATAGGAAATTTTGTCTACTTTAATTTTATAACTGGATTTTTTTAATAAAATGCACAGTTTTAAAGATGTAAGCAAAAAACCGATTTTCTTGACCTTTGACCTTGAATATCTCGAGACGCGGACACGAGATTATATGAGACTTTTTAGTTTACTTTTAGAATGTCAAAACAAAGATTTTTGCAGATTTTCAGCTTGTTATCTTTCATTCCGATGTTTACCCCTTTTTTCCACCTTATTTGACTGGGCTATAATGCATTTACATAGAGTGCGGGATGTTTCTCTGGTAAATTGGTTCGGAAAATTGTCCGGGAAATTGTGTTTTGTATAAATTACACTTGATATTGTAAATTACATTAAATGCTTTATACATTGGAGAGAATATAGGATATTAAATTATTTATGACTGAAAAATAAGGGGACATGTTTTTCACTTAGCAACACCTACTGCAGAACAACACCTACAGAAATATAATCCTGGAGGAGGAAAATAAAATAGGTGACTGGCTGACGATCCAAGAACAACCCGATTTTTTTCCCGTAGTGGACAATATACTGCATGGATGCATAGTATATATTGATATACAATGATATATACAATGATATATAATGCAGACAATGATAATATTGCTTGAAACTACCATATTTTGTTAAACCATTATATAAACATAAACATACATTTTAAAATTCAGTTCAGAAATCTAGAATGGAAATAAAAGAAGAAAAAAAAATCAATATTATTACATAAATTTATAAGAGTATGCGAAAAGTTTAATAAAACAATAATATTAATTAATTGTACTATACAAAGAATAAAATAGTGATATAGGATTCTTATTCATATTCCCTATTATATATATCGCATAATAATAAATAATATATATACATATGTATATATATATATATATATATATATATATATATATATATATATATATATAGCCATTTCTATTTGCTTTGTCATTATCCATTGGAATCTTGAATATATTTCTCTATCGATTTGGTACTATTGGTTCCTTTATATTGTGTATTGTGTATTGTGTAATTGCAAATGTTTTGTTTACATATTTAAATATACATACTTAAAATCAAACAACCGGATTAAATTTTCAGTAAAAATAAGAACAATTGTTTTTTTCTTTACCGTATTTCCATTTCTACTTTTTTTATCCTGAATCTTTTAATGTATTATATTACAGCGAATTCAAAGAAAATCTCTAAACTCTTACTAATAATCTTTTGAAATGAAATACTTTAACTGTCTTCTTTGAAATAACTGTACATATGAGAAGTTCAAAAATTTCTTTAGATAGGGAATATTATTAGTAAAATCTTGAAAGGAATTATTATTTCCTTTTTAATTTGATATCACTAGGATTTTACTTTTCGACTGTCATTAAAGGTAATATTTCAAAATGTGATTCTATTTTAAAGATTTAAAAAAAAATACATTGACTTTTTAAAAATAAAATGTTCTATATTCATTTTTTAAAAATCACAATACAGCATTTACCTTTGGCTAAATTAAGTGGTTGTTCGGATAAACAAATACATACTGCATAGTTCCATGACATATATCAGACTTTTTTGCAATATTAATTATTAAAGTGACAAATATTTATTTTTTTCTGATTATTGAAAATTATGAAATATAACATGAATTTATGATATATATATATATATATATATATATATATATATATCATAAATTCATGTTATATTTCATAATTTTCAATATATATATATATATAGTTAAAGCTCTATTTATTTGGAATTTATTTTTATATTTTGACGATATAAAATTTGAAATAAAAAAGTTTTAAAATCATATGTACCAAAACTAGAAATTTACGTATTTTATTAAAGAAAATATGTTCCTGTTACAGGCGTCAGAATACACGAAATCGTTACTATTAGGCACTTATTATGATATATGTATATTATGAGAGCATCGAGCCTGTTCCAAATTCAAGGTTTTAAGGAAAAATTCTTAAAGATAGCACCTGGTAGAGGATTTAAGATTACATAGATTACTTTTAAATGTTTCTGTTAACGTGAATGACCTAAATTTCAATAGTCACCAGTGAATGACGACATATACCAAATATGTCGCTGACAGACAGAATATTTATTTATATTCTCATACATTCGGACCATCGTCGGTGCATGTCGACAAGTACAGGTAAACTCCGATGGGGGGGGGGGAAGAGGAGTCGAGAAGAAGACACCTACAGTGAGGCGACAAAAACACAAATCCTTTTTTGTGCCGCGATTCTGACACATATAGTTGTTACATTCTCGAACACTCTGCTGTTTGCCGGGCTGATACAAGGTTTGATGATGCGTGTTTTTTTAAAGTTTGCATTAATTGCGAGGAAACATGGAGACAATTATTTCAAATTTTCTCAAGAAAAGTACGGTAAAATACTTTCTGAAGTGGTTTCTATTAAAACTAAGTGCAGAGCCCCTCTGGATTACAGACGATCAAAACGTTCTGATAATTTGGAAATTACTGTTGAAGAGAAATTTATTGTGCATTTAAAACCAAGAGAAACAAAAATACAGAATTCTGTTAACAATGATGAATTCATATACTATGCAAAACTCACATCAGAATATGTCATGGTGGAAAACCACGTACGCTTAAGGAGTTACAAGTTAAATACGAAATTATTACATATGAGTTTATAATGTTTTATTTAAATTTGTGTGAATAATGTTAATTGAAACATAGTGCACCTGAAAAGGTATTCTTGTGAAACGAATTGTCAATTTGTAGTTAAACTCAAGATTATAAGTCAATCTGATAGACGAGCTGTCACACAGGGATGACGAATATAAGTTCAACATGTTGTATGAAAACAATTTAACGAAGTTTGTTCAATTACGACTTTTGAAAAGCAAGACATACGAAGAACTAGCGTATCACCTTCTTCAAATATTTCGAACATTTGGTGCCCCGGCTATATTATATTTAGATAATGATGGGACATTCAGTAATTGAATCATATCCGAACTACGCAGTAAGAGAAAAGATTTTAATATAGTTCAACAAGAGCTTCGTCATACTCAAACACAAGGCTCAGTTGAAAGTTCCAGAAAGGATTCACAGAATATGTTAACTGCATGGATAAGCAAAAACGATACAAATACGTAAATTGTCAGATTGTTTGCCATTTGTTCAAATTGCCAAGAACACATCATAAGATGAAGGAATACCCCAATGTCCTTATCAAACCTGTTTGACGGGAAACCAAATAGATACATAGCATCGTTATCTTTGTTTGGCGAGTAAATCGCAAATATTGAATCCGAAGAATAGCTGGATGAAATCGTAAATACTTTAGAAGAAAATGTGACCAGTGACCTTATCGAAAACAATATTCCAAAGTAAAATATTGAAGAGAAGCTGCAACCTACCACGTCTTCATATGAAAACCGGACAAAAAAAAGGAGGGCGGGTATTTTTATAAAAAAGAGCAACCACGAATCTTCTACTGTAAGCAATTAAAATGTTATGAACTTCAAAACGAAATTTTAATTCAGTTCAAATAGGTGATACTGTTCAAGTACAAGTCCCTGATGTTGACCATGGTCGTATAAATGCCCGAAATATGTTGGCGGTTGTTTCTGGAATAGTAGACTTTTATAAATTGTCGAACAAAAACGGTACCTTTAAGCAGCTATATGCAATCAGTTCGTAATTTATAAAGAAAAGTGACATTCCATAGACGATTATTTATTCTCAAGAAATGTCGCTGAGAGACGCAGTTTCAACTAATTCTAGAAGTGTGTAAAAAATTGTTCCACGAGTAAATGCAGTTGTAAAAAGTAGTATTTCGAGAATAAATCTGTTAAAATAAACTATGTGTTTTGATTTGGGCAAAATCTCGGGTAATCTTAGTCAATAAATAAGATATAAATAAATAAAACGAATGGAATATAAATGCATCTCGAGTTTTTTATCATCATAGGAAAGAACTATCAGATAAATTTTCACATGTAGAGTAGATTATGTTTTAAAGTAAAATCTTGTATTGCAGTTTCTGCTAATTTCTCAAATAGTAAGAACAAAGCTTTTCTTAAATAAAATAATTCATTCTAATATGAATTAAACAAATATAAAATGGGATTTTTGCATGGTTCCTAATTTTTATCTGAATATGCATTATATTTCAGATAGTCAAAAAAAATGTAATTATTATTATTACTTCTGAATCATTTAACCAATGTGCCTTCGCTAAAACATTGTCTTATACATAGAAAATGGTAAAATGTCATGGATTTTCAAGTATAATTCAGGCAATTTACTCTTTATCTAGAAAAATTATGTTGCTAATCTTAAACCTATGGGAGTTGAACGGATTCTTAATTTTTAAATATCTGCTCAGGAAATTAATAATTTTAAATACTTTTTCTGTATACTGTTTGTTCTCATAGGATGCCTCTTTTTTTCTTAGTTGTAGAAATATTTCTAAAATTCTAATTTTAATATTTTATGTGTTAACATCGCACGAGCTGTGAGTACGGTTTTAACACTTCAAATAAATTTAAGCATATACTTTAGATACATTTTGATGAATAAAAAAGAAACATCCTTTAAAAAGAGTACACAAAAAGAAGTCAAAAATATAATTTCCTTATGAGATATTTTAAAAATAAAAATGCATTTAACTTTAGTCAAGAGAATTTGATATATGACTGACAAACCTCTTTCAGATTTTGCCCTAAATTTAATTGTACCTTATTTTCTGCGTGTTTCTAACACGGTTGTTGTCTTAAGCGACTCTCTACATATTCACATTTATTCCAAAATTTATATTCTCAATACAAGCATAGAAATATAGTTTCCCTCTCTTATATGCGTCACAATTTATTCCCCCATTTATATTTTAACTGTCATTTAAGACAGAGAAGTATTAAAGAAAACAAGTGATTGTGGAATTAAGCAATCCGCAAAAAAGTTAGATTAGTTTTGAGCACAAGATATATATATATATTTTCTATTCCAACATTAAAGTTTTTATGATAAAAATTTATGATTTAAAATAAGTCACATATAACACAAACTTTATTGCGATCAAAAGAATATGTGGATGGTGTCTATTCACGTCAAAACTATAACGTTTAGAAGTTTCGTTAAAAAATACAATTTATTTTGTTTCATATACCTATAATTTTAAAAAAATGCCAGTTTTTACTTTCCAGTATTTATTCCCTTACTACATCTTTGGAATAAAAACCAACTGTCGAAACATGAAACTAATTTTACTAACAATAAAAAATAATATAAATTAAAATAAATAAAATCACGTTGCTGGAAACCATTAAGTTTAGTTGATTACGTGACAGTCTAAAACATTGAATGTTATTTAAAAATATACTAATGTAAAGTATTTTCTTTCTAAATTCATATTTATTTTAACAATTTTAAATAGTGTATTTTACTATATTTGTTATGAAATATCTGTATGACATCAATTAAGAATTAAGTCATTTTCAGAGAAGTTAGATTTTTTATGCCACAATATACGCATAATTATAAACTGCCATTGTCATACAAGTTCTAAAATATTGTAACCAAACTTAATTTGAACATCTTTACCAGAAATATTACCTACGCAAATGAGGAGCGTTTTTACCCTTAATAATAATTTTTTTATGTAGTTCCTTCTTTTATATTACAAAAACGTTCTTAAAATGTATTTCTTCCCTAAAAATTCTAAATCGTATATAAAAATTTAAAACTCAAGGACCTAGATAAAATATTTTAACAGATATAATAACAATTCCATTTTGTATTATTGTTTATGACACTGTGTGAT
Organism: Maratus michaelseni; assembly: GCA_963931845.1. Classification (NCBI taxonomy): domain Eukaryota; kingdom Metazoa; phylum Arthropoda; class Arachnida; order Araneae; family Salticidae; genus Maratus; species Maratus michaelseni. The sequence continues at coordinate 191,125,246 of OZ007593.1, read as the reverse complement.
GAGATTGTGCACGTCTGCACAAATGTTTGGACAGTGCAAGAAAATCGAGTTTAAGCAAACACTATTAAGTCTGAAGCAATAATTTTAATATTACTAATAATAAGCACATATAATATACTAATTATAACGACATATAATATACTAAATAGAAACACATTTAAAGTTGCATTTGACGCAATCTAGCTTAAATTTTCGAAAACATTGGCAATAAATTTCAACCCAAATAGGAAATTTAGCGATTGTATAAGAAAAGGGGCTATTTAAAATGTTGACAAAGCCAAGATTGCGTTTTATTCAATAATGAACGTGGACTTTCATTGATCCCAATCTTTAAAAGGGTAATTGGTCTAACAATACATCACGCTATATTCAACTGTCTCTTTAAATTTTTAAATAGAAGAATGATATTTTGAATTAACATATATAATATACGTTGGAATTCTCTTCATGTTTTTGGTATAATTACAGTCAGGATTCAGGAGAGAATAATCCCAAATAGTAAAATTTTCAGCAGTCAAACACTGCTTCGCTGATATGTATAGGATATCAGATGCATTATACTGTTTGGAATACTCAAAGTTAGTATTAGTTGATTAAATGATACTACTCCCAAGTACTATCGGGTATGCCTCGCTTATTTATTTTATGTATAAAACGCTGGAGAAACCTGTTCATATTAGCCGAAGGCAACCCAAGCCATGACTAAAACACATTGACGTCTGCTGAACTGACATATGGGACATTTTTGAAGATCATGTTAGTAGTTCGATAATCAATCTGGACCACATACGTTTTACTTTTTTCATCACTGTAGGGCACGAGCTGTTGACTCCAATACAATTTTCGTTATTTATGATGTAACTGAAAACATGGATGCAACGTATTTTATGTTTTATCCATTGTACACATTGTCTAACATTCTACATTTAGTTTCTCTCGAAATTCGTTTTGATAACGATTTTTAAGTTTCATTTATAGATTGTCCATAATTTACAGCTCGTTTTTCTATAATGTATCTTCCCGTAGTTTCTCCAGGGGTCTCTTAAATCGTGATGAATGTATATTTATCAACACGATATAGTATGCAATAAAACCTCATCGCAGATTATTTTGTTCAAGAGAAATATCAAAAACTTATTTAAATTTTGTTTTGAAATCACTTTTCTTTCAAATAATGTGTTTTTGCTTCTTTTTAAACAATTAAAACTTTTTCAGAGCTTAAATATGAACCTTAGCAACCGCCTTTTTGATCATTTTTTCATTTATCATTTTCAATTTACATAAATCAAACATACATGCATATAGTTTCGGTACATGAAAATACAAAATTTCCATGTTAGTGACAAGATGCTTCAGTATTTTCATAAATCTTTAAGAGATGCGCAGGTTTAGGCTTTTGATTTAGTATTATTTCAATAATATTTATTTAAAATATGAGTCAAATATGAGTCAACATCTTTTCTAATTATTTTTACTAATTTACTATGTGTATAAATTTTGTACATGGTTATTTTCTTAAAAAGTTGGACGACAAACTAAATTTACTAGTCACTTTATGTTTTAATATAAACACACACACATATATATATATTAATTATATCTGTTAAATCTTGACAATGTTTTGCACATGACAAATCTTCATTTTCTTAAAAATAGGCATGCAGAGTATTGTATTTATTTTCAAAATGTGATACATGTACAATTTGTGTTGTTAAATTAAAAAAATATATATATAGTAATATATTACAGTGTTCGTGAACATATATATTTGTTTACAGAAAAATATAAATATGAAGAGAAATTTTACGACGAGAATCACACTCCCTGAAAAGATGAAGAAAGCCTTTTTATAAATTTTAGAATTAAAAGTATATGTATATTTATCCTCTAAAGTAACTCCATTGCACAGTGTTGACTTTTCTGTAAAAACGGGGTTTGAGAGAGGGTTAGGACAAAGTTTCCAAAAAACAGCTTTTATGCTAGCATCAAAGACATTTCTATTTTGAACAAAAAAAGTATAAAAGCATGTCGGAAGATAAAAATAGACAAAAATACTAACTTATATTTTAAGACATACAAAGCGTAAGAGATGATCTTTAGGAATAATACTTCTTAAAGAAAAGTTGGTTCATTTTAAAAATATTTACGAATAAATAAATAAAAATGCATATTCTTCATTTGGTAATTTTTCATACATTGGTAAAATTTATAAATGAAACTTACAGTTTTACGTATGTATACATGCAACTTACTTTTCATTAAAAAATTATATCTTCTAAATTTTAATTCGAAAAATATTTTCTAGCCATGGAATTTATACTTTATACTTAAAAATACAGATATGCTTAAATATTCTTAAGAACACTTATGATTATGTATGATTTCTTAATCTAAATCCATAGGGAAATATTTAAATTTTCATTTTAAAATTCAGTTCTTTCACACTAAATCTTAATACATTGATTTTTTAATTTTTAAATGATAATACTAAGAATTATATTACTCCAAGTTTCAGTCAGAAACTATACCGACATTTTTAAAGTTGATATATTTTTCTTTGCTTAAACACTTTTTGGATATATTGTGCAAGTATATTTATTTTTAATTTAAGCAATCCATGAAAGATATACACTGTATCATTTTTAAATCAAGTTGAATCAACTTTCAATTAAAATAATTATTCAAATTGTGTTCAATAATTCTAATAATATTTAAATATTTTTGAATAAATAAAAAAATGATTTAGTACACAGACGTATTCGCAGAAAATAAATGCATTTTGTACAAATGGGAAATCTTAAAACATATAGAATTGACTCAGATGAAAAACATGGTTTCCCAATACGTTGGTATGCGCAAGTTTAATTGTGGTAAGACGGATTTTATTGTATAGTATATTTTATTATTAGGATATATATATATATATATATATATTAAACTGTATACTAATAATGGAGTTTGTACATTTAATTCTGTTTTAAGGAGAATTTTATAAGAAAAAAATTATATGTTTTAAACCATTGTACTTTGTAACCCCTATCAAACGCCCTAATATAGAGAAGCAAATAACAGACGGAAGATAGGACGCAGAGGTGTAGTTAGTAGATCACTGGTGTATATATCGGCAGGTCGTGGTTCAAATCCCTCTGTTGTGAGTTTGACTGCCCGAGAGGGACTGCTGAGACTAGGAAACCATGTCTTTTGGACATAGATGTCCCTACCCGACCGGACGGCCGGCAATGTGCAGAGACACAGTGAATGGATATGGCAACTGAAAACAATTTAAATTTACGCCCAAACAATGTTATTATCGATGGGTGACTGAAAAAGTTAAAAAAAAATAGATACGAAGTTCACGGCGACCGTCACCCAATTAGAAAAATGCAGAGATTGCAAGGGACAGATATACACCTCGTCAGGATAGGGTAGGTAAAGAAGAAATGGAATAACTGTCGCATTGTTGTAGTTGGTTGCACGTTGATTTCCTAATCGGAGAGAAGTCGTTCAAATCCCGAAAGTGGCGTGCTTTACATCTTTGTTCGGATCTTTTATAATTGTCATTATCGAGAGACGCGTTTAGAAACATTTTTTCGTATTTTATTCATGCATAACTATATATATATATATATGTGTGTGTGTTTGTGTGTGTGTGTGTGTGTATTTATGTATGTAGGTATGTATGTATTTTCATATAATAAGAAAAAATCGTAATTATTTATTATTTTTTAGATTTTTTTAGTTGTTGGTATATGAGCTATTGCAAAGTAACATGAACTACACTGTAATTTTAACACAATTAAACTGGACTAGTCGGATGTGCCAATCCCAAAACATTCTTCTATCTCATACATTACTACAAAATTCGCTATCACATCGCCAATAATATCAATAACTTTTGTCATTCTGTTGTACGTCAGCGGCTTGTAGATTATCGGATTAACTGGATGCGAAGCACCCTTCGTTGCACGAGTAGGTGATGCACAACACGACTATGAAAAATCCTTCTGGCTTGTACTGGTGAGAACTGTTAGCCTCCCTATTAATTGGTTTTAAGATTTTAGCTAATTTTACTGGAAAACAAGAAGTTAAAATGCGTGGAACCCGATAACAGAAGATTCATTCCTAGTTCTCTTCATTACTTAAATTGTATCAGAATTTCTCAAAATTCGCCACCTATAGCCGCGTTGGATTCATTTATCACAACCTATGTTTGTCATCAAATTTGCCAATATTTCGCCAAGTATCCCCAAGCTTTCTGAGTATTTGACGCTGGCGAATATGTATATATAGCGATAAGCATATGAGAGTTAAAAATATGGTTACCAAAAATGGAAGAAAAATTGCTTGAAAGTATGTTCACTAAATCTCATAAATTAAACCATTTTATGGACGGATCTTGCTTCCTTGTTTCAAAACATCAGCCATCCTAAAATTTCAAACTGCTATATCTAAGCCATTTTTAAGATAGAGGCAAAACAAAAATTGCTCCGTAATCCTGGGATCAAGGCCGGACATTTAACGGAAAAAACCTTTCGGATTTCTAACTTTATTGTATATTTTTTTAATTTAAAATCTGTAAGTGGCTATCACAGCGCCCTTTCAGGTGGAATATTCTCAATTTCAACTGGCTCCTGCAGGCCACAGTCAAAAATAATATATGCAAAAAAATCGTTCAATTCTAGACAGGAGTTCGTACATTTTTCGATGATACAAAGAGAACACACACACACGGGCAGAAGGACAGACAGACATTTTGTAAAAATAAGTTTTTCGTAATCTAGATTTCTAACTTTTTTGTACATCTTTTTGAATTTAAAATATCTAAGTGGCTATCACAGCGCCCTTTCAAGTGGAATATTCCCAATTTTAACTGACCCCTGCAGGCTACAGTCAAAAATAATACATGCAAAAAAATCGTTCAATTCTAGACAGGAGTTCATACATTTTTCGATGATACAAAGAGAACACGCACACACGGGCACAAGGACAGACAGTCATTTTGTTAAAATACGTTTTTCTTAATCTCTGATCCCTAAAATTCCGTCAAAATGTAATTCCGTCGAAAACCGGAAGTTGAAAAAAGTACGATTGCAATACTTTATTCTAATATAAATAGGATAAAGTAAAAATTAGATATAAGGAATAGGGAGTTTTTATAACGATAACATAAGTAGGGCGTGCATAAGTTTAATCTATTTAATTTGCAAGAGAATATACTAGATACAGTTATAAAAGTAATGTATAAACACAGAAAATTTAATTTGTGCTTACCCATTAAGAGTACTCACAGAGCCCCTTCGATTGACACGTGGGACATAGTAATCTTACCATTGAAACTGTTGAATAAAAAATAAAATAAAATAAACATAAATAATAAATAAATAAATAAACGGAAATTTGAAAGTTATTAAGAGTCGTCGATTTACTATGAAATGTCCTTGTGCATGGACATCCTAGACCGAAAGCTAAATGTAATAATACCGATTGGTGTGATTTAGGTCATTGATACTGAATAAGGAACGAGTGATTACAGAATACGATGAATCTTCAATAAAAAAATAATGTTCTGTCTGTTCTTTTTTAATCTTCTTTTATTCCCATATTTTTTCTCGTATTTTTCTGTTAAGAAATCAAGAATGGCTTATCTGCGGTTTTCGTACAAATTTAAATTCGTTATTTCAGCTATAGGTTTAGTTATTTATAAGCATTAATCGTCATTTCCTGTTTAATAGACAATACTGAGCGCCTTTCTAATTGATATTTTTTAATAACTAGAATTTTTCGAGATAAGATTCATAAGTTCCACATTTCGCGGCAAGGGACATAGAGAGCAGTTAAATTGTATAGCTCATCCTTATTTTGAAATATACATACAACACTTTCATAACAGTAGCTACAGCCAGTAATAAATTAAATGGCTGGATAACATTACTATATAGCCCTGTATATATAAAACATTGTTTTGAGCTTGTGCTGTGAAATGGTTAAAGTCTCGAAATATATAACATTATTATTATTTCAATACGTTTTATTTTTTTTTAAAGGATTGGTAGTACTTTTTATTCAATTGTTGAGAAAATATATTAAAGCACATACAGTTTGTGAAATAGACAAAAAATACATACATGATAAGTTTAATTTTCTGTTATTTTATGATACCATAAAAATAAATTCATTTTAAATTGTCTTCTAAAATGGAGATAGTACTTCATTATAAACGAAAATTTTGCAATAATTAGTATCTAATAAAAAAAAAAAAAGACACATTCCAATTTTCAAAGAATTTAAATACAATCCTGGAATCGCAATCGTCTCTTCGAGGTAAACATTTCTTAGAACCTTTTATTTAAACTTGTAACTCCTTACTTTAATACACAATGGTGATTTGTTTGTTGTTGTTAAAAGAAAATACTTCTCGGAAACTCCTTTTCTGGAAAACATAGTACAAAGTAAAAACACAGAAATGTGCATTGATCTAGCAAGAAGTTTTACGAAAAGATATTATAATCGCTTCCATGTAACCTAAATGAGACAAGGCTTGTTCATGCAAGTCAGTTATTCTTAAGATATCCATTTAATTGTTATCAGTTCTTTTAATTAATAAAGAGTTAAAATACAAAATTTTCAAAATTGAAACACTTATTATTGAACTATGTATTTTATCAATAACGTAATTTAATTATAACTTAAATAATAAAACGATAAGTTGGATATTTAATATACAATAATTGAATAACAAATACATCACCATTCCTACTTTTAACAATACGAAATGTATTTTGACCATATGACAACAAGAAATAACTAATGAATGACCAATAAAAGGTAAAATTTTCAAATTAGTGTTTAATACTGTATATTTAAAGAAAATATTTTGTTTTTCAGTTTGCATTTATTTCAATGTTTGCTTTAAAGCGATTATTTTTTTTTTATATTTACTCGTACCAAAATTTACACACACACATAAGAAAAAAAAGTGGTAAATTTCTTTTGAAAGTATCCTAGTCTAAGTGTATGACATATATTAATTTGAAAAAGTGGTGCGAAAACGATAAAGAAATAATGGCTGGGACGACATATGTCCCAACCATGTAATCAAAGTATTAATCTACCATGTAAGCCTATCTGTATATATATTTTTTTGTTTCTGGTAGGTATGGATCTAGATAATTTTGATGTTTAGTCTTCTTCTTATTTAAAAATCCTGTTTGTTCTGTACCTTTATTTCCAATTGTTTTAGAGACTCACTTTGAGTATTTCCTGGATTAAGTTTTTGCACCGATATTTTTGCTCTTGTAAGCGTTGAATAAATATTATTTTGGTTTAAACTGGTTGTTTGAATTTTGCCCCAATTATGCAGTATGTGAATGTTTTTCCGTCTTTTCATATTTATGAAAATTAACTCCTGATGATGGTTTTAAAGATAAGCCGAAACGTCGAGTATTAGTTGTTGCAAAAATAGCAAAACGGACCTTTTTGCAAGAATATTAAATGCGGAAAACCAACAATCAAAATTCTCAAATAATACACAAAAAGCAGAAAACAGTTGTTTCGAATCCACAACCGAGTTTCTTTTTCAGTGTGACACATAGTACAGCACGGAGTGCTAGAAAAGTAAGATTAGACAAAACGACAGAGAGTCTCTGGCTTATATACCCAATGCGGTTAGAGAAAGCCAAAAAGCAACCAATGAGAAGAAAACAGCATGAAACAATTGAGTGGACAAGTTGAGACATCCACCAGAAAACGAAAGAAACAAAATAAAACAAAAAAGGGGAAATTAAATTAATGCTTTCGAAATACTTGGAAAATCAGCAGTACAAGATAAGTCATTGACTAAGGATTGAGAATTTTTAATGTTGTGGTAAACGTCCCAAAAATCAAGATCAAGATTAGAAGAACATTTTTGGATAATGGTGGTTGAAGAAAAGTTGAACCTATGTTGAATAGACCAACAATGTTGAGCAATAGAAGAACGTTTAAGCTCCTGATTTTTAACATAACCTTCATGCCCTTTTAAACGAAATCTAAGATCACGTTTAATTTTACCAATATAAGGGCGACCACACTGGCACGAGATTTGGTAAATTTCCCAGTTATCTATACGATAAATAGGGTGTTTGAGATTTGAAAAAGAAATTTTATTCACAGGAGAAAAAATAACATTGAATTCGTACCTCCTTAAAGTTTCAGAAGTTTGCTGGAGAATTTTAAGAAAAAAATGGCAAAACAACTAAAGTATTAGAATTGGAATTAAAATTCTTATCAGAATGAACTGGTCAATTTCTTATAAATAGAATCTATAATATTAGAGGAATAACCGAAATCAACACCAATAGCTTTGAAATAATTAAGTTCAGCACTAAGTAACTGAGAAACGGAAACAATTTTGGAAGCCCGAAAAACAGAAGTATTAAAAGCAGCAAATTTCTGGATTGGAGGATGAGAAGAATACTTGTGAGGCGGAAGACTGACAGCAAAAGTTATAGACAGAAGGTCATGGAGTACAGTTCTCAAAGCTTCTACTGTTAATTGTTCGGTTTTAAATAAGAAATTTAGTAAGATTTGTAAAACTTCTGTTGTTAATAATTAAAGCAATTTCCCTGTTGGTAACATAAATGCTGTTGTCAATCTTTCTAGTATCTGTTTATGTGACAATCAGCTCAATACTCTCAAATTAAATAACATTTTTTTTTTATATCTGCCTTTCCTTCGTTACCCATTCTAATTGCGCTTATTGAAAGTACCTTTAAACACAGCGCTCTATCTTCTTCTCAAAAAGAGTCTATCTCATAACCAGCACTGTTGATTTCAATTCTAATACTTCTAAGCCCAATCTTAAGAATTATGTTAAACATTGTCTGAAAAGATTGCGTTCTGATCCACATTTAATCATTACCGAGGCTGGCAAAGGTGGTCAGATTGTATTTCTTGATAAATCTACATATTTGGAAAATCCTCAAAAATTAATTAATGATGGTCCCTATGTGGATATCCACAAAGTCCCTTCTACTAACGAAATTTACTCTATTAACTCCGCCATCAAGTCTTCTACCATTATTTCTGCTAATTATAAAAGTTCTCTTATTCCTTCCATCGCGCATTCTGCCAGGTTTTGTGCTTTACCTAACGTCCATAAACCTGACATTCGTTTTAGACCTATTGTCTCTGCTATCGGTACAGATTCTTATAAGCTTTTCAAATATTTAGTTTCAACTTTTCTCTACTTTTGAGCTTTAATTGTTTCAGTGTTAAGAATTATCTTGAATTTGTTAAGGAACTTCATAGTTTTAAGCACAGGGCCACATGATGGTTTATTTTGGTGTTATTTCATTATTTACTAATGTTCCGGTAGAGGGTGCTTAAGATGGTCTCAAGAAAAGGCTTTGTGAATTTCATTTCTGTTATTTTGAAATTGAGGAACTTACTCTTCTCACTCGTGCTTGCCTGTCGTAAAATGCATTTGAATTTAATGGGAATTTCTTTCGTATGACAGACGGTTTGGCTATGGGCAATCATCTTAGTCCAATTTTATGCGATAGTTACATGCACTATATTGAAGTCAGAATGTTTGAAAGATTACAGTTTCCGTTTGATGTCCGTTTTGTTGATGATAGCTATGACCTGGTTGAAATATATTCGGAAATTAATCATATTCACTCTGTTATGAATTCAATTGATTCTTGCATTCAATTTACTTTTCCTGTATGTCCTTGTTATTATCAGTAAAAATCGCTTGCAGACTGCCATCTTTCGTAAACATTTTGCTGTCAGTATGCACTTCGCAGGTATTCTTCCCCCTAACCAGAAATTTGCTGCTTTCAATACTTTTGTTTTTTGGGCTTCCAATATTTGTTGCACTCCTCAGTTACTTAGTTCTAAATTTAAACATCTCAAAACTATTGCTGTTGATCGTAGTTATTCCTCTAATATTACAGATTCTATTTATAATAAATTGACTAAACCGTCCATTCGGATAAGAATTTTATTATCAGAATAAACTTGCTCTTAGATTTTGTTTAAAAATGCAATAAGGTTGTGTTAAAGGTCAGGAGCTTAAACGTTCCTCTATTGCTCAACATTTTTAGTGTAATGAACATAGGTTCAACTTTTCCTCAGCCACCATTATCCAAAAATGTTCTCTAATCTTGATCTTGAATTTTTGGAAGCTTACCACTTCATTAAAATGTCCCACTCCTTAGTCAACAACTTATCTTGAATTCCTGATTTTCCAAGTATTTGAAAAGCATTAATTTATTTTCCCCTTTTTTTAATTTCCTTTGTTTCTTTCGTTCTCCGGTAGATGTTTCTACTTGTCCACTCAAATGTTTCATGCTGCTTTATTCGCATTGGTTGCTTTTCGGCGCTCTACCCGCATCGGGTATATAAGCCACCACCTCTCTGTCGTTTTGCCCATTCTTGCTTTTTCGAACAAGCTGAGCTTTAATATTAGTCGCGCTGAAGGTGAATCCCGCTTGTGTATTTTTGTGTATTACTTGTGCATTTTTAACGTTAGTTTTCTGCCTTTTCATATTCTTTGTTCTTTTGTGATTTCATGTTTTAGATCTCTGTTTAAAATCTCGTAATAAAATATACGTTGCTTAGCAACTTATTGTTTTGTCTTCATGTTTCGGTTATTTTTAAATTTCTTTTAAAGGACTATTCGGAATTTTCTAAATTGTGAAGAAATTATAGCAGTATTATAAAAGGATTTTTTCAATATATTCGAAATAATAAAGAAAATATATTTAGGTTTAAAAGGTATGCAGTTTATATACACTGAGTGGTTAAATTATTATTTCTACTCCTCATTCAAACTTATAGTCTTAAGGTTGGTTTTAAGATCAATCTAGTAGAACATACATATACGCTTTGCAAAGATTCTGTATAGTATTGCGCTGCAATGTGATGTGTTAGAGCTTTTCTGTTGTTCACAAGCAATTTTTTCTCACATATCGTTTTCATTAGAAACGTTTTAGATAAGATGCAATTCTTTGATTACGCGAGACATTTTTGTATGATCGTGTGCGATAAATACGAAGAAAGTTGGGGATTTTTGATATAATGGAATCGGACCTTCTTGTGTTCACATTTATGTTTCATTCAAAGTGAAATCTCAAATCTCTCGGTTAACGTAACTCAAATCTCTCTTTTCCCAATGTATAGGCAAAATGCAAAATTCACCGACTGCGTTTGACCAAGAGTACCCTTTATATCAGAAAATACACTTTATTACATCAGCACATATACTGCACGGACGAGTCAAATTTTTAGTGAAATGTGTTCATAATATTTTGGGTACTTCTGTCCATAAAAATTATTTAAAGGAATATGATACCGGCGCAAGCAAATTCTAAATTTAAATAAATTTTTTAAAGACTTATTCTGTAAATCTGATTTTTTTCAACATTCAGAACAAAATGCAGATTTTTACAGTTAAATAAAAGAAAATCGTATTTTCCAGAATCCACTTAATGAAATAAACTTGTTTGTAATTTTAATTAATCAAATGATTAGAAAATCAAAATTTTTATTAAATGTTCAACCTGATTGAAAAAGAGATTCGGATACGCATAATTAAATAGTGTAAACGTAATTTTATCTAAGAATTGTTTCGAGATAAATATTACAATTTATTAAGTTTCACAATAATCTGGATAAAATACAAACAAATTAATTATCAATAAAATATTTGGAAATATTGGCAATTGTTTAATTAAATCTCTATGTATAACTTGTATCTCGGTACAAACTATAGTCTTAATTGCTGGCAGTTTAAGGCATATATATACAACAACATGTGTTGAAATTTTTAACGTTTTTTCTTACAGCGCATATAATTACAAGATGATACAAAATTGAGGCATAAAAGTTTAGCTATAAAAGCGCTAAAAATTTAAACATTTTCCCTAAGAAAATAAGAATTCAACATAGCTTACAGAAACGGAATTAGTTATACTACACTGTTAAAAAGCAGCAGCAAACTGTCCAGCCATTTGTACGTTTTTATTGAAATCAGTTACATAATCATATGTTAATTCTAATGACTGGACTGTTTGCTGAAAATGCTTAACAGCGTAAGGGTTGTATAAATGTAAAAATACGGATTTCTTTTTTTTACTGCCCTCTTTTCCTGTAACGTATAGTTTGAGAAGGTTGCCCTGCTTGTAATAAAATCAATTTAAACATTATCATTATTATACGATCAGAACTTATCAAGTTATTACCCTTTGAATTGCAACATTTGTTTGTTTTTTCTAACATTAAAAGCGATACCCTCTAATTTTAGTCGCGTAATATCTGGTATATTCAGGTATTGTTTAATATGTACATTAGGTACACTTTTAAATGCCTTATAAAGGCATTGCCACCTGTGACCATTATTTTCAAGTGGAAATTTTACTGAATATATATTTAGTATTAAATGTTAATTTTTACATATTATATAATTTTTTACAGATAAATGCATGAACCAATATTAAATATTTCCTAATGCAACACTATGAAATAATTATTTTTTCATTCCAAATTTTTTCCTATTCTGAATTTCTGAAATCAGGTGGAATAATTTATATATACAATATATGGATATATCATTATCAACAACAGCAACAACACTGCTGCATGTAGGTCTCCTCCAGATTTTTCCATTGTTTCCTGTCTAGTGCTTTATTCATTGAATTCACATCAGCCAATTTTCTGATTTCGGCAATCCAGCTTACTTGTGGTCGTCTTCTTTGTCGTTTTACATTTCTGAGATACCACTGTAGGTTGTTTATGCTCCATCTATTCTCTTGTCTTCTTTCTATGTGCCCAGCCCATTTCCATTTTATCCCACCCATTAAATCTCTCAATGATGTCAAAATCTTTCGTCTGACATCTTACCCAGATTATTCTATTTCTGTTCCTTCTAGTTATGTCTAGGATACATCTTTCCATACTTCTCTGTATTATTTGTAATCTTTGTACCATCGTTTTGTTAGCGTCCATGTTTCTTCTCCATACGTTAATGCAGGCAAAACACATTGGATAAACACCTTTCTTTTCAAACAAACAGGTATGTTACTCTTCAGAATGATATTGTTCTTCCCAAATTGCAGAATGTGAACAGATGTATTGGGTTTTTCGGAAAGTTGCTTCCTTTTGCGAAAACCACTTACGTACCGTAAAATTCTGCCCTTCAATTATTAGACATTAGATATCGGAATTAATGTCGAATAATTAAATGATGGAATTTTCCAGTACGAACCAACTTCCTCAAATGGAAATAATTTTTCAAACAACTCAATATATCATAAAATAATTTTTCAAGAAAGAGCCCCAAAGAAAATGGACAAGTATGGTAGTGCACATGTCTCTACAAGAGAAATCGACTACATATTGACAAACAAAAAGCAGCGTTCTCAATAACATCAATACATGAAGCGATCACAGTTTGGTTAACTACTTTTAAATACTAAAGTGGAAAGAATGAAGCATTTGCATCAATGAAAGAAATCAGTCGATATTATAAATCTCCAGAAAAATAAAGGAGAATTTCATTTAAAAAGGAAAATTCTTTTCTAAGTGCTTCAATCAATTTTCGAATAAGAGCAAGGTGTTACAGAAGTGAACAAGAAACTAACCATTTCTCTACAAGAAATTCAAGGACGATAGCCAATGAAGAACACGTAAATCCGACAAGGAAATAACGGAAGAAACAAGAAGATTGATGAAGAAACAAAGAGAATTTAAGATGATGAAAATCTATCCTAAATCAAGAATTGAATACGCAAAATTGTGTAGAATGATAAGAAAATGTGTTACAGAAGATATTAGAAAGTTAGTTGAGGCTTACTGTGGAGACCCGAAAAGTTTTTGGTTTCTGTCTGTCTGTCTGTCTGTTCCGCGATAACTGCCGTAAAAATTATCCGATTAGTTTGATTTTTTGTAGATATGTTGGTTAGATACCCGGAATTAGCTGTATAGTTTTTAGTTACATTTGGTTCATTCGTTCGGAAAATATAGAGCATTTCTCTTTTTATTATAATGCCTTTCTATGGGAATTCAGACGATTTTGCAATTTTTCAGTCGTTGAAAATAACATGGCGCATTTGATTAATGTATTTAAACGGTAAGTTATGAAGGCTAAAATTTATCAAGTCAGGTGTTAAATTATTCAAATTAATTTGAAAATTTGTTTATACATTCGTCAGATTTTTTAAATTAGGTGTATAATTTATTTGTGCAAATTTATACATCTGTTCTAATAATATAATACATTTTATTTTATCATTTTTTGAAAATTTTAAAATACATTTATTTTTATTTTCCTCTTTAATTTAACCGTAACCTAGCAACGATGTAGTATGAAGTTCTTGGTCGTGGTAAAGTGGATTTGATACGATGAATATCCCGATGACTAAAATCATTACCTTCCAAGAAATCTATAAATTCATGAGAAATGAGAACAGGCACATTTGGAAGAACAAGCAGACATAAGTAGATGAAGGTATTTTAATAAGCCCAGGCTCTGTAGATGCACACAAGTACAAGAAAACGTTGGCTGCCCATGGCAGCGCAGGGCACCCGGGCCCGTAACACAATTCGGGAAAATGTTACATGTTAGAAGCAAGATGATTAGCGAGAGAAGTGATTGTTTCTTGTACCATGACATGAAGTCGAATGAAAATTACATTTCGCCAAAAGGTTACAATATGGCGATTGTTTCTCCAAACAGAGCATAAAGACAATTAAAAATTTAGAGAACAGAGCCATTTTTGGCATAAATTATCCTAACGAATATATTGGCGGTAGCCAACATGCATGGGAATGCAAAACCACACAAATGGGGCTCGGAAAAGTTTTCGCATTCTTGAATCCGCGAACCTTAGAGATTGTTATGACTTCGACATGTACGTTAGATATTTTTGGATCAGAGTTATTAAGATGCGCTTGGGAAATCATTGTAATTAAAAAGGGTGTGTATGAAGAAATCAGTTAGCAACAGAACTTTGTGACCAAATAAGGAGATGGCAGATGGTAAATCTTATGCTAGCTATTTGAAAGGGTAAATGGAGCGGTTTTCCTTTACATAGCACAGAATAGAAATATTTTTAGTGTAACTGAATTAAAAGGATATTAGAATAAACGGAATGAAATTTGTTACATTGAATTTAACGAAATGGTGGGAAAGGAAAATAAAAAAGTATTTTTGTAGAACAGTGAGCGTTAAAATAATGAAAGAGGGAACAAATTTGAAAAAGGGAATTAATTGAGAGGGGAATAATTACAAAAATTGCAAAAATTGAATAATATATGATGCGACATCATATATTTCTCCTCCTTGTGTAGAATTGAAAAAAAATTTGGTCACATGGTATGTATGCTCTGTTCAAAGATTACATAATATTTTCACATTTACTATAATACCAACATGTACTTTATAAGCAATAAAAATGCGTGCAAACCTGGTATAAAATACAAAAAAATTAATAATAAAAAATAATTGAATAATATGACATGAAACATAAATGTGAACGTTCTTCTTTTGATGAGGTACCTCAATATGTACACCGGTGAAATATTTCAATAAGAATATATATGTCTCATACAAAAACAGCTGCAGCAATATAATAAGAATAGATATAATAGTGCACATTTATATTTAATATAGTCCTTTTAGACTACTTTTGACCTATACTGCATGTACTATATGCAATTGAGACTTTGTTCATAGGTCATTTGGCCAAGCATGAAAAACTGTTTCATTAGTTAAAAAGGCCATAAAATATGGGACTTTTTTTTTTTAATTAGCACCTATGCTGTGCTGTATAAACAATAACTGAAAATACAAGATACATATAAATAAAATAGTGTGTATATCTTTTATATTAAGTGTATTGAAGAAAAGGAAAATAATATGGAATATTGTAGCATATTCAAAAATTTGGTATTACTTTGTAAATCATACTGCAGATCTGCATATCTTAAATATTTATTTATTTATTTTATTTATTATTGGGAAAGAGTGAAATGTGTAAAGTGGAAAGATTGTCCCATAACGGGTGATATCTAGGATTGCTTATCACAACCTACCATCTACAAACATGTTGTCAAAATGACACATGAATATAACAACATATGTTGTTCTGCACTAATTGTAAGATACGGGACAAATTTAAATAACTCGATATTTGATAATAATGTTAGAAAAAAAATCTACGATATTTTGAAAAAGAAATAAAAGTTGACCTCTGTTGTTTTAAGAAAATTAATCTAAATTTAAATTTAAAAAAAGTGTGTGATATTATGATTGTTCATGTAGAGAAAAGTGGTATGTTAAGTATGAGCAAGATTAAAAACCATGCAATGTTTGTTAAAATCCTTTAAAAAGGAAAAGACAAAAATAATAAATTTTGAATAAAAAAGTTGATTAAAGTGTGGGAACACAACATTTATGTGAAAAATTACAAATGTGAACACAATTAAATAAGTACTGATATGTATGAAAGTGTGATTGTATGAAATAGAAGCTATCAATTAAAAGAAATAGAAACATATTAATTATAACAGAGAAAAATGTAAAAGAAAATATAATTGAGAAGTGCATTAGAAAGTATGTATGTACTGTTCGATTGCAACCATTAATGTATCTTCGACAGAAGATTTACTGGTTTAATACCAACAAAGTTGCAATTACATTAGAACTGAATAAATACCTCTAAACACTAGAAGAAAAATTAATTAAAATTTTTGAAAGAATATGTCAAGTTGAAAATTAAATACGAAAAAAACTGATGAAATGCAGTGATATACATGTAAGAAAAGGAAATGTGTAAAAAAAATGTGTACGTCCACAGACTGAAAAAAAATGCCTTCATTTCAATAATTTTATGAAAGCGACGTGCACTACAAGAAAAGGAAGTAAATTCCTATAAAATCTTATTATTATGAAAATAATAATATTGCCATACTGGCGTGATTCAGTAGTGTACATTTTTTTTTAATTTTCAACTGTAGACAAAATTTAGCAATAAAAAGGTTATTTAACTTATTTTTATTAAAAAGAATGTGATAATGTAAATATGACTGAAAATGTTTAAGTAAAGTAACTGATGAAATGAATAATGAAAAAGTATGTTACCATGATAACTAACATTACCAAAATTATTGCGATTGCAGTAGGTAACTAAGTACATTGTTGTTTACCATAATTGGTTCATATAGCGAATTCTATGAACTCCTCCAATAATAATATGGTATAACTAGTACCTAATTTAAAGTTACATGGAAAACATGATGAGATGATATATGTGCAGAAATTGTGTTAACGAGTTATGTTGAATATTACGAGTAGTGTAATTAGAACCCCTACACGTATGTAATGTCAAAGAAACAGATGTTAATTAAAAAAAATTAATGTGAAAAGATTAGTTGTACATTGAATGGTGGAGCAAATACTTTGACTGGTATAATATATTTATGTTTTTATATCCTAGATTGATAATATGTGTACGTTGATTTACTGGTAATACTTAAAACATTGATTGGTAGTGTAACCTTGACTAATAAAAATTCTTTGAATGATAAAACAGAATACATTAAGTATAGATGATAGAATTATGTGTAAGATGTTTGTGTAAATTTACAGGATGAAATACTTGATGCATTAATCATGAAAGTTTCCTGAAATGAGTGCATTGTACAGAAATCTGAGTAATTTCTAAGAATCGTAATATTAAATATAATATAATTAACATTAAAGCCTGATTCAGTAATGCACTATTTATTTTGCATCAGTAAACATATTTAATTTAATGAAAGTTATGTTTGTTTATTAAACTGGAGTTAGAAGTAAAAAGTATGTAAAAGATGAAGAAGAATATTGATTGTTGTATGCATTTTATACAAAAAAAAGGAAAACTATCACCATTAACCTACAATGAAAATATCAGCATTATTGAGAATGCAACTGGTAAATAAGTCTAGTTGTTTACCAACAATGGTATGTATAACAGATGTTATGTACCTAATTGATATAGTTTGGTGTAACTAACTTATATATAAACCATGAAATTATCAAATGCAGGATATGTGACAAGGGAAAAGAATATGAAAAGGAGCAGAATTTTTTTTTATATCTATAAAAATGAATCGTAAAAAGTATAACAGTAATTGGTACTAACTGGTACTGAATAATGACTGGTAACTTTCACACGTAGAGTGAATGACATGTGTAATTAATTAAAAGAGGAGCCATTGTAGATTATAAAACTGGTTATTGGATATGGAAAAGTAGCGTAAAATAACGCAAGATTGCAGAAGATCTCAAAGTCTACTTAGGTTGTTTAGAAAGTTCCTGAATAATGCTACTGAAACAATACACTTGAATTAAAATATATCAACTTAATAAAAATATACACAAAAACATTTGCCATCATACAAATAAAATTTATCTAAATAAAATAAAATATGGTATGTATAAATAAAATAGTGAAAATCTCTTTAATTAATTAGTTGCAATATCGGTAAGCAGTGCCATATATTTATAAACGAAGAAAAATATTACTTTAATGATTCCTTAAATTTTTTTTTAACATGGCTGTATCTAATAATGAAAAACACATCTTAAAATATATCCTATCTTCTTTTGAAACAGAAAAAAAATATATGAGGATTAATGCTCAAAACTTTAATAAACAACAAAAATGTCAATTATGTATTAAACTACTAAATACATACAAACCTGAAATATTTAAACTTCTTAGAAATTATGGCAATAAATATGGCATAAATAAATATGTGTAAAGAAATTGAGAAGGAAAAGTCACCTTTAATATAAGTAAATATGTGCAAAAATGTTGTACACAAAACCTTATATATTTATTAAAACATGGATCAGCAGTGGGAAAAAAAACTTAAAAAGTAATTTTTATACATGGCCAGAAATGTCTGAAACATAAGTACTGCAATTTGTTTTAACATGACAAAAGTGACCTTAAAGTGTAAAGAACATGTTAATTTAAGCAAAGCTATCATGACTCATGTGTATAGATCAAAACTTCGATCAATAATACAAATAAATGTATCATATCAAGTGTTATCTATTTACCAAATAAAGTTTAAAGAAGAAATTTTGAAAAAAGTTAAAGTGTATAAATTTTGTAATAAACAGAGTGTATCATGTCTAGATTGTGTAATAATTAGGTTTCCTTATCAAAACATAACCGCAATATTATAATTATATTTAAATTTAACAACAAAAACAATCAATGAATTAAAAAAAAAAGCTAAAAAGAGTATTGTGAAGAAGTGACACCAAGTTTATCATCAAAGATTGATCCGAATGAATTGATGGAAAATTTAGCGCTAAAAATTCAAATCAATACAAAATGACAAAATCCTGCCTTCTTTTCTGGTACCGTGAAAAAGATGCAAGGAAAATATCACCTCAACACAATATAAATTTAGAATAAAGTTAAGATAAAAAAAAATTTGATAACGTCCTACGAATATGGAATTCCTATTAAGAAACTGTAAGTGTGTAATATGTTTGTATGCAAACATTGCCATTTCTCATTACCAGTTTATTTTGTGCGAGCACCCCTAATGTCAATACTCAATTTTTGAATCACTGTAATTATACATCCAAAACATAAATTAAAAAGAAAGGACAATTTGTTATAAATAAAAATATTATATCTGGCAACATGTATCCTATTGCAAAATCAAAAATTTGTGCATTGACTTATCCAATACATAAACACAAGATTAGTATACTTTGTATTGTTATTAAAGAAAATTAATTTATTTTGATGATATAATTACCTCCTGAATATATGATGCTTATTCGAATAAAATAAAAACACTGATATAGTATAACATATAATGGCAAAAAAATAAAAATATAAAAATAACATATAAATGCAAGTATAAAATGTTAAAAATACAGGTTCACATGTGTATAAAAAGCATAAAAATATGAAAAGGTGATGTAAAATTAATAAGTTTTAATTGCATATAATTGAAAAATTTGTGCAATCGCACAGGACAGGAAAGGAAAGTGACCCACGATCCAAAAAAATTCTGCCCTACTTCTTGTCAAAGGACAAGTGTATTGTCGCAAGTTTAAGATCATTTCCTTCTTTGAATAGGGAATATTTAGGGAGAGCTCCATATTGTTGCCTTTAGACACAATATAAGCCTACTTGCTCTTGCAGCAAGGCAGTTGACAAACAGGGGAGCAGTCTCGTATACTCCTTTCCACAGGGAATTAGAAAATGAATTGGATTTCCAATTCGAAGATGTCTCCCATTACAATGAAGTGGAAGATCCTAAGCGCTGTAATTTTGAACAGATCACCACTCCGAAATGGAATAATTATAAAAATATATATATACATTGTATATATGTTAAATGAAAAGTCAGTCCTAGAGTAATGAGAGACGGCTTGTCAAAATCGGTAAGTGTAACAAGTCATGAGATGCGGATATATATCTATAAAAATACTTAACTGCTGTTAATTGATAAAGACAACATATAATTTAGAATTAAATTAATGTGACAATTATTATTATCAATTATTGTAAATATTTGTGTGAAAGAAGAATAACATAAATGAAAAATTAAGAAGATTTAGGTTTTATTCTTATTATTATTCTTATCATTTTTTTTTAATGTGAGAAGAGAAACATTGTGTATATATATGCAAATAACCCATAAAAAGATAAAAGATAATGTTCACAACAAGATTGCTATATTTGAAATTCCCTTGATGAAATAACTTGGACCAGCCGAGAGCATTCACAAGGAAACATCAAACACAACATCAGTACATTGTATGCATCCAATATACACAAGTGTGAACAAAACCAAAAATTTGCACAAAATACAACAATACACCTATACTTTTTCTTATAATGAGAAAAATTCAAAATTTCATTTAAAAAAATCCTTTAGATAAAATTTGCATGTGCGGCAGCATGTTTAAAAAATTCTGAAATACTGCATAGCAAACTGATACTAAAATAAAGGATTATAGAAGAATAATACACATCATAAACAAAAGTTAAATATCTATTAAAAAATACTTATGAATGAATACTATGCCTTTTCTTTATTGTTCTTTAGATTGTTAAAATATTATTATCAAATTAAGGCATGACAATGTTGAAACACTACTAACTACGTGATCTTTATTAAATTATTCTGAGTAGTATTTAAATACACCTTTATAATTTAATATCAAATTTATATTAATTATTTAATTAATTACTTAATATTAAATACACCTTTATAATTTATAAGGATATATTTATCACCGTTAATGAATTTGACAAGTCATTTTATGAACTGAAGTTATCAAAACCATAATATGTCATGGTGGCATGACGTAACTGTTCCATTGAGTAAAGTCTGAAGGTACTAACCATATCCTTATGACTTGATAAATATGTATTCGTCATTTAATAGTAAAAAAAAAAAATTCTGACTTACCATTTGAGGTCCAAATCATGGAAAAATATAAATAAAACACACACAATTTAACTTACTAAGGAGAACTCGCAACGCCGAATTAAATACACTTATTAATTACATTATCCTGGAGTCACATTCGGCATGTTTCTGTATGTTTCTTTCTTACTTTTTTTTATTATAGTAATTCACATGTCCAGAAAAACGTAATTCCTTGTAAAAACAAAAATATAACTACAGAATAGTAGACACAGTCTCCTTTTAAAAGTTTAAATTAGTGGGTTACTTCATTAATCCAGTTATGAGTTCACCGTTATTTACCATTGGAGTCTCCAAAAGAAGAAAATTAATTTAAACCGCATATGGAAAATATCCTTTGGAAACAAAAAGCATCAGATTTGAAGGACTCTGACCTCAGCTAGTGATCCACACAGCACAGAAAGAGAGAATACTTTATCTTTCTTTCCTTTTTTTTTCTTTCGAATGTCGATGCAACTTGGATACACAGTCTATTTTAAATTGCATGTTTTGTTTCGTGAATTCTGAATACCACTATAAAGAATTTGGAAATCGACGACTTCCGCGAAACCTTGAACTTATATATTACGAGTCACAGATGATAAATACGAAAAAAGGTTTCTGGATTTGACAAATTCTTGATGTCTATTTTCCTATATATCGCGCATATGAAGTTGAACTTCCGATATTATTAGAATGTTTCGACACACAGGCTGGGGTAGATTTGGAAGAAATATATTCATATATTATGAGCGCAGACGTCACGATAAAGAGATGAACAGTTTCTCCTTGAGTATTATTTACTAAAAAGTTTTAGTCTGCCGTGCCTTTAGTTTATTCTTATTGATATTCTTTTACTACAAAGTTTGAACATTCCCGGGTACCATGTCGTAAAAATTCCTGTACTAGTGCTCTGGTGACTGGCACCAAATTTATGTAGTATGAAGTTCTTGGTCGTGGTAAAGTGGATTTGATACGATGAATATCCCGATGACTAAAATCATTACCTTCCAAGAAATCTATAAATTCATGAGAAATGAGAACAGGCACATTTGGAAGAACAAGCAGACATAAGTAGATGAAGGTATTTTAATAAGCCCAGGCTCTGTAGATGCACACAAGTACAGGAAAACGTTGGCTGCCCATGGCAGCCCAGGGCACCCGGGCCCGTAACACAATTCGGGAAAATGTTACATGTTAGAAGCAAGATGATTAGCGAAAGAAGTGATTGTTTCTTGTATCATGACATGAAGTCGAATGAAAATTACATTTCGCCAAAAGGTTACAATATGGCGATTGTTTCTCCAAACAGAGCATAAAGACAATTAAAAATTTAGAGAACAGAGCCATTTTTGGCATAAATTATCCTAACGAATATATTGGCGGTAGCCAACATGCATGGGAATGCAAAACCACACAAATAGGGCTCGGAAAAGTTTTCGCATTCTTGAACCCGCGAACCTTAGAGATTGTTATGACTTCGACATGTACGTTAGATATTTTTGGATCAGAGTTATTCAGATGCGCTTGGGAAATCATTGTAATTAAAAAGGGTGTGTATGAAGAAATCAGTTAGCAACAGAACTTTGTGACCAAATAAGGAGATGGCAGATGGTAAATCTTATGCTAGCTATTTGAAAGGGTAAATGTAGCGGTTTTCCTTTACATAGCACATAATAGAAATATTTTTAGTGTAACTGAATTAAAAGGATATTAGAATAAACGGAATGAAATTTGTTACATTGAATTTAACGAAATGGTGGGAAAGGAAAATGAAAAAGTATTTTTGTAGAACAGTGAGCGTTAAAATAATGAAAAAGGGAACAAATTTGAAAAAGGGAATTAATTGAGAGGGGAATAATTACAAAAATTGCAAAAATTGAATAATATATGATGCGACATCATAAACGATATTTCAAAGAATATCAAAATAATAAAATTCAAATAACTCAGGCTATTTTGCTACAATATTTTATTCGCAAAATAAAATATTTTTGGGCGATTTTAATATTTTATTGAAATAAATGAGAATTTATTTTGATACAAGTTACCTTTTAACTACTATAGAATGATAACCGAAACACATTTTTACATGAGATATTATTCATTTCTTGGAAGAGATGTGGATTATTCGTGGTTGAAAATTAGTATTATTTTTAAAATAAGATATAATACCTCGTACAACGAGATGGTTAATCTAAAGAAATAAGCGTAGTAAAACGCATTCATACAGCCTGAAATAGCACAATTACTGGAAACTGAGATCATAAAAAGTTATCACAAAAACACTTTATAGAGCCAAATCACGGTTGCTATTTAGTGCATTGACAGTGACACGATTATGAATCCAATAGATTTAAAAGTTTCCAAATAAGCCTATTTTGGGGAGATTTGAGTATGCTATTGCCATCGAGTTAGATCATTATGTACTAAAGTAAAATAAATATTATAGAATGACCATAAAACTGTTTTTCCGAAACAAAAATTGTAATAACACTAGATTTCTAAAATAGATATAAGTGAAATATAGTAGATTAAGTTTACATTTCCATAAGTTGATTTTGTACACGAGATATTATTCAATTTATCTATCAGATGCGAGTGCTTCATGGTTGGCAGGTAAGTAAATATTGCTATTTAGGTATTACATGGAATTATTTTCGAAATTTTTGCTTTTCATAATAAAACCAATGTGTAGAACGAAATCCAATATGTAGTAGAATCATTCACACAAACAATAGGAAACCACGAATATAAATTTAATAAGATTACGGGGGTTCAGCCCCCCCCCCCCGAAGAAATGTATTTTTTTTACCTAAAAAATAAAATAAGAAGTTCATAAGATTGTCAGAATATTATTGCATAAACCGTGTTTAATTTGATGTTTCTAATTTCTGAAACATTCTAATTATTTTATATGCGTATAAATATACATGTAATAATTTTAAAAAAAAATTATTTGCGTATTGTAAGATGTTAAATATTATGAGAAATGAAATTAAAGAACATTGACTTTCAGAGCTGACGTTGAGGCTCCTGATCTGTAGATTTACTGGTTATAGAACTATCAGTACGATGCTTTTCATCTATAATAATAAATATGGAAGTTTGTGTGTCTGTGTGTTTGTGGGCTGTGCTCTGAAGAGACTACAGCCCGCAGAGCTAAAAGATTTGGTGGGAAGTGTACCTCTGTAGTTTTGCACCTTGTATGTAGTTTTGCTCAATTTTGGAATTTTGAAGAGATTTTTTTACGTTTTGCTATTTTTTTTTACATTAGTAACATGAATAAGGTTCCAACCTTTTTGATCAATATAGTAATTTTTTTCCTATATCCATTGTTTCAAATTTCGTAAAAAAAATTTCCATAATTCCCCGAGATATTAAATAAAATCCTATTAAAAATCTGTGTAAAATGCAATGCTTTTACTTCAAAATTTTATCTCGAAGATTGTCTTTTAAGATTGTTTTAGCGGTTCGTACTATTTTTTGACAGGGCCGGGCGACGCCAGGAGGATCAGCTAGTATCGAATAAAATGTGTTAATAATTATTGAAAAGATTAAAAGTATTTACAAGGTATGTGATGATTTTTTCCATCTACTCTTAGGAAAAACAGTAGTTTGAGTAAAAAGGTTTTATAAATATAAATTTTTAAAACTATAATAATATGATACATTTTTTAGTCTCTTTCTTCTACATAACGTTACCAGAAAAAAAAAAAAAGATCTGCTAAAAGTAGTGTCCTTTAGATTCCTATTTATCTGTAATGAAATTTTATGAAAAATACAGTCTATATGAAATAGAAAAAAAAAGAAAAAAAAAACTTCACAGTTTCAAAGAATTTTCAACGAAATCCTGCAATCACAATCTTCTTTTCAAATAAAATGTTTTTTCTACAACAATAAACTTTGAACTTCTTTCTTTGATTCACGATGGTTCTCATTTTGTAATTGTTGAAAAAAAAATCCTTGAGAATTATTTTCTGAAGAAAAAATAGCAATAGAAAATTCGAAGCATTTTAAATGTTATTGTAGAGTAGAGTTACATGAGCTACGCTTATTTCTCATTTCAATTTTGATTTTAGAAAAAAAAAATTCAATTCAGAAAAATTAAGTTTAGTGTCGTTATTTTGTCTTCACATATTTAATAAGTTGATTATAGGTAAAATATTTTTTAATATTCCACTGGTTTTTTTTACCATTTAATATGGATTTAGCTCTTAAATCTTCACAATTTCTGCTTGAATTTGAATTATAAGTATTTTTGAGTTATGGCTATGGATTTATTTAAAGATATTTAAAGAAAAAAATTTAAACTTGATATTGCCGTTAATTAAGATAAATGCGCTATGACTTCTTGAACAACTTACGTGAATTTTATAAGCACACATAGAAAAAAAAATAGTCACCCTTGAGCATAAGCATGATGGTTTCGTTATAGTCATGGTTGGCCATAATCGGTTACTTTTTTAATTGATTGATTAGTCGACTAAACGTTCAATAATACGAAATTTAATCATAATGAATGTAATCATGATTGAAATTGAAAAAAGTATTTATGTTTACAATTTTTTTTCTGATTAATTCAATCTGAACTAATTCAATCGCGATTACTTTAATCATTAATCTAATTACACAGACAAAAATTAAATATGGCTGCCATTTACCTTTCTTTAATTCGCTTACATTGCTATGATACTGTTGTTTTTTTTTCCCATTCACCAATATGAATCTTTCAAACTTACTCACAAACCAATTGATATAGTCAACATACTCATAACATATTTGTCGACAATTTTTAAACATTTCGAAGATTTATAAATGAAAGATTCTGAATCAGATAACTAATTTTTTGGCTATACTTGCAAGCTTAAACACTTCAAAATAATGTCAGGTTTCCTAAAGTTTTGTCCAAAACTCTTTAGATCAATGAAATTTTATAGCCAATGTGTTGCTATTCTATTATAAAGGTATTCTACTATAATTTTATCATAATAGCATAATTTTGGTAATGTAATTATCATAATTTTGACTTAACCTGAATTGTAAATTTGAGTCTTATAATGAAAAATATAAATAATTAATATTATAAATATTTTAAAATGTAGAATACGATTAGATTATTTTTACCAAAAAAAACGAAAGGCTTTATACTGTGCAAATGTAACACATCGTGTTTCTGGTTTTATTAATATCTGCCTATTCGTTTTTATTTCATTGTTACTCCTCCTATAATATGGAACGATGGGCAATATCAAAGACAGAAATTTTAGGAAGTTTTTGTTATTTATTATTTTTCTAATTAATCAATTAATATTTAGTATTTAATTAATAATCATCTAATAGTTCGATAATGTTTTCTCTTTGTTGTAAGAACCAACTGTGGTAGAGCGGGCGGCGGCGACAAAAATGACTACGTCTTCGATTTAATAAATTATTAATAGATGAAAGAATGACTTGCCTGCCTCAGTATTTTGATACGATATGAGCAGAATGGGGTGTTTTGTAATAAATAGGCGATTTTGAAGGAACTATCATGTTACCGATTTACGACAAGATTCTTTAACATATCATATACCTTGACTTTCACAATACAAATTTTGCAATCTGCCTCCTGATATCTTGGTACGATATTAGTAGAATGGAGCGTCAATTCGTTATTTTAACTGTCTTCGAGTTACGTTTTCAAGTTACGGCATGAAACTTTAGCGTGCGATCTCTCTTAACTAGTACATTTCAAATATTTCAATATGCTTCGTGATATCTTAATATGATATGAGCAGAACGCGGCACAAATTCGTCATTTTGGCAGTACTTTCGCGCTATCAAGTTGTGATATGAAATTGTTGCCAAACTAAAGCTAAAAGGAGATGTACATATATAACGATATCAATTTTTTGGTAATTTTGGACCCCCGAACACAACCCAAACTCGAAGTGAAAGAATATTAATCTATATTTAAAATATATTATTGAAAAGTAGTCTGCAATTAACCCTCTAATATCAATTCAATCATTTTTGCATAAAAACGAGCCTATACGAACTATATTATACACTCATTATATTAAAATACATAGTTTGTTTTATTTGATAAATATTCAGGACTTTCTTTTGAAAAATCTGCCAAGATAGACCTCAAATAGTAACAACCAAGCACAAAATATTTAAAGTCAACCCTTCCCAAGCCAATAAGTTAAGTCAGGAAGAATTGCACTCAACCAGACTTTCGACATACGGGACTCTAGCTGCGAACCCAGGGGGATAAAACCGGAAGAAACATGAGAAAAAAAAAATAAAACAGAAAAGCCGGAACAAAACATGACGTTTTTACTCATTAATCCTTAATTAGATTAATCAATTAGATTGAGAATTGATTTAATCCTTAATCGGAGAGAGGGATTGAAATTAAATTAATTATTAATCATTAATATATAAGTAGGATTGAAACGAAATTCAATCGTCAATCTAGATTAACGATTAAACATTTAATCGTTAATTTTCAATCGTTAATCAAATTAAAATTTTGCACCACCCTGGTTCTTGCTGGGGTCATATGCGTTAAGCATTTCTTAAATTCGCTGTAAATTACGTTAAATTTTACTATACTGTGACAATGTGTTTTCTCTGGTGTAAACATTTTTTTGACTTCTGACGAATAGAAATATATTTGTAGTTGAATATTTTTTTTTTTTATTTGTAATTAATAAAACAAAATAGAACGAATGAAGACGATTTTTGAAATAAAATTATCAATTTGTGATAAATATAAATAAAAATAAAATAATGAAGCATTCAATAATTACAGCATTTTTTGCTCCTGCTAATTAGACAGATTATTATTAGCATTAAAATAATTTGTATTATGACTTCAATGTTCTAGTAGTTAAATATAAAATCAATATTAATACAAACATTTTCAATGTATAAAGATGTCTTAAAATTGTAAGAAAAAGATTAAACAATTAACCATTGTGTAACTCTTCGTTACAGAACATTGCTCATACATATTTATTATATATCGGCCATATGTAATATAAGCTTGACATGAACGTCAATTATGCGAAATTATAAATATAAATAAATAAATATATATATATATATATATGAAAATTGAAAGCTGAGATTTTGGGCATTTAATAAGATAACCATTCTCAGAATACTAATCCCAGGTATTCACGAACTAAATATATTTATCTTTCGTAGGCTTCGAAATATCAAGTTTTGAAAACTAGTATTTTTTGACATGGACACAATTAGAGGTAATGTAATCTTAGTTTGTAAATCACAAAAAATTCAGATTTGTGATGTGACGTTTTGATGTTGTAATAAATGTAATCTAATTTAACAGTATCCGAAATTCAATATATCCTCGTATAATCAAATTGATATAGGTAATTTCAAAAATCGATAATTTATTTATTATCTTCTGACTGGTTAAAATATCTGTAATATGAATGATCATGCTTCCTAATTTATACTATGAAATTTCTATATATAGGAAGCGTTTTGTATATTTTGACAATAAAATAATTTATAATTCAAACAATATTTTTTCTTGTTACCCTTGTATCTCGGCTATCCCCGTGCAAATCCAACAAACCAATAACTAAATGCCTTGTCAAATAACGAAATGCCTTTAGTAAGATTTCTCGAGAAATCCCTGCTGTTTGGAAATATTTATACGGTATTTGTTTTACAATTTCTTTATTCGCAGACAGAACGGACGACATTTTTTTCACGTGAAAGGGTTTTAACGATTGATATTTGTTGCTGTTTCGTCCTTATTTATATTTATTTTAATCCATATTTTCAGTATGAAACGTTTATTTTTTTCAAATTTTCAATTGTGATTAAAAGATAAATATTATCTCAGTTTACAGAAAGACTTGTATGAAGTATTGAATCTTCGAAAGGAGAATGATGAAGATTTTTCCAGTATGAACTCTTAGACCAAGCAGGTGATTCAGAATTTGAAAGCATGAGATATGCTCAGATTCAGATACTAATAATGAAAATCGTGACAGTGAAGTGTAAATATTTTACGTCATGGAGATTTAAAAAATATATTGTAGTGCCAAATATATTTGTGATCTGTACAAAATTTAAATATCTATATATATATTTCTCTTACGTGATCCAGAAAAAAGGCTTATATCTAGATTATCGTTTGGAAACAACCGTAGTTTCCAGCTCCAATATGCCGGCCATTGTAAGATTGTAAGAGCAGTGAAACTCAAACTAGCAATTATTAAAAATAAAATAACATGTACGTAATCCAAAGTGTTTGAGATGATTCCTCATTTTAATTATGAGTAATATCGGTAATTCCAAATGGATTCTCAACTATTCTTTAGAATTTGTTTACGAATTTCACTCACACGAAATCCGGAGTGAATAAAAATATCAACTGTCTAGATTGCGCCTGCTGCCATCTGTTGCTGTCTTGGTGAAATAATATGTATATATATTTCTCTTACGTGGTGCGGAAAAAAAGCTGAATTTCTATATTATCGTTTGGCAACAACAGTAGTTTCCAGCTCCAATATGGCGGCCATTCTGAGAGCAGTGAAACCTGAACTAGCAATTATTAAATATAAAATAACATGCATGTAATCCAAAAAGTTTGAGATGATTTCTCATTTTAATTATGAGTAATATCGTTAATTCCAAATGAATTCTTAACTCTTATTTGGAATTTATTTACGAATTTCACTCACACGAAAGCTGGAGAGAATAAAAATACAACTGTCTAGATTGCACTTGCTGCCATCTGTTGCAGTCTTGGTGAAATAAAAAATAATTTCTTTTTTCAAAAATCTGTAATCAACTAGAACAGTAATATGTCGAAACTATTTTCCTAGTGTTACGTAGTGTATTTTTAATGAATTTAAGTACAATGTTATAGGAGCAATGAGTTTTAAACTAATTGTTTTTCCAAGATCCCTTTTTCCTAGTATTTAAATGATTTATTCCCATTGGTAGCACCAATATAAATGCAATTTTAATTGTGTTTTCAATTACTTTTTTTACATTAAAAACAAATTGCCAATTTTATATGTTAAAATGATTTATGGTAGTACTCATTCCAGCTAGAATTGCTTGGGACCGCATAGCGGTCTAAATGTGACTTGCTCCATAATTCACGGGGGTTGGCGAGCGTTAGCGAGTAGGGGGTTGAGCCCCCTAGTACATGTTAAAACAGCTTGCAATAATTGTTCAGAACAGCGAGTATCGAATGAACTTAATTTTAAGTTGATTAATTAAGACATTTCATAATTATATATGAAAATCACTTATTAACATTACAGTAAAGATGTATCTGTTATCACTTCAAGGAAATACATCTTTAACTTTAATTCAGGTATTGTTTAAAAATATTCCGTATTATATACATGTACTGTTTGTAAATATGGGGTTTTATATTTAATTAATTTTCAATTTATTAGCATAAACGTAAATACTTTTAAACCGTACAAAATTAACTAATTAATAATAATTTTTTGAAGCATCATGTTTCCTTTTTAATTACATTAATCGTTTCAATCTGTCTAAATTCACTTTTACATTAGTTGAAAATAGAGTTCAACTTATTAAAATGAACGCGATAATATATATATATATATATATATATATATATATATATATACATATATATATTTTTTAAGCGGATAAAAGAAGGCTAAATTAGAAAGAAAACTTTGGCTTGCAATATAACTTTTCTATCTGAGACATTAAAAAAAATACTCATTTTTTCAACTTAGAACATAAGAGTACTAAATTAATTCTAAAAGAACTATCAGTTGACATAGAGCAAATTATCAGACCTCATGTTCAAGAAATGCATTTTTAATCAAATATTGTATACACGATAATTCTTTTGAACGCAGATAAAAAAGTGTAAATTTTATAGTAATCGCATTATTTTCATTTATGTAAAAGGATACCATAGTAAAATTAACAGCGTATTTAAAATTTGGATTTTTTTAATTTAAAAAATAAAAGAATAAATAAATAAATCTATAACATATAAATCTGAAACAAAACGTAATTTTTAATGGTATGAAATACATGAATACTTTAATATAAAAATATCTTAATGCATGTAACAATATATAATTTAATGAGTGTGGCGCGTGTCTAAAACATGATAACGGAGATTTTTTTTAAATCATGATTTTCATGTAAAAATTTTAACACCATCCTGACAATATTTTAAAAGCATAAGGTTATTATTTTTTTTATTTAATACGTGCTATTATAATCAAAGATAAATTTCAGATATGAATTATAATAAAGAAAATTCTTTGCACACAAATACTATAAAATAAGCTCTTACAGAAAAAAATAATCGTTTCACATGAGTAAACTGAAGATCATGTCTTACAAAATCAGTTGCTTCAGAGGATGGAATCTCAAAAGATTTCTTTGAAGTTTTCTTTAAAACTTGAATCTTGAATATCTTGAAATTTACATTTTGTTAGAAACCTTGTGTTTTACTCGAGGCCTTCAAATTATGTTTAACATTTCTGTTTTTTTATATGTGGAAATATTTAATTTTAATTTAAAAATGAAGATAATGTAAAGCGAAAATCTTCGGTATGTAATAAATTGAATATTAAGTAAAATTAGCATTTTAGTTTAAGAGATAAATGAGATAAAAGGGACTATTTTATTATATTGACTCGGGATAGAAAATGCTTAATTAAATAAATTTACAATGTATCATAGATTTACATTGTGTTTATTAAATTATCAGTTGCAACGTCAGGAAATGCTTAAACCGCATATTTTTTATGTAATTCTTAGAATAAGTTGCAAGCATGGTCTTTTATAATTCCTTCATAAATTTCCTTGTTGTAATTAAATACAAATTCTTGTATTTGTGCCGATTCCAAATATCTTAAAATATTTATAAATATTAAAAGCTAGATCATTTTATGAAAAAAATATTAGTGTTGTTTATTTCTGTGTTTAACATCTTTCAATATCTTTGTTTAAAATATATTAAACTATTTAGAGAGCTTTAACGAAAAGGTTTAGCAAATAAAAATCGTAAATAAACGCTGAAGGTATAATGCCCTTTAACATCTTACTTAAGGCATTTTTGGATTTTGTAATTTTGTTTTTGAATATGGTGTTTAAAGTACTAAATGTCGCTTTTAAGTGTTTAATATTTATTTATTTTACAATACTTATTTTTCAAAAGTATTTTAACAATCGTGTTTCGAAATAACAAGGATAATGTATTTTATATTCTGCTCGACGATTTACGAGAAAATCTCAGAAGAGTCCACGAAACGTCTTTTTGCTTTTTGTAACAAAATGTACTGGAAATTATTACAAATATAAATATCATAACTTAATACGTTTTTCCCATAAATGAGGCAAAATAACCACTTTTTCTTAATTTAATTTATATTGTTATTACGTCTAGTCTGAATCACCCAGTGTAATTTTAAGATGGAAACAGACGATTAACATAAGAGAGAAAGGTAAATTTCTTCTATCATAATAGATTATGATCTATGCAGATATGATCTTGCTTTTAAATACACTGCTGGCCATCCAAAATGCAACACCAAGAAGGACAAGAGATATAAAATTTAAATTTACCTCAGATATTACACATAGTATCAATGTTAATTGATTTGGAATGCAGCCTTCTTTGAGGTGAGGAAGACAAGAAAATCAGTTTGAAGCGTTTCCACCACATCTGTCAATAACCACTGCTACACGTCGCGGCATTGTGTGAAAGAGGTTTTGAATGTGTTGTTGGGGAATGGTTGCCCATGCTGTCTGCACACGTAGACAAATATCATCTGATGTACCCGTGGATACGTTATGCCGAATTAGGTGATCTCTAATTATTCACCAGACATGCTCGATGGGTGATAGATCTGGAGAACGGGCATGCCAGTGTAATATGGAATATGGTGGGAGAAGAAGAAAACTTGAACATTGTGTGAAACATGTGGTCGCGCATTTGCCTGTTGGAACGAGGCCGCAGGCAAGCCCTGAACGTAGGGAAAAGAAGAGGCTGCAAACGTCAGAGATGTAGCGCTGGCTGGTAAGTGTACCGCTAATGCGTGCTAAGGGGGTGCGGAAGTGAAATCCAATACGACACCATACCATAACTCTGGGTGAACGACCAGCATGACGATGCATAACACAACACTTGAGCAGCCTCTTTCTACGGTGTCTACAAACTATAATCCTACCATCGTGGTAATGCAGGCATAAGCATGATTCGTCCGAAAACACAATATCATGCCGTTCGGATGGCCATCTCCGCCGTTTAGTGCCCCATTGCAAAGGCAAACGTCTGTGGTTTAAAGTCAAAGGTATACGAAGCAGTGGACGCCTAGCGAACATTCAACTGTAGTGCAAACGACGTCGAATTGTTCGTGCGGACACTGATTGTTGTGTTACAGACTGTATTCGTTGGGATATGGTTGTGGATGTGACAGTGAGCTCCATAAGTTGCGTGTGCACAATATGCCACTCTTCCCGTTGAGTGGTGTGACAAGGTGGTTGCAATCACTCCTGAAGGTCAGGCGTTCCCTCCTGCATCCACCGAATCCATATTTGCATGGAAATTGCTTGGCTACGTCCGCACGATGAACAATTTCTCGGAAGGATAATTCGCAATTACTGTATGAAACGATTCTGCCGCTGTGGTGATAAACGTGCTCGAATGCTGCTCGTGTTTTTATACGAGGCATACTGAAGCTGCACACACAAAAAATCGCACGAGAGAACAATTCACATTCTTAAAACGGCAGTATTTCCTCAATTTATATACAGTTTTTAAGGGGCGCTGCAGTTGCCCATGATGTACGCGTGCGCTGAAATCATAATCAATTGCATATCCTATCGAGGTGCACGCATGGTGCAAATTTCACTCTGTTTGGAGAATTCCTTCATGGTGTTCATGGTGGTTTAATAGGTCTTGATTAGACTCCATGTCACCCATATTCCCGTATTGTATTTTTCACTTTATTTACTTGTAAATATTCGACAGTTAAATAACTTTATGACAGTTGTTTAACTTTATGAATTTCAGTGGTTAAAAATTAACATATTAATAAACACCCGAAAATTTTCTTTGTGGTGAAAAACCGTTAACATTAAATAGGAAAGTTTTATTTGTCAAAATTTGATGTCGATACTTTTAAATACCAATAAAATATAAATGTTTTATGATGGAGAATTTATCCTTTAAAGTTCAACATTGTAATTCAAATGAGAATGAGTAAAATTTTCATTGCCTTATTAGAAAATTTACAGAATAATAAGTCATTTATTATTTATTTTCTCTGCAGCAAAACACGATTTTACAATTATGCATGCCATATCTTAAATGTAGTTTTAATACTTATATTACAGATTATAAAATGTTTGCCACATTATATATATAAGAAGAAAAATATAATAATTGTAATTTGAAATGTTTAAATTCGAAAGTCTATTTCAAAATGCTCCTCCTACATCACTAAATATATTAAATCTTATTTGCCCTCCGAGCGTTTAATCTTGAATATGCGAAGTCATGAATGCACAATAACCATTTACATATTTCAATAACTTTAAAAATCGTCCATTTCTGTTTGTACTTTAATAAGAAATAAGAAATTCAAAAAGCTTGCATATGACTAAAATCCATTCATGTGTATGAAATTCTGTATATGCTGATCACTCAAAACTTAGTATTTTAAACGCAAATTAATAGACACATAAAATGTTTGAAATAGCAAGTCTATGCATTAAAATTAAATAAGAAGAACGTTTTAAAATATTAGCATTACTAAATTTAATTATATAAAGGAAAAACTTTTTAGACACAATAGAGGTTTTAAAACCTACAATTAAAAAAAACATTTCATTCAGACAATTGGAGCTATTACACATGTAAATCAATTTTATCTCTTCTTATATATAATTATTTTATTTTGTTTAACTTTATGAATTTTGGTAGTTAAAAATTAACACATTAATAAAAATCCGAAAATTTTCTTTGGGATGAAAAACCGTTAACATTAAATAGAAAAGTTTTATTTGTCAAAATTTGATGTCGGTACTTTTAAATACCAATAAAATATAAATGCTTTATGATGGAAAATTTACCCTTTAAAGTTCAACATTGTACTTCCAATGAGAATGAGTAAAATTTTCATTGCCTTATTTGACAATTTACAGAATAATAAGACATTTATTATTTATTTTCTTTGCAGCAAAACACGATTTTACAATTCTGCAAACCATGTCTTAAATGTAATTTTAAAAATTATCCTGGCAGAAACGATGTACTATTTCTTAATAAATGTCTATTTTTTGGTAACATGAAATAAAAATATAATGCATATTCTGCGAATTCCTGTGTCACAAAATGCGTTGTTTTAAGTTTATGACATATATTATTCTGGACACGATTATAGATCTTAATGAAAACATTGGAAAATTTTGAAATATAAACACAATACAAGATATGAAAAAGAATAAATTGTACCAATATTGAAAATGCATGTATGATGATTTAAAACCGTAAATATTTAGTTATCGCTTTTTACTTAAAATTACAGTATTTTGTTTTATTTAAACATTTTAGGTATAACAATATATATATGTATATATATATATATATATATATATATATATAATACAATTCATTTAATAAGGTATTATATTGAAACTTAAAAAAAGCATCACACAGTGTTAAGTAAACAATATTCCACGGAGCTTTTATCTGCAAAGATTTAGATATAAAATATAATGATATAAAAGCTTGAGTCACGAAAAACATGTTTTTAGTGAATTAGCTCCCTTGACAGTCATCTTATATATTATACACAGAAAATGGATATTTCAAAGAAAAAAAAGTACTTCTTGTTCAGGGAATCCTTATAATAATGTATTAGACGTAAAATATATAAGAGAAATAATATAACTAATAACATATTTGTAAGGTTTTACTCGATAAGGAATGTAAAAAAAAAAAAAAAAAAAAAAAAAAATCTGAAAAAATGTGTTTCCGTCTTGCGAAAACATTTTATAATACAAAATATTGCAAAATAGAAAAAAAAATTAAGTATTATCCCTTCTATAAATTAAAAATCTATAACTAGTTTGCATAATATTTACTATAAAACAACAATGAATGTCAATTTAGTTTTTGCAGGTTTTTAATTTATTGCACAATTTTTTAAACAATTTCAGCGGTTTACATAACAAAAATTAATCAAAAGAACATTTAAATTATTTTTATAATTTTTCATATTATTGAATAAGTTAAAAAATTAAAATTTGCTACAAAATGATAAAAAATACGCATAAATATAAATATCATATATCTATGTAATTCTAAGTTATTTTTACATATAAAAATAGCAACCGATTTACTTGTATTTCCCGCATTATTTATTAACACAGAAAAGAACTGGTGACACTTGTTAGTTAACGTTTTTATACAAATAATCACACACAAAAAATCACACATCTTCTAAATCACATTTTTAAGTAAAATTGCACTTTAGAAGTGCTTTTATAAAAGTGAGAGACTGAAATAAAGATTGATTAATTTATATTTATAAAAAAAGTCACTCTGTATATTTATTTACATATAAAATATTTCGTAAAATTTTTGTCGTGTTTGATTTACATACAGTCGTTAACAAATGTCGAAGGGAAATGGATATACGTATAAACACGTATCAATACATTTAAATGTAATTATTTATATTTAAAATACACAATTGTATT
Organism: Maratus michaelseni; assembly: GCA_963931845.1. NCBI lineage: Eukaryota > Metazoa > Arthropoda > Arachnida > Araneae > Salticidae > Maratus > Maratus michaelseni. The sequence continues at coordinate 191,088,019 of OZ007593.1, read as the reverse complement.
TGTATTGCATCTTCATAATTATTTGGAAAGTTCAACATTACTTTAGACGTATGTGGGGGGCGTATTAAAACTTAACGTTTTAATACATGGATATGCAATAAAGCTATATACATTACAATAGCTTTCGAAATTCAAGATCTGTGATTGAAAGTTAATATGAATGAAGTGACTGGAAAAGCATGCAGATGAGCAAATTTCATCTATCTGTATGGATATAGGATATGGATCATCTTTATGGAATGTCTAGAAAATGAGAGTCACTGAATTGAAAATTAATGAAAATTATATAAAAAATAAGTTAAAATTAATTCATTTTATTATAGAACACAGATTTGTTAAACTTTTAAAGCATTTTGATATATCTTTATATATATATATATTTTAATGTAGCTTCCATTAAGAAAAGTAAGAATCTATTGATTGCAGCTGTTACTGAGTAAAGAAGTTCCTAAACTACTCGGTACATTTCCACCCATCATATTCCTCAAACACCTTAACCACCATCCGTTCAAATATTGATTTATATCTGTATATTTTCACTTATTTAATTATATGGTTTTTGCAGTGATATATCACTTGTATTAAGGGATGTACTGGAGGCTGTATTGTGGTTTACGCCGTATATCTTCTAGATAATTCCGTATACCCTCCTTTGTTACAGCCTGCGTTCTCTGGTGTATAAAAATCTGCCTATAGCGTATACTTTCTGGTTCATTTACGACTACAGCAGTGCTTGTATTTTTAAACTCATATGGATGTGATTAAATCCAACATGCTTATAGGGCTTGCGAGGAACACATAGCATTTTCCCTGTATCGTAAAATAGGTCTGAAATATAAAAATTTAACATTCTAGGAAGGCTGTCATTTTGTAAAAAAACAGTTTATTATAAAACTGGATTTTTCTATAATAGGCTTAAACTATGTTTTTTAGCAGACGTGGTTTATTCCAAATTTATTTTTATTGTTGTTACATGTGATATGTTCATATACATATAAACACTGGGTAAGCTAAATCAGAGCTAGCAATCTCAAATATATATACCTATTCATCCTGCAAGGGGAATAAAGTTTAAATTAAACAAAATATATCCTTTTATTACATCTTATATATCAGCATAATCTACAACAGAAAATACAAAAGTTTACTAAATTCAAACGCATAGTTGCCAACATCTCGATATTCTTCATACCAATATTTTTATGTAAAATATTTGATTTATTTAATCGTACAATTGCTGCAATTTAATAAAGCGAAAATGTTTGTAAGTTTTTACTGTTAACCAAAAAATAGTGCAGTCGGCAACTATACATACAGTCATAACCGCCAGCATCCAAGTTTCGCCAAACTAGCTGATAAATGGTGACAAAAAAGGTATCAAAAATGAAGTCGACGTCGCGATAGCTGACTATTTTTTCTAAATTCCCATTCAAATTTATAATTGACGAAAACTAGGAATCTTCTATAACGTGCTTCCACACATTTAATCTCCATGTTTTTGAGTAAAATAAGTTACATTATTAAACACAAGGAATAGGGATGTTACCAGCGTAATTGAGACTTTTTGTCTACCGTTTAGTCTCAAATCAAAACAGATTGAAATTTAAATTATTAAGTAAAGAAGTATTCTTTGTGTCTTTTATTATACTTTACACGGTGGCTCGGACAGCATCTGTCCAAGTTTGCATGTATTCTCGGACAGATGCTGTCTGAACCCCCGTGTAAAGTTTAATTGCGGATATTTAAATATACAGTTTGGGAAGCATCGTCACCCAGACGCAATCAATTGTAGCATCCATAGTATTGATATGTATCATAGATTATTTGGAGCAGATAATGAAGCTTCTAGTCAGCTGGGGGACTAGTGTGGGGGTTCTGCAGTAGGACCGTTGCTCATCCCACTGCACTGTGATTTTTATGGCAACCTGAATACTGACTACTGTTTCCGAATCGGGGTAACATCAGTAATCGTGTTAGCAGAGAGATTTAATCAAATGATTTTAAATCATTTGTCTCTCTTTATTTCGAAAAATCTGGCGGACAAGGATTAATTCAACCTATGTTTTTTCTTGCCTACAGAAGCATATTGCACGAAATAACTGCATGGATGCCAACTGAGATGTTGTTTGGAAGACTACATCGTGTGCCATGTGGCATTTTTTGTATACAAAATAACATGATACTCGACCGGCTAATACATTATTAATCTGTATTCACGTTTGTAAAATGATCATAGATTCCCCAGAGGAAGGATCAGTTTGTTAGAGATCGTGTAAAAACAATAATACAGCTTCAAGGAAGATGATTATCGAGTATAGCAATATAAGGAAAGCGCCAACAAGAACTGTGCCAGAAATTACAACAAAACTTTTAGAGACCTTACACTAGAATTAAGAGACTGCATGATATTGTTGATAGAATTCCGAAATTTCCATGAAACAAAAAAAGTAAATTTTTTTAATCGGATATCACCTTATCATGCAGCCGATCATGAATCACCTAAAATAAAACCCCGGGATGTTCAGTTATCGAGAAGACGATTGGTGTTACTAAATTCTTCAAACAAAAATAAAAAAATCAAGAATGAAAATTCAAACAATATAAAGGAGGCAATAGCGATTATATTAAACAATTTATGGCAAAGTTTATTGATTATTTTATTAAAGTGCGTTGACAAATGGCAGCTGTACCCCAAACTTTAATGAATTCTATTTAATTATTACAATAAAATGTTAAATAATATTTTGTATAAACTCTAAAAAAAATTTTAAAGTACATTATTGTTAACAAAAAAATAAAATAAAATATATTTATTAATATATATGCATGTAATATATGAATAAAAGGTGTTGCAAAATGATAGTGCAATATCACGATAGCCAATGATGAAAATTTAAATACGAAATTTATTAAATAGAAACTGTTATATAGAAACTATTTAAACTTGGAAAGAACTACATACACTTTTACTATTACTTATGAACAATAATCCTTCCACAAAACGACTCATCTTACTTCTTCAAACAAACCCAATATTTATTCGGATGCACTACCGGCATCCTACTCATAACAAAAGCCACCACTCACTAACTCTCTCCTCTCTTCACTTCAAATCTCCTTAAGTCGGAGAGTTGATCTCTACACTTCAATTTACTTAAGTTAAAAAAAAGGTTGGAAGTAGGTTAGTTGCATGACACCCCCCTCACGATAAGATTGTGCTATGCATAACAAAGCAAAATCTGACAAGTGGCAACCATACAACAATATAGCATAAAATATATTTAATAAAACAATTGAAAACAGATGTAAAGAAACCTTGTTATAATACTTATAGTAATATTTAAAGCTTGGGGAATTATAACAATATGAAAAATTCTTCTAACGTTACAGAATTTCGTTAAAAACGCTTTAAAAATATAGTAACGACGCCAAGAGGTACATTCTCGACCGAAAATAACAACCATTTTCCCATTGGTTAATACATAAATAATTATAGATATCTAAACATAAAAAATACTAAATTAAACAAAGAAATATTTCACAAAAGTCGAAAAGATGATTTGATATAATACTGGAACAAAAATTAAACACAAAATAATATGCCACTTACATAATACTTATACAGTAACAAGTCTTGATAGACTATCTGCATTTTAAACTGCGCAACTGGGCAATGTGAATTATTTATATTATATATTTCTAAAGATAAATGTCCATCTTCGTAATTTTGAAGACTGGGGTGCCTATCTCTGTGAATATACCAAGGGATCATGGTCCGTTATTAACTCAATTTCAGCGCTAAAAACATAAACTTAAAGTTTGACAACACCACAACATAAGCTTCACACTTGATAGTCAATCAATTTTGCTGTACTTTAGTGAGCATTTGGCTAGCAAAACTAATCGAGTACAAATGTTCTTTCTCATCGCTTTGCGACACCTACCTACACCTTTAAGATTATGCTCTATAAGAAGTGACATCACACTGAAAGTATAGGGATTTTTAGGATCTGGTGTATAAAGCTTAGGGGCTTCACACAGCAAGCTTTTCAAAGTTTAAAAATCTTTTTCTTCAACCTCAGACCATGGAATGATGTCTGGAATTTTCTTTTTCGTCATGTCAATTAAAGACTTAGCAATTTCGGCGTAATTTTTTATGTTACCCTGATAATAAATAAATAAAACCAGAGTAATTTTTAGAGATGTTTTGGTTTTAGGTGATTCTATCATTTCAATGGCACGCAACTTCCCCGGATTTGGTTGATGTCAACCTCCTCCTATGAGATAATCTAAATATTTAATTTGTGACTTTGCGAAAACACATTTTTTAACATTTACGGTGACATTCACTTCAGTTAATTAAAACATTACACCGTCTAGACGTTTAAGATGAGTAAACCAGTCACATGAAAAATTCGCAATATCATCTAGATATGCTTTGCAATATTTACGATGTTCACTCAGAGCATTGTTTATCGATTTCTGGAACGTAGCAGCTGCATTGCGCATGCGCAACCCGAGTGGCATGACTTTCCATCGGTATTGAGCACGATGTGTTTTAAAAGAAGTGAGATCTCCACTCTGTTCTTCAAGAGGAATTTCCCAATATCCTTTTAATACATCTAAACAGTTAATTATGCTAGCACTTCCGATGTCATTAATTAATTCATTTGCATTTTCCTTAGGATAAACAAAGGGTTTGTCACTGCGTTCAATAGACGGAAACGTATGTTTATATAAACGCAAGCTACCGGCATTCTTTGCAACACATACAACAGGATAAGCTATTTCAGCCTCACTTTTTTCTGTAAGCCCTAAATGCTTTAACTTTTCTATTTGCTTATCAAATACATTTTTTAGTGATTCTGGAATTTTATAAATATATGGTTTCTTCCTTTCATCTTCCGGTAATAAACGAATTTTGTGTGCTCTAACATTCGCAACTGCAAATTTGCTAGAGAATAATAGTGCATGTTTTTGTAGAAGTTTACTTAATTTTAATCGTTTATTAGCCTCTTGATGACTAATATCTACTTCAATATTAGTTTCGTTCAAATAATTAGCTTTAATTGGTGTTGGGTTGATTTCACCAAATTCAACATAATTTTCAAAAATGATTCTAACAGTTTGTAATCTAACATGAAATTTTCTTATTTTGTTCGCATGAGCATGTCTTAACCTACCATCGGGTAATTTCACCTTATACGAATGCGGTTTTATTCTTTAAAGTATTTCACCGGGTACGGTCTACCTAGCACACAATTTATTAATGGAATCACGTATAAGTATATACTAAATCGCCTTTTTGAAATTATTTCATTCTACTCCGATGACTGAAATAAAGGGAGTTATGTTTTTCTGCAGCAGATAGAGAAACAAGTTCAGTGGCTCATTCCAAATTTATTTTAATTCTTGTCAGTAGTCTATTGGTGAACTGCTATGATTCAATGGTAAGAGTATTTCATCCAACCACGAAGAACTGAATACTGCCAAGGGACCTCTTGCTTCCCGACCATACATGAGATTAAACAGAGACAATCCAGTTGTGCAATTTGGCAACTCACGATAGACGAAAATAAAATATAAGTATGTTTATCCCAGTTAACAGGATCTATACGGATTACATGATGTATCATTTGCTTAAATAGACGATTAAATTTTTCATTAACCTCATTTGAGGCTGAATATGATGGAGTTGAAAAGCGGGAGCATCCTCCTAACAGGTTGTCAAATTCTTTAGTTACTTCGGATTTAAAATTGGTGGACTGGTCTGAACATATAATTTCAGGAATTACTTTGCGCATGAAAATATCCAATAAATCATCACACGCTGTTTTCGCAGAGAGAAGCACTACTTCCGGCCATTTAGAAATTTGATCAATTAAAGTCAGACACTACTTACGTTTTTTTTTTTCTGAAAGCGGCATAATTTCACTTATGAAGTCAATGTTCACAGTATGAAATGGATATGGCACTCGAACGACAGGTGTTATGGGATTTATATTTGTTTCTTTCTCAGGGCTCTGTCACTGACAGTTTTTACACGTTCTACAATAATTGTCTACATCTCTTGAAATATTTTACCTATAAAATGACAATTTAATTATTTCCCTAGTTTTCCGCATTCCTAAATGATTTCCAAAAAGTATTATCGTGAGCTAATTCTAACAATTTATTTCAATAACTTTAAGGTAAAATCAGCTGATAAGTTTTATCACCGCAAATAGTTTCGGTATGGAACAATAAATCATCTCATATCAAAATATTATTATCCTTTTGCTGGGCAGAATATTTAATCTTATATTAATTGCTGGTATTACACTTAAGACAGTCCCAACATACATTATTAACCGACTCCAAGGAGTATGTGGGAGCATTTAGAATACTTATAATTAATAAAAAATAAAGTGATCGTAATGTAATTCAAATAACAAGTAACGCGAGCCAATAGGGATAAAATAAAACAAAGCTCACGTTAAAATTAACAATTAAAAGTTTGCGTTGTGATTTTGAAACCTCTTGTTATTTATGAATCACCCGTCTTAAAAATAATATTAAATTAAATACAAAGTAAACCCCTTTTAAAATACAGTCAGAAATGACGGGAAAGGTATCTAAATAACTATCCTAAAATTATATACCTGAAAGAAAATAATTCATTAATGATAAGAAATAAATGACACATATTACTGTGGTAAAGAGATTTAGTATTGATTTAAATTACTAAATTATTTACAACACAAAATATTAAAGAATATTTACAAAAAGTTTATAAAGTAAAATTAATTTAACCGAGAAAAAGACACTTCCCTTTTTCTTACAAAAATTTTAAAAATCAGCATGTTGCTGCATATGCTTAAAAACAAAAAAATAATTTGGTAAAAATTCTGTGCATTTTATTTTTGTTATTTTTGAGTTTGCCTATGATAAACATCTAACTCTTAAATTAATTAAAATTATTATAATGAGGAGTATGCTGTACATGCCCTATTCATTTTTAATATATATTCAAATAAAATGACACAAAGAGATTTTTAGTATGATGAATCATATCGGGAGTAGCAACCTGTGTTATCTAGGTTTGAAGGACTTGGAGAAAACATAGTTGTCACTGCTTTGAAAAAGTTCATCCTTGCACACTACATAAAAGAATATATGTAAGATCTTTTAAGATCTCAAAACTTTAATTTAATTATACATTTTATAAATCGATTCTAGGGTATGTCTCGGAAGAGATAATATCGATCTATTTAAAACTCATCTTGCATAAATTAAGTGCCTACCACTTTGAGACATTGAGAAGCAACCGCAAAAATTACGGATAACAACTATCTTCTCATTCTAGAGAAATTGCGTATTCTCCACTCGGGAGCAACTTTCAAACTCAACTTACTTCAACTGTTTCTTAAAACATTCTATGTTGTTCCTTAAAGCATACTTCTACTGTACTTTAAACTTACTATATATTTTTACATACGTGATACAAACAATACAATAAAAATTTACATCTACAAAATGATTGGTTTCTTTTTTGACCAATCAGAAACTCGTCCAATGGTAATAGAGAGATCTCCAGACATGCCCAATTTGCATAAAATACATCTTCTTCTGTCTGTTTGGTAGTGGGACTGTGACGTCGGTGGTCCGCATGGTCACGCAGGGAGCTGGTTGTAAATTTAGTAATAAATTTTGTAAATTTAGTAATAAATTTATCTGTTACACCATTGTGGGAAAACATCAAAATTGGCAACCCTAAATCTGGCTGCAATAAATCCTTCATTGTTATAGCCGACTTCTGCGTAAAATGTCCCTAAAGTCAATAATATCTCTTAATTTGACTTGGATAATCAACGTTTATCCATTATTGATTAATCCCCATAGAAACAGTGTTCTTAGTGAATGCATGAGTCTTTTCACTTTTTCCTTAGAGTGCATGGTTGATTTCAAATATGTGTGCAGGGACTGGGGTGTTTACGCTGAATCGCGTTAGATGAGTAAACAATGTTAGGATGCTAAGGTTGGTATAATCCGTCCTAACACCCCTAAACTAGCGTCCTTGAACGAATTCTTTAAAGTTGGATATTCCATTTCAGAGATACGAAATTTATCTTCATTTTGTCTACTTTACGTCGACACAAAACAAACACTCGAATCCCTTCCGCCGCCAATGGTGTAACTGAGCTATTTTCAGCTCCGTGATCTTCGACACCAGTAATGAACTGATACATCTCTTCGTTCTGAAGCAGATCGAAACATTCGATCAGAGCATTGTAAACATCAGGGATGATTAAACAAGAAACATTTAAGTTTTCAGTCAAAGCAAAAAGTGTATTTAAGATTACGTACATTTCGCTGGCAGGTGATTTATAATAGTTCGGTATCGTAGCTAAATCTGCTCGTATTTTTTCCTTGAATGCCGATTGTAACAACATACTTTCTTTAACTTCGATTTTCAAATTGGGAATTAATGATGTATTTTTAAAATACTTATTTCGGTTCCTGAATCCAGAGTTGCTTCCATTTCCCTTCCTTCTACATAAAGAATGATTTTTTTAAAGGATAAAAACTAATTTCATTTAATTGATCATAGTCTGCAAATCTATGTAATTAACACTAGTAACTACTGCATTATCTTTCAAGTATTATTTATTTGCAACTCCTTGCGATTTAGACTTTCTCTGCCCCAGATCATCATTTTGTTTATTAAATTTATCATACTAATAACTTCTATTTGGGCAAAATTTAGCTGGATGTAGAGAAGAATTGAAAATGTAACATTCACGTGATTTTGTGAAATATCTGTTCTCAAGTGTAGACTCATTTTTCCTTAGTTGTGGCAGAACATATTTAGCATTTTCAAAATTTATTCCAGATAAGCGGGTCGTTTCTCAAATTTGGTTTCCTCGAAATATCTGCCGTTTGCAGTAAAATAAATATGACAATCTCTTCATAACTAATCATGCAAAAGCCAACTTTTACCCTATTGCAGTGCAATATGAGTATAAATCTCACTATCCAATGTTTCGAAAATTTTATTTAATATTATTAAATCAATAAGAGAGCCAAAATCTTTAACATTACAAATTTTACAATAATGTAGCCAATATGATCTTAATCGCGAAGCAAAATGTTAATGTGTTTCACTCAGTTAGTCTTTTAGCGTTTTTAAATTTTGTAAAAATGGGGACGGTTATTCTTTCAAAATTTAAAATTTAATTTTATCATAGTCGGTTAAATGGTCATCATTTATGTATACAAGAACATTTCCTGCTTTCTCACCTATTAATTTCCGCAAGATTTCCGATTGATAGACCTTAGGAACATTTTTATTTTTAAATGCTCTTAAAAAAAGAGATTCCATATGTGGATTTTTTGGGGGGCACTAGGATTGCCAGAACTTGAACGGCTTTTATTAGATTATCTAGTGATAATAATGTGCTTTCTCTTCCATTATGGGACAAATTCACGTTTCCCATTTGTTGTTGCAAACGCAATCTAATAATGTCCTCTCCATTTCTCCTCTGTCTAACTGTAGTCGATAAAGATCCAGTTACAAATTTTGTATCATTTAAATAATCTTTATATTTCAATAACAAATCTTTCAAGTTTGTTTCTCTCATACTCGGATCAGATTTTTCGCCAATGTATTCGCCCGCACAATAAGTAAATCTGAAATATTATTGAAAGTGCAATTTGACAGCCTGAATATAGACGATAGTGAAGGATTGAAAAATGATTTTTACTATCGCAGTTTGTAGGTTAACAAATGTTAATGATATGTTGACAAGTTTAAAATAACGCACACACACAAACACGATTATTGGCACACAGACAGCAGACCCATACTCGCGGATACACGAACAGTTATTTGTCTTGAAAGATACGCACATGTTTACGCGGTAATTGAATTTAAATGTATAACTTAAACATGTATGATATCAATCTACTTTTCTTTAAAACAACTTTATTGATTGATGGCTTTTAAAATATTAAATAAACAAAATGCATTGGTATTCAATATTTACAGTGGGAGAACGGACCCAGTGAAAACCACATTAACAAATTAATTCTTTTCTTATTTGCATTGTAAGATTTTACATAAAAATATATTTAATTCCTTATATATATATTACTTAAACTTACTTTCTTAAAAAATACTGTTTAAAATGGATCGTATAAAGGTATTATAAAAAAAGGAGATCACAATTTATTCAACAAAGAGAAATAAAAATAAATTTAGAAAAATTATTCTGCATACGACATTGGTTAAACATAAAACCTTAAATAGAAAGAAATAGCTTTACATTTCACCGATCGCATTTCAATAATGCGGTGAAAGGTTCTGAAGTAACACAATTTACTTTTTGTAATTTATTTCATCTTGTTTTCCGTGGACTATATATATTCTTTTATGTATAATATATTAAAAAGAAATAATGAATAATTTTTTTTTATTATATGTATGATAAAAAGGAGTGTTTCCATGTGTGCAAACATGAGAAGTATGCTGACGGCCAATATTAAAAAAAATCGGTTTTATAGTAAATTCTGTCATAAAAGAAATTATATTATACTTTAAACGCATCACCAATACAGATGTGATTTTTGAGAGAGGATTAGGACATAGTTTGTTAAAAAAAAAAATTATGCATCGGACAATGAATTAGTTTTTCTATTAAATTTGAAAAATACTGTAAAAGCATATAAGGTATATATATATATATATATATATATATATATATACACCATACAAGTTAAAATATGCATTGCATAAGAACTAACTTCTGGGAATAATATATACAAAAGTAAAGAGAGTTTTCCTTTAAAACATTTTATGAGTTCAAGATAAACAACGCATAGTGATATTTATGATTTTTTTATGAATAGATACATACATGAACCATTAGTAAATGATCCCGCATGCAGCACTATGACATAATTTTTATTTCATTCTAAGATTTTTCCTATTGTGAATTTTAATTCTAAATTTCTGAAATCCTATGGGATAATTTATATATATATATATATATATATGTGTATCATCATCATCAACAACAACAACAACCGTTTTGAATCCATTGCTGAATGTAGGTCTCCCTCAGATTTTTCCATTGTTTCCCATGTAGTGCTTTAGTCATCCAATTAACACCAGAAAATTTTCTTGTACGTCGTCTTCTTAGCGTAATATGTATTATTAAAATATGTATATAATATAATATATATATATATATAATATGTATATATATAATATATACAGGGTGTTTTTTTTTAAACTGACGCTGTTCACAGCCGCCTGTAGCTCGTTCTAATAACTGGATTGACACAAAATTTTGTGAATGGACTAAGAAACCCATGGGAAAAAAAGATTCCAACAAAAAAAATAGTTCCAATCAACGCCGATAGGGGGAAATGTGGCGCTGTACATTGAAAAAAAAAACATCAGAAACAGACAAAATTAATAATTTGGATAAAATGCCATGTTTTATTCATCATTTACACTTTCCCTTTCGTTGATCGCAGTTGAAACATCCATTATCATTTTTTCTGCCACCGGTTTACGTCCTCTGCCTAACCGAACTGCTAGCGAGCCTGTTTCTTCGAATTTCAGAATCATTGCTTTTAATACATTAACGGATAAAGGTCCTTTGAGCAGTTTATGGCGTGTTCTAAGTAAACGAAGAGCGGATGGTGCATTGCACTGGTTACAATAATAGAACTTCACAGGTAACGCGCGTTGCGGTAACTTGAGATTCATTTTCAACCTGAGCTGAAATAGTTTCTCGGTGTTTTTCGCATGCATTTATAACTTAAAATATTGGCGCTACTGTCGCTTGAGTAAGTAAAAATTTGCATTTTCATTTATTGCCCGTATTTTATGCTAAATCTCAGTTAAAGCTCGAAATAAGCTCGCAATCCGTTGTTCCCAAAAAGAAGCAAAAATATGAGGGGTTGTATCAAATATCTGTTGATTAGTGCCAAGATAGCGTACACAATATTGCACGTACTACTATATTTGGATACAACCCCTCATATTTTTTGCTTCCTTTTGGGAACAACGGATTTCGAGCTTATTCTATCGACGATAATTTACAGAATTTTCAAGCTATGATTTTGAGACTTTCACAAAAGTTGTTCTATATACTTAGCTAATACATTATAGATACAGTGGACTCTCTCTATCTGAACACTCTCTAATGTGAACACCCCGGTATTATGAACACTTTCTGGTGGTTCCGGCGAAACTCCATAGACTTAACAAAAGATGAACTCTCTCTATTCTGAATACCCTCTAATCTGAACACCCCACTATTATGAACGCTACTTTTGATCCACATTCTAACCCGCCTCTCCGTAAACTGAACGTGTGTTTGCAGTCGGAATGCGGGGAATTCCTGCATCACGGAAATTCGGAAAAATTGTTGCAGAAGAATAAAAGGGTTTAATGAACTCAATTTAAAAATAAAGGAACAAAATCATTTCTAGATTTTAAGATCTACCCGATGCTGAAATTTGTTTCAATAATTCAGATAAAATCTTCAGTTAACAAAAGCAAAAAAAATAAGCATTTATTATAACCAATAAAAATAAAAATAAAAGAAATCGAAAGAATATGTTTGTCAGAAAAAGTAAATCATGATAATCAAATTAAATGAAATGATCAAAACAATCAATTTTTATGCAAAGAGATACAGGAAAAAATAATGTAAAAACAATGTCACGTGATTTCCCCTCTCCCAAGCTGAGATAAAAATAGAAAGATTGCGCAACAGAAATGCCCACGCCCCAATGACAAATAAGACACAACAAGTGTTAGAAGGAGGGGTTAAAAAAGGATTATGGTTTCTTTTCTGCACACCTGGTTGGCAGCATTATCGCTTCTGTTTCTTTCTCCCTTTTTGCTCGGCAAAGGTAAAATTTTTTCGTTATTTCACTATCGTTGCAGGGAAAGCTTCACAGCACTTACGCAGATATGTCAGAAATAAGTAAGAAAACGAGAAAACGGAAAGAACTGAAGCTTCAGGAAAAATACGAAGTTGTTCAAAAATTAAAATCAAAAGTAAGTCAAAGAAAAATTGCTTCTGAATTTGGAATTTCAATAGGTCAAGTCAATGCCATCAGCAAGAAAGAAAAAGAAATTGTAGCCGCTTTTGAAGCAAATGAACCTTCCTCAAAGTGTAGAATTTTCGAAAAGAAAACGGGAAACGAGAACATAAACAATCACGTCTGGAAGTTTTTTTGCCAAATGAGAAAGAAGAATCTTCCTGTCACTGGACCCCTGCTAAAGCAGATTGCTCTGGATTTTGCAGAAAAGGAGAAAATCACGGAATTCAAGGCATCAGAAGGATGGCTGACTCGCTTCAAAAGTCGGCATAACATCGAATTCAAAATAATCAATGGTGAAGCTGCAGACGTAAATATCGACACTGTGGAGGAATGGAAAAGAAAGCTTCCGGATATAACGAACGATTTCAATGCCGCTGACATTTTCAATGCCGACGAAACCGGCATGTTCTTTAGAGCTCTTCAATCTAAGAAAAGCGAGAAATGCGTGGGCGGAAAAATGTCAAAAGAAAGACTTACCGTCATGCTCTGTGCCAGTTTTACGGGTGAGAAGCTCAAACCACTTGTAATCGGAAAAAGTGAAAAACCACGATGCTTCAAAAATGTGAAGATAGCATCATTGCCAGTGCATTATAAATCAAATCGAAAAGCCTGGATGACATTCACAATTTTCTCACAATGGTTGGAGGGCATTAACGAGATGATGAAGAGAGAAGGAAGAAAAATTCTTCTTTTTGTGGATAATGCCAGATCACATACAAATGTGCAGCTGAGCAACATGAGCCTGAAGTTCCTGCCACCGAACTGTACTTCTATAATCCAACCACTGGATCAAGGAGTAATCAAGACCTTTAAAGCTTACTACCGAATTCAATTTTTGAAGAAAATGTCCGTGGTGATGGAGGAGGCAAATTCGGCAACTGAACTAACGAAGAAGGTCAATGTAATGGATGCTGTCCATTGGATATCAATTGCTTGGAATGAAGTAACCCCCTACACCATCCAAAAATGCTTCTACAAAGCTGGATTCCCGTGTGAGAATGAGCAATCAAGGACAGAGAACCAAGAAGCAACAGCTGTGAGTGACTTGGGGTCAATTCTTCAGGAGCTTCATACTGAAATTGAACCTGGAGCTTATCTCGAAGCCGACGGAAGCCTTCCTGTTTGCGACAACATCGTTGAAGAGGAAGAGGGTAGTGAAGACGAAGCAGAACCAGATGAGACCGAGGAAACAAGAAGTACGATTACCTTCAAGCAATATGGCCAAGGGATTCAAGACCTGTTGAACTATGCGGCTGAACATCACCCAGAAGCCTTTCCACTTCTTAAACAACTAGATAACATGTACACTGCACGAGCATACACAATGCAAAAACAGACTAAAATTACTCACTTTTTTAAGTAATGTACCAATTATGTTTTCAAGTAATGTATTGTAAGTATGTAATTGTATATTTTGTAAAAAAATTTTAATATAACATTTTAATTAACTTTTTTTAATTAACTTTTTTAATAGCTTCTAAATTCAGCACCTCCATCTCGGTAACTTGCACGGTTAACCAGGCTAAGTATTCTATACAGTCTATAAATTCAATTCATAGTAGTAATAGTAATGCATTTCCCAATCTCCCTCTATAATGAACACCCCCATAATCTGAACATTTTTGGTCGGTCCCCTAAGTGTTCAGAATAGAGAGAGTCCACTGTATTATATTTTGATTGCATTCACGCATGCGCAGTGAAAATTTTTTTAGTAAACCTGCTCATTTTTCATCCAATTTTTATTATTTTTTAATTCTGATTGCAGAGTATTAAGTACAATGTTGTTTGTCATACTTTCTGAAAAGAACTTTTTTTATATTAAAAACTTTGCAAATTATAAGCAAAAAACTAATCGAAATTTGGGACTGTTTTTATAAAAACCTAATTTCTCTATGAGTATACATGCTATCCTCATACAAATGAACACCGTATAGTAAAATGAGCAATTTATTAATAATCTCGAGTTTGAACGCTTTTGCTACATTAGTTTTTACAGGGTTATCCAAAAGATATTCGTCCTTTTTCAATTTGTTGACAGTCCCCTATGCATTTTCGGGAAAACATCTTCACGGAAATATATAACTTATACTATACTGTTTACACACCTGCAGTTTCAGGTTAATTCCTCATGTATTTTTCAAGATATTGCTCTTTTCACCATTTTTCATGAGTGTTCGTATTATTTTGTCCACTCCCTGTATATAAATTAAATAAAGTATTTATAAACGTTATTACAACAATTGCAGCATAAATAACAGATCGAAATTCACTGTCTAATTGTTTATATGATATAAAATTTAAAATGATTTAGGTAAAATGACAACCATGGTCTTAACAAGGTATCTTTCGTTAATTGTGTTAGTGTTTTAATTTAGCGTTATGGAAAATATGGCGCGTTGAAATACACTTTAATACAGACCTCGATACTATCGTAATTTGTTGCTTCAAACAAGCAAGTATAAACTACCAATATGTAGAATCAAATCAGGATTAGACCTGAAGAATGCGCAAAATTAGTTTCCATGCGCATAAGTTTGCCGAGGCGTTGCTGATTTTAGGCGAGCTCTCAAAAACAAAAAGCTCTACTTTTTCACATCGTTGACTTCTACATCGTTTGTGACGTGCATCAGAAATGCTTGTAAACTAAGATTTTACAAGGAAACTTAAGGAATTGGTAAATGTTTCGTATTTACCGTATTATTGTATCATCAGAAAAATAAAACACATTCGCTCTCTTAATGAAAAACCATTAAAGGCGTGTATAATTTGTTTGTTCCTTGTCTGAGCCAATGAATAAAAAACAGAAGGCAATATTCAATAATTTGATGAAATTATTACTAAGTTTAATTGTAATTTGTTACAGATTTCAAATTGCTAAATCGTATTTCGTTTTTTGTTATGAGTTGCAGAGTTCGACTAAGATTAGACAATATGTCAATTTTTGATCATAGCTGACACATGTTTATTTTCTGTCAAATAATTATTTTGCTTTATATTAAAATAACTTCTACTTTAGACTGTTGCAAGCATTTCGGCTAAATGTTTCAATCTTTGTGTTAAATATTATTTTCTCAGCATAATTTTTTGAAATATGGACTGTAGAATATCGCGTTGTCCAAATATCAGCAAAGATCAATTTGTAATTTAACATTTACAGAACATTCGATTTAAATGGATTGATGCCACGATTAATTGTACGGGGATAAATTGTTCCCCGACGAATTATGTACGAAGAATTGGCGTAGAACCGTCTTTTACAATGATAATATTTTTTCTTCAATATTTAAGTAATAAATTTTAATTTGAACTTTTATCCTTAATTTATGCATTGAAATTATGCATCTCCAAAGCAATGCTCCAACCACCTCCCGCAACTATTCGTCATTTTGTGTGATTCTTTTACAAAAGTGTGCCTTTCGCACAAATTTTAGTTTTTTCAATTATTACTTCTTAACTCTCGTTTACACTTTAATTTATGCTTCTCATCCATCACAAATATTTCTCAATTTGTGTGAGTGGTGCTTTTGGACGTACTCAGTTTCATTATATATTAGTTTAAATTCTTGTTTGTACTTGTGTAATGCTTCCCCCCCCCCTTTGAAAAATTCAAAATATTAAAGCAGGTATGCTCTTGAACATAACTAAATTGTTTCACATCTAAATTTAAATTTTAACTTTTCTCTAAGAGTCTAATAAATGCTTATATAGATAAAGGCGGTGTTAACGAATGTATTGATGAGTGGTATATGAATGTGTAGATTAGACGGGTTTTGAAGGTTAGTGTGAAGAAAAGTGTTTATTTTTAATTAGGCAACTGATTCAGTTACACTTTACTGTGTTTCTTTTAAATGTTTGCATAGTCCTACGCGATTTCACGCAGTCACATTTTTTTATTATTGTGCTGACCTTTCTGTCTACCTTTCTATATTCCATTGTGGTGTCCCTTGACCACAATTAAAAATATTTATAATTCTCCATGTTAGGCGGATTATTTATGTTTTTTCTTAACCATCCCTATGGGACACTACTCCACTCTTGAGATTGAAATTCATTGAGATTGCAATTCAGGATTGGCATCTTGCTTACTGGATTGCAAATTACTTCTGATTTTTTATAGCAAATTAATAACCTGCCACTGCCTGTTTTGTTTACTTCTGATCCCATTACTGTTCCCTTAGTAATTTGAACAGTTATTCTCTTTTAAATTTTTACCTTCCCAGCATCAGTCAATTGCAATGATCCTAAAGATATAAAATTTTAGTCATTAAATACTTCATTCTATCAAAGATGATTGTCGCAAAATACTCAAAAATTTCTAAATAATCAAAAAAATTAAAAATGCTTTTAGATTATGACTCGTCCACTTTCTACATATCGTCGGAGTCTTCAGTATGTTCAAAAATTCCCTACCTAACATCGTTCTCGAATTGAAATACTCTGAAAATTAAACAATTATGTTCACCTCCGAAAGACCTGAAATCTCTTCAAATATTCCATTTCTAATCGATAAAGCTAATACTTAATCAACTTATTGCGAGATCATGGATCTTTCAACACCATTCATGCGCAGACTCTGATATGAAAAATGAACATTACCTTTTCCGACATTCTGGTTATTGATTACTCAAGATTTTTGACTAATCCTTTGGTAACCTGATAGCAGATATCGCTACAGTAGCAAGTATCTTTCCTTCAGCACAGTTCAGTAAATCCGCAGTCACCGTATGCAGTCTGCATACGTTCTTCAATCTATACATGATACAGTGAATATGCATACTGCGAGAATTAGCCTCTACCTTTCTACATTTCTGTAAGATCACAGAATCGATCGGAAACATCAGTTCCGGCAAATGCTGATATAATTTCAACATCTCGATCTTAATCTAAATAGATGCTTTTTCTAAATCTAAATAGGCACTATCATTTAGATGTTAGCTCCTTATCTTCTTATCAAAAATCCTACATAACGTTTCTTAATTAAAAAAGGAACACGTTTTAGCATACTGACGTCTTTTAACCTGAATTACATTAAAGCAATCATAACCAAAAGTTTTAAATTTTGGACAGTTGAATTTCGTATTATCCATTGCCAATCATCGTAACATCAAGACATAAATAACTAGCTGTCACTCTTTACTCCATCTGTCTTAAAATCTCTCATTGAAGTTAGTGGTATATATTTAGGCCGAAACAATACAGAGTATGACCCTAACAACTATAATAAGAAATTATATCGGCAGAAATTACACTACAGTGATCTGTAAATATATTTATTTGAATTTCGAAGTTTTTTGTACTGCAAATTTACTGAAAAATGTGTCCTTAATAACTTTATTTTTGGGATGGCTAAGCAGAAAAGGCAAATTTGGCTTTAGTTACGAAACTTTTACAGTGCAAAATGCTGAAATTTTATATGCATTAGTACAACAAATTTCGCAGTACTTTTTCACGTGTTATTATGATAGTTCTTTAAACCTGCGCATGTGAGTATTTGTTAAGATTGCAAGCTATTAATTTTTGCATGCTTAATTATAGAACAATCAGTACGATACTTTTCATCTATAATAATAAAGATGGAATTATGTGTGTCCGTGTGTTTGACGGCTGCGTTCTTAAGAGACCGCAGCATGCAGAGCTATTGGTGGGAAGGTACTTCTATGTATGTATTTTTGCATCTCGATTGCAGAACGATTTTGTAATTTTTAAATAGATTTTTTAATTAAATTTTTATGCGATTTTTCGTGGGTTTTTTGTTCACGTTTTACGGCATTTTTTCACATTAGTAACAGGAATCCAGTTCTAATCTTTCTCAGCATTATAGTAAATTTTCTCCTCCATCAACCGTTTCAAATTTCATAAAAATTGATCCATTATTACCCGGGATATTAAATAAAATCCTATTAAAAAACTCCGGATATTGCAGTGTTTTTATCTCGAAAGAAGTAAAATACCTGCCGAGGTTCGGCTTCGTCTTTCATTTACTTGCGCAACTGGGTCCGTGTATACATTTCCTTTCCGATAAGAAAGGTAAGAAATTACATGGTAATTCATTTTTTCCTTAATTATTTCAGGTAGGTATTTGAAAATTGGCATATATACATAAAAAAATTTACTGAATCGTAAAAGCTAATTTTCAACAAAATCCGTCGGTATCTTTTCTTTTGTTTGTTTTTTAATAGAAAATTGACAATGTATAGAATTAACAAAGAAACGTAAATTTCAATGTCAAACAAGAAATAGCGCCATTTTATTTATATTTCAAAAGATCGATATTTGATAATGTTAAAGTTCCTTGGTATAATTTTAATGGAGGGGGGGGGGGGCGATCGCAATTTAAATATCTCGTAAATGCTCTGATCGAAACAACACCGTCTCCCCCAAATCAGAACTTTTAAATATTTGTCAGATTCAAACGCAATCTTTTCTAACATCCTTCCAATGTCCCCCAGGTACTAAATAAACTTTGGTATAATTTTTTAAGCGCATTGTTACCACCATTTCTGAATATTAATTGGAGATTAATATTCAGAAATGGTGGTAACGAGGAGGATTTAATTTCTCGAGTTTTATTGGCCCGATATCAACGGGAATTCGTTCATTCAACTTAACATGAACTAAATAAGATATAGATAACTAATTAAGATATAGATTTGGCGCCCTTGTCGGTGTAAAGTGAAACTAAAAGATTTTCAGCGCGTGCACGGCCCGACTGCTATCCGGTGCCGCAGGCAGCGGAAACATGTGCCGGAGTGTCGTTCCGAAAGAGGTTTGTTTAGAACATAGAGCTCTGGAACTAAATTATTTTACATTTAATATTGGTGCGATTCAAATGAAATATTTTCTAAAATTCTTCCGAAGTACTCCAGGTACTATATAAACTCTGGTATCATTTTTTTTCAGCCCTTGGTTATAACCCTTTCTGATTGCCAAGAGGATAGTGTTGGGAATTTATTTTCTCGGTAGTATGTGTCCGACTTCAATTAGAATTGGTTCACTGAACTTAACATGAACTAATTAAGATATAGATACCAACTTAAGATATATATTTTGCTCCCCCTGGTGATGGAAAGCAACGGTTTTGTGCTGTGATTTTTAGAATCGCGGTTCGTAGTATTTTTTAACAGAACCGGGCAACGCCGGGCGGATCAGCTAGTTTCGATTGAAATGTGTGAATAATTATTGAAATGATTAAAAGTATTTGTAAGATAAGTAATTATTTTAAATTGTATCAATTCTTGGCGCTTGACTAAAACACTTT
Organism: Maratus michaelseni; assembly: GCA_963931845.1. Taxonomy (NCBI): domain Eukaryota; kingdom Metazoa; phylum Arthropoda; class Arachnida; order Araneae; family Salticidae; genus Maratus; species Maratus michaelseni. The sequence continues at coordinate 191,067,657 of OZ007593.1, read as the reverse complement.
TGTAAAAGATAAATTTTTAAAACTGTAATAATATGATACACTTTTAAGTTTCTTCTCTCTACAGAAGGTTTCCAGAAAGAAAAAAGGTCTACTAAAAAGTAGTGCTATTTAGAAATTTATTTGTAATAAAATTTTCTGAAAAATGCACTCGATACGGAACAGAAAAAAAGGAACTTCACAGTTTTCAAAGAATTTTCAATGACATCCTACAATCACAATCTTCTTTTCAAATAAAATGTTTTTTCTACAACAATAAACTTTGAACTTCTTTCTTTGATTCAGGATGATTCTCATTTTGCAATTGTTGAAAACAAAATACTTTTCTTGGGAATTCTTTTTCTGAATAAAAAATTGCAATAGAAAAATATCGAAGCATTTTAAACGTTACTGTACAGTACAATTTCCTGAGCTACGCTTTATTTCTCATTTAATTTTTGAATTCAGAAATAAAATTTAAATTCAGAAAAAATAAGTTTATTGTCGTTAATCTTTCTTTATATTTAATTAGTTGGTTATAGGTAAAATATGTTTTAAAGATCCATTGTTTATTTTGTATCATGTATTATGAATTTAGTTCTTAAATCTTCATAATTTCTTTATGAATTTGAATTATAAGTATTTTAGAGATATTTTTTACTATAATGTGACAAATATATATATATATTTTTAGTTTAAACATTGTTTGATATCTGACGAATAGAAATATACGTGTAGTTGAATATTTTTCCATTTGTAATTTTAAAAAAATGAATGAAAGAAGACGATTTTTGAAATAAAATATTCAATTTGTAAAATAAATAAATAAATAAATAAATAAATAAATCATTCAATAAATTAGAACATTTTATACTCGTACTAATTAAACGGATTTTTATTATCATTAAAATAAATTGTAATATGACTTCAATATTCTAGCAGTTAAATATAAAATCAATAAAAAATCAAATATTTATGTATAAAGATTTGTTAAAACTGAGAAAACCTTAAACAATTAAAGAATTAAGCATTGTGTGATTCTTATGCTGCACAACATTTCACATACATAGTTGTTATATATCGGCCATATGTAAAATAGGCTTGACATGTACTTCAGTTATGTGAAATTAGAAAGAAAAAAATCTTCCTGCAGTATAAAGTTAATTAAAATTGAAAGGTGAAATATTGCACATTTAATAAGATAATCATTCTCATAATAATAATTCCAGATATTTCCGAATTAACTATAGTTATCTTTTGCGGGCTTTGAAATATTGAGTTTAATAACTTGTATTTTTTTTTTCATGAACACAATTACAGGTAATATAATCTTAGCTTGTAAATCACAGAAAATTCAGATATGTGATTTCACGTTTTGATAGTGTAATAAATGTATTCTAAATTAACATTATCCGAAGTGCCGTATATCTTAATATCATCATATCTATGTAGGTAATTTCAAAATTCGTTAATTTATTTCTTATGTTCTGACTGGATGAAATATCTGTAATAAGAATGAACTTTCTTCCTAATTTATACTATGAAATTTCCTTTTATATGGAGCGTTTTGTATATTTTGACAATAAAATTATTCAAATATCAAGCAATTAATTTTTGTTTACCCTCAGCTATCCCCGTATGGTTCCAGCAAATCAATAGCTAAATGCTGTATCAAATAACGAAATGCCTTAATAACATTTTTTGCAAAATCCTTGCTCTGTGGAAATATTTATACGGTGTTTTATTTTTCGAATTTCTAGTTTCGTAGACACAACGGGATAATTTTTTTTTCACGTGAGACTGTTCTAACAATTGATAACTGTTGTTGTTTCGTGCTTATTTATTTTAATTTTAATCCATATTTTCAGCATGAAAAGTTTATTTCAAATTTTGAATTGTGAGTAAAATATAAATATTATCTCACTATACAGAAAGACTTGAATGAAGTAATGAAAGGAGAATGATGAATTTTCCTCCAGTGATGAACTCTTAGATCAAACAGCCGATTCAGAACTTTAAAGCATGCGATATGCTCAGATTCAGACACTAATAATGAAAGTCGTAACATTGAATTAGAAATCTTTTACTTCATTGAGAATTTTTAAAAATATTGCAGAACCAAATATATTTGTTATCTGTACAAAATTTAAATATATGCGTTAACCCATTAGGCGCCGCTATGTATATTAAGCTATTTTTAATGAAACAGTTGTTTTTTTCTTTATGAGTAGAAAGTCTTTAAGGTATTTCTGAAGAAAAAAAAATCGAATATTTAGGAAACATAGCATATTCCCAAAATAGGAGCAATGACGCCTAATGGGGGTAATTTTTTTCAAACAAATTACTTATGCCTCCGTCCAACATCTACATTTATAATAAAAATAAAAAATAAAATTAGCGATTCCATAAGCATCCACCTCTTTATTTTTCTTCATTACATAATTTTTGTCCTACTATTTTAAATGAAAATGATTGAACATTTTTTATGCAGCATTGTATTACATTTTTTTTCGTTTTCTGAAATTAGTTTTTTAACTTTTTTTTTTTTTTTTTTTTTGCATTTTGTTTAGTTTTTTCCATGTTCCAATTTGAAGATTCGTCTGAACTTTCATCTGAAATATCAAGACTGTGTTTAATACTTTGTCTTTTTTAAACACTAAATCAGATATTTCTTGAATGTCTGCTGATTTAGAATTTACAGAAAGTTCTACTCCACCAAATATAACAAGTGATATATAGTCGCATAAATTATTTTCTATTACTAAATGTAATAGAAAATAATTTGTGCGACATATATATGAGGAAGATATCTTCTTCATATGTTATAATACTGCAATGAGGTGGCAAACAAACGATTTCCGGAACATCCAAAAAATCAGTCAAATCTAAAAAATTGGTCAATCATCTTCCATGTAAAATAGTCAGAAAAAAATGATGTAATGATGAAAAATAGAGAGATGGATAGTGAAAATGCTTATGGAACTGGTAATTTCATTTTGTTTTTTATTATAATTGTAAAAGTTGGACTAATTTATATGAAATCTTCTAAAAATATTAATTTCAGAATGATATTATACCTTCTATCTATACTAATAAAAGAAAGTTTCGCTCTGTGTGTGTGTGTGTGTGTGTGTGTGTGTGTGTGTGTGTGTGTGTGTGTGTGTGTGTGTGTGTGTGTGTGTGTGTCTGTTGGCGATGGCTAGAAAAATTTAGCCCTCCTAGAAGGCTGGAAATTTAGGTGTGGATAGTCCAAGGTCTGGCCATGTGCACCTGAGCCTCAGAATTTTAATATTTTGATAATTAGCCTGGATATTAATTAGATTCTCTTTAACCATCGCTTCTAAAATATCATCTTTTAAATCAAAATGGCGAAAGAAACAGACAGGCGCATTGGATTTGCAACCGGAAATGAACGAATTCGAAATTATTTAACTGATTAGCGAATTTTAAGAAAACTAATTGAGATATCAAATTGAAAATTTCTGAGCATATGTAAAAAAATATTCTGTATCTGACTATGTGATTTTTGAAAAATTCGGTTGGTAATTTTTTTTTATTTACGCAAAAAACTGCCAAAAATCTGCCGGCGCCAATTAAAACGATTCGAGAAATTTTCAGACAGGGATCGGCTTTTATTAAAAACTGAACTACAAAGAGATCTGTATCTCTGGCCGATGTTTGCGAAAATGAAAGGAAATAATTGCCAAATTTTACTAATGAACAAATATTTAGGTAACTAATTAAGATATAGATTTGAAATTGAGGTCGGGTAGGGGTGTCATCTGCCGGCTATTTTAGCGTAGCGTCTTCGTTATGTTCTAATTATCAGAAAAATTAATTCTTTTTTTAATGATCGCGTTAATGTACGTGACGGTGGTTCTCTTGAACAAATGATTCATTATATTTGCAAGTATGGGGAGGGAGGGGGTTAACGCATTTCTCTGAGATTGTAATTATCTCGGACCCGGGCAACGCCGGGCGGGTTAGCTAATATTTAATATAATAAAGAATTATAGAAAATAGGTTTTTTAAGAAGAGATATTTTTATGAAATGTGTTTTTTACATCTTATTTGTTGGGACATTAAAAGTGAATTTAAGTAGATTAGGACAAAAAAATGTTTTAAATATGGACAGTAATGGAATATTTTTAAGAAAGGGAATATTTTAATAAACTAGGGTTGTAAATAGAATATTAACAAAAGAAATTTTTTTTATATACAATAAAGTTAATAGAGTATGGAATTTGAAATTTTGTAATTTTGTATATATATATATTATATATATATATAATAGATTAAGATTTTCACATGGAACTCTTGATTACAAAAATCTGTATTTTAAATATTTTACTCAATCAGTTATACAGAATTACACCTCTATGTGGATAAAAAAGAAAAAAATCCCTGACGGCTCGGCCTACAGGCACAGGTAGATTTCGAAGACGCAGACCGTGGGGCGCCTGTTTGCTGGGAATTGTGGAAGAAATGACCTTTTTGCCATGATGCGACAGTTGGGCAGCAGTTACTTCAAAACATAACTTGTTTGCAGGCGGAGCCGGTAGGGATTTATTTTTATTTGTTTATTATTATTATTATTATTATTATTTGCTATAAGGGTTGGTCCTATGAAAAACTGGTCAATATAATCGTTTTATATAATATTAAGAGGATTTATAATAAATTTAAGCGGATTTGATATCTTGTGAATGGACGAAGTTATGAATTTTTTTCTTCTAAAACCCTTCTTTCCCCCCTCCTTGGGGCCATTTTTAATTATATCAAAAATCTGTCATACATAAATTTTCGGCCATTTTCCCAGAAGTAATAATAACTTTAAATGGATTCGATACGTATCATACTTAAGAAAGTATGGGGGGTTTTCTGTTTTCACAAAAAGCCCTCCCACCCCCCCCCCTCCCGCCGTTGGCTCGATTTTGCCCATTAACGAACTTGACCGACATTTTATGTATCAGTTTGAATGAGATTTGTGCAGAACTATGGGAGTTATCGTGTCCATAAAAAGTGACATAGATAGATAGATAAAGTTTTGAACTGGGTGTGGTTTTGGTTTCTCTGAGTCATGATCGGCGTGGATCTGCAAAAATGTTTCAAAAATTCCAACTTAGGGGAGAATGTAATAGGTAGTATTTCTTACTAAATCTACCTAAAAGAGAAAGGCTACTATAAGACCAGCTACTAAAGATACGCTATATAATTTTTCTATTTTTTTTTTTCTATACGCTGTTAAAAAAAGATAAAAAGTAGAAATTGTCCTGGCGATCGATTTGCCAGCACAATTTTTGCATTTTTAAAGAATATGTTTGCTTAGTGAAAATCAGAAGAAAACAAATCTGTCATGAGTGCTAAATCTCTCATCCGTGACAGATAAGAGATTCTGCAGTCTCATCTGTTATTAAGGATTATCTGAAATCCATATTTGCTATTTTCTGGTGCATTCAACAAAACTGGCGGGGCAAGACTGATAATATAACACAAAAATTGTTATACCTGCTGATGTAATCATCGTGGAAATTCGCGGTTTGCTTTAATTAATTTATTTATCTTTGCAGTGCTATTTTATTAGCAAAAAAAAAGAAAAAGAAAAAGAAAAAGAAAAAGAAAAAAGAAAAAAAAGCATGTTTTTGAGAATTTTGACACCCGGACCTCTTAAAGGGGCAAATAATACACTGGAATATTTCCCATCTTATGCTATCTATATTATAAAGGACAAAAGTGTCCGTGCGTAACGCTGACGTCATTTTGCGAATGGCAGCAATTGACGTTGAAATTTCGGTTTTTCGATTTTTTCTACTGCAAATTTTTATTTCTAAACATCGCACATTTTCAATTTTTACAACGTTACAAAAGGAAAAAAAAGATATTTTTTTAACTACTATTTGTTTGAAAACTGTATAACAACTTACTCATTTACTATAGTATTTAAATTAAATTTCAAGCATGATATATATTTTTTAATCTATCGCTTGCAGACGATTGCAAAATATAAACCGGTTTGCACTTTAAACAATATAAAATGGTCAGCATTTGTTTCCATCTAATATCCAATAACGATATTAAAACTTCATTTAGCTATCAATAAAATAGTATAAATAAAACACAAATTTAACAGACATCTAATTGAAATAAGCGCCTAAAACCGCTGAAATTATCAGAATTAAAAAAACTTTAGTAGATAACGAAACTTTTAGCGATTTTTTCGGCTATTAACTTCTGACACGAGGCCAATATGAAATTACCGCTATTAACATATTTCTAAATTTCAATTGAATATATAATTGGCATATTTCATATAACAAGAACGAAAAATCATGCGTCAAGCATAGATTATATAGCACTTTCCAACGCTTCCAAAATAATTTTACAAATCATACCGTTTAATAAGCTAAAAGCTAACATTTAAGTAAACAATTTAGAAAACGCATAACATATTTAAAAACATAATTTCAGGAATTTCCAACATATACAATATTCGGAAAAATATCCGAATACTTTTATTCAGCCCTGTATAGGATCTATAGATTTGTATATATACTACATAGGATGATAATTTTAGTTCAGTTAGGAAACGCGTGTTTAAAATCCCACAGTTTAAAATTCTCCGTCTGAAGTTTGTCAATAAACAGAAATGTGTTCGCGAACTTTTGTGCTGCCCTGTATAGGATCTACAGAATTTATACACACCACGTAATAGACAAACAGCAAGTTAAAATTAAAATCGCGTTCAATAACTTAAAACGCACTTCCAGGAATTATCGTTAACAGACAGTAGATAATTCTTTTGCGTGTCCCTGTAAATGAACGATGACCGCTATACACACACTATTCCGTAGTAAGTCTCTTGTAATGCACCTTACTGATCTATATAAATTTCAATGCGTTTAAAATAGTGAAACATTATTTAAATAAACCGCAGACGATTTTTCTCCATAGACGTAATGTAACGGAATTCTTTTGACTGTCCCTGTAAAGTAACTATAAGTGCTATGCACACCCTGTTCCATATTAAGCATCTTCTAATGCACCTTAGTGATATATATAGATTTCAATGCGTTTAAAGTAGTGAAACATTATTTAAATAAACCGCAAATGATTTTTCCCCATAGACCGCAATGTAACGGAATTCTTTTGAGTGTCCCTGTAAAAAAACTATAAGTGCTACACACTTCCGTTGAAATAGGGAACATGCTATAGATGGCGACAATAACATATAAAAATTGCAGAGCAATCCGAGCATATTTACGGGAGTTAGAGCACGGACAGACGGCAGACGGCCATACGGCCAGACAAACCGAAGTCATAAGCACTTTTCAACTAGGTTGGAAAGTGCTAAAAATGCTCTTTGGTGTCGTTAGGGTGCAATCTAAAAAATATATATATATCCTAATAATATTATAAATCTGATTGTGTGCAAATGTTAGGCTGAAGCCAGCGTCAAAATGGAGCTTTTAATGATCCTGTATTTTTGAATGTAGTTTGATTATAACCCTCAAATGAACATAGACTAGGTTTTACTTATTTTATTCAAATATTTTCTTTAATAATTTAAAATGTCATTATTTTCATAGAGAATAAATGGACATTTTTCAATAAAATTTAACGATTTTACTTTATCGTTGCTAGGGCTTTGATCGTTGCCAAAAAATAAAAACTCGGAAAAATAATTTTTCCTCAACAACTAATTTTCAATTGAACGATTTTCACGGGAAAAATGAAAATTAAAAAGAATTCAAAAGAATTTCCGTGATATTTGAAACAACATTATACATGATGATACAGTATGACATGATACAGCATGAATATCGGTTATATTAAAAAGATCTTTTTCTGTCAAAAATTGCGTTATAATTAGAAGGAAAAATGAACAATAATTATATTATTTAAAATAGATTTCGCTTGGACCATGGAACTATGAAAAGGATCCTCCTCGGTTTGGACAAATATGACGTCATAAATAAAACATGTAATTTCCAAATGTTCGTAATAATACAAGGAGCATGAATATCAATGTATAATGAAAGTAGATAGATAATGGACGTATTATTTAAGATGAAAAACTGAATATTTTTTATCGTTACTGATTAATAATTAGCTTGAATACCAGTTACATACAAATGTGAGTTTTCCGCTAAAATTTACACCCTGATTGCCAGAAAAAGAAAATTAACAGGAATTATGCCATTAAAAAGAGATTTCTCTGAGGAAAAAGTGACGTCATATTTGAAATAAAACGAGAATTTTCAAATGTGTTTTACAAGGAGCGTGAATCAATTCCTTACATTAATAATACAAGGATCGGTAAGTTTAGAAAGTAAGTGACTTTCACGCATATTTAAAACGAAAAATTTGAAATATTTTTTTTATCTACACCGATTATTAAGCATGAATATCAGTTACATACAGATGAGAGTTTTTTGCCAAAAACCAAAACGTAATTATTAGGAAAAGAAAAGTAAATACGAATCTATTATATTAAAAGCTGACCACCTGTTTGCATTTCGCAACCACTCCTTTCAGGTTGTCGAATGCAACACGATTTACTTAAGACCGGTTATCATTGATCCGAGGATGTCATAAACTCTCAGAATTAAAAAGATAATTTAAATTCCAAGATTTTCTTTTTTCTTCTTTTTTTTTTTTTTTTTTTTTTTTTTTTTTGTAAATTTTAACGAAGTTTCTCTAAAAATGGCAACTAAATTATTCCATTTTTGTGGATAAAAAAGAAGAAATAAAACGGATTAATATATTTTTTCTCATTAAAACTGAAAAAAAGAATTTATTTTCAATTTGAATAGATAGTGAAAGAAAAAAAAAAATCATGAATCAATTTATTCTGGAGAACAAAAAGTCGTCTGTCAACATATTTTCATTTAGAAATAAAGTTTTTTTTCAGGTATAAATTAAATCAAGGAGGCAAATTTAAGCTCCTTGCAGTTAGGTCTACAATTATTGCTCCCTATTCACAAGAATTGAATTTAATGAAAAAGAATATACTATTTCCATTATCTTTGAAGGATGCTATTAAAACGTTTCACAAAGGCGTGAAAAGTAAAATAGTTTACCAAGTAAACTTGACATATGTTTTTACACAATTCGCCGATTTCCACGATTTTATTTGGCCCGCCTTTTTTCATTCGTTGCAGTTTCCTTTTCGTGATTATTTGTCACAAATTTTCACTTTTTTAAAACTTAGTTATGTCAAGGCCTGTATAACATAAAAATACGGTATTGTCTCCTACGGAATGTGATAAAGAGTTAGTTAATTATTTACGATTCTAATAATCGGGAATGAAATATTTTGCTTAATTAATGCATTTATTCTTCTTTTAATGATACGTGAACGAAGTCACGGGTAACAGCTAGTTAAATATAAATATCTATTAGAGTTTTCAGTGAAAAAAATAAATGGTTTTCACATATATTCTCTAACCCAGGAAGCCCGGGTTGGATGCCCTAGTAGCTAATAAATTGAAAAATAAATACCATAAAAATGCACGGAGGCATATGTACAAGGTTTCAAAAACATTACCCCCATTAGGCATCATTGCCCCCATTTTGGGAACAAATTATGCTTTAGGTAATTGTGATTGATCTGTTATACATATTAATTCAGGATTGCAGCTGTTTAATATAATATACTGTTATAAACATATTTTAACTAAAATATATATTTTTTATTATAAAGGTTTTTTTTTTTTTTTAATATTCTTTCTAATACTGCAAAAAAGCTATTTTTCGCCATTTTTAACACGTTTTAAAAAATTAAAAAATCTAATGAAAATTAAAAAAAATTCAGATGTCATCCAATATATTCAAAATGCAAACAACATGAGCCTTTTACCAATTTATAAACTGCGCACTTTAAAAAAAAATCCTAAAACAATGTTCCAAAAATGGGAGCAATGTCGCTTAATGGGTTTAAAACGGCTTGCAATAATTGTTCAGAACAACAAGTATCTTATGAAATTAATCATTAATTAAGATATTTCACAATTATATAAGCAAATCACTTATTAAAATTAAAGATGTATCTGCTTTCACTTTAAGCAAATACATCTTTACTTTAATCAAGGTATTATTTAAAGATATTCTGAAATTATATATGTCTTACTGTTTGTAGCTATGCGGTTTATATTTAATTTTAAATTTATTAGCATAAATATAAGTACTTTTAAACAGCACGCTATTATCGAAATAATTAAAAAAAAAAATCAAAACATTGTATTTACCTTTTTAAATAAATTTATCGTTTTAATATGTCTAAATTCACTCTGAAGTTAGTGGAAAATAGAGTTAAGATTATTTGAATTAACGCGACAAAATCTGTTTAAAACAAGCGGGTAACATTCAGAAGAAATTTATAACCTAAAATATATTACATTCATATAACATGTAAAATATGAGACCTGATATATCTGTATTTATCATGGTTTTTACGTGAAAAAAATTAACACATTCTGACATATTTAAAAAAAAAAACAAGATGCATTTTTTTTATTCAATAAATGCCATTATAATAAAATATATATTTTATGAATTATAATAACGAAAACTCTTTGGACACAAATACAATAAAGTAAGACCTAGCAGACAAAAAATGATCCACAGGAGCAAACTCAAAATCAAGTCTTGGAAAATCAATCGCTTGAGAGGAATCAATCTCAAAAGATTTATTTTTAGTTTTCTTAAAACTTGAATGTTGAATATCTTGAAACATGGATTCTGTTAGAAACCTTGTGTTTTACTCGAGGCTTTCAAATGATGTCTAACGTTGCTGTTTCTTGTTATTTAATTTTTAATTAAAAATGAAGATTATGTAAAGCGAAAAATAGAGGCGTGTAATAAAATGAATATTAAGCAAAATGAATATTTTATTTTAAGGGATGAAGGAGATGAAAGCGTCTACTTTATTATATTGACTCGGAATGGAAAATGCTTAATTAAATAAATTTACAATGTATTACAGATTTACATCATGTTTATTAAATTATCAGTTGCCACACCAGCAAATGCTTAAACCGCATATTTTTAATCTAATTCTTATAATAAGTTGCAAGCATGGACTTTTATGATTTCTTCATAAATTTCCTTTTTGTAATTAAATACAGATTGTTGATTTTTGGTCGATTATGAATATCTTAAAATATTTATAAATATTAAATGCTAGATCATTTTATTTAAAAATGTTTATGTGGTTTATTTAGGTATTTATCATCTTTCAATACATATGTTTAAAAACTTGTTAACATATTCAGAGAACAGTAGCGAAAAGGTTAACGAAGTAAAATTCGTAAATAAACGATGGATGCTTATTGTCGTTTAACATCTTACATAACACATTTCCGGTTTTCTATGTTTTCAAATATGGTGTTGAAAGTACTAATTGTCCTATTAAAGTATTTAATATTTATTTGTTTTACAATATTTAGTTTTGAAAAGTATTTTAACAATAGCGTTCCTCAATAAACAGGATAATTTATTTTACATTCTGCTCGACGATTTCAGAGAAAATCACCGAAAAATCCATGTAACGGCTTTCAGTTTTTTTTAACAGAATGCTCTGCAAATTCATGCAATTCAAAATATCGTACCTTTAATACGTTTTTACCGTAAATGAGGCAAAATAACCACTTTTTCTGAACTGAATTTATCTTGTAACTTAATTGAATAATTTATTTCAATTAATGAAGCGACAATTAATATTACAATTTAGTATTGTTTAAAAGTCTTCTACGATGTACGGGCGAAACTGTTAAAGGGTTAAGCATACATCTGAGACGCAGGCAGAATTTTTCACATTATAACTTATTAAAAAATCTAATTTAGTATTTTAGTATGTACTTGATGTGGGAAAATCTGATACGTTGCCTTTGAATTTCATAAGAACTTTCGGCTGTTTTTAGGAAAGAAAATTTAATTTTCTTGACGATTTAGAAAATATTTATATAATTGAATTACTAAATAATAAATTTGAAATACAAAATAATTTTTATGCTTTTTGTTAAAAGTCTTTACGTTAAACGCCGATTACGTTATTCCTCAAGGTTTTTTTTTAAATTTTTTTATCGCACTACGTTCCATATTATCTTAGGAGTAGCTATGTAATACAAACATGCGCTATTATTTTAATATAATACTACATACAGATATTTGTAAATAAAATGCAAAATTTAACGGTTAAACTTGTCTGGTGTATATAATTTGTATTTTGAAGTGTCTCTTTACCTTCGTCAATATAAGAGGTTATCTTCATTATATCTATTCTGAATCACCCGGTATAGTTTTAACATGAAAACAGACGATTTTACACAGATATAAAAACTGAGCCATTATATCTAAAACACAATAAATTTAAAATGATTTTTTAACAGACGAGTTCGTGAAAGAACTTGACAAATTTCTTCTATCAAAATAGATTTATGCAGATATGAGGTTGCTTTTAAATATTATATATTAACCATTATTTTTTATTCAAACAAAAATTGTTAACAAAGTATGACTTCAAAAATAATCTTTAGAAAAATAAATTCCCTTTAGTAACTTCAAAAGGAGATTACGCAACGTTTTTATTTACTTAATCATGTTTGTTATCAGAGATTTTCTATTTCCTACAGCATATATATATTTCTTGCTGTGCAGATGGCGAGAGCTGTAAGATGTATCGATTAGGCTCCATGTCACCCATATTTCTGATTGTATTTTTTGCTTTGTTTAGCTGTAAATATTCGACAATTAAATAAGGCAAAGTTTCTTTTATGGAAATATTGATGATATCTAGAATTTGTTGACCATTTTATAGATCATTTGTTGTCAACTAAGTATTTACTGTTTTTAGGATTGAAGTAAGTCTCCTGTACATCGGAAGGATAATGCTGATGGAACTAAAATAGAAAGCCCATCCCTAAATTGAATACAATAAAAAATAACACAATTATTCTAAATTACGAAAATAAAATAAATAATTATAAATGGTTAAAGAAAACACTTTCTCCTTGAAGAAAAGTATATTTTGTTTTTTAAATTTTGCAAGAAAAGTCATCTACAAACTTCATTGTGTGTAATAATTTTTGCATAATATTAGTTAAATGTTTAATCGTGGATTTTTAGGAATGTCTGTATGCTTATAAATATCAGTTTTTATTATAAAAAAGTTATATTGCGGATTGCAGGAATTTATGTGATATGAAAAATGAGATTTAAAAAGAAATGTACCTTTCACAGTCGATGTAGAGGCACATGATCTACATATTTACAGGAAATTGGAATGCTCATATTTTTGGAAATTTCAATTAAGTCTTACTGTAGAGTAGCGAACGGTTTATCATGTCGATGCATATTTTCTACAATAACTGATGAAAAAATCATACAAATTTTAAATTTGGAATACTGAAATTAGATAGATTTTTTTGGTGAGATACAACAAATTATCTTGATAGCTTTAGTTTATTTTGGTTGATTAGTTTGAGAAACATAGTAACATTTCATTGCTGTAATAATAATTTTATTTGAGAATTCAAATGATTTTTTTAATTTATAATTCATTGAAACATGGGACATTTCGGTTGTTTTAGCTGGTTAGCAGATTAATATTTTAATATATTATCGATGTTAAACTTCCGCGATGCACGCCTGAATACCTAGTGCATTTGAAATTTTGTCAATGCACAGATTAGATTATTGAAACTGGGTTTATAAATATCTTAAAAATTCTTAGTGCATCTGTTAAAATAAAAAAGCTATTTCTCAATTTTACATTTTAGATTTAATACATATTTTTCTTTTGTCGTTGTTCCTTTAGCAGTTGTCTAAAGACTGGATTTCATACCGTATAAAACATTTTTTAAATAAAAATATCTTCCTATTTTGGTACAATTGAACTAAATTTCCAATATTTACATTATGTAAAACAAAAAACTAAACAAGAATAGCAAAATTTTAAAATCATTGGATTTACATTTCCATGAGTATCATTACTACACTAAGATTTACTCAACTTCTGGAGCAGATGCAGGAGTTTCGAGTTTGAAATTTATGCAAATATTGTTATTAGGATAAGATAAAACCGCTGTACAACGAAATGCATACGATAAATGTAACGCATCCGCAAAACGCACTCTCAGATATACATTCCAGTCCTGAAACGGAATAATCATGGGTGTGTTAATGTTAATGTTTATGTTATGTCCGATTAGCTACACGATGGATATGTGCCGAGGCGCAGGGGATTGTCCTCAATGGGGGTTTTCCTAAGGAAACCCAACCTGTATTTATATTAGCTAACCAAATTTTGAAGAAAACTTTGCAAAACTTTGAACGGTTTAGCCCACGAAGACAACACGTATTTCAACTAGAGTCCTGCATCAGGTCGGGTTACCCATTTTTACCCGCACCCAACCCGAACCGCAGGTCGTGTCGGGTCGAATTGGCGCTATATTTTACCCACGCTGCTTACCAAGATTTGAAGAAATCTTCGCAAACATTGAACGGTTTAGCCCACGAAGACGACATGTGTTCTAACTAGAGTCCTGCATCGGGTCGGGTTACTCGCTTTTATCAGCACCCGACCGACCCGTGGATCGCGTAGGGTCAGATTGCCTTCTATTCTTTTGCTTCGGGTCGGGTTGGAATCGGGTTGATTTTCATTTTTTTCGTATTCGGGTCGGTTTCGGGTTTGGCTTTGACTGTTGTGGGTCAGGTTTGGGTTGACCCGCTTTTTCAAAAGAATTTCCGCAAGATGTTTTCAGATTAAATATGTATATACAATAAAACATACCTAATGGGCACTCCCAAAAAGTAGACACCTCTATTTAGCGAACAGTTTTTCAATTCCTGACACTTATATATTTGTACTCTTACGCCTTGTAATAGTAGCATATGTGTGTGTGCATAAACTGTCACAAATACGACACATAGTTTTTTTGTGTGTATCATAAACGAAATGTTAGTAATGTTTTTTTATATTCTGAGAAGAAAGAATAATCTATGATTACTTTTCTTATACACATTTTATTTTTTCTCATGTAGTATATTGAATATATACTAATTTATATTAAAATACGTATTTATTTTCTTCACAGACATAGTTCAGTTCAAAAGTTTTGTGAAAATCCCTAAAATCCGACTTGCAAAAAACATAAATCTTAACCGGAAGAATTATTCGAGGGTTAAGTCGACACACAGAAAGAAAATTAGAGTCATGACGACGCCCCAAAAAGTTCAGAAACAGCCCGTCCCGATGCAAGATTCAATTCAACGATCTCTAGGTGTCCGCTATTCAGAGGTTTCACTATATTTGAATATTAAAGAATATAGATGCGTCCATTTTTCTATATAAAATATAAAATTGGTATTAGAGATCTAATTGTACATTACTTTTCCTAATATCATTAAAACATTTTTTTTTTCATTGGGGTTCGGGTCGGGTTGCGGGTCTAGGACACCTTTTTTGGCGGGTTCGAATCAGATTGCGGGTTGACATTAAAGAGAATTTGCGTGTTCGGGTGTAGGACTGCAATTATAACCAAGCTACTCTCATCTACTTGCTTTGAGTGAAGAAACACTCAGAATGATCTGGAGAAATTGTCAACGTAAGTTTGAGAGACAAAGAATTGTTGATGGAAACGTGAAGATTTAGCATATTCATTTTAAAAATGTATTTGCTTTGTAAAGGATGGGCAGAATAAAACTAGCCTGGAAAATATCTCTAACCTGTTTAATAAATTTGTAGATAAACTCACAGAAGATGACAGACTGTACGTATATTTTCCGCAAGACGGATCAACAGCACACACTGCCTTGCCTTCACAACCAATTCACGAGCGCATGAGGCGTTCGGAGAGGAAAGGACATTCAGCAGAGGATGTGTAATCTCTTGGCCACCTCAATCACCTCATCGCTATCCCTGCGATTTTTACTTGTGACGCAAATTGAAGGGGGAGGTCTATTCAAATAATCCTCACACACACACTGTAAAAAATGTCAAATGTTTCTTTATCTACGAAAATATAATATTATCACGAATAAATTTATAATATAAACTCATCCTTGTTAACTATGATTCTAAAAAGTGTTGCTTTATCTTTAGAAACCTCAGACATCAATGGCATTTCGAGATTAAAAAAATCATTTTTAAAAACAAAATTGCTCTTGGATCCCGTAATTTTCGAAACGTTTCCAAATAGCTTTTAAAGTGTATTAATCAGTTTTCTAAGCCCGTAATACAGTTTTTTCAGATGCTATCAATTCTCAAGTAAACATTTTGAGGTTCAAAAAATATGTTTAACAGACAAACATGCAAACTTCACAGTGTTAACAATAACATTAAAATTAAGATTATTTCTTTACTCTTTCATGTATAAATTAACTTATGCAGCTAAAAAAGTTTACTTGAGAATGGATGACATTCGAAAAACAGGTATTCTAGGCTGAGGAAACTGATTAACACACTACAAAAACTCTTCGGAAACGTTTCTGAAAAATACGGGCAGCTAAAAATACTTTGCTTTTATAAATATTTCTTTAAATTTTGGAAATGTATTGGTTTTTGGGAATTCAAAAGGCAATGGAACATGCTTTTCGAATTTTCGGATAACTCAGAAGATTATATTATATTTTCGTTCGTGGTTATAGTATATTTTCATAAAATAAGAAACATTGGTAATTTTTTACAGTGCACTGGAAGAACTACAGCACAATATTGAAAACGTTATTGCTGTTATCTCTCAGGCAGCGCTGCTACGGGTGTCTCACAGTTTGAGAAATTGAGCACAGCGCTGCATCAACGTAGACGGTGGCCATTTCCACCATTTCCTGAGAAGTACAGTTCTCCTATTCATTAACAAGTGGCAATTCCGCGTGGTTCTTATAAATATTTTGCGAGCAGTTTTATTTTGCCCATCCTGTATATATTAATTTTTGACAACGGCTAACACATAATGCAATAAAAATTTACCTCTATATTTAAATTATATATATTTATAAATCGAGAATTTCAGATAAAACATGTTTTATAGCTAACGATATTTAATAAACCCTGTTTAGAATTTATATGTAAAATAAATGTTTATAATTCCTTGGCAAGCTTATATGTTATAGATTAGGAATTATGTTTCAAAGAAAATAGCTCAAAGGCAATTTCATAATGTGAAATATTGAAAGGGAAACGGCTTTCAACGGCGTTTCCAGTAGTCTTACTATACAATTTAATTAAATTTTGGAAGACACTAATTCAAATTTATTATCATTAAAAATAACAGAATAATAAATTTAATGAAAAAGACATTTCTCATAATCTTTAAGAGCGCAGTATGTGTTCCCGCTGTTATTGTTTTGAACATTCTTCAGGAATTATTATCAGTAGCCTACTATGTAAATTAGGATACTGAAATTGGACTATTTAAATTTGATAATGAATTATGTATTATGTAGGTATTGTTAACTGACATTTTAGGTATTCAAGAAAATATTTTTAAAGATAGCGAATGTAGATAACTTAAAATAATTATTTTAAAAATGATAATTATATTTTTAATGTGTATGTTGATAACTATATATTTGTCTTGTGGTCCCTGTATATTTATATATTAAACATCAAATAAGAGCAATTTTCCATAACTATATTTTCCTTTTTAAATTAACATTCAGTTTAAATATTAAGAATGTAAAACATAATGCTGCTTAATAATTATTTTTCTATTTTACAAACATACAGGGATGCAACAAACATCTAAATTATTTAATTATTTTATGACTGGCAGAATTTCAAAGGTGATAATTTCAAAGGTGATAAATTATTTTATTCAAACTGTATGCATACAAATTAACTATATATATATATATATATATATATATATATATATATATATATATATATATATATATATATATATATATACATCTTATTAATTTAATTAAAAACAATATTGATAGATAAAACCTAAAATCTGACGTAGAATTGTGTTGAAAATTAAAAACAATTCTTGAATATTTAAGAACTGTATATACATTTTAATAAATGAATACAAAACATTGTATTTATTCACACATTTTTGTATCATTGCTTTTTAATTTTATCCGGAACTTAAAAAAATGCACGAAATTTATTTAAATATGTTTTTACAGAAAATATTAGGCATTATTTGAAAAATACAGTTATTATCATTATAGACATTAAAATTTAAAAGTATACTAAAAAATACAATCTAAAATATCGGCTTTATTATATTAATTTTTTTTTGTGTTCATTTTTCTTCTTTGATATTCTTCATTCCTCAAATAATTCCAGACATTTATTATCTTTATAGCAATGTTTTATCTTTAGATAATTAAATTAATAATCGCATTTACAAATGCTTTTACCGATTTGATTCTGTAGTTAAGTGACTTTTTAATACATTGATTTTTTTTATTAATATTGGAATTAGATATATTTTTTAAGTAAAATGAGATGAAAACAAGAAAATGACCCCGATTTATGAAACTTGTACGTCCTTGAGCTACCAATAAATATTATTTGTCAGTGATTAAATTTTACAAGAATTATTTTTAGATAGAATGGAACTAATTTAGAGGGTGAGAGCAATAAATTTTAAAACTTCAAAAATAAGGACCACCCAAATATATATACATATATATTATTAATTTAATTAAAAACAATATTGATACATAAAACCTAAACCCGACGTAGAAATGTTTCGATTTTTTTTTTTTATTATTAATGAATGTTTAAGAAGTGTAAATAAATTTTAATAAATGAATACACAACATTGCATTTATTTACACATTTTTGTATCATTGTTTTGCAATTTTATCCGCAACTTAAAAAAATGCACGAAATTGAGTTAAATATGTTTTTCCAAAAAACATTAGGTATTTCTTATTTGAAAAATACAGTTATTATCATTATAGACATTAAAATTTAGTATACTAAAAAATACAATCTAAAATATCGGCTTTGTTAAATTAATTTTGTAAAACAAGAACTTATTGCAATCACCTCTATCATATCTATCTATCTATCTATATATATATATATATATATATATATATATATATACAGGGACCCGGCAAAAGGATTTATACAACTGTTTTGGTCAATAACTTTAATTTCCCTTCGTTTATATTCGAAATTTTAAAACCAAAATGAAGCTTGGACTATACATACAGGGTTCGTACGGGTACCGTTATATTCCAGGTGACATACCAGTATATTTTTCTAAAAAAATACATCAAGTTCAAACATGCGAAATGTCACCTTATTTAAGTAGAGATTATCTAAAAGAAAATACTGGTAGCGAATAATTTACTGGTCTTAAAATTCCAGGACCCGTACGAACCCTGACATAACATTATACAAATGGTTCGATATGTTTTTCTCTCATTTCAAGAACCATTTCAAGTCTTCTCTAGAAACCTAGAAACCTGTAATAACCTCAAGAAAAGTGGCTGGCGGAATGTTTTCCATCGCCTCTTGAGTTGCTTGTTCTAGTTA
Organism: Maratus michaelseni; assembly: GCA_963931845.1. Lineage (NCBI taxonomy): Eukaryota > Metazoa > Arthropoda > Arachnida > Araneae > Salticidae > Maratus > Maratus michaelseni. Next base: position 191,048,174 of record OZ007593.1, on the reverse strand, counting down.
ATCGATATTCTATCCTGCATTTGGATAGCATTTATTCTTCATATTACGCAGAGGAAATAATCATATGGAGTAAGGTTAGGGAAATACGGTGGCCACTGAAAATAATGTCCATATCAGCTTTCAAAAATCAGACTGATAACTCTGTCAAGAAAGTGTTCTTCAATAATGTTGGGGCTTTCGTGAGAAATGTGAGGAGGTACCCCATTTTGTATAAACCATTGATTCCCTTTTTCAGTCATAAAAGTAATTAAAGAGATATTATTTTCCTGAAGCAACGAACAGTATCTTTATGAATTAACTATGTTTTTCAAAATGTATGTTGCTAATGTTCATTTTAAACAGATGGCTATCCCGGCAGTCGTTTTATGTGCAAGGATTTATCAAGAGACTCATAAGGGTTTTCTCTAACCCAGTACCGGTAATTTTTCTTATTAATGTGCCCATTTAGATGAAAGTGAAACTCATCACTAAACCAAAGATTTGGGAGAGAGATTTTGTTACCTCGCAATAGCTGAAGACCCTTTCCAGCTAAAACAAATATATTTCTCTTGGAATTCGCAGTCAAATTGTGCCCAATTTGAATTTTGTTTGGGTTAAGACGCTGTTCATATCTTGAGATGTGGCGAACACTTACCTCAGAAATAACGATATATTGAGCAAGTTTCGAACTTGACAGATATAGATCTTCATTAAGACGTTCATACACTTGCTCGAGATTTTAAGCGACCCTCGCAGATTGTGGTCTTTTTGTTATATTTGCCTTATGAACTGTAGCAAATCACAATCTCATATCGATCTATCAGATTTCATGACGATAAAAATTCATTGCTCGCAGTCAAAGCTTGGTTAAGCATTTTTGGGATTTCGGTAAGATTGATTGAAATTTAAAAAATGAATACCATTTAACCCTACCTTTAACCCTACAAACTATCATATTATCGAATGGTCTGAAATATCAACTTTAATTTGACATAAAAAAATGCGGCACAAAATGTAGCATGATTCAACTAAAAAAACTCCTTCTTTTGGCAGAAACAAATTCCAAATAGGAGAGATAGGGGATGAATGGGACATTTTCACAAAAATATTTATTTTAAATATTTTATTTAAGTTATTATTAATATTATATATCGCATATTATACATTAGATGGTTGGTTACATCTTATGCACAATATTTATTCAAGATTATTATTATACAGAAATATAGTATGAAATCAAAAAAAGTTCCTCATTGTCCCAATCATCTCCACAGCAGGAATGGAGGGGACACAAATATTTTTCTCTCTGTATTCAATGATACAAAATTAAAATTTAAAATTATAAATTTATATGTAATTATATTTGTAATACATGATCTTATATGGCTGTTATATATCAGTGTTAGTAATCTAAGAAGTGAAAACACAATTAATTATGCATTAAAAATCTGTAATTTATATTATATATTTTAACTGATTTAATGAATTACAAAGTTAAAGTTGCACGGATGTGCAAATATCAGTAACACAATAAATTAGGTTTGTCTAAAATGTTCTAAATGGGGTGTGTCAAACACATAAGCATGGTATAAAATCAGTTCCAGTGAATGTATAGCTGTTGAAAAGGTAAATGGCATTTTTCCTAAAAGCACTGTTAATGTTTATGTTGGCAAAAGCTGAGAGGTTATAAATTGTAATATGTTCTCCAAGTTTATTTGTCAGCCAATCATCTTGGACTGGCTCAGCATTGCCTTTAAAGGCCCATACAGAAACATCCAATGACTGAAGACGACTGTGGCTACAATGAGGAGGAAATGTTAAAAGAATAATTAACATAAATTATTAATTTATCAACTTATATAATATTATTTAGTTAATAAAAAATTTTCAATATCCTCTAGAGATGAATGAAGCAGTCCCATTCATCTCCATTTTAAATGGCCCAATCATCCCCATGATGCCCTATATCCAATTGTCAGCCATTTTGCTCAGAAATTATTTTGTCACAATGGTTAACATTCATTCATTTTGATTACCAATATTTAGCCTTGAAATAAATAACTACATGTCTAATTATTTATAATGCATAAAATATGTAAACAACTTCAAATATAAAAAAAAACTGCTTTTAAGCAAAGTTTTCAGGAAATGCAACTTTGAAGGAAATTGACAGCCATGTGGTATTGCTTTTGGTTCTGAAACACATTATGATAGTACCATCTATGATGATAGGAAGAAACTAAAGAAAAAAATTATTGTCTGAAATATTGAGAATGTCCCATACATCCCTTGCCCCATTCATCCCCCAGTTCCCTTATCACAAATGGTATGCAACAACGGTTATTGCTCAAATTTTTTCTTTTATTCCGTATGCATACTTTGAATTTCTGTTTAAAATAAACACCGTCTCTCACATCGTTTTAAATTTTCGTGTATGCGCGCAAATCCCATCTATGATTTCTTTGGACGGGTTCTGTAACTAACAATAATGCAAATTTTTCTTCTCGTAAACGCCCAAATTATTGAACCAATTTCAACGCAATCATTACAATGTGTTACACATAGCAGTTTTTTTATCACTTCTTTAAACATGTATGTAGCTCTTATATAACTCGAATCTAATTAGTGCGATATATTGATCATGCAAGTATCTTAGATGAGCTAGTTAATCAGGTATGTAGACATTATAGTTTGTTTGCAGAGACACAGAAAAGCAAAACATTCAAAATTGCTTCATAACGAGAGCATCAAGAATTCTGAACCAATTCAAAACATATTGGGTTAGAGAACTAATATTGCATGTATCTTGAATGAATCGTTAATCAAGTATGTTGTTCTTATAGTTTGTTTCCAGTGACACACGAAGCGTTGGAATATTATTCATTATTTCCTGTGGGTTTTATTACAGCCAATATGCGATTCCCACAATTTACTTTATTTATATTTTGCATCATATATATTCAAATACATTTAGAAAGACGAATTTAAAATTTATCTGCATACTATCTCTCTCAACGAAATAGTGAACTTAGAGGGAGATAGACCAATTTAATTAATATTATTTATTTTTATTTTTATATGAATAAATTAAGAAGCGATTGGTTTTATTAAAAATAAAAACCGACCATTTAAAGTTTCATATATCAACAACAATTACTACATTAATTTGATGGTTTATCTTCTGAAATGTTAAATAACACATAAAATGTTATTTTTTGTAACAAGGTAAATTTTCCATTTAAATACGAAACCTATGACATATAGTCAAATTTCTGTCGGACTTTTCACTTTATGAAATATGAATATGCAATTAAAATTAATCATTCTGTAAGATGTTGCCTCAGAAAAGAGTTATCAAATAACCATTTCATGAAAAAATCAAAAATATATTTATATTGTATAGTTAACGATAATATCTGGATCATGTATGGCTCTTTGTATGTATGCATTTTGCGTTTGATTGTATTTTGAAATCAATACATTATTTATTTTAATATATTTATTTTAAATGACTGTTTTCAAAATGCATCAATATTCCATTTATTTTTTTATGATATTGACCATGTCTACTAATTTGTTTTAATAATCATTTTTTTTTAAATCTTTCAATTCACTCAAAATTTTACTTATATTTTCTGAGAAAAACAACTTTTATTTGAAACACAAAATCTTTTACATGTTTTTAAACTTTCCTTCTTAATATTTTAAGCTTATGTACTATACATAAACTAATATTACTAAAACAATTTTAATTCTTATATTTTAAACAGAATATATAATGCGTACCGCAGTATATATGTAAGAAAAAAAAATAATTTGACATGTTTAAATCTGAAACTATATTTTAAAGTGCTCCTTCTATAACATGTTAAATCTTATTTGCGTTCCGACATGTTTAAATTTGAAAGTCTATTTCAAATGCTCCTTCTACATCATCATTCATGTTAAATCTTATTTGCGCTCCGAGGGTTTAATCGTGGATATGCGAAGTTATGAATGCACATGCACAATAATCATTTACATATTTCAATAGCTTTAGAAATTGTCGATTTCTGTTTCTACGTTAATATGAAATAATAGACTCAAAAAGCTTGCATTTGACTAAAACCTATTTATGTGTATCACATTCAGTATATGCTGATTGCTGATCACTCAAAACTTGGTCTTAAAAACTCAAATTAGTAGACTCATAAAATGCTGGAAAGAGCACGTCTATACATTAAAAAATAGAACTTTTTAAAATATCACTAAATTTATATTACTAAATTTAAAAATAATACTAAATTTATTTAGATAAAGGAAAATAGTTTCTAAACAAAATACGCATTTAAAAACCGACAATTTTTTAAAAATATTTAAAAAAATAATTTTCTTTCAGACAATTGGAGCTATTACAATTTTATCCCTTCTCATATATATTTATTTTACTTTGTTTAACTTTATGAAATTCAGTTGTTGAAAATTAACATATTAATAAAAATAAACGAAAGTTTTCTTCAGGTTCAAATATTGTTAACATTAAATACAACCGTTTTATTTGTCAAACTTTGAGGTCGATTATTTTAAATAGCAACCCAATATACATCTTTAATGATTGGTAATATACCCTTTAAAATTCAACGTTGCACTCCAAATGAAAAAGTGTAAAAGTTTCACTGCCTTCTTAGAAAAATTACAGAATAACAAAACATTAATTATTTATTTTCCTTGCATCAAAACACGATTTTATAATTCAACATACCATGTCATAAAATGTAAAATTTTAATTATCCTCCCAAGTACGCTTTGAATATTTTTGGGGATATTGTGCTTTTAGTTAGATTTGATACCTGAAATAAAAATATAATGCATATTTTAACAATTTTTGTCTTACAAAATGCGTTCTTTTAACTTTTTGACATTAATTATTCCAGACACAATTACAGTAAAAATGTTAGATAACTTAAAAATTTAAACACAATACAAAATGTGAAACAGAATAAATTGTGGTCTATAGTGCTAATGCGAGGCCTTCAAGATGATTTAAAAATGTAAATATTTTGTTTCCACTATTTATTTAAATATATTTTATTTTGTTTTATTTTTAAAATTTTAGGTATAACAAAAAGTATATATATATATATATATATATATATATATATATATAATTTCCTTGGAGCTTCTATTTGTAAAGATTTAGAAATAAAGTATAATAATATAATAAAATTGGGACATGAAAAACATGTTTTTATTGAAATAGCTCCCTTGACAGTCATCTTGTATATTATACGCAGAAAACGGAAATTTCATAGGGGAAAAAAGTAGTTGTTGTTCAGGGAATCCATATAATGATGCATGAGACGTAAAATATATAAGCACAATAATATTACTAATAACATATTTTTAAGGATTTACTCGATAGGGAATGTAAAAAATCTCAAAAATTGTGTTTTCTGCCTCCGAAAACTTTTTCTAATACAAAACACTGAGAAACAAAAATAATTCAGCCATTGTTATGTATTGTGTCTTGTATAAAAATACAACTAGATTGCATTATATTTATTATAAAATAACGATGTTTGAATAAATACAAATATTTAATTTTAATGTTTTGAATTTATTGCACAAATTTTAGACGACTCCTGCGGTTTACATAACGAAAATGGATAAAAAAGCATTTTAAAAAAAAAATAAGTTGAGACAGATTGTTTGAATAAGTTGAGATATTAAAATTGGCTATGAAAGAGATAAAAAATACACATAAAATTAAATCTGATATATCTATGTAATTCTAATATATTTAACGTATAAAAATAGCAGAATATTAACTTGTATTTTGTGCATACTTAATTAATGCAAAAAAGAAGAATCGTTACGCTATCTAACATACGATCAACATACTAGTTAGTTAACGTTTTTATGCTTAGAATTACTTGCTTACAAAAAAATCATACATCTTCTCAATTACATTTTTATCTGAAATCGCTCTTTGTAAGTAATTTTATAAAAGTGAGCGCCGTATCTGAAATAAAGATTGATTTATTTCTATTCATAAAAAAGTCTGTCTGTATATTTATTTACACATGTAAATATTTCGTAAAATTTTTGACGTGTTTGGCTTACATACAGTCATTATCAAATGTTGAAGGGAACTGGATGTCTCTTATGACAACATTTAAGAACACGTGCTATTCGCTATGACAATTTAAATTAATTGCATAGGCACCTAGATAGACTAATGAGACGTGAAAGTGTCCTACGCGAAAGTGTCATACTGTTCGCTGTATGATATAGCAGCTCCGAAACATGTTTTCTATTGGTGGACCCGATAGTTGACTTTCAGTAACTCTTCCATTTAAAACTAGATGTGAACCAGACTGTTGTACTTAATGCCACAGTCAACCATGAAAAAAATGGGATATTTATTGGTAGGGAATGGTCAGGTAAACCAAGAGAAAGAACGTCTTGAGACGACCATATCACACGGTGAATAGATGTGCATTCATCTATGCGGAAAAATGTGCAAGTGTCATGAACGTATCTAGATGTTCAAACAAGAAATGGGGCTTCTCATCCCGAATAGGGAGTGGTCTTAAATGTTGTCGCAAACATCGTGTGGACTAAAATTTTTGGTAATGTCTGTATGTTCATATTGTCTTTATGTACAGATGGGGGAAATAATGCGGACACATGTCAAAAACTGTGCCACATTTCACACTTGCAGAATAGGAGCGAAACTTGGAATACAAGTTTTCTTTACGTGAAAAGGAAGGTGTCAGTTTTTCAACAACGGTCATTAGGTTTTCTAATCATCTGTTATTTTCTCTGAAAGACACTTCAACGTCAGACTTTAATGACTTCTAAAGAGGTATGATTGTTGGCACGCTTTTTAATTTTTTGATTATTAGATAAGATATTAATAAAAATTCATATATTTCTTTCCGAGCCGTGAAATCCTCTCGCCTATGCCTATAATCTGATTTACGCTTGGGGAGAAAATGAAGAAGTGAACGCGTGGTTTTTGGGCGTATTTGGTAGTTTTATTTTAACCTAAATCAACCCAACCAATTGGAAGACATATTCGGGAAGATCGTATTCTTCCGTATTCAATGCCGCAATCAACTTGAAAATGTATCAATTTTAAATCTTTGAAAGAAAAATTTAAAAGGGTCTTTTTCCCGAACGATGATTTCCCTTTATGGCAACGCCTGTCCAGGGCGCAACTTTAGAGGAACCTACAAACGAAAAATATGCCCTTAGATTTAAATCGTTCTTCTAATAGACGGTAATTTCTGTTTCAATAAAAACGAATTCTTTCACGATTCTCTTTCAAAAACATCGACGAACTCAGGTCACTTCGCGTCTCATGGAGACGATCTTTATTCTAGGCTAAAAGCAACATAGAAGTCCATACCATAGAAGTCCACAATCGGTAGAAAATTTCGGTAGACATGATTTACATTACCTACAAAATTTTCGAAAGATTTGAACTTATAGAGATATAAAATAAAATAAAAATAAAATCTATGAAAGTTTTAAAAAAAAACGCAAAAACGGGGTGATTCGGCGTGGATTCGCCCTGCTTCATTTACTTTTTCACTAATAAATATGATTATTTTTCACGCAATTTTAAAGACAGATTGGATACAGTTTTATATTTTTTTATAATCGTTTTAAATTTCAGATAGTTTGGAAGTTGAGATGAAAAATATTTCTTTTACAATTAGATAACAATATTTTTTCAGGAATTTTTTACACGGGCTGTAAAACATTTATATTTATAGCCGATAAAATTTTTAAAGTGTTCGATCAACAAGATCTTCTTTAAAACTACGAAACGATCCTACGCGAAAAAACAAGAAAATGCCTTCTTACGAGAACTTTTACCATTAAATATCAATGTTTTACCGCGATTTTTTCATTTAAAAATATCATTTCATACAATATTGTGTTGATATAAAATCATACTCGAGGTTTTTAAAATTTATTATCACGGGCCCGAGCTAACGGTAGCTGGGCTTGCCATCTAGTATTTAATAAAATATGTGTAGTGTCTAATTAATATATATATATATATGTGTGTGTGTGTGTGTGTGTGTGTAAAGTATGGCATTTCATAATAAAGAGCTCAAATTTAACACTCGAGCATTCCGTAAAAAACATAGCAGTAGCAGTCGATGATTCCAAAGGCAATACGATGGTTTATGAAAAACATGGAGTTTCCCGTGGAAATAAAAAGATGAGGAGTTAGTATCAATTATTTTATTGACACGATACTAAATTAATGTCAACTAGGGAGCTCAGCCCCCTACTCGCTAACGCTCGCCAACCCCCGTGAATTGCAAAGCAATTCATATTAAGACCGTTAAGCGGTCCCAAACAATTCTAGCTGGAATGAGTACTACCATAAATCATTTTAACATATGAAATTGGCAATTTGTTTTTCTAATTTAAAAAAAGTAATTGAAAACTTCGTTGAAAATACAATTAAAAATGCATTTATATTGGTGCTACCAATGGACATAAATCATTTAAATACTATGAAAAAAGATCTCGGAAAAACAATTAGTTTAGAACTCATTGCTTCTATAATATGAAAAATAAATTATTTTTTACTTTTTCAAGACAGTAACAGATGGCAGCACGTGCAATCTAAACAGTTGATATTTTCATTCTCTCCGGTTTTTGTGCAAGAGAAATTCGTAAATAAATTCTAAATAAGAGTTGAGAATTCATTTGGAATTAACGATATTACTCATAATTAAAATGAGGAATCATCTCAAACACTTTGGATTACGTACATGTTATTTTATTTTTAATAATTGCTAGTTTAAGTTTCACTGCTGTCACAATGGCCGCCATATTGAAGCTGGAAACTACGGCTGTTGCCATCGATAAGCTAGAAATTCAGCCTTATTTCCGCGCCACGTAAGAGAAATATATATATAGATTCCACTAATGAAAATTTTCAAAGTTCATATCTGAAGGTATTAAGCATAAGAAAAGCATGCATGTGTTAAAATGATTATATATATTACACCAAATTGACAAAATTTCTCCTCCAGGTCACGTGCTTTTTATTGGCAGTTGGAAAAACGTACCATTCTGCTCTCCAAGCCTATGTAACGGTGTTTTAAAGGTAGCGAGCATACGAATATTTTCGCTAATGCAGGTGAGGACTAGCCAATAAGCGACTTGCAAAGCCGTGGAACTTATTACTATATACGGTATAATTTTGAGGTGAACAGGTAGACGCGCGAGCCGAAAGGAATTATGGGATATCGAATGGTAATATTAATAAAATTATACTAAAAAACGTTCTATAGAAATAAAAATTGAATGTTTCAAAAGAAGAAATAAATTAAGGTTTTTACAAATACGTGTAGCTTTTAACAAATTAAGATTTTTAGAATAATAATTAAAAGAATATATTGATTAAAGCTCTGGAATAAAAATATAATTTAGATTTAAGAGATATTTTAAAAGACAGGAAAAAAATTAGAATTGTAAGAATTTGGAATAAATTAATTAAGGAAAAATGACGAATTTTTTTTATTATTACATATATATGTAGATAGATTGATAGATAGATAGATAGATAGATAGACAGACAAATAGATAGATAGATAGATTGTGCATGGAATAAATGAAATAAAAAAAATTAAGTTCAAAATATATATTTCAAAAGGAAAGATCTTTTATTAAAATAAGGAACAAATTGAGGCAATAATAACAAATCTTAATAAACGATATTGGGAAATATTCTGGTTTTTGTATTTAAAATTTAAATATATAAATCCTGACGACCGGGTATTCTAAAAAAATTGTAACCCACGTTAACTTCCTTTAAATTTTAAACAATTATTTGCAAATAATTGCCCTCAATGTGAGTGAGTTTGTGTTTCTAGTTCAAAATGCATACAATATTTTCCGCATAGTTTGTTTTATGTGATCAAGGAATGTGCATCTTTAATAAAGCAAAGATTATTACAGAAATTCTGCGAGATATTTTGAATAATAAGGGGTCGTAAATGGCAACACTGGCTTAAATAAGTGTTTTGTTCCATTTTGAAAAATATTGTTTTGTTGTAACTGTGTTACTCTGCTGTTGATAAAAACTTATTTATCAAATACCATTTTGTATATTAACCTAGAAGGACGGGTGCTGTGAAACGTAACCCCAGAACGGGCATGGGGTGTCAGACATCCCAAACATATTAAATGGCATAAATACAAAAAAAAATTCCCCTTTCTCGTGAAAAATGATAGCTGAAATGTTAAATTATCGTTTATTTAAAACATTAATTAAAAATAAATTAAAAGCACTTACCTTTATTTTACTTATTCGAAAAACTTAATTTTCCCCATGTAGCACATAATGATTTTTCTTTACAATTTTTATTATAATAAAATTATACATTATTGTGAATAATAATACTGATATTTATGATTTTTTATAATAATTAGGATGTGCATGGATCAGTAACTTTATATTTTTAAAGTATTTAATAGCTTCAATTTCTGAGTTTTCTCGACATATATTTTTTTCGCACTTTACACACACAGTTTTCTATTTCCTGTCATTTTCTCTAGGACACAAATAGCATCTTCCATAACATTTTTTGTCGTTTGTAGCTCATCCAGAAATTCTTCTTGTTTCTGCCGGATTTCATATAATGTTCTAAACGTGAGAACGCTAAATCATTCAAGAAATGCCTACTGTTTCTAAACATTTTTGGTGGGGTTGTGGTCGATACCAACAGGATCCTTGCATTTATTCCAGCAATATTTATTTAGAGTGAAAAAAATATAACCATAAACCATCAGTTTGATATTCTAGCAACAGAATACGATCCTCCCATTTCATCGACAACATCGCTCTTTTCGTCAGGTTGTAGAATGTAATTACATCTGTTTTTTTTAAATCTCACGTGTTTTCGTCAAGATGATCATCATTCTGCTTAGTTGATAGAAAGTTTACACATTTTTTTTTGTTCCATGTAAGAAAGTATTATTACATCCTTTAGAAACCCGAAAAGAGTTGTATGTGCTTCCCTATTTTTTGCGTCACACATTCCGGTGGTATAACCCTCTTGTTTTTACGTATTATTCCATCAATAGAAATTTTATGTTTCAGTAAATCGTTCGCTTATTCATGGCTAGTGTACCAATTGTCTGTAGTGACATTTCTTCCAGAGATGTATAATGGATCTAGCATGTGGTTTGCTATTTTACATGAACTGTTTTCTTATTTGTAAGGGTTCATGTGGCTGCTGGCCTGTGTATCTCTTCATGTTGAATGTGTAAATCATTCTAGAATTGACCAAAGCAAAAATCTTTATACCATTATTGCTGTTTTTTTCGGCATATTCTACCGAAACGAGTATCGTCCTCGAAAAGCTTCTAGCTTTTCATCCAATGTCACATATTCACTTACATTATATAATTTCTGACAAAATTTTCAAACACGTCTCTTATTGGAGCTAACATATAAATATTTCCTCTGTTATCCCGAGTTCTGAGTTCATCGCAGGACATGAAGTATAAAACGAAAACGCTTATAGTTAATGATTTTACGAAAACATGTCCAATCCTGTGCAATCTGTTGCCCATATGTACATTTACATGAGAAGATTTGTGTAATCCAGCTCTATACAGCAGTCCTGCAAAAGCGCAAAAATCTTCGTTTTCTAAAGATTTTGTATCTCTTTCTCTTTTGAAATTTCCAGACTTTTGTTATATATAAATGTTAGTGCATTCTAAAATCATTTCAATGATTGAATCATCAAATATTAGTCTCCATGCATCGATTGGAGAAGTAACACTTTTAGAAAATTGTGTATTGACAGGTAATTGTTTGATTATATTTTGGGAAGTTATGCGCTTTTGAACTCGAAAGGGTTTATTTTGCAACTTTGCTGTTTTATCTTTTCCGATAAAAAAGCTAGTTTGGTCACAAAGTTCATCTTCTGAAGAATTGCATACTTCCTCTGATTCAGACTGACCATGTGTGCATTATCCGAATCTCCCAATTCTTCTTCGATATTCTCTTTATCTGACGAAACCACCTCTAACATCTGCTTGAAGTCTTCCCATTTCTTGATCATACGTCAAACGATAAAAAGACCGAAAAAAAACGACTGGAGTAAGTCATGATTTGGCACTGAAAAAGTCTAACACGAACGCGCGTACGGAGTTTCCGCAAACCCAAAATAGATCTATAAGACTAAAACAAGAGTCTCAATTCCCCGTTTCCATACGCTACGCACGGAAGGTGACCTTGGATGGTACTGATGGATCCGACCACTTCGGTTTATAGGGAGAGACAGCAGATGAATATTTTCGTCCTGCTGGGTTACATTTACTTTTTTTTCTCTCATCACAAAATTCTTGCATTCTTTGTATAGTATATTAGCATCCATGTATTAAAGTCATTCCATTCCGAGAATTATTTTTCTTTTATAAGCATATTTTTATTTTTTCAAGACGAGTCCAATAGGATGTTTTCCTGCCTTTTTCTGCGCCCCATTGAACCTTTTATTTATCATTCGCTGAAGTCCCTCATTGTCTATAAATCTCCTACAGTCCAGGTTTTAGTCTTTTTTACAGTAATTGCGCCCGCATTAGCGTCGGCTTGCTCTCTCGGAGTGCAGAAGATATCGGCTTTCTCACTCTCTTTGAAAAAGATATATATATGCCAAAATCGCATGTATGATTTTTGTATTTAGGGTTTCTTCTGACATCTGATTTTAAAAAGTCTCATATTATGCTCAATTTTAATTTTTAATAACCACTGATATATTGCAGATTAATACGTAGCACAAACGCTGTGTGCACAAACGTTGTTCAAAAATAAATATGATATGGCAGTTTGTATAAGACAAAACAAAAATTATAAGGGACGGAAGTGACATTTTTTACATTTTTGCCACTTTACTTTAATAAAATTACTTTTGGAATGTTGTATGCTCTATTTTCAAAGACATATCAAACCTACGATTAAATGGCTAGATATTGGTTAATGTACAAACATCAATATTTAGATTAACAATGGGTTGAGTAGTGATGGCTAATAAAGTTACTATTACCTGTACCCCATTTTTTGCAATCCATAAAATCTTCTTTATGAACAAACATCAACCAATGGCGACTTTTTAGGAACAACATGAGTTCCTCTATTGGAAACAATACTAAAATGACCGCAGACTGTCATCTTGTGGAAATATCAGGAAAATCGTTCACTGGGGCAATAGTGACTAAAAAAGTGAGGGTCACAACTTTAAACCCAAATAAAAGAAATATTATATATTTAACTCATATAAAAATTATAATATTATGCTCCATGAGATTCATATTTGTAATAACTGCATTGTGTTTTCAATATTTTTAGATAATTGTTGTTTGAGATGGTTTTACAGATCAAGTTATGGGTTGAGGACAGGAGACAGTAATGAGTTTTGTGATAATTAAATACATTCCATTTTAAAGATTAAAGAAGTAGAGTTTTCACAGAAGAAGTAGCACAGTATTGTAGAAAAATCACAGAAAAATATTTTAACATTATGAAAATTTATATTGAAATAAATGCCGAGAGATATGCTGGGGACAGAAAAATCACACTTAATGAGAGTTTGGTCTATACATACATATACAAGGTGGTCATAAAAAAAAACTTTGCCGATACATGGAGATCTATCGGTCGGTCCGTGCAACCGATCGAGGTGAGATTTCAGATATAGTTATTCAGAGGTATGAGCTCAGGATTCTATGAACGGCAACAAAGTGATGCTCACGGTTTACGTCCATAGGTACAAAAACTCGAAATTTTCCAATAGCAACGCCCAGTTTTTTTCATCGCAAAATGCTCAGGGCATACGAAAACCCTAAAGAGCGTTAGAACGGTACGTGTATCGCAGTCAACGGACGAGTTATGCACGGACAAAAACAGCTCTGCAAATGGCCAAAAAAACACGATCGGGGCGCACGAAGGAAACTTGCATATGGCAGAGGCAAAACACCAATCACAGAACGCCGTTTGCCAGATAGTCAGCGTAGAAAACGGATAAAATGTGGGGTGTGAATGTTAGTTCTTCAGTCGGGAGCGCGCACTTTCCGACGAAATCACCCTTCTAGCGACAGTTCGTGGTGAATTGGTAAAACTCTATTATCAAAATGGGATGAATTCTGCGAAAACCTTGCGTGTTTACCGTCGAAACCATCGCTAAATACGTGGCCCATGTAGCCCGCAAGCTCTTCGTGATTCGAAGTAAAGAAATTCCAAGAAACTGGCTGCACCTGTGATAGACCGAGATCCGGACGACCAACTGTTCCTGAGGATACTGTTGTGGAAGTGCATCACACAGTGACTACATTGCACAGGCAAACTGCAAGAGGTGCATCTCGTGTATTAGATTCTACCGAAATCAACGGTCCTAAAGCTACTGCGCTCTGAAATCCGCATGTTTCCTTACCGGTCCCAGCGCATCCATATGTTGGAAGTGGGGGACCATCAACAGCGTATAGACTTTGCTAATGAATTTCTTATCCGATATGATGGAGATAACGACTGGCCTCTTCACATATTAAGGACGGAGGAGGCACATTTCACCTTAATTGGCAACGTCAACACCAAAATTTGTGTGCACTGGGCAGACATGAATCCGCACGCTGTGGCGCCAGTACCTTTATAAGACGTCAAAGTTACTGTGTGGTGCGGCATTGTAGGCACAATTATTCTCGAGCCGTACTTCTTTGAGGAAGCGACACCAACGGGATTTGTAACTTACTCTGTAACAGGCTCCCGCTATACGGCAATGCTGCAAAATTACGTCATACCAGAATTGCTGCAGCGAAATGCACTGAATGACTTCGTTTGGATGAAAGATGGTGCACCTCCACATATAGCGAAGTCTGTTCGCAGGGTCCTGGAACAGCATTTTGGCGACCGTGTCATCTCACGCCATTTTCAATTTCCGTGTTCTCCGTGATCCCCCGATCTCACTCCTATGGATTTCTGGTTCTGGGGATATCTCAAATCTAGAGTGTACATGTGCAATCCGCAAACTTTGCCGGAGTTGAAATATTCTATTAAATGTGAGATTGCAAACATCCCTCATGCTATGTTATGCTCGGCTGTATTGTCCACAGTCGCCCGCATGCAATGTGTAATTGCCTGTGATGGCACCCATGTGGAAAATGTGTAATCAAAATAAAAGTTTTCTTTTCTCCGATCTGAGTTGTAATCAGTGATTGGTGTACTGACTCTGTGTCATATGCAAATTTCCTCCGTGCGCCCCGATCGTGTTTTTTTTTTGGCCGTTCGCTGAGCTGTTTTTTGTGCGTGCATAACGAGTCCGTTTCTTGCGATACCGTACGGTTCCAACGCTATTTAGGGTTTTCGCATGCGCGGAGCATTTTGCGACGAAAAAAAAATGGGCGTTGCCATTGGAAAATTTCAAGTTTCTGTACCTTTAACCGTAACCATGAGCACCACTTTGTTGCCGTTCACAGAATCACGAGCTCATACCTCTGAATAACTATATCTGGTATTTCACCTCGATCGGTTGAACGGACCGGCCGCTAGTGCTCCATATATAGGCAAAGTTTTTTATGACCACCCTGTATATCAAACACACTGAATGTTTAAAGATATACGTATAAATATGTATCAATACTTTTAAATGTAATTATTTATATTTAAATTATACAATTGCATTTGTATTGCATCTTCATAGGCGTTTAGAAAGTTTAACATTATTTAGATGCATGTGATTAAAACTTAAATATTTAATACATGGAAATTCACTAAAGCTATAATCTTTACAAATACTTTAGAAATTGATGACCTGTGTTTGGAAGTTAATATGAAAGAAGTGACTGGAAAAGCATGCAGATTATTAAAATCCCTCTCTATATATGAATATAGGATATGAATAATTTAGATAGAATGTCTAGAAAATGAGAATCAATGCATTGAAAATTAATGATGTGATGTTAACATTAAATGTTTTTCTTATTTAATTTATTTTGAAACCTGAAAGTTTTAAAAAGACAACAGCTGTTTCAATGATTGTGATATTTAAATTTTGCTTAAACATTTCAAGGAATGTTGTTTACTATTAAGTTAAAAATAATTCCTTTCATTATTGAACACAAATGTATTAAACTTTTAAAGAATTTTAATATATATTTATATTTTTTATTTTATGTAGCTTCCATTAAGAAAGGTAAGAATCTACGGATTACAGTCATTACTGAGTAAAGAAGTTCCTAATCTTTTCGTTGCATTTTCACCGATCATAGTCCTCAAAAACTAAAAACACCATCTGTCCATGTACTAAATTATATTTATATATTTTCATTTATATATTTATATGCTTTTTGAAATGCGATATCACTCGCATTAAGAAATGTAGTGCAGGCTTTTTTGTGGTATACGCCGTATATCTTTTAGATAATTTCGCATACCCTCCTTTGCTATAGCATTCACTCTCTGGTGTATAACCCCAATGGTGTATAAATTTATGGTTCTTTTAGTGCTACACCAGTGCTTTAACGTTTAAACTGATAAGGATGTGATTCATTCCAACATGCTTATAGAACTTGCGACGAACAGAAAGCATTTTCCCCTCTATCATAAAGAAGGTCTGAATTTTAAAAGTTCAAAATTCTAGGAATGCTATTATTTTGTAATAAGATAGTTGATTATAAAACTGAAATTTTCTAAAATAGACTTAAATTATGAGTTTTAGCGGACGGATTTTTTTTTCAAATTTATTTTTATTGCTGTTACATATGTTGTTTTGTTTATATACATAAAACCACGCTTAGGCCTACTCTAATATTTATTCCTATTCCTTCAGCAAGTGGAATAATGTTTAAATAAAAAAATATATTCTTTTTGATACATCTTATATATCATCATAATATGAAACAGAAAATACAAGAGTTGAATAACTTAAAACTTCATAGATACTCATATTTGCCAGCGTCAAATTCTCGCGAAGCTTGTCTATACATGGCGACAGAAATAGATATCATAAATGAAGTCAATGTCGCGATTGTTGACTAATTTTTCTAAATTCCCATTAAAATTTATTATTGACGAAAACTGGAAATCTTCCATAATATGCTTCCACACATTTAATCTCCATATTTTTGAGTAAAATAAGCTAAATTATTAAACACAAGGAATGGGCACGTAATTGAGAACTTTTGTCTAGCGTTTACTTATCAAATCAAAACAGACTGAAAAGTAACGAAATATTTTTGTGTATTTTATTAATTGCGAAAATTTAAATATACAGTCTGGGAAGCAGAGTCCCTCAGACGCAATTAATTTTAGTATTGATAATATTGATATATACCACAGGTTCGTTGGCGCAGATAACGAAGCTTCTAGGCAGCTGGGGGATCAGTGTGGGGGTTTTGCAATCGAAAACTCACTCAGCCCCTTCAATGCGATTTTTATGGCAACTCGAATACTGATGACTGTTTCCGAATCGGGGACGAATACCAGTGATCGGTCTACCATAGAGATTTAATCAAACAGTTCTAAATCATTTGACTTTATTTGTTTCGAAAAATCATATAATGGACAAGGATTATTTCAACCAATGTTTGTTCTTGCCTACATCTTGCTTGTACATCGTACTTGTATATTGCACGAAAAAACTTCATGGTTGCCAAATGAGATATTGTTATGAATCATACATCGTTTTCCCAGTGGCAATTAAACTATACCAAACAGTTACACTATATACGGGGAAATTTAATGACATATAATAAAAATAAAAACAATGAAGAGTTTACAAGGACATATATAATCTTCATCGACGACAAACTTTGCGCTGGATCATTAACATGGGGATTATGGTTCTAAATAATTTATACTTTTTAATTATATGAACACATTGGAAAACATTGTTGGATACGTTGTAATTTTAAATTTTCAAACATGCCTTTAAATTCCTATAAAATAAAGAACACATTTTTCTTGTTTACCTCAAATAATATATTTTGAATTACAAAATATACTGTATTGAAAATAGTTTATGTTACAAAAATATAACTAAATATACTATATAAATAAATATGTTTTTTTAAATAAACAGAACATATCATAACACGCAATAAATCTTTCCAAAAGTTACGGTTGTATAAAACTCCAAAATTAAAATGTACACAAGAGTAATTGCAATTTTCTAACGAGATTATTTTTTTTGTATAATAAGAGATTTCCCATGTTCTTTAATAAAATATTTCATCATACATGCAACATTAATTGAAAAAAATAAAGTCATTTACATTTTATAAAAGTTTTTTACCGGTTACATTTTTCACTTACAAAGTTTTATTTGTTTTGTGCAGAGACTAAAAAGAATTTTGATCCCTTCTTCTTCAACTCTGAAAACAATTTCATTATGCATGCAATCTTCAAACAAATAAATGTTTTGTTATTTTTTCTTCTTCAAACTTCCTGTAGAACAACATAACTTCCATGAAACCGTAAAACTAAAATTATGCACTTTGCAATTCAAATGTAAATTTTAATATTCTTTTATCCTGCGTCTTTCGTCACAGGTGTTAGTCATTCAACATGTATTCTTTTTTTTAAGCTAAAAATGGAATACGCTTAAGAAATCCTAAGGTCGTGAGAATACTTACATTTGAAATTACTTGAAAGAATTTTAGAAATAGCATTAGATATTTTGGTAATCTTTAAAACATTCGTTAAGTATAAACTACATTTAATTTTTGAAAAATATACACAAATGTTTGATAAATTTAAACAGTTCTGACATTTAAAGTAATTATGAAGAGTGTAGACAAATAATATTTTAAAACATGTGAGAGCATAAGTAATGAAAATCTAAAATTGAATTAGACTTTTAATGAATTGTTCTGTTTTGAAAAGTTGCCATACGTCTAATATTTTTTATATATACAGACCGAAATATAAACTTCTTACAGATATATTATGAATACAAATGCATACTTTGTAGAATTCACTTATTTAAAATATATGTGTTTTCAAATTTCTAAGATGATTCTGATTGTGGCGAAAATGTACATAGATTTTCTATAAAATCCAAACAGTTCTGAGATTTTAAAGTAATTATGGAGAGTGTAGACAAATAATATTTTAAAGCATGTGAGTTCATCTGTAATGTCAATCTAAATTGAATTATACGTTTAATGAATTATAATTTAATTTTAGATTTTCATTAGAAAAGAGCTCACATGCTTTAAAATATTATTTATCTGTACTCTTCATAGTTACTTTTAAATGTCAGGATGGTTTTGATTTTATAGAAAAGTTATGTATGTTTTCACCACAATCAGAATCATCTTAGAAATTTGGAAACACATATATTTTAAATAAGTGGATTCTATAAATTATGGATTTGTTTTCATAATATACAGTCCCTGGCCAAATTATTAGACGCAGTTGTTTTTATTATAATTTATTAAATATCTGGAAAGATACATGAGGAATTATCCTGAAACTTCAGGAGTGTAAACAACATAATAAACGTCATATATTTCCGCGAAGATTTTTTCCCGAAACCCCATAAGGGGCCGTCAACAAATTGAAGAAAAACGAATATCTTTTGGATAACCCTGTAAAAACTAATGTTGCAAAAAGCATTCAAACTGTAGATTATGATTAAGTGGCTTATTATAATAATGTGGGTTCATTTTTATGAAGATAGCATGTATAATCAAAGAGAAATTCACGTTTTTATAAAAACAGTCCCAAATTTTACCAAGTTTTTTGCTTATAATTTGCAGAGTTTTTAATATAAAAACAAGTTATTTTCAGAAAATATGAAAAACAAAATTATACACAATACCCTGCAATCAGAATTAAAAAATAATAAAAATTGTATGAAAAATGAGCAGATTTACTAAATATTGTTTCACCGCGCATGCGCGATTTCAATCAAAATATACTGTGCATAATATATTAGCTTAATGTATAGAACAACTTTTATGAAAGTCCCAAAAACATAGCTTGAAAATTCTGATAGTAGTCGTCGATAGAATAAGCTCGAAATTCGCTGTTCCCAAAAGGAAGCAAAAAGATAAGGGGTTGTATCCAAATATACAATGAGAGACACTTCATTCTTATTATGTCAACTTTCATAAGCTAGTATATTTGGATACAGCCCCTTATCTTTTTGCTTCCTTTTGGGAACAGCGAATTTCGAGCTTATTCTATCGACGACTACTATCAGAATTTTCAAGCTATGTTTTTGGGACTTTCATAAAAGTTGTTCTATACATTAAGCTAGTATATTATGCACAGTATATTTTGATTGAATTCGCGCATGCGCAGTGAAACAATATTTAGTAAGTCTGCTCATTTTTCATACAATTTTTATTATTTTTTAATTCTGATTGCAGGGTATTGTGTATAATTTTGTTTGTCATATTTTCTGAAAATAACTTGTTTTATATTAAAAACTCTGCAAATTATAAGCAAAAAACTTGGTAAAATTTGGGACTGTTTTTATAAAAACGTGAATTTCTCTTCGATTATACATGCTATCTTCATAAAAATGAACCCAAATTATTACAATAAGCCACTTAATCCTAATCTACAGTTTGAATGCTTTTTGCAACATTAGTGTTTACAGGGTTATCCAAAAGATATTCGTTTTTCTTCAATTTGTTGGCAGCCCCTTATGGGGTTTCGGGAAAAAATCTTCGCGGAAATATATGACGTTTATTATGTTGTTTACACTCCTGAAGTTTCAGGATAATTCCTCATGTATCTTTCCAGATATTTAATAAATTATAATAAAAACAATTGCGCCTAATAATTTGGCCAGGGACTGTATATGTGAGGGTTTAAAATTTCAGTCTGTATATAGAAAATATTATCAGACGTATGATAACTTCTCAAGACAGAATAATTCATTAAAAGTATAATTCAATTTTAGATTTTAATTACATATGCGCTCACATGCTTTAAAATATTACTGATAAGTTGTCATACGTCTTAAATTTTTTTCGATACACATACTATATATAAATTTTAACTCAGTACAGACATATTATGAAAACAAATGCATAATTTGTAGAATCCACCTAGGTATATTTATGTTTTTTCCAATTTTCTCTGATGATTCTGATTCTGGCGAAAATGATATGTGTTTATACTTATGAATTATTATTATTAATATTGTTAATTATTATTCAATATTACAAAAACGTATTTAAAAAAAATATGCATGCGCAATACGTTTCAGCTTTTAGAAAGTAACATAAGAGAAAAAAATAAAGAAATACTTTACTTATTGTCAGAGTTATTCCTATATAATATACATATATATTTAACGTTGTTTCCTGCCTTATTCAATAATTTATATCTCACGAAAGTAATATTTAAAGTTCATGAAAGGTTTTTGGCACATCTGTTTGGCATAGGGGACTTAATATACAATAACATTTTTGCATTCGCATTGAACTTTTAAAATTATAGTCTGTTTTATGAAGTAGATGACCCCTTGATGAAGAATAAATCGCATATACTTATAATAAGATTATTAGAATTATTTTCTTGTAATTTTAAGATCTGAACTTATAGACATAGTTAGCTTTTTTTGACGTACGGTAAAAATTGTACGTAAGCGTGTATGTATGTATAAACGGTTATAATTACTTATTTCTGCCTGTTAAACCTCAAAGACAAAATGTATCGAATTTCACGTCATTTATTGAAAACAGATAATTTAATATTTAGGAATCCACTTATGTATTGTTTTAAATGAATGAACTTTCATTCTTGTCAATGATCAGAATGACAAAATACATTTTTAAGTAATTTCAATACTTTCTAAAGTCAGCAGAAATAATTACATTATTTGATTACGTTTGTAAATATTTTCTACAGTATTTTCAAGAAATGTTACTTGTAGTTATATAGTTAAATATCACAGGATGTTAAAGTTGATAATGGAAGTTGATAACAAATTTGCGCCGTCAATTTTTGGTATCAATAATTTTTGTTGCACAGATTAAGTGTAACTGGATATCGGAAGGATGCAAATTTTCAATAAATAATAATGTTTTTAAAGGAGAAACTTGAATTAAATGTTATCGTGTATATTGTTTGAAATGAATGAACTTTCATTATTATCAACGATCAGACTGATAAAATAAATTTAAAAGTAATTTCTATACTCTCTAATGTCAGCAGAAATAATTACATTATTTGACTACGTTTGTAAATATTTTCTACAGTATTTCAAGAATTGTTACTTGTAGTTATTTAGTTAACGATGACAGGATATTAAAGTTGATAATGACAGCTGATAACAAATTTGCGCCGTGCGTATATATTTTTATTAACAAATGCGAGGGTTATTTTTTAAATTAAGCCCGTTTGTCAATGGGAATAAGAATGACGCGCGATCGCTACAGTGTGCATGCGCGTCAGCTCCCAGCATGAGCTTTTAGACACTATTTGCAGCCGTATCGTCTGTATGTGAGCTGAGTAGTAGAAGTTTATAATGTTTAAGAAAATTGATTCGCCCGCCGACTGTGAGATACGGTCAGTAATTCGATTCTTGAGTGCAAGAAACTTGATTGCAGAGGAAATTCATCGTCAGATTTATTAAGTCTAGGATGATGTTGCTATGAATGATGGAAAAGTTCGAAAGTGGGTGAGAATGTAACAGGACGGGCGGGTTAATGTGCGTAATGAACTACTCCCGGACCGACCTTCTCAAATTTCTGAAGATTTGATTCTTCGTATGGAGTCCATACCTTGCACGCAGTGATTTGTACCTGTTTCGGTACTTAAAAGTGTTCCTTGGGGGTCAGGGGTTCAACGACGACGAAGTGACAACTGCAGTCATAGATTGGGCTATTTCATAGGTGGCAGGTTTATTTGACTTCGGAATTCAGAAACTTGATGAAAGGCGTGAAAAATGTTTGAACAAAAATAGAAATTATGTAGAAAATGGAAGTTTGCAGAATATTGAAATACAAATTTTTAATGATATTAAAATTATTTTTCTTCAAATAAAAAAATGACCTTAGTTTAAAAATCACCGTCGTAGTTACATAAATATTATACATTTAGATCTTTTTTTTTTTTTGCATACAATGTGCTCAATAAAGTCCTGTTCCTCCCTTGTTACTTCTGAACGGCGTCAGCTATAGTCGTGAAAGTGTTTTCTAGGTATAATAAAGTGCAATTGGACTACGTGAAGAAAATGTGCAAAGGAAGACTATATTGCCACTTAACGGCATGTGGCAAAGTAGCGTTTCTATCTCAAAAATAGCACCATGTATGGGATAAAAGACAATTGCAAAAGTATAGAAGAGAGTCCTTATTTAGTGTGCAATTATAAATGTATTCGAAATGAAATAAGTACGTTAGAAGCTCTGAAATCGAAAGTTCTTTATATCCAGTCGCAATTTAAATATTTAAGTAAATGCAAGCGGATATATTATAAGGCTGATATGAATTTACAAATAAAATTAACAGATAAAAGCAAGTCAAAGAATATTTTTATAAGAAAATCAAATTATGTGGGCTCAGTGTGTTTACTTCCGGCGCAAAACAACCCTGCTGAACAGTGATCATAAATCAATGAAATTCATATCTTTCACGGGTGAGCTGCAAACGTAAGATTGACCTAAAATTGAGGAAGAAAATAATTTAAAATTATAATTATTGGAGTTTATTATAGCATTTTAAATGTAAATAAATCAAATATTAAATAATTACATACATATAATAAATAATCGAAACAAATGCAATTTGAATTTGAGATGGAATATTTTATTATGGTGTAACAAAATAAATTTCCTTTTTTTTCTTTCTTTTTTTTTAAACTTTCCTTGACAAAGTGCAAGTTTATTCAAATATCCGTAAAACTTGTCATATGGCGTGCTATGTTCATCCTAGTTCCTCCGTCAGATTTCAGATGTCAGTGGGTGAATTCTTCTCTGCTTTCTTCTTCAACTGGTAAAAATTCCGAACGCGTGGCCTGTCACTTCTGAGTTGTTTGCAAGGCGGAAGGAAGCCCCCTTCCTTAATTCGTTTGTATTTGTTTTGAAATGTCCGTACGCTACTCTTGTACAGTCCTTCAACTGCATGAATTTCCAGACAACTTTATTGGTTTTAATCTTTATTCACATAGATTAAAATAATGCTTTAAGATGCATAAAATCTCAACATTTATAGCACTCTTTATGTGACCTAAAAGTGAAACAAAGAAGTTTGTATGGTTATAGAATATAGAGGGACATATATCAACTTAAATAACATTTTATGTTCCACATTAGGGTGAGAAAATGCCAGCTACATGCTTTGGTTTAAAAGCATTCAATAAACGGAAATAGTTCATTTACCCAAATACTATAATGAAACAATCTTAGATGAATATTTGTTTTACAATTCTGTGAAATGTCTATATTTCTTCATTGTTTGCATCGTGTTTAACAGTTCTTAAAAAAATTAATATGAAAATATTAAAGAAATTTCAGATCCACATGTATTATTTTTGATAAAACTTTATTAAATTTCATAAGTAATATTTTTAAGGTGCTATATAAAGAGCAAATGATAAAAGGCTTATTTAAATTTCATTTTCTTTTCAATTTCTATAGAAGCGATACCATGTAAAACAATCTATGGAGGCGAACAACTTTTTCCATAACTTTATCAGATTTATGTAGTGAAAGTGCTTATCTCTAAGCTATATTTACTATTATTATGGAGATATTTATTTTCTAAACCCTTACTATCTATACAGACATAATATAAAAATACCATTGGCTATTCCTGTCTCGTAAAAGCTTGAAAATACTGTAAGTCATTTTGTTGATTGGGAAATTAACAAACAACGGGATAAAGATGGATAAAGATTAAATTTAACTTGTTTGAAATACGTCAAATAAGATTTTAGTACCTCATTAAAGTTTCAAAACGAAAACAAAAGACTTTGAGTTACTGTTTTCTTATAAACGTCTTTCTCTAATTTATTAAATGTAAATGCGAAACTAATTGACGCGTTTTACAAGTAGTAGTTTACTACTGATATTTTCAATAAATTACAAATAACGCTTTTAACTGTTATAATTTCTTAACTATAATGATATTATTAATGCTTTTTTTTATTTATATAATCATTCCATTGTATAGTTTTACTTTTTGCAATATCAGAAATGGCAAATTCAAAAAGCTAATCATATAAATTTTATATTTTCATGAATATAAAATTTAAAAACTAGTAGAATGATAAAGTTAAAAAAATATTTTTCTTTCAAAATACTTTATAAATAACAATAATAATAACAAATTATAAATAACAAAAAAATATATATAAATAACAATATTATTGTAAATCCAACAAAAATAAGGAGCATAATTTAAGATATAAGTTAAGGCGATTGTTTTTATATAAAATAACAGTGAATATGTGCAGTCGAAAATCATTGAGTATAAATATTTTAAGTGATAGAAATGTAATTTACATACAGGCATACATCTGTGTTCAGTCATTTGTCTCTTGTCTGATTGAAACAGAGTCAGATTTCTTCTTTAGACAATGATTGCACAAGTATGCATATTAAATGTGCTGTCATAATTCTTATTCTTGAATTCCTGTATAGTAATATTATAAAGAAACACGAAAGAAAAACTATGTGCAATAAATAATTTATGAAACACTTTCTATCACTTTCGGAATACGTAAAAAACTTTGCAGTTTAATAAGATAATTAAGATGCCTAATTAAATAATTTTGATCGCAGAACACATTTGAACATCAGATTTCAGAAATTACCGTCCATAGCCGGAAAAATATACTATTTTTTTCTTTATGTGATCTATAGATTTATATAAATTCTACATAGTAAACTAAACGTTAGTCTAGGATGAAAACGCATGACGCAGAAAATTAACATTCACTTGTTGAAAATTAACATTCACTTGTTGAAAATTCAGAGTCAGCAATTTCTACCAATTGAAGAAAACATTCTTGAATTATTTTGAAATGTCCTATAAATGACCTACTTATTTTTATAGACGCCAAAAATTAAGCTAAAATTTAATTCAGTCAAAAAACGTGTTTAAAAATGCTGAAATCACACTTACAAAAATTATCATTCATAGACCATCAGGTATCAATTTCTTTGCGTCGCCCTGTATATTATTTTATTTATTTTCTACAAACATATATTTATATACTAAATATAGTTCAGCTTGAAAATGCATAACTTAATTAAAAGGCAGCTTTAAGCAATTCATACCCACACTCAGTAACAATTACAAATTCGTTTATGTAACCCAGTACATGATCTATAGCATTTACACAGTAAGGAAAAATTTAGTTAAACTTACACACGCATACATAACTGAAAACAAACTTCCAGCAATTATTGATAGTAAACAGTATTTCAGATACATTTCGGTATCCGTTTTTTTTTTTTTTTTTGGTGTGTCCCAGTAAATGAACGCTATACACATCATATCCTACAGCAAGTACCTTGTAGTAAACCTCAGTAATGTATATCAGTTTCATTATATTTGAAATAGTGTAATGCAATTAAGATATGTTTCCACCGCCCCTCCCGCCACCCCAACGTAGTCATAATATCTTCCATTTTGTGCAAAGGATAGTTTTCAATTGTAAACATTTAAATAAACTTACTTTCAAATCACTACATAGAAAAATATTACCTTCTGGGTTAACTGGTTGAACAATATACATTGCCAATTTACTACTAGTGACTCATATTTTAGTACCCTCATCAGTAGCCTTTATATTTCTTTACTAGCTGTTACCCGTGACTTTTCGTTCACGTATCATTAAAAGAAGAATAAATGCATTAATTAAGCAAAATATTTCATTCCCGATAAATAGAAACGTGAATAATTAACTAACTCTTTATCACATTCCATAGGAGACAATACAGTATATCTATATTATAGAGGCCTTGACATAACTCGGTTTTAAAAAAGTGAAATTTTGTGACAAATAATCACGAAAATGAAACTGCAACCAATGAAAAATGGCGGGCCAAGAAAAATCGTGGAAATCGGAGAATTGTGTAAAAACATATGTCAAGTTGACCTGTTAAACCATTTTACTTTTAACGCCTTTGTGATACGTTTTAATAGTCATCCTTCAAAGATAATGGAAATAGTATATTCTTTTTGATTAAATTCAATTCTTGTGAATAGGGAACAATAATTGTTGACCTAAATGCAAGGAGCTTAAATTTACTTCCTTGATTTAATTTATAACTGAAAAAAATCTTTATTTCGAAATAAAAATATGTTGACAGACGATTTTTGTTCTCCAGAATAAATTGATTCCTGAAGTTTGAATATGTGAAAATACTTTTTTTTTTCAAAAATTTTACTGTAATCAAGATTTTTCTTTTCTTGCACCATCTATTCAAATTGAAAATAAATACTTTTTTTTCAGTTTTAATGACAAAAATACATTAATCCGTTTTATTTCTTCTTTTTTATCCACAAAAATGGAATAATTTAGTTGCTATTTTTAGAGAAACTTCGTTAAAATTTACAAAAAATATAAAAATAATAATAATAATATCTCGGAATTTAATTCATTTTTTTAAATTCTGAGAGTTTATGACATCCTCTGATGAATGATAACCGGTATTAAGTAAATCGCGTTGCGTTCGACAATCTAAAAAGAGTAGTTGCGAAATACAAACAGGCGGTCAGATTTTAATATAATAGATTCGTATTTATTTTTATTTTCCTAGTAACCATTGTGTGGTTTTTGAAAAAAAACTCTCATCTGTATGTAACTGATATTCATCCTTAATAATCTGTATAGATAAAAAAACATTTCAATTTTTCGTTTTAAATATGTCGTGAAACTAATCTACTTTCTATAACTTATCCTTGTGCTCCTTGTATTATTAATTTACAGAATTAATTCCCGCGCCTTGTAAAACACATTTGAAAATTCCCGTTTTATTTCAAATATGACGTCAAATTTTCTTCAGAGAAATCTCTTTTTAATGCCATAATTCTTGTTAATTTTCTTTTTCTGGCAATCAGGACGTAAATTTTAGCGGAAAACTCACATTTGTATGTAACTGATTATTAATCAGTATCGATAAAAAATATTTCAATTTTTCCTCTTAAATATTACGTCCATTATCTATCTACTTTCATTATACATTGATATTCATGCTCCTTGTATTATTACGACTATTTGAAAATACATGTTTTATTTATGACGTCATATTTGTCCAAGCCGAGAAGGATCTTTTTCATAGTTCCATGGTCCAAGCGAAATCTATTTTTAAGAATATAATTATTGTTCATTTTTCCTTCTAATATTAACGCAGTTTTTTCACAGAAAAAGATCTTTTTAATGTAACCGCGATATTCATACTTCATGTATAATAACAAATACTCCATATTTTTGTTTCAAAGATCACGGTAATTCATCTTCTTTTGAATTATTTTTCATTTTCATTTTTCACGTGAAAATCGTTCAATTGAAAATTAATTGTTGAGGAAAAAAAAAATTCCGTGTTTTTATTTATTGGCAACGATCAAAGCCCTAGCAACGATAAAGTAAAATGGTTAGATTTTATGGGAAAATGTTCATTTATTCTCTATGAAAATAACGAAATTTATAATTATTAAGAAAAATATTTGAATAAAATGAACAAAAACCGGCCTATGTTTATTTGAGGGTTATAATCAACGTATATGCAAAGATACAGGATCATTAAATGCTCCATTTTGACGCTGGCTTCAGCCTAACATTTGCACACAATCAGATTTATAATATTATTAGGATTTACTGCTGCACGTAATGCATAATTTAAAGTTCTAGATTCACACAATACGGGAGTAGCATCTTTTCTAGATAGATTTCTCCTTTCATACATTTTATTCCCTCTACCTTATTACTAAACAAATCAGATAACTTAGTTAATAATGCTTCTGAACTATTAGCAGAGTTTGCAATTTCTTTCACATCCAATGACATATTTTTTTAGAAAAAATATTAAATTCAGAAATCTCATCTGAATGAAAGACTAATAAAAAATATATTATTTTTATCAAATACAATTACCAGTTTTAGTTTTATTAAATATCATAAAGGACATCGATGTTTAAAATTGAGGATGTTTTAAGAAATTCACAAGTTGCAGTTGCTAACTTAACATCTGCCGTATGCTTTTTATCATGTGGAAATATGCTGCGAAAACGTTTAATTGTTAAAGCAAGACTTGATTAACAGGTATTAAACTCAATATCATCTGTGGGATACACTCTATTAATTAAAATGGCAACTTTAACATCAGTTAGGTTAAACTATCAACTGTATTTAATGAATTCATTTGTTTTTTAGAACTATTACTTTTACAATTACAAACTTCATAAAACATACATATTTTGTGCATATATTAAAAATTATATTAATATATTTACAAGAATTAGCTAAATGTTAAGAATAACCTCATCGGTAATATCTAAATTTGCTTGATTTTTTTATATTCTGTTTTGGAGGACACTTTTGAACATTCTTCTGTTTTGTATTTCTACTAGTAGATCCGTTTCCAGCTTTGTTGGTATCCATACATTTTTTTTTTTTTTTATTCTGAAACATTGAATTACGCTTTCTGTAATTCCACAGCGTTTCCGACAGATTTCTCAACAGTTAAAGTACCAGCCTGAGTGATACGTTTTCTCTGAATATTTTCATTTTTCATCCACGAGGTAAAAGTTTCAAAATACAATTGCATATTGTGTCATCTGAGAAAGTGCAGTCTGTCTTTTTTAGTGTTGCATAAAATCTTTGTAAAGGTTCCTTTTGTAATTGAAAACATGTTCGAAATATGATGCATTTGTAAATTGTGTTTGTGGCGGGGCCGAAACGTTTCAGCAGAAGATCAACAATCCGAGCTACGTGCGTTTCTGGGAATATCCACGGTGTCTATCACAAATATTTCTGATCAGAGAACGTTTATTTAATATTCTAATCGCAAAATTTGTAGACTTGTTTCATCCGAGATTAATATTTTTCTACGATTAAATAGGACAAACCATTATATTAAAAAATTATGAAAAAATGTACAAACTCTGGCAATTTTATAATATTTGAAAAATTTCGGAGGCTTAAAAAATGACAAATCCGATAATACATTATAAAGTTGAGTCCCTATACACGAAATAATAGCTCGCACATTTTTCTTTTTTTACGTCATTTAAAATACTTTTGTAGACTTTTTGGAATGTACATTCATAATTGTGATTTTCCTAAATTCTTAACAGTTGTTTACATATCATTTTTTAATATCGTTACGTTTAATATAATTAGTTATAACAGCAAACATAATTAAAGGTCAATTTATCTACATTTTTCACTTAACTTCCATATTTCTCATATTTAGGATTAAGAAAAAAATTCGCAGTAAAAATTCAAATTCAAACATTTTTTTAATTACTAAAAATATATCCATAAGTTATTTTATATGTTTGTTTGAAGAAATAAAATAAAAGAAAGATTGTCAAAAGAATTTAGGATTTTACGAACAACAGGTGAATGATAAACTAATAAATAAAAATTATGAATGTTTTTTTAGATATTTAAATTTTAAAACTTAATTAAGAAAAAAACTTATTTTAATAAATCTGATTTGATAAAATATCGCAAGTACATGGAATTATAAAATAGGAGTTCATTAAGCGTAAATATGTCTAACTTAACACTATTTAATTTTTGTAACTGTTTGTGACTAAATGCTTAGTCACAAAATTAAACATAAATATACCGCAATCTACAAATTAGAAACGATATTTTTAAACTTTAATATTAAATATTTTAAAGATAATCATCAATATTCAAATGCAACATCTAAATCATTTGACAGCTTTCAACGGCGAGTTGTTACATACTAAAAAAAAAATAAACTTGATTGCTCGATAAACCCTTATTCATCACATAGTTTTTGGAATTAATGATCTGTATTTAATATGGATAGGAAGGAAAATATTCAAAGAGATCGTAAAATATGGAAATATGCTTATGCTTATTTAATTTAGAACGTGCTTAACACGGACAATTTGCCATTTTGTATCGTAATTATGGTTTACCGAATTTTAAATATGTAAATTCCTGTACAGTAAGCAAAAATGAATGGTGATAGTTTTAAATTTATATAAATTTAACCTAAGCAATATTTAATAATTTATATTTTTAAAGACCAATTCTTATAATAAAGAACTAAATTTTGTGCACTTAAGTTTGGTGCAATTGAAATTAAAAATAAATTACCTTTTAGTTATAAATAATATTATCCAATTTATATTCAAACAAAAAATAATATATGTATATTTTTTTTTACAATTTGAAATTCAAAATAGGTTTTGAGACATTTTCAACCTAATTTTTAAAAAAGCTAACTCTGTGCTATTTATTCTCATGGATTATTTAAATTTAATTCATCATCATTTAAATTTAATGGATATAATTTTATATTCTTAGGATTTTTCTGAAACTGAAAGTAACAAAAAAATAATAATCACGGAAATGTAGTATATTACTTAAAAATCATTTACAAAATATTTATAAGTTAAATTGTTTTATGAAAGTGACTTTCATACAACAATGTAAACAAGTGGATTTCGTAAAATAATTATTTTTCGAAATATTATTTCGAAATATATAAGTATTATTTCGTAAAATAATTTATTATTTAATATATAAATATAATTATAATAAATAATAATAATAATTACATTATTATTCCTTTTTTAATTTTAAAACAACAGCATGCCTAGTTCACTTGACAAAATTCTCATTAAAAAATTCCAAGAAAATAGGATAACAAGAATTAAGAAAATACTATAGACAAAATGCTAAAAAAATCTTAATGTATTGAGGAATAATTCATGAGCGTTTTTTTTATTTGTATGAGACACAAGCATTACAACACATTATTCAATAATATGCACTACGTTCTTGTTTAAGAATTCCTTGTTTACAACTTTCTCGTTTACGACGTTCAATAATTTGTTTAATGCCTCGTTGATAAAAATCTCTTGGATTGGACTCAAATTATTCGTCTATCCAAGCCCTCATTTCTCAAGAAGCCCATCTTTTGACAATATATATGTCTGCCGAGGCAGTAGCATTGCAAACACAACCTCACTCCTGACGCTTTCTTTACATGCCATTTTTAGCACTTTCCAACCTAGTTGAAAAGTGCTTATGACTTCGGTTTGTCTGGCCGTCTGCCGTCTGGCCGTCTGGCCGTCTGCCGTCTGGCCGTCTGGCCGTCTGCCGTCTGCCGTCTGTCCGTGCTCTAACTCCCGTAAATATGCTCGGATTGCTCTGCAATTTTTATATGTTATTGTCGTTATCTATAGCATGTTCCCTATTTCAACGGAAGTGTGTAGCACTTATAGTTTTTTTACAGGGACACTCAAAAGAATTCCGTTACATTGCGGTCTATGGGGGAAAATCATTTGCGGTTTATTTAAATAATGTTTCACTATTTTAAACGCATTGAAATTTATATATATCACTAAGGTGCATTAGAAGAAGCTTAATATGGAACAGGGTGTGCATAGCACTTATAGTTACTTTACAGGGACAGTAAAAATAATTCCGTTACATTACGTCTATGGAGAAAAATCGTCTGCGGTTTATTTAAATAATGTTTCACTATTTTAAACGCATTGAAATTTATATAGATCACTAAGGTGCATTACAAGAGACTTACTACGGAATATTGTGTGTATAGCAGTCATCGTTCATTTACAGGGACACGCAAAAGAATTATCTACTGTCTGTTAACAATAATTCCTGGAAGTGCGTTTTAAGTTACTGAACGCGATTTTAATGTTAACTTGCTTTTTTTCTATTACGTGAGATGTGTATAAATTCTGTAGATCCTATACAGGGCAGCACAAAAGTTCGCGAACACATTTCTGTTTATTGACAAACTCCAGACGGAGAATTTTAAACTGTGCTACGCGTTTCCTAACTGAACTAAAATTTAGCATCCTATCTAGTATATATACAAATCTATAGATCCTATACAGGGCTGAATAAAAGTATTCGGATATTTTTCAGAATATTGTATATGTTGGAAATTCCTGAAATTATGTTTTTAAATATGTTATGCGTTTTCCAAATTGTTTACTTAGAAGTTATATTTTAGCTTATTAAACGGTATGATTTGTAAAATTATTTTGGAAGCATTGGAAAGTGCTACATAATCTATGCTTGACGCATGATTTTTCGTTCTTGTTATAAAATGTTCTAGAAAACTAACATTGTGAGCTCTGTCGGTTTCCCTGGAAATGTTTGAATGGTGAACATTCTTACATATTTCTAAAAATGTGGCCACGTGCGTGAGGAAAATAATTTTTAATTGTGTCTGAAAAGGTAGATGACAAACATCTATAATTATCGCGGGCTTCCTACGTATTAAACGTCAGGGTTGTTTAATACGGATATCAAAAATATGAAATCATCGTATCCCAAACCCGCTGTTAGATGTCTTATTATGTAAATTATGTTCGAATATAGTGGATTTAACTTTTATTGAATTTAACTTTACAATTTGTCCGGTGACGATCTTCCCTGATCGGGTTCGTTTCGGTTGGTAACGAAAGGAAGGGGTCTCTGACTCCGTTGCGAACAGCCTGTTTCGCGAGTAGCAGCGGTCAATGTCAATAAATAAGGAAACCAATACATATTCAAACGTTCAAAGTCGTGAATTGGGTTTTTCGCGTTTAAATATCATTTTCAACAACATTTGACTATTCACAAAAAGTACTTTAAATACCTTATCATCGCTACCACACGACCAACACGTGAGTAAAAATTTTAAACGTGCAATACTTATTTTTTATCCGGCATTTATTAATTTTGGCATGCAGTTCCTTCCGATTTTGTGCCTAATATCTTCCATCTTTCCCCGTAATTATGCAGCAGTGAAATAAATTTAAATGGAATATTTTTTTTTTATGAAAACATACAAATATTAATTGTAATATCATATAAAAGAATAGGCAGAATAAAAGCGAAGACTTTAAAAAACTGTTTATTATGAAAATTAACAAATAGTGCCTTTCTGTGTTATACAGCTCATGTTTCATGGATTTTAACACTTTCGAATGTTTTCAGGGATACTGAGGGATACATACATGCATTACTATCTATGCAAGAAAATTATTCGAAGAACGTTTTAACATTGTTCAACTGCTTAAAACATTACGAAATGCGTTATCGCCTATGGACAATAATTGTAAGATATACGAACGTTTACTGTTATGTTGTGCATTTTCAAGCATAACTCAATTTAATATGTTACATGATTTGAAAAACATGTATAAAACATATACAAGGCTGACCTGAGGGTGAGGATCGTAACAATTTTAAGTGTGAGATTTGCTGAAAATATGTTTTATAGTGTGTACCTCGTATTTCAATTGAATCATTTTCTACTATACTGCATGGTGTGAGTATAATATAAACAAATTCATCTATTCAGCGATGCAGAAAGTGATATGAATACATTACCATCTATGTATGGGAATTTACTAAAAAATATTTCAGTTATTTCATGCGTTTGCTACTTTAATTGAATTTTATTTAATATAAATATATTTAGTTGGAGTAAGTATGTAAACCTCATGTAGTGCTGTACGAAATAATTCGCACATTTTATTACCTACTGAAAATATTACTAAAAATGGGTTTTAAATTGTGTCACGTATGTATTTTCTAAATCGTTTATTTAGATATCTATTTCCAACGTACCAAAAAAAAAAAAAAAATTGTTTTAATATTCTGATGTTGTTGGAAAGTATTTCATAATCTATGCGGGATGCATGACTTTTAGTTCTTAGAGAAATTTTCAAGAACGATTTTTATTTTAAATCTACCTCTATCGCGAGTAGCTCGAATAAGGAAGGTTCATCCGCTTGCACTTAAAACATTATAAATAATCTAGCATTTGCTTCCAGATAATAGCCAAAAATAAAGTAAAACTCCATGAATAAATGAATATATAAATGAAATAGAAGTTATAAAATAAAAGTTTAATAATATAATAATATACAAATATTAATAGATTTAATAATATATAATAGAACTCAGTTGATGAACACTGAAACAATCAAAAACCAACAGCTGGTTATAAATAGTGAAATCTGTGGCGATTTATTTGGTTATTAATCGCACGCACGCGGTTACCTAAGGTGTCCGTAGGTATATTTATCCCAAATCCAAATATGATTCCAAAATGAAGTGTTAATATTGAAAATATTAATGTTCGTTTCATTTTCTAAACGTAGACGAACTCCTAAGCAAAATTTAAGTATACAATTAATTAGTAAACGTTATTAAAAAAGTCCTTCCGGCCTGTACCGGGAGGAAAATGTAGCTTTCCTGTATCTTCGTTTCAAAATTTTAGCTAATGTTACTCGAAAACAGCAAGCTAAAATGCAAAGAAACCGTTTACAAAAGATTCGTTAATACTGAATTTGAATAAGAAATTCACAAATTATTGAGCTATAGCCAAGTTGGCTTCATTTATGAAAACTTATTTTGGTCGCCAAATTTGGCGATATTTCGTCGAATGTCGCCAAGTTTGTCGAGAATTTGGCGCTAATGGATTTGAATGTATAGTTTTATGCGTATAATTGGGAAAATGATTACAACAATGAATTCCGAAATGAAGTGCTAAGTGGACCGTGGACCTTTATTTGATCAAAAATCGCCCCAAAAATCTAAATTTATTTTTATGTGTATTATTATTCTTCAGTTTGTACTGAACCATTTGAGAAAAACTTCATGCAGCTGAGATAATTTTTCGCATAGTAACAAGCGTTTGAATTATGTACACAATGAATTTTTCGGTGCTTTAGTAAACTTAATACATGTTTTTTTTTTTTTTCAATACAGATTTTACACGTAAACAAACAAATAAATAAAATACAAGAAATTTGGAAAAACCCCACTTACCAAAGTGTCAACTATCAGTAAAATTAAACAATAAAATTTACAATATATTAATGAAAACGGAAAAAATAGTCTTGGGTATTTATTTACATTATTTTTCTTAATTATCTCTCTCGGCTGGTGAATAGATGTTTGTGACGTCAGTTGAAAGTGATCTATTGTATGTAACTGTTAATAGCAACATTTTTCAATGCCTTTTCTTTTTTAATATCATGGCACTGCATTTTAAGGATGCAATTGTTATTTTAATTAATGAAATAATTAATAAATCAGTGCAACATAATGAAAAATATATGTATATGTCGAATTAAAAACCACTTGATGCTATAACAAACACATGTATAGCCTCTGACATCAAGTGAATGTGGCGCCACATTTATGCATTATGTTTTGGCGTTAAATCCTTATAGTTTGGCGATAATTTTTTGTTATGAAAAGTAGTCGTCGGGATAAAGGAGAGGTACCATATTGTTAATGATATTTTAACAATTTATTAGTTATTTCGGCATTTTAAAGGTAATTATTAAACGTAAAAATATAGTTTTTAATTGAGAGGAAATATTATTTACGCTGTTTTAAAATTTGCAATAACAGATAAAAGATTTTTCGAAACAAAGTAATCTCTCGTGTAACTATAATTTTTAATTGAAATTGTTCGGAAATATTGCTATGTGAGCATTTTAAATATGACGTAAGTTTCCCTACTTAATGCTTTGAAAACTCCTAATAATTTAATTATTTCTCGTTTTAATATTCACGCGCAAGTATATTTTTTATTACGTAATTTTCTACATTTACTGCTTTTATCACGTGATCATTTAATTATTATTTTAAAGTTTTATTTCTGTTTTTAATAGTCACGTGTAAATACATTTCTTAATTGAAAGGGAATATTATTATATGCGCTATTTTACAAATTGGCAACAACTCAAATAATGGATTTTATGAAATATGAGATAAATCTTCAGAAAAATAATGAAAATTTTGAATAAAAAATTGAAATATAACCTAAAAAAATTACTCAAATTAAAAAAAATAATTGCAGTCTGCACACCGCAAACTTGTCAACTATATCCTTACAAATTATGGTTAAATTCCTGTGCATAGTTTTCGTTCCTATAAAACTTTTTTCAGAAAACTGTTTCGACCAAATATTAAATATCTCTTAAAATAATTCTTCGATTTGAAAACTATTTGCTTTAGCGTGTTTATCGAACATTTCTTTATAAAACTACCAATTTTTAAATTTTTATATGTAATATTTTTCTGGATATTAGTCCAGATATACTTCAAGGTACAAAATCTTCATTGACAGCGGCTGCGGCGGCGGCGGCGGCGGCGGTGGTTACTTTTTTTTTAATATAGAGAGATATGAATCACAAATAAGATAAATGAGCAAAAATAAATAAAGAACTTTATTTATTCGTTAATATCTAACTTTCCTTCTTTTTATTTGTCATATTAAAAATTAAACAACAGAATGCGCAGAATAATACAAAAAACAATCCTTCTGCTCCCATATACACAATTGTGTCGCAAATATTTAAGTACAAACCCTACAACAAAAAATATTTAAAAAAACTAAAGTTTCAATATAGTTATTTCATCAAAAATACACAGCGTCTCACTCCAATGGGAACTCTGCAGTGTTAAAAATTTGTAGCAAACTGTCCGGTCATTTGACCGTTTTTTGTAAAAAATTGTTATATAACCGTAATTTAACTCTATTTTGACCATAAAATGGGGAATAATATGACCAGAATAGCTCTAATTTACGGTTATGTAACCATTTTCTATAAAAACGGTCAAATGACTGGACGGTTTGTTGCGAATTTCTAACAGGGTGATTTTTAGTCATAATTCAAAATTTTTCAATGTACCCATATTTTGTCCGTGCTCTAACTCGCGAAATATTCTCAGATTGCCCCACAATTTATATTTGTTATTGATGTTGACAATGGCATGTTCGGTATTGAAATTGAAGTGTGATTTGCTTATAGTTATTTTACATGGACAATCAGAAGAAATCAGGTACATTACGGTATATGGGAAAAAATATTTTTCGGTATATTTTAATGATGTTACACTATTTCAAACATTTTTAAATTGATATATACCACTGATGTGCAGTACAAGAGGCTTACCTTAGAATATGGTATGAAGAGCACTTATAGTTTCTTTACAGGAACACCAAAATAACGCTACGTTACGGTCTATGAAAGAAATTCTTTTGCGATATATTTTAATAATGTTTCACTATTTCAAACATATCGAAATTTATATATATTGCTGAGTTGCATTGCTATAGAATACCATGTGCATTACATTCATCGTTCATTTACACAGGGACACACAAAATAATTCGGTTAAAGTACTGTCTGTTAACAATTATTGCTGGAAGTGAGTTTTCAGTTGCGGTACGCGTTTTTAAATTTCACTAATGTTTTGCCTATTACTTGGTGTTTAATAAATTCTAGAGATCATATACAAGGCAGCACAACAAATCTCCAGCAGATTTCCGATTGTTCACAGAAATTCTTGAAGGGAAATTTTAAACTGTGCTTAGCGTTTCCTAACTGAACTAAATTTTAGCATTCTACGTTGTATATATACAAAACTATTTATCATATACAGGGATGCACAAAATAATTCGGTTATTTTCCCCAATTTTGTTGGTAATTACTGCAATTGGATTTTAAAATTTTGTTAATGTTATGATTTTAAATAATGTTATGATTTTTCCAATTTTTTAATTAGACATCACATTTCACCTTTTAAAACGGTATTTTTTTCTAAAGTATATTGGAAGTTTTGGTAAGTGTTACATAATTCATGTTTGATACATGATTTTATGTTAATGTTTTATTATTTTAATAACTGATTATAAATTGTTGTTGAATAAAGATATAACTTTTGTATAAAAGTGTTAAAAGCGAAACCTCATAATTAATTTAACGTTATAATTTTGAACAGTGTTAAAACAAAAATTTCACAGAAATCGTAAAATATTTAAAAAGAATCAAAATTTGCGATTATAATTACACACGGAAAGTAAACATAAGTGCAATATATATTTTTCAAATTTACTTTCCGCAATTTAATTCGAAATTCCCATTTTAATGACATAAACCTTTAATTAAATTTACCTTACATTTAGCTACTAGTGATTAAATCTAAATAATTTGCCCTATGGTAATGCAGTTGATCTATGTTCATCAAAATACTTTGGAAGTAAATGATTTAAGTGTGTAGAATGTATATGAAGGTAGTGCATTTAAAAATCCCTGCTACTCATAAGTAAATCCAAATACGTTTAATTTAAATTATGTTAAAACACGATAAACTTTGTATGTTGTACTCTTAAGCATAAGTAGATAAGCACAAGAGTAACTAAGGTTTTGTAGTAAAACATAAAAAAAATAAAGTGTGGTAAATTTTAAAACATAAAGCTTTATTTTAAAATTTTGAGTGTAAAGTAGTAAATATGTTATGTATAATTCAATGTGGTGATCTCTGTCAGAAAATTATCAAATATCCCTAAGATATGTAGATAAGGCAAAAGGCCTTAATAAAATAAATTTGTAAACCTTTATTTTTACTGCAAAAGCCTCAAACATACTGAAGTGGAGTAAATAATTTATGATATTTTAAATTTTCAATTATTATCTTTCCAATTATTAATGTTCAATTAAATATATATATATCAATGAAAAACTTTGATTTACGTGTTTAAAATTTTGTTTGCACACTATTGTTTAATATAATAAGAAGATAGTTGGCAAATTATTTCGCGAAAAATAATTATTGGAAACTGGATTGTTTTATTTCATGTGACTGGTATATTATTATGCAAAAATGTACATGAATATATATAAAAATTAGACAGGTTTTATAAGTATTGCGATGAAACTAAAATATTTTATTTTATGTCAGTGATATATTATTAAAAAAAATACATGAATATATATATATATATATATATATATATATATATATATATATATATATAGGGTAAAATATTATATTTCATGTTACTCACATTGAATATAATATTTTATTTTCGTCACGTTACTTATATAACTTATTTCACATTTATATATACACACACATATATATATATGTGTGTGTGTGTATATATAAATGTGAAATAAGTTATATAAGTAACGTGACGAAAATAAAATATTATATTTAATGTGAGTAACATGAAATATAATATGTTACCCTATATATTACCGGTACATAATATTTACCCCTGTTTTTTTCGATAATTAGTTTATTATTATAATTATTATTATTATTATATAAATTGTTAAGGAGTTAAACAAACACATCTGTAGTTTTTTTAAACACAATTAAATCTATTCCAAATATAAAGAAATATTTTTGAAATTTTTGTCTTTTCACGAACCAGAACATACTCCACTTTCTTTTAAAGATTAAAAAAAAATAATAATGTACTATATCCTTAACAGCATTAAAGCACAACACTAAATACATTGTACTTTAAAATATATTTTAAAATTATTATAGATTTTTCATTATTAAAGTGTTATTGGAAATAGACCACAATGTGGCATTCTGTGAATTATTTAAATGTTTACGAAAGTCTACATTGTTTAATCATTAATCGTTAGTGTTGTATGCAGCAAATTTTGAATTCAGTAGTACAAAATTTTTGAAGAACAATTTAAATAACATAATAACCCAAATTATCCCGTTTTCTATTATCAAGGTTCACTCTTATATGAGAACATAATAATATGATAAGAAGGATAATGTATAAATTCACACACCATATTCAACAGAAAGATAACTCCCAAAAAAATATATATATTGTTTTTAGACTGCTACATTCTGAAAAATACATTTGGCCATACAGGGAATAACGTTGTCGTTGCTGTTTGAAAAATATAAGAAAGTGTTTGCTGTATGAATTTTACCATGGAGACTAACTAGTGTAGTTTAAAATATAAAATAATCTGTATTTTACTTTCCGAAAAAATGATTTTCAGTTTTAATCAACTTAAAACTGTGAAGCAATTTGCTAACCCTTTTTGTACAATAAGGCTATTAGAAAAATTAAACATTTTGTGACTGTAGCTCATTATTTTTTTATATATAAATTATTTCAAAATGTACTGATATTTTCATAACTAATTCCATAGTTTCAAAATAATTACTTATTTTCTTTGTTAAACCAAATACGATTTCTTTCAATATTTTTGAAATACATTCATCGATTCCTGTTGATATTACGAGAAAACATCTGACACTATAATTACAAAAAAAAACTAAGTTAAAAAAAAATATTTTTTTTTCAGCTGTAATGCGTGGCACATTTCTGTACAGAGGATTGTAATAGCATATGTTACTTTTAGATATTAAAATTGTATAACAATATTATTATTAGATAATATTATTTTAAATTACTGAGTATTGCATAATATGAAATTGAGTAAAAACTCGACAAATGTGAAATTAAATTGTAAAAGAGATATAAAAATTTTTCGACCTAAACTTTTTGTCCTTTCTAGATGTTTTGCACGGATTTTTTTCTTTTTTTAAATGTTCTAAAAACGTTTCAACACACGAAAAAAAAAATATTTGAAGATATATGCTCGATTTTTCGTTTTGAGCCGAATAATGTTTCCTTAAAATCTCAAAAATTAAATTTTCTCACAGTAATTCACAATTATTCACTGACAGAATACATTTTATTTCCTGACGTTCAAATGAAATTTCGAATTTTTATCATGGCTGTCACTGTAGAGAGCAATTCGCTTGAAAAATGAATTTGATTTAGAAAATAAATTGATGTGAAAGCGGTTCTTGTAGCATAAATAGAAAGTCAACATTTCTTGCTTAATTGCAATCCGTCAATTATCAATAAGATTAACTTTTATAATAAAAAATGCTAAAGATGTCGTTAATTTAAAATATAAAAATATAAAAAATCTAATATTACAAATTTGTAACTTTTTTATACTGAATCTGTTGTACCGGGTTGCCATAGAAGTAAAATCTAGTGCAAACCGCCGGGTTTCCCAGGCATAAAATCGCCATTTTGGCGCCAAAATGGTACTCCGGTGCGTCTGCGACAGCTGTACCCGAAAGGCCCCATCATTAAAAATGGTAAATAATATAGAATCAAGTAAAATAATACAAAAAATAATTTAGTATACATTTATATAGTCAGTAGCCATTAATCAGAAATGCCGAAGTAAAGGATTACGCAATTATGAAAACTCCTGAACTGTATCAAGAAAGGGAAGAAGAGAAAAACAAGGTGGAACAGAGATCGGCATCTAGAAGGAAGTTCACGATTTTTAATCAGATTGTACGCCACGAGTGAAAAGTGCGGACAGCAAATATGGTTTAAAGGGACTGTGATTATCAAAACTGTCTTCCAAAAGTTCAATGTTTCACCAAACCATACCCGAAAATTACGTGTAATAATATGCAGCCCGATCAAAAAAAATATTAGCAACAATATGGTTCAGTGTAAATGTGGATATAGTTAAAGACTTTCACAAAATAGACTTCATTGCATCAAATCGTGTTAATTAAAAAATACGCCAATGGTCAATGAACCAAATTATGGAAAATTACTTAATATGTTTAACAATTTCCACATTAGTGGACATATTGCAATGAATAAGCAAACAGACATGAAGAATAACTAATTAAGTAGGTTAAGCGGTTTTTGTCAAGACGGATGAAATACATAACAAAAAAAAAAAATGCGAAATGCTCCCATGATCGCAAAAGTTATTGATTTGTCTATTAGAATCTTCCGGATTAAGGAAAACAAATAAATTATGAATAAAAGTAACGTGTTATATTGCTTAACATACATTTAAGGAAGACCAAAATGGTTGCAGTGGCAGCTATTTGGTGATAAGACGGGTATCACTCAAAAAATAATAAGTTTTAGCAAAATGATAGACGATTTTTAATTTCTATTTATGCCAGTGATTGAAAATTCCATGGTTTGTGTAAAAAGTTACACCATGTATATATCTGGAAATTTTTCAATGTTGAAGAAGATCATTTCTTTTTACTCTTTTGTTTTTCTTTACTTTTAGAATAATATTAAAGCCTGTAAAAGTAAAAATTGTTTTTATTTAAATTTTAAACTTCTAATAAATTGAAAACGTGTAGAAAATAATGAACGAAGGATATTGAAGAATATTTTTATACATATTTTTTCTTTAAAACATGTTCTTTTAACGTATGTTTCACGTTTTATGTAAGAATGCATTTTCTTATTTACATCAATGCTACGACTTTTGCTGATATTAAGTAGGATTAACATAAATCCATGGCTGCTTCTTTATACAATTTGAAGATGATAGTCTTTCCATATTTTAAATTATTTTATCACTGTCACAGTATTCACCATAATGTTGTATCAGTGGTATGTAACATACGGGCTCGGTTAAGAAGGTATCTTTACGGCAATGTATCCACACTTTCACATACACCGTAACTCTTAAATAAAAAAAACAAATCTGTGCACTTGGTTATTTTTATAGTCGAAATTTGTTA
Organism: Maratus michaelseni; assembly: GCA_963931845.1. Taxonomy (NCBI): domain Eukaryota; kingdom Metazoa; phylum Arthropoda; class Arachnida; order Araneae; family Salticidae; genus Maratus; species Maratus michaelseni. The sequence goes on along the minus strand of OZ007593.1, from coordinate 191,004,666 downwards.
TATATAATTCTTTATGTTCAACTATCTATTTAAATCACAGTAATAACCTTCTGTATACACCCATGCTTTTTAAATATAACAGTTTAATTTACTTATTAAAGCGAGTCGTTTAGTATGAGTAAGTATTCGTATTTAAAAAAAATGCATAAATTGCTGCTAATTTCTACATTTTTTGAATATTTATCGACAGATTGTTTATTTTTTAACATATAAAGTTTTACGAGATTTTGAAAATGAATACTGAGAAATGTATAGTCCCAAAACACCCACCTTATTAACATGCCTTTTTCCTACACAGACTCTCTGTAACTGGCTAAAAGTAAACTTGCTTGCAACATAAAATAAATACTTTGATTGTTTGGGTCAGATGTACACAAAAGTCGTTTAAGAAAGGTGTAATGTGATGCTTCACTAAATGGAAACTGCAGGAGGATATTAGTTAAGAGAGAAATTGTCGGATATTCGTCGCTCTATGGTGTCGACCCAATATTATTTTTTTAATACGATCACATTGTCGAAGAGTTTAGTTAGTGCGATTTATTGCCGATATCATCTTCCAACTATTTGTAAAAAATGTAACCTATTTAAACCATACATAATAATTTCACCTTGCGGTTGCTGATATTTTGACGACAATTCTGATTATCGATCGGAGTGATTTCAAGATCTTTTGCTGTCGGGAATATATAATTTTTCGAGAATGGGCCAAAGATATTTTTTTTGCATAGTAAATTTATCCTAGACTTTTAACAACTGAGTTGCAAAATGCATCATAATTTGAATTTTTCTCGATACAAGGGAATCTGTATAATTCAATTTTGCGTATTACTTGCATGATCACTTTCTACATGATTTTGACAAAAAAAGGATAAAATTAAACGATTAAACACATAATATTTCTTTATATTGCCATGAATTTTATTTTCAAAGCACACGTATGCTCATAAATCAAGGATAATGAAAGAACATTTTCGATTTCAGACGTTTTGCCAAGTATCTACAGAAAAAAATTTACAAATCATCCTTGAAATCACTCATCTAGAATTAAAACTTTAAGTCGTTGTTTTGTATCTGCGAGTTCTTATGGAAATGGAAAAAATGTATCGTTTCATTGTGAAACAAACAGAAAAAGTTCAAAGTAAACGTTAAAACACAGACAAAATTTTTATAAACTTTTTACTACAAAATGCAGAGCTTATAAATTTATTGCCTAGAGGATTATTTGTAAGGCATATTTTGCATTTAAAATAGATTTTATTAGATAAGAAAATGTAAATGTGAAGTTGTAGCGTTTCAGAGTATTGTCCATGTCATGAGACACTGTCTTATATACTTCCAACACGTGAAAAATACTTTTTTTTAATTTTATTATATCTCAATCTCTTCTTCCAGTTTGCATTAGGTTACGAAATCTAGGTAGTTATAGTTTGCAATTTAATTATATATCATATTTTAAAAGAGTTAATTAATTACCTGTAATTTTATGATTGAATATTAGTTTATATATATTCAGAATAAAATAAATATGTGTACAACGATATAAATTAATATTTTAAAATATTCTTTTATGTGTTCATCAAGCAACAATTATTTGTTTGATTATATCTCACTCTTTTCTTCCAGTTTGCATAAAGTCATGAAATCTATTAATTACATAGTACCTAATGTGAGTAATCATTTCCAAAGCATTTTACCAAGACATCATAAATGCATTCGTATACATATGCATATGAATGCATGACAATATCTATAACAACAAGGATAAATTAAGAAATATAAACGATATTATTATTTATTTTTAATTACCAATATTTTTCTTAATAGTTATAATATTAATAGTATATTTTCTTTCTTATATAATATAGTATAATTCTTAATACTTATAATTTCTTAATATTTAAGATTCTGCAATATAAAAATCATTATTCATGAAAGTCTGAATTATTTTATATGTATTCATAAATAATTTAAGGTGATAAAATCTTATAAAATGTATTTTTTTAATCCTCGGTATATGTGACTATAATTTCTCTATTTTGAAATTACATGACATAATTTAAATAATACTTAATTTGATTTATATAATCATTATGTATTTAAACATTGTATTTTGCAATTATAGAATTTTTTACTGCAATTTAAAAAAAAAAAGAAAAAAAATCGAAAAAAAGAAAGAATCTGCATCGTTTTATTTATACATTTTTACTTGAGTGGTACAATGTGAATTGGAAATAGTTTATGTCAAATGCCAGAGCGTTTGCTTCAAATTCTGAAAGAAATATTCACACAAATTTCTTTTACAAATAAGTTTAAAGAAAATAAAACTGAGCATATTTGATGTAAAAAGTCAAAATATGAAGTGGAATCGTTAAAAAAGTACTGAGTTTATCACATTTGACTAGAATTTTCTATCGATTCATATATATATTCACAAACACACACACACACACACACATATATATATATATATATATTCAAACAATATTGTAAAAGTACAAAGTTTATTTTTACTCAATAAATGCCATAATAATCAAAGATCAATTTTACATATGTATTTTAATAATGGGGAATTTTGCACATAAGACCAAAAATAAAATTCTTAGACAAAATGTTTCTCACATAAGTTAACAGAAAGCCCGGTCTAAACAAATCAGCTGTTTTAGAATACACAATCCCAATAGTTTTGTTTGCAGTTTTCTTAAGAAAACTTGAATGCTGAATACTTCAAAAGTTCCTTTTTTTTTGTCAGTTACCATGTTTTACACCCAAGCCCGTCTATTATATACAGGCTGCAATATGTAATCTATCCGTGTAAGACCTTTAATTTCTCAAACGTCGGTGGTAGATGTGATAGTTCAAAAACGATCCAAATGAGATAAATATTTCTGTTGTAGCATTGTGTAAAGTAAAAAATCAATTTTATAAAAATTACCAAATCTGACTATTTATACGCTCCCCCAATCCCTATAGATATATTTAGTAAAAGTTTACGCATATCATAACAGCTATAATACATAAAGTTTGAGTTATGTATTACAAAAATTGACAAAGTTATTACATTTCAAATTTTGATATTTTTGCACATGATTTTGTCTTTCATTGAAGAATCAGTTAAATTTAATCAGTCGAATTAAAACAATTCGAGATCGAAATAATGATGGAATCTCCTTTTTACACCGAAACCACTTTTAGCTGGTATCGCCAAATCGGGGTATCACCCAAGAGGATTTTTTTCATCTAAAAATTTGAGCTAACTTTTAGGGGTTGATCAACATTCAAACGACAAAGTGGGTAGAATCGTCATCCGGAAAATAAAACATACTCACTAAGAACTAGATAAATGGCAGCGGAATGCAGAAGACCAGCCGAGCTATAACTAATATGAAAATCGAGATTATGCAAATTACATTAGTACCGCAGCATCACACGTTCGTGACAAAACACGCAGTAGTGGAAGTGCTAGTCAGTCTGAGATTGTGATGGTAAATTACACATACAAAAATGTGCAGAAACGGCACTTATTTATGGTGAATGACAAATTAAAGCCAGAGCGGCTACAAAGGTTTATTCAGAACGTTTAGATCCAACGCATGAAGCTATAACTGATGCATTGCACCTACATTGGGCTCATATTTCATGAACAGCTTTTTGATTACTTAGATAAAATTTTAATATTAATTATTATTTGATTTTCATCGTTATTTGATTAATTAGCGTTTTGAGTTACAACTTTACCCATATGTAAATTTGTTTGTGTTATTAAAAATTTGTTTGAGTTGTAATTTACGAATACGTAATAATATTTTTCGTCATGTTATTAAATCAAAAGTTATGAGGCAAGCAAACCGGGACAATCATTTATGAACACCCTGTCTTTTAAATATATTTAAAGAAGTTTGCCAGGGTAACAAATATCATCATTCAGGAACACTTTCAATTCTGGAGATGTTAAAATTGAAATCAGATTATATACTACTATTGGTAAGAATAATAGCGAAAAACATATTATAGTAGAAATAAAAAATATTTTAATGTATATGTAAACATTGTAGTACTATATTTTTTCCCACAATGTAATCGAAATAAATGCTTTATGAATTTATTTCTGTTAAACTTCAGTTCAAATAACTACTTGCGGCATTTAATTTAGCTATTCCAAATTCGACTGAAAGTGTTTAAATATGAATAAATTAAAACGTGGATTTGCTGTCTAGCCATACTCATCACAATTGTTTGGAAATTGATGATTTGAAATTTAGAATGAAACTGAAACAAATAAATTGAATAGCACGTAAGACACAAGAGGTCATCGAACTTTATATAACTCAAAATGTGCTCGGCAAGCAAAACTATACATTTGTAATCGAAACTATAAATGCGTAACATTTACGAAATCAAATGAATAATATGGGTAATTTACAGTAGAAAATTTATTGCAATTGAGAATGTATGAAAGTGGTTATTATTTATAATTGTGATGCTATATCTAGAAAATGTTTAATAATATGTTTACTTAAACATGTTTATTTAAATTAGATTGGAAGAACTATGTTAATTTCAATTTCTATATTTAATAAATCTTACGAATTCAGATACAAAAATTGAATTTTTGATAATATATATATATATATATATATATATATATACTAGGGGGCCTACCCCCTGCGAGCTACGCTCGCCAACCCCCGCTCAGACTTCGAGGCCTCTAAAAACATGACAGCGTGCTTTGTTTTAGAAATATTGGTAAATCTGTAATTGGGGTTCCATGCTTTTAACGTTTTAATGGGTCATTTTTTGATTATCATGGCCTCATACACAGCTGTTGCGACAACGGACGACTGTTTTCGGAATTGATAAATAAAATCAATTGCAACTTGAAAACCAGCTTGTATAAAATGGTTAGGTTTAAATTGTGGCAACCTCTCGGACTTTTATAACAACGATCTGTATTCTATTCTTCCTTTGCGTTTAAGGATGAGAAAAATTCTATCTGCTTGTGAATAACATTAAGAACCCCGGTATGGAAAAGTACTATGTTATAGACATTTTCAGCAACAGATTATAATTTTCTCTCTATTTTAGTGCACCATCATGCATATTTTCATGTTATTTTAAATATGTAAATTTATTTTAATTAATATGTATATACGAATTTTTTAATAATTATTTATCATACAATATTAATTAAATATTTTGTGCATGCATGCCTGCATTTATTCGGCATCAATTGATGAGATATTTAAACAAATTTGCTATCCGCGATAATTTTACACCATGTTATGTCACTTGAATATTGTCCATAAGAAAATCTGGTACTTTTCCAGTATAGGATCCTTTGCTTTTAGCTTTGGCGTATTTCGAGCTTCAAAAAGGGATAGATTCGTTAATATACATAGATTTGTTGCCAAAAGTTATGAAAACAAACCCAATGAACTATTGGTACTTTTCTATTATAGGGGTCTTGACGCTTTTTTAAAAAGCTTGGTGCAATTCGGGCATCAGAAAGTGAGATTTGCTGCCAAATGACATAAACAGCCATGGAAACAAATTCGACGATTTTTTTGTTTATATGCGTATTTTAATTATACGTATATTATTATTGTCTTTTTCTATACAAATTACTTCTGATTATATATAAAATAGGATAAATGGCATTCTACGCTAAACAAATTGTATAAATATTGAAAAAATGCTTCTGCATACGAAATGACAAAGTTAATCGGTTGACAGAAAGTATGTTGCCAAATTTCCTTTTCTGCCAAGGCTATTTTCTCTGTTTCGCCAAGGCTTTGTTATTTATGTGTAAACATATAATTCATTATTAAAAAAGTAATGCTACTGAAATATTCATTTGTTTTAAACTTTAATAGCATTTCTCTAATGTATAGGGAGCATTTTTTTCCTTGCTGCCAATAAAAGAGAGAAAGGAATAAATGTCATTTTACCAATTGATGTCATATTCTCATTAAAATTGGAAAGAAAACCAAGCAGGATATTTTATTCTCCTTCCGTTCAGTTGGGCAATTATTATTTTATATATTCGTTTCAAATATCCGAATTAGTGATTTTATAAATTCGTTTAATTAAATTTTACAAAAAAAAATAACAAAATGATATCAATAAATAATAAGAAATAAATAAGTATTGCACTGCCGCGCAATAATTACTATGAATTCCTCCCCCCCCCCTTTCTTTTGCGTTTACATAAATGACGTCATTTGGACGAATGTATTCAAAATAGTTTCAGTTTATAAATTAAATTAAATGCTGACAGACGATTGAATCCTGACGATAGAAATGTGATTTTTTTTCAAATTTTCCTGAAAAACATAATTTAATCACAATCTTGTCTTCATTATCGATTGAAATAAAAGATAAATTCAATTTCAATTTGAAAATGACGAATAAAAAGAAATCAATAATCCCTAGCGGGATCCTTTTCAATTTTTTTCCCTTTTTTGCCACTAAAAACTGAGTAATTAGTTGCCACCATTACAGAAATGTCATTAAAATTAGAAAAAAATTAATATCTCGAAAACTAATTCCAATTTCAAAATTCTATTACCAGTTTTGACATCCGCGGATTTTTATGGACAATTGGTATTAATTTCACCATCAAGCGTTTAATATTTTATTAAAAATAGCCCTGAAACATAATCAGTCGTTTAATCAGTCGTTTCATAAAATCGTTTCATAAATTCGTTTCATAAAATCGTTTCACAAATTCGTTTCATTAGGATTTTATATATATAGGGTAGATATATTAATTTGCATTTTATTAAAACTTACAGTAAAACCAGAGTAATGGACACTTCCGCAATGCAGAAAAACTGTTTTTGGAAAATTTTATCAACACAAATATTATTAAATGCTTTTAACACTTCCAAACTAAGAACAAATTTCACAGTTATGAAGTACACGTTATTAAGAGGTTTTAATTCGTATTGAAAATTTTGCTTCATTAATGTAGTGGTACTCTCTCTGCAAACCGAAGGTTGTAGAGTTACCACTTCTTTTATAATAGAATTTTTTAGTTTAATTTATCGTGGAATGTCTATCATTAAATAAGGAAAATATCACTTTGAACAAATAGTGGTGTGAACTTTTCAGAAAAAGTATTGAGTGAAACTACATAAATGATTAGTGCAGGAATTTATATACGCTGGTGAAATTTTAAAATTATTCACTTTTTAAGTGCTTTGTCTACTGGCCATGAAATCAACAGAAAATAAACTGTTACGACTGTGATGTTTGTTTAATAAAATTAAAATTTATAAATTAAATTTGACACCATTTTTTTCTACTAGACTTATAACATTGTGTAATACATGTTTTTTCTTCATTTTGTATTATTATATATAAATATTTTTATTTCGTTAACGATATCAGAGGAACTCATAATTATTGATAAACATTTTTATCAAATGTATGTTGATCTTGTTTCATAATATAGCAATCAACCGTTAGTTCCAATGACTAGCCCCATCTATTTATTATGTCTCCTTTCCCGTTTACGCAACCCTACAGAATTTCTCATATAAAGAATATAATTGGAACCGATGTCTTTTATTTTACACCAAATACATAAAAATAAAAATGTAATAACTTTAATATTGATAAACCCTATAATACAGTAATTTCAATTTTCGAATTATTTAAGCAGAAAATGCAATGAAGTTGAAAAATCTTATAACATGACACTCTTTTGTGTATAATTGAAGGTTCAGAAAAGTAAACGAATATAGTTACAAATAGTTAGACAATAGCTCTTCATATTTATTGTTTACGAATGAACTATGATAAATATTTTTAATGATTTGTTTCTGATTGTACAGATATATTTAACTATTTCTTGCTGTTTTATAAAAAAAAAAAAAAAAAAAAAAAAAAACATTTTGTGCATACAAAAGTATATTTAATTTTTTTCATTGCGTGTCTATGGGGGTTTTCAAACAAGGGGAAATTAAAACTTTTTAATTTTTGAATCTGCTAAGCATACAATTAAATTGATACGTCATCGTAATTTATGAATTTTTTTTATAAAATGACTTTCTTCTATATAAATAAATATTGGGGTGAAAAAATTATGAGAGCTACTGATAGCTGATAATCGTATTAAAATGTATTTATTTTACATACGCCGTCTTTCATCGTCCTTTTATACTAATTTTAAACCTTTCCCCCCTAAATTTAGCTTAAACTTTGTTTTTCAAAGGATTATCTTCAATTATGTCTTGATTGAAAGTTGCCAAACGGTAGAACGTTTCTAGATTAAGCTTGATCTTAAGTTACGAAACGATAGCACGTCTCTCAAATTAACACATGGTACTGCAATTTCAAATTTCTACAAGAAAGGGAGTGTGGTTGTTTGCTCTCTTAATTCTTCAATTTATAAATGTCTGTATTTGTGTGAATTCATAATTTTTTTTTGTTTTATTATTAACTGTAAAATCAAAACATTTTTGTTCGGAATCAATATTATTATTCATTATTTCACCAAAAAATGACATTTTTAGGTTTAATTTTCTTATTATTAAATAATATTTTATTAAATTTTGAATTAAATTTAAAATCTACTATAATCAAAAATAGTGCTATTACAAAATAATTTTGAGATAAAGTTTACTCAGAATTGTGACACTAACACCTATTCTATATATATTTTATTCAACGGTGTACCTGATATGAATGCTCATCAATGAATATATATATAAAATATTCTTATAGATGAAATGTTTTTAAATGCGCATTGTGGCACATTTAAAAAAAGAATAAAGTTAGATTTTTTTTATATAGTTGTCATGCATTTTATAACAAATAAGTGCAAGGATACTGCATTATAATTTCTAATGAAAAAAAGAAAAGTTTTTACCATATATTATATTAAATTGCTATATGTTGAGAATTCATTTCTTAAACAAATTTGTCTCCCATTCTTAAGGTATTAAAACAAATATTTCGAAGATAAATTATACTATTTAATTCAAAATGAATTAGAATATTAGAAATGTTTTAATCTTATACTTAAAAATAATGTTCTTTATGCTTTTATTTAACCGTAGAAACAAAATAATTGTTCTCAATTAGTATGACGATTCAATAAAAAACAAGTAGATGTTATATCTTCGTTTTATTTTCTTCACATCAATAAACCATTTCTTATATTTTAAATAAAATTTTTAATTTATTGTGTTCAGCGATAATAATCTTACAATGAAATATTGAGATAACCTTTACTTGGAATTATGACTAAACTATTCTATATACATTCTATTTCCTGAATATGCGTGCTTTATCAAACAATGCATCCAGCATAGATGCTCAAATTAGATAATTTATGACAAATAAATCCTATATTTAACGCATTTTCAAAATAAATCACTCAAAATTGTCGTTGCGCGAATAGTTTGATCATGAAATGTTGAATATGCAGTATTAAGCATTAGTTTCATTAAAGAGATAATGCATGTACATTTTATTTAATGTGTTTCTATCGTGTTCAGCATTAACACAAAAGCGATAGCATTTAAATAACCAAAATTATAGTCAATCGCGAATTTGGTGTTTAATGTTACAGAAACATAGCATACTTGCGCGGTTTGCATTCTATTTTAACAGGAAATATACGTTCATTTTAATTATATTGGCATTACATTACTTTAAACCTTTCTAAACTTGATATATAAAAATGAAAAATATAAATTTAATATTTTAAATTTCAATCTCTAAATATCTATTAAAAGCATTTCTTCTTAAAACCTTAGGTTAAAAAAAAAAAAAAAAAAAAAAAAAAAATATATTAAAACATATACCTCGACTATTTTAAAAAGAAAAACTTATCTAAATATTTAAAAAAATCTTTTTTCTCTCACTTATGTAATGTTGATGAAAGCGAATAAATTAATCGATGTTTTCTTTTCATGTTAGTCATGAATCATCATGCAAAAAATAAGAGGCGTTACTTAGTATCAACAAAATTATATATATATACTGTGGAATGTAAAATATCTGCAGATCTTCACAAAAGAAATTTTACACTTTTCAACAAACTAAAAGGCAATTTAAATGGAAATAAATTTAATGAAATCACTAATGGATGAAATTTGAACAATATTCTTTAATACTGATTTGTACCTTTTCATATATCCATTAAAAATATTTAGTAAAATTTCAAATGTTTTACACATGTCAGATTGTTATTTAGTTCACACTTACAATTTAAATGGAAATGAAATTAATGAAATCACTAATGGACGAAATTATAACAATTTGCTTTAATAATGTTCTGTATCTTTTTATATATCCATTAAAATCATTTCGTAAAATTCATAAATATTGAAAAAAAAAATAAATAAAATAAAATAAAACAGGAGAAGACAGGAATAGCGTATAATACAACTCCCATTTTTAAAAAAATATCAAAGTTGGTGTAGTTGTGTTGTACAACGCGTACTCATATAGCAATAAACACATCGAATTGCCAACAAATTTCGAAGAAATCGGCTAATAACGAAACAAAGAATATTTACTCGTATTTAGAGGGCATTTTATGTGTCAATATATTTTCGATTAAAAAATGGCAAAACGCATGGACCATTATTTTCGATGGGAGATCCAAATTATTCTTCACGCTGCAACAACACAAATGTCTGAAACACAGCAAAGCGAATTATATAAGTTGCTGGGATCAATCACTTACTGTATATAAAATTGCAGTAAAATTACGGGCAGAGGTCGGCAGCAGAGATTCCAGTCACACCCCTTACAAAAAAAAAAAAAATCCATGCCCATCATTTTGTGCAGCCCGTAATTTTACGGGGTAAAGTAAGATAGCATTATAATGCACAGGATATAATGCACTTTAAAACACAACAACACTTTGCTTACTGTTCCGTAGCACGTAGCACGTTAGATAATTATCGCAGAATCGCTGGTTTGGCGAGTTAAAATTTTCGAAACACGAGTAAAATGAAGGGTTACACCCTAGCGGAGGACAATGTACGGGGTCGTACCGTATTTTTGCTAACATACGGGCTAGAGCTGTAAGAATATGTGGATTGCTCTTAATTTTCTAAGTATCTAAGGGATAAGGCCGCTTATTTAGTAGTTCAGACCGTTTTTCGTCAAATAAGGCTGTTGCCCGTGAAAATTGAAGGGCAAACGCTCATAAATTTACAGTTTTTTCTGAGAGTGCTGAAAGTAATGTCTTAAATGCTCAATTATATTCATATTAAACTATCGTTAAAATACGAAAATGTTTTCATTGCTGAAAGATATCAATGGAAAGTAAACCTAGCTGTTTCATTTGAAGAAAAATAATTTAAACATTGTGTTTACTTCAGGAAATTATAAACTGGGTTTACTTTTATGAAAATAACAGATAATAGAGCTGGTTCCCAAGCCCTCTCTCATTTATTTTACGTATTTAAAAAACTGTTTTAATTACATATTTAGGAAACATTATCTATTACTTAATTTTTTTAATCGAAGTCTTGTAACGTGTAGATCAATACGAAATTGAAAAGCAAAACACTCTGTACGAAAAAAGAAATCTGTACTTATTAAACTTTACCGTTTTTACATTTATAGTTAAAATGTAATTATTTCTCAATAGGAAAGATATGATAAATACATATCAATCAAAATGTGCACTTTTTCCACCAAATTCATCTAAATATTTTTGGGGGAATTTATATTATAAAACTTACGGAAAGGAATTGGTAGTATTTTATTTTTTGCGCTACATGAAAAACAAAATGCGCGTAAGTGAATATAAAAAATATAACTTTATCAGAAAATATTACATAGGTGCATATTGAATAAATTTCTTTATTAAACTGGTTTACAATGTTATAAAAATATGGATGATGGCATCTAACTTAACTAAATAATATAAATCAATATTACAGATTAAATACTTATGCTGAAAAATAAATGTTTGTACGCATGCGAAACCTTCTTTCGCCTACATGATAAAAAAATAAGCTTAAAGTATTCAAGTGAAATTTAGATCAGATTCCTGAATAATAAAAATAAATTATTTTTTTTAAGGAGAATCATTGAAAATTTGCTCAACGTAACACATACTGGAAAGTGTTTTTCAAGAAAATTTAAATGAACTAAAAATATACATTTTAAACTGATTCTGAAATATGAAAGGTTAAAAACAATATAAATTTGAAATTATTTGATTTTAGTTAAAAAATAATAAAATGCTCTAGTTGAAGCTACTGTGCTGGAATAAATAAATTATAGTTTTCCAAAGCGTAAAGGTATGCTTTCATTAAAACACAACTCAATAAGATTTAAATACCACGACCTAAATGAAAATAAATCCAATAAAAATATTTTATATTGAATATCCTAAATGGGAATGTTTAAAAATTAGATATAGTGTTTGAAGGCATTTGTAATTTTCTTCCAAAATATTACATGTACACATTTATCAAAAATATGTAAAATTATAATACATAAAACGAATCTAAATAACATTCTTCTGTGGTTTGAATTTTAGTTTCAGTTTCGGTATAATCAAAATACTAACGTATAAGTGGCATTTCATTCATTGGCAAAAAAAATAACGCAGCACGTAGCACGTTAGATAATCATCACAGAATCGCTGTTTTGGCGGGTTAAAATTTTCGAAACACGAGTAAAATGAAGGGTTACACCCTAGCGGAGGACAATGTATGGGGTCGTACCGTATTTTTGCTAACATATGGGCTAGAACTGTAAGAATATGTGTATTGCTCTTAATTTTCCAAGTATCTAAGGAGTAAGGCTGCTTATTAATGGATCAGACCGTTTTTCATCAAATAAGGCTGTTGCCCGAGAAAATTGAAGGGCAAACGCTCATAAATTTACAGTTTTTTTCTGAGAGTGTAGTTGAAAAGAGTATATCAAATATCTCCCTGCCTGTTCTACGACTCACGTAAATATATCCGGATTTCCGTGTAATTCATATATATTTTTATGGATGTTTACCATGTCCTGTTTGGTATTGAATATGAAGTGCGTACCAATTAAGGTAAGATCACAGACACATTCAAAAGTGTGCCGTTATAATACAGTAAATGTGGAAACATTGTTTTCTGTACATTTTAATGATGTTACATTATTTCAATCAACTTGATATACATTTATGAGGTGCATCACAGCCTTTTTGAAATAGATTATTGAATACGTAGAACGTATAATTTTTTACAGAGACACTCAAAATAATTCGCTTATAGGACTGCCTATGATCCTTAAATTATGGATGTGTGTTTACAGCAATGATATATGCATTTTAAAACTTAACTAATTTTTAGTGCATTACCAGATGAACAGCTCATATTCAGGGCTTCAGGAAAAAAAATCGCACACATTTTCGGCTATGGACAGCAAATGCTGAAACTGAATTTTTACAGCGTTGTATTTTTTAATGTTTATTTAAATAGATATTTTAGATAATGACAATTTTGCTACATGAACAAAAATAGAATTTCTTAACAATATTTCGATAGTGTTGCAAAGGGTAAATCTATAAGGGTAATCTGTAAGGTAAAGGGTAATCTGTATCATGATGCATGATTTTTCGTTTTTGTTTAATTATGATGAGGTATGTATGGAACTATATTTAATGTGTAACTTGCTCCAAAGAAGGATAATAGTTTGTTCAAAAAAATATTTTTGAAAAAAAATATTGAAGTGTTAAAGTTTAACATATATATATATTTAAATGAGCCATACTCATTAAATGGTACCTTCTTGCTGTCAGCGGCCGCTCTCAATGCACAACTCCTACTCAGTTCCTGACGGTTGTCGCGTAGAGAGATCTTCCCTGACAGGCCTGGCCTATAGGCGATGTGGACTTTAACCGTAGTTCGTTTTTATTATTTTACATTCTATACTCAATTATTTTCATCCCACTCCTTATCTCGTTCAGTACCGGGTTCAGCTCCAGCTGAAATTTTTTAATACCTTAATAAAGAGGACTGAGTGGTAAACTATGCTCGACAGGCTTTGTTTACTGGCTTAAGCAGTCCGTTTTGGGCTATCAAATCAAGTCAAACTTCTCTAGGAATTACAAATGTTTTCAACAATTAAGTTATTTTTACAAAAAAATATAGCATTTGGATTTTCGCATTTATGTAGGAAAAATAAATTATTTCATGTTAAAATTTAATTAACACCAAACAAATCCTTTATTTTACATTTCATATTTAATTATAACGCATTTATTCGTATGTTTGTAATGTTTCTTTTTTTTCTCCTGATACAGAATTTTAGTATAATTTTACTTAAAATACATATGATATATTTTTATTTTATTGAAATTTTTAATAAAAGGTAAAGTGAATCAAGTGAAGAATGTTCATGATACATTATAATAAAGTACAGAACATTTTTAAGTTAAGAAGTTACATATATATGTTTCGTTATACTTCTTTATGACGATTACAATTTAAACGATTGCTGCATCTGAATTGGGGGATTCAGGTTGATCCGAATAAAGTTTCCTTAAAATGTCAAAAATAAAATCCTCCCAATCCGTACCTACGAGAAGCCATTTTCTTTCTGGGAGACAAAGAAATGTACAGCAAACATACAGCAATTCGATCTTATCATATATGATGTAAAAATATATCTTTAATATTAAAATATCGCTTTGTATTTGATATTTAATTAAAACATATAGCTTTATTTAGTTCCATTTTTTAACATTATTTAAAGTGAATTTATATATATATATATATATATATATATATATATTACAATAAGGATTTAAAAGAAATTTTTATTAATTATCTGAATGCATTTTATAACCTATGACAGAATATTAAAGTTAGTATTGCATTGTAGAGAGTTCTTGGTGAAAAATATTTGGTTACTACCTGATACGTCAGGCGTTGCTCTGAAATCAGTAACTTTGTTTTGCGGTTTTGATAAAAAAAAAGTCATTTTCAGCGCATATTCTGTTCAAAACAAACCTCATTCCGAATGAAACTCCGGCACTAGTCCCCGTTGACTACAGTATTGTATAGCAGGCGTGCGCAAAATCATTTAGTGTCCATTTCCATCGCTAGGGTGCTCCAAGTCATCTTTATTAATTCTCTATATGTTAATGAGTACATTTTAAGTTGAATGAACCAATTCCCGTTGAAGAAGATTCCAAACATTTTTTAAACACTTTGGTCAAAATATGAAAATGCCCGAGGTCGACCATTTTCATCCACCATATTTCCCACAACCCAACAACTACTGACATGTAACCACCATAGTGCACGATGGGAGACTCTAGGTTAGTACCGCACATAAACACCAGTAGTCTGCGCTGGTTAGTTGTGGCTGCAAAGAGCAATGTATGGACACACACGTCTATATGAAAATGCCCTAGGTCAACCAATTTCAACCACCATAACTCCCACACCTCCACAGTTACCGAGATGCAATCACCATAGTGCACGATTGGAGACTCGAGCCTACTACCACACACCAACATCAGCGGTCTGCGCTGGTTATTTGTGACTGCAAAGTGAAATATACTGACACACACGTCTATTTATATATAGAGAGAAATAGATTATTAGAATGTTGTACTATGAATATATTTTATAGTTAGAGAAATTATAAAATATATTATTTTCGATTTTTTAATATAAGAGAACGAAAACTATATGTAAGGTTTATCAATTTGTGTCACTAAGATACACACTATGTATATTTTGTGCACTATAACAAAGACAAATGTTTTTAATCTAGAAAAATATAATATAACTATAACCATGAAAACGTTCAATAACCTTTTTCGAGATACCATCGGTTACGAAAAGCATTCTCTTTCTTTAGAAAACTCAAAAACTAGTATACATTCGAGATTTAAAGAAACCTTTAAGAAAACAAAGTTTCGTTTGCTGCCACTGATTTTAGGAAGAGTTTACGAGTCTTTTTGTAGCGCAGTTATTTAAAACCGGTATATCAATTTTTCACGATGGGATACATCGAATGATATCAATTCGCAAGTAAACATTTTAATGTAAAAAAAAAAAACACATTTTAAAGAGAAACGTGATAAAGTAACAGCATTAACTGTAATAATAATCTTATTATTATTGTGTTACTCGTGCATTCCATTAATATTTTATTTCAAATTCAGTTGAAAAGCTAAAAGTATTTATTTGAGAATTGATAGCATCTTCAAAACCGATATTCCGGCTTGGGTAAATGCATTATTTTACTATAAAATCTTCTCAGAAGCATTTTAGAAAATCAGTGTCAGCAAAAGGAACTTCGTTTTATTAATTTATTCTTTAAATATAGAAAATATCTTGGTTTCTGATTTTTTTTTTAAAGATAAAGAACGCTTTTTGGTATTGTGGATAACACGAGAGTGGTTATTGTATTTTTCCTTACGCGGGTATATCATATTTTCGTAGGTAAAAAACAATTGTATTTTTTTCATTGTTGACAGTTATCATAAAGAAACCTATGCTTTGAAAATTAGTTTTAGCATTGTTTTAAATCACATACTTCAAATGCATTCTTGCGTCTTAAATTTCCGTTTAAATCTGAAAGAATGTTTACTTTTTTTTCATTAAAAAAATCTAAACTTAAATTTCATACAATATTTCATTTAATAAAGAATAAAATAATTCCAACATATGAACTTGATGTTTCTTTTCTTGCCGAAAAAGGTTTCTTCGAAATGTCGAAAATCGAATTTCTTACAACTACTTCCCGTCAGAATCCATTTCCATTCCTCGGGGTCAAATGAAATTTTGAACAATTTCATCTATTTGCTGGATTACAGAACATTTCGTTTTAAAGATAAATTTTATATAGTAAATAAAGTGAACTAAAATCTTCAAATAATCAAGAAATAAATGTAAATGGGATACATTTTTAAAAGAAAAATGTCTAAGAAAAATCAGTCTTTTTTTCCTTATAATGAACTTGTTAAAAACATTTTTGTACTAGTCTTATTTGTAATATTATGTTCGATCATGTATTTTGAGGAATTAACCATTAACGTTAATGTATTGAAAATAATAATAAATTTTTGGTAGATTTTTTTTTACCAAATGTATGCATAATATTACAGATTGATTCGTATGCTATTTAGTAAAAAAATAGTCCAGTTTGAATAAAATGCTTTATTATTTAAGATCAAAGCCATGTATATCATCATATCATATCATCATTATACCATATTATAAATCCATAATATATCATTGCGATATTTAGGATCTTTTATTCACATTTACATTAATTTAAACCCGAATTACTGTCAAACTTGTGCATTTCCTGTTACATTAATACGTCCAAAACACATAAATGTTAAAATTTGTTTTATACAAATTAAATTTTGAAATGTTTTCAATGTGCTCTCTAATGAGACCTTACTTGTAAGATATGTAAGATATTTAGATGTTTTCTGTTTTATAATGTTACAAGGTTAAGTGTTTTTCTTTTAACTAGCTGACACGAACGGCGTTGCCTGGGTAGACTGTCATTGAAAAATACAACAGTGGAGTAGACTTCATAAAAAAAAGACTGAAGAATATTTATTTATACTAAAAGTTTCTAAAAAAAATTAAATACGAGCTAAAATTTCAAAAATTCAACAGTTACGTTTAAAAAATGAAACGGTCGGGGAAAATTATTACACTTACTTTTACTTGCCCTTTCTACTAATAATCCCTTTTTAATTTTATACTAGCTGTTTAACCCGTTCTACGCACGGGAGTTCATGGATTTAATTCTAAAGCCAAAATTAAAAATAAAAATGACAACAAACAACTTTAAAATATCTAAATAAGAAATAAGAATTCCCCTGTTAAAGTGTTGAGTTGTTCAACTATTCGATTTAGAAAAATATTTTTCTACTACTGTGAATTTTCTTTAATAAAATTTAATTTAACATGTTTCTATGGCAGCAGCCGATAAAACGACATCTTTGGAATAAGGGAATAAATAGAATAAAAAGTTTTGTTAATGTTTGTGATAAAATGTTTTCTTTATTTTTTAAGAAAGGTAATAATTAAGCGCAATTAAATAATCTTTAATTATTTGCATACCAGGTAAAAGTATTTTCGTAATACCCGCTACAGCTTCTTAGTATTTCAACGTGGCGTACGTAATATACATATCTCACATTGCAGTAAACATGTAGAACTGGTTAGAACTCGAAGGATCACGGATTAAACATAAAAAAGGCAAAAATTCATGAAAAACATTAAAAAATAAATCTATGTAAAATTTTCGAATTTCTTTTCCCCAATCGTTCAAGAGCTTCAGTAACACGTTTGTCAAATTTCGTAGCTCTACACCTTGTGGTTTCCGAGTTTTTGATGTTACATAGATAGATACGCGCATGGATCCACAGGTGCTCAACAACAAATCACTAACTTTAACTGTTGGTAAACATCAACTATATACGGGCTCTGTACTTTTATGAGGGACATAAATTTAATTTTTACGAAAACTGTTATTCTAAAATAGCTGTATTATCTATAAACTGCAAGCTGTTTTACCCGTTCTACACACGGGAGTTCATGAATTTAATTCTAAAACAAAAATAAAAAATAAAAATCACTACAACCAAACTAAGGTTTATGAATATAAAAATTTGTTATGAAACATATGAAACATAAATATATCATAATTTGTTGTTTGAACATAAATTTATTTTTACGAAAACTGTTATTCTAAAATAGCGGTATTATATATATAAAACAGCGATTAAACGTTATAGGTGAAGCTAAAAATGTTAAATTTGTTAAATGTAATAAGTTCTGATGAAATCAGAGCAATAGATTTGGATTTATTAAAAGAAGGGTCAAAGAATGAAAAAGCTGCCGCCAGGTTGCGCGCGGTCAAGTAAAATAAATGTGATATTTAATATAAAGTCGTTTATCCCCACTCATTCCTATCCTTGCAAATTTAACAAATAATCTGTTAAATAAAGTTTTCTGTATTAATAATCTCTATCATACTAATATATATTAAGTAAAAAACCCATAAACTCGGTTAATAATAATTCATTAAGTCGATAAAATCCTTTAAATTTAAGTTTTTACCTTTTGGCAACGGTTAATAATTAAGTTGATTGTCTACATGTCATATAAACTCTTATCCATCAATTTTAAACTCTCGAATCTCGAAATGATCCCTACCTTGATTTATTTAATGACTTCTGAAGAGATTTCATACAACCAACCAACCGAAGATAAAAAAGCGTATTTTTGATGAGATCTCTTTGTGTATGGATTTTAATTAATATTTAATCTATCAAAAATCTATTTAAAATTTTCGAATTTTTTGCCCCAATCGTTCATGGGCCCCCTACCAGCAACCCGTGTGCCAAATTTCGTAGCCCTGCGCCCTGTAGTTTCCGAGTTTTTGAAGTTACATAGATACGCGCATGGATTTTAATAGTATAGATTGCTAATTGTATTTTTAAATTATAAATATTGAATTCTTACAAAAATCAATATTTCAAATGAAAGTGTATAAAAAATATCTATTTAATTGTTAATGTTGGCAAATGATAATTAAAATTCATTTGTACTAAATCATTGTTTGTTTCGCTTTCATTCCTGTAGATGGCAGCACCAACCAATGAGAGGTATTTCATTTGGGCGTTGCCAGTAAACAATTAACAAATAATCGCGATTTCTGTGCCACGTACTATTATAAATCGATGTATAATCTATATCTATATATATACATCGATATATAGATATAGATATAGATTACGAATTGTGAGAATTGTGCTTTTTCTTAATTTTCGACAATTATGATATTCTCTTTTACAAGTTACTGTTTGGAGAATATTAATTATGCAATTTTGGTTGAGACTGTTGATTGTATACAACTATCGTCGATCTGTATGATAACTTAAGTTATTTCTGAGAAAAGTGAATTTTCTTAGCGTTATTGAATCTAGTCTGGTCGATGTCGCTCTTGTCTAACTGTGATGTTTTTATTGTAAAGTTAACAAGAATTGTGTAGTAATTGTGCAGTAATTGTGTATTTCACTCCTGCATGTTATTAAATTTATCTTTTCAGCTTTTGTTTGTGTAAATGGAATGAAAAAATTATTTAATACCTTTAAACAGAAATTTATACATTACAGAAAAAACAATTAAACATAGTAATAACTGCAATTAAGTAAAATTCGATATATAAATAATATTATAAAATTCTTGTTAGAAAGAGGAACATTTATATTATTTTTAATGTTGTTAATATTTTTTATTTTTTTTATTTATTAACTATGATTCTAACATATCAAAAAAGTTCCCTTCTTGTAAATTTGAACTAAAGTATATCTTCTTTTGCCATTTAGTAAAATAAAGAATAGTTTATACTTCGAAATTATTCAAGAAATTCTAAGAAATATCTATTGTAATTTTTATTTCAAAATCTGGAAAATTTTAAGCGCGGATTTTTTAACACCTTTATCTTTTTAAGCATATTCCAATTTCAGCGTACATTGAAAAAAAAATGAATAAGTAACACCTGTGGCAAAAGACAAAAAAAGATAAATTTACATTAGAATTGCAAAGTGAGTCTTTACAATACGACGGTTTCATGCAAGTAAATCTGTTACAATAAAATAAAGTAAAAAAAAGTTACAAGACCATTTTTTAGCCCAGAGGTTGCATGCATAATGTAGCATGTGTTTTCAAAGTTTTAAAAGAAATGCAAACAGCGGTTTTTAGTTTCAAATGTCTGCAAAATAAAGCAAAAATAAAACAGAAAAAAATCTAGACATAAAAACATTTGGCAAGAAGTTACACATAAATAAAAATATCTATGTATTTTAATTAATATTTATATATGCAAAAACAAACAAAGAATTAAATAATTTAAAAATCCCAAATTGCACCGCAAATTATTTTTTCCAAACTTTTTTTAATTGTTTGCTTCATAGCTATACATACATCCACGAATCGCAGAATATCCATCCATAAGTTGCAAAATGTAACGATTAACTATACATTTGTATACAATTTGTCTTTAGAAAACCCTTGAACATTTTTTTTTTCTTGGAACGACATTTTCCAGTGCGATGGGTAAAGTAGAATAAATATACAATCAACTTTTTTTTTTAAATTGAATATTGATTTTGAGATTGATTATTTGGTGGGGCTATGATCATTTCATATGTAAAATAATAATAAATGTGATAATATTTTTATGCCATGTTGAAGAGGGAAAAAACGACACTTTTTTCCAAACGACTACCATTTTATCAAATTTCCTTCAATTTGACTAAAAATGGATTCCTGATCCTTAAATTTAATATGTATTCTGAAAGATTTGAATTTGGTGTCTCCAATGACTTTGACAGGCTGTGCTCTACACGGTAGTGCATCAAGTAGTAAATTGTTATTTCTTAAACAAAAGAATTTTTTTTTTACATAAAACAAACATAAATAAATTACATGCGTCAATTAATAAGTTAGGGGAGTTAAATTGAACTTGAATAAAAAATTGTGAATATATCCTGTTTATTTCACTAATAGTGGGAGCCTCGTTTTGAAGATTTTCGGAAAGCTTTATAATTAATACTTTTTAATATTCAATCACAGCTTTATTTACAACTTTAACTTGTATACATGCATTACATTGGATGTTAGTTACATTTTCTACCAACCAAAATTAGTATATCCTGGATTAATTTTTAACACTTTCCAAAATAGTTCAAAGGTGTTTATGAATTCAGTTTATCTGGCAGCCTGTCTTTCCGTCTGTCCGCCCGTTCGTGTTCTAACACGCATAAATATTTCCGGATTGTCATGCATTTGATGTACGTTATTGAGGTTTGCAATGACATGTTCGGTATTGAAAATAAAGTATGTAGCACTTATACTTCATTTACAGGATCACTCAAAAGAATGCCGTTACCTTATGGCCTATGAGGAAAATCATTTGCAATGTATTTTATTGAAGTTACAGTATTTCAAATATATTAAAATTAATATACATCACTGAAGTGCACTGCAAGATGCTTAGTATCGAATATGGTCCATGTAGCACTTATAGTTAGTTTACAAGGGTACTCAAAATAATTGTATTTTTTTTTTTTGGTCTATGGAATAAATCAATTGTGGGGCAAATCATGTTATGTCATTACAAACATAAGGTAGGAAATTTCGAAATGCACTAGAACATGTTTTCTGTAGTATATGGAGTGTAAAGCATTTATCATTCACTTTCAAGGCCACACAAAATTATTCGGTACATAACTGTCCAACGGGGAAATTTGTTTGGAGCAAATTTTCATTATGTTACATTAGTTCAAATACAACGAAATTTATATACATTACTGAGGTTTACTTGAAAATTCTTGTTGTATAAAATGGTGTGCATACACTCTAAAAACGACATTTTCAAAACTGAGTCAAACATACTCAAATCGGAGTATGTCGCATAGTCAGAATGGCTCCGAATCAAAATTACACAAGTTTGAAACATGTATATGCTCATTTCTAAAAACATGCACACACTCAAGAATAACACATCATGTGCTCATATTTGAGTATGTCCATGTTTCAAAAATGAGTATGAACTGACTCCTATGTGCTCATTTTTGAGTATGCCCATGTTTCAAAAATGAGTATGAACTGACTCCTATGTGCTCATTTTTGAGTATGTACATGTTTCAAAAATGAGTATGAACTGACCTCTATGTGTTCAGTTTTCATATTTCAACATTTTCTCAGTTTTGATGTTTCCATGTTTCAAAATTCTGAGTATTTCTGATATTTCAGTATTCAAAGCATTGTGTCGTCCTATTTGAAACAAAAAGTTTCATAAAAAAATTAGCACATCGATTTACTCAGATTTGGAATTGTCATTTTTCTCAGTGTAACACTTTTTTGTTCCTTTACAGGGACTTAGAAAATATTTCGAATATTATTGTATCCGAAATACTGTCTGTAAGAGAGAAAAAAATGCTGGCAATGCGCTTTCAGTTAGGTATGCCTTTTTAAGTTTAACTAAATATTGCATACTATGTGGTGTGTATAACGTTATAGATTATATACAGGGCTACACTGAAGAATTATTTAGCATTACTGTGTATCAGCGTAAATTGTGCAAATGGGCCATTTAATCAGGTTACGCATTTTGAGCGTGAACTATATTTAGTGTAAGATATGTTTGCAAAATATACAGGGCCACGCAAACAACAGACTACATGCCCTATGTATGATAATTTCTGGAAGTGTGATTTCAGTAGTTTTCATTGTTTTTGTTCTTTGAATTAAGTTTTAGCGTAATATGTGGCGTGTATAAAAATACTTAAGGTAATATACATGGCTGCACAAAAGAATTTAAATATGTTTATGTGTATTGCTAGAAATTGATGAAGGCGACCTAACTGTTTTACGTGTTTTCTTACTTAAGTTATTTGTACCATATTACATAGTGTATATACAAATCTACAGATTTTATACAGGGTTGCACAAAATATATGGAGGTACTGTTCTGGCTATGAACGGTAATTGCTGAATTCTGGATTTTAAATGTGTTATTCATTTTCAAAAATGTTTGCGTAGGTATACTATTTACTCTATTAAACAGCGAAGGTTTCTTAAAGTATTCTGTAAGTGTTGAAAAATGCTTCATTATCTATGCTTTATGCATGATTTTTCTTTCTTGATATTTCATATACTTTTGATTTACGATGGTCAATTACTGGTGACTTGCCAATTACTTGTGCCCTCATTATATGCCGGCATTTCACGTATTATAGCAAATAAAATTTGGCTGAATACAATTGTTTTGTAACAGACTTTTTGGAAATGCCGATATCTATCCAATTGTTCTGTCGTTTATCTTCTTCCTTGATATTGTTTTCGAAATCTCATAACTGCTTAACTCTCTCACCTCGGCATTAGTGCTTCATATCCACTAGACTTTCAGTTGCAATATATTCTCACTTGTGAAGACATTTATACTTTTTTTTATAATATACTGTAATTGGATTCACTGCGAGTTGCCGTATTTTAACGAATATGATTTGACTCATAAGAGTTCTGTTTGAGGCAGCCATTTAATGGTATCTACATTCACATTAAACCTTTATGTTGCTATCATCTTTTAAATTTTACGCTAATATTGTCCAGTTGCAGAAGATTAGACAATCTATTTCAGGATAATGTTCATATTTGTTCTGCACACTAATTAACCTAATTTAGCGAGTGTAGTATGTTAAAGCACACAACATTTCAGAAGCCATTTAATAATAACCGCATTACGCAGTATCCCGCGATTTCGGTTACTTTTCTTTGTCACTGTGAAATGTCATTAAAATTTACCAATTTTCTTGTAGCACCGACCACTCTCCTATTCTTTTATTGTTCTTCTCCTTTCTGGATACTTTTCAGGAGTTTTCGTAACATTGAAAGCTCTGTCACTAGCATTTTAAAAAATATATTAACAGTTTGTTTTAAAATTTGTTAAAATTTTGAATTTTTCTTACATACGGGAGCTAACACACTACAATTAGCCTGGTTTGCTTATTAACATATTGTTATTCTCGTTATTCGATTATAAATAACGCCGATTTTGGCACTATGTACGTTTGTATAATATGTATATATAATACAGTTATTTCAGGATATGAAGATCAACAATACGTCTGAGAGAATACTTTTCACTTTCTACAAAGAAAAATATTTCTTTTGCATAAGAAGCAAAATATGATATTTCGAACTCAAAAAATTTTAAAAATAAACAACGTTGATTTAGATTTTAAGGAACGTTAACTTAAAAAATACATGTCTGTATGTTACATAATTAAATTTTCTAAAGAAAATACTAGAAATTAAAAAAAAAAAATTATACACGGAAAGCTTTCTTTCATGTACAAGAAAAATAATTGAACTTTGCGTAAGCAAGACAAAATTAGTTCAAATATTTAGTTTAAAAAAATTATCCTTGTTCCAATGCACTTATAAAAAAGATTGATTCTAGTAATGCTTATAAAAACATATTTTAAAATAAAAATGAAAAGTAAATGAAAAACATAAATGCGATATTGAAATATTAAAGAAAGAAAATATGGAAAACGGATATAAGTTTTCGATATAATTTAAAATTTAGTAAAAAATTATATTTGAAGTATTATACGGATGTAAAAACAAAGTTTGTTTTTCAAAAGTAACAATTCACTTAAATTAATCAAAAATTAAATTTAACAAAAAACCCTT
Source organism: Maratus michaelseni (assembly GCA_963931845.1). Taxonomy (NCBI): domain Eukaryota; kingdom Metazoa; phylum Arthropoda; class Arachnida; order Araneae; family Salticidae; genus Maratus; species Maratus michaelseni. Next base: position 190,979,458 of record OZ007593.1, on the reverse strand, counting down.
CGTTTACAAAATAAAAAAAATAAGCATGTAAAAAATAATATAACTCCCGTATGTTTAGTTATCTTACACATAAAATATTTTTTGAAAAACAATTTTAGAAATATATTTAATAAAATAAATAAACATAAAACAAAAATGTCTAACATTATATTTAAATTTCATTTTTTAAATTGAATATGATTTTGTTGCGTATCATATTTAGAAAAAAAAATATATTGACTTTCTTTTGTTATACTTCAGTTACCATGAAAATGATATTAAAACTTTTTGTGAGAAATAAATAAATTAGAAAATTGAAATGTCAATCAATTTTTGCAAAAGTGGCGCCAATTTTGAAAAGTTCGCGAAATTAGAGTAAAATCTGAATTTTTTTTAAATATCTGCGTCGCGATTAACGTTTAATCCCAGTTATGAATAAATGATTGTTACAGTCAAATAAAAAAGCGACTTATTATCTCACACTGTTCTCCGAAGCCTATCGTCAGTGATTTGCATTCAGTAGATAAAATTTACAGTGAAGATCAAACATTTATCCGAATTTCTAATTCTAAGTGCACGCTCATGCAGAATGTAACATACTTAGGAATTTTTTTAAAGAGTTTAATGTAAGTCATATCCATTTAGCGAGCTCCTACTATCCTCAAAAACCACAGAAAAACGTCTGTTGCTGTACTGTGGGGAAGTACTTTTCTAAAGTCTAACGTCTAGTGATGTAGTTTCTTCTAAAGTTTGGAATCATTTCTCTGATTTCGATAGCAGCCATGACACACTTACGCATGTTATAAAGCTTACTAAATTGCATCACATCTGCTCCGGTATTGCACTATTTCCGTGAAACATATTCAGTTACGATTAATGAACGTTAAATTAAAATAGTACATGCATTAAGAGCGTACACAAGTCACATGATGACGTTCGCAAAATACTATTCAAGCATTGGATGCATTCTTTGTATACATCTCCTTTCATTTTGATATTTTTAAATGATTCTCTTTTCATAGTTTATCTACGGTCGATGTATAATGTTGTATATATATATATATATATTTAGACATTAGTTGCAATTTCATTCTACAGTTACTTTGAAATTTGGAAACAAAATGTTGTCCGTTGCTTCAAAATTGAAAGAGTCCTCAGAATACAACTGTAACCAAAATTTAAAAAATACTATGGTACAACGTTACACATCTACCTCAGACATTCTATGCATAAGGAATCCTTTATAAATATTGAAATACAAATGAGGAGCTTTCATTGGTTTAACATCAGTTTGCGAATGTCGACGTGTGAGTGTAGGGTGTTCTTAAACACAATTAGTCGAATAACAGTATACTTTAAAATTCACTTCACCATTTGAAGTCTTTAGTAGCGATATCTTTATGCAGACCCTATGAGTTTGCCTTATACAATTTGCTTTCTGTAATTGCAATTGTTCGACCGGTTTCGTGTGCGACAGTGCAAATTTTCCTCTGTAACGAACTTTCTGAAGGAAAATAAATTTCAATTTTAGGTTATTTTAATATGGTATTAGTATTAAGTATCAGAGTCAATGAACATACAGTGCGTCTCATAAATATGAAGACACAGATGTTTTTGAAATTACATTTTATTAATTCAGTATAAGAAATTAAATTTTATACCTCATCTTAAGAACAAAGAAATTAATCTGTTATTGGCGTTTAAATTTAAATAAAATAATTTCGACTCGCATAATAAAAAAATAAAAAAATACGCTGTCTCAGAAATATAAAGACAAATTTGAAACTGCTTCATTTACATATCTTTTTCGAATGCACGCCTACAGAAATAATGCGCACGCGCAGAAATACGCCATAATTTACCCAAATGAGCAAAGTTATTTGACTTCTTTTGGTTGCAAAGAAGCCGTGGAACATTGAAATTTCTAAAGATGAGATTTCAAAAATACGTGGATTTAAAGCTAATGTCTTAACAGTTTCTCAAATATATAAAAAAACGGGGAGAAGCAGAAGTGCGATTTATAAAGTTTTATCAAAAACTTAAATTCGAGAAAACGATTTGGCAGACCGAGAAAGACTAGTGAAAAGCTGGATCACAAGATCATGCGACTTGTTTCGTCACAAAAAATGACACTCCGACACGTTTCTCAACAAGTAGAGGGTATGGTCTCAAAGGACACAGTATATCGTCTTATAAAACAAAGCAAAAATATTGTGTGTCGGCATATGTGCAGATTTCCTTTACTGAAGAAATAAACCAAAGAATGAAGTCTACTCTGGGCTAAAGATCATATGCATTGGAAGGACGAATGGATGCAAGTCATTTTTTCAGATGAAAATACATTTCACTTGGATGGCCCAGATGGTTGGAATTCCTACTGGCCCGATTTAAGGCGTGAACCTCGAACCCTCTTCAGTAGGCAGAAAGAGGGAGGTTCTGTGATGGGTTGGGGTGCCTTCCCTGTTAGAGGAACTACAGATATTGCTTTCCTGGAATGTAAACAGACATCTAAAGAGTATATAGAAGTGCTCGATGGTCACTTGTTGCCAATTGTTAAAACTCTTGGTGGTCGGAATTATTTGTACCAACAGGATAATGCGCCGATTCACACATCAAGACTTACAAAAAAAATGGTTTGCTGATAACAATGTTCATGTCATGGTGTGGCCCAAACATAGCACTGATTTAAATCCGGTTGAGAAAATTTGGAGCATTTTCGTTTGCAGTGTATGCGCATGTAAAAGACAGTTTTCAAACGTCTTTGAGTTGAAAAAAAGAAATCGAACGAAGATGTTTTGATATAAAGCCAAATACTTACACAACTTAATAAACAACATTCCAGCTAGAATATTTGATGTCATTAATAAAAATGGATCTATTATTGGACGATAATTCAAAAGTATGTAAAATGTCTTTATATTTATGAGACTGCAAATTTGTTTCCATTTATCAATTTTCCAGTTGAAGTTATTTAATTCTAATTTAATTTATTGTAAAATATTTTTTTAGTACATGCTTTTTGTTATATGCATAAACATATTTTTGAATACTGAATTATTAAAATATTATTTAGAAAATATCAGTGTCTTTATATTTATGAGACGCACTGTACACTTTCCCAATAGCTAAATTAATATTAATGTAATAAAGAAGAAACGTTTCCATGTGCATTTCTTTGTTTGTAGTTATCTCTGGAACATACAAACAAATTTCAAAATGTATGGTAGCAAAATGATAGTAACAGTCTCTACTCCAACATCGGTTATGTTTTATGTCGGTACTACTAATCACAGGTGTATAGGAACAAAAATATTTTTAAAATTGCAAGTTCTGTGATACCGAAGGCGCTAGCAACTTCAAATGTGTCACGGTCGTTCCTATTAACATGTAAATGCTCGCAAAGAACGGTTTCAGAAATATTTGAAATTTAAAAGGGTGGAATGAAAAAAATACATCTAAATTGTAACATTTGTGATATTGAAGTGGATAGAAACCTCAAATGTAGTATGACGGTTACTTTAAGATGCAAATGCTCACTAAGAACTATTTTTGAAATATTTGAAATTTAAATGGGTCTAATGAGCAAAAAACGTTCTACCAACCTTCTAGATTGCGATTTTTGTGATTCTGAAGGGCTAGAAACTTGAAATTTGGTATGGCAGTTACTTATACACTAAAAATCTTAGCTAAGAACGGATTCTAGAGAATTCGAAATTTAAAACGGATGAAATGAGGGGAAATCTTTCCAAATTAAAATTTTTTTGGAGTTGCTAAAAAATAGAAGCTTGAAATTTGATTTGGTCGTTAATTTTAAGTCGTAAGTAATTGCAAAGAACAGTTTTAAACAATTTGAAATTTAAAGCACTGCAACAGCAAAAAACATTATAAAATTCAAATTTTTGTAATACTCTTCGGTTAGGTAACATGCGATATAACAAGGTGATTATTTTTAAGATATAAATGCTCATTTACAGCGGGTTCTAAGAAATTCTAAATTTAAAAGGGAGAAATAAGTGAAAAACATTCTAAAAACTTTCTAAATTACGATTTATTTGGGTTGTTAGTTTTAGAAGTTTGAAAATTGTCTAGGCTTCTATTTTTAAGGCGTAAATTCTCCCGCAGAACATTATATAAATTATTCAAAATTTTAAAGGGTGCAGTAGTTAAAAACGTTCTAAAATTCGATTTCCGTAAAAAGGTTGACGCAAGAAACTTGAAATTTCACATGGAAATGCTCACTAAGAACAGTGTCTACAAAATTTCAAATGTAAAGATATCAAATCAGTGAAAGAGGTCCTGGAAACTAACTAAATTGCGATTTGTTTGAATTGTCAGTACTAGAACCTACAAATTTGATTTTGGTGCTATCGTATAACCCTTACATTCACACGCGGTACAGTTTCTAAAACATTCAAATCTTTAAAGTGTGCAGGATGATAAAACATTCTAAAATATGGATTTGTGTGACACTGTTTGGGCTGGTAACTTGAAATTTGGAATGATGGTTACATTTATGATGTAAATTCTGGCTGAAACGGTTTCTAAAAAATCGAAAAAAAACCAAAAGCACTGTAAACGTTACAAAAAATTAAAATTACTTAACTTTTATCTATGTTTTATTTCAACCGGTAACTTTTATCTTTAATTAAAATGATAGTAATAAAAAATCTTGATTGCCAACTAGGAAGGAAACACTTCATATTTAGGTTTCCAAAAATGACGATTGAATATAATAAACCGATATTTTCCGATTTACGACTTAACGGTATTTGATGATTATGTCGAATGAAGGTATACTAATACTGTAAAAATTAAACATTTATATGTTTGTAGTTTATGGAATCTGAAACTTCTGAACCGATTAAAAAATATTTCCTTGTACGGTAACTGATAAATAGAGTTCCCAAATAGACTGCAGTGTAACTATTTTTTGGAAGGGGTTGGTGCAAATGGGTTAGAATTTAGCAGTGATATATGTGTCACGTTAAAATAATGCAGTAAAAGAATGAAGATTGATCAAAATGTAACTTAATTAGTAATATTTAAATTATCTGTTGCTGTTATGAATTCCCCTCCAATGTTAGTAGGCACACAAATACCACTTGGCATATTTTCACGCGTGCAAATCAGCGAGTTTTGTTAGGAATGTTATATTTATATTCGTATACATTAATAACTGAATGGATTGTAATGACACTAGAGTAAGTCAAAATTTTGTGATTTGAGAAAGGAAGGGTTTTGCGAAACTTGTTGTATTACCGTTGGATTGATTGGACTAACTTGTTTTGCCCTCTAGCGCCTATGCTCCTCTAGTGAACTATGACTTATTTGACTGGCCCATTGAACAGAAATTAATATACGTTCAGTGAAAATATGATTATGTCGATTTTCAAATTTTTTGACTTACTCCACTGTCATTCTAACGCCCTCAATTGTAGATATTTTTAAAATGTATATTGTTTAACTTCGTATTTTAATAAGATTTCTAATTTTTTTTATATGTTACACAGTTATAAAATAAAACAAAGTTAAATAATCGCAATCCTTTTTCGTAATTTTATATGTAATTTATAGTATTATTTTTTATTAAAAAGTATTATATATTTTTATTACATTTCTTTCTGAAAAAATGAATTTTATTGCAACATATGAATTCGAGTTCCATTTTGTACTGAATAAGGATTTTTTTTTTTTTTATGTCAGCAATCGATTTTTTTCCATCATTCCACGTTAGAATCGAATTTCTGTCCTCAGGGTCAAATCAAATTTTAACCTTTTTCTTCTATTTGTCGCCTTACAGAACATTTCATTTTAAAGATAAATTTGATATAGCAAATAAAGCGAACTGAAAGCATCAGCGAAAGTATAAAATGTGATTTATTTTTCAAGAGAAAAGAATCTTCGTGAAGACAGTCTGTTCTGATAGAATGTGTTCATAATATGTTTGCCCTGTTTTATTATTCTATGTGTAAGTGAATATAACTGGCCGAATTATCTAGTCATAAAACTATTTTAAGAAAACATATTTCGTTTTGTATTCTATATAGTAATTTTTTAATTAAATTTCCTTATATGATTAATTTAATTTAACATGTGTATTAACAATTAAAATATGTATATAGCAATTAAATTCATATTTTGTTTTTATGAATTCGTGTATGATAGTAATTAAGTGGGTAGGGGTAAGAAATTTCTAAGCCACGTGAAATAAATCTGACATTGTAATCTGTTGCTTAATATTGTATGAATTATAATATCCTAAATATTATTTTTTTCTAATGTAACTAGGTGGCAGAACATGTCCCAGGTTTTGTTTTTGCACCAGATGTTTCTTGGACTGTTTTACCATAAAGAAATTGTATACCGTTAAAGTAATAGTAATGCCATTTTAAAAGTAATACCATGTTATTATTCAGAATATCTCAAATGTTACTAAGAAATTGGCAAAAAAAAAATATGTGATACTTTTTTATTTGAATATTTGATCTACCTTTCAAATTGATGTATCACAGAAGTTCAAAAGCGTGGCTTAGCATTTTCTTGTTCCAACCCCATCAATTAATTGTCAAACAAATTATGTAATACATGTAGTGCGACTTTGCAAAAGTTATATAACATTAATAAGTTATTCATGCACTTTAAACAGTTATCAACATCTGTAATTTATACATAAAATGCGGCAGAAATGTTAACTTATCAGAAACGAGCTACCATCATGATATTTGTTTAAAAATTTGAATGCAATCACAGTGCTTAATAATGGTTACGGTATGTTGGACAAAAAAAAAAAAAAAAAAAAAAAAACTTTGAATATTTTTCATGTATATATATATATTTATAGAAGCAGAAAATAACGTAGTTAAAAAAATAGTTCATTCTTCAGTGAATTATTTATAAAAAATAATTATATAGCGTCACGTTTTTTTTATAAAGATTCAGCATCTTTATCTGTGATATACTATCTATATATTTAAAACGCTAAGTGTTTTCTTTCGACAGTCCGTGAGAACAAACTACTGCATCAAATTAAATCATTCTTTTTTTAAATGAAATATATTTGGACACAGATTTGTTATCGTACATTCATTTGTTCGAAAATTTAATTAATTAGCCGTAATTTTAAATTAAAATTTTACTTCTGCGTATGACGTAATAAATTCGGCAAAAAGATAATGCCCACTGTTGCGAGACACGGAGTAACGAGAAATCTGCGGTTGCGGCGATAAATGCGAAATAATCTATATATTTAAAACGCTAAGCGATTTCTTTTGACAATCCGTGAAAACAAACTACTGCATCAAATTACATCATTCTTTTTTTTAAATGAAAGATATTAGGACACAGGTTTGTTATCGTGTATTCGTTTGTTCGAAAATTTAATTAATGAGCCGTAATTTTCAATTAAACTTTTATTTCTGCTAATGACGCCATAATGTCGGCAATTCGGATAACGCCCATTGTTGCGAGGCACACAGTTTAATCTCTGAACTCTGTGGTTACGACGATAAAAAAGAAATAATAAATATTAAAAGCATGTGGCTTTTAGGCCGAATTTTTTAATTTGCAAGTTAATTTTCGGTAAAAATATTTATCCGCGTGTTTTATAAGCGAATGAAATTTCATATTATTTGTGACGTCACAGGAATATTGTCCATTGGGTTTATATTATCATTATGCATTATAACTTTGTTGATGCCCTTTTTTCATTACAAATCAATACAAAATATGTTTTTTTTTATTTGTATAATTTGTATAATTTGTATGTTTAAGCATTAAAGTAACGTATATAAATACGTGTGAAAAGTTTGCGCCGGTGAAATTGACGTTATATTGAAATGCATTTTAACATTGATAAAACTAAAGAGAAAAATGTATATGATTGTGTCAACATGACGTAGCTTTAACTGATTTTTCCGTTCTTAATTATAAAGATTAGAATTGGAACCGTTATTGATTGCTTCATCTTGATTGCATACCTTGATTACATGTTACAAATTACTTTTTTTAATTATAGGTTAGAAGATTTCCTTTTTTAATAAAAAAATCACAACAGTAAAGGATTTCAGGAAATTTAAAATCATTAAATAAAAATAGTGTTATGGTAGAAAAAAAACTTGATTGTATTTTTAGCTCGAATAAAAAATGTAAGACTAATATTTCATAGGAATTATTTTGGTAGGTTTATTATAAGTTAATTTAACAGTTCCTTATTAGCGCAAAGTCTTATTTCATTCAATGTGAATTTCTCTTTCGATGTCAAAAAATGGTTTTCTACTTTTTGACGCCAGGCAAAATACCGTGGCAACTTTTAGAAATGTACGACGGTTGTGACAACAAACGGCGCTATCGCTTTAGCTTTCATCGCGCTTACATCACTTCTAAATACTACAAATTTCTATTGTTTACTACATTTTACAATTTCAATTCTTACATCATCAATTAAAAAAAAATAGCTTTCGATAGAAATCTACTTGAAAACTGCCGCTTAATTTAACGACTTTTTAAATAATTTTCAAGCATGAAATGTTTTTTAATTCTATCTTATCAATGACCACCAGTTTGCTTCAATAATGTAAAAAAGCCCCTGGGAAAGTTGCCACAATTGAAAATAGATTTCCCTAACCATCATAAAAAGTGAATAATAATAATATTAAAAACAGTGATCAATCATAAGATCAGATTATCCATAAGATAGAACATTTTGGCGCTAAACAAAAATCTGTCGAAAAAAAAAAAAAAACTATTTTTAGTTTATGTTGAACACATGAAATTGATATGTTGAATTCGTTGATGTATATGTTCCGTCAGTATCAGAATATGCTAAGAATTGTATTTATTTTTTATTTTTATTTTTTATTTTTTTAAGATTCATTTTCGAACTGTATAAGAGGGAAAATATCCCCGACTGTGATGGAAAAGGGATAATCATCCTGATTATGTGAATGAAATGAAGAAACCAAACAAGTAAATTACACTTGAAAACATTAAAAATCTCCCTCGTCTACAGATTGATTTATTACTGTAAAAAAATTCTTCATCTTTACATAAAAATTCATTAGCTTAAAACAATGGTTGTGTTTTAGAAGATATGGATTTGAAACGAACAATGATTAAAGAGGACATTTTAAATCTTTTAATTTAAACATTTTAAAACTATTTTAACGTCGAATTTCAACGGGTCTTTTGGGCAGATGCAATGCACATGCGCACAGGAGCTCATTCGGTCACATAATCACAGGGAGGGCGGGGAGACGTGTGCTTTATTTACTTTTTTCTTTTATTTACTGAATATGAGATGAACGTAGGAATAAAGTATGTGTTTGATACTTCATTGGTCCATGAAATTTTTTTCTTGCCGAGAGGAATATGGCGGTAATGTCAAACTGATTTGCATTACACAGTTGTTTACTGATTGTTTGTTTGGAGTTTGCATCGGAAACAGTACTGTATTTGTCTGGGGAAAAAACTTCTAAAATAAAATATATGAATGACTGTTTCATATGTAATAAAGAAGCTTATTTTACTGATATTGTTATATTATTTTTTCCGTTAAGTTTTGACGGGTTCCATCTAGTAAATATTAAAATCACGTGGCTTTTAGGTCGAATTTTTTAATTTGCAAGTTAAATTTCGATAAAAATATTTATCCGCGTGTTTTATAAGCGAACAAAAGTTCATATTTATTGTGACGTCACGAGAATAATGTCCATTGGGTTTAGTTTATCATTATGCATTATAACTTTATTGATGGCATCTTTTCATTACAATTAAATACAAAATATATTTTTATTTGTATACGTGGTGTTTAAGCATAAAAGTAACGTAAACAAAGTGCGTATGAAAAGTTTGCACCGGTGGCAATGATGTTATGCTTAGCTTCAAAGGCATTTTAACATTGATAAAACACTAAAAAGAAAAAAATTATATGATTGTGTCAACATGACGTAATTTAACTGATTTTTCAATTTTTAATTTTAAAGATTAGAACTGTAGCCTTTATTTTTTGCTTCATCTTGATTGCATACCTTTATTACATGTTACCAATTACGTTTTTTTTTAAATTATATGTTAGAAAATTTATTTATTTTTTTAAATCACAAAATTAGAGGATTTTGGAGAAATTAAAATTATTAAAAGCAGTGTTATGGTTAAAAAAAATGAAATAATTATAGTATTTTTAGCTAGAATAAACAATGTAATGTTAATATTTTATAGGAATTGTTTTGGTAGGTTTGTTATAAGTCCATTTAACAGTTGCTTATTAGCGGCAAAGTCTTATTTATTTGCACTGTGAATTTCTCTTTCGATGTCAAACAATGGTAGTCAATTTTTGGACGCCAGTCAAAATACAGTGGCAAGTTTTAGAAATGTATAACGGTTGTGACAACAAACGGTGGCCTCGCTTTGGCTTACATCACTTCTAAACACTACAAATTTAAATTTTTTACTACATTTTACTACATTTTACAATTTTAATTCTTAGATCATAAATTAGAAGAAAAAAATGGCTTTCGATTGAAATTTATTTGAAAACTGCCGCTTAATTTAACGACTTTTTAAATAATTTTCAAGCATGAAATATTTTTTTAATTCTACCTCAACAAAGACCATCAGTTCTTTTTAATAATGTAAAAAGCCCATGGAAAAATTTCCACAGTTAAAAATAGATTTCCCTAACCATCATGAAAAGTGAAAATAATAATAATAATAATAATAATAATAATAATAAAAACCTTATAAATCATAAGATCAGATTATCCATAAGATAGAGCATTTTGGCGCTGAAAAAAAACCTATTTTCAATTTATATTTAACATAAAATTATTGATATGTTGAATTCGTTGATGTATATGTTGTGTCAGAATATGCTATGAATTGTATGTTGTTGTTTTTTGTTGTTGTTTAAAGATCCATTGGGTATTTAACTGTAAAAGAGGAAAAAGATCCTCGAATGTGATGGAAAAGGGATAATCATCCTGATTATGTAAAGGAACCGAAAAAACCATACAAATAAATACATTTGAAAATATTAAATATATCCCTCATCTGCAGAATAATTTATTATTGTAAAAAAAAAAAATTCTTCATCTTTACATAAAAATTGATTAGCTTAAAACAATGCATGCGTTTTAGAAGATATGGATTTGGAACGAACGATGATTAAAGAGGACATTTTGAAACTTTTATTTTAAACATTTTAAAACTTTTTTAACGACGAATTTCGACGGTTCCTTTGGGCAGATACAACGCACGTGCGCGTAGGAGCTCATTCGGTTGCATTATCACAGGGTTGGAGGTGCTTTATTTACTATGTTCATTTATTTACTAAATATAAGATGAAAGTAGGGATATACTATTTATATGATACTTCATAGGTCCATGAAATTTTCTTTCTTGCCGTGGGGAATATGGTGGTAATGTCAAACTGATTTGCATTACACAGTTTTTTACGGATTGTTTGTTTGGAATTTGCATCGGAAATAGTACTGTCTTTGGCTGGGGGAAAAACTTTTAAAATAAAATATTTGAAAGACTGTTTGATACGCACCCCTTCTTATGTAATAAAGAAGCTTATTTTACTGATATTCTTATAATAATTTTTTTCCGTCAAGTTTTGACGGGTTTCATATAGTAATTATTATTATTGTTTTTAAAGTGCTACCACCTTCGTTAGAAATTTTTATATAAATATTTTGAATAATTCGTAAATACACAAAGATAATTTTTATAATAAATCTGCATACTTTTCACTCCAGTCTAAATTGCATTTTGGTAGGTATTTTATTTTTCATGCACAAGAAGGGAAAATTTCATAAAATGAAAATTGCTCCAAATTTGACTACCCAGCTTAGTATACATAAACAAACATTACACATTATTTGACATAAAATAAAATGATATATTATACCATATTTTGTCAGTAGTTTTGTTAATAAAGAATTTACAAGTTGAATAAAGCATTTACAAGTTGCAGTCAAGTAATATTTTAAGAGGTTGCCTTTTCAAGATATTTTTTAATGCTTTAAAAGGTAGTCTTAGACTCTATTGAAGGAAGTCAATATTTATTTTTTCCTTAAATAAGTATTATTAATTATTCCTTAATTTTCATTAAATGTCTTGCTTTATTTTCTTCATTCCAATAAATTCATTTATTTGATCCGTAGCAGAATTTAAGTATTGCAATCGAAATTTTTTCGACTTCGCGTTTTCGACAGATTTACACGTTTTAGTTATCAGAGATTCCAAAAAACATATTTTTGCAAAATGTTTGTCTGTCAGCCCTCATTGTATCATCGAAAAGTATGAAGATATACATAGAATTGGACCAAATCTCATTTATAGGTTTTTGACTATGGTGAACAGGTTCCAGTTGAATTTGAAATTATTCCGCCGAAAGCGTGCGTTGTAATAGCGATTTTTGTGTCATTTTCATTATTGTATCTTCGAAATGTGTATAAAGTTACACATAAAATTGAGCCAAAATTTCATTTATAGGTTTTGACTATGGGCATCATGTCACAGTTGAATTTGGAGCTGTTCCACCGGAAGGGGGCACGGTGATAGAGATTTGTGCTCTATTTTCTCTGTTGCATCATCAAAAAGTGTATGAAGTTATGCATAGAATTGAACTAAATTTTATGTAATTTGATGACTGTCTGCAGATTCCACGTGAATTTGGGGTATTCTGCAGGAAGGAGGCACTTTGAAGGCTATTTTCTGTTTTTTCGTAGTTGTGTTGCACGTCAACTGCTCGTGCAGCGAATGGTGCTTTGCTTCCAGTTAACCGGGCGTTTCACAGGCAGATGACGTACAAAAGAATAATGAAAAATATTTATTTTCTGGAGGTATGATAGCGAATTTTGAAGTATTAACATATATTAGATATAAGAAAGTTCTGGTATTGCCACATCTGACTAGTTTTATTTTTCAATCAAAGATTTCTCGTGCAGAGAGATTTTGCGTTTTAATATGCACGGTTTTTGCCCTTCCCTATTCTATCACATGTACTTATATTCACATATTTTTTTATTTTTGAACTGTCTTTCTACGTGTGTTATATACAATTTATGTATAATGTCTTATGTCCATGTCCGTCTTATGTTACTTCTATTATTTTAAATACGTTTGAATTTATGTCGAAAACATTCTATAATATATAATTATATTTAATTAATACTAACAAAAAATTTTAAAAGTTACAACTGTTATTTCTGCGTTATTTACTATTAAATTACATTCTATTTAAAGAAATATCCATATTTTTCATTTTTTTATGTATTGTAAATTATTTGTCCCATAAAGTACTAATATAAGAAACATATATTTTGTAATGTATGTTAATCAAAATTTTAATGACGATGCAGCAAAGTCACATTCTGTAATTGAATAATATTTTACTACACACTTCCTTATCTTCAATGTTATCAGTTACATAGAATTAATTTAAAAGGTAATTTAAACAACGTTTCAAAAATTGCTATGCATTGCACGCTTGTGATCTCGTTACTTCATTAAGCTTCCTCGATATTATTATCGTAATTTTGTATCAGTGAAATGGTATGTAATTATTAACTTCTGCAATTTGTTTAACGACGACTGCATTCTGGAGATTTGTGGAATAATCGTTACGTATGCTAAAACTAAATGTTATATGCTATTTCATGTGTTTCTAAACATGAAATTGCCTTAGAAGTGTTTTGGTGATATTTAATTGAATGGTGAATTTTACAACAGCCATTTAGAATAAATATTAATTAGTTTCTGTTTCATTAATTTTCTAGAATGAAGTTGATCTTTTTTAAATCAAGACATTATTTTTATGGATCCCTTTAATTTGCGCTTGCTTAGAAATTCTCCATAATATCTGCTTTAATGAAAATCAAGCTTTAGTGTTTTTTGCAATTATTAGTACGTTAAGAAGGCTAGTTTCCATTCTTTGTTATGTTTTATCTGAGTATATACTTGCTTAAACTTTCATACTCGTTTGGACCGATATTCGTGAAAGGTAAAAATATATGTACTTAAGGGACATCATGAAATTGTTATGAAATCCATAATTGTCAATTTAAGTAGAGTGTATTTTTCTTTTTACCAGTCAATATATTCACACCAAGTTAATAGTTTCAGGAAAAAGTATAACTTTATTTTAACGATGGAGCAGGTTTCATTTGAGCAATTTCACTAGTTACCAGAAAAATACAAAATAAATAAATCCTATTGTTTTTATTTTATCTTCTTTCCGTTTAACAACAACTGTTCTGCAGCTCCGTTCTTTAAACATATTGTTTTAATGATTGTTTTAATAAAATATCTAACGCATCTGACAAAAAAATCTATCATTATACTGTGGTTATTCTAGACCTCGGAGCAGTCTCTTTTTTTGGGTACCACTATTTTTTTTGTATTATTTTCGTGAGAGATTTTTAATATAATTTCAAGAAAAAGCTCATTACAAAGCGTATTTATAGGACATTTGCGAGATAAATCTAAAACTAAAATTTTCGTACTGAAATAGTGGTTGTGAAAATTTTGATTTGGTGTCTATTAAAAGAGAACGCTCCGATTCCTGTGTTACGGACACTGATAGAAGATCTACTTTTTATATTATCTCATGCGAATATCGTTTACATTAAAACATTATTTACAGAGATATTTTTATTCATATATATATTTTTTGTCGTGCGTTGACAATAAAACAACATATTTAAACAGATTGATGTCTCTTATACTAGAATAAAACGGCGAATCGTAACTTTATAACACACGATACTACACATCGGAAAAAGATATTTAAATTATTTTATTACGAATTTTGTTTTCTATATTATTTTAGGAGAAATAAATGGTTTATTTGTGACTATTTGCTTTTTTTAAAGTCATCAAGTTCTTGAAAATTAGAAGTTAATTTTTTTGTATAAATTCATTTATAAAAATTTGATAATGGTTACTTCATATAGTTTCACCGTCCTTACACTTCAGTTAATGCAATTTATCTAAATTGTCCCAATTCTTAAACAATCTTTTGATAATTCACAGGAAATATTTTATACTAAAGTGCAGAATAACACATTTATATACAAGGTGTTTCACTACCAGACTGACAAGCTTTGAGGGGTGATAGTAGACATGAAGGCAAATATTATTAAATAGGAAACCATGGGGCGCAAACGTCTTCTGTAGGAACTAGGGTCATTAAAGTTAAAGGTCCAAAACTTCAAACAACGATTTAAAAAAAAAAATAAAAAAAAAACGGAAAAAAGGGTCGATTTGCTTGCGGTTTTCGCTAAAATCTTTCTTTATATCACGATTTTCTTCAAAAAAAATTTAAAGGTTATGTTCCAAAATTATCGATAGAGGGTGCTTTAGACTTTAGAGTACCGAAAACTACTTTTTACCGTTGTTTTTTGTATGGGTTTAAAATTATTATAAAGTTCAGATTTTAACTTAAATTTTAAGCCCAAAATCGAAAACATTGGGATTGGGTTAACAGAGACTGTTAACAGAGGGGGTGGGGGAAGGATTTTAAACGCTCATAAACATTGAATAAACTAATTGATTTTGTTGCGGTTTGCGTGTAGGTCATTTCCCTTGGTAATTATTTTATTCAAAATGACGTACAACTTTGGTGTACTAATTTTTTGATAGAGGGCGCTTTCGACACATCTCCGACATTTCAATGACATTACTTCTGTGTGTTTTACTACCAAACATACTCCCAGGAAGTGTTAGCGATGCAAAGACGACTCGGAATCACATAGGAATGTAAAGTTGGAAATGCCTTTTTTGCGAGTTTTGGTTAAAAGAAGCAGAGAAAAAAGCAACAGAAAGAAGCAGAGAAACAGCAATACGTTAATGTGACAGAAAACAGTTTATTTTAAGGTTTTACTACAAAAGGTTTTCGAAATTACAACCAGAAGTAATCCGGCAAGCTTTACAGCGAAGGTAGATGGCGCCCAAGACATGCAATATTGCAACCACTGATGTTTGGGTCATTATATTTTTGTAGTTTTATCGTTTTGTTCCTATATTTATATTTATGATTAGAAATTACTAAATGAGAGATATGAAATATTTTAAAAATATATGGAAAACTCAGCAATAATATCTTGTATTAAAATTTTTAGTATAATTAAGTGAAATAATTGAAGCATGTAAATAATTATTTTTGGTAAAGCACAACAAACAGTTGTAATTAAAGTATGTTAAAACCAAACAATAAATTAAATACACGATGTTTGCGTGTAATCTCGAAATGCGTATTAAAATTTTTAAAAAGATTTGAAGTTAATGATCTTAAGTTTAGATACACAGTAACTAATTTAGTTTAATGTTTTACTTTTCTTATGTTTGTGCAATGAATAAAATTGTTACTTATTAATTGCTAAATCCGTGTCACTTTTAATTTTTTGCATAATCTGTTCGTATTTTTTATGCTAGATTCTGAAGTAGTTTAGATTTATTTTGTTTTGGATTTGCTTAATTAATTAAGCAAGCAATCTTGTCCTCATACGTCAGAATTCTCTTCATAAAAATTCGCAATGAGTAAATTGTGCTATTTTAAGTATTGATTTATTAAGAGTTTTGATTTTTATTTCCAATCGTTTTGTTGCTTTATGTTAACTTACCATTTGCAATTTTGACTGGAGTCTTTGTCCACGTTTTATTACACTAATGCTGTATTTACATTATGGCGTCACCGTCTAGTTAGGACTAAAATATCTATGAGGCACAGGTTTTCCAACAAATCAGCCTGTTAATTGGGTATTTACGTCGTCCCAGATTAGTTGGGTCTTATAATTTAACGCTTTAAACGCCAACCCGTAGGACAATAACGCCATAATGTAAATGAACCTTAACAAGGCTTTAGTACTAACCACTGATGTAATTTAATAATAGATGTTTGGTTTGATTCATTTATAAAACCTACCTAAATTAAAGTGAGTCTGGATCTTCGCAGGACAAAGATTATGTGAAACAGAACTAATTGAAAAAAAAAATTGCATTGTTTTGTTTGACAGAATATAAAAAAAAGTATAAATATAACAGTCTTAATATATTAGTGAGTGTAGGGGAATATTGAGAAAAGATTTTTTCTATTTGTTATTTAGACGACTTTACTTTATAGCATACTGAAAATTATTGTCAATTTTATACAGTAGTTTCAAGACAAGGAAATACAAGATAAAGAATACAAAATTTAGGATATTGTTTAAAGGGTAAATTTAACTTACAATTTTCAATAACAAGTACGCTGGTGAAAAAATTTGCTTTCACGAGATTCCTCTAAAATATTCTCTATTATTTCTGAAATATGATTATCTATATTTTATGATTATTAAATATTTGAATGTACATATTATATACCACAGAGTATATAATACTATAAAATATACTATAAATATACAATACTTCGAATTCCACTTTATCCTCCTCTGAATTACACCATTTTCATTAGGTACAAATTCTTTCTTTTTGGAGATAACAAAGTTTTAATTGTTTTGCCACCTATTAAAGCAACATGATAAATTCTGACTATTTAAAACTCATGATTGTTTCAATGCAATTATTTCTCATTCTACAAATTATAATTGGGGTAGTTAAGGAAATAAGAAAGAAATTATAATTAATTCTAATATAAATATTATCTGTGTATTCATAATACTAGCATTCGTATTCGACAATAGCTTTATTAAACAAACTTGTATTCAACGTTGTCTAAATTTAGGCTTATTATCTCTTTGATAACGTTAATTAGTCTAATTTCTTTCAAAGCTCAACCCTGTGGTATTATTACGCATTTAATAGTCTATGAAATATGCACATCATTCTTTATGTAATATAATAAAACTGCTAATTGCGTTGCCAGGTGTTAAATTAAAAGCTCTCACATAATTGTTACATTTATCAATTATAGAATGAATATAATAATACATTTTAATAAAAAGCCCTTAGGAATGTCTTTAGCTCTTAAATTGTAAACGATATTTTACAATTTTCTATTGAATGGATTACTTTTAACTATACATATCGTTATATATTACGATTATAACCCATTGTTTACCTTTTAAAATTAAGTGAATCCAATAAGTTATTTTATATATTTTTTTAATATTTCTCTTATTATGCAATAAAATGTTGAAAAAATTTAAATGTTTTTGAAATGCACTTTGTTACGCTTAAAAGAATTTTTAATCCTAATTATAAAATACAATTATATTACAAAGTTATTAATTTTATTACATAATAAAAAATAGAACACAAATATCTGAAGCAAAAGGGCTGCGTGTCTTTTATAGCTTCCATACTTTCAAAACTTCGATACTGGATGCCAAGAGTATAATCACACGGCGATGGTATTTGTCTGATTTTTGTTACAAGACATTTTAATTAGATGCAAGAGTATTTTTTAATTTTTTTTTAATGTGTGTTTTACCTAGGTACAGTCGTGGAAAAAAAACTGCACACCCCCCACTAACTCTGCAACAAATTGTAGTAGAAGGAAGTGACTGGTACCAAACGATTGAAAATAAAGTCTACTTTTAAATTATATATCTAAAATTTGCCTAAGGGGCCATCTACATATTAAAACAAGCCTAAAATTTATTTTTTTCAATGGCAACACCCACTTTTGACATGGTATTTTAAATCTTCGGTTCCAACTATGCCTAGATACAAAATTTTAAGTCATTTGGATGATAAGTTTTCGGGTTATGAACATTCAATTTTTAGAGCCTCTAATGTTAAATTACATTTTCATATTTTTATAAATATCTCCTGAGATTATAATTCTAATGTGTTATTTTTTTTTTGGTTATAATACTAAAAAGCCCAAACATAAATATGTCAAATTTGTAATTTTTATAATTTTATAATATGAATTATGAATTATGAAATTAATATTCAAAAAAATTGCAACCTACAATTTTTTTGATGGATTTATATTTATTATGTCCTGCTTTATGTGTATTCAAAATTTAAAATGTTTCTACCAAGTAGTTTTCAAATTACGCTTAAAAAACGGCAAGATGCTGCTTTAAGGGGCCGTCTATGATGTGCATTAAAACATAGTTTGAACAGGGATGGGAGCGCTCCAACTCGAAATACCGCTTGACACCACTAAATTTAATAGTATTTGTTACCTTATTCAAGAACAAAATTTCTGAAATTCTTTACGTTGGAGAATACTATTAAAATTTAGTGGTAAAAATCGATATTCGGGTCGGAGCGCGCTCATCCCTGTTTGAGAAAATATTATACTCATAGGCTGGGATTAAACAAGATTTTCTCAAATCTTGTTAAATTGTTTGCAATATTACACTAAATGGTTGTTAGATAAAGTATTAACGCAAAAGTATTTGTTACTTAAAAATGCTAATTTAAACTTTTATTAACTTTTGTATATCAATCAAAAATTGTAATCTTTACAAATATGTATGCATGTTCAGTTTTTATTCCATTAATAACGAACTTAAAATAATTAAACTTTTTCTTCTATAACTTTCGTATTTCGATTAAACAGGCTAATTGAAAAAAAAAAATACAAGTTATTTTTATGGTTTTCTGATAGGCAAAATTATTTCCCAATCGCTAGCAGTGTGCAAAAAAATCTAATAATAATAATAATAATAATAATAATAAATGGCAAACGGTAAGTTTTCTTGCCAAGAGGCATTAATGAGTTAATATTAAAATTTCAAATGAACTACCAGAATAGGTTTAATCATAGAATTATTAACCCTATTCCGAAGAAGAATAACGAATGTAAAGTTATTCAGATGTCTTTATAACATAGATTTAGTTTTAGGTCTTCAAATAAATCGGAATATAAATCCTGCGACACCCCCCCCCTCCCTCGCTACTAAAAAAAAGCAATGTCTGGATTTATTTTCAGACTAAAAAACAATTTATCTGCGTTTTTTTTTTTTTTTTTTTTTTACTTTGATTCCTTACGCTGCTTTATACTATTTTTTTAAATTCTACATTTTGTATTTGTCACTATTATTCACGTTTCTGACAATAAACTAAAAAAAAGCCGAGTTAAATAGATGCAAAATCTGAGAAACAGCATTATAAAATCACCTGTAAAATTCCAATAACATTTAACATATTCTAAAACTATTTTAATTACAAATAATCTTATGGTTTTTTAACCCCTTCGTGAAGTGCGTCTATTACAGAATTTTTAATAATTTACCACCGGTTTTTTAAAACATAAATTTTCGTCTGATTGAATCGTGGAAATGCTAAGATATAGTAAGGCAAAGCTTACAATAAAAAATAACTGGTGGGAAAAATCGAGGATTCTGAGCATCTTATGCGTCACGTATACGTGTCACTTGTCCCCAAGAGGTTAAAATCGGATAATTCAACAGTTGTAAACATTATTTTACCGCATATAACAATAACCGAAACTTATTAAGTGAGTAAAATGGTCATAGCGGTAAAACATAATACATTAAAAGAAGTGACATTCTGCAGCATTTCAACAATCGAGAACCGAACTTCAATTTGGATACAGCCCCTTAAATATGCTCATTATAAAGTAATTAATTTCTCAGAAACTAATCGTAGGAATTTAATGAAATTTAGTATCTAGGCATAGTTTGAACTGCAGATTTCAAATATGTTGTCAAATTAGAGTTTTGCTATTGAAAAAAACAAAGTTTGGGTGTGTTTTTATATGTAGATGGCCCTCTAAGCAAATTTTATATACATCATTTAAAAGTAGACTTTATTTCCAATCGTTTGGTACCAGTCACTTCCTTCTACTATAATTTGTTGCAGAGTTAGTGGGGGGTGTTCAGTTTTTTTTCCAGGACTGTACCTCAATGCTGTTTTCTATATTTGTTTTCTACTAACCTACATTGCATTATGGAAATTTGTGACGCCGATATCTAGTGTCATTTTTGTAAGATATTTATTGTACTCTGAATTTAGTCAATCACAACGTTCAATGCCCTAAAATTAGATTCCCGGATTTCATTAGACCGCCTGTGCTTAAGAATACAAAATATCATAATACCATTAAAATAATTTATTAGGGACTGAAATTTAAGGCAATCCAGTTTTGCAGTGTTTTTAATTATAAAATGAAAGATTGAACATATGCTTAACGCTTTCAGCAGTAATGTACAACTTTTGCTAAAATGTTAAAATGTTAGAATGCTACAAGAATTTACAAATAAATTCATTTGAAAAAGAACTAAAACATTTAACCACGTACTTTATAAAAGCCAAATTTTATTCAAAAATTCTGGCGCAATTGTCAATTGTGTGGATAAATGTTAAGTGGTATAAATAATATAGAAACGTCATTAAAAGGTTTAAATAAAATTCAGCACCGGTAAAGTGCCAAATACGAGACCAACAGTATCTAAAGATTATAATTTTTATTCTAAATAAATATGTTCATTGGGTAGAAATATTTTTTAGATTAAATACTATAAAGATATATTAAGTGTTTATATTTTGTAGTTTGATTTCCTGTATAGGAATTGAACATTTCGAATTTAATAATGCAATTCTATCTCAAACGCCATTTTAATTATGAGGAAACAATAAATTTCAAATTAATATTCCTAAAAGTTTTTATAAAACTTTATTTTAATGAAATAATGTCTAGTTTTTTGCACCCAAATTAAATAAAAGAAAGCATTATATTCCGCTCTAAAAAGAGCGATTTATTTCAAACGCAAATATATAATAAAATAACGTTTTAAAAAACTCATATTTGTAATTGGCAAATGTGTATTTAAATAAATGTTTTTATTTTAATAAATATAATTACTATACTTTTATGTCAAAATAAATTATTATGAGTTGCAATAAAAAATGAAATGAGCTTATAAGATTTCTAGTCGTAAAACGCAATCTTCATTTACTAGTTTTTGTTAACATATACATCTAGAACGAATACATAGTCTCATATGCTATCACTACTTTTATAAGTTTTGATACTAATGTATTTATACTTTAAACTAAAAGAGAAAAATTGTAACAAAACTTGAACTCATTGTGCGTAGTTGTCGCAACCATTCACATATATAATCTTAAACAGTTGATTATTTCCATTTTCATTTGCAAAATTCGTACGTATCTAAAATTAAAATTCATAAAATTAAAGAAATATAGCTTGTTTATGGAAGATTTGGTAATATTACTTGGATTTTATATAATTTATTGGATTTCAGGTATTAAAGATTTTACATAATGTATAAATTTCATCTAATCATATTTCAATTCACTGATTTATATTCATTCTATTATCCTTATATATTATTTCTCCTGTCAACATCCCTTTTACTCAGAAAATATGAAACGCAGAACAACGAACGAGATACCATATGAAAGGTTTCAGAACAGGCTTCTGACATAGCCCACTTAACAATTCGCTAAAACATGTTTTTGATTAAAATTTGATGAAATTAAAAAATTAAATCGGCATTGCTTTCATGAAAGAAATGAAAGGTTTTCCTGAAATTATTGTTGCCAAAAAAAAAATAAAATACCACATTATATGATGCTCAGCAATTATTATAAAAAACACCGCACGGGTTTATTTTATACTTATGATTAAAAAGCGAAATTGAAATTGAAATGTTTAGATTTATATTTCTAAGTCCCATGTTTTCCCGAAGCGGATAACGTTATCCTCTAATGCAGTCAAAATACGATTGCTATTTTTTTTTTCTCGCGCGTGCCTTTAGCAATCTTGGATCAGTTTTCAGTCTAACTTTGATGGAATAAATTAGATGATATTCTGGCTTGACTAACAACTAAATGTTGTTTGCAGATATTTTTATCCTTGCTTTTTCTTTAGAAGTTTAAACCTGCATGTAATAAATATTACATATTGATAAAAAATGATACTTCTCTATTATCCTGTCGACCACTTTTGGTAACAAAAAACTATCACCAAATAAACGGGAGAACGTTGCCATTGGAATATCAATAAATAAATAAATAAATAAAATATAAGAATTTAAGGACACAATTGTTATTTTAATTAATAAAATAACTACTAAATCAGTAAAATATAATGAAAAATACACGCAAATGTCGAATGTAAAACCACTAGATGGCGTAACAAACACGCATAATGATTCTGACATCAAGTAAATGGGACTGCATTTTTGGCGTTTAATCTTACAGTTTGGCGGTAGTTTTTTGTTATGAAAGATCGACGGGATAATAGAGAAGTACCTAGAAAATATTAGATTTCAGTGCGAAATCTTCGCACGGGTCCTCTGGTATTGCATTAATATCGCTGCGATATCTTATGTAGAATAGTTTTAATTTCATTGTCAAAATTATTATGATAACAAATTTACAGTTGGTAACACAACATATATTAGAATTTGTAATATAAATCTCTGAGATTAATGTATTGTATATAGCTAATAGTATGATATTTGGCGCGTATCTCCTATCAAAGAAATTGCAGAGTAGACTAAAATTACAGTATATAATTTTAACACTTGCACATTGCTACCATTTGCAATAAAGAAGACATTTTGAAAGATCTGTATGAGATTCCTTTTTCTCTAAATTTATGTGAAATATTTCTTTCTGATATGAGACATTTGTGAGACTTTTTGTGTATAAGAATATATATTTTTAATTCCAGCCACTTTTTCGACATCTGCTCTGGGATTTCTACTGAATAAATCTAAAAATATATTTTTTGTAACTGAAAGGTTTTTTTTTTTTTTTTTTGTAGATGAGTCAGCATAAGCTATTTTTTTATATACAATTGGGCTACTTTTTTTTATCTTGTTTTCTACGAGCTATTCTCGCAATGTTCGTCCAGACCACAGCCCCCTCTATACAGGCCGGCGCTCTGAATTTGAAGAAGAAAGTCACGTGTCATCTCGAAGGCTGAAATGTAACGTTCGATCGTGGCGTTCTGTGCAAATTACTACTATTTAATATACATTAATCTCATAAAAGGGATTTATTTCAGACGAATTTAGCTTACAATATGTGCAAAATTTTAATAGCGAATATTTGTGGATTAAATATAATTACTGAAATAATAAGTAGATATTTATTTCTCATTGTTTATTTGCTTAAATGAACTAGAAAATATCCACTTGCTTTAAATTCATTTGAACTTTTCCCTTTGTCATTTTTAAAATAAATAGATAAATAATGCTTTTTAATATCTTTTAGTTGGCTAATTATTTCCATATTTAAAAAATGCATAAGACGAACACGTATAAGTGTCATTTTTTTAGAACTTCGAAATATTTAGTTTTGATTTTATCGTGTTTAACGTGTTTTTAAATTTTATGAGCTAGAACAGTTTTAAAGGATGTATTACAAATAATAATTATTTGTAATAAATCCTTTAAATTTATCCTTTTTATTTTAGAGTTCTGATTATATAATCTTTAAATTGCCATTTTTTTTGTTTGTTTGACTTACATATATGCGTGCACCGGAATGTCTATTTAAAAAAGTAGGTTTTCTGCGTACTAAAAATTTTTTAGAAATGTGATATTTATTTTTAATTTTAAAATGATAAATAATGCTTGCAAAACATAATTTAGTAATTAATTATTTCATTATTTTAAAAATCAAATTTATAAACACGTATAAATATCCCTTTTGTAGAAATACCAAATTTTTAGTTTTGTTTTTATCGTCTTTAACATGTTTTAAGTTATATGACCTTTAACAGTTTTTAAGGATGTATTATAAATAATTATAATGCTATATGCTTAAAGAAGAATGATGTATTTTTTCAACTGATTATTATTAGTGTTTTTTTTTCCTTTTAAGTATATGAAATTTGCAATTAGCCCTAGATATGTAATTTAATAAGATGTAAACACTAATGTTGCCTTAAGTTTGAAAGCAAACAAATTTATTATCACAAACGTTTGATTTTATTCAGCATTTATGCTTTTAGCATTATTAATAATAATTATTAATTTTGTGTATTTGGCAGTAATAATAAGATATATTAATAATAATATGGCAAGGTATAATAATAAGTGGCATAGTCAGGTTTTATTTTCGGGGAGATTGTAATATTTTCAATTTTCATGAAAATCACTTCTATTTTACTCTAAGCAAATTACAGCTGAACACGGGAAGAGTTTAAAATTTTAAATAAATATGTTGGACGGAAATTTGCAGTTCATGATGTTAATAGATTTAGTTAATTTATACAACTAATTATTCTCTGACACATTTGTAGCATCGCAAAAAGTTTTCAGCTTCCATGAGTTTGTTTACAAAAAAATCATTCTTTTCTAAATTTCTGAATGTTTGTTTAAATTGGATTTGACGTGCTGTAGAGGATTCAAATTTGAGATGATTACGGAAGATTTTTGTATTAATAATGATAATAGATACAATGATTGCGCCTAAAGCTAATTTTTTTTAAAATCTATCACAATTTTTCATTTTTAGAAGTTTGGTAGGAAAAAAAATTCCAGATACTACTATTTATGCATACTATTATTCATGTGCTATTTATGTTTAAACAGACTTTCGTATATATTAATATTTGCATAGAAATTTTTATAATGCATTCATAACAAATTAAAATAAACTCAATTTAATGATATCAGTAAGTGACTCATATTTCAAAAATAATGTGAATGAAAAAGAGAAAGGTTATAAAAAAGCTTGTTCCTGTGATATTTTTAATTTTGGGAAAGCTTTTATTGCTACAATATTTAAAATTATTTTAAACAATCACTCAAAAATCAGTAATAACAAATTTAACAAAGAAAAAACTGACAAAAATAAGATTAGAAAATGTGCACTTTAAATGATCTATTGCAAAATATTTAATTTAATATAAAAATAATTAATAAATTTTATAAGAGTTGATGTATAAAACTTTACCAAAAACTTATTGTGATTCGCATAGTACTAAGGAAAAGTCCAGCACTTTCATTATTGTCATTATTAATGTTGTCCATGCATTTTCGATACAACCTCATATTACATGCACACCTTAATATTACATGCACTAAGTAAAAATATATTTAAACAAATGTTTTTTTTTTAATGATTTGTTTGATTTTATAAGAATATCTATTATATACGTTTTAATGAATTTTAAAAAGATTTTTCTGTTATAAATACCCTTTTGTACTCCAGTTTACTATCTTCAATATACAAAAAAATAGTTATTTAACTTATAAGTAAATTTGTTATGATGAGTGTGCTTCTTTTTTTGTTCATGTGAAAATAAATGCACTGAATAAATAAATAAATGTATTACATAATTAAAAAAAAAATGTCAGTGCATGTCAAGAATAACATTGAAATACATAAAATGTGGGAAATTGCCATCCATAGCATATTATTTATTTATTTTTCTTTTTTATAAGTTTATGTATATAGCTATTTTTTAATTAATTAATTTAAGTAATTTCTTTTTGTGTGGTCTAAATTGCATTTCGTAAATCATTAACTATTAAACGTATATCAGTAAATAATAATAATAATAATAATTTAATTTAATATTATAGCTGGACATTTTTTTAATCATAAATATATTGATGTAGATGATTTTTCTGCGTTTTCATACTATCTTAGTAATGTAATATGCATTGTTGTTTACTAGAATAAGGTTTTATCGAACAGCACCTGTGACTAGAATCACTCAAATCGTAGAACTACCTAATGCGAACAGCGTAAAAAGTCCGCCTTCGGCAGCGGCCATTTTGAATCAGTGTTCAGGCCTTGTATTGAGACGGCTGTGTCCAGACCCGGCCGACTCTGAAAGCACGCTGATTTCCCTGCTTTAAAAATGAAAAAGCGGAAAATAGAGAAAATTAATAGCCTTTTGAAGTTAAATTGAAAGCATTAAAAGCGTTTTTTTTTTAATTTAATATTATGTCATTATGCGCTTATTTGCTCTTCCCTCCCCCCCCCTACACGAAAAAGAAAAAAAGCAATCTGGGAAAACGAACTATAGACAGACACATTTGTGGAATTTACGCAATTTTCTTTAATCGTAATAAAATATTTATGTTTCTAAAATTATTTAATTTTTCTGAATATTCCATGTTAAATATGAAAACATTTTCACCAACTGAAGCTTTAATGTTCATGATTTATAAATTCAAATGCACATAGTGTGCTACATTAGGCAGGATTTTAAGAGATAAAACTTATATAATTTTAATGTAAAAAAATAATCTATTGATATCAAGATATATTATTTAAAAAAGGTGTCCGGTTATTCATCACTTAAATTTCAACTGGAAAATGTGCTTCATGTGTTGTTAACCGTGCTCCATGTATCACTAAAAAATACTTCAACGCATGAAAATGCTCATAACATTCAAATGTATAGAATAAGCTTTTCTTTTAAACACTATAATATCATTTTAAATATGTAGTAATTTTCCCTATGAATTGTTTTTCTCTTGAAATAATTTAATTGTTTTAAAGGTTTCTTTATTTCCAATATTCATGTGGAAATAAGCATTTCAATTGAAAATTAAGTGTATTGAAATATTATTGCTTGGGATTTTAATATATCACAATGATAGACAAAACGTGTCTATTTCTACATATGAATTATTTTTCTGTTCACAAAATGAAATTTTAAATAATATATTTAAAAGAAAAAAAAGTTAGACAAATTTAAAAATAGTGCACATTACAATCTATTCAAGTATATGGCTACAAAATTGGTTAAATTGCTTTTCGTAGTTTATGATCCTTCAAAAGTTATGTCCGTAAACGATATTGACCGATTCCAATATTCTGCTTAAAATAAATATTCTATTTAAAAATTGAAAGATTCAAGTAGTTTGTGATACATTTCTCTGTAAAACTATCCGTTTTCGTGATTTTATATGCGATATTTTTTTCAGTATCAGACTGTAAAGTGAAAAGGACACAATATAATCAACAACGGATGAGGTAGCGTTAGTAATTTTTTTTTAGAATAGAGAGATTTGCATTTTTAGATTTTAGATTTAATTTTTTAGAATTGTGGCAGTCAGCTTTCTCCCTTGTTGCAGGAAAATGGAAATATCAGAATTATTATATCTTTATCGAAGTAGTTTTGTCATTGCACAAAATAAATATGTATAAATAAATTTTTAATGTATGGTGCTTAAGACCATTAAGAAACTTAATCTTAAAACCACATTATTTTACGATTCATATATTCATTCACCTTTAGTTATTTATAACAGGTAAAATTGTTCTATAAATTGTGTGAAAATGACATACTTTTTAGAGTTTTTATTTTACCAGCTCAAAATTAGAGATTAAACCATTCAAGAATGAAAATATTTCACATGTAAAATCGCACTGAAAAAGTGCATTTTTACTCCAAAATTGCTATATTTAAATATGAGTGTGTCTAAATAACATAATTCAGTTTTCTATTCCTACTTATGAAGATTACTGCCAAAAAGTGTCATTACTCATTTTATTTCTTAAATTACAAACGGTCAGTATTGAATGTTTCCCTTTGTGAAACAGAAATCATGCTGAAAAGAAAAAAACACTTTTTCATTCGTAAATATCGACTAATTTCATTTCTGTACAATTATGTCTTAATGATGTGATTGGACCCTAATTTCAGAAGTAGAAGTGCTTCCGAAATTGAAAATAACGTCATGTTTGCATGCGTTGTTTTTTCTTCATGAGCAGTGTTTTTTGCTTTATTTCTTAAATATCTTGTATCAATTAGCTGAGACAGAGTGATAAACAATTATTAACTTCATGGCTATTTCAATATTTTCTATACTCTTTATGATTATCCACAGTATCGCCGAGTACAACGTAGAATCTATTCGCTTATTTCTCCTTCAGAAACGCTGCTCTTCTGAATTGTTATCTATCCATTACGTGCAAATTGATATTCTT
This sequence comes from Maratus michaelseni, assembly GCA_963931845.1. NCBI lineage: Eukaryota > Metazoa > Arthropoda > Arachnida > Araneae > Salticidae > Maratus > Maratus michaelseni. The sequence goes on along the minus strand of OZ007593.1, from coordinate 190,950,625 downwards.
CCTCTTGATCCCAAAGTTAAATATATATATATATATATATATATATATATATATATATACATACTTCTATATCTCTCATTAAAACAGCATAATACATTCTAACTATATAAAAAGTAATGTGTTTTCAAAAATGTAATTATCTTTCCATTACATTCAACAAATTTGAATTGATGTAATTATAGAAATTAAAAATAAATTATAATTAATGCTATTATAGAAAATTATTCATTAATTCTAAATACTAGAATTTGTATTCGAGAATGGTTATCTTAATTAAAACACACAATAGAGTTGGCGGAATGTTACGCATTAATTTCCTATTGATAAAGTTAATTAGTAAGTTGAACTTGTGATATTAATATGCATTGAATCTTCAATTAAATACGTGCAGTTTTTTTTAATTATTATAAAAGGACTGCGTTGCCTTCTATTGGATTATGAAACTCTTATATTTGTTACAATTCTAAATTTTCTAAAGAAGAGGATGCTAAATTTTCATAAAACGCCAGAAGCAAACAGTCTTAAATATGTAAACAATAATTTACCGCATTCTAATGTATAATATTATTTTGATATGATATGTTTATGAAACACTAATTATTTTGTAATATTAAATATATTTTATAATTTTCTGTGCTTTTTGATAACATGCAGCAAAATAGTAAATATACTTTAATATTTCTAAATTCATTTTGTTGTTGTGATATAATTAATTATTATAATTAATTTACTAAACTTGTATTCTTACTATATAGCATAAAGTATAGCTACTATCTTATGATGGTAGTCCAGGGTCAAATGTTTTCTTTTTAGTTTTGTAAGTCAGCATGCTGTCCTGATTGGAAAGTTCGTAATTGAACAAGCCACCTATTTTGTCATTCATTATACTTTTGCAAAGTGTTCCTGGATGGTTTTTGCGATTAATTCTGCAATGGTATATTAATTTTAGTCTCATAATCTACAGGAATGTATGGAGTTGATTGAGAAGAGGAAAATGTGGGGTTTCTAACCATTTATGTTAGAATGTATCTAGGGAACTGTTAATTCGGGTGCAAAATTATATTTCAGAGTTTCATGCTTTATATTGTCATTTGAAGTATCTAGATATAGATGAAATTAGTATTTTAAATGCAGCTATGTTTCAATAATATTCCCAGCCGCTTAAGTTGATGAATGGCCATCTTTCCTAATGCAGATCAGTTTATTGACTATGCAAACTTTGAGTTTGCATCCCCACTAGTCTTGTAAGGCCATTTTTAAAGAATTTTACAATACCTCCATATCACGACACTAAGGTATTCGTAAAATTTACGACCGAATTTTCGATTCCTGGAATTTGCATAAAATGAGGGAACCAGTGAGAAAGTATGTCTCAAACTGCTGTACCTGCGAAATATTTAATTGCCATAATATAAGTTCAGCTGGCAAGTTAACGTTTCCCATGTAGTGCGTGGGGCCCCCTATTAAATTTATAATCCTTAGGTAATCCTTAAGGTATAGACATGTTTTGTTTAAAGTAAATTATTTTAGTAAATGCATATAATTATTTTCTTCCAAGAAGACTTCTTAAATGACATTCATCGATGACTTTTTCGATAAATTTATTTTGCAATGTTGTGCACTAGTTAAACTAATCATTGAAAATGACTCGTATCAGACATTTTTAAAGCTCGATGTGCTAAGCTGGATATTTCTTATGTTTTCACAGTACTTTAACTGCCATTGTCATATGTGGATGAGAGAGTTCATCAAGCATTAGTTCAAATGATTTCGTCTTATATTGATTCGCATAATTCAAATTGGAATAATTTTATTCAACATTTTGCTTATGCACTTCATACAGCTGTACACTAGTTGGCAAAGAAAACCCCTACCAAATTGTTCTTTGGAAGGAAAATTATCAACCGCTTTTAGCGGTTTGCTGTGATATCTGATTATTAGAATATGTTTGTGTATTAGCATGTGGATAAATTAGTGAGAGACACTCATGTTCAGAATAGTAAAGTTAGAAGCGGCAGGCTCATTATTATAGTATAACAGAGAAATAAATAGAGATAATAGGTGTTGCTTTTGTTTTAATTGATAGACATTAGCTTAGTTCGCGTCATCAGAAAATTGTGGCTATTATTATGAGGGAAGAAGAGGAAAGGACAGAATGCAGAGTGTTAATATTGAAGAAAGTTTTTCCTAATGTTAATTGAGATCTTAATTATAATTTTCATTGCACAGTAAATTAAATTATTCTCTTTGATATTCTTATTTGGCTTACTGCCTGAGTTCTGTTGATCATATATTGACTTTATTTTTTTGGTGGTTTTTATTATATGTACCTTATCTCCTTAAATATTTTAAGTAATCAGCCTATTTAATTACAAATTAATAAATTTTTAATCACCTTCATTTCTTTATAGAACATTGTATTCTCTTGTGTGTATAGTTATTGTATTCTCTTGTTTCTGGACCATGCCTGGTGCTACAGAATAATTTTTTTACTATCTTCTCACCCTCAGTTTTTTCTTCCTTTTACCTAAGCAGAAACTCTATAACATAACTAATTGCTGATATAGTAATTATTTTGTAAAATGCTTTTGCCATTTTTTTCAAATCATGAATGCGACGAGGCATTTTCATTTCATTATTTTCGTTTTCCCCGGAAATTCAGTCTACTTCTGATTTCGCATTAACTTGTTTTTGCACTGTACCGACACGAAAAGTTTTGTCACACCTTCTTTCGATTTCACATTATTTTCCTTTTGCACCACATCTTTTCAGAAAATTATGAGTCTGAGCTTACATTTTGATATATGAATGCCTTCTTTAGTATATATCTTATTGCTTAGGGATATATTAATAAAATTAAAGACCTTATGGTCCATGGGAGTGCCTTCGCATTCACGATTGATTTGAATATATTTCTTATTGCGAAGATCTATTCCCCGAAATGTAACCACTAATTTGCTACTGTGTTGAATTTAAGCATTGACGTCCCCCCCTCTACACCATTTTTGCAGTAAATTTTCTTTAAAATGTATCAGCGAGTTTGCCATAAATATTAATATATTAAATTTAGAATCGTCATCTATACAGTCAAACTTTTTGTCTTAAGTATTAAGTATTAAGTATTAGTATAAGAATATGTGAATTTCCATCATGCTTGCTTAAAAAACTATTTTCGATTTGGAAAATATTGTATTTGCTCTGCGTCGGCACAGAACATTAAATGCGCTTTTTGGACCACAGTTTTTATTCCCATACTTATTATTCCTAGATTATGTTTCAAGTAAGGCTTTTCCCCTTTGTAATAGTTCTTCATATTATGTGCGAAAGCCTGTCTTTTGAAAAAATATATGTTTTCGCATATATTAATCTAAATTCTTGTTTATTATTTTAGTAAAGCCTCTCATTCACCCACCCATATATATAGTACCATTCATTGCTATTCTTATAGAATGCTATCTCTTATCAAAACTCATTAAATGTATAAAAAAATTATTAATCAATTAAGAATCAAAAATCCAGTTATTCAAGTACAAAGATTGTTTTATTGCGTACTTCTGACGGGAGGTAAAAAGTCAATTTTCACGAATAAACCAAACCACTAGAGATCATTTCTGGATAAATGTAAACTACAAATATTGAGACAAGAAAAACATCAATTTACACACCGATTTCTTCCTTATTTCATGAAATTTAGAGTCTGCTATATCAACTCGAACGAAATATGATAAAATATGATGATAATGGAATTATGTTTATCTCGAATTAATAGTCAGTATCTAACGATTTAAAAATAAATTGGAACATATGCCTATTTGACGCTGAAATGTGAATGATTTGCTTTAAATATCTGTGAGTGGTTCTTTTCTTTAATGATAATCTGCATGTCTTGCTTTCACGGTAGATAAAAAAACTATGGGAATTCGAATGGAGGAAAGGGTTCCATTGCGTTTACTGATAAAAATTTCACTCACTTAACAAATTGAAACTTAAATGAAACTAAATATAGCATTTTGTAAATTTAAGTTGAGTATATGCAGTGTAACAATTATGTGGAAATTATATAAAACGTGTTGCGGGATGTGAAAGACAACAATCTTCTTTTGCCTTAACTATGGGATAAGCATAAAATTTTTTTTTATCACCAAAGGCAAGTACCACATAATAAAAAAAATAATATATAATTTTAAATTCCACATTTTCAAAAAGTAAATTTAAATTTCACTTTTTCGAAATGAATAGATAGGCTCATGATGCGGCTTTAACAAAAAAGCACACAACGACTTGCGATTTTGTTTCAATAACGAAACTTCTACTGCAAGAACAGCTACATTCACAAACAACAAGCAGTGTTGAGTTAGTTCTGTGAAGAGCTGCGTAGCACAGATATCAATCAACTTAGATTTTTGAGCCTTGGTTTGACGATTGTCAGTATGATCGCCAGTCGTGTCTAAGAAAAGCTCCCGTTAAGTAATGAATTATATTGATATTCAGCAGCTTTAAGAATAACGCAGCGTTTATTGTTGGTGAAAATCATATCTGTATTATGAGTAAATTTTTTTTTGCAAAGTTATTCCATGTTTTGTTGTTGTTGTTGTTGTTGTTATTTTTTATTTAAATATATTGTACTATTGTTTATACTTTTCAAATTAGTTAATTGGTCATTTTATAATCATGGACGATTATTATAAATGTATTCGTTAATTTTGATATCGAAATTAAACGTGCTTTTTGAAAGAAATGAATAAATTCAAACAATATCTGGGAACCCTAGTCTTATTCAACATCTAAGTCACACTTTTTCTAATGAAACATATTTATTTTCATTTAAATAGGGAAAAAAATTACAATTATTTTTAAGAGTAATTAAGTGTAATTATAAATGATTATTTTAACGATACGTTTAAAATTAATTCATCAGTATATTTGGAAGGGAAATTGATATAATTAAATATGATTTATATTCAAGTGATAAGATCTTTTACAAACTATAATTAATTTTCCCTGTCATACACACACCATGTATTATTAATGATTATTTCTACAAAGTTACTCTGTTCTAATTCAAAGAATTAATTATCTGAAAATTCTGTTTAGCTAAATATTGAATTAAAAAGTTTCCGTTTATTCCTTGCTAATTTTTCGAATAAATGTGTTAAATTTTATTTTCTAAAATTAGGAAGGCTGTGTAAGTATTCATAAAGCGAAATTCACCACGAATTTAAAAATTGTATGTGAAATAACATTTATCTTATTTTAAACACTTTCTATTACACTCAGTTTTCTAAATAATTAATGAAGTTTCCTGTTTTATTCTTGAAATGTTTAGTAAATAAATTATTCCTACTAAAAAAATGGTTATATTTTATATTTAAAACCATATTTTCTGAATAAAAATCTGTTATTATTTTCAGAAATACATTGGAAAATAAATAGAGAGTAAAATATAAATGTATTAATACATATAATTAAAAATATTTAAATATTTAATTAAGTTAAACGTTTTTTTAAGGGTCAATGACAGAGAGAAAATGTACAATCTAAAAGTATTTAAGATAGTTTTTGTTGTTTATAGTGAGATGATTGGAGCATAAAATGGCATATTTTTTTTCTAAATAGTTTTGTTTTCTAATATTTTGTTCTCTAGTATTTCTAACTTATGCACCAGAAAAGTGAGTTACACTTTAGACCGATTTGTAAAGAAATATTACAGATATAATCTTGCCATTAATACTGTGTATTACATAAGGATATGTTATAAAGTAAAACATAATTTACTGAGGGATTTGAATTCTGATCGGTCCTTAAAACGTAACTTTGCTGACAATGCTTTAACAACAAAAAAAAGGAATTTGTACCAAAATAACGTAATAAATCAATCTTTAACCTTCAAGATACAGTGCTACAATCTTGCCAAGTAACATTTAATTAGTGCTTAGTTTTATGCAAAAGCATAATCCAAACTGTTTTTACAATACGCTTGGGTTATATCGAAAATGAAATTTTGAGAAAAATAACGTCAAATATTAAAAAACAGATTACGGTATATTACGTTTAATTACAGGTCAGTATCCCCCTGAATATATCCATCTCTAGTTTCATGGTCTTCTTTGTCTTTCGAGTTGCTTCGAATCGCTACTTAAAATCCTCTTCAAATCGTCTTTTTTTGACCTCCCTTAATAAAAATGAATTCATCGAAGTTGAATTTCAAGAAATCATGATCTTGAAAGAGGCTTTTTAAGTTTTAAGTATGCATTTCATATTTAGTATATGGTAGATGTAGAATTAATTTAGAGCCAATAAATGTGGTGTATCATAAATGTTTTTAAATATAATTGTCCTAGACACTAATGTAATACTTATACACTTGTAATACTTATACTAATACACTTACCAAAAGTAATAACTTTTTGACAGACTTCAAATGATTTTCACGATCGTCTGTTTTTCAAATGCCAGTCAGTAAAGGATAGATACTGTCAAATCCTTTAACTTTCTGATGTCGTAAAGGAGTCGACCGAATTGCGTCAAGAATAGATTATGAAAAACTTTCTGACGCATACAGAAAAATGTCACGAAACTGCAACGTTAAGATGAAAGAATATATGTAGGAAAAGTTTAGGAAACATATAACATAGTAAAAAATTTAGTTTTAGCAATTACTTTCCATAGTCAAAAAAAGATGTCTATTTTGTGAATCCCTATATATTTTTTATAGATTTGGACATGTACCACATAGAATGATACAAGTTAGTTCAGTTAGAAAACTCGCCTTTAGCAGTTTTCGATAATCGAGTGAAATCCATTCGAAACATTTGTACATCCATGGATATTATATAAAGACTTTTGTACATACTACATATTATTCTAAAATTAAATTCATGTAAAAAACGCATAAGGCAACTTAAAGCTCACTTCCAGTTATTACCAACTATAAACGAAAATGTATCTTGCTCTCTACTTAGCCCTGTATGTGAATCTATACTAATATTATGAGTAAAGATTGTTTGTTTGTTTGTTTGTAGGGGGTAATCTCTGAAATTTCCAAACTGATTTCAAATGTGGTGCTGGCAAATTGATGGTGACAACCCCTGCTCCAACATAGGCTATATTTTATGTCGGTGCCATTAACCCCAGAGGGATACAGGGGCAAAAAATGTTCTAAAATTGCGATTTTTTTTATACTGAATGAGATAGAAATTTGAAATTTGGCACTGTAGTTACTTATAACATGTAAATGCTCGGTAAGAAAAAGAAATCGAAATTTAAAAGCGGGAAATCAGCGAAAAGCGTTCTAAAAACATTCTAAATTACAATTTCTATGGAATCTCTGGAACTACAGAGCCGATTTCAAAAGTGATGGCGGTGAATTGATGGTGACAATCCCTCCTCCAATATAGGCTATATTTTATGTCGGTGCCACTAATCCCAGGGGGGGGGGGTGCAATAGCGAAAAACGTTCTAAAATTGCAATATTTTTTATACTGAAAAAGCTAGAAATTTGAAAGTTGGCATTGTAGTTACTTATAAGATGTAAATGCTCTCTAAGAACAAATTCTAAAAAAAATCGAAATTTAAAAGAGTGAAATAAGCGGAATGCGTTCTAAAAACATTCTAAATTACAATTTCTATAGAATCTCTGGAACTACAGAACCAATTTCAAAAGTAATGGTGGCAAATTGATGGTGACAATCCCTACTCCATCATAGGCTATATTTTATGTCGGTGCCACTAAGCCCAATGGGGTGGAAGAGCCGAAAAATGTTCGAAAATTGCGGCTTTTTTTTACTGACGGAGCTATGAATTTGAAATTTGGCATTGTAGTTACTAATAAGATGTAAATGCTATCTAAGAATAATTTTAAAAAATGGAAATTTAAAAGGGTGAAATGAGCGAAAAGCGTTCTAAAATCATTCTAAATTACAATTTCTATGGAATCTCTGGAACTACAGAACCGATTTCCAAAGTAATGGTGAAAAATTTATGGTGACAATCCCTGCTCCAACAGCCTCTTTAATAAAAATCTATGCGTTGCTGAAGACTGGATTTTTTGCTAATTGTTGCCACAGATTAATCTCGGAAAATTAAACATTTGAAGTTACTGAAAAAAATAATAGCTCGAAAAGTATTTGTCAGAAAATTGTTAGACAAATTGCGTTTGAAAAGTTAAAAATTGTATTTTTCTTGATATAAATTTCAAATCTAATGATTATGCCGTTTTTCAAACATTGAATTTCAAAAATTACCAAATTTCACAATGGAGTACCATAGCGAAAACTTCATGCGTAAAAATATAATGATAAGGGCGTCGTGTCCTGACGTGTATATTGGCAGGAGTCACAAATTATAGTAGTCTTATTATTCTGTTAAAATATAAGGGTGAATTATGAAATGTCAATATTTTGTTTGATTAAAAGTTCGTTAAGCGAAATTGACCAGCGTAGCAGGCGTAGCTTGCTAGTTTATTTATATTCCAAAAACTTCTATTAGTCTATTAAATAACTTCTATTTGTCTACTGTTCAGCAGGAAAATGCGTAATACAATTAAAAACTACACTTAAGCAATTCACTCTCATAGTCACTAATACTTACAAGTTCATTTACGTAGCCCTGTATGCGATCAACAAAATTTATACACACCACGTACTATGCAAATATTTCGTTAAACATAAAAACGCAAACGAAAATTGAAAACGCATTTATCACACATAGACTGTAAATATCGCACAAAGACTGTAACCGAATTATTTTGCGTGCCCCTGTAAATGAAAGATATACACAATGCACAACTTTTTTTTTCAGTGAACAATTTATAGTGCACCTCAGTAATGCATATAAATTTCATTATGTTTGAAATAGGGAAATATCATTAAATTACACTGCAAAAGATTAATTGCCCGTAGAAAATTGTGTAACAGAATTCTTTTGTGGCCCTGTAAATGAACAAAGCTTTGCACCTATATTTGACAAAAATCATGATTTAGTGCGCTTCATAATTGTATGTAAATTACTTGAAGTTTCAAGTGGCGTAACATCATCAAAATGCACTTGGGACTATTTTTCCTGTTGACTGTAATATAACGGAATAATTTTGATTGTCCTGTAAATAAACTATAAAAGCTACACACTTGATTTTCAATAGGGATCATGCTATACTAAACGTCAATAACAAAGAAACACTCCGTGCAATCTGAATATATTTACGAGAGTTAGGGTAGTACGGACGACAGACAGACGAACGGACAGACAAACAGAAATGATAAACAATTCTCAACTAGGTAAGAAAGTGTTAAAAAGACGCAACTACTCTCGGGTTAAGTGTTAACATGTTTTAGTCTGGAGTCTAAAACTTCAGCAGTTTCCTTAAACACCTCCAAATCTCTCTTCAGATTGATTGAATAGTTTAGAGGAATTATTCTCTATTTCATATTGAAAATATTTTAAGTAGCAGCAATATCTGAATTAAAATCATGAGAGTATTCAAGAAGATCAGAAGTTCCTAAATAACGCGGAATGAGTGGTGAAGATGAAGATTATTTTTATACATAAAGGTTTGACACATAAGACGTATAATCTTTAATAGCAAATGACAAAAAAAGGCAATCATTAGTTTGATACATTTAGATCCCATTCATACGAATGGGATACCGAATCGTAATGCTTATTTACACATTTGCACAATATTATTAAATCCTATGGTAAAGTGCCTGATCTATTTTGCCCTAATCCCCAAGTGTAACTGACAATTATGTGAAATAAAATTTGTTAATGGAATAATGTAGAACGCTAAAGAGATTAATTTTGAGAAGTAACATGTTTTAAATGTGTTTCCGTTTAAATTAAACTAGTAGTTATAACTGCAAGAATTATACTGTACCGCCACTTTCACATAATAAAAGTCAATTTTGTGCAGGAAATTCAACGTAAAAAATTACATTAAGGACATCTAAAATCATCCTTGGAGTATTTAATTCATAGATTTTATCAAGGTTTTGTCAGTGTAGACCTGGGTACTTTAAATATCTAATTCAATTGCAGACAGTTTTTTTTGTATTATCCTTTAACGACGGCCAATTCGGGAGTCATTTTCCTTTTCAAAGCCTGAATTATTCAAAATTATTGACACGCAGTATGGTTCTGTTCTGGCTCATTTCATTGGTTATTATAAGCGTCACTGTAGCAGTAAATCATTGAGTACATAAATAAATTCACTGCTTCATAGAGAAATCTTAATGATTGTCTTGTTGTTTAAAAATTCCACGCCAGCTAATTTGCATGTAGAATATTCCACCAGTAATTATCTTAAAAATTAATTTAGAAAATTTAATCCTGTGACGAATAAAGATATATTTAGAGCATTATAGTGACAGTTTCAGGGGTAAAAAAGTTAGTCTCGCACTGTCTCTCTCTCTCAATATATATATATATAAATATTGTATTCAACATGTAATTCGAATACATATTTTTCAAAACTTGAACTTTTACATATGTTAAGAAATATCTCAAGCATTTATCACGTGGCAAAAAAAAATTACATTTTGAAATAATTCCCGATAGCTTATCACGAAAACGATACTTTTATCGAGAAAATCCGATAGTTAATTTATTGTTTTATGCAGATAATAAAAGCTAGCCTAGAAAACATACATTCAGCTCTATTTCGTTATCTAAATAATAATTTGCAGAAAAACGAATCTTGTAAACAGATAAGAAGGTGTAAGATTTGATACATGTGTTTCGTATTATTCTTCGGTCGTTAATATTCTACAATACATTAATAAATCTGATAAAATTATTTGATATAGTTAGCACTTTTGATGAGTAATTATATATATATATAACTTTATATATATTATATATATTATATATAAATATATATAATAGTATTATAAAGAAGTAACGTTTATTTGTTTGTTTGTTTGTTACTAGGGGGTAATTTCTGGAACTACCGTAACGATTTCAAAAGTGATGGTGGTAAATTGATGGTGACAGTCACTGCTGTAACATAATCTAAATTTTATGCCGGTGCCACTACCGCAAAGAGGGCAGGGGCGAAAAAGTTCTAAAATTGCGACCTTTTTTATACTGTAGGATCTAGAAACTTGAAATTTGGCATGGTAGTTACTTACAAGATAAAAATGCTCTTTAAGAACAAATTCTAAAAAAAATTCGAGATTTAAAAGGATGAAATGAATGAAAAGTGTTCTAAAAAATTCTAAATAACAATTTCTATGGAATCTCATGAATTACAGAACCTTTTTCAAAAGTCATGGTGACAAATTGATGGTGACAATCCCTGCTCCAAAATTGGCTATATTGTATGTCGGTGCCACAGGCCACAGGGCAGGAGCAAAAAACCTTTTAAAATAGTGAAATTTGTTTTATACTGTAGGAGCTAGAAACTTGAAATTTGTCATGGTAGTTACTTACAAGATGTAAATGCTCTCTAAGTACTAATTATAAAAAAATACGAAACTTAAAAGTGTGAAATGAGCGAAAAGTGTTCTAAAAACGTTCTAAATTACAAATTCTATGGTATCTCTTGAACTACAGAACATTTTTCAAAAGTGATGGTGACAAATTTATGGTGGCAATCCCTGCTCCAAAATAGGCTATATTGTATATCCGTACCACTACCCCCAGGGGAGAGCCGGAGCAAAAAACCTTCTAAAGTACCGAATTTTTTATACTGTAGGAGCTAGAAACTGGAAATTTGGCATGGTACGTACTTACAAGATGTAAATGCTCTCTAAGAACAAATTCTAAAAAAATTCGAAATTTAAAAGTGTGAAATAAGCGAAAAGTGTTCTAAAAACATTCTAAATTACAATTTTTATGGTATCTATGGAACTACAGAACCCTTTTTAAAAGTGATTGTGTCAAAATGATGGTGACAGTCCCTGCTGTAACAAGCATTTTATGTCGGTGACACTACCCCCAGGGGGTGCAGGAGGGAAAAACTTTGCGATTTTTTCGATACTGAAGAAATTAGAAACTTGAAAATTGGCATGGTACTTATAAGATTTAAATGCATTCTAAGAACAAATTAAAAGAAAAAATCAAAAATTTAAACGCTGAAATGAGAGAAAAGCGTTCTAAGAACATTCTAAATTCCAATTTCTATTAAATCGCTGGAACTACCGAACCGATTTCAAACGTAATGTTGTAAATGGATGGTGACAGCATCTGCTCTAACATAGGCTATATTTCATATCAGTGTCAATATTCCTGTGGTAACGGACTAATCTAACTAAAAACGTTAGAAATTTGAAATTTGGCCTGATAGTTACTAGTAAGCTGTATTTGCTCTGTAAGAACAGTTTCTAAAAAATTCGAAATTTAAAAGGGTGAAATGAGCTAAACGTGTTCTGAAGACATTGTAAATTGCAATTTCTATGGTATCTCTGAAAATACCGAACCGATTTTAAACGTAATGGTTGCAAATCGATGGTGACTGCCTTTGCTGTAACATAGGATATGTTTTATATCGGTGCCACCAACTTTAGGGTGTTTCAGGAGCGAAACACTTTCTAAAATTTTGTGATACTGAAGGGACTATAAACTTGAAATTGGGCAAGGTTGTTACTTATAAGATATATATGCTCTCTAAGGACAGTTTTTAAAAACATCGAAATTTAAAAGTGTTATATGAGGAAAAATGTTTAAAAAAATTCTAAATTGCGATTTCTATGAAACTGTTAAAGACAGAAACGTGAAATATGACATGGCTGATACTCTTTAAGACGCAAGTGCACACCCAGAACAGTCTTTTAAAAAATATCGGAATGTAAAAGGGTGAAAAAGAAAAACCTTTGTTAATTACGATTTTTCTTATACTAACTGTATAAGAAACTTCAAATTTTGCAAATCGGTTCCTTTTAAGATACAAATGCTTGAACAAAGATTTGGAAAGAAATTCAAAATTTCAAAGGGCGAAATGAGCGGAAAGTGTTTTAAAAGCGTTCTAATTTACGATTTCTATGGAATTATTAGGGATAGAAAATTGAAATTTGGCATGACTGTTGCTTTTAAGACATAAATGGTCACACAAAACATTTTTTTAAAATCTAAATTTAAAAGAGTAAAAGCGCGAAAAGCGTTCTAAAAACGTTCTAAATTACGATTTATTTACAGCTGTTAAGGTTAGAAACTTGAAATTTTACATGCCTGTTACTCACACAGAACAGTTTACTAAAAATGCGAATTTTAGAAATGCAGGAGCAAAAAGAAAACGTTCTAAAATTGAAATTCATGTGGTACAGCTGGTATAGAAATTTTGTATTTAGCATGGTGGTTGCTCTTAAAATGCAATGCAACTGAAGAGACCGGTTTAAAAAAATCGAAATTTAGCAGGCTGAAATGAGCGAAAAACTTTCTAAAAATGTTCTACATTATGATTTAATTGGATTTATTGGGGTTAGAAACTTGAAATTTAGTATAGTGGTAACTTTTAAGATGCAGACGCTCTGTGTAAACAGTTTATTTCAAATTCGAAATTTAAAGGTGCAAAATGCGCAGAAAACGTTATAAATTACGGTTTTTTCTAAATTGTTAGGGATAGAAACTTAAAATTAGAAATGCTTGTTATTTTTTAGACGTAAATGCTCGCATGGAACAGTTTTTAAAAATTTCTAATTTAAAAAAAGTGCAACAGCAAAAACCTTTCTAAAATTGTGATTTTAGTGATGCTGCTGGTCTAGAAAGTTTTAATTTGTCGTTGTGGCTATTTTTAAGATTTCAGTGCTCGCTAAGAACTGTTTTTTTAAAAAACTCGAAATTTAAAAGTTTGAAATGATCTGGAAAAGTTCTAAAAACCATATAAACTATGATTTATCTGTAAATGCTAGGGATAGAATCTTGAAATTTTATATGAATGTTACGTTAGATACACAAATTCATCCGCAGAACAGATTTTAAAAGTTTAGAAATTTTAATGTGATAAGGAACAAAAAAAATGTTTAACTGCAACTTCTGTGATATAGTTATTACAGAAATATGATTAACTAGAAGATTGGAATTTGGCACGATGTTTACTTTTAAGATGTACTCGCTTAGAACTGTTTCTAAAAATTTCTGAATTTCAAATGAAAAATCAAATTAAAGGGATACCTTCAAAATATGATTTCTAAATTACCATTAATTTGTAATTAATTTTAGCGCGTCTCATTCATTTAAGTCTTAAGTTCGCCTAATGCAGTAAGTTTACTCAAAATGTGGCTTCATTAGTATTTTTTGAAATATCTGTGGCAGTAAAATTTCCTCTAATGAAAATAGGCCCACTTGGCATCGCGAGCAAAGCCACGACTTTTGCTAGTATATATATACATATATATATACATATATATATACATATATATATATATATATATATATATATATATATATATATATATATATATATATATATATATATATATATATATATATATATGTAGGATTTCAGTGTTAATACTTCAATTGCTTTATGACGTCATGATCGTCATATTAACTGACGGTTTAGTACTATTACTATTATCCATGTTTCAAATACACGAGCTATAAATGTTTTGGATCACGAGATCAAAATTTTAATACCTTCAAAAATTGAAAAGAGTCAGTCGTATATTTTTATCTTCAAAGAAGCGTCGAAGTGTAGAAGAGTCAATTAGAGCACTGCTAGGCCTAACTGGACTATGTAACAATAAGAATATTATCTGTTTTATGTGAGAAGTGTAAGATATTTCGAAGAATAACTAACGAAGCGTTGTGGAATTTATTTCCTAGAATGGTATTAAAGTTTGTGCTTTTGTTATTTTGAAGTCTAGTTGTTCAATTAAATTCAGTAAATTAACTTTTTACGTATCACCAATCTACATTTTTGGGGGCTCGGATGCCACAATAATTAAAAATAAAACACCAGTATCATAAGTGTTACGATTGTGTTACGATCATTGTGTTACGATTTCCCAAGGTGAAACCGTAATCGTATTACTTCAAGTACAAATTGTGAAAGATAAACATGGGAATTCTAAATAAAGCTAGGATAATTGATCTAATAAATCTCTGCGAAGAATGCGGAATTGAAGCACCAGAAAAACCGTCAATACCCGTCCTAATAAAGCTGATCAAGACTTGGGAGAGTTACGAAGAAGAATTTATAAAAGATTGATTGGAAGTAGTGATAGCAGCTAGAAAAGAGAAAGAAGAAAAAGGAGAAAAAGAGAAAGAGAAGAAATTACAAGCAGAGATTGAAGAAAATAGATTGAAATTGAAAATAGTAATGGAAGAGAGAAAATGAGAAATAGAATCGGAGCAAAATTTTGAAATTAAGAAATTGCAGATACAAATAAATTCAAGTGAACACATTGAGGAAAACCCAAGGACAAATCCAGGTAAGCAATTTGAATTGCTTAGATTATTAACTAAATATGAAAGTTCAAATGATATTAGATTATATTTGGCTATGTACGAAAGGCAAATGGCGCAAACGGGCATTGATAAAAAAGAATGGGTAAATTATTTAATTAATCTAATGCCGTTAGATGTGATCAATATAATTACGAGGGAAAACGAACCTGAAGTTCACGATTATGATCACATAAAAAATATTCTACTAAAACGCTACTAACTATCACCAGAGGAGTTTAGGCTGAAATTTTTCTCATTTAAAAAGGAGCCATCAGCTAATTGGCGAGATTTCGCTTATGAGAGAAAGGTGTATTTTCAACAATGGATTGAAGGTCTTCGAGTAAATAACTTTGAAGATTTAGCGGAATTAATTGTTGTTAATCAAATCAGGCATAATTTACCTGCGGAAACGAAGACACATTTTGCAGAAAAATTACTAGTAATAAAGAAAATTGATGACTTAGCTAATAAATTGGATATTTACGAAACGGCACGAAGGGTTTGCAATAAACGAACAGTTAAGGATACAAACGGCGATTTTGATGACAGAAGATCGAGAGTGGCTGACTACGCCAATTCGAAAACACGCCAAGTTGATAATAGGCACAATGTGGATCACAGAAGCAAAGCATTACATATAATCTGTTTTGCGTGTGGCAGCCCTGGTCACATGAGTGCAAAATGTACCACAGCGAATAATACGGAACGAGAATATTCAAATTTTTACCCGCAACATAATCAAAATTGGCGAGAAACAAAATACCAAGATGAGACCCAAAACACGCAAAGAAAAAAATAGTTAATATGGGCATGTTAAATGGTAAAAAAGGAAGAATCTTAGATATTCACGGAGTAAAAACAAACGTAATAATCTATACAGGAAGCGATATTTCAATCGCCAATTGAAGATATCATATTGCAATAAACGCGCCAAAACTAACCAGCGACAATATATCTATATCAGGCATAGGTGGAAAAGAAATGAAGCCAACATGTTTTTTTCTGGCATAAAGTATACGTGGACGATACAGAAATACAGGATAAATTTTACGTGGTATAAGAAACGGACTGCGATTTAATAATAGGGAGTAAAGCAATAGAAGGCATGACGTTAAAAGTAACGGAAGATGGTGTTAGAATAATAAGCGGCAACAAAGTACGAGTAGGATACATTAAAATTAACGAAGTACCGACAAAAATTGATGAAGCAAGTATAAACAACAATAATCGAGGTTCGGAAGATATGGTTAAAATCGACTGCGTAAAAGACTTTGACTCATATTACAAATTTAGCAAACAGAGAAAAAATAAGAAAATTAATAAAACTATATAAGCCGAATAAAACAAAAGATACAGGATTATCCGATGAATGGAATGTTGACTATCCATCTCCAGAAGAAAATTATGAAAGTAGTATTCCTGCACATGGTAGAAAAGACTATGTGAAAGATCGCAATAGCAATTTTGATTATAAGGGAAAGAACAGAAATTTTAATAGACCATTTGATAACAGAAGCAATAATAGATATGGCCAGAGATATTTTGAACAGTCCATGGAAATTACCATGGAAACTACATTAACATTTGAACCATGGAAATTACAATAAATATAGATATGGGAAAAAGACTTCCGAGAAGTCTTACCAAAATGAATATGAGATTCCTGAAAACGTGGAGACTAAAGATTCTTTGAAACCTCAAGACATAATAGAAAATACTTCACCTAATTCAAAAGCAAGGTATAATCCAAAGTTTTCCCCTAGATACATGAATCTACATGAAAATATTATCATGGTCAAAAGAATTATAATTATGGTGGCCAACGATCATACAAGGCTAGTTATAATGAACAAAAATACTCACAACCATCACATAAGAATAATTCTCATCATGGATTTAAAGGAGCTTATAGTGAACGAGATACTTATTCAAATTCTTATCATTCTAGAAGCAATAGGTATGTAGTTTCTAAAGATAGAGAGCAATATCCGAAAATGAATTACAGAGATATTAGATATGCCGATCCTAAATATAGAGAGCAATATCCAGACAGAAATAAAAATCTTAAAAAAAGTAACTGTTAGGCATGAAATATCATAACAAATCAAGATGCTGATGTCGAGACGCCATCACGTCAGGATGACCGATTTGTAGGATTTCAGCGGTAATACTTCAATTGCTTTATGGCGTCAGGATTTCAGCGTTAATACTTCAATTGCTTTGTGACGTCATGATCATCATATTAACTGACGCTTTAATAGTATTACTATTTTCATTGTTTCAAATACACGATCTATAAATGTTTTGGATCACGAGATCAAAATTTTAATACCTTCAAAAATTGAAAAGAGTCAGTCGTATATTTTTATCTTCAAAGAAGCGTCGAAGTGTAGAAGAGTCAATTAGAGCACTGCTAGGCCTAACTGGACTATGTAACAATAAGAATATTATCTGTTTTATGTGAGAAGTGTAAGATATTTCGAAGAATAACTAACGAAGCGTTGTGGAATTGATTTCCTAGAATGGTATTAAAGTTTGTGCTTTTGTTATTTTGAAGTCTAGTTGTTCAATTAATTTAGTAAATTAACTTTTTACGTATCCCCTATCTACATATATATATAAAGCGAGAGAGAGAGCTCACTTTATTCCTAAAACACCCAAATAACTTTGAAACGGAGCATTCTAGATCCATGCAAATTAGGTGAAAGTGTGAAAGTATAGTACAGTGTTCATGGTCCACAACATACGAACGTCGTCAGCGCTCCTAGGGACGAAATGTAGAAGTTAACCCATCTAACACGAAAAAGGAGTGAGATAGAAGAATAATGTCAATAACTAAGTTGTTCAGTATAATTGAAATTGTAGAAAACGATATATTGCGTACAAGTATCAAGTGATTAGAACGCTGCAGACCTGGATTTGTAGGATTCGGAGTCGAGTCTATTACTCACAACAAGTCGAGTTGTCAAATACCCAGAGGTGTAAAACATACTATGTAGGAAATATAGAGAAGGTTACACAATATTTATTTACTATTATTACAATTTAATATTTATTACAAAGACACATGGTTAATATAGAAGTACATCATAACGCAGAAGATCAAGAAACAATACTTAAACTAGTGCCACGTTAAGAATGTATAGACTGTTTGAAGAGGGCGTTGTCGTCCAGGCATCAACGATGCGAAGGTGTGGACCAGCTACGCCGGTTAGAGCCGTCCTATACACTCCGGCTTTCAGAAAGTCACAGAGGATAATGTCAATGCGATTTAAATCATATGACCGAGGAGGCCATTCAATATTTTCACCGTACCCAATTAGTTGTTGGCCGAAAGTATCGGACAGGAAGCCATGAACAACTGTTGGTTGATATCCAGGAACACAGCCATTTTGAGACCACAGGTGTTTTAATTCCAATTCCAACAAATGACGATTACCTTGCCATTCCGGTAATGTCTACTGTAGTACATGTAGTTATTTTCGTCTTGTTAATGGTTCTTTGTCGCAATCAAAAGGGTTCAAATGTGACAAATAATGCGTGTTCCTTGTGTCGAGTACTCCCGTGTGAAATACATCTCGGTGATCCACAAGCTATCGGAGAGAAAGGATGGATTGTCCTCTAAAATTATCAACACATAATTGTCACAATACAAGCGTCAACGGTTGACCCCTGGAAATTGCGCATGCGTTGATGTCGCAAGATAAGGATGCGCATCATATTCCTGTATGATTTTTCACACACGGTGCAAAGATGTGCGACACGCTGCACTGTCTGTTCTAATACGGGTGTGGTAAAACATATGCGAGAAAATTTTCTCGATCCACTTGTACCTGTCGTTATGAGGAGCGGCTAAAATGAGGGCGAGCTGATATGTTAAAAGAGTGTCTGAACCGTTCAACATCACGTAGCACGTAGGATAGTCCATGTTATGGCATGTGAACTCGGCGGGAAAAGGAACTGCAAACCGGCTTGCAGCTTTGCGATTTTCCTGTCCACATTTACCGTATACCAGCACCATCTCACAATAGTGATCGTTCGGATTAGTTGCCATCTGCAGATGCGATCATTGCATAGACTAATCTTTCAACCTGTCAACATCGTTGATTTATCCCGTAGGTAGGGTTTTTTGTCACAGACATCATTTGCTTTCGTTCGTTGATTATTTTTTATTCTATGAAAATGTGGCATGTTTTCGAAACATCCGTGTTTCCAGCCTTCCACTCGCCGGATCAGTGAGCGCAATAAGTTGTTTTCTACTATTTCTATTATGTTGTAATTGATATTTTTTTGTTATATCCCTCCATTTGCAAGTTTGATTTGCTAACTTACACATTTTGATGCTACTTTTGCTGTCGACTTTCGCATCTCATCGACGATGGCCACTTTAACATATTTTAACCTAACTTGTATCGCTGTAGCTCACTATATATATATATATATATATATATATATATATATATATATATATTTGTGTGTTCGTGAGAGAGAGAAGGAGTTTCTGTTCTCAGCGTATCCTATAAGTGTGTTCACATTTCAAAATTTTATCAAAAAAATAATAAAAAATTTGAATTGAAATTCGTTATTCAACATAAGACTTCTCAAATAGCTGAATTCTTCATGGCAAAGATGCAAAATAATATAAGCTGTCACATATGTCCTCAATTCAGAATGAAGGCGTAATGCGCAGTTAAAAGATTAGAAATAAAATGCGAAATAAATTTCTTGTTACCAATATTTATTAATATTGTATGAAATTATTGTATTCTCATTCTGTTTAACGTATTAATAAAATCATACTTTTAACAAAATATATCCATGGAACTGAAAATTCCATTCTTACCTAAATAAATTAGAGATTGAATAACTATTTCTACAATTTTTAGTTTTCTGTAATACCACATTGTTTCATTTAAAACGAAATCATTAATATATTTCTAAATATTTCCCGATTTACTTATGTTGCAGTTAATATGTAAGCCTGGTTATTTTTTCTAACAATAACTGATGAAAACAAAGGATTATCTTTTCAAACAATATACATTAGTGAAATCTGTAACCTAATAATCGAAAATATTTACTTTTAAACAAAAAAAGTGTATATTTTAAACCATCTAAATACTGTAATTAAGATGGTCAAAATTTTCATTACAACTTTCTTTTTTAGTTTATTCTATTTTAATGAGCCTCAGCAAAAAAAATATCAAGAATAATAAATGTAGCAGTTAGTCACACATTATAATTTGACAATTCTTAAGCAAAATGTCTTGTAATTAAAATCAGGTTTGTCAATTTAACAATATATATGACGGTACCAAATATACGGTATAACATATACTGTATAACATATGTATGTTGAAATTGGTGTATTTTTTCTACATCCCAACATAAGTAAGTGACATAAGACTCGTATTTGTTAACATCATCCACAACAAAAATAATTAATATATTCAGATTAATATTCTAAACAAATACATTAAAAAATTAATTTGCCATTTAATAACATATGTTATGAGATTTATTTATCTTCATTTGAATTAATATGAATCCTTTTAATCCATAAAGAATATAAATTTAGAGACTATTCGTTTTGTAATAAAAATGGAACGATACAAAACGTTTATAATGGCAAAAAAAAAGCTTATTTATAGAATACAGTGGTCTATACAAAATTCAGAAATAAAATTAAAATACAATTATTTCCTTTACAATTATTTCCACTATACACAAAATGTCACATTTTAACTCACAAAAAATTCGTATAAAGAGACGGCTGTATGAATTAATATTTTTTTTACTATTTTAATATATGTGATGCAAGTTATAATCCATTAAGTTTAATGCAATTTTTGGTATTTTATTTTTAATTCTAAATTTTAAAAATATTCACAGGGAGTCCGAAAAGTCTGAAACTGTTCGAATAACTCGAGAAATATACATCAGATTGAAAAACGGAAATACGTGTTCAATGTTTTTGAAAAAAAATATTTAGGGATATCAAAATTGCCCCCCCCCCACCAACTCAGCCCCTCGGGGGAAAGGTGAGGGGGGCACATTTGAAATCTTAAAAGACAACCCCTTTTTTATTGTAGATTCGGATTATACGAGAAAAAAATACGTAACTTTTGTATTTAACATTTTATTGGAAAATCGTAGATGGCGCTGTAATCGATAAGAATGAAGTGAGAATTTTTTCCATTGAAAACTCTGGAAACGGCCGAATAACTCGAGAAATATGCAGTGGATTGAATAAACGAAAAACAACACATTTTTACTGTTTTTGAGAAATCTATATAGGGATATCAAAGTCGCACCCCCAACTCTGCCCCCTGGGGGAAGAGAACTTAGATGGCAACCACCCATTTTTATTGCAGATTTGGATTCTACGGGAAAAAATACGTTTTTTTTCATTTAACATTTTCTTGGAGAAATCGTAGGTGGCGCTGTAATCGAGTAAAATATAGTGAAAATCATTTCCATTGACAACTCTGGAAACGGTCGAATAACTCGAGAAATTACACCGGATGGAAAAACGGAAAAATACGTGTTCAATATTTTAGAAAAATAGCAACTTTGAAATCCCTAACTAGATTAAAAGAAACTAGATGGAACCCGTCAAAACGTGACGGAAAAAAATACTATAACAATATCAGTAAAATAAGCTTCTTTATTATTTAAGTAGGGCTTCGTATGAAACAGTCTTTCAAATATTTTATTTTAAAAAATCCCCCCCCCCCCAGTGAAATGCTATTTCCGATGCAAACTCCAAATGAACACTCCGTAAACAAATGTGTAATGCAAATTAGTTTGACATTACCATCATATTCCTCAAGACAAAAAAAAAAAAAAAAAAAAAAAAAGGTCATGGACTTATGAAGTATCATACAAATAGTCCTATCATAAAGTATCATACAAATAGTCCTATCTTAAAGTATCATACAAATTTCCTACTTTCATCTCATATTCAGTAAATAAAAGAACATAGTATAAGCACCTCCCCCCCTGTGATAATGCAATCGAATGAGCTCCTATGCGCATATGTATTGCATCTGCCCAAAGGCACCGTTGAAATTCGACGTAATTTTTTTAAAAAAAATGTTTAAATTAAAAGTTTTAAAATGTCCTCTTTAATCATTGTTCGTTTCAAATCCATATCTTCTAAAACGTATCCATTATTTTAAGCTAATCAATTTTTATGTAAAAATGAAGAATTTTTGTTAAAAATAATAAATTAATATGCAGATGAGGGAGAATTTTAATGTTTTCAATTGTAATTTATTTGTATGGTTTCTTCTATCCCTTTACATAATCAGGATGATTATTCCTTTTCCATCACAGTCGGTCTCTTATACAGTTAAATATCCAAGGGATCTTTAAAAAAATAATAAATAACAGTTCCTAGCATATTCTGATTCAACATATACATCAACGAATTCAACATATCAATTTTATTTTAATCATAAACTAAAAATAGTTTTTTTTTCTTTTGACAGATTTTATATTAGCGCCAAAATACTCTATCTTATGGATAAATCTTATGATTTATCAGGTTTTTTTTTTTTTTTTTTTTTCACTTTTCATGAAGATTAGGGATACCTATTTTCAATTGTTGCAACTTTCCAAGGGGCTATTTTACATTATTAAAACAAACGGATGGTCATTGTTGAGATAGAATTGAAAAATATTTCATGCTTGAAAATTATTTAAAATGTCATTAAATTAAGCTGCAGATTTCAAATAAATTTCAATTGAAAGCTAATTTTTTTTCTAATTGAGGATGTAAAAATTGAAATTGTAAAATGTAGCAAAAAAATTAAATTTTTAGTATTTAGAAGTGATGTAAGCGCGATGAAAGCTAAAGCGATAGTGCCGTTTGTTGTCACAACCGTTATACATTTATAAATATTGCCACTGTGTTTTGGTTGGCGTCCAAAAGTAGACTACCATTTTTTGACATCGAAAGAAACATTCACAGTGAAAGAAATAAGACTTTGCCGCTAATAAGGAACTGTTAAATGAACTTATAACAAACGTACCAAAATAATTCCTATAAAATATTAGCCTTACATTGTTTATTCTAGCTAAAAATACAATCATTATTTCAAGTTTTTTTTTTTCCTGAAATTCTTTACTTTTGTGAATTTTTTTTATTAAAAAAGGAAATTTTAATAATTTAAATCCTATAATTCCTATAACCTTATCCTATAATTTAAAAAAAGTAATTGGTAACATATAATCAAGGTATGCAATCAAGATGAAGCAACCAATAAAGGCTCCAGTTCTAATCTTTAAAATTAAAACTTGAAATATCAGTTAATATTACGCCATGTTGACACAGTCATATAAATTTTTCTTTTTAGTTTTATCAATGTTAAAATGCATTTCAAGCTAAGCATAACGTCATTTTCACCGGTACAAACTATTCACACGTACATTTATGCTTAAGCACCATGCATACAAATAAAAAAATATTTTGCATTTAATTGTAATGAAAAAATGGCATCAACAAAGTTATAATGCTTAATGATAAAATGAACCCAATGGACAATATTTCCGTGACGTCACAGTAAATATAAATTTTT
This sequence comes from Maratus michaelseni, assembly GCA_963931845.1. Taxonomy (NCBI): domain Eukaryota; kingdom Metazoa; phylum Arthropoda; class Arachnida; order Araneae; family Salticidae; genus Maratus; species Maratus michaelseni. The sequence goes on along the minus strand of OZ007593.1, from coordinate 190,926,659 downwards.
ATTTGCTTATAAAACACACAGATAAATATTTTTACCGAAATACTTAAACATTTTAACTATATTTTAACTTACAAATTAAAAAATTTGGCCTAAAAGTCACGTGCTTTTAATATTTAATATTTATTTTTTATGCTCGCAATCATTGAGTTCAGAAAATAAACTCTGTACGTCGCAACAGTGGGCGTTAATCCGATTGCCGACTTTATGACGTCAAAAGCAGAAGTAAAATTTTAATTTAAGATTACGGCTAATTAATTAAATTTTCGAACAAACGAATGTACGATAACAAATCTGTGACCATATATTTTTCATTTAAAAAAAGAATGATGTAATTTGATGTAGTAGTTTGTTCTCACGGATTGTCGAAACAAAACGCTTAGGGTTTTAAATATATAGATAGTGAACATGCAGTTTTCCAATTTTCATCCAGTGTATATTTCTCGAATTATTCAAAAGTTTCCAGACTTTTCAATGGAAGTGATTCTCACTGCATTTTACTCGATTACAGAGCCATTTTCCGAAGAAAATGTCAAATACAAAAGTTACATATATTTTTTTCATAGAATCCAAATCTGCAATAAAAAGAGGGTTATTATTTAAGATTTGAAAATTCCTCCCCTTTAGCCCCAGGGAGCAGAGTTGAGGGGCAACTTTGATAACCCTAACTAGATTTTTCAAAAATAATCATAATTCATTTTTCTATTTTTCAATCAGATGTATATTTCTCTAGTTATTCGACCGTTTCCAGAATTTTAAATGGAAACTATTGTCACTGCATTTTACCGATTACAGCGCCATCTACGATCAAACATCTACTATCTTGTATAATGGCATTAAAGTAATGCCCAATAACCTTCCTAACTGAATAACTAAAAATTTTTCACTATGACGCTTGCATTGAGGCATTTGACACGATATTACAAATATCTACATTCTATAAATTAAAGTAATACTGACTGAGATATTTGCATTTAATTGAAAACTGTTCACGCTGAAAATAACATGAACAGAAACAAACTACAAAACATATTGCTTATATAAAATTAATTTCATCAATTGTTAACAAACAGTAAAAATCTAAAACAGTAAATTCACCGGAAACCTCTTTAGTATATGCACGTACAGAGTTTAAGATATTTTCTTAATAATGCGAAACTATTTACGCGTTATAACTATGCATGCAGATCTGATATGTTGTATTATTATGTAATTCAAATACGGGTAAATAAATATCTCTTATCAGAATATCCGGAGGTGTATCTCTAAGGCAATTTCATTAAAGCAATAGAAACATTAATATTAATATTTCAATACTATGGATTAAAGTATTACTGATAATTCAATTTGGTAAGTACGTTTAACTAAAAAGTATGCATGTTTAAAAAAAGGCGAGGATAGAATTATAAATTTTGTTATAGATATATCTGATAATGAACTAAGCATTTTCTAGATTAAGATATAGAATTACATTGAACCACGAGCATAATATTTGCTTGTAAGAAAAAATATATATTGTGCTTTGTTTTGTAAAAACGCATTTGAACTTTTAAATATGGAAAGTGAGATAGGTCTTGAATCGGCCCATTGAGTTGGGAAGATGACTGGGTAGCGTCGACACGACGGGGGTCGGTGGCTGACGAATCCTAACCTCATCGTGGCGAGCTGGTGATAAAGTTGTGTCTGATTAGACGACTCCACTGAGGGCTGGGTTTAGACCGACCCAGATTCCTCGGGTTGTCCCCCCTTTGGGCCGATTCTCGGCTGCAGGGGGTTTGAGGCCTTGGTTGTCCTTTGAGACCTCATGTGCAGAACTTCGTCTCTGCGGGGTCTTGGGGCAGCCGGGTGGTAAAAGGAACAGCGTAGGCTGAACCCTCGTGCCTAGGTGGTTGACTATTTGTTGCCACCAAAGGCTAGCTAATTGGGATAGGACAGTCACCACATTTGTCTAACGCAAGACGGCGGGGAGGTCGTACTCTGTAAGACAATGACAGCTCGTGTTCTATTGTGACGCCTGTAGGTGGAAGTGGTGGCATGTAACAACCCACTGCACCGTGCAAGCAGTAGAACGTAGATGGGACGGAGGGGTATGGAGATGCCTTTTCCGATCGTCCCTTGCGAGTATCTCTGTAGCTGAAGTAGTTGTGAGCCGCCCTCAGTGTTGTACAGGAAAGAGATTGCCCGTTTGTACCAAGAGCGGTTTGAGTCACGGAGGGCCCTCAGGTACGAGGTCTGTGGATCGTGTCGCCTTCTCTGGGAGGATATTGCGACTTTCTAGGTACTGTTAGACCGCGAGAAACCCGACCGAAGGCTCATCTTAAGACAGCGACCAAACCTACGTTTGAACCTTGGGCCGAAACCAGCCCAACGCGTCTTTGCGTATTCATAGCTTTCTGTACCTGACAAGGTTGGGACTAGCAGACTTCTCTTAACAATAACTTCCTCTTATTAACCTTCGATCGGTCCGCTTGTTTAGCGCACTTGAGGGAGTTTTCCACGAACCTCAGATTCCGGTAGTGGTCCTTCGTTCTTCCGTTAAAGTGTGTATATATGTGGATGATCCCGTCGAATGGGGTCGCTTGACTACGTCCTAGTTTCGCCTAGGGGATTCTATCTCGCGGAAGCCATTCGGTGGGGGACGACCTAGCCAAGGCGTGTCTAAGTCTATGCGCCAGGGAACAAGTTTCTTCGAGGTCCCGGGTTGGCCAGAAGCACCTACCGCTCTTGTAGTGATATAAAATGTGGATGAGCCGTTGAATGGAGAGATCCATTTGACGGGGTCGACCCTAGCCAAGGCGTGTCTATGCGCCAGGGACCAAGTTTCTTCGATGTGCCGGGTTGAGAAGCCACTACTGCTCTCCACATCCGATGAACTAGTCGCTTCCTCCTTCACAGTTTAACTTAATATTATAAATACTTTTGTTTATCTTATTTTAAGTTCATAATTATTATGTTAGGTTTTGTTTTTGATAAATATAACACGTATAATAGATTTAAAAAAAACAAAAAAACATTCCACATTCCTTACAAATGAAGCCTAAAGGTAAGATAGAGACAGCAAATTCTCTGGTTTGATTTGTTTGCATTACTGATTTTATTCTATTTTTTGTACATATTGTAATATATTAAATTGCGAAATTTTAAGTTTTTGTGTACCCTCATTTTGACCATACTCTTATAAACTCCTTTGAAGTTAAATTATGCATATTATTATACATACATGTTTATGCACATATATTTTGCAACTATTTCATATTTTTTATTATTTACAATTATATATTTTTAAGGTGTTTCAACGTTTATAATATATATATATTCCAGATTATCTTTAAGTAAGTGTGCGATTTTTTTCCCTTCACATTCTTATAGTGTGATGTGTTTTAAAATTATGAGACTCCAAAAATAAAGGAATAATGATAATAATTATAGAATTGATTTTAAATTCAGTTCAATCAATATTTTATCTTAGTAGTTATTTTGCCAATTACAATCTCCCTATGTTAAATTATTCTGAATCTGAGACACTCAATTAATGTTAAATTTAAGCTTTAGATTTCACATAAGAAAAGGATGGATGAACACGAGTTTATAGCTTGTTCATATTAAAGTGATATTGCCTGTCACTCCTTTTTTTCCCTCTCTTTCTAAAGTCCATTCAGACTTCCCGCATCTTATTATTGTTATTTTTTTCTCCCATCCAACTTTTCTACGACACGATACATCTACGCTTCTGCGGTTTTTTTACAGCTGTTCAATTCATAAATACAAACTCTTTATATTGTCGAGCTTAAAATTCAAAAATTAATCAACTGCACTATTATTTCGTTTCTTATTAGGTTTCATGTATGTTATTCTTTCATTGAGTTATTTTCGCGGAATAACTTTATGTCAGAAATAAATATTTTGTTTTCATTCAGCGAATAAGGCCTGTTGCTGATTTGAAAATGGAATATGTTACGTGCATGGACACACAAATATTTTTTTTTTTCATAATAAATTTAAATAAGTATTTAAACTTACTTAAATATTACATTTTTTTTTACATATATTCAAACAATTAGCTTTTTCTTTTTCATTCAAATTAACATTTTTTTACACACACTATTGAGATACGAAAACAGTGCCCCTTTTATTTATTTACACATTCGTTTACAGTTCAATGTTTTTCATGTTCACTAATGACATACATGCAATGTCATGTCAATTCAATGCTAATTTCATTCATTGTGACCACTCAATACTTTACACGCGCACTGTCAAATATCCCATTGGTAGTCAAAATTTAATATTCTAGGTAAATATGTATCTCGGTTCACATGAACATTGCACTTTTTTCTTTTCGTCACAACATTTTTTTCTCAAAACCTAGTTGCTTAATTTGCTCGATTAAACATATATTTTATGTTACTTTATATACACCTTTATTTACATTGTCCCATTTTTTTTTTTACTCGTGACTCAATACATTCCTCTACTCCAATATAATGACAACATTTTTTTTTTTAATTGATGTTTACGCTCGTGATTTCTCAAGTTTAGGTAGTGTACTGAATATTTTTATTATCCAACCTTAAATGTGTATTAATGCTATTATATTTTATATATCTTCTTTCACATTCTTTGAGTGTACTCTTCAGTTTTTATGTGTAGTCTACAGCTTACAGATGCATATTCATAGGGGAGACAACCTATAATAAATTCACACTCCATGATATCCACGCATCATTTTATTTAGTTTTCCTAGTATAAGTTTAACGACGACTCAAGTCTTGTTTTTAGGTCTATAAAAAAACAGGTAAAGGTAAAATATAGTTATATTATCTTATTAATGTTGTAAACTATTCCTATGGCAAGGTAAAACAAGCACATTATTTTTCAATTTATGGTCCTAACATTTGTTCTGATTACTAGGTATTTATCATCTTTATACACAGACATATATATATTTTTTTTTTCTCATTTGGTTTGCCACATTTGACTCAGAAGGCCATTAAATTTGCTTTCCTCTTTACCACATCTTTATTTTTATTTTATTTTTAAAAAAAGGGAAAACTCAATATAGGTACTGGTTGATAGACATTTTCGACGGTATTCTTTTTTTTTTTTTTTTATATACAAGTAGTTCATCGTTTGTGATTTTTTTGTGCATATAGGGAAATTCGCTCATTGTTACTCATAGTTGCTCATAGAATAGTTCATAGTTGTTTTGTTTTTGTTTTGTTTTCGGTTTTTTTTTTGTATACACGGAAATCATTGCTCATAGTTTTCTCATAGCATAGTTCATAGATTATATATACACACACACATACACATGTTAGTTCATCGTATAGCGTATGCTATTTGTGGTTCATAGAAAACTCAGACTTTTGGGTTTTGTTTACACACATACCGTTGACTTTTTCTGTCCCACGTACGTTCAGTACTTGTGTTTTTCTTGTTTTTTTTTAACATACACTTAAAATTGTAATAACTGTCCTTCCTTTATCATCTTAATTACCACCCTCTCTTTAAAAAAAAATGAAAACAATTAAGATACTCTCATGAGGTACTTCGCACTAAATATTTTACATTAAACTTGTGTACATGCCACATGATCCTTCCTTTACATTTACAGTTATAAGCACATTTTTTTTTTCCTTTCTAAATTTAAATTTCTACCCTTCCCTCTCAAAATATTTAAACACATAGGGGACTACTATTGTGTTTTTTTTTCTATTGGTCATATTTCACTACATGCAATTTCACTCAATGTTTTAATTCAATGTTACACATATACTCATTTACTGCAATATCATACTCATTTGCTAGGCTTTAAAATTTTATCTGCTTCTATTTTGACATATCGTTATAAAAAAAAAAAAAAGGAATTTGACTTTTTCGTTTTTGCTGTTTTCACCCACTGAAAACACTGTTCACGTGATAAGATTTCCTTATTCACGAATTTTATTCGTTCTTCAAACAGGTGTACACCTCCTCTCTTCTTACAGACTCGTGCAGACTTCACCTGGTACAGATCATGTACATATAGCATCAAATTTATGATGTTAGCGCAAGTTGCACTCACACACACACACACATAATGTCTTTCTTTTACAATGTCGCCTGTTTCGTAGTTCGCAATTTACGTTTTTTTTAAATCCTCTCTAAACTTTTTGTTAAATTTTCAATACACATCCAATAAGTTCTCATAATTACATTTTTTTAAATAAAAAAATAAAATGAACACACATGACATATGACTTCTAAATTGTTTATCAGTTATTTTTTTTCTTACATAAGCCATCACAGAAACATGCATATTTATACAATTCGTTCCTAATTTTCCATGTTTATTCATTCTCATGCCATTTTAGAATAGTTTACATTAAAAAAAAAAAAAAAAAAAAAAAACAATTTGGTATTTAATTTCACTTTTTTTTTCACCTATGGAGTACTCATATTTATTACATGTATTATTTGTTTTGTGTTTTACTTTTCATTTAGTTTCATGTCTCAAAAAATTATTTGATGTTGGAAACAACCAACATTTCTTGCAATTTATAAAAAAAATTGCTATTTTCTTGAATTTGATTTTCAAGTTAATTCTTATTTAGTTTCTGGTTATATTTTTAATACGTGTGCACACTTAAAGAAAAGAAAAGAGAAAATAAAATCCAGAAATATATTTAAAAAAAATTGAGCTCATTCATATATTTTAATTTTCAAACGTAAGAGGTCGACCCAGTTTGGTTTGTGTCATGCTTATGGAGGCATGCATATATATTTGAGACATGATGTATTTGTTTGTTTATCAAGATTATTTTTGTGTATTGTTATTTTAATTATTTTATGTAGTTACCAGGGTTCTATAGCAATTACTTTATTCATCATTTTGTGTGATTTTTTTGTTAGTGAAAAGACACGGGTGGTTTTCCGTTTCCTATGGACCTTCATTGTTTTTCGTCTTCGGATGTTGGGGAGATATATGTGAAGTGGATTTAACTTCACATATTCCACTTTCTTAAAATTAATTCCTACACCCCCTTCCTTTTTCTAAAAATTATCTTTCTTTAAAATTATGTTTTTTCGTGTTATAAAATCTAGCTGCTCCCTGTATTTCTCTTTTATTATGCGTTCTTTAATTCATTCGCATCTCTTTCCTCACCGCATAAATCATGTCGTTATAAAAAAAAAGAGAAAAAGAATTTATTCCCATTATAATCCGCGCTTTTCTTCCAGCGTCTAAACTTTACTTACATTTTTACGCCTACACTTTGCTCGTCAAGGTTTCATTCCTTTTAACGTATTTCATTATTTTCCCAATTGCCCAGCTGCCTTTAATGTATAATATCTCTAATGTACCAATTCTATTTTTAACCCCAGTTCTTAATTCTTTAAGCTAACCTCATGAGAAAGGACTCCATGCGGTTTTGTCTGGTTTACCAAAATTCCATATCTCCTTCTGGCGCATAAATTCATATTTTACATTCATCTCTCCCCCATAGGCTTATCATTAACGGACAGACATCACCTGTTTCTTTTCACGTTGTTCTCGCCAAAACAGTACGTTATCTGGCTGATTGGCATGTGTAATTATCGCCATCGCTGCACGGGAACCACGAAAAGAAATCATGTAACTGTAGACATTCTCTCTCTGCTTGTCGGTGATTAAATATATGTAATTGTCCGTGCCTCCTCTCCAGTGCTCTCGGCATTTTCATGCCTATGGATGCTTGTACCTGAACCCATGGTCAACTGTAACCTGGAATAAAAATATTTGTTTATCAAGAAACACCTGAGTTCGCATCTATTCACTCTGTGTGACCTGTTTACCTGGATATTAACAAATTACTTTTTGCAGCTTAACCGACGTAAAACGACTACGCCAATAAACTTCGTTACAGTAATGGGTTATGGGAGTGTTCAGCATTGGCCGAGGACCGGTTTTCCTTATGGGATCCCGGCTACGAAGCCGTTGTTCACTTCTGCGTTCCGCCCAAATGTGTCGTAGTGGTGTCCTCTGAGTTTGGGCTCCACCGTATCATTGCAGCGATGATATTCATTCATTTGGGAAAGGATGACGAAGAGCAGAAAGCTCACGCCCCCGATTCTTACCCCCGGCTGAAGAGCACTACCTTGGAGGTGTCTGGGTAAACCCGTCCTTCTTGGTCGTGACCTCGTATGGATTCACAAGAATTTGGAATCGGCGGGTGAAGTACGACTAACTTCGGCAGCCGTAGCATGTCGTATGACTTACATTTCTGTAATTTTCAAGACACAACGAATATCGCATTTCTGAAAAAAATCTTTATTAAAGATGAAAAAAAGTATATATATATATATATATATATATATATATATATATATATAGAGAGAGAGAGAGAGAGAGAGAGAGAGAAAGACTTTTGTATGTATCTCTTTCCATCAGAACTGTAACACAGTAACCGTAAATCTTTTTCATGCATATCAAGTAGCTTAATAATTTATTATCGTTCCTTAATATTGCATAAGTGTTCAGACATGTATTAATATCTTATGTAATACTTATTAATATATGATACCGTGAATTATTAGATTCAAATACGGTTGAATAATACTATTGTCACTACAGCGACAGTTTCATAACTATGGCACTTCACTGATGCATTAGACTCAATATTACAATTATATGTCCTTTGGAAATTAGAGTAATACTGATGATAGATTGAGTTTATAACATTTAGTTGAAAATAATTTATGCTGAAAATAACGAGAATAGAATTACAAATTTAGTTGTATCTAAGGATTAGACAATGCAATAATCACTATATAAAACAAAAATTACATTACTAGGCAAAATCTATCGCTGTCGCGATCGCTGACGGTCATTTTCATGAAGCATTCAGTAAGATGAAATACATATTTCAAAATCAGCTCATGTGAAATATTTACGTGAAAATGTCTCTGCTACCCGGACTTTTTTAAAGGGTTTCTGCCGCTGTAAGAAAATCGTTTCAAGTGGGACGTTTTATATATGACGTAATTTTCAACATTAAAGTCTTTACGCACAAAATAAGTTATTGTAAACTTTTCTTTATTTTAAAATATTCACGTGCAAATATATTTTTTCAATGAAAAAAGTTTTGTAAATATTGTTATTCGAAAATGTTAACATCTGGCAAGCAACAGTAGCTAAAAAAAAGCTATTTCAAACTAGGAATTAAATGTCTATTCAAAATATGAAGTTCAAACAAAATACAAAACAATAAAAAAAATTAAAAACCCTAGAAAATTAGACAAATTTAAAAACAGACTGAACATTTTACGTCACAATCTAGTCATGTATTTGCATGCAAACGATTGTTAAATTGCTATCCATAGTTTTAGTTCTTGTAAAACTTATTTAACTGAAATATTCTGACCGAGACTTATGCTCAATACCAATTACAATAATTTTACGGATTTAAAACTTTCTTTTTCAGAGTGTCTATTATACATTACTCTATAAAACTACGCACGTGTTATGTTTTAAAAAGCAATAATTTTTGTATTATAAGTCGAGGAAGTCAAAAGGTTACAATAATTTCAATTACTGTAGCAGTAGCAGCATATGATTTCTTTTTTTTTTAGAATAGAGAGATAACAACTGTGTGAATAAAATTTCAGATATAATTCTCTATTTTATTAGCATAGTGATGGATTAACACATATTTAAATGATATTCAATGAATCGTTTTCATCTATTTATACTTGAGTATATATTAAACAAAATAAATCTCAAAAACTCTAAATTTAAATAAATCTAATTGTAATTAAAATTTCATACAGAAAAAATGACATTTAGTTTTACGTGTCATAGCTTAATATGAATTCCGTCCAGTTTCGTTATTATCGTGTTTGTTCGGCAAATAACCTCTTGCCTTAAGTTAAAATAACACAGCAAATACAAATTATTTACTTTTGCAGAAACAAAATGTCACCGGGGGTGATAGAAAGAGCAATTTTTTCCAAAATTGATACATTGCGGAATTTTTTAATGGTTCACAAATATGGATCTTAAATTACTAGCCACCTTAAAATATCAATTTAATTATCAATAACCTAAATTAACGCAATAACAAATTTAAGGGCTTTAAACAACATAATTATCGACAAAACATTCAAATATATTTAAGTTAAATAATAATAAAAATGTCTTACGTTCTTGACCATACTGTCTTGTAGGCATATTGCAAACGAAGATGAAAATAACATTTATTTTTTCGGGAAAAAAGTATCAGTGCTGTCATTTATTGGTTTTGTTTCAAAGCAAAATCATTAAGCTATTATAAACCTTTAAAACATTAAGCTATGTTACGCATTTAATCTAGATCATTAAAATATTTATCTATATAGAAAAAAAAATCAAACAGTTTAGATTATACTAGATGTTACTAGTGGCTTCTTTCAAGCAACATTAAAAGAATAAATGTACTAACTAAGCAAAATATTTCACTCCCGATATTTAAAAACGAAAAACTATTAACCAACTCTTTATCACATTTTATAGGAGCCAATACGGTATTTCTTTGTTTTAGGGAACTTGACATGACCCAGTCTTAATAAAGTTAAATTTTGTACCATATAATCGCGAAAATGAAAATGAAACCAATGCAAAAAGGAGCGCCAAATAAAATCTTGGAAATCAACGAATTAGATTGCAAAAATGTGAATTTTACTTGATAAACCATTTTATTTTTAACGCCTATATGAAACGTTCTAACAGACATCCTTCAAAAATAATTAATTGGAAATAGTATATGCTTTTTCTTTAATTTCAATTCTGCCTCCTTGGTTTGATGTATAGCTGAAAAAAATCTTGTTTTTTTTTTTTTTTTTTTATGATAATATGTTGGCAGACAATTTGGGTTCTGGAGAACAAAATTGATTCATGAAGTTTGAATATGTGAAAATATGTTTTTATTTTTATTTATTTATTTATTTATTTATTTTTGATAATTTACTGAAATCAAGATTTTGTTTTCACCATTTATTCAAATTGAAAGTAAGTTCTGTTTTCACATTTAATGAGAAAATACCGTGAAAATATATTGATCTGTCTGATTTTTCCTTTTTTATCCCTAAATATGGAGTAATTTACTTGCCGTTTTTAGAGAAACTTCGTTAAAATTTACAATTAACAATAATAATAGTAATAATAATAATATATCTGAATCTAATTCTGTTTTAATTCTGAGAGTTTGTGTGACATCCTCGGATCAATGATAACCGATGTTAAGTAAATTGCGTTGTGTTTGATAGTCTAAGAGGAGTAGTTGAGAAATACAAGCAAACGGTCAGATTTTAATATTATAGAATTGTGTTCATTTTTCTGTTCTTAAAATTATGATGAGATTTTTAGCAGAAAATTCTCATCGGTATAAAAATGATACTTATGCTCAATAATCAATATAGATATAAAAAAATATTTTTTTTTTCAATATGTTATGAAACTTATCTACTTTGTATAAACTTACTATATATCTTCTATATACTCTGTACCCTTGTATTATTAATGTACGGAATTGATTCACGCTCCTTTTAAAATATATTTGAAAATTCCCGTTTTATTTCAAATATGACGTCACTTTTTTCCCCAGAGAAATCTATTTTTAAAGATATAATTCTTAAATTCGTAGTTTTACGCTGTGTAGTAAAGTGATAATTCAAACACTTTGTATTGAAATAATTCTTGTTAATTTTCTTTTCCTGGCAGTCATGACGTAAATTTTAGCTAGAAAACTCACATCTGTATGTAACTGATATTCAAGCGTATTATTAATCAGTATCGATAAAAAATATTTAAATTTTTCCTCTTAAATATGACGTTCATTATTTATCTACTTCCATTATATATTGATATTCATGCTCTTTGTATTATTACGAATGTATGAAAATACATGTTTTATTTCTGACGTCATATTTGAGCAAGCCAAAAAGGATCCTTTTCTTAGTTCCATGGTCCAAGCGAAATATTTTCTTACTAATATAATTATTGTTAATTTTTCCTTCTAATTATAACGCAGTCTTTGACAGAAAATAATGCCTTCTCTACGTAACCGATATTCATACTTCATGTATAATAACAAATATTCCATATTTACTTTCAAATATCATGGCAATTCATCTTCTTTTGAATTCTTTTTAATTTTCATTTTTACGTGGAAATTGTTCAATTCAAAAATATTTGTTGAGGAAAGATTATTATTCCATATTTTGTATTAATTGGCAACGGTGATGCTTAGCAACGTAAAGTGGTTAATTAAATTTTATAGGGTAAATATTCATTGATTCTCTATGAAAATAATGAAAATTTTAATTATTAAGAAAAGTATTTGAATTATTTTGGGGTTATAATCCATCTCTATACAAACATACAGGGCCATTAAATCCTTCGTTTGGACGTTTACTTCAACAAAAAATTTACACACACAATCAGATTTATAATATTATTAGGATGAGGAAAAGTGTAGAGGTCACCTCAAGTCTGAAGAGGTTAAAAAGTAATTTTAACAAATCAAATTAATAAAAATCTTCTAAAGCTAATAAATCAAAATTAATGATATGATTTTGTTTGTCTTGTTAAACATGGTAAATATGAATTACCTATAGGAAGGTGATGCAAAAAATTATTCCATGCATGTATGTATATTGCGATACACACGACGAAGCTTGATTTATATTATGAATAAAACTATTAAAATAATGGTATAACAGTTGTTAATGAAAACAATAAATATGTTCATCTGGAAATCTTTAAATATTCTTCATTTCGCTTTCTAGTCTTTAACATTCATGAATTTTTATAAAGTGTTGAATGAAATTACGAAACAAAACCACCATAAAAAGAGGGAATAATGCTGGAAAACAAAAATGTATGATTGGCATTTGTTAGGTGTTCTTGGTAAGTGTAAAGAGAAACGTTTGTAACATTAACTTTTCTTAAATTTAGCACAATATGATTAAGAAATCCGAAAATGAAAAAAAAGATTCATATCTGTCTATATTAAAGTCCAGAATTTGTGATGAAAATTGTATCATTATAGATAACATGTATTTGGTATCAACTGTTTTGGATATGAAAAAATAATATAAAGATCTTATTCGTAAATACAACTGAATAACGAAATTTTCTCGACTCTAAATTTCATGTTGGCGCACACATCCAAAAACAAATAATTATCCAGAAAAACTTTTTTTGTACAGTTCTCTCATGCTTGTGGAGCACCAAAAGAATCAGAAGACCTAAAGCAATGAACAACAGTCGCATTTAAACTTTTTTTTTTTTTACATTATTAGGTATGACAAATAAGTTGAGAGCTAACTTTTTTTTAAAAGGCAGGAATAGTGGTTGATTAAATATGAGTAAAACTTATATTCCAGTGTCAATTGATTTACATTTGGTCTTTATTATCAACAGTGCAAGAATACGCTTCTTTGCCAATGAATCCAACTATTCTCAACGTAAATGTACTTTAAAAACGAAGTAAAACATTGGTGTCAATAACTAATACCTTCATTTGGAACTGTAGCACTGTTTTCAACATGCAAAATAATGAAAACATAAAAAAAGGCTGAAAGTGTTTTTTTATGATATTGCTGTCGTTTCTGTAATATGCAAAGGTAATATTTAATAACTGTTTAACAATATTTTTTTGACGTTTTACTCCACTTACATCTACATCATAAACTGTTTTGACGAGATACTTGAAAAAAATATATTTTATATTCAGCCTAATTGACCTTATATACATACTTTTAATGTTACACATTCCATATTCTGATGCAATATAAATATTAAATATTTACACGATATTTTGCACATAAATTGAAATAAAATTCTTATTTTTAAAATTTCACTTCCTTTATTATACCTTGTATGCTAAATTAAAAACTACTTGATATCACAATTTCACTCATAATATCTTCTGCGTAATCTTTTATTTAATAATAAATTATTAAACCCTTTATGAAATGGAACATATGCAATTATATTTTTGAAAATAAATGTTCATCCAATTTCGTTGAAGGAACAACTTTAAATTATATGGCATTAAGAAAATTTCCTCTTATGTTTCGTGCACGTTTCCGAGACACAAAACGTTTTTAATTACCAAAATAATAAAAATAATCGTAAAACGAACTAATTCGTCAAATACATTTTTGAAATAAGAATTTGGAATGGAGTTTCATGTACTAACTCGCTTTAGTTACTAACTGCAGTAAATCCACGAAATTAAATTTTTTAATGTAAATGTTAAATTATTATTCCAGTGTTCCTCACTTTAAATATGTACGGTATTTTAACTTTAATGATAATTTTAAAATTTGCAGAATGAAGTTAATTTTCAATGATTTAAAATAAAACTGTATATACTACCTAGAAATGTATTGTTGTTATGCACATTATTCTTCATTTAATTATTTATCTATTTCTATTGAATACTAAGAACACAATGTACATAGTAAGTATTTGAATACTCATATTCTTATTGCAAAACTACTTAAGGAACGCAGTTGTACAATAATTAAATTGACTAAATTAATTCTAAGTATGCAGTTTTCATTCCTGTAACTGAGAAATTACTGCAGGGGCTCCAATCAATGTAGATAATTTCAGAAATAATTAGTCTGCTGTTGTTGTTTTTACTTTCTTCTATCTTTACAAGAAGAAAGTATTGGATTCATGAACATTTTCAACTTCCGGTTTTCGGCGGATTTATACGTTTTAGAAGGTCCTGAACACGATTTGACTGTTTTTAGAAAATGTCTGTCTGTGATTCTCTGACTCTGTGATTCTGTCTGTCTGTATGTGACAAAAAATTTGTGGGCGCTCTATCTCAGGAACTAATGCTCGTAATTTAATAAAACTTTAGATTCAGTTAGTCCCTGATATAAGTTGGTGCTGATTAGTTTTTGGTAAAAATCGCCCGTCAGGTGGCGCTGCTATGTAGCCTTTTTCGCGTTTTCCGCAATAGCTCTATCTCAAGAAATAATGCTCGGTATTTAATAAAACTTTATATTCAGTTATTCTCTGATATAAATTGGTGCTGATTAGTTTTTGGTAAAAATCGCCCAGCAGGTGGCGCTGCTATGCAGCATTTTTTGCGATTTCCACAATAGCTCTATCTCAAGAACTAATGTTCGGAATTTAATAAAACTTTATATTCAGTTAGTCTCTGATATAAATTGGTGCTGATTAGTTTTTGGTAAAAATTGCCCAGCAGGTGCAGCTGCTATGCAGCATTTTGCAGGATTTACACGATTTTAGCGATAGACATATCTCAAGAAATAATGGACGGAACTTAATAAAACTTGAGTTTCAGTTAGACCTCGATATAAATTGGTGCTGGTTCTTTTTAGTGTATGCGAAACCTGTGTGAGATATAAGAAAGTTTTAGGAGTGACACATCCGACTATTTTATGTTGTACTTTTTTCGAATGACTTTTGTATTGTTTATTTGCATTCTTTCAGAGTAATTTTATCATGTTTATTGCTCGAATGTTCCCATAAATTTAGGAAATTTAAATTATTGTACCAATAAATTTGAGAAAATGATGCTACATGAATTGTATTTATAATCAAAACGGGAATTGGTGATTTGCGACTTGTCAAATACGTGTTTTAAAATAATAATAAATCAAATATTTAAATAAGTTTTTAAAACACAATGCAATGTTTTTACTGTAATGAGACTTTCTATATATGTGTGAAGAAGATATATACACTCATTAAAAATCTGGTTAACTAAATTAAAAACATCACATATATCTCATACTACTGTATTTTTGGCAACATTACTGCATAAGTGATCGTAATGAAGTCTCGTGTGTGTTATACATTTACCAAATTATCGAAATTAACCTTACTTATTTAAATTTAAAATAAGAAATCATGTTATGTACTTTAAACGTTGAAGCACCAACTTATGACAAAAATAATTAACAAATATAATTCATAACTGCCAATATGACTTTTTTTTTCAAATCAACTAAAATGTGAAATTTTATAACATATAACACGTTAATAAATAACTACATAGAAACAAGAAAAAATGCATCAATTATTTTTTCAGGTTTAAAAGACCGGGTGGTCATAAAGTCTTTCCTTGATTACAAAAATTTATTACGAAATAACAATCGAATTTAATACTGTAAAATTTTTAATATGGAAAAGTCATGTTATTAAGTTTTTCTAGTCCAGTCTCTACCGTCATTCGTGAGTTCCTTGATTACAAATTTCCTGGAAGATGAATCAAACGGTATGAACCAAACTCCTCAAGATTTTTTTTCTTTTAGGGGGTACATAAAGGAAATAGCGTTTACAGAACTGTAAAATATATTGAAACACTCAAAGTCGAATCACGGACGCTGTGCCTTTTATGATAGCCCAATTATTGGTCAATGATTGGCAAGAAATGTAATACCACCTTGATATTCTTCAAGCTAATACGGTCTCTCACATCGGAATTTTCCGACGTAAGTACACTGTAATTGATGTAAAGTTCCTGAGAAAACCTGTGGCAGCTATTCTGCCACATGTTTTTTCAGGAATTTCACCACAGAATTGCCAGGAAACTTACACAAGTTAGTTACGCACAAAACATATGGAACTTTACACTGTAAAAAAAAAATACTGAAAAAAAAAAACGGAAATTGTACTGGCAATCGAGACGCCAGTACTATTTCTATATCTTAACGAAAAAAAAGTCCGTAAATTTTCCGTTTAAAAACAGATATCTTCAATAATTTTTTGAAACTTTTATGTCGTAATCAAGGGATAGATACATTTCTGCTTTTTTTTTCTTTTCATTCCTCAGTTCGTGTACAGTAAATAACCAACCCTTGCCACGAGCAGCATCGAACCCAGAATCTTCCGTTTACTAAACTGACGGTCTAGACCACTGCGCTATGACTGGTCTACACAGGTCACCGAAAATTTCTCTTTTACAATAATTCCGAAAAGTTACACAAAAGTTCAAATGTCTACCTGAGAAAATTAAGGAATGTTACAAACAAAACTTATGGAACGTTTCACGGTTGATCAGTAAATTCCACTTTCTCACGTATTCCGAAAAGTTACACAACATTGTGGAAGATGTTACACCAGATTTCTCGGAGTTCTCGAATCCGGAGAAATAATCCGAGAAAACCCAGGAAAGTTACACAGTACAAGTCAGGAACATTACGCAGAATTTTTGACGTGTACTTTTATTAAAAACTTTATAAATGTCTTTGCAATATATTTAAAAAAACATATGCCTAATTATATTAGTTTCTACAATAAAGTATTGTAATCAGGAAAAGATTTTATTACCACCCTGTACATAAGTATATCGCGTTTTCTGTATATCGATTTAAAATGGCATATTTGTATAAGAAACCAACAAACAAACTTTGACTAGTTATATAAATAAGTATACATATTATAAATTTCATGTATTATTTAAAGACTTTATGATAATCCTATATATTTATTTCATATGAAGAAAAACACATAGTTCACAGGTATGCATTATCGCAAATGTTAAAATTTAAGTACAACTGCAGCGGTCCAGAAATTCCCATGTATAAAAAATTTGTTTAGTAAATTGTCGTATAGAGTACACAGTAATGAGCATTGTTTTAATAAAATTAATGTTCTATTGGTTACACATCTGTTACTTCTAGTTCATTAATTTCCAAAGTTAAAAGTACCTACACAATGAATGTTAAATCATTTATTATTTAAATATAATTCAATATGAAGTATTTAAAGAAAATGATTACAATTAACTTAATGAAATTAATATAAACTGACTTGCATAAAATTAACTGCTATATTTAAGGGTTTTGGACATCTCACATAAGTTTTAACTAGTGTAAATATGACAAAAATGACCAAATGGAAAAATGATATATTTTTGTTTAGATTACAGATAAAATAATCCTATTCTGACGAAGCAAATTAGGTTTTGTTTAAAAGCGTATTAATCACATCTTTGTCGCTTATATTTCGCATTTTATGTATAATAAAAAATTAAATATATCCTAAATGTGACAAAAGTATGAGAAATTGCCGCACAATTACCTCACAATATCATGATGATCTCTTTCGGGACAGAATAGAAAGCTTTTATTTTGTCAGATGAGTATAGCCGTACGTTGTTTAAAGACAAATACGCAATGATGGAAGTTAATGGCAAGATGAAGGGGGCATTTCTCAAGAATTGAAAAAACACACAAAGAAAGTTTGGAGACAGGAAGAGAGGAATAAGACGAGTTGAAAAGTAGAAGATAAGAAAAATAAATTGGGGCAGGGCATACAAGAAGAATAGAAAGAGAAGTTTTTTGTATATTAATTCTGATTCTTTCAATATATATATATATATATATCTTACTTTCTGTTTTAATTTTCCCTCACATTCTGATAGTACAGTTTGTTCATTGTTTCGCGAAAACTTCACATTCATCTTTCTATATAATTTTTCGCCATTGCAAATACATGTTCAAACTTCTTGCGACTTTCCTCACATGACGAGGGGACGAGTTGATATTGTTGATATATCGTTAATAAACCATGTCGTATGATAATATATTTTTATGTGCTTTTACATATATGTGTTTTATTCCATTTCTTTCACGTCAGTTTTGGCTAATGATAATCTCAAATTTAGTTAAGCAACGCTTAAATAAATTTCCGATAAAAAATTAATGATGCATTGCGAGCGTTAATATATTACATATAGTGTAATAAAAATAAATATTTATCATTTCTAAAAAATGCTCACTTAAAAGTTTAAAAAATATATAATAAAAAATTCTTTCAGCATATAATAAAAAAACACATAGGAGATTAACACTTTGTTGGAAAGAGGGATTATGATTGAAAAGGAAATGCAGAAATAATCCTTATAAATCTTTCATGAATAGAATATAAGTTTTGTAATTAAAGGAAATTTATAATTATTTTAAATACGGCATTTCTGTTTTAATGAGCATAGAAATTGCAATATTTGAACTATAGGCTTTATTAGCAGTCTGCAGATTTAAAATTATTATTAACGTAAAAAACGTTTTGTTAATCTGTATATAAAAAACGTTTTAAAAATTCATATTATTAAATAGTAGAACCTTTTCCTTTTTATCCTCTCTCGTTATTTTCAGCTTTTAATAATGCAAATAAAAAGGCATGATTCCATTAAAATGAAATTTTGCTTTTTATCGTGAACACATTTTTTAGTAAATATTTTTAAAACCTTTAAACTTTGCTATTGTATTTTTTTTATGTTTTAATATATATATATATATATATATATATATATATATATATATAACAAAATTTTAAATTTATCGCGATAAGCCAAAGTATTTTTATTGCATCCTAGTCTAACTTACTCTATAATATTTATTTCCTCCATTTATTAATGTATTTTAACTCTATTTATTCCAAAAAACCTCATATCTACATTCAATATTTTAATGGCTGCTAATTAGTTCAATAAATCGCGTCTTTATCTTTAAATTATAAAACTCCCTAATATTCATACTTTTAAAAAAACCCGCATAATTCCCTTTTAATTTTCTATATTCCTAAAAAGACTGTATTTATTTTAATAAGTTCCGATATTAAAAATAATTCGCCAGATCATAAAATCTTTTTCTTATATTAAAATGTAAAAACATTTATTCTAATTCCATTCTGGCTATGTCCCAAATTCGATAAAACATTTCTCTTATTTTCTTTTTTCTTTTCTCTAAAAGTCAAAATCAATCCATATTCTCGAACCAATTAACTAACAGTAGTCAATTAAACTAAAACACTCTGGGTCATAGCTAAATCATTGAACATCATGGAATTTTCGGGAATCTTCCTTCGCGCCAAAAAATTAGTGGAAACCATTTTATTCCAATATTCTGGAGCCGTCGCATAGAATCCCGGTTATCCCGGCTCACGATTGGCGCACAGGCCCTCACGTGATCTCTGTATCCCTACTCTTACTGAAAGGATATGTCGCCGCTTTTTCCGCTTCGGAGAGCATTCGAAGAGATAGGCGCTGGATCGGTGTTTGTTTGGTTAAATCGAATCTCTGCCTGGTATTAGCGAAGTGACCTGTAGTTGTTTTTCTGATGCTATTCGGAATGAATATTTATAAAAGTTAACCATCCGGCTTCAGCTGTAATGAAAATTTGGTCATCAAAACTAAAAAGATGGCTCGGGTGAAACCAGATCTACAAATGATGTCGTTTACGTTTATAAATAAAAGTTTGATTGTGTTGTTCGATGACGTTTTGTTCTTATGCAGAAGCACACATGCCATCTACTGTGGATAACACGACTGCCATAAATCCGAGTGCGGAAACTTTCTCTTCGGTTGATCATGTGAAAAGAACATATCTTATTTTCAAAAAACTATTTATTAAAAAATGGTATTGCTCAATCAGCTCGGCCCTAAATATCATCACACACACACACACACACACACACACACATATATATATATATATATATATATATATATACGAGGGCTGTAAATTAAGTAATGGCAACATAGGTATAAATCAATTTTTAATGAACTTACAAGTACAATTGCATTACATTCCTTCTATGTCATCACCAGCAAACCTTATAACCTTTTGTCAAATGTCGGGAAGCCGTTGTAGACCAGTGGCAAGGTCTACCTCTAAGGATAATTCTCGGACAATCCATCGGCGATCTATGGTAAGGAGACCACTCAGGATGTCAATCTGCACTTGAGGAATGGAGAGCCGACCTGTGCGTTGCAAATTCGCAGTCTCATTCCGACCCAAACGAAATGCTTGAACCCATCGTGCTACTGTCCTATACAGTAAAGCATTTGTGCCACAGGCTTCCACTAATCTTCGATAGCATTCTGTTGCATTTTTGCCACGGGAAACCTCGATTTTAAGCCACGACCGCTGATCACATTTTGAAAACATGTTTTATAGCGATGGAAACGAAACTCCTCACTTTAACGCCACACAACAACTACCCGTCTAAGCAGATCGACTGTTTTTTGCACTCTACACATCGACAACAGCGCCACCTCACCGCTTCCATACCCTATTTGCGCATGCCCACCCTTCTGCGAGTTTCAAGGTTAAGTTGCCACTATTTAATTTACAACCCTCGTACATATATATATATATACAATTAACCATTTGTATGAATCTTTTTATCTCATATGAACTGATTTCTCGGTATTTGTTTCTCAAATATATTGTTATTGCTTTGAATAGTAAGAAATACTGGAAGGGAGATACATCAGTTATATACTCATTATTTCAAAATAAATTATCTATAATAGTTCTGGTTTATAGTCATGCGAAAAAAAATATCTAAAGAAAATATAGAAACATTAATGTGAAGCTTCAATTCGTTAACAAATAACATATTTGATGTACAGTGATATCAGCTATAGAGGAAGTTTCGATAAAAATGTTATTAGAATAAAATATTACAGATCATTTTGTATTTTATAATATTTCATATCAAAATGGAATCTCAAACATTTCAACAGCCTTTTAATAAAATGGTCAAAGCTGTTATAAAGCTATAGTTTATTGAATAATACATGCAAGAAATCCAAGGTAGATTCTCCTTCAATTTATTTAGATTGCATAGTTCAGTGAAAAAATGATTTTAAAAGTCGTAAAATATGGAACACCCGAAATTGTAAAAAAATGCATGTGAAATCTACATATAGATTTCTCAGTAGAATACTATTATATATTTTCCTAAAACGAAAAATCTCAACTTTATTCAGCCAAATTGCTAGAATAATTGTTGCTCTAGAAATTTTTAATTAAACTCCCAATTACTAATATTTTAATGATCGTTAAGTGAAACAAAAAATATTACACCATAAATGTAACAGTTTTCTGAAGCATTTAAGTAATCAAAAATAACAAAATGTTAAATTATGGTTACATTTTTCATATACATTATGTATTTTTGTGCACAATGTTCCCTGGAAAGCTCGCTACAAATAAATGCATATAATCACCGCCTTAAAAAAAAACTAAAACACACATTCGAGATTATAACATACATTTTCGGACGTAAAATGTATACATCTTTTATAATATTTTGTTTAAAAAAAACAATATTTACTCAAAATCCATTTTATTCAACATTATACGTTCATGTACAATTCTGAATTAAGACAAGTTTGATTAGTGTACCGGTATATCAATACTGAACATCAAATATTAACATAATTGTTCTATCAATGAATGTTCTATTTCTTTCGAATTCGAATCAACTTAAATATTATGGAGAAATAAATTATACAATCTTACGAGTGGTTTAGTGTATACTAATCTAAACAAATCAATCACTTTTACGGCATAAAATAAAATTTAATACCATAAAAGAACGCATAAAAAATTACTAGCGTAATTTATCGACGCAACACATCTGGAAATCTATATACCCCACTAAAAATAATCTGAAGATTATCTTAAGAAAGTGCCACTTTCTTCAGAATTTCTACAGAAATCTGAAGACATTTTGCAGATTTAACTTTACCTTTAAAAAATCTGCAGAATGTTTTAAGACATTTTGCAGATATTTTGAAGATTTGAAAAAAAGTGGGCCAAATACCTACACATTTTCTACAGATATTTTTTTAAGATAATCTTCAGATTATTTTAGTGGGGTATCAACAACAAAAAACAAAATAAAATAAAAAAATTCAATTGAGATGAAAGGGGGTGTTAAAATTGCGCATGTGCTGGTGGTTTGCAAATTAGCCAGAACATCCCGACCGGCGTTGGATGACTGTCCAACATCATCATAAAATTGCAAAGCCACTACTCTAGTGATGTTTATATACCTGTGGATATCTTGAGATCGATGACACTAACAAGTCCATCTTCACCATTATAAGTTTTCAAAATTCGAGCTAATTTCCAATCTATAATCTTGTCATTTCCATCCTTTAACAAGAGAAGATTTTCAACGTCTAGATTTAGTGAAGGATTTTTAATTTACGGCGAACTTGCAGTTCATTCAAGTATTTACGATCCAGCGTTGCCAAAACTGCATTTTTAATCTTTGAATCAGTGTCCACCTACAAGAATATGTTAAAGAATCTAAAACAGCATTATTTTCATGAATACTTAAAAGAGGACATCCAATAAGGATGTGACCAGGAGTTAGGCGTTGTAAATCATTAATATATATAAACAATGGCAGTAACGGACGTGAATCTATAACTGCCTCTATTTTTGTTACGGGTGTTTTCAGTTCTTCAAAATTCAAGACAGAAGATTTAGTTATCTTCAAGAGGATTCGCTAAATTTTTTTATGTTAGATTCCCATAGTCCGCCAAAATGGGGAGATGCAAGGTTCTATAAAATTCCATTGTATTCCTTCTTCTGCGTTAAATTGCTGATTTTTGTCTGGAGCAGAAATTTGATGAAAGGATTTCAAAAGAGCAAAAGTACCCTTAAATTTTGTGGCTTTATCACTCCATATAATGCAAGGTTTAGATCGTCGAACACAAAATTTCTTAAACAGGCTACAACTTTCAAATGAACGGCTTTGCTCGAAAAACAGAAAAAATAGTAATGTATGTATTATTTTGGATCGTTTTACGTTAGACTTTGTTAAAATAGAGCATGCTAAATCTACACCAGTCTTCTCAAATGGTCTAGAATGTACAATTCTATCACGAGGCAAGTCACCCCTCATTTATTAAATAGTTTGATGCTTTGTTCGAAGACAAGTCGTATACCTATTTATAATTCGTCTTACTTGTCTTTAACCAGATAGTATCCAATAAAACTTTCTTAATAAAGAAAGAGTTGTCTGAGTACCCGAATGCAGAAACTTTTAATGAAAATATTTAATCAATAGGTCGGGGAAATAGTGAGTCTTTGGTAACAGTATTTGGTGTTTCTGAAATTCTGATACATTAGAAAACTTCAGTCTTCCTCCGATCCTTAACAGTTCATCTGCATCTAACAATACATTTAATATCAATATATTACTAATGTTTGGACGTTTTCCTTTTAAATATCGAAACTCTGTTTGAAATGTGGAATTTTGTACAATCATTATTAGTTGAATTTTGTAATTCAGAAGTATCTAAATAATCATTAGGGTGGGTCGAAAAAACCGAAATTTATATAATAAAAACATAATAGTGAGGAAAAGTTGCCATTGGTAATCTATACTAATATTATAAAGGAGTAAAAATTGTTTTTTTTGTTTGTTTGTTTGTTTGTTTATTTGTAGGGGGTAATCTCTGAAACTAAGGAACCGATTTCAAAAGTGATGGTGGCTAATTGATGGTGACAACCCCTGCTCCAACATAGGCTATATTTTATGTCGGTGCCACTACCCCAGGGGGTGCAGGAGCGAAAAACGTTCTAAAATTGCGATCTTTTCTATACTGAAATAGCTAGAAATCCAAAATTAGGCGTGGCAGTTACTTATAAGATGTAAATGCTCTCTAAGAACAAAAAACAAATCGAAATTTAAAAGGGTGAAATGAGCGAAAAGCGTTCTAAAAGCATTCTAAATTACAATTTCTATGGAATCTCTGGAACTACTGAACTGATTTCAAACGTGATGGTGGCAAACTGATGCTGACAACCCCTGCTCCAATATAGGCTATATTTTATGTCGGTGTCACTAACCCCAGGGGGGTGCAGGAGAAAAAAACGTTCTAAAATTGCGATCTTTTTTATACTGAAGGAGGTAGAAATTTGAAATTTTGCTTTGTAGTTACTTATAAGATGTAAATGCCTTCTGAAAAAATATAAAAAAATTCGATTTTTAAAAGGGTGAAATGAGCGAAAAGCGTTCTAAAAACCTTCTAAATTACAATTTCTATGAAATCTCCGGAACTACCAAACCGATTTCAAAAGTGATGGTGGCAAATTGATGGTGACAACCCCTGATTCAACATAGGCTATATTTTATGTCGGTGTCACTAACCCCAGGGGGGTGCAGGAGCGAAAAACGTTCTAAAATTGCGATATTTTTTATACTGAAGGAGTTCGAAATTTGAAATCTGGCATTGCAGTTACTTATAAGATGTAAATGCTCTCTAACAAAAAAATAAAAAAGAATGCGAAATTTAAAAGGGTGAAATTGAGAGAAAAGCGTTCTAAAAACTTTCTAAATTACAATTTCTATAGAATCTCTAGAACTACCGAACCGATTTCAAAAGTAATGGTGGCAAATTGTTGGCGACAACCCCTGCTCCAACATAGACTATATTTTATGTCGGTGTCACTAACCCCAGGGGGGTACAGGAGCGAAAAACGTTCTAAAATTGCGATCTTTTTTATACTGAAGGAGCTAGAAATTTGAAATTTGTCGTTGTAGTTACTTATAACATGTAAATGCTCTCTAAGAACAAAATAAAAAAAATCGAAATTTAAAAGGGTGAAAAGCGTTCTAAAAACATTCTAAATTTCAATTTCTATGGAATCTCTGGGACTACCAAACCGATTTCAAAAGTGATGGTGGCAAATTTATGGTGAAAACCCCTGCTCCAACATAGGATATATTTTTGTGGGTTCCACTATCCCCAGGGGGGTGCAGGGGGGTGCAGGAGCGAAAAACCTTCTAAAATTGCGATCTTTTTTATACTGAAGGAGCTCGAAATTTGAAATTTGGCGTTGTAGTTACTTATAAGATGTAAATGCTCTCTAAAAACAAAATAAAAAAAAATTCGAAATTTAAAAGGGTGAAATGAGTGAAAAGCGTTTTAAAACATTCTAAATTACAATTTCTGCAGAATCTCTAGAACTACCGAACTGATTTCAAAAGTGATGGTGGCAAATTGATGGTGACAAGCCCTGTTCTAACATAGACTATATTTTATATCGGTGTCACTAACCCCTGGGGGGTGCAGGAGCGAAAAACGTTCTAAAATTGCGATCCTTTTTATACTGAAGGAGCTAGAAATTTGAAATGTGGCGTAGTAGTTACTTATAACATGTAAATGCTCTCTAAGAACAAAATAAAAAAAAATCGAAATTTAAAAGGGTGAAATGAGCGAAAAGCGTTCTAAAAACATTCTAAATTTAAATTTCTATGGAATCTCTGGAAGTACCAAACCGATTTCAAAAGTGATGATGGCAAATTGATGGTGAGAACCCCTGCTCCAACACAGGAGATATTTTTTGTGTGTGCCACTATCCCCAGGGCGGTGCAGGAGCAAAAAGTGTTCTAAAATTGCGACTGAAGGAGCTAGAAATTTGAAATTTGGCGTTGTAGTTACATATAACATGTAAATGTTCTCTAAGAACAAAATAAAAAAAAATCGAAATTTAAAAGGGTGAAATGAGCGAAAAGCGTGCTAAAACCATTCTAAATTACAATTTCTATGGAATCTCTGGAACTACCGAACCGATTTCAAACGTGATGGTGGTAAATTGATGGTGACAACCCCTGCTCTAATATAGGCTATATTTTATGTCGTTGTCACAAACCCCAGGGGGGTGCAGGAGCGAAAATCGTTCTAAAATTGCGATCTTTTTTATACTGAAGGAGGTAGAAATTTGAAATTTTGCATTGTAGTTACTTATAAGATGTAAATGCTTTCTAAAAACAAAATAAAAAAAAATTCGAAATTTAAAAGAGTGAAATGAGCGAAAAGCGTGCTAAAACCATTCTAAATTGCAATTTCTATGGAATCTCTGGAACTACCAAACCGATTTCAAAAGTGATGCTTTCAAATTGATGGTGACAACCCCTGCTTCAAGATAGTCTATATTTTATTTCGGTATCACTAACCCCAGGGGGGGTGCAGGAGTGAAAATGGCTATAAAATTTCGATTTTTTTTTTATACTGAAGGAGATAGAAACATCAACTTTGTTATGGTTTTTACTAATAAGATGTAAATGCTCTCTAAGAACAAATTCTAAAAACATTCGAAATTTAAAAGGGTGAGATGAGTGAAGAGCGTTCTAAAAACATTCTAAATTACAACTTCTATGGAATATCTGGAACTACAGAACCGTTTTCAAAATTGAAGGTGGCAAATTGATGGTGACAGTCCCTGCTCCAACATAGGATATATTTTATGTCGGTGCCACTACCCCCAGGGGGAAGTGCAGGAGCGAAAAGCGTTCTAAAATTGCGACTGAAGGACCTAGAAATTTGAAATTTGGAGTTGTAGTTACTTATAAGATGTAAATGCTCTCTAAAAACAAAATAAAAAAGAATTCGAAATTTAAAAGGGTGAAATGAGCGAAAAGCGTTCTAAAAACAGTCAAAATTACAATTTCTATAGAATCTCTAGAACTGCCGAACCGATTTCAAAAGTGATGGTGGCAAATTGATGGTGAAAAAACCCCTGCTCCAACATAGTCGGTTTATGTCGGTGTCATTCTAACCCCAAGGGGGGGGGGGGGGGGGCAGGAGCGAAAGACGTCCTAAAATTGCGATCTTTTTTATAATGAAAGAGCTAGAAATTTGAAATTTGGCATTGTAGTTACTTATAAGATGTAAATGCTTTCTAAAAACAAAATTAAAAAAAATAGAAATTTAAAAGGGTGAAATGAGCGAAAAGCGTTCTAAAAACATTCTAAATTAAAATTTCTATGGAATATCTAGAACTACCGAACCGATTTCAAAAGTGATGGTGGCAAATTGATGGTGACAATCCCTGCTCCAACAGCCCCTTTAATAAAAAACTATGCGTTTCTGACGACTGAGTTTTTCGCTAATTGTTGCCACAGATTAATCTCTGAAAATGAAACATTTGAAGTTACTGAAAAAAAAAATAGTAGCTCGAAAAGTATTTGTCAGAAATATGTTAGGCAAACTGCGTTTGAAAGATAAAAAATTGTATTTTTCTTGATATAAATTTCAAATCGAATGATTATGCCATTTTTCAAATATTGAATTTGAAAAATTCCGAATTTCACCATAGCAAAACCTTCATGCGTAAAAAGATAATGATAAGGGTGACGTGTCCTGGCGTGTTTATTGGCTATAGCACGAGTCACAAATTATAGTAGCTTTATTATTCTGTTAAAATATAAAAGTTAATTATGAAATGTCAATATTTTGTTGGATATAAAGTTCGTTATAAAAAATTGACCAGCGTAGCGGGCGTAGCTTGCTAGTAAAGAATAAATTCGCAAAATATTACACCAAATGTTTAATATATTTTACTGCCGCAATGGGGCCAAAATTTCAAAAAATCGAAAAAAAGTGTTCTTTTAAATTAAAACGTGTGTCCAACCATAGCGATACAATATCCAACAGAATGCAACAGCTACATCAAGATGTTAGTAATGTTTCAATACAATTGCATTATGGTTATTTCATTTCTATTACCGCCGCAAGAGCTACCAAAATTTTTAATAAAACGGCAAAAATGTAAATTTTTCGTTTTTTCTAATTTTCTTTATTTTTATTATATGTCTACAACTAAATAAATTTACATTATATCTTGTAATGACTTATAAATGTCTAGTAATTTTGATCATGGGCATTGCCAACCAAGGGCTAGAGCCCCCCCCCCCCTAAATTTGAGAGAAAGGGTCTTTTTGAAGGAATTTTGAAGATTTTCCTGGAAATTTTGGTGATTTATTTTGTAAGGTGGCGGGCATGCATAAATTCTCCATCATTTTCCTTTTTTGGGCTACTTTCTACAAAAAATACCTGAAAATTCCCGGAAAATCCCTAAAATTCCTTCAAAAAGCCCCTTTCCTAATTTTTATTATATGTCCACAATTAAATAAATTTACATTATATCTTGTAGTGACTTATAAATGTCTTGTGTTGTATAAATATCTTGTGCAGGACAATGAAACCAATTACGTGGATCACTAAGATATTTTATTCCTTTTATTCCTATATAAAATTCCTTCAAAAAGTCCCTTTCTCTCAAATTTAGGGGGGGTGGGCCCCTTTTGCTTTTGGTTGCCAATGCACATGATCAAAATTACTAGACATTTATAAGTTATCACTAGATATAATGTAAATTTACTTAATTGTAGACATACAATAAAAATTAGAAAAATTGGAAAAAACGGAAAATTGAAATTTTTGCTGTTTTTTTAAAATTTTGGCCACCCTTGTAGTGGTAAAAGAAATAATTTCACCATAATGAAATTTTATTGGAACATTACTAACATCTTGATGAAGCTGTTGCATTCTATTAGAAATTGTATCGTTATGGTTGGATAATAATTTTTTTTATTTCGAAAAAAAAACTTTTTTTCGTTTTTTCGAAACTTTGGCCCCCTTGCGGCGTAAAAGATATTAACCATTTGATGCAATATTTTGCTTATTTGTTCCTTATTACCAATGGCAACTTTCCCGCACTATTATGTTTCGATTATATAAATTTCAGTTTTTTGGACCCACCCTAATAATCATGTTTTCTAATTTTTGGTTCCAGATTAAAGATCTTCAGAAATCAGAATCACCATGCAGATCCCTTTATTTTTATCCATAATAGTTGATTTCACAGCACTGTTTTTATTTAGTTCTAACTGATATTTTACTTCAGAAATACCTAATTTATCAAATGCTTTTTTTTACAAATTCTGGTCAAAAAGATCTGAGTTGTTTTAACCATTGGGGACCTTCCTACGAAAGATGATTACCTTTCAACTCTGAAACTTTTAAACCTCTAGTAACCAGATCGGCGGAATTATCTTGTCCAGGACAATGAAACCAATTACGTGGATCACTAAAATCTTTTATTTCTTTTATTCGGCTTCTAACGAACATTTTAAATCTTTCTGACTGTCCTATAGTCCAATAGATAGTAATAGACAGTACAAATGCAAGTACAAAAGTAGAAAGTTGCAGGAAAGGATAAGTTTTTAGCAATTTTATTACAATGTCTAGCAGACAAAAAGGCTCAAAACAATTCTAGGAAGGCATAGAAACAGTTTTTAAAAGGGCTATTTTACATTTTGCTGCCACAAATCTAGTAACAACGTTATTTGAAGCGTCTGAAAACTGTGTAACTCAAAATAATCAACTTGTTCGCAGGCAATATCTTCCAAATAATATCTAGAAACATTAATGCTATTCAGGTCTTTGATTTCCTCGAATCATTCATTCCAGAAAATATTTTTTGGGTAGATTTGCATCCTATTGAAGTCCTAAACACCAAATTTCTTGTATTAAACATTTAATTCTGATTATATAAGGACTTAGAAAATCAATTGAATCGAAAATACGACCAACAATCTGCAATAGATAACGTTTAGTACTAAGTTTTTTCAACAGGAATTTTTTTTACATTTTGAGTTTTGAATGGAAACATATCACCGAGTGTGTCCCAAGCAACTCCTAAAATCTAGAAAGATACCAAATGCTGTTTACTGAGATTAAGGTTCTCAGTTATCTCATCAACGTGTAAACCATGTGACTCCCATTTTTCACGTAAGTCTAATGAGTTCGTTTTCCATTTCCTAAAAGTCATACTGGCATATTGAAATATTTTATATTTTATTACTTATTTTAAATTCATAATCAACATTACTTTCACTAGTAATAAAGTTATCAATATACAACGATGAACTTAAAATGTCGAAATAAATCAGGAAACGTTGTTACATATCTTTGTGGGTGATGCTTGATATTAGCTGCCAGGAGGAAGGGACTTGATTTCACACCGAAGAGAACTCCTGTTAATCTTTCACTTGGATCTTCAACACATGGCTCGTCATCCCAAAAAATATTGTAAAGTCTCTGTCTTGTTCATCGATCACGATCTGTAAACATGCTTGTTGTATATCTGCAGTAATTGCTACAGGGAAATTTCTAAATTTGATTAAAAGGCTAAACAGTTCAGGGATAAGATTTAATCCAGTATATAAACAATCATTTAGTGAAAGTTCGCCTTTAGCATGGAAGCTTGCTTCGAATACGATTCTGACATTCCTAGTCGACATATCCTCAAGAATTACTGCTCTGTGGGGTAAGTAAAATGTGTTTACATCCAATATGTTGTTCTCAACTCGTTCAAAAATATTCTCTTCTAAATAACTATCCAAAATTGCTTTATATTCTGAGAATAACAAAGTATCGTTTCTAAAATTTGTTCTCAAATTAAAAAATCGTACTTATGCCACTTCGCGATTATTATTAAGATACATTTTCAAATTCGACTTCTATAGAATTTTTTTTTACTTTGTAGGGGAGACCGGGGCAAGATGAAGAGTGGGGCAAGATGACGAATGTCTTAATTTTTCCGTTTTACCGCTAGGTGGCAGCATCAACCGGACACTACTGGCTCTCCTATCGGCCGTTCGCTAAACAATACTATAGAGACGCTGAAATGGCCATTTTTGTGTCAGTTGAGAAACTTTGATTGTTTTCCGCTGCCACGTTATAACTTTTATGCATGTGTAAATAAGCTCTGTTACAGATACAGGTAAGATATATCGTTTCTCTTTAATATTTATGAGTAACTTAGTTTAAATACTACCTATTACCATGAATAAATGTCAATTAATTGCCTTCCTTCATGGCAATGAAAACGAATATTTTTAAACAGGCAGTCCGGGACAAGATGACGAGCTCGTCATCTGGCCCTGTGTTTCAGAATTTATTAAACTAACTACGTTGTCCATTCTATTTAAATCCTGTAAACGCTTGTTTGTCTGTGTGTTTGTTCGCACAACCTTGCTCTTCTATCTCCTTTGGGGCTAAGGGGCGCATGGGACCGGTGGAGGTGTCGTTCGAAAGGGGGTGACCAGAAGAAGACATTTTTGCCATCCGCTAAGCCCCCCCCCCTAGCCTCCCGAAAGAAAAACCCTATCGGGGTCCGTATCTCCACTTCCAAGCGTACGATCGGTACGAGGAGAGTACCGTTCGACGGGGTCAAGACCTCCCCCCTCCCCCGCTGGTCCCCTCCTCCCAAAAAATTCAAAAAGCGTTTAAGACCAACTTCCGGAATTGTGACCCACCAACAGCAGAATGGATCCAGTGCTGGCATGAGGAATGTTCCAATTATGAAAATGGCAATTTTAGTTGTGACTATTGTTAGCTGCACAACTAAACACTTCAAAATTACTTTACAATCAATGCATTATGCTTAGTTTGATACTTTGTAAGATGTAAAAACACAGTTATCATTTGTTAAACCATGTAACATATTCAAAAGATAAAATATGTTCAATCTTTTTCAGTGCTGTCATCTTGCCCCAAGGCCAAAGTCATCTTGCCCCAGTACTGGGGCAAGATGACGATTTGTTAACGTTATGAAAAAATAAAATTATCCTTTATTTTTTTTTATTTGAAAAATTAAATGGTAATGCATTTAATACTAAAAAGGTATACTCTATCAGTTCATGTAAAATTAATTTTACTACTACTTCAAAATAAATTAATAAACAACAAAAATTGTTATCATAGTCATCTTGCCCCGGTCTCCCCTACCTACTATCTTTAAAAACAATGCTTGATTGAAATTCAGTCATAATTTCTTCGTCTACATTACTCGCATCGTTAGTTTCGGGTTCAATTCTTAAGCTTTCTAATTGCCAAAAATTTCTTATTTGATCTGATATATATTTTTCTTCAACTATAATTTCCATGCTAAACAATTCGTTGGCTGGCTCTATGTAACCCTGTAAACATAAGCGAAAATGGGTTTCAGTGGATAAAAGTTCATTCTTTAATCTTTAAATTCTACCAGTTATAACATTATAATAATTGTCCGTTCCAACTAACACTGCAGTTTTATTATTATTACATTCGTAGCTGTCAGCTAGTTTTTAAAACTTTTAATTTGCTATACGTTTTTCGAATGTATTTATCAGGAGTGGGTAAGCAAGCAACTGAAACGTGATCTGTTTCGAGAGGTTCAACTTCAATATTTAAAGATGGATCATCTCTATTTTTTAGTTTTACTACATTATACGTTTTCTCAGTTGCCTTTCCGGCTTTAAAAGCATAAACAGATAACGTTTTTTTATAATAACTGGTAAATATAATTTTTGTGAAATATCGCGAATTATGAATATTCTCATACTACCATTATCCAATAAAATACGAACTGATTCAGCTTTATTATCATTCGGATCCTTTACTGTCACAGAACACTTTTGCAAAAATATGTTGCATTGTGTGTTTTTATTTTGTACATTATTAGTGGGATTGTTATCCCAAAATGAAACAGATATGACACTTTTATCTGTATTTACCTTTAATTCATTTTCAAGTTAGAAACAAATGGTCCTACTGTGGTTATTGTTCCAAATATCACACATTTTAAAATTTTTACAATCTTTAATTTTTGTTTAGACTGTAAGCATAAAAAGCATCTTCCTTTCCTTTTAAATATTTCTTTTTTCTGATATACAGTTAAAGATTGGCACATTTCACTACACTGTTACAGAATAAACACGAATTCTTATTTAGAGATAAATTAATTCAGTAGCTGAAACATTATTTTGTTTACATACTTTTGTAGTATATTGCGATCTCGATTTATAATTTGATTGTCTGTCGATAAATTGTGGTCTATGTTCAATTTAATTATAACTGGGAAATGATTTTTTAACATCTAAATCATAGATAGTTAATACCCTTCCTCTACTTTCAACTTCATTTTTAAGAAAACTCATAAGATTTTGTATAATCCACATTTCCCCTTCATTTATCTTCCTGTTAAATTCTAACGTTAAATCCGGAGGTATTAATTCAAGTAATATTAGACAAAGTAATCCACTGTGTGTATCTGATTTTACACCGACTGAATCTAAATTGCGAATTTGTACCAGACATGTATCATACAGATTTCTTTCCTCGAGTGTCAGAAGAAATTTCAGATATTTCGTATTTAGTAAATTATTTAAATGAGCTTTACGAGCATATCATATCTACCAAATATCTCTTTCAAAAGCGATTTAGCCGCTCCATTATCCTTTTCTGTTAAACTAAATCCACTTATTGTATTTGCAGCCGTTTCTGAAACCAAGCTTTTCAAAAAACTAAATTTTTCGATATCTGTTATATTTGTGTAAGATTTGTGTGATTTATGGCAGTTTTGAACGTGTTCCAAATTTCTATAAATTTATCTGGTTCACCAAAAAACCTATTTATATGTAACTTTGGTAGTTTTACTTTCTTTAGTTCGGTAGTACATGACCTAACCGTACTGAATCAACATTATTAACAGACGTCATATTAGCATTAGAACACAAACTTTTAATCTTAAAGTTTAATCTTGATATTACTTTCTGATCATATATATCACAATTCGAAAATTGATTTTCAATATTTTTAGAATTAATCATAGTTACAATGGTGTTAACAAGCTCTTTAATAGTTTTATATTTTTCATTTAATTTATCATGCATTTCTTCTAAATATTCTACATAATATTCCGTTTTACTTAAATATGGATCAACTTCTTCAAATATTTTATTCAACAGATTCCGATGCGTATCACGCATCTTTGTTTGTTTATTTTCAGACATATTTTCAAAGCAAGGTATAATAAAAAAAAAGAACTCACCGATTTAATGTCGAAATAAAATAAGTTACTTCTCGATATTACTCAATCACTCTTCGCTACGAAATTATCACAATCAACTTCCGATTTGGCAATGTACCAAGATATGTTCGATAAATGAATGTTCTATTTCTTTTGAGTTCGAATCAACTTAAATATTAAGTCAAAATCTATTCTATAATCTTACGAGTGGTTCAGTGTACATACTAATCTAAACACATCAATCACTTTTACGGCACAAAATAACATTTAATAACATGAAAAAACACGTAAAAACAAACTAGCGCCATTTATCGCAGCAACATATCTAGGAATCTTTATATCAACAAAAAAAATATTTATAATCAGTTCAGATGGAAGGAGCAGTTCAAATTGCGCTTGCGCTGGTTAAATGGGTTGTTTGCAAATTAGCAGGAACAGTAATAATGTTAACCGATTCCGGTCAGTTTAGAAACACCCTCTCTCAGTGATCTAGATGGGTCAGGTCAGGTATCCAGTCTAGGTGGGTAACATCAATGACCCCAGCAGCCCACAAGAGCGAACCACAGGCCCAATGACTAGCCAGATACCAGTACCTGAGAATTATTGAACCGCATATTCGGGACATGTAAAACCTATAAAATCGAACACTAGCTCCTGGCCGGCGGACAAAAGAACTCAAAAGATAAAAAAATAATAAATAAAATATAATATGGATAATATGGAATGAAAAATTACTAAAATTAATAACCCACACCCTTCTACCTCAGGGTGACTAGTCCTGAGGTTTCTTGCTGAAGGGTAGAAATAAACAGCAAGAATGTGTTCCGGTCGTAAGTGATGCCACATGTGCTCCACTGGCTCATCAGCTGCAGGAACTACAACCTGTTTCCGGTAACTTAACTAACCGCCTCCCCACGGTTGTCCCCCTAAAGGAATGAGTAGCGCCCGCACGATGGCCACTCCCATTTACTGGAAACGGAATTCGACGACAACACTTGGACATGATGACTACACCAAGACCGCGTCGGACTCGGTGCAATCATTAGCCCATACGTGGAGCTCCTTCGACACCGACATCCATCAGAAACCCTACTTTGACCTTTGTCCTAAACTGGAAGGGAATGCTACGCGTCATACGCT
The DNA here is from genome assembly GCA_963931845.1 of Maratus michaelseni. Lineage (NCBI taxonomy): Eukaryota > Metazoa > Arthropoda > Arachnida > Araneae > Salticidae > Maratus > Maratus michaelseni. The sequence goes on along the minus strand of OZ007593.1, from coordinate 190,891,085 downwards.
GAGCTCCCGGTCATCCGAGTGCGCATAATCCAGTTTACTTCGGGACCACTTAGAGATGCTCGTGGCCAAATATTAATTCAAGTACACATATAATAGCTTTCGTACATATCTCATAAAGAACAAGAAATATTAATCTGCCAAATATATTTCAGTTTAGAAACCATGGTAACAACGTGCTTCGTACACACTATAAGAAATGTAAAACAATGTGTATAAATGCAGGCAATTATTTTATTTGAATTATCAACGGTGTACAAACAAAACTTGTTAACATTTAAAAACCAGGGGTGTCCAACCTTCGTCTGATGCTCCTCGGAATTATCACTATTTCCATACAGAATTATTCGCCTTATTTAATGAAAGATATTTTCAAATTAAATAAGAAGGTTACTGTTCCAAAATAGCGATAAGAAAATACTTTCAGATGAAATTATTGGACTACTGCTGATCTAAATAAGTACAAAATTGTCAGTTAAACAACGATTCTGTTTTTGTAGAACAGTTCTCTAATAATAATTGTTGCTACAAAATTAATTATTGATTAATTATAGCATTAAATGTTATTTTTCTTGATAAAATATATTTTCCCGCAAAAAAACCTTTATTGATGCATACATTACGGATTCCAACATACATTATCTGGAATAAAATGCATGTCTTTGTCATTATATAATAACTGTCATAATAAAATATAGACATAGGACATCAAAACCTTTTACATATATTTTAAAACTTCAGAAAAAACTGTCAAAAATATTTCCTCTTGGACATTTTGATAACATCATGACTGTTTCATAATATGAGTAATATAAGAAAATGTACATTCTGTCCGGCTATTATCTTATCTCAGTTTTGAGCAGTGAAGGAACAATTTTTATTAACATAGAATAGAGATAAATTTGGACAATTAATAAAGAATGCCGTTTTTTATTGCGAATTTTTCTCGTTATAAATACACATAGTTTTAAATAATGATTTGTTGTAAATAGTCAGCGTTATTTTTTATCGGAAAAATATGGCTCTGCTTAAATAAACATTAATCGATTCGCATGCATTGAGTCCTTGAATATATATTATCTGGTATAAATATTTACATTTCTTTCATATACAGGGTGCGTCTGAGAAATGTATACACACTTTGAATGATTATAAATCCTTTTTTTATCCACATATAAATATATTGCAATAATTTTTAAATAAATAATATTTATTATATTAGCCCAGTAAATTTAGGGTTTGATAGCTAAGTAATTCCTAATGAGCTGAAAATTTCAGAATTAGCTCTTTATGACAAGTAAAGAAAAACCCTTAAAAGTCTCAGAAGTTCTCATGTGTGCTTCTATCCAAAATGGCCGATCAAAGATGGCCGCTAAGACCTTTTTGCATCGTCCAATGTTTTTTTTTCCATTTCTAAGTCATATATCAATATTTTTTTTTACTTCTGAAAAATTCTGTGACCTCTACTTACATCCAGTTTTAATGTATACATAGGGCCTGACTAAAGCAGGGGCACACGGGGCATGTGCCAAAAGCCCCCGTGCCAGAAAAGGCCTAAAAAACAATAAAATTGCTAAAAAAAACCCCTCTCTGTTGAGGTTTTTTAATGGTCTTGTAAAAGAGCCTTAAGGTGTATAGGGGCCCCGCAAAGAGATACCTGCCCAGGCCTCAGTCGATTAGTCGAGCCCTGTACCTAGTTTTTATCAAAATAAAAGCTACGAATGAGATGTACATTCATTTATTTGTCGTCAAATCAATAGAATTTCATTGCCCTTAGCCTGTTTTGCCTCATACTTAAGAAACTATTGACAAGTCTTCTGTATGTTTGTAATCCTATTTGTGAGGATTATTTTTAAAATTTTGTTTTAAAAAATGACAGATGACTGTGATGAAAAAAAAAGAAAGAATGTTAGAACAAGTTTAAATTATTTATTACAAGGCACAAAAATTTAAATCCAAAGTAAAAGTACAATAAAACATTATAGAAATGCTTGTAATAAATAAGCTAATAATCTTGTGGTAAATAAACTTAAAACAAAATTACCAAAATGCCACTCATTCCACGTCGTAACCGTTTTCGTCGTCTTCAAATCCGTTAATAGGACGAACTGAATTTGTGCATGTTTCTCCCAAGTAAGAGGTACAAAACCTAGAACAATGGAGAGCTGCCTTCTTGCACTGACATCTTTCATCACAGTACCTTCACAACATTTGCCAGAGCAGCTCCCTTAACGATTTGGATAGCTTTCCAAAACCAAAGTATCAAAAGTCACTATACATGTGTTTTCTCCCAGCTTTTTACATTCTTCTGCTGCATAAACCAGAGTTCAGAAACCATATGTCAGAGGACACGGACATGTCAAACGGAACAGGAACAATACTACTAGTGTCGTATTGCGTGGTGCTAATATTCTTGTAGATAGCATTTATAAACCCATTCCACATAGGCACTGATGTATTTTTAACAAGATGTAAGCACAACCACAACCTATTGGAGAACATGGCCATTTCTAGAGATTTGTGACATTCTGTTGGTTGATTAGAATCGGTTTCACTACCACATGAGAAAGACCATTACTGCTTTTTGGGGGGCAGGTTAGAATGTCCGTTTTTCCTAGTGCAGCTATAGTTTCTGCCGAAGGATTTTTCAGGCTTGGGAATCTGGTATCAGAAACTAACTGTTCTGGTGGTGTATTTATTTTAATACCGCCCATACAAGGGAAGGTATTAAGACCATCTAAGGTCCTGATATTGGAATCGGCATTATCAAATACCCATTGTGTGAAATGAGACACGGTCTGTGAAGGGACAGCATTCATGCACGAACACTCAAATCGCCGAACCTCATTATAACCAGCAGACATTCCCAAACTGTGCAGAATGTCTATAAGTTGTCGGGAGGCAAAATGGCGCAGGCAGTAGACTCCACATGCAAGGAGGAGAGGAGATACAAAAATGTTTTGCCTTGTCATTGAAATAATTGAATGACAGACCATGATTCGTTTTCTCTGTACTTTGTGACTCATTGTTTTAGATTTAGTTATATTATCAATTAATAATTCTAGATTCTCTGGAACAGAAAAGCATAAATCATCCAACATGTTCTCAGGATGAGGATATGTTTGGTTGTCATACACCTGAGTCTGGATGTCTTCGCTAATAATTTTGGCTGCCATCATAATAATCCTCTTTCTTTCCTCAAACTCGTTCTGTTTCCTCTTTTCGTACCATGCGTCATAGAGAAGTTTTTTTGACCCATCCTTGAATGTGAAGACTACATCCTTCCCAAAAGCCTCACGTCCGTTGACAACGTTAACACGTTCACCATACTTTTTTTAAGAAGATCTTTGAATTGTTGGCTGCTATAAATTCCCACTCCCTCAGCAGTTAATTCTTTAATTTTCGAGAACAGCTCTTGGCCTGAATATTGGCATTCATCTTCCTCATCTATGAATTCACAAAGTTTATCAAAAGCAGACCTCATCCTTATGTTTACTGGCCTCCCAACAGTTTTATCAGTAACAGGATTTGTCAAAAAAGATGCATAACAGTTTTCATAATACCTGCCTTCAGCTGGAACTAAGTCAATGACATTGCTAATTCTTCTCAAAACTGTTTCACCTTTATCGTCTTTACGCTCTTCAGCTTTCTTTTTTAAACTGTTTAAAGACTCCAAAGTCTGTATCTGATGAACAACTTTTCTGTACTTCTTTGCTTTTTTTGTTTCTACTTTAACTGAAGCATCTTCACCGCAAAACAAACAGTGGGTTTTAAAATTGAAACCCGTGTCTTTAGTTCTCTTTGTATGTCTCTCACAAACTGCAGCATGGTTTCGTTGTGAAATTTCCTTAGCGATCAAAGATAGCATGGTGCAATATTTTCTGCACTCTGAATGTACAGTTAAACTATTGACATCCGAAAAATATTCGTGTAATCCATCCTGTCGTCTTTTACTAGTATTGAAAAGGGTTTGAAGTCCCCTTGTTACTGTAACTGTTTTACCAACATTCAGTGCTTCACCACAAATCACACACAACGGATCACAATCCATTTGAACTATATTCGGACATAAAAAGCTAAACGGAGCAAAAACAGAAGCGAAAATGACCACGGACAGTCAAGCCTTTGGCCGAAACAATAAACTATGAGCAGAGCCGGCGTCAGCAAACTCACATTCCTCTCCAACCCCTTCCCATGTCTGTATGGAGCGCATGCGTTGGAAATTCCTTCATTCACTACCTTTTATTCTTATTCTTATCTGCATTTTTTGTTGAAAAAATGCCTGTGTGTGAAAATGTAGGTGAAAACTCTAAAGGAAAAAACGATTTTTATTTTTTAAAATAATTTCAGTTTAAATAAATCGTATTACCGTACATTTATAATTTCTTTATTTTATAAACCTAAGCTCATATTCAAATTAGCATACTTGCTGACTGCATTGGTTTCCTTAGAAGCGAAAAATATTCACTTTTGACATAAATATGCAGAAAAACATCCAACAAGGCACAATTTTTTGGCGACCACAGTTGATCCGCCATTTTGGATGGAAGCCGAAATCGAATTTTTTGAGACTTTTCAGGATCCATTTTATACATATCCAGGAGCTAATCCTGAAAATTTTAGCTCATTATGAATTTCTTAGCTATCGACCCCCTTTTTGGTCTAAATTTACTGGGCTATATAGATATATATTTAATATTTAAATGATATGTAAATTTCAAAAGAATCTACTTAAAACGTATAACATTTATTCTTACAGCAGATGTTCAAAATTATTACCGTTCTGTTGAATACACTGCTTATAATGGTGGCCATTTATTTACAAACTTCAACAAATATTTCATTTGGTGTTGTGGCGTATTATTTCTCAATTGTGGTTCCGGAAAGTTGTCTATAAATATCCATTCGTTAAAAAGTTATATTTTATCAAATGAAATATAAGTTGCATAGGTGGATATGCCTGCAACTCCCAGCGATATTTTTTTTAGTTCTGCTACATTTTCATACTTATTTTATATCGATAACTAGGCCCCTAACTGCCGGACATGAGTGCTTAGCTTGAAGAGTTAGTGCATAGGAGCGGAGCGATATTCGCCTGATTACAGCATGGCTGTGATTCACCTGACAAGAGCTTTGTTGTCATCAGCTTTGTTGTCAGAGCTTTGTTGGTTTGCTACAATTTTCTTTGTTTGCCGTTTCGAGGTTTCTATTTAACTTTTTTGAATTGGCAGATTAAAAAAAAAAAAAAAAGTTGAAGAAGAGAAAAGAATTGGTCTCGTAATTTAGAACCTTGATCAGGTCACAAGACCTTCACCTGACTAAGCACCATAATTCACAGGCAACATGGAGAACTTTGTACCCACGACGGATTTTACATGCACCAGACGCCATTAGCGTACAGAGATACATTTTCATACTTACAATAGTATTGTAAAATAAATTTCCTTTTTTTAAAAGTTAACCTTGTTCCACTCATTATTTTCTATTAATTACACTACGAAAAAAAAGAAAAATTAGAATGTTCTGACCCGTTCAATAGTGTATGTATACATTTTTCTGATGCACCCTGTATATGATTTATAATAAAAAAATTCTTTACAAACACTTGATCTAAAACAAAATTTTTATTGAATATTCTAATTAAGGGAAATGCAAATATTAAATAAATTTCACTTGTACATATCTTAGAAAAAATAAGAAGATAGACAAAAATCTCAAAAGATTTCGTTTAGAAATCCTTAAAAAAATTTCTATCTAAGATAACGATACCAATGTTAGTCATTGCCTCAGTACGGACACTACTACATTTCTTTTAAACAATAGGATTTCAAAGTGTCACAGAGATTTGCGACGCTCGTAGGGTTCCTGATATAATCATTTATTATTAACGTATCTAACTACAATGATTTGAAAACACGAGTTCCGGAGAGAATTGATTACGACTCAAGCAATGCAACAGGACAGTCATCTTAACGAGATTTCTTGTAGATTAGAATATGGTAAGCCAATTTTTTAGTCACACATAGGGTGGATTATCCAGTAAAATCCATGTTTATGAAAAGTCACAGCCATCCATCGGTGGCACAGGTTAATCTCGGAAAATGAAACATTTGAAGTTACTGAAAAAATTAATAGCTCGAAAACTATTTGTCAGAAAATTATAAGACAAACTGCGTTAAAAAGGTAAGGTACAAAATTGTATTTTTCTTGACATAAATTTTAAATCTAATGATTATGCCGTTTTTCAAATATTGAAATTCATACCATAGCGAAACATTCTCTCGTAAAAAGAAGATGATAATAAAGATAATAATCCCGACGTGTATCCTGTATACTGGCTATAGAATGAGTAACAAATTATAGTAGACTTATTATTATGTTAAACTATAAAAGTGCATTATGTATATACCTTTTTTAAAAAATAAAGAAAAACATTTTTATCACAAACGTCAACAAAACTGTTTCTTCTATTCATTCCCTTATTCTAAAGATATCATTTTATCGTCTGCTGCCATAGCAACATGAGAAATGAAATTTTATCAAAACAAATTGCACAGTAGTAGAAAAATATATTTCAAAATCGAATAGTTATTGATCAACTCAACAATTTAACAGGGAATTCTTATTTGTCATTTTGATATTTTAAAATTGTTTGTTGTCAATGCATTTTTTTGTTAAGTTAATAACGGATTAAACAGCTAGTTAATTTGGTTAGCTTATCGACACACTTTATACATAGCTATGCAAATGGTTGTTACTGACGATATTTAAAATAAAATTATCTGTCTTTATTATGCCGATACTTCGATTTCTGAAATTGCGCGTACACTGGATATTACGCATGCTACTGCTCGCTATTGGATTAAGAAGCACGGGAATGATACAGCTGGTGTTCCGCGCCCTAAAATGGGTCTTCCTCCTAATTCATTTCCCTCTGAAGAGATTCATCGTAATAAGATACTTAAAATTATGCAGACTAAAAGAAAAGATACCAATTTTCGCGCTCAAGGAGCTATCTCATTGCAAAGAGCTTATAAACATAATAAATTAGTATCTACACTCGATGCGCCCGATGTCAAACGACAAAAACGGAACATCGATCTCAACTGGGCCTGCGAACAACCAGAATTTCAAATAATAGCCAATCGGTTTTTTGATACCATATCCGATGGTCCGCACCACAAATAATACTGCTACAATCGACTATTGTTTAAAACTTCGATTCGACCTCTTCCGAAATCAAGATTAATCGCTAAAGGAGCGACCGAAGAATTTCTAAGGCTGGCATTTTATAAAAATATCGGCGATGATGGCTCTTTCTGTAAAACGTGTTACGGTGATATGGTGAAACTCAAAATTCCCGAGTACGCCATATCAAACGGTTTCGAATTTCCAGAAATAGCTGACTGCTTAAAATCTTTGAATCCGTTAGAAGAACGATTGGTGGCGTTGCGTATTCCTTACATGCAAATCTATGCCGTCCACGGACGCCAATTCAAATTGAAGGGTTCGGTGGTGAACGTGCCTATAAAATTAGATTCCACCAATGATCACCTGTCACGCAATCTAGATGAATGCAATACGGTATGCGGTAAGTTAAAAAGACGTTTGACTTACAAATTAGACTATATGAGTGCGATCGTTATTTCGCAAAAAATCCATGTAGCAGCCTGGTACATCACTTAACAGGAACTCTATCAGCACTTTGAAGTGCATTTGCCGGAATATAGGGAAATAACATGGCAAAATTTTGACGTGGATAAGCTAATAGTCGAATATGAAGCAGAAGAAGAAGAATTGGAGGTCGACGAATCAGAAGCAAACGTGAGTACGACATACACGTTGCTCACCGACGACCGCTGTATCTGCTTAGCACCCGCTGAAAATCAAATACCTAAGTCGCTAATCTTTGATAAAATGACGAAGAACTGTCCTTTCCGAGTATTTACTGTGGGAAAGTGAGGCACCTTAAAAAGCAGTACACATACACCAAAATCGTCAATTCAGAAATACGAATGTCAGATCGCCGGGCAGTCCGCCCCGATCATTTGCGGTACGCGTACAGTAAATTTAATCACTTTCGTCTTAAGAATGCTATCGACATTTCCGTTCGGAAAAATAAATCACTTGATGGAAGACGCATGGCCGAAAATTTGCTTGATGAAATTTTTGTGAACGACCTCATTCAGCACGACGACGGCTACAAATTTCTCAAAAACATAAAAACTGCACCTGCTCATTAGGAAAACGTGAAGAAACGTGTGTATGACGCAATGCGACAGTGGGGAATCCCCACTATATTTGTCACATTGTCTGCGGCCGAGCTGCAATGGTTTGAATTGATGCAGCTATTATCTTTGAATGTCGACAATCACAATTTGTCGAGGGAGGAATTTGAAAAAGAAAAAAAAAATACCAAAGAAAAGAAGTGCGAACTCATGAACCACGAGAAGCTGGCTACTGCTAACAAACAAGATTCTTTTTTTTCCCTTTTTTTTGACGAGTTAGACTTGGCTGAAAAAATCTCGCCGTTAAAAGCCGTGTTTGGCCAATCTATGTATCTATATTTTGCCGTAAGGTAGAACGTTTCCCGCTTGTCTTTTCCTTTTTTTAGTTTGCCTACGTTTAAACAATTTTTTATACTTTTAACTTTAATATGACTAAACACGGTATGTAGAATTCATTTATTGTTTACATCGTCATTTAGTGTTTTCCATCGTTTATTTGTGTTATGCACTTCTTGCGTGTATCACTGTCTGCAGAAGACCAATTCACCGTAACCAGTAATGGACGTTTTGTCAAATGCGGCAATTCTGGTGACAAAGGATGAAGTTGGATCGGTCTGAGATCACTGAAGAATGAACTAGTTTATGAGAAAATATTTTGTCGATAATCGATCAGGATGCAAAATATTTTATACTACGTTTAGAAGTTTTCGACAATTTCAAATGTTTCTATCAATGAAGATAACCTGTTGAAATGGATTGGAAAGATCATAAATAACTCCCAATAAAGGACCTGCATTCTGTACTTGAAAATTCAAGCCCGATGTGTAACGCTAACGAGACACTTCTTTTTAAAAAAAACTGAAGGCAGTACAGTTCTCTCTTTAGAAGGGGCCAAAAACGTTCATGTAATCTTACAATTTTCACACAGTAATCTTCAAAAATTATTATTCAAAATTAAATAGTAACCACATTCAAGGAACTGTTCTAACGCCGAGAAGAATTTGCCTTGGACAGCAGCCATTTTCCGTGTCATCGCGTAAGATTATTATTCTGGAGACTGTGTTTAAGCTAGGCCTTTTTAACCTTCTCACCGCCGCGACTTGATATATCCGTTTACTATGCTGTAGGTTTCACAGCAATACAAGGTTTGTTTAAATTAATATAATTCTACAAATATAATACATTTTTAAAACATCAAGTAATGATTGATGCTCTCAAGGATTATACTTATATACGTAATTAAGTTTTTTTATCTCAAGTTTGAAAATTCAGAATTTTTAAGCATTTAAAAAAAATACAGAGAAAACAACATTAAAAATTTGCCCTTTTGGTCGACGGTCATGGGGTTAAGGTTACTACCCAATAGTCTGAAGAAAATTATCTTTATGCATAACATAGAACTGCAATGAAACACTTTGATTAAAGCTTTGTTGTTGAGATGTGCCACACTTCATAGATTGATTTGTTAAATTTGTTACTCATTTTTTTTAGCTTTTGAACCGAATAGCAAACATACAAAAGTAAACAAGTGGTTATGTTTGCAAGATTTGTATTTAAATAAATTACTTTTCGTTATATAGAAAGTTCTTTGATTACTAAATTCTTCTTGAAATTCAGATCGTGATTTATATCGAAAGTATTTTTAAATGTTAAAAATATACTTTAAGTGATTCGTGTAGTTATTACATGTAATTATTCTGGTTTTTTGTTTGTTTATTTAAATAATAGTACTCATTACTAAAAGATTATATTTTTGTTCATAAATATAAGAATAGTCTTATGTATTTTTACGTTAGCTATACGTTTACGTTTAGCTATTAAACTTTATTGAGATAAATGAAACATGTTACAATTTTATAGAGCACTAAATAAATAAGTGTATAAAAGAACTCTTGGAAACTGCATGCTCATTCAAAAAATAGAAAAAAAAAACAGAAATCTTTATATACTATTTCCCATATTTTCATATATATTTTACTGACTTTTTTCTTTATATTTATTTATTTAAACTTACATTTTTTAATACTACTTTCTGACATTATGCCTTTACTATAACTGCAGAACAAAATATTAATGTCCGATTTTTTATAGTATATGTTGTTATTAAGAATTTTCATACTAGGCCATAACATGTTTTTTTGAAGTGAAAACTTCTTTAGGCGCGTTGGGCAGTTTTGAGATGGGAAAAAAAAACATTGAATTCGCTACCCGTTACCGACACCAAATTAAATTATGTTGCCAATTCATACAATGAAGCGAAAGTATCAAAAGGAAATAGTTCACGTGCAGAAAAGGAAATGATTGGTTTTATGAATAAAAATAATTCAGAAAATAATTTCAAGATAAATTTAGCACGCGCGGTGAAAACAGATAAAAGTGACTCAACTCGCGAGACCAAATCAAAAGATGGAAATGAAATAACAAAACACGGAAAATATTATAATTTAACTAGCACGGGAAAAGAAATAGACGGAAGTAATATAAAAAGTAAAAAGTAAAATAAGGAAATATTTCACGAAAGTTTTAAGAAAGTGGTTACTGATACGGAAATGAAGTGAAATCATTTTATACCGTAAACAAGACAGGCAGCAAAGAAGTCATAATTTTTGGAGTGATAGGAAGCGGGAACCCTATTTTGCAGATAAACGTTATTACAAAAGATATGAAACTACATCTCATGGGAGAAATGATGAATGTATTGAGAGTTGTTAAAATTGTGGATGAAAATTCATAAGTTTCATTGGTATTCATTTCAAAGAATACCAATTAATTAAATTTCATATTTTATGTATTTGTAAATTTACGTTTTAAGCAATAGATTGCAATTTTTGTATTTAAAATAATATGCATTATTTTTCATGTACAATAGTGCATTAAATGAAAATTGTAATATAATTTTTGTAGTAGTAGTTTATAATAATGAATAAAAAAAAACCACTTCATTTAAAAGTATTTCCTGCACAATAAAACATTTCCTGACGATTCAAAAAATACACACGTAATTGTTCAAGTTTTCACTTCTGTCGGCACTCCCGGAGTGCCATTGTTTGATTTTTTTTGTTTGTTTGTTTATATATAATTCACCCTTTTTTTTAACAAAACATCATTGAATGTTTATAAAAATGTCAGATATTACTGTTTATGCTAATTAAAGATTTTAGGACATACTGTAAGATTAAACGTAACTATTACAATGATATTACTACTAAACAAATCAATTAGTATGAATTACTCAATCAAGTTTCCCATTTTTTGTTTTGTGACATATTTTATGGGAGAAGGATTAAGCTTTTGTGCGCCAAATGAATGCATAATTTTGTCAAACAAAGAGCAAATCAATGTTTCCGCATTTGCACAGACTGTGCATAACTTAGAAAAATAATACTATACAATTTAAATTTATTGCAACTGAAAATTAGTACAATTTTCATGCAATATATATATTATATATAATATATTTAAATATGCACAGACTGCTGCCGAACTATATGTTGACTGTCTCCTTCCTTTCCTGAGCTTCAAAAATCCCTTACGAACGAACATGTCTGTATTCAACACAGCTTTTAGGTATATTTAAGTTTGTTATCCTAGGCCGGATAGGTCATCTAGTATTGAATAATGTATGAAATCCCCATATTGTGATTGCCTTTAGTTTTTTGTATTATATAATTATTGAATATGAACAGTTTACATCAGATCTTTTTTTTTAAGGTCATTAATGTTTTTTTTTTTTTGTAAAACTTTAATTATATCAACCAATTTTCAAAGTATAATTTTGAAATTCACTTGTGCATTGATACATAATTTAAATAGATTTATAGATTTATACATGCGTATTATTGCATGAAAATTGTACTAATTTTCAGTTGTAATAAATTTAAATTGTATTGTATTTTTTTTAAGTTAATATAAAATATAACATAAATATTTAAACCAAATAAATTATTGATTTTTTTTTTAAATAAAAGCATTTCTCAACCATCTGTAGGTAAAAAGAAAGCACTTTCAAAGTGCTCTTTTTATGGTAAGACATAAAATGATGTTAAACTTTAGACAGTTTTATTCTTCGAAAATTTCGAAATACATAGCGAGTTTGCTTTCGACATACCCCCTCGGAAGATTCTGTTCAGTGTTTCAGTGAAATGTCAAGTACCACTTTTGACTTTGAGACGATAAAAGAAAAAGAGCTAAAAGTATAGTTGATAATGGATCTCTTGACTTTATTTTTCTTAAATCTTATTTTATCCAATAAAAGGATTTGGAAATTCGCAGAATATTTTGTTCCTTTATGCAGAAATGTGTACTTAAAATAAATCTAAGAACACCCAGTAAAAGTTTGTTCAACGAAAATAATTCAAAATCATTTCGAATATATAAAAAAGATAAAGTTTTAAATGAATTTGTATTATATTTTGCGTAAAAACTTTTATTAAAACACATAAGATTTGTAAGTAAAATAATTTGAGAAACAATAACAAAAATGTGGTATTTATCTGCTGAATAAATAGATTTTAACGCATAAACATGTAATAGCTTAACAAGCACATTAAATTCCTAAGTAATTACAAAATTTAATTTAAGTATATAAATTTTAAAAGATTTTGCCAATATTATTACTGCCCGACCGAAACAAGTTTTTCATCAAAAAACATAACCAATATCCTATTTTGACTTTCTCAGGAAAAGTTATCATAACCTCTCTTCCTCAATTTCTTTATGCCCAGTATTCTGAAAAAGTTTTTATTTGTCTCTTAGGGAAAATAAATATCAATTTTGATAAATGTAGATTTACACTTGCAAAAGACAATCAGATTTGGGCTTGTCGCTGCTATTTTAAAAAGGTAGTCTGTTAGTAAAATAAGTTTTGGGATTTTGCGAGTGATCACCGTATCCTCAATTCTAACATTTTTATGTGAATGACGTGCATTTTTTATAATTTCTTTAATTTCGCAAAGTATGTCTGAATTTACGGGAATTTAATTATCAAGGCTATTATGCAAAATGAATTGATAATAAGGAATGGAATCTATGGCTGTGTAATTGCTATATATAGTGTGGTAGGAACTAGATTCGACGAACTTAGACACATGTAGCCTTTAAGGTAACTTGTTCCGGCTTTTGAACACCGTTCTGATTGCAAGCTGAGTTTTTCCATTAGCGGTTTTGAATAGAACGTATGCCTGTGCGTTTCGCCAGTCTGGAAAGAAATTACGTTTCGTGTATATGAATAAATGAATACAAAGTGTTCCAATGTATTGTGACACTACAGCGATTACAGTACTATTACTTACTGAGTTAAGTGACATTTTATATTTAGTATTAAAGTGACTCTTCTTGGGATCCTGAAGAAAGGATTGTGAGACCATTTTCTTTGGATATAAGTGTTTGAGTTTAGTAAGTATTTTTGGAAAGAATTGTTCTTCTCAGACTTTCAGTGATTTTAGCTTGTTTTAGGACATATTTTATTAAATCAGTCTGCTCCACTACTTAATACCTTGCTATGGAAGCCAGGACGGTATAATTATTGTTGCCAGAATTCAATTTATTGCTGAAAAAGATATTATTGCGTTTATCTAACATGTCGAATAATAGATTCTACATATTAGTGTTCCTGAGAAAATAAAATTAATGATTGAGCTGGACCGTTACACCATCAAAACATTATCGTACATAAAATTTTGTGTAAGGTAAACAAACCACACGTTTTTACTGAATGGTGTAAAAATATTTATTTTAAAATTAAACTTTAAAAATACATCAAATTGACTTTTCGGTCAACTTCTATGACCATCTTCAGAATATGATGTTAAGTTAAAAACATTTATAAACAAAAGACCTCCATCTTGAAATATAATTCACACAACTAACTCACTCTCATAACAAGAGCAGAGTCGAATCACAGACCGTGCAGAGGAGTCACCTACTAGAAAAAATCTGAGTTACAGAAAAACCGGAACGGGATCACGAAAGTTAATTACAGTTTAAAAAAATACATAGTTACACTTTCACAGAAGGCATAAAAACATAATGTGTATAAAAATCCAGCATTTTTAATGTTATTTTAAAACGTTCAACCAAAGCTTAGGAATAGAATATGAAACATTGGCATTACACACATCACTTCCACGTAATAATATTTCAATCGCTTCTTTCTGAAAACCATCCATGCTATGATTACAAGGTAATATAATTCTTGCATTTCCAAAGTCAATGCAGCAGCCAGGATTATTGAAGTAAAATGTAGAAAGAGCTGTCGCCTGCTGGTAGTGTATAATATCACTTTTATGCTCTTTTAAGCGCTCTATAAATTTTCTTTTCAGTACACCGATGTTGAATTTACGATCATTATTTTTCAAATTGATAGGTATTTCATAAATGCCGGAGCGTTGGTCCCTAGGTGCTGGATCAAGGTTGATATTTAATTGATCAATAAGGTAAGGGGGAGGAATAGCAACAAGCTGAATATTAAATCCCCGAACAATTTTCCTTAATTTTTCAAATAAAAAAGGGACATACCGGAACTTACGAAAGGTTCGACTTTGTTGGTTGTGTGGAAAACTGTGAGAGGGGAGATTATAATGCATATGAATGATTCTATACAATCCTATAACTTTTATGTACGATAAAATAAAATTATGGCTTGACATGAATTGGATTAACTCACGATGTCAGAAATGAATATACGTGTTATCCAAAATTTTTAGGCCCTTTCAACGTGTTAGAGGTAGTGAATAATAATTTGATTATATATGCTGAGAATTAAAAAATAATGATTAAATTAATAAGGTCAGGGTACATAAGTTTAGGAATGATAAAGAGTACTTGCGAATGTCAAATGGTGAAACCTAACTTCCTCGATCACATATTCCTTGTGTGAATCGTTTTCATCTCATAATGATAGTTTTTACATTTCAAAAAATTGAAGTCTTAGTCTTCAAGTAATTCAATTCCGAATAGAAATAGTCACCAAAGTGCACAGTTAAGTGGAGGACCTAGCAGGACATTTGAATATAATTATAGTAAAACAAATGGTGATCACTCTAGACGGCAAAATGTGAAAGCAGGTAGTCCCATGCCGCCAAAGACTGCCTAGACAAAACGTCAAATCCTGACTGTCTCAAAGGTTTACCCAGCGTCTTTCTAAACCTGCAATCAGTAAACTCCCTTATAAGAAAAATAAAATATTCAACAACTAATTCACGGTGAAATCTAAACCCGAGAAAAACGCTTTCCTTGTGATTCAAGCATACAGAAGAAACGGAACATCTGTAATCATTTAAAAAAATGCTTTCCAACGCTTAAAAAGAGACGATACCTAAATAGGAAATGTGCTTTTCCTGCATCTATTACATTGGACGAACCCCAAAAGAGGACGTATCCTTCTTTTAGAGGCAAAGAGTAGTTCAAGGTTCAATCACAGCCCTACATTCGAATTCCGTCGTCGATAGTCCATGAATGATCCAAGACGTGTCTTGACTCATTTGTATTGTTCAAGACATCTAGCCAAAAAATCGACGGTAACTTCCCCATACATTCTGATGATGCAAAACAAAGTCTTCAACCCTTCTGGGGAAGAGACGTAATCCGTCGGCAAGCATGAA
The DNA here is from genome assembly GCA_963931845.1 of Maratus michaelseni. Taxonomy (NCBI): domain Eukaryota; kingdom Metazoa; phylum Arthropoda; class Arachnida; order Araneae; family Salticidae; genus Maratus; species Maratus michaelseni. The sequence goes on along the minus strand of OZ007593.1, from coordinate 190,875,259 downwards.
AGCAGACAGTTCCCAATGTTCTCTCTATTTAGGTTAACTCGCTCCTTTATTATATATCGTAAGAAACAATTAACATAAATTGATCCGTTAGAGTTTTTTATTTCTTTTCTTTGTTAGTAATGTAACGTGTTATATTCATATTTTCTCTTTATTTAGAAAACAAAATAACTAAAAATTAACATTTCATGAAATTTAAATGTAATTTAAACGTAATAACTGTTTTATATTAACCAATAATAGAAATCGAAATGAAATACAATAATCTATTTTTGTTTGTTAAACTTTACACTGGGTTCGGACAACATCTGTCCGAGAAATCATGCAAACTTGGACTGTTGCTGTCCGAGCCCCCGTGTGAATGTTAAATGGTGTGATGTACAGTTTAATTTTTACGATGGTATGGGATTTTGTACGTTTTGATAAAAAAAAATTCAAATTGCCCAAAATATATTTGCTGAAGGTCGTGAGTTTATCTCCTTGGAACAGTTGTTTAGTCACACCATATTATATTACATTCATGAAGAAAATGCATGTGGAAATTATCATCTGAACTTTTTCTTATAACTAAACACTTTGCTGGAAAAATACAATCGTATTATAGATCTTTATGAAACTCTAGGTCAAAATTTGCAATACCTTTTCACTATACCTCTTATAATGTGTTTCAGACCATGGAACTCATAAACGAAAAAATATATATCTAAAAAGTCCTTCCGGCCTGTACCGGGAGGAAAAGGTAGCTTTCCTATATCTTCGTTTTAAAATGTTAGCTAATGTTACACGAAAACAGCAAGTTAAAATGCAAAGAAACGTTTACAAAATTGGCTTCATTTATAAAAACTTATTTTGGTTGCCAAATTTGACGATATTTCGCCATATGTCACAAATTTTGCTAATTTTGTCGTCAATTATGTCGCCAATGTCGCCAATTTTGGCGCTAACGGATATGAATATATAGTTTTATGCGTATGATTGGGAAATTTATTACAACAATGAAAGAAAATAATTTGCGAGTAATCGCGTTAATGTGCTGTTTTGTTTCAAAATGTCAGCCACCCTAGAATTTCAAACTGCTCTATCTCAGCCATTTTTAAGATAGAGGTAAACCAAAAAATGCTCTGGAATCCCTGTATCAAGGCCTAACACGTAATGAAAATATAAATTTTAATTTTTAATTTTTTGTATATTTATTTTAGTTTTAAATTTTTAAATGGCCGCCGTCTTGAAACAAAATGGCGGACCAAGCTGGCCAACGAACTCGGTCGAGACATTGGTTAGCTTAATACACACAATTAGTTTCATCAAAATCGATTTATAAATACGAGAGTTATCTTATGACGTAGGTCAGATATATATATATATATATATATATATATATACTGCTTTCCTCCGAACGGCTGCAATAGGTAGCTTTATACTTTTTTGTATTGAAAGCTACATAAAATAAATATATAGATAACAAGATGGAAATTGTACGTCAAACGTGACAAATGATGTGCGTTCGTACCATAGCTAGTTATAATAAATATTCAGATCTTGATGATTTTTTATACTGTGAAATGAATTACATCGCCTGCAGATTAATTTCTGTAATAAAATAAATATCTCGGTCGCTTGACGATTAAACCTCGGAAGCTCCTATAACAAGAAAGCACCGATTTCTTTAAAAAAATTCAAATTTCTTAATAAATGTATTTTTTAATATTTTCTAAAGTTTTGATTCGATTTTCAAACAATGTGAAATGTCTCGACAAAATTCTGCAAAGATAATATATCTTAAATTTCAAACCAATCGGTTGGGTAGTTTTTGCGTTGTTATATGCGGATGGACGGTCAGACAGACGGCCAAACGGATAGACGGACGGACAGACAGACGGATGGACCAGACGATGACAATAGGTGCTACGTATTTATGTAATTACGTACGCACCTAATAAATAGATATATATTATATGAATAGATCTATTGATCTATGATACATGCCTACAAAAGAAAGGGAGAATCTTTAATCATTCTAAAAAATGCTTTCCATCTTTTAAAAAGAGACGAGAACTTAATAGGAAACGTGCTTTACGTGCATCTTTTCCTGAAAATAAATAGATCTATCGAGTATCACACTGAAAATTTTACGAAAATAGATAATTTATTCCTTAATGTATGAAAACGAAATTGATGCAGTTTAATTGCTGTGTGTTTTACTACATTAGATCTGTCCGTCGCCCCTAGTGGTTTTGCTTATGTTGGATCTCCACGAACCAAGCTGATGGTATAGCAATTCTCGAGCATTTGCTGCAAGCTCGTCTCTGAGATGTGGTTAGCTCTTATGGGCTGCCACGTGGTACTCGGAAGCGCTGATGCTTGGGGACCACACATATTTCGGTTACTCTCAGAGTGTGGATTGGGGTTCTGTCACAGCGTCCATAGTTTAGTTTTTAATTCCTGCCATATACATTATTGGACGCATGAAGCATACAACTAGTCTTGCTACATTAGAGTATTCTACACTGATGTTTGTAAAATGGAAGATTAGGAAGATTATTGATATTTCAACGAAATTCTCTTCGACTTCCTTTCAAATGAAAACACTTTCTCTCAACAACTTACGAAGACGTACATTGCACAAACTTGTTCAATTCCTTACAAAACGTAGCTTCAAAACGCATCCATATTGTTCCAGATATAACATAAGGGATCGGGGCTTACTCTTAAGAGACATCTGGAATTCAGCAGAAACTAACAAATATACACTTAAACCGCGTCGCGTTAGGCCAGCAACAAAAACACATGGTACTATCTGCTAAAGTGTTTCGGACATAACATTTAACTAACCATGTATTTAGATTATGCTGATCTTTCAATTTCAATTCAAGGTTATCTTCGCTGATTTCATCGTATATTGGAATGCTAGGAATTGATATAAATGTATCTAAAAGGTTCAAAATGCATGTATATTTAGATGTTAATTGCATTGTTTACATTTTGAGCATTGCATTGTACAGAGAAAAAAAAACTAAATTGTTTGATCTAGCGAGAAGCTCTCAGTTTTTAAGTAAAATTTTTTGTGTTAAATAAACATATTTTAACACACGAAAATGCTACATTAACTAAATGAATATTAACGAGAACGCTAAAATGAATATTATTTGTTTATTTTTGCAATTCCATTATACAGCTGAAAATGTTCAAATAAAAAATTAATGCGTCTAAAGAACTAATATTTCGTATTGATACTGTGTTGAGAAATCTCTCTAATATACTGCAATAAGTACTCGGAAATGTTTCCGAAAATTACTGATAGGAGAAGGATTTTTTTTTTAGAAATCATATATTCTAATGCGAGCAAATCTTGTGCGTGGTTATATATATATATATATGCAAATTTTATCTTAAAAACGGCTCTAACGATTTTGACGAAATTTCGTATCCTACCATTTTGGGGCACCAGAAAACCATTGGGCTAGGTCACATGTTCGAGAAAATTCGATTAGTGGGTCATTTTGGTCATGGTCTAACTAATTGTATCTAAAAAACAGTTCAAACGATTTTGACGAAATTTTGTATCCGACCATTTTCGGGCACGAGAAAACTATTGGGCTGGGTCACATGTTCGAGAACTTTCGATTAGTGGGTCATTTTTGGGTCAGCGCGGGTCAAATTAATTTTATCAAAAAAAAACGGCTCTAACGATTTTGATTAAATTTTGTGTCCTACGAGCTACGAGCACGATAAAATCATTGGGTAGGTCACATGTCCGAGAAAATTCGATTAGTGGGTCATTTCTGGGTCATTGTGGGTCAAGATCTAAAAAGCGGCTCAATTTACACTAAATTTTGCATCCAATAGTTTTCGGCCACGAGAAGACTGTTGGGCTGAAGGTCCCATGTTCAAGAAAATTCAACTAGTGAGTCATTTTGGGTCATTTTGGGTTCATGGTCAAGCTAATTGTATCTAAAAAACGGTTCAAACGATTTTGACGAAATTTTGTATCCGACTATTTTCGGGCACGAGAAGACAATAGGGCTGGGTCACATGTTCGAGAACTTTCGATTAGTGGGTCATTTTTGGGTCACAGCGGGTCAAATTAATTTTATCTAAAAAACGGCTCTAACGATTTTGATTAAATTTTGTATCCTACGAGTTTCGGGCACGCGAAAATCATTGGGCTAGGTCACATGTTCGAGAAAATTCGATTAGTGGGTCATTTCTGGGTCATTGTGGGTCAAGATCTAAAAAGCGGCTCAATTTACACTAAATTTTGCATCCAATGGTTTTCGAGCACGAGAAGACTGTTGGGCTATGTCACATGTTCGAGAAAATTCAATTAGTGGGTTATTTTGGTCATGAGTCATGATATTTGAACTCAATTTTAATTTTGACCGAGCATAGCTCGGTCTTCCCTGTTCGTTCTTCTTTAAATATCTTCTTTATGTTTTTATTTAAATATCTATGTATTATAAAAATATTAGTCTACACTATAAATGAGTTTCGGATACAATTTATTGTATAAAATTCTCAACAGAAAATATAACAGCCACGTCTTACTGTTACCTACTCTTTGCCTACTCTTTCTTATATATGTTAATTATGAAACAAATAATCAGAAAATGACGATGTAAATGTAGTAACAAACTAGACTGAAATTAAAATAAGAATCATAAAATTTAAACTGGATTATTACAAAACTGAAAAATAAATCACACGAGAAGTAATTTTTGCAGAAATGAAAACATGTATAAGGTATTTTAGATAGTATTTGTTACACAATCTATATAAATAAAACGCTAAGATACGTGACGGTGAAAAACAGGTTATTCCCCTCCTGTCGATGACAACGAGCGGTTTGTTTTCACTAATTTGCGAGTATGAAGAAAATTATTTGAGTTATCGCTTTAAAACTGAACACACGTATGTAGAAAAACAGCCTGCATCCGAAAATACAATATATATATAAAAATCGGCAGATATTGTTTCTTACTTTTTACAAAAAAAAAAAAAAAAAAAAAAAAAAAGAAAAAAAAAAACTAGTTATTTTCTGAAAAAGTACGAAAATATAGAGCGATCTAAAACAAAAAAAGGCGTAATTTTGTTAATAATTAAAACATTATATTAAATGTTGTACCTTAAAAAATTTAACCTCATTGTTTCCGCATCGTTCTGACGTGAAAGTAACAGATGCACTATTTCTGACTTATAATATAGATTGACTTTTAGAAGTTTTACATCTTACGTACGTAACGACGCGTGTTAAATTAGGCCTTTGATTCTTTGAAATTTCCAAATCGATGCAATTTGTTTTCAATTTTATATGTAACGGGAAAATAAAGAAATAAATTGAATGAGAAAATGAATAGTACGAATTTGAGTACTTCCGTATCTGCCGCATTTCGACGGATAATAAACAAAGAAATCGAGAAAATTATAATGTCTTACACACAAGACTTACATATAATGAATATATACATAGGTGTATCTATGTATTAATGTGTACGCATGATTTTATTCACATGTAACAAAATATCTGCAATCAGGTTCGCAGGATACAGACGTATTTTAGTGAGCGTTGTTTGACGTGAGCGCTGAATAAAGAACTGGGAAGATATTAAATTTGCAAGCGACGAAAGCCCATCTAATTACGTACTAATACATGTGTTATACACATATAATAAAACTTTTGTAAATAATAACCATTAAACCACATAAATAATCGACAATAGATAAACCGATAATTACAATACAATATATAAATATACACAAAAATTTAAGATTCTCAAAATTAAAATAAGTGGGAAAAATACTTAAAAATATGTAGAGTTCATATCCAATATGCTGAAAGAGAAAATTATTACAAGAAGCAATTGGAAACTTATACAGTGGTAAACTTTTTCAAAGGCAAAATTCCACTAATATAAATAAAATGTAATTGATTTCTGTTTGAGTTAATAGTCGTGAGACAAATTTATATATATATATATATATATATATATATATATAAAACTTTACGTAAAATTTAACCATTGAAACATAAGAAACTGACCACATACATTGAAATCTATATATACTGTATTTTTTTGTATTTAATATTTAATATATATATAATAATAATTTTATTAAATATCATAAAAATTTATCCGTGTATATATATATATATATGCAAGCACTCATATACTGTCCCCTGTCGCTGAAATGTGGAACTAAAAGATGTTTTAACTATTCCAGTTCCTTGTTTCAAAAAATCGACCGGCGAAGCGGGAGTAGCGTGCTAGTAATTATAATAAAAATGAAAGAAATACATACATCTAATTTCTACAAACGCTCAGTGAATATTAACTTCATCTCACCATGATATAAGTTAAACGGTACAATACATCATTTTGTCCATTCAGTTTGAAAGGAAAAGGTTTCAATGATATAAGATAACGTTTACTGTGATGACTTTTTTGATAATATATTTCGTTTCCTTTTCTTACAGGTGGCGCTTTCAGTCAGTGTTATTGCATCCTATTCAAAAGAAACTCACAAAAGTAAACCCTATTGTGTGAATAGAAAATATATTCATCATGACTATTCTAGGTATACTTATTGTATATGTGACATTAAGATATCCATTTACGTAATGAAATCGACATGGAAACTGAATTTCAATCAATATTTAATTTTATTAGATAACAACAATGATTATTTTTTATTTGAATATTTATTTTGTCATTGATATAATGCGAAACTTTCTAATATACATGTGTCATATAAAAATTCAAACCAATTATATAGTAATAGGGTTTTTAATAAAAATGTGTAGCAGAAGCAGTTATAATCATAATATCATAACTGCACACTATATAAACATATGTATTAAACATATGTATATTTATAATTGTTTTGACTATACATTAAAAAAAAGACAAAAGTTACTTAATCTACCAAAATATAATATAATCACATATGAAAATAAATAACAATCTCCTCCGAGTTAACCACGATTCAGCAAAGTATACATTATCTTTACACACCTTTAAACTTATATATGTTCGAGATTTAAAGAAGCATTTCTATCCGAGTAGTTTTTTAGTGTATTATTCAGTTTTGCCAAAGCGAAATATCATATTTTAAGATACTATTAATTCTCAAATAAACATATTCAGCTGCGTAACGGAATTTATACATGCGAGACTAACAAATTAATATTGATTTTATTGTTAATGTAAATTCTGTTAATTTATCATGTTTGTTTGTAAAACATGTGTGTAAACATCAAAATATTTAATTAAGAATTGATAGGAGCTGAAAAACAAATTTTCCGAATTGAGAAAACTGATTAATACAGTATAGAAATTACTTGAAAACATTTTCGTATACCATTGACAGAAAAAGAAACATGCATTAGCGAGCACTTCCAAGTTGAAACCCCCAAATGTTGTTTATGAAGAATTTCTTATACCTGGGGCCTGTATTGCGATGAAATTATTATATTAAGTCTGTTTAATATTTATTCTTTTTGTAATAAAACTTCATAAAAAATAGTACGTGCTTAATATAAGAATCTGGAACCAAATTCTTGTTTTAGGCCATACCGTAGCAGTGAAGTACTTTAATAATAATAAAAAAAAGAATTCTCGATCCGTATTTGAGAGATCTTGCGAGATGTCAAACCTGTCGCCGTGGTTCTGAGTGAAAATATGATCCGCAAGTTATTCTCCTGTAATGCATCTTTATTATGCCAATCTTTGTTATCTAACTCAGCTACGGACTACGATTCTGTATATCAATTGTAAAAAACTTTTGGAGCATACTGTTCAACTTCTAAAAGAGTTTTCGTAGTCGCGATAGAATTAAATCTATCGATTTGTTAAAATTAGATGCCAGAGGTTTCATCACAAAAACAAAAACAAAAACAAAAAATAAATAAAAGAAATGAAGAAACCGAAACGCGTAAAATTTCATAACGTAACTAAACAAACCCACTTTCATTTTCATTGCACTTCACTTCACTTTAAAACTAGTCGTGATCGGGTGAGTGATTCAAATTTTAAATATGCTAATTTTTGACATATTATACATAGTTTTTAATTTGCAACATTTTTTCAATTTGTTTATATCAAAATCATAGCTAGACAATCATAATTCTTAAATTAAGATATCTATGATTTTTGAAATTTCACATTCAGATAGTTAAGGTTCTAAATCGCTTTTGCAGTTTCTGAATTTAAGACATCTGTGTTTGCAGTGTAGAATTATTTTTCCCAAACAGCTTTAAAAAATATACTGCATTTGTTTATATTATTATTATCATTATTATCGGGTATTTTAGAAGTTGAACTAATAGTAGCATTTATATTACGAGGTTCATTAAATTGCTTTGCTTTTTTCTAGGTTATACTAAGGTTGTAAACCCTTATTAAACATTAATTGATACACTCTTTATGATATTTAATGTGATTTGCTGTCAGGAAGTTAAAACTAATGAAAAATTTAATCGTTTTAGCACAGAAACTAAATGCCTTTTCAAGATTTCCCCCTTAACTTGTAAAATTGCTAATCTACAATCTTATTAATCCAACGAATATTTAATTGAATCATTTAACGCTAGAATAATAGAATTTGCCTCTTATGATTAAATAAGCTATTCTCCAAAATGTTATCTAAATATTATATCATTTACATCTTCCATAATAACTCCAATTAAAACAAAAATTTCATTAGTTCAAGTGATAAATTATTCAGATAAAATTAAGACTAGACAAAATTAAATAAATTATTTTGATTAAATTATTTCGAATCAAGAAAGTATTAAAATGACATATATAAATACGAAATGTTTTATTTTTTATTTTAATAATTTAAAGATTAGAAAATGAATTTAGTTTAAATTAGAAAATAAAATACATTTTTTAAATGTATCAAGCAGAGCGGTCGCTCTGCCAAGCCAAGCTTAAAAAAGCGCCACACAAACAACGCCAAGAACTGTACTAAAGACCGCTACTGCTTAGTTGCAGAAAGCAATTTCGCAATGTTAAATCGACAAAACATGCCAGATTAAAATATCAGATATCAAATAAACCAAGCGTCGCCAAAAAAAAGAACGAAAACTAGAAGAATCTAATGAAGAATTTCTTCAATTTAAGACCAAACATATCTCCTTAAGTGATTTAAACAGAGATATAGATTTTTTAAAAAAACATCGAGTTACTTAAAATGATAACTTTTTTTCTTCGTCAAACTTTTTTTTTTCAAACAACCTACAGACCTTATTATTGGGCAGAATAAAAAAAAGATTGCATTTTTGGACAAGTAATTACGTAATCTATGTGCTTTTATAAAATCCAGTGTAAAAAAATATTTTCTATCCTTAATTAGCAAAAATCTGTTAACTTGGCAATTAAAAAATTATGCCAAAACAGAGATAAAACCCGCCAACTACCATGTACCATCTGTATTATAATAGCACAAATCAGTTACAGGTTATAACCACATCATATTTCATCTGCAAGTCAGAAATTTTCTTCTGAAGATTTTTTTTTAAAATAAAACTTCATAATTATAAGAACACACATTTTATCAGACAATTAAATATGACTGCAAACTGTGGCAGATGACTGTTTCCAACATGAATAAGTATGAGAAATTGCCGGTCAAGGATATCGATCTGGGTAGCTCAGTCCGGTATGCATAAGGTCCCAAGTTCCAGTCCTGGCCCAGGTCAATTTTTCACTCATGTTTTTTTTAGTGTATTTAATTGTCTGATAAAATGCGTGTTCTTATAATATTGTAAAATAAAGTAATTAGACGTAGTGTTTATGCTTTAAGAAATATTTTAAATACATAATTTACGTTTTTAGAAAGACTTTTAAAATTAAATTAGTTTTTGAGGGAAGATGTACCTTCTAAAATGTATACATTAAGAGTTATCGGCATTTAAAATTTCTTTCCAAACGTAAACATTTTTTTTTAAATGAATTAAATGTGATTCATTTATTTCTAAAAAAAAAAAAAAAGATAAAAGACAGGCATTTTTTTCGCTGGAATACCCTTCACGTCATTTTCCTATAAATTAATGAAATCCAATTGTTAAATTATTTTTATTTTAGAAGTGAAGTTCCATTTAAATTTATTGTAACAGTACAATGTGTAATTGAATAAAATATTGTAAATCTAAGAAATAGCTAAGAAATTCCAAACATGAACAGGGCAACGCAAAAAAATAAAATAAATAAATAAACAAAAAATAAATAAATAGATAAATAAATAAATAAAAATCAGCTTTCAGAAATTCTAAAAACTGTTCATATATCTTAATTACAAGCTAAAGGAGGGTTTATTTCTATATTATTCGATATATAATAGTAATTTCAGCAATTATATTAAATTCCAATGCGATCTGTTTTAAACTTTAAGATAGTTTATAACACATGATAAAAAATTTATAAAAAAGAATGGCGCTTCACATTTCGGGGAGGGGATGGGGAGGGGCGTGAACAAAATTAGGAAGTATAATAATGCTATCTGTTTGAAACTTTACGATATTTTATAACACATAAGTTTTAAAATTAAAGCCGCGTCAAAAATTATATGGAGGGGGTAACGCGTTCTGCCTACACAAGGGGGGGGGACACTTTTCTAACTTTTAACGATATCTTCATGTCACATATCGTTACAAAGCTCTGTGACCACTTATTCATGTTATGCACCACAGGTGTCACCACCATATTTTGCGCCTCCTCCCGACACTACACATGTGATATATTGTTCGAAAGGCCTGTGACCTCTTAATCCTATTATGCATCTCCGGTGTTCATCCCCCTACTTTGACCCCAAACGCGATTAGCTTTCACCACCAGGGGGCGCTTTCCTCTCTCTGTTTCTATGGGTCGGATCACGACGGGATATGGTTCATTCGACTCGACATCTATAGAGCTTCCTTATTTTAGTTCATTTTTTCACCACCAGGGGGCACTTTCCCATCTCTGGTTCTATGTGCTGGATCACGACGGGGTATACAGGGCCGTAGTTAGAGGGGTGTCAGGGGGGGCTCAGCATCCCCTGAAAAATTTTGAGCCCCCTGGGAGTGGGAGTGGTTTTCAATTCTGGGAATCAGGATCGGCATAAATCTGCTAAAATTTTCCAGAAATTCCAACATAGGGGAAAATGTAATAGGTAGTATTTCTTACAAAATCTACCTAATATGCACTAATCTACTTTTATATATATACTTTGATCAGATATATCTATGTTTGTGCATGCATGTGTCAGAGAGAGAAATAGTATGATTCCCCTACATTTTCCTGAGCACCCCTTATTGTTTACTTCGAGCTACAGTCCTGGATATAGCTCATTCGACTCGACATCTATAGTCTTAACGATTTCAGTGCCCGAGGTTCATATAGAACAGATTGCGTTACTTGGTGGTGGTAGATGGAAATAGAGCGTGAGCAGCACGACTGCTATACGGTGTCGAAGGCAGCGGGGACCCGTATCGGAGGTTCGTTTGGTTAGAGGTTTACACTATTCGATTTGCAAATTAAGGGATTATCCGGTGCCGAAGGCAGCGGGGAACCAGGTCGGAGGTTTATCTTATTCGAGGTTTTACAAGATTCGAGGTCCCGATGTAAATTAGGGGACCGCCAGCGGGCGAAGCCAGCTAGTGCTAATAATAAAAGAGCGTGATATCACGTTTGATTTCAAATGCAGCACGGACACGCTATGTACGTATTCCATTTTTATTCATTTCATGGATAAGTGATATTTTTTAACGGAGGATAACAAGTATTATAATAAGCCACATTTAGTATGTTGTTTTTAAGAGTGTAATTAGTTTAATTGAAAAATCTACTGGTATTTTTAGTTAACCCGTTAAACAATGATTGAAAGTGAAATGTAATTTTACTAAATACATCCTAACGAGTTTCTGGAAATTCAATTTTGTTTAAATTATGCATGATGGGCTTGGCGGCCATCTTTCCATATTTCTAAGCACCCAAATTTCTAAAGTAAAAGCGTAATATGTTTGCAATGTAATATGTTTATAACAATTTTGAACTTCAGATTTTAACTACGGACAGATAAATTAGATAAGACTGATATTTTGAGAAATTGATTTTTACTAGTTTGAAATTATTAATTACTCTAAAAAATAAATCATAAGATGAATCTTTAAGATAAGTCATCATTATCTTAAGACACAGTTTTCAGAGCATACAAGCCTATAAATAAAACGCTTAAAATATTTGCTTAAATAACAATTTTGAACTTCGGATTTTAACTATGGATTTGGGTGCTTAGAATTTTGTGAATAATAATATGCAAAGATGGCCGCCAAGCCCATAATGCATAATTTGAAAAAAAAATGAATTTTCAGAAACTCGTTTGGATGTATTTAGTACAGGAGAAAACGATTTCTATTAACATATACGTAGGCACTCGATTTATATATATGGTAACTTATTTAATGGAAAAAAGTTAAATAAGTAATATAATAGCTTGGAAATTTGATATCACACCATTTTTAGCCACTTTTTTTTTTTTTTTTTTTTTTTTTTTTTTTTTTTTTTTACTTTTGAAAATTTGTTTTTGTAGATAAATTAAAATACGTAAACCATTTCAATTATAAAATTACAAACAAAATTTCAATTGCATTCTTATATTGTAGCATTTTTTTAATTTATTGATTTACTTAAAAGTTGGAATATTTTATTTTAACTTATTTATATTTCAAAAAAGAGAAAAAAAGATAATAATGGCGACAATTTTTATTGGTTTATACTTTTCTCTTTAAAAAAAGCATACAATATTTACCTAATAATTGCATCACAATTTCATCTTACATCCCATTTCCAAATCAAATTACGTTCATAATTAATTATTGGTATTAAATACCTATTTTTGTTTGTATGTGCTTTAAAAAAAGTAATAAGGTCAATAAAATATTACATAAAAGTGAGTGCATACGAAATATAGGTTAATAATTTGTAACCATTTAAAGCATATTGTGCTCTGTGTGTGATCCGTTATTGGCCTTTTTTGTGTGAATCATGTCTTCAAAAATTTAACAATTTTCAGTAATACATAAATGAAGAAAGTCACCCAAGAAAGTACATATACGATAATATGCAAACTAGTTGGATAATATATAGACTTATCAGGCATATATTAAAATTTCTAGAAAAGTATTAGGCGAGTTGTTCTTTACGTTTGGCCATGGAAATATGATGGAAATACTTGAACTCATACTTTCTAGGGAAAATTTAGTGCCGATCGTATTTAGGGGACCAGCACCATTAAAACACGAGAAATATTCTGAATCACCCTGTATAATTCTTACAAATAGCTCTTGCGAGCTACGAGCAACACTCCCATGAGCTTTTGTAAGAATGGCAGATATATTCCTGGAGGTATAAACGTGTTTTTATAAAGTTCCAAAATTTATCCTGATTACAAAGAATGTTTTACGAATTATGCGTAATGAGCGTAATAAACGTAAATGAGCATACGCAAAGGATATCTCTTTCTATTATATATATATATATATATATATATATATATATATTTATCCTACAATATATATTATAATTTATTTAAATACAGCTAAATGTTCTAATAATTCTGACAGATTTTTGCGATATTCTAATGGCTTAATTTCAGTTTATTTCCTATGACCTTTCATATCAAAGTTATTCTTTTCTTCGTAAATCCAATCAAAACTGAAACTTTTCATAAATTGCAAGTTTAAGCAATATCGTTGTAAGGTACAAGATGAATAGCAATTTGTCTTGTGCCTACTATGAAATAAGAAAATATATATATATGAACTTGAAAGTTGATTCATCTTTTCATATGTTCCAAATATTTTGGAAACTACCGTACATGTTGTTAAATATGTTTCTTTATGCAAAAAAGAATTATTTAGAGGTTAGTTTTTTCTAATAATTGAGGAATCCTTAATGATATGTGTTTAACTGAAAGGAGTACATTAATCACAACACATATTATACGTGATCCATTAATCACAACACATATTATACGTGATACATTAATCACAATTTGTCGTTCTACTTTAATTTTTAAAATTAATATTTTTTTTCAAAAAAATGACCCTGATACATTCATCATCAATTCTAAAGAAGGATTACAAAATCGAATATTAATTATTTTAAAGTGTTCTTCATAAATAATTATTTATTTAGACAAAGCATATATTGTTATTGTTTGCTTGAGTAACCCTCATGCAGACGCATATTTCAGCTAAATTACTGCACTTAAAATTATGCACAACGGTATTCTGGTAATCTTCTTTACGATATCGAATAAAAAGAACAAAACAGTTTTACTCAGGCAACGACGTTTTTATTTCTTGTACGAAACATACATTTCATAATTAAAATCACTTCAGATGAATCTGCAGTAAACTAAAATTTTTATGTTATCTTTCTAATATAAATACATAAAAATATTTCCAATTTAAGAATTTCGATTCTACAAAGTCTGAAATGCATAGTCCAAAATTCCTGGGAAATATCTTGGTTTTCAAAATTCTTATCAACGGTTCACTGAAAAGCCAAGTACCACTTTCACTATCAGAAGGATTTTGTGAAGTAATAAAAAAGAAAGGCTAAAGGTCTATGTAATAATCGTCTTTTTGGATTCATCTTCCTTTAAGAACTTTCTTTTTAATATAAAGAATTGGAAAATTCTAGAGACTATTTTCTCCCTTTGTGGAAGAAACGAAATATTAGATATATAGCTATCAAAGGATCTCGAATAAAATTTAATTCAGTATAAACGAACTAAACTATACAAATATGCCTTGGAAAAAGATAATAACCAAAATTTCGAAAAACAAATTTAATGCGAAAACATAATTTTTGTAATAATTATTAGTATAGTAGACTTTTCAATTTTACATTTTTTCAAATTATGTTCTGTATATATAGTTATTAACAGTCACATAGTATCATTCAAGATTGCAATTTTTTTAACATATACAATGTTTTCGTTATTGTTGCCTTTTAATTAGAAGTAAGAAAATACTGAACACATCATTTTATTATATTTGTGTCAATTTCGCATAACTTTCATGTTTAGAAAAATCACTATATAAATAATAAAATTTGACAAATGTTTGTTACTCCATTTTCTCAACTAAACTTACAAAAACAAACAATTATAAATATTGTTTATGTGTGTATAATCCTAATGAAACGATTTAATGAGATGATTTTCTGAAACGATTTTATGTAACAACTGATTAAACGAAAATGTGTTAAATGTGGGTTTTGTAAAATTGGGCCAGTAATGTAATTTATTATGTTATTACAGACACCTACAGGATGTTATTTTCTAGAAAAGCATTTATAGTGATACTACAATGCAGCACAAAAGAATACGAATATACGAAATGAATATATGTTAAATAAATGTTTTACAGCAGCGGTTCTTAAACTGTGGTCCGGGGACCCTGGGAGTGCGCGAAATTACGGCCAGTGGTCCTCAAACTCAGTGCTCAATACGGATTTCTTTTCCTCCTGAAGTAATTTCTGTAGTTCGTTGTAGTTTGTTTTTAACCCTCCGACCCGTTATCCCACGATTTCCACGAGCAAGAAATTTCCAGAACATATTATATAATACACAATTTTTGGATCAATTTTGTTTTTAAAATTCCACTGTCAAAGCGTAAAAATGCAAATGATAAATATCCTACATATTTCAAATAGAAGATCATTTGAAATGTGTAATAAAATATATACTGGTCGAAAGAATTTTGAAAAAAAAATTAAGCAGTCAGAGGATTAATACAGTTTCTCCATTAAAAATAAATTCTAAAAATTTCCCTAAGCAATGTTTTACAATTATTTAAGATTTGAACTAAGGAGAAAAAATTATTTTTAAATTTCTAAGTAAAAAATAGAAGCTATGAACTTGTGAATTTTATTATTTCAAAAATAAAGTTTTAAAATCTACAAAAAGTGCAGTTTCTCCCAAAATTAGGAAATAATTTTAGACTTAAAGCAAGCTCTACAAAAATAGTAAACGTTTTCTCTTTCTAAATGTGCAAGAATTTTTATTTAAAAAAATAGGATGCACGAGTGATAAATTTGTTTTTAAATCTCTCACTGAGAAACCCGTGTTAATACGTTCAATAAACTCCAGTTTCACTGCAATACAAGATTTTTAAAAATTAATATAATTCTTTATATATAATGTAGTTTTAATAATTTGAGTAATAATAAATACTTTCAAAATTTACATTCATATATATATAAATATTTTTTTTTATAATTTTGGAATAATCACCTTTTATTAGCATTTAAAGTAAAATACAGAGAAAACGACATTACAATTTAGCCCTTTTGCTGAACAGTCAGAGTGTTTTAAGAGGTAATAGAAGCCGGTTCGCGTTTTTTCAAAACCATTTGAAAAAATGCGATATTATTATTAAAGCATTTGTCATTTTTAAATTCACTGCTTGTGTTTTAATCTCTCTTGTTATATATTTACGTAGTTCGACAATTTTTTTTATTTAAGATATGATTGAGTGATTAAAAATGCTGGTACATAATTAAAAATAAATGTAAAGATGAGAATGAATTAGATTTAGGCGATGATGGCGATTAAACCCCTCAGAATTAAACGGAGAAGAAAATATCGCTAAGGAAAAATCGTTAGTCCTCTGAATAATATTTAACATTTGGATTTACGATCACCTATATTATTTAAGAGAAACATTCATTCTATTATTTGTAACGATATACTGTCAAAACAGTGTATAAGATCAACAAAATTCCGGAAACAAACTAAACACAAAGAGTATGCAAACAAACCAAATGACTTTTTTTAAAGCAAGTTAATATAACGGAAAGCAAGTCAGAAATTAAATGAAAGACCATACCTGGTTCCAATAATGTAAAGACCGTTTTTACTTCATATCAGGTATCCCTGATGGTATCAAAGTATGCAAAACTTCACACGATTTCAGCGAATTGAATTCTACCTGCTGCTAAAGCAATGATCACAAGAATGATAGAGAAGAAAACAGCGAAGGATTTAAATAATCATTTCATTTATAATTATACTATTAAGAGCAGAATCAGAGACTTGTGTGACAATTTTTAGAGATAATGAAATGAACGTAGAAAAATTAGTCCTTTTTAACACTTTACAACCTAGTTGAAAAGTGTTTATGACTTCGGTTTGTCTGGCCGTATGGCCGTCTGCTGTCTGACCGTCTGTTCGTGCTCTAACTCCCGTAAACATGCTAGGATTGCTCTGCAATTTTTATATGTTATTGTCGTTATCTATAGCATATTCCCTATTTCAACGGAAGTGTGTAGCACTTATAGTTTTTTTACTAGGACACTCAAAAGAATTCCGTTACATTGCGGTCTATGGAGAAAAATCATTTGCGGTTTATTTAAATAATGTTTCACTATTTTAAACGCATTGAAATTTATATATATCACTGAAGTGCATCAGAAGAAGAAGCGTAATATGGAATAGAGTGTGTATAGCAGTCATCGTTCATTTACAGGGACACACAAAATAATTCTCTACTGTCTGTTAACAATAATTCCTGGAAGTGCGTTTTAAGTTACTGAACGCAATTTCAAATTTAACTCGCTTTTTGTGTATTACGTGGTGTGTATAAATTCTGCAGATCCTATACAGGGAAGCGAAAAAGTTCCCGAAAACATTTGCGTTTATTGACAGAAACTCCAGACGGAGAATTACGCGTTTCCTAACTGAACTAAAATTTAGCATCCTATGTAGTATATATACAAATGTATAGATCCCATACAGGGCTGAATAAAAGTATTCGGATATTTTTCCGAATATTGTATATGTTGGAAGTTCCTGAAATTATGTTTTTAAATATGTTATGCGTTTTCCAAATTGTTTACTTAGATGTTATCTTTTAGCTTATTAAACGGTATGATTTGTAAAATTATTTTGGAAGCGTTGGAAAGTGTTGCATAATCTATGCTTGACGCATGATTTTTCGTTCTTGTTTCACATCGCAACTAGATGAGAGTTTATATATGTTCCAATAACGTTAATTTGGTTGTTTTAGCTTGTTAAGAATTTGGTACTAAAATATGGGAAAATTTCCATCTCGCACAACACGTGCTGTACTATTCACTAGTTTAGACGGTTATACATACAAGAAAAAGTAATAAACAAGGTCAAGATGTATTGCAATAAGTGCGTATGGGATTTGAGCTATGAATGGAACTGTTAATGATTTGACGTTTGATCAGTTTCGTTGCAGCTAAAACACCACATGTAATTTGAAACACAGATGTATTAACTGTGCCGCTGTTTGCCTGAACATTATTTTTAAGATTTGTAGATTACATTCAACGACGTTGTTTCAGTAGTAAATTATATCTAAACTAGTAAATCTACAGATCAGAGGACGCAACGTCAGCTCTACAAATCATTGTTCTTTAACCTCACTAATTTTTAATATAATCTGCATAATATTTGATATCCTAAAATTACATTTTTAAAGTTATTTATACATTTATAAGAATATAAGATTTATCGAAACTTCCGCAGATTTTAGAAGTATCACATTAAACACAATTTTTTGCAATGTTAGTATAAAATACTTAGTACTGTATTTTTTCAGAATAATAATTCATTCCTTCAAGGGGATGGAGGCAACCTGAACCCCGCGTTTTCACTTTAATTTTATATTCTCACTTTCCAGTAATTGTGCTATTTCATTCTTCAAGTACATGTCTGAATGCATTTTCTATTGTAATTCCATTAGATTAACAATATCTTTGTACGTGAGATTTTATCCTATCCTTAAAAGAGTACTAATTTTTCAACCACTAAACATCATGTGCTGCTGAAATTGAATAAAATTTAGTGTGATTAAATTAATTTAGTGTATTAAATATACTTATACAAATGTAAATTCCTCTTATGAGACTTATATTCAATTTACTTATTCAACGTTTTTATAATTTTCGTTTTGAAAACAGATTTGGTCATCTATCTTTAGTAGTTAAAATAAAACCTTATCTATTTCATTAGAAAAAGCATATTCAAAACTTAAATCACCTGAAAAGTAGCTATTTTGTTGATAAAATTTCACGTCAAAATAATGCGATTCTTTTGAATTTTCTTTTGTTGATATTCTTTGAAATATATTTTCTTGACAACCATTTAATAAAAGAGCGGAAAAAAATGCATTGGATTTTTTTTAAATGAGAAAATAAAATGTTTCATATCTTTCAAATTAAGACGTAAAATTTTCCAATAATTTATACAATTAATTTTGAAATTCTAATATACATATTGGCAAATTTTCAATGCGATCGGATTAAATTAAGATCTTTATTTCGTAAATTTAGCAACCATAATTTAGCAGTTTACAACTATCCCAATGCGTGATTTTCTTTTCGGTGAATGTTAAAATTAAAAAATCGTATGACTTCCCATTGAAAAGCATTATGACATAAAAAAAAATTCTATATTTTTCGAACAAATTAAACAAATTTAACCAAAAACTCCGGGTACCTCGCAACATACCCACCAAAAATCAACCTAATTGGATGATTTTTGCGGCAGTTATTTCGGAACAGACAAACACGCAAACAGACATATAGAAACCAAAAACGTTTCGCTTCTCCACAATGAACCGTCACTAAGGTTTCGGCAACTAGTAAATCTTCAGATCAGGAGCCTCAACGTCAGCTCTGAAAGTCATTGTGTTTTAATCTCACTTTTCATATTATTTAGCATTTTACAATACGAAATTTATTTTTTTTATATTGGATACATATTTATAGGCATACAAAATACTTCGTTGTTTTCAGAAATTAGAAGCGTTAAATGAAACACACTTTAACATATTCTAAAATTCTATTGAACTTCTTATTCTTGTAATTTTGTAGATAAAAAAATTCATTTCTTCAGGGGTGCGGAAACACCAGCAGCTCTTTATCCATGCAATTGGTGGCTGTCACGAGAAAAAAATGCGATTTAAAAATTTGAATTTTTGCACTGCGTGATGATGTTAGACTGTTTTTAATGGACTCTAAATTCCAGTTGAAAGGTTTCAATTTTTTGTCCTGGCTTGTCAAGGTAACATATTTGACAGTTATTTTAAATTTCCTGAATAATACACATTTTCAAATCCAAGAAAAAGTAGAAGCCACAAAAAAGTATTTGCCAATTTAACGACTTGAAAATAATATTTTTGAATCATATCCAACATTAATCAATATCTTACAAACTTCTGACGATACAATTTTCCCTGATATTGTTTAACATTTTGTTGCACACCTCAAGCACTTGAAAGAATATTTTAGGCTTTATTTTCCTACCTCGAAGTCAGAAACAGAGTGTATGAGGGATCCATTTAATTTCCAAGAAATTAGTGAAATAAAAATCTTGACACTTTTAGAGCAAGGACAACATGGTTTCGATGGGTGCATAAAAATTGCTTTTCATTGACTTTCCAAATTTTTGGTTGTGCGTGAGGAAAGCTACCAAACAATTACTTCCGTTCTGCGCCGCATGTATGTGTGAAAAGACATTTTCCAATCTTGTGCACATGAGAAACAAATGTAGACATCGCCTGGACGTCGAACTAGCCTTACGGAAACAGGTTTAAAATATTGAACCAATTTTGCACATCTAGTAGAAATAAAGCAGCAGCATCCTTCTCATAGAAAATAGTTGTATGCACCCAGAAAAAGGAATTGATTAAAACAACAAAACATGTTCTGTTGAGTACATTTTGAATGTTTTAGCAAAATTTTTAGTTGAAGTAAAAAAATTGGTTTTGTTGCTTGGACAAAAAAATATTGTTAACACTCTTACGAAATTTTAACAAAATGTCATCAATTTTACTTGAATTAACAAAATCTGTTTTTTTAATCTACTAGGGGGCTCTGCCCCCTACGAGCTGCGCTCGCCAACCCCCGTTCTGACACCGCATGATTTAAAAACACTCTGATTTGATCATCTCTAAAACGGTTACGGAAGATTGTATTATAATTAAACAACCAGTGGCGATCTGCTGTAACAGGGTTTCCATTCATTTCCCTTTGACTGAGGGATTTTAAGGTCGAATCAACTGCTGTTGAAACAGATTACAACTGTAACTGTCACCAAAATATCTGATTTAGCGCCAAACGTGCATAATCGTGGCGTCGCGTCACTTTCAGTTGACATCAGATGCGTTACACGAGTTAGTTTTTTCATCGGGGAATTTTTAATTCTACGCTTATTTGTCTTTTGATACTTCTCCATTACCCCGTCAATCAATTTTCATTAAAAAAAAAACTATCGTTAAACTGTAACACCAAATAAACAAATAGAAGAATTTTGACATTGGAAAGGAAATATTATTATTTACGCTGTTTTAAAATTTGCAATAATGGGTAAAAGATATGTCGAAATAAATTGATCTCTCATGAAAATATAATAATTAATTGAAATTGTTTGGAAATATTGTTTTTTTTATCATTTTAAATGTGACGTGAATTTCCCTAGTTACTCGTATTTCTCTTTGTAATATTCACGCACAAGTATATTTTTATTACGTCATTTTCTACATTTATTGCTTTTAACACGTGATCATTTAAATATTATTTTAAAGTTTTATTTCTGTTTTTAATAGTCTCGTGTAAATACATTTCTTAATTGAAAGGGAATCTTATTACGTGCGCTATTTTACAAATTGGCAACGATCAAATAATGGAATTTATGAAATATGAAATAAATCTTCGTCAAAATAATGAAAATTTTGAATAAAAAATTGGCAACGGTTCAAATAATGGAATTTATGAAATATGAAATAAATCTTCGTTAAAATAATGAAAATTTTGAATAAAAAATTGAAATATAACCTGAAAAAATTACTCAAATTAAAAAAGTGATTGCAGTCTGCACTCCGCAAACTTGTCAACTATATCCTTACAAATTATGGTTAAATTCCTGCGGATAGTTTTCGTTCCTATAAAACTTTTTTCAAAAAACTGTTTTGACGAACTTTGATTTTAAATATCTCTTAAAATAATTCTTCGATTTAAAAACTGTTTGCTTCAGCGTGTTTATCGAACATTTCTTTATAAAACTACCAATTTTTAAAATTTTACATGCAATAGTTTTCTAGATATTAGTCCAGAAAGATTTCAAGGCACAAAATCTTAATTGACAGCGGCGGCAGCGGTGGTTACTTTTTTTTAATATAGAGAGATACTAATATTATAAAGGAGTAAATCTTGTTTGTTTGTTTGTAGGGGGTAATCTCTGGAACTACCGAACCTATTTCAAAAGTGATGGTGGCAAATTGATGGTGACAACCCCTGCTCCAACATAGGCTATATTTTATGTCGGTGCCACTAACCCCAGGGGGTGCAGGAGCAAAAAACGTTCTAAAATTGCGATTTTTCATTTATCACACTGGCTCTCAAGCCCTGAGAGCTTGGCAGCCGGTTCTGTATGTATGTATGTACGTACGTAATGCGATAACTCTTCATAGAAATATCCGTTTTCCTTCAAATTTTGTTTATAGGTTCACTGTGTTAAGGCGCTTCCCTGATTAGTTTTCGGGATTGATTGGTTAAGTATAAAAGGGGGGGAACAAGGGGCTAATTCCCCCCCCCTTAATTTATATAAATGGGTTTTTCATGCAGAATTATTCCGTTTACCTTCAAATTTTGTTTATAGGTTCACTGAGTTAAGGCGCTTCCCTGATTAGTTTTCGAGATTGATTGGTCAAGTATAAAGGGGGGGAACAAGGGTCTCATCCCCCCCCCCTTAATTTATATAAATGGGTTTTTCATGCAGAATTATTCCGTTTCCCTTCAAATTTTGTTTATAGGTTCACTGAGTTAAGGCGCTTCCCTGATTAGTTTACGGGTTTGATTAGTTAAGTATAAAGGGGGGATCGGGGGGGGGCTAATCCCCCTTAATTTATATAAATAGGTTTTTCATGCAGAATTATTCCGTTTTCCTTCAAATTTTGTTTATAGGTTCATTGGGTTAAGACGCTTCCCTGATTACTTTTCGGGATTGATTGGTTAAGTATAAAGGGGGGGAACAAGAGGCTAATTCGCCCCCCCCCTTAATTTATATAAATGGGTTTTTCATGCAGAATTATTCCGTTTTCCTTCAAATTTTGTTTATAGGTTCACTGTGTTAAGGCGCTTCCCTGATTAGTTTTCGGGATTGATTAGTTAATATAAAGGGGGGGATCGGGGGGCTAATTCCCCCCCCTTAATTTATATAAATGGGTTTTTCATGCAGAATTATTCCGTTTTCCTTCAAATTTTGTTTATAGGTTCACTGTGTTAAGGCGCTTCCCTGATTAGTTTTCGGGATTGATTGGTTAAGTATAAAGGGGGGAAACGGGGGGATAATCCCCCCTTAATTTATATAAATGGGTTTTTCATGCAGAATTATTCTATTTGCTTCAAAATTTGTTTATAGATTCATTGGGTTAAGACGCTTCCCTGATTAGTTTTCGGGATTGATTAAGTATAAAGGGGGCGAACGGGGGGCTAATACCCCCTTAATTTATGTAAATGGGTTTTTCATGCAGAATTATCCCATTTCCTTCAAATTTTATTTATAGGTTCACTGTGTTAAGGCGCATCTCTGATTAGTTTTCGGGATTGATTGGTTAAGTATAAAGGGGGGGAACAAGGGGCTAATTCCCCCTTATCTATACTAATATATAAAGTAGTAAAGATTGTTTGTTTGTTTGTTTGTAGGGGGTAATCTCTGGAACCACTGAAGCGATTTTAAAAGTGATGGTGGCAAATTAATGGTGACAATCCCTGCTCCAACATAGGCTATATTTTATGTCGGTGCCACCACCCCCAGGGGGGTGCAGGAGCGAAAAACGTTCTAAAATTTCGATTTTTGTGTACTGAAGGAGATAGAAGTATCAAATTTGGTATGGTAGTTACTTATAAGATGTAAATGCTCTCTAAGAACAAATTATAAACACATTCGCAATTTAAAAGGGTGAGATGAGGAAGAAGCGTTCTAAAAATATTCTAAATTACAATTTCTATGGAATCTCTGAAACTACAGAACCGATTTCAAAAGTGATGGTGGCAAATGGATGGTGACAGTCCCTGCTCCAACATATGCTAAATTTTTTGTCGGTGCCACTGCCCGCAGAGGGTGCAGGAGCGAAAAACTTTCCAAAATTATGATATTTTCAATAATGAAGGAGTTAGGAACTTGACATTTTGTATGGTCGTTACTTACAAGATTTAAATGCTCTATAAGAACAAAATCTAAAAATATTCGAAATTTAAAAGGCTGAAATAAGCAAAAAATTTTCTAAAAACATTCTAAATTACAATTTGTATGGAATGTCTGGAACTACTAAAGCGATTTCAAAAGTGATGATGGCAAATGGATGGTGACAATCCCTGCTCCAACATAGGCTATATTTTATGTCGGTGCCACTACCCCGAGGGGGGTGCAGAAGCGAAAAATGTTCTAAAATTGCAATTTTTGCGATGCTGAAGGAGCTAGAAACTTCAAGTTCGGCATGATTGTTATTTATAAGATCTAAATGCGCTCTAAGAACAATTTCTAAAGAAAAATGATCTAATGATTCTGCGATTTTTCAACTATTGAATTTCTAAAATTACCAAATTTCACAATAGAGTACCATAGCGAAACCTTCACGCGTAAAAAGATAATGATAAGGGCGACGTGTCCTGACGTGTATATTGACTATAGCACGAGTCACAAATTATAGTATCCTTATTATTCTGTTAAAATATAAAAGTGAATTATGAAATGTCAATATTTTGTTTGATTAAAGGTTCGTTAAGAGAAATTGACCAGCGTAGCGGGCGTAGCTTGCTAGTTTTAAAATAATTTTGTAATTCCTGCTTTTTTTTTTTTTTTTTTTTTTTTTTTTTTGCAAAATTAAAACTGTTGCGTAGTAGCCATAACTCTCTCACGTAACTCGATTTATTTGACTTAAATAGCTATATAATTAAAGGATTAACATAATTTTTGGATAATTAAAACTTTTTTTCATTCGGACGGACCAAGGTAGTTTTAAAAATCCCCCTGTCCCATTTATTACTTTCTTCTATCTTTACAAGAAGAAAGTATTGGAATCATGAAAATTTTCGACTTCCGGTTTCCGATGGATTTTAGAAGATCCTGAACAGGATTTGACTGTTTTTAGAAAATGACTGTCAATAACACTGTCTGTCTGTCCGTGACAAAAATTTTGTGGGCGCTCTATCTGAAGAACTAATGCACGGAATTTAATAAAACTTTATATTCAGTTACTTCCTGATATAATTTGTTGCTGATTTGTTTTTGGTGTAAATCGAGCAACAGGTGGCGCTGCTATGTTGCATTTTTCGCGATTTCTGTAATAGCTCTATCTCATTTTCAGCAGTGAATTACGCTTGTAAGTTTTGAACGTAACTCGATTTATTTGACTTATATAGCTATATAATTAAAGGATTGACATAATTTTTGTGTAATTAAAACTTTTTTTCATTGGGACGGACCAAGGTAGTTTTAAAAATCCCCCTGTCCCATTTATTACTTTCTTCTATCTTTACAAGAAGAAAGTACTCTGGTACTGGAAGAAAGTACACTGGAAAAATATAACAGTGAATTTTTATCCTGCTTTTAGCAGGCGTAATTTACTACTAAAAATGAATTAAAAATTAACTATGTGTTGCCGTATGTTGGGCTTGGTATTGTCGTCTCATGTTTGCCGCCGAAATTTGCGTTCTCCTGATGACATTTCCAGCGGTTGCAACATATATAAGAGTGAGAAATACCGGGTTTCGATATCGTTCCTTGTAGCTCAATGGTAGAGCCTCAGAGCGCTGTTCTGAGGACCCGGGATCGACTCCCGGCATACGCGGTTTTCACTCTCTGGGTTTTTACTTTAAAAAAAGCGGGATAAAAATTCACTTGTTGTTATTCAAGGTTTACAGGCGTAATTCACTGCTGAAAATGATTTAAAAAATAGTTAAAATTGCATGTTTAGATTGGTTTATTTAACAAAAGATTTTGTAGTATAAACAAAACAAGTTCGTAATTTAACATATTTTGTTATTTAAACAAACAAAGTATATTTTGTTGAAAAAAGAAAATAGATTGTTAAAATAACACATAGCATATATCTATGTAATAAAAAGAATTTTGTTAATCCAAGTAAAATTGAACCATTTTATTGAATTAACAAAATATATTTTTGCTGACGTTACAATTTTTTTTTTTTTTTTTTTTTTTTTTTTTTTTGGAATTGCAAAAAAAAAAATCAACAATATTTTTTTTGTTGATTCAAACAAAATTTCCATTGACCCATATTTAAACGAAAAGTTTTGTTGGGTCAACCAAATTTTTGTTGATTCAACAAAACTTTTTTCTGGGTGTGTATATTTTAACTGTCTTAAAATGTGTTTTATAATTATTCTTCTACTTTTTAACGAAGCTTATTTTTTTCCAACACTGTAAACTAAACATAGAATATGTGTAATGAAAAATAAATAGGGTGTATTTATTAAAATAATTTCTTATCTTATATTACGCAAAACATCGTTGGTGGTTAGCGAAATGTATTCCACATCAAAGGAGGTCCTCCAGATCCCAAAGTGTAAGAACCGTTCTTTTATAGAATGGTGACTGTAATGTAGTTTTAGTATGTTACTACAGTCACTTACAAGATTTTTTTCTCAATTAGGCTGTATATAGCATTTATAGTTATTGTAGTTCAAAATGAATTTTAGTGCCATTACGTTATCTGATCTGAAAATCTACGAATCCTGTATATGAGGCTTATTGTGGTATGTTCTCCATTGAAAATATGAATTGTAAAATTTATGATTCATTTATAGGGCAATGCAAAACAATGCATTTCACTTTATCTCTAATTAGTGTTGGAAGAACAATTTTAAATCACTTTAGTTAACTTATGATGCTTCATGAATGTCTATGTGTATAACTGTATATTTAACTAACTTCTCAAACTCATTTTAAGCTAACTTAAAACTTAAAACTTATTATTTTTATCTGGAAACCGTAGCATGTTCCTGTAACTCAAGTACCTGGGGTGATGGGGGCGCTGAGGCTACAGTGACTTCAGGAGAGGGTTCTGTCCTTACTTATTACATCATGTCCATGTTACATGGGCTGATTATTTATTCAAACTTATGTTTTAATATATATATTTTATTTTCACAGGATAGATTTTTTATTACAACGGTAGTAACGCAGGAGGCAAATTGAATAACTGAAAGTTTAAAGTGTATTTGTTTATATATTCCCATATGAAAACTACACTCCAAGTTGTTATAATTATGGAAGTCAGAATAAATAATTTTTGAGTTTATAGCGCCCCCTAGGAGGAAGTTGTGTAACCAATTTTAAATAAAATTGATTTGTTTTATATTTTTCTTCATAAATCTTCAGCATAAGCTTCTGCTTCTCTCAAGTTTTTATGTTTTGATAAAATTGTTCACTTGATAGATTATTTACGCTGGTAGTGCTGTGATGGACAGTTGCATAAATAAAACTTTAAAATGTATTTTTTTCTCTTATGAAAACCATACTCCAAGTTAAAATTCGGCAATACAAATTCAACATAATTTTATTTTGCGTGTATATCGTCCCCTGGCCAGATATAGGGTAACTAAATTTATATTAAATTTATTCTTTTGGTTTTTTATCATAAATTTCATAACAAGTTTGTTTCGTGTAAATTTTATATTTTCATAAAAAATCACACGATAGGTTTTTTACGCTTGTTGAGCCTCTGGTGGGAACTTACATAACTAAAACTTTAAAATGAATTTCTTTATATATCCTCATAGGGGTACCATACTGTAAGTTAAAAATAGGTAGTACAGATTCAACACAATTTTCTTTTGCATTTATAGAATCATATGGCCGGAAATAGAATAACTAATTTTAAATAAATATTATTATATATATTTTTAAATACATTTTCATAATAAGCTTCTTTCGCGTCAATTGTATGTTTAAAAAATCATAATGGATCATTTACGCTAGTTTTGGCACTAATGGAAATTGCATAACTAAATTTAAAAATGGACTTTTCTATATTATTTTTTCAAGTGGCAAACACATTCCAAGTTTAAAAAATGATAGGGTAATTTCAACTCAACTTTCTTTATCGCCGATAATGCTCTTAGTATTATATATATTAACTAAATTTAAATTAAAAAGTTTTTTTTTTTATGTTTCATTGTTTAACGACCGTACTCAGTATAAAAATGGACAGTATTGATTCAGCAGAGTTTTTTTTGCGTTTGTAGTAACTACTGGCTAGAAAGAGATTATCTACATTTAAATAAATTTAATATTTTATTTTTTATTGCAAGGTAGACTTTTGCGGTGAGTATATTGAATTTCAACTCATTTTATTACGTAGAAAAGAAATTATGAATATCGAAATAAATAGAAATTAGCTATTTATTACTGGTACTAACCAATCTACTAAGTTGTTACAAAAAACATACGAACGCAAGCTATCTGAAAATAATCTGTCTGTCTGTCTATCCTTATACAATTTTAATTTCTTAAGGAGCCGCTTCACTGAAACTTTCTCATCGTAAAATTCCATGTTAACCTATTGGAAAACTTAGAAGAGCGATTACGCACTAATACAATTATTAATATACAGTTTTCACCATCAGAAAGGAGACGTCAGATGCCGATATTACGCATTTTTAATAACTGCCTGCTTAAATTTTAAGTATTTCTAAGAAGATGATGAAATTTCATCAACTGGAAATTTCAAAGTTTAGAGGGTTTTTTAAAAGACTTACAATTTAAGGACACAATTTTTAAAAATGCACATCGTTGGCATTCGAAGTCTAATTTCTGATCGTGAAAAGCGATTTTTATTAATTATATTAAGTGATGAGTAATCGCTCTTCTAAGTTTTCCGAAAGGTTAACATATAATTTCGCGATTGGGGAGTTTCAGTAAAGCGACCCCATAAGAATTTCAGCTCGCAAGTCTGCTGATAATCCGAGAGTTGACACAAGAAGAGCGACGGGATAGAGTCCCGTAATTTATATACTGTGTGTCCGAAAAGTCTGGAAACGGTAGAATAACTCGAAATATATACATATCGATTTGAAAAAACGGAAAAATACATGTTCATTATTTAAAAAAAGCTATTAATTAATACCAAATTTGATCTCAACCTCCTGACCATGGGGTGAAGGGGGGGGGGGGTCCAACATTGAAATCTTGAATGAGAATAAACATGTTTTATTGCAGAATTTACGTGAAATATCTTTATATTTTTTATTTAACTTTTTTTTTAATGGATCATTGTCCATGGTTTTGTAATCCAGCAAAATGCGATTATTTGAGTTTTGTGAGCAGGAAATGCTTTAAAACGCTTATCTTTTTAAAAATAGAAACTAACTAGAAAAATACTGTTTCCGCTTCTCCATCGGTGGAAGGAATAGTGGTTCTACATAAATTTTAAATAAATTCGCTACTTGAAGCATTACCTCCGAAAATGATTTGCACGTGTTCCATTCAGGGTGTTTCATTAAGGCAAATTCCCTTGCCTCTCATGATTCAAGGTGCTTATTTAACCCCGCATTTTAGTCGATTAAAGAACCATCTATGACGATCCGAAAAAAAAAATATTAAATACAAACATTATGTATTTTTTACCGTAGAATTCGACTTTGAAATAAAACGTGGATGTTCTCATTTAAGCTTTGAAAGTTACACCCTCTAACACCCCTAAGGGGTAGGGCTGTGGGGTGTCAACTTTGGTATCATTTAAAAGATTTTTTTAATTACTGAACCGGTATTTTTACGCTTTTCAATCCGATATGCAGTTCTCGAGTTAATTCACCGTTTCCAGACTTTTCGAACTCCTGGTATATAAATGAAACGGAATTTTAAAATATCCTAATATAGAAACAGATTATTGTGTACTTAAAATTAATGTGTATCATGTGTATTATTAAGAAATTTAGAAACAACTCCAATTAACAGATATATTTTGATTAAACAAAATCTATATGTAGAACAAGAAAAAAGAGCTTAATAACATACATTATGATATTTAAAATATGAATCATGTGGTGTTCAATTATATAATGTATTATTATTAAATTATCCACCAGCTATAGAATTTCAAAGTACACTTTTATTTATTAATCACAAATCAATTTGCATTTACTTTATCCAAAAGCGATTATTATGATAAAAAATATGATATACAAAAAACAGAATGAAATTTCTCTAAAGCATAAATAGAAATGTAAGATAAGATATATGTCGTATAGAACATATAATTCCGCATCAATTTCGCAACGACATAATCATATTTCAACCCACCATTTTGCGCCTTTTAAAAATGATGCCACATTGGTGATTTCTAAATTGTTTACTTACATTTATCACATTGTTACCCACAATAAGCAAGCGGTAAAATGTTGTCATTCTTAATTTTTAAATAATTACAGATAGGAAAATTAATGGATTTAGCGATGAAAACGTCACTGAAAAATAGACTGCATTTATACGAGAGTAACATCGTAACGAATGTAAAATTTGATACGTTCAAAACAATTTGGACAAAAGAATGATCAT
This sequence comes from Maratus michaelseni, assembly GCA_963931845.1. Taxonomy (NCBI): domain Eukaryota; kingdom Metazoa; phylum Arthropoda; class Arachnida; order Araneae; family Salticidae; genus Maratus; species Maratus michaelseni. Next base: position 190,844,662 of record OZ007593.1, on the reverse strand, counting down.
TTAAATACAAAATTATTAAATTAAACCATAACCAGTTGATTTTTTTAGATACTGCACTTCTGAGTGAATTAAAATATTTTATTTGACAAATTTAATAAGATAGATATAAAAAAGGTAATATGAGCAGTAAAAAACAACGTTTTTATACACATTTCATCGATTTTACATAAAAATTAACGATTAATGTGAAGTTGAAAAAACGAAAATACACGATATCGCTTTGCGAACATGAAACCGAAAAAAACATCACTGGATATAGCAACCTCGTCGTATCGGAATCTCCAAAAATACACGAAATCCGTTAATTCCGCGATCACTGTACCACATATATGATCTCTTCGCAAACATGAAACCGACAAATAAATATTCATACAGAAAAAAAATGATATAATAAAATCACTTGTTAACCTTGAAGTGTAACTATTATTTAAAGTGATAAAAACATAACACAAAACGCTTAAAAATACCTTTTAATATAGATTACATGTTTCCTTCGCTCTAACGGCAACATCTGCAGATCAAAACTATAAATAAAATATTCTCGCAAAGTTGTTGAAAATCGTAAACATAAATCACGAGATCACATGTCCAATGCACGTAAGTGCTTAAATAGGTCAAACTGGAAAACGTGGAAATTATTATTTATTTTTATTTTTAGTCCTTTTTCAATCTGTAAAGCATCGCGTGGAAAAATTTTGGTAATTCAAAAGAAGCCATTTCGATTCATATATTTGCGAAACGATAACATTTGCAACGAATCGGCTTCTATTGAATTACCTAAAATTTGGCATGCGATGCTTTACAGATTGAAAAAGCAATAAAAAAAGTAATAATAATTTTCAGGTTTTCCAGTTTGACCGATTTAAGCACTTGCATGCATTGGACATGTGACCTCGAGATTTATGTTCACCATTTTCAATAAATTTGCGAGACTATTTTATTTATAGTTTAGATCTGAAGATGTCACCATTAGAGCGAAGGAAACATATGCAATCTATATTAAAAGGTATTTTTAAACATTTTGTGTTATGATTTTACCACTTTAAGCAATAATTACACTTTAATTTAAAGAATGGACTTGTTCCTCTGAATTAATGAAGCTTAAGTTAAGATATATGTCGCAAAGAATAGGATTTGTTATTTGTCAATACATTTCTGAAAATATATTTTTAGAGTTTCTTTGCTATTTCATAAAGTATTATTTATTTATTTTGTCAATATGTTGCTGAAAAGATATTTTTAGAGTTTCTTTGCTATTTCCTAAAGTATTATTTTCTATTAGACTGGAAAATCCACCTTGTTTTATTTTTTGTTTTCTATATTTTAAAGCATATTGTTTCATAGGAATAAAAAATCAGTTTTAGAATTTGAGTTATTTCTTAGTTAAAATACATTATTTTAAAACACGTAAACTCTGTTGTTAAAAACGAAAATATTTATTGCACATTAACATTAAAAAAATTCCCGAGTCCTTCCACCATTTAAGTATTCATTATTCATTACATTATTCTGGTTAAATTTATTAGACATTACAATATTCAACTTCTAAAGTGTATATGTTTGAATTTATTTAAATTAAAAACAAAACATTGAGCACACATATATGTTTTTTTAATGTTCTAAAAATTGCTGATAATAACCTTGTTATATAAACCTCTTTTTTCAGAAAATTATTCTTAAAATTGAATAATTTTATCATTATCGCGTTTTCGTATAGAGTTTCTCACTCCGCTGTATAGAATGTAAATACGCTTCTGTCCATTTATAATTTAATTTGCAGTTTATAAATTTTTAAGCGTCATATAGATTTAGAGTGTCACACAAAAATGTAGAAAAGACCAAACAACAATTTATTTACAAAGTACAGTTGATACATGAGTTTTGTAACCTATCCTTTATTGTAGGATAAAAAATCATTGTTTTTCAAAAATTAAATCAACTTTTAAAACTTTAAGACAGTTTTTGTTAACTGTCTCAACTTTTTTACATTGTAATGCAATTTACTTTCGGAGGATTTTAGACGTGGGGGAATGTAAACTGCATTTTGTTGAATTTTCTAAAATATTCTCCCCGATTTTCAGTAAAAATCATTTAGAAAAAGTTATTTTTCTTATAAATTAAAATATAGAATATTAAGGAATATATATATATTTTTTATCCTATGTGTAAAATAAATCAAAAGTATCAAATAAAAAAAAATATTTAGCACAAGATTTCCTTGATCAGTTTTACATTTGGCACAGTCTATAAGCAAATTAAATTTTGAACAGTCTGGCAATCCTAATAAATTCCTAATCTAAATCTGTATCATATAGCAAAAATTCAATATACTGTGTAACATTGCATTTTTTAACTAATAATTTACATGACATATTTATTATTATATTACCTTTATTTATATTAACAATTTTAGTATTATAAGCTCCCAAAAATAATAAATAAATATTTTCCGAAAAATTTTATAATTATACATTGTATCATGCATTTAAAATGTTACCTAAACGGTTTACCGATTCACAACATGCAAAACAATAATATTTAAATGACCATATGTAATTACGTAAATGAGATGAAAGGGAAACAAAGAAACAGATTAGACTCATTCGTAATGACACTAATGACCAAAATTATGTCACGTAACGGGAGTATAAAATTCACTCGGGCTTTGTTAAGAGAAACTAATGTATTCAGAAATTATTTAAGTCAAAAGGAAACTATTTGAATAAAACATTCGTATACATTTCTAATTGCATTATGACACGAATGTGCATTTCTCTTCGTTTGTAAAATCAAGAGTTTCAAATGTTATTTTGGATATTAAAAAAGAACAATTTATCACATATAATATTTTTAACAAAAAATAATAATAATTGTTTTAACTGTAGCTTATTTGCATTTCATTTACTTTATCAATTCATGCATTACTATTATATCATTGCTATGTTGTAGACATCATATTTTTCGAATATATATATTTTTACTATGAACTCATTTTTTATTTTATTTTCTATTAGCCATGATCAATTAAATGTAAATGTGTTGGCCAGTCAGGTATCGAAATCTCTTTGCTAATGTTAAACCTATGGGCGGACCTGCATTTTTATACTTAAAATATCTCATCAGGGAATAAATATTTTTAAATACATTTTTATGTGTTCTCTTCTTAAATGATGTTTCTTTGTTCAAAATATTTCTAAGAAATGTATTTAATTTTATTTGAATTTTTAGGATCTTACTCACACCTTATTACCTTTAAACACATAAACTATTAAATTATTCGTACATTTTAGAAATATTTTGTAAACTAAGAAATATTAGACATGCTAACTACACAAAAGAAAGAAGTTAAAAATATTTATTTTCTGAGAAGATATTTTAAAAGTACGAATGCATTTCATGTCCACAGATACAATATTATCGAGGGGTATTTGAGATCTCACTGACCAACACCCTCAAGTAAACAGTTCCTATGATTTATCTTGTAACATTTGCTGAAATGTATTTCGCACTGTGTAAACATAAAAAAACACACATTGAAAACTAATTGAAAATTTGATAAAAATAATTATGAAAATAAAATAAAGCAATTGTTTTTTTATTATGATTAATGTATGAAATACACACAATATTTGAAATAAACAGTTGTTTGCTAAGATTTAGCATATATTTCAAAAATCGTTAATTCCAAAATATTAGAAGTTTTTATTTATGAAATTATGAAAGATATGTATAAAACAAAACCTTTAAAAAACTAACTCATTGTTAAAATAACTGGAATGTTGAAGTCCTGACGCCTTATATACGGACTCCTTATTTGTTCCATTTTTAACAATATAATATTCTTAACATTCTAAAATAAATTTATATGTGTAAGGAGGGTGTGATATTTCCATTAAAATTTAACAAATTGGTTTAATCTTGATGTGTACATAAACACGTATTACAAAATTAAATATATAATCAAATAATATATACATATATAAATATATACTATATATATATAGACATTACGAAATAGATTCTACGAATCAAAGTGCTATATTTTTTCCTACCAACAGTGAAAATTAATGCTATGTATGCATCGTTAGTATTTTCTTCTGTACACAGTTTTCATACGCATATATTTGCACATTTTTTTAATTACATTACACTTATATTTTGAAATAAATACTATTTCAGACTGTAACTTTTAATGATCATTTTAATAATATTTTTTCAATTTCTACTTATACAATGTAAAAGTGTATTTATCTAGTTCTTAATATAAGTATACATAGTTTGATTCTAAATTCATTATACATTTCAGTGATATACTCACTGAATATTTTTTCTTGCAGGTAATACGACAGAATGCTAACCAAAACGAACGAATTTATTTGTGCTCATCTTCGTGAAATGACATACGAACAGATGCGGACAAACTTCGGCCGTTGATTTAGGATACCAGGCCCCACGAGGCTGGCTAAAAAGATCCTAGTCAATAACTTCCAGCATAGTGGTAGTGTGGCAGATGAAGAACGTCCAGATAGGTCGAGAATAACGCCAGGCACCATGGAAAGTGTGCAGGATGCGATCACACGTAGCCGTTTGTCATTTACCAGGAGAGTATGGAGCTTGGTAGTTCTCAAATCACTGTGTTGAAAACTCTCAGTTACTAGTTGCAGAAGCATGCATACCACATCACAGTCGTACATAAGCTTGAATATGAGGAATATGCAGCCGGACAAACTATGTGTCATGATCTGCTAGAAGCTGTGGAAAATGATAATTTGTAGAAAAATGGTTTGTTCAGTGATGGAGATACATTATACACTTATGGACATGTGAATCGACATTATTGTAGGATATGGGCAGACGAACAGCCAAGTGTGATGCAGGAGTGTAGACACAGCCAAAGTCAATGTGTGGTTGCATAACGATGTAAACTCTTTACGGTGCCTTCATGTTCGCAGAACAAACAGTTAATGGAAACACATACCTTGACATGTTGGAACAGTTTTTGGAGCCCCTTTTGATATCTGATGCAATTATGTATACAGTTGTTTTTCAACAGGATATGGCACCACCCAATTTTTCCCTTATTGTTCGGGATTACCTGAATCCTGTTTTTCCCGGCAGCTGGATTGGTCTTGCCTCTCCAAGGACGTGAGCCCCCGCTCTCCTGACCTTACGCCCTTAGATTTTTTGCCTGGGGATTTATCAAGTATAATGTTTATCAGGTGAAGATCCACAGCACTGAACACTTAAGACAGGGGATTCTTGCCGCTGCTGCTGAGATTACACCGGTTCTACTTGACAGAGTTTTTCGGTCTACAGTGGGGCGGTGGGGGTTGCGTCTAGACATACAAAATGGTCACATTGAAATGTATTTAAACTGTGCCCTATTTTGACATAAGTTTCAGGACCATTGCATATAGTGAAATAAAACCTGTTTTATCACAAAATGTATAATGACTTTAGGATCCCCTAGGCCTAGATAGATAATATCGATGATTGTTTTTATTTCATCTTTTAAACGCACGGTCAAGTACTTAAACAAAATCTATGTAATAATTCATATTAATTAATTTACATATTTTGCAGTATTTGGAGTAAACAGACACTGAAAATTCTTACGCTGAGATTTCGCAGATTTTGTAATTAGTATAATTTCGTCGAATGTAGGTTATATTGTTTTAAAATATTAACCAATGATGTTTTATTGATTGTATAGAACCAAATAAAACCAAGACCCGTTTATTGTTGAATCTAGTTTGAGAAAAACTGCTGCTCTATAGGTATTATTTATTTGGTGTCGTAAACAAAAACCAATCATAAGTTGAAAAAGTGAGCAACAGTTTGTGCTAATGTCTCTTATGCTTCTTATAAACTCCTATGACAACCTTTTAAATTTATCCCTAAATATCTCTGAGAGATTACTTATGGATTTGATCCACTTTGATCCTCAAGCCTCATACATAAAACATTTTACTAATAATAAATTTACATGGGATTAAAATGATATAAATTTTCAATAAATTATATTCATTTACATTAACTTTAAAAAGAAAATGTTACTTATATTGGAACCAAATTAAACTTCAGGAAAATGTGAAGTAAATAGAAGCTTATATTTTAAATCATACTTAATTTTATTATTGTTTTATTAAAAAAAAATAAAAAAATAAAAACTAATCGCTGTAAATCTAAATATTTATTACTTACAATTTTTCAAACTTTTTTATTTGCGATTTTATGTATACGTCATTTCAAATTATATAGTTAATTTTCTATGTATTAATATTTTAATGCGATATTGAAAAGAAAAATAATTCTCTGTTAACGAAAAGTAGACTTCTCAAGGAATTACGTAGTTACTTTGAAAAAAATTTCTTTTAAAATCGTGATTATACAGGTGAAGTGATATAAAAGTATACTTAATCAGATGTGATCATCAAGTATAAGGTAATAGTCTTCTGCGGTTGCATAGTAAATGTTTCAATGTAACCAACAAAATGAATTGTTTTCTTATTAGAACTATTCACAGAAATTCTTTCAGTAAAATATTTCGTTTTGTGTTATGGAGGTTTCATTGATTTGTCACAGTTGATTAGTGTATTGTAAATAATAAACTTTTTTTTTTTTTTTTTTTTTTTTTTTTTAAGAATACTTGGAAATATACAATAATGCAGATTTGTTTTAAGAATAATTGGAAATATATGTTAATGCCTAAATGTTATCCGTTTGCCTTTTTAATTCTAAGTTAATCAAATTAAATTCGATGCAAAATGAATTTAAAAAAAATTCTTCAAAATTTCAAAATTTTAAATTATTTTTTTTTTAATGTTTCCTCAAGCGTTTTTAATCACTTCTCCAAGTAGTATGAATTTTGAATTTCTGGTGGTTTCGAAACTTCTTACCGGACAAATCAAAATACACTGAAAAATCTCTTTATATTTTATTTTCTCTAACAAAAATTATGTGAGACAAAAGACATGTCACACCGCACGCAATTGCGACTCATATTTCTAATATATATTTTAAATTTACGATTTCACATAAATTTTCTATTGTTAAAAAAGGGAAAGATTTCTGTTTAATAAAATTTTTTGTCAGAATTTTAGGAATATAGATGTTGTATGCATGATATTTTGTTTAATATCCCAATCATTTCGTTTACTATTAAACCTAGTAAATCTATATATTACGTGTACTTTTTAATTTTTTTTTAGATAAGACGAAGAAATTTTACTTAACATTTATTAAAAACCATTTTATCTACAATTTTAAATAGTTAATATAGACATAAAAAATAAAAATTATATAATGCAACGTCTTTTTACATACATATTTCCTATTTACATGATATATACATTTGCTATCATTCTCACTTATTAGGCGCATCATACAAAAATTAGATTATTTTTATTTTCAATATATCTCACAATATTTCAATGAAGATGAACGACAGGGTAAGACTTACTATGAAAACGTATTTTCTCAATATTAACCTCAATATTATTATCTCAATATTATATCAGTATGTTCTCTCGTTAATAAATCAGATAAGCAATAAAAATTTAGGCGAAAACATTCACACCTGTTCCTTCCTTTCCAAAATTATCGTTAATTTAAAAAAAATGTCCCTTTCTTGATATTGGTAGATGTTTTCTAAGTATTCATGCAGCGTCAAATTTAGAATGGAATTCTTCTTATAGTCTGTGTCTAGTCCAAGTACAGTGTCAAAAATTTAATTTATGTGCGATGCATCATATCATATCACTATTATCCCATTTAGATCAATGCCGTAATCTGTGAGGCACCTCTCCTGAACCATCATTTAACGCATGATTATGGCGTTCAGAATGTTTTTATTCCATTTCGCTACTTCAATCGATATGACTTGTATGCGTTTTTATCTACGAATTAATGTGACTACGGTGGTATGGTAACATCCCCTAATAATACCTAAAATAATAACTCAGTAATACCTAAAAATGATAATAATAACTAAAAATCACCGCACAATTTGGTGAGTGTACCGTCGTTTTCATATAAAAATACGATGCCCCAAAAATCTATTTTAAACGTGATAACATAAATCGTTATATTATTGCCTTTTCAAAACCCTTAATCTTCAGCTGCCAAGAGAAGTGGACGCTGATTGTCGGAAAAACATTTCTCTAAAGTATTTTGCAAGAATATTTCAAGGCGGTGAAACATTTTTCAGACATGCAAGACCTGTTTTCATGGAATTGAGTAAGTATATACAAACATACAAGAGCATTTCAGTAATGGAAATTCCTCAAGAAATATGTTAAGAATCTTTGAAGTCTACAAAAAAGCTGCATGCTGCTCATTTAATTTCCCTAAAAATGGGTATTTCAATGTTTTATTAACATTTAAAAATAATAACAAGAAAAACATAGAAATAATAAAGTAGGACTCTTGTAGTGTTACTATAGGGCATTGTTAATCTTTATAGATAGAAACAGCTGTTATATTTGTTTTAAAAATTTTATTTATATTTTATTATTTACACTGCTCAAAACAATTAAAGGATATTTGAAGTTTTATATAAAATAAAGATATAAACGAAATTTTTTTTGCCGAAAATAGAAGAAGAGAATCACAAATGCAAATTTTTCTGGTTTTCAAACTGTGGAGTATGCAAATTTTGAGTTCGACGTCAAAAACGTCGCTTCAGCGGCAGCGAATGAAATTTGACTTTCAACTGGATAAAAGAGAATGAAGACAAGGATGATCGGCATTCAGTGATTGCTTTGTTTCGATGAGTACGATGTCTCAGCGAAGTCATTTGACAGATTCAGAAGCTTGGAGAACTGTTGGTAGGTTAGAAGGGGGCCAAACTCAAGCCGAAGTAGCGCAAGCCACTGGAGTGTCACAAAGTGTCATTTCCAGGATCTGGAACCGTTTTTTGGAGAGTGGATGTGCAGGCCGAAGACCAGGGCAAGGTCGTAGACGGGCAACAACGCCCAATGAAGATCGGTATTTAGCGTTAACAGCTCGGAGACACCGAAACATGAACGCTACTCTTCTCCAACAACACCTTCGCTCGGCTACAGGCACCACGATTTCAACTCAGACTGTCCGAAACCGGCTCCATGCTGTAGGTCTGTATACTCGCCGACCGATGGTATGTGTTAGATTAACATCAAGGCATCGTCGCGACCGCAGGGAGTGGGCAACCAAGCATGTCATCTGAAGGAGAAATGAATGGAGCAATATTCTGTTTTCTGACGAGTCCCGTTTTTCTGTGCATCCGGATAATAGGCGTATTTTCATCTGGAGGGACCGTGGCAGTAGGAATAATCCTGCGTTCGTGCACGAAAGTGTCAGATTTGGCGGTGGAGGAGTGTTGGTGTATGGTGGCATCTCCATTGACGGGCGCACTGACCTCTACATCATTCGAGATGGAACTCTGACTGGTCGCCGATATAGGGATGAGATCCTCAGACCTATTGTAGTCCCTTACGCTGCAGCAATCGGAGATAACTTCATTTTAATGGACGATAACTGCAGGCCACATCGTGCAAACCTGGTGGAGGATTTCCTTTTCGAGGAAGGAATCGTTCGAATGGAATGGCCAGCGTGTTCTCCAGACATGAATCCAATCGAGCGCGTTTGGGACGCTCTAAGAAGACGAGTTTCTGGCCGCCAACAACCCCCACAAACTCTCCAAGAACGGGAAAGAGCTCTTCTGGAAGAGTGGGGCAGAATACCCCAACTCGTCATTAATAGCCTCATTGAGTCCATGCCTCAAAGGTGTTCAACGTTGCTGGCCGCCCGTGGAAACCATACCCCCTACTGAAAATGATTTTCTTTGAAGAAAACACCTTTTCTTATTCTTTTTTTCTCATATGCACAAATTGTGTTTTTTTCCTTTTGTACACAAATGCGCAATAAAATGCATTTTTTTCTGCCAAACATGTGTAATTTATTCTCATATAACCTACTATGTCTGTCGACCATGTATCAATCAGCTAAAAAGTTTCCCAGATACAAAATCCACCTAAAACTTCAATATCCTTTAATTGTTTTGAGCAGTGTATTAAAATAGCCATATTTGCACTTTCTTTTTGTTAATTTTATATTATGATTCACGATAACGCATAGTTTAATGATTTGAGGTGAAACGATTTTATTACTGCTCCCATTGAGATTCGGTAACATCATCATATAAACAGCAATATTAGAAAATTAGAAATAATATGTAATAAGTCTTTTTTGTGTCTTCAACACCTCTAGAGTTTTAGAGCAATCTCAAAAAACTCTTGCGGAAATTATGATTAAACGGTGGACTCTATAGCTTATGCTCTAATTAAGAGTTATAAAAAATCTCCCGAGCACATAATTTGTATGTTCCGTTTATAATTTAACTGGATTTATTTTTTTTTTCAGATTTTAAACCGGAATGCTGCATTTTTTCATTACACTAATTTAAAAAAGAAAATACTAAAAACAAATAGAATGTTCTAAAATAAGCGATGTAGTTTATTGAAATTGGCATTCAACAGCCAATTTTTATTTTATAAATATTATATCATTTCGAGAACAATTTGAAATATGTGTTACTATTTTTTTAAACTGACTAAAAGTGTACAATCCATCAATAAATCAAATAAAAACTTTTAATATTTCTTCTCCAAATTCTGCCATAATAAGTAATAAATAAAACTCTGTCGATCTTTTCAGAGAATTAACCTGGAATATAAACTGAATTCCTCGAAACTAATAGTTTAATAAAACGAAAAATATTTCGTGGAATATTATGTTATAAATTACTATGAAAATCCCTATAGTAATTTCGATAAAATTTGATAAAATACCAATCTTCTTATTTTGTTGAAAAGTAAAACACAAATAAATTCTTAAATAAAAACTTTAAAAGATTATCTCATAATGTTTTACAATGTAAGTACCTGTAATAATTTGTACAAAATTTTAAAATAGCAATAATGAGTTCATTACATGTAAAAGAAAAATACGAATAATTGTTTTAAAATAAACAATGCTGTTTATTTCAAATGGCATTTAGCTTTGACCGTTTAGTGCATTAATTAAATGTTATATGCGTGATAAGTTTTCCTTACCATAGCTTAAAATTTATAATATGTCAATAAATAAAATAAAAAAAATATTATTATCAACCAAATCAATTGTTTATGTTTATCAAGGATATGAAGGTGATAAATATGTAGTAGTTAAATAAATGGACATAACAGGAAATTTTACACATATTTTGACAGATCCATTTATTCTATGAATACGATATCAATTTCAAAAGAATTTTAATCTCTGTTACAGATCTGTCAAACATAGCTTAAGACCAAAAATCTATCAATATATCAAATATGAATTTATTATAATGTTCAGACTCCTGTCAAGAAAACGATGCGGGGGAGATAAATTCGTAATCGTTACTGAAATGGACATGACAGTAAACGACAAACTAAGTAAACAATAAAACAGAGACAAATATATTAATGAACATACATATTAATCAATTATAAATTATACAGAGAATAAAACTGTGTAACTGGTTTTATAAAATGATTATTTAACTTAAATACAAAATTAATAAACGAATCCAATAAGAGTAATCATTATAAAAGAATTTGAAAAAAATTATTATGCTGCTCAAACTCCTGTCAAAAAAGTGTACAGTGAAATAAATCTACAGCCCTATCAAACCCGGGAATCGCATTAAATGGCAATTTAAGAAATAGATAAATATATTTCGACCTTTTTATTTTTGTATAAATATGATTTTGTTTTTATAAAAAAGTTGAATATATGTTTCAGTTGAGGAATGTGGAGGAACATAATTTTGCAGGACTTACAGGAATAGACATGAAGGTAAATGTCATTTAAAGTGGTAATAAAGACTCAATATGTACTTTAAAAGATTAATTTATAATATTTAATCATGAATGTGCTTATAATAATATGTATCAAATTTTGTAAAAATATTAATAGCTTAATTTTACGGGAAATTAAATGGTTAATAATTTACTAAAGAACTAGCAAACTCCGCGGCTTTGTTCGTAATTGTTGAAAAATGCCAAGTGGTATTTGTGTGCCTATTTTCATTAGAAGAAATTTTACTGGCGTAGATAATTAAAAAAATACTAAATAAGCCACATTTTGTGTAAACTTCATTCTTATACTGCATTAAGCGAACATGAGACTTAAATGAATGAGGAGAACTAAAATTTATTCCAAATAGGTGATTATTTAGAATGCATTTTGAAGGTTCTCCGCTCATTTAATTTTTCATTTAAAGTTTAGTAATTTTTAGAAACCGTTCTTAGCGTAAATTTACATCATAAATGTAATCGTCATGCCAAATTCTAAGCTTCTAGTTTTACAAGATTCAATAACAACTATATTACAGAAATCTCAATTTTAGAACATGTCTTGTTCCTGTACACTTTAAAATATTCAAAATTTTCAAAAACTGTTCTGTGTACGAATTTATGTCTCTGAAGTAAGACGCATGTAAAATTTCAAGTTTCTGTCCATAACAATTTAGATAAATCAGAGTTTAGAAGGTTTTTCGAATGCTTTCTGCTCACTTGACCCTTTTAAATTTTGAATTGTTTACAAAACGTTTTTATCCTGCACTTACATCATAAAAATAATCATCATGCATTTCTAGCTCAGTAGCATCACTGAAATTCTAACTTTAGAATGCTTTCGGCTTCTGAACACTTTTAAATTTCGATTTTTTCAAAAACTGTTCTGTGCGATTATTTACGTCTTAAATATAGCAGCCATGCCAAATTTTAAATTTCTGCTCCACACAATTCTGAATAAACCGCAATTAAGAAAGTTTTCAGTTCATTCCATACCTTTAAATGTAGTATTTTTAATCAACTGTTTATACTGTTCATCTGTATCTTAAAAGTAACCACTATACTAAATTCCAAGTTTCTAACCCGAATGAATGCAAATAAATCATAATTTAGAATGTTTCCCACTCATTTCTACCCTAAAAGTTTGAATTTTTTAGAAATAATTCTTAAAGAGCATTTATATTTTAAATGTAAGCACCATGTCAATTTCTGTACCAACTGTCTAGCATAAATCGCAATTTTAGAACGTTTTTTGCTCCTGCCCTTTTTTTAATTTCGTAATTTTAGAAAAGTATTTTAAGCCAGTATTTACATCTCTAGAGTAACAGCCACGTCAAATTCAATATTCTAGGTTTAACAGTTCCAAATAAATCTTAATTTAGAAATTTTTTAGGACATTTTTTCACTCACTTCAACCTTTTAGATTTCGAATTTTTTAGAAGCTGGTCTTAGCGAGTATTTATATATTATATGTGAGTGCCATGCCAAATTCCAAGTTTCTAGCCCTTCCAGAATCACAAAAACCGTAATTTAGAACATTTTTCCCTACTGCATCCTTTTAAATTTCGATTAAAAAAACACTGTTGTGTTTGCATTTACGTTTTAAAAGTAGCAGCCATGTCATATTTGAAATATCTATCATTAACAATTCAATAGAAATCATAATTTGGAAAGTTTTTAGAACACCTTTGTCGTATTTCACACTTTTAAATTTTAAATTTTTATAGAAACTATTCTCCGGGAGCATTTTTATCTTGAAAATAATCCTCATGCGAAATTCCAAGTTTCTAGACCTTTCAGAATCATAAAAATCGTAATTTAGAACTTCTTTTTAAATTCTGTACCTTTTTAAATATGGATTTTTGTAAGTATTGTGTGGACATTTATGTGATAAAAGTAGCAGACATGTCAAATATAAATTTTTTATCTTTAACAATACCATAGAAATCGTAATTTAGAAAGGTTTTAGAATGATTTTCCTTCATTTCATCCTTTTCAATTTCGATTTTTATTAGAATCTGGGCTTGGAGAGCATTTTCATCTTAAAAGTAAATACCATTCCAAATTTCAAGCTTCTTCAGTATCAAACAATTCGCCATTTTAAAAAGGTTTTCGCTCCTGCACTTCCCTGGGGTAGTGGCATTGATATAAAATATAGCCTATGTTGGAGCAATGATTGTCACCATCAATTTGCCACCAATTACTTTTGAAATCGGTTCGATAGTTCCATATATTACTCCCTACAAACAAACAAAAAATTAACAAACGTTTCTCCTTTATATTATTAGTATATATAACAAACATAATTTATTTGGAATATCATGAAATTTAACCATTTACTGTATAGATTTTTTTATCATTTTCAGAACAAATTAATTCCGCGTTAATTATTATATCGAATATAACTTAAAGTCAGAAATCTAGTAATAAAGTAAATTAAAATTATTAAATCATTCAAAACCTTGTTAGCAGTATGTATATGGACAAAAATATTGCAGCTATTTTTGATATGAATTTGAGAATTAATGACATTCAAAATTTTTAATTTTTTTTTCTACTTTTTCAAAACCAGGTAAATTTTAATACTTATTATATATTTTAGGAGATTATCTTACAATGTTTTATAATGTAGGTGCGTACAATAACATGTATGAAATGTTAAAACAACAAAAATTTGCTCATTTTATACAAAAAAGCAAAAGCATTTTGAAAACACACTTTGTTGCAAATTGCATTCAATTTTAAGGAATCATATAAAGTAATTTGTCGGTATATTTTAACATGCACAATCTTAACATGGAATTTAGAAATTCAAATAAATTTAAATTAAATTAATAAATGTTAATTATTTTTAGTAAATGAGGTATATTTCTTATGCCAATCAAACTCCTGTTAAAAGACTGCGAAAAGAGAAAAATCTGTAGTACGAATAAAAGTGAATATAAGAGAAAACGGCAATTTAGAAAATAAATAAGCAATTTTCCATTTTTTATAGAAACATGAAGTAATTTTCCGGAAAATTGAAATATATGTTACAGTTTTTCCGAAAATGAGTTAAAATAAAAAATCTAACAATAAATCAACTAACAATTTATTGCATTATCCGAACTCCTGTCAAAAGAACATGGTGACAGATAAATTTATAACAGATATTGAAATGGACATGACAGTAAATGACATTCAATGTTATAAATAAATATTTGGTCTCCTTTTCAAAAGACCAATCGTCCATCGAAATTCAAAGTTAATATTTTTAGAAACTAGAATATTTTCTAAAACTATTTTATAACTAAAGCGTTTGCAATAACTTTATAAAATTGGCAAAGAGCTTCAATTTGTTCATTTTATGAAAAAGGGAAAGACAAATGAATCATTAAAGAATAAACAATGTGTTACATTTCAAATTGTATTAAAATTTGGCAATTTATTTGTTAAAATGATGTCGTTTCCTGAAGAATTTTAAAACATTTCAGTTAAAATAAGAAATCTAGTAACAAATTAAATAACACATTATTACGCTATTCAAAACCATGTGAAATTAATGCGCCCGGCAAATTTTTTTTTAGCTATTATACGAATGGATATGAGAATACATATCATTGTGAATATTAAATAAAATTTTGTCGATTAAATATATTTTTTTAAAAACACATTTCGAAATATAATTTGAAAATGTTTTTTTTCATAAAAGTGAGTGTTATACACTGTATAAAATTTATGTGCAAATGTTGTCAATTAAATTTCCATATTTTTTTTTAGCTTAGAAAAGCTGATTCTGCATTTGTATTAAAAATAAACATCAGAAAATATATTCAAAGAAATAGATAAACTTTAAAAAATTTAATTTATATATAAATGATTACATTTTTAGGTGTAGTGATTAAATTTGAATCATTGTTACTACTATAGCAATTTGAAAAACATATTTACCTTTTTTTTTTTTTTTTTTTTTTTTTAATATCGTATATGACTAGTCTGAATAGTATATATCTTTTTATAGAATTTATTTATATCGCTATATTTTTAATATAAAGTTCAGTTCATTCAGTTTATCGAACTGATAAACAAATAAAGAATTAGTTGACAGTAATATTTTTATTATCTGTATAAAAATAATATTTGATTCTTCATAAATTCGACTACGTTAATGGTATTTTCAGTACAAACAAATTACTGATGTCTCTGCAATCAAAAACAACGCTTAAAACGAAGATTTTGTGAATGTATGGAGTTAGCACAAGTTGCAATTACAATTTATCGAACAAAATTACTTTTTTTGTGTTACTTTGTTAAGATTTTGCACCACATATTGAATTTTTACAAAGCAAAAAAAAAAATGCAACTTTCATTAATTTTCTTTCTGTTATTAGCGTGTTACACTTATTACTTACATTAATGCTATATAATTGTATATATATACAAACTATTGCGTTTGTATATACCACCAATGCGTTCGCCATTTTTCCTTAGTTAAATTATTCCAAATTCTTACAATTCTAAATTTTCCCTCTCTTTTAAAAATATCTCTTAAATCTATTTCATATTTTATTCCATAACTTAATCAAAATATTCTTTTATTTATCATTCTAAAAATCTTAATCTGTTAAAAGCTACACGTATTTATTAAAACCTTATTTAATTAAATTGCAACACTGCCTCTAAAACGCACCTGCCTTTTTTCTTCTTTTGAGACATTGAATTTTTATTCTTTGGAACTTTTGTAATACCATTTTTATTTCTATTTAATTATCATTCGGCATCCCAGGATTCCTGGCGTTTTCGCGCCCAAAGGCTTTTTTACCTTTTTAAATTGCCGCTTCTGATAAAGAGTTTTGGTAATACGTCAGACACACCCTCGTGGCCTCATTTTTTCATCCATTAGCGAGCAGACCCGCCTTTTCTGCCCCCCTTGTTTCCCGCCGAACATGGCTGTCAGTGGGCTAGCATTTCGTTTGTAACTTTGAGCAGAAATCTCTGAATATTTATACTGTTACATTGGCTTCGGACACAGATTTTTGTACGATTTTCTTCTGTCAACTAGGCCCTGTCACTAGGGGGTCAAAATACGTATTCATCGGTAGAGAGTCTTCAAAAAACATAGCTTTGTGCTGTCATCTAATGTATTAAATATCTTCGAGTTTTTGATGAGATTTAGTGGAGTTGTTACATCAACGTCATCTAATAAACAGTTGTCTCGGCAATACCATGTGTCTTTCTTAAGTGAGAAACTGCCTGGATTCATTTACTTAGCCTGTTCTCCTGTTCATGCGACTGCCTCTAAGAAGTATAATTCGTCATCATATAGCATGGAACAGCGTTAGTAATTTGTGGCGGTGGAATAATAGTGCTATGATCTGGTGTAAATTTAAGAGATCGTGGCTGGCCTGTCAACGGTTGCTGGATCTAGAAATTTTTATATCAATTAAAGCCGGCGAGGATTAGAAACTTGACCTGCGAAACAGCATTAAGTGAGGATGTTTCTCTATTCCAGACCCATCAAAAAGTATTAAGTGATAGGAATGCAGCCTTTACTTCATCTAGATTTTAAAAAATCCTGCGAAACCACAAAATTAAGCAACGGTTAACCACATCACATCATCCACAAACGAATGGCAAATGTGGGAGAGCAAACCAGACAATAGTTACTAGAATGAAGTGTAAAGTCAATTCTACTAACTCCAAAATTCCTTGGACAAAAATTTTGACAGAAGTAGTTAATGAGTATAAAAATACCCCTCATTCTATCACTAAATTCGCTCCTGCTTACTTACTTTTTGGCCAATTACCCTATGATTCCCCTCTTCAACAAAATTATTACCCTCCTATTCAAGAAGCCATTAAACTTGTTAAAAAACGCACTGATGAATTTTATTGGAGAAGTAAAAAATATTATGATCGAAATTATCTAGAACCAAAATTTGAGATTGGAGATCTTGTAATTCATCAGGAGTTCCAATCTCCTAATACCAGAAAACTTTCACAAGTCTTTAGTGGTCCTTATCAAATCCTTAATAAGTTATCTGATGTCAATTTTGAAATTAATAGACAAATTCAAAATAAACCTACTGAAATAGTACATGTATCAAAATTACGCCTTTATTATCCTCCTGATCAATTAAAATTATCCCATGAGAACAACCACAAACTAATGTTAAATCTATAGTTTCGTCTTAATTTTAATATAGTCCAAAAATAAACGAATTAAAATAAATAATAATTAACTAATCAATTCTCTTCTGTATAACCGTGGTGTTCTTGATTGTGCACACGAGAGTGTCACTGTTGAAGTTTCCACTTGAGTTAACTTTTTATGCTGGCGTAATTTAGTTGATTTAAGTTAGGAGTTTCTAATACTGAATTGAATTAGATTAGAAAAATAAATTAAACAGTATTAGCTAAATTAATAAAATAAACTAGATTAAATTATATATTAAATAATCAAATATGATATCTTAATAATAATTGAGAATTGTCCAACCTTTCTTAATATGCTACAAGGTCCCATTTTTTCATTTCACAACTTATGTTTTCTTGTTTGACTGAAAGAAAGATAGTTACATAACCATCATCTACACAATAATGATTGTTTTCACGAATTTTTCTTATTTATTCCTTATTTTATAATATGTATTTTATTTGAGTATATGCTCATGCCTCATTCACTACTATATGGATGAGATATCAATTATATACTTAAGAAAGTAATTAAAGAAAGTGTGTGATATTTTGAATTATAATGCTTGTTATTGCTGAACTTATTGTTGAATATTATTATTAGTTATACTATTATAATTGATGTTGAGAGAGAATATAATGAAGAACACTAGTGATCACTATGATAAACAAGATGAATTAATTGATACTGATGATAATTGAGATTTAATATTACATGAGTTTAAATATGTTGAGATATATAATTTACTTCTAGAGGTAAACAAGTAATAAAGTAGTAAAGGTAATGGAAGTTATAAAGGTAATAATGGTAATAGTAAATTTGATGTTGAGTTAAAAGCTCTTATACTGCTTACATTACCTACTTGCCTTTTTAGATTAATTACCATTTGTCAGACAAAATATACCATGACAAAAAACTCATTTCTCTTAAGTTTTTCCGAGCATTCCATTCAGGAACGAGTTTTCCAGACAGACATAAGTTTAATATTTGAAATTAACTTATGATTATTGTTATTGTTAAGTATTATTATTTTAAATTTTATTGTTGAGATTATTCTTGCTATTATTATTATCATTGTATTATTTTATTTATTATGTTTTATTGTTGTTAATATTAGTTTAAAAATCTTAATCTCTTAAAAGCTACACGTATTTATTAAAACCTTATTCTATTAAATTGCAACACTGCCTCTAAAACGCACCTGCCTAATTTCTTCTTTTGAGACATTGAATTTTTATTCTTTGGAACTTTTGTAATACCATTTTTATTTCTATTTAATTATCATTCGGCATTCCAGGATTCCTGGCGTTTTCACGCCCAAACGCTTTTTTACCTTTTTAAATTGCCGCTTCTGATAAAGAGTTTTGTTCATACGTCAGAGACACACCCTCGTGGCCTCATTTTTTCATCCATTAGCGAGCAGGCCCGCCTTTTCTGCCCCCCTTGTTTCCCGCCGAACGTGGCTGTCAGTGGACTAGCATTTCGCACGTTTGTAACTTTGAGCAGAAATCTCTGAATATTTATACTGTTACATTGGCTTCGGACACAGATTTCTGTACGTTTTTCTTCTGTCAACTAGGCCCTGTCACTAGGGGGTCAAAATACGTATTCATCGGTAGAGAGTCTTCAAAAAACATAGCTTTGTGCTGTCATCTAATGTATTAAATATCTCCGAGTTTTTGATGAGATTTAGTGGAGTTGTTACATCAACGTCATCTAATAAACAGTTGTCTCGGCAATACCATGTGTCTTTCTTAAGTGAGAAACTGCCTGGATTCATTTACTTAGCCTGTTCTCCTGTTCATGCGACTGCCTCTAAGAAGTATAATTCGTCATCATATAGCATGGAACAGCGTTAGTAATTTGTGGCGGTGGAATAATAGTGCTATGATCTGGTGTAAATTTATAGAGATCGTGGCTGGCCTGTCAACGGTTGCTGGATCTAGAAATTTTTATATCAATTAAAGCCGGCGAGGATTAGAAACTTGACCTGCGAAACAGCATTAAGTGAGGATGTTTCTCTATTCCAGACCCATCAAAAAGTATTAAGTGATAGGAATGCAGCCTTTACTTCATCTAGATTTTAAAAAATCCTACGAAACCACAAAATTAAGCAACGGTTAACCACATCACATCATCCACAAACGAATGGCAAATGTGGGAGAGCGAACCAGACAATAGTTACTAGAATGAAGTGTAAAGTCAATTCTACTAACTCCAAAATTCCTTGGACAAAAATTTTGACAGAAGTAGTTAATGAGTATAAAAATACCCCTCATTCTATCACTAAATTCGCTCCTGCTTACTTACTTTTTGGCCAATTACCCTATGATTCCCCTCTTCAACAAAATTATTACCCTCCTATTCAAGAAGCCATTAAACTTGTTAAAAAACGCACTGATGAATTTTATTGGAGAAGTAAAAAATATTATGATCGAAATTATCTAGAACCAAAATTTGAGATTGGAGATCTTGTAATTCATCAGGAGTTCCAATCTCCTAATACCAGAAAACTTTCACAAGTCTTTAGTGGTCCTTATCAAATCCTTAATAAGTTATCTGATGTCAATTTTGAAATTAATAGACAAATTCAAAATAAACCTACTGAAATAGTACATGTATCAAAATTACGCCTTTATTATCCTCCTGATCAATTAAATTTATCCCATGAGAACAACCACAAACTAATGTTAAATCTATAGTTTCGTCTTAATTTTAATATAGTCCAAAAATAAACGAATTAAAATAAATAATAATTAACTAATCAATTCTCTTCTGTATAACCGTGGTGTTCTTGATTGTGCACACGAGAGTGTCACTGTTGAAGTTTCCACTTGAGTTAACTTTTTATGCTGGCGTAATTTAGTTGATTTAAGTTAGGAGTTTCTAATACTGAATTGAATTAGATTAGAAAAATAAATTAAACAGTATTAGCTAAATTAATAAAATAAACTAGATTAAATTATATATTAAATAATCAAATATGATATCTTAATAATAATTGAGAATTGTCCAACCTTTCTTAATATGCTACAAGGTCCCATTTTTTCATTTCACAACTTATGTTTTCTTGTTTGACTGAAAGAAAGATAGTTACATAACCATCATCTACACAATAATGATTGTTTTCACGAATTTTTCTTATTTATTCCTTATTTTATAATATGTATTTTATTTGAGTATATGCTCATGCCTCATTCACTACTGTATGGATGAGATATCAATTATATACTTAAGAAAGTAATTAAAGAAAGTGTGTGATATTTTGAATTATAATGCTTGTTATTGCTGAACTTATTGTTGAATATTATTATTAGTTATACTATTATAATTGATGTTGAGAGAGAATATAATGAAGAACACTAGTGATCACTATGATAAACAATATGAATTAATTGATACTGATGATAATTGAGATTTAATATTACATGAGTTTAAATATGTTGAGATATATAATTTACTTCTAGAGGTAAACAAGTAATAAAGTAGTAAAGGTAATGGAAGTTATAAAGGTAATAATGGTAATAGTAAATTTGATGTTGAGTTAAAAGCTCTTATACTGCTTACATTACCTACTTGCCTTTTTAGATTAATTACCATTTGTCAGACAAAATATACCATGACAAAAAACTCATTTCTCTTAAGTTTTTCCGAGCATTCCATTCAGGAACGAGTTTTCCAGACAGACGTAAGTTTAATATTTGAAATTAACTTATGATTATTGTTATTGTTAAGTATTATTATTTTAAATTTTATTGTTGAGATTATTCTTGCTATTATTATTATCATTGTATTATTTTATTTATTATGTTTTATTGTTGTTAATATTAGTCTAAAAATCTTAATCTCTTAAAAGCTACACGTATTTATTAAAACCTTATTCTATTAAATTGCAACACTGCCTCTAAAACGCACCTGCCTAATTTCTTCTTTTGAGACATTGAATTTTTATTCTTTGGAACTTTTGTAATACCATTTTTATTTCTATTTAATTATCATTCGGCATTCCAGGATTCCTGGCGTTTTCACGCCCAAACGCTTTTTTACCTTTTTAAATTGCCGCTTCTGATAAAGAGTTTTGTTCATACGTCAGAGACACACCCTCGTGGCCTCATTTTTTCATCCATTAGCGAGCAGGCCCGCCTTTTCTGCCCCCCTTGTTTCCCGCCGAACGTGGCTGTCAGTGGACTAGCATTTCGCACGTTTGTAACTTTGAGCAGAAATCTCTGAATATTTATACTGTTACATTGGCTTCGGACACAGATTTCTGTACGTTTTTCTTCTGTCAACTAGGCCCTGTCACTAGGGGGTCAAAATACGTATTCATCGGTAGAGAGTCTTCAAAAAACATAGCTTTGTGCTGTCATCTAATGTATTAAATATCTCCGAGTTTTTGATGAGATTTAGTGGAGTTGTTACATCAACGTCATCTAATAAACAGTTGTCTCGGCAATACCATGTGTCTTTCTTCAGTGAGAAACTGCCTGGATTCATTTACTTAGCCTGTTCTCCTGTTCATGCGACTGCCTCTAAGAAGTATAATTCGTCATCATATAGCATGGAACAGCGTTAGTAATTTGTGGCGGTGGAATAATAGTGCTATGATCTGGTGTAAATTTATAGAGATCGTGGCTGGCCTGTCAACGGTTGCTGGATCTAGAAATTTTTATATCAATTAAAGCCGGCGAGGATTAGAAACTTGACCTGCGAAACAGCATTAAGTGAGGATGTTTCTCTATTCCAGACCCATCAAAAAGTATTAAGTGATAGGAATGCAGCCTTTACTTCATCTAGATTTTAAAAAATCCTACGAAACCACAAAATTAAGCAACGGTTAACCACATCACATCATCCACAAACGAATGGCAAATGTGGGAGAGCGAACCAGACAATAGTTACTAGAATGAAGTGTAAAGTCAATTCTACTAACTCCAAAATTCCTTGGACAAAAATTTTGACAGAAGTAGTTAATGAGTATAAAAATACCCCTCATTCTATCACTAAATTCGCTCCTGCTTACTTACTTTTTGGCCAATTACCCTATGATTCCCCTCTTCAACAAAATTATTACCCTCCTATTCAAGAAGCCATTAAACTTGTTAAAAAACGCACTGATGAATTTTATTGGAGAAGTAAAAAATATTATGATCGAAATTATCTAGAACCAAAATTTGAGATTGGAGATCTTGTAATTCATCAGGAGTTCCAATCTCCTAATACCAGAAAACTTTCACAAGTCTTTAGTGGTCCTTATCAAATCCTTAATAAGTTATCTGATGTCAATTTTGAAATTAATAGACAAATTCAAAATAAACCTACTGAAATAGTACATGTATCAAAATTACGCCTTTATTATCCTCCTGATCAATTAAATTTATCCCATGAGAACAACCACAAACTAATGTTAAATCTATAGTTTCGTCTTAATTTTAATATAGTCCAAAAATAAACGAATTAAAATAAATAATAATTAACTAATCAATTCTCTTCTGTATAACCGTGGTGTTCTTGATTGTGCACACGAGAGTGTCACTGTTGAAGTTTCCACTTGAGTTAACTTTTTATGCTGGCGTAATTTAGTTGATTTAAGTTAGGAGTTTCTAATACTGAATTGAATTAGATTAGAAAAATAAATTAAACAGTATTAGCTAAATTAATAAAATAAACTAGATTAAATTATATATTAAATAATCAAATATGATATCTTAATAATAATTGAGAATTGTCCAACCTTTCTTAATATGCTACAAGGTCCCATTTTTTCATTTCACAACTTATGTTTTCTTGTTTGACTGAAAGAAAGATAGTTACATAACCATCATCTACACAATAATGATTGTTTTCACGAATTTTTCTTATTTATTCCTTATTTTATAATATGTATTTTATTTGAGTATATGCTCATGCCTCATTCACTACTGTATGGATGAGATATCAATTATATACTTAAGAAAGTAATTAAAGAAAGTGTGTGATATTTTGAATTATAATGCTTGTTATTGCTGAACTTATTGTTGAATATTATTATTAGTTATACTATTATAATTGATGTTGAGAGAGAATATAATGAAGAACACTAGTGATCACTATGATAAACAATATGAATTAATTGATACTGATGATAATTGAGATTTAATATTACATGAGTTTAAATATGTTGAGATATATAATTTACTTCTAGAGGTAAACAAGTAATAAAGTAGTAAAGGTAATGGAAGTTATAAAGGTAATAATGGTAATAGTAAATTTGATGTTGAGTTAAAAGCTCTTATACTGCTTACATTACCTACTTGCCTTTTTAGATTAATTACCATTTGTCAGACAAAATATACCATGACAAAAAACTCATTTCTCTTAAGTTTTTCCGAGCATTCCATTCAGGAACGAATTTTCCAGACAGACGTAAGTTTAATATTTGAAATTAACTTATGATTATTGTTATTGTTAAGTATTATTATTTTAAATTTTATTGTTGAGATTATTCTTGCTATTATTATTATCATTGTATTATTTTATTTATTATGTTTTATTGTTGTTAATATTAGTCTAAAAATCTTAATCTCTTAAAAGCTACACGTATTTATTAAAACCTTATTCTATTAAATTGCAACACTGCCTCTAAAACGCACCTGCCTAATTTCTTCTTTTGAGACATTGAATTTTTATTCTTTGGAACTTTTGTAATACCATTTTTATTTCTATTTAATTATCATTCGGCATTCCAGGATTCCTGGCGTTTTCACGCCCAAACGCTTTTTTACCTTTTTAAATTGCCGCTTCTGATAAAGAGTTTTGTTCATACGTCAGAGACACACCCTCGTGGCCTCATTTTTTCATCCATTAGCGAGCAGGCCCGCCTTTTCTGCCCCCCTTGTTTCCCGCCGAACGTGGCTGTCAGTGGACTAGCATTTCGCACGTTTGTAACTTTGAGCAGAAATCTCTGAATATTTATACTGTTACATTGGCTTCGGACACAGATTTCTGTACGTTTTTCTTCTGTCAACTAGGCCCTGTCACTAGGGTGTCAAAATACGTATTCATCGGTAGAGAGTCTTCAAAAAACATAGCTTTGTGCTGTCATCTAATGTATTAAATATCTCCGAGTTTTTGATGAGATTTAGTGGAGTTGTTACATCAACGTCATCTAATAAACAGTTGTCTCGGCAATACCATGTGTCTTTCTTAAGTGAGAAACTGCCTGGATTCATTTACTTAGCCTGTTCTCCTGTTCATGCGACTGCCTCTAAGAAGTATAATTCGTCATCATATAGCATGGAACAGCGTTAGTAATTTGTGGCGGTGGAATAATAGTGCTATGATCTGGTGTAAATTTATAGAGATCGTGGCTGGCCTGTCAACGGTTGCTGGATCTAGAAATTTTTATATCAATTAAAGCCGGCGAGGATTAGAAACTTGACCTGCGAAACAGCATTAAGTGAGGATGTTTCTCTATTCCAGACCCATCAAAAAGTATTAAGTGATAGGAATGCAGCCTTTACTTCATCTAGATTTTAAAAAATCCTACGAAACCACAAAATTAAGCAACGGTTAACCACATCACATCATCCACAAACGAATGGCAAATGTGGGAGAGCGAACCAGACAATAGTTACTAGAATGAAGTGTAAAGTCAATTCTACTAACTCCAAAATTCCTTGGACAAAAATTTTGACAGAAGTAGTTAATGAGTATAAAAATACCCCTCATTCTATCACTAAATTCGCTCCTGCTTACTTACTTTTTGGCCAATTACCCTATGATTCCCCTCTTCAACAAAATTATTACCCTCCTATTCAAGAAGCCATTAAACTTGTTAAAAAACGCACTGATGAATTTTATTGGAGAAGTAAAAAATATTATGATCGAAATTATCTAGAACCAAAATTTGAGATTGGAGATCTTGTAATTCATCAGGAGTTCCAATCTCCTAATACCAGAAAACTTTCACAAGTCTTTAGTGGTCCTTATCAAATCCTTAATAAGTTATCTGATGTCAATTTTGAAATTAATAGACAAATTCAAAATAAACCTACTGAAATAGTACATGTATCAAAATTACGCCTTTATTATCCTCCTGATCAATTAAATTTATCCCATGAGAACAACCACAAACTAATGTTAAATCTATAGTTTCGTCTTAATTTTAATATAGTCCAAAAATAAACGAATTAAAATAAATAATAATTAACTAATCAATTCTCTTCTGTATAACCGTGGTGTTCTTGATTGTGCACACGAGAGTGTCACTGTTGAAGTTTCCACTTGAGTTAACTTTTTATGCTGGCGTAATTTAGTTGATTTAAGTTAGGAGTTTCTAATACTGAATTGAATTAGATTAGAAAAATAAATTAAACAGTATTAGCTAAATTAATAAAATAAACTAGATTAAATTATATATTAAATAATCAAATATGATATCTTAATAATAATTGAGAATTGTCCAACCTTTCTTAATATGCTACAAGGTCCCATTTTTTCATTTCACAACTTATGTTTTCTTGTTTGACTGAAAGAAAGATAGTTACATAACCATCATCTACACAATAATGATTGTTTTCACGAATTTTTCTTATTTATTCCTTATTTTATAATATGTATTTTATTTGAGTATATGCTCATGCCTCATTCACTACTGTATGGATGAGATATCAATTATATACTTAAGAAAGTAATTAAAGAAAGTGTGTGATATTTTGAATTATAATGCTTGTTATTGCTGAACTTATTGTTGAATATTATTATTAGTTATACTATTATAATTGATGTTGAGAGAGAATATAATGAAGAACACTAGTGATCACTATGATAAACAATATGAATTAATTGATACTGATGATAATTGAGATTTAATATTACATGAGTTTAAATATGTTGAGATATATAATTTACTTCTAGAGGTAAACAAGTAATAAAGTAGTAAAGGTAATGGAAGTTATAAAGGTAATAATGGTAATAGTAAATTTGATGTTGAGTTAAAAGCTCTTATACTGCTTACATTACCTACTTGCCTTTTTAGATTAATTACCATTTGTCAGACAAAATATACCATGACAAAAAACTCATTTCTCTTAAGTTTTTCCGAGCATTCCATTCAGGAACGAGTTTTCCAGACAGACGTAAGTTTAATATTTGAAATTAACTTATGATTATTGTTATTGTTAAGTATTATTATTTTAAATTTTATTGTTGAGATTATTCTTGCTATTATTATTATCATTGTATTATTTTATTTATTATGTTTTATTGTTGTTAATATTAGTCTAAAAATCTTAATCTCTTAAAAGCTACACGTATTTATTAAAACCTTATTCTATTAAATTGCAACACTGCCTCTAAAACGCACCTGCCTAATTTCTTCTTTTGAGACATTGAATTTTTATTCTTTGGAACTTTTGTAATACCATTTTTATTTCTATTTAATTATCATTCGGCATTCCAGGATTCCTGGCGTTTTCACGCCCAAACGCTTTTTTACCTTTTTAAATTGCCGCTTCTGATAAAGAGTTTTGTTCATACGTCAGAGACACACCCTCGTGGCCTCATTTTTTCATCCATTAGCGAGCAGGCCCGCCTTTTCTGCCCCCCTTGTTTCCCGCCGAACATGGCTGTCAGTGGACTAGCATCTCGCACGTTTGTAACTTTGAGCAGAAATCTCTGAATATTTATACTGTTACATTGGCTTCGGACACAGATTTCTGTACGTTTTTCTTCTGTCAACTAGGCCCTGTCACTAGGGGGTCAAAATACGTATTCATCGGTAGAGAGTCTTCAAAAAACATAGCTTTGTGCTGTCATCTAATGTATTAAATATCTCCGAGTTTTTGATGAGATTTAGTGGAGTTGTTACATCAACGTCATCTAATAAACAGTTGTCTCGGCAATACCATGTGTCTTTCTTCAGTGGGAAACTGCCTGGATTCATTTACTTAGCCTGTTCTCCGGTTCATGCGACTGCCTCTAAGAAGTATAATTCGTCATCATATAGCATGGAACAGCGTTAGTAATCTTTGGCGGTGGAATAATAGTTCTATGATGTGTTGTAAATTTATAGAGATCGTGGCTGGCCTGTCAACGGTTGCTGGATCTAGAAATGTTTATATCATATATACAAACTATTGATCTAAAGATTGGTGATGGCATGTGCGGAATTTTGTGACGAAAGCTTAATAGAGATTTTTTTTTAATGTTAAAGGAAAAGTAAATTAAGGAATTTTCTATTTAGAGACGCTTAAAAAATTTATGGCTATTTTTATTAATACAAAAATAACTATTTTAACTTTTCTTTTAGTTATTCCGTAAAGATAGTCTTACTTATTTGAAAAGAAATATATTTACATTTTAT
The DNA here is from genome assembly GCA_963931845.1 of Maratus michaelseni. Lineage (NCBI taxonomy): Eukaryota > Metazoa > Arthropoda > Arachnida > Araneae > Salticidae > Maratus > Maratus michaelseni. The sequence continues at coordinate 190,816,287 of OZ007593.1, read as the reverse complement.
TTAAAAGAGATTATTAGTAGCTGTTAGTCAAACTTGTGAACTTACATCATTGCTGAAATAAAGCTTGTAGAAGGCGACGCCTCTATTTCTTCGTCACTTATATCTTTACACAGGCTTCGTCCTAACTCAACTAAATAATATGCCAATTTCCCCTGTAGATTGTAATTATGTTGATAAAAGCTTCAGTGGGGCAATTTGCATCATTAGACCTGACATACTTTCTACGTGGGTGAAGTCTGAAAACTTATTCTTTTCAAGCACATGAAACGAAGTTAACTGGGATTCAAAATACCCAAATCAATAATATATAAACTCTACAGTGTGAAAAAAAAAATCAACACAAATGCATTAGGCAAATCGTTTGCATATTTCATTTTTATTTAACTAAAAACTTCAATTGCTTGTATACCCTAAAATAAACAGCTTTTACTTCGTACGAATTGCTTATACTATTGCATTTATCTATTTATTTAATATTTTGTGTCATAGTTTGAAACGTTAAGGTTCCCCCATATATCTATGGATATCAATCTGCACAATACAGGCTTACAACCTTAAAAATCTCTATATACTTTAAAGTCCAGATGTGCATTACAGTTTTTTGTGGACGTGCATACAAAGAAAACAAATCTAAAAGATTTTTAAAGTTAGCAAGACCAGTTAATTTCTTCTAAATCTACAAATCTGAGGTAATATAATTAAAAAATCTGTTAGCGTTTTAAATCTGGGATCTCTTTCGATAGATCGATGGAAAGCGTATCTTCCAAAAATATGAATATTAGTAATGTAGTTTCAGAAACTTCATTGAATTTCAGTACACTATATAGAAATGTAAACATCTATATTATCATCTATATCTCACCTGCAAGAATAAGCGTGTGAGTATACGTAACACCGTGAGAGAATCATAAGAACTGAGAAAGGATTTTGCCTCTCTCCACGTATAAATCTCGTACATTTATTTTATTTCTTGTACATTTCTCGTATATTTTCGTAAATCATCGGGGTAATAATCTTATGGCTATTTTGGTTCCCGTTTCTACGCACATTTTTTTTTTAAATATAAGTGTAGCAGATTAATAAGATAAACATTCATTATACACTTTTAGGTATTGCTGTCAGAGATTTGGCTTTGCAACTTATACATAACTTGCTAAATCCAACTATCTGGAAGGGCATGATTGTCCGCTACGTTATACTTACTTCATTAAATTATTAAACCACCGTTTCTACGGATATCTTCAATCTGCATCTCTTTTTGATTAAATAATCTTGACAAAATTTCCAGATAGCCTTATAAGGGCAATCTATTGGTGTTGAGAAGAAACAATGAAGTTGTTGACCGTTTCTATTATAGTCAGATTCTGTTTCTAAAGTTCGAAAATTCTTCGTACCTTTTAAATTAAAATTTTTATTAATGTATTTGATTAAGCTTATAGTAATAACTAAATTTTTATAGGATTTAAATTAAAAATTATTTTGATCTTACCAAATATATCAAGTGCGATATTAGTGGTAAATCATAAATTTTCTCAGACCCCCCAAAAGCCTATTTATATGTATTTTATCTATGTATTCTCTATTTTCTTTTCATATTTCAAAGCTTAACGATTATCATGCAAAATAAATATGATATAATATTAATAATCCACGATTCTCTAAATCTAAGATATTTATAGACACATATTTATGTTCATTAGCAGATTTTTTTTTTTTTTTTTTTAATATATATATATATGCTGTGGTCACAAATAATACATATATTTTATATATAGTAATTTAAATTATAATTTATTTCGACATTTGCATATTCATTTTTTTAGAATTATACCAAAATAATCTATATGGAATCAATGTACATTTCCGTACAGTAATAGTATATTAGTTTTAATGAAAAAATAAAGTGGTGCTGACAATTGATTGACAGTGGATTGATTTTAATTATGTTTAATCTCTTCTGAATAAATGTTTCAGACTACTATTTTTGAATTACATTTATTGTGAATTACATTTATGTATTGTCATAATTACTTTTATATGCTTTATTTTACCGATAAAAAACAATTTACAATTATTTTTAAATGAAGCATCATTTTGCCCTTTGGTGAGGGTAAAATGATCCTTTGGACACTTTTTAAAAAATGTATTTTTTTTTTTTTACTATATTTGAGTGTAAAATATTATTAAAATGTATTTATAATGCAAAATATAGTGTAAAACGTAATAGCAAAGGGCCAAACTATTATTTAAACAGTTATGTTATTTTAAACAAGTTTTTCCCTTAAGGGGATCCTTTTAGGCCACCTTCCTCTGTATTTGATTTCCTCACTCGATAACAAACCTCTTATATAAATAATAATCTTTCTAAAATTACTATTTATATAATATGTCTTTAACTACATTTTAACGCACGCGATATGAATATGTATACGTTTAAGTTTTAATATTTTAGTCACATGATATGGATATTCAGTACTGCAAGATGAGGTGGTTTATTTATTTATTTATTTGTTACTTGGAGAAATTACAATATAATACAATCAAGATCAGTGATGCACAAACAAAATATGTATGCATCTAACAAACTTTCAATAATATTCATAGGAATGTATAATGTATACATGACATTAATGAATAATATTGGCTCTGTAATCATTAATTAAAATCACTAGGATAGCATGAAATTATGGTTGAATTATTTAATGCGTTGAAATGTATGGTTACATCAATATTGCCTCGACATTGGTATTTATTATAACTGTATAGAATATAATAAATTAATATTTTTTGTTATTAATTTAAGAAATTCGAAAATGAAATTTTTATATATTTAACTGTATTCAACTCCGTAGATAATTTTTACAAAATCGAGGATAATAATTTTTTTACAAATTCGTTTAGATTTTATGGAGTTTTATATTTTTAATATGATATTTTAATTAGTTATCATGCGTAGACAATTGTAATTATTCACAATTAATCAGACTTTAAATGGTAGAAGAAAGTCCCAAATTTCTCATTGGTAGTGTTACGTATTTATTGGTCTATGAAATGTGTTAAAGATAAATCCAAATATTTCCGTTTCATTGAAATCTATGCCAAATGTACAATAACTATCGTATGAGTTGGGATTCTTGATTTTATTTTATATATTTATTTATTTATCTGCTATTTTAACAACGTTTACTTCGGAATATCAAATTAAATTTTAATATTTATTGTAAATTTAAAAACCTTTATTACATTTAGCAGAAAGATATTTGCACATATATTTATTGCGTTTCTTTAATAATGTCTTGTGAAATTTCAAGTTTTTAAATAAAAATATAAGCGTTTCACACTGCATTCTGCGTGTCGCTTGAGCACGTCCCAGTTTCGCCTAGGGGGTTCTGTCTCGCGGGACGCCATTCGGTAGGGGACGACCTAGCCAAGGCGTATCTATGCTCCATGGACCAAGTTTCTTCGTGGTCCCGGGTTGGCGAGAAACCGCTCCTGCTCGCCACGTCCGATGAACTAGTCGTTTTCTCCTTCCCTAGGACTCGATAATCGGAAGATGTGGTTACAGTAATGGGTCATGGGAATGTTCAACATTGGCTGAGGATCAGGTTTCCCTTATGGGATCCCGGTTAAGGAGCCGTTCTTCATTTCGGCATTCCGCCCAACTGTGCTGTGGTAGTGTCCTCTGAGTTTGGGTTCCACCGTATCATTGCAGCGACCTCTGCCATCGTTCATTTGGGAAAAGTTGACGAAAATAAGGAGGCTCACGCCCTCGTTTCTCCACCGGCCGAAGAGCACCACCTTGGAGGTGTCCGGGTAAACCGGCCCTCTTTCGTAGTGACTCGTACCTGGAATCGGCGGTGAAGTACGACTGCCTTCGGCAGACGTAGCTTAACAATATCCTACATTCTGTAGGTTCAAATTTCCATATAATGACTTTAAAAAATATTTTCTTTTATGAATTTCTTATTTCAAATATCTTAATACTGATGAACTTCAAAAATTAAAATTATTAAGATACTTTAATTTGCAATTATTTGCAATCAAATCTTTTTATTATTATTCTGTAGCAAAAAATTATGAATATCTTTTATGTTTTGTTGATTTTTTTTTCGAAAGATTATGAATTATGAATTACTTTAATTGATAACACTCTTTGTCCTAAGCTAATGTAGGAATAGTTAATTATACAAGAAAATTTTATTATTAAAAACCGCCATCATGCATTCTTATAGTATGCAAGATTTTTTAAAAGCAATACAAATTTCAATATTTCTCTAAATTTATGAAAGCTGAATTTTGAATGTACATATTTTGTTTTATCAAATTAAACATTCATTATGAATTCCTGCAATAATTTGAAATGTATTTAAATCATATTGCTAAAATTTTCAATGTACAAGAACATTACTGACATGAAAAAAATATTATTACATGAAATAAAGGTATTTTATGTTGTATAAAAATGAATGTGAAAATAAAAATATTTCTGCTTGAATAATACATAAAGATATTTAATATTTAAAATGGATATTAAAAATATCGATAGAATGCCTGAGTATTTTCAAACACTTTTTTCTGATGCAGTACGTTCAAGAAAGTTGATCTTTTGTTGTGGAATAATTTTAAATAACCTTATTATAAAAATATTAGGTTATATATATTTTTTGTAACAGTATTTTCCAGAAATTTAGGGAAATAAAAAATATAAGATGGAAAATCCTTTAAAAATACTGTTCTTATTTGTTATATAATAGGTTATTTTTTAGAAGTAATAATTGGATTTGGCTTTTTTTTTAAAGAAACCTTTGTTTGATACGTAGTTGGTTTTTTCAAAGAAGTAAAAAAATATATATATAAAGAATTCTTCGTGCGTTAGAACAATGTAAAATAAGTAGAAAAAATAGTAGCATTATGCAGTTTCGTAAACATATTTTTTAAATATTAAATTTTATAATATAGCGAAATAAAAAACGTTAGAAGTGTGTAAGCACAGCATATATTTTAATGGATTTTGGTTTGTCTTAGAATGCTATAAAAGTGTATTAAAAATGCCAAAAAGTTGAAGAAATTTATAATAAAATTTCTCAATTTACAATGTAGTTTTTCTTAATATTTAAAGTTTACTTATCTTATGTATATGACAAAAAATAATTCCTCATTGCAATAATTTTATAACTTTTGTTTCTTAGAATTTGCCTTCTCTAAATTTTATGGTAACTGTGTTAGTTATTTGGGTCCACACAATATATTACAGTAAAGAAAAGCTATATCTGACTGTTCCAAACTATCTTGTAATTACATGATATGTTGCATTCTAACTTTAAATCACATATAAAACATGTGATCTCATTGAGACAGACAATATTTGTATTACAAAATTAAACTAAATAAATTTATTACTTTCTAAACACCTTTTTAGCTTTAAAGGATAAGACATATAATTTTAGAAGTGCATCAGTTGCACATACAGATTTATTAGCTCTTGACTAAAATCTAATGACTTACGACATAGAGTAAAAAGACCCGTGACTAGCAAAGAAAACTTATTTTTGACAAAAATGCATTTTATTCTTCAACATAGTTTCCTTCAAGAGCGATATACTCATTAAAACGGCCCTGTAACATTTGGATATATATTATATCATACGATTACTAAGAGGATTCAAAACAAGCTCCACTTTCCCATTCGACATCCTCATTTAATGCAGACATGTTCCTTTGGAGTCATCTCAATGTTAGGAAACAACTAATAATCACTGGAGAACGCTTTTTTTTGCCATAAGATGTCATTTCATCTTGATTCCTTTGTTCAAACGATCCAATAATGCTGCATAATATTCTACTAAAAATATTTTCCTTTCTCAAAATAATCGATGATTATTCTACCACATGCATCCTCGAAAATACCGGCCCTGAGTTTTCTTTTTGCTTTTGTGTCTTTGGGCGCTTTGAGCGTCTTTCGCCCAGTTTTGACTACTCAGATGACTACAGATTGAATTCTAGTGTGTAGTAATGGATAGTTTATCCCTTTTTACACATTTGTGCAAAATCTGAATTACATTACGCTAAAATATCGCGAAATTGCGCTCTGAATCATCAGCTGCAGTTTTAGTGCTCGTTTCTGTTTTCGTTCTTTTGTTATAAAACGCGGCACCTGTCTGAAACGAAACTTGTGCACATTCAAATGTTCATACAGAATAATCCTGTTGCATTCTGTCGATTTTTTTATGCCAAATATGTTCATCACTTTCCCTTTGTGGTCATCATGTGATGTCATATAAACTTGACACGAAATTTTTGATGGATGGTAATTTCCAGACATCATATGTGTAACGTATGGGCGCTACCAGCTAATAGCAAATCCAAGCACTTTGCATTCAATATAGTATGGTCATTTCTAAATTAATGGCTTAAAAATCTCAAAACATTTCGAGAAAAATTATGGATATTTTGTTAGATGAAACAATTAAGCATTGTTAAGTGTTTTGCCTTCGTGAAATCCTTTAAACTGAAATATGTAGTAGACTTATCAGTTGTTTTAACTCTAGAAAGTGTTATTTTCGCGTTTTAATTATTTACAGTACAGTATTGCCATTTATTACTCATTTTTATGTGCACTTACAAGAACAAATAATCATAAATTCCTTGAAAACTGCTTTTATATATTCCTGAAAAAATATATGAAATGTGTATTAACATCATGATTAGAGAAGTTCACTACAATTACAAAGGCATTTTGGTTAAAAAGAATATATATTCTGAACAAAACACTAGTACTCCCTAACGTACGTTATGAAATTTAAATTTTATTAGGTCATGGTGTCAATTTTCTATAGAATTTTATTTTTTAAAAATTACTTAAATTTTGTTTAAGATAAAGTTTTGAAAGTACAATTTTAATCATTACTAACAAATCTAATTGCAATCACATCATTGAAATAAGATTCTGTTCACAAATAAATGTGACATACTAAATACATAATAATGTTTCTCCAAGGAATAAATCTAAACGTAATATAATATATGTCGAAAAGAAAAGGATTTGTTATACAGTGTCAACTTTCTTAAGAATACAATTTCAGAAAAATTCTTCAAAGGAATTTTTTTGGAAACAGTTTATGAAAATATATCATTATTAATTAATCATAAATAGAATGTCATTCATTATTATTCATTTGACATTTTGAATAACATTATTTTGAGAAATATATGAATTATACGGGAAACAGATTGCGCCGCTGCGAGAAGGAAATAAATTTCTAAAATAAGATGAATTTCATAAAACACAATATTTGTTTTAAAGTTTCTGAAAAGCTGATTTAAGAATGTTCATTGTTAAACTATTCATTTTGCTATTTAATAAAGTACTGTGAATCTTTTTATATTGGAAGTTAAAATCTATCTTTTATAAATTCTCGTGTTACATAATTTGAAGCATGTATTAAGAGAAAAAAAAAATCGGTTTTAAATTTAATAAATTTCGGAAAGAATTTTTAAACGGAAATTTCCTCATACTACAATTTTTCGAAAAACACTTATTTGTTAATCACAAATCAAACGACATTCATTTTCTTATGTTTGATGCTATAAATAAAGTTCTTGTGACACATATATGTGATATACGAATAATAATAATAATAATGAGCTTTTTATAGTGCCATAGGAAATTGCAAAATAAGGTGTATAATGTAAGATACATGATTTGTTATTCATAAATACGTGTTTGATTGTTGGTTACATGAATGGAATTTAATGGTACAAGGTCCTTGGGAAATGCTGCAATACGTTTTTGAAAGAACCATTCAAAATCTTCTGAAACAAATGAAAATCGAGATTTTTTAATTGCATGTTATGAAATTCTAAATTTATAAAATGTAGTGTCAATTACTTATAATGAATAGTGTTTTCTAAAAAAATAAATTCAAAGTTTTTTTTTTGGCTGCAATATTCACGGTTGAATTTTCATTAATAAGAAATCCAATGACATCCATTCTCATTTATATGATACATGAAGTAATGTTATCTTGACATTTAAGTATGATATACGAGAAATAGATTGAGATTTTTCCTTGAAATAAATAAAAGTGCATAATAAGATGCATGTGAGAAAAAAATAATTTGTTATTTGTCAATAAGTTTTGGAAAATGTAATACGAGAATGTTTGCTGTCTAGCTCTTCATCTTCAGTATCACGTAAAGTAATGTTCAATAAATTTTTCATTCGACGTTAAAATCATATATTCATTCTTATTTACGCTAAAAATTCCAAAGACCACATTCCGTCATTAATTACAAATCTATTCCTTTTTAAATTTGTCCTTTCCTTTTATTTGATTTTTCAAATAACATTTTGTTAAAAATAAATGTGTCAACCTATGATACGAAAAGCTGTATAAGCTTTCTCCTAGAAATAAATGAAATTGTAAAATAAAATATATGTCGAAAATAATAAGGTTTGTTATCTGTCAATGAGTTTTCGATAAAGGATTTTGAGAATGTCTAGTATCAAACTATTCATCTTTGTTATTCCATGAAGTATTTATTTTCCATTGGGTGAGTTTTTTAGGAATGGAAAATCTGTCTCCTTAATTCCCATGTTAGATATTTTAAAGTATGTTGTCTCATGCAAAAAAAAAGTATTCCGTTTAAATATGAGAATCATTCCTTAGATAAAATATTAACTTTTTAAAAAGGTAATTTCTCTTGTTAAAATCAAAATTCAGTTTTTATCAATAAAACATTGAGTAACTTCTCAAAACAAGAGTAATTCCATATTCTACTAAACATATACACAGGGGTGATTGTTTTCCGGTATTTTTTAATTATTTACAGTACAGTATTGTCATTTATTACTCATTTTTATGTGCACTTACAAGAACAAATAATCATAAATTCCTTGAAAACTTCCTTGATATACGAATAATAATAATAATAATGAGCTTTTTATAGTACCATAGGAAATTGCAAAATAAGGTGTATAATGTAAGATACATGATTTGTTATTCATAAATACGTGTTTGATTGTTGGTTACATGAATGGAATTTAATAATACAAGGTCCTTGGGAAATGCTGCAATACGTTTTTGAAAGAACCATTCAAAAATTTCTGAAACAAATGAAAATCGAGATGTTTTAATTGCATGTTATGAAATTCTAAATTTATAAAATGTAGTGTCAATTACTTATAATGAATAGTGTTTTCTGAAAAATAAATTCAATTATTTTTTTTGGCTGCAATATTCACGGTTGAATTTTCATTAATAAGAAATCCAATCACATTCATTCTCATTTATATGATACATGAAGTAATATTATCTTGACATTTAAGTATGATATACGAGAAATAGAATGAGATTTTTCCTTGAAATAAATAAAAGTGCATAATAAGATGCATGTGAGAAAAAAATAATTTGTTATTTGTCAATAAGTTTTGGAAAATGTAATACGAGAATGTTTGCTGTCAAGCTCTTCATCTTCGGTATCACGTAAAGTAATGTTCAATAAGTTTTTCATCCGACGTTAAAATCATATATTCATTCTTATTTACGCTAAAAATTCCAAAGACCACATTCAGTCATTAATTACAAATCTATTCCTTTTTAAATTTGTCATTTCCTTTTATTTGATTTTTCAAATAGCATTTTGTTAAAAAAAAATGTGTCAACCTATGATACGAAAAGCAATATAAGTTTTCTCCTAGAAATAAAGGAAATTGTAAAATAAAATATATGTCGAAAATAATAGGATTTGTTATCTGTCAATGAGTTTTCGATAAATGATTTTGAGAATGTCTAGTATCAAACAATTCATCTTTGTTATTCCATGAAGTATTTATTTTTCATTGGGTGAGTTTTTGAGGAATGGAAAATCTGTCTCCTTATTTCCCATGTTAGATATTTTAAAGTTGTTGTCTCATTCAAAAAAAAAAGTATTCCGTTTAAATAGGAGAATCATTCCTTAGATAAAATATTAACTTTTTAAAAATATAATTTCTCTTGTTAAAATCAAAATTCAGTTTTTATCAATAAAACATTGAGTAACTTCTCAAAACAAGAGTAATTCCATATTCTACTAAACATATACACAGGGGTGATTGTTTTCCGGTATTTTGTACACCACTAAATTTATAAAGCAACCTTCTTCTTCCTTAATCGATAAAAACTGCGATGACATACTAAGAATATTTCTATATAAATTTAGTGGTGTACAAAATTCCAGAACACAAACACCCGTACATATAAATTTAAAAATATTAATTTTTCCGGTTATTACAATTACGTTTTTTAGAATTTCTAAACATTCAATTGCACACAGCGAGTTTCTGAAATTTATTTAAATTAAAAAAAAACGTGTACACATTTTGATAATTTCATTTTTTATATATTTTCTAAATTTGTGAAAAAAAAGACTAATAATTTTCAGTGAATAAGTGTCACTAGCAGTTTTTTATCAATTAATTCGAAAAAATAAAATAACCACATTATGTTTATATAATAACGTTCAAAATGTGTGAATATTGTACTACATAAAAAAAAACTTTTTCGCTTATGTTGAACTACCGTTAAAATTACCAAATGTTTTTTACTATTAAAAACATCTCGAAAAATAATAATGACACATAAAAGTTTAAAATAAAGTGCAACTATTCTATGTAATCTTCCGAAAACAAAAATAACAATGATTTATTTTTCCATAAAAATGTCCAACTTCCATATTTTAGGAATACACAATTTTCTTAAAAAAAAAAAAAATACATTTCCAAAACCTTAATGTGTTTTATGATTTTACGTTCTTTCTCTGCCTCAGAAAATATTAAATAGCAGAAAAAGGAATTACTTGAAAAGATTCAAATACCACTTTATGCAAAACATGTTTGTAACACCTGCATTTTTTTTACATTTTGAATCAAAAACGAAAGTTAAAAACATTTTTTAAACAAATTTAAACTTCAATTTTGTAATAGTAATATTGCCTATAGAAACGGTAGAAAATAGTTCGTTGAATTTCATGGATCTCTTTTACATTTTCATACACATTTTCAAAGTGCAAAAATTCTTTAACATTTAACATTAAATAACGTCATTTTACAACCATGCTACAATCACAACAACGCTACTATAATCTTGGAGAATATAGTTACAATTATTTTGTTATAAAATAATTAAACTTGTTTTTTCCTATGAATGTATTCCAAAAACTTATAAAAAAGAAACGAATGCATTGAAAAAAAATGAACATAAACCCCTTATTTTGTGTAGTAGAAATATAAATATTATCTTATGTTTTTCACAAGTTCTACCGAAATCGTATTTCTTTTACTAGGTGACATATTGATAGATACATAAAATATGAAGTATAATATTTACAAAAAAAAAAAAATTAGAATTCCTAAATTATTTATTATTAGACAAACTGCGCTTAAATTGTATTCTATTTGGTTCAACTTGAATTTCACCTTTGCGATTTGTTTTATACTTGTATCTAGATTATAGAAACGCTAATCATAAATTAAAATAAAATAACCCGGTTTAATAAATGTATTATTCAAAATATATAGATGAAATTTAATAATTTTCTTATATTTTAGGACTTTTTGTAGGGTTTCTCAATTTGTGGTAGTAAAACTATACTTAATATTATAAAGTAGTAAAGATTGTTTTTTTGTTTGTTTGTTTGTACGGGGTAATCTCTGGAACTACAGAGGCGATTTCAAAAGTGATGGTGGCAAATTGATGGTGACAATCCCTGCTCCAACATAGCCTATATTTTATGTCGGTGCCACTACCCCAGTGGGGTGCAGAAGCAAAAAACGTTCTAAAATTTGGATATTTTTTTATACTGAAGGAGCTAGAAACATGGAATTTGGCATGGTATTTACTTATAAGATGTGTAAATGCTCTCTATGAACAAATTCTAATAAAATTCGAAATTTAAAAGGTTGCGATGAGCGAAAAGCGTTCTAAAAACATTCTAAATTACAATTTCTATGGAATATCTGGAACTACAGAACCGTTTTGAAAAGTGATGGTGGCAATTTGATAGTGACAGTTCCTGCTCCAACATAGGCTATATTTTATGTCGGAGACACTACCCCCAGGGGAGTGCAGGAGCGAAAAACGTTCTAAAATTTCGATTTTTTTATACTGAAGGAGCTAGAAACATGGAATTTGGCACGGTAGTTACTTATAAGATGTAAATGCTCTTTAAGAACAAATTCTAAAAAAATTCGATATTTAAAAGGTGTGAGATGAGCGAAAAGCATTCTAAAAAAAATAAATTACCATTTCTATGGAATATCTGGAACTACAGAACAGTTTTCAAAAGTGATGGTGGCAAATTGATGGTGACAATCCCTGTTCCAACATAGGCTAAATTTTATGCCTGTGCCACTAACCCCAGGGGGGGGCGAAAGGCGAAAAACGTTCTAAAATTTCGATTTTTTTTTTATACTGAAGGAGGAAACATGGAATTTGTCATGGTAGTTACTTATAAGATGTAAATGCTCTCTAAGAACAAATTGTAAAAAAATTCGAAATTTGAAAGGGTGAGATGAGTGAAACGCGTTCTAAAAACATTCTAAATTACAATTTCTATGGAATTTCTGGAACTACAGAATCATTTTCAAAAGTAATGGTGGCAAATTGATGGTAACAGTCTCTGCTGTAACATAGGTTATATTTCATGCTGGTGCCACTACCCCCAGGGGAGTGCATGAGCGAAAAACATTCTAAAATTTCGATTTTTTTTAACTTGAAATTTGTCATGGTAGTTATTTATAAGATGTAAATGTTCTCTACGAACAAACTCTAAAAACATTCGAAATTTAAAACCGTGAGATGAGCGAAAAGCTTTCTAAAAACATTCTAAATTACAATTTCTATGGAATCTCTGGAATTATCGAACACTTTTCAAAAGTGATGGTGGCAAATTTTTTATGACAATCCCTGCTCCAACATAGGCTATATTTTACGTTTGTGCCACTAATCCTAGACTGGTGCAGGATCGAAAAACGTTCTAAACTTGCAATTTATTTTAAACTGAAGGAGCTAGAAATTTGAAATTTGGCATTGCAGTTACTTATAAGATGTAAATGCTCTCTAAGAACAAAATTTAAAAAATAGAAATTTAAAAGGGTGAGATGAGCGAAAAGCTTTCAAAAAACATTCTAAATTACAATTTCTATGGAATTTCTGGAACTGCAGAACCGATTTCAATAATTCTATATTATGAATAATCCTATAAAATACTATTTTATCCTATGTAATCCAATATTATAAAAATATATTATATAAATCCTATATTATGAAATAATCCTATATCATGAATAATCCTATACGTGAAATAATCATATATTATGAAATAATTCTATATTATGAAATCCTGTATTATAATACTATATTAAAAAAATCCTATGCTATTATGATATCTTACACTATTATGAAATCCTATATCCGATCTATCTTCTATACTAATATTATAAAGTAGTAAAGATTGTTTTTTTGTTTGTTTGTTTGTTTGTAGGGGGTAATCTCTGGAACTACTGAAGCGATTTCAAAAGTGATGGTGGCAAATTGATGGTGACACTCCCTGCTCCAACATAGGCTATATTTTATGTCGGTGCCACTAATCCCAAGGGGGAGCAGGAGCGAAAAACGTTCTAAAATTGCAATTTTTTTATATTGAAGGAGCTAGAAATTTGAAATTTGGCATTGTAGTTGCTTATAAGATGTAAATGCTCTCGAAGAATAAATTAAAAAAAATTCGAAATTTAAAAGGGGAAATGAGCAAAAGCGTTCTAAAATCATTCTAAATTATAATTCTATGGAATTTCTTTAACTACAGAACCGATTTCAAAAGTGATGGTGACAATTCGTGCTCCAGCATCCTCTTTAATATAAAGCTATGCGTTGCTGACGACTGGGTTTTTCGCTAATTTTTGCCACAGATTACTCTCAGAAAATGAAACATTTGAAATTACTGAAAAAAATAATAGCTCGAAAAGTATTTGTCAGAAAATTGTTAGACAAACTGCGCTTGAAAAAAATTGTATATTTCTTGATATAAATTTCAAATGTAATGAGTATGCCATTTTTCAAATATTGAATTTCCAAAATTACCAAATTTCACAATGGAGTACCATAGCGAAACTTTCACGCGTAGAAAGATAATGATAATGGCGACGTGTCCTGACGTGTATATTATCTATAGCACGAGTCACAAATTATAGCAGCCTTATTACTCTGTTAAAATAAAAAAGTGAATTATGAAATGTAAATTTTTTTTTGATTAAAGGTTCGTTTAGAGAAATTGACCAGCGTAGCGGGCGTAGCTTGCTAGTATAAATATATATATAATTTTTGTATTAGTGTTTGAATTCAGTGTAATAAGTTGTCTAAGGGTCACATTTAATTTGAGATTAAACAGAACCATTGCATCAACATTTTATAAGATGCCATTAAAATATCATCACTTACATATTATGAATAAAAAAGTCTTTCTTTTGTTACATGAAACTAAATACATTATTTATAAGTAAAATATTGTTTTCTTTAACATATGGAAATATATTTTCTTATGATGAATTAATAGAAGAGAAATTTATAAACAGTTCAATGCAAATGCTTGTCCGTTTGCTACATCATAGTGTAACTTTAAGTTTTTCATGATTTTACACTATAATGCATTTTTTTTAAATATAATATATCCAAAATTCTGAAAACTTTACTTAAAAAGACTTTAGCCATAAAAAATACGATTTTTTCTCTTTAAACAACAAACAAATATGGTTGTTTTAATATCTTACAGTATCTTAAAAATTTTAGAAAGAAATGATAATATTATATTTAATATTTTTTTAGAGAACATTAAAATATAAATGATCTTATTTCATTCACTTAAAATTTTACATCAACGGAGAAAGACATCCCAACAAAGAAAGGAAAAATATTTAAATGACAAAGTGCAATTACGTAAATTTGCCGAAATGGAAATAAAGTAACATATTAGTTGCTTGTAATGAAACTAATGACTAAACTTATAAAATTACAGAAATGGAAAATTCATTCGGACTTTATAAAAAATAACAAATGTATTCTGGAATTATTTAAACCAAAAGGAAGTTATTTTAATAAAATATTAGTAGGCAAATCTAATTGTACTGTGACACGAATGTGCATCTGTCTATGAGTAATTCTCAGAAAAGTGGCAATTTTGTGTCCCGGGAGTCTTTTGTTTTATTACAAAAATGAAACTATCATTGAATGAAACTAAAATTTAAACTATCAATATTAATCAGTTATACATACAAACGGTGATTATTGACTTATTAAAATACAAATATAATATTAAAAATATTTTATGAAATGCAAATATCATTTCTTCACTATGTCCTCATTCACGCATGTAGAAAAGAAAATGTTTTTTCTGCCAGTATGGCATGTATGTTCATAATTTAATGATGATTAAATATATATTTAACCACTTAATTTTATTAATACTTTCTGCAATGAAAAACAATAGGACACATTTTATTGTTGTCCTTAGTATTTGACATCATTCCCTCTCATTATTAGGAGTATGTCGCTATTTACTCAGTAATTTGCAGCACATGTATTATAAAAGTTTAGTACAGTTTGTATAAGGGTAAAGTAATAAAACGCTCTTGTGTTTAGTGAAACGACATTATTCCATAGCTAGCTGATGGCTTTCAAGTATTAGATCAAAGTAAATATTTTTATTACCTATCATTTCCTCATCTATTATCATATATTCTAATACGATCAAATCTTGTGTGTGGTTATATATATATATGCAAATTTTATCTCAAAAACGGCTCTAACGATTTTGACGAAATTTTGTAACCTACCGTTTTGGGGCACCACAAAACCATTAGGGTAGGTCACGTGTTCGAGAAAATTCGATTAGTGGGTTATTTTGGGTCATCAAGGATCATGGTCTAGGTAATTGTATCTAAAAAACGGTTCAAACGATTTTGACGAAATTTTGTATCCGACCATTTTCGGCACGAGAAGACTATTGGTCTGGGTCACATGTTCGAGAACTTCCGATTAGGGGTTCATTTTTGGGTCAACGTGTGTCAAATTAATTTTATCTAAAAAACGGCTCTAACGATTTTGATTAAATTTTGTGTCCTACGACTTACGAGCACGATAAAATCATTGGGCTAGGTCACATGTCCGAGAAAATTCGATTAGTGGGTCATTTCTGGGTCATTGTGGGTCAAGATCTAAAAAGCGACTCAATTTGCACTAAATTTTGCATCCAATGGTTTTCGGGCACAAGAAGACTAATGGGCTAGGTCACACGTTCGAGAAAATTCAATTAGTGGGTCATTTTGGGTCATCAAGGGTCATGGTCTAGGTAATTGTATCTAAAAAACGGTTCAAACGATTTTGACGAAATTTTGTATCCGACCATTTTCGGCACGAGAAGACTATTGGGCTGGGTCACATGTTCGAGAACTTCCGATTAGGGGGTCATTTTTGGGTCAACGTGTGTCAAATTAATTTTATCTAAAAAACGGCTCTAACGATTTTGATTAAATTTTGTGTCCTACGACTTACGAGCACGAAAAAATCATTGGGCTAGGTCACATGTCCGAGAAAATTCGATTAGTGGGTCATTTCTGGGTCATTGTGGGTCAAGATCTAAAAAGCGACTCAATTTGCACTAAATTTTGCATCCAATGGTTTTCGGGCACAAGAAGACTAATGGGCTAGGTCACACGTTCGAGAAAATTCAATTAGTGGGTCATTTTGGGTCATCAAGGGTCATGGTCTAGGTAATTGTATCTAAAAGCGGTTCAAACGATTTTGAAGAAATTTTGTATCCGGCCATTTTCGGGCACGAGAAGACTATTGGGCTGGGTCACATGTTCGAGAACTTCCGATTAGTGGGTCATTTTTGGGTCAACGCGGGTCAAATTAATTTTATCTAAAAAACGGCTCTAACGATTTTGATTAAATTTTGTGTCCTACGACTTACGAGAACGATAAAATCATTGGGCTAGGTCACATGTCCGAGAAAATTCGATTAGTTGGTCATTTCTGGGTCCTTGTGGGTCAAGATCTAAAAAGCGACTCAATTTACACTAAATTTTGCATCCAATGGTTTTTGGGCACGAGAAGACTAATGGGCTAGGTCACATGTTCGAAAAATTCAATTAGTGGGTCATTTTGGGTCATTGTGGGTCAAGATCTAAAAAGCGGATCAATTTACACTAAATTTTGCATCCGAGTTTTCGAGCACGAGAAGACTATTGGGCTGGGTCACATGTTCGAGAATTTTCGATTAGTGGGTCATTTTTGGGTCAACGCGGGTCAAATTAATTTTATCTAAAAACGGCTCTAACGATTTTGTTTAAATTTTGTGTCCTACGAGTTTCGAGCACGATAAAATCATTGGGCTAGGTCACATGTCCAAGAAAATTTGATTAGTGGATCATTTCTGGGTCATTGTGGGTCAAGATCTAAAAAGCGGCTCAATTTACACTAAATTTTGCATCCAATGGTTTTCGGGCACGAGAAGACGGTTGGGCTAGGTCACATGTTCGAGAAAATTCAATTAGTGGGTCATTTTCGTCATGGGTCATGATATTTGAACTCAAATTTAATTTTGACCGAGCATACCCAGCTAGAAAAAGTTTGCAAAAAAAGTGCAAAAAAAAAAGTGCACAAAATCCGAGCGTACTTGGCACCTCTACTTGTGTATAAAAAGTGCAAACTGAATTCTGCACAAAAAGTGCATAATCAGGGGTGCCAAATACGCTCAGATTTTGTGCACTTTTTTTTTGCACTTTTTCCGCATACGAAATAATCCCTAAATTTTGCAGTTTTTATGCACAATCAGAGGTGCCAAATACGCTCAGATTTTGTGCACTTTTTTTTTGCACTTTTTCTGCATACGAAATAATCCCTGAATTTTGCAGTTTTTATGCACAATCAGAGGTGCCAAATACGCTCAGATTTTGTGCACTTTTTATTTTACACATTTTTTGCATACCAAATAATTCCTAAATTGTGCATTTTTTATGCATAATCAGAAACTCTGATTATGCATAAAAAATGCACAATTTAGGATATTTTTGGCATGCAAAAAATGTGTAAAATATAAAGTGCACAAAATCTGAGCTTATATGGCACCTCAGATTTTGTGCATTTCTTCAAGTAGATTTTTTGCATACCGAACATTTTAAGCATATATTTAAATCAAGATTCAGCTTACTATGAAATTTACAGCTATCAATGTATAATAAACCCAGTTTTGGATAGATGCATAATTATACATAGGATTATGAACAATAATTTTATCAGACATGGTACAAGTTCACCAACATGCGGAAAAAGATAATAAACTTAAATTTAAATATATAAATTTTATTATTAAATATAACACTGCATACAGTAAAAAACATGTCCAATATTGTTAAAACCCAATAAGAGAAAATTATTACACTTACTTGAAAAGAGCTGCACTAAATTCTAGTTATTAGTTGAAAATGTTTTAACTAATGTATTTGAACTTAGAAAAAGGCATTAAAAAAAAAAAAATCAACTTTACTTATTTTTGTTTATTTACACAAGTGCGATCAGCTTTTTCTCATCATTTCACTTCCAATCCAGTCATTGAAAATTTTGATTGTTGCAACTGGATGCAATCATTTTTCTGATTGCAAAGAGCTTTGATAGACGACTGCTAAAATCTAGCTGCTGTTGGGAAAATGTGAAAGAAACCACAGCACACACAAAAAAATGACCATTGCAGTACAGCTGCTGCATTTATTTGAAATCACAACATAAATAATAAACTAATGGTACTCTGTTCCGGTAATGTAATGTATACAGTAAATGTTCCGGACTTAAATTTTCTTTCTTTTAGATTTAAACAAAATAAATTCTGACAGTCTGACAGTCACATTGTGGAGGTGTATCTTTGGATGATTTACTTTTATCACACCAATTTCAAGCTGTATCCTGTTTGTTTCCTGTGTAAAAAAAAAAAAAATAAAAAAAAAATAATAAAATAAATCATGCAAAAATATGCAAACTGAACTACTTTACAGACATTACATAAATATAAGAATTCAATATTAGATTTTATTAAGTAGTTTGTTTTTCTACAGGAAAAAATTATAGTTAAAATTCACTTATTTTCATGTGTAATATATGGACAAACTGGAAAATGTTGTTCATATAAACAATTTCTCAAATCTCAAACTTGAAATTTACTATCTATACTATTAAAAATGCATGTGTGTAACTATGTATCTATATTAACCTCAAAGGCTCAGACTGTTGGGTGCAGAGCTGAGAAATTTTTAATAAAGTTGCATAATAGGAAGGACCATAAAAAAAAAATTCCAAAATTTTAATTAGATTTTTTTTTATGTGATGCGAATTTTGTTTATGTTTTGTGATTTTTGCTCAGCCAATTTATATTCAGAGTCGCTAGAGGAAAGGGGGGAAGGGAAGAAGTAGTTGTCAGAAGAAATATATAAAATTTAGGAAGCTTGAACAGTATTTTTTTAAAAAAAATGTTTGTGTGTGAATGTGAACGAAAAATTTGATTTTCAAGTAATTTTTAAATCAAAGATCATTTTTACATAGTGTTCTCATTTGATGTTTTTCAAAGGGTGCTGCACCCTGCCCTTTTCCTTTAAACCTGCCGATGCACCCTGTCCGTTTTAGATAATGATATTGTAAAAGCGACCGGCTCGTTTTCACCCAGTAGCTTCTTTTTGTATCTTCTACATATTTTTTAATATTTGGCTTTTTCCTTTCATACCTCCCCCCCCCATAAAAAAAACAGATGCAACAACTGCATATTGTATTTCTTTTAAATGCTAAGATGTAAATTAACAACATAATACAAATATAACTTTTATTAGGTTGTTCGACATGTTTTGACTCACTCCGGGTCATTTTCAAAAACATTTTGAACAACATTTTCCAAATCTCAAACTAGATATTTACTCTAGATTAATTTTAACACAATTATTCAAATTCTTGGCCCGGACATTTTTTGTCCAGTTGGAAAATTACAACTAGTGATGCACAGAATATTTGGTATGTATTTGGCCATACTACAAATATTTAATTAGGCTGAAAATAGGTCGCACTCGGCCTAACCAAATATCAAACTATTCAGTTTTGCTGAATATCTTTATATATGGCCCAACCACCAAACAGGCTTTTAAAAATATTTTCAAAAAATTTAGTTAAATTTTATTTTTAACTGTTAATAAATAAAGATATACCGGATAATTAAGAAGTAGAATTATATTCAAATAAGAGAGATTACTTGTACATTTATGTATTTCCTGTTTCAAAAGTAACAACTAAGAAAATTAACTGTTAATGATGACATTCATAAGAACTAATAATGCATAAATGTAAGATCGTGAACATTGTTTTCTTTTTCAAAACTGAGTGTTTCTAAACAAACATAATGGAAGATAATGTGCAGCTTTCAGGGTAAAGGTGAAAATAAGCACTCGCCAGTCGCCATTCATCGATTAAACTTTAAAAACTGGCCAAATGCAGGATTTCCTGATTGCCCTTTTTCCCTAAATTTTGCGATTTTTCAGCATCCATTCGACGAAATTCGTAATTTTTATGTACCCGTTCGAAGAAATTCATGGCTTTTATGTGCCCGTTCCAAGAAATTTACGATTTTCTGTGCATAATCAATAAAATTCATGATTTTTTACACAGCAATCGATAAAATTCATGATTTTTACGCATTCGATCGATGAAATTCATGATTTTTAGACGTTCGATCGATAAAATACATGATTTTTACATGCTCAGTTGATAAAATTAAATTTTTTTACACGCCTGGTCAACAAATTTCATTATTTTTATGCGTTCGGTCGATAAAATACATGATTTTTACACGCTCGGTTGATAAAATTAATTATTTTTACACGCCCGGTCAATGAATTTCATTATTTTTACATGCTTGGTCAATAAAAATTCCTGATTTTTACATGCTCGGTCGATAAAATTCATAATTTTTACATGCTCGGCGGATAAAAATCATGATTTTTTCACACTCGGTCGATAAAATTCATGATTTTTTTCACACTCGGTCGATAAAATTCATGATTTTTTCACACTCAGTCGATAAAATTCATGATTTTTTCACACTCGGTCGATAAAATTAATTATTTTTACATGCCCGGTCAACGAATTTCATTATTTTTACATGCTTGGTCAATAAAAATTCCTGATTTTTACATGCTCGGTCGATAAAATTCATAATTTTTACATGCTCGGTTGATAAAATTCATGATTTTTACACGCTTGGTCGATAAAATTCATGATTTTTTCACACACGGTCGATAAAATTCATGATTTTTTCACACTCAGTCGATAAAATTAATTATTTTTATATGCCCGGCCAACGAATTTCATTATTTTTACATGCTTGGTCAATAAAAATTCCTGATTTTTACATGCTCGGTCGATAAAATTCATAATTTTTACATGCTCGGTTGATAAAATTCATGATTTTTACACGCTTGGTCGATAAAATTCATGATTTTTTCACACACGGTCGATAAAATTCATGATTTTTTCACACTCGTTCGATAAAATTCATGATTTTTTCACACTCGGTCGATAAAATTCATGATGTTTTCACGCTCAGTCAATAAAATTAATTATTTTTACACGCCCGGTCAACGAATTTCATTATTTTTACTCGTTCGGTCGATAAAATACATGATTTTTACATGCTCGGTTGATAAAATTAATTATTTTTACACGCCCGGTCAACGAATTTCATTATTTTTACTCGTTCGGTCGATAAAATACATGATTTTTACATGCTCGGTTAATAAAAATAATTATTTTTACATGCCCGGTCAAGGAATTTCATTATTTTTACGCGTTCGATCAATGAAATTCATGATTTTTACAAGTTCAATCTACAAAATTAAGGATTTTTACGCGTTCGATCTACGAAATTACGGATTTTTACGCGTTCGATCTACGAAATTAAGGATTTTTACGCGCTCGATTGACGAAATTCAGGATTTTTACACAGTCGATCGACGAAATTCAGGATTTTTTAGAGTGTCAACAATACTCCAGATTGTAAAACATGCAATGGGGAGTTATGAGATGAAAAAAAAAAGCAAAATATTAATTGGTTATTTTTTTAAACCAAAAACATTGGGAAGGAGGTGTCCATTAATGGCATATCTACATAGCTGCAACCTTGGCATAATCGTAATTGTGAGGGCCGCAAGATAACAAGAAGATAACAAAATTCCTAAACAGCGTAAATAAACTGGACACTGTAATAAAATATAATGTAATAAGATTTATTAAATTATAAAATAATACTTACATGAGATGTATCAACAAGTCTCTGTTCAACCACATTTTACTAGCAGCTAAGCTTCCACTCTGGAAGAGAAGAAAATCAATAACAACCCAATACAAAATGGCTTATAACTGAATATAAGAACATTTTATAAATTTATTTTAATTCACAGAAGAAGCTACAAAGTTTAATTAATCAAAGTTTAACTAAATTAATTAAAAAAGTTTTAAGACTATACTCTTTTTAAGTTATAACTCAAAGCTAAACCACAGTTTGTTTTTTTCTGTAAAGGCTTTTTGTAAAAAGGTCTGGTTCATAAAATGGCAGTATCTGTGTTAAATATTATGTAAAATTGTTTTATAATTTAACTTTTAATACTTTAGTCTGAAATATAAAAATATTAAGCCAGCCGAATATTCGGTATACTTGTGGGCTGAATATTCAGTATTCGGCCAAAATCGCTATTCAGTGCATCCTTAGTTTATAGTACTTTAAATTTACTTCATAAGCTTTTAAAATTTTCGTAATTACATTTTAAAAGTTACAGATTACTAACTAATATGCTAAAACATATGTATCAACAATTATACATCCCAAGAAGGAAATCCATATACTGCGATATTTTTTAATATTCCTTTAGATTCCGGTTTCAGAGGTTTTATCAAATAAATACTTGACACAGTTGATTACATACTTAAATATTATGTACTTTATGATTAAAATAAGTTGGCTATTATTTACTTTGTAGAGGAGGAAGAGGGGAAGGGGATCAAAAAGTATGTTTACCTCCTGTGAACAAAAACAGCATTTTGCCCTTGAATGAGGGTTCCTGCAGTGGAGTCCCCCCCCCCCCAGCAAATTTTGACAAACAAAATCAAAGCATATTTTTATATATTTTAAATAATTTTTTAGTTTACTTTCAATTAATAACTCCAAAATAATATTCATCCACATTTACTTATTATAAACACATTATTTAATTTTATTGAATAATTTATTTATATTTAATAATAGAAGTTAAAATGTTTTGATTTAACTTGGTTATTAGGGTGGGTCGAAAAAACCGAAATTTATATAATCGAAACGTAATAGTGCGGAAAAGTTGCCATTGGTAATAAGGAATAAATTCACAAAATATTACACCAAATGGTTAATATCTTTTAAATATCTTTTACCGCTGCAAAGAGGGCAAAGTTAAAAAAAAAAACAATTTTTTTTTTTTTTAATTAAATTATCCAACTATACCAATACAATTTCTAATAGAATGCAAAAGCTACATCAAGATGTTAGTAATGTTCCAATAAAATGTCATTACGGTGAAATTATTTCTATTACCGCCGCAGGGGCAACCAAAATGTTTTAAAAAAACGGCAAAAATTTCAATTTTCCGTTTTTTACATTTTTTCAAATTCATATTATATGTCTACTATTAAAAAAAATTTACATTATATCTAGTAATACCTAATAAATGTCTAGTAATTTTGATGATCGGGATTGCCAACCAAGGGCGAGAGGGGCCCGCCCCTCTTAAATTTTGGAAAAAAGGGCTTTTTGAAGAAATGTTTGCGATTTTATGGTAAATTTAAGAATTTTTTTAGTAGGGGCGACCTCTTACATAAATTCCGCTCAATTTTCACTTTTTCTCCCCCCTCCCAACAAAAAATCTCTAAAACGTTCCGGAAAATCACTTCAAAAAACCCCTTTCTCTCAAATATAAGGGGGGGGGGGACGGGCCTCTCTCGCCCCTGGTTCGCAATGCTCATGATCAAAATTACTACACATTTATAAGTTATTACAAGCTATAATGTAAATTTATTTAATTCTAGACATATAAATAAAAATTAAAAACTTTAAAAACGAAAAATTGAAATTTTTGCCGGTTTTTTTTCAAAATTTTGACTGCCCCTGCAGCGGTAATAGAAATGATTTCGACCCGATTGATTATGTCAGAAACTAAACAAATGTTTTGATTTATCACTCAAGGTCAGAAATCTCATTTTTTAAATCAAAATATTTTTACTTTCATTATTAAATATAAATAAATTAGTCAATAAAATTAATGGGGGGGGGCTTCAAAAAGTATGTTTACCTCCTGTGAACCAAAAAAAAGAGCTAGTTTTGGAATTGAATGAGGGTTCCTGCAGTAGAGTTCCTCCCCCCCCCCCAACAAATTTTGACAAACAAAATCAAAGCATATTTTATATATTTTAAATAATTTTTTAGTTTACTTTCAATTAATAATTCCAAAATAATATTCATCCACATTTACTTATTATAAACACATTATTTAATTTTATTGAATCATTTATTTATATTTAATAATAGAAGTTAAAATGTTTTGATTTAACTTGGTTATTAGGGTGGGTCGAAAAAACCGAAATTTATATAATCGAAACGTAATAGTGCGGAAAAGTTGCCATTGGTAATAAGGAATAAATTCACAAAATATTACACCAAATGGTTAATATCTTTTAAATATCTTTTACCGCCGCAAAGAGGGCAAAGTTTAAAAAAATCGCTTTTTTTTTTTTTTTTTTTTTTTTTTTTAATTAAATTATCCAATCATACCAATACAATTTCTAATAGAATGCAAAAGCTACATCAAGATGTTAGTAATGTTCCAATAAAATGTCATTATGGTGAAATTATTTCTATTACCGCCACAGAGGCAGCCAAAATTTTGAAAAAAAATGGCAAAAATTTAATTTTCCGTTTTTTACTTTTTTTCAAATTCATATTATATGTCTACTATTAAAAAAATTTACATTATGTCTAGTAATAACTAATAAATGTCTAGTAATTTTGATGATGGGGATTGCCAACCAAGGGCGAGAGGGGCCCGCCCCTCTTAAATTTTGGAAAAAAGGGCTTTTTGAAGAAATGTTTGCGATTTTATGGTAAATTTAAGAATTTTTTTAGTAGGGGCGACCTCTTACATAAATTCCGCTCAATTTTCACTTTTTCTCCCCCCTCCCAACAAAAAATCTCTAAAACGTTCCGGAAAATCACTTCAAAAAACCCCTTTCTCTCAAATTTAGAAGGGGGGGGCGGGCCTCTCTCGCCCCTGGTTCGCAATGCTCATGATCAAAATTACTACACATTTATAAGTTATTACAAGCTATAATGTAAATTTATTTAATTCTAGACATATAATAAAAGTTAAAAACTCTAGAAAAAACGAAAAATTGAAATTTTTGCCGTTTTTTTCAAAATTTTGACTGCCTCTGCAGCGGTAATAGAAATGATTTCGACCCACCCTATTGATTATGTCAGAAACTAAACAAATGTTTTGATTTATCGCTCAAGGTCAGAAATCTCATTTTTTAAATCAAAACATTTTAACTTATATTATTAAATATAAATAAATTAGCCAATAAAATTAAATAATGTGTTTATAATAAGTAAATATGGATGAAAGGAAATGAGAAACAAAACAAATATGTCTTGATTTAAAAAACAAGATGGCACACAGCAGGTTAATCACAAAGCTGTTCCTTTATTACTTTATGCAGTTTAACCCTTAATTGCTGTCACAAAAACTATTGCATACATACTGTGAGTGGTTTTGGTTTCCAAGACCGCTTGATTGAAAGATTAATAAAAAGCTCGAATAACTAATAAGATACTGCTTCTGTTCTAAATTTTATGTAGGGGAGACCGGTACACAGTGGACCACTTTTCCAGTTAACATTTTTTTCTCTTTAACAGACTGACCGATCTGTATGAAAATATTTTTGAATATTCCTTAAACCTTCTTACATCCATCATAATTTTCTCACAATATAGTTTTCAATACATTTTTCAAAAAAAAAAATTATATACACTTGTGAAGTGGACCAGTGTACCCTGGAAGCGGGGTACAGTGGTCCACCCACCGTGGTACAGTGGACCACTATTAGGTATTATCTAAAATACAATATAAATCTATTTTTCATTAATCTAATTATTTTTTGTTGCCCCTTCACCCACAAAATAACATAGTAATATAAATTTTGAAGCAAAAACAAAAAAATTATATTTTGAAAATAATAACAGATTAATACAGGAACAATTGCAATTTAGTTGAAGTTATTACTTAAGTACAAAAAAATCCGCCCACATTAAAATTTGCAAATTAAATTCTTAAGTACTTTTGAGTAAGATTGAGCCTGGAATTTTCAAGAAATAATTTTGGGTCTGAGAGCAACATTATGAAATCATTGACATCAACAGCAGATTCATCTACAGTTTCAGAAGAAATAAACTGGTTTCCATTCAATTTGCGTCTCATAAATCTTACTTGAATAAAATCATCAACAATTAGACTACAGTTATATTTATCAAAGGCAGTAAATACAAACAAAATATTTCTTACTATGTTAAATAAATTGTTATTTTTAATTGTTTACTTTATTTTACAGTTAAATCTACTACAAACAATAAAACAATCTTTCTTTATAGAAAATAAGCAATTATTAAATATTTTGAACATTCTGCATTACAGGAGCAGAGTGGATTGTGGACCACTGTGCCCAGGAGTGGGTGGTCCACTGTACCCCATGTTGAAGTTCAATAAATAATCATATTAATATTGTTCATAGCTTTCTTTTAAACATATTAACTTTAAAGTAAAATAAAAACAAGTATCTTAGTTTTAGTCATATATTACAGATACAGAGGACAGTCAATTCTCAAATACTCATCATACATCACATGCAGATAGATTTTAAAAACCAAATTTTGAAGGGAAAACTTACGGGTATGTACAAACAAAACAAAAACACAATTTGATTATTTTTTTTCTTAGAAGGACAGTAATTACTTGAACTTCATTTTTATAAACATGGGAAGACTTATTTTACTTTCTTTAATCATTGTTGAACGCTAAATTATACTTTGTGATAATTTAAGAAGTGTTTTGTTTTGTTTATTTAAGGAGTTTAAGTATCTCCTTGGAAACTTTTTAATTTCTATGGAGTTTCTAAGTAGTGTAAGGCGTCTGTATGACCCCTGCTATAGTTAAACTGAAATTTGATAAAAGCACTACCGCTAAAAGCAGCTAAAAGATTTTTTTTTCCCCAAAAGCCGTAGCATTTAAGCCTAACATTTATAACTAGGATTAGGGTGGTTTTATTCCAAACAAACGTTCATTTACAATGTTTTTCAGAGAACATTACAACATAAAATTGAATAATTTACCTTTTTTTTCTGTAAAATAGACAACATCAGGCGAGAAAAATTGGGTTAGAATCTTGTATATACAATTCTTGTTTACGCTTGCCTCATGTATCTCGACAACAGAAGGAAAGGCACCGCGCACGCGCAGATGGAAACTAATATATCCTCCACTCCTGTCGGCCTGTCACACTGTTCAAAAAATTAGCAGTTGGAATTTTATTTAATTAGTTTTAGAATATATGCTTTATGTAATTTAGATCATTTTCACTGTCTCTGGGAGATGTAGAATACCCCAACTGTGCATTTGAGAGGGGTAAAATTATAAAATTTCAAATCTTAAAAATTTAAATAAAAAAAATAAAAAAAATTAAAATTTTTGAAAATTTACCGAGAAGAAAATTTTAAGATATTCCTCATTTAAGTTTGTAATTTTTAAAAACTTAAAATTTTAACAAAAGTTTTTTTTTTTTTTTTTTTTTTTTTTTTTTTTTGAAAAAAAATTATTAAAAAAAAATAATGTACAGTAAAATATGTGTTTTAAAGCTGTATTTTTCTTTATAATATCTATATAATATATACATATGTACATACGTCCAATTCAATGAGGGGGTTACCCCCCCCCCCATTGAATTATTATTAAAAAATGTTGAAAAAGAATTTAATCTTATATTATTAGTCAAATTGCAGGTCATAGAAGAACAGAAAGTGTGAAATATGTTTTATCCCCCCCCCAGCCCCACCTTCATATCCCTCGAGGGGGTGAGGGAGTAAAATATTGCTGGAAGTGGGGCACGAATCTGTGACGTTGAAGTGTTTCTTTTTAGGTAATATTGTATTCTCATAGGAAATACATGCACTTTTGAAAAAATTTACAGATTTGAATTGGCACCATTATGCATAGAAATAATCAAAACTTGGAATATAGAAATTTTTACATCTATAAAAAGTAAAGACTTTTGTGCATAAAAAATGCACACTTTTTGCGAACACGGAACAGGCAGTTATTTTATGCAAAAAATTTGCACAGTTTTTGAAAACAAAAAATATGCACTTTTTTGTATGCATAAAAAATGCATATAATGTGCACACAAAGTGTACACTTTTTGAAATATTCAAAAATATTAACTTTTTTTGCACAAATTGTACACAATTGAAACTTTTTTGCAAAAAAAGTGCAAACATTTTCTAGCTGGGTAGCTCGGTCTTCCCTGCTCGTGAATTTAATAAGAGCAAATGAAATTTCTTTTTCTGCTAATATATTATTGGAAGCGTGTTTAAAACATATTAAGCAAGTTAAAACGTACCTAAGTCTACTCATTTCTGTACAAAGTGATTTTCACAAGAATTTCATCTTTCCCTCGTAAACATTTCCTAATGATTTTAATATATAAGGCAATGATCTGAATCCCTTTATATATGTACTATACAATAAAATAAGATAAATTTAATGTATTAAAATGAATAATAAAAAATTCATAAGATTTTTAATAAGAGTATGTAAGATTAATTTATTTTGATTAAATTTCATTTGGGGTCTAGTTACTCCTATAAATGCCATTTTTCAATGAAAGTCCCTTATGTAAGATAAATGTTGCATTTTAATGTTTTTTTTTTTGTGTGCATTTAAATGTACGCAAAAGAAATTAAAGAACTTTTTATTACAAAAAAAATTATAGTCGAGCTCTATAATTTGTAATTTTTTTTTTCAATACATTTTACATACTTATTATTTCTTATGTTCCAATTATATATTTATTTTCCCCTGAACATCATATTTAATTTTTTGGATCAATGCTACTTTCAATATCACCTCCCAATTTTATTTTTATTACTTTTAATTAGTCATGTTTGATTATATATAAAATTTCATTTTCTTTCCATTATCTCGATAAAATAACTGGAATACATTTGGAACTTGACAAAGTTAAGAAACGCACCCTTAAACTCTTATGCATATATTAATATGTACTAAAGAAGAAATATATATATAACAATTAATCATTATTGAAAGTACGGTTACGTTCCTGAAGCTTCATAAATATACTGAAATGAAGAAAATGAAAACGGAGACGCCTGGGAAACGAATAACGTGTATTTTAGCATATCATGTACGCTAATGGCGCCCGGTGCATGTAAAATCCGTCGTGGGTGTAAAGTCCTCCAAGTTCCCTGTGAATTACACCTCTGGAGGTGCCTAATCAGGTGAAGGTCTCGTCACCTGATAAAGGCTCTAAATTACGAGACCAAATCGTATAACGATGGCATGTCGTATGGGTGTGATGCCAAGCGCAGGTCCATACAAAAAGAATAACATCAATTAGCAGCAAAACAAAAATGGGAACAAAACAAAGTCCTCCACATAGCCGTCATGCCAGCAAAGGCCAGCTGCTACACGGCATCCCTTCAGTGGTGCAACGCCCCCCGGTGCCAGGCACTAAACCCGTTTAAGCTAGGGAAACCTGGCAGGTAGGGACCTGGTCGCTGGTCTAAAAAAAAGTGTATTTTAGCATTGATAATGTGAGATCTATTATAACTAAAAGAAGTAGACAATATAAATTTAGTTTATGTGGAGGAGGGATAAGAGGAATTGGGAGGGAGGTGTAATTACACTTTATTTGTTTTAATTTTTTTCCTGGATGCAACCTGATATTAGGAACAAATTGAAAAAACTGAGAGTTTTTTGTACATTCTGTAAGGTTTGCTATGTGAAATCATTTTAGATATATCTGAATTAATCTGTTTAATAAAAATATAAAAAACTATTTTGCCGATTTATAAACGCAAAATAAAACTTTGACGTGGCCCATTTCTAAATTAATATTACAATAATATTTACCAGATAATATTGATATTAATTACTTTACACTTTTAAATAATTTTGTATTTAATCATAACTATATTCTACAAAAATATTGCTATTTTTATTCAGTATCAATGCATCCTAAAAGGGACAGCCGCTAGTAGCAATTTATCAGACTTATATCTTATCAAAGAAAGTTTATTACAAATGGTATTGTACTCATATAGAGTACACATATAGAGAACACATCAGTAAACATATAGACGATATGTCTACTAATAATTATTTTTTTTCTCACAGTGACAATAAATCTATATATCTTCTTGTTCCATATCCTCATAATCTAGAACTTATTACTCCCAATTTAAATTATTCTGCTATTAATTTTATGGATGCTAATATAATTCTTCGATTTAATAAAACTTTAATATTCAATATTTATTTTAAAGGAATTGGCTTTTCATTTAATGTAATTAATTTAGCTAACTTTAATTCTTGTCTACATGTTTTTGTTTACAGAAACATTCTTCTCAATCATTGTAGTGGTATTAACCGTTTTTTACTATAAAGTAATAATTTTACTTTATTTTACTAAATAATTTTTGATATTTTATAACATCAAAAATCCTAAAAATAAAATTAAATATTTTAGAAAAAAACCAAAAATATATTTTGCTAGTTATGAAATTTCTATTAATTATTTGTAATGCTGTACTTAAACTATCTATCTAGAAATTGTTATTCCATTTTCTACTAGTTCGATTTCCCCCGGTTTTTCGTATGCGTCCCCCTCTCCAATTTCTACCAGCTACGTAATCTGCTGACTTTGTTATTACCCTATCCAAAATGTACCGGGGATGTGGGGCATTGGCACAGACAACTCGAAGTCAATGATTTTCAAAGTTACTTTTATTTTTACTTGTACCAAAAATAATTGTCGTATGCACATTTTGAAGACGCATACATTCGCCCATTGCACCGAAGTGGTTAACGAGATTATGTTATCATGACAGATGCTCAAATATGCGTTTTATAATCGTATCAGCAAACTTTTTGTCGCCTAAGTACACGTGTTTATAAAAATGGCCATGACTTTTTAATTTAATGTCTGTGTATGATTATTCCAATATATCAATTTCTGTTTAGCCATAGGATTCGATAAGAATTTCTTATTTTAAACAGGAATATTGTCCATGAAATAATTTTGTTTAAGAATACGGCATACTAAATTGGAAACGCGCATTAAACATCCTAATCAATTTCCATTAAAAAAAAGGGTAAATATTTGTTATTTTGTCTTAAAAGTGCAGAATCTCTAAAGGTAGATAGTTGCAGAAAAAAAGTATTATTAAATCACAAAACATTTACAGCTGTAATTTTTCTGAAAATATTTTCTTTCTATTTTCATGAAAAGAACAACCCAAATGCTTTTTATTTAAATTTAGCAAACAATTTCATTTAGCTTCCATACACGACTTAAATCATTCACTGCAGTGATGCTGCACTTAAGTGACATATTTTAGAGCTCAAAGATATGTTTCATATAATTTTTTTCTTAGTGCAAATATTGTTTCTAAGTCCATTCATTTTACATATGTTTTTGCCATTATTAAACTTAACAAATGCATTATTTCCTATTCAAAATCCTAGTTTTTGTGATAACTATATATATATATATATAGTATAGAAATATATATATATATATATGTATATTATATATATCTCTATAATAAAAGCCTAAGTCATGTGACTGTCATCAACAATTCCGGGATGTCCGCTTCACATTTTCATATCCCAGGCGGCCATTTTTAATCAAAATTATTTTTTCGAATTAAACTGCATAAAAGTTACATTTTTAGAAAGTTCGTTCAAAATAAATTAATATTTGAGTTCAATTGTGCATATATTCTGCTATAGCTTAAGTTGAAATTAGGATCGCAGTTCAAATTCTCTATCCATGAAAGTAAACAAACAACAACAACAAAAAAAAGATTAATTCGTTATGAAAGTTTAAAATATTCAATCATGGAGGTAATCGTTCGTAAAGCAAGTTCTCCGCGAATGATTTTTTGGACCGCTGCCTGGGTGTCAAAAACAATAATAATAATTCGTACCATTGAGACAATCAAAGTTTACCATAATTCTGTGCTATACAACTCAACTTCCAGATCTTTTCTTGACGTAAATTGAACTCATGTAATAATATTTAATGAATGAAATTTCGAAACGAATTCTCAGTTAATTTGGTATTTATGTATTATACTCGCCAGGAAGAGAGATCACGGAAAATGATTGGAAATCGCCAATCATATTTACCATTGTTATGACCAATCGCGTTCAAAATAGTAATTTAATATACATTTATAAAATACATAACATCATTAAATACTTTCATGATAATTTGCATAAATCTCGCCAATACCATTTTTTAAATCGCCGATACCAGCTTTTATTTTTCGCGTGTTCGAATTAGAAAATATACTTTTATTTTTAAATCAAATATTTTGATTTATGATATTAATTTTTATTTATTTATTTATTTTCTATTTTAAATGAAGAGTGTACATGGCATGTATTTCAAATTGTATGTAATATAAGTATTTGAAATTAAAGCTAAGTATTTTAACAGAAATGAGTGACAGGTTTATAATTTAAAATTAAATTAATGCAGTATGAATGGTGGTGATAGGAGCAATATTTGGCGATTTATCATTTGCTGCCGGCTACTAAAAATACCCATCATTAAAAATGGTAAATAATATGGAATCAAACTAAAATAATACAAAAAATATCAATGCGTGTTACAATGCTTAACATACATTTAAGGGAGACCAAACTGGTCGCCAGTGGCGGCTAGTATATATATAATCCTACACTGTAAAATATGACCAATGTTTCTTATTTTATGAAAATATGCTATAACCACGAACGAAAATATAATATAATCTTCTGTGTTATCCGAAATTTCAAATAGCATGTTACATTGTCTTTTGAATCCCCAGAAACGAATACATTTTCAAAATTTAAAGAATAATTTATAAAAACAAATTATTTTTAGCTGCCCGAATTTTTCAGAAACGTTTCCGAAGGGTTTTTAAAGTGTATGAATTAGTGTCCTCAGGCTGGAATACCTGTTTTTCGAATGTTATCCATTCTCAAGTACACGTTTTTAGCCGCATAAGTTAATTTATACATGAAAGAGTAAAGAACTTTATGTATTTTAATGTTATTGTTAACGCTGTTAATTTTGCATTTTTGTGTGTTAAAAATTTTTTTTGAGCATGAAAATGTTTACTTCAGAAATGATAGCATTCGAAAATCAGGTATTCCGAGCCAAGAACACTAATTAATACACTTGAAAAACCCTTCGGAAACGTTTCTGAAAAATTCGGGCAGCTAAAAATAATTTGTTTTTATAAATTATTCTTTAAATTTTGAAAATGTATTCGTTTCTGGGGATTCAAAAGACAATGTAACATGCTATTTGAAATTTCGGATAACTCAGAAGATTATATTATATTTTCGTTCGTGGTTATAGCATATTTTCATAAAATAAGAAACATTGGTCATTTTTTACAGTGTAATGAAACGACATTACAAGATGATTTCATTAAACGACTTTAGGAAGCGACTGATTAAACGAATAAAACGAATGATTAAAAGAATATGTTGTTACAGTATGTTGTTACAATCACCAATCACCTTTTTTTTAAAAAAAAAAATTAGAGAGATCAGAGTGAGAAATGCTGGAATAAATCTGTACGAGAAATTGGGTATGCGTTATGTCTTCTGAGACGTCGGACTATATTTGTATGTGTGTTGTAAGAAAATAACTAATTCGTTTGAAATCCCCAGTAAGTGACATTTTAAGGATTCTGTCTTGTTCAAATCATTGTTACAAAAATTTAAATTTATTTTATACATACATTTGTTTTTCAAAGGATAGTAGAGATATGTTAAAAAAATATTGTTGGCAAAATTTTGAACAATTATGTATTTTATTATAATTTTTTTTTTCATAAATATAGTCAGTTATAATTTTTAAGTGCTTCACTTTAAACTAACAAGTAATATAATATTTTTAAAGTCAGTTCCTACTTTTTAATCATAAATATATAAAATAAACCCGTGCAGCATTAATGACCCACGTTATCTTTATTGAACATTATTTTAATCATCGTTGCGGTATTTTATTTTTTGTTGGCATCACTAATTTGAGATAAATCTTTCATTTCATTTATGAAAACAATTGGAGAAATTTTTTCTCCCATATAAAAAATAAAATTAATTAATTAAATTTAATTAATGAATTAATATTTGAAAAAACTGTATTAACATCAATTGCCATCCAGTACAGGTTTTAAAAAAATTATTTGAACTTGAATGGATGAATAGAAAATATTTTATTAACGATTGAAAATTCCAACAAGATATATATAGAGAGAGTGTGAGCTAATAGTAGGAATTTAAAAAAAGGAAATAAACATTTGATATCATTTAATATAGTTTTTATTTTAACAACTGTAGCCTCTCAAAATTAATCTTTTACTTTACACAAGCACAATGCATATACTGAAATGTTATTGAAAAAAAAAAAAAAAAGATATCAATCACCATTGTTTTTTTCACTTGGCAATAGGCTGTCTTTATCTTCCTAATTATATCTATATCAACAAAAAATAAGATCATTACCTACAAGTGTCAAAGGCCTATAAAAAATGTAACAAATTTTTTACCACAGCATTGTCCTTTTTTAATGACCAAGAATAGGATTTTTTTTATTATTCTTTTTTTTTTTGTAGAAATTTTACTGTACAATATTCTTTATTGACTTCAAGAATACGTCCAATGTTAAACTTCGCATCGTAATACACAGCATAACAGCATTCTTTCTTCAACTGAATGCTATATTTTACTTTATTCCAAGATTTTAATGTCTCTTCATCTGAATCTTATTTTAATCCAGGTCAGAAGAGTCTTAATATACAATATTTGTTACAACAACTTAACCTCACTGGATTCTGATAAAGGTGATTTATGTTTTCACCTTTGTCTTGGTGATAAACCACGTTTTTTATTCTTAGCAAGGATCGGAAAATCTACTTTTTTATTGTTTATCTACTGATTTAGTATTTTTTATCTACAACTATTTTATTGAAAATATAGTCATTTACTTCTTTTAAAAAGTAGTGACTACAAACTACATTTTAAAAGTAGTCACTACTATATTATTTTCAGATTTTGTCAAAGGTTTCAGTTTATACTAGAAATGGAAGATACGAATTAAACAATAAAGCAACCCTTTGTTATATCGCACCTGCCAGGATACAATTAAATATATGCGACATAGCAGAGGGAATAAAACATTAAGAACGATAATATAAAGGGAAATGTTTTATGTTTGTCTCCAAAATGTTATTTTATACACACATTGCACATTTCGTAGCAAAATTAAGTGATATATTATAATTTAGAAAATTACAGAAAAACAACTCTAAATGTAAACAATAAATTCGAATAATAAGAAACCCATCTTTGAAACATCAAGACCTGATAATGAGTACACACGCGTTGCTATCACGTAAATTAATTCCTTTGGTAGGTTAATACTTGATATTAGAAGTAATTGTCAATAGAAAAATTTATGTACTTCATGCGATGCGTTGGTATTAACAAATTGTTGAGAAAATCCTTTTTTGCACAGAAGAAGCAAGTTTCGCCAACGCGATTCGCAGAATGGTACATTTTTTTTTCTTACCTGCGATAGCATTAAAAGTAGCGCTGTTCTGACTTCAAAGTACTGATTTTTTTTTAACGCGCTACTCGCTACACTACAATGTTCCAAAATATAGTGTGCTACATTACAAACTACTGTAAAAAGTGGCGATCACTGTTGTTTCGCTAATTGTAGTGTGTTACTTCCGATCCCTGGGTTCAAGTTTATCTTGCTTTTTCTTTCAATGCTCAAGCTTTTGTTTCTTCTTCTGTTCTTCCTTCCTCTTTTTGCCCCTTCTTTTTTTCTGTTTATACTATTTTATGTATGATATTCTACAGATGCATTTGTTTTGTTTTTCAGATTTTAAATTATTAGTAATGCAGATATCCAAGAACTGACGTTTATGGACCAGTAACAGATAGGTGGTGTCAGACACTGCTAAAACAACTTAAGTTTTAATTATGTTTACAACAAGATAAATTTAATTTATTATTTTGCATTTTTAAACAGTTTAAACAATATATTTCAACTGTCTTTGATATAACCAGTAACTGACACCTCTGTAAGAGTTTGATGAAATGAAATTCCAAGACACAATAACTGGCACCCCCCATTCAGCTAAATTAACTATTTATAAATCCTAAATCATGACCCTAATGTATCATATGCATCTTTAAACTCATTTATACAAGCATAACATTAAGAAAAAAGTTTAGGATGGTTGCATTACAAATAGATAAAAAAGAAACACTTCCTTAATTTTAAAAATAAGATGATTGCTTCAAAATGGCACTTTTTGCATTCTCAAAAGTTCCTTCCTCATTGAATATGTTGTCGGCCCTCTAATGGTGAAATAATTTACTCCAAAATAAAAATAAGTGTCTAATTTATCGCTGGATGACATTACTGTGTAGAATTTTGCAACAAAATGCTCATTTGAATTAGATTTTTGCTCAAGTGTCATTTACTGGTTAGGTGTCAATAACTGGATGTTTCACCCTATGTTTTTAATAATAACTGTTAATGTATGTATTTTATTGACGATACAAATGAATTTTTTTATAAAAGGATGTAATGTTATTTAACGTTAATAGTAATATATATATATATATATATATTATATAAGTTCGAATGTATTTGATGGTAGTCAATGGTAGTCGATGGAAAAAAAAAAGATTTCATCTTGAAAGACCATATGGTCCTGGAAAACGCTGGGCCGGACTGCTAGTATAAACATATTTTTTATTATATTTTTTGCTTCTAAACTGCTTTATATTATTCGATTATTTTATAAATATCTTTAGATAAACAACTTATCAAAATCTTTCTATGTTTTTATTGATAACTATTCTAATAAAAAAATAAAATTTTAAACTTGTTTAAAAAATGCTTTCAACTTTCGCTTTTTTCTTGAAAGTTAAAAAAACAGAGGAGTACAGGTGTTCCACAGATGTCTATTCATAAATTGGTTTTTGAATATTTTCCGGTAATTTGCTTTCCTGTTGTTTTATATTTTTGGGACCCAGAATTCCAGTAAAACATAAAACTTTCTCACCCTTTTTTAAATATTTTCAAACAAATTTTTGTCTGTGTTGAGAGTATGCAGTTTGAATATTTTTTAAATCGAAAAGGAAATATTATTCTTGTTGTTGTTTTGGAGAATTAACGAAACTTTACTTTATTTTATATTGTTATGTGTCATAGAGTTTTCAGAAGATTCGGTTTATTTGTAGAATTCAGTGATTCATTAATTTACCCATAATTTAATATTATAAAAAATGTATGAGGAAGATTTATATATTATTAATGTCAGTAAATAATTCAATAAAAATTCAGAGTATAAAATAAAATTAAAATTTTCTGTAATTTTGCAGCGTTCACCGAATTTGTTTCGAAATTCATTCCTCTTCAAGCTAAATTAGACTAAAAATCTATATAAAAGCATTTTGTCATTTTATTTCATAGACTAAAGATAAAGTTTCTTTTCCGAGAATTATACATTTATTATTATTATTATTATTATTATTATTATTATTATTATTGAAATTTCTTGATTCCTACCACTTTTTCACATAGAACAATCGCCTTATTAATTTATCATCAAATATGTCATTAAAGAATGCGAATAATTTTATTTAAAAAGATATAATAATAAACAAATCCTAAAAAAACATACATAGAAGAAATGACATTTGGAAAAAATGGGTTAATATACGCAGTAATTAAAAGAAAATTTCGAAAAGATTAGAGAAATAGGAAATTATTTAGCATATTTGTGTTATTAAAACATTAAAAAATAATAATCAAATATTTCGTGCAACGTGATTTTATATCCCGTGTTTGTAAGATTTTAGTTGGTGATTTTTGGTGATCTCCGAGAATTATAAGTATGCTTTAAAAAATATATATATACATTCAAGTATTTGGAAATGAATACATAATTGCTGAAAAAAAAAATAGAATGCAAATACTTTTCCTAAGATAAATAAAAAAATTCGGTGGAAGAAATTGGGCTCATATAAAATATGGCATTGTTAAGTTTATTAATAAAATATGTTTGTTATAGAACTTATACATTAAGAGGTAAAATGGTATGAATAATTACATGATTTATCCGATGTTATCCAATACCCAGGTTAAAATTTTAATATATCTTACTCATGATAGGAGAAAAATCTTACAAAAATGAATAGGAGTATATGCAGTTTGGTTAAATTGGTGCAAAAAAAGATCTATTATTTACGTGTGGTTTCCAAATTTCTAAGGTTTCTCTTCACAAACGCATCTGAATGAATTAATAAATGGATTTAAAATCGTTTTCCGTTGATGTCGAAAAATGACAAAACGAACGAAAATATTAAAATGAATTTTAAATCATAGATATAGAAAATTAGAAATCTCAAGGGTTTAAATGTATATATGATTCAATATCGAAAGTCATGGCAAAATTCAAATTCAAAGATAAATCGAAAAGCAATTTATAATGTTACTGAAGCTGATATCAAAAGAGTGCGCGATGAGATAAACCTATATCCATAGGAGGAAACGTTACGACACTATATGTCAATTTGGGTGATATACAGGGGGAATCTAAACTGTTGGGCAAAACATTAAGGGGCGATAGTACATATCAAGACAAACACTATTAAATAGGAAACTAAGGGTCCCAAACGTCTTCCGAAGGAGATAGGCGCCGTTAAAGTTTAGGGTCCAAATTTTCAAATGATTATAAAAAACAGAAAAATTGGTCTATTCGTTTGCGGTGTTTTCTAAAACTATTTTTTATGTCAGTATTTTCTTGAAAATAAATTTTAAAGATAAAGTTCAAAAATTGATGATAGAGGGCGCTATAGACTTTGGAGCAACAAACAACTATTTCTTACCCTTATTTTTTGTATATCATTAAATGATTTCAAAAGTTTAGACTTAAACTTAAATTTTGAGCTCAAAATCTGAATCGTTGGGAGTGGTTAAGTAGCGCAGTCGCAGACCAGGCAGAAACTACCATCCCCTACACGTAAAATAAACGATAGAGGGATGACAAAATTAAATAAAAAAATTATCCATAACACACATGAACAATTTCTCCGCGCAAAATAACAAGAAATACTTTACAGTTACGTAGCCATTATGTAGTAACGGTCTGTGTCACTCGATTGCCCGGCAATGTGTAGTACAGAAGGATGTAATCTCCAGA
This sequence comes from Maratus michaelseni, assembly GCA_963931845.1. NCBI lineage: Eukaryota > Metazoa > Arthropoda > Arachnida > Araneae > Salticidae > Maratus > Maratus michaelseni. Next base: position 190,776,567 of record OZ007593.1, on the reverse strand, counting down.
TGGCGCTGTGATCGAAAGTGCTATAAAACGCTGGTTGTCCGCATTCATCGTGTTTGACACTCACTTTGACAGAATCACAAGAGAGTTGGCCTTGAGCCTTCGTTGCGTGCAGATCTCTCTCGTCTCGCTGATAAACGGGAAGTTTCTTCTATGCGGCTGGTAGCAGCTGCGCGCGCCGTTTGCTGATTGTTTTACAGTGCTGATTGTTTTCCGGAGCAGCGCTCGGAGGAAGTAATAAGCGAGTTCTTTTAAGAATAGCTTCGTTCTTTCGCTGATGATGGCGTTTGATTTTAACGAAAATTGCAATCGACTATTGAGTGGTAGCTCATATATTGACTTTACTAAAGCATGGAGTGACTTTCCAGCAATAATTGCTGACAAACAACGCAAGATTGTTATTGACTTTTTGACATACACCGATGATTATCTGAAAAGTATTCAAGCTTCTGATGATTTCAGCACCAATCAAGAAAAGCAGCACCAGTTGAGTAGCATTCTAAACTCTATTTCTTTTCTTTTTTGTGAGCCGTTTGACCCTGCTAAACTTATGAAACTTAAATTCTTTCAACTTTATGTTATTAATGATAGCCAGTTAGACTTAACTAACATAATGTTTGAGTTAAACCCAAATATTGTAACTATGGTGAGCCCTGATGATGGCTTTGTTACAACCAACAGCCGTAAAAGGAAAACCCAAGAAATTTCTACCAAAATTCCTATCAAAAGCAAATACCAACTCCTCAGTGAGGACAATTCTGATATCATTTCGATGGACCATGACACCTCTCCGGATGGCGCCCAACCCGGTAGCTCAAAAGACCAAACCGTAACTCCAAACTCAGAACCTAACCAAAACTCAAATAAGAACAGAATACACCCATTCTTTATTGAAATAAAGGGTCACTGGAACAAATTAGCTTCCGAAATTAACAAAGTAAACGAAACTAAGCCACTGATCAAATTAGACGGTGAGCTATTAAAGGTACATTGTAAAAATGACAATGACTTTCGCAATACACAAAATTATCTTGACACTAATGCCATAGCATACACCACACTTAGTCTTTCCGAAAAACGCCCAAGGAAAGTCTGTATTAGAGGCATCCCTCCCTACACAGACCCCAATATTATTATTGAGGCCCTAAAGGAATACAACTTCACTGCAAATCGAGCTGCTATGCTCAAAAGAATTTCACGGCACGTATCTCCTATTCTATTTCGAGGACGGGAAAAAGATCTAACTAGATCTCGATTTTCAAAAAAGTTTGTTTTGATATGTTAAAAGAAACTCTGAAAATGTTGCTATATATCAAAAATAGCTTCTATCGATTTTCAAAAAACGTGGCTTCAATACTAACTCGAGCAAGATAATACGGTCTATCTAGGTCCTGAATTCGGGGAAATTCATTTTGACATATTAAAACAAACGCAATTCAGAAAATCTTGCTAAAAATTGAAAAAAGTTTAGACGAATTTCATTATATAAGCCTTCTTTGAATACGAGAAAACTATCTATCTCGTGTCTCCGGAAAAATTTGTTATGGCATGTTTAAGGAATTGGTTTTAATTAATCATCAGCACAAGTACTGATAACATCAAAAAAGCAATTTTTTTGAAAATTTACCTTGTATACAGCATAGAACATGGAAAAACGGCCTAGCTAGGCCAGTATTATGTCTCGAATTCAAACTTCGTTTAACATGTTAGAATTAACTGCATATCTAAATAGCTACTGTAAATCGAAAATGATTTCAACGATTTTTATGGTATAAACATTATATACCAATTTCAGCATGGGTAAAACATTTTTAAAAAGCATGCGTTTTACAATTTTTTTATTATCAGCACCACGATTACGGAAGATTTGTGATCTGTGGGAATACATAATGTTTGTTGAAATTTGGGTCGTGTCTTTCGTAGATCTGGCGGCCCGGAAGATCACATATTTAGTTTTTCCAGAGGCAATATTGTCTTTCAAACAATGCTGGAAGATTTTAATTTTAATTTTAATTTTAATTTTAATGCCTGAGGAAGACCACTCGGCTGAAGACGAACCCAGCCGTTGAGCGTTTAATGTCTTCCCCGGCTAGCTCCCCGGCACGCAGGGATTAAACGTGGCAGTACAAGCTTCGCCAATGGCTGGTCCTGCCGGGCAAAGCCCCACGCGACAGGTGGCAGGAACTAAAGACATACAATTTTTTTTTTTTTTTTTTTTTTTTTTTTTACAGGGTCTGTCGCTGGAACCAGCGTTCCTACGCGACAAGGAGTGACAGACAGGGTGAACGAGGTCCACAGGTGCGCCTGCACCAGTTGTACAGTCCGCTAATTTAGTAGAAGGGTGCAGTTCTTAGATAAGACTGTACCAATTGTACAGTTCGTAAATGACGGCACTTGAGATGTGGAGGTGCCAGTGTGAGATTCCCACGCGACAAGGAGCGCCACACAATTGCGCTGGAATCCTCACACTGGATGGAGGTTGGATGCACTTCGTGTTAGAGGTGACGATACGTTACTTGCTGACCAAACTTGCGGTTCCCGATAAGAATAAATTAATTAATGGGGACTCAGCCCCTGCTAGGAAGAGAACAATACTTGCGGATGAGAGAAAATATTAAGCTGCAAAATAGCTAAATGGAGAAAGCTAAGCAGATAAAAAATGACGGAATGATTACGTTAATGACTAAAATAAGCGAGTTATTATTATTAATTTATGGAGAAAGAAAACTGCTTTGAATGATTAGGTTATGTTAGATAGGTGTGTTACTAATTTGTAAATTTCTGAAAGTTTATGAGTTAAGATGGGACGCGTAATTATGTTCAGCAGCCAAGAAGGAGGTGGGTTAGAAGGAGCAGGCCTAAGATGCCAAGCAACAGTCAGTGGGCAGGAGAAGTAATAATGCAAGATTTTCTGTGGCCCCATTCCTGTCTATGTTATAATAGATATCTATGTTATAATAGATATCTATGCAATCATACAATCTATGTGATAATACAAAAGTATGTCACTGACTTCATATGGACTTTTCAATGACTTGATCAAACAATTTATTTTTATTGCCAATTTTTAAATTTATAAATATCACATAATTTAAATTTTTACACTGTCGAATAGGAAAAAAGCAATAGTTTTATATTCCCAAAATTGTAAGGAAACGATGTTCAATAAGACGATTATAGAGAAATATTCTGGAATTCTTCATAATTTGTAATATAATAATTTAATCGATTATAATAAATAATAATCTGCATTAAATTATTATCTACGAATTTAATGTAATATAGGCGAATTTATATTTATTGAATTTTAAATGTTAAAAAATGTGACATTGTTCTATAAGAATAATATATATTTTTTTCATGCTGTTATTAAAATGAGCATTTTAATGCTGCTTACTGAAATTAATTGTGTATCTATAACATAGCTTTTGTAATTAACGAACTTTAGTCAAAAGCAACTTTTATTATGTTGAACACTACACCTACTACCCACACTAATATAAAGTAGTCTATTAAAGTAATTTTTAACATGAATTTATCTAACACAGTTTTTGATTACATTTCTTTAAGTTACATTATCTTCATTACAGATACCATATCGCATTTTTGAAAGAGTAAAATTTACAGTGATATATTAAGACATGTTTTATATTTTTATACTCTATTAACATTTTCCTTCATTTCTTGAAAGCTATACAAATATACTTTAGAAATTTTCAAACATTTCTTGATTTATGACTTGAAGTTTACATTGTTTTAAGTATATTTTCATTTTCTTTTGTAGAAGCATTTCAATACGATATTTAAAAGAAAACTGTCATTCAGTAATGATAAATCAATACCTTAAGCTTTTATGTAATGACTTAAAAAAAAGATAAAATAAAAGTCTTTTAAAAACGTGTGCAATTAGATGTTAACAGTTTTGTGGCAAAATGGTTTTAAAGGATGTTTAAGCATATGTCACCATTAAGCAAATCAGCTAATGCACTTTAGCGGTAATGAATGTTTCACATCGCAATGTAATTAACAGAATGAATTATTTTCTTTTTAATTTATCCAGACAAATGCTTTCAGTAACATTTTGAATTATGAAGCTTTCTTTGACTTGTGACAGTCGATTAGATTTTTTTAAATAATACATTTCAAGTTTTGTTTATATATATATATATATATATATATATTCTTAAAGCACTTGACAATAATTTGGAAGGCATCCTTCTTAATAGTTTATGTGAGACGCTTTTTAATTCGCAATTATTCAAAGAAAAATAATAAAATTTTGTTTTTCAATACAGAATAAATAATATATTTGTTTTAAATTTTTGAGAATTAAAAATGATAAAAATTATTCTTCAATATGTTATTCCCCTCAAAATATAATTAACTTCAAATATTTTCGGGAAAGCTATGAAATTTGAAATAATGCTGATTTTAAAAGATATTACACTGTAAATTATTATATTTAGAAAAAAAATCATACAATACATTATTAAATTCCGGTGTGTCAGGTGAAAACGTAACGCAGAGTAGTTATAACATTTTTGTTTTTAATGTATTTTAAAAATAGTAATAAATAATTATATTGTAATAAATGGAAATACATAAATAATGAGACGTTTTTATCATAATTTTATAGATAATTAATGTTCAGTATGCATGTTATATAACTTAAAAATTCGGACATTAGATTAGTAGATTAGTTATTATGCTTAATAATAAATGTACTAGTAAATTTTCAAAGTAAATGCTAAATAATGCATCTACTTTCTAATCATTACTTTGATAGAAAGTATATCTTTCATTATATAATTTTAATAATATTTTTATCTGCAATTTTACACTTAACTGCTTTAGAGGTCTCACAGATCACTGCGTTTTTTTTTTTTTTTTTTTTTTTTTTTTTTTTGTTTTGCAGTTCATCTTGCAATTTTCTGTTTAACTATAGATATTAGTTATATCCCGTTTCGTTTGGAGCCCTAGTAATATTGCTAAAAACTGTTGAATAGGTGAATATTATTTATAGAACATGTGTACATAAATATTGGTTCAGAAGCTACACCTTATTTGTCAATCGGACATATTATTTTTGTTTAAAAATGAAATATTCATCTTTAAATCAATTAGTCAAAGACTCCGTTTACCGTAACTATAGATGAATTTCTGTGACATTAGTTAAATGTTATTATTATTTCATTAGCTAAAAAAAAATCAAGAATATTATTGTTTTTTAAAATATGATTAAACACAAATGTAATTTAATATACACAATATATATAAATTTTTAAGTTATTGTTATTTACAAATATCATTGATGTCCAAAGTTTTAATAGTAATGCAGAATAACAAAAATACAGACATTTTATATACTAATGCATATATATAACATAACAGGAAATTAAATAAAAAATAGCCAATTAATTCCTATCTTAACAGCCGCTTATTACTAGTATTAATATGTACAGTTTATATATAATAAAATGTATATTCATAAATAGTACAATTCATATAAATTTGACATTGTTTTCAATTGTAATCGGGCTTGCTTAAATTCTTCATATTTGACAATACTCATTATACAGGAATTATAAATGTTTTCGTATCATGATATGTACATATCCGTTAATTATATTTTAATAAGATTATTTACACAAATAAACTAAATAAATATCCGAACTCAATTATTTTTATGAATTTTCCCTTTAACGCTTCAGGAAGTAGTCAATAAAAAGTAATGTATACAAAACAAGATAAAAAATATGGCAAAAACAATCATAATTACCCTTTTAAAAAAGCACCTTTACTCATATATATAGACTTGAAAATCGAAGTACTTGCAGCAAGAAGGAGACTAATTTTTCCACTTTTGGAGGGCTAAAAAAAATAAGTAAATTTTTAAAGTTTCGTCAAAAATATTTTTCAACTTATGCATTCGTTCATAGACCTATACATGGTTGTCCACCAATAATATTCAAAAATCCCATTTTCCTGTTCGGCGCGAATTTTTTTAAAACAAGAAATGGGACCTTTTAAAAATTTCAAAGATAAGGATACCTCCTTCTACCTGCAAACGCTTCAGTTATACTATAACACCTCTTTATTTTCATTTCTTACTTAATAAGGCTTCTGTCAATTAAATTTGTCTGATATAATATTAATTAGATGCTTAGAACTGACAGTGCAAATTGCAGATATGTTCTGACATCACAGATGTTCCGCAATTATGATCGCTAAATACATTAGAAGTTCATTTTCATGTAATAAAACTACAACATGAACATCAGACATTATAAATATTTTTCGATAATTTAAATTTTTCTGAAGAATTCAAAAATTTATTAAATTTACACAGGAAAATTCAACTTAAAAATCATAAGAATCATAATAGGATAATTTTGTTTTTCTAAAATATGTTTTATTAACCAAATAATATAACAATAATAATATTAATATTAATATTAATATTAATATTAATATTAATATTAATACACACATACACACACACACAGTATATTACAAATTTCATTCTGTAGTTTACTGAAAATATTCTCATAAAGATGCAATTTTATAAATATTATATTATTTTCGTAGTAATGGGAAGTCCTTGTTGCAGTTATCGCTAAAACATGTTTTTAAATCAGAAATGTATCTACAAATAAGATAACAATTTATTATACTTTTCAAAGTCCGTCCAAAAAATATGGACGTAGATAAATCTGTATCGGTAAATAGAATGGACATGGAAGTATATTTCATTCTATGTTACAAGTAAAACTTTGTCAATCTTTTCTAAACATCAATCCCCCATGAAATCTCAAAGTTTATTTTTTTTTTATATATATAGTTTGAAAGATTGTCTTGTAATGTTTTGTAATCAAAGTGCTTGTAACAACATCATTCGATTTAAAAACAAGGGAAATTTCCTTGTTATATACAAAAGGAAGAAACAAGTGAGTTATTAAATAATAAACAATACAGTTAATTTAATATACCATTAAGCTTTTGCAATTTATTGGATAAATATAATCTCTGTTTGAGAGGAACTTAAAACTGTATTACTGTACATTTTTTTTTAACTTAACTTAAGATACGAAATCTAAAACAAACCAAATGACAATTTAATGTATTTTTCAAGCTCTATTCAAAAGGTTGTAGAGAGGGAAAAATCTGTAAACGTTATTGGAATAGACGTGACTATAAAACGCATTCTATGTATTAAATAAAATTTTGTCGTTAAAAAAAGAGAAATTTCCGAATATGCACTTTAGAATACTATATTTATTTATTTATTTTTTTTTTTTTACGAAAATATGTCTAATTACTTCATACTAAAATTTTCTAATAAAAAATTTCAACTCATTTTTATAATATTTATTTTATTATATGTGTAACATTACTTTATGTACAAAATCAAATATGATGATCAATCACTATTACCCAAGTATACTTATACAGGATTAAATATTATGATTAAACTATACTGATTGTCATTGTTTTTGAAGTTAAGTATTAAACTCAATATTTATGCATTTTTTTCACAATGCCATATATAATTAGTTTCCAAATGTTATATTTTTGGATTAATTATTTTCTTCTATTGCTATATGTATTATATCTGATATATAAATCATATAAACAAATTTAATATTTTTAGTGAGTAATGCTTTGTAGATGTATATAAATTGCACTTGCAATGATATTTCGCTTTCTTATCGTGTTCAGAAAAGTGATTAATACTTTGTAGGAAAAACTCAACACGATTTCTGAAAATTACGGCCAGCAAAGAAATTTTTGATTCAGAAATGTTTCTTTTAATCTCCGAAATATTATGGTTTTTGAGGTTTCTAAAGGCAAAGATAAGTTTTTTCTGCAATGTGAGAAACTGGGAAGAAGTTGTAAATTTTTTTTGTAAATCTTGTATCTAGATCTGGAAATATTTCTCCTTTTTTACAGTTTACTATGCATAAAAAATGTTACACATTATGTCATCCATACATTTCACTAAATATAAACTTTATAATATGAACTGTATAGCACTACTAGCTTAAATACCCAGCATTTCCCGGGATTTTAAGAATGTTTGTTTAGAAAAATCAATTTCAAAATTAAACAGACAGTATAAAATATATAATTAAATAAAGCAGTCGAAATGTTTTATACATATGAATCGAATGAAAACCCAGTTAAAAATATATACATATATGTAATGAACACATCAGAATTCAGTCGTAAATCGTCTTGCTTCCAGTCATCATTGGAGCAATAAAACCTACTAACGAAAAATGTCAAGCTGTCTTTGGACTGTACATGGTGAAATGCACTGGAAAACCAATTACTTCAAAACAGCTTCACAAACTATTTCTTCTTGTTTCTTGATTCGGGGGAAATACATACAAAATTCTTAAAGATCCAACTCTTGAACACGCAGCATAAACTGTTCAAGACAAAAGCAGGGTGATTCAAAGTTCACACCTATTACATGTAAAGATTGCCCCTGTGTTTTATTGACCGACATAACAAAAGCTAAACGAACTGGAAATTGTACATACTTGAATTGAAATGGAATGTGATGGAATAAAGTGTATGCGCAGGATGGTATTTACGTTTTTCTTGCTTTGCAAAATAAACGCAAACTATACTCTTTTCACTATAAATAAATAAATCTAATTATATATTATAAAAACTACTCCTTAATTTCTTCTCCAGTTTATAAACATTCTTCACTTCAAAAGAATAATTAAGATGGTAAGGCACAATCAGTAAGAAGAATGTTTACTACTAAGCTTATAGATAATTTGTAAAAATAGAATCAAAAATGAAATAAATTATGTATATTTTATTTCATCTTTTAATTAAACATATCATCTAATAATATATGGTCATTAACTTTTAATAGATAAATTTTAAATTTTAGATAAGACTTAAAACACAATTCTTCATATTTTATTATGCTGATTTTATTTTTTTTATTATATTTTAATAGAAAATCGGATCGTATTTTAAACGTGTCTCAGAATCATCAAAAAGTCATGATATGATTATTTATACATTTATTTATCTGTGATATTATGAAATATCGTAATAGTACATAATGCAAGATAATTGTTGCGTAAACAAATCAAATATTCTTCTAACAAATGTCTGGCATAATCAGAGAAGTGTGAAAATCAATGATAACACTGATGGATGAGTTTTTCTGTGTAATTATATATTAACATCTGTTGGACGACATGAATATGGGGTTGAATGATTCAATATATTAAAATCGAAATATCAATATTACACTTTGAGTGAATCTAATATAAATTTTCAGTGTTTTCAAAGCCATACTACAATTTGTAGTTTTTAATAAAATTATAGATTTAATATTAAATAAATTTGACTTATAAAGTAATATATGAAGAACAGTTTTTTTTAAGGAAAATGTGTTAATTCTTTAAGTTAATAGTTGTTGAAAAAGAACTGCATTTAATTATGTAATAAATGTCCAAACTAGAAACACTAAACACAATTTGTTTTTCTGAATAAGTATTCGTATAATTTATCTTGTTTACATTTTGTATTATTATTTTCCCATAGCAGAATCATGAATTTATTATATAATGTAAAGAAATATTTCTTTTAAAATTTTTAAACATGCAAACTTGCAAAAAGCAAAGTAGCTGTACCAAACTTCCCAAAGTACCACTATAAATGTTGGTATATAAAGATACCTCAGCTAACGAGTACACCTGCTAACGAATGTTTACAGTAAAGGTGTTAATAAACCTTTTCAGTTTTTTAAAGACTCGGCTAACGAAGGTTTTATTGAATGAGCGTGCGCACATAAAGCAATTGAACTTTAAATGGATGCGGGAGCACATTCGTGTTAACAAAAATTGCGGCTAGCCAGTGCGATTAGGTAATGGATTATCTTTGTTAGATCGAGTATCTCTGTATTTGTTTCATGGACATTGTACAATAAATATACAAACCTTTTAATTTAGATTACTACATCTGGAGTTTATTCTCATTTAATTAATATATTTTAGTATAATGACATTATTTTTATTCCATGTATCGGTACAAAATATGACTATCACAGTAAAAATGAAATTCAGTGTGGCTCTATGTTTAATTTCATAGTGTAAATTAAAAAAAATCATAGTACAATGTTCCCGAAACACGCTCCAGTTTTCCTTTAAATAAACAACAGTTTAATAAAACACACAAAAAAAGGAATGGTTTTGTTCATCACATTTCTCGTACTTCGAGAAAATTCTTTAATTGTTTATTGTTTATTAAAACATACCGCATGTAGTTTTGCTGTAGATTATATTATTAAATACACAAGTTACAAAATGCAATTTTTAAAAATTGCTTCTTCTAAAATAAAGATAATAGATTCGTATTGATAACATGATTATTCTACTAAAAAAAGATAAATATTTCAATCTCAAATTTATTGTTACTTCAAACGGATTTTTTATATATAATTACTAAAATGTTATATTTAAAATTATAAAGTAATATTTTAATTTGTTAAATAGCAAGATGTAAATTAAAATTAATATACTTTTGTTTTTATTTAAGGAGTTGTTGCTCCCTACTTTGACCAGTTCAAAATTTCGAAAACATTTTTTGTGCTTAAAGTAATATTTATACACACAACAATCATATTGTAATAGATAGAAATCGATATCGAAAGGGAAAAAGCATATATATATATGCTCGTTTTGTTTTTAGAGCAGAATTTTCCAATTTTATGGACACTATACCTTCACCAATTTTCAATGAATAAAAATGTATCATTTTGTAAATGAATTTTCAGATATTGTTCTAGCAAAAGAAGTATTTAGTGATTTTTTTTTAAATGAAATATTAACTTTTTCCATTTCTATGTACCTTTAAGTAACGTAATTTGTTTTTGAAAACTTATAATGTGTTTTAGATTAATATCATTTCACTAAAAATTCAAAATTTGTAAAATGGCTACGCATTTTGTTTTCAGAGCAGAGAATTTTTACAATCGGTAGACACTGTACCTCTACCAATTTTCAATCAATAAACTTGTATCATTTTAGCTTCTGTACTAATAAAACTAATTATTTTCATACATTGTTCTAAGTCACGCCGACGAAGCGCTGCTGTCAAGGTTTTTCTAATTTAATATCTGCATAATATATAAGTTTAAACGGATTTTTATAAAATTTTGCATTTTATTGAAAAACATTTCTGAAAAAAGCTTTAATTTTCAAAGCGACAAAGTGGTGTTACCCCATCATGAATTACATGAAGAAATGATTAAAAATAAATCTTTAAAATACTGTGTGATTATGTGTTTTGCAGTATCAAATTAGGTGTTTTGCAGTGTCAGTATTAAATGATATAAAACGCTCTTTAGAATATGTCCTCATTAAGTAATTAAGTTAACACATTTGAGTGGTCAGGTGACGAGTCTTTAAGAATCATAATAGATGGCTTTCTTTTTTTCACCATTTCAAAAAATGTTTTGTATAATATTTATAATTTTGAAATATTAACCGACTTGTGTAATACACATTTTGTTTTTAATTTCCTAACCTGTTATTGATTTAAACATAAAAACACTAATTCAAACCAGAGTTTTGTTTTTAAATTAGATTTTAAAATAGTTCACAAAATTATTCTTGTGTAAAATCTGCAACGCAAGCCGTTTTATATTTAATTGAAATTTCGATTATGGGTTGATGATTTTTTTATATAAACAATTAAAGTGTTTTGTATCAAATGTTAACATTAATTCAAAAGGTTTCAGGTCTGGTTACTGTTTTTTCGAAAATATTTTCAAGTGCGCTTTGTTTGCAGGACAGTGAGTGTACTTTGAGATAGTATGAGGATTTGTTTACATTTTGATAAAAAATAGTTTTCAAATTTAAAAAAATTAATAGTTAATTCTGATAGTATAAAAAATATGAAATAGTAAGAAATGAAAGAGTATGGAGTAAATTGTATAGGCGAGCATCAAGCAATTAGTCTTTTGCCCAATACGTTTTTTGTATATATATTTTTTAAATAATGAAATATATAGTGCAAATTCAATTATTTTTGAATAATGTTCCACTAGTTTTGAAGATTAAAAAATATATGCACTAATGAAGCACAACTGAAACTACTTGTAAAAATAACTGATCGACTAAGCAAATGGCATTTAGGATGTTTTAATATAATTTTAAATTTTTAATTATAAATAACAGGGCAGATTTTGTCTTCCTATGAAAATAAAATAATAATGATGGTCTAATACGTTATATGCACATCAATTAATTTTGTTAATATGGATTAATGATTATGTGTGTCGGGCCGCACATAAAAGGCCGCCGGACCATATGCGTCCCGCGGGCCGCACGTTGAGTATGGCTGATGTAGGTGGACAAAAATATTGCGTTGAAATTTATTTTGGTTTTACTGGGATTTGATCAGTAATAAAATAATCAAAGAGTGATAAATATTTGGCTTATTTAATTATTTATATTATTATTTATATTATTATTATTATTTATATTATTATTATTATTTATATTATTATTATTATTTATATTATTATTATTTATTTATATTATAATATTGTATTGTCATTGAAACTACACATGTATTCAAAGTTGAATACTAAACATGCATACATACACTTCAACTTAATATAACTTAATGATTCGCAAACTTTCGCAGGAGCTTTCTTAAGTTTCCAATGTTTTAGGAATGGCACTTTGATTTCAAAAAATGCTTCTTTCCTAATAATGCTCAATACTATATTGAAAATCAAGATGAAGTTTGAAAACAAGATGGCGCTTATTTTCAAACAACAATAGGTTAAATCTTGTGACAAACACGTGACATATGTCCAGTAAACTGCTTTCCAATAAAACAGAAAAATCCCGACTTGCTTTCGAACTTGCAGAAAAATAGAGCAACTGTTTAAACCCCCTCAAACAAACTGCCTTCTTTACGGTCGTAGTTAATCGACCCATCGGATTTTTTCGACAAAATTCGTACGGATCTCGAAAAAAGAGACATTCAGCTACCAGTATACGCTGTCTTATTAAATTCCGAGATAATCGGAAAAATGAATTTTGTCCACTAGATCATAAAACGCCCCACTTTGCGGAGCGTGAGGTGCCCCTTACTCCAGATGGGCCGTTATGTCCTTTATTTAATAGATTTATATTTTAATTGTTATAATTTAAATTCATCCAATTCGAAATATTAAATAATATATAAAATTATAGAAAATATAATTTTACTAAGCAAAATCTAAAAGTATTACATTTACACTAAATCAAACTGTATAATAAAAATTCTTTTAAACAAATAACTACTATTTTCAGTGTTGAATATCTCTAAAAATAAAAGCGTTGTCTCAGTTGCTGACGTCCATTGGACTAAATCAGTAAACTGCGCTATGAATGAATGATACTGATTTCTGATTAAAGTTCCAGAAACTTTCCATGATATTGTCATCTGATGATTAAAATAGCACATTATTCTGAAAGATAATAACACTGAAATTCAAGATAGGATGAATCTGATTACTTCAATACAATGAAATTTATTTCGAAAGTCTCGGATAAATGAAAATATAAAGTTACTAAAAGTTTGAATCTTTATCAAATTTCAAGTCGTTGAACCCGTTTAGATTGTTATAGGTACAGATATTTCAATGAGTTTAAATGCTAAGAAAAAAAAAAGAGTTTTATATGTTGGAAAAGTTATTTTTGTTAAAATTCCAGTACATTAATTGTTTTAAAAATATAGTATAAAAATACTGAAATTAAAAAGGAAAAATGTTTAAAATGATTATTTTATATTAACATATATTATCATATTTATAGATAATTTTATGTAATTTGAATGCAGAATCTGATAAAGCATCGAAATATTATTATAATAATTTAGACAGTGTCTTCACTAATACCTTTTACTATTTTTGACAAATTTAACTGGGATTTTTAGAAATATAAAATTAAGTGAAATGCGTTATGCGTAAACAAATAAAATATACTTTGAACAAAATTATGACAGAATAAGAGAAGAGCATAATATATTATAACACTCTCGAATGATTTTAGGTGTTATAAAACAAACGATTTTACTTTTGTCGGCAAACATTTTGATTTTAAGCCAAAAAGGCATAAGCGTGGCATTGGTTCGAGCAATGTTCACAATAATGGTAATAATGGTATTTTCTCAAGTCTAACTCAGCATTTTTGGAGTTTTTCTTTATATACAAATGTAAATTATATAAATAACAGTTAATAATATAATAAAGGAGTCATGTATTTAAATTTTAGTGTAATTGCCTTCCACAAACGTATTATTAAGACACATTTTCAAATAAAAAAATCACCATTCATTTCGTTTTAGTTTTTTTCATATCTTATCTTCTTTTTGAAAGTTTTTAAATCTTTTTAAACCGGTTCTCCAACCAATTACCGTATTTACTATATTGTTGGAAAATTATTTTATATTTCAAGGGAAGTCTGAATCCGATTGCGGAAGATTACACGAAATTTGTACTCAGCGATTGGTAAATTTGTGGTTTTTCATTATGAAGCAAACGGACAAAAGAACATGTATTAGTATATATTTTTCATTTGCAGTTACTTTACTATCACAAAAAAGCAATACTTGGAATGCACAACAAAAATTTTTTTTAATGCGAATTGTGGCCAAGAAACAATATTTGCTGATTTATCATTTTAGCTTAGATAAGAAAAAAGTACCTGGAAGTCATATTAATCAAAATTTCGATCATTATAAAACAATTTCGGTAGACGCACAGCCCTATCCGCTAAACTTAGTGGCAAATTAACGATTATGTTCATTATGTGATTTATGGGGTTCATAGGTTCATTATGAGGTTACTTAAGAATACTTTAATCTTGAAAATAAAAGAAATAGCAAGGATATTTATTTCTCCGTGTTATTATGCTCATTAAAAAAAAAAAAAATAAAAAAAAATAAAATAAAAACTTTGGAACAAATATTTACCAAAAATAGTATTACTAAAAATTTGGCATAACTAACTTGATATATCATTGTTTATTGGTGAAAGATCTAGAATTCAATCAACAGCAATTTGACATTATTTAATGGAACGTAATTTGGCGGGTAATTAACATCCTTTTATAGCTAACTCTGATACATTTGTAACCATACATAGTTGCAAAAACCTATAGTGTTTGAATTAAAACTTGGCTGTGGACCTGATTACGAATGATTAGGCAAGTTTTATTAGATACAAACTATATGATTATTTTTCTACCAGAATACGTTATCAAGGTTCTTTCAAGGGTAATGGTTACATGATTGCAACTGGTATATAAAATGTAAAGACAGTCAAAATGTCGTTATTTAAATTTTATTCAAACAATTCCGCTTTAAAAAACCACTTATTAATTATTCACATTTCATTCAAATATGAAAGCTAAACACTGTTCTTTGCGTCCAAATAATTTATTAATTTTTATCTGTGTTTAATCTGTTGGCCTCAAAAAATAGAAAACTGTAGTAGACCTGCCAGAAGATGACTATATTACCATATATAATGTATCCTATAGTGAGATTGTATTTTAGCTACCAGAACCACACATAGCACTGAGCTAAGAGGATCGGAGTTCAAGAACTAACAAACAAAAGAAAATAACTTGAACATTATTTAAGTCCAATGGCCAATCTCTGCAATGATTCTAATGCTCTCTTTTTTAGTAGAATGGTGACTAGAGAACATTTTAATTTCTGATGGTCATAACCACATTTCTCAACCAAACTGTACTAGAAATGATTAAATAAAAGAGTTGATTCTTAATAGCCAGATTTGTTTCTAACGTATAAGATAAGATAATAGCGCAATGGCATTCGCAGGGTATTCAGCAATGCGGAAGGACTTACCAAGTGAATGTTCATATTACTTTAAAATCTAGGGCCGAATTCATCATTTCGTTTGATCCAAGGTTCATATGGAAAAGGGCTCAGCGCAGCGGGCATAGCCTGCTTGCCCCTTATATAAAACTAAAGAATTGCGCATACATACGTTACAGTAATTGTTCACTAAATTTTCTTGTCCTGATGTATGACGCAAACACACACACACACACATATGTATATATGTCTGTGCGTGTGTATGTAAATATATGCCTACATACCCGGCAGTACAGGAAAAGTTTCTTAAGCATGAGCAGAATCAGTTAGCACCTAACAGAGAACGCGATTTAGCATACCATACAGTAGATTGTTTTAGTGTTGATACAGCAGAAATCAGGTTGTTACCATCATTTTTATGAATTCGCCGTTACTGACGTTAATGTCTGTAACTTATACCTTACTTTCCCAAACATATGATTATATCGTATATTAATTTTTACTAAAAAAAAGCAGCAGGTCTTACTGTCGTAGATTGTCTGTTTTTACGTGTACAATAATTTGTATTTGTTACTTTACAACAATATATAATTATTCATATACACGTTTTAAAAATTTCGAAGCTGTAAATGTATAAGTTTACTTTTTAGAAGCGTTTCGTCATTCTGAAGTTAGATTCTCAAATCTTCAAACACCCGTTTTTGTAAAATGAAGTAATTTATAATATATTTTATTTCACTGGTATTTAGAGGGATACCCTAGTCTCTTAAAAAGAAAATGCTATTACTCGAAAACACAATGGAATGTTTCAAGAAAGCATTAATTGATAATACTAAATCGATAAAAGAGCATCAATCTCAATTCAATAAATGTTTTTCACTGGTGATGACAGAGTAAGTTCGGTTGAAAACGTTTTGAAAATTTAAAAGGACTTCAATGTGCTTTTAAATGTTTTATGTATGCTTTTACGCACATTCAGGGAATATATTTATATTTAATTGTCTTTATGAATTTTGCTAAAATAGAACTTTAAAAATTTGCAAAAAAGTGTCCAGTTATTCGACCGTTGTTACAAAAAATGATTACATATCCGTAATTTAACTCAATTCTGATCATATTATTGACCACTTGATGGTCAAAATAGAGATAAATTAACAGAATTAAATTAGAGTAATCAGTTATGTAACCGTTTTCTACAAAAACGGTTGAATGACTGGAAAGTTTGCTGCAAATTGTTAATAGTGATGAATAAATGTTTTTTCGCTTTTCACTCATACTGTTGTTAAATCCAACCTGGTGGGTTTCTTAGACATTCATGAAGTACTTTTAATAATCTATAAAATCAAGTGTAATTATATGCTCAGCATTGTGGGCCTGAAATGATTTAAAATGATTATTATACCATTACTGGCCATTAAGTCTTAAGTTAATGCGCTTCGTCTGTAGGTGATGAGTGTTTTTAGACAGAAATGTTATTAACATAATGGAGAGTTTATTTTTCTTTTGTTTACTTATACAAACAAATGTTTCATGTAATCTATTGGATTTCGAAACTTTCATTGACTTGTAACAGACTCGGCTTACGTAACTAAACAGTTTGCTATTGATTTTTACTATAAAGGCGATGTTTTTGTAATGATTTACACTGTTGTGTAACGGTTTTCTACCATTCAGTTCAAATTACAAAAACATGAATGTGAAAACTAATATAAACAATCTTATATCAGAGGATAAAATAAATCCTTATTTGGCACTAACTTATCTCGAACTAACTTATCTCGAGTATATTTTACCAATGCCAGAAATAAATTTAAAAATTGAACAAAAATAAATATTTTCGGTCAATTTGATTCTTATTTTTATTAACTGTTATTTCAGTAACACATTTTTTGTTTTATTAAAATGTATTTTTTTTGTTTTTTAGCTTTAAAATAAGGATATAAATTATCACTTAATTCAAACCATTAATAATGAAAACGCATTTTAAAGTAGGCAACAATTATTTAAATAAAATAAAATATTATTTTATTTTATCAAGGTATATTGGAGAATCACAATTTTAACCATAAAATAAATTCTCTATTTCAGAAATTGCATTACAAGAAATATAGTATGTGTAATAAAATCTTAGTGCTTTTCAGAATGTTAAAAAAATATTTTTTTTCATTTGCCTTTTTGTTTTAACGTAAAGAACTACTCTCCCAATCTTGTAACTTTTTTGTAACTAGGCAAAATGCTACCGTTCTATTTGATCATTGAAGATTTTATCTTCAAAGTTTCAAAATGTACTTTTCTATTCAAAGAAATGGGATTTAAAACATCGAAAGTATTTTTGTAGACATTTCGAAGAGGATTTAGAAACATTTCTTTTTTCTTTTAATAATCGTCCATAAAAAGTTTTTACTTTGTTCTCGGATAATCTCAGCGTGAAAATATTAGGCAATACAAGAGCAGTACAAGATAAGATAAATATATAATTTTGTAAAATTTATTTAACTGAAGTAGATAAAGATATTTCTTCAAATTATTTGAATTGGTTTGAATTGGTTTTTAAGGGGAAATCTATTAGTTTCTGAAGCTTTTAGAGATAAAGGATGGATTTTTGGACTCGCGAATAACTTGGAAGGGGCTGTACTAGATTAATTTTAACGCAATTATTTCAAATTGGTAAATAAATCATACGAGTAGTAATTTTCCAACTGGACGAAAAATGTCCGGGCCAGGATTCGAACCTGTGATCGCTTGGCTGAAGCCGCCACGCTCTACCAACTGAGCTATCCCGGTCGAATCTGGAGGGTATATCTCATCCAGTTCACTGGAGTTCCTTTACCTGCGATATTTTCTGCTGAGCTGATTAAAATATCAGACCAGATTCTCTGATCAATAAGGTTAACTGGATGAATTATGCCCTCCAGATTCGACCGGGATAGCTCAGTGGTAGAGCGTGGCGGCTTCAGCCAAGCGATCCCAGGTTCGAATCCTGGCCCGGACATTTTTCGTCCAGTTGGAAAAAAAAACTTGGAAGGGGCTATTTTATATTTTTATAAATCCTATGATAGAAAATATCTGAATAAATATTAGTGTATGTTTTTACGGTATAACTTGGGCCATAGTAAAATCTAAAGTTTCTCATCATTTTACAAAATAATAATAATAATAATAATAATAATAATAATAATCGCATATCCAGAGATACTTTGGGACTTATATTTACATGACAACATTTGCAAGAATAACGCATATATTAATTTTTTAAACTTTATATTAAAAATATAGTTTTTAGTTAATTGCACTTTTTATAATATTTTTCTCTGTCACAAATATAAAGCATATTGACACATTTTACAACAGTTTTTATTTAAAAATTTATCCCTGATGTTTAATAAAGATTTGGTATTCCATATATATTGCATTACACATGTATGGCGAAATATTAATGAAATAATTATTAGTTATTTCGATACTGTCTAAACAAAGTTATAGTTTTCTAAGATGCACAGTGACGCATAATCATCAGTGACACTGATGAATTATTGATGCAGAGTATTCATAGATTAACATCTGTTGCATGGCATGAAAATACGACTGAAGGATTCGAATGATTGAAATCCCAAGTGGATATGTCTAATACATTTCAAATAAATATTTTAATTAGGGAATTACAATTGTTTCATTACAAATGTACTGTTCAAATATTTATGATCATTTATATTTTAAAATATCCCCTATAAAAATAATGCATATTTCAGTATTAGAATATTTAAAATGTATTATATATTTTATGATATACTTGTATACGTCTACCTTAGCTTTTTTCAAATCTCGGCAATAGCCTTTTTTTTTTCTCTTTCCAATAGCAGCTTTTATTTTCCGTGTGTGAAAATTAGAAACAATACATCTATACTGAAATAAAATGTTTTGTTTTATTATATTAGTTCTTATTCTTTTTTTATTTTAAGAGAAATCAGAGAAAGGCATCTATTTTAGACGAAAATTGTGTATTTTAAATGAAATGCGCGAAAGGTTTATAGGGTAATTAAAATGAATGAAATACGAATGATGATGTGTGGAACAATATTTGGCGATTTATAAGCTGCGCCAGGCTAACAAAAAAAGTACGATTTTACTTACCCATCATACTTAGTATAGGGTAAGTCTTGTAATCGTTTTGAAAATCGAAAAAAAAATTGACGGATTTACACGTTTCAGACACTGGAGATTCCGAAAAACATATTTTCAGAATAAAAATTTTGCCGTCCGTCTGTGTGTGTGTGCGTGTATCTGTGTGTCTGTGTGTCTGTAAACGCTCTATCTCCCGAAAAAATTGAGATAGAGACTTGCAATTTGGTATGTACTTAGTATGTAATAATGGGAAGAAGCCTATTTCATTTCAATAACCTGGATTAACCGGAACTATTTTTTTTGGACTCTCGAAATATTCGTTCTGATAAAAGGTATATAAAAAAAAATTATTGTTTCGAAATAGTATCGAAATTGTTTGAATGAATATAAAAGAATGAATATAAAAGACAATAAAAAAACATAAATTTTGCATACAGCATGAAGTCGATCGGATAATTAGTTGCCGAGATATTTGTAATCCAATTTCCACACTCTTCGATTTTTCATGACCCTGTATTTCATCAAATTTCAATTGAAAGATATATTTAAATTGGAAATGAGACGCTTAATAAGATGCAATAAACCGCTAGTTAATAGGATTATTGTTTTTGTAGTTATAAGGATGTTTCTTTTAAGCAATTCAGTAATCGAGCCTTCAAAGTTTATGACGTCATCAAGCCACGATTTTATTCGAATTGCAATGCATTTTATAAATAGTTTACACATTTTTTATTTTAATATTTTAAATTATGCATATCCATGATGGGTAAGTATTACGGTGACCCCAAACGACTAGTTATATTTACTGGAGATGTGATTTAGTACTACGTGTTGGCATCATGCTTTAAAACAATGTATCTATACACAGGGCGTTTACGCTCAGAAAACTTCCCAGAAGTAACGTTTAATAACTAATAAACACTTGTTGCTATATGAAGGGGTTAGAATGACAGTGGAGTAAGTCAATATTTAGTAATTTGAGAAAGGAAGGGTTTTGTGAAAATTATCGTATTGCCGTTGCATTAAGTGACCCAACCTGTTTTGTCCTCTAGCGACAACCTAAGTGAACTATGACTTATTTGACTGTTACACTGAACAGAAATTAATATATGTTCAGTGCAAATATAGTTATCTAGATTTTTCAAAGTTTTGACTTACTCCACTGTCGTTCTAGCCCACTCATATATTAATTTAAGTTGAATGGTAGTGAAAAAATGCATAAATGTTCAATAACATATAAAAAAGAAGAAAAAACATAAGAAAACATAAGAAAAAGAAGAAAAAAACATTATGAAAGTTGTGGCTAAAAAATGGTGTGAGATCAAATTTCCATTTTCCATTAAATAAGTTATCATATTTAAGTCAACTGCCTACATATATGTTGATAGAAATCATTTTCTCCTGTACTAAATATATCATAACGTGTTTCTAATAATTCAATTTTTTTTCCAATTATGCATGATCGGCTTGGCGGCCATCTTTTCATATTTTATACATATTTTACGAAACATATCGTTCTATGTTGCTTAGATGTAGAGCTATGGGAGAAAGTTTTACAATCAGATTAACCCAAACACTGCTGAAGCAAGGTGAGGCAGTCTACTTCCTGAAAAAAGGAAAGATTGCCTCAGAATCCACATCCTATAGACCTATTTGTCTCCTATCAACTCTGGGGAAGCTGCTAGAAAAACTACTAGTCACACGACTGGTGCACTTCATGGAGACAAATGGCATCTTGCATCATAGGCAATATGGGTTCAGAGAGGGTCGGTCATGTGACAAGGCCCTCTATGACATTCTTACCACTTGCAATGAAAACATCAGCAAAGGAGACTACACATCACTGGACATTAAAGGTGCTTTCGATAATGTAGAATGGAGGGACATTATCCAGCAACTAATTGAAATTGGCTGCCCGGCTAATATAGCTGGAACCATCGCATCCTACTTGTCTTCGTAGCATAATGATCAATTGGGGTTCAGACACTTCGATACATCAGCTCGAAAAGTGCTTACCCCAAGGCTCCTACCTTGGCCCAATACTTTGGTTACTCATAGCTAACATAATTCTAAAAGAGCTAGAATCTAGAGGCTTCATTCTCTTTGAATTCGCTGATGACTTCAGCTTTATTTTCTCTGGCAGGCGGCGCATGGACTTGGAGGCAATGGCGGCTCAAGCCCTCCCCATATTCTGCCAGCTGCTAACAAACCTCAACCTCCAACTATCAAGACAAAAATCACAAGCAGTCCCATTTTCCAAACCACGCAAGCTTGAACATAAACCAATCATAAGAGTGAACGGGGTTAGTGTCGAGCATGTCTCACACCTCAAACTTCTTGGCCTCAACATAGATGAACACCAAAGCTGGACGGAACATATCAACACCCTCAGGATTAAAGTAGGAAAATTACACTTAAACGCACGTAACCTAACGTCAAAATCCTGGAGATTAAAGCCAACAATGTTAAAAATCTGGTACCACACAATAGTGGAGCGGAAAATTTTCTACTGTGTGGGCGTCTGGGGAGGTAACCTCACGCAAGCCGTGAAGGACAAAATGACCTCGATGCAACGGCTCTTTTTGCTGCAAATTGCTCGAGGGTACAGGACAATCTCAACGGACGCACTCACAGTAATAACAGGTATCCCTCCCATAACAATAACACTCCAATATGAATACCAGAAAAACAGGATCACACACTTAGAACATGAAAGAACGTGTGCAGCACTATTTCCACAAATACAGCCACAGAGGAAGGTTCCCAGCTGGAGAATACATCCCGCAGAAGATACATCTCACTTACAGGTAAACACAACCAGGCACGGTTTTGAACACAGCTACTCTCCCCGCTGTCCGACCATTTTCACTGACGGGTCACGCACGGAGACTGGCGTGGCAGCAGCATTCTGTGCCATGAAAGGCGAGTTCGTGACCCATAAGTGGGCCTGCAGAATCGGTGATAACAACACTGTATTCCAGGCTGAGCTGTTCGCGATTCTGCGGGCATTGGAATGGATTGTCTCTAACCCAACTGTACAATTTTACAGGCTATATTCAGACAGCCTCTCCAGCCTACAAGCAATCTTTACTCACCGCACGAAACATTCCATCGTACTCCAAATAAAACTAATTTTAAAAGACCTTGCACGGCGAGTAGCCCTCGGCCATGTGAAGGCACACATTGGCATTGAATTAGCTGATAAACTGGCAAAAGAAGCTACGGGAAGCACAAATATTGATCTTTCCCTCCCTGTTCCCCCATCCTACATTAGAGGGTTTTTAAAGTCTAAAATCATTCCCCAGTGGCAGGACCACTGGGATTACCCGGAAAAAGGTCGACATACCCACAAATTGCTCCCTTTTGTCTCCCTAAACCTTCTTAACCTCGCCCCCCACACCTCAGCGTTCCTCACAGGACATGGTCCATTCCCTACTTACCTCAAATATTATAAACGTGCAGCCTCCAATGTGTGTCCATGTGGCCAGCAGGGCTTGCCTTCTCGTTACTATTTTGACTGCCCACTGACCGTTGCCTCGCATCTCAGATCTCCCGAAATTCCCCCACCCTCTTGGCTAACCAATATTCTAACAAGACCAATCTTTCTAAAAAAATTAAAAAATATTTTTAATTTCTTAATGGATATATCGAACTTAACAAATTAAGTAACCAACTCTAGCTTTTACCAAATTTTAAACTAAACATATTAAATTCTTAACCACAATTCAGTACTATTATTAATCTTCCTACCCTCCTTGTCCTGACTTTTCCTTATTTTGGCTGTACCTTGTCAGTGTTTGAGCACCTTGCTGTGCTCCCCTCGCAGTCTTTAGAAGCGGCCTCATCTATCCAACGCAACAACTTGTGGCGCCATCTGTCGCGTGGGAACTGAGTTCTCAGATTCCGGTGCATCATTATTATCCAAGGACCGCCTTGGCCACGAACTGTGTGTCATGACGCAGGAGCGTTAAGGACTGTTCACCTACAAATTCTTCATCACTGCACCTGCCGCTGTCTGTCTCGAGGGAGTGCAGGCTCCAGCGGTTCCAGGCTTTTCCCAGTTTCTTTTTTTTTTTTTTAGCTTTCTTGCCAGCCCCTTGTCGCGCTTAGGCTTGTCCTGGCAGTGCAGGCCTTTGGCCTAGTTTGTATTATTATTATTGTTATTATTATTATTATTATTATTATTTTCTTTGTTATGACCGTTTGCGCGTGCGCTGGCGGTCTCGGCGACGTGCCTTCCCTTCCGCCGGTGGCTGGAATCACCCACAACGAATCCCCGCGTGCCGGGGAACATCCCGGGGGAGGTGCTAACGCTCTACGGCCTGGCTTTGCTGGGCCGAGTGGCCTCCCTTAGGCATTCAATCAGATTAACCCGATTATGAAAGCTAGCTGTAAAAAGCTTTAGTGGCCAAATTTTGATGAGACTTCCATTGTTAGATAGATAATATTTCAAGGAGAGTTTTAGAATAATGCATGCCGTTATACGCTGCTTAGTTATATTATTATGGGGAAGAAGTTTCTACAATCAGGTGAATCTGATTATGAAATACTAGCCTAACAAATTCCTTTGAACGGATTTTGATGATAACTGCATTGTTAGTTAGGGACCTTTGCAGGGATGATTTTAGTACCTTGCATATTATTTTACGTTGCTTAGTCATAGGGTTAAGGAGTAAATATCTATAATCAGGTGAATCCGATTATGAAAGATTAGTCTTTTAAAAATTCCTTTGAACGGATTTTGATGGTAACTGCATTGTTATTTAGGTAACAGGGATGTATTTAGTATCTTGCATATTATTCTACGTTGCTTAGTCATAAAGTTATCGGGGAAATGTCAATAAAGAGGTAAATCCGATTATGGAAGATTAGCCTTTTTGAAAAGATCTACTGGATTGATCTTGATAGTTAGTTTATTTCCACTGAAAATTATACAAATTTCCAAGAATGGGTTTAGCATATTGCATGTCATTCTATCGTTCTTTACAATTTACAATTCCTACAAAAAATCATCACGAATCCTTCTATAAATAATCAACTGAAAATGTTGGTCCTTAAAAGCTCAAATCCTTTCTGTACATTAGAAAATGTAATAGCGCAATGACGTTCGCATCCTTTTTAGCAATGCGGAAGGACGTTCCATGAAAAGGTCCGTATTTCTTTAAAACACAAGGTCAAATTCCACGATATATTTCGGTTGATTCAAGGTTCGTTTCGGGTCCGACCAGCGTAGAGGGCAAAGCCTGCTAGTTTATGGTATTTTTCTGTATTTAATATTTTAATTTTTGAAAAGACAAAATCATGGAAAAATGATACATAAAATGTAATAATAATATTGCGCAAACAGAACATTTAGAGAAATACACTGTGGACAGCAAAAAGTTGCATTTAAAATCTAAAACCTATGAAACATGTTTTTTCGTGAAACTGTTGCAATTTCTACAAAAAATCATTTGATCAATAATTTATCAACAGCTTCAAATAGAAATGTGTTTCAACTGGCCACTTTAATCTATTAAATGTTTAAAAAATGTTTATATGTTGTGTTATTAAATGTGTTATTAAATGTTTTAAAAAATAAATTATGCAAAAGAATTGTGAAGATATTAAATATTATATTTAAAGATAAAAACAATTCATATATCTGGCGGATTTAATTCTGGGAATAGAGATAGAGCCAAGACAATAGATAGAGATAATCTTGGTTTAACATTGGCTAAAGACAATATTAAGTCATACCTGTAAAATATTTCTATGTACTGAAACTTGGAAGATTGCAATGTTCAACAAATGTAAACATATATAAAATTAACATGCTATAAATTAATTACATAAAATGTAAACATATTAAAATGTAAACATATTAAAATGTAAACATATATAAAATTAACATGCTATAAATTATTTACATAAAATGAAAACATATTAAAATGGTTGCGTTTAATTATGCACTAATCACGGAAGATCATAATACAAATTATTCATTGAGAAGCAATATTACGTAATCTATGTAAATAAAATAACAGTAAATAATTTATCATAGCAAGTAAGTAATATGTAAAGCGAAATGTTTCTGATAAAGAACATGACGTCATTCGGAAAACAAAATATGAATTTTCATCCATGAATATAACATATTTTACTATAACTATGTCAGTGTTAGCGTCATATTCACTGACCCTTATTTCTGCACCTAAATAGACTGAACTCTTGCTATTTATTTAAAGATCCTTGGTATACACAAAATAACATATTTCTGAATATTTCTGAAAATTACATTATTTCCAATGAATTATAATAAATATTTAATGTAACTCGTGCATTTTAAAACAGTTGTTTAAATGATGCTCTAATATCGGAGCGGCTGAATGGTTCTGATCGTGCAAATGTTATATTTAAATGATGATATAGACTCTTCTCCGTGTAATGGCACACGGTAGAATAGTTTCAAACAAACAACCGACTTCTGGATACGTTTTCTATTGTGTGAAGGAGTTACTTCCAGGAAATACATAGCAACGGTTTGTTAGGAACTTCCAATGACGTCATGACATTTATAGTCTATATAAAAGTGTAATATTTTATTAGTACAATTTTTTCAGTATGATTTCATATTCACTGGCCTTTATTTCTAATTCAGCAAATACAAAATTCAGAGCAGGAGCTCTGAGCAGTACGTGAAACAGTAAGTGAAAGCTATCTTGCTTTCACGTACTGCTTTTTGAAGAGTTTTTAGAAATGAATTTAAGACGTGCTATAAATTATTATAAATGCAATGAGATTTAACATAATTCTGTTTCTAAGGTAATTTTCATTTAATTATTTTACATTTTACATTAATTTTTTTTTTTAATTTTGTAATGTTAAAATGATTTATGTCCATTGATCACACGTATTTTTAATTGAATTTTAAACGAAGTATGCACTTTTTGTGCATTAAAGAATTTGTTAATTTCCTACGTCAAAATGATTTAAGAAAGTTGTCATTCTGGCTAAAGTTGCTGCAAAAAGTGGCGAGCGAACGAAGTGAGCTGTGACCAAGTACCGTTCCCAATGTAAATTGCTTTGCAATTCACGGTGGTTGACGGGCGTTAGCGAGCAGGTGGCGAGCCCCCTAGTATCTCTATAAATATTGAGATTCACGTGACAATTTAATGAAATAGGTAATTTTAGTAATCGAAAATTTATTCCTTACAATTGAATAACATGTAAAAATAGATTATAATAAAAACAAATGTGTCCCTAAGGAAACTTTATTTTATTCTAGATTTTAAGTGTCTCAAAAATAATTTACAAATTTGAATTTGGTATAGAATGAAAAAGCATTTAACAATGGTAAACGTGGTTAATATTTTAAAAATCATTAGTTTAACAATATTTAATACATTTTAGTTTCATTGTAAATAGAAATTGAGAGTTGTTTATTGAGAGAGTTTGCTTTATTATATATATGTATATATATATGCTATATATATATGTATATATATATAGCCTGTTTAGAATACGCATCCGATTTTATGGACCCATATATTTATACGAATAATTTCTCAACAATTTTAATTTGGGTAGCATTTCTGCAATGCAAGATGTGTAGTGGATTATTTTATCCGATTTCATGGACCCATACATTTATACGAATAATTTCTCAACAATTTGAATTCGGGTAGCATTTCTGCAATGCAAGATGTGTAGTGGATTATTTTATGCCCAAAAAAATATCACATTTATAGATAAACTTACGAAATATTCAAATTTATGATTTCATAAGTATTGAGTTTTTTTGTGTAAATACAGGGTGGTCGTAAAAAAACTTTGCCGATACATGGAGCTCTAGCGGCCGGTCCGTTCAACCGATCAAAGTGAAATACCAGAGATATTCAGAGGTATGAGCTCGGGATTCTGTGAACGGCAACAAAGTGGTGTTCACGGTTACGGTTATAGGTACAGAAACTCGAAATTTTCCAATGAGAACGCCTTTATTTCCGTCGTAAAATGCCCAGAGCATGCGAAAACCCCTATAGAGCGTTGGAACCGTACGTGAATCGCAAGAAACGGACTCGTTATGCACGCACAAAAAACAGTTCTGCAGACGGTAAAAAAAAAAAAAAAAAAAACGATCGGGGCGCACGGATGAAATTTGCATATGACACAGAGTCAGTACACCATGATTACAACACAGATCGTTGAAAATATAACTTTTATTTTGATTACACATTTTCCACATGTGTAATTACATTGCATGCGGGCGACTATGGACAATACAACTGAACGTAACATCGCATGAGGGATGTTTGCAATCTTACGTTTGATAGAATCTTTCAAATCCGGCAAAGTTTGCGGATTGCACATGTGCACTCTAGATTTGAGATATCCCCAGATCCAAAAATCCATAGGAGTGAGGTCGGGGGATTGCGGAGGCCACGGAAATGGAAAATGGCGTGAGATGACACGGTCGCCAAAATGCTGTTCCAAGACCCTGCGAACAGACTTTGCTATATATGGAGG
Source organism: Maratus michaelseni (assembly GCA_963931845.1). Taxonomy (NCBI): domain Eukaryota; kingdom Metazoa; phylum Arthropoda; class Arachnida; order Araneae; family Salticidae; genus Maratus; species Maratus michaelseni. Next base: position 190,748,070 of record OZ007593.1, on the reverse strand, counting down.
TGCACCATCTTGCATCCAAACGAAGTCATTCAGTGCATTTCGCTGCAGCAATTCTGGTATGACGTAATTCTGCAGCATTGCCGTATAGCAGGAGCCTGTTACATAGCAAGTTACAAATTGCCGTTGTTGTCTCTTCCTCAAAGAAGTACGGCCCGAGAATAATTGTGCCTGCAATGCCGCACCACACAGTAACTTTGACGTCGTATGAAGGTACTGGTGCCACAGCGTGCGGATTCATGCCTGCCCAGTGCACACAATTTTTGGTGTTGACGTGGCCAGTTAAGGTGAAATGTGCCTCGTCCGTCCATAATATGCGAAGAGGCCAGTCGTTATATCCATCATATCGGATAAGATATTCATTAGCAAAGTCTATACGTTGTTGATGGTCCCCCACTTCCAGCATCTGGACGCGCTGGTACCGGTAAGGAAACATGCGGATCACAGAGCGCAGTAGCTTTAGGACCGTTGCTTTCGGTATATCCAATACACGAGATGCACCTCTTGCAGATTGCATGTGTCCTGTAGTCACTGTTTGATGCGCTTCCATAACAGTAACCTCAGGAACAGTTGGTCATCCGGATTGCGGTTTATCACAGGTAAAGCCAGTTTCTTCAAATTTCTTTACTAAATCACAAAGAGCTTGCGGGCTACATGGGCTACATATTTGGGCGATTGTTTCGACGGTAAACACGCAATGTTTTCGCAGCATTCACCCCATTTTGATAATAGAGTTTTACCATTTCACCACGAACTGTCGCTAGAACAGTCATTTCGTCGGCCTGTGCGTGTTCCCGACTGAAGAAATAACATTCCCATCCCACTTTTTATCCGTTTTCTATACTGAATATCTGGTGAACGGCGTTACGTGATTGGTCTTTCTCCTCTGTCATATGCAAATTTCCTTCGTGCGCCCTGATCGTGTTTTTTTATAGGCCGTTCGCAGATCTGTTTTTGTGCGTGCATAACACGTCCGTTTATTGCGATACACTTACTGTTCGAACGCTCTTTAGGGTTTTCGCATGCGCTGAGCATTTTGCGATGAAAAAAAAAATGGGAATTGCTATTTGAAAACTTCGAGTTTCTGTAGCTATTACCGTAACCGTGAGCACCGATTTGTTGCCGTTCACAGAATACCGAGCTCATACCTGTGAATAACTATATCTGAAATCTCATATCGATCGGTTGAACGGACCGGCCGCTAGAGTTCGATATATCCGCAAAGTTTTTTTATGACCACCCTGTATATATTGTGTGTTACATATTCTATGTACTCGTGTAAAAAGTGTACTAAAATGGAAATTACTTAAATTATATCGAAATTCTATCATTATAATAACGATTCCTTTCTGAATATCACATTTTTATTATAAGATATTTTAATCAGGATTTAGATATTAGAAACAAATTTTGTAGGTGACATATAGGGTAATTTAATAGTTAGTAAAATTTTAGTAATTTAATAAGTTTTTCAAAAAGTCAAAAACATTTTTCTTAATTATTGACATTTAGTAATATTACGTAGTTTTATTTTTATTATATCTTACTTCAGTTTATTTAAATAAAGTGGATCCTTTTATTTAAATAAATCCAGATATTCTCTGGCGACGTTTATAATATAATTTTAACTTTAGAAAATAAAGAATTACTTTTAAAAATAAAATCGAAATTTCAAAAATAAAAATAAAAATTTAAATCTTAAAGAAATATATTAACTACAAAATATATTTTTAAATACTTTACAACATTTTTCACTACACATGAAAAAGACGCCTACAATTACTTTTTTCGGCTTCTATCAAAATGAAAATATAATAATTTATCAGTTTACAATATAGTGCTATAAAATTAATTAAGGCTTAAATTAGAAAAAAGTATTGAAAAGTAATTGTTATCATACCAGATATGAATAAAATATCTCATATATATTTTTAATTACTTCACCTTCTCCTTGAAATAAACCTACACCAAAATTATAAAAGCTTTACTTTATATATGATATCCATTTTTTATTAATATTAACTTATAAATCATCCTGAAATGTGGTAAAAAAGTTTTCGCGAAACCCTTCCAATAGTTATTTGTCAATTTCTCACATAAAAGCACTTATGGCTTTCTTAATGCTTCTCAAGGACTTTTATTACTTCGGAGATATTAGTGGAACTGCGTTTCAAACACTCAACGGAAAAATTATGAAAGATTAAGAAAGCATTTCTGGAAGAGTTAAAGATAAATTATGTGTTAAAAAAATATGCTTTTTAATCTGCGGATTATTTTGTTAATACACTTTATACATTATAAGTCTAACTTATTATTTGGATTTTAATATTTTTAATGCTTTTAATTATAACACCTCTTAAAAATTTTTGCATGCAAAGTATCAACTGATGTTTAAAAGGAAATTACATTAATTTGTCACTTAAAGATTTCACATTTTAGGAAGAAAATGATGCAGAATAAAACAACGCATTAAGTACATAACATTCTTATATAAGTGCAATCATTTCTTTCTCATTTTATGTATACTAGGGAATCGAACCCGGGCTTCCCGGGTTACAGAACATAGGCGAAAACAATTTTTTTTTCTAATCCTAATAGAATTTCATATTTAATATATATATATATATATTTTTTAACTGATTCATTAACAACGCAAAAAAGAATTTTTATAAGAAAGATATCAATAATATATTCAAGTGAAATTTCGAAATTGAATAAACGATACTTTTGTAGTAGCCGCATGCCAGGAGTGAACGGCCGAAGGAACCGTCCAAGATTACGCTGCTTACTGTAGATTTTGTATTCTAAAAATTTCAACTGCGTAGTTCGAGAACACGTCTGTTAAATTTGCATTTTATTTATATTATATTATTATTTATATTTATATTTTGATGAAGTTTTAATTTCGTTCTGTAATATTAGCCGGGAATAAATGTGGAACTATTTATATTGTTTTAAATGCAAACGGATTAATCTTTCATAATCCGACTGCACGTGATGGAGATAGATTTAAAATTAATTCATGCTTGTAAATTATTCTAAAAATCATAAATCAGTAAATTCAAATACGGTTTTCAAAGAAATTGCATTTTTTTATTCTATTCGACGGTGTAGAAATGGAAATTGTGCGATGTTTAGAAGTTAAAAGATGCAGTGAAAGCGAAATTTAATAGTCAGTTCGTTGCTACTATAAAAATGACCTCAGCAATAATCAGACATGCGTTATAATATAGATTATTATTATCATTAAACCCTATTCTTGACAACATCATTTATGTGTAACTGTCCCTTGACATGGACCCGATTACGTAAGATTAGCATCAAAATTTAATAAAATTATTTTATTCTATATGTTTGAATCAACGCAAAATTTGTCGCCAGCAAATACAACTACTATTCCAACAAATAGCGAATCGTTGTTTTTTTATGTCTTTAAGCATACGGTCTACACATTCAAATACTAATTTACTCATCAAGGGTGCTTCATCCCAGACTATTAACTTTTTTTCTCCTATTAATTCAGTAAGGTCAGATTGATTACTAATGGCACACGTAGATTTTTCGTTCAAATTCAGCGGTATTTTGAATTTTGAATGTGCTATTCTACCTTTATCTAATAACAAAGCTGCGATCTCAGAAGATGCAACGCCTAATGCAACCATATTATATGATCTCAGTATTTTAAAAACTGCATTATGTAAAAATGTTTTGCCAGTCCTGGCGCATCAATAAAATAAGCCTTAGCATTTTCATTTAAACAGCAAGCGAAACTTCATCATAAATTAATTTTGGAACGTGATAATCCTGGCTCAAACGATAAATAGCTAAATATTGTTTTGACTTACAACTTTTACATTGAAAAATAATTTTATGCATCACAAACATTCCTTGATTTTTAAATTAAATTAATTTGATTTATAAAATTATCACTCATCAAAACGTTTATTATTACTGTTATTATTTTGTATTTTATATAAAATCAGTAAAAGTTTTTCCTTTTACTTTCAAATGTGTATGTATTAATTTATAACTAATATAATAATAATTTCAATTCTTTAATCATCGATAATATAACGTCGCCAAGAGGGAAAACTTACAAATGGCAACCAATAAACACGAAAAAAAAGTGCAAAATACCATTTCTTTTTAAATTTTAAAAGCCATAATTAATCAGCCAATTAAGATACAGTTTTCAAACAAATTGCATTTCAAAGTAGATTTTTTTCCTATATAACGGTGTAAAAATTAAAAATGTGAGATGTTTAGAAATTTTTAAAAATGCAATATTAAAAATCGCAAAACCGAAATTCCATCGTCAACTGTTGCCATTCGCAAAATGACGTCAGCGTTACGCACGGACACGTTTGTCCTTTATAATATAGATATATAAAGTATTTTTTAATTTCTATAATTTTTACCATTTAATTTTCCTTTCACTTTAACATACCTTTTCTTTACTTACCCTGTCTCAAAATCAATTCACTATTTTTACTTTTGCTATCTTTGATTTTCCATATGACATTTCTATTCTGTTTTAGAATCGTCATTTTCTTAATTTAATAGTTGTGGATGTTTAATATATATTTAATATACATAGCAGTTTGGAAACGCAGAAGAAAGGTGTAGAAAATGACACTTCCCCTTCTCCCAGTTTCCTTATTCCTGTTTCCAGGTAGTATATTTAGAATATGTCTTATGACATTAATCATGCTGCTTTTAATCTTAATTTTAGTTGAAAACACAGGACATATGGAATTATATTCACAATTCATTCTTTTGCAGTGTCGCTTTAAGTGATTTTTTTGTGCCAAATTCAATACCTTTTTGCATCTGTTTTTTTTTCTTGCGCCAATAAAGATTTCCGTCACGCGCGGTACGTTTTAGCTTCTAACGATATCTTTAGTTTAAGAAATATTAATATTTAATATTTCATAATAATTGTTTTTTTCATGTCGTTTGTAGGACTCAGCAGAGATTACTTTTTCTTGAAGATATCGTCTTCCGTGTAAGAGAAATGTGCTTTGGATATCATTTTGCATTTTAAAAGAGTGATGAGATGGTGCGCATTTTATATTAATGAGATTTCCTCAAGAATATTTGAACATAATTGATAGTTTAAGACATCCAATTGTCAAAAATTAAATCGACATCAAGCAGGGCGGTCGCTCTGCCAAGCCAAGCTTTAAAAAAAAAACGCCACACAAACAACGCCAAGAACTGAACTAGACCGCTACTGCTTATTTACAGGAATCAACTTCGCAATGTTAAATCGACAAAACATGCCAGATTAAAATATCAGATATATAATAAACCAAGCGTCGCAGAAATAAAAAACGAAAACTAGAAGAATCTAATGAAGAATTTCTTCAATTTAAGACCAAACTCATCTTCATAAGTGATTTATAAACAGAGGTATAGATTTTTTTAAAAAAACGTCGAGTTACTTAAAATGATCACTTTTTTCTTCGTCAAACTTTTTTTTTCAAACAACCTACAGACCTTAATATTCGGCAGAATAAAAAAATAATTGCATTTTTGGACAAGTAATTACGTAATCTGTGTGCTTTTATAAAATTCAGTGTAAAAAAAATATTATTTTCTATCCTTAATTAGCAAAAAACTGTTAATTAACTTGGCGATTAAAAAATTATGCCAAAACAGATACAAAACCCGCCAACGACCATGTACCATCTATATAATAAAACTGTAAGTCATGTGACTGTCCTCAACAGTTCCGGTATGCCCGTATCGCTTTTTCATATGCCATGCGGCCATTTTTATTCAAAATTATTTTTCTAATAAAACTGCATAAAAGTTACATTTTTAGAAAGATCGTTCAAAATAAATTAATATTTGAGAGGTGACTTACGTTCAATTAGGTATATATTCTGCAATAACTTCAGTTGAAATTAGCTTCGCAATTCAAATTCTCTATCCATGAAAGTAAAGAAAAAAAAATAATAAGATTCATTCGTCTTGAAGGTTTAAAATATTAAACCGCATTAAACCATGGATATAATCGTTCGTAAAGTAAGTTTTCCGTGAATGATTTTTTGGAGCGCTGCCTGGTGTCAAAAAAGTAATTCGCACCAGGACCTGTAAGACCATCAAAGTTTACCATAATTCTGCTTAATGAAGTGCTTTACAACTCAACTTCCTAAAGAATCTTTTCTTGACGAATTTGAATGTAAACAAATACAGGTCAAGTAATAATATTTAATGAATCAAATTTCGAAACGAATTGTCAGTTAATTTGATTTTTATGTATTATACGTGGCAGGAAGAGAGATCACCTAAAATGATTGTTAATTGTCAATCATATTTACCATTGTTAATGACCAATCGCGTTCCAAATAGTAATTTAATATACATTTATAAAATACATAACATCATTAAGTACTTTTATGTTATTTGGGTGCAAATCTCGCCAATAGCATTTTTAAAATCGCCAATACCAGTTTTTATTCTTCACATGTTCAAATTAGAAACGATACTTTGATTCTGAAATCAAATGTTTTGATTTATGATACTATTTTTTGGTACTTTTCCGTTATACGGACACCATTGTCACCAAGCATACATTTGCATACATTTAATACATACATTTACATGCATTTACATACATTTACATACATTTACATACATTATGCATTAGCATATATTTTGGCATGGTGTCCGTATAACGGAAAAGTACCTATTTTTTATTTTTCTATTTTCTATTTTAAATGAAAAGTGTGAACGGCATGCATTTTAAATTGGAAAAGCTGTCGCAAACGCTCCGGGGTTGGCGCGGTTTTTGTTTTGCGCCATCTTGACGAGAAAATCCCATTTTCACTGTTAGAGATTGCTAAAACAGCATGTTACTTTTATTTTATTATGAAATAATTCATTTTATATTTTAAAAAACACACAATTTTATTAAAAAACACACACATGCATCAATTTGTTATAAAACACACAATATTTAATTTATTATAAAACATGCGGAATCTGCTCTACCAGGTTGCCATACGAAGCAAAATCTAACCAAAAACGCCGGGTTGTCCAGGCATAAAATCGCCATTTTGGCGCCAAAATGATACCCTGGTGCGTCTGCGACAACTGTACCCAAAATGACCCATCATTAAAAATGGTAAATAATATAGGATTAAAGTAAAATAATACAGAAAATTCTTTTTGTATACACTTACTAAACACATAAAATCATATTGACGGTTTTTAGATTAGATATTTACGATGCAAGTTTTATTTGGGGTATGTTATATCCACTGGAATGAATATGATATATATTCTAATCACATATTATATACCCATGAATATATTATACATATCTATATCAACTATATCAATAGAACCGTTTTCAATAGTCTTTTATATTTATTCTACGTAATATTAACTATAGAGTTACAATATAGAGAGAAAAAATGGGTTGCTGTAATTAAAATTGTAGGTGCCAATGTTGGCGCGGCGTATTTTACCTGTTACGAATCTTAATAGTCAGTAGACATTAAGCAGACATGCCGAAATAAGAGAATTACGCTATTATAAAAACTCCTGAACTATATCAAGAAAGGGGAGCAAAGAAAAACAAAGTCGTACAAGGCATCTAGAAGGAAGTTATTTTAATCAGATTGTACGTCACGGGTCAAAAGTCCTGACAGAAAATATGGTTTAAAGGGAATGCGACTATCAAAACTGGCCTTCAAAAGTTCAATTTTCCACCAAACCGTACTCGAAAATTACGTGTAATAATATGTAGCCCGATTATGGCCCATTATTCAAGACGTTTTAGTTGAGAATAATGATATATTTTATAATCATTCGTAATCGAGTCTACAGCCCAAGTTAACGAAAAACAAAAACAAATATTAGCAACAGTATAGTTCAGTGTAAATGTGGATATCATTAAAGACTTTCACAAAATAGACTTCATTGCATCAAATCGTATTAACTAAAATACGCCAATTGGCAATGGACCCAATTACGGAAAATTACTTAATATGTTTGAGAATCTCCGCATTAGCGAACATATTGCAACTGATAAGCAAACGGACATGAAGGACAAATGCTTAAGTGGGTTAAGCGGTTTTTATCAAGGAAGATGAAATACATAACAACAAAAAATATGCAAAATGCTACCATGTTCAAAAAGTCCTTGATCTGTCTATTAGAATCTTCCGGTTTGGCAAAGGATTAGGAAAAAAAATTAAATTATGAATAAAAGTAACGTGTTACAATGCTTAACATACATTTAAGGGAGACCAAACTGGTCGCCAGTGGCGGCTAGTCTGTATTATAATAGCACAAATCAGTTACAAGTTATAACAACATCAAATTTCATCTGCAAGTCAGCCATTTTCTTCTGAAGATATTTAAAAAAAATAATAAAACTTCATAATTATAAGAACACACATTTTATCAAACAATTAAATATGACTGCAAACTGTGGCAGATGACTGTTTCCAACAAGAATAAGTATGAGAAATTCCCGTAAAGCGTATCGATCTGGGTGGCTCAGTCGCAGAGAGTCGGCACGGTATGCGCAAGGTCCCAGGTTCGAGTGCTGGCCCAGGTCAATTTTTCACTCGTGTTTGTTTAGTGCATTTAATTGTCTGATAAAATGCGTGTTCTTAAAATATTGTAAAATAAAGTAATCAGACGTAGTGTTTATGCTTTAAAAAATATTTTAAATATATAATATACGTTTTTGAAAGATCTTTAAAAATAAATTAGTTTTTGAGGGAAGATGTACCTTCTAAAATGTATACATTAAGAGTTATCGGTATTTAAAATTTCTTTCCAAACGTAAACAAAATTTTTGAAATGAATTAAATGTGATTCATTTATTTCTAAAAAAAAAAAAAAAAAAAAAAAAAAAAAAAAAAAAAAACACGGTAAAGGACAGGCATTTCGTTCGCAGGAATACCTTTCACGTCACTTTTCTATAAATTAATGAAATCCAGTTGTTAAATTATTTTTGTTTTAGAAGTGAAATTTCCATTTAAATTTATTGTAACAGTACAATGTTTAATTGAATAAAATAATGTAAATCTAAGAAATTGCTAAGAAATTCCAAACATGCACAGGGCAATGCAAATAAATAAATAAATAAACAAAAAATAAATAAATAGATAAATAAATAAATAAAAATCAGCTTTCATAAATTCTAAAAATTGTTCATATATCTCAATTACAATCTAAAGGAGTGTTTATTTTTATATTATTCTACATATAATAGTAATTTCAGCAAATATATTAAATTCCAATGCGATCTGTTTTAAACTTTAAGATAGTTTATAACACATGATAAAAAATTTATAAAAAAGAATGGCGCCTCACAGTTCGGGGAGAGGATGGGGAGGAGCGTGAACAAAATTAGGAAGTATAATAAGGCTATCTGTTTGAAACTTTACGATATTTTATAACACATAACATAAATTTTAAAAATAAAGCTGCGTCAAAAATTATAGGGAGGGGCGGAGCGCGTTTTGCCTACACAAGGGGGGGGAGACACTTTTCTAAATTTTAACGATATCCGTCATGTCACATATCGTTACAAAGGACTGTGACCACTTATTCATGTTATGCACCACAGGTGAAACCCCCACATTTTGCGCCCCCCCCGACACTAATCATGTGATATATTGTTCGAAAGGCCTGTGACCGCTTATTCATATAATGTATCTTCGGGGTCCATCCTCCCACTTTCACGACCCCCCCCCAAAGGGGGCACTTTTCTAAATTTTGCCGGCACCTGTCATGTGATATATCGTTGGAAAGGTCTGTGAATGCTTAATGAAATTATGCAGGTGGGGGGGGGGTATTTTCTGAATTTTGCACATATCCCTCATGTGATACATCGTTGGAAAAGTCTGTGACCGCCTAATCTTATTACGCATCTCCGGTGTTCATCCCCCACTTTGCTCCCCAAACGCGATTAGCTTTCACCACCAGTGGGCGCTTTCCTATCTCTGTTTCTATGGGTCGGATCACGACGGGGTATGGCTCATTCGACTCGACATCTATAGAGCTTTCCGATTTTAGTTCGTTTTTTCACCACCAAGGGGCACTTTCCTATCTCTGGTTCTATGGGCTAGATCACGACGGGGTATAGCTCATTCGACTCGACATCTATAGCCTTAACGATTTCAGTTCCCGAGGTTTGTATAGAACAGATTGCGCTACCTGGTGGTGGAAGATAGAACTAGAGCGTGCGCAGCACGACTGCTATACGGTGCCGAAGGCAGCCGGGACCCGTGTCGGAAGTTCGTTTGTTTAGATGTTTATACAATTCGATGTGCAAATTAAGGGATTATCCGGTGCCGAAAGCAGCGTGGAACCAGGTCGGAGGTTCGTGGTTTATCTTATTCGAGGTTTTAAAAGGATTGAGGCCCCGGTGTAAATTAGGGGCCCGCTAGCGGGCGAAGCCAGCTAGTGCAAATAATAAAAGAGCGTGATATCACGTTTGATTTCAAATGCAGCGCTGACACGCTATGTACGTATTCCATTTTTATTCATTTAATGGATTAGTCAGTGATATTTTTTAACGGAGGATAACAAGTATTATAAAAAGTCACATTTAGTATGTTGTTTTTAAGAGTGTAATTAATTTAATTGAAAAATCTACTGCTATTTCTAGTTAACCCTTTAAACAATGACTGAAAGTAAAATGTAATTTTAAATTATTTCTCATGTTTAGATTATTTAAATTATGTTCAATATATTTAAAAAAAAAGAAATGATATCTACAAAAACAACTTTTCAAAAGTAAAAAAAGGCCAAGCGTAAAAAAAAAAAAAAAAGTTGTGGCTAAAAAATGGTGTGATATCAAATTTCCAAGCTATTATATTGCTTATTTAACTTTTTTCCATTAAATAAGTTATCATATATATAAGTCGAGTGCCTACGTATATGTTAATAGAAATCGTTTTCTCCTGTACTAAATACATCCTAACGAGTTTCTGAAAATTCAATTTTTTTCAAATTATGCATGATGGGCTTGGCGGCCATCTTTCCATATTTCTAAGCACCCAAATTTCTAAAATAAAAGCGTAATATGTTTGCAATGTAATATTTTTATAAAAATTTCGAACTTCAGATTCTAACTACGGACAGATAAATTAGATAAGACTGATATTTTGATAAATTGATTTTTACTAGTTTGAAATTAATAATTACTCTAAAAAATAAATCATAAGATGAATCTTTAAGATAAGTCATCATTATCTTAAGACACAATTTTCAGAGCATACAAGTCTATAAATGAAACTTTTAAATATTTGCTTAAATAACAATTTTGAACTTCGGATTTTAACTATGGATTTGGGTGCTTAGAATTTTGTGAATAATATGTAAAGATGGCCGCCAAGCGCATCATGCATAATTTGAAAAAAATTGAATTTTCAGAAACTCGTTAGGATGTATTTAGTACAGGAGAAAACGATTTCTATTAACATATACGTAGGCACTCGACTTATATATATGATAACTTATTTAATGGAAAAAAGTTAAATAAGCAATATAATAGCTTGGAAATTTGATATCACACCATTTTTTAGCCACAACTTTTTTTTTTTTTTTACGCTTGGCCTTTTTTTACTTTTGAAAAGTTGTTTTTGTAGATTTACTATACAGGGTGACGAATAGTTCGTTTTGAAAAAAATTCATTTGATAAACATAAAATTTTACAAATGCGAGGTTAGTTTGCAAAAACAGACAGAAGCGCGCGTAACTCGACCAGTGTACGCTGCCGAAGTCAATGGTGTCCCCAACTCTGAGTTTATTGGGATAGATTTTAATTTAAAACCCTAAAATCATACAAATTCACGTTCGTACGATGCCTAAGATTATGAGGTTCTCAACAGTACGTTCGTTTGGAAAGGTTTTTGTTTAAAAATATTAAATCAAAACAAACCGGAAAGTACGTAGCATGCCGGTGTACGCTGTACGACTCCCAATCCTCGGATTTATTTTATGGATTTTCATTTAAAAATATAAAATCATACAAATTAGATGATGTGCGCTGCTGAAATGAGTAAAGCTTCAACTTTGGGTTCGTTTGAATGTATCTTCGTTTAAAAATATAATATCATTCAACACTGATTTTAGCTATATTTATTATGAAATGCTAAGGCAACAACGCAACGTGCGAGTCATATAGTGCTGAATAAAATTTTGAAATGAACATTCGTCTACGTTGAGTCAGTCGCCGTTAACTCGCGATTCATTTTTAAGCATAAAAAATTAAGTTTCTCTAGTCTTTTATAGCTAAGAGGTTTTAGATAATTAATCGTGACAATACATCTTGCAGTTGTTTAAAACGTTTATAAACTAAGCAGGAGAAACGTACAAGACTTAAACGATTGTATATGTTGTAATATGTACTCTACAATTACAAAAAGAATATTTGTAGTAATGTATACCATCTACACATTTTGTTTGTTGAGTGAATCATTTTGATTATTGTTCCCACATTATTTTTTATTGAACATTCTGAGGTCATCTCTTTAAGTTTTTCATTGATTTGGTACGTTACTGTAATTTACCTTGTTTGTAAAATGCAGTGCAATTTTTAATTGTTGTAGTACTATTTACTTTATATTTTCTATATTGATTAATTTTTACACTTAATATTATTTTCACAAATGAGAATTTGAAACACGTCAGTGGAAATTAACTGTGCGAAAAAATTATTGCGCGGTATATTCATTTGTTTTATTTTTTATATTACTTAGATATACATAAAGATATTTCTTTATTTTATAAAAAACTTTTATATATTATCATAATACATTTGGACACAATACCAATAAAGCACTTTCACTGAATGTGTACTACTTAACAAAATGAATGATGATTTCGATTCTAATGGCAATTACTAAGAAACCAACTATTTGAAAATGAAGTATAGATACTAATTGCATCCAAATTTAGAATTGCATTTACTAAAATAAACTCTGATTTAATTTAACTTTTCAAACTGAATTATTTTTTAAGGAATAGAGAAAAATAAGAATAAGTTTCCTTTGTATTTTAAATATATAAAAGGAATCCCTATCATCAGAATTTTCTGATCTTTAAAAATAATATATATGTACGTGAATAATTTTCTCCCATATATATTCGGAAATTCATTATATCTATATGATGTTTCTTGGGGATCAGAATATAATATTAAAGAGTTAATATTAGTTGCTGTTATTGTCATCAGAGATTTTTTATTACTCTTAAAATAAGATGAATAAATTCATTAGGTTATAACTTAAAATAATAATAATAATAATAGCACCTTTTTACAGAAATCGTAGGATAACGCAGAGAAAAATGCCATGCGCATTAAAATTCCATTCGAAATTAATAATTGACATACCAGATAAAAATGAAATATTTATGATAATAATCACTTTCAAATCGAAAATCGAATTTCCTAAATGAAATTCCGATTCAATTAAATTAGAATTCTGAAATTGCATTGCTTCTGAAAGCAATATATAAAATGTGAATAAAATTCCTTTGTACAATGAAATGCATTCCAATCATCAGAATCACCAGATCTATGAAATCAATATGCGTATACTTCAATAATTTTATCTCAGTTAATCGGAAATTTATTATACGTATGTGATAGCTTTAAGAAAGTAGAATACAATAACAGTGAATTGATATTAGAGACGGGTATACATTGCGGTCTGAAGATAAATTCCGTTCGTAAATCGAAAACATTTAGTTAACGTAAATTTATGTAATATACAGCGTTTTTCCTTAATTGCGATTTGAACTGAAATAAATGCTAAACCGATATAGTTATGCCTTGGACGTTCTGTCGCGGTATAAGAAAACGGATATGCGCTTTACTATGAGGTAACTACACTGTAAAAAATGACGAATGTTTCTGAATGTACGAAAATATAATATAATGACAAATAAATTTATAATATAATCTCATCCTTGTTAACCATGATTTTGAACAGTGTTTCTTTATCTTTAGAAACCTCAGACATCAATGGCATTTTGAGATTTAAAGAATCATTTAGAAAAACAACATTTTTCTAGCTGCCCGAAATTTTCGGAAACGTTTACGAGTAGCTTTTAAAGTGTATTAATCAGTTTTCTAAGCCTGGAATATAGTTTTTTCTGATGCTATCCATTCTCAAGTAAACATTTTCATGTTCAACAAATATGTTTAACAGACAAACATGCAAAATTAACAGCATTAACATTAACATTAAAATTAAGATTATTTCTTTACTCTTTCATGTATAAATTAACTTATGCAGCTGCAAACGTTTACTTGAGAATGGATGGCATTCGATAAATAGGTATTACAGGCTGAAGAAACTGATTAATACACTATAAAAACTATTTGGAAACGTTTCCGAAAAATACGGGCAGCTACAAAAATTTTGTTTTTATAAATAATTTTTTTTAATTTTGGAAATGTATTGCTTTCTAGGGATTCAAAAGACAATGGAACATGCTTTTCGGAATGTCGGATAACTCAGAAGATTACATTATATTTTCATTCAAGGTTATAGTATATTTTCATAAAATAAGAAACATTGATCATTTTTTACAGTGTAGGATCACTTCTAGCGGCAAGCTGTGGAGTTAGCATTTCTATCTCAAAAACGGTAGGTGATATGAGTTAAAAAGTCAAGTACAAAGTAAGTTTCAGACAGTCTTTTATATATTATGAAATGGTTGTCTTAAATGTAATATTAACTTTATTAGAATTCATGAAATATCTTTTCTATATTCATTCACCATCTGAAATACGTCACTAATTACATGTAGATGTGCACATGTACTAAAAACACTAAGATATTACAACGGTAGTGTGGTTCGTTTAATGTGACCACCATCGGACATAGCCATAATGTATGCTGCCAATGGTGCACAAATTCAACATACTATTTGTTTTCTTATTAAAGAGCCATACCTTGCTTGCACGTATTAGTTTTATTAGTAAACTAGCTTAACATGTCCGGCGTTGCCGAATAACCTATAACAATGCTCAAGATTGTATGATTTTATATCTTTAGAAAATATTTCAAATTAATTAAGTTTCGGCGAACACGACTGCCTTCGGCAGCGTCTAGTGTCTTCTAAACAAACCCTTTTCCGAACTAACATGTGGTCTGTATCCCCACTGCCTACGGCAAAATATATAGGGCGTGCTCCGTACGCGCCGAAGTCGATGGAAAACCAATTTGAATGAGTAAAACCCCGTTGTAATAGTTCCCATAGAACTCAAGATAAGTGTACGACCCTGGAGGCAGAAGGAGGAACTAAAATCTGTAAGACAATCGAAAACCAAGTTGAATGAACATGGACCGATTCCCGTTGAAATGTGACCCACATAACCCGAGAAAAATATGTGCCGTTAGTGTTTGAAAATGATGGTGGTATTAACATTAACGCAAATTTTACTTTACGGCTGACATTCCCGTCCCCTACAATAACGCGATCATTATTTTTTTTCTTATAATTAGAACATAAGGAAAACACCATGTTAAAATAGCCGCCAGATGGCTCCCCTTCCGATCCTCAATTTCAAATCGATATATTTATTACTTATCTTAATTTTTGTTAATTAGAAAATGGCATTTCTTTTCCTTCATTTTCGCATAGTATATTGAAGGATAGGCCGTTGAGGCAGATCTTGTCATACTTCAGTTTTTAATTAAAATGGAAAACATTTGTCGGATCTTTCCACTGGCGCCGAAAGATTTTCTCAAAAATACTTCTAACGAAATAGCCTATCGTAGAAAAAAAACGGCCCTCGAAAAAATGTTTCAAACAGGTGGCGTCTATGTAGGACAGTTGTATCATATCGTCTGCCTAGTCACATTTTCGGTTTGTTGTGTGCAGGTGGCGCTACATTAGCACGGCTACACGACGGGAAAAAAAAACGCCGGCAGAACCGTGCGACTCGACATTAGCTGTATTTCGTTAGAAGTCCTTATCTTTGCATCCTACTCTAGTTTATTTAATTACTTCTGCGAAGACTCTATACAAACAACCAATCGAAGAAAAAAAGGCGTATTTTTGACGAGAGTTCTTTGTGGACTTTAATTAATATATCGGCAAATAATTAAAATATTAAAATTCTGGGTCTCAAAATCATCAGGAGAGGCCTTGTACTACATAAATTTTAATTTTCAGGGTTCTAGAAGCGTTAAATGTCACTAGCCATCGCAGACAGAAAAACAGACACACAGGCACAGAGTGATTTAGTCTTTTATTAGTATAGATGTTTATAAGTCTGAAAATGCTACACATCTTCCTGCAATTTGTTTCCTATTAAGACTGGTGATTGGATACAAAAAAAAGTAGATTTCTTGGCTTTAAATAAAAGAACTTTTACATGTAAGCCATCATTATATACTAAATTGAGCACTCTCAACAACATGGTAATAGACGTTTTTCTCATATCTCATACTCACTTCGAGATAGGAACGCTGACTACACACTTTGACGCTAGGAGTAATCTTGGCTGTTGTAAGGAAACTCATCGTGAAATGTTTATTTATTTACTGTACCTAGACACTACATTCATTGTTATAGCTAACTCGGTTTACCATTTATTTTAGACATAACACAGTTAAGGAATCACCCTGTTTTATATGAAGTATCCTATAATGTATGTTAATTTTAAACAATGTAGATAACAACAAATTTTATGTCATACTAAAACCAAAGAAAATTTTGAAATATATTATTCGCTCATAATTGCTAACAGTTTCAAAATATATAAAGTAATTTTCATATACTATCATCATTATTATATAGACATCTAGGACTACCTTTTATCACAGTTAGAATATAGTGATAAGATCTATTTAGTCATAATTTAAAATTTATATCTTGGAGAATGTCACAGAAATTGAAGCAAATAACAGAATTTAATACTAAAAATAATTCTAATCGTAATAACTATGCAAGACATAAATAAAAAAGTACAATATTCCATATGCGAATCTCTTTCAATTTGAAAATCGCATTTCATAAATAAAAGTCTGATTTAATTTGATTAAAATTCTGATACCGCAGTGCTGCCAAAAAACTATAGAAAATATAACTATCACATAACTATAACTATAACTAAGATATCAATCACAAAATCTGTGAAATCAAAATACTTATACATAAATAATTCCCTCACAAATAATCACATATTCATTATATTTATATGATACCCCTGGGAGAGTAGAATATATCAACAAGCAATTAATATTAGTTAACACATAGCACTGTAGTCAGAATAATCAAATAATCGATTTCCTATCGTAAATTCAATATCATTAGTTAAAGTAACCATCTAATATATTTTATGTCATCATTCAAACATTGTATGTGATTTTTTAAATGCAGATTTTATATCATATCTGTACCAAAATATTAGATATTACAGATAAATGATGCACTCTAGCAACTGCTATGAAATTAATAGTTGATAAAAAAAAAGAATAGTCATATAAAAATATAATAAATTATAACACCTTCCATAGACACTGCATTATGCTTTTGAAATCCCTCTAATCCAAATTTTTAATGGATCAACAATATTAACAAAATATAGTTTTACTGCTTTTGATTTTTACAATACTTTTTCATAATGTTTCTTTTCTGAAGTTTTATGAAATAGTATATTTTTATCTTATTATTTTTTCTGTATTCAGAATTATTGGATATGTAAAAACACAGGGAATAAAAAAAATGTAATAAATTATAACATCTTGTAATAATCAATTTCTTTTAAATGCTAAAAGGCGTAAACTAAAATCATAATTTACAGTAAGATAACTTTTATTAGATTGTTGACATGTTTCGGCTCACTCTCAGCCAATATAAAAAAATAAAATATTCCATAATTGCACGATCTTTGAAGTTATTATTTGAAATGCTATCATATGCTTTTCACGTTCTTTTTAAAATCCCTTTCGTTGATTACGTTAAAAATTAAACCTTTGTCTAGAATATTGAGAAATTTGCACATTTGTTAAATTTAACTCTTCATAAAATGATACTAGCATCACTGATATAGTTTATTCTTAAGACTACTGCCAGTATAAGAACTAGAAAGTAATATACTTTTAATTTTTTGAAATATTTTACAGCAGTTGCTCGAATTACCTAATTTTTCAAAAAACATTATGCATTGTGGCATTTTAAATCGTAAGCTTCTTTAATTTGAATCATACTCAGTCTTTTCCCTCAATATCTCAAATATTCCGTCGTCAAAGTTTTAAAACATTTAATGCATAAATTTTCTTCTATTACTGTTGACCATATACATTGCGCGATGGTGTAAATATCTATATTTGTGCATTATGTGCTAATTTATATATTCTGTATTCAATGTTCTTATGAACATACACAATTTCAGCATGAAATCCTGCGGGACAAAGAAAATGCTAAAAAAGGGTCCGTGGTAAGAATAAATTTAAGAACCGCTGGTCTACACTTCAAAGAATATGGTGTTTAAAAAAGTAACAATCTCAAGAAAAATATTTTACAATGGATATTTAGGGTAATTTGCAAGAAAGAAAAATTATAAGACAAAATAAATAAATCCATTATATGTCAGAGATGCTTTCAACGATCTTTTACAAAACGCGAATAAAGAACTTAGCAAAAAATATTTACATAATTCCAAGATAGGGCACTTCTGTGTGATATGTAAAAGCGAATAAAAATAAAATGTTTTACTTTGATGTCTGTAAAGACTTTTTTTTTCTATATGGACTTTTGTTTTAAATACTGAAAAAATTCTAGCATTGGATCTACATGTTTTGAAATTTAAAATAAAATTCAAATGCGAAATAGGTTATAATTTCCAAATTTATCCCTAAGTACAAATAAAAGAAATGGACTCAAAGTTTCTTTGCCTTTTTCATCCAAACCACAATATTAACCGGAACTAAATGAGTTATCAAGACTTCGAAAGACGACCAAGTGCCTCCAAAATAATGAATCTCAAGACGATTCTTTTGTTTCACAGCGAATAGCTATTCTTTTATAAGGATATGGTAGTGGATGAGTGAGTTATGAGATTTTGTGCGCGATCGTAGTGTCTCGAATAACTAAAATTTGTGCATTAGTGAGTTATGTATTCTGTTATTCTTTAAGTTTCTTAAAGTGCGTGTATATCTCCGGAAATCTGATTATCACAGTTATTTTGCAATAATATGCTAATTAGATAAATGTGGTTGCACAATGGCTACAACTAGTGCGCTAGTAGATGGATTTAGAGAATTTTGAATGGATCTCTCCTACTAAAAAAAGTTATCAAGTGCGATTTACGCCACATTTTGACTTTGCTTGGTGTTTTCAAATAGAAGTTTTGATAGAGTCAGCAGATGTGCATTTTCGACAATTATGATAGTACGTTCAGCTTTCTACTTCAAACAGATAAGGATCGGAATACACGGAATTCCAGTTATAGTTTATGGTATATTCTAAATTGGATTTCTTAGATTATTGTATAATGAACGGAGAGTACATTTTAAGTGAATTATAATTTAACAAGTTTTAGGATAGGATTTCCCCTACTCAATCTTTCCTAAACTGAGTTTATTTTTATCGTCTTAATAAAATCTGCCGACTCTAATGCTAATATTCCTTTCTTACTGTTATGAAAATTGTTAGATTTTATTAAATCTGTGTTATGGCCTTCGTTTAGTCTAGAAGGGCACCTCACATCTTTTCTTAGAGATACACCTGTTTATTACTTACCTCTAAAAACACAAACATATGATTGCATTGGTTTATCTTTATCAGGAACTAAAATATTCGAAAATTCAAAACTAATTATTAGTTAGATGGAGAATCTAAGGATTTTTTAAATAAAATCTAAGCCGGTTTCAACTGGCATATAAATGAAAAAGTCTTTAATACCTTCTTAAAACCCGTTACTTTTTCTTCTTTTTTTTTTTTTAACGGCTGTTGAAATACTTAATAGCGTAATAAAGGTCTAAAAATAATTACTTAAGAACTCGTCGATTATTTATGTAAAACAAAATTAAAAATGCTTCTGGACTATAATTAAATTTTTTTCACATTTATATATAAAAAAATATTATTGAAAGAATATTTTAAATGTCAGTTTGTCCAATATTTAAAAAATAATAAATGATGTATTTATAAAAATAATGATAACTGTTCGTAGTAAAACATGACTGCTTCTAAATTTTGAATATATGCTTTCGCTATTATTATATGACTTCAAAAGCCTATGTGCGTGACAGAATTAACCAGATAATGATCAGATGGATGGTGTTCAATGTAGAAAGTCTCACACATTCATGAAGCATAGTTAACGGATTCTACGTGCCTTATTAATGTTAGGCTCATGATAAATTTTGAAATAATTTACAATTGTTAAGTGAAATTTATTACATAGTGTTTATTTGACCCGTAATACCTCACTGAAATCAGTAGATGATGCTGTAGAGAGAGAGTGTAGTATAGAAATATATAATATAAAGCAAAAGCATGTCCGTGAGTAATGTTGACATGATAATGTCTATGGCTAAGATAAATAACAAAATTCATCTTTTTTCAAATTTAGTAACTTTTAAACATCGAAACATTTAAATTTGTATCTCTTAAAATAGAAAATAAAATTTACTTTCAAGTGCAATTTATTCGAAAATTTTATATTAAATTCCTGGTTTTTTTATTGTTTTCAAAATGATTCTCAAGCATAATATAAAACAAAAAATAACTCTAAATCATGCAGCTTGATTACAAAGATTAACCAGTTTAAACATTAATCAATGTAAAAAGTTCAAAATTTGTTTCCATATAATATTCCAAAATAGATTTTAAACTTTACAAAATAAATAAATAAATAAACAAAATACATCTGTATCAGAAATATAACGAAACAACACTGAAATAAACTGAATAAACAATTATTCTGTAATTAATGAAATAATTTAGCAATTTCATTGGCTATTAACCCGACATGCGGCAAAACAAATGTACATTTTTCTTAAATTCTTAATTTTTTCCTGAACACGCTATTCATTTTTTAGCTCACATGCTACCAAAGCCTGAGAGCTAATGTGCCAGCCCGTACTGTATGTACGTATGTATGTACGTATGTACGTAACGCGATAACTCTTGATAGAAATAACCGTTTTGCTTCAAGTTTTGTATATAGGTTCATTGTGCTAAGGCCCTTCCCTGATTAGTTTGGGGGGTTCACTGGTTAAGTATGAGGGGGGTAATGGGGGGTAACCCCCCTTGATTTAGATAAATGGGTTTTTCATGCAGAATTTTCCGATTTTCTTTAAATTTTGTATATAGGTTCATTGTGGTAAGTATCTTTCCTGATTAGTTTTGGAGGTGCATTGGTTAAGTATAAAGAGGGGAAACGGGAGGCTAATCCCCCCCCCCCCCTTAAATTAGATAAATCGGTTTTTCATGCAGAATTATCCGATTTTCAGCAAATTTTGTATATAGGTTCACTGTGGTAAGGCACTTCCCTGATTAGTTTTGGGTGTTCATTGGTTAATTATAAGGAGGGATGATCCCACTTAATATATTGTCAATTTCTTTATTTTTCGATGGGCTTATTTCAAATTCTTTGAAATAAGAGTATAATGTACAATTAATGTGAATAGCCTGTGAGCTATATTTTGTATATAGGTTCATTGTGATAAGGCGCTTAACTGATTAGTTTGGGGGGGGGGGTTACTGGTTAAGTTTAAAGGGGGAAAATGGGGCAAAATGGGGGGTAACCCCCCTTAATTTAGATAACTGGGTTTTTCATGCAGAATTTTCCGATTTCCTTTAAATTTTGTATATAGGTTCATTGTGGTAATGATCTTTCCTGATTAGTTTTGGGGGTCCATTGGTTAAGTATAAAGAGGGGAAACGGGAGGCTAATCCCCCCTCCTTAAATTAGATAAAGGGGTTTTTCATGCAGAATTATCCGATTTTTTTCAAATTTTCTATATACGTTCATTGTGGTAAGGCACTTCCCTGATTAGTTTTGGGAGTACATTGGTTAAGTATAAAGAGGGATACAGGGGTCTAATCCCCCCTTAATTTAGATAAATGGATTTTTCATGCAGAATTATTCGATTTGCTTCAAATTTTGTATATATGTTCATTGTTATAAGGCGCTTCCCTGAATACTTTTGGGTGTTCATTGGTTAATTATAAGGGGGGATGATCCCACTTAATATAGTGTCGATTTCTTTATTTTTCGAGTGGCTTATTTCAAATTCTTTGAAATACGAGTATAATGTACAATTAGTATGAATAGCCTGTGAGCTGAATGCCATCAGTTTAAATACGCAGTTTTATTTTTATTTTATATAAAATTGCTTTTTCGTGTTGTCTGTTGGTAATTAAAAAAATTACACTAATGTTTAGAATACCAGTCAAAATGGCTGGAATCCATCGTGCTTTTTATACAAGTATGTCAAAAAATATCTTTTGGAATTGCGCAAATTTAGTAAGTTTTACTATTTTAGATAGTACAACGCAGTCATATTCGTAAATGAAACAAGCAGGTTTATTAAACACAATTCTGGCTTAAAGGCAATTCTTCAACAATAACTTCAATAACTGCCACGACATACTGTAAATTTATTTTACAAACATGCAGTACCTTTCAGAACACCATATAAAGAATTGAAGACATTTTTTATACAATTGTTTGTAAAACCGTTCTTTCTTACATTTTATTTGTTTAAATCCAATCTAATATGGATGAATGTAAGTATGTAGGAATAATAAATATTTCCTTATATTTGTCAAATGAAATAAAAAAAAAATACAGTGAAAGTAGTCTTTTAAATCATGCAATCATACCATTAAAAGAAGTGAAACAGTTTCAAAAGAAACAATTACCTGATCACTGTCTATTAATACAATTAAGGAAGTATTTTTATTTCACAGAAATGAGAAAACATTTACACTGCATATAAAATAAAACACGTTTATTGTTTATGAAAATATATGGTAATTATAAACGCTGTACATTGAATTTGTGGATTTCTTTATTTAAATAAATGTCTCAATTAATATTCGCCTTTCCGTTTTTTAATAATATCAAAAACCATTGATATTTAGTTGACAAAAGCACAACCTCGTAGATTTTTAATGTATGCTTGATTAGATACACTAACAGATTTCCATATTACTATCACTATCAATAATTTACAAGCATGGGAATTCTTTCTTAATTAAATATTAGTATAAAGACTGGAAACTATATTGAGAGAAATACCACATGTTTGGAATTCTAATCGAGAATTGATATAATATTACGTAACACGGTTGAATATAATTTATTTTATTCTAGTTGCTATGACATGGTGATGACACATTCATTAACAAGGTATATTTAAAACTGATAAAATATTTGTTATGGGCTGAATTAAGATATACACATTGCAAAATGTATTATTATATTTGAAATATTTGCAATGTATTATCTATCAAATCTTAACTTCTATTGTAATTATTTTTATTTATAATAAATATTCTCATTTTTATTGTTTTATTGCATTTTATTAATAAATAAAAGAAATTTATGGCTCTGGGGCTTTTCTTGTCCCCTCTTACCCTCGGTGTGCATGGCATATTCCGCAAATTCCAACGCTATGGAATTTGTTTAATAATTCCATCCGACTAAACATCTACTCTCCAAATTAAATCGACTGATCACCTGTGATGGAATGTTCGATGCCATGATGAACATTGTAGGCACTTCATAAAAATCTGACATCGTTCATGGGTCTTTATCTATTGCATGATTTTATTATATAAATTTTGAAGATAATGCTAAAAAATGGGTTCTATTTGGACTGTATCAACTTCAAAAATACATGGTATAGCCTGAAACAACTAACAATAAAAATTATTCATATACTTAAACCACATTAAAATGAATAATTAGATCACACCAAATACGTTTGATACCCACATAGCACAGTAATTAAACTGTAGACAATACAACCTAAAATGAAATATAATATAATATGGGCATTTTTTTGACATAAATAATGAATTTTGTTAACGAGCCGACAGTCAGTATTAGCTAATGTAAAACTAGATAATGGTGGACCGTACCACACAGAAATCTAATTGCAGTTACAACAGTAAAAAAGATTAAACCTAGTGTTCTCAAACGTCAAATGAAAGATTTATGTCGATTGAGTCACTATGATGCGTATTAACATATGCTGAGTTAAACCTTAACACAACGACCCACGTTGACCAGTGCGAATAATCAATAACATGACAATAAATGCGAAGGCAAGTCAGTAAGTAGGTTATAAAAGAAAATAAAAAAAGGACAACCAAGATACACTTGAAAGGCATGTTTATTTCTCAATATAATCGCCATTTATATTGATACATTTGTTCCATCTCGTTAAGAGTTTTTCAATACCTCCTGCATAAAAGTCTTTGGACTGCTCTCTCAGCCATGTATGTACCTCACATTCAACGTCAACATCTGATGTTTGATGGGACAAAAAATTTTCAACTTATACAGGAAGCATTTCCTTGTGGATATCCTCTTCCGGAAGGATATCTTCTTTCTTCTTTTGCACACAAGAAACGCAATACACTTCGCTGCTCTTCCAGTGTACACTCCTCGAGCACAGTCGCCATTTTCAAATGCAGCTGCTCAGCTTGTACAACTGTTGTCTCATAAATTTGAAATTATCATCTTACAGTTGGATAGTGCTGCTACCTACTGGCATATTTGTAAACAATTTACTAATAATTTCCGACCTCACATATTGGTGTGTAACTTACTGCCTGGCTGTCCTTCGTATTATATCACCAAATAAATATAATAAGATTTATTTTTAAAATGCATACACTTTTTTAATGAGAACACATATACAACCTTCAAGAGTACATATATATATATATATATATATAAAGTATACAAATATCTATATAATAAGATCATCATTGATAGCACGACAACTAGAAATACAAAAATTGCTGAATTAATTTCGTTAAAATTTTGTATATAGGTAGATTATAACGAGAAATGGACTTAGAATATTACCAAAGATAATGTTTTCGAGAAATGCTAGAGTGTTTCCTAAATTGCAAAATTAACAATGATCAAATTTCATATTTTTAATGCAGACTGTAGCAAACCTTGATATTAACACTTAAGCATTTCTATGAATATCACTAATGAAAGGATTATGTAGGTGGACCGCATGGTTCTGCGTCAATAGCTAGCAGTGAATGTGACATTTTATTGCTGTAGCATTTTTTCAACGTATATGTTGGTTAAATTTCTTGCTTGAAAAATAGCATTTCTTGTGCTACAATAAACATGGAATCCAATTTATTATAGTGCGCAATAAAAATCTTACACTTCGGATACATTTTTTATACAACAGCAATATCGCATATTAAAAATACCTATGTCCAGTAAAGAGTGATTCTAATTGATAAGATAATCTTATTTAAAGAAAATTCCTAATAGTATAGTAATTTTAGCCAAAAAGGCTGTTTCTAAGTAATATTTTTAAGCCCAATTATTTTCTTTACAGAAAGCTAAATGATACATCTAAATGATACCTCTAAATTTCAAGAAATTCTACTGCACGATTCTTCATTTTGAGGGGATTTACGGCGAATGGGGATGAAATTGCAATTTAGCTATATGAAAGAAAAATGTCATTTTCTGTGTATTTGTCTCCGCTGATTTGAACACAAGCAGAACCAAATTTATATAATCAATAATTTATTCGTTAAAGATGTCTAATGTACTGGAAAACGTTTTTAAGTTTTATTTATTGTGTAATATGCTACAACTACATTGCAGGGAAAATACGTGTGTATTCCAACTTACGAAGAAAAATTGTAGTTTTAATTTTTTAGAATGTTTTTACCAATGTCTAAAAAAAACTGTGAAATAAACTGACCATCTGATTAGCTACCCAAATGCGATGAATTTTGAGAGAGGAAGTATTTGTTACTCTGGACTGTGAAACGTTGTTCAGCAAGCAAATGCAATCATTCATCCAGATATACACTCTTCAGTATGTTAGGTGGATAGCTATCCTGCTAGCACTGAATATTTCTCTGATTTTCAGCGCCAGTATATCCAAGACTTTGTTCTTTCTGATAGTTGAAACCATTCTTAAAAATTAAAAGACAACTCTAGATTATTTTAAAAAGATGCCTACTGCTATCTATCAAACTGTCATGTCTACACGTATTGTGGTACAAAAAAATCGAAATGTCTATGTTCGATTCGCTATAATACGGGAAAGGTGTCTTCGCCATTGATAAGAAAGATTAAAAAAAACGTTCTTTGAATTCCGATATCTTCCGATCGCGCATACATCTTAAAATATAAGGTTTTTTCGTAAAATAATAATAATAATAATAATAATAATAATAATAATAATTACAGTAATATATTCACATGCTATTGTATAAATACGTTGCCTATGGCACTGTAAAAAAAATCAAAATATTGTTGAAATAGGATAATATCTCTCAATTGCGCATACAGACAGTAATTTTTAAAAAAGGACAATTTTCAAAATGTTTTTGTGTTAAAAAAAATATTTCGAGTAATATTTTCAATCACTATAGCGTAAAATGTTGCATTTGACATTGAAAAAAAAGTAAAAAAACATTGTTGAAACTGAATATTATACTGAGATCGAGCACTTACCTTAAATTTAATTATTTTTTTTTTTTTAAAGAAAACAAATTTGTTTAATTTTTCTAAAAAAAAATCTAATAAATATTATTTATTTGCAGCTCTGCTACGACTTTTTTAGTATTAAGAAGCTCTTAAAATTGTTATAGAATAAAAAAAGTTCCGTGAGGATTCAATATTTACTTTTCCAGAGCCTTCAATGAATTACGTGGTAGCGGTAGTTCATATTTCTCTCAACAGCCACCGAGGTCAGTTAGTCACCAGAATGGAGTCATAACGAAAAATCAGAATATATTGAAAATGATACTTACTCATTAGAAGTCAAACCACATACAGCATACTGTCCTGTCTAAATAAAAACCAGTTTTCACTAGCAGACCTGGAAGTTGTTAGATGCTACTGTACTAGCGTTAATACTGGCTGAGGAAAATCAAATTGAAATCTATATTGGACGTCCATAGTAATAAGGCAATTATTTGCTCCATTTTATCAAGTTGCCATTCCGCCCTCTGTTACAGCACATAAAAAAAGCGACCACGGCACCTAATTCATTTTGAGGACTAATTAGACAAAAACGCATGAATACATTGTAGAACCCTTGTAGTGAATCAAGATTAAAACATTCTACATATCTGCATTGCAAACAAAACTTGCAACTATCCAAATCAATGTTCACATCCTATTTTGTATTCTAGATGGCTTACAAAAGCCAATATACTCCTTAGACTAAATGTGAGTACGGCAAGTCCTTAAACTCAGCTAAAAGTCATAGTTAACGTAATAACTAAATATTACAAGAAAGTCTGGTTCGAAATTAAGTAAATGTTTACAGCTGATCCTATTCATTTTTACAGAGAAACTGTAACTTCTTGTTTTTTGCTTCATAAACTGAAATAAATTATAGAACCCGTCATCGAACGAAATACGGTCGTTTCTAACAATGAAAATATATTGGCGACTATGATTTTCACAAAAGCACTCATTAAGAGACCTTGTTCTGAGAACAGTATTATAAGCCAGAGAAAGTATATTTATATAGAAAGCTATCAGAAATTTTGTTAGTGTAACTTCTCATTTGCAAGGTATCAAATTAATGTTAACTCATTGAGTGGAACTGAGTCAAAATGCACTTTAAAACATAACTGTCCATGATAGAAAATCTTTCATACAATATAGTAACGTACAAAATGGAAGTTAACCTGCCACATTTAGTTTGTGTAATGATACGGAAAAGTAGTTTCAGAAGCATCACAAAAGTTTGAGCAGCAGAGTCAAGGGAATCCATTTAAATCATAACACAGATTACACATGAAACACACTAAAAATTTATAAAGATACATTCCAAAATGACGATTCTGATGGCTTTAAATGTGACAATTTTATGATTATTGAAATTTTTCTACAGGAAGTAAAAATGTATGTTCTACATATTATATATATTGTAGATAGATAGCACGCACTCTTCAATTGTTCTTAGCGGTTTATATAGGAATAATGTTAGTAGAACCTAAAATTCAGAAACAATCCTGCGGTAAGTTCTGGGTTGTTTTGTTAAACCAAAAACTGATTCATCATGTTTTAAGTGTCAAGACAAGCTAAGAGAGCTTTGTCTATGCTGTGTGGAGGTTATCTGAAAAAAAACCCAACTATACTGATAAAAAATATAATGCATTTTATTTTTTAAAAAAATTTAAAAGTAGTAAACAAGTTGTATTTTTTATAAAGTTAAAAATCTATGCGTAATCGGAAACTGTTATCCTATTCCAATAACATTTTTTAACAATGCCGTATGCAACTTATTCACACTAAAGCATGTGAATATAGTACTGGAATTAATTTTCTTTTATAAAAAGAAAAAAACCTTGACATTTGACAGTTTTCGGAAATTTTAGGCTCTATGAGCGATGGGAAGATGTCATCCGAATGCAAAGATCTTTTTTTCTCTTCTTTAGTTTTGGAAAAGGCAACTGTTCCATGTTATAGCGAAGCGGAAATAAATATTTCATGTTTTTTGTATCACCCTAGACCTACAGTCTTAGACACCCCCGGTCATGCAAATCGTCTCTACTAGTTACTGTACATATTATTTTGGATATGCACTTCACTTCAAGGCGTCTAAATGCTCTTAGCGAGTTTAGGTATTATCACTTTCTATAAAGAAGGATTTCTATTTTAATCAGGCAGTGTACTGCATTTTCAGCCCCCAGTATCCCCTCCTGAAAAGGAATGTTTTATTCATATTTTCAGGACAATTCATATCATCATGCAGCAACAATAGATAGTTTGAACACAAATGAATTCTTTGGAATAGTAAGAAATGTTGATTATCATGTAAGAGTTGATGATCGAATACATACTATACCTAAACTAAAATTGATGCTAAATACCTCATTACTAACCAAAAACACAGAAACTCCAATACAAATTTAGGAAAATCTTGGTGTCAAATGGATGAAAAAATAATGTAGGTAAACTTGACTCCAAACCAATAACCATACCCAATCTTCGAAATTTGGATATATTGTGGATATTCTTCAAATACAGGGACCTAGGGAAAATTCATGGATAATGTGGATTTATGGAGCTGTTGATGCATTATGATGAGCATCAGCAATAATGTGCAATGTACCTACCATTCATAAAATATCCTGCTAATATTAGTTAGGATTTACAGCACACAGCTGAAGAGTCTCGACGATAGTCTCAAATAGTACCACACTACTTGCGTAATAATGTTTAAGTATCCTCTTTTCATTAAAGATTGGGGAATTGTTGCTTCAAACGATACACATTTACTAGTTTCTAAAATAATTTTGATGTAAAAAACTTTTACCATGCGCATGCCCTTTCCCAAATAAATTGGTTTTATCATGGCCATAAGTGGTCTCTAAGAAGTGGTAAACACTATTTATGCTTCTCTGTCTGGTGGCATATTGTTTACTGGTCATGTTTACTCTGAGGCTGTGAAAGCTAATACACGTTTAAAAATATCTCAGTTTAAAATAATTTCTTAACATAATAACCAAAACAAATATGAACGCGTACATTACATAAGATATTCTTGATACGACATATTCTTTTTCAGAGCTTTAATAATTAACAATCCTTAGTAATGTGAAAAGTATATTTTAAGAAAAGTATTTCTGAATGGAAAGATAAAAGGCCATTTCCAAAAATTAATAAAAATTTTAATCATATAGCATGATAGGCTACTTATTATCTGCCCACTTCACTCTAAACCCTCCAAAAAAGGGTTCACAATAGTAAAATGTTGGGGGGGGGACTTTTGAGGTGTCTTTTAGAATGACATAGAAAACTTCTTTGTAAAAAATCTTGGGGACAAAATTTTTGGCAAGGAAAATTTTACCGGACTATAAATTAACTTCTGAGATAATCACAATATTTTCATTATCATTATAAACGCGACAGATATACTATATCAATGTACAAGGTGATTATAATTAAAGTCCCACTTTCAAAATGCTGTAAAAAAGAACCAATGGTCTGAAAGACTTCAAATTTGAACTGAAGGTACTGGAAGAAGGGAGAAACGGTATGGCATAAAATACAAAAGTTCCAAAGTGCATCAATAGATGGCGCTGTAAGCGGAATACTATGCAAATTACTAGATACTCATGCTCAATTAACAACCGAATCTTTATCTGCTTTTTATGCGGTTTTTGACCCAAGGACAGTTAAAAACCAATTTTTCCCTTCCAATGTGGTACGACCTTGCCGTGCTGGATGAGCTTTCCACAAACAGTACCACAATTGTTAACTTATTTGGAAGTAATCTTTTCCCTCAAACAACCGAAACACTCATGCCCATTGAACAGTACGTTTGACTTATTGTACAACTGATGCCAAAGCTGTCGTATTTCGATTAAAAATGTCACTTGTAGCCGAATCCAATTTCGTTATGCCGCTGACAGTGCCATCTATTGATACATTTTGGAACTTTTTCTTTCTTATGTCATACCGTTTCCCCCTTTTTACCTGTATATTCAGTTCAAATTTGAAGTCATTCTTATCAGTGGTTCCTTTTTCACGGCATTTTAAATGTGGGACATTAATTATAATCACCCTGTATATCGCGAAAGATATCAATGAAATGGCGAACTGGCTCCTACTTACGGGGATTTCTGAAAAAAGGAACTTAAAATATTCTTACGAAAATTTTAATAACGTATTTTATCTCCGTTTTGTGCACTTATTCGTCTGTTTTCAACTAACCGTATAATATAATTAATAATAATAAAAAATATTATAATAATTATAATAATTAATACTACTAATAATAATACTAAAATAATTAATAATACAGTAGAACTCAAATTATCCGAACTCCAACTATCCGAATCGCTGATTATCCGAATCGCTTTCAGAATTTCAGAAAAACAAATGAAGACGGAAACGTACTGCGATTCCCAAAATAATGATTCTGTCTACGCGTACTATTGTCTTTCCCGCCGCCGCCCTGTGTTTCAAATTCTAAATGATGATGAACTTATTGAAACTGTGAGATAAGAAAGTGTCGAGGAAGAAAATGACCTTAATGTCGAAGTTGAAACATACACGGGACCATCAGCTAGTGACACATTTGCTGGCCTTGAAACTGAGTTGAAGTGGATGGAGCGTCAGCCCTAGTGTGACCACATGCAATTTCTGAGTCAAGCGGATGCGCGACTTGGCTTCCCGAAAACGGATGAAGACTGTCAAACAGCTTACTTTGACTGAGATGTTCAGCAAGTAATTACTTTCATTTACAGTACAGTACGTACATACTGTAATGATGTACAGCACTTTGTAAGTACGCTTAACATGTAATAGTGTTGCCTTTTCATTTAATTAATTAAAAGCTCTTTTTCTTTAAAAATAATTTTTTTCTCCCATTTTCAACGTACATACAGTAATTAATTAAAATATACCCCTTTTTGGAAGAAAACCAATTATCCGATTTTTTTATTATCCGAATAGGGTCCGGTCCCAATTGATTCGGATAATTTGAGTTCTCCTGTACTGACTATATAATATACCGTATAATAAAATGTATAATTTCAACTAACTGTAAAAAAATATTAATCTGTTTTCAATTAACCGTAAAATTTCACATTAATTAATTAATTTTCTTATTTAATTATCATATATCGAATACTCATCTTCTTGAATCAATTGTTACAAACAGGAATTGTTTTCAAATTTCTTTTGTTGTTTTTAGTTAGAAGTGCCCACAAAATAGGAAAAAGAAATGTTTTAACCAGGGAAGACGCTCGAGCGTTATACTTACTGAAGAGACGCGCGCCTAGTTTCGAATGTCTGAAGTACTTTTTTTAAAAAAAGAAAAACAAAAAGCATTCACTATGCAGAAAACATTTGTTGCACAAAAACACTGTTTATTTATGTAAAAAAAAAAATCTAATAAATATCGCTTTTAGTGAATCTTATATTTATCGGAGGACGCGCGGTGAGGTTCGTAGGCCTGGAGTACTTTTTAATTAATAAAAAGAAAAAAAAACATATTATACAAAAAAACATTTATTGAATAAAAACATAGTTTACAAAATATTAAACAACATTTTTTAATAAATACCGCTTTTAGAACTCCACATTTTTAAAAGCAATTTAAGATGTCAAAAAATATTTCATTACCCCAACAACCTATTTTCGATGACAAGAAAGGAGGGAACTTTTATGTGGGGGATATATATGTGGTTAGCAAGTAAATGGCCTTTAATACAGCTACCAAGAAGAATGCAATTTTTTCATAATTTTTGCAGCCTCGAATTCGATTGGTCCGATGCGCATCCGGACTAGTTAATACCACACTGCATTGTCATTATTTTTAGATAAATACTTGCATAATGATTCACGTTTTACAACATCATTCTTATATGGCACGATCAATAATTAATAATTTTCTGTTCTATCAAAATGTTTAGTATAGTTCTAATAAAATGTAAGTTTTAAAAATAATATATATTTAATAAACAGTTTTAATGTTTTTGTTTAAAAAATATAAAATTGTAATAGTTTTATAAAAAAATAAATTCATTTTTCAACACAATCTAAACAACTCACGTTTTCAACCTTATTTTATATTTTTAAATATTTTTGTAAATTTATAAGAAAATAAATATTTTATCGATAAAGCATTATACTGTAGAAATAAATTCACTGATTGTAGCTTATACATTGTAGGTAAATGGCATGTGTACCTATATTGATGACAAAATCAATATAAACTAGATTCGGTGTCTTTATAATCACCTGTAGTTGACAAAGTAAATGGCATTTTTTTTATTACATCTCGTCACAATAAAGTGAACAAAATATATATACTAAGTACTTATTATTGAAACATAAAAACGAAAAAGGAACTCAAATATTGAAATCAAATAAATAATGATTTTTCATTAATTATAAACCGTTTTTCCTTTGCTTTTGTTTCTTAAAGTCAATAACAAGAAAAATTTATGTTTTTTACCCACGCAAAAGTAACTTTATCATAAATTATTTAGTTGTGATAATTATTTTAAAAAAATATCGCTTTCTTTAGACATAATGAAATTTTAAATTACAAAACTTTCTTTAATTAAGGAATACAAATTATACACATCTGAATGTCAATTAAAATAATCCGAAACCCGTTCCGTTTGATAATTTTTTTTAAATTATATATTTTCCAGAAATTCATGGTTGATATTTTTCATAATTATCATAATTCTTTACAATAAACTATTTTTTGTTGTTTTGTAGAGATATGTTACTAGTCATTCTAAATGGATAGATTACAATAATCGTATCTTACGTTACATACGTTTATAAGAAACGTTATTGCACATGTCTAATATGTCTAATTTTTTTTAAAACTATCGAATGCCTATATTTTAAAGTAAAATGGATTAAATTGTCAACTTGTCAAAATCTGCATTTACTTCTTATTATTACCTTTTTACGCATTATATATGCTACGACATGATATTATCATCTCAAGACATAAATCTGTTTTATATAATATTTTTTATTTATCTTAAGTAATCTTTAAATTAAGTGCAAAACTACACGCCTTTGTATGGGCGTAAACGCTATTTTTTAATATAAATTTATAACTTTCTTAAACTTTCTACAAGAGCCATTTTACAAACTCATAATATATCAATGTAAAATTTTATGAAGGCATTTTTCAATATTTTTTACGTAAGCATTTTTGAATAACCTAATTAATCATATTTGACAAGCATGTGATATTCGAGCAGTAAAATGTCCTTTCTAAAAAGAGTTAAACATTTTTTCTAGTTAATTGTCTCTCCGCTCTTTGTGTTACATATTTATAAAAATACTGTTTTTTAAATAAGCAAATGTGTTTTTTCCAGATTCTACTTGTTTCACGGACATATTATTGTAACAACTTTTATTTATTTTATAATCTCTTTTTTCTGTTTTTTTTAAATAGTTTAAAAATAATTTCTAAAGAAAAAAAAAATCGATTTAATACATTTTAATCGGATGGTAAACACTGATGATAAACATAATGCTATATCTTATAAAATGTTGCCTAGATACAAACTATTAATTTTTCAGTAGAAAGGAATAGTCATTATATAATATAAATTTTTGCAAAATAAACTTAAAGAAATAATACATGCATTTTTCCCCATTATGCAATAACATATTTTTTCTTTTAACATTATCTGGTAACTTTATGTTCACATTTTATTTTTAGTTCCGTTTAGTCCTATTTTCAAGGTATTGAAATTGCTTCATATAATTTTAGTTTGAATAGTACTTTCAAAAATTATAACGAAGCTCATTTCTTATACAGTTATAAAAATTAAACAATTAAAAGAAATTGGGAATTATATTTTACAAAATCGATAAAATACGCCAGACATATATATTCTAAATTGAAAGAAATATTATGAAAACGATGCTGCATGCTTTTAAAAAGTGTATTATATAACTGAATAATGCAATTCCTTAATTTGTTTAAATTATTCTAAGAACATTTTATATGTGGCACGTACAAAAAATAACAAATTCAATTCTGTCCGTTACTACTTCTAATGGAGAAGAATTGTTCTAATGTACAAGATACAGATAAACAGGATGATTTCTCTTTTCCTTTAAACACAAAGAGAAATAATAGAAATCTTCTGAATATTTTATTTAGCTCATGAGAATAACCTACATTGTTTATCGCATATAATTAATGTATATTAAATTTAGTATATAGATTTAAGTTTATGAAAGGAATTTTGTACAATTTGATAGGAATATTTCTTCAAGTAAACCGCTAACAGTGGAATGACTAATGAATAGTTCAAAGATATTATAAAGCTTGTTAAATTTAATTAATGTACAAATAGAAGCGGGTTTGAAAAATTAAAAATAGAAATTTTACTGTATTAACTAATAAAATCATTAACACGGTTATGCTTTTTTAACTATTGTATTTTTCTACGTTTAAATTTAAATGCAAACAGGGTAGAAATATGTAATTTGCATAGAAAACATTCGATAAAATATAAGCTGCCCAGCCGCATAGAGGTTATGCTCTCAGTCCTGGTAGAATGGATGTTCTGTGTTCGAACCCATGTCGCACTCGTCGGCCTAAATTTTTTGGAATTTTCCATGGATTTCTTGTATCCTTGCATAAATACGGGTTAGTTACTTTAGAAATACAATCATGGGGGTCATCCTCATCGTCTTATATTCCTCATGCATATAATCGCCCGTAAGAAAAATCGCATTCACCATCTTTAACGTATAACAGCATGAACTATTACTGAATAAATTAAATGTTTTACAAGTGATGTTAAATTTAAATAATGTAAAAATAGAAACTACTCCTTTTATTTATTACTGGTAAGCATTTTTAAAACATATTTAACAGAAATGCGTACGTTCATATACTAAAATAATATAATTTCTTTAAATTGTCTTAAAGAAATGATTTTATTTCAGTTTTAATAGATTAGCCTCTGACATAATATGAACAATGAAAGTAATTCATAGTATATAAATATTGAATCGCTGATTGATGAAAGGAACTAAGTCTTAGTTTTGAAATTTCCCACTCATAGACTTAGCGCCTTACAACACTAAACATTTAAATTCATTCATCCCAAAATATGCCAAGACATAGTTTCTTTCTTCACGAGATGGTCAATAAACATGAAAAACATTTTAACCATCTTAAAATGAGAAATGTTAAAATATGGGCGTAGTTCCTTTCAACAATCACATATTCAATTGAAAAGAACACGTCTCTTTCCCATATTTTAGTATTTTATCAATTATGCAACTACATTTACAAGTACAAAAATTCCAACTTCAGTACATGTTTATAACAAAATGTCTCTAATTATTAAGAGAAGTGACGAAACTTGTTTATGTAATAAACAAAATGAAACGAGGAAAAGAATAAAATTGTCCTCTCATGCAGCGTAATAAAGAGTTTCAAAGAAACTCTTTTCTACATATTCAATAAAACCTTACAACAATAACCTTACAACCTTTCAACACTCCGGTTTTGAGGGATCATGAAAAAATTCATACTGATTTTTATACAACATTTTGTTTGCAAGACAAAAATAGCGAGCAGAGAAAAGAAAATTTTAAATATCACACATTTTTTCTTTAAGGCAACGTAAGTTCGCTCACTACATTTTCAACTAGTATTTTTGAAGCAATAGAAAATCGGGTTGACGAGTCATTTTTTTAAACGTATGGTGTAACATTCAATGACGTTTTGTTCTTACCATTAATTAAAAGTTCAATGAGTGGTCAAGTATTTAAAATATCAGAAATTGATGCTGAAAAATTTCAGTTATAAAAATCCCTTAATTGCGTTCGTGCTTTTAAAATTAGCTTATTCAAAATAAAAAGGGGCATTGATGCTAAAAGCGGAACTATACTATAAAGGACAAAAGTGTCTGTGTGTAAATCGGCCGTCATTTTTAGGTTGGAAACATCTGATGATTAATTTTCGCAACTGCAATTTTTCAAACTTCTAAAAATAACAATTTTTTAATTTTTAATCATTTGAATCTTATAGGGAGAAAAATGTCATTTTAAGTGCAATTCGTTTGAAAAATGCTTCGCAATTTACTCATTTATTGCTGATTTTAAAATAATGTTCAAATATGAATGTTTTAAATCTTCTTAATCGCGTTTAAGCTCCATACACGGAAGAATAATTACCATTTGCACTTAAAACAATATAAATACTCAAATGGTCTTCAACTAAAATATATCTGAGTTTATTGATTCTTTAGGGATTTTAAAATAATTATGAAGCATGAATTATTTTTGAATCTATCTTTTATACGTGCAACACATTTACGAAATATTATTCCGTTTGCGTTTAAAAAATACAAATAATGGCATTGCGAATGTGGTTGGAATTTGAATCTTCACCGGTTCGAATCTTTAAGTACTTTGATTCTGGCCAAATGATTTAGTCGAAACAGTCGAGCAATTTTAACATATATTTAAATGTTCCTAATATTTTCAATTTCCATTGTACACTGTTTTAGCACATCTATTATACGTATTTTAGAGTTTTAACTCTTTGCTTGTACATTATTCACAGTGTAAAGTCCACCCTCAAAATGTTTGATAAAAAATGACCTATATTATAATTGGATCCATTCATTGTACGACATTATAAAAGAAGCATTTTAATCGAACAATGTTTGGGAGTAGATGTGCATTAACGATTGTCACCTGGATCTAACATTATCATCATCCAAATTCGAACCGTTCTAACACGGTGAAGATATTAGAAAAGGAGCACAAATTATATACAAGGTGGCCATAATTAAACTGATGGTACTCAGAGTCTTCTGTTGCGCGACCTGATTGCGATAATGGCGCCAAATTTTGTAGAAAGATTAAACATGACGGGGGACGAAGGATTCCACAAAAAAATAGTTCTAAAAGTCACTACCAGTGGAATATGTGGCACTGTGTATTCAAAAAAGAGAGTTTTAAAAAATGAAGAATCAATACTGAAATAAAATTACCGTTAATTTTATGAATTTAGCAATTTAATCCAAGCTCAAAATGGTAACAGTTTATAATAAGCTAAAAATTTACATAAACACTGTTAAAGTTTCTTTATCTGCAATTTCACTTACAGAGCCCCAAAGAAAGCAACAGCAGAAGAAGAAGTTTTTTATTCAAATTTCCCGTTACATCTTTTGGCCCAGTGTCAGCTTGTTCGGCTTTAAAAGATAATGTGCTACTGTTAGAAGCAATTTCATTGAAAGTTAACTTTCATAATGTCTCCTTCTTTAGTCGAGCGAGCTCTACTAGACAAATTCTTTTACCTCAACCAGTGCAATGCGCCAGCCGCTCTTCGTGCTTTTAGAAACCACAAAAAATGCGTAAAGGTAACCGTCCTTTGTCTGTTAATGGTTTAAAAGCAATGGTTGAGAAGTTTGGGAAAACAGGTTCTCTAAATGTTCAATCAGGCAGAGGATGGAAACCCGTATCACAGGATACAATCGAAGAAGTGGCAACGGCGATTGTCGACAGAGCACCAGACAATATTGCTACTCGTGGGATAGCTCGGAATCTGGATACGCCTTATTGTTCGGTATGAAAAATCATACGAAAGATTATCCACTTCTATCCGTACAAGATCAGCCATGTACAAGAGTTACGTCACACCGAACATGATAAGCGATTGACTTTTACCTCACTTTTCTTGGCAGAATGGAGTTGGATGATGCTTGGCCCTGGAAAATCTTATGGGGAGACGAGGCCCACTTTTACCTGAATGGAACTGTAAATACCCAGAACTGCCGAATTTGGGATAACAAGTCACCAAGAGCATTCAAGGAAATTCCTTTGCATTCACATTGCATTGTTTGGTGTGGTTTCACAGCAGATATGATCATAGCCCGTATAGCATGTATGTTCACAGGGACGTCACAGTGACGTCACTGTGAGTCACGTACGTCACGTCACATATGTGACTGAAATACCACCATTCAGTGAAGTCACACTGTGACTAAAATGTGAATTGCTTAGAAACCTTAAAAAAATTACAAAAACACTACAAAATAAATATTCAATGTAAAAAACGTGTTTCTGACATTTTTTTTAATTTTTGTGACGTCACTGTGACGTTACTGCAAGTCACAAACGTTACGTCACCTGTGTGGCAAAATACCTCTATGTTTTGAAGTCACAGTTTGACCAAAATGGGAATTTGAAATATATGTATGAAAAAGAGGAGAAATATATTAATCAGGAATGCCTCAATGCACTTAAAAGGTATGATTCTGAGTGATTTTATGACCCCTAAAAAATTATTTATTTATTTATTTATTTATCGACCTACAGAAAAATACTTCGTAAATAGATAAATTTCAATCTATATGAAATTATAAATTATAATACAAACATAATTCTGAATGTACTCCATGAACATTTTTTTAAAATTAAGACATATTTTCATTTGCTTTTTATATTATATGAAAAACTAACAACTTTTTAAAAATTAGAACAGCAATCTATATTGTAGAGCGAAATCATATATTAGAGTAAAAATGACGGTATGTTGACGGTGGCAACAAGTGAACATTAAATAACGCTTTTACTGTGATTTTTTTTAACTATGAAACATTGCACAATTTCGATATCTAATCGTCGGAAAAAAAAAAGATCTTTCATATGCAATATGCTTGAAACTGTACTTCAATTTACTATTCTTTATGGTTTTAAAAATTATTTTCAAGCATGTTTTTATTTTTAAATCTCTGTATTGAGGGCATTCCAATCAAAACAGATTAAAACGTTTCCATATATATTTTACTGCATTCAAACCATGTTGCAAAATGAATTAACCCTTTGTATCACCGTGTTGCATATCTGTAAACATACCCAAAAGTCAAAGTTTTTTACAGTGAGATTAAAAAGGCGATTTTATTTATTACTGTTATCTTTCAACCCAGAAGTTAATATAAATTGTTCACAGAATTCTCAACATACGACAATGCTAAATTAATTTTTCATTTAAAAGTCTTATTTATCAGTTCACCCCGTTATTGTAAACTAAATTTTGTTGCATTTAAAAGTCCAGAGACGTTCAATAATGGATTTTTTACAAAGGTAAGTTCGTACACTTTAGAATTTTGTATTAAAAAATGACAATATTTATGAGAAGTAGCTATGTAATTTTCTGTTTATTACAAATATGAAAAAGACTCTTTTAGCCAATAATTTTTATTTTTATGATTTAATCTTTTTAATTATTTTTTACTTGTTTAAAATCATGTGAGTATATATTTTTCAAATCGATGCTGTTGAGCCACAAAGGGTTAAAATATAATTATAAATAATAGTCTATTTTGATCTGTAGGTTAAATTTTTGTTAATCTTTAATCAAATATTTTTAACTTTAATCAAATATTTTTCCAAAATCATCCTTAATAAATTAAACGTATCGTTATTTTTTAAAAATATCATCTAAAACCTGGACCCCAGAATATGAATAATATGGGAGAATACATTGTGTGGATATTTTTATTAATTAAATATATAAGATTAGAGATGGGAATACTCGCAAAAAAACGGAAACTTTGGGAAAAAAACTGGGTTTTTTCCGTTTTTTTCCGAAGGAGTATTTTTTAATTTTTCCAAATTGGAAAAATTGAAATTTAATTTATAAAATAATATATTCAAAATGTAATGGCTGCATTCTGATACTTTTTTCTTTATATATTTCCATGTTCAGTGTCTACCATTAAAATGTTAACATAGAAAATATGATATGTAAGCAGTTCAAGAAGAACTTAAGTCCTTTAAAAAATCCTTTATAATTTTTTCACCTTAAAACATAGGACCCTTCAAAAAATTCATAGTTTTTTTTTTCAATTTCCATTCTGAATCTTCCAGAAATGTGATGATTTTAGAATAACAAAACATGTCACATAACAGCTGAAATCGCCAATGAATCTCTTATCTAGCTGTATATACAGTAGTGGCCAAAATTGTGGAAACCTTTTGGGAACAATGTTTTTTTTAAAGTTTGATGGCTCATAACGCCCAATATTTCTTAGTTATACCATAAAAGCTTTATACCGCTGGAAAGATAATTTAATCAAAAATATCAGGCAATACAGTTTGTTCAATTCTACTTAATTTATCAAACATTATAGCCAAATAATCAGAAAAAAGCAGTAAAATTTGGTTAGGTTGATGATAATGATTTTTCTTTTTCTTGAATGTAGTCAATGCATATGAATGGTTGGAGTGTCAAACAGATTCCATTTTCTTTGGTAATGTGTCGATCAAAGCTAGCGTAGGATTAAATATATATATATATATGTGTGTGTGTGTGTGTGTGTGTGTGTCATATTTTGGTACTTATAGGAGGACTAAAAATGGAATAACGTCTAAAAATGGAAAACGCTATTCATTCCAAATCACTTTAATAATCAGGCATGCAAGTGCC
This sequence comes from Maratus michaelseni, assembly GCA_963931845.1. NCBI lineage: Eukaryota > Metazoa > Arthropoda > Arachnida > Araneae > Salticidae > Maratus > Maratus michaelseni. Next base: position 190,706,935 of record OZ007593.1, on the reverse strand, counting down.
TGATTATTAAAGTGATTATTATGCGTTTAAAAATTTGTTCATAAATGTGTCAGAAAGTTTCGTTATACTGAGGAAGGGAAATATGGCAAAGTATACACATTTAAAGACTTCAATACTTAACAGCAAAATAGCATAGTTTTAATTATTGTCAATATTTTTCGTGGTTACATAAAATAAATAGAAGTAAAAGTTAATTTAAAGTTGTTACTTGCACAATAGAATTTCATATTATTGAAATATTTACTTTTATTATAATTTTTAATGGATTCATGTATTATTTTTATATTAGTATGCGTTTTTTACATTTATAATTGTCTTGCTTAACGGCTACATTAGCCGGTTTCCCAATCAGATGCAAAGTTTTAATTTGAATACGAGTTACATAAAAAAAATTATTGCCAATCCAATCCTTATCATCGATCTTATCCGGATTTGGTAAAATCTTGTTATCCGAATCTATACGAAATCATTTATCAGGTTCGGTCGGGTTGTGGGCCTACAGATTTTGCTGTTGTTGTTGTTGGGTCAGTCAATCATCATTCATGCTCAAGTAGACATTCAACCATGTTCAAGAAGTATATAACCGGATTCGTGCGTGACTCTAGATCTAAGCCGACATCAGAAATTGTGTCGTAACACAATTTCTGATAAAATCTGGTTACTCTGTCGTATGCAAGATTCTATTCCGAACAAGACTTACATTAAAAACATTATACCCGACTCGGATCAGTTCGGGTTCACGAAAATCAGGTCACCCGACCACTAATCCAAATCTATTCTGTAGCCAAACAAATGCAAAAAGATCGATCCGAACTATCTGGATTGTATTCGGGTAAAATTTGGTCACCCGACCCGGTGCAGTGTCGTCACAAACGTCACAAACATGTAGCATAAAAAAATGTCGATCAGAACAATCCGAATAAGATTCGGGTAAAATCTGGTCACCCTACCCGATGCACATTCGTCACTTTTTTCACAATGAAGTCGCACGGTGACTTCACAAAGTAGTCACATTGTGAGGTCACAGAAAGCCTTGAAAACGGCCATAACGACTTCACATTTAGGTCACAGTGACTTCACATCGACGTCACTTGACGTCACGACGACGGTCACAAAGTCACAATGTGACTTCATAGTGACGTCGCCGTGAAGTCAACATGCCTTACGGGAGGTCTATTCTTCTATGAGAACATTACTCCGACAGGACCTGTAACTTGTTCTGTTACCGGAGACAAATATCGCCAAATGCTAAACAACTTTTTTATTCCGGCACTTCAGCAAAGACAGTGCCTGGAGAAAATCATTTTCATGCAATATGGAGCCCCTCCACATATTGCTTTGCGGGTACATCAGCTGCTACGACAGAAATTCACAACAGAAAGAGTCATTAGCCTCTGTTTTCCAACTGCATGGCCACCTCGGTCCCCTGATCTTACACCCTGCGACTTTTGGCTATGGGGTTAACTAAACTCCAAGGTCTATCACGGAGGTGTCCATGACCTGGCTATTGAAAGATAACATATTGCGAACTGTACGGGAGATTCCTGCAGACATGTTATTCTCTGCTGTTGTAAATGCTGTGCACAGAATGCAATATGTGGTCCACAAAAACGGCGGCCACATCGAACCGGAGTTGGATGTGCTAAATAAGCGGTAATTTTATTTCAGTATTTATTCTTCTTATTTGAAACTCTCTTTTTCGAATACACAACGCCACATATTCTCCTGGCGGTGACTTTTGGAACTATTTTTTTTCGCGGAATCCTTCGTCCCCCGTCTTGTTTAATCTTCCTACAAAATTTGGCGCCAATTCTCGCAATTATATCGCGCTTCAGAACACTCTGAGTACCGTCAGTTTAATTATAGCCATCTTGTATTTTGCTGAGCTTCTTTTAGCAATGATACTTAAGGGGTCACATGACTTTTAAACTTTTTAAATTGTTTTTTGTTTTGTTTTGTTTTGATTTATTCTGAATTTATAAATATTTCTGAATAATATGCAAAAAACAGCATTCAAAATCCTGCATTATTTATTGAGTTTTAACCATTTATAGATGGTGAGTATAATTTAAAGTAAGTCGATATTGCAACTTTAAAATGCGTTTTTCCTGAATAGTAAATTTTAAGTTTGAAGGCGCTGTTACTTTCAAAGTGCGTCAGTTATAGTTTTTTAAAAATTAACAGCATGTGCGTTTGTTTTGCTTGATATCATAATAATTTAGTATAGTTAAATATGATTGGTAATGAATGTCAACGTCATATCATTATTTAATATTATCACTTTTATTTTCATTTGATAACTTTGATTAAAAAAAATAATTAATCTTTAAATGTTGTGGTAAAATTAAAGTTATGTATATTTTGATTTTAAATTAGAGATGAGTATGTTATGATTCTATTTTGGTGAAAATTTGTTCTTTATAATGAATAATTTCTAATTTTATCATGCGCACAGCAATTAATGATTTTCCTTCACGTATTAATAATATGAATTTTTAAAAGTAAAATTTAAATATTACTTTTGAAAATACATCATTTACTTTTCTGTATAATATACTTAAGAATATATACCTTTAAGCAGGAAGTAAAACAAAATTTCAATTGCATATTATGTATGTTTTAATAATTTGAAAATGGTGATGTTTTTTATCGTTTCGACACAAACAGAGGGCCTGTTCCCCCGTAAATGAAGTGTCCATTTAGGTGTTTTGTTTTAAAAAATGAATATTGGTGACATCTTTTAAAATGTAGACTACCTTTTATTCCAGAATAATCTATATCATTTTATCTAGAATCTTATGCATAATTTTATTTTATTTGAAACTAAAATTATAGACACTGTTCGATTTTTTCATACAGTGAAAAAGTGCTAAATTTAAGAAAATATTTGTCTTAGGCAATTTAAAGTAAACCTATTTAAAAAAAGTATTTTTAATTTCTAGACAATTAGAAACTAGGTTTTTGGTATTATTTTCTAAAAAAGAGAGACACAGAGCGAGTATTTAATAATCTTCTATTTATATCCACTGGTATAAACTATGACCTAGGCTTTGTATACTTTTAGCAAACAACTACTAAATACTAAACATTTTTTCTTTTCGAAAATGTGGAATAAAATAATATCCAACTATTATTTAAAATATGTTAAATGTCTTTTATTCGAAGTTTTATTGGAATTTGAAAATCTCGTGCTTTTTATTGTATATACAACTTTAATACTAATAAACAATAAATTAATTTCATAAACTATAAATGTTTATTTTTATACATGTGATATTATTCTTTAATGTCACATAATCTGATAATTTTGTGGATATTCATTTATCAAAGTCTAATCTCCTTCATGTCCTAAAATTTGACGTTGAAAACTTTTTTTCCGCATCTAAATTTGAGATACTCTTTGGGAAGCTAAGCTGAATTTGATTTATGATCTGAGAAAGCGGAACTTAATTTTTCGTCCTCATAAATGACAAGCGGAAATTGAGTTATGATCTATAAATTTTAAATATGAAACTTCATTACAGTTAAATTTTTCGGACCGCACTCATTTTATTAGAAATTAAAACTGAGAAGTTTTGCTTATTTTCTACTTCGAATATTAAAGTGATTTTGAAAGATTAAAAGCTTGATATCATAATAATTTAGTATATTTAAATATGATTGGTAATGGATGTCAACATTATATAATTATTTAATTTTAGATTGTTTTTTAGTAAGTATTTTTGAAAATTATATGACATATAGCATATATTCTATCACTTAATTTTTTGGTGTGTACATTTTTATTTACATAATTGTCAAATAATGTATCTTTTAACTAGGGGTAAACAGGGAATACAATCTGGGCTTCCCGAGGTGAAAGACTGGTGCTAAGAACATAGGTCTGGTGCTTAGACCAAAGGGGAAAACAGTTTTTAAAATGAAAACTGTAATAGAATTTTCTGATTTCATATATTTTGCCTTCTAACAATACCAAAAAGTATTTTTATTTTAAAAATATAAATTGAGCATTCAAAATTTCTTTTTACATTTATTTTGATTCGAACCGGTTGAAAGTACTATGTAAATATTTTATAGAAAACTTGAATAGGGTGAGCCACGTTTTACCAAAGAGGAAAACAGTTTTAAAAATGAAAACTGTTATAGAGTTTTCTTATTTAATATATTCTGCCTTCTAACAACACCAAAAAGTATTTTTATTTAAAAATATAAATTGAGCATTCAATTTTTTTTTACATTTATTTTTATTCGAACCGGTTGAAATTACTAAATAAATATTTTATAGAAAACTTGAATAAGGTGAGCCACGTGAGTAAATATTCTTAAATCGATGTATTTAGTTTATTTTCATGATTGACCATTTTGTGCTTTAATTTTAGCGTTTATGCGTTTCGTATGTTCTATATATTTCGTTGTCCAGTGTCATTATTCTTGATCGATGTTGTATTCTTATGATAATGGTGCTTATCTTGAATGAAACCGAATCATGTCAGTGGTTCATTTTTACGTTATTCCAACAACGAAAAAGAAACTTCTAGGGGTTATTATAAACCAAGAATAAATTAAAAATGTGAACAAAAATATTTAAATACAGTAAATAAAATTGAGAGAAAGAGAGAGATTATTACAAATTAGTTTCTTAATTACAAAATAAATTTTAATGGTTATTGTGTTGCTATTTTCAAAATATTTTCTCTAGATTTTTACTTTATAGTACTTAAACGAACTATGCTTTAAACAATGTGTATCCGTTGGAGAGCTATTTTATCGTTAAAGATATGTACAAAGAATGTTACGTAAAATACCTGATGTCTCTCTTTCTTGTCAACTTCTAAATATACATTATGTGTCGATTAGCTGGCTTGTAAAATTTAGCAAACGATGATGATAGATTCTGGGGATGTGTGTTGGGAATGTTAGGCATTTTCCCATAAAATAATAAATAAAAATTATAACTATTTCCCTAAATAAAATTAATTAATCTTCAGAGCGCTGTATAATTTTAGTGAAACAGAACTCTTTATAAATCACCCAGATAGCACACATTTAATTATTCCAAAATCTATTTAAATTAAAGAATGAGATACCACAAAATAAATTGACATTTAATTAATTAAGACTAAAACAATTTATTTACAAGGAATATAAAAAAAAAACCAGAAATATATTACATATAATAAAAATACAAAATACAATTATAACTATATACAAAAGGATATTTTAATTTTAACATTAACTTAGTCAAACAGTGATTTGCTAGCATTAGATTCATTTATTTTGATTTAATAACAATCATTTATTCTCTTATTCATTCATTTTAATAATTTGTATTTTCTAATACAATAATACAAAGCTAATGTTTCTGTTATTAAAATCTAAAATTATCAATTAAAATTAATATACTGATCTGGGTATCAATACTCAACCCTATACTTGAGAGCATGTGGAAAATAAAATTGTCACAGAAATTAACAAGATAAAATAGTACCTTCATATCTATCAACGCTGGGAGTGGATAACATGTCTATGAGGTTCGAAGATGCCCATGATTGTTGCTGTCCACACAGTTAGGTAAAGTCCACTGGGTCACATTACTTGTAGTTTCATATTTTATTTGGAGACTTTAAAATATTTCACTAAATTACACTACGCGAATATCATCGACGTAAATTAATATTAATTTTGCTTCATGACAAGATGATCTAGAGAAAGACTGTAACTTGAAATGATCACTCAAATAATCTGAATGATCTACATCGTCTGACAGAAACTGAGAGAACAATTTTGAAGTTTAAATCCTCTGAAAGAGAATATCTAAGACTACGTAGTCTAAAAAGATTTTTTTACAGATATTAACTAACACAGTTACATGAGATGTACATGTCTCGTCCTTGTTTCTACCCCCCCCCCCACAATATTTTGTGAGAGAAACTTACATCCAAGAGTGGAAAATAGTCCACCTCCCCTTTTGTTCGTGAAAATACAGTCAAACCTCATTAACACGAACACGCTTAACACGAATCACTTTTAGCACGAACTGTTTCCGATTGCCCCATCCAGCTGTATGTAATGTATTTAGGTTCGGATAACACGAACTACTTTTAACGCGAACAAAAAAGTTTCCCCTTGAGTGTTAGCGTTAACGAGGTTCGACTGTAGTCGAATCCTCCAACTGATCTTTCTGCTATGTCAGTGGTCTGATTTAATCATATTAGAGACTGAAAGTTGCATCGAGGTAAATTAATATTAAGTTTGCTTCATGATCACATGATCTGGAGAAAGACTGCGATCTGAAATGATCAGTCAAATAATCTGAATATTCGACAGAGAGAATATTTTTGAAATCTAAATCTTCTGAAAGAGAATATCTAAGACTACGTAGTCTTAAAAGATTTTTTTACAGAGATTAACTAACATAGTTACATGAGATGTACATATCCCTTCCTTGTTTCCACATCCCTCCATAATATTTTGTGAGAGAAATTTACATCCAAGAGTGGAAAATAGTCCACCTCCCCTTTGTGTCGTGCAAATAGTTGAATCCTCCACCTGATCTTTCTGCTCTGTCAATGGTCCGAGTTAATCTTATTCGAGACTGAAAGTTTGCGTCCTTCTTTTTCGTGCCACGTTCTTTACCTTTGCCCACATTTAAGTGCGCTCGGTCATAAACTAAAATTTGGAAAAGCTCGTAAATTCACCATTGTTGAAGATGTCCACTTGCTGCAGACACTCGTGTTGCTAAACTTATGTTTATTGCACCTTGTAGCATAGGCATGTATCGTGAAGGTGGTGTTTACGATTGCTGTGGGATTTTAATTATTCCATTATGCAAATTAGTAGTATTAATGAAGCTACGTAAAAATAAATAATTTTATGTTCCTGTATATCTTTGTACACGTCTTTGGATAATTTTTTTTTTCCGCTGAGTAGTTCCTGAAATCTAAAGTATTGTTTTTGATGTTATACAGTTCAAGTTGATACTATGGTAAAAATATGGAGTTTATATTCGTCTTTTTGCGAATGCTGTGAGAGTAGATGATTTCTAAGCAGTATCCATTATTTTAATTCGAAATACAGTTATTTATCAAAACAATTGGTTCGAAACCGAATTTTCATTAAAAACTGCAATATAATAAATTTTATTATTACTTTTACGGACCGTGATAAATGAACTTTTGATAAATGTTTCATAGATTTTTTATTGTAAGTATCAAGATAGTATTTTAGATATAATGAAAATTTTGAACATTAATCAAAATATATATTAAACGCATGTGTCAGTTTAAAGATGTATTGACTGTTAAAATATACTTTTGAGAAAAATGCATTTGAAATGCGTTATGATATGCAATTTTCAATTCTTGCATTTAAGTAATATGCAGAGTTTTTTTTTTTAATTTTATTATTTTTTTTTGTTAATTATATACCAACATAGATTTTTTAAATTATTTCCTGTTAATAACGCAAAAACGAAAAATCATATTTTTGATTGATTTTTCCTGACGTCAAAGAACTGACTAAAATGCATATTTTGTCAAGTATCAAATGAATATTTTGTATAGTGTCAAATGAATATTTTGTAAAAAGAAACGCCGCTCTTGTATATTAATTTTTAACATTTTGTAAACAATTTAATATTTTACATTTTGAAAATAAACATTAAATAGAACAAAAAATACATTACTTGTGATATTTTGTTTTCTGGATTTACACAGACAGCACTTAGTATCCCAGATAATACTAAAATGATGGATTATGAGCAATTTTTTAAACACAGCGGAAATCATCGTCCTTTTAATTCATCGATTTGTACTGTAGAATCACAGGTTTTATTTACTGTTTAAAGACACGGATGACGTACACTGTGAAACATTAGCAGCAAACTGTCCAGTCATTTGACCGTTTTATAGAAAGCGGTTACATAGCCATAATTTAACTCTTTTCTTGTCATATTATTGCTCATATTATGGTCATATTGAAGTTACATTACGGTTATGCCACCATTTTCTATAAAAACGGTTAAATGACTGGACAGTTTACTGAAAATTTTCAACAATGTACAGAGTACACCACTAAGTGGAGAACAGTTACGAATTCCAAAAATAATTGCATAATTACCATTGTATGAATTATAATATTTTTAATGACCCTCAAAGTTCATCCAATGTTTTAATTTGAAGTTTAGTTTTTTTTTCTATTCTCGTTTATTATTTTTGTTTAAGACACCACTGGTGTACGGAATACGCCACCCGTGTAATTATGTAACATACTCTATTTTATTATATATATATTTTTTTTTTCATAAATGTGATTCTAATATTTCTGTTCTATTAATAGACATTAGACACTATTATTCTTACGCATCAAAACTTGTTATTTAGGCATTAAAAGAACTGGCTGGTGGAGTCTTCCGCCCGTTTCTTTATTTTACTAGAAACCGTCCGTATTAGATTAATTATAATTAAATTAGTAATATATTTAACAATGTGATGTTTATTCCATGTATACGACTACTAGGAATTGGATTAAACAATGCTATTAAAAGTTTTTATTTAGATTTTAAAATGCCTTGGCGCACACAGTGCATCACCCATGTCTTTATGTTACTACAAATAGTGTGTGTCTTTAAAAGTTGAATGTGGTCAAAAATAAAATTAAACTATGTCTTGGAGATATTACTTATATAAGACAAGTTGCGTTATTTAGTTTTTTATGACAGCGTTAGATCATGAATATTAATTAAACACACACACACACACATATATATATATATATATATATATATATACATTTATATAAGCAATTTTTAGACTTACTAGATATATTTATATAATGCACTAATAGCTTTTAATAAAAGTTCTCTAGTTGTGCCATTTTACGCTCTTATTCTGTCCTTATTCTGTTACTCATGAAAGAAGGAGAGATACTTTTAAGCCTCCATTGAAACTTAGATACTAAAATATAAACGAACATGCATGAAACTACGCCAAAAAATTTCTCCTTGTGTATATCATTTTTTAACACAGTTCAACGAAAATGTCGCTGCACTGATATTATTGTCAGAAATTATCGTACCATAGTAGTTTATTGAACGCATTATCATGGTAGGAACTGTAGAAACAAAAAGACATACACCATTTTTACAATTTTTGTAAAATGAATTTTGAATAGAACTCTCCACCTTAATCTTCAGTCGTCTATAAAATAAGTAGAAGTATTTTAATCTCAAAACTGTTTTTAAAAAAATCGCAGCTATGACATATTTTTTTCCAATTTGAATGCAGTATCTACTATAAGATTAGCTTCGCTAAGGTAATTTGCTTTATAGATTTTACTTTGTGAATACTAAGATATAGTTTAGCATTCACAACAACATAATTATTCAAGTAGATTGTTTATTTCCTACAAAGTCAATTGCATCTTATTCATAAGGAACAGTTGACATACATATATTATATAAATCAGATGCTTCTCAGTAATTCTGCCAGTAATACTAATCTAAAATTAACACTAGTTATGGTGTAATGGTCTATCATTTTATGTTTGTTCGCATATATTTTGTCTTCTGGATGCCAAATAATGTAAAGCTCTAATTTATTTATGATAACAAAGAATACACCTAGTCTATTTTTAAATCCTTCTGAAAATTTTTGACTTAAAATAACATTTTGACGATTTTTTAAAAAGTTTAAAGCTTGATTTTTTTTTGTAACGTTTAGCGTAAATATAAATACTTTTAATCTAATATAATGAACTTAACATTTTCTGTAATATAAATATCGGATTCATATTCAATATACAAAACTTAGACTAAAATGATAGGGTTGACACAAAAATAATTTTACGACCAAGCTTGGTGAGGGCAACGTCTTCTATTAAAAAAGCGAAATATATTGAAACAAGTATTCTAAGATGGTTATTAGAGAAAATATCTTAAAGTGAAAAGTATTGAAATAATTTTAAAAAAATTATAAATAAATTTAAAATCTGTAAAGTAACTCATACATAACACTTAATGCCATACATTAGTTAATAAAAATTACGAAAAAAATACAATTAATTAAAATTAATAAACGTTTCACCAATTCCCATTTTTGTTATAACACAAATGTTGGTACTTCTGCATTATCCTGCCTCCAATTTTCATAAAAAGACCATTTTCGCAAAACTCTAATGCCAAATAAACAGTTGGAAGAATGTTGCTATTGGAATATCAAAATAAATAAATAATTAAATAAATAAAATACAAGAAATTCGGAAAAGCCCCACTCACCAAAGTGTCAACTATTAGTAAGTTTAAACAAAAAATTACAATATATTAATAAAACAGAATAAATCCTGGATATTTATTTATTTACATTATTTTTCTTAATTATCCCTTTTGGCTGGTGAATCAGTTGGAACTGATTTCTTGCACGTAACTATGTATCACAACATTTTTTCAATGCTTTTTCTTTTTACTATCATGGCACCGCCATTTAAGGACACAATTATTATTTTAATTAGTGAAATAACTAATAAATCAATAAAACACAATGAAAAATGCAGGTAATATTGAATTAAAAACACTTGATGACATACCAAACACGTGTAATGCGTCTGGCGTTAAGTGAATGCAACTGCATTTTTGGTGTTTAAATCCTATAGTTTGGCGATAGTTTTTTGTTATGAAAACTGTTCGACGGGATAATGGAGAAGTACTCAAATTTAATGGTGCATATTAGAGAAAATATCTTAAAGTAAGTTATATTTCTTAAGTAACATTAATTTAAAAGGTGCAAATTATATAGTTTTCTTAAGTTAAATAAAAATGTTTCGATTTATTTTAATGTACTTATTATAAAGAAAAAAAACATATTTTTAAGTGCAAAAAAATACAAGTTTGTTCGCTGTTACGTAGAAATGAAAGTGACAAAAACAAGATGTTTAAAGAATATATAAGAGATTGCTTCAACCGTATATTGGTTATTCTACCGTGAAAACTAAAAGAAATAAGTGATACTTCAAAAACGTGATACTGTTCCACATATTAAAGTAGCATTATTTTCAAGAAAATGTTTACAAAACATCTATCTATATTTGTCACGGAACATTTGTTTAATTTTCTTTTTCATTTTTATACAAAATGTTTGTAACATATTCTGAATACTTTTTGCTCCAACATTCCGCTCAGTGTAAGTTGAATTGAAAAAAGTTTAAAATAATGATTAAACTACTCAAACAGTTAAATTTCCCATTTTCAGATGCCATTATTTTCATTGAACATCACAAACGTGTCCGACTTTTTCGTTGACATGTCAAAACCGAAAACACCTGTAACACCTCTAAAATATATATTTTTGTACTTACATAAACATGCGTATAATAAAATGTATCCAAAAAAGTATGGTTAAATTCATGAACAAAATATGTCGAGACATACACAGAGAATTTCTAAGAAAAGGACCAGTTTATTATTCTTCTACGAGGGGCAGTCGGAAAATAAGTTTCCCCTGGCGACTGTGGACAGAGGTGTGTATGGCAGACAAAAAATGTAATGAGACATTAAAGATAAAACATAACTTTATTTTTCCACATAAGTACCAAGTACATTTTGACATTTGTCATACCGCTTTATAAGCTTCAAAAAGCCCTCCAGGAAAAAATCTGAGCTTTGGATACGCACGAAGTGTTGAACGACGATGGCCGAAAGACGACACAGTAGGTGAACACGAATGTGCAAGACACTGATACACCATTCGGTAGAGGTCGACCACGATCAAGCAGATGGCGCTGTTGACTGCAACTGCGCTGTCACCGCAACAGCGCCATCTGCTTGATCGTGGTCGACATCTACCCAATGGTATCGGTGTCTTGCACGTTCGTGTTCACCTGCTGTGTCGTCTTTCGCCCATAGTCGTTAAACGCTTTGTCCGTATGCAAAGCCCTGATTTTTTCCTGTAGGGCTTTTTGAAGTTTATAAAGCGGTATGACAAATGTCACAATGTACTTGGTATTTATGTGGAAAAATAAAGTTATGTTTTATCTTTAATGTCTCATTACATTTTTTGTCTTTCATACACACCTCTGTCCACAGTCGCCAGGGGAAACTTATTTTCCGACTGCCCCTCGTATTAATTCTTGCAAAAAAAAAGTTAAATTTTGTTTGTTAATGAAATTTTGATTACACTGTTAAAAATCGCCTGCAAACTGTCCAGTCATTCAACCGTTTATATAGAAAACAGTTACATAACTGTAATATATCTCTATTCAGACCAATTCGAGTGGTTCATAATATGATAAAGTAACCGTTATATAACAAAGACGGTTGAATGACTGTATGGTTTGCTGCAGATTTTTAACAGTGTAGTTGCAATGATCAACGGGACATTCTTAAAAAATATTTTTTTTTAAATGATGCGTGGTATTCATATATGCACATGCTCATGCTTAAATTCAATATAAACTTTAGCGTTTATCCAATCTATCAAACCTTGTTAGTTATTTCTCAATGTTTAGCTTTAAATGCAAAACAAATTCTTAGAAAAATCTTAGACATAAAACTAAATAAATAAATAAAGTTTTGTGAATTCCAAATTGCTGATATTATGCAAACACTTTTAAGTATGAAATGAAGAAATGCAAATACAAATAAGATGTACTAACGGACAATGAGATTTTCTAGAAAGTTCTGTTACGGCCATTGCTTTCAGTAATAGTGAACCAGGCCGTTCAGTCGTAAAAGTAGAACACCAGAGCTACGGTTTAAAAAAAAAAAAAAAAACAAGTTTACTGAAAATTAGTCGGGCTGGGATTTGAAAAGACCGCTACAAATTTTCCTTACTCCAAAAAATAATTAAACTTTTACCGAAGCTGTACTCCGTAAAAATAAAACTAATAAATATATTAAATATAAAGATTCAAAACGAACTCACAATTTTGAAGATAACCACATGTTAGGATTGCCTTCAGTAATAAATCAAATCCATGCTATAGACTAGGTGGGAGCTGATCTCAGTACGTCCGTCCAGGCCAAAGCAACTACTTATACGCTTCTTCAGCTTCAAATTGGTGATTAAATCGCAGGATCTCATCGTACTCGTATCGAGGAAGAACATGATCCCAAGTTCCGACTTCTAAACGTATTTTCTAACGCTTACGACATATGTTATGAAGATTTTCTGTAACTTTCCTACACTAAAAACATATTAAAAGTTGTGAAATAGTTTAAACGTTAATAAACTGAACATTTTATGCGACATTTCATTTAAAATAACTCATGACTTTCTGTAAAAGGTTGTTGCATACTACATTATTTATGAATTCGATAAATCTAACGAGTGAGCAACTTCGGATCATTTAGGAGCATAACTGTCTGTATAGTTTATGACGTGAAACTGATTATAACCCTCTTATTCATCGTAAAACTTCTTAATGCTTAAGAAGAAAAAAAACTACGCGTCATTTTGATGAACAAGAGAAGAGTTTTATTGAGACTATGTAAAGGTTAATGTATCATGAAATGATGATAGAAAATACATCTTTTTATTTTCTTGAAAATTTTACAAACATGCTAGTCATAGAATTATTTATTCTGAAATACGCTTACTTAAATAATCGAAATCTTATACACTGGTCCAGAAATATTTATTAATTTTATTACAAATATTATTAAAAATTTAGGAAGTATATATACTGTTTTCTTTTATCGCAATGCGTCAGAAATAATAACGTAATTAGTTACACCTGTCATTTTAGAACTCATGAGAAGGGCGTCACATGTGTAAAATAAATGTAAAAGTAACGAAAAATATATTTAATTCTATAATGAAAATACAAAATAAAACAAAACCTAAGAATGTCAAGCTGAATTAACAGAGGAGCCTCCTATTCCCAATTCAGAAGGAAAATACGTTATTTGATCAAGTACTGTAGGCATAATGACTAAAAATCACAGAAAAAAAGCTTGGTTGATAGCAATATTCTAAGATAACCAGAAGATAAATGAAAATTCAACAAAAAAATGACAAAAAAAATTAAAATAGCAAAATCAACTCACTAAGCACAAAATTTTGCAAATATCTAACCGGATTATTACCGAAGCCATGTTCCATGACCTACAAAACTAACATGAGCCAATATGGAGAGAGAAATAAAAAGAATATAAATAAAAGAACATGCACTATTTCTGAAATTGAAAATATTTTTTAATTGGAATATATATATATATATATATATATATATATGTTACGGTCAATATGATTAATCCGGTCATTATTAATAATGACCGGATACAAAGGCAGGTTATTATTAATAATAACCGTTTATTATTAATAATGACCGGATTAATCATATTGACCGTAACATATATAAGGGTAAATCATTACGTAATTTATTTTCTTTCAAATACTTTTTTAATAAATTTTACAAAATTTCTATTACACATTTTGTTAAAATTTTCATAAAATCATGAATATTTACAACATGCAGTACATATATAATATATAAAGAATGGATACCTTTAAACAGAGTGATCCTGTTTAAATCTACTGAGGTGTGACACGAACTTCCTACATTTTTTACTCTTATACTATTTATATCTAGCATTAACGATTCTTGACTTGCATAGTCTGAAATACAAACAGGGAGACAAATAGAAGCTGTTCATTCATCCACATTTTAATAGCGCCATCAAAATGTCACGTCCCAAGAAATATGACACCGTGAAAGATATAAAATGAAAGGTCTTTATTTGGATTTTAGAAGTGCAAGTTACCGATACGATATAACTTGCATAAAGGAATATAAATGAGAATTTTTAATGTAGCATGCGAGAAAAGTGTTACTGAAATAGACAACGTAGACTTTTTCTCCATACATATTATTTTATTAATTTGTTGTAGAAAATATGTTATGTTAGTTTGAACATTTTTTTAAACAATTTATTATACTTTATGAATAATGAGTATATGAATACATAAGGCTGTATCTTAAAAATGTAGCGCCAAAACATTCGAAAACTTTTTAAATGTTTGTATGACTGATTTAGTGAGTTAAAACATATTTAGAACAATATGTATTCAGGGAAATAAATACAATACTTGCAATAATCGGCATGAGGGGAAAAAAGGGTATTTTCCACCATTTTATTAACGCAACAGGATATAGCATAATTACAACATTTTAGTAAATTAAGTATTAATTTAAGTAATAAATACAATTTTGTAAATTAAACTATAAACTTAAATACTTTTCGTTTCACGGGGAGATCAAAAATGAAAGCAATATGCAGTTCGCATGTAGACTTAGAACGAATTGGGATTTTTATTACGAACTTAGAAGAGTGAACGATTTTGAAACACTAAATGAATTAATGGCTATAGATTTTTGGATGCATTGGAGTCAGAATCATGAAGGTATGTCAGGATAAAACAATTAGATAATTGGTTGAAGCTTCGGCAAATCGATGAATTGTGTGATAATTGGTTCACCTCTTAGGGTTGAACACTTTCGGAATTATATGATAGACCAGTAAAACCCTAGAATCATGACGAATCGGGAAATATAAATTACGGTAATGGAAAATACGTACCACCTCATGTGAGAAATATTTTTAACTTTCGTG
The DNA here is from genome assembly GCA_963931845.1 of Maratus michaelseni. Classification (NCBI taxonomy): domain Eukaryota; kingdom Metazoa; phylum Arthropoda; class Arachnida; order Araneae; family Salticidae; genus Maratus; species Maratus michaelseni. The sequence goes on along the minus strand of OZ007593.1, from coordinate 190,691,331 downwards.
GCAATAAAAAGATAAATCCGGGAGAAAATCCGGTGCTTTATAATCAGACAATATATTTAAGTTTTTGCCCGAATATTAGAGACATGAATAAAATGGGAAATTCTCAACATCAAACAAAAAAATATTCTTCTATTGGAAAAAATAAACAAGATGATAAATTAAACAATAAAGTTAAAACGATGTGTTTTAGAAATGAGTCAATAAATACGCAAACATTACAATATAAACATTTTTGGTTTGGGGGACAGGAAATTGAAACATTGATAGACAGCATTGCAGAAATACCTATAAATAATTTGAACTAGATACCAGATTCCTTTAAAAATGATGAAAATTTAAAAAAATCAGGTTATATCGGATTTCGGTGTAAAATATGCGGCCGCTGTAAAAACTTTGCCAGTTGCATTGAAATCAAAGGATCATAAATATTCATTTAATAGTGTAGACGTATTGCTTGCATACATTATATGGAACATGTATTATAACACCTGTACTTTATGAGATATTTTAGTCGGCTATTAACGAGAAAAGAGAAGGCAGACGGGAGTAGTCGCTGGGACAGTTAGTGATGCACAAACAAAGAGTGGTGGTAGGAAAATCAAGGGTCGGAGAGAGAATTGACCCTTAGTTGTGTTAAGAATGAAAATATGGGCGATCAGGAGTTAAATATGGGTCAACATTCAGGTGCTAGTACTTTAAGTGAGCAACAGAAAAATTACGAATCGCTACGGGAAGTTTTTACAGACATGGAAAAGAGAAGGAACAAATATGCTATAATGGATAATTTCATTTATCATAAGGAAAGGGGTTCGGGGGTTCAGGTCATGCAGTTGGTTGTACCAAAAGTTAGGAGGGAGAAAATTTAAAAAATTGCACACGAATCGATTTTTGCTAGCCATCTCGGTATTAAAAAAAAACAAAAGTAAGAAATTTTTATCCATTTTATTGATTGAATATATCGCGGGATATAGTAGAATATTGTAAATCTTGTAAAGACTGTCAGTTACAAAGTAGAGAGAGAAAAAGTGACCGGATACCATCTTTTCCAATCCAGGGACCTGAATTTCCGTCTGACCAGATGCATATTGGTATAATTGAGAAACTTGACCACCTATCAGCGCGTAAGCACAGATATGTTCTCTGTACACATTTGTAGATATTTATGAGGTCAGAGATACCTCGCGTAATAGCAAGCCATCAGGGAAAAGTTGTTTTAACTTTAACCCTTGAGTTTTATAAAAGGTTAGAATCAGCCTGTGTGTTCCCAACATCAGGACTTCCACAATGTTTCGGATTAGTCGAAAGATGCAACCAAGTTTTAAAACGTATGTTGCATCATATAATTCGGAGCGATCCCAAGAACTGTCATAAACACATCCCTTATTTATTATTTACCTGTATAGAGATTCCAAATAGTAAATCGGAGATATAACCGTTTTATTTAATTTGTGGAAGAGAGGCCAATGAAATGCTGGCTGTATTGAAATCTTCGTGGTCGGGGGAAATCCCTCTCTCTCTATAAATATTGTAAAGGCCGCAATTGAATATCTTCAGGTGCTAAAAACTAATTTAGAGATGGCGGTGGAAGGGACAAGATTGGTATTAGAAGTCAAACAAGTCGCGTAAACAAAAATAACTAATAAATAAGAATAATAAAAATGTTCATGTAAATAAACTCAAAAAAATTATCCACAGAGTACACGTAGTGTGGGTAATATTCGAGAATGGATAGAAATTAGGGGAAATCCATCCCAATCCTAGTGTGGATGATAATACCAATTATTTTAATATTGATGAAGTCGACTTAAGCCATTTAGAAAATGCTCAAAAGAAAGATATGTTGGAATTATTGTAAAAAAAAAAAAAAAAAAAAAAAAAAAAAAAAAAAAAAAAACTATCCCTAAAGAAAGTACAGATAGATAAAGTTGGAGAGCATAAAATAAGATTAAAAGACAAAGAAAGAACAAAACCGTACATAAAACGAATTTCAGAAACTTTAAAGTCCCAAGTAGAGAAACAAGTTTGTTAGAGCTAGGATTGATCAAGCGATGCTGTAGCACATCATCCAGTAGTATGTGTAATAAAGAAAGATGGAGCCTTACGTTTGTATGTTAATTTTATAGCATTAAATGCGGTTACGAGAACTGACGATTTCCCTATGAAAAATCCAACTGAATTTCACATTGACAGGGCCAACATAATATCTACTGGAGATTTGCTCAAAAGATATTGAACCATACGTATGGAAAATAAGGTTTGGCTTGTTTCAACACCCGCAGACCTCAATACAGATAAATAGTCATGGCCTTTTGGGTTGCGCAACACGGCAACGACTTTTCAGAGAAAAATGAATCAACAGCTCTCTAAATACAAGAATTTTGATACAGCGTACGTTGATGACAGAGCTATCTTTTCGGAAACGTGGACTGAACATTTACGTATCTTGATACGATATTGTCAAAACTAGTAGAGTTAAATTTCTCAGTCAATCCGAGAAAAAATGTGCATTCGTCAAATCTCGCATATAGTATTTAGGACATATCATCGGGTCCGGCAGGCATTGGACGGACCTGGATACGGTTCTGGCTATTCGATAATTGGCCATATCACAAACAAAAATGCAAATTAAAAGTTCCCTCGGATTCGGCAATTATTTCCGATATGACCTTCCTAACTATACTTAAACTGCATACCCACTGTAAGTATTTAGTAAAAGGAACAGTTCCGAGAGTTTGTACCGGTTGGGGGAACGTGACAACGGTTTCGACGAACTAAAGAGGGATTTTTTTAATGTATCCAGGCTTTATAAATCGGTTATAGGGCTACCATTTTCTATAAAATATGATGCATCTGCAATAGGCATCGGTGCATGAATATCTCAGCGGAAAGATAGAAAGCCATAACCAATCAGCTATGCCAGTCTGAAACTAGTTAAAGCTCAATTGGCTTGGCCGACTGTTGAAAGACAGTTCTACGCTGTTATATGGAGTTTTAAAAATTTTGAGACGTGAATCTTTTTTTCAGCACTGGAGCTCATTACCCGTCATAATCCGTTAACTTTTATTATTAAAAATTCTCCTCAGTCTTTTAAGCTTCAAAGATGGGCATTGGCATTGCAGAAATATGACGTTACAATTTCTCACTGCGCTGGTGCAAAGTTGACGAATGCGGATGCATTGACTAGAATGTCGGATACAGAGTGAAAAAAAAAATTATAAACATTTTATGAACATTCAGTAACTTTAATAGGCTTTTTAATATTACTTTGTGTTTTCTTTGGGGGGATGCAGCTAATACTCAAAACTAGATTCAATGTTATATTAATCTGTATTTCATTTTTTATTGCATTAATATTATGTGTTATTAAACATTCGGTGTTTATTATTATGACGATTTATCACAATTATTAGATGTTTATCTCCAGGAAGGGTTAAAGTATTTCTATTGTATATCCATGTTCTTTATACATATATTGTAATTCAGTGTTATTTATTGGTTTAATATTGTTAGAAAATGAAGTGTAGTGACGTCTCCAGAATGAAATTCTGATCGCAAATAGTGACACACTTTATTTAGAATCTTGGGTGGGTGGGTCACATCTGGGTGCAGTTACAGGCATCACGTCAGTCGCACCCCTTCCCTCTACATTCGCGTAAGAGAGAAAGACAGAAGGGGAAAACGGTGGTTGGCAGGCAGTCGTTGAAAGAGGCCAGTGGAATGATTTCTCCGATAAATAAAAAAAGAGTTATCGTCATAAATATGTGATCTGGGCACTGGTGTGTAATAGAATAGTAGAAATTATATATATATATTTCGTTATCTGGAGCTACTTATTATTTTTTTATATGTATTGTGCTGTTTTACGTCTACGTGTGTGTTCGTTACTTCTGCCCAATAAACTTTGTTTGTGTTAAAAGTTTGAGTTATCTATGTGTAAAAGAAAACACTCAGCTGATCATTGAATAAAAAAGATGATATCAGATAATAAAAGAGTAGAGGGATCACACATCATAAAATTTGAAAAAAAAAATCCGAAATACATAAAACAGAAGCAAAAAGGTTCAATTAAATTTGCTTCTCTTACAATTTACTGATTCTTTTTTCAGACTTAAATCTTATACAGACATGGCGATTATATGTTCATCTGTAAAAAATAAAAGTAAAAGAATATTTTACTGATTTCATGGAGAACATTTCATTTGTATGATATTGATCGGCTTGAATAACATTTTCATTTCCTGCTCAATGAATATTCACATAATTACATAATTACATAATTATATATTTTAATTTTTAATTTTTATATTCTTAATAACTGATATTGTAAATATATATATATATTTTAAAAAGGGTTAGCAAAAAATACAAGGACTGTATTTTCGACAATTTCAGTGTTTAAAATAAAACAAATGTAATGATATTTATAAAAAATCTGATGTATTTACGTTTAATTTCTTTTTCATAGAAATTGGTTCATACTATCAAGCAATTCCATTTTGTATATCACTGAATAAAAATTGGGATTAAAAAAAATCCTGTCTCGCTATATATGCTATAATTATATTTGCGATAATGTTTTCTGTTGGTACGGACCTTTTGAAAAATACATATCATTGCACACATACAAGCTATACATCCGTCCACGAATATTTTATTTTTCTATTTTATTCATTCCTGCATCATATTGAATGAACTACAATACTTATCTGGATTTTTATTTCTTGTGTACTGAAAACCATTCTAGAAAATTTGTGTAAATTACACTATTATATATAATAAATGCCCGCCAATCTTAGTGTTGAAGATACATTTATATTCTTCATTTTGCAACTCTTTAATTCCTGTGTTCAACGGTCAAAATCTAAAAATAAAATAATAATTTATTATTCGCAGATAAATTGCTATTAAGCACACATTCATAAAATACTTTACATGTATGCTTTCAGATATATAATAAGTTATTGCAATTCATTTGTTAAAAATTAGGTATGCTTAAGCTTTCTGAACAAATTAACAAAGATTATTTTTAACTGAAAAAAACACGTGTATTTCACTAATTAATACAGTTGTTTTAATTAAATGATTACTTATAATGATTAAAATATAAAATCGTAAAACACAGAAGTAGTATTTAAAATAAAGATTTAATAGTGGTATCAGAATTTTATAATTTATATTTTTTCGTGTCTTTCAAATAAAATTTTCGCCAATTAGATCATACATCATGTGCAATAAAAGCAGAAACATTATTATAGTATTTTAAACGCTAGAAATTATAACCTAAATTGTAATGGATTATAAATTGCTACACACAAGTTTTTTCTCTGATTGGAAAACTGTATTATTTTAAACATGCACTGTTGAAGGTGATATTTTCCAAGTACATTTTTAAACAATCAAGAACATATAAAATTTTAATTGATTATGAATTACTACAATTTATTTTATTTTCAATATTATGAAATGTAAAATATATTATATTTTTCTATTCTGCAAACAACTTTTGTAAACATGTGAAAAATAAATATCTTTCAAAAATGTTTAAGAATTTGCCAACCTACTTCTGGTATCATTTTTCAAAATCATCATATTTCAGCGTTAAAATTTATGACGGCGAATCTCAAGTGTCTTTTTTTTTCCTTTAAGTAATAATTCATCCGTGACAAGCATATGATATTAAAAAAAAAAAAAAAACTTAACATTACTGTTATTTAAAGAACCATTTATCGGTAATATTACGCTGTTTTTTTTTAATAAAAATATTTGTTTCTCTTGTAATACTTTTGTAAAAAACTTTATGGTGTAGAATGTTCATGAAATCACTATAGTGAATTTATGTAATTAAAAAAAAGTGTTCCATCGGTTGATTCTTGTGTTTTTTTCTAATTGAACATATCACTGAAGACAAATATTTATTTATTTATTTATTTGTTTATTTTACAGTACTGAAATAAATGGATTTATTATCATGGAAATACAATTAAAAACTATTCCGTATTTAGTGAATTAATAGTTACTATTAAAATTATTGCAGGTATCGACTTTTTCATGTTCAGATTAAAATTGAAGTACGTGCACGTAGAAACGGAGACATATAAATATTGGGTTGTTAGGAGAGTTCTTTACGTTTCAGAAAGTTGGTTCGTACCGGAAAATTCTATCATTTAATTATTAGACATTAAAACCGATATCTAATGTCCGATACCTGACGGGCAGAATTTTCCGCTGCCGAATTGGCTTTCCCAAACGAAAGGAACTTTCCAAACAACCCAACAGTCAAAAGCAAAATAAAGATGCCTAATATTCACACGAAATCATATATTTGGAACTAAAGACTCTCAAGAAAGTGGATTATGGAGAGAAAATACTTTTTATCCAGATTTTGGCATAAAGAATAAAACATGGTGAACAGCATGAAAAAACCTAACTGAAAAATATTTGCACCTCCGAACATTAGGGTCACAAGCAAAAAAGAAGGGTTGATAAGCTTCTTTTCTTCACCTATTAGCCATGTCACATGACATTATTTTTCACAGGTAACATACACTTTGTAAAGAAATAATTATTATTCGGAAAAATACTTTTATTTTTATAACAAAAATTAATAACATGAAATTATAATTTTAATTGTAGGGATTAATTTTTAACTAGGAATTTATGTCACTTTATCTAAAGAGTCTTATTTAGACATTCTTGTTGCAACATGTTGAAGTGTTTGTACATATTTCTCATGTATCCTTTTTTTAGTTGAACACAGTAACCCAGATAGCATAACACGGAGGCGACATTCCGAAACACCATAAAACTCTTGCTATCCTCCAAATATCGACCATTTTTTTTACTTTGAGTTTGAGAGTACTTGTCAGAGTAGTGATAAACACCCAAGACAAATAACGTAATATCTCATTACACAACATAATACTCTGCTTGGACAGGATATAGATCAAACAAACAAACATTAGCTCGGTGATAATGGCAAGTTTGGCAAGTCTTGTTTCGTATAAATTTTTCTCGACGAATGAAATTTTACAGCGTTATTTTCAGTAATCTGTTAACCCTTTCTAAACTAATACGCCTAATACGTCCGGCCAGGAAAACTACTTCCTAACCGCCCGAGCGTCTAGGAACAGGTGTTCCATTTCTAAGGTACTCTATCGGAAAGTAAATTGGTATCAACTCTAATGGGATTAACGCAAATATTTTGTACTATTCTTCGTTGAATGAATCGCTGAACAAAAATAAGTATAGCTTTATTCAAAACTTAAACTACTTCTTAAAAATGTTATATATGGTATTCTGATTTACGGAGTCCTATTAACTGAAATACTTAATAAAAGTTTCAACAACCGTCAAAATTCATAAAACAGGGGCAAACACGTGCAATTTAAAAGACTGCTCTCACAACTTACTCACTATTTTCAGGCATAAAACTAATGCGGACATGAAGATTACATCTCCAGCTATATAAAAGAAAATAATACTGATTTTACGGAGAAAATTTATTTTTTACGACACAAGTTGGAAAAAATATACTGCTTAAATATCATTTGTGGTACCAGCTCAATGAATATTCACTTGCCAGCTGGATACATTACAGCTTGCAAAATTTTTGTCGTAACTGAAGTCTCACAAGGAACAGTGAGATGAACTTATACCTAGACAAAACAGGAGTCCTATTTCAGTAGTTATTAGGAAAATGTTTAGTTTAGAGTTTTAGCTAGTGTTTTATACGTGTAGATTGTACAAACATTCCATATCACACTACATGCAGTTTGCTGATTGCAATAATGTTTAAAATATAGGATTGTATGCAGAGTTTCAGTAATACAAGACAGTATCAATTCATCCTAATGTTGATGTATTTTGTGTGATCTTTCTAATTTTAGCTCCGCTGAGAAAGGGTATCACGTGACAAGGTTTTTAATTATTTTTTTATCTCCTTGATGTAATACCTGAATGAATTGTTAATTTATTTTTATTACTGTAATTATTTTTTGTGTTGTGGACACATTATATTTTATAGTTTTATTTTTTAGATGTAGTTCATGTAATGGTTAGACGTAATATATTTTTGAGAACTAATTTCTGTTCATTTTGTTTAAATAAATGTTTTTGTTTGATAATTGAAAATCCTTTATTAATTCTTCAAACAAATGGTAGCATCGATTAAATTTTTAAGAATTGAGCAATGTTTATTGACTGTTTTAAAACAATTTAGTTGAACTGTATTTTTGATATCGCTATCTACCCATATTACATACATACTTCTTCCTTTTGCTTCTGTTGCTGCTTTTTAATATCCACATTACAAAAATACAGATAAATTTAATCTTAAAGATACAATGCATTCCTCGCGTTCAAAATTTTAATATATGGTATAAAATAAAGTTCCACTGTGTGCTTCCCTATTTATTTAATGATGTTTATATGCAGAATGACAGTAGGTGTTTCATATAGGAATAAAATATTTTTTACTTACAGTCATTTTCTTACAATTGTCAGTACTAAAAACATTATGTAACACAATTTTTGTCCTTGGCTTTTAAGTGTTTTTCTTGGTTGTTTATGTCTCAAACATGGATAAAATGGCAATTATTGTTAACAAAGTTTGCTTTTGTAACCATGCGTTTGACATATTTAAATTTATACGACATTTTTCTCTTTTTTGAAACTAAACTCACTACATTTTAAATATGTTTATGCTTTGCACTTTATAAATGTGAAAACACTTCAAGAGGTCACAAAAAAAATTAAAATTCAATATTTTTCCGAATTTTACGGCTAATATGCTGGTCATTTTCACTTAAATGTGTCCAAATATAGTCTCCGCTCATATTCTTGTTGCAGTTCCCCTGATAACGGCTTTCAAAGTCCAATATCTCCTGGTGGAATTGTTCGCCTTGCCCCTCCGAATATGCTACAATGTTTTATTTGAATTTCTAAAGATGTGTATGTAGAATGTGGACTTTAACCCTTTATCTACCGAATTATGTATCAACAATTTGTTCAATCTCAATAATTATCTTCCTTGATGTCTGAATCTATATTAGACAATTTATATTATAATAATATGAAATTTAGATAAGGTTTTTCATTAAAACTGATTTAATAATGCGGTAGTAATAGTTCTTTTTGTGAAATATTTACAAGAATAATTAGATTAATTAACACAGAATGCTGTTAAGGAAATATCGCCATTCTTTACCGTAACAATGTAAATAAATGTATTGTGATCCTCTCATTAAATAGAAAGGTTTTTATAGTTGAAAAATTTTCATATAACAAGTTTTAAAAAGAGAAGATCTGCACTTATGTAAAAGGTTGAGAAAATACCACGTTATAAAATATTTAGCCTTCACTGTTTTTCTGTGCTTTCTAAATGTGATCCAGAAAAGTATTTTGTATAAAAACAAAACCTTATTATCATTATTAGACAGATTAAAGAAATTTTATAAAAAGTTGTCTCCTGTGGTACTTAAAAGTACCGTCAATAGATAAAGGGTTAAGTAATATTCTGAAGCTCATTTTACAAATATTCTGTGTCTTAATCTCAACTAGTTCCACATAATGTGGGCTTTGTGATAGCTAACAAAACCCCTTACAATTGCAATAAAACTATGCCAGGCTGCATTCTCCGTCTCAGTAATCATGTTATGAAATTCTTGCACACTCCATAACCTTCTTTATCTGAGGTCCAGTGAATATGCCAAATTCTACCTTTGCCTCGGACAACATAGGAAAGAAGTCTCTAAGGTATTGGAATGCTTCTGACTTCTTATATAAAGCTTTAACAAATTGCTTCATAAGGCCCATTTTAATGTAGAGTGGTATCATCAACACTTTGCTGGGACGTACTGGTCGTTCTCACTTGATAATATTCTTCAATAATTTCAAAGCGCTCTAGCCAGTGTTGTCTGTGATAGTGCGTTTTGGTGTCTTTGCTGTCACAAAGGAAAATATAGCAAGGAAATTTGATAAACCCACTTTTGAGACCCATCAACAATGCCACCATATTAAAATCACCATTAACACAGCCCATCCTGACAAATAATAAAGCTTTAAAAAGGTCCGATAACGTTTCCTCTCACTTGTGACATGTACCCTTTTATCTAACCAGTCCCGCTGCTTTAGCCTAGAAGTCAAAATTTCAGCACTGGACTTCGTACGACCAAGGTCTCTGACAAAGTCATTAAGGTCTTTTTGGTTGTGGTAATACGCATTTCTCTCTTCATGTCTGACTCCTTCACGGTATTCAGGATATCCTACTTCGTATTCACTCTCTGAAGTGGTGGTGTTTTCTGGAGATGCTTGCAGCTGACGTTCCGAAGTCAGTCGGAACTGGAAGGTCAGGTCCATGTGGGGCTAGTGCAATAGATGAAGGAATAGTTTGGTAAATCCCATCTTTTGCAATCTTGCCACTGTGACGTTTTGAAGGGCCATGCAAAAGTAGCAATTGGTTGAATGATCAGTAGGTTCTCGACAAATTCTCGAGTTGCCGAACTTCTTTGCTCTTTTTTTTCGCTCTGTACCATCCTGTATAAAAGAAGAAATTGTTAACATATGCCTATACATTAGTTATAGTGTTTTACCTCAGAAAACAGGAATTTGAATAATATAAAAAAATACCTCTCACCTTCTAGGGTTCGTCTGAAATTTTCACAGCTGACATTAGGTGCCAATGCTTATCCAAATCTCCAACAGGAATTCCGAAATAGGATTTGTAAGCATCACTCATAACACTACACGTAGGTGGTACATTTTTGCCCTTGTCTTGATAAATTGTCCAGATATATAACAAAATATATTTGCTGTATGCTTGCAGTGTCTTGAAGCCATTACATTTACCACTGAAATGTTTGTGTTTTGAAGACCACTGCTCCTACTTAATAATTAATATTTCTAGTGTTCTGGAGGGTTATTTTTAATTCACTGATAAATTACAGCCACATCAACATAGAAACAATGAAATTCATTATATCTCCACAAGAAATTTCAACATATGAAAGTCTTGGGCATGGAAACAAAGTTTATTGGAAACAATTGTCATTTTCTTAACTAGTAAGACATACAGTAACAGAGGTTTACAGTTATTACTCAGAGGTTATTAGTCAGAAAATAATTTTGTGTTGTATGGTGAATTTGTGTATAACATAAATCAATGTATTTGACAATGCTGCATAATTATTTTAAATGTGTTTTAATCTTATTGATGCTCTTTAAAGAAGTTATGTAAAAAGTATGCAAGAATGTTTACATGGCAATCATTATTTTAAGGCTCCCGTATGTTTATTAAGATTTCAGTGTATTTTCTATATGTGCAAAATAGCTCAATCGATGTCCAAATTTGAATTTATATTTAAAACCTCCGCCTCTTTTCAAAACCTAAAAGTCTAATTTACTTTTTTTTATTACGTTTTAACATATATTTATTTGTATTTAAATGTGATATTCATTATATTTAATGCGAAATGGATTTAATTTTGTAAAAAAAAAAAGTGCTGCTTACGAAATAAGAAACATGATATTCGATTATTTAATATCACTAAATACGTATCTGAATTTAATTAATTATTATTCTAAATTCTGTTTATTGCATCTTGAATTTAATTATTTATTATTTTTAATTCAGTATATTGTTATTTTTTAGGAATTAATGCAGCAGATTTAGATGACATTTACGAATGTTTAGATTATATTGATTATTTTATTCGTCGCTGTTCAGAGCTAGGAGATTGTTATAGTCTAATCTCCTTCAAAAATTAAATCATCACAAATCATTTCCTTTTCCTTTTAACATTAGCATTAAGGCGTTTCCCATATATATATAACTACGATCAGCCATCATTTTGACCGCTTGTCCCGAATAAATGAAAAGGCGCGTTTTTTGCTAATATTATATAAATTTAAAGCTTATAAGTATACAAGATTATTTTTAATAGGTAAACTATACACTTTGTTTGTTTAATAAGTATGCATATGGAAACAAAGACTAATTCAACAAAGAGCTAAACTAGTCAAAATTCATTTTAGATGATTTTGAATTCGATCGAATATGGAGATTTAACATTTAATAAATTGCTTCACAATAGTTTCAACTACGAAATATTTTACTTAAAATGAATTAAATTTAGTAATTAGATTATTCGGTTTGTCAGTGAACACAGATTACTATTTTCTTATATTTACCTGCACAGGTTCCACAATTATATTTTCTACAGTTTTCACAAATATTCAACGTTTTGTTGCCTTTGCATGTATTTATTTGGCATTGTGTACGTTTATGGAAAGTGGTGTGACAATCATCACAATTCGCATCTTGTTAGAAGTAAAAAGCTTGTTTTTTTTATGAAATGTATATTTCTCTGAGCTCCTCAGCCATATCCAAAATAAATCACTGCGGCTGTATTTTTTATATCTACTTGTCTCTTTATAAATTATGCATGCATTTATCGCAGCCAAATCAAATCAAGAATATAAAAAAAAATTAGTTGAACTGGCCAACGCAACGTCTGGATTTGATTTCACCTAGTATTTACTGGCCATCTGGTCCAAAATATCAACTCCATATTTGGTCGTTTTGTAAAAATTCACCACTTCAGGGTTATTTTTCTTTAAATAGGATTTCCAATTTTGGGTGTAAAGTACTCAACAGCAGGACGTTTTTGTTATTGTTTCCTTGATAAGACGTAAGCATTATATTGTCACGCTTGGCAATCTTTCTGTAATGCAGCGCATCTCTCTCTTTTTAACACTTTCCAACCTAGTTGAAAAGTGTTTATGACTTCGGTTTGTCTGGCCGTAAGGCCGTTTGCCGTCTGTCCGTGCTCTAACTCCCGTAAATATGCTCGGATTGCCCTGCAATTTTTATATGTTATTGTCGTTATCGATAGTATGTTCCCTATTTCAACGGAAGTGTGTAGCACTTATAGTTTTTTTACAGGGACGCTCAAAAGACTTCCGTTACAGTACGGTCTATGAGGAAAAATCATTTGCCGCTTATTTTAATGATGTTACACAATTTCAAACACATTGTAATTGGTATATATCACTAAGGAGCATTACAAGAAGCTAAATATGGAATAGGGTGTGCATAGCACTTATAGTTACTTTACAGGGACAGTCAAAATAAATCCGTTACATTACGTCTATGGATAAAAATCGTTTGCGGTTTAATTAGATAATGTTTCACTATTCTATACGCATTGAAATTTATATATATCACTAAGGTGCTTTACAAGAGGCTTTCTACAGAATATTGTGTGTATAGCAGTCATCGTTCATTTACAGGGACACACAAAATAATTCTCTACTGTCTGTTAACAATAATTCATGGAAGTGCGTTTTAAGTTGCTGAACGCAATTTTAAATTCAACTCAATTTTTGTCTATTACTTGTTGTGTATAAATTCTGTAGATCATATACAGGGCAGCACAAAAGTTCGCGAACACATTTCCGTTTATTGACAGAAACTCCAAGAGGAGAATTTTAAACTGTTCTCCGCGTTTCCTAACTAAACTAAAATTTAGCATCATATGTAGTATATATACAAATCTATAGATCATATACAGGGCTGAATAAAAGTATTCGGATATTCTTCTGAATATTGTATATGTTGGAAATATATGTTGGAAATTTCTGAAATTTCCTTTTTAAATATGTTATGCGTTTTCCAAATTGTTTACTTAGATGTTATCTTTCAGCTTAAAAAACTGTAATGATTTGTAAAATTATTTTGGAAGCTTTGGAAAGTGTTACATAATCTATGCTTGATGCATAATTTTTCGTTCTTGTTTTGAAAGGATGAGGGATTTTTATCTTTTAGCGATTAATTTTGCCAACACGTCTTATTCCTGTGTTTCTCATTTGTTTTACTATTTTCAGTCATGTAAGGAAATCGTCCATTGTCTGGTTTCTTTCAGTGTTGTAATAATGTGCAATCAAAGGAAAAGCTGCATGTTCACCTACCGTTCTTCGATATGACATTGTCTCTGTGCATTCGAAGTTGGCCCAGATACTTCTCGTAAGACTTTCTGCTGGGGATGTCGCCCTGTAACATTTGCCGAAATATTTCCTATTTTCAAAATTGAACGATCATTTGCCGTTTCTTCATATTTTTCATTTTCCTCCCATTGGTTACGTCTTCCTCGTTCTTGAGTTCTGTTTCGTCTGGCTTGACTAATTTATTGAGCTTGACCACTGCCACTTATTTCACTTCTGCAAACGGTACTAGCAGCAGGCAATGAAATATTTTCTTCATCTATTTTCTCTTTCATTTGTTGTTTAGTGAATAGACTCTCTATCAGATGTATCGAATCCACTTGTTGATGAAGAAACAATCCAGTCTTCTTCGGATAAACTAGATGTTGGTTCGATGTGGAGTTGTTCACCATGTTCAATAGGTGAACCAGAATTATCTTCAGAAGTAGATTCAATAACTTTCAGCGTATCTTCTTCCGTTAGCTATTTTTTACCAAGACTTCTACGCGACGTGATACGCATGCCAGAACATTCACCGAAGCGAAATGAAGTTCAGTTAAAAGATAACATTTCTAACACAAAAGAAAGGCGCAGCCAGAAAGTTCGCTGAAATTCCAAACAAGCGTTTTTCCTTCCCCTCTCCTTTCCTCCCTTCCGCTTCCTTGAAATACGCAATCCCCCTCGCCACAGATGCACCTATTATCTATCAGAATAGCGGAAATATCTAAGAATGCGAAGAAAATAACTTGACACACATAGTTTTTTTTAGATACGGCCAAAATGACTGGTTGTCGTAATTCTAGGATTACATAGTAATGTTTGCAAAAATAATTATTCAAATTCAACAAAAAAGAATTTATGTAATGTTCATAACTTTTTAGGGAAAGTTAAAAAAATTATCCAGATTATATATATATAAAAAAAAAAAACTATGTTTACTTAAATTGCATTTTTGGTCAAAATGGCCGCTGGCGTAATTCTAGTGTTAAATTTGACTAAAATTTTAAAGAGTATAAATGATTTTTTTATGATCTAGAAGAAAGGATTTAAATTTTTCGCTTTTTTGAATAATCGAAGGAGATTAAATTATATTATATAACGTTAGTACATTATTCATTATGATAAGTATTTTAGGTCCATCTTAATGTTTTAGATATCTACAGATTAATCATATTACAACATATATTTATTTTCAAATGCTTTTTAAGTATTTATTTTAAAAATATATTAAAACCAACTTAATCTAAATATTATGTGAAACGGATTAGTTGCTGAACTTGTATTGTGAATAATAAAAGAGAACTTGTGATATAAGGTTTTTTTCCGTGGTTTATATATAAATTAATTTCAAAACTTCTAAAGTGACATTATGTAATTGGCAGAAAAGCATTACTGAGATGGGACATTACTTTTCACAAAATGACTATTTGTTAATAAAATAATATGTAAAAAATATTACCTGTTTTATTATCTGAAATTTTATTGACTTTCGTCAAAATTATTCAAAGGTTAAAGTGATTTTTTTATAAATATTCAAAGCCATTTTTCATTGTACAGTTATAAAAATGTTTGTTGTCTTTCTAGAAAGTTAAAATTTAAATTTGCTAGCTGAAAAGAAAATTCAATATATTATGATATTAACCTATCTCCTGTTATACTAGATATAAAGTTACTACTATAAAATCTTTAGAAAAACTAATAAAAGAAACATTGTAAGTAACAAGTATATTCTTAAGCCCATGAAATTTTATATTAGACTCTTATGATGTCTCTGAAGACCATCTTTAGAAAATGAACTGAGAAGAAAGGAAATAAAAAGCTCAGTTAAGCTTTATTTCAAAGAAATGAGTTTTCTTTAAAGTTTAAGCAAAGGTTTTATTTCCGTTAACAACTATATATCCCATGCTACTTGAAGAAAAAAATATATATATTTTCAAGGGAGTGACTTTTTCTCTTTATGCATTTAAAAGTTTCAACGTCGAAAGAGGATATTCAGCTTAGAGTAAGCAGTATAAGTGAAATGAAATTTCATGAATGCTTTCCACTTGTGATAATTTTAAAAATACAATTAAATATATATATTATAAAGCAGAGAGAAAATATTAAATGGATTTTTTTAAATTTTCCTTCTATGCAATGAATGAATGAAATGTTTTGTTTATTTTTATTAACTACTTTTGTATAATTACTAATTATTAAGTTAAGAAATTTAATTCTTCTTTTAAAATATCCATTGTATTAAAATGTTATTAAATTTAATACAATTCGGTTTAGTACTTATTAGAATTTATTTATATTATTTTTAATACAGTTTACAAAATTTCTATTATATATTTAAGCGTTGAAAATACATTTTTACTGTAATTTTAAGGTATAAATTCATGTTTCGACAATGCATGAGGTACTTTAAAATATAAAATATCTCTATTTGAGGTAAAGAAATATATTTTTTTTATGTGTCAGAACCAGGTAAAGATTTTCGCTATTAAATTGAAAATTCGACAGAAGTATTACTATACATACTAAAAATGCACCATTGTTTTTTCTTATGTGGATTGTTTTATAGGGTTTCGTTCATCTCACGAAACCCTATTTGTCCCGCTACGTTGTCTGTCCGACAAAGAGACGGTTGTCAGAAACTACATAACTTACAGACTTAAATTTGTGTGTCCTTATAGATGAATACCTACTATAAAGCTGAAAATCATAAGATTAAAAAAATCGTGTTAGTTTAATATAGGGAGATAAAAAACCAAAAATCTAACAGTCTTCTCCTATTAAATTTAAACAATTTTCGTTATAGCAGTTGCCAACAAATAAAAATCCACAATAAAATGCTTTCTACAATAATTATTTTTCTAATAAAAGATTTCAATTTGAAAAATGTAAATGAAATGAAAGCTTCACCAATTGAAAAAAGATTAATATGACATCATATTGGTAATAAAACGGAAATTCTCAAACATTTCTCAATAATACAAGGAGTATGAGTATGTGTAAGCATAGAAAGCAGGTTAATATGATGTCATTAGAGAAGTAAAACGAAAATTAATCTGACGTCATATTGGAAGTTTAACGGAATTTTCAAATGTTTGAAAATAATACAAAGAGAGTATCAATATGAGTATTAGAGAAAGCAAGTAGATATGACGTCAGCAAGTGATTATCACGTCATATGAGTTTAAGGAACGTATTGAATTATGATAAAAATCCGATTATGGAAATATTGGCATATTTTAACATTTTACAGGTCTCTATACAACATGTTTAATTTTGAAATAGATTTTTTTTTTTTAAATATAGCATTTAGTCTGCATGACAGACATTATTATGACAGAGTATAATAGCGGGACGTTCGGACCGGCTCAGATTTTCGGAAAAAGCGAGAAAAATAGACCGGTATTTTTTTTTTTTTTTTTTTTTTTTTTTTTTTTACTTTTAAAAAACATAACTTCTCGCTTCTTTTTTTTTTTTTTTTTGAAAATGAAATTTATTTGGATTTATTAAAGAAATGATAAAGTGTTTTGAAAGGAATAGTAAACGAAATCCTTTCTGCGATCTTCGATTACACTTAACCACTTGTTTATTTTATCCAATGCTCATTCTAAGCTTATTAAATTAACACATTTTCTAACACTATGCACATTTTTTGCAATGTGTAAATAATTTCATTGAGAAATATTAAGAAAACAATATACAATTATGTTATTATCTCTGGAGAAACTCCAATTAAACTTTTTTTTTCCAAAAGTAGTTAAAAGTTCCATATTTTTACGCATTTTCTTCTATTCTAATCTCTAATGCTATTCTTCGCCTCCACTAATTTTAATAAAAACATTGATAAAAATGTTTTGTGAAAAAAAGGCTGTACAATTAATTTTTTACACGAAGTTTATGTAGCTGGAAATCATTATTATTATTATTATTATTATTATTATTATTATTATTATTATTATTATTATTATTGGATCATATAATTTGTTTTGGTAATATTTAAAATTTTTCAAGAAAGTAATCTCAGATTGAACATTTAGAACTATTTATTAATCTATAAGATAGATTAATAGTTAATGAGAACTATTTAAGTTATCATTTTAGACCTTTAAAAATTTAGCTTTGAAGGGAACAATGATAACAAATTTGGACAAATAACGATTCTAAAATGTATGATTATTTATAATTTACAAACTAAAAACACATTCATAAAATTGTGCGTGTACAATTTTTTTTTTTTTTTTTTTTTTAAGTTCGTTAGAATTATACGTCATACAATTCACCTTTATATTTTTAAATAGAAATAGATATTAGCTTAAATTGAAGTAAATTAGACACAGAGAACAGTGCATTATCCTGTGCAAAACGTCCAAAATACCAAAAAAAAAAAGATATTACAAAACCGGGAATTACCTGAATTCTTTATGCAACTGAAAATAAATTTGAACATAGTTGTAAAGTACTTAACATAAAAGTTTGTTTTAACAAGTGATTGTTTTAATTAGTGAACACAGTGCTAGACCTCTATAATGTGGCTAAAAATTATTTTCAAAGCTGTAAAATTATTTTTAAATAGGCACAAAAATCAGACAGCAAAAGTGCACATAAAACTAATATGAAATATTATGGAATTTCTTTTAAAGAATAAACATTATTTTTTGGTTTAGTAATACCTATTTATTAAAACATCATTTTTTATCGTATATATTATATCAAATAGTTTAATTATAATGAAACTTCAATTCATATTTATGAATGCAGGTCGAATTTATTTATAATTTATTTTTTATTTGTTTAAACGTGTTACATATACATATGTGTTTATGTGTAAAATTATATATGAGTGAAATAATATGGATTCATTATGAAAAAAACAAATAATACTTAAAAATTAAATTAATATCAAAAATTATTTTTTATTACTAATAACCGCAAATAAATATATGCAGGTGTTTTAGTAAACATTTTTTTCAGAAACCCATATCTAATTTTTCATATAAAGAAAAGCAACAGATTTCGGAGACATTTATAAATGTATAATTTTGTAAGTTTAATTTCCTCTTTTCTGGCACATGTCTTGATAGCTTCAGAGAAAGTCATTTATCATAGTCTAATTCTCTTCATTAAATAAAACCCGACTTTATTTTTTTTTTCATTTTTACTTAACACAGCTATTTTAAAAGTTTATTTTGTGGAGTATGCTAGAATTTTATTTAAGATCATAATAAAAACTTATTTTAATATTTCTTCCTTGTGAATAACAAGTAAATAGGAATTTATGATTTATATACTTTTTAATTAACATCCATTGTATTAAATAACTTACAGCTCTCTTAATTCGTTTGGTATTTGAAAAATTGCCGCATATATTTATTTGTAAATTGCGTATGTTTATATATATATTTTTTCATTTTGACATAAAAATCAACACTTTATTTTTCTATTGTGTGTCTGTAGTTCAAGTAGCTCTTGATTTTATTTGAATGTGTATATCTACAGCTAAACTTAGATAGGAAACAATGAGTAAAAGAAATACGACGAGGTTTGATATTTGAAGTGCATTTATTGTTTTTTACTGGTTTATGAAAATTACTTTATAATACGAAATCACCCAAAATGTTGTAGAATATCTTATAGATAATCTTTATACAAAGAAGTTTTTTTTAATGCAAAAATACGTATAAAATGAATGCCTAAATGAATGTAGCAATTAATTACATTACCATACAGACACGCTTAAAATAATCATATTAGTTGTAAATAACCCGAAATAATTAATTTACAAACATTCCTTTTAATTTAAATTTCTAGAATCAGGCTTTACTACTTAAATTTTTTATTCTAACTCAGATAAGCAATCTGCTGTTTTTTGGTTTATATTCATTACTTTTATTCGAAAGATTCAATTCTTCTACAGCAACACACAAATTTATGTCACATTTCTGCATATTTTAAAAATAACATTTTGAAATGTGAAACTTTATTCTGTCCAAAATGTATCTCCTGCTTAATATATCCCAAAATACATTCTTAATATATATATATATATATATATATATATATATATATATATATATATATATATAATACTAAGCTAAATATCGCGTTTGTTCTTTATTACTGACGCTGAACAATTATCATAATTCAGAGCACCACAACATTTTATTTGTTAATGAAAAATACATATAGTATTTTTTGTATAATAAATAGTAATAAATATGATGAAAATAATAAATCTAATACACTTGATGAAAGCAGTTCAATTACCACAAAATGAAACATTCAAAATAATGATAATGAAAACTTAAAATATTATAATCCATTAAGCATTTGTAAAATGTAACGTTGTATAATTTAAATATAATCTTTCTTATTTTAACGTGGTCGAAGTATATTTTGGCTTATCAAGTTTCTATAGAGAGTCTCTCAACATACAAAATTGTATCACAGTTCTGTACATAACATAGTAATGTATTTAATGAATGTACAAAATTTCCCTTGACCTATATTTAAACAAAAAGTTTTGTTAAAATATAGGTCAATGGAAATTTTGTTTGAATCAACAAAAAAAAAATTTTTTTTAGCAATTCCAAAAAAAATTTTGTATCGTCAGCAAAAAATATTTTGTTAATTGGAGTAAAATGGTTCAATTTTACTTGAATTTTGCTAAAACAACCAAAATGTACTCAACAAAACATGTTTTGTAGTTTTAATCAATTCCTTTTTCTGGGTGCGAGATCAGCGCAATCCTGTGAACGTTTTTTTTTTAATGGGCGAGGCTAAAATAGTTGTTGCTTGAGGTTCACAAAAATTCGTAAAACTTGCTGAAAAATGATAAAAATTATAAAAACATTTTGCAATCGTAAATTGTAGACATAAATTCTTATTGTACTAAAAATTAAAATTTGAAGGATATTTTGTGAATGTGAAAGTTCACTGCATTGATAAATGTGCATGGGAGTTTTAAATTAAAAAAATAAAAGAAAAAGAAAATCTTATGTATGCTAGAGCAGCATTTTCAACGCATTTAAAAAGAAATCGCTCAAAGAAATTCATAGAATTACTTATTATATGACTAGAAGTGTGTCAGGTGATCAGTGAAAATTATTACACAGTTGAAATAGTCGATAAATTTCTTTTTTTAAATAAATGTGAAAATAAACATTCTTTTAGAAAAAAAAAGAGCTAAATAAAAATTCCTCAAAATTTATTCAATGCTTTATAAAGAGTAATTACCTGAACCGTTTTATTTAGAAAACTGTTTTTGTTTACGTCAACAAAATAAAGATCTGAAATATTATATAATTCTTTGCAAGTATTACTTTCCTGCATTATGAAATATATATATTCGTTATAGAACTTTTAAGACCTGTAAAGTTACAATATTTTTTTTAAATTTTATAATGTTCTTCTTCTTTTAAAAAAGAAAACGAGTGGATGAGATCTTAATCGTTTAGAAAATTTATTTTCATAAGTGCAGATTTTCTACGCTAGGTATTTTTACACTAGTTGATGCATAAAATCAATATTTAAATATGACGAGAGAGAAGTTTGAATTACTAAAGTGCATAAACCTTAAATAATCACAAAAAGAAAAATTAACATTATGATTTTCCTAATCGTAATCTTCCCTTTTTACAATACAGAAAACAAAAGTCGATTACTTTCTTTGAAGGAAAGAGATTACAAATTGCTGTAATGATTACCTTCATGCTTAATGTCGCGAAATATTTACAAGTTACATTTTAGAAATGTAATAACTATAGTTTTTATTTATTTTTATTATTTTTTATTTTTTAATAAACTTAACTTAGTACTGTTGCATTCCTATCTAATTAAAAAAAAAAAAAAAAAAAGAAAAAAGGTTTAGAGTTTGAAATTAACGAAAGAAGATTTTAGATTTGCATGTCTGTTTGTAATTTTATGCTTCATATCATGACTCGTATTTATGTGCTACACATAATCATAAATTTCCTAAACTCGGTATTTTTACAAGGTGTAGTTTTACAGGCTTTATCAACTGAAGATGTACTACTTTATAATGCTGTAAAAGATAATTATATGTAAGTGCAAAACTAATAAGTACATTGCTGTTATCTAAAGGCAACTTTTCCACATTTGTAAAAGGAATCCGGTTTCGATATTTTAGCCCAATATAGTAAATTTTGTTCTCTTTTCAATAAAGTTTATTTAGAATTCGTACAGTGATTTTTGACATTCCTAAAATAATAGATTTCAAGTTTCTAGTCGAACATAATGAATTTTATTCTTTGCAGTTTTTGAATTTTTAGCATTTCTTACGCAATTTTTGGCCTTTTTTTAAAAATTTTGTGGCGATTTTTTCACATGTGTAAAAGGAATCCAGTTTCAATCTTGTAGTCAATTATATTAAATGTTGTGATCTTTTCAATCAGGTTTTTTTCTGAATTCATGCATTAATTTTTGACTTTTCAAAAAAACATTATGATTTTTTGAGTTTTTTCGTGTTTTGCGACAACTTTACGATATTCGTATAAGGATTCTTGTTTTAGTCCGGTAACCCATACAATAAACTTTGTACTTTAAGATTTTTTAAACTGTTGCGATTTTTTATGCGACTTTTAGCGTTTTGCTGAGATTTTCCACATTAGTATTATGGATCTGTTGATATGGATCTGTGTATTATGATTTTTTCAGCACAATATAGTACATTTTATTCTCTTTTGAATAAAATTTATTCATAATTCGTACTGCAATTTTTATTTTTTCGAGAATTTTTTATGAGATTTTTGGAAATTTTCGCGTTTCCAGTCGATTTTTTTGACATTCGTAAAATGAATTCGATTTCAAAACGTTAGCGCAATAATGTAATTTTTGTTCCGTATGCGTTATTTGTAATTCGTACAGCGATTTTTGTATTTTTCGAGTAAGTTTTTATATAATTTTTAGCACTTTCCAACCTAGTTGAAAAGTGTTTATGACTTCGGTTTGTCTGGCCGTCTGCCGTCTGTCCGTGCTCTAACTCCCGTAAATATGCTCGGATTGCTCTGCAATTTTTATATGTTATTGTCGTTATCTATAGCATGTTCCCTATTTCAACGGAAGTGTGTAGCACTTATAGTTTTTTTACAGGGACACTCAAAAGAATTCCGTTACATTGCGGTCTATGGGGAAAAATCATTTGCGTTTTATTTAAATAATGTTTCACTATTTTAAACGCATTGAAATTTATATATATCACTACGGTGCATTAGAAGAAGCTTAATATGGAACAGGGTGTGCATAGCACTTATAGTTACTTTACAGGGACAGTAAAAATAATTCCGTTACATTACGTCTATGGAGAAAAATCGTCTGCGGTTTATTTAAATAATGTTTCACTATTTTAAACGCATTGAAATTTATATAGATCACTAAGGTGCATTACAAGAGACTTACTACGGAATATTGTGTGTATAGCAGTCATCGTTCATTTACAGGGACACGCAAAAGAATTATCTACTGTCTGTTAACAATAATTCCTGGAAGTGCGTTTTAAGTTACTGAACGTGATTTTAATGTTAGCTTGCTTTTTGTCTATTACTTGATGTGTATAAATTCTGTAGATCCTATACAGGAAAGCACAAAAGTTCTCGAACACATTTCTGTTTATTGACAAACTCCAAACGGAGAATTTTAAACTGTGCTACGCGTTTCCTAACTGAACTAAAATTTAGCATCCTATGTAGCATATATACAATTCTATAGATCCCATACAGGGCTGAATAAAAGTATTCGGATATTTTTCAGAATATTGTATATGTTGGAAATTCCTGAAATTATGTTTTTAAATATGTTATGCGTTTTCCAAATTGTTTACTTAGAAGTTATCTTTTAGCTTATTAAACGGTATGATTTGTAAAATTATTTTGGAAGCGTTGGAAAGTGCTACATAATCTATGCTTGACGCATGATTTTTCGTTCTTGTTATATTTTTTTTCGCATTTGTGTGGCATTTTTTTCACAAGAATACAGTTAAGGACTTTTACTTTTATATAGTAAATTTTGTTCACCAGGATTTTTGAATATTTGCCGATTTTTAATGTGATTTCCAATGCGACTTTAAAAGCTTTTTCGTGTTTATCGGCAATTTTTAAACATTCGTAATGAAATTCTGTTTACAATGTATATTTATTCATTCAGTGTTTCGATAAAAATGTGAACGCTTCAGTATAGATGTTCAAAATTATTAATCACTTTAAAATGAATTTGTTATTAGTTAATCACAATAGGAACATTTCACTAGGCATTTTGTTATTTAAAAGTGAAGCAAAAGATAGAACATATACATAATTTATAAATTTAAAGCTGATAAATATGCATCTGTTACAGTTATGTAATATTGTTGTTAACAATATATTGTATCGATATTTATATAGTAAAAAAACATATGAGTGTGGGTATGGAATTTATATAAGATTGTAACTTATAAAGATCTTTTATTGAAAAGCAATCCGTTGAGAAGAACCCAAAATGTTCGTAATTTGTTTTGTATGATACACAGAATGTGAAATGTACAGGCTGAATACGAGTGTTATCATTGTAAGCATACATCCTACTCTTGATGATGGGGGAAATCCTGAATTAGATGTTGAAGTTTCATCTACATATATGCAATGTGTTAAGAAAATATAACAATTTTTAAAGTTTTCTACTTTCAAACTGAACATACTAATATAATACAAATTCACGTATTGTCTAAATATAAAATATACCATTAAAATATTATTTATAGAAATATATGCTTAAGGGGGTAGGATACCTTTTTTACACGTCGAAAAAGCAAAAAAATATATATATATCACTGTGTTCCTAGCTTCAAAACTTGGGTAATAAGTCAAAAATAAAAATAAAACTTCATTTAAATATAAAGCTCGTATTTATATTTATATTTAAAAATATATAAATATACACTTGTAAATTCATAAATAAATATTGAAATTATAAGTTAAATATATATATATGAAAATAAGAGTAAAAAAAAAAAAATATATATATATATATAACGCGTCTTACGCGCATGATAAAATCTAAAAATATGCATAAAAAGAGGAAATTTTGGTGAATAAAAATACGTAATATTGTTACCTTTATACTAAAACCAGAATATTTATAAAAAATATTGACTAAATTGAAATATGAACTTATAAATTAAAAAAAATTAAAAAAATTCAATTTTTTAAAAATATTTTCAAAGTACAAAAACGAAAACAAAATTAAATCTTACTTTTTTCTAGTTTTAAGTTGTAGATAATACAGAAAGGAATATGTGATCAAAATTTCTTTTAATCGTCATGCATAGTTTTTTAGTAAAACTACGCGCAAGACGTGTTATGTTTTTTTTCTCTTATCTACCCTATATATATATAATCCTAATGAAACGAATTTGTGAAACGATTTTATGAAACGATTTTATGAAACGACTGATTAAACGACTGATTAAGTTTCTGGGCTATTTTTAATAAAATATTAAACGCTTGATGGTGAAATTAATACCAATTGTCCATAAACATCCGCGGATGTCAAAACTGGTAATAGAATTTTGAAATTGGAATAAGTTTCCGAGATATTAATTTTTTTCTAATTTTAATGACATTTCTGTAATGATGGCAACTAATTACTAATTTTTTTGTGACAAAAAAGGGAAAAAAATCGAAAAGGATCCCGATAGGGATCATTGATTTCTTTTTAATCGTCATTTTCAAATTGAAATTGAATTTCTCTTTTATTTCAATCGATAATGAAGACAAGATTGTGATTAAATTTTGTTTTTCAGGAAAATTTGAAAAAAAAAAAAATCACATTTCTATCGTCAGGATTCAATCGTCTGTCAGCATTTAATTTAATTTATAAACTGAAAATATTTTGAATAAATTCGGCCAAATGACGTCATTTATGTAAACGCAAAAGAAACGGGAGGAAAGGAATTAATAGTAAACATTATTTATTATTGATATCATTTTGTTATTTTTTTTGTAAAATTTAATTAAACGAATTGATCTATTTTTATGTACAAAAAGAGGTAAATTGAAAGACAATTATGAATCAATTGTATATATACATATAAATACATGTATAAACAAGCATAAAAGTTCGGTGCTTTTCCAGTATATGGGGCCTTGACGAAACAGAGAAAATAACCTTTGCGGAAAAGGAAATTCGGCAACATACTTTCTGTCAACCTATTCACTTTGTCATTTCGTATACAGAAGTATTTTTTCAACATTTATACAATTTGTTTAGCGTAAAATGTCATTTATCTTATTTTATATATAATCAGAAGTAATTTGTATAGAATAAAACAATAATAATATACGTATAATTAAAATACGCATGTAAACAAAAAAATCGTCGAATTTGTTTCCATGGCTGTTTATGTCATTTGGCACCAAATCTCACTTTCTGATGCCCGAATTGCGCCAAGCTTTTTAAAAAAGCGTCAAGACCTCTATAATAGGAAAGCACCAAAAGTTCATTGGGTTTGTTTTCTTAACTTTTGGCAACAAATGTATGTATATTAACGAATCTATCCGTTTTTGAAACTCAAATTACGCCAAACCCAAATGCAAAGGATCCTATACTGGAAAAGTACCCGATTTCTTATGGACAATGTTCAAGTGACATAACAAGGTGTAAAATTATCGCGGATAGCGAATTTCTTTAAATATCTCATCAATTGATGCCGAATAAATGCAGGCATGCGTGCACAAAATATTTAATTAATTTTGTATGATAAATAATTATTAGAAAATTCGTATATACATATTAATTAAAATACATAATTTACATATTTAAAATAACATGAAAATATGCATGATGGTGCACTAAAATAGAGAGAAAATTAAAACCTGTTACTGAAAATGTCTATAACATAGTACTTTTCAATACCGTGGTTCTTAATGTTATTCACAAGCAGATGGAATTTTTCTCATCATTAAACGCAAAGGAAGAATAGAATACAGATCGTTGTTATAAAAGTCCGAGAGGTAGCCACAATTTAAACCTAACCATTTTATACAAGCTGGTTTTCAAGGTGTAATTGATTTTACTTATCAATCCCGAAAACAGTCGTCAGTTGTCGCAACAGCTGTGTATGAGGCCATGATAATAAAAAAATTCCCCACTAAAACGTTAAAAGCATGGCAACCCAATTACAGATTTACCAATATTTTTAAAACAAAGCACGCTGTCATGTTTTTAGAGGCCTCGAAGTGTGAGCGGGGGTTGGCGAGCGTAGCTCGCAGGGGGTAGGCCCCCTAGTTATCATATATAATTTTAAACTTATCATTTCAATATTTATTTATGAATTTACAAGTATATATATACAAAGGAAGAATAGAATACAGATCGTTGTTATAAAAGTCCGAGAGGTAGCCACAATTTAAACCTAACCATTTTATACAAGCTGGTTTTCAAGGTGTAATTGATTTTACTTATCAATCCCGAAAACAGTCGTCAGTTGTCGCAACAGCTGTGTATGAGGCCATGATAATAAAAAAATTCCCCACTAAAACGTTAAAAGCATGGCAACCCAATTACAGATTTACCAATATTTTTAAAACAAAGCACGCTGTCATGTTTTTAGAGGCCTCGAAGTGTGAGCGGGGGTTGGCGAGCGTAGCTCGCAGGGGGTAGGCCCCCTAGTTATCATATATAATTTTAAACTTATCATTTCAATATTTATTTATGAATTTACAAGTATATATATACATATTTAAATATAAATTTAAATACGAACTTTATATTTAAATGAAGTTTGATTTTTATTTTTGAGTTATTACACAAGTTTTAAAGCTTGGAACATAGTGATATTTTTTTTGCTTTTTCGACGTGTTCAAAAGTATTCTACCCCCTTAAATAAAGCGTAAGAAGATGAGGAAAAATTATTAGAAAGTCATTCAAATAATACTATTAATAAATTAAAAAAATCCCTTGGATTTAATTTAAATTATTTTCACATCAGTCCATCCTTTTTTCAAATATTACGGGATCACTGTAGTTTTTATTTTTCATTCAAGATAATAACTTTGAATTTGTCAATCTGAAATAATACTTCATATATTAATAGCAGAAAATTCTGTCCATTTGCTAAAAAACACTGTTTTTGTTTCAATTAAACTACAACATAAAACATCCAAAATATTTATATTTTAGACTTAAATTTTGACCATCTTTTTTCGAATAATAATTTTCAATTTGGAAGAAATTTACATTGATTTAGTTTTGTAAAATAACATTTTCATATTAAACTCTTAAACAAGGAATTACAAAATAGCAAATGATATATGATGATAGTCAAACATCTTGTAATATCTTAAAAGTAACTTATCTTATAATAACTCACACTTTGAGTTTGAGAGTCGACCTTTAAGTTTAGTAATTTGTCACACCATTTTCGTTAGCAAGAGTTTTTTCTACATTATTAAAGTATTAAAATTCATGACAGAAGCCTTCTTTATGTTGTTGTTTCAAATCATTCTAGTTGTGTTTGAACAATCTGTACTTTTTTTCTCATCACATAAAATATTCCTTTTCCGTGCGGTATGAAAATTTCAGCCTCTTAATTTCTTAAAATAAGATTTTTTTTTAAAGATTTTTAATGACTTTGCAATTTTCTGCTATTTGGGTTTATACTTCATTTTTAAATGGTTTCCAGTTTCATTTCATTTTTGTCAATGTTGATGTGTAATATTTTTATATCATTTTATTAAAAACTTTAAATAGCAGAAATGGTTATTTTCATTTATAGGTCGAAAATTGACTAGTGTCATGTTCTGTGAAAATATTTTTCCTACCATTCGAATTCATTTCAGCATAAAATTTGTATTGTATTTATAATGTAACATATAAAAGGTTTATAATATTTTATGAAAGCATCAACTTCCCCGTCTGATCTAAAATCACATATAAGCAGGGTTCCCTGAATGGAGATTTTGTGATAGATTTTGTTCTTGCACAAGTTAGAGAAATCAATCACGTAAATTATTTTCGATATATGTTACTCTAGACATAGTCGCATCTCTAGTAAACCAGTTTATAAACTATCTTTCTTTACTATTTTTTTTAATTCGGCAAGAAGAAACCTTAGAAGAAATCGCGAATAACAAAAATTTAAACTTGAATTTATACATTTTTTCTTTATACAAATTATAGCAATTGACCCATATATAATGCATTCAAGCGTTAATACTGGGTAATATGCAAATATATTTTTTTTTTTTTTTTTTAATTTCTTAAAACGTCATTTACATAAATTTGAAAAAAAAATCTGTAAAATTTGAAAAAAATAAATATATTTAAATATTATGTTACCAATTAGATATGTAATGAATACATGTAATGAAATATCTTCGTTTTTGCAATAAGGCCTAATCAAAAGTGGCCTTGTAAATTATTAACACAATGCCTATCATAATAAAGAATAGTCGCCAGATGATGTGTCTAATGTGAATGAAACATGATATTCTTCAGTGCAGATGTGATAGAAGGTACAAATTTCTGACAAATTCTGTCCAGTTATAAAGCATTTATTTGAAATGAAATATTAAAACACAGAACTGTCATTTTACACTTGAAACTCATCAATACGTAGTGCGTCAAGCAAGGGTCCATTCACCAAAGCTAAGAAAGAATTGCGCCATTATATCATCTTGTTGTATTTTTATTTTGAACGCCTAAGAGAAACTGCTCAGACTGGGAACCAGATCTGAAGAGCATATATGTTACAGACGGAGCTGAACCCGACAAAAAACGTGACAGTGGGTGTGATGGAAATAGACATGCTAAGGTGAAATTATCTTAATTTACATAACAGGTTCACTGCCGGAGACATACCTCAAACGTGGCACTGGGCAGTGAAGATTATGCTTAATGAATGAATGATATTCATACCAGGAATGAAGTTCATAGCTCAGGAGCGGGTCATACTAGATAGATCCATTAAGAACTTAAAGATGTTTTTCAGTTTGTTTAACAGTACAGGGCGGGAGAAGATATTATCCAGCCAACCATTAGGGGGGTGAGAGGGGCGACGGATGTACTCGTGAGTTGTAAGGGGACAATTAAAATAAAAGTGTGAGGCTGATACCTCTGCGTCACACTCACAGATGGGATTGCGGGTCCTTTTCTACTTGCTTAGATATAACCAGAAAGGGCCCTGTCCCGTTAGGAAGACAATGGTTGAGGGAGTTGAAGTAAAAAGATTGCAAGATACCACTGGGACTATGTCATAGGTATATCTACCTTCCTCTGAGTAGTCCCAGTGGTCTTGCCACTGCTGCAACATGCGCGTTTTAAGGAATGTTTTGATATAGGAGTGCGGCGCAGGAAGCGAAGAGTCTATGGATGTTTTTGTCGTTGCTTCCTTCGCTAGCATGTCCGCCAATTCATTGCCGAATATCCCTTTGTGTGTTGTCCCATAAATACGGAAATTTTATGCAGCAGGTTTCTAAATTTTGATTTAATTTCGTGGATTTCTGGATTGGAGGTTCTAAAGGCACGTACATTACTAATCGTACTTTCGCACGTACTTTTTAATCACGTACATTAATAAGTGCTGTTTCCTTTAATTGTCGTTCATTATTTTATTATGCATACTATATATTCCCTTAGGGTTGACTCTTGGAAAAAAAATATTACACACTTAAAATCGAATCCATGCTTGGAACGTTTAAATCGCAATATTCAGTGAACTTAAAAAAAAAACATAAAAAATAACATGAGTACCTTACATTATTTCATGGTTTTCATATGACTATTTTATATTCCTATAAAATACACAATAAGAAATACCTAACCACAAAATATTTTTTTATTATTATTTTAAAAAAACGTGAAAATAATAAGTACTTTTTAAAGATTTCATGCTTTCGACCTTCAAACACTACATTTATTTTTTTCAATTTGTAAATTTAAATATTCTATTTTTCATTGCCTAAAATCAAATATAAGAATTCCCCAAGTGTTAATATTAAATTTATTCGGAAAACACAAAGTTGTTATTTGCAATTTAAAATAGTTTATTTTGTAAATAATGCATCTTACTGTTGTATATGAAATTAAGAGAGACAAAATAAATAAATAAATAAATAAACGTATTTATTGTATTTTGGCGAATTCTATTGAAAAATAACAAAAAATAAGACGTATTTTTTAAATAATTAAGACTCTAAAAATGAAGAAACATTTACCATTATTCTTAGTCAGACATTCTTAGAAATAAACAAGTAAAATTATTTACTTAATATGTTACATTGACCCTTAAACACTAAATAAGAAAAGTAGAAAACGAACACAATAATAAACTTCCAAAAAATAATGATATTGCAATTATGCAAGAAGTACAAGTTCCGTTTTTTATTGGAATTTGTTCGTTTAGAGAAAATTACAATTTTACAAAACTTTTTCCAACAAAGGATATTCAGAAATTCATATTCGCTAAATTCACGGCACACTTTCATACGAATTTTCATTTCAAAGAAATAACAAATATTTAATAATAACCAAATTGATAGGAAAATTCCTGTATTTTTGAGGAATCTCTTAAAATGAAGATGTTTTGTGATTAACCTTAAATAATATTTATAGAGTTTACTGAAATATAAAACTTTGATTTAAAAATATATAAAGCTAAAAATGTTCGATAAAAAAAATTCGAAATAACATTTATAAGTACAAAAGAATAAAATATTGTTTTAAAACAGATTCCCGTTATCAATATACATAAACAAAAATACTGGGCAAATGTAATTGTTTGAATTGAATAAAATGTACATTAACTTCATAGTAAACATGTATACGAAGAAAATTGACACAATGCATACAAATATTGCGCTTTATTGCTCATTTAATAAAGGTTCTATGTAACTCCATTTTATTAAGCTATCATTTTAAAATAATTGTTCTCCCCGCCTTTTCAAAAAAAAAAAATTCTTAGGAGGATTTTTCTTCGATGAAGCAAAGATAAAAAAGCGACTGTCATTTTAATATGATAGAGAAAGCTAATAATACACATTCGAGGCATCACTAACATGAATATGCTTGACATTTAGAGGCAAAATTTGTATCTTGTAATTATAACGAAGGAAATAATCAAATATTTAAAGTTAATGTGCCTGACTACGTACGGAGCAATATTTTCCAAAAAAGATATTTAATTATTTTTTGAACTTATTTTTATTAAGATTATGACTAGAAACTTTGAAAAAGAGCAAAATATATTTTATTCGTTGATTGAATTTTGGTAAATGGGGGATTTTTTGGCAAAATTAAGCGAAATATAGCCCAATACGCAAAACAATCTAAAGAAAAATATATTGTATGTATCTTAATTTCCTTTTTACACTTCATACTTATGATATTGGTGAAGGCAATGAACTAAAATCTAAGAGATATTTTAAATATTTCAAAACTTACAGCCTATCGCATCTTTTTACATGCTGATTTTCATAAAATTCATCGATGTCTTTCCGCGAAAACAGCCATAAAACAAAAAAATATTTATTCTAAAATGAAATCGTTAGTTCATTGCCTTCACAATAGTGTAAACAACATGCAATTTAAATTTCATAGTGATATTCTAATAACGTTTTGAGAAATCATGTTTTGCGTATGGAATTTTCACCAAAAATTACATTTTCCAAAAAATGCATTTAAATTTTAGATTTACGTTTTACTACAAGAATTTACACAGCACTATGCATCTAAACTTCACTGTTTTTATGAGCCATACACATTTTTTTTAAGTACTGAGCCTTTGTTTATTTATAGAAGGCCATAATTTTGCTTCCCCTCTTCCAGTTAGTACCTTTAAATAGTACTTCCGGTTTGAGTGACAGTTGTTGAGTAGTTTAAAAACCGCTACAACTCCGGTTCTATTTATCGTACAATAAAAATAAAAACAGTTTTAGAAAGATAAAAAGTTGAGCTTTAATAAACTGTAGTAAAATCGTTTTAACAATTTTGGTCTAAAACCACTTTTTAAACGTAGTCAGATACCATAACAGTTATTTTGATATGCTACAGTTATTTTGATATGCTAAATTGAGCCGCTTTTTAGATATTGACCCACAATGACCCAGAAATGACACACTAATCGAATTTTCTCGAACATGTGACCTAGTCTAATGATTTTCGCTTGCCCGAAACTCGTAAAATACAAAATTTAATCAAAATCGTTAAAGCCGTTTTTTAGATAAAATTAATTTGACCCGCTTTGACCCAAAAATGACCCCCTAATCGAAAGTTCTTGAACATGTGACCCAGCCCAATAGTCTTCTCGTGCCCGAAAATAGTCGGATACAAAATTTCGTCAAAATCGTTTGGACCGTTTTTTAGATACAATTAGCTTGACCATGACCCAAAATGACCCAAAATGACCCACTAATTGAATTTTCTCGAACATGTGACCTAGCCCAACAGTCTTCTCGTGCCCGAAAACCATTGGATGCAAAATTTAGTGTAAATTGAGCCGCTTTTTAGATCTTGACCCACAATGACCCAAAAATGACCCACTAATCGAATTTTCTCGGACATGCGACCTAGCCCAATGCTTTTATCGCGCTCGAAACTCGTAGGACGCAAAATTTAATCAAAATCGTTAGAGCCGTTTTTTAGATAAAATTAATTTGACCCGCGTTGACCCAAAAATGACCCACTAATCGAAAGTTCTCGAACATGTGACCCAGCCCAATTGACTTCTCATGCCCGAAAATGGTCGGATACAAAATTTCGTCAAAATCGTTTGAACCGTTTTTTAGATACAATTAGCTAGACCATGACCCAAAATGACCCAAAATGACCCACTAATCGAATTTTCTCGAGCATGTGACCTAGCCCAATGGTTTTCTGGTGCGCCAAAACGGTAGGATACGAAATTTCGTCAAAATCGTTAGAGCCGTTTTTAAGATAATTTTTGCATATATATATATATATATATATATATATATATATATATATATATATATATATATATATATATATATATATATATATATATATATATATATATATATATATATATATATATATATATAACCACCCACAAGATTTGCTCGTATTAGAATATATGATATTCAAGTGCCTCTTATTTAAAAATTCATTCTGTGCCTCTTATAATGGTGGCACATGCATGTGCCACTATTATAAGAGGTGCAGACTGTAATTTAATTATATTTTATATTAAATTTATATCTTTACATTAAATTCTGTCTACTGCAGAAAGATTTCCCAGCATGGCATATCCAAAGACATAGATTAAATTTTGTCTAAGGCAGAATACTATAATAGAAAATTTTCTCACCCCCAATTTATTGAAATAAATTTGAAATAAATATTAAATTGTGTGTCCATGTGGCCAAAGTCAGTTCTGTGGTTCAATAAAGAAACTTGTCAACATATCAATTTATTTTGTGCATAACAAAATATATAAAAAGGCATAAAAGCTTTATTAAAAACAAATAAGACAAACATTAAAAACATGAAAAATGATGCAGGCGCGTTAGATTGTTATTTAAATGAAAATTTTTAGCTTCTATTTGATAACTCCTGATCCCATTGAGATCCCACTCAAAAAATTTCATAATTTTAAGCTTATAATATTACCACAAACATACATTTTTTTCTCAAAAATTTTAAAAAACACTAACTAAATAATAATAAAAAAAACAAAATTTACTTTTTTAAACTAAACATAGTCAACTTTCATATTAAATTAAAATTTATAAACTCCTCTTTAAAATGAGGGTTCATAAAATTTTCTACATTTGATAGAACTTGAGATATTTAAAATTGCAATCATTTATGGAAGCCAAGAAACGGTAATTTTCCAAAATTTCAATAAATTATTATATGAAAATTTAATGCGATAAAAATAAAAATATATATATTCTCATTTTTATCAACAGGGAGAATGATCCCTGACAGTTTAATTAAATTCTACTTTTTTTAAACAAATAATATTTTTTTTAAGGAACTTTTACTTGAAATATACAAATAATGTTTTAGCGTGCAAAATGTGAATCAACATTGCGATTTGTGAAACTTTATAAAATGTAGAAAGTATTCAAGGCTGTAGCCAGGTGAGTGGGAAGGATTAATTCATATTATACTTTTATTTAAAAGAAAGGCACTGTAGCTTAACATCTACAAGGTACCACCCCCCCTCCACACACACAAAAACACCATAAAAAAATCTGACTATGGTTTTGGAAATACTATATATGATTACAGAATGATTTACTATGTATTATTCATTTTATTATTTATTAAGTCCTATTTATATGCACATAAAAACAAAGATTGGCTGATAGATACACATACATAATTTATACATATACATGCATGTACGCTGGAGGGTGCAGGGTAATGCCGTCATTCCCCTAAATCTTTGAAAATAGTAAGTTAACTTGAATAACTAAGAGATTGACGAACTATTTATCGTTGCCCCCTCCCTAACCCTGAGTGTCTCCATTTATAAATAATCACGTTTTATACTATAACATTCACAGAAAAGAATACTAAGTTAAATATACTTCTTACTTATTCCAGACTCATTATTTGCTTCGTCTCAACGTTGTTCACAGACGTATTTACATTGGCGCTATTGATTCTGCTTCCCTTCCACTGATCCCAATGCATGACGGGTAAACGACTGTTGCGCATGTCCTTTTCTGAGTGTATCTCTGAAATTGGACAGGTTTTTTTTTTCTTTTTAAAGGCACAAATCTGTCAGAGACGAACTTGGTGCCTCTTAGATATGTCCTTCTGTTATGGGTGCCTTTCATTTAATTGTGCCTCTAACGTTTTTCTCCTAATCAGACGCACATTGTCTACGTGCCTCTTACATTAAAGTAATAGAAGGCACATTGTGCTTGTGCCTTTTAAATAAGAGGTACACTTTTAAGAGTGTATGACAAAAGAAATTGATTTCGAAGAACCCTTAGATAAGAACAGGGATGAGAAAGGAAGAAGGGTTTGTGAATCCAGTAGGATCTGGTGTTTTATGCAGACGGGAAGGAGGTGCAGTTTTTCGCCATTGTGAGGCAGTTATGTTTTTATGTTCTGAGTAGACGGACCTTGGTTTTGGAGATAAGAAAAACAAGGGTTCTTTTGATGTACAGGAAGGTCTTGTAATATTATCTAAAATTTGAGTATCATGTTTTTACAATTAATATTTAAAAAAAAAAGTTTTTCATTTAATACGAGCTGATATGTTTTATTTATATGTATGTGACCGCGATACTACATGGGTAAAATTACTGTCAACTTAAAAAATATATATACCGGGTGGTTATAAAATAAGTATATCTATTCGGAGCTGTCTGTGGCTTGAAGGAATAACCCGAATGAAACCAAAATCGGTACACTTACTATTCAAGAAGGGGGAAGAAGAATGGAACAATAAAAAAATAATTGCAATAATCACCGACATATGGCGCTATTGAGTGCGAAATGTAATGTGTGATACAAGAACAAAAAATGACGACGTCAAATCAGATGGAACACCTAATTTGTTGGAAAATGTCACAGTGAATGTGACTACGCTTTCGCATTGCGGTGTCGATCATGTTCAGGTTCCACATGGCCATTTTGTTGGAGGACACAATCCAGGCGGTACACGACGTGCTCAACTGCGGAATGTAATGCATCAGGAGTGATGTTTCGCACATGTTGTGATATGCGGTAAAGTAATTGACGTTTGTGACACCTCCACGGTACACAATATTACACATTACATGTCACAATCAAAAGCGCCATCTGTCGGCGATCATTGCAATTATTTTTTTTATTGTTCCATTCTTCTTCCCCCTTCTCGAATAGTAAGTGTACCGATTTTGGTATCATTCCGGTTATTCCTTCAAGCTACAGACAGCTCCAAATAGAGATACTTATTTTATAACCACCCTGTATATGAGACCACACTTTATCCCTTTTTTTCAGCTACCTGCGATAGTTTATCGACATATGTAAAAATATTTCTTAATTTATTATTACAATTATTTTTTTCTTTGTCAACACAAAAATAAACAGTGAAGGGACAATACTTTTATAAGCCAATAAAAGTTTAACTAACTCGCTATATTTCAAACCCAACATTTATGTCGTTTTGAGAAGATATACTGCGACATTTTCATAAATATAACTAAAATTTTTTACTAAAAATACGTTAAAATGACGTAGTACTTTCTTTTAAAAACATTTGGAGTTAACATGTGTACTATAATACAGACATTCAGGTTTCATGAATAGTGAAAATATATATATATAAAATAATCTCCTAAAGGCGGTGTCACATTCTTTCATACTCGTGTGGTGCCTCATACTGACTCTAAACAAACTGTTGCTATGTTTTATATCCTATTTTTTTTGTATACTACAGCTAATACACCTTATAGCCATGTTGATATTTGAGATGCATAGATAACGTTTTTTATGATTTATATTAAATGGAAAGTCAATTCTTGCTCTTTTCAAACAAAATGTCATCACTAAAAGTGCCTAAAAATGATATAAATTAATAATTGTAATAACTGTAATAATAATTGTAGTAATCGTGTAATAATTGTAGGTCAAAATTTGTATCAATGAAAATGTAAGTTTCCATTTTAATAAAAATCGGTAGTAACAAAACCGGTGAAAAATCATTTTGCTGCGCTCCAAATTAACCAATGTCCGCATGTCAGTCAGTTTGCATCCAATTGCTACCGATGGGTAGACCGATTGCATACCGATTATTAACTAACGCAGGGAGTCCCTGGTATTTCACCAACTTAGCCACTTAATAGTTGCTCCACTACTGATATAGCATTAGTGGATAGACAATTTTATTTTAATTGCCTTTTCAAAGCGTCGTGTAAACTTTCACAATTTATAGTACTCATGTTTAATTATGTTAACTTTTTTTAAACACGTACATAAAAATTGTTGTTTTTGTAAGTGTTACCAGATTTAAATTTTTATACGGTCCCTGGATCTTATGAGTCATTTTTACAAGACCTTTCTTCTTCTCTAAAGTCTAAAAAAATAACAAAAGTTACATTTTTGCACGATCAAACTTACCGACTTTTTAGCATAGAGAATGTTTGTATTTTTCTAAATATGGTAAATAAGGATACATAGGCTCTAGTGACCATAGAAAAATTTAATATCGTAACTTTTAGAAAAATACAATAATTTTGACGTAAATGGTATTTAATTTAAGGAAGAATAGCACCTTAAATTTAAAAAAAAACTTTAACTACACCTCTAAAGTTAATGATTTAGGATATAGCTATTGCAGAACGATAAGAGTAAACTCCCTGTATAGTGTAAAAGAATATAAAAGGCATTAACTATTAAAAGTTTTAATTCAGAAATACCAACATAAGGCCATATGACACATTATAAGAAATGGGAGACAATGATTTCGGTGAAAAACGTACAATATACATTAAAATGCTTAAAATTTCAACCAGATAAATGATTTTTTATTTAGGCATATCAGACGAAAATTTATATCTACGTATGCCCTTCAGACTACCAAAGTTGTAATCCACTTACCTAATTTGTGAGACATGCAGTGTCTGTTAAATATAAAATAAAATAGAAACAAAACTTGCATCCTGTCAGTAAAGAAATGTAAATATTTCATGAAAGTCGAAAACTCGAAAATATTTTTAAAACATAATTTTATGAACATTAACTAAGGGACAAAGAGTTTAGTTCATTTCGTGTACATTCATTTACTGTGCAAAATGTCAAAAGCAAAATTGACATTTTCACAAAATTGTGCCTGTAATCTGCAAAACAGCCGTTTTTAATCAAATGAATTAAAAAATGAGCATTCACTATGTTTTAATATATAATTTGTGATGCGGTTTTTAATTAAAACTTCATAGATTAAATAGTGAATAACATGGTTTAAGAATTTATATTCGATTTTAAAGTGTACTATTCCTTTAACTTTTCAGCGTAATTTATTTTACTAAAATAGTGAAAATTCACCAAAATTAAAAGAAATTTTCATTTGAAAGTAAATAAATTCAATTTTTATTCATTGTTGTCTTCTACATTGTAAAAGAAAATTTTAGTAACGATAATTTGATTCAAATTAAGTAGATTAAATAACTACCACACATTAAAGGGTGAATAAAATTTACTTTTATAAATAAATATTTTTAATAAATTATCTTATGTCGTGAGGTATTACAGTATCTTAACAAGAAAAAAAATAACCACTCCGAAATATTAAAACATATTCATGTGTCTCATAAGTTTCCTTTAAATAAAATATCCAAGATATTTAATAAAAATATTCAAGTTTAATTTTTATTTGAAAAATTACATAGAAGTTAATTGGAATGAAATAAATGCTTCTTAAAACATTTATTTCATTTTAATTATTTCAAAACGCAGACAATTTTCGCTTTGCTTGAAAAGAGAAAAAAAAACATAAATATTAGCACAAGTTTTAAATTTTTATTCCAATGATTAAAATAAAGTTACCTGAAAAAAAAGTTTTATAAAATCACTTCTGAAATTCAAAATGTTATTTTTAAATAAATTTTTAGTATACCTAATACATAATTTACAATTTCAATCAGTTTAAATGCAAGCGATTTCTTAGACGCTTAAAATAAAAAAATAAAGGTATTATCTTACACTTTTAATCTTTATTTGAATAATTTAAAGATGTTAAATGAATTAATTATTTTCAAAATAACTCCGGAAATTAAGTTTTTTTAATTATAATTTTACAACGATTTTCAGTATATTATTTAATACTACTTTTAAAACGTGCTTATTTTAAAAGCACAGACAATCCCGCGAAGTTTTAAATGAGACGGAAAATAATCATTAACATAAACTTTTATTGTTATTTGAATAATTGCAAGGAAGTTTAAGTTAAATAAAATAAGTGTTACGTAAAATAACTCCTGAAATTCCAAAATGTTTCTCATTTTTTAAGCTATTTTTCTTTTACTAGAATAAATCATTTACAGCCTCGTTGATTTTAAAGAGCGGGCAATTTATCAAACGTCCATGTAAAGAATAAAATTCGCAACCAAGAATATAAATATTAACTAAGAAAGACATTTCTGGTCAATAACAAATGACCTCATTATGAAGTTTTAAAGGTTATAAGAAATTAAAATTCTGCTAATTAAACCGTGTAACGAATATTTCCCTAAAGCAATGAAATAAATTAAATAAGTAACACTTGTTTCCCGAGATAATTAATCATGGTAATAATTGATTTGATGTCGTATGCACGTTCATTGATATGAATTATTTATTTCTGAAGAAATGTGAATGATTGATGCAGAAGTAAATGTGTTAAAGTAAAGGCAAATATATTTATGTGTGCTTCCTAATATTGATTCAATTAAAATAATCAGAAGAACAAACAAAGGCATTCCGGATTACATAACATAGAAGAAAATCATATTTTACATATATTAGTTTTTTTATTTGCCCACAACAACAACAAAAAGCATTTTTATATAAAAAATACCATTTATTCAAACAATGTTTTGACGCGTTCACATTATCCTCATACCAGAGGTTAATAGACGCAGGAATCGTCAAAGGATTCAATACTTATAGCAGCTTTCTTGTATTTAGATTATTTCAGTGTTTATGCGCTTAGTTTGGCATTTTAGTTAAATTTGTCCTTTATTTAGTTAGATTGTTATTTTTGAATATAGAATAATTCCCGGAAAAAAATGAAAAAAAAATATATATAGTAAAAATTGGTTAATTTTTAGTAATTGCACTGCAAATAGAAGCGTCTTAAATTCGGAAACGTATGTTGAAAAATCAATTTAGACACTTAGGTGTCTGCATGTGAAATTTAAGACATCATATATGTCTGAATTTAAGCACATGAATGTCTTACGATAATCAGGGTACAAAAAAAAACTGAGAAAAATGTTTTAATAATTATGATATTTTTAAAATTCGGAAACTTAAATGTCTGAATTTAATATAATTTTATCATATGCGCAGTGACTGTGATGCAATCCTACCACTGTATATGCCATATATCATAGAATGCTTCCGAACAGATGAATGTTGTTTAAAATACTTTCCATCCATTAAATTTCGATTAGACTCAGGAACGGCACAATGTCGCTCGTGGTCCTGGAAAATCATTTAGTGAGGCTCAACGTCTCTGACTGCAATATTCCACTGATAAAAATCTTCTTTAAAATTTGTATGTATATATAACATAG
The DNA here is from genome assembly GCA_963931845.1 of Maratus michaelseni. Lineage (NCBI taxonomy): Eukaryota > Metazoa > Arthropoda > Arachnida > Araneae > Salticidae > Maratus > Maratus michaelseni. Next base: position 190,650,130 of record OZ007593.1, on the reverse strand, counting down.
AAAAAATAATATAGAGAATAAAGTGTGTGAGAAAAGCATTCAATTTCTTTCGCATGTAATGTGTATAACTATTTCTAATTTCTAAAATTCTTCTATCCTTTAGAATATTTTGAATACTTGTTTTTAGCGTTTAAGGTTACTTTCAGGATCCTCACATCTATACATTTCCCAACAGTTTTATCAACTTTGGCTATAAGAAATGAAATTATTTAACTTTGTTTTCGCGAATAAAACATTAAAAACAAATTGATATTACTTTACATGAGGTACCGTTATTTCGAATTGTTTAGAGAATCCTGGACATCCGTCCCGGTTGCTCCATGTTGCGTCGACCCTGATCGTATTATACGATTATATGACTTCGATCTATACGATTCGTATACAGCAAATATCAAAATTGTGCACCCAAATTATGGAACTAATTAAAAATTGATAATACATGCAAAATATGACAACAGATTGCGCCATTTAACTCGGAATAATAATTTTATCGGTTTAATAATCACATTTAAAGTTGAAAACCCAGTTGGGATGGGACACCCCGGCTGGTTTTTTTACATTTTGACTTCACTTTTATATAACTTTATATATAACTGTTTTTCTTTAAAACGTAACCAATAAATGGCAGCATTGCTGCTGATTTTCCCGTAAAGTAAATGTTATGTTCAAACGAGTTTGCAAATCCCCTTCAAGACAGTGAAGCCCAGAATGTAGCCATTATTTAACTTAAATACTTTAAAATAATTTTTTGAGGATGTGTTCTTCGTGAGATTTGATACTTATTTAAAGTCCTTAATTTTTTTCCTTGTGTGAATTTAGGTTATTGATAATTAAATCGATATGTTAGGGCGATAGAATTTTGTGACTTATATTTGAGAACCTATATTACCACCCCTAAATTTTCAATTTCAGTATATACAAATAAACTCGGTTAGTGGCGTCAGTTGCCGCTATCCGAAAAATCTACAAGAGACCACACCATTTCTTTCTGTCAGGGGTCCATTCATTCTCCAGACGTCTATCCCACATAGCTTTTTTTCTGCCGGGGGGTGACGCGAGGGCAAAGGTTGACAAAATCGGATCGGGCGGTTGCAAACTTTGTCTATGAGGAGACGAGAGCACAGGCAGGATCTGTTGAGCATGACACGCATGGTTCCTAGTGAAGAACTTCGCGACCGAAGCAGGTGTGGGACCCTGTAGGTCGCCTTGCGAGTCCTCTGCGGCAGGATCAGTTGGGAGTCGCCTTCGAGGCCTGGTTCGAGATTGCCCGGCCAGAACGAGCAACGACACGGGAGCACGGCCTCAGCCTGCGATAAGTGTCTTGCAAGGTTTCTGGGCGGGGGGGACCTTAATCGAGATAGGGCCACGGAGTGCGGACCGGAGGCTCGTCGGTAAAACGGCGATGTCTGGGCTCGAAATCAAATCATGGGCCGAAACCTAGTCCAGCACGTCTTCTGTGCAGCCAGGAACTTCCACGTCTGGCAGGCGGACGAGTGGCTCGCCTCCTAAGCTTCAACCAACACTAACCTCGATCGGGCCCGCCTCTTTGGCGCGTTTGGAGGAGCTTTCCGCGACCTCCAGAGTCCGATAGCGGCCTCTTGATTCCTTCTTGTTGTGTTTTTAGATTTTTAATTTGTTTGTGCATGTTTTTGTGATATGTGTTCTGTGATATATGCTTGTCGCCATACTCGGTGTGGCGGGAATCCCATGATAGGGATTCAGTCGCTGGTTTACCGTCTAGTTTCGCCTAGTTCGGTTTCAAACTCGCGCCGTCCACCGAGGGCAACCAAGCCGAGTCTCGTCTATGAGACAGAGACCGATTTTCCCCGTGGTCTCGGGTCGGCCAGGGGCACCTTCCGACACACGTAGTGTCGCCCGCGGAAGAAGAGACTAGTGGCTTGTTCTTCCATACATTTCATGTTCGGACTCCGCGGGAAAGCAAGGGCCGTAGGGATGCCGGACATCAGGTGGATGACCCGACTCCCTTATGGGTGTTCGGCGATGAAGCCGTTCGACAGTCTCTACGGTTCATCAGGTGTCGCGTGGGGAAGTCTCCTTTGATGGTGGGAACTTCCGCCGAATCGTAACGACCTCTGTCGTCGACTCTGGGGCAAAAGATGAGGAGGCGTCGCTGGAACGCGAACCCTCTGAATCGATCGTAGCGACCTGGCGAGACAAAGTCATGGTCTGCGTTAAAAATCCCTCAGGATTTGGGCACGATGAGGAGTGGGCTCGCCCGGCGCCGTGAGGGCGCCGGAGGCGCCTGTTAGTTTATACCATCCATCCAGATCTTTCGGGGTCTTTTACGTGTCTTCTTTTAGTTTCTTCTACAATTCGATGCGATCTTGGGTATTCTCTCGTCATTCATTCTCTTAACGTGACCATACCAGGTTAATTTATTCTTTTGGAGATCGTCTAATACGGTTCCCTTCATTTTCATCATTTCTTTGATTCTTTCATTTCTTATTCTTTCTATTCATGATATCCTGCTTGATCTTCTTAGGACATCCATTTCCACTGCTGCTAATTTCTTTCTTTCGGTTTCCATAGTTCGCCCTCCCTCTGCTCCATATAGCAATATGCAATAGACAACAGAAACAATAGAATAGATATAACAATATAATTGTATATATCATATTTCCTTTTCTGGAGCTCTCCTCACTCCATCAAATAGAATTTAATAGTTTTACAGCCTTTTTTCCTTGACAGATTCTGTATTTAATTTCCTGTGAGTCTGTGCCTTCTCTATTAATGTCTACAAAAAGGTATCTATAATACTCGCAGCTTCCTATTTTTATGTTGTTATTTAAATTTCGTTCTGTCTCATTTCCTCCTATACATAGGTATTTGTTCTTATTAATGTTCATGCAAAATCCCCATTTCTCGTATTCTTCATTAATTTTTATTGTCATTTTCTCTAAATCATTTTTACTTTTTACAATTATAAATTGCTCATCTGCGAATTGCAGAGTGTAAATTGATGTCCCATTCACATTAAGTCCGATTCCGCTGCAATTTTCTTTCCAAATTTTAAACGCTGTTTCAACATAAATTTAAAAAAATTGTTGGGGAGACACAACATCCCTGTTTGAAACCTTTATCTGTTATAAAACCCTTTGACAATCTTTAGCTTATTTTAATCTTTGTTTTTGATTATCTGTAAAGTTCTTGAATTGCTACAATAATATTTTGATGTATATTAATTTCCTTTAATACATTCCATAATTTTGCGTTTGGAACGTTATCGTATACCTTCGTAAGATCAATAAGTAGAAGATGAGTATGATTTCCCACCGCCATTTATTTTTGAACAATTTGTTTAAGACAAAATATATTATTCATACATGGTCTTCCTGCTATAAATTCACTCTGCTCGTTACTTTCCTTCGTTTTAATTTCTTCCTCAATGAAATCTTTTAAGATTCGTCCATATAGTCTACTAAAAGTTGCTGTTAAAGTAATGCCACGATAATTTTCACATTTTTATCGGTCTCCTTTCTTGTATATAGATGTTAAATATCCAATTCTCCATTCTTCTGGTGTTTCTGCTACGTTTAAGCATTTTTCGAATAATTGTGTAATTAATCTGAGCAATTTATCGGTTCCATTTTTTATGTGTTATTTTAAAAGAAAATTTAATCAGAAGAAAAATTTAATTTAAAATCAGAAGAAAAATTCAAAAAGAAAATTTAATCAGTTAAATTTCAATATCCAGAGAGCAAGTTTTCGTTTAAAAAATTATTGATAACAATAGAATTGAAAATTATGTATAATTCATATCTCGTTCTCCCACATTAATAATAAAGTTGTGCAATATTAATCACCATCTCAAATTGACCAAACCTATCCAAAATCCCGTTCAAAATTTCCAATTTTCTCAGCAACAAATTAATGAATCCTATAAACATATCAACACGCGTCAAAATCATTCGATAACTTGCATTTAAAAGAACTCACTCATGTGATCTGGATGGCGAAATGGATTAGGCATTGGATTTTAACCAGTAGGACTGGGGTTCGATGCCGATCTGGGTGAAAAAATAAAATTTGTATTATCCTCCCATAATCGTAAATAAAGATGCTTCCATAAATGGTAGCAATAGCGTTTTTTTTTTCTCCTAGCTGTTTACCTGAGTAAAAAAATGGCGATATTTCAGACATTTCAAAGGTCTTAAAAATTAAGACACCTTAAAGTGTCTCTTTTTTTAGCATCCGTTTTAGACACTTAAATATCTGAATTTCAGACATTTCAGCTTACATTGCGGTCTACACGCAATAGAGATAATAACAAAAAATCATGATTTGAAATTATTTTAAAAACTACAAAAATATCCTGAAATTGAGACAGAGTTTTTAGACAAAATGCACTTGATAGTAGTTTTTTCCACCAAATCAACGGTGCAAAATTGTGCATTGTTTAGAAGTTAATAAAATTGTGGTAAAAGTGAAATGTATTGTCTGTGCGTTACCATCATCAGTATGACGTCAGAGTTACTCACTGTAATTTTTTTCTTTGTAATATAGATATATATTACAATTGACACCTTACACCTTTAAACTATATATGTTTTTATTATTATTATTATTATTACTATAAAAATATAACTTGCAAATCTCTGAGTGATATATAAAAAAAATATAAAATTAATTAAAAACATTACTATAGATTTTAAGTGCAAATTTTGAATTTTATCTGTCTTGAAATAAGTGGCACGGCACAGTTATTGAAAGCAGTTTGGCAGAAATGGAACAAAATCCAATGAAATTAATATAGCACCTACATTCACTAGATAAGCAATATAATCATTCACTATATAATCATTTATTTATTTATTTATTTTCTGGAAACACTGAAGATATTGAAATAAATCTAATTTTCTAATTTTTCGCAACGCTTCTCTTTCCAATTGTTATAAGCACGAAAATTTATCGATCACCCAGAAGAATTAAAACACAATACAAAAGAGTACATACATTACGAGGTGCGAGGTAACCGGTTAGTTGCATTTAAATTCCATGAGGTCTTTCAATTTTTTGGAAAAAATTAACTGTTTTATTATACAATTCAAATTTCTAACCTTAACAATTACCAAAAAAAAAAAAATTTGAACGTTTTCCACTCATTTCACATTTTTTTTTTTTTTTTTTTTTTTTTTTTTTTTAAGCAATTGCATTTACATCTTAAAAGTAACCATCATGCAAATTTCAAGTTCACCGAAATCAAACATTCTGTGACAGTAATCACAATTTTAGGAAGTTTTATGTTCCTGAACCCTTTTACATTCCGAATATTTAAGAATTTTTTCTGTTGGGCGTATTAAAGTAACAGTCAAGTCAAGTTTCAAATTTCTAGTCTTAGCATTTCTAAATTAATCGTAATAAAGAATGTTTTTAGAATATTTTCCGCTGATTTCACCCTTTTAAATTTCCAATTTTTTAGAAACCGTTCTTTGGGAACATTTACATCTTAAAAGTAACCACCCTACCAAATTGCAAGTTTCTAGCCATAAAAATGTCACAGAAATCGCAACTTTAGAAATTGTTTTTGTTCCGACACTCTTTTATCTTTCGAATTTTTTAGAAACTGTTCTGTGCAAGCTTTTATGTCAGACTTTACAGACTTGTCAAATTTCAAGTTTGCTACCGCTAACAAGTTTCAAATAAATTATAATTTAGAACGTATTTAGAATATTTTCCGCTGATTTTACATGTTCATTTTTCGAACTTTTTAGACTCAGTTTTTTTATTTATACTTTAAAAGTAACCACCTTACCAAACTGCAAGTTTATAGCCGCGACAACATCACAGAAATCACAATTTGTAATTTTTTTCTGTTCCTACACCCCCTTGGGGTTTGTTGTACCGACATAAAATATGGCCTTTGTTGGAACAGAGAGGGTCACCAGCTTGTTGCCACCATTATATTTTATATCGGTTAGGTAGTTCCAGAGAATGGCCGCTACAAACAAACACACAAACACAGGCTACTTTATAAAATTCGTATATATATTTTCAAATCAATGTAACTTTTGAGAAAAAGAAATATTTTCTTTAAACTTTATTGCATAAACTTTTACTATCAGCGCATTACATCCAAAAACATGCTTTTTATGATTATTTTGAAATTATATTATTGGATGAAAAGTATTCCTTGACTTAATCTTTAGCATTAGTTAGTGACTTTTCTCATCGTTTAATTGAAAAATATATGTTATAAAAAATAATGGCATTTTATATAAGTAATCTATCAACGCATTTTATTCAGAAACTATGAAAATGTATATTGTTGCGAATATTTTTTATTAAAATTCATGGATAGTATTGATATAAATAATAAATGTTATATTGATAGCAGTGTTTTAAATTTTTATTATTGTTAAAATATGGGTGTACATCAAACTAAATAATATTTTCGTCATATTTGCAATCAATCATCAAACTGTTTTGTATCACAAAGATAACAACTGCAGTTCTATATTCCCAACTTCAAAAACGGTTTAAAAGTCAGTATGTAACTCGAAATTTCATTCTGTGTTATGTAAAACAGCTTCACCAGTGCAGTCAAAAAGTCATTAAAATTCCGTAACCTAGAATATACAAGAATGGAATTTGTTTATCAGACAAACGTGAAACTAAACTATTCTATTTAATAAGTGTTTCATAAATGCACGAGGAGAATATGTCTAATTATGTAGAATTTTAGTCACGAGTCTAAATGTTCTTTATAAAAAAAATAAACTTTACTTAGATCGTTCAAAATATTAAATGTAATAGTGATTATATATCATTAATTTGAAAGTTTAAAAAAATTATGCTGCAGTAAACATAATTTTCCAATGCATTTTTGCTATCGTGATTACTCAGTGTGATTATAAAAGTATTTTATTGCAAGTAAGTTAGATATTTAGAAACTCCTAAAGGAAAATTTCATATGAAATGCATTTATATTTTAAAATATTAAAACTTTTACCGATTACTAAGCATTATGTTTAAAGTTATTTTTAATAGAAACGTATATCAATTTTCACCAATCTTTTTTTTATCTTTCCAAGCCATCACAAAATACTCATCATCATTGCAACACATCAGCAAACTCTCTCATAAAAATAAATATGTAATTATATATCCCAATCATAGAGAACATTTAAAAATCAACATGTAACATGAAATTAAATGGTATTTTTAATCTAAAATTACTTTATTATCGCAGAGAGAAAATCATTATAATTCCCTAATAACCCAACTACCCAATCAGGTTTTATTTAACCCCTTATGCAATAATCACTAGTGTGATTCCGGTAAAACTAAAGCAGGGCTCGCAGCGTTCCTAAAATATTCTCACTTTGCTACCGCTATTTTAAAAATATGTTTTTATTGTGGAGTTTTATTGCAGATGTTACACGAACCTACCGCAAAGATTTTTGATATAAAAAGTGGAAATAAATGTAGAAAAATTTAGGAACGTTGAATGAACTTCGTTAATGTCATCTTTGTGTATCAATGACGAGCATGACTCGTGACTAATGCACAAGCGATGGCGATAAAAATTATTTTAAGTACATTACTAATTTAAATAAATAAATCCAAAGGTTTTAACAGTAAAACCTGAGACTAATTTATACTACATAGTGGATGATTCCTAAACATGCGATAAGAATGTGCTTAATTATACAGACATTTATCAATGCGTAGGTTTATTCAAATTAAAAATAATTTTAATTAAAATTTACTTATATATGTCTAAATATGGAATGTGGCATTGACATTGTTTTATTAATTTGAAATATCTTAAAACATTTTAAGATTAATTAAACATCATTTTAAAATAAATTTTATCTAGCGTGATTACTCAACGTGCATAGTTACGAATGCTTTTTATTACAAGTAACTTACATATAAATCCCATAGAAATTTTATTTATGTTAATTCTATATATATTTAACAAAATACTAAATATTATACTGAATATTAAGCATTATTTTGAAACGTTATTAATATTTATTTATAGAAACGTACAAAAGCTTTTATCAATATTTCATTAAGATAAAGCCAGGAGAGATGGCGCTTTCGGAGAGATTGCGCACAAAGAGGTTCGGGGGAAATGAGTAGAGTCCACGCGCAGCGACTCCAGGTAGTTGAACAACAGCAGTAGTGCAGTGTCTACTTGAATGTGCACGTCGATTGTTTCGAGTGTCTAGGATAAAGCATTGTATTTTGTTTTGTTTTCCGAAAGTAAGTGCTTGAATTTTCATAACTGTTCGTCAGAATTTCTATATAGTGTCAGTATTACAAAATATTTTAAACTTAACCGATTTCTCATAAGCTACTAACCTAGACTAACGGTGCAAACACCACTGGTTCGTTTTAGAAGTTCCTTTTATTTAAATAAAAAGCCGCACAATCTCTCCTACTGAAATTGGAGAGTTTGCGCATCTGCTACTTATGAGAGATGGCGCATTGTTCCCATTAGTTTCCATGCTAGGAGTGATTACGCAGCTTAATGGTAAATTTGCATATACAGTAGAACCTCGATCGATCGTTTCTCAAGGGACCATTCGTTTCAAAAGATAGTTACGGGTAAACGATTAATGCGGGTCAACATAAAATATTTTCGTGTGAAAAAGTATATAGCATAAATAAATTTATTACATTGACATACAGAAAATTTGAAGGAGAAATATACTTACTACACAAAATTTACGAAGCAGAATAAAAAGGAATAGATCTATTTATTTACTGGAAATATTGGGAATTTTTAGCTTGTACACACTGTTTTCTTCTTAACCCAAACAATAAATTTTCAACATTAGTAACATATTTCTGCTCTCTTGAGCTTAATGCATGTGAATAAAGAAATTTTTTCATTGTTTCAAATCCTTTAAGTGCTTCAACGAACGTTGGAACTGGTTCTGTATTGACATTTTCTTCTTCAACGGTATCATCATCCATTTTTTCATTCTCTGCGATCATTTCTTGAACAGAAAACAAGCCGCATGTCGCAACCTCTTCATCAATTGATGCATAATCGTTAAAGATGATGTTCGAGAGACTTACCCCAAACTGTGATAAAATACTCATCATCTTTGCAACACATCAGCAAACTCTCTCATAAAAATAAATATGTAATTATATATCCCAATCATAGAAAACGTTTAAAAATCAACATGTAACATCAAATTAAATAGTATTTTTTATCTAAAATTACTTTATTATCGCAGAGAGAAAATCATTATAATTCCCTAATAACCCAACTACCCAATCAGGTTTTATTTAACCCCTTATGCAATAATCACTAGTGTGATTCGGGTAAAACTAAAGCAGGGCTCGCAACGTTCCTAAAATATTCTCACTTTGCTACCACTATTTTAAAAATATGTTTTTATTGTGGAGTTATTATTAGTAATGTAGTAATTAGTAATGCACTTAAAATAATTTTCCTCTTCATCGTGTAACATCTTCAATACAACTGGTTCTGTATTGCCAATTCAATTCAATACAACTGGTTCTGTATTGACACATCGGTATCATCATCCATTTTTTCATTTTCTGCGATCATTTCTTGAACAGAAAACAAGCCGCATGTCGCAACCTCTTCATCAATTGATGCATAATCGTTAAAGATGATGTTCGAGAGACTTACCCCAAACTGTGATAAAATACTCATCATCTTTGCAACACATCAGCAAACTCTCTCATAAAAATAAATATGTAATTATATATCCCAATCATAGAAAACGTTTAAAAATCAACATGTAACATCAAATTAAATGGTATTTTTTATCTAAAATTACTTTATTATCGCAGAGAGAAAATCATTATAATTCCCTAATAACCCAACTACCCAATCAGGTTTTATTTAACCCCTTATGCAATAATCACAAGTGTGATTCGGGTAAAACTAAAGCAGGGCTCGCAGCGTTCCTAAAATATTCTCACATTGCTACCACTATTATAAAAATGTTTTTATTGTGGAGTTATTATTAGTAATGTAGTAATTAGTAATGTACTTAAAATAATTTTCCTCTTCATCGTGTAACATCTTCAATACAACTGGTTCTGTATTGCCAATTCAATTCAATACAACCAATTCAATACAACTGGTTCTGTATTGCCAATTCAATTCAATACAACCAATTCAATACAACTGGTTCTGTATTGACATTTTCTTCTTCATCGGTATCATCATCCATTTTTTCATTCTCTGCGATCATTTCTTGAACAGAAAACAAGCCGCATGTCGAAACCTCTTCATCAATTGATGCATAATCGTTAAAGATGATGTTCGATTCCCCTCTGTCAACAACAGCTGCGCTTTGACCACACAATTTTTTTAATTTTAATCCATGTTGCTCTTTAAAGCGTGAAATTCATCCATTTGAGGCTGTGAAATTTTTAGTACCTTTTAAAGAAGCGATTTCTAGGGCTTTTTCTTGCAGAATTGTTCCATCTATTGGAATTTGTGATTCTCGAGCTTGACGATACCAGTCGTACAAAACAATTTCTAAATCTTTGTATATTAATTCTCGACCAGTTTTTCGTTTTTTCGCCGAAATACCGTACTTATGAAACTGCTTTCTAATTTCGGCTTTTTTTGAAATTATAGAATTCAAAGTTGAAGGTGGTAAATTTAGACGTTTAGCAATTTGAACTCTTTTTTTCAAACGGATGTTTTTCTACTTCTTCAATGATACGAATTCTTTACTCTAAAGTACGAATTTGTTTAGCTAGGTTAGCCACAAACAAGTGAAAAATAATGAAAACAATAGACACACAATAATAGTCTATCTCAGCCAAAACTGTAATGAGAGCCTAACGTAAAGTGACACTGTCTTAACTTCTAGAAGCTATGACGTTTGCAGCTAATCCCCGCCTTCTCTGTCAATCAATCACTCTTTCAACATTTTTTTAAAAACACACGAAGGATCTACTGCCCCCCTTAATTTCATTGGTTGAAAGGCCTTCATCCCCCTCCCTCCCTCTCTCGCTCTTAAGGTGACTACTTTAATAAATACAGATATCCGACGCCACGTCGTTAACTAAAACTAAGTTCTTATTCTACTTTTTTATAAAGACAATTCACTGCCCATCATTTTACATTTATTTTTCTATTGCAAACTTTTTTCATTCCACCTGTACACTGGAGGGTTGCCACGTACAGAATGGCACGTTTATCGCCCGTTTGGGGATTGCATTTAAAGATCACCACACTCTCATGGAATCGCTCTCGGTTTATCAATACGTACGTGCATCCAAGGTCACAATTAAAGCAACTTTTTTTTCTTAAACATGATTACAATGGGATAAAATTCTCCCATTTTTCAAAGGTCGATAAATTTTTTTAACAGAAGATGCGGGAATCTGCATGTTTCAAAAACGACCTAAGCGGGTATAATTAACATTATTTAAACAGTATTCGTGACGGGACCTTTAAAACCAGACGATACATACGGGATAACGAAAGATGCGGGAACGTGGATCGAGGTTCTACTGTATTACAAATTACATGTAAAACATATGAATGAATCAATTTTGAAATAATTTTTGAAAAACACATAATTATCGAAACTAAATTTGCCAATAAATTAATTTGTTAAAAAATACTGGGCAATGAGGATGGGTGATCTGAATGTATGTAATTGTATCATTAGGTTGCAATTTCACTGCAAATACAATAATATCTACTCACAAAAGCCTTACAACAATGTCAATAAAGCGTAATTATTATTGTTAACAAGTAAATTGTAGTTATTACTCATAACAATCTCTCCTACCCATGTGCGCAATCACACCAACCCTCTAAGGACAGATTGCGCAAAATAGCTTTCTTGGTTTTATTACAACTGTTCTATTAAATTACAGCATAACAACAAAATAACAATGGAAATGCATAAAAAACAAATGAAGTCAAAATTATTCATGCATAGTTTATCCAAACATTAATATTTATATGTATTTTTATTATTCGGCTGAATTGTGCGCAGACTCTCCTAGATTTACCTTATATTTTCAATCGATCATCAATCAACAAGTATATTTACAACCAATCACAAAACAATCTTATAACAAAAAATAAAGAGTTAATTCTACATCCCGATCATAGATAAACATTTAAAGATCAGTACGCTACTTCAAACTGAATTCTTTATAATCTAAAATTACTTCATTATCGCATTCCAAGCAGTATACTTCTGTATTGGTAAGGATTGCACGATTGGCAAGACAGTTAAAAAAAGAATGGATTCGTTTAACAGTCAAACGTTATTCTATAAAATTAATATTTTTTAGATACCTTAATCATAAAGACTTAGTTATAAAGACTTTTCCCAATGAGTAAATAATATAAATTTTCTTTTTGAAAATAATTTTAATTAAAATTTACATTTATCTGACTAAATATGAAATGTAATATCGAATCATTTTGAAAAGCTATTAAAACATTTAAATTTAAATTAAAAATCTATTTTTAACCAATTTTAGCTAATGTGACTACTCAATATGCTTAATTAAAAATATTTTATTACAAGTAAGTTAGATATAAACTTCTACGAATAATTTTAATTAAAATTCTTTTATTTTGATCAATATGTTAAATGTTATACTGAATATACATCGTTATTTTCTAACTTTATCAATATAATTTAAGTAGAAGCATGCATGAGTTAAAAAAAAAATATTTTATTATATTTGCAATCAGTCATCAATCAATCGCCATTTTCATAATCAAACGTTCCCATAACAATAAGTAATCAACAAATCTATATCACGATTATAGGAAACTGTTTAAATATCTACATGCAATTTCAAATTATAGATTCGTTATGGAAAGTTGTTTCTCCAGCAAAGCTAGAAATTAATTATAACTCTGTAACAAAGCTGCTGAAAGAATGGTACTTAATTAACAGTCAAACCAGAAACTTAATTATTCTATTTAATGAGGTTTTCCTAAACTCTCGATAAAAAGTGTTTTATTATGATGTCATTGTAATTACAAGTTAGTCATATAAATTTTCCATTAAACAAATAATTTAAACAATATATACTTACATGAGTCTAAATATAATATGTAATATGTATTATGTATCATTATTTTGAAACATTATTAAAATATTTTTAGGCTGAATTAAAAACCCACTGTTAGAAAAGTTATCTATTGTGGTTACGAAATGTGTTTATTTAAAAAGGCTTTTCATTAGAAATAAATTTTATACAAATTCCTACAAAAATTTTAATAAAAATCAATTTATATTGATCAAAATATTAAATGTTCAATTGAATATGCAACTAGGACTTCCCTCAAAGGGATTATTCTGAGTGATATTGCTGAGAACATAGGGTTAACAATTGCGATAGAAAGAAGATACAATATATAAAAAAGAGCAAATTAAATAATAGAATTACAAAATATCATACATAAATTCATATATACTGTTATGTTTTCATGTATATATTTTTTTATAACATTTGGTAAAGAATCTCATTTTCTTAAGCGGGAATTGCCCAGAACTTAAAAAAAAAAAAAAAAAAAAAAAAAAAAAAAAAAGCCGGATCTTTTAAAACGCCAAGCTTTTTAAAGTCACGTAATCATATTTGCAGCCAAGCGCGTATTTTAGCAAGCGTATTTTCAAATATAATTTCACTGTTGCAACATTTTCTTTGTGACAAATATTAACATTTGAATTTAAAATTTTTGCTCCTTGTTTATTTGTATAACTATTCATAGAAACTCGTACATTGCAAACCACATTGATAACATACTTTGCTACAAAACTGATTACGAAACTGTAGCCTAAATTCCTACTAAAGTACATAAAAAATCTTTCGATGACTTCTGTAAAAATAAATTTTACATTAAATCTCCATATCGGCGAAATTGAAAAAAAAATATATTTCAAAGATAATACTTCTTGATTATTTTCTAGGAGGCTCTCCCCCCCTGCGCTTTTAATGTTTCAAACCCCAGACTTTTCTTCAACCTGTCTGTCTGTCTCTCTTTACAATCTGTTTGTTTCCCTATCAGTTCTTCTACCCATCTCTCCACCCGACTGTCTCTCTACACGCCTCGCTACATGTCTGTATATTTCTCTAATGGCCTCGCTACCCGCCTATATGGTTCTCTAACCGTCCTTCTACCCGTCTAACTACTCGTATGTCTAGCCGTGTCTCTATACCGTGTCTCTCTCCGTACTCATCTGTCTACTGTCTCTCAACTCTTCTGTACACTCGATACTAACTATCCGTCTGTCTTTCTACCCAACTCTTTAACCATTACGCTACCTATCTGTCTATCCGTCTCTCTACCTATCTCGTTTCCTGTTCAAATAACCGTTTCTCGACACGTCTGTCTGTCTATATACCCCTCTCTCTACCAGTCTGTCAACTCGTCTCTGTACTCGCCTCACTATCCACCACGCTGCCCGTCTCCCTACCCGTTTGTTTACGTCTCTCTACCTCTCGCCACCTCTTTCAATATTTAAACAATTTAGTATACAGAAGCCGTTTAGCTGTTATTAACTACAAACAGGAGTAATTTATCTAATAAGTGTAATCAGATGCAATTTTTTTAAATACATACATAAACCAACATAATAATTCATCAGTTTTATTTTCATAGTAGTTTATGTTATTTGGCAGTAAATCGCAACTTATTAAACCTGAACTGCGTGAAGCTTTTAAAAAAGCCCCGAAAACCGTATAAATGGGACGGGGAATTACCCTCAGATACTTAGATACATGTTATAAAGTTAAGTGAAAGTTTCGTAATCGGGTTCGCATTCAATTGATTATGTCTGGAAGCGTGGCTTAACGCCATTTTAATTCATTTCTCTAACTTTCTTTTTTTTTGGGGGGGGGGGGTGGAGGGAGAAGGGTTCAAAATATTTACACTTAAGTTCAAACTTTTGCCCCCATGTTAATATTAGTGTTGTTTGTATTAATAATTAATAATGTAAAATAATTCTTCTCAATTTTTTTTCTAGGAGAAACTTCTGTAATCGGGCCTAAAGCTAATCGGATATTTTAATATAATTATTGTTTGTAACTCTTATAGAGTTAAAACAATATTGTTGCTAGCATTACTCTTGTTTGAGACCAACCTTGTCTGTGTAACTGAATGGCGAAAAACTCCGTATCATGTGCTGGTTGGCGCGATTGGCTACAAAATTAAAAATGGTGCCAAAAGACACTATTAGCATCTTGCTAAATTTTCCTAGTGAGCGGAAAACATGTTTTTCAAATATTTACAAATATGCGTTTATTAAACCACCTTTTTACGCCATCTTAAAAAAAATTAAGTACGATGCTAAAATAACATTTTATTGCCATTTTCGATATTTTAATAAGTAATGAAAATGCATAAACATATTTAACAAAACTAAGAGACATTTTTGTGATAAATAATTGTTATTGTCTGGGAGGCAAATTGCAAACAAAAAAATAATAATAAGCAAACTAAAAAATTACCGAAAATAACTTGTTGGAATCTCAGGAAAGAAATATCTGATATAAATAGCATTTAAAATCTTAAAGAATCTTAAGAAGTAGTCCATATAAAAATGCAAAACATTATACGCCTGAGATAAGTATATTTTAATTTTTTGCTATTTCCGAAAGCACAGATAAAAGGGTAAAATTCCCGGCACAGATGTCATATACTCACTACGTTGGCGCGATTTTTCCTTCACCAAGTTGGCGAAAACTGTTTGTTGTGTTTGTTTACTTTTATTTTTTATTTTAATTCTATGCATTATTTTTATATGTATATCAATATTTATTTATATCAAACCATTATTTATTTATTTTTATTTCCTTTTCTGAAATAATAGATGCTCTTTTATTTATTACGTTATTTTATTTTTATATTGAAATAAAAATCACGTGTACTATTTGTCAGACTATTTGTAACTAATATTCAAAAACAAAGTTTTTGTCAAATTGGCGGGGGAAAAATAGCGCCAACGTGGTGCGTATGTGACATCTGTGCCTTGTTTCATTTCCATTTGTATTGGTACTTTATGTTAACTTGGCGCAGTTGATAAATCGCCAAATATTGTTCTCATAACATCTTCATATTGCATTAATTCCATTTTAAATATAAACCTATCACTCATTTAATTTGAAATACATACATTAAAAATACATGTCTTTCACTCATTTAATTTAAAATACATGTCTTTCACTCATTTAATTTAAAATACATGTCTTTCACTCATTTAATTTAAAATACATGTCTTTCACTAATTCCATTAAAAATACTAAAAAGGAAAAGAAAATAAGAAGAAATAATGCCATAAATCAAAACCTTTTATTTAAACATCAAAGAATTGTTTCTAATTTACACACACGAAATAAAAAATCTGCTAATGGTGAGATTGGCGCCCAAATCTCTAATACTATGTTATTGCGGATTCTTTTTTTTTTTTTTTTTTTTTTTTTTTCAAACAAAAAAAAATCCAGATTAATTTTCCATTTTTATTAATTGGAAATATGTTTTATTGTATTGAATGTTAATGAGTGTATATTTTTTGCTCCATGTTACTAAATGAACTTTTGAAATCTTATTATTTACGATAATCTCCGCCGTTGAAAATGACGTATGCACTAAATGTTCGTGACGTATGTACTTTAATTGTGCTTTTTTACATATTTTTTTAATATACTTTCCAAACGGTTTGAAATTTATTACCTGTAATAAATAGGTGTCGTTTTCACCTTTGTAGGTACCTGCTGTGAAAATTTGAACGAAATCCGTTAAATATTTTTTGAGTTATGCTTGACGAAATGTTTTAATATCCATCGTAGTTATATATGGAGCAAAGTAATACTGCGCTGTGGATGAGTCTTCGTGTTCACTCAGACAATTATTTTTAAACATTATCATTTAAAAAAAATAAAATTGCACATTAGAATTTGACAAATCGTTTATTATATTTTCAATCAATCCTTTTATCATCGTCCGATAATAATTGGTAAAGATTTCAATTCTAAATCCTCATCATCGAACAAGGTTTAAAGAACAGTTTCTAACTTCAAATATCATTATTTGACATGTTAAATTGTTTCGCCACTTCAAACAGAAATCATTGTAATTCTATAACTTGGAAGCTATAACACTGTAATTTGTTTAACATCCGAACCTGAAACTGACCTGTTCTGTGGAAAGGAGTTTCCTAAACAATTGACAAGAATGCGTTTAATTATGAAGACATTTCATTAGCAGTAAGTCACATAAAGTTTCCGTTAGAATAAATAGAGTTTAACTTGGTTTACATTGGTCAAAATATTAAATGTATACTAACACCAAATCCTAAATAAATATCTTTTTTTATTGTCATTCAAAGAGGTTTTGCTTTATTTTAATGGAAATACACTGTTGTCAGTGGGCTACAATTTAAAATTCAGAATGCTTGATTGCCACCACTTTTATTAGTATAATTCTGCTTACTTTCACATTATTTAATTTTTCAGTAAGAAGCTAAATACTTCTACTTGAAATAAGTGATGACAATCAAGCAAAATGAATCAAAAGAAGTATCCCACTGGCAGCATTGAAGGCAAAATTGAATGTTCCAAATGTGTTTAATACCTTTTTAATATCACAAATATCAAAAGCCTTGAAAAGGAGTTTCTATAAAAAAGTTTATTATATTGTATTATTATTTAATTTTTTAGATAAACATACATATTCTAGTCACACTGTTGGTTACACAGACACATACAAACACTTATATACATATATGTATATATTTATACAGGGTGTCGAAAAAAATGTGTTTATACGGTTTATTTCTGTAAGTATAAGAGACATGTAAATTGTGAAAAATATCCATTAGAGGTTACAGAATCCAAAGAGTATACTTTTATCTACATGGGGGGGGGGGTGTATTTTCTAGGAAAATCAATAGCAAAAATTATCCTTATTGCGTGGGTATTCATAACCAAAAAGTTTGGATTGAATATCTACAAATAGCACGTCGTTATAGAAAGTTAAAAATCGTAATTTAGCACACGGTTCTACAAAACTAAAACCGCAAAATATGGGCGAAATTGAGGGCCGTCTGCAAGTCTATTATTGTAAAATGGATGCCATTTTTTAATCTACTTCTCTTTCGAAAATGCAAAAGAATTATTTTTGCATACATTTATACAGTTTCTAAATATTGATGCATGAATTAAAAAAAAGATTGTGTAACTATTTAAATGTAGAAAAGAGGATTATATTAAAAGACATTAAAGAAACTTATATCTCAGTGTAAAATACCGCATGTTTTAAAAATGTAAAATTCTTCTGATTGGATTTTTGCCATAACAATTTTTATCATTAACGATTTAAATTAATATCTGTACAGATACCGAAATGTAGGATAGTCAGAATATAAATATTGAATGTTGAGATGTCTGCTCTAGGAATGACTCAATTTGAATCCATAATAAAATATAAAATAAAGTATTTTAAAATTCAAGAAACTTTGTAAAACGTATATAGTTTATCACAAGTTAGCCCAATTTACGGATTTCATATTCACGGCAGCATACTCAGTTTTGATTGGATATGAATTGAGCGGTCTGTTTACATTTATGACAAAAATAGCATTGATATTTTCAAAATAGTTTTCGTAAACTTTTTTTGGACTTTTTAAAATAAGAGGTACGCAATTTGTTCGTTATTTATTTCAAATGTGAATTCCCGAATAATTTTGATAAAGATAAACCAGTTTTTATTAATAAGTTTTGTTTGTTTATTTAAAATAAATTGTATTCCATGCGGACCCATTTATTTTTTTAGATTAAATGAACCTTAGGTCCATGTATGCTTTTTTACCATCTGCGCTCTAATAACTTAACAGTGAAAAATTGCATGGATTTCCCGAAATTTGTATATGTCATTGATGTAGAGCGTAGCATTTTCCAGTATGTCCCTTTCTAAGAACAGTCATGATTAATATAGAAGTGTTGCATAATTTTTTGAAAAGTCACGTGAAAAGTTAAAAACATTGCGTTTTCATAATACCTTCTAGGCACTTCCAAGTTGTTTAAATTAACAAATTATTTGGATATATTATTAGTTTAAACAGAATATATTTCGTTTCGCAGCGGTTTTCCATATCGGATATATGGTTTTCTTCAATAGTGTTGGTACATTTTCAAATCTATAATCACGGTAAAAAAGCTCAAATTATTATGATATTTCAGTGTATGGTTGAGACAGCGTACGTAATTAGATGGAACTTGTGGAACTTAAGAAAAATAGCTGTCATGTCATACCCAGCTTTTTAACAGATATAGAATATATGCCGTCGTATGTATTGGATTATTCTTTCAATATTGAATAAATTATTTGAAAGTGTAAACTATTCAACAGAATATATTTCATGGTTAAAAATCCTGATGTGATGATGTCATAATGGTCAACTATCCTTTAAGTTCCCATTCATTTTGGAGGTAAACGTGTTTAATATAAATATATTTCAAGTTTGTTAACTCTCGTTTACAAATGGACAAAATATTTTTGAATGTTAGAACTAATGTTGAATATAATTATCTCAGCCTGAGAACAGTGTTATTATTGTCTTTACTGGGTTATAAATATTACTTCTGTTACGAGGTTGTAAGCAAATTGGATAGTGTCTGTGCTTGAGTACATAATAGTGCCAGTCTTATTGTGTGCGTTTTAGAGCTTTATTAAACAAAATAGCTTGTCATTAAAATTAAATACACATGCTTTAAAATTAATAATAGTTATTCCATTTTCATATATTTATTCATGAAACTTCATTAAGATGCTGATAGAACCACGGAAATATAGAAAATATCCGAGAAACCAATATTCTGGGCGAAGAAAGTAGCTATAGACAGTAAGGAAATGATATGTAAAACAATATCTAAAAGACTGCACAGTATCCATTGAATAACTAATATTTTAAAAAAATGAAATTTATCATAACACCTAATTTTTTTTCAAGTACCACAAACACACATGAACAGCTATGGGAAAAAATATAATATTCACAGGGAGCAATATTTAGTTATTTATCGCTCCTTCTTTTATGAGTATCAACAGCAATAGTTTTCCCGCTTTATATTTAACTTCCACTGTGTTTTTAACGAAAATTTTCAGTCGGTCGATTTACGTTTAGTTAGCAAGGTAAGAATTAACATGTTTATTATTCAAGGACTTCGGGAGAATGTCACTGCAGTAAATTCATTGAAACAATAGTTTAAATTACTTATAGGAATTTCATCGTTCTTCACCCTTTAAATCTATATTTACGTATGTTTCCCGAAAGATTACCTCTTTTTTTCATGAACAGTTATAGGGAACTAAGATGATATCCACAGGGAGGAAGATGTAGTTATTCATCGCTATTTCTTTTACGAGCATCGACATCTGTGGTTTTCAGCTTTATATTTAAATTCCACTGTGTTTTTAAAGGAACTGTTGAATTGGTCGGTTTACGCTTAGTTAGCAAGTTACAAATTCACATGTTTATTATTCAACGACTTCGGGAGAATGTCACTGCTGTAAATTAATTGAAAAATTAGTTTAAATTATTTATAAGAATTTCGTCGTTCTTCACCCTTTATATCTGTGTTCAACTGTGTTTCTTGAAGGATGACCTCTTTTTTTTATCAATAGAAGGTTACGAAACTGCAGTAAACCTCTTCGGTAAACAGATGGCACTATTATTTCAAATTTAAAAAATGATGGGCTATCCTCGTTTCACACATTGACACTTCAGAGTATTTTGTCAAAAAGGTGCGACGCCTAAACGTTCTTTCGAAATTGAATAAATCAAATTATTCATCAAATATTTTTGACAATAATGTCCCTAATAGGATGTAAAATAATTTGATAGGAACTTGTGCTTGTATTTTTTTTAGAATGTTGTCTTGTATCTGGCACAATAAATGATAATTGCAGATGTATGTCTTGTTTTGCATTTAAGCGGATTCTGTTTGTATTTTATTTATTTTCGTTGTTTCTGTATAAACGGAGAATTGAATTTCACAGGTATATGTAGCTGATAAAAACAACCAAAATAATTTTAATTTTAAAGACAAGGCTTTGAATTCATTTTAGAAATGAAACCAAAACAGAAATAAACTTCGCTTTTAACCCATTAAGCGCCGCTATATATATATATATTAAGCTGTTTTTTTAATGAAACAGCTGTTTTTTCTTTATGAATTGAAAGTCTTCAAGGAATTTCTGAAGAAAAAAAATCGAATATTTAGGAAAAATAGCATGTTCCCAAAATGGGAGCAATGACACCTAATGGGGGTAAATTTTTGAAAAAATTTTACTTATGCCTCCGTGCATTTATGTTTGTTGTTTCTCAGTTCTTTAGCCATAAAAGGGGATAATACCATTCTGAAACTGATATTTTACGAAGAATTCACATAATTTAGTCCAACATCTACATTTATAATAAAAATAAAAAATAAAATTACCGATTCCATAAGCATTTTCATTATCCACCTCTTTATTTTTCTCCCTTACATCATTTTTGTCCTACTATTTTACATGAAAATGATATTGGTTTTTTAACTTTTTCTTTTCCATATTCCAATTTGAAGATTCGTCTGAACTTTCATCTAAACTATCAAGCATGTGTTTAATACTTTGTCTTTTTTAAACACTAAATCAGATATTTCTTGAGTGTCTGTTGATTTAGAATTTACAGAAAGTTCTACTCCACCAAATATAGCATGGGATAAATCGTCGCATAAATTATTTTCTGTTACATATGTAATAGCAAATAATTTATGCGACACACATATGAGGAAGATATCTTCCTCATATATTACAATACTGCAATCAGGTGACAAACAAACGATTTCTAGAACATCCGAAAAATCATCCAAATCTTAAAAATTGTTCAATCGTCTTCCATGTAAAACAGTCAAAAAAAATTATGTAATAATGAAAAATAACGAGATGGATAATGAAAATGCTTATAGAACTGGTAATTTCTTTTTGTTTTTTATTATAAATGTAAAAAAGTTGGACTAATTTATATGAAATCTCCGAAAAATATTAGTTTCAGAATAATATATACCTTCTATAGCTAATAAATTGAAAAATAAATACCACAAATGCACGGAGGCATATGTACAAGTTTTCTAAAACATTACCCCCATTAGGGGCCATTGCTCCCATTTTGGGAACAACTTATGCTTTCGGTAATTGTGATTGATATACTAGGACTTCCCTCAAAGGGATTAGTCTGAGTGATATTGCTGAGAACATAGGGTTAACAATTACAATATAAAGAAAAAGAGCAAATTAAATGATAGAATTACAAAATATCATATATAAATTCATATACACTGTTAAAAAAATAGAAAAGAAGTACCGTTCATCAGATGTGTTGTCATAATTTTTTTTTAACATGTGGCAAAGGATCTCATTTTCTTAAGCGCGTATTGCGCAAAACTTTAAAAAAAAAAAAAAAAAAAAAAAAAAAAAAAAAAAAAACGCCGGATCTTTTAAAACGCCAAGCTTTTTAAAGTTACGTAATTGGATTTGCAGCCAATAGATTATTCTATCAAGCGTGGCTTAACGCAAATTTAATTTCATTGTTGCACCTTTTTTGTGTGTGAATTTAAAATTTTTCTTCCTCGATTATATATCTATTATTTGTATAACTGTTTATAAAAACTCTTACACTTCAAACCACATTGATAGCATGTTTTGCTACAAACCAGATTGCAAAACTATAGTCTAAATTACTATTAAAGTATAGAAAAAATCTTTCGATGACTTCTGTAAAATAACTTTTACATTAAATCTCCATATCGGAAAAATGGAAAATTATATATATTACAAAGTTAAGCTTAACAGATACTTCTTGATTATTCTATAGGAGGCTCTGCCCCCTGCGCCTTTAATGCGCTTTTACAGCGCCAATCCGCAGACTTTTCTTTTGCCTGTCTGTCTGTCTCTCCACAATCTGTCTGTTTCCCTATCCGTTTTTCTGCCCGTCTCTCTAACTGATTGTCTATCTCTCTACACG
Source organism: Maratus michaelseni (assembly GCA_963931845.1). NCBI lineage: Eukaryota > Metazoa > Arthropoda > Arachnida > Araneae > Salticidae > Maratus > Maratus michaelseni. The sequence continues at coordinate 190,627,118 of OZ007593.1, read as the reverse complement.
TCTTGCTACCTGTCTCTATATTTCCCTACCGGTCTCGCTACCCGTCTCTATATTCCTCTACCAGTCTCGCTACCCGCCAATCTATTTCTCTAACCGTCTGTCTATCCGTCTAACTACTTGTATGTCTAGCCGTGTCTCTATCCACTTCGCTATCCATTTGTCTATCTGTCTCTCTACCCGTCTGGCTATACGCCTCTCTACCCATCTTCTTACCCATCTCCGTACCAATCTACTGTCTCTCTACTCGTCTGTATACCCGTCTCGCTATCAATCTCATTACCCGTCAGTCAACTCGTCTCTGTACTCATCTCTCTACTCGTCTCTTTATCTACCACGCTACGCGTCTCACAACCTTTCTCGCTACTTTCCAGTCTACCGGTGTCGCTACCCGTCTCGAGACCCATCTCGCTACCCCTCTGTCAACCCTCTTTTTACCTTTCTCTCTAGCCGTCTGTCTATTCGTTTCGCTACCCGTCAGCCTACCTATGTCGCTACTCGTCTCTCTACCCATCTCACTACCCGTCTGTCTACCCGTTTGTTTACTCGTCTTTCTACCTCTTGCCACCTCTTCCCAATATTTAAACAGTTCATTTATTATACAGAAGCCGATTATCAGTTATTAAATGCAAACAGAAGTAATTTATCTAATAAGTGTAATCAGATGCATTTTTTTAAAATACATACATAAACCTGAATAATAATTCATCAGCTTTGTGTTCATAGTTGTTTATATCATTTGACAGTAAATCTCAACTTCTTAAACCTGAATTGTCTCAAGCTTTTAAAAAAAACCACAAGGTCTGTATAACTGCAAAGTACCCTGAGGGCTATATTAGCTACATGTTATTAAGTTTCGTTATCGCGTTTGCAGCCAATTGCTTATGTCAGAAAGCGTGGCTTAACGCCATTTTAAATTCCTTACTGTAACTTTCTTTTCTTTTCTTTTTTTTTTTTTGGGGGGGGGGGGGGGGGTAGGGGGGAAGGGTTTCAAATATATACATTTAAATTAAAACTTTTGCCTCCATGCCATTAGTGTTGTTTGTATTATTAACTAATACCTTGTAGACCGAGCTTCATTTGAAACAAATGTAAAAGACTTCTTCTACAGTTTTTTTGTAGGAGAAACTTTCGTAATTGGGCCCAAAGCCAATCGGATTATTTAATATCATTATTGTAACTCTTATAGAGTTAAAACAATATTGTTGCTAGCGTTACTCTTCTTTGAGACCAACCTTGCATGTGTATCTGAATGGGAAAAAGTTTCGTATCCTATGTCGGTTGGCGAAAAAAATTTTAAATGGTGCCAAAAGGTAGTTTTAGCAACTTACAAAATTTTTCAAGAGAGCGGTAAAACATGTTTTTCAAATATTTACAAACATACGTTTATTAAAGCATGTTTTTGCGCCATATTAAAAATTTAAGCACGATGCTAAAATGAAATTTTATCGCCATATTCGATATTTTAATAAGTAATGAAAACACATAAACAAACTTATATAACAAACCTAAGAGGCATTTTTGTGATAAATAATTGTTATTGTCAGGGGGTTAAATTGTAAACAATTAATAAACGGCTAGTAAATAATAAATAGCATTTAAAATCTAAGGTAGTTTTCGGTTAGCCGAGCGCCAGTGAAATGTATATATCTATATATACATATATATATATGTATACATACACACATATATGTATGTGTATATATATATGTATATATACATACATGCATATATAAATGTGTGTATGTATAGATATATGTATATATATGTATACATAGATATATAAATTTCACTGGCGTGCGGCTAACCGAAAAGTACCAAATCTAAAAATGGAGAAGTGGTCCGTATAAAAATTAAGCGCTTGATATATGTAAATCTTTTTTTATTTTTTAATATTTCCGAATGCACAGATGAAAAGGTAAAAATCTCTTTTCCAAATGCCAAATAGAAAATATACAAAATAGAAAAATATCTGCTAAAAAATATATTTACATAATACTACATCTGCAAAAAAATAAGATTTAGAAAAAGTAAACCAAATCCTGCAGATCCCAACAATCACATCGAAAAACTTATCACCAAAAAAGAACTCGCCAAATCTTACGGCACAGGAGATGGATTTTTCCCTCTGAATGCAGAATATTAGTTTTTTTCTTGTACGATGGGTGATTATAACTGTTTCATTTCACATACTACATACCGTTTGATATATTGGTACTTTTATGTTATCCTGGCGCAGTTGATAAATCGCCAAATATTGTTCCTATAACATTTTCATATTGAATTCATTTCATTTAAATATAAACCTTTCACTCATTTAATTTAAAATACATGCCTTTCATTAATCCCATTTAAAATGCTAAAAAGAGAAAAAAAAAAGAAATAATGCCATAAATCGAAACCTTTTATTTAAACACCAAAGAATTTTTTTTTATTATTTACACATGAGAAATAAAAAAAGCTGCTATTGCTGAGATTTGCGCCAAATCTCTAATACCAAGTCTACTAAGTTATTGCGGGTTTTTTCTTTCAAAGAGAAAAAAATCCAGATTAATTTTCGATTTCTACTCAATTGAAATATATTTTATTGTGCTGAATATTAGTGCGTGCATATTTTTTTTTGCTCCTTGTACTCCATGAACTTTTCAATTCCGATTGTCTACGAAAATCTCGCGCCGGTGAAAATGACGTACCACAAAATTTCGTGACGTATGTACTTTAATTGTGCTTTTTTTATCTATTTTTTAATATAATTTCCAAACGGTTTAGCATTTATTCTTGATAATAAATAGACGTCGTTGTCACCTTTATAGGTACCTGCTGTAAAAATTTGAACGAAATCCGTTAAATATTTTTTGAGTTATGCTTGACGAAAGGTTTTAATATCCATCGTAGCTATATATGGGGCAAAGTAATACTGCGCTGTGTATGAGTCTTCGTTGCACTCAGACAATTATACATATTAATTCCGGATTGAAGTTGTTTCATATAATACACTGTTATAAACATATTTTAACTAAAATATATAATTTTTATTATAAAGTTTTTTTTAAATATTTCTTTCGAATACTGCCAAAAAGCTATTTTCCGCCTTTTTTTAACACGTTTTAAAGAATAGAAAATTCTAATGAAACTTGTAAAAAAATTCATATGTCATCTAATATATTCAAAATGCAAATAACATGAACCTTTTAACAATTTATAAAATACGCCCTTTAGAAAAAAATCCTAAAGCAATGTTCTCAAAATGGGAGCAATGGCACTTAATGGGTTAAAGCGCATATTTTCAATCACTCCTAAATGTGAAATCTTTGATTTTTTATGATTTTTTAAAAATTATTGTTTAAAATCTATGAACACATTTCAATGAAGATTTATTTACTAAAATAATGTAAAGCAGGATTTGCAGTAAAAATGAAACATACGTATCTAATAAAATATGGAAAACTTAGGAAAAATTGGATCTACCACACCATATGATTATTATCGTCCAAGATCCGTGATTACATCTTATTCTGTTATTACTTAAATGATATAACGCTACCCAAAAACTTAACGTTATTAGAAGAACAGCTATATGTTTATAATCATGCTAAATTTTCACAAACTTCATCAAATTAAAATATTTTAATATATTTTGGATTTTTTGTTTTAGGAAGTAATTCAGCAGCTTTAGGCTTTTTCATTAGCATTCAAACGTAAGCAGCTTCTCATTTTAATTCTAGTTACTAGTTAAAAAATAAACTTTTAAGATTTTTTTAAATTAAAGCAACATAATGTTCTAAAAAACGAGAAACTCTAATCCTAAGCAATTAAAATGAGGGAATACGTACCTTGTCTTGAACATTTCCCTCTATCGTTTTTATATTACGCAAGTAAGGTTTTACTAAAAATTTAATCTGATTCCATCGTGTTAGTTATATAACTCTAAAAAAAATACACCTAATTTAAAAGACAGTAAACAAAGTTGATTCCAATGCAGTTTGAATATAGAAACTCTAGTTTTTTTTTGTTTTAAATATATGATATATAATAAATTATTAACAACAATTCACTTTTTTCATTTAATAAAAGATCAATATATTAACAAAAGCTTTCAGACCAAGCAGTAGGGTTTATTCATTGAATATTGGAGATAATGAAGAAATATCTGCATCTTTTACGTTTAGTTTGCTTGCATACATACATCTTACGTACTAATATAATCTTACGTATTTAAATTATATTTCATGCTTACGCACTGTAACTTACAATTCATACAATGCATATAGCAACACGTTTTTAAAAAATAAAATAAAATTCAATTCGACAATCCTAATAGCCGATAAAACAATCCCTAGAACAATGGTTTATTTCCAAAATAAAGTTCCTTTAGCACAACATGCATGCCATTTTTATTTTACCATATACGTCGCGGCGAACTACAGATTAATTTACCTTATATATATAATCGTATACACTTAGAAATTAGTTCACCTTATATATATATAACCTTATATAAATGCAAATTAATTCACTTTACTTATTTACAAAAAAAAATATATTATGTCAGCATAAGTTTATAAAGATTTTTAAAAATAATTAGTAATAGGGCCCATTTTTATCTCCCTCGTTTAATATGATAACGGGAAAGTTCAATACATTCGAATAACCGTTTTAAAATGAGTTTGAAACGAAATAAAACGACTAAAATTTTAAACACTACATTTCTTCCCTTCATAAATAATGTTCATAGTTCATTGAATACTTGCATTTTTTACATGAAAGAATAATAAAAAAGTAAAAAAACATAAATCTGTTAATTTATCCAAGAAGAAATATCAATCTTAAACAATAACTTAAAAAATCAATAACTTAAAAAAAATCAAGCCTTTTTCACTCAAAAATATAAAAAAAAATCAAGAATTGTGATCAAACTTTCGAAAGTTTGAATATATTTTATCGTAATTTATTTTCGATATCAAAAATACCTTAATATTTTCAAATAAGTCGCAGACTAACTTTTATGAAATATGAATTTCAAGTTATCAGCTATTAAAGACATGTCTTCTCATTAATTTCATTAATGTGTTTTTAATAGTAGTTTAGTCAATGTGTAAAAATGAAACTTATTTTGATTTTAAAATAAATGTTGTAAATCAAATGTCAAGCTATCTGCCATTTCTAATAGTATTTTATTACTTTTCAACCTAAGGGATGTTTCATCTTAGGTATTAAATATTTTCTTTTCTTTTCTTTATTTTGTGTAAAAATATATTTCGTAATTAGTTTGTATAATTTATTATATATATATATATATTTATAGTATTATATATAGTATAGTATTATTTATAGTATTATATATAGTATAGTATTATTTATAGTATTATATATAGTATATTATATATATTTATAGAAAATGAGTTTTATCAAAATTAAATGTGATTTTTATCCTTAAGATAATGTTTTGATTACTTTATCTTTTATTTCTGTTATAAATATTTCTTTCACTATCGTTTTTAATTTATGCATTTTGATTCCATTTCTCGGCAGCAGTATATAAACAAAAACAAAATAATATTTCTCATAAGTTTTAAAATTCTTTTTTTTTCAATTTTAAATCTCAAATAACTGGATAGACTTTGAAAAATGTAGTAACTATATTAATTCTTAAAGGTATTTTGCTTTTTAGGGTTCCGTACTTAAAAAGTAAAAACAGAACCATTACAAGATTACTTCTGTGTCTGTCTGTCCGTTTGTCAGAGCCCTTTTTCTTGTAAACTATGAGACGTGGAAAGTTCAAACTTGGGAAATATATAAATCCTTTTCACTCACATATTTTCAGATTATTAGCCATTCGCAAATAAGTTTAGGAAACATTTAAGTGTCTAATAAAGTTACTTTAAAAAAGTTTTCTTTTTGTATATCGTGTGGAATAAATTGCAATACCAAACTCAAAAATATATTTGTTTTAATTTTAGGTACTATATTTTCAGAGATATCGTCGAAAATACATTGTAAAAACAAAAGGGGAAAATTCTGCTATAAGGCCGAATATAGATTGCCACACACGGCTCTTATTTAAAAAATAAATAAACTAGCTGTAACTCAGAATAAAAACGCAATGACAACAAACAATTTAAAAATATCTAAATAACAAATAAAAATTCCCCTGTTAAAGTGTTGAGTTGTTCAATAACCATTCGATTTAGAAAAATATTTTTCTACCACTGAGCAATTTTTTTTATGAAATTTAATTCATGTTGCTATGGCAGCAGACGATAAAACGATATCTTTGGAATAAGGGAATAAATAGAAGAAAAAATTTTGTTGATGTTTGTGATAAAATGTTTTTCTTTATTTTTTAAAAATGTATATACATAATTCACTTTTATATTTTAACAGAATAATAAGTTTACTATAATTCGTTACTCATGCTATGGCCAGTATACACGATACACGTCGAGCCACAATGCCTTTATCATTATCTTTTTACGCGTAAAAGTTTCGCTACGGTACTCCATTGTGAAGTTTTGTAATTTTTGAAAACTAATATTTGAAAAACGACATAATCATTAGATTTGAAATTTATATCAAGAAAAATAAAATTTTTTTACCATTCTAACGCAGTTTGTAAAACAATTTTGTGACAAATACTTTCCAAGTTATTAATTTTTTTAAGTAACTTCAAATGTTTCATTTTCCGAGATTAATCTCTGGCAACGATGGATTGCTGTGACTTTTCATAAACATGAAAAATGATAGAGGTTGAAAGAATAAGCCACCCTGTGTGTGGCTAATAACCCCCCCCCCCCTCTATTTCCGAATCTAGTGAAACTAAAATATGAAAAAATTAGGGGTAGTAGAAGTTTATTTAATCCTTGCAGGAAAACTATAGAGATTGTCCTAGGTAACATAGTTTTTGAGAGAATCGCATTTTTCCGTTACACACAAACTTTAATTTTCGGGCGGCAAACGGGTGAGTTGATGGACGCTCGAGGTATCTATCGACGCAGAATCAATCAAGGATGTTTGTTATGTTTTTCAAAAAAAAAATCTCGGTTATTATCCGAGATATTAAGTTACTTGAAAAATAAATTTTATTTTTGTATATCGTGTAGGGTATAATTGGAAATATCTCGTAACTTCGAACTCAAAAATATATTTCTTTTAATTTTAGGTATTATACTTTCAGAGATATCGTCGAAAGTACTGGCAAAATATGTCTCCTCCTATTTGCAAATCTACTGAAACTAATTTATGAAAAAATAGGGGTAGTAGAAGTTTATTAATTAATAAATTCAATGTACGGAACCCTTTGAGCACGGGTTATCCTCGCACTTGTTGAACGTCGCTGCGCGCAACGTTGTTGTCGCATTTTTGTTGAACCAACAAAAATTTGGTTGACCCAACAAAGCTTTTTGTTTAAATATAGGTCAATAGAAATTTTTTAATCAACAATTTTTTTTTTCCAAAAAAAAAAAAAAAAAAAAAAAAAAATGTATCGTCAGCAAAAAATGTTTTGTTAATTCAAGTAAAATAGTTCAATTTTACTTGAATTTTGCTAAAACTACCAAAATGTACTCAACAAAACATGTATTATAGTTTTAATCAATTTCTTTATCTGGGTGTAGCACTTTCATTTAACTACCTGTTTGCCCATCCTCGAGCTAACTTTTGCGAAACTTCCCCATGATATTATTGAAGTAAGAGACATTATTAAATTAGAGTACATGTTTTATCCATCACTATTTCCACATTTTTGATACATTTAGTGCTTTTACAGGACCATACAAATTATAATATGCTACTATATAAGCTACTATATCATAATATGTTACTGTGGTAATTTGATGTTGGAAGGATATTTGTATGGCTTAATAAATTGCATAATCGAAATTTTTGTGTCTATATGATAAAGCACAAACGTTTTCGTGAGTAATTCTGACGTCGGTTTGATGTTGTCAACATGAGGCGATTAAAATTTACTTTTACTGCAAATTTTGTAACTTCTAACCATTGCGCATTTTCAAATTTTACACCGTCGAATAGCGAAAAAAAATGTGCTTTCAAGTGTAATTTATTTGAAAATTTGTATCGAATTTGTTTGGAAACTGTACTGCAATTTACTCATTTTGTATGGTTTCCCTCTGACTGTCCAGCAAAAAGGCTAAAATGTAATGTTGTTTTCTCTATATTTTATTTTAAATGCTAAAAAAAATGTGTTTATATTCCAAAATTAAGTAAAAAACTCATTTATATATATGAATGTAAACCTTGAGGCTATCAATCATTACTCAATATATTAAAACTGCATTATATTTGTCGAATTATGTTAATTTTAAAATTGCTTGTATTGCGATGAAACCTGGAGTTTAGTGAACATATTAACACGGTCTTGTAAGTGAGAAGGTTAAAATAAGCTCCAGGCATGATTTTTTTTTTCAAATCTATTTTTATCGCATGCAGACGATTATGAAATATAAATTTGTTTGCACTGAAATTAATAAAAATAGTTCATCATTTGTTTACGGCTTAAATTCCCTAACGGAATTAATACTTCATCAGTAAATAAACAAAATAATAAAAAACAAATAAATTATAAATTTAAGACATGTAATCGAACTACGCGATTAAACAACTGAAATTATCAAAATCAAAAATGATGCTGTAAGTAGCGATCTTTGGCAATTTCTTTGGCTGTTAACTCCTGTCACGAAGCACATATGAAAGTAACGCTGTTAACAAATTTCAAAACTTTATTATAAAACTTTATAATAAAAATGATCTTGGCACTGGGCATAGTGTTGCTAGTGGGCTACTTTTTTTAAGTTCAGATTACTTGATTGCCACCAGTTCAGTTTTATGAAGTAGAAATATTAGCCTTATTTATTGACATGCGAGAATAAGGCAAATTATAATATTTTTAAAAAGTGATGGAAATCAAACAATCTGAATTTAAAAATTTAGACTACTGTCAACACTAATTGGCCAATCTAAAAATATATTAAGTGTTAACAATCTATTAGAGTTGGCAATTAAAAAAATGGTTTTCACCTATATTCTATAACGCGGAATGCCCGGATTGGATTCCCTAGTTACTTTAAAATTTTTTATAAGATATATTTTTCTAACTATTTTTCCGATGGCGAGTGTGCGTCGCGTCGGTCTGTTAACGCAGAAGGACATTAAGCAAAATCTCTCAGTATCGGCAGAATGTTTAAGTAAAATATTATTGAATTAAATTAAAATGGAAGTCCAGAAATTAAGTTCCGTTTGAAATGTATGCCCCAGATCTTCTGAAATCGCAAAAATAAGCATTTGCACTAACTAGGGAAGGTTCCCGCTGCAGATCGGGATTTTGTCGAGATTGGTGTCGTTGGAAATCTCTTACCATGGGGATCAAAGAAATGCATACAACTACCCGTCCGAATGCGACTTGTTAAGGGTCATAGGCCGATGTATTTCTGTAATTTATTGATTTATCCACGTCGCTAGCTATGCAGGAAAGACACACTGTGTGGTAGTAAAGACAGCTTACAGTATAGTTACCTGTTATAAACCGTTGTTCCCAGTGTGAAATTGGTGAAGGTTCCATGTTCCCTCTAGTAAGAAAAATAAGATTGTGACCACATTTTCACAATCATATATAACTAATTGGGCTGCACTGACTTGGGGTATGCTTTAAAAAACATCAGGAACTAACTCCACGCTTGAACCTACGGGATATAAAGAGGGCATGGACAGTGCCTATGGGCCTATCCATGCCCTCTTTACATCTCAGTTCGATCAGTTATACAGATTTTGAAAGAACAAAATGTGTTAGTAGCAGAAATTCTCGCTGATGTGTATGGTGAACAGACCACGACTGTTCCAATTATACGAAGATCTATGCACTGTTTAATTAATCTGTATAAGAACAGTTGTCATGGGCCATTTTTTGAAACAATGTCTCATCTATCCTACAGCGCAAATCTCAAACCGTCTTATTTTATTTATTTTTCCACTCAAAACATTCTTTCTTGGCTATGAAATACACTATAATGATGCTGGCAGAAAATCTTGGTTAAATTCAAAGAAACGTCATTCTTCTATAGGGCTATAAAGTATGATATGTTGGTATAATGAGTTTCTCAAAATAAATTAAAAATATGGCAAAACAATGACGTGAACTCCAATTTAGAACAAAATATGTCTTTGCATTACATATTTTTTTTCCGTTGGCTAAGGGAACTTACTTTCTGAATGTTCCATGCACAACATGTGGATGTGGGGAAAGGAATGCTATATATATATATAGTGGATCAGAGAAAAAGCTTGTATATATTACATTCTAAACACCGCCATATCTTGAAGCAGTCCGATGCACGTCCGGCACTCGTTCTTACAATATAAAGGAACGCTTCCTTTGAACATTTAAATTTTCTCATATGGAAAATCTTAGGACAAACTGTATTAAAATAATAATTTAAGATATTACCCAGATAAATATATTTTGACGAAATTAACACTTAATTAACACTTAACGTTAATAATTATGTGTGTCAAAGTTGGTGTAAGTGAAATGTCCATGTGTATATTTTGCGTACAAATCAAGAATTTGTTTCTTGAAAAATTGTCATGGAAAAATTGTTCTTTTTCATTAATACATTTATTTACAACAACCTTATTAGTATCAGAAGCCAATACTGACGCTGTGACATTTTGTCATATACTATATAGAAATTTCATTCAAATATTGTTTTAACGCAATATACGTAAAGAAGAATTATATTCATTTAACCGTGTCACAAACATTTCCGTAAAATTATCAAATTAATTAAATAAGTAAAATTTTTCCTGAAGTACTAATCTTTATTAAAATTGATTAGACGTGCTATGTTCGTTCATTTTCGTGAAGTATTTAATTTTTAAGCAGAAAATGAATGATATATTGGCAAATGCATTAAAACAAGAGAGGAAAAAAAAAACATCGTCCATCTTTCTAACACTTTGAAGATTGAATTAGAAATACTTAAATCTTTTATACTATTTAAATATAAAATGTATTGAAAATTCTTATATGATTTCGAATTTTAATTATTCAGAATTAAAATATATAAAATAAATCACACCATAAGTAATACTTTAAAAACTTTATTCCCTATACAAATTATTTATTCTTCAGTGCAAATATTCAGCTATTCGAATGTTTCAAACCTTAAACTTATTTTTCTTATGTAATTATAACTTGATAAGAACTTAATTAACATAATCTGCAGATAATAATACAGTAGCTGCTTATTGTATTGCTTTGCTTGAGTTCCTCCGGAAACAATTTAAGTTCTATATAGAAAAACACGTATTCTTCTTGAAAACACGCTTATTAGATTATAATTTTTCTACTTCATTAATGTTTAGATCATATAATTTTTGGTTCATTAGCCTGAATTAATAGAATTTGTGATTCAGAGAAAATAGAAAAATCAGAAACTCTTTCGTTAAACGGAAATGCTATTGGAAGCTCAGCTTATGTCAATTTTATGTAATTACACGGAAATGTTATTTATGTTTGAAATTTGTAGTTTAATTTTAGCTTTTTTTTTTTTTTAATTCCCTATATTTGAGAGTACATGGACAATTTGAAAAGGTAAATGCTGTATCATTATTAATTGATAAATGATTGTTTATTGAAGGGTTTTTTTAAAAAACAATGTTGATACAATGTACAACCTAAATTATTTTTAAATACGTATTAATTTAATGTCATTCAATATATTAAAAATATCTTAAAAATAAATGTTGTAACGTTGTAATTTTTTGTTATTACATGAATTTATATTTTTTTCAACATACTGATTCTTAAAATTCGACGACTTAAATAAATACATTATATAAAAATGACATTTCAGAGAAACAATTACATATTAATACTATATTTTTTCTATAATTAATAGCTGGGCGTTTTTAAACGAATCCAATCAAACTGAATAATGTATTTTTTAAAGTCATTACAATATTTGAAATCTATTTTTAGTTTCTAAATAATTTTAGTTTAAGGAGCATACTTTAATTTTTACTTACTTTAGTTTCTTTTTTTAGATAAAACAAGAATGAGCATTCGGACAAAAAATAAAGGCGATCAATTCCACACAAGCTGTAAAGATCCCTTTTTATTAACTTAATGTGTCACCTTTTCTGCTAAAGATATTTCAGCCTGTTGTTCTGAGAAGAAAGAAAATGCACTTTATTTCGTATTCGAGAAAATAGTGTAAGGATAGTTATTTAGATGTTCCTGTGATATAGTTTATAATAAATTAAGTGAAGTATGTTTCTATGTACTATTATCTTTTTTGTTATACAAAAAAAAATCTGAAACAGGATTTTATTATATATTGTCGTGCCCTTCCTTTTTCATAACTTTGAAGTAAACAACACATTCTAAAAAAATAAAAAGAACATGATACAAAAAATCAGGTCCTTGTTCGCGTACATTTTCAAAAATACCTCATCATTATACAATAAAATATATTTTTGTTTCGTGTATGCTCTCCTCATTAAAATTAAATTTAAAGTCAAACCCTTTAAATGAAAGTAGATGCTGACATGCTCATCTGAAGGTAATATTAGCAAATTGTCAGTTACAAGCTGTTTTATTATAATACTACCCTACTGTCAAATATATGCTTATGATTGTTTAGAATAGTTGCAGAGGGTTGAACTTATAATAAAAATTTACTGTGGAACATTAAATCCCAAAGCTTACCAATAAAATATATTTACAACGATTACCAAGCATATTTTCATCCCTGTAAAAGAGAACAACAAATACATAAAAGTCAATATTGAACGGAAGAAATAATTTATATTTTTAGATTTATTCTTTGAAGTAGTATACATTCTGGTTATTAGCTTATATAAAAAATAGTTTTAAGCATTCTCGTAAGAATAAATGATTTCTGGTTCTAAGTACTGATCATTGAAAATGTTTGAAATTTCAATGCGTATCTTCAAATAGGGTTCTTTATTATGTAAAAATATTTCAACAGTGCAGACTGGAAGTCATTATAATTCAAAAGAGCACCAACAAGAATGCACTTTACCTATAAAACATAGAGTCTAAACTATCCATATAATGGATATTACCTAAACACAGGAAGATAATTAAATGATACTTAAATATAAGTTGTTTTTGATAACCAGTAAGTAAAATACAGAATCCTATTAATCAATCAACTTTCATGAAAATTAACTTACATTGCTCTGAATATTAAATGCAATATTGATTATGATCGTGACTTTGAAGCGTTGCTATAAATTACATCACACACAAGTTGTAATTATATTCTATCTGCGGAAGATCCCAAAAATGTTTGTTATGTCGTGTGTGTTAAAAAAAAGTTTAATGGTCCTAATGTACATTTAACCTGTTTTAGAATGTTTATAATCTAAGGCTTAGCATTGAAAGTTTATAAAAATTAAATAATTGTATTCATATCTCCAGTTACACAATTTCGACGGAGTATACGGAGTATACAATATACTTCAAATATTTTTTTCAGCAGAAATCAAATATTGAAAAATGTAAAATTAAAGACAAAGCGTATTTTTGTGGTATTCGTTTAACGTAGAAATAAAAAAGGGAAGGTTGTGGCCAACCCAGTATAGTATTCAAAAATCGTTTTGATTCCATTTATTTTACCAAAGTTAGAGAGCGAATTGATGTGTAGATTAATTCAAATGCTGCACTTCAACTCAGTAGCAGTTTAATTATTGGAATTATTCTTAAACTCTCTTAATAAATAAACTGATTCGTGCAAGAAAATTAATCAATAAATGCGATACTATTTTACTTTTATGGATTTCGTTTTGATTAATTTAAAGAAAAGTTATTATTCAGTATTGTGAGAAAATTACTCTATTTGACGATTTGTTGCATGTACTTCTATATATTATTTAAAAAACGTAAAATAATGCGATTTCTTCGAAATTAATTAATTGCTGAAAACAATTTTTCTTGTTTAAAAGAAACAGAATCCATTTGTTACTTTTAGATAATATCAAAAGAAAATCAATATTTAATTAATATATTTATTTTTTTTGGGGGGAGGGAGATCGTTTTAATTCCATTATATGCACAAATAGATATTAAATATTTGATTGTAGTTGACGTGATATTATCATCATGAAATCTAGAATTTCTTTTACGATTTTATTACAGACATAAATACACAAATAATATAATATATGCATGCTTCAGGAAGGGAAATAATTCATATATTTTTTCTATTACTTGCTTATGAACTTTATTTCGCTGCTTAGGAAATTTATTACATTGCTTATTAAATATCGAAGGGACTAACATAAAACAATACCACTTACATGGAAATTGTTTTAAAGAAATTTATAATAAAATTTACTTATATACACTGTTAAAAATAAATCCGTTAATTCACGGTAAAACTACTGGCAGCAAAGTTGTCGGACTTTTTCCGTTTCGTTAGTAGATTTTCCGTTTTGAAAGACAACAGAAGAAAAATCTCCGTTTGAAGAAACTGTAACTTTCCGTTTTGAATGACCTCGGTTTTAAAAAAATTACCTTTCGGCTGCCATCTGTTGAGTACAACCGAAATATTTAATATACTTCAAGAATACTTTCTGGTTGACCTTGGGGTTCGAACCAGAGACGATAGCGTCTCGAGCCAAGTGCTTTGCCGCAGGACCAGTGGGCCCTTGCTGATATAAGAAATTGAAACGATGATTACGAGATTTCTTTAAATCGCGGCTTGGAACTTGGAGCAATCTGGGGCTTAGAAACCTGGTAATTTTGAAATTAATTGGGGGATATTTTGTTATGACCGAAAACTTTATTATTAATAGAGGATTAAAACATGAATTATATATATTCTTAATTTGATTGTTAGATGCAAAATATGAATATTATATTTTGAATTAATTTCGATAAAGTATGTTTGCTTTTTTGAGAAAATCATTTTTTTTTTCATCTATTATACATTTTTTAAATGTGTTCGGTTAGAATATATTTTCAGTGAGAGTGTTTTTTTTATAAATTTTAAAAAACAAATTGCGAATAATTTCAAAGGAGTGAGAAAATTATTTGTTATTTTTTTTAATTTGAAAGCATTATTTTTGTTTGTTGCTTTTTTGAGTAAAATCGATTTTTTTTTCAATTAACTATTATATATATATATAAAGCTATTTGTATTTGTTTAGAATATATTTTAACTGTGAATATTTTTTATAACTTTAAAAAATAAAATTACAAATAATTTTAAAAGCATGGGAAAATTAATTATCCCTTTTTTAAATTCGAATAATATTTATAATAATCGAAACAATAATAATTTAAATTTTTGTTCTTTTAAATAAACTCGAAATTTTAGTTTTTCTGTGCTGCAACGTGTCAGTTTTTTAAATATTGAAAATAAATATGCAGCAGATAACGGAATATCTCCGTTGGCCACTTTCTCCTCCGTTTGTTCCGTTGTTTTCAGGAAATATGAGGAAATTTTCTGTTTTTAACGGAAAATGCGCTTTTGTCGTGAAAAAGGATTTTTTCTGTGAAATTCAGGAAAAAAAGACCCGTGAATTTCAGATTATTTTTAACAGTGTAGGTAGCTTGAATACAAGAAATGAAAACAAGAAAATGTTCATAAATATACATAACCTATTGTAAATGTTCCAACGTTATGAAGTTAGTTCTATACAATGACATATTTTTTCGCTCCCGTTGCTTTATTGTTCCTATTGTAAAACTAATGATATAAAAATATTCTTGTTTCATATGATTTTACCATATAATGTACGTATAATGTTAGTTTTTAATTAAGGCGGTATTTAAAAATATATTTTCCAACGCCCAACAACTGAAAATTTTCTGACACATTTTCAGACTTATTTTAAAAAATAAAAACATGAACCTTGGCAACGTGGTTTATGAAGAGATTTATAAGTGACATGTGTTTTTCGTTCAATTAATTAGAAATTGTTTTACAAACAATTATTTTCACAAGACGATAATTTTCTGTTGCTTCCAGCGCTATCGCTTCGGGAAATTCTGTTCAAAATGTTCACTTTGACCTCATTTTTAAAAATATATTCTGCCTTTATCAAAAAATGGACCGATACGGACATTATAAAGTTTCTGAATAAGAGAACCTGCCAGTTGGATGCATTTTATAGCAAAAATGAATTTAAAAATAAGTCACAAAATAAACAGTTTGGATTTGAGTACACCATTAAGCTGCTGACACAATATAAACAACACTTTAATATCAAGATGTTAATGATAATATTATCAAATCTTTGTTCAATATTAAGACGTAAATATATCAGAAAAAAATAACGTAATAACGTAACAATCAAATTTCGGTAACAGTTATCAGTGAGCATCTTAAGTTTGAAAAGTAACCTTCATGTTAGGCATCGAGTTTTTAATCTTAGCAGTCCTGCACACATGGATTACTTTTTAGGTCACACACAGATTTTAGTGACTTATATATTATGATAATAAATATCTTCTGGAAAATATTATGCATTTTTAGTACATTTATACTGATATAGTTCAAGGATATAAAGCACATTAGAACTGTTCAGAAATGTGAAATATTTTCCTATGTTTGACAATAAATATCAGGTGATGTATACAAAGTTTTAAGCGAAATCTTTAGTAATTTAATTAATTTAAATGAATGATCTTAGGACGGAAAATGGGTTGCCCTGTAAATGAACGATAAATGTTATGCACACCAGGTGTCTTAGTCAGAAGTTTGTTTGAGTGATTTGTTTCCGCCAGATTTGTTCAGGCTAGATCAGTTCGTAGAGCGTTGGCAACTGAATCCAAAAGTCCCTGTTTCAAATCCTGGCCTGGACACATTTTTACTCAGTTGGAAAGTAACAACTCGTATGAACATCAGCTCAATTTTTATTCAAATTTGGGAATAACATCTTCAATTAAAAAATAGAGAATTTCTCGCTTTAACTTTTATATCTAATACTACAAGAATTGGTAATCAGTAATATAATTACACGGTTCCAAGAATTTTTCTATTCAAAGGCTTCGATATCAAATTTGTTATAGTGCTTAAAATATTTCTAGTTAGTTATGTAAAAGTTGTTTTCACGCGAATTCAGAATTTAACTGTGACTTTGCTTTCGAACAACCTGTTTGAAATGATATTTACTATAGTTTCTTGTTATTCCCGGTATTCCGCGAAAAAAAAAAGAAATAACCAACGGTACTAAAAATTAAGAAAGACCGCAACTTAAATGAAATTTCTATAATTCGGTACGTTGGATCAGGTTCTAACCTACAAAATTGCATAAGTTAATACGAGCAGGGAAGATCGAGCTATGCTCGGTCAAAATTAAATTTTTGTTCAAATATCATGACCCATGACCAAAATGACCCACTAATTGAATTTTCTCGAACATGTGACTTAGCCCAACAGTCTTCTCGTGCCCGAAAATAGTAGAATACAAAATTTCGTCAAAATCGTTTGGACCGTTTTTTAGATACAATTAGCTTGACCATGACCCAAAATGACCCAAAATGACCCACTAATTGAATTTTCTCGAACATGTGACCTAGCCCAACAGTCTTCTCGTGCCCGGAAACCATTGAATGCAAAATTTACTGTAAATTGAGCCGCTTTTTAGATCTTGACCCAGAATGACCCAGAGATGACAAACTAATCGAATTTTCTCGGACATGCGACCTAGCCCAATGCTTTTATCGTGCTCGAAACTCGTAGGACACAAAATGTAATCAAAATCGTTAGAGCCGTTTTTTAGATAAAATTAATTTGACCCGCGTTGACCCAAAAATGACCCACTAATCGAAAGTTCTCGAACATGTGACCCAGCCCAATTGACTTCTCATGTCCGAAAATGGTCGGATACAAAATTTCGTCAAAATCGTTTGAACCGTTTTTTAGATACAATTAGCTTGACCATGACCCAAAATGACCCACTAATTGAATTTTCTCGAACATGTGACCTAGCCCAACCGTCTTCTCGTGCCCGAAAACCATTGGATGCAAAATTTAGTGTAAATTGAGCCGCTTTTTAGATCTTGACCCACAATGACAAAGAAATGACCCACTAATCGAATTTTCTCGGACATGCGACCTAGCCCAATGCTTTTATCGTGCTCTAAAATCGTAGGACACAAAATTTAATCAAAATCGTTAGAGCCGTTTTTTAGATAAAATTAATTTGACCCGCGTTGACCCAAAAATGACCCACTAATCGAAAGTTCTCGAACATGTGACCCAGCCCAATTGACTTCTCATGCCCGAAAATGGTCGGATACAAAATTTCGTCAAAATCGTTTGAACCGTTTTTTAGATACAATTAGCTTGACCATGACCCAAAATGACCCACTAATTGAATTTTCTCGAACATGTGACCTAGCCCAACAGTCTTCTCGTGCCCGAAAACCATTGGATGCAAAATTTAGTGTAAATTGAGCCGCTTTTTAGATCTTGACCCACAATGACAAAGAAATGACCCACTAATCGAATTTTCTCGGACATGCGACCTAGCCCAATGCTTTTATCGTTCTCTAAACTCGTAGGACACAAAATTTAATCAAAATCGTTAGAGCCGTTTTTTAGATAAAATTAATTTGACCCGCGTTGACCCAAAAATGACCCACTAATCGAAAGTTCTCGAACATGTGACCCAGCCCAATGGACTTTTCATGCCCGAAAATGGTCGGATACAAAATTTCGTCAAAATCGTTTGAACCGTTTTTTAGATACAATTAGCTAGACCATGACCCAAAATGACCCAAAATGACCCACTAATCGAATTTTCTCGAGCATGTGACCTAGCCCAATGGTTTTCTGGTGCCCCAAAACGGTAAGATACGAAATTTCGTCAAAATCGTTAGAGCCGTTTTTAAGATAATTTTTGCATATATATATATATATATATATAACCACCCACAAGATTTGCTCGTATTAGAATATATGATATCATCTTTCGAAAGTTCTTAGTATTGCGTACAATTTCAGGTAATGTTCATAACGAAGACTACGGGAATTATCCATTTTTAAAATTCTCTAAATACAGTGGTTGCTTTATGAAGAAATAAAATTTTCAAATTATTTTTCTCAAAATACTGGTCGAAGCTGTTATAACTGTGTCACACTAATGCAGTGCTTCTCTATAAAACGTTAATTTATCCCATTATTAAAGTTTTCTTAAAATATAAAATAAAATGAACTACAGAATAAAATTATTGTTAGAAGAGTACATATGTCTTAATTGACGCATACGAATTTCACAAAAATTTTGATTGCGGTTTAACTTCTTTTTTCGGGAGACACGGAAAAAGTGCTGCATATCCAAATGAACAATACAATTAGCGCATTATTAAATTGTTCAGTTGTATTTCGTATTAAACTTTATTACTCCAATCAGAGAAAAATTGAAACATTTTCTACAAAAATGGTTCACACGCCGTATATTGCTTAAAACAAAATATATTGAAAACAAGAACGAACAAGTGGGTAAGTGTGATCGAAGATCGCACAAACGATTTCCTTTAAATATCCCTTTCAAAACACTTTATCCTTCCTTTAATAAATCCAAATAAATTTAATTAAAAAAATGTACTGTGTTTTATAAAGTAAAAATTTACCGGTCTATTCTTCTCGTTTTTTTCGAAAATCTGAACCGGTTCGATAGCAAGCATAGCCCGCTATTATACTCTGCCATAATAATATCTGTCATGTGGACTAAATGCGATATTAAAAAAAAATCAATTTCAAAATTAAACATGTTGTATAGTATACAACATGTTTAATTTTGAAATTGATTTTTTTGTATACAGACCTTAAAATGTTAGACGTCAGATTAATTTTAATTTTAATTCCCTAATGACGTCATATTAAGCTGCTTTCTGTATTTACACTTACTCATACTCCTTGTATTATTGAGAAATGTTTGAAAATTTCCTTTTTAATACCAATATGACGTCATATTAACCTTTTTTTTAATTGGTGAAACTTTTTATTTCATTTTCATTTTTCACGTGTAAATCTTTCAATAGAAAATTAATTATTGTAGAAAGATTTTTATTGTGGATTTTTAATTGTTGGCAACTGTTATAACATAAAATATTTAAATTTAATAGGAAAAGACTGTTAGATTTTTGGTTTTAAATCTCTACATATTAAAATAATATGATTTTTTTTTAAATTTTATGATTTTAAGCTTCATAATAATTATTTAGCTATAATTACACACAATTTCATGACAGTACGTTACACAGTTTCTAAGAACCGGCTCTGTTACGGGCGGACAACGATGCGGGAGTAATAGCGTTTCGTGAGATGAATGACACCCTAAAAGTCATGCGTCAGGCATACGATATGAAACACTTTCTAACACTTTCAAAATAATTTTTCAAATATTTACTGCCTAATAATATGAAAGGTGATAGTTGAGTAAACAAGGTCAAGGTCAGACTGGGTGGGAATACCTATATTTCGGTTTAAGCTCAACTAGCCACGCACAGCAGCTTTGTTTACTATGCGGCATGGCCCCAGCTCAGGGACCACCCGGGAAGGAGGCCCCTCACTATTGAAAATTAACTGTCAAACATTAGAATGTCAAACACAAAGCTACCTAATATTCTGGACGAATCAAGTTAGATAAAATAATGGGCTGAATGAACAATTGTGATTGTAAATAAATATAAGGAAGTGTGGTTTTACTGGAAAATACTGGTAAATCTTTTACAAGATTTTGGAAAACGAATAAAATATTTAAAAACCAAATTTCAGGAATTACAAACGATATTCTGAAAAATATACGAATTCTTTTGTGCACCCCTGTATATGTTCTATAGATTTGTATATATACTAGATAAAATGCTAAATTTTAGTTTATTTAGGAAACGCGTAACACAATTTAAAATTCATACTCTGGATTTTCCGTCAAGAAACAGAAACGTACTCGAGAACTTTTGTGCTGCTCTGTATATGATCTATAGAATTTTTACAAACCAAGTAATAGACAAAAAATGAGTTAAATTAAAAAACCCGTTCAAAAACTGAAAATGCACTTCCAGCAATTATTATTAACAGACAGTACCGAAGTTTTGTGTATCCCTGTAAATGAACGGTGAATGCTATACACACAATATTATATATCCTTAGTGAAATATATCAATTTCAATATGTTTGAAGTGAAATATTTTCACCGCAAACGAATAAACGCATAAACCGCAAATGAATTTTCTCCATAGACCGTAAAGTAACGGAACACTTTTGAGTGTCCCTGCAATAAAAACTATAAATGCTACACTCTTGAATTTCAGTACCGAGCATGCCATAGTAAACCTCAATAACATATATGAATTGCATGACAATCCGAATATAATTACGCGAGTTAGATCACGTAAAGAAGACAGACAGACAGACAGACAAACAAACCGAATTCATTCCAAACACGTTTCAACTATGTTGGAAAGTGTTAAAAAACAGTATGAAGTACATAATTGAACAGATAGTTTTAGAAAAAAAGGAAATCACACTTATTTGTACATAATTCCAAAAACTATTCTAAAAATGTTGAAGATTTTGATTAAATTGCAGATTAAGAATTAAAATGTTTTCGGGCGTACACAGATTCTGATGCAGTTAATTAATTTCCTTTTTAATGTTTCATGATTTTGAATTTAATTATGGTCGATTCAGATTAAATTTTCCACTATATGCGTTTATCTTTATCTCTAATCTAATTAATAAGAAACATTAAGAGGTTTTTAATTTTGAATACTTCGTTTATTCTCTTCTGTATTAAATTATATGCTGTATGAATATATAGAGTTAAAGGTATTATGTCTAGACTGTGAAATTTGAAAGATAATCTTATATACCATAAATAAATCTCTTGTAAAGTATAAGTAAGCTGTACTTAGTAAATTTTAATAAAAACATGAGTATTAAGATGGTAATTTTTAATAGACAGCAGAAATTTTAAGATATTAAATTTCTAAATTAAATAAAATTGATTTTCTAAAGCTAAATTGTTGGGGAAAAGGCCGTGAGGCAGCATACAATTTTTGAAATCAATTTTATCGTCGTTGACTTTGATAAATATGATAGATTAGATGGTAATAAAACCGGTTGTCTTCTGATGCACCAGAGGAGGTGTTACCATATCAACATCACACAGCCTGCTGCAATGTGAAATGAATGGGACCCCTATACCTGATGTTACTATGACTCTGGGGAATCATCAGTGATATGGTTCCCCGTCATTACACATTGCAGCCGAGTGTACGATATTGCTATTGCAACACTTCCCTTTGGTGCGCAAACTGTCTAGTAGTTTCATTATCTTCACCAGTTAATCTACCATATAAACTAAAATCATCGACACTAAAACTTATTGAAAATAGGCGACGCTATCTCCGGAACTATAAGGATAGCAAGAGTGGTAAACTGCCATTATTAACATTGCAAATATCATTGTGTAAATGACTTTTATACTTTTAAACAGTTTCAGTTATCAGCCGTAAAACACTATATATATATGATATATTCAAACTGTGCCACTATTCGAGTCTCATGTCATTATTTTATTTGAAAAGTTAAATCAAATTTAGATGGAAAGTTATATGCATAGAGTATTTAAATGACCACCAAGGAGTATGTGGGAGCATTTAGAATACTTATAATTAAATCAAATTAATGTGATCGTAAAATAGTTCTAATAACAGGTAACGCGAGCCAAAAGGGATAAAATAAAACAACGCTCATCTTAAAAGTAACAATTAAACTTAAATAAAAGTTGCGTTGTGTGTTTTAGACCTCCTGTTATTTATGAATCATCCTCCTTAAAATTAATATTAAATTAAATGCAATTTTAAACCCTTTTAAAATATAATAAGAAAGGGCGGGAAAAGTATCTAAATAACTACCCTAAAATATATTATCTGAAAGAGAAAAAATTGCTTAATGATAAGAAATAAATTGACACATATTATTGTGGTAAACAAAGAGATTTAAAATTAATTTAAATTGCAAATTTATTTACAAAAATGTTTAAAAGAAATTAAGTATACCTGAAAAAGGACAGTAACCCTTTTCTTACAAAATTCTAAAAAAAAGCAGCATGTTGCTGTTTATGTTAACTTTTAATAATCAATTTTAATAATAAATCCTGTGGATTTTTAATTATATTATTTTAAAGTTTGCCTGTGTCAAACATCTTCTCTAAAATTAAATAATTTCATTATCTTGTGGACTATACTGTACAAGTCCTTATTTTAACATATATTAAAATGCATAGACACAGTACTGTTAATTATGATGAAGCATAATTGATGTGGCACCCAGTGTGGTGTGGAATTAAAGTAGTCACTCCTTGAATTCAACATCCTGGTACTCGCCACAAACAATAAGTGGGAGATCTTTTAAGATCTCAAAATTTACTTAATTTTTTCATTAAAAAAATACATTTCTAGAATAGGCGTCGGAAGCGATAACATCAATTTAATGGAAAAAAAGCTTCCCTAAATTAACTTTAATTGCCTTACACTTAGAGGCAATGAGAAGGATCTGTAAAATCACGGAATAAAATCGTCTTCTCATCCTAGAAAATTATAAGTTCTCCACTCGCGAGCAACTTTAAAATACGTCTTACTTCGGCGAAATCTTGTTACATTCTCTTTCGTTACTTCAAACATAGCATCTTACTCTTACACTTACTTTATTACTATATACATGATACAAAGCAATTACAATATAAATTTACATGTATAAACTGATTGGTCACTTCTTAGACCAATCAGAACTTCGTGACAACAAAATGAGAGCGAGATCTCCTGACAAGACCAATTTGCATACGATGCACCTCCTACTGGCTGTTTTTGATAGCCTAAGAGGGACTGCTCAGACTAGTAGAATGGTTCTTAAGTCACTCGGGTGAGAGTTGTAAATAACGGCCATAAATTTAACTGTTCCACCATTGTGATAAAACTTCAAATCGGCGACTCGTACTCTGCCCCCCCATAAATGCTTCGTTGGTATGGTCATCTTTTGAGTAAAAATTACAATCCGTGACTAATAACGGTTAATTGGCCTTTGTTAATCACATTTTAACCGTTGATGATTAGTCCCCATAGAATTATTGTCTTTCCTGATTACATGAGTCTTTTTATCTTTTTCGTGGAGGGCATGGTTGTTTTTACATAATTAAAAAGGTGCGCAGGGACAGGGGTTCTACTCTGAATTCCGTTATATAAGTAAACAAAATGTTAGAATGCTAATGCCAGTATAACGCATCCCAATAATCTACTTAATAGATTTTATTTGGAAGGACAAAATCTATTCTTAAAACTGCCTCACCTAATGTATGATTTTAATATCTTTTAAAGTACATTTTAAATTTATTTCCCTTTAAGTTACCCTTTCTTTGCACACTTATCAGAATACACATTTAGCCATGAGAAAAAAATATTTAAAATCGATGCAAGTTGATGTAAAGATTATATATATTAAATTAATGCTTTCTTTTTTCTGCACTAAGTATTATAATCTGTTTTCCCAACAGGAAAGGAAATGTACTAAATTTTGTACAAAAGACGATTGTCTAAGGACAGTTGTTTGGAAGATAATGCGGAATAGATTCTAATAAAACAAGTAAAATATTGTTATACGTTCTGTTATCGTTGTATGACAATTATGTGGAAAATATTACAGAAAACAATTGGATATATTCATATACATGTTTATTTCCGAGATCAAGTCAATCCATTAAAGAAACAAACAATTTCTTATCACATTTAAATGTCTGAAAGTGTTCCTATTTGATTAACGTTTCTCAAAATTATACTTCAAAATCTATTTTTATTTCGTACATGTTCTTCCCAGAGAAAATAAATGAACTTACGCGCTAACATGTGTATCCGAAAATATTATTAACAGATTGAACTTTACAAATGGAATTTTTAAAGTATCCTTACCCTCTATAAAATATATGTTTACGGTTTGTTAAATCAGAAGCTCAAAACTCACAAAGATTCACTGTGTAACATTAAATACCTAAGTAAATAATTCAGATCTCCCCAATAAAAACAAAACTTGGTATAATTACTTCTACCACTATGCGACTTTTCTGACATCGTCAAAAAATATGACATTGCCTTATCTCAACAACGTCTTGAACAACTTATTTTCTTTCCTCACATTTCTTGAAACAAATAAAAACAGGAATTTTTAGGACAATCTGTTCTTTTTTTGGTAAAATAGTGAAGGTATTGATAAATATAAGTAATGCACGTATAACTATTTGGAGGCGGTCGAGGGAGTCATTGAATTATGCTTAACTTTACATAAACATTAAGTACTTTTGTACAAGATATGAAGCAAGCTTTTATTGAACGAAGTTTATCTTGATCTCTGATTTTACAGCTAAACAAACTTTTTTAAAAGCTTTATTTGTAAAAAATTAATAAGCTTTTTTCACCTCACCATATATATAACAAAATACGTTTATGTTGCTTTTACAAAAATGTAGCATTTGCAGGTGCCAAACATACTATACAAACTAGTACTGCTTAATATTAAAAAGTAAATTGACTATGGGATTACCAAGTAAACTAAGTTAAACAATATACTCTGTGTGTCTCTCCCAACAGAACCATTGCGCAAATTCTATCTGTGAGTAGAATAATGAAGGAATAATGTGCCATTCGAATTTAACCCGTCAGCACACGTGCCCCTTTCCATTACGATACTACACGCGCGGGATAAATTTTATCCCAATAGTTTTTCTTGTGTCAATTTCCCCCCGGTTTGATTATAAACAAAAATTATATTTTGAAATACACTGTAAATCAATAAAGAACATAATTTAACTTAGAATAAGAAGTTCTTTTATATTTAAAGCAAAAAAAAAATCCTAAAATCTAGCACTAAGATTTTTTTCTGGATATCATTACATACAAAGCTTTTACAATCCATATTCAGCCATGAAAATACAAAAAAAAATCTAAAACTAATATGTAGAAACTGTATCTGCAAGAGTTTTTAACGTTTAAAAGACCAATTATATTATTATTTGCATTGAATAAACATTTGCCTTAACATTTTTTATCATTATGGGTTACGTTATAACACACGTGGGGTAAATTTCCTACCACGTGTGACATTTATATAACTAAAGAATGGAAAACCCACAACCGGAGGTAAATTCTTTTTGCCCACATCTTGATATATTTCAGCTTGAAAGGTACTATAAAGCCCAGAATGATCACGAACGATTTTCGCACATTTTTAAGTAATAGTTATGAGCTGGGGTAGATTCTTTCCCAGCGCGTGTGCTGACGGGTTAAGTATGCATGAATTCAGGTAGTCGACTTTCGGAAGTGGATGAAAAAGAACAAATTCTCAGGAGAATCCATAAATAAAATTAATATCACGTATTTTGTGCTAACGATTTAGCAAGGAGACAGTCTCTTAATTATAAAGATCACCCCTATAAAAAATTTCTGTACGTTATTTAGTAATTTTACTGACATATTTGAGCTTAGAATCGTTAAATCTTTAAGAAAAAATCATTATTTTTAAAGGGAGGATTTTGATGCCAACTAGTGTAATCGACGTTACACTGATATAACTTTTCGGACACGCCGTACAAATTCATTATGTAGGAAAATGTGTCATAAACTATATATGACAAGTGAAATTTGTTTTTCACTTGTTTCACGCTGTTAATTTTCATGTTTTTTTTTAAAAGTTAAACACATCCTATCTCAAAAGGAAAAGGACGTGTTAAATACTATAAAGTAACCTTCTGCAAATTAATTAATAAAAAATTATGTATTCAATCTGTTTTATTTAAGTAACCTTTAATATCTTCTTACAAATGACCCATCTACGATAACTCTTTTTTAATTATCCAATTACTTTAACTTTAGGAGATAAAATATTTTATTATCAAGAGAAATTAAAATACAATCATGTTTCAAAGAATATATATTTTTTAATTTTCTTTTTTATCATCCAAATTGCATTTGCTATTTTTGTTTTCATAATTAAAGAGAAGTTAATTCAAATAAAATAAACATTTTATTAAATAAACCTTTTAATTCGAGAAAATTATAATTTTTGCCAACGTCTTAATCATATCAGATTAAAAAATTATAGTTCCAGCAATTTTAAAACAAAACTATTTCGCTGATGTATCAACAATACAATAAAGTAAATACTAACCAAGGTTATATAAATATTAAATAAACAAAAGCAACAAAACATGAATAAAGTCAAAAATAATTCACATCATTAAAGATTTTGTACTACCATAAATAAATAATAAATTAAGGTAAAATTAAAGTAAAATTAGTCGCATCACAAAATGTCTTCTTAAGAAATAAAATAAAGTTTCAATGTTTGTTCTCTGATACAAGCTTTGAATAATTAATTCCAAGTCTTTCGTGCATTCATTGACATAAAGTGTAATTTTTTCGTGAATTTAATGAATCAGCAGGAATTATTTTTAAATGAGTAAAGAACACATTTTGTACTTAAAATATATTTGAAATGGACTATTAAGAACAAATAAGTATGATCTTATAAAAATACTTACATTTATTAGAAAACTAGCTGACCCGCCAAGCGTTACCCGGGCCCGTGACAAAATCTTAAATGAACCCCAAATTTCTATTATTTTATATATTTTACCCTATTTTGTATGAATTTATATCTTTAATGAAAAAATCGTAAAATCGCAAAAAAACATTTAATTCTTTTTTCAAGCAGGGTGGTTATATAGTTTAAAAAAATAGCTTTTGTTGTCCAAACCCTTTGAAATTTTCAATGGTCATAAATATAACGGTTTCAGAGCCCGTGTAAAAATTACGTCAGAAATATTGTTATCTGGTTGTAAAATAAATATGTTTTCTTTTTGCGTCGAGTCCGTTAACATAAAAAATTCGTCGTGCGATATTACTGAAATTTTAGTCGTTTATAAATATAACTGTTTTCAAGTCCTCAATAAAATTATATGAAAATATATGAATTTTAAGTGGTAAAAACTTTACCGAAGCCAAGCATGACTTCGGAAAACATCCCGTTATTATAGGTTTTCTCCAAAAATATCTCATATATTAATTTTTAAAATATTTATTTTAGTCCGAATGAGTCAAAATTGCCGTAGGTGATGTAAATCTGTTCTACTGAGATGTTCTAAAAATATTGTGTCAAAATAGGAACGTTTAGTAACTTTTAGCGTAAGAAACAAAATATCTTCTCGTAACGCGCAAAATGGCCTGCGTTCGCCGGTGTTTTTGAATGATATAAAATCCGTATTTAAAAAA
Organism: Maratus michaelseni; assembly: GCA_963931845.1. Classification (NCBI taxonomy): domain Eukaryota; kingdom Metazoa; phylum Arthropoda; class Arachnida; order Araneae; family Salticidae; genus Maratus; species Maratus michaelseni. Next base: position 190,598,803 of record OZ007593.1, on the reverse strand, counting down.
AATAATTATACCGTCTATTAGAAGAACGTTTCAGCTCTAAGAGCATGTGTTTGGCTTGTCTCGTATCTCTAAAATTGTGCTATTGACGGGCGTTGGCGTAAGGGAGAAAACATAAGCCCGCGAAAACGACTCTTTTTTAAAAATGTTTTTCAAATTATTAACATATTTTTTTTTCGAATTGACTACGGCATTGGAGAAGTAAGAGTACGATCTTTCAGAATATGTTTTTCGTTTTTAAATAAACCAAACGATTTAGTCGAGAGAATTTAAAACAGAATTTCGAAATAAACGCATTCTTCGTGTAAATAGTTCTTCATTCTCGTGCGATGAGATAAAATGGGATCTGGGCATGCGCGAGTTCTGAAAGCAAGCTCGCAAAAAAGTGATGACTTATTGATCAGTTTTTAATTAATATTTTTGTTAATTTTCAAAGTATTAAAATTCTGAGACTCAGGTGTACCAGGCCACACATTGGACTATCCACAACTAAATTTTCAGACTTCTAGGTGGGCTAGATTTTGCTAGCCATCGCAGACAAACAAACAAACAAACACACAGACATAGAGTGAAATTTTCTTTTATTAATATAGATTACAAAACCGCTCTGATAAAATTTTCAAGATTTAAAAATTATTATTAAAAGGTATTAAATATTATTTTTGTGAAAATTTAAATTTGGATACCTTATCATAATGTAAAAGAAAACAAATGGTTGTGATTTTGTTTAGATTCAAGAGCATAAATTACTCGAGAAGTGCTGAAAAGAGAAAAGAAATATTTTCCAGAATCGGGATTACTAGCTCAATAGTCAGTATAATAATTAAAAAAATTAAATTAAATTAAAAATACAACATTATGTATGGTTCTACTACCTATTACTTTTTTGGACACGCTTCATTGAACTTCATGAAAAATTTGTATGTGATACAATATTAAAAATAAGTATGTAAAGTTCACTGTAGATTGTTTTTCAGTACAATGTCATATCAGGTGTCCAAGCATTAAAGGTTAAGAGAAAAAATAAGAAAAAATTAATCCGACGAATGAATTGTGCCCCATTTTTTAATATTATTAACATTAGACTAATATAATAGCTTTTAAGGCTTTACTCAATTTTATTAACACCAAAAATTTATGTGTGTGCTTAACATAAACACATTTTTTTAGAATCTGAAGTATTTATTGTACCGTAAGAAAAAAATTAATAAAAAAAAAATAACTAGAAGGCGACACAAGGCCCATCTTTACAAAATTAATTTGGTTTGATTTTATTGAAATATCAGAGAAATAATATGTAAAATGTGAAGTAAAATTATATAATTTATGTCCAGCTTAATATACATTATTATAAAAAAATATATATATCTTGCCTTACTTATCCATTTTCTAGGAATATCTGGGAAGCATATGGACAGTAAAATAAATAAATAAATTAATTAATTAAATAAATTAAAAACCTTAACAAGAAGATGTTAAACCCTCCTTACATTAAATAATTGAGTCATCTTTTTGTGCTGACACATTTCAGTCTGTTGTTTCAAAACGAGAGAAAGATGCTATTTCTTCCTCCATTTTAAAGAAAATAGAAGGATAGAACTTGTTTGGAAATATATATTAATATGATTTATCATCAAATGAGACTCCCGCCAGCTCCATTGCACACACTTTGTGGATCTCCCGGATGTAACTCTGGTGCTGTAAATTTCCTTGTAGCTATCTCGTCCCTGTATATTGACGATGAATTATAAGCGGGCAGTTGATGTCAAGCACACAAGACAGATGTATGTTTTTAATAAAACAAAAACAAATCATGAAATGATTAGAACATACTTTATGCAAATAATTCTTAAGATAAAAAATATTTATAGGATTGTAACTAGAATTTACTTGTTGTGTCGCCTTCTAGTTATTTTTTTTTTATTAATTTTTTTCTTACGGTACAATAAATACTTCAGATTCTAAAAAAATGTGTTTATGTTAAGCACACACATAAATTTTTGGTGTTAATAAAATTGAGTAAAGCCTTAAAAGCTATTATATTAGTCTAATGTTAATAATGTTAAAAAATGGGGCACAATTCATTCGTCGGATTTTTTTCTTATTTTTTCTCTTAACCTTTAATGCTTGGACACCTGATATGACATTGTACTGAAAAACAATCTACAGTGAACTTTACATACTTATTTTTAATATTGTATCACATACAAATTTTTCATACACTCAGCCGAAATTTCCCAAAAGTTTCATTTAAGGACAACTTATATTTCGTTAGGTAGATATGACTTTTTAAAGTATTTAAATAATAACAAAATGCAGTGAATTTCACATAAGGTTCTCTACTTATATTGTAGATTATCGGTGAATGTTTGTCTTTTGAAACAAAAATTTTAAAGAATTATTTTTTTTTCATTCTCACTAATTCCAGACACTAGTAGCATCCATGTATGTTTTTTGAACACTGCAAATATTATTATCCAAGGGGGGGGGGGATTTAAAGGAACGACCAGAGAACAAATGAAATTTATTCGCTCCGATATGAATTAAATATGATGTTACTGAAAAATGAGATAAATACTTAACCCTTCATAAAATTCGAACTAAAACATCTTCAAGTGATTCTATCATTTTTTTTTTTCAGATTATGTACATCATTATAAAATAAGTACGAAACTGTATGTCAAACGTAACAAATGCGTTCGTACTGTTATTATTTCAGTGAAATGAGTTATATCGTCTGTTATTATGATATGATTAATATCTGTAATAAAATAAGTACATTTTAAGTTGACAACATTTTACCTTTTGTTGACATTTATTGAAAATTCCAATGGGAAACGTAAGCCTAGCTTTGATAATTTCAGAACTTGAAATCCATATTTAAACTCTTTTTTTCATTTAATAGTTATTTTACTGGAAACATCTATCCAAAAAACTGTCGGTAGATTATATGATTACTATAATTAAATAATTTTAGTATATACATCCGGTTTTTAAATTCAGTAATACAGAAATAATATGGCTAAATTTTAAATAAGACGTAATCACGATGGCAACATCAAATCATTACTAATCATGGGATATCATTAAATTAATTACTTATGACAGGATTTAATAGAATGAAGAATGTGACTCTTATTACTTGGTCATAGAGATTATAAAATGTCATATACGTAATATTTGACTATAACATCATACATATCGGATAAATTGGCGAGACATCTCAGTCGCTTCACGATTAATCCTCGGAAGCTGCCGATACAAGGAAGTACCGATTTTTAAAATATTCAAATTACTTAATGTATGTTCTTATTAATATCTTTTTAAGTTTTGATTCGATTTTTATAAAATTTGAAATGTCTCGTAAAAAGTCTGCAATGATTATATGTATTAAATTTCAAACCATTCGATTGGGTAGTTTTTGGGCTGTTATATGCGGACAGACGGGCGGACAACCCAGACGAAGAATATAGGTGCTACGTATTTATATAAATACAAACGCACCTAAAAATAGGTATTAGCTCAAACTGTCCCTTCTTTAGACAATCCCGACAAACTACTGAATACAAAACAAAGCCAATAAACTCCTAACAAGAAGATATTAAGCCTTCCATTAGATTAAATAAAAGTGTCGTTTTCGTGCTGAGATATTTCAGCCTGTCTTTCTCTAGATGCTAGAAGCTGTTCTTTGTTTTTCCATCTTTAAAGAAATAGAAGGATTTGCTTGAGTATATCATGCACACAAATTACACTGTAAAAAATTTCGTAAAATTTCAGTAGATGTACCGTAAATTAACGGTACTTGTATTGTTTTCTCTCTTTACGGTATGAGTACCGTACATCTAAAGTATATTAACCGTAAAAAAACCGTATATGTGCCATTTTTATAAACGGTATTTATATCGTAAAATGATTGTTTTTCAGTAAAAAAATCACTATTTATACAGTAAAATAATTAGTTTTCCGTAAGGAAAAAGCTGGTAACCCCGCCTCCGTGTACGGCAACCCCTGAAATGATGATCTTGCTTTTGTTACGTAATGCGTGCAGGCCTGAGGAGAGGGGGGAGTGCAGGCGGTACATATAATTTAAATATTTTACGGTACATATACCGTTCAGTTAAATTACGGTATATATACTGGTCACAAAGTTGCCAGTATATGTACCGTAATTTGTGACCAAAATTTTTTACAGTGTACACTGGAATTTATAATAAAGGAAACATGCTATGGAGGATATCGATTGTTTTTTAAAAACTATTTCGCAGCGACTCATTGAATTTTAATTCAGTTGAAGGCTTCCCATTTGCAAATATACGTAATCGCATAAGCTTAAAAACAGTTTTGATTTATAAATTTACTTGTTTTTGGAAATGTGTTACGTTGTTATTGTTCTATTATACCGGAGAAGAAAAAACATATATTTTCGTATCATTCCACGTTCCAATTTTGTAAAGCCATTATATATATCTCTGAATTAACGACTTCCTTTCTATTATGAAAAATTATTTATCTAGCACACAATCAAAAAATCATTAAAATTCCGTAACCTAGACGCTACAAGAATGGAATTTGTTTCATAAACAAACCGTAGAAACGCAACTATGCTATATAACGATTGTTCCTTAATTGTAAGGAAATAATTTAATTCAATACGGAAACTTTTAATTAAAAGTATGTCAGCCAAAGTTTCTAAATTAAATAAATATTGTTTAGAGTAACTTATTTTCATTGATGTAAATAATAGATGTTCTTTTAATTATGTTTCATTATTTTGAAATGTTACTCACATTTTTTTCAAAACTAAATTACATCCGAACAGGTAGTAAACTTTAAATATCTTGAATACTAATAGATTTTTGCTATTTCTGCATCTCCAGTGATGCCCCGTAAAGGCAAAAAAATGCATAACATACTGCAAATTTTGAAATTCATTTTTTTTGTATATTACATAAGTCAAACTCACAAAGGAAGATATTAGATCTGTCAGCAAGAAAAGTCTTGAATCTTTTAGATGTGAGCATGCATGGGAACAGAACCACAGAATTTGTGGCATTTTGAAGTCGTGCGCAACCCCCGGAATAGGGCAAGTAAAGTGGTCGCTTGAAGGCAATATTTCCAAATAATGGAAACAATGAGAACAATGGACTATTAGTGATGTGTGGCATAAATGACAACAGCTACAACGATGGATTTCAAATGATATGTATGTGTAGAGTAGGGGTGCACAACCTTTTTAAGCGAAGGGCCACTTACAAAAATAACTGGGTTGCCGAGGGCCACCATCAGAAAATTTTTGTTTCGAGGAGGTGTGATCGGGGGGGGGGGGGGGAATCAGATTTAAAAAACATAAATTTTGTAAACATAAATTTGGTAAATTTAGCCCCCTAGGTTCCTTCCTTCCAGTCAACGTATTCAGTTCTGTTGGCAATGATGTATCAACATTTTATGTTTGTATTTATACAAGAGATATAGCTAAGATTATTTTCAAAGAGTGAAAATACTCCTTGACTTTATTTGAAGGAATAAATTTAGCTTTAAAGATTGCCAGTGCCGAAAAAAAATTCTGCTTTCATGAATGAAGGTGGAGAGAAGGAGAAACATATATTATTCTAAATTGTACTTCTTAACAGTCATAAAATGTGGAAATCAAAGGGGTGCACAACCTTTATAAGAGAGGGCCAGTCACAAAAATGACTGGATTGTCGAGAGCCAACATCCATAGGGTGGACAAAATTTTGTTTCGGGCAAGGAGGGGGGGGGTGTCGGCCCAAAAGTTTATAAACATGCTAATTTTAAAAGGAGGGTTAGCTCCCTATACTCAACCACCTCCTTAGTCAGCATAACCCAATTCAGTTGGAAAGGATGGAAAAAATTTGCATTTTTTTTTCCATGCGCGATTGACAATATTCATAGTTTTTTCCTAGTAATTGACGAAATTCACGATTATTACGCACACGTTCGGCGAAATTTGCAATTTATACGCACCCGATCGGCAAAATTTGCGATTTTTATGCGCGCGATCGGCAAAATTCGCAATTTTTACGTGCCCGATCGGCGAAATTCATGATTTTTACGCGCCTGATCGGCGGAATTCGAGATTTTTACGCGCCTGATCGGCAAAATTTGCGATTTTTACGCATCCGATCGGCAAAATTCGCGGTTTTTACGGGCCCAATCGGCAAAATTCGCGATTTTTACGCATACGATCGACGAAATTTACAATTTATACGCACCTGATCGGCAAAATTCTCGATTTATACGCACCCTATCGGCAGAATTCGCGATTTTTACGTACCCGATCGGCAAAATTCGCGATTTATACGCACCCTATCGGCAGAATTCGCGATTTTTAAGGGAACGATCGGCAAAATTCACGATTTTTACGGGGCCGATCGGTAAAATTTGCGATTTTTACGCATACGATCGACGAAATTTACAATTTATACGCACCTGATCGGCAAAATTCGCGATTTATACGCACCCTATCGGCAGAATTCGCGATTTTTACGGACCCGATCGGCAAAATTCACGATTTTTACGCAGGCGATCGGCAAAATTCACGATTTTTACGCAGGCGATCGGCAGAATTCGCGATTTTTACGCAGGCGATCGGCGAAATTTACGATTTATACGCACCCGATCGGCAAAATTCGCGTTTTATATGTACTCGATCGGCAACAGTTGCGATTTTTACGCACCCGGTGGGTGAAATTTGACAAAATTCGCGATTTCTACGCACCCGATCGGCTAAATTCGTGATTTTTTCGCGTCCGATCGGCGAAATTGATCCGCGGGCCACCAATAATCCGATCACGGGCCACTTTTGGCCCGCGGGCCACAGGTTGTGCACCTCTAGTGTAGAGATAATCTGGACAAATTTTTAAGCTTAAGTTTGAAAAATATTTTATTTGATAGTGTCAATGACAACACATTATAAATGACACGGCAATATAGAATTCAAACAATGCGTGATGTATGCACTTATTTTGGTGAGGTATATGATCTATGATGATATTAGGATGTTCCATACCTTACAGATTGTAGGTTATGTTTGAGAGTTTGCGTTGACAAAATTGCCAACAGCCACTCCTTTCGAATGTGTTTTTTGTTAGATTGCAAACGTGCTGGTAATTCTATCGAATCTGTTATTTATCCTTTACTAAAACCATTATTTAGACTATACGTTTAGTTATTTTATAAATACTACTTTTTTTAATTGTTCTGTCTTGATAAAGGATATACATCCTTTAAATATGTTTACGTGTAGAGTAAAAAAAAAATAGTGTATCTCTATATAGTTTTTGTCGATGAAATGTACCTCTCAGGAGTGACTGTCTTATAGCCAAAACTGGGGAGTTTACGACATCGGTCTATGATATTCAGCGCCAAAATATCCAAAAGACGGTGAAGAATGTTTCTTTTAATAATACGTATATTGGTTAATTTTGAACTAAATCACTTTTTTAGCATTACAGACGAGTATTTACATTCATTTTCGTCTGGCTCAAGGCAATAGAATGCGCTACCTTTTTTTTTATAAATCTGTATTTTTCTAATTTTTCCATTGAACATCTTTTCCCACAATTAGCATTTTGAATTAAATTAATTTAAAAATAAACATAGGTGCATTTTTAAATATTTTCATTGCTGTTCAAAAGTTTTCATCATATTTAGTATGGAACATTTATTTTCATTCTAAGAGATCTAAACAAATTCCCTTTTAATTGCGTTAAAATAATGCAATTTCTGTTTATCCAAACAGTATTTACTAATATTACAATACAGATCGAATTTGTCGAACTAGAATTGCATTTGAACTTCGTAGTTTTACAAAGAATATTTAATGTTGACTTTTTTTTTCATTCAATATGAAAAATTGCTGGCATCTAAAAATTAGTTCTTACTTCTGAAGATTTTGGCAATTACTTTTATACCGGAAAGAGTAAATTTGTCATAAATAAATAAACTTAAGTAATATAACTGTAAAATTATAAGTATTATTTCATGAAACTCGTGTATGTCAAAATAGTTGGGACGAAAATATTTAAATTTTGAATAAAAGACGAATTCTTTTGAATTACCATATGCTTATATATTTACTTTAGTGTTTACTATTTTGTTTATTACGCATGTTTAAATTTATCAACAAAATTTTAACCTGCCGGTATTTACCAATCTGGATATTTTGAAGTATGCTGTGAAAATATAGCACTATTCAAAGTTGAACCGTTCTGCATTGTTAAATAATTAGAACTAAAATATCGATCTTCTTAATTTAAAAAGTCTCAATGATTCAACAGTGACAAAAATTTCTAATTCCACCAATAAACAAAGCTATTCGAGAATCTATAAAAAACAATATTTCTATGCCCTCTTAAAATTCAACTTTAAAGCACGAAGTATCCGCCTGTTTTATAATAGCTGTTACAGCACTGCATAAAAGTCAATATGTTCCACGTTTATATTCCGATTTAGACATGAATATTTATAGTGTGTCTTACTGTTCTTTAAACAAAAAGTTCAAAAGTAATAAACTTTTGTTTACAAAGATTATTTAGACATACCGATTTTATGAGTTAATATTTTACGTGTTTATATTTAAGAATTTTATTAGTTCATGGTTCACTATTTTATGACTTCATGATTCAACATTTTATCAATTCATAGTTCAACCTATACAAGTTCATAGATCAACATACACAATCTCATAGTTCAACCAACATCATCTCAATCTGAGAACGAAATGTCTCACCTCTTTTGGTTGCAGCTGCTGCAACACCGAAAATTCGTTCATCCCAAGAAATACTTTTCAACAGTGTATAATCTAAAATTAAAAAAAAATCACTAACAAGTATACTGATCATTTCAATAATTAAAAGCTTAATATTAATAAAACAGGTAAGTTCGATTTCGATGTTAAAATAATACTTTCTTTTTTACACATTACATCATCCCTTTTAATTTTAAAGGGCATAATTAAGATTTACTGTATTTCTTCTATTTAGTATATAACAAGAACGAAAAATCATGCGTCAAGCATAGATTATGTAACACTTTCCAACTCTTCCAAAATAATTTTACAAATCATTACCGTAACAGACAGTAGAGAATTCTTTTGTGTTTTCCCGTAAATGAACGATGACTGCTATACACACAATATTCTGTAGTAAGCCTCTTGTAATGCACCTTAGTGATATATATAAATTTCAATGCGTTTAAAATAGTGAAACATTATTTAATTAAACCGCAGACGATTTTTCTCCATAGACGTAATGTAACGGAATTATTTTGACTGTCCCTGTAAAGTAACTATAAGTGCTATGCACACCCTATTCCATATTAAGCTTCTCTTGATGCACCTTAGTCATATATATCATTTACAATGTATTTGAAATTGTGTAACATCATTAAAATAAACCGCAAATGATTTTTCCCCATAGACCGTAATCCAACGGAATTCTTTGAGTGTCCCTGTAAAAAAAACTATAAGTGCTACACACTTCAGTTGAAATAGGGAACATGCTATACATAACTATAATAACATATAAAAATTACAGCGCAATCCGAGCATATTTACGGTAGTTAGAGCACGGACAGGCGGCAGACGACCAGACGGCAGACGGCCATATGGCCAGACAAACCGAAGTCATAAACACTTTTCAACTAGATTGGAAAGTGTTAAAAATGGAAACATCGCACCTTTTTCGAAAATAGTTACATCTATCTAAAAAACAATTTATCCTGTTTCTAAAAAAAGTAAACATATTTTATTATTATTATTTCTGAATAATGTGCAAAAAAAATGTACAAAATAAATGTGTTTATTATTATCGTAAGTGTGTCATAAAATGTACTTCAATTACGTAGATGTAAGAATATTGAGTATTTAAATACATTTTTCCTACCAGTCCTTGCGTTTGTTATTATAATTACGTCTTTACATTGACACCAATAAAATAGTAAATATGTAGCAAAATCTCACATCCAACTACCTCATCATTATACAATAAAATGTATTTTTGTTTCGTGTATGCTCTCCCCATTAAAATTAAATTTAAAGTCAAACCCTTTAAATGAACGTAGATGCTGACATGTTCATCTGAAGGTAATATTAGCAAATTGTCAGTTACAAGCTGTTTTATTATAATACTACCCTACTGTCAAATATATGCTTATGATTGTTTAGAATAGTTGCAGAGGGTTGAACTTATAATAAAAATTTACTGTGGAACATTAAATCCCAAAGCTTACCAATAAAATATATTTACAACGATTACCAAGCATATTTTCATCCCTGTAAAAGAGAACAACAAATATATAAAAGTCAATATTGAACGGAAGAAATAATTTATATTTTTAGATTTATTCTTTGAAGTAGTATACATTCTGGTTATTAACTTATATAAAAAATAGTTTTAACCATTCTCGTAAGAATAAATGATTTCTGGTTCTAAGTACTGATCATTGAAAATGTTTGAAATTTCAATGCGTATCGTCAAATATGGTTCTTTATTATGTAAAAGTATTTCAACAGTGCAGACTGGAAGTCATTATAATTCAAAATATCACAAACAAGAATGCACTTTACCTATAAAACATAGAGTCTAAACTATCCATATAATGGATATTACCTAAACACAGGAAGATAATTAAATGATGCTTAAATATAAGTTGTTTTTGATAACCAGCAAGTAAAATACAGAATCCTATTAAACAATCAACTTACATGAAAATTAACTTACATTGCTCTGAATATTAAATGCATTATTGATTATGATCGTGACTTTGAAGCGTTGCTATAAATTACATCACACACAAGTTGTAATTATATTCTATCTGCGGAAGATCCCAAAAATATTTGTTATGTCGTGTGTGTTAAAAAAAAAGTTTAATGGTCCTAATGTACATTTTACCTGTTTTAGAATGATTATAATCTAAGGCTTAGCATTGAAAGTTTATAAAAATTAAATAATTGTACTAGATTATTTTTAACACAATTATTTCAAATTGGTAAAGTAATCAAGTTGTAAATTTCCAACTGGACGAAAAATGTCCGGGCCAGTATTCGAACCTGGGATCGCTTGGCTGAAGCCGCCACGCTCTACCACTGAGCGATCCCGGTCGAATCTGGAGGGCATAATTCATCCAGTTAACCTTATTGATCAAAGCAAGTATTTTTCGTCCAGTTGGAAATTTACAATTTGATTACTTTACCAATTTGAAATAATTGTGTTAAAAAATAATCTAGTGTATTCACGTATCCAGCGTTTACTGGAGTTCCTTTACCTGCGATCTTTTCTGTTGAGCTGATTAAAATATCAGACCAGATGCTTTGATCAATAAGGTTAACTGGATGAATTATGCCCTCCAGATTCGACCGGGATAGCTCAGTGGTAGATCGTGGCGGCTTCAGCCAAGCGATCCCAGGTTCGAATCCTGGCCCGGACATTTTTCGTCCAGTTGGAAATTTACAACTTGATTACTTTACCAATTTGAAATAATTGTGTTAAAAAATAATCTAGTGTATTCACGTATCCAGCGTTTACTGGAGTTCCTTTACCTGCGATCTTTTCTGTTGAGCTGATTAAAATATCAGACCAGATGCTTTGATCAATAAGGTTAACTGGATGAATTATGCCCTCCAGATTCGACCGGGATAGCTCAGTGGTAGAGCGTGGCGGCTTCAGCCAAGCGACCCCAGGTTCAAATCCTGGCCCGGACATTTTTCGTCCAGGTGGAAATTTACAACTTAAATAATTGTATTCTAATATCTCCAGTTACACAATTTCTACGGAGTATACAATATACTTCAAATATTTTTTTCAGCAGAAATCAAATATTGAAAAATGTAAAATTAAAGACAAAGCGTATTTTTGTGGTATTCGTTTAGCGTAGAAATAAAAAAAGGAAGGTTGTCGCCAACCCAGTATAGTATTCAACATTCGTTTTGATTCCGTTTATTTTACCAAAGTTAGAGAGCGAATTGATGTGTAGATTAATTCAAGTGCTGCACTTCAACTCTGTAGCAGTTTAATTATTGGAATTATTCTTAAACTGTCTTAATAAATAAACTGATTCGTGCAAGAAAATTAATCAATAAATGAGATACTATTTTACTTTTATGGATTTTGTTTTGATTAATTTAAAGAAAAATTATTATTCAGTATTGTGAGAAAATTACTCTATTTGACGATTTGTTGCATGTTCTTCTATATATTATTTAAAAAAAGTAAAATAATGCGATTTCTTCGAAATTAATTAATTGCTGAAAACAATTCTTCTTGTTTAAAAGAAACAGAATCCACTTGTTACTTTTAGATAATATAAAAAGAAAAACAATATTTAATTAATATATTTTTTTTTTTTGGGGGGGGGAAGATCGTTTTAATTCCATTATATGCACAAATAGATATTAAATATTTGATTGTAGTTGACGTGATATTATCATCATGAAATCTGGAATTTCTTTTACGATTTTATTACAGACATAAATACACAAATAATATAATATATGCATGCTTCAGGAAGGGAAATAATTCATATATTTTTTCTATTACTTGCTTATGAACTTTATTTCGCTGCTTATGAAATTTATTACATTGCTTATTAAATATCGAAGGGACTAACATAAAACAATACCACTTACATGGAAATTGTTTTAGAGAAATTTATAATAAAAGTTATTTATATACACTGTTAAAAATAAATCCGTTAATTCACGGTAAAACTACTGGCAGCAAAGTTGCCGAACTTTTTCCGTTTCGTTAGTAGATTTTCCGTTTTGAAAGACAACAGAAGAAAAATATCCTTTTGAAGAAACGGTAACTTTCCGTTTTGAATGACCTCTGTTTTAAAAAAATTACCTTTCTGATGCCATCTGTTGAGTACAACCGGAATATTTAATATACTTCAAGAATACTTTCTGGTTGACCTTGGGGTTCGAACCAGAGACGATAGCGTCTCGAGCCAAGTGCTTTACAGCAGGACCAGTTGACCATTGCTGAAATAAGAAATTGAAACGATGATTACGAGATTTCTTTAAATCGCGGCTTGGAACTTAAGCAATCTGGGGCTTAGAAACATGGTAATTTTGAAATTTATTGGGGAATATTTTGTTATATGATTATGACCGAAAACTTTATTATTAATTGAGGATTAAAACATGAATTATATATATTCTTAATTTGATTGTCAGATGCAAAATATGAATATTATAAAGCTATTTGTATTTGTTTAGAATATATTTTAACTGTGAATATTTTTTATAACCTTAAAAAATAAAATTACAAATAATTTTAAAAGCATGGAAAAATTAATTATCCCTTTTTTAAATTCGAAATAATATTTATAATAATCGAAACAATAATAATTTAAAGTTTTGTTCTTTTAAATAAACTCGAATTTTTAGTTTTTCTGTGCTGCAACATGTCAGTTTTTTAAACATTGAAAATAAATATGCAGCAGATAACGGAATATCTCCGTTGGCCACTTTCTTCTCCGTCTGTTCCGTTGTTTTCAGGAAATATGAGGAATTTTTCTGTTTTTAACAGAAAATGCTCTTTTGTCGTGAAAATGGACTTTTTCTGTGAAATTCAGGAAAAAAAGACCCGTGAATTTCAGATTATTTTTAACAGTGTAGGTAGCTTGAATACAAGAAATGAAAACAAGAAACTGTTCATAAATATACATAACCTATTGTAAATGTTCCAACGTTATGAATTTAGTTCTATAAAATGACAGATTTTTTCGCTCCCGTTGCTTTATTGTTTCTTATTGTAAAACTAATGATAAAAAAATATTCTTGTTTCATATGATTTTACCATATAATGTACGTATAATGTTAGTTTTTAATTAATGCGGTATTTTAAAATATATTTTCCAACGCCAAACAAATGAAAATTTTCTGACACATTTTCAGACTCATTTTAAAAAATAAAAACATGAACCTTGGCAACGTGGTTATGAAGAGATTTATAAGTGACATGTGTTTTTATTTTTCTTTCAATTAATTAGAAATTGTTTTACAAACAATTATTTTCACAAGACGATAATTTTCTGTTGCTTTCAGCGCTATCGCTTCGGGAAATTCTGTTCAAAATGTTCACTTTGACCTCATTTTTTAAAATATATTCAGCCTTTATCAAAAAATCGACCATTACGGACATTATAAAGTTTCTGAATAAGAGAACCTGCTAATTGGATGCATTTTATAGCAAAAATGAATTTAAAAATAAGTCACAAAATAAACAGTTTGGATTTGAGTACACCCTTAAGCTGCTGACACACTATAAACAATACTTTAATATCAAGATGTTAATGATAATATTATCAAATCTTTGTTCAATATTAAGACGTAAATATATCAGAAAAAATAACGTAATAACGTAACAATCAAATTTCGGTAATAGTTATCAGTGAGCATCTTAAGTTTGAAAAGTAACATTCATGTTAGGCATGGAGTTTTTAATATTAGCAGTCCTGTACACATGGATTACTTTTTAGGTCACACACAGATTTTAGTGACTTATATATTATGATAATAAATATCTTCTGGAAAATATTATGCATTTTTACTACATTTATACTGATATAGTTCAAGGATATAAAGCACATTAGAACTGTTCAGAAATGTGAAAAATTTCCTATATTTGACAATAAATATCAGCTGATGTATACAAAGTTTTAAGCGAAATCTTTTGTAATTTAATTAATTTAAATGAATGATCTTAGGACGTTTCAATTTCTTTCATATCTCAAAAAGAAAAACAAAATCAATTATTAGATATGAGGTTTTTTTTTTTTTTTTTTTTTTTTTATTGACAAATTATCAAAAACAAAAATTAAATCAACGTATAATTTTTTTTTTTATCTTTGCTTATTTTTTCTTTAAAAAAATGTATTTCCATTTCCTTACCTAATCATTTTAGGCAGAATTATTTTATTAATTGAATTATATTATGGAGAAACATAGCAAAGTTGCAAAGATAAACGAGAAAGGAAAATATGTGTCAAGCAGCGATTATGAAACACTTTCCTTTTGTATATTCAGAATAATGTGACAAAACCTCCTTATTTAATAAGGTGAAATGTGATATTTAAATAAACATTTTGAAAAGCACTTGTACAGTCGGAAAACAAATTTCAGAAATTAACATCTGTAGTCATCAATGTATTCAAATTTATTTGTTAAGACCTGTATAGGAACTATAGATTTGTGTGTTTCCTACACAGTATGCTAAAAATGGGTTGCCCTGTAAATGAACGATAAATGTTATGCACACCAGGTGTCTTAGTCAGAAGTTTGTTTGAGTGATTTGTGTCCGCCAGATTTGTTCAGGCTAGATCAGTTCGTAGAGCGTTGGCAACTGAATCCAAAAGTCCCTGTTTCAAATCCTGGCTTGGACACATTTTCACTCAGTTGGAAAGTAACAACTCGTATGAACATCAGCTCAATTTTATTCAAATTTGGGAATAACATCTTCAATTAAAAAATAGAGGATTTCTCGCTTTAACTTTTATATCTAATACTACAAGAATTGGCACATCAGTAATATAATTACACGGTTCCAAGAATTTTTTTAATTCAAAGGCTTCGATATCAAATTTGTTATAGTGCTCAAAATATTTCTAGTTAATTATGTAAAAGTTGTTTTCACGCGAACGGTCAGAATTTAACTGTGACTTTGCTTTCGAACAACCTGTTTCAAATGATATTTACTATAGTTTCTTGTTATTCCCGGTATTCCGCGAAAAAAAAAAGAAATAACCAACGGTATTAAAAATTAAGAAAGACCGAAACTTAAATGAAATTTCTATAATTCGGTACGTTGGATCAGGTTCTAACCTACAAAATTGCATAAGTTAATATAATATCATCTTTCGAGAGTTCTTAGTATTGCGTACAATTTGAGGTAATGTTCATAACAAAGACTACGGGAATTATCCATTTTTCAAATTCTCTAAATACAGTGGTTGCTTTATGAAGAAATAAAATTTTCAAATTATTTTTCTCAAAATACTGGTCGAAGCTGTTATAACTGTGTTAAACTAATGCAGTGCTTCTCTCTAAAACGTTAATTTATCCCATTAATAAAGTTTTCTTAAAATATAAAATAAAATGAACTACAGAATAAAATTATTGTTAGAAGAGTACATATGTTTTAATTGACGCATACGAATTTCACAAAAATTTTGATTGCGGTTTAACTTCTTTTTTCGGGAGACACGGAAAAAGTGCTGCATATCCAAATGAACAATACAATTAGCGCATTATTATATTGCTCAGTTGTATTTCGTATTAAACTTTATTACTCCAATCAGAGAAAAATTGAAACATTTTCTACAAAAATGGTTCACACCCCGTATATTGCTTAAAACAAAATATATTGAAAACAAGAACGAACAAGTGGGTAAGTGTGAATGAAGATCGCAGAAAGGATTCCCTTTAAATATTCCTTTCAAAACACTTTATCCTTCCTTTAATAAATCCAAATAAATTTAATTAAAAAAAATGTACTGTGTTTTATAAAGTAAAAATTTACCGGTCTATTCTTCTCGTTTTTTTCGAAAATCTGAACCGGTTCGATGGCAGGCATAGCCCGCTATTGTACTCTGTCATAATAATATCTGTCATGTGGACTAAATGCGTTATTAAAAAAAATCAATTTCAAAATTAAACATGTTGTATAGTATACAACATGTTTAATTTTGAAATTGATTTTTTTGTATACAGACCTTACAATGTTAGACGTCAGATTAATTTTAATTTTAATTCTCTAATGGCGTCATATTAAGCTCCTTTCTGTATTTACACTTACTCATACTCCTTGTATTATTGAGAAATGTTTGAAAATTTCCTTTTTAATACCAATATGACGTCATATTAACCTTTTTTTCAATTGGTGAAACTTTTTATTTCATTTTCATTTTTCACGTGTAAATCTTTCAATAGAAAATTAAATAGAAAGACTTTTATTGTGGATTTTTAAATGTTGGCAACTGTTATAACATAAAATATTTAATTTAATAGGAAAAGACTGTTAGATTTTTGGTTTTAAATCTCTACATATTAAAATAATATGATTTTTTTTTTAATTTTATGATTTTAAGCTTCAAAACAATTATTTAGCTATAATTACACAAAATTTCATGACAGTACGTTACAGTGTTTCTAAGAACCGGCTCTGTTACGGACGGACAACGAAGCGGGAGTAATAGCGTTTCGTGAGATGAATGACACTCTAAAAGTAATGCGTCAAGCATAGGTTATGAAACACTTTCTAACATTTTCAAAATAATTTTTCAAATATTTACTGCCTAATAATATGAAAGGTGATAGTTGAGTAAACAAGATCAAGGTCAGACTGGGTGGGAAGACCTATATTTCGGTTTAAGCTCAACTAGCCACGCACAGCAGGTTTGTTTACTATGCGGCATGGCCCCAGCCCAGGGACCACCCGGGAAGGAGGCCCCTCACTATTGAAAATTAACTGTCAAACATTAGAATGTCAAACACAAAGCTACCTAATATTCTGGACGAATCAAGTTAGATAAAATAATGGGCTGAATGAACAATTGTGATTGTAAATAAATATAAGGAAGTGTGGTTTTACTGGAAAATACTGGTAATTTTTTTACAAGATTTTGGAAAACGAATAAAATATTTAAAAACCAAATTTCAGGAATTGCCAACGATATTCTGAAAAATATTCGAATTCTTTTGTGCACCCCTGTATATGTTCTATAGATTCGTATATATACTAGATAAAATGCTAAATTTTAGTTTAGTTAGGAAACGCGTAACACAATTTAAAATTCATACTCTGGATTTTCCGTGAAGAAACAGAAACGTACTCGAGAACTTTTGTGCTGCTCTGTATATGATCTATAGAATTTTTACAAACCAAGTAATAGACAAAAAATGAGTTAAATTTAAAAACCCGTTCAAAAACTGAAAATGCACTTCCAGTAATTATTATTAACAGACAGTACCGAAATTTTGTGTGTCCCTGTAAATGAACGGTGAATGCTATACACACAATATTATATATCCTTAGTGAAATATATCAATTTCAATATGTTTGAAACAGTGAAACATTTTCACCGCAAACGAATAAACGTATAAACCGCAAACAAATTTTCTCCATAGACCGTAAAGTAACGGAATACATTTGAGTGTCCCTGCAATAAAAACTATAAGTGCTACACACTTGAATGTCTTGTACCGAACATGCCATAGTAAACCTCAATAACGTATATGAATTGCATGACAATCCGAATATAATTACGCGAGTTAGATCACGTAAAGAAGACAGATAGACAGACAGACAAACAAACCGAATTCATTCCAAACACGTTTCAACTATGTTGGAAAGTGTTAAAAAACAGTATGAAGTACATAATTGAACAGATAGTTTTAGAAAAAAGGAAATCACACTTATTTGTACATAATTCCAAAAACTATTCTAAAAATTTTGAAAATTTTGATTAAATTGCAGATTAAGAATTAAAATGTTTTCGGGCGTACACAGATTCTGATGCAGTTAATTAATTTCCTTTTTAATGTTTCATGATTTTGAATTTAATTATGGTCGATTCAGATTAAATTTTCCACTATATGCGTTTATCTTTATCTCTAATCTAATTAATAAGAAACATTAAGAGGTTTTTAATTTTGAATACTTCGTTTATTTTCTTCTGTATTAAATTATATGCTGCATGAATATATAGAGTTAAAGGTATTATGTCTAGACTGTGAAATTTGAAATATAATCTTATATACCATAAATAAATCTCTTGTAAAGTATAAATAATCTGTACTTAGTAAATTTTAATAAAAACATGAGTATTATGATGGTAATGTTTAATAGACAGCAGAAATTTTAAGATATTAAATTTCTAAATTAAATAAAATTGATTTTCTAAAGCTAAATTGTTGGGGAACAGGCCGTGAGGCAGCATACCATTTTTGAAATCAATTTTATCGTCGTTGATTTTGATAAATATGATAGATTAGATGGTGTAGATAATAAAACCGGTTGTCTTCTGATGCACCAGAGGAGGTGTTACCATATCAACATCACACAGCCTGCTGCAATGTGAAATGAATGGGACCCCGATAGCTGATGTTACTACGATTCGGGGGAATCATCAGTGATATGGTTCCCCGTCATTACACATTGCAGCCGAGTGTACGATATTGCTATTGCAACACTTCCCTTTGGTGCGCAAACTGTCTAGTAGTTTCATTATCTTCACCAGTTAATCTACCATATAAACTAAAATCATCGACACTAAAACTTGTTGAAAATAGGCGACGCTATCTCTGGAACTATAAGGATAGCAAGAGTGGTAAACTGCCATTATTAACATTACAAATATCATTGTGTAAATGACTTTTATACTTTTAAACAGTTACAGTTATCAGCCGTAAAATACTATATATATATGATATATTCAAACTGGGCCACTATTCGAGTCTCATGTCATTATTTTATTTGAAAAGTTAAATCAAATTCAGATGGAAAGTTATATGCATAGAGTATTTAAATGACCACCAAGGAGTATGTGGGAGCATTTAGAATACTTATAATTAAATCAAATTAATGTGATCGTAAAATAGTTCTAATAACAGGTAACGCCAGCCAAAAGGGATAACATAAAACAACGCTCACCTTAAAAGTAACAATTAAACTTTAAAAAAAGTTGCGTTGTGTGTTTTAGACCTCCTGTTATTTATGAATCATCCTCCTTAAAATTAATATTAAATTAAATGCAAAGTTAAACCCTTTTAAAATATAATAAGAAAGGGCGGGAAAAGTATCTAAATAACTACCCTAAAATATATTATCTGAAAGAGAAAAAATTGCTTAATGATAAGAAATAAATTGACACATATTATTGTGATAAACAAAGAGATTTAAAATTAATTTAAATTACAAATTTATTTACAAAAATTTTTAAAAGAAATTAAGTATACCTGAAAAAGGACAGTAACCCTTTTCTTACAAAATTCTAAAAAAAAGCAGCATGTTGCTGTTTATGTTAACTTTTAATAATCAATTTTAATAATAAATCCTGTGGATTTTTAATTATATTATTTTAAAGTTTGCCTGTGTCAAACATCTTCTCTAAAATTAAATAATTTCATTATCTTGTGGACTATACTGTACAAGTCCTTATTTTAACATATATTAAAATGCATAGACACAGTACTGTTAATTATGATGAAGCATACCTGATGTGGCACCCAGTGTGGTGTGGAATTAAAGTAGTCACTTCTTGAATTCAACATCCTGGTACTCGCCACAAACAATAAGTGGGAGATCTTTTAAGATCTCAAAATTTACTTAATTTTTTCATTAAAAAAATACATTTCTAGAATAGGCGTCGGAAGCGATAACATCAATTTAATGGAAAAAAAGCTTCCCTAAATTAACTTTAATTGCCTTACACTTAGAGGCAATGAGAAGGATCTGTAAAATCACGGAATAAAATCGTCTTCTCATCCTAGAAAATTATAAGTTCTCCACTCGCGAGCAACTTTAAAATACGTCTTACTTCGGCGAAATCTTGTTACATTCTCTTTCGTTACTTCAAACATAGCATCTTACTCTTACACTTACTTTATTACTATATACATGATACAAAGCAATTACAATATAAATTTACATGTATAAACTGATTGGTCACTTCTTAGACCAATCAGAACTTCGTGACAACAAAATGAGAGCGAGATCTCCTGACAAGACCAATTTGCATACGATGCACCTCCTACTAGCTGTTGGTGGTTCTTAAGTTACTCGGGTGAGAGTTGTAAATAACGGCCATAAATTTAACTGTTCCACCATTGTGATAAAACTTCAAATCGGCGACTCGTACTCTGCCCCCCCCCCATAAATGCTTCGTTGTTATGGCCATCTTTTGAGTAAAAATTACAATCCGTGACTAATAACGGTTAATTGGCCTTTGTTAATCACATTTTAACCGTTAATGATTAGTCCCCATAGAATTATTGTCTTTCCTGATTACATGAGTCTTTTTATCTTTTTCGTGGAGGGCATGGTTGTTTTTACATAATTAAAAAGGTGCGCAGGGACAGGGGTTCTACTCTGAATTCCGTTATATAAGTAAACAAAATGTTAGAATGCTAATGCCGGTATAACGCATCCCAATAATCTACTTAATAGATTGTATTTGGAAGGACAAAATCTATTCTTAAAACTGCCTCTCCTAATGTATGATTTTAATATCTTTTAAAGTACATTTAAAATTTATTTCCCTTTAAGTTACCCTTTCTTCGCACACTTATCAGAATACACATTTAGCCATGAGAAAAAAATATTTAAAATCGATGCAAGTTGATGTAAAGATTATATATATTAAATTAATGCTTTCTTTTTTCTGCACTAAGTATTATAATCTGTTTTCCCAACAGGAAAGGAAATGTACTAAATTTTGTACAAAAGACGATTGTTTGGAAGATAATGCGGAATAGATTCTAATAAAACAAGTAAAATATGGTTATACGTTCTGTTATCGTTGTATGACAATTATGTGGAAAATATTAGAGAAAACAATTGGATATATTCATATACATGTTTATTTCCGAGATCAAGTCAATCCATTAAAGAAACAAACAATTTCTTATCACATTTAAATGTCTGAAAGTGTTCCTATTTGATTAACGTTTCTCAAAATTATACTTCAAAATCTATTTTTATTTCGTACATGTTCTTCCCAGAGAAAATAAATGAACTTACGCGCTAACATGTGTATCCGAAAATATTATTAACAGATTGAACTTTACAAATGGAATTTTTAAAGTATCCTTACCCTCTATAAAATATATGTTTACGGTTTGTTAAATCAGAAGCTCAAAACTCACAAAGATTCACTGTGTAAAATTAAATACCTAAGTAAATAATTCAGATCTCCCCAATAAAAACAAAACTTGGTATAATTACTTCTACCACTATGCGACTTTTCTGACATCGTCAAAAAATATGACATTGCCTTATCTCAACAACGTCTTGAACAACTTCTTTTCTTTCCTCCACATTTCTTGAAACAAATAAGAACAGGAATTTTTAGGACAATCTGTTCTTTTTTTGGTAAAATAGTGAAGGTATTGATAAATATAAGTAATGCACGTATAACTATTGGGAGGCGGTCGAGGGAATCATTGAATTATGCTTAACTTTACATAAACATTAAGTACTTTTGTACAAGATATGAAGCAAGCTTTTATTGAACGAAGTTTATATTGATCTCTGATTTTACAGCTAAACAAACTTTTTTACAAGCTTTATTTGTAAAAAATTAATAAGCTTTTTTCACCTCACCATATATATAACAAAATACGTTTATGTTGCTTTTACAAAAATGTAGCATTTGCAGGTGCCAAACATACTATACAAACTAGTACTGCTTAATATTAAAAAAGTAAATTGACTATGGGATTACCAAGTAAACTAAGTTAAACAATATACTCTGTGTGTCTCTCCCAACAGAACCATTGCGCAAATTCTATCTGTGAGTAGAATAATGAAGGAATAATGTGTCATTCGAATTTAACCCGTCAGCACACGTGCCCCTTTCCATTACGATACTACACGCGCGGGATAAATTTTATCCCAATAGTTTTTCTTGTGTCAATTTCCCCCCGGTTTGATTATAAACAAAAATTATATTTTGAAATACACTGTAAATCAATAAAGAACATAATTTAACTTAGAATAAGAAGTTCTTTTATATTTAAAGCAAAAAAAAAATCATAAAATCTAGCACTAAGATTTTTTTCTGAATATCATTACATACAAAGCTTTTACAATCCATATTCAGCCATGAAAATACAAAAAAAATCTAAAACTGATATATAGAAACTGTATCTTCAAGAGTTTTTAACGTTTAAAAGACCAATTGTATTATTATTTGCATTGCATAAACATTTGCATTAACATTTTCCTATCATTATGGGTTACGTTATAACACGCGTGGAGTAAATTTCCTACCACGTGTGACATTTTTATAACAAAAGAATGGAAAACCCATAACCGGAGGTAAATTCTTTTTGGCCACATCTTGATATATTTCAGCTTGAAAGGTACTATAAGGCCCAGAATGATCACGAACGATTTTCGCACATTTTTAAGTAATCGTTATGAGCTGGGGTAGATTTTATCCCAGCGCGTGTGCTGACGGGTTAAGTATGCA
The DNA here is from genome assembly GCA_963931845.1 of Maratus michaelseni. Taxonomy (NCBI): domain Eukaryota; kingdom Metazoa; phylum Arthropoda; class Arachnida; order Araneae; family Salticidae; genus Maratus; species Maratus michaelseni. Next base: position 190,575,592 of record OZ007593.1, on the reverse strand, counting down.
TGAATTCAGATAGTCGACTTTCGGAAGTGGGTGAAAAAGAACAAATTCGCAGGAAAATCCATAAATAAAATTAATATCACGTATTTTGTGCTAACGTTTTAGCAAGGAGGCAGTCTCTTAATTATAAAGATCACCCCTATAAAAAATTTCTGTACGTTATTTAGTAATTTTACTGACATATTTGAGCTTAGAATCGTTAAATCTTTAAGAAAAAATCATTATTTTTAGAGGGAGGATTTTGATGCCAACTAGTGTAATCGACGTTACACTGATATAACTTTTCGGACACGCCGTACAAATTCATTATGTAGGAAAATGTGTCATAAACTATATATGACAAGTGAAATTTGTTTTTCACTTGTTTCACGCTGTTAATTTTCATGTTTTTTTTTTTTAAGGTAAACACATCCTATCTCAAAAGGAAAAGGACGTGTTAAATACTATAAAGTAACCTTCTGCAAATTAATTAATAAAAAATTATGTATTCAATCTGTTTTATTTAAGTAACCTTTAATATCTTCTTACAAATGACCCATCTACGATAACTCTTTTTTAATTATCCAATTACTTTAACTTTAGGAGATAAAATATTTAATTATCAAGAGAAATTAAAATACAATCATGTTTCAAAGAATATATATTTTTTAATTTTCTTTTTTATCATCCAAATTGCATTTGCTATTTTTGTTTTCATAATTAAAGAGAAGTTAATTCAAATAAAATAAACATTTTATTAAATAAACCTTTTAATTCGAGAAAATTATAATTTTTGCCAACGTCTTAATCATATCAGATTAAAAAATTATAGTTCCAGCAATTTTAAAACAAAACTATTTCGCTGATGTATCAACAATACAATAAAGTAAATACTAACCAAGGTTATATAAATATTAAATAAACAAAAGCAACAAAACATGAATAAAGTCAAAAATAATTCACATCATTAAAGATTTTGTACTACCATAAATAAATAATAAATTAAGGTAAAATTAAAGTAAAATTAGTCGCATCACAAAATGTCTTCTTAAGAAATAAAATAAAGTTTCAATGTTTGTTCTCTGATACAAGCTTTGAATAATTAATTCCAAGTCTTTCGTGCATTCATTGACATAAAGTGTAATTTTTTCGTGAATTTAATGAATCAGCAGGAATTATTTTTAAATGAGTAAAGAACACATTTTGTACTTAAAATATATTTGAAATGGACTATTAAGAACAAATAAGTATGATCTTATAAAAATACTTACATTTATTAGAAAACTAGCTGACCCGCCAAGCGTTACCCGGGCCCGTGACAAAATCTTAAATGAACCCCAAATTTCTATTATTTTATATATTTTACCCTATTTTGTATGAATTTATATCTTTAATGAAAAAATCGTAAAATCGCAAAAAAACATTTAATTCTTTTTTCAAGCAGGGTGGTTATATAGTTTAAAAAAATAGCTTTTGTTGTCCAAACCCTTTGAAATTTTCAATGGTCATAAATATAACGGTTTCAGAGCCCGTGTAAAAATTACGTCAGAAATATTGTTATCTGGTTGTAAAATAAATATGTTTTCTTTTTGCGTCGAGTCCGTTAACATAAAAAATTCGTCGTGCGATATTACTGAAATTTTAGTCGTTTATAAATATAACTGTTTTCAAGTCCTCAATAAAATTATATGAAAATATATGAATTTTAAGTGGTAAAAACTTTACCGAAGCCAAGCATGACTTCGGAAAACATCCCGTTATTATAGGTTTTCTCCAAAAATATCTCATATATTAATTTTTAAAATATTTATTTTAGTCCGAATGAGTCAAAATTGCCGTAGGTGATGTAAATCTGTTCTACTGAGATGTTCTAAAAATATTGTGTCAAAATAGGAACGTTTAGTAACTTTTAGCGTAAGAAACAAAATATCTTCTCGTAACGCGCAAAATGGCCTGCGTTCGCCGGTGTTTTTGAATGATATAAAATCCGTATTTAAAAAAAATAATTATACCGTCTATTAGAAGAACGTTTCAGCTCTAAGAGCATGTGTTTGGCTTGTCTCGTATCTCTAAAATTGTGCTATTGAGGGGCGTTGGCGTAAGGGAGAAAACATAAGCCCGCGAAAACGACTCTTTTTCAAAAATGTTTTTCAAATTATTAACATATTTTTTTTTCGAATTGACTACGGCATTGGAGAAGTAAGAGTACGATCTTTCAGAATATGTTTTTCGTTTTTAAATAAACCAAACGATTTAGTCGATAGAATTTAAAACAGAATTTCGAAATAAACGCATTCTTCGTGTAAATAGTTCTTCATTCTCGTGCGATGAGATAAAATGGGATCTGGGCATGCGCGAGTTCTGAAAGCAAGCTCGCAAAAAAGTGATGACTTATTGATCAGTTTTTAATTAATATTTTTGTTAATTTTCAAAGTATTAAAATTCTGAGACTCAGGTGTACCAGGCCACACATTGGACTATCCACAACTAAATTTTCAGACTTCTAGGTGGGCTAGATTTTGCTAGCCATCGCAGACAAACAAACAAACAAACACACAGACATAGAGTGAAATTTTCTTTTATTAATATAGATTACAAAACCGCTCTGATAAAATTTTCAAGATTTAAAAATTATTATTAAAAGGTATTAAATATTATTTTTGTGAAAATTTAAATTTGGATACCTTATCATAATGTAAAAGAAAACAAATGGTTGTGATTTTGTTTAGATTCAAGAGCATAAATTACTCGAGAAGTGCTGAAAAGAGAAAAGAAATATTTTCCAGAGTCGGGATTACTAGCTCAATAGTCAGTATAATAATTAAAAAAATTAAATTAAATTAAAAATACAACATTATGTATGGTTCTACTACCTATTATTTTTTTGGACACGCTTCATTGAACTTCATGAAAAATTTGTATGTGATACAATATTAAAAATAAGTATGTAAAGTTCACTGTAGATTGTTTTTCAGTACAATGTCATATCAGGTGTCCAAGCATTAAAGGGTTAAGAGAAAAAATAAGAAAAAAATTAATCCGACGAATGAATTGTGCCCCATTTTTTAACATTATTAACATTAGACTAATATAATAGCTTTTAAGGCTTTACTCAATTTTATTAACACCAAAAATTTATGTGTGTGCTTAACATAAACACATTTTTTTAGAATCTGAAGTATTTATTGTACCGTAAGAAAAAAATTAATTAAAAAATAACTAGAAGGCGACACAAGGCCCATCTTTACAAAATTAATTTGGTTTGATTTTATTGAAATATCAGAGAAATAATATATAAAATGTGAAGTAAAATTGTATAATTTATGTTCAGCTTAATATAGATTATTATAATATATATATATATATCTTGCCTTACTTATCCATTCTCTAGGAATATCTGGGAAGCATATGAACAGTAGAATAAATAAATAAATAAATTAATTAAATAAATTAAAAACCTTAACAAGAATATTTTAAACCCTCCTTACATTAAATAATTGTGTCATCTTTTTGTGCTGACACATTTTAGTCTGTTGCTTCAAAAGGAGAAAAGGATGCTATTTCTTCCTGCATTTTAAAGAAAGGATAGAAGTTGTTTGGAAATTTATCAATATGATTTTTCATGAAATGAGACTCCCGCCAGCTCCATTGCACACACTTTGTGGAGCTCCCGGATGTAACTCTGGTGTTGTAAATTTCCTTGTAGCTATCTCGTCCCTGTATATTGACGATGACTTATAAGCGGGCACTTGATGTCAAGCACACAAGTCAGATGTATGTTCTCAATAAAACAAAAACAAATCATGAAATGATTAGAATATATGCAAATAATTCTTAAGATAAAAAATATTTATAGGAGTGTAACTAGAATTTAAAAACACTCAGCCGAAATTTCCCAAAAGTTTCATTTAAGGACAACTTATATTTCGTTAGGTTGATATGACTTTTTAAAGTATTTAAATAATAATAAAATGCAGTGAATTTCACATAAGGTATTATATTATAGATTATAGTGAATGTTTGTATTTTGAAACAAAAATTTTAAAGAATTATTTTTTTTTCATTCTCATTAATTCCACACACTAGTAGCATCCATGTATGTTTTTGAACACTGCAAACAATATTATCCAAGGGGGGGGGGGCGATTTAAAGGAACGACCACAGAACAAATGAAATTTATTCGCTCCGATATGAATTAAGTATGATGTTACTGAAAAATCAGATAAATACTTAGTCCTTCATAAAATTTGAACTAAAACATCTTCAAGTGCTTCTATCATTTTTTTTTTCAGATTATGTACATCATTATAAAATAAGTACGAAACTGTATGTCAAACGTAACAAATGCGTTCGTACTGTTATTATTTCAGTGAAATGAGTTATATCGTCTGTTATTATGATGTGATTAACATCTGTAATAAAATAAGTACATTTTAAGTTGACAACATTTTACCTTTTGTTGACATTTATTGAAAATTCCAATGGGAAACGTAAGCCTAGCTTTGATAATTTCAGAACTTGAAATCCATATTTAAACTCTTTTTTTTTTCATTTAATAATTATTTTACTAGAAACATCTATCCAAAAAAATTGTCGGTAGATTATATGATTACTATAATTAAATAATTTTAGTATATACATCCGGTTTTTAAATTCAGTAATACAGAAATATTATGGCTCCATTTTAAATAAGACGTAATCACGATGACAACATCGAATCATTACTAATCATGGGATATCATTAAATTAATTACTTATGGCAGGATTTAATAGAATGAAGAATGTGACTCTTATTACTTGGTGATAGAGATTATAAAATGTCATATACGTAATATTTGACTATAACATCATACATATCGGATAAATTGGTGAGACATCACAGTCGCTTCACGATTAATCATCGGAAGCTGCCGATTCCAGGAAGTACCGTTTTTTTAAATATTCAAATTACTTAATGTATATTCTTATTAATATCTTTTTAAGTTTTGATTCGATTTTTATAAAATTTGAAATGTCTCGTAAAAAGTCTGCAATGATTATATGTATTAGGTAGCTTATTAGGACCCCAAAACCACCCTCCGTTCAAATGTTGATATATATATATATATATATATATATATATATATATATATATATATATATATATATATATATATCTCCATATATATATATATATATATATATCTCCATATATATATATATATATATATCTGACCTATGTCATATGATAACGCTCGTATTTATAAATCAATTTTGATGAAACTAATTGTGTGTATTAAGCTCACCAATGTCTCGACCGAGTTCGTTGGCCAGCTTGGTCCGCCATTTTGTTTCAAGATGGCGGCCATTTAAAAATTTAAAACTAAAATAAATATACAAAAAAGTTAAAAATTCAAATTTATTTTTTAATTCAGTGTTAGGCCTTGAAACGAGGATTCCAGAGCATTTTTTGTTTTACCTCTATCTTAAAAAACGGCTGAGATAGAGCAGTTTGAAATTCTAGGGTGGCTGACATTTTGAAACAGGACAGCACATTACAAAAATTTTCATTGTTGTAATAATTTTCCCAATCAAACGCATAAAACTATATATTCATATCCGTTAGCGCCAAATTCTCGCCAAACTTGGCGACATTTGGCGAAATATCACCAAATTTGGCGACCAAAATAAGTTTTCATAAATGAAGCCAATTTGGCTATTGCTCAATAATTTGGCGAATTTCTTATTCAAATTCAGTATTAACGAATCTTTTGTAAACGTTTTATTTGCATTTTAAGTTGCTGTTTTCGTGTAACATTAGCTAAAATTTTAAAACTAAGATATAGGAAAGCTACATTTTCCTCCCGGTACAGGCCGGAAGGACTTTTAAATTTCAAACCATTCGATTGGGTAGTTTTTGGGGCTGTTATATGCGGACAGACGGGCGGACAACCCAGACGAAGAATATAGGTGCTACGTATTTATATAAATACAAACGCACCTAAAAATAGGTATTAGCTCAAATTGTCCATTCTTTAGACAGTCCCGAGAAACGTCTGATTAGAAAACAAAGCCAATAAAACTCCTAACAAGAAGATATTAAGCCTTCCATTAGATTAAATAAAAGTGTCGTTTTCGTGCTGAGATATTTCAGCCTGTCTTTCTCTAGATGCTAGAAGCTGTTATTTGTTTTTCCATCTTTAAAGAAATAGAAGGATTTGCTTGAGTATATCATGCACACAAATTACACTGTAAAAATTTTCGTAAAATTTCAGTAGATGTACCGTAAATTAACGGTACTTGTATTGTTTTCTCTCTTTACGGTATGAGTACCGTACATCTAAAGTATATTAACCGTAAAAAAACCGTATATGTGCCATTTTCATAAACGGTATTTATATCGTAAAATGATTGTTTTTCAGTAAAAAATCACTATTTATACAGTAAAATAATTAGTTTTCCGTAAGGAAAAAGCTGGTAACCCCGCCTCCGTGTACGGCAACCCCTGAAATGATGATCTTGCTTTTGTTACGTAATGCGTGCAGGCCTGAGGAGAGGGGGGAGTGCAGGCGGTACATATAATTTAAATATTTTACGGTACATATACCGTTCAGTTAAATTACGGTATATATACTGGTCACAAAGTTGCCAGTATATGTACCGTAATTTGTGACCAAAATTTTTTACAGTGTACACTGGAATTTATAATAAAGGAAACATGATATGGAGGATATCGATTGTTTTTTAAAAACTATTTCGCAGCGACTCATTGAATTTTAATTCAGTTGAAGGCTTCCCATTTGCAAATATACGTAATCGCATAAGTTTAAAAACAGTTTTGATTTATAAATTTACTTGCTTTTGGAAATGTGTTACGTTGTTATTGTTCTATTATACCGGAGAAGAAAAAACATATATTTTCGTATCATTCCACGTTCCAATTTTGTAAAGCCATTATATATATCTCTGAATTAACGACTTCCTTTTCATTATGAAAAATTATTTATCTAGCACACAATCAAAAAATCATTAAAATTCCGTAACCTAGACGCTACAAGAATGGAATTTGTTTCATAAACAAACCGTAGAAACGCAACTATGCTATATAACGATTGTTCCTTAATTGTAAGGAAATAATTTAATTCAATACGGAAACTTTTAATTAAAAGTATGTCAGCCAAAGTTTCTAAATTAAATAAATATTGTTTAGAGTAAATTATTTTCATTGATGTAAATAATAGATGTTCTTTTAATTACGTTTCATTATTTTGAAATGTTACTCACATTTTTTCAAAACTAAATTACATCCGAACAGGTAATAAACTTTAAATATCATGAATACTAATAGATTTTTGCTATTTCTGCATCTCCAGTGATGCCCCGTAAAGGCAAAAAAATACATAACATACTGCAAATTTTGAAACATTCATTTTTTTGTATATTATATAAGTCAAACTCACAAAGGAAGATATTAGATCTGTCAGCAAGAAAAGTCTTGAATTTTTTAGATGTGAGCATGCATGGGAACAGAACCACAGAATTTGTGGCATTTTGAAGTCGTGCGCAACCCCCGGAATAGGAAAAGTAAAGGGGTCGCTTGAAGGCAATATTTCCAAATAATGGAAACAATAAGAACAATGGACTATTAGTGATGTGTGGCTTAAATGACAACAGCTACAACGATGGATTTCAAATGATGTGTATGTGTAGAGATAATCCAGACAAATTTTTAAGCTTAAGTTTGAAAAATATTTTATTTGATAGTGCCAATGACAACACATTAAAAATGACACGGCAATATAGAATTCAAACAATGCGTGATGTATGCAATTTTTTTGGTGATGTACATGGTCTACGATGATATTAGGATGTTCCATAGCTTACAGATTGTAGGTTATGTTTGAGAGTTTGCGTTGAAAAAATTGCGAACAGCCACTCCTTTCGCATGTGTTTTTTTTGTTAGATTGCACACGTGCCGGTAAATCTATCGAATCTGTTATTTATCCTTTACTAAAACCATTATTTACACTATGCGTTTAGTTATTTTATAAATACTATTTTTTTTTAATTGTTCTGTCTTGATAAAGGATATAAATCCTTTAAATATGTTTACGTGTAGAGTAAAAAAAAATAGTGTATCTCTATATAGTTTTCGTCGATGAAATGTACCTCTCAGGAGTGACTATCTTATAGCCAAAACTGGGTAGTTTACGACATCGGTCTATGATATTCAGCGCCAAAATATCCAAAAGACGGTGAAGAATGTTTCCTTTAATAATACGTATATTGGTTAATTTTGTACTAAATCACTTTTTTAGCATTACAGACGAATATTTACATTCATTTTCGTCTGGCTGAAGGCAATAGAATGCGCTACCTTTTTTTTATAAACCTGTATTTTTCTAATTTTTCCATTGAACATCTTTTCCCACAATTTGCATTTTGAATTAAATTAATTTTAAAATAAACATAGGTGCATTTTTAAATATTTTCAGTGCTGTTCAAAAGTTTTCATTATATTTAGTATGAAACATTTATTTTCATTCTAAGAGATCTAAACAAATTCCCTTTTAATTGCGTTAAAATAATGCAATTTCTGTTTATCCAAACAGTATTTACTAATATTACAATACAGATCGAATTTGTCGAACTAGAATTGCATTTGAAATTCGTAGTTTTACAAAGAATATTTAATGTTGACTTTTTTTTTCATTCAATATGAAAAATTGCTGGCATCTAAAAATTAGTTCTTACTTCTGAAGATTTTGGCAATTACGTTTATACCAGAAAGCGTAAATTTGTCATAAATAAATAAACTTAAGTAATATAACTGTAAAATTATAAGTATTATTTCATGAAACTCGTGTATGTCAAAATAGTTGGGACGAAAATATTTAAATTTTGAATAAAAGACGAATTCTTTTGAATTACCATATGCTTATATATTTACTTTAGTGTTTACTATTTTGTTTATTACGCATGTTTAAATTTATCAACAAAATTTTAACCTGCCGGTATTTACCAATCTGGATATTTTGAAGTATGCTGTGAAAATATAGCACTATTCAAAGTTGAACCGTTCTGCATTGTTAAATAATTAGAACTAAAATATCGATCTTCTTAATTTAAAAATGTCTCAATGATTCAACAGTGACAAAAATTTCTAATTCCACCAATAAACAAAGCTATTCGAGAATCTATAAAAAACAACATTTCTATGCCCTCTTAAAATTCAACTTAAAACACGAAGTATCCGCCTGTTTTATAATATCTGTTACAGCACTGCATAAAAGTCAATATGTTCTACGTTTATATTCAGATTTAGACATGAATATTTATAGTGTGTCTTACTGTTCTTTAAACAAAAAGTTCAAAAGTAATAAACTTTTGTTTAAAAAGATTATTTAGACATGCCGATTTTATGAGTTAATATTTTACGTGTTTATATTTAAGAATTTTATTAGTTCACTAGATGGAACCCATCAAAACTTGACGAAAAAAATATTATAACAATATCGTTAAAATAAGCTTCTTTAATATTTAAGAAGAGTGCAAATGAAACAGTCTTTCAAATATTTTATTTTAAAAGTTTTTTCCTCAGTGAAATACAGTACGATTTCCAATGCAAACTCCAAACAAACAATCCGTAAACAACTGTGTAATGCAAATCAGTTTGACATTACCGCCATATTCCCTACGGCAAGAAAGAAAATTTCATGGACCTATGAAGTATCATACAAATAGTATAATCTAACGTTCATCTCATATTCAGTAAATAAAAGAACATAGTGAATAAAGCACACATCTCCCCCCTCCCCCCCTGTGATAATGCAACCGAATAAGCTCCTATGAGCATGTGCATTATATCTGCCCAAAAGCACCGTCGAGATTCGACGTTAAAAAAAATTTAAATGTTTAAATTAAATTTTTTAAAATGTCTTCTTTAATCATTGTTCATTTCAAATCCATATCTTCTAAAACGCATCCATTGTTTTAAGGTAATCACATGAAGAATTTTTTTTAAATAATTTAATCAATCTTCAGATGAGGGAGATTTTTAATGTTTTCAAGTGTAATTTATTTGTATAGTTTCCTCCGTCCCTTTACATAATCAGGAGGATTATCCATTTTCCATCACAGTCGGGGATCTTTTACCTCTTGTACAGTTAATTAAACAATAGATATTTTTTAAAAGTACAATTCGTAGCATATTCTGATGCAACATATGCATCAGCGGATTCAACATATATATTTTATGTTAAACAAAACTCAAAATAGTTTTTTTTCTTTTTTGACAGATTTTAGTTTAGCGCCAAAATTCTCTATCTTATGGATAATATGATTTTATGATTTATCAGGGTTTATTATTTTTTTCACTTCTTATGATGGTTAAAGAAATCTATTTTCAATTGTGGCAACTTTCCCAGGGGCTATTTTACATTACTGAAGCAAACTGATGGTTATTGTTAAGATAGAAATGAAAATCATTTCATGCTTGAAAATTATTTAAAAATTCGTTAAATTAAGCGGCAGTTTTCAAATAAATTTCATTTGAAAGCTAATTTTTTCTTTCTAATTCATGATGTAAGAATTAAAATTATAAAATGTAGTAAAAAATTGAAATTTGTAGTATTTAGAAGTGATGTAAACGCGATGAAAGCTAAAGCGATAGCGTCGTTTGTTGTCATAACCGTTATACATTTCTAAAAATTGCCACTGTGTTTTCGCTGGCGTCTAAAAGTAGACTACCATTTTTTGACATCGAAAGAGAAATTCATGATGAAAGAAATATGACTTTGCCGCTAATATGGAACTGTTAAATGAACTCATAATAAACCTACCAAAATAATTCCTATAAAATATTAGCCTTGCACTGTTTATTCTAGCTAAAAATACAATCATTATTTCAAGTTCGTTTTTTCTACCATAGCACTATTTTTAATAATTTTAATTTTCCTGAAATCCTTTACTTTTGGGAATTTTTTATATTAAAAAATGAAATCTTCTAACCTATAATTAAAAAAAAAGAAATTGGTAACATGCAATCAAGTTGAAGCAATCAATAAAGACTCCAATTCTAATCTTTATAATTAAGAATGGAAAAATCAGTTAAAATTACGTCATGCTGACACAATCATATAAATTTTTCTCTTTAGTTTTATCAATGTTAAAATCCATTTCAAGCTAAACATAACGTCATTTTCACCGGCGCAAACTTTTCACACTTACTTTGTATATGTTACTTTTATGCATAAATACCATGTATACAAATCAAAATATATTTGTATTTAACTGTAATGAAAAATGGCATCAACAAAGTTATAATGCATAATAATATACGCTTTCAGTCGTGACGTCAATCATGACGTTTTGCTTGGAAACTGACTCCAAACAAACGGTTGCTATGTTGTATTTTCTATTATATTTTATATATGTAGCTATATCTTATAGCTATATCTCACGGTAAAGTGTTTCAAAATACATTATATACAGTGGTAACATTTTTTTACGATTTATATTTAATAAGAAATGAAACATAGCAACCGTTTGTTTGGAGTATTCAACCAAAACGTCATCACTGACGTCACACTGAAAACGTCTATAAAATAAACCCAATGAACAATATTCCCGTGCCATCACAATAAATATGAATTTTTATTCGCTTATAAAACACGCGGATAAATATTTTTACCTAATTTTAACTTGCAAATTAAAAAAATTCATATTCCCGTGACATCACAATAAATATGAATTTTTATTCGCTTATAAAACACGCGGATAAATATTTTTACCTAAATTTAACTTGCAAATTAAAAAATTCGGTCTAAAAGCCACGTGCTTTTAATATTACTTCTCTATTATCTCGCAACCACAGAGTTCTGAAAATAAACTATGTACCTCGCAACAGTGGGCGTTAATCCGATTGCTGACTTTATGACGTCATAAGCAGAAGAAAAAGTTTAATTGGAAATTATGGCTAATTAATTAAATTTTCGAACAAGCGAATGCACGATAACAAATCTGTGTCCAAATGTCTTTCATTTAAAAAAAGAATGATGTAATTTGATGCAGTAGTTTGTTCTCAAGGATTGTCGAAAGAAATCGCTTAGCGTTTTAAATATATAGATGGTTCACTATTTTATGACTTCGTGATTCAACATTTTATCAATTCATAGTTCAACCTATACAAGTTCATAGATCAACATACACAAGCTCATAGTTCAACCAACATCAGTTCAATCTGAGAACGAAATGCCTCACCTCTTTTGGTTGCAGCTGCTGCAACACCAAAAATTCGTTCATCCCAAGAAATACTTTTCAACAGTGTATAATCTAAAATTTAAAAAAAAATCACTAACAAGTGTATTGATCATTTCAATAAATAAAAGCTAAATATTATTAAAACAGGTAAATTCGATTTCGATGTTAAAATAATACTTTCTTTTTTACACATTACATCATCCTTTTAATTTTAAAGGGCATAATTAAGATTTACTGTATTTCTTCTATTTAGTATATAACAAGAACGAAAAATCATGCGTCAAGCATAGATTATGTAACACTTTCCAACTCTTCCAAAATAATTTTACAAATCATTACCGTTTAATAAGCTGAAAGACAACATCTAAGTAAACATTTTGGAAAACGCATAACATATTTAAAAACATAATTTCAGGAATTTCCAACATATATTTCCAACATATACAATATTCGAAATATAGTCGAGTACTTTTATTCAGCCCTGTATAGGATCTATAGATTTGTATATATACTACATAGGATGCTAAATTTTAGTTTAGTTAGGAAACGCGTAAGCACATTTTAAAATTCTCCTTCTGGAATTTCTCTCAATAAACGGAAATGTGTTCGCGAACTTTTGTGCTGCCCTGTATATGAAATACAGAATTTATACACACCAAGTAATATAAAAAAAATGTGAGTTACATTTAAAATCGCGTTCAGTAACTGAAAACGCACTTCCAAGAATTATTGTTAACAGACAGTAGAGAATTCTTTTGTGTGTCCCCGTAAATGAACGATGACTGCTATACACACAATATTCTGTAGTAAGCCTCTTGTAATGCACCTTAGTGATATATATAAATTTCGATGCGTTTAAAATAGTGAAACATTACTTAATTAAACCGCAGACGATTTTTCCCCATAGACGTAATGTAACGGAATTCTTTTGACTGTCCCTGTAAAGTAACTATAAGTGCTATGCACACCCTATTCCATATTAAGCTTCTTGTAATGCACCTTAGTGATATATATCAATTAGGATGTGTTTGAAATTGTGTAATATCATTAAAATTAACCGCAAATGATTTTTCCCCATAGACCGTAATCCAACGATATTCTTTGAGTGTCCCTGTAAAAAAACTATAAGGGCTACACACTTCAGTTGAAATTGGGAACATGCTATAGATAACGATAATAACATATAAAAATTACAGCGCAATCCGAGCATATTTACGGTAGTTAGAGCACGGACAGGCGGCAGACGACCAGACGGCAGACGGCCATACGGCCAGACAAACCGAAGTGATAAACACTTTTCAACTAGATTGGAAAGTGTTAAAAATGGAAACATCGCACCTTTTCCTAAAATAGTTACATCTATCTAAAAAACAATTTATCCTGTTTCTAAAAAAAGTAAACATATTTTATTATTATTATTTCTGAATAATGTGCAAAAAAAAATGTACAAAATAAATGTGTTTATTATTATCGTAAGTGTGTCATAAAATGTACTTCAATTACGTAGATGTAAGAATATTGAGTATTTAAATACATTTTTCCTACCAGTCCTTGCGTTTGTTATTATAATTACGTCTTTACATTGACACCAATAAAATAGTAAATATGTAGCAAAATCGAAGAATATATTTCTTTTTTTTATTTATTAATGAAAACTTATTGAGAGCCAGATAAAAATTCCCAAGTGTACAAAGGAAAATTTAAGTTTTATTGAAATTTGTTCAGAGAATGAAAGGAGAAAACTTTAATGAAAAATAGAAGAGAAACATTTATTTTGTCCTAGTAGTAGTTTTATGAAACTTTCACGACCCTTTCAGAGTTGTTAACTTCAAGAGAGGACATGACACCAAATTAATAACAAAACAAGTGTGTAAGTGTGATCGAAGATCGCTCAAAGGGTTTCGTTTAATATTCCTTTCAAAACACTTTATCCTTTCTTTAATAAAGCCAAATAAATTTCATTTAGCAACCAAAAAAAAAAGTCATGTTTTTTATAAAGTAAAAATTTACCCGTCTATTTTTCTCGTTTTTTCGAATATCTAAACGAGCCCGATAGCGGGCGAAGTCCGCTGTTATATTCTGTCATAATAATATCTGTCATGTGGACTAAATGCGATATTTAAAAAAAAAAAATTTTAAATTAGACATGTTGTACACCTTCAAAATGTTAAAATATGCGAATGGATTTTTATCATGATTCAATACGTTCCTCAAACTCATATATTTACTGTTATCTATTACTCATATTGATACGCGCTTTGTATTATTCTGAAATATTTGAAAAATCCGTTAAACTTCCGATATGACGTCAGATTTTCTTTTTAATTCTGTAATGACGTGATATTAATCTGCTTTGTGTTACATACAAATACTCATACTCTTTGTATTTCTTGAGAAATCTTTCCGTTTTAATACCACTATGACGTCAATAAATTTTATTTCATATTAATCTTTTTTTTCAATTGGTGAAATTTTTTATTTCATTTTCATTTTTCACGTGGAAATCGTCTAACAGAAAATTAATTATTGTAGAAAGAATTTCATCGTGGAATTTTAATTTTTGGCATCTGCTATAACGAAAAATGTTCAAATTTAATAGGGAAAGGCTGTTAGAATTTTGGTTTTTTATCTCTATTTATTAAAATAATACGAATTTTATAAATTTTAATATTTTGAGCTCTTTATAGGTGGTATTCAGATTTATACAAAAAGTTTCAACTCTGTAAGTTGCATAGTTTTTGAGAATGACTCTGTGACGGACAGACAACGGAGCGGGAGTAATAGGGTTTCGTGAGATGAACGAAACCCTAAAAATGTTATTACACCTCTGACCACTTATTGTTTTTAAAAATCATTTCAACCAAGCTGTTACATATATCCTCATCTGAATAATACTATATGGATGATGAAGGACAAATGATGTATTGCAGCCCTGATTTTAATGGAAGGTATTTTAAGTTTTAAAAATACATTTCTAAACCTTCTGAAATCTAAATTTAATAGATAGGCTCATTTTGCTTTTTATGATGTGTTCATCTTAGATTTACGTCTAATATATTTTTTTAAATACATTTCTATTTTTTTTTTGTTAACTTAACATACTTAAAATTAGCTATCGAAGGTAACTTTAATATCGTTAGACTAAAAAAAAGACATATTTCTTTGTTCAACCCAAGTTCCTCCACGAAAGAGCACATTTGAGTATCGTTATTTTTTTCTTTATTTTGAGGTAATAAACTAGAGAATAAATGTACAACTTACATGTTTCATTCTAGACAAAAACAATGCGTAAATGAAACCGAAAAAAGTGATAACCTGTCACTTGTATTTATATGTAAGACTTAATGTTTGGAACATGATTTTTATATCTGAATTACCCTGATAAATTATAAATATTTTAGTAAACATTCTTTAAAAATCATAATTATCATAGCATCCATTAATGCAAGCTGAAGAAAATATTACAGAAGAAAAGTTATTATAGAAAATATTTATTATTTCTTATACCGTAAGCTAACATAAACGCAGCTATAAAAATCTTGCTAATCCAGATTAGCTTGCATAAATACAAAATCACCGTGTCTTATCGTATATTTGTCATATGAAATGCAAATACATAATAAGAAAATATATTATAAGCATAGAAACAGAAGCATAATAATTTATTTTAAGAATGAACAAATTAATTACTTGTCATGTAGAAAATTCGATGTAAAGCAATTTCGTCACGCATCCAGAATGCTTTTTTTTGCAATAATCTCCGCAGTTGATTCGAAGAAAACGAAAACTGCAGTTTCAATCTTCTGTTCCAAAGAACTGTATTTCAGTTTTAATCACGCTTGTTATGTATGGCAATGATTTTTATTTGTCAACAACCGTAAAACACCTGCGAGTATTTAAATAAAAGGGAAAAATACTTTAATGAGATATTAGTAAAGTAAAATATTAAACACGAGTTAATATGTTGAAATGAAGAAACAAAGATTTGAAAAGTTGATTTCTAAATTATCAAAATAATTCTACGTACTTAATTTTTATGTATGGAAGAGTTATACACAATGAGCCTGATACAAAAAGACACTAAATAAGATACAGGACTAAGTGCAGTTGATAAAAAGCATTTTACTCACTGCATATATAAATCTACTTATTGAGAAAATTGGGTATACTGAATTTACTAATACCCATGAATAAATATCGGAAATTTTTATTTAAAAAAATAATATTACCATTTGTCTCACTTTGTAACACTCTCAGTGCAAAGTCAGACAATGGTGAATTTCCACGTTCTTTAGTGACACATTCATCCATACAATATACGACAAGGTCATGTCTGGAAGTATGTGTATAATTTATGGATATTAGAAATATATGTATTAGAAATATGTATATTAATATACATTATTAATATATACTATAAATATATATATTATTATATTTTATTAATATATACTATAAATATATATATTATTATATTTTAATAATATATACTATAAATATATATATTATTATATTTTATTAATATATACTATAAATATATATATTATTATATTTTATTAATATATACTATAAATATATATATTATTATATTTTATTAATATATACTATAAATATATTCATATGTGAATGGACGAATTGTAGATCGCATTAGGCCTTAAATGTTGTTAGTGGTCTCAAAGACCGCTGTTTTTATCAATCTTCAATGTTTAACTTGTAACTTTCAGTTTAACTACAGTGCTATTTTATTTTGTTTGAAACTGTAATACTATCATTAGATTTTTCTGAATAGATGAATTTCAATGTAGTAGTCTTGAACATACAATTTTGAGCAATTATCATATGAGCTAATCTGGCTTTTTATTAATCTTTTCATCAAGCAATCTCAGAGACCGCTCACAGAAACCACGCAACAATAATTGTCACAGTAGTTAAAAGTTAAAATGTCCAAAAATGGATGACTATTGACTGGAGTCTATGAAGTCTATGTGGTGATAAGGTGAGAACTGTGCCGACTATCTATGAATGTCTATGTTTAAAAAACTTAAAATAAATTAATGTATAATATACAGGGTGTTTCAGCACAATGTTTACAAACTTTAAGAGGTGGTAGAGCAGACTACAACAAGCAATTTTTTACAGGAAAGCAGGGTCGCAATCTACTCGTTTAGTCAAACATATAGCGGCTTCACTTCAAACTGAGGACCAATTTTTGGACATAACTTTAACCCTTATTATCCTAGTGGTACCGTTTGGTACTAGCAATCACTACTTTGAAAATACCTCTTTTCTGTTTACAAAATGTATTATTATGATTTTGTGCTAACAGATGACGCGTGTAGACTGTTTAAAGAAGTAAACTAATCAGTCAAATAAAAGAAATAACTGCAGGTACTAAAGTGTTAGTATCACAAATGTATTGCATGTTGAAGACAGGCAAAAAATGCTGGTTAACAAATGTAAGTACATTTTACGGAAATTAAATTTTGGAAATGAGTTAATTAAATGTGAATTATTATTTATATTTGAATGGCCTTCCTATAGGCCACATTAAAAAAAAATCTCTCTTATTTTAGGGGGAAATTTTTTTTTTAGGCTTGTTTCGTCGCTAGGCATTTATGATAGTTTTTTTATAACTAAGGTTGAAACTATGTTTATTCTAGTCACGTTGAGTCACTTTAGTTATAAATGATAAGTTTTCTTTTTTAAAGTGATGGTAAAATAGTGTAGATTTGAGGAATGGACTGTTATACAACGCTATGCAACTGGACCGATACATTCAAATTATGAAGTTGATGCATGTGGCTGACAACAATAGAATTGATAAAACGGATAAATTGTACAAACTATGTCCATTAATTGACAAAATAAACAAAACGTTTCTTTCACATTTCAAACATGAGCAACGGATAAACTATTACGAATTGATGATCAAGTATTTCAGCCTTCATAGAGGCAAGCAGTTTATTAGAGGAAACCCGATAAATTTCGGATAAAAAGTGTGGTGCCTCAACACACCTGATGGATAACTCATTAATTTCGATGTTTATCAAGCAAAAACGCTTAAATGTAACTCACAATATCAGGAAAAATTTGGTATGGCTGTAGGACCCCTTGTTGGAATGTTGGACATGTTTCCTGATAGTATCAAAATTCTGTCATTCTGCTTGTAACTTATTTCTCGGAATGAATCAGATAAAGAGACACAAGAGCAATGCTATGGTACAACTGGCACCATACGTGAGAATAGAATTGCGTATGATTGCCCTTTGCCTTCTTCTAAAGAAATGAATAAATGGAAAAGAGGATGCATTGAAATACGTTCTTGCCTAGAACAAAATGTTATTATCGCCCGTTGGATTGATAATGATGTAGTGACTGTCACTTCTACTTGCCACTGACCGACTCCTGTTGTAAATGTACGGAGTTTTTTCAGAGCAGAGAATAAACACATTCATGTACCACGTCCAAATCGCATTACTGAGTATAATCGTTTCATTCCTGTTGCAGTTCAAATGGATGAAAATGTGTACTTATACAGAATCGCTATTCGTGGATAAACTGGTGGTGGTCTATTTTTACGTGGTTGATAGATGTGATGGTCCACAACACTTGGATACTCCACAGTAAGTTGAACTCCTCTATGAAGCCATTAGCAGCGTCATAACAGAAACACACCTCACAAGATACTGTAATCCTACAAAATCTTTCGGAATAATTCCTACCTCAAGTGGAAGTTCTACTGGAGTCAGGTAAGCAAATTATTTATTTTTAAAAAATGTAATTCACAATATACATGAGTCCTATATGATTTTTGAATAATTTTTTCAAGAGTATCTGATGACATAATATTTGACAAAATGAACCATCTAGGATTATTGTGCAGTGGATCAGACCCACTGCACAAAGGTGTCTCTGTACAGCTACGTATTGCAAAATTCGCATACGTACAGAATGTACAAATTGTAGGACTCTGTGTTGGCTGTTTTGTTCGTTTTCATACAAATATCATACAATTCATCTGAGGAATAAAATTAATTCAGACTTTTCCGTGTGAATTATAAAGAAGATATTTTAATGATATTTACAGGAGAATTAACTTATGTGTAAAATGCGATGAAATCATGAAAAGTGCTAGAAGTGCAATGTAATTTGGTCGGTGCTCCGTATGTAATGTCAACTGCATTTCGAAAAGACTATCGCCTATTTTATTGTTAATTGAATGCGGATATAGCCACTTCGATCACATGGAATGCAACACAATAGCGATATGTGGTACAACTGGCCACCATCCGCTTCGAAATAATGCTAAATTAGACTATCCACTTTTCGTTAATGTAGTTGTCATTGCATACGGTGCACCGACTGAATTACTGTGTAATTCCAGTACTTTTCGTGGTTCCTTCGAATTTTGCATGCAAGAAGTTAATTCTCTTGTCAAAGTCATTAAAATATCTTCTTTATTATTAAAGTTATGTCCAAAAATTCTGTCCTCAGATTGAAGTGAAGCGCTCTGTATGTTTCGCTAAAAGGGTAGATTGTGACCTTGGTTTCCTACATAATTTTTTTTTGTTTTAGTGGGTTTTACCACCTCTTAAAGTTCATAAACATTGTGCTGAAACACCCTGTACAGTATTATTTATAGAACAAATATAATGTTAATGGTACACAGTTAGCCACTCTGTCCCTGCATATCACCGTTGCGTGTCTCACTGCGTATCACGACAATTCGTTGAAAAACAAAATAGTTACGTAATCTTTCGATCGGCTTTCATAAAATTAAATCCTTGATATTAAGTAGGATGTAGCACAGCAAGTGTATGATATCCATATGCAGATTTACGATATGTAACAGTGTCAAATGAGTAATTTTTAAGTTAAAAAATTAATTTCTTTCGGAACATCGAAATGAAATATCATCCGCAGTCGAAATGTATTTGGCGAATATTAAAAACAAAGCAACAGTGAATAGCTTAGATTATAGTGGTTAAAACAAATTTTCGGTTTTATTATATAAGCGTTTTAGTTTCATTGTGTACCTATCTCACTGTGCTTGTCTCTGCCTTAATTAGCGTAAGGAAAGTGCACTAGACGTTGATCGACCCGGTAGTTGATCAGTTAACAATATTTCTTACACATTAGATTTTTTAAGTACAATTTATTATTTTATAGCAGTCATATACTACTTGAGACGTCTAACTAGTAGACTGATCAACTACTTGCAGTCCGTAAGAAACCACGACGGAAAGTAAATTCTTCATTAAAATGAAATGAAGAAAATTATTTGTTAAACACATTTTTTATATAAAGAGATTTCTGGAAACCAAATATATTATGAATTCACCAACTATTTAGTGCAAACACTTTATTCATAATTTAAATAAACAACAACAACAACAACAAAAATACATGATCTCATTTCTATCTTAAATTAAGAGAAATATGCCTCTTCAGTTCATAATTCTTACTATAATTTAAAAATGTCCGTATTCAAAAGAATAATTTTAGTAATAATTTTCGCATTTAAATACGCATAATCTATTAATTTGTATTTGTTATTTAGAAATTATAATGAGAACTCTTATTTCTACAATAAAGACATAGGCCGAATGTTTTAAGTTGCTGCATATTTGCACCTATTCTTGAAAATATTGAAATCAGAAGAATATTTGTAATTATTGTTAATATTGTTGTAATATTGTTTTATCAAGAAGCATATTATTAATGAAAATTGAATATTTATAAACAATGTAGTACCATAGCAGGTAAGTTAAAAAAATATATTGTTAAAAGTAAATTGAAACATAAAATTAGACATATTAACATAGTGATACATAACAATAATGACATAATATAACATTAATGAAATTCATCATTTTGAATATTACTTAGAATTCATTTATTGTTTTATCAAATAGTGAACTCTGTCCTTTACACGCTATATTATAGCATGGAAAATATTATAACGACCAGTGGCGATCTCCCGTAATCTGGTTAACATTAATTTCTCACTGTCTGGAAAATATTTTAAACTATAAATTTTTCCACTACAATAATTTTGCGACGGTTGGCTTCGTGATTGATTAAGTAAGATCTATTACATAATTGAAAATAAGTTTGAATAAAATGGTGAAGTAAAAAATGTCTCTTCTTCCCAAACTATTATAATATTTAGAAGAAAAGTACTATTTCAGACGCTGTAAGAAAAGTGTATTAAATATGACGGTTTAAATATATTTTAAATATGACGTAATATTCCCCAGTAAATTTTTTAGCAGGTAAAAACTTAATTATTTTAAAGTTTCAATATTCAACTGGAAATGTATAATTCTATTGAAAATACAGTGTTTGGAAATGTTATTTGAGCTTTTTAAAATGTTGCAACGGTAGATAAACGTCGGTTTCAAAAAATAATTTAAATTTGTATTCAAATAAAAAAGTTGTAGTAGAAAGTAAAAATTAGGAGAAAATGGTAAAAAAAAGAGTATGATATATTACTGTTTTACACTAAAAAATAATTATATTTAATTTTTATATTTAAGAAAATTGTGTAAATCATGATTATAGAGCTATTATATTTCATATTTTGCATTCAAATCTTATAAAATATTAGATTTTTAGATTTTTTCTTAACAAATAGCTATATGTTTGGCTAATTGAAGCCAAATAGCAGAGGTGCCAAGTTCCAATTAATCTTCTGTAATTGTGGTTTAATCTGACCCAATTTAACAGTGGTTCAAACCAGAAAAAATATTGGATGAATCTTTATTTATTTAATTTCAGGTTTCTACGTGGAATTTATTTAACTTCATTTTTTTTAAACTTTCTGGTGCGAAATGTGTTAAACCTGAGTCAAATTAACCCACTTGTTACGGAAGATAATGACAGCTTGGCACCTCTGCAAATCGCAATAAATAATAACTTATAAGGCATTATTTCACAGTTTTTAAAATTCATATTTTTCTCTACAGTCTTCAAAGTGAAAACTATTTTCTTGGGCTATTTTAGAATAAGTAAATTTTCAAAATTCGGATATATTACATAAAATAATCAGATTTCTATATTTATTCTAGCTTATATAATCCATATAATCCATAACTGAATTTAAAAGTTGAATGGAAGTATCGACTAACAATAGAAATTGATTTTTCAGTTATATATATATATATATATATTATGTTCTGCTGTTATATCTTTCCCGCAGTTTTATAGGCAACATATTTTTGAGTTTTATGCGAAATATTCTCTAGAAATAAAACATTAAAATTGAGATGGAAACAACAATAAAATATTTTTATCGGTTTACAAATAATAGGAAAAGTTTTATTGTTATATCCCAAAAATAAATATTGAAAACTTTAATAATGGCCAGATTTCATATTACAGAACTTTCCTTGTATACAGTTAAAATGCAATAAATTTCCTATACATACATACATATATATATATATATATATAATATACATATATATTAATTTAATAAATGTTACTGCTTTAGATTTCAAATTTGTATATATGTATAAGCATAACATGTTTTCAACTAATAGTTGTAGGCGTAATTTGAATTGGTAGTAGTTGAATAGTTGTAGGCGTCGTTTCCAAAAATATTAATTAAATATAATTTTCTCATTGAAAGAAAATTTATTAAACATCAGTTATTATTATATAGTAATTTACTCATTATTGTGATAATGAATGTATAAGCATTCAAAAAAGACATATTTTATTCTATTATTTTTAATCATTGTATATAGTTCATTTTAGGAGTAGACGTACTTATTACCTGAGAAAGAGGCTTTTGGAGGTCCTGGCCATAGACATGATAAGACCATGTGAATATTATACAGTAAGGTTACATAATTTTCATGCATATACAGAAGGTCGTTCAGACTTTATGGAAACGATTTTCAAAGTTAATGTATACGGATAAATGACATATTCATTGCAACAATTTGACTTTGTTGCATAGCATTGAACTTTGTCTACAGCTCTGGTTTGAAATTTCTATGCTAATAGAATTTCCTTTTACAACCATGTCAGTTTTTTTTCAATACCCCTTGTAAAACTTTCCAAAGTCTTTTCAATTTCCGTGGATGCATTTAAACAATCCAAATTCAGAAAAAGGCCATTGATGAAGGGAATATGTGTCTCGGTGATTTTACATACATTTCTTCAAAGACACAATTTATTTCCGATTGGGATTATTGCTTTGGTAAATATGCGTCAGTTGCGTTATGGAAGAGCGGCTTGGAGACAATGTTCATATGAAGGCTTTAACCCCCTGACCGCCGAGCAAAACGGTAAATTTGCAATGTTGTTTTCTCCTTAAGATTTTTTAAATGCTAAAAAAAGATGAATTTTCAAACATGATATAAAAAGCTTAATTACGTATATAAGTATAATCCTTGAGAGTATTTGGGAGTATTAATCATTACTTGATGTTTTAAAAATGCTTTATATTTGTAGAATTATATTAATTTAAATAATGATAATATTGCAGTGAAACCTACAGCATATTGAACGGATATATCTGTTCACGGCCGGCAGTGAAAAGATTAATGTCTTTTACATATAAAGTTCGTGTCTCCTCTTCAAAAATGAGTTTTAAAATATTTTACAGATAATAAAGTGAAATCACCTTGGATTTGCTGCATTTTTTACTTTTAATTTAATTTCATAACAAAATCTAACAGCAATCGTGATTTATTTTGGAAATTTTTCTTTACACTTACAAAACCATTTTTTTGTATTAATTGACAAAAATTGCTCTTATTATACACGCACTTAAATAAAGTCATGTTTCATACAGTGTTATGATAAATCTTTATTTATCACCACCTATGTGTTTCTTAAAGCAATCGTTATAAAGAGCTATCCACAACACATTTGAAGACATTGGAAAGTTTTTCAAAATTTGTGGGAGAAAATTGATATGACTGTACTAAGAGAGAAATCGAATAAGATAGAAATTTAGATCCAGCGTTATAATAAAGAGGCAGAGATATACAGTAGAGTAAAATTGTCGCAAAGATTATGGCATATCTGTTCAGAAATTAATTGCGAAAATAGTTTCCATAAAGTGTGAACGACATTTTGTACCTATTCTTATCTTTCAAATACAGGGTGATTTTTTTTAAGTTGTGACAGTAAAACCCTATAACAAAAGAACTACTGATCCACATGACCTGAAATTTTACTAGTGTGCTCCCAAAGTAGTAGGATTTTTTAGACGTGGTTAAAAAAACTTAAAATCACGCCGGCAGATGTCGCTGTATATGCAGCAAAGTCGGGAGACGAGCTTGGGCACGAAACACATACAGTGGCGATAAAAGCGTCAAGCACGTACACCTCGTGTTCATTATTCCACGGATATCCTCCCACTGACTGTGCCATTAACGAACCGTGCGTTGTTAGTGAAACTGTATTATTATCAGAATAATGATACCACAGCAACAGCTCTTAGGAGATTTAGGATACTTAAGAATTTAAGAAAAGGTCCAATGACGATAGAATATTTACGGAAGATGGTTTTGAAATTTCAACAGACTTATTCACTGAGCCTAAAACCCGGTAGAGGCAGGAAACCAGTTGATGTTAACCTACAGCACCATCTGTTGGTGCGATTTTAGGTTTTTTTTTTATACTACGCCAAAAATCCCATTGCTTTGGGAGCATACTGTTGAAATTTCAGTTCATTTGGAACTATGTTCTTTTGTTATAGAGTTTTACTTTCATAACTTTAAAAAAATCACCCTATATTATCATTTTAAGACATTTTAAATGTTATAAACAAGATACTTAAAAATAAATAACGTAATTCCAAATTTAGGTGTAATAAATCGGTAAATACGCAAGTAAGCAGTGAATATTTAACGATTATTATTATATTTTGAATTATTATGGATTATTGTGATATTTTGAATAATTAACTGCATGGAAACATGAGTAAAAAACATTTTAGATACCACGTTTAGTAATATTTTAAAAGATTTAAAAAAATGCACAGTACTGCACAGTGTGAGTGGGTTTAGCGGTTTGAAAAAAAAAAATCCTATTTTACTATTAATATCTTGATATTGTACAACATTTCATTTCAAATATTGAAATTCTAATGCAGATTTTCAGAATTTTATCTATATTTTAGGGTTTCCTAAATTTTGAATATTTAATTATTCATTTAAGCTGTCTAATAGTCCTATATATTACGGGGACAGTTTTATTTCTGAATTCAATAATTTTCAGATGAATTCTTGAGAAACAAATTTTATCGAGCAAAATCCCAGAAATACGTATTTTCAAAACGAAATTGGATATTTCTATAAAGTATGTAAAGTTTCTATGAAGAACTTGGAGATTCTCGATTTGAAGAGTTAACATAGACTAACACTAGCAACACATAGCATAATTATAAACTAGTTTCGTGATAATAGCAGTCTCGCCAAATATCAGTATCCAAATACTGTCGATGAGTTCTATTTTACTACTTTGTACGTCGTGATTCTGATAAATGAGGATATATTTATAAGTATTATTCGGTGTCATCTAGGAATAGTCAGCAAATTTTATATAACTACTATTCAATTTAATAGTGAAAAGCCATTTTGATTCACATGACATTTGGATTCATTTTGATAGATGTCAGCTAGTAGGATTCAATTTTTTATGATAACACAAATGACTTAGTTACACAATTGACTTGACTGTGTAACCATTAAATTACACTATACACGCACACAAACACACACACATATATATATTAATCCACAAATTATTTTAATTTATCTCGTTATCTTGTTTTTTAAGGCCTTAAAGAAATTTCCCGAAATCGTTATTTATATTTTGAGCTCAGTTTCAGGAATTAATTTAATTTTTCGCAAACGTTTAGCTATGTAATTCAATACAGCAATGTGAAAATCACCAGTGAGTACAAATTTTCCATTAGAAATGAACTTAAACTTCTAAAAATATCCTAACCACACGTGCAGTTCGCTGGAATTAAAAAAAATAATAAGTTTTTAACTTAGAACTTTTAAGAGGATTAAGTTCTTTATGTTGTGGTTTCTTGAATAATGCTAGTTTAAACAAATTCTAACCGGATTAAAATTTTTATAAGTTGTCTGAGATGAAGATTATTTTAAATTACATTTTTGTAAGGAATCTTTATTTTTTCATTTACCTGAAATGTTAGAGTCCAAAATTACTCCAATAATAAAATATAACTAATCTTAATAATGTTTGTCGCCTATCGTATTTTGAGGCAAAAAATAAGGGGAGCAGTTAAAAAAGAAAGTGCAATTAAATGCTAATTTTTATTTAATATAATAGATTTTAATTATTTAAAAATAGAAAAAAAAATCTTAAACGATATAAAAATTACCAAACTATTGATGAATTTTTGTGGAACAAATCATTAATAGCTTCTTGTGTATTTAGATAACAGATACTTAAAAAATTACTCCAATGATAAAATATAATTAATTTTAATAATGTTTGTCAGGTATCGTATTTTGACGCAAAAAATAAGAAGAGAAGTTTAAAAAAGATAGTGCAATTATATGCTAATTTTTATTTAATATAATATATGTTATTTATTTAAAAATAGAAAAAAAAATCTTAAACGATATAAAAACTACCAAACTATTGATGAATTTTTGTGGAACAAATTATTAACAGCTTTTTGTGTATTTAGATAACAAATCTTAAACTACAATACTTGAAAAATTACTTATTTTATAATAAATTTATTTTACTATGTAAGAACTCCTGGCTTGTTGGCAAACTTTATTCACGCACAAGTGCGGTTAAGATTTTATGGAAATTTAGTTTTTAATTTACACGTATACTGTATAACCCATATTTAATAAATTATCTCTATATAACAAAACTTCTTAATTGAAAACCCTTATATGTTGTTCACTTAGCTTGTTGATCTCTTTACACTAGCACTAGATACGGCTTTTATAAATTTGGTGTATTTAAATGCTGTCCACATTTGTATGTTTACTAGAAAATGATTGCACCGTTGGTGTACTTTCAAACTATCTAGTATACTTATTTTATCCATATTACATACATACATGCTTCTTAGATTCATAAATACATCCTATATCGTACACAACACTTACATATAACTTTTAAAGTATACAATATGTGTAAAATTTCTTTTTTCAACACTTGAAAGTAAGAGTTAGTAATCCAGAGATTCACTCCATTAGTAATCTTACAGAATCCTAATACACAACACAGTATTTTTTAAACATTATTTTATCACAATTGAAATTTGTTTACCATACGTACATGACACAGTGAAAATTTGGCAACTAAAACCTATATATATATATATATATATATAAGCAATTATTTTACTTAAAATTAAATATATTGAAAATTAAAATAACTTTATTTAAAAAAACATATATTTTTATTGCAGGTACAGTATTTGTAAAACCGTAAAATACCGAAAAAAATTAAACTTTATTGATAAATTTAATATCAGGTGAAGAAAAGTTTAGTATAATGTGTATCATAAAGTTGAAAAGCTAATGAAAAAGTCAATAAATTTTATCTGTAAGTAATTTATTTCGAAAATAAAATAATTATGTAAAACACAATACTTTTGCCTGTGTAATAACTTTAAGAAAAGCAAAATAAAAAAACTAGAGTAATGAAGAAACAAATACTTACTATGTTGTACATCAACCATTTCTTTTAATAACTACTTTCTATCTTTCATGGATATTATTAGTTCTTGGCAGAGTTCGGTACTGAATTTGTAACGTTCATCTTCAATCGTAGATCTCAGATCTCAAGCTGAGGAAAAATGACTTCCGAATTTGTAAACTCATCTTGCCTTATCTCCCCAAAAATTATCGATACGATTTAGAACAGCACTTCTGTATGGTCATTGAAAAACATCAATATATTTTCTCTTGTAACCAGAGTATTTTTTTACAGTTTACGCTTTATCTTACTGATAAATCCATTTTGTCATGCCAGAAGTTTTGCAACAGGTAAAATATGGTCAGAAAGTGTTGTTAGATATTCCTTTAAATTAACTTTTTCTGAAAGAAATGCAAGTCACCCCACGTCATGATGGATCCTGACTCAATCGACGTTTTGAGAAAAAAAAATATTTCTTTTCTCATATCATGCCAATATTTCCAGCCATTATGACCATCTAAGTTTCATCTTTTTCATACGAGTAAATAACGGCCCAAGCCATCACTTGTCTTCAATAAATGTTTACCAAAGTTTACCATTTACATTCACATACAATACGATACTTTCATGCAATTTACCAAAAAAAAAAAAAATCAATGTATATTTAGATATATACTATGCATTTAAACCAATTAAACATTAAAAATATTTAATTTTAGATTAAGTTAGATTTGAGACCTCTGAACAATTTTGAAAACATAAACTCATAATGCAAATATACACAGTATACATACTAGTTATAATATTAAAAAATAAATAAAATCTCAAGTCTAAAAATTAAGTATAACTGTGTAATGGCATTTGAATTTGTCTGATAGGCACAGTATGTAATATATATATATATATATATATATATATATACAATCCATGCACTTTAATCGTCAAATTGTCACAGGTAAAAAGAAAAGTAGGTATTAGATTAGGAATTAATTTTTCTTTCAAATTTATGTTACAAAAATAAGAGACAATTCAGAGAGATTAAGAAACAAGAAATAAATTTTAAGGTTGGCACTGTTTCAGTATGAGACTGTACTATAAGCTCATATTTTAACATAAATTGAAAGCAGATATAATTGCTATTTTAATGGCTATTATCATTTTTCTCTGAGAATATTTGTCGATTAAATTTTATGGGATGTATTTTTTATTTTAATCAATTATTTATTTATTTAATCTGACTGTCTTACACTGACTTTTGATTTTTTCTCAGTGTAAAAAATTTTCCCTAATATCTCAATTTTTAAATACTGCTAGTAAAATTAATAAAATTGATAGTCGCCTAGTCGCTTGTGTATTTAGTGAAAATTTTAAATGTTAATGTTGGATTTAGTAAGAAATTACTATTGTTCAGGATCATATAGAAAAATAAAAACCTTTTTTATTATAAAAATTCGAATATGATTGTTATGCATTTCATAATGTAAGAAAATGAACGCTGCAAAAATCACTCAATAGACTTTTATAGGAAAATATATGTCGTGGTAAACAATACTTCGCTAAAACATAATTTAAAGAATATCTTTGCAGTCTTGGTTAATATTAGTTCAGGATTTCTAATAGTATAGTAGCGTTGTATAATGCCTGAAACTAAGGGGCTACTACTCTCCTTGTTAGTACGAAAACATACATTTTTACGGCGTATCAGATTTGCGCAGTTTTGGCGATAATTGTTTGTTGCTTTGAAATTAGAGTCTCGTGCACTACCTTGATTATGTCAGTAGAAAGTTATACATTGAAAGTGTGTTTCGAAAGAGCAGTTTTACTTAAAAGTGGTTCGCTTTGTTTAGTCATGATCGCTCAGTCAGTGATGCTGATGACTGTCAGGAGCGGTGACTATTTGCAAC
Source organism: Maratus michaelseni (assembly GCA_963931845.1). Classification (NCBI taxonomy): domain Eukaryota; kingdom Metazoa; phylum Arthropoda; class Arachnida; order Araneae; family Salticidae; genus Maratus; species Maratus michaelseni. Next base: position 190,545,815 of record OZ007593.1, on the reverse strand, counting down.
AATGCTGGATAAAGTTGACCACGGTAAACATTTGATTCTTCCAAACACGAAAAACACATTATCACAGACATAATTACTATTTTATGTTGCAATGCACGTCAAGTTGGCATGACACGTGACATCTCTGATGACTCAAAATGTACAGTTGTAATCGCGTGAGGAAAATCTGTTTCGCTCTGAAAACACCTATTTTGCCAATGTTCTCACCAATATTTCCCCACAAATGCTTCATGGAAATAAATATCAACAATTGCAATTATTTGTTTTATTTACACACATATACAATTTTCTACTCAAAGTTGCATCGACATCATGCGTTATCCTCTTTAGCGTCTAGATGCTGAATATCAAAATCGAATATGAATATAACGTCTGAATTTATATGCTTCCCGAATATTCTAATTCTTATGTATGTCAAAAAATAATTTCTTTATTTGAAAAAGTTAATAAACTAAAATAAAATAGTTAGGTGATTACTGACAATCTAGAATGTATTAAATTATATATGTGAAAATAATCCAAATTAAAAATTTGGCATACTAACTCAAAACAAAATATCCCTTTCGCAGTTCGCACAGTAACTGACATACGTTTAAAAAAATGTATCATCAAATTTTCGCAAATAACATATAAATAACTTGTTAATAATAGCATTTAAATGTTTTTAGTTTAAAATAAAACACAAGGGAAACAGCCCGAAATACGTTATTTAAACTGATCAGAAGAAAGTATAAAAAAATCAAACTCTTTGTTTATATTATAATACATTTATATCTTCTAAAATAATATATATATTTTAACAAAATACATAACAACGGATAATAAAAATGCCTAACCACTATCTTCACTTAAAATATATTTGTATTTCAATGTTTCTTGGCATAATTATGTATTATGTTTGTTTTACACAATTAAATATAATTTATTTGGAATTAATTGAATATTTTGTAAATTAACTATGCAGGCATAGGAGAATTACAGTTATAGAAATGCTTTTAATTATATCTTAATTAATTATTTACATCTCGCTGATTTTAATCCGCATTTTTTCTGTTATTGTTTGAATATATATATATATATATATATATATATATATATATATATATATATACAATAAAAAGAAGATAAATAATAGAATCGGAAACAGAGATAATGGAAGTTTAAGTCAACAACAAAAGGCATTATTATAACGTTTCGGTATACTTACATAAATAAGAAAAAAAAAATAACCACATTAGAAATTTTTTTCTTGGGTAATCGGATAAATTAAACAAATCCCATTTGTTGCGCAAAGTAATTAATATTTTGTCGTAATTTTTTCAGTGTTATGTGTGCTCATTTGTTTGAAGTATTTAAGGGAACGAAGTAAAGAATAAAAAATGTATAAATGAATTAATTTAAATTCATATTAAGATTAATACAGCATTGTTTGTGGAAACTGAAGTCATAAACCTTCATCCATTAAAACTGCATTACATAATGAGTAACGGGTAAAATTAAACATTTTAACTGTTGACTTTTCACTCCTTTAAATTTAAAGAACACAGAAAGTTATTACTCATAATACGATGTGTATAAAATATATCATAAAACAAATTTACTGCCATTCTGTTATTTTTACTATCTAGCTGCAGAGTTTTTCTGTACTAAAAATATATATTAACATAATTTAAAATGATTTTGTGTATAAAAAACATTATGAAATGAAATACGTATTAATAGTTCAAAATTCTCTGTTTATTATATATCATATTTTCTATTTTTAGACATAATACACAGGAAATTAAATAAGATAACATTTCAGTCATTACAATATGTTATATCTCTTCGCAGAAAGCTTGTAGAAATATGACCACCAGGTAGAGTTGCAAAAAACCGGTTTATTCCCAGGTTTATTTCTAATAGACCCGATTTATTCCCAGGTTTATTACCAAGGACCTGGTTTGTTCCTAAAAAACCAAGTTTATTCCCAAAAAACCCGGTTTATTCCCAGGTTTATTGTCAAAGGACCTGGTTTGTTCCTAAAAAACAAAGTTTATTCCCAAAAAACCCGGTTTATTTCCAGGTTTAAACCCGGTTTTTTTCTAGGTTTTGCAACTCTACCACCAGGTATACGGCTGCTTTGTTAATCTCGTGCTGGGAAGATCTAAACACACTCAAAAATAGTTACGATTTTTACCTAAAAGAAAATCCTCCCGCACATTCTACGACCTATTTCCCTTGCGGTTATGTTAGTTAGCCAATTAATAAAATAATTAAAATCGTGATCGTGATGGTTTTGACTGGGGTTCAGAGAGTACCTTGATTATACTGTAAAAGAGATGATTAAATTAGTTAAATTAATAAAAACTAACGTTTTGAATTGTTAGAAGCAACAACCACTTAAAAATTGTTATTTGAGGATTTAAATAACAAATAAAATCCCTTAACTCCTAACTACCCTAACACAAATCTGAGAAATGTACTCGTGATACAAATAAAATAATTAACAATTAGTTAAAAATAAACAAATACATTTATTTACAAATCAACAAACATTCAAAAAAAAAAAGAAAAAAAAACTTAACTACATTACCACGTATTAACGCAATAGGATTACGGGATTAAAACATGTAAGTAAAATATTCATTTCTTCACTGGTATTCTTCAAACATATCTTTCTACATACATTCTCATGAATTAATTGCATCACAGCAAAACTTTTTTTTTTTTTACTTTATACAATTTATTATCAAAATATTACGTTTCGATTACATAATTTGAATTAATCAATTAAGAAAGATTTCCGATTCCTGAACCCAGAGAGAGGTAACATACTCTAATATTGACCTATATATATGGTAGTTGAAATATAAAACAAAACGGAAGTACGTTTCAACGTCGAAAAGAAACAAGTAGTTGTTGGGACAGTCTTCAGGAATTCCATATCCAGAGATTGAGGAATTGGCATCATTAAAACACACAATAATAATATTGCATTGCGGACCTCGAGTGCAAATTTCTAAACGATTTACAAATATATTTAAAATATATCATTTTAAAGCACAACTATTCAGATCATTTTGCATACTGTAATGACCTATCTCCAACTATAATAAAGAAGGAAGTGTGTGTGTCAATCTGTGTGATTATCCGCTGTGTTCTGAAGAGACTGCTGCACGCAGAGCTACAAAATTTGGAGGGAAGATACTTCTATGCATGTAGATTTGTACCTTGAAGCCAGATTTTGGAATTTTTAATAGAATTTTTTAATTTAATTTTTAACGGGATTTTTAATGTTTTTTCACGTTTCGATGGGATTTTTCCACATTAGTAACGGAAATCCGGTTCCAATCTCTTAGCCCAATATAGTAAACTTTATCTTGTTTTCAATAAAGTTTCTGCGAAATTCGTACAGCGATTTTTGAATTTTTGGCGAATTTTTTCTTTTGACACTAAGAAATTTTGCCAGAATGCTTGATTGATTCGGTAGTTGCGCTTCCATTTCAGCTTCAGATACATCCAGAATCGTCATTTTTTTCTCTTTTTAGCTTGGAGAAAGTTGACAATTCCTTACAGATAAAACTAGTCGTTGGGAGCCACCGTAATACTTACCCATCATGGATATGCATAATGTAAAATATTAAAATAAAAATGTGTAAACTACTTATAAAATGCATTGCAATTCAAATAACATCGTGGATTGATGTCGTCATAAACTTTAAAGGCTCGATTACTGAATTGCTTGAAAGAGGTTTTTCCTTATAACTCCAAAAATAATAATTCTATTAACTAGCGGTTTATTGCATCTGATTAAGCGTCAAATTTCCAATTAAAATATATCTTTGAAGTGAAATTTGGATGAAATACAGGGTCATGAAAAATCGAAGAGTGTGGTAAATGGGATTCCAAATATCTCGGCAACTCATTATCCGATCGACTTCATGCTTTATGCAAAATTTATGTTTTTTTATTGTCTTGTATGTTCATTTCTTAAAATAAACAATTTCGAAAATTTTTATATACCTTTTATCAGAAAGAGTATTTCGAGAGTCCGAAAAAAATTGTTCCGGTTAATCGAGGTTATTGAAATGAAATAGGCTTCTTCCCATTATTACATACTAAGTACATACCAAATTGCAAGTCTCTATCTCAATTTTTTCGGGAGATAGAGCGTTTACAGACACACAGACACACAGAGGGACGGCAAAATTTTTTTTCTAAAAATATGTTTTTCGGAATCTCCAGTGTCTGAAACGTGTAAATCCGTCAAAAAAAAATTTCGATATTCAAAACGATTACTTATAAGACTTATCCTATACTACGTATGATGCGTAAGTAAAATCATGATATTAAAAATGTGATTTTTAGTGTTTTTTGACGTTTTGCTGTGATTTACCAACATTAGTAACCGGAATCCGGTTACACTATTTTAGCCCAATACAGTAAATCTTATACTCTTTTCAATAAAGTTTATGCGAAATTCGTACAGCGATTGTTGATTTTTTTGTCGAATTTTTTCCTTCGACACTAAGTAATTTTGCCCAGAATGCTTGATTGGTTTGGTGGTTGCTTCCATTTTAGCCTCAGATACGCTCAGAATCGTTTTTCTTTTTTTAAACTCTTTTTAGCTTGGAGAAACTTGATAATTCTTTACAGATAAAAAATCATAATTTTAAAAGGTTAAGGGAGGATTATTTATTTTCCTGATTTTTTAATTAGATTTTTTTCTTTTAATTTCGTTTTTTAACATTTTTTTTTCAAGTTCTGCAACTTTTTTTGTTTCAAATGACGTCACATATCGCCCACTACAAGTCAAACACCATTGGAGGGCAGTTGTGATTGGTAGCTGATAGAATTGTAGGCACAGCTGGATGTCAACCGGGCAGTTGTGACTGGCAGATGAAAATGTCGTCAGCTGATTGCAATTCGAAAGCTAGTTGTGAATTTTTATTTGTTTTATGCGATTTTTAGAATTTTCTCATGTATACGTCATTTATGTATTTATTTTCAGAAATTAACAATGACAACTTGGACATGTTTTTGTATGTAAAAAAAAGTCATTTTGTTTCTGTTTAGAAAGTTAATGATAATTCCTAATTTTGGAACGTCGTTGGCTAAATTCTGTGGGGGGAGGTGAGTGTTCGATTGTAGTTTAAATATCGCGTTAATGCTCTGATCGAACCGCCCTCCTTCACCCCTGCCTCCAAAATCAGAACTATTTAATTATTAGTCCGATTCAGACGAAACCTTTTCTCAGGTCCCCAGATACTAGATAAACTTCGGTATAATTTTTTCAGCCCTTGGTTACCACTATTTCTGAATATTAATGGCCAGGGAGGGGTATTTTCTCGGGTTCTATGGGCTCAATTTCAATGAGAACTAGTTCATTCAACTTAACACGAACTAATTAAGGTATAGATAACTAATTAAGAACAGATTTAGCGCCACCTGGAGTTAGAAAATGGAACTAAAAGGTTTTGCAACGCGTGCGCAGCACGCCTGCTATACTGTGTCATAGGCAGCAAGGACACGTGCAGGACTATCGTTCGGAAATAATTTTATTTAGAACTGAGTGCAACTCCTAGCGGTGGGAAGTGAAACTAAACAATTTTGCATTTAAAATTTGTCCGATTCAAACGAAGGGCACGATTTCAACAACAATTTATTTATTCAACTTAACTTGAACTAATTAAGATATAGATAACTAATTAAGACATAGATTTACCGCCCCCTGGCGGTGGAAAGCGGAACTAAAATATTTTCTGCGTGAGCACAGAACGCCATCTATACGTTGTCATAAACAGCGGGGACACGTGCCGGAGTTTCGTTCGGAAAGAGGTTTGTTTAGAACAGAGTGCACCCTCTGGCGGTGGAAAATATAATTAAAAGATTTTGAATTTAATCTGGCTCCGATTCAAATGAAATCTTTTCTGACATTCTTTTGAGGTCTACCAGGTACTAAATAAACTTCGGTATAATTTTTCTAGCCCTTGGTTACCACCATTTATGCATATAATTATCCAGGGGCTGATTTATTTTCGCGGGTTCTGTGGGTCCGATTTCAACGGGAATCGGTTCATTCAACTTAACATGAACTAATTAAGATATAGCTAATTATTTAAGACATAGATTTGGTACTCACTGGCGTGGTGGAAAGTGGATCTAACAGATTTTTCGTGCGTGCGCGACACAGGGTGCCGTAAGCAGCAGGAACCTGTGCCGGAGTTTTGCCCGGAAATACGTTTATTCAGAACAGAATGCTCCACCTGGTGGCAGAAACTGGAAGTAAAAGATTTTGCAGCGCGTGCCTCGCACGTCTCCTATACACGGTATCGTAGACAGCGGAGACACGTGTGGGATAATTTGTTTAGAACAAAATGCAACCCCTGTCGGTGGACCTAAAATATTTTCCTGCCAGTGCGCCAAAAATAACTATTTTTATTGCGACCGCAAAAGAAAGTTACCGATTTGATAATCCCAAAAAACGAAAAAGTTTCATTTTCACTTATCCTCGAGTATTAAGAAAAGTGTTGGATTATTTGAATCGAAACTGTCAGTTTATGTTTCTGGTTCGGAAAATGCAAATTTTGAGAAAATCCGACGCTAACTTTTCTTTTTCATTTTTGACCAAAAACTGACCATTTAGAGTCAAATGATCCAGACATTTGAGGAGGTGATATTAAATTTACTTCCGCTTCGGGTAAATCTCTCTATTTAATTTCCGAAAGACAAAGAGTTTTTTCAGAGGAAGGGTTTCGTGCAGAGTGATTTCGCGTTTTGTATTATTTTTTGACGGTACCGAGCAACGCCGGGCGGATCTTCTAGTATCTAATAAATACAAACATGTATATCATACGAGGAACTACGTAGAGCTCATCATTAGAGAACAAAGTCACATTGGCAGGGCAGGTCAGAAATACAGTGTCATCTTCCATCTAAGAGAAGAGAGTTACCTCATCTGATACGCAACTGTTCAGAGCATTCTGTCAGTATTTTAGAGTAATTGTCACTGTTCATCCAAACTTCGGCAAACCGAACCCGCAACCTAGGTAACGCTCATTGGCGAGACTTTAGACTTCCTCCACATAGGGCGGCCTTCCCCTCCAACTTCGGATCCTGACTGTGGTCCAGTAATCTTCGACCAGTTAAAATATTAACCCCATATAACTATAAAGTCTATTCTTATTTAAGCCTCATTTTCAGATTTGGGGCACTGTGCCGGAGAAAATTATTTCGCCTAAGCATTATATGTCTATGGAAATAAAGAAAATAATACAACTCATACACTCCTTATTCATGAAATGAAATGAAAATGGTAGTTACATTTCGGAGTGACCAATAATAATCTATAAGTTTTATATTTAAAATAATTTTATTCTTGAGGTATGAGCCGGAGAACTGTCTAAAAGCTGAGTTTAAGCAGAGGTAACGGGTATGCTTAGCATGGGAGACAAGATCTGGCGAAAATATTTCGTCTTTTTTCTTTTCTTTTCTTATTAGGGGAAGACCGGTCAAAGTGTTCAAAGTCACCTTAAGGTTTTGTGATTTTTTGTTACCACTTTTGATACATATACATAACTGAAAATTTGCATCGAATTAGAGTGACTACTTAGAAGTGCAAGGGTATTTATAATTTTTATGAAATAATAAAGTGAAAGTAAGAATTTTATTTTTTCCAAAAAAAAAGTCAAAATGTCCACTTTGCCCGTCTAGGTCGGGCAAAGTTGTCACTCCATGGCCACTTTGCCTTACAGATGTAAAAAGATTGAAAACACTATTTAAATGATTAGAACATTTTTATTGTCATAACAAATCGTATGAAACATAATGAAAGATTGAAAATGGTATGAAAATCCAATAAGAATTTGACAAACCCATATAAAAAATTATAAATCAGAATCAAACACTGAATTTTTCGCAAATGAACTCCACATCATCTTCTTCGCGATGTGAACAGGCCTCATGAGCCCAGACGTGACAAACATTGCACCTGATCCAACCTTCATCACTTGATCCAATCAACGGTCATTATCCTGACCACTTTGTCTGTTTAGGAGCCATGACAGAAAATACGTTCTACAGTGGAAACTAATGAACAGACAGCGACCACTCACCCACCAATGTGAAGCTGAAAATATGCTCTTTACTTACACATTCAATAAATAAATGCAGGTACAACAGCTTATTGTTAATTGTATGTAATATAAGTCACTTACCTTAGATCACAAACTTAAAAAACTGAAAAAAACACGCTCTAAAATTATAAAGCATGGAACAACATTGTTCAACGATTGTCTGGTTACTCACTGCCATCAAACGAAATAGTTTGATTACAAACCACGCAATGCCAGCGCTCTGGTGACGTCATTATATTGGGTGACCACTTTGCTAGACCTTCCCCTACATTTACAAAACACCAGTAAATTTTGAATGTTCAAGAAGATTTTTCTCAGAAAGTTTGCAAAAATTAGCTTTATCTCCTACATTCTGCTTTAAAATTTGACTCTGCGTATTTTGTTCAGCATCTAGATGTCTTTCGAAAAAGAAATTATTTCCTTTACTTGTTTTGTTGATAAAATTAAATTTAAGACCATTATATGCTTTCAAGTTAGAAGACACTTTCACGTCGGCATTTCAAAAGGAAAATCTGTAGACCAGGCGACTATTTTTGCATTTTATTGAAATAGTTTGCTGGACGTAATTTTTTTTTCTAGTAATCAAATTTTTATGAAGCAATAGATCTACAATTTAAGGTACAAAGGAAAAAAAAAAATTATCGCACAATATTATTTTAAGAAAAAATATAACATATATCAAGTTTATGCTTCTTAACCTAAGCCAGTTGGCGTATTTGAGAGAGAGAGTTTTGACACAGCAAATTGTTTCTTGAGCTTCATTTTTTACTGCATTTATAGAGAGTCAGTAAAATTTTATTGACTGAAATGATTTTTTTTTATGAAAATGGGGAAATCCAGCTCTCTTCGCAAATTTTTGCTTTAGAATTTGAAAGTGTATTTCTGTTAATTATTGACATTACCAACGAAAAAATTTTATGAAGCAAAAATTTTTTATTTAATTTATTGTTCCTTTATTGTTATCCATACTTATTTTAGACCAAATGTTTAACGGTATCGCACATTTTTGAAAACCTGCAGACGGCATATATTATTTTTTTTTACATCTTTGTATAAGAAAAAAATATTCATGACACGATGACTATTCTACATTCCAAATATATTGTGTAAGGAAAGTATTATAGACATGGTTTGTGTACGTGTGTGTATGTGTGAGTAATCACTATAACTCCAAATCTGTATTTCAGATTGAGCACCCCTTTTTCGAATAAGTTATGAGCCCGTATAAATTTCGTAAAAATTTGCAAACGGATCGGGTACTAAATAAATTTTAAATCATTTTTTTAGCGATTCTTAGGTGAAATTCGCCAAGAAATCGTGACAGATTATAAGTGATACACAAACCGGATATTATATGAGGAATCCGTAGAGCAGAGGTAAAACTTCCACTGTCAAAGCGTTCGAATCAAGTTGAATTATCAAGCATTCGAACATAACGAAATCGACCAGTGTTCGTATATAGCAGATTTGAAGGTGTCCGATATTTATAAAAAAAAAAAATCCTGTATTAAAGATATAAGTGTTTAAAAAATGTAGTGAATTCACTCCAGATTTTTAAATTGTAAAGTAATTGTGCGTGCTCCTTATTTTTGGACGAAAATCAAATGTATGCAAAGTTTTTAATCTAGTTCCACAGAAAAAGTCCTTCAGTTATAAACCAGGAGGAAAAGGTAGCTTTCCTATATATTCATTTTAAAATTTTAACTAAAGTTACTCGGAAACAGTAAGCTAAAATGCAAGGAACCCGATTATAGAAAGTTCGTTAATACGGAATTTAAATAAAAAAATTGCTAAATTAGTCAGCTATAGCGATGTTGACTTCCTTTATGGAGACATTTTTTGGTTTCTAAATTTGACAATATTCCGCCAAGTATCGCCAAGCTTGGCGAGAATGTGACGTTAAGAGATATAAATATATATTTTTATGTGTGTAATTAGGAAAATGATTATAACAATCAAATTTAATAATTTGCGAGAAATCACGTTCAAGTCTCATAAATCAATCCCTGATTTTTTGTAATCAGCTGTCAAGTTTCAAAATATCAACCACCCTAGAAATTAAAATTACTATATATCAGCCATTTTTTAAGAAAGAGGCAAAAAAAAAAAAAAAAAAAAAAAAAAAATCTTCGGATTTCTTATATCAAGGCCTAACACTTAAACAAAAAATAAATTAGAATATCTATTTTTTTGTATACTTTTCAGTTGTAAATATTTTAGTGGCCGCCATTTTGAAACAAAATGGCGGACAAAGCTAGTCAACGAACTCGATAAAGACATTGGTGAGACTAATACACACACACTTAGTTACATCCTAATCGATTTATAAATACGATATATATATATCAACATTTTAACGGAGGGTGGTTTGGAGATTGGGGGTTATGATCCGTGAAGATATACCGAAAGTTTCCGGAATTGCTTTCTCCGAACAGCTGCAGTAGGTAGCTTGTTACTTTTTATAATGAAAACTACCTAAAAGTTGAGATAGACCGGCAAATAAACCATTTTTGAATTCTGATAAAGTTTACACGGAAAAACCATCAAAATCAGCCCTTACGAATGAGAAAAAGAAAAGTTTTTTCAAAATTAAAATATTTCTGACAGTAATAATTAACCACTGAAAATACTTAAACTAACCCTAACAAAAATACGCTTAAAAAAATAGTTTTCAGTTTTGCTCTATTTTAATTTATATATAGAGAGAGTAATGAAGATTTATTTAGCGTTGTCTTCTTTGTAATGGAAAAAGAAATAAATGAGTGCATATTTTGGAAATATAATTAATTTTATGTTGGTATCTATTATCCGTCGTTGTAAGAAACAAAGAAAAAAATAACTTTGGTTATTTGTTAAAACTATGGAAAGAAAACAGCTTTTAATAAAGATACGTCTTCTTATCGTAAGTTATAAATTTTCTTTTTCACATTTCGTGTATGCATAAGTAGGTATTATATACATTTTTATATTTCGCAGGTATTTTGTTTAACATTTCCATATTTATATTTTGATTTTATTCATACATACCATCATTTAAATAAAGATATGCGTGAAAAGTAATTAATTCTAATCAGTTTTTTATTGTTAATAAGAGGTTTATTTAGTGTTCAGAAAAACAAAAATAAACAACTATGGTTAATGAATATAATGTAATATTTAATTAAAACATTCTAAAAGTTAAAGAAAATGTACATTATATTCAAATAAACGGTAAAACCACAAGTACACTAATAAAGCTGATATGTGTGATATTTTTTTCTGTTGTTTCAATTATCAGTTAATACTCATGTATGAAATGGTATTTTTTGTAACTAATTTCGTTTGGATATTCAAACAAAAGATACAACTGGAATTAATTTTACAAATAAATCCATCTTTGTCTTATACTTTTAAACGGGCTATTCTTTTATATGCATATATTTATTAATATATTTTTGGGATCTATATATTAATATATTTCTGCTCTAATATGTTAAATGAGCCAACTGTTCTGCGAAGTACTGACAGTCAGAGAAAAGATTTAGAGATCTACCCTAACTATATATATCTGCATAAATATCTCTTAGAATTTAAAGGCAACTTGAGACTAAATGTTAAAATAAACAATGCTTTAACTTACGAAAATAATTTAAAAGGAATTAAACTGAGAACTTATGTTTTCATTAAGAAAACTTACAAGTTTGTCTATGATTTGTGTGTCTATGATTTGTCTATATGACGTAATTAATGTCGACTTTTCAATCCTTCCTGTACTGAGATTAGTCCCAAGGGGTCTTACAGATTCCACCTACACTGCAATGGTTTCCTAATTAAAAAGAAAGATGGCGTAGATCTATCATAGAAGTGATGTCATATTTCAGAGAAAACAGGCATTTACTTTCATAAAACTGTTACATTTTAATACAGTTGTGTCGAAATTATACTTTTTCTGCTTTTAGTACTGAGTTTCATGCCATAAACCTTTAAGTCTCTACAAGCGAAATTAAAGTTCATTGGAAAATTACGTCATTTTAACATGATTATATTAATTTATTTCACTTTTGAGAATTAAAATGCATTCTTATGAAGCCATTTTCCATTAGTGAAAGAGTCCCGATGTTTTGCATTTAAAATTCTTGATTTCGAAAATTAGCCAAATGCTTCAACTTGTAAAAATTTTTCATATTTAACAAGAAACTAGCATTGTTGTTGATAAACCTGAAATTTTGTATTAAGAGTGCAACAAAATGAATTATTTTTTTCGCTTTTTACTCTTCCGATGCTGAGAAATCAAATTGATCCTGAAATGGTAATTTTAATGTTTTATACTTAAAGGTCTCGTTGGAAAAAACCTATCGCACTTTAAAATATTGTCTTCGATTGATACCAATATATTTGACTAACGGTTATTTTTCAAAAATTACTATGTATGTTCACTTCTTCTCCATGTCTATTTTACAAAATGATCACATAGTGGATATAAACTTTTGAAACAACATAAAAATGCTTATTTTAATTTCTAATAATTTGCATTTCATACCTAATTTAATTAAAGAGTATCGAAGCACCTAAGAAATGATTTCTTGGAAATCTGTATTCTTTAATCTGGCTATGCAAAATAATTATAAATGGTATTCATACTACAATAAGCAATAGTGTGTTTTTCAATAGTATATCCGAATTTCTGTCAATTATGGAATATTTTAGTCTTCTAGGACATTTTTAGAGATAATTGAAAATAAAGTAATTAGAATTCTAAAGAATGTAATCAAATTCTAAATATTCAAATCCTCTAAATTAAACGCTAAAATAATTTATTAAAATGGTTAGACTACTTCAAAGCAAAACCAATCCTTCATCTAAAATTTTAATGTTCAGAAAAAAAAATATATCGTATTTGTTTTCGTACTACTTACCATGCAATTTCTTTTTCATTTTCATGAATTTATAAAGTTTAGATTAGAATTATTCAGTAGGGACATGAAATACTTTTAGTGCAAGAAAATTCTTTTATTTGTATCACGATAGTAATTTGTCTTAAGTTTATTTTTACATGTTTAATAAAAATTCTAATTTAAAGACTATATATTTTTTTGTTTTATATTTTGTGACTTTGTTATTGAAATGTTTCCACTAAAAATATATATTATTTTTAACGTTACTGAAAAGATTATTTATTATTCAATATCATAGGGTAGAACAATTCCGTTTCATTTCCCTAAAAAAGATTTTACATTATTTTACTGAAATATTTATATTCACATAAAATAATGAGACATAACCTATTTGAACTCATTTTTGTGACATTTTTATGTAAATGTATATCAAAATTAATTTTATGTCAATTGTTATACACATCTTTTTTATTGGTGAACGAATACTGAAATATACATAATACCATTTATGCACTTTCATGGGTTAAAATAGTATATAGAGAATCCACTATTAAGCTGCCGCGGCACACAAACATATGATGACGGAAAATTTATGAAATTCTGTAATTGGGTTTTCATTCATTTCCTTCTGACTGGGATATTTTCAGTACAGAAGGACGCACCCACGCTGTCGTGACACTTGACGGCTGTTTTCATGGATAATTAAGTAAGATTACACATTTGAAAATCAATTTGTATAAAATGATCTGTAAAAATGTTGCTACCCCCTGGATTTTATAAGGGCTAGAAGAATATTTTTCTATAAATTCTATAAGAAGACCATTTTAAATATGACATTTGAAATATATCACTTTAAATATGACATAATTTTCAGCATTAAATGTTTTGCGCGTGTAACAATTTAATTATTTTAAATTTTTCTTTCTATTTTAATATTCGCTTAGAAATATATTTTTTAATTGAAAAATGTTTGGAAATATTACACTTTGATAAATGACACTTTGAGCTTTTTAAAATCGGCAATATTAGGTAAAAACCGTTTATCTCAGATTCTGTAATAAATCTCTATTCAGATAATGAAAGTTTGAATAAAAAACTGTAAAAATAACTTTAAAAATGGGCAAATTCAAAAAAATTATTGGGCACTGCACACCTTAATCTAGTCAATTATGCACCTACAAAAGATAGTTAAATTGCTATAAATAGTTTTTGATCCTATAAAACTTAACTATCTTCGCCTATTTCAGTAATAAATTGCGCTTAAAAAATTGTTCGATTAAAAACTGTCGGCTTCAACTTGTTCATCATACATTTTTCTATAAAATATCTGTTTTTCATATTTGTATAAGCAATAATGATTGCATTATAAGCTGAGAAATTTAAAAGATAACAATAAATGCAATTATGGCAATGACAGCACCACCAGCAGCATTAGTTACTGTTTTTTTTTTTTTTTTTTTTTTTTTTTTAACAGAGATTTATTAAAAGAAATAAAATAATCCATCATAAACAATCAAAATAAAATATATTTTTTAATATATTCTATACAAGTTAGGGTTTTCAGATAAGCATAATAGTAAATATTCTTTCAAGGATCTAACCAACATTTTTTTTTTCGTTTGTAACATTCTTTGCTGCAGATAAGTTTATTTCTTGTAAATGGAACATAGAGAGTGGATGATATTTTTGTAACAATTGTAAATTTACTATTCATCAAAGAGCAATGGATTATATTACGTGTTTTGCATTATTTTCATGGCAGTTCTCTGGCATTTCGTATTATGGATATTGATACCCTGAAAAAAATTTGAAAGGTAATGTAACTTTATTACATTAAACCTAATTGCATAGTAAACTGCAGAACTTAGAAAGTTGGATTTTAATGTACTGTTGTTAGTTCATAGACTCAATGTATCAGTATACTTACAAGTTGTGACAGTTGTTAGACACCTGTCCTCTCACGGAACACCAATGTGGTCGCAGGACACCGGAACACTGACGGCGCATCAGTGTATGGTGGCATATCAGTGAACAACCACTGAGATATAGTAATTTTATAATTCACTTTAAGCAAATATTGCCTTTAAATGGTAAAATATTTGAATTATTTTGTGTGGCATCGATATGCAACAAAAACATCAACAGTAAAAGGACTATAAACAATAAACACAATTACATTTCTAAAACAAAATATGTATTATTACTCATTATTATATATACATTTCCAAACAATCTGTGGTGATAGAGTCTTACAAGAGTTTTACAGATATAATGGCATATAATTAAATTTTTAAAAAGTAGAACGCATTGAAAATGGAGCATAAAATAATTTAGTAAAAATACTGATTACTTCGAAATACAGTTAACAATTAATCTAAAATTTCACCGATGAGATAAAAATCTAAATTAGATACCCCATTTGTTTTCGTAATATGCATCAAGCGAGGAATTTTTTCCTTATCATGAATTTCAGCATGGTTGGATTTGAGCTATTATGGTGAAATATCGGGTTATAACGAATGTTTCCCGTCACAGTTAATATCGTCTTCGCAAACAGTTCACGTTGACGTGTTTGTTCATATTTTGTCAAGCGATTTCTGGCATTTAAAAGAAAGGGACTTGCTTTAGAACACTCTTTTGCGGAATTTGTAAAAAATATCGCTATCATTAAGTACAAGGTGTCTGAAATGGAACCATCACACTGCCAGATTAGAAATATTATTTACTTCCAATTCTGTTGCAAAAAGTCAGCTACAGAATATCACCGAATCATGTGTACAGCTTTAGGTAGTAGTGTTGTACCATATGACACTGTGAAGGTTTGGTACCGAAAGTTGAAAAACAAGGACTATGCCATTTAAGAAGAAGAGCGCCCTGGCAAGCCTCCTGATGTTCATGAGACTCGCCTGCAAGAACTTGAGGAAGAAGATCAGTATGCAAACACTTGATACCTAGCTAAGGTGTTAGAAGTTAGTGTCATGTCCATTAGTCGTGCTATGCATCGCATAAACTTGACGTACAAGTTCAACCACTTGGTGCGGTATGAGCTGACTCAAGCAGATAAGGGCAGACGTGTTCGGGCCTGCACTACTCTGCTCGAATATCAACGCAAGGACAAAATTCTGTACCGGACAAAAAGTGTGACGAAAAGTGGATTTACTTCAACAACACAAGCCGAAAAGGGGGTGGGTCTGCTCCCGGTGAGCCCGTCGGCAGTGTCGCAAATCGCAATTTGACTAACAAATTTATAATGTTTTGTATCTAGTTGGAATTCTATATTATTATCCTCAAAGAGTATCTGGAAAGAGGTAAAACATGGGCAGTAAGGTGTAAAGCGAGGTACTAGACGTGTTAACGCTGATGTCAAGGCAAAACGTCAAAATGAGTTCCGGCGAAATAAGACAATGTTTCATCAAGATAATGCTAGACCACATGTGTCTGCATTCACTGGCTGGAATCTGTCTGGACTCGATTGGGATCTTTTACCGCACCCACCATATAGCCCTGACTTCGCTCCGTCGGACTACTGCTTTTTTCATACCTGCAGCTACATCTGGCTGCTGCTATCTTTAACTATGCACAGGACATTCGAAATGATGTTGATATGTTTTTGGACTCGTGGCCTCCAAGTTTCTGGGCCGGAGGGTTTGTAAACTACCAAAACGTGGGCAGAAAATCATAGATCTGGATGGTGTTTACTACCTGCACAAAAGGCACTGCCTTCATGTTTTTTTCTAACATTATTAAGAACTTTTTTTGGCAGAAATCGTTTGTTACAACCTAATATTAAGCGGTTTTCGTCGTGTAAAACTTCTTTCATTGGCACTATTATATACGTATATATATATATATATATATATATATATATATATATATATATATATATATATATATTTGTGGCTGTAAATTAAAATTTACAAAAAATCTATATTAATTTTAAAAATGCTAAAATTTCGCGATATTTTCAAGTTAAAGTGTTATTTATGTTCATATCATTTACTTAAAAAAGAAGAAAATATTTATATTTTTTATCAATCCAATACATCATAATAATAAATAAGTATCATTTTTAATACTCTGGATTTAACTGAGAGATTTAAAAGGCTTCAGTACTGCCCAATAACTGAGGTTGGATATCAGACGCTTAAGTTTAACATAATCAATATCGGTATAATCATAGACGGTAGATACTTTTTTTGCGTTCAAGAAATCAACAACATAGCAAATAAATGTACATCAACTATTTTGTTAAGATTAAATCGCGCTCTTATGTCTCTGCATTTTACGAACGAGTCGACACAGTTCTACGAAAGTTGCACATAAGTGTTAGGTAAGTAATGAAATAAATTGCACATAAGTAAAGTTAATGAATTAAAGTGTTGGATGACGCAGGGATTGAAATTGATTTGGAGTAACACAAATACATTGACAACAAACGCCATGTGAAAAGTATTTCAGTTACCGTCTTTTGAATTATGTTATCTTGAATTGTTTTGTCGGACTTACATCATCGTGTAAATATTTACTACATATTTATGTTGTTTTGTAACTTTATTTATCTTTCTGAATAATTATTGTCGTTTTACGTTAAAATTCCATACATTGTAACGTATTTACGCTGAATATTTTAAACTATTACATTCTAGGGGAAAATATTACTGAAATGCTCAATTTCCATAAAAATATTGGTATCATCATAAAAGTTATATATGTTACTGAAATGCAACAGGTCCTTTAATGCAAATGATAACCGAAGCATTAATTTCTTAAGTTGCAGGGCCTTAAAACATATATATAAAATATACATGGTGGCTACAAATTAACTGGCATACTTTAACGATCTGATTATAAATGAAAAACTAATCAAGTTTATAGAAATGTTTACAATTATCTAACTTTAGTATTTCACCTGTGTTAAAATATCAGCGTAGATTTGCATGTTCTTCTCCTTATCGGAATAAAACTCATTTAGGAATCTTCCTGGAAGAAATTTATGCTTCCATTAATTACAAGTCTGTTTAGCTGTATAAATTATGTAGATTTGTACGAATATAATATTCAAAAATCGAGTAAAATACGACATGTTCATAAGATATCCAGACTGTATTGACATATTTTTGTTATGTAGAAAAATATTTTTCTCAATGACATTGACCGCAAACAGTGAATTTATATTGCAGTGAATAAGTTTATAGTTTATTCACGCATGATCTGTTTCAAGAAATCTGAATTTTATCTAAATTACGTGCACTTTTGTGCATGACGATAATATTGCATACACGAATTTTAAAGGAATGGATACTTGTAGACTACATTGTATATGCAGATATTCTATTAAACTTTAATTCATTTTCGAAAACTTTAAAAACACCTTAAAAGATAGTTCGAACACACTGCAATCATGCAGTTTAAACTATCATATTTCGTCGTATACAATAAAATGATGTTCAAACTCTACAGATTACTTATCATGTAAACTACCGTGATACCATGTATCAAACGTTAAAGTTAAAAAAAAAAAAAAAAAAAAAAAAAAAAAAAAAAAAAAAACTTATTTGCGATTCTCCTATTTTTATGCTTACCTCGTGAACAGCCTGAGGAATTATGTGCAGAAAGGAAATAAAAAAATAAGAAATGGATGTAAATACTCATACATTTAAATATGGGCTTTTGTATTTTGGTTTCAAATAATAATTGGGATGAATGCTGATTCATTTTCACTAAATCATTTACAGGGCACCACATCCTATTCAGTCGTCAAATACAACCAATGGATACGCGCACAAATTTTCAAAATACTCGTCTAAGTAAGTAATGCAGTATATGTTGACAAGTCTGTGATTTCTTCCCAAATTTCGTTAATTACCATCATTATAATTATTGTATAAAAAAACCATTTTTAAACATTTGTAGAAAATGAGTGAATAATTAATTTTACTATTAATCCAATTACTTAGGTTTTTCCCCTGCGTTAAAATAAAAGTTTCTGTCCATGTGTTCTTCTCATTAGTTTAATAATATTGACATAAAAATCTTTGATTTAACTTTGGGAATGTCCCGATTACATGAATTTCAGATTCGTTTGGCTGCATAAATTTTTATATTTGTATGAATATAATATTTAATCGCCAAATGTAAATTCAACTAAAATATGAAAGAGTATTATCCTGTGTTAAGACATTTTTTGTCGTGTAGAAGAATAATTGTCTTTGCAGCAGACCTATTTTCATAACTTTTCTGAATTATGATGTCAGTCGGTCATGTAAGCCACTGACCAACGTGACAAAACGTTTACAAATGTCGTCAAATCTCAAAAAAAAATTACCAAACTTGTCACTGATGTCACCCAGTCGAATCATGTATGTACTTGCCTCCTCATATGAAGCTTCTCCTTCTCATTGATGAATTTATACTCTTAGAGATTTTTTTTACTATGTCGTTAGAGAACTTTTTTAACACTATAACAGACTATAATGCAGTGACTCCATTTAAATTCTGAGTACCCTATAAGATTTCATGATATTTTTAATAAGAAGTTCATGTGACAACGACATACGATGGATTACTACATCATTTCAGTTTTGAGTTTAGTAGCATCCGGTCAGTCTTTTGGAGGGTGACTCCAATGTACTGACGGCAGTGCTGTTGTGCATTGTCCATGCAGCACACCGCTACGTAATATTTGTGGTGTAAATTTTCCTCTGACTGTGATGTCGGTAGGTGTTAGAAAGAACCGATCCGGTAGTGTACTTACTTCCAGTTAGGACAAAAATCACGGGGACATTCTTTAGAATACCTATCTCTATTGAGGTTCTGGCGTCCTAATACATTCCTGGATACAACAAGAACAACAATAACTAAAAGATTTTCACTCTGAGAAATTTTAAGCAATATTACCATATAATGTAACTTTCATAGAGGATTTTCGGAAAGAAATTTATTCGAATATTCTTATTTTCGTGTTTATAAACCTGAAAGCTTTTACACAGATTGGATATAAAAAAGATCAAAACGTTTAGATGTTAATTGTAAAAAAAAAAATTCTCGGAAAAATACAGCAAAACTACAACACTACTTAGAGCACTGGTGCGAATAATAGTTAGGCCACTGGGAACATTTAATAATAATAGTAATAATAATAATAATAATAATAATAATAATAATAATAATAATGTGGAATTTTTACGATCAGCGGCAATAGTGTCGCTTAAAAAGTATAATGAACATTGGGGCTTTTCACGTTAATGGCTAATTGTTTATGGAATAATTTGAGATCTATGCTGGTTTTAAATGTTTATTGACTATAGAACGAGTATTTCTCATGACTGCCTAATATTGTTTCATAATTTTAGATTGCTATGCCTTGATGCTCGATTTTCAGCCATGGTGGTAAAAATATGATATATTTTTTCGTTGTTAAATTGATTAAACGGACTATAGTCTCAATAGCTAACATGGTCTAAATTATATGTACACCACTTTTTGCTACGTTTGGGGTGGTAGATTTCTTACAATCGAGCTGTAAACTCCTCTACATTAATTAGGGTTACCACGTAGATGTCATATTTTTTCATCTGTCTAAACAGAATATACTGTTCACTGGATTCGTAAAACCCACAATAGGTTATAAACAGTGTGTTTACCTGTATAATCTTCAGTATACAATTTGGAACTTTTTAAAAAGACGTAGATGTGATTGTCTACTATAAACTAATAAACAAGCTACATATTTGTGAGCCGCCTGTTTAAATATTTATCCATGGATTTGCGATACCCATACCACCTGGACTGTTTCAGAACATAAAAATGAGGTAATGCAAGTTAAAATCCCGCGGTCATTTATTTAAAGAAAAAAAATAATGTTTTTTTTTCTTATATATCAAATTAGACCATGTACATATTTTATGTAATTTTTTAATGCCATTTTTTATATTATTTCATAGCACATTGAAAAATAACTTAATGATGGTGTTTTACAAAATGAGAATATTTTCAATATAAAATTCTCAATTGTGTCTTTTTATATTGTACAATCGTTTAATGTATCAATCTGGAAATGTTTCTTCTTCTTAAGCATATGTGACAAATGTTAAAACTTCATTTTGTCTAGAAACGCATTCGATCACATATCTGTATCTAGAAATAAAACCCTTTGGACATTTTTATCTTTTTTTCGACATATTTCAAAGATGTTGTCAAAAGAACTCATCTGTTTTATATGACAAACACTAACTGACAGCATTTGGCTAAATTAAATCATTTCTTAGTTCGCAAAGATATTTTTCGAATCAGTAGGTTTTATTGATGGAGACAAGATATTTAAAAAATAATTTTAACTTTGAGATTTTACATGAAATTTTTTTTTAATATGTGGCTCATGTAATATACAATTATTTAAGCATGCGTATTTAAATAAAAATTGATGCATATTTTTCTTTTTTTGTATAGCAGTATGTTTTAAAAATTAATAAATGTATATATATAATGTGTGATTTTAATGCAATTATAGTATAATGCCTTTATAAGAGAATTGTGACATACGGACAATTATATTTCATTTGTTGAGTGAATTTTGCACAAAAAAATGTCTTGATTCTATAAGTATATATTCTTTCACCCCTTGAAACATGTAATTTAACTACAATTGTATAGTTTTTATTATTTCCTGTTTTAACCCTTTTATCCACAAAAACATAGTAATTTAGTTATCGTCATTACAGATTTACCATTAAAAATTACAAAAAAATAATATCTAGGAATCTAGTTTAAATTTTAAAATTCTCAGACCTTATATAGCGTCCTGGGATCTACGCGGATAATTGCTCATAATTCAATCGCCGAACGTTCCAAATTTTACCAGAAGTAACCTTAAAATGAGAATAAAAAAGCAGATTTTAATATAATCAATAATTTAATAATTTCAAAAATAGACAATCCATTTTATCATAAAATATTAACTCATTATATAGTTTAGTAATAATTAATAACATCATCGATCTTATTTGATTATTACATTTTCTTTTACTCTTTGAGTATTTTATTATAACATACATAATAATAGTAATTCATCTAAAATAACACATTGAGACCGTTATTGCGATTCTACGCAGGTATCAATAATTATAAACCCAATTGTTAAACTGTTATACTTGGAACATAGTAATTAAAACAATATATTCAGACCATTTGCGGATTAGGCTTTCAGTTTCGAAACTGTCTCTGTCACAGACATCCTCCTCAGGATATTCAGGTCTTTCAAAGCGGCACAAACTCTTAAAATTTCAATCGTTGTTCTTTACGGGGTAATTTTGTCCAAAATTATATACATTTCGTCAAGTCATGTTTGCAAGACCTCAGAGCGTAAGGCTCTAATAACGCAGTGCCTCAGCAATGCTTAAAGGTGTATGTCTAATACTTACTAAACTTAAAGAAGTAGAAGAAGAATGCTACTGGATTACTGACAAAGTAAAATAAATACTAGTGATAACTAAAATAATGTTTCAATTTGATATTTCTAGTTGAAGTATTTCTTATTTAAACATTTATTTACGGGCCAGTCATTTAATTCAATTTTTCGTTGATTGACCCGGTAATTCACGCTCACTTATTGACACTTGTAGGGCCTTCTGGGGCTCGCCTTTGAGCTGAAGGGTTGGCCTGTTTCCTCATACTCCGAGATGCATTTCTCCATTCTTGTAAATCATGAGGGTCGAAATACTATAACTTCTTTTGTATTTTTAAAGCAACATTTATTCTACCTGACGCAAAAGTGAAAAAAAAACAGTTTTTACCTTTACAAATAAACCTCATAGGAATGTAATAAATAAAAAAATATATATACAATAATATTAAACAATTAATATTATAAATGTAGAGGAAGTTCGGGTATTATGGAATGGCCGGGAAATATGGAATTCTTCCATATCTCGCCCTTACGGTTCTGCAACCAAGCATAAAACTGCCAAATGACTTCATAGTACTCCCAGCTGAACTCGTTTTTAAATTTAACTATTTTTTTTCAATTACTTGGTGTGCATTCTATAGATCATATACAGGGCAGCACAAATGTCCTCGACTACATTGCCGTTTATTGACAGAAACTCCAGAAGGAGAATTTTAAACTGTGCTACGCGTTTTCTAACTAAACTGAAATTTAGCATCCTTTGTAGTATATATAGGTCATATACAGCGCTGAATAAAAGTATTCGGATATTTTTCCAAATATTGTATATGTTGGAAATATATGTTGGAAATTCCTGAAATTACGTTTTTAAATATGTTATGCGTTTTCCAAATTGTTTACCTAGATGTTATCTTTCAGCTTATTAATTATCTTTCAGCTAATTTATTATCTTTCAGCTTATCTTTCAGCTACTGTAATGATTTGTAAAATTATTTTGGAAGCGTTGGAAAGTGTTACATATTCTATGCTTAACGCATGATTTTTCGTTCTTGTTTAAATTTAAATAATGAAACGTACTTTTCTACCATTTTACACGCATTAAAAATGTGTTAAGAAATAGTCAAAATTTGTACTTTACTAACTTTTACTGTATCTAATTTTTTATCATAACTTTTTATATTACGTGGGTGAATGGAAAAGTTAGTTGAAATTGTAGAAAGTATGTTACTTATAAGAACACTATACAACGAAATTTGGTGAGAAGTAATATGTGATTCTAAATTCTCAAATCTTTATTTGCTTAGAAAGTACTTTTTTATGGAAATACACCTTTATGCGTTGTTTTCATAGGTACAAGAAACATAGCTTGGTATATATATATATATTTCAAATTTCATCGTGTCGAGGGTCATTGTCATATAGTAACTCTCATGCATATTTTACATCTTCACTATACAGTTTTATTATTCTACAAAATCACATAAATATAAATGTAAATGCCCAATAAACTTCTTGTATAAAAGTTTTAATGATACATTGTTATTATAAAGTAAATTATACGAAGGTAATATAATGTTAAGGTAAAGTATTCAAATATTAGTTAAAATTTTTAACTGGTTCTTTTTAAACGCGACATACTCTCCTTAAATTTTAAATACAAGGATACGGAAACAAGTAATTAAAGCTGATAATAAAAAAATACATTACCAATGTATTACATTTCCTAGGTTTCAATTATGTCATATTTTATGTCTCTTCTCCAGTATTTATTGTAAACCAAACTATGCATAATAGCTCATAAAAATATTAATCCACTGCAATTAAAATACATTTATATCTTTATGTTTTTTGCTACACGACTTTATTCATAATACATGTTGAATCTTATCTCTTTATTTTACCATTAATATATAACTTACTGTTATTTAATTGAATTTTTTTTAAATTTACACCATTTATATACAAGAATTTTAATCATATCAGAGAATTAATTATTTACATCTCGCTGATGATAAATTGCAGATACTTTTTGTTATTGTTTGGACAGAGAAGTACGCAAATAATACTTGCATAATACACACAATGTCAATAACAATCGACATCATTATGATGTTATGGTATCCTTAAATAAATAAGAAATGAAACCATTTATCCGCATCGAAAATATTTCTTCGGAATAATCGGATAAATTAATTAAATCTCATTTGTTGTCCGACATAATTAATATTTGCAGCAATTTATTCATAGTTTTATGTGTGTTCATTTATTTGAAATATTTAAGATTCCGAAGCAATAAATTAAAAATGTATAAATCAATTCATTAAAAGACTTGATATAGCACGATTGTAGAAATTGCAGCCGTGAAACATAATGCATTAAAATTGTTGTGACTAATGACTGCTGTAGTTAAAGGTAAAGACTTTACTGTTGTTTTAAATAGCTTTTGAATTTTAAAACATATTATATCTGGCATTGCTCTTGGGAATAAAATATATAAAATGCATCCTGCTAAAAATAAACTATACAATTTAACATATTTGCGTTAAAATAAATATTTAACGAAGTTATTTTTACCATAACGAAATAAAAAAATAACTTTTTTAAACTAAGAAGTGTTGCCAATTTGCTATGGAAAAATTTGTTTCCAAAGCATTTTAATGCTGTTAAACTATTTCATTTATAATGAAATCCATATGTATGTATGAAGGGCAGTATAAATTTTTTTGTACAGAATATGTAGTTCAAAGCATTTATCATTCATTTACGGGTCATACAAATTATTTCACTTAAATAATCTTTTGCAGTGTACTTTAATTATGTTACACTATTTCAAACATAATGAAATGTGTACACGTTACTAAGGTGTATTCTGTATTACAAGATGTTTACTGTAGAACATAGAATGCGTAGCATTTATCTTTCATTTACAGGGACAATATCAGAATTCTGTTACAGTCTTGTCTAGGAGTGATAATTGCTGAAGGGTGTTTTCAATTGTGTAATGTATTGTTCAAGTGAAATACATATATAAACTGTACACAAATTTTTTTATAGACTATAAATAAATTTATATACCAGGCTACGCAAAGAAATCTCGTAAATACTTTCTTCAATTAGGAGGTTTATATAAATTCTATAGATTTTAAACAGCGCTGCACAAAAATATTCGAATAAATGTCTGTTTATAGGCGGAAATATCTGAAAGAGAATTTTCAACTGTGACATGATTTTTCTAACTGAACGAAATTTTTGCCTATTATGCAGTATAAATATAAATCTATAGATCAGTTATAGAGCTGCTCAAAGTACTTTGAATATTTCTAACATTATTAAACGGTTACTGAATGTGTCGGAAAGTATCTCATAATCTATGCTTAACACATGATTTCCCTTACTATTTAAATTCAAACAGAGAGAATAATAAAGATTTTCTTAATATTTTCGTACTTTTAACGGGAAAAATAAACTGTCAAATTTCTTAATAAGAAATATAATTATACGGTAAAAATATTCTTTCTTTCCTATAATTATCAAATATCTTTTGTTGTTTGTTCAAGATATAAAAAGAAAAATATTGTTTAGTAAAAATTTATCGTGAATAATAATTTTTCTTTTTTTATCTTTCGTGAATGGTTCAAAATTAAATACTTAATTAGAATTGACATATGATTTTTTAGATATTTACTCTCTTGTATTAAAATTTATTCATATATTCCATTATTTAAACAACAAGTGTGCATGAAAGGTAATTAATTCTAATACTTTTTAATAGTGAGAATGAAACGTTAATTGTATTTATAAAATTGTGTGATATCTAAAGATTTAAATGTAATATTTACTGAAAATAGGCTAGGAGATAAAAAAATGAAAAATTAAAATTAAGAGTAAAGAAAAATATAAATAATAAATGAAAAATATTGTCATACATGTGACATTAAGCTTTAAGCTATTGTAACTTTAAGGGATGATGAATTCAAATTAAGCATTTTCACTTTTTTTTCTGAAACTATATTTTTCAGAAACTGTATACTTTTTATTCAGAAGCTATTTTTTTGCAGAAACTATAATTGATATAAAACCATACTTTCCTACGTGCATGTAGTATGGTTTCATATAGTATACAAAAATTTCAGGACATAAAAAATGGTGTATAAGAATGGTGTAAAGAAAATGGTGTATAAGAATCACATTAAAAAAGTTTTATGAAATTTTTAAATGACTAAAAGTAGTTGATTAATTCAATAATTTTATGTACATATATATGTGCATTAGTTTTAATCTACAGTCATAAAAAGGACAACAATACAAAATGATGTTGCAAGTTATGGCATAAAAAGACAACTGGTATCAGTCAATTGCTAAGAACATAATATTAGTAAATATATATGGAAAACGGTTAGGAGGCTTACT
Source organism: Maratus michaelseni (assembly GCA_963931845.1). Taxonomy (NCBI): domain Eukaryota; kingdom Metazoa; phylum Arthropoda; class Arachnida; order Araneae; family Salticidae; genus Maratus; species Maratus michaelseni. Next base: position 190,519,011 of record OZ007593.1, on the reverse strand, counting down.
ACATATTTAAACTTTTACTAAATTTCTTTACATTTTCTTCTATATACACGATAAGAAAGTATACCATAAGTGAAAATTTTCGATTTCCGTTATTTTCCTGGTAGATTTGCTGAGTCTGTGGGACACACAAACATTGTGGTCACTCTTACACAAGAACTATGAACGGATTTCAATCAAGCACATTTACCCTTGACTGAATTTGGTGCTGATATGGTTTGGGCGAATATCACCCAACAGGTGAAGCACTAGGGTGAGGTTTCGACGATTTTTGCAATAGCTATATCTAAATGAATAATGCACGGAATTTCGTCAAACTGCATATTCTGTTAGACCCTGACATAAATTGATGTTGATTCATATTTGACTTTGATCCCTGCTATCCTACCGCATACACTGCTATCCTATGCGTACTTAGTCGGGTCCGCAATCAATTGGTGAAATTTTGTGAGTGTGGTTTGTGTGTGCAGTAATATTAACTTCTTTCTTTTACATCTCATTCACTTTTAACCCCTTGCCTGTGGAATATTTTTGAGAAAGATGTGTCAAAAATTTAAACATGTTTTCTATTTTAATTTTGTGCATTACACCAATAAAAAGGTTAGAAATAGGTTGTTTTATATTTAAAAAATAATAAATTAATTTAAATAATTACTATATTTAATATTTTAACATAGATGAAAGATATTAATGGTTTATAGTCAAACTTTATTCAACTATCGTCTATTGTAAAAATAGTATATTAAATTAAATTACACATTTGAAAAAGAAAATGGAACAGAATCACTGAATTTTCACCTCCCCAAAATCAGTTCATTCATTCTAAATATGGCGCATTTGGGTGACTCGAACTGGATTCGGGTGACACAGGCAAGGGCTAACCACATGATTGCATGAATCGCAAAATTTTTATTACGCAAAATTAGCCTTACGCTTTTTGAAATGAACATCAAATCTGCATTGTATTTTCTAATGAGTAGAAATACACCAAATTTTATATTTCATTTTTATCATTAAAGATCTGAATGCTGATATAATTTTCAATTTTAATACTCAGTAGTTCTGTTCTTCTTTTAATTGAGTGGTCACTGTAACTGTGTAAGAAATGTTTTATGATCTGTTTTCCAAAACATTTGATGGTGTTATAAATTAATATATTAGAAATTATGACGATTGTAACATTCTAATTTATAATGTCTCTATATCTGCATTCTTTGGATCAACTCAGAGAGAAACATCTTATAGTTTATGTATTTTTCTTACATCTTTTTAAAGTTAGATAAAACAAAAAAATATATATATTGTTAATGTAAAATCCACGTGATCAACTTTAATTAATTTCCAAAGAATAATCCGATTAATATATTCCTTTTTAAATAAGAACCAGACATTAGCTACGATTTTTTTAAATTCAGAACTCGATATTAATTATGAAAATTATAAATAAATTAATATTCGATTTTTTTTTAAAATTACAATCTACCTTAATATTTTGTTAATAAGATCATCATTGTTATAACTTTGTTGTTCAAGTTTAGTATTCATTCAGGTCATTCGTTTGAAATATATGGGGAACATTTATTTTTAGCTGCTGTAAACTTTTTTTTCTCTTTTTCTGGTAGTACTGAAAATAACCTATACATATTTTCAACTTATGAAGGGCTTACTGAGATAGAGCTATTAATATAACACCATAAATTAATATTATTTCTGAAGTTAGAGAAGAACTAACTGCTCTTAGCTCTGGTAATAGAACAACTACAAGTTATTATAGCAAAAATTATGATTTCCTTGCAAATGATGTAAAAACTGAAACTAATATTTAATATGGGAACCTTTCATATACATATCACATAAATTAATAATTCATTGGATTTTTAAAAATTTAAAAATAATAATTCCTGAATAAATTTTCAATAAAACATTTACTAATAAAAATATTAATTAAAATAAAAAAATAAGATTATAAAATAAAATTAGACGTTTAGGTTTTTAGACAAGCCCCTCATTTATACAAGCCACCAACAGTTGTTTATAAATTTCGTAATGTACGCCATTAGTACGTCGAAATTTAGTACGTCTTTAGTATGTACGAAATACAATCATTAGTACTGATTATATTTTGTACGTCAGCAAGACCGTTTACGAAAGCGGTATAAAATGGATATCTGTAAAATTGTAAACCATTGTTCCAAAAATATTCGTTAGGCAATAATATTGTTTGCAAGTTTTATTTAATTTAATTGTACTCAATTTTATTAATATGACAGAAGTACGAACATTTTCAAAGAATCGTACTAGAAATTCTGTTTTTGTCCTCGGACTCAAACAACGAATATAATATTCTAGAAAGATTTTTTGTTGGATTTAACACGCTTTAGTACTCGTTACTCGACTGTTGGGAATAAAATTTAAATAGTGCGCAACTGACATACAAACTAGACTAATAAAGTACTGTATCGCAAATCAAAATTAGATTGTTTGATTATTCATTTTACAAAATGAATATAATTTAAATTTGAGTCTTAAAATATATACATCTTGTTATTTCGATTTAAATTTATAATTATATTGATCGGTAAACGTATTTGCTATATATTTAATTATTTTAGTTCCTAGAAAACAAGTTTATGAAACTATAAAATAAGTAAACGAGTAAAAATGTGTTCTTATTATTTCATGTTATTTTACCATTTTATAAAATGGCGGTAAAAAGTATCTCTCTTTAAAAATAAAAAGTAAAGAAAAATAGAAAACACTTTTTAATCCATAGCATTTATTCTTCATTATTACACATATCGTGAACAAAACATATTCTTTGTAAGACAGAATAATTACTATGAATAGTCATAGAAAGTTTTCTGAAATATAAAGAAACATTCAGAAAAATATGTAAAAAAGTACCTCGTATTTTGCCCCATTTATCTCATAAAAATTCAAATACAAATGACGGAATTAATTATGTCGGGTACATAACAAAACGAATCGGAAAACAACGAAAACATACTTTAACATACATAACATTTACGTCACGTAGAAATTATAGCTGAAACATTTTGGTCACGTTTCCGGAATGATTTTTTAGAAATAAAAGGATCAATCTGATGGCAGAAAAGAAGACACACAAATATATATAAATATTTTTTTTTCTGGTTAAAAGAGTTATTTTGTAACAGAAAAATTCAAAATAAACAAAATTGAAGTGGAATGAAATATTCACCTTGTATTTAAAATCAATGAAATATACATTAAAACATGCTTAAAAGCTGACAAAAGATGTTAAAAGACGTTAAAACACAATCATTTACACCCCGAGACCTTTCGATCACTAACGCGATCATCTTTAGTGGTTAACTTTTGACTGAACGGAGTGTACGAATGTCGCTTTCACTGTGCTAATATGTAACGGAGTTTTTTTTTTTTTCGCGTTAGTGATCGAAATGTCTCGGGGTGTAAATGATTGTGTTTTAACGTCTTTTAACAACTTTTGTCATCTTTTAAGCATGTTTTAATGTATATTTTATTGATAGTTATTTTGTTTTTATGATGCAGGATTTAGATACGGAAAGGCATTTGATCATGGATATTGTATAAAAATAGCGCGAAATTTTAAATAATTATACAAAACGTGTCTGGCAAAACATAGAAGGTGAACCAATATTTGAAAACAAACGAAAACATTGAATGATGAAAATATTATGGATGATTTTACATGGAATAAATGTAAAAATGACCAAAAATAGTTTTATTGTTCGAAATAACTACAAAATAGCGTTAAATTTTAAGATGAAATATGTTTATTTATTTAGAATAATTTCATAAACAAGAATAATTTCGTAGTGACTATTAATTATCTGAAGAATAAACAACAAAAAGAAAACGAGGGTTGATTTTAAAACTTTCTATTTTTATGAAAACATTAATAGTTAAAGTATTATTCTTTTCATTAACATTTATGCGTTTCGTTTAAAAGATTATTTTAACTCGCATTTTTTAACAAAAAAAGTGATGAAAACATTAAGACGTTTCGAAAAGTATATTATACTCTGCAAACTGATTTTTACCAAAATATTTTAAATCGCAAGCTTTTTTCCATTAGATCTTTACTCTTTTGAAAAATATATAGCTTAGTATCTGCAGCATCTTTCATTTACCTTTCCTAACTTATAAAAAACAATATGTACTACATATGTAATCGTTTAGATAAAGGGGACTGCAGACACCCATTTGATATTGCATCCCCTTCCAAGCCGGTCGATCATTGGGTTTAAAATCCAAGAGATGCCAAAATGTTTTGGCTGATTAGTTTAATACAGGAAATGAATTAAACGCATTATATTAAGAAAAAAATTATGCGAACATTATATTATATAGATAATTTTAATAAATTTATTATTGAACTCAAAACTAATAAAAAACTACATTCAAATCTCAATATTTTAAATGAATTTTCGATCATCTGCTGGGCCGCATTCATCACAGCACTGAGCCGCGGGTTGGTAAATCCTGATGTAACACATGAAACGATACATAATTAAGCGATTTTCTTCTTAAGGTTGATGAAACGAAAAAGGGTTTTTCGACTAAAGACGTTATTTTGTAGATAGTGCATGTAACTTGAATTTAAACAAAGCAAAATCTTTCTTTTAGATGCAAAAGTGTATATATATTTATATATAGAAAATGATAAAAAAAAATTATAATAATGCATAATATATAATACTGCAATAGTTTTTATTGCCTGTGTTCATAATTGGAATAACTTATATTCATAACTTAAGGCCAATTATTAAATGTTATATTCCTCTATTCCATAATTCAAACCCTTATGCCCAAATTACTATTACTTCTACAACACTTTTTTCTCTGATGCCATTAAAGTACATTTTACAATAATATAGTAAAATTAAAAAAATAATAATAATTAGAGCTAATAAATATAAATGGTATTTTTAGGTACCGTGAGGTGACCTATAGTTAAAAAAATTTCAATGTTTTGAAATAAGGAAACTGTACGATATTTCATCGCACATCTTCGTGGCATTTATGACAATAAACATGTATATATTCTTCATTTAAATTACGAAAACAATTTTTCTTTTCATTTAAACATAACTGCCAGCTGCACAACAACTAAATTTCGATAGTAACCAACTACACATGTTAACAAATAATAATGCTGATTTTTCTGTGCTCAATTTCTGGAATTCTTAATATTTTACATTTGTCTGAGGTATAAATAACTAACACATTCGCTACTAGCACGTAAGCTTTTTTTTTCTTTTTGACAAAGTAATGATTAATATTCATACAAATAATACGAAAGATGTATCAGAAAAAAAAATCAAGTAAAAACAATTATAAATAAGCTGTATCTGACCTGTATCTAAAATTTATCTAACATTTTTTTTTATCTTTGTCATAGTTCCATACTAAGCTGAATATTATTATGATATAATTTCTTTTCCTCAAAGAACGATGCCCTCCACAGTCTCTTTTTTGTCTTGTACCCTACTAGCGGCTATTTTCTATGCAGCAACTATCATTAGTCTACCATGGTTATTAAATTCTGATATTTTGTTGATAAATTTATAATTTATCAATCAGACAGAAATCCTGATTTGCGTCAAAACTGTACGTAATACATCGTTTTGAGTATTTTCCCCCAAAATAATCATTTTAAAATACAAAAAAAAAATACTTAATTTAACAACAAATATTTTTAATGCATAATGCTTCTATTCATAAAATAAAATTATATACATTAGCAAATAATACCTAGACCTGGCGGTACTTAGAAAGTACCACATCAAAAGCATTTAAAAAATAAATTAAAAAGGCATAAATCTTTATTCATTGACAAAGAATATTACAGTTCAAATTTTACAAAAGAAGAAAAAATTCATTCAAAGGATTTGTCAGTAAATGTTCATACGTACCTCACATCGCACAAATAGATTGAAGGTAAAATTATGTACATAGACCGGAAAGTATCCTTCCGTGTATTTTTCGCTTCACCGAACTGCTAATGTTATGCCGATGATAAAGTGAAGTATTGGTAAATACGGATTAACCGTGCTCTACAGATATATAACAGCTCCAACAATAGCAGAAATATTATTTATTGCAATAACCCTTTATTTGTGAGGACCATATGCAGTCTGTTACAAAAGTATAAGACCACAACATATTTTGCTATTTAGGTAATTAAAGAAATATTTCAATCAAAATAAAGAATATTTTTTGTTAGTACATCAAGTTTTTAGTAAAATGTAGCAACTTACACAAATAAAATTTTAATGCGGAAAAAAAACATCAATATACCAAAAAAGTGTCAAAAAGAACTGCTACAAAATTATTGAACCCCCTGTGGGAACGACAATTTTCTGAAATTTAGTAAGATGTTGCTCCACCATTTCTCTGAATAACTTGAAACACACGATTTGGCATACAGTTAATTATTTTTTTAGGAACGATTCGGGAATATTGTCCCATTTCTCCATAATGGTCATTTCTAATTTATATGTGGAATGATATTGGTTTATTGTATTTTCATACATTTGGCGAGACAAATAACCCCAATCGTTTTCTATGGGGTTTAGATCAGGGCTTCGACTTGGCCAAGGTAAAACATCAATCTTATCTCATTTAATCCACTTTATTGTTGATTTCGATGAATGACTGGGAACATTATCTTGTACAAACTTCCATTTTGCACATTCTAAAAGTGTCTGAAGGGTATCAGACTTCGAAACAGCAGCCGTTGGTAACTGTACGAGTTCATTTTTTCTTCAAGTCTTTAGAGATCGCATTTTACTGCTTATGAAAATGCGCCCCACACCAAAACGGAACCTCCTCTCATCTGCCTACTGAAGAACTCGCGAGATCTTTGCCTTAAATCATGCCAGTAGTAATTATTGCCGTCTGGACCATCAAGATTGAATTTTTTCTCGTCTGAAAACAATATATTTCTCCATGCAGAATTCCAGTACATGACATTCTTTGCCCACTTATGATGAGCTGCTTTGTGACATTTCAGTAGTAGTGGTTTACTTTTAAATTTGCGACGAATAACACCAGCATTAGATTTCAATCTTCGGCGCACGGTTGCATGTGATATCTTTTCAGTTATGTGTTGTGTTATTTTACGAGTCGACTGGTATGTCTTCGTTGCCAGTTTGACATTTCACCTATTATCACGATCTGGTAACTTTAAACGATTTTCACGATTCTTTTTTTACTTAAAACATTATGAATCGCAGTTTTAGAACGATTAAGAATCTTACTTATTTCATGTTCAGACTTTCCTTTTTCTTTGTAGAACCACACTCTTCTCACTTCTATTTCAGACAGCTCACTCCGACGAGGCATTTTACTAATAAATTCAAAGAATCAGATATAATTCAGAATTTCTGCATTTTATTCTTCTTTTTAAATTTTACAGATTGTTCAGGTTACAGTTAAACTCTGAGTTCAAAATAAAATGGCCTGTTTTACTAATAATATAAGAGTGGTCTTATATTTATGAAATAGAGGGTTTGCGTAAAATCGTTTGGCATGAAACAAAAAATTATATCAAACATTTTTTCCCTGAGCTAAATAAACATTATAGAGTTATTTCTTTCCATACAACTACATTTACGTTCAAACTAATATTTTCTTTGTTGAAAAAATGTGAAATTCTTAGTGGTCTTATAATTTTGTAACAGGCTGTAGTTTATTGTTTATTGTTTTCTGATAGTTTATTGTTTATTTTTTTCTGATAGTTTATTGTTTTTTAATAGTTTATATTATACAGTTTTCTTATAGCTTATAGTTGTTCTCTTACAGCTTATAGTTTATTGTTTTCTGATAGTTTATAGTTTATTGGGTTTTTTTAAGTTTATAGTTGATTGCTCAAAATTATCTATTTATTATCGTTTACATAGTTTATTTTTACATTATTTACTATTTTTAAACACGTTATCTATTTATTAATTTTAAATTACTCTTTTGACCACATAATTGAAAACAATAAACAAAATTACCATTTGACATCCATTTTTCGAAATCTATCTTCATGGTACGAATATTACGTATATACAAAAGTGTTTAAAGTTGTTCACAAAACGTTCCTTTGTTTATGAGTGAATAAAATATTTTTAACTGTACTTTAAAAGTACCACTGGAGCATAAACAATAAAAATCTAAAAAGTAATATTTTTATTTTAAGTTTTGTTGTTTTTATTTAGTTTTAATAAAAAAACAATTATCCTATAATTTTGAGGAATGTTTTGTATAGTAACACTTAATATTTTAATATCTTAAATAAACAGTATTTGCTTTCTATTTAAAATTCTATTACTATTTTAACATATTTTGACCTCTTAGATATAAATCAAACTTTCATAAAAATAATTTCATAAAAGAGCGGGACATGTATTTAACAATCTCATAAAAATATCTTGTGTTATCATTCCAAAAAAAATTTATTAAACCGCTTTAAAAAATTTAACACAAAGGAAAAAAAAAAATAGAAATCTGTTCTGAAATTCTGATTTAAGTATCAGTGAATGTTTTGCTTTGTAATGTAATTCAGCAAGACATTTTTTTTTTCTAAATTGTGTTTATTATATACACCAGGTGGCAAGAATTAAAAGACACGTACTCTGACCTCCCGATATGTCGAACTACGAAGTGTAAAGGCATAAAATTTTCTGAGCATACTATTCAAGACATGGCAGTACGGAAAAACCCGAAAAACATACCCGAAAAACAAATTATTTCCAGAAATAGCGATAGATGGCGCTGTAGAACGAAAATATAAGTTGAAGATTTGAAGTGAATGCATCCAGGCCATGGCAGATTCTGTGGAACGATGCAGCTCATTCTTAGACCTTTCTTTTTTGAATAGTAATGCAATTGCCCCGTGACATGCATTGTGACGACCATCAGGTACAAAAGGATGTTCGAAACTTTTCTTGTACCCCATTTGCAAGAGTGGCAATGGCTTCACTCAATTACGTTTATGCAAGGTCTGATACATTGAACTCTGCATACAGCAATCTCTTCGGCAGCGTTTCACTAATGGCAAAGTAATCAGTCGTGCGTTTCCGACAACTTGGCCATCATGCTCCATCGATCTTCATTCGCGTAACGTATGGCTGCGGGGACACTTAAAAATCTTGTTTATCGAGGGCGTCCAGTAAGGGGCAGACATCAAAGAAGGTATCACTCTTCATGCGAGAATCATGTCAGCCGACCTTCCACAGTTGAACAAGCTGGCCACAGAGTACAGATTTTACTTCTTCAAGAAGGGAATCCATATTGAGCCCTGCGTCGATAAGGTGCTTGTCACATGAACGTTTGGTACGTTCACATGTGTTTTTTTTTTTTTTGTCTTTTAAACATATGCTCAGTTGTACAGCTGCATCTATAGGTAGGTTCTAGAACTAATTGTTTTTCACATAATCAGTTTCCCCATGTCTTGAATAGTATTTGTTCGAAATTTGAAGCTTATACATTGAGTAGTTCAATATATAGAGAGGTCCGAATAGGGATGTTTTAATTGTGACCACCCTGTATATATATATATATATATATAATTATAATATCTATGAATTTCAAAAACATATCAAGTTCTAATATCATTCTACTAAAATCTACTAAGAGATAATTAATGATATTGTGTAATCAGAATACCACATAGCTAATAATTAACTTGTGCAATCATAAAATTACCATAGCATGTGCTTCAATGGTAATTAGCCAAATTTACTCATACCTGAAGAACATTTAAAAAGAAAGAGAGAGAAAGGGGAAAAAATTATAAATTGGAGTTGCTATTATGTAAACACAAATGGATTAATAAATTAATTATGAACATTATTCAGTGGAAAAACTGGACCACAAGAGAACCAATCAAGAATTGGATATGAAAAAACATATGTGGATGTACTCGTCAGCTTGGCTGCACCCACATGTGTTTTAAAAATAATTCAGTATTTCATAATTCTACTGGCATGATGCTAAGTACAGTAGAATCAGCCAAGTATACTGAATTATTACCAGACAACAATTGGAAAAATTTAAAATTGGAAATATGTAAAATGTAAATAAAAAACCATTAAGAAATATATAATATATCACTTACAACGATTATCCTAAAATCGTTATAAATCACCACACTATATAACCACCAGATATCATTTTTGAAATAATATTGGAATTTTGAACCCTTAAATTGTAGAAAAAATGTTTTACTCACAAGAATGATACAGTATCCTCAAAATATAGCAACTTCTTCATAATGATCAATTCCACATGGCACGTATCAAACATGTTGACATTCGAGTCGAGTTGAGAGAAATGATTTGAAAGACAAGTTGAGAGCTCATTTTTTTAAAAACACAACTCCATCAATGACACCCCAACACAATATAATTCAAAAACACACAAAACTATTCTGTTGATAATACTCTTATAACAAAATTATATCCGTGAATATATAATTACTCCATCTAATTTTAATTCTGAAAGTAAAATTAATATACAAGCAATAGCTCCCTCTATAGTTAAATTCAAAATAATATCTATAATATCATCAACTAACTAAAACGTAAAGTGTCGCCATCTATTGGTATTATAATTATTCATAATTAATATTTAGTTACATATCCATATTATTATTAACATAATCACTTCATTAAATTTAATCAATATATAAATTTTAATAAACAATACTTCCTTGTAGTTTTAATATTAAATTCGAATAAAATCCTACAATATGAATAAATATACATAGAATTTTAGCACAGCATTTCAGATATTCTTAACAAAAGTATATTTTGTAAAAGAGATATTATTTTAAAACAAAGTGCTTTGCTGCCAGCTGTGTTAAACCACTGATATATATTATAAACTTATAATTAAATTATTAATTTTTTATTGTTACTTCTACTTAAATATATTTTAGACTTGTTATTAAATAATTAATGTATTGTTTATACTTATACTTAATTATATTTTAGATTTCAGAGATTAATTTAATAACAAATTAAATAATTATTATTATCACTACTGTGCTTCAATCAAATTTATGCTATGCAGTAATTAAAATTACTTATTAAATTTAATTTCATAGATAAAAATAAAAAACTATATATATATTTATACACTTTGCAAATAGATATGTTTGTGAGTTATTATAACCAATGTTATCCATGTATAATTTTAAATGTATGAAAACTGCTCATCAATGACACCCTAAACATATGTGATCGGCAACGCACAATCACATACTATACAGAGTGTATATAATGTTCAATCAAATTTTAAATTTCCTAATATGTTATAATTGTATTAATGTATGTTATAATTGTAATATTATATCTAGTGTTATATGTTATCGCACATTCAAACAAAAATTTATTACATACAGTGTTAATAATTTAATGATATAATAAATGTTATTTAAAAGAGTTGATAATTGAATTTATCATAAAGATTGGATAACCATATATTTTTGCTTGATCTCGAATAAATCTAATATTTTTGTTTTTATTTATATCTGAGCATAAGTATTTTATACGATGTAGATAATTGATAATTATATTTTTATATACAGATTTATGTAAACATGAAGCATAATTGGTAAAAATATTTACTTTAAATGGAAAATCAAATCTCTTATCATAAATATCAAAAATTAATTTATAATTATTATTAATATTGATTTTTAAGTCAAGAAAGTTAATATTATTATTAATTAAATCATTTTCGCTTAATTTAAGTTGAGTAGGATAAAAATTGAGTGGTGATGTGCAATTTTTTTCATTGAAATAAAATATGATAATGTCATCAATATATCGATAAAATACATAATCATTGTTCGTACTAATATTTCTTTCATAATAATATAAGTAAAGGTCAGAGAGAATACTAGATGCTGTTCCGCCCTGCGGAATTCCCTGGCATTGTTTATAAATAATATTGTCATATATGATGTAATTATTATGCAATGTAAAATTTAGTAAAGTTTTAAAAAAATTTACTGAAATATGTTCTTTTAATTTTAATTGAGATTTAAATTCTTTAAATAATATACACATTGTTTTATGTAAGTCTTTTATATCAATGTTATTAAATAAATCATTAAAATCCAATGTTTTTATGAATTTTACCGGATTGATATTATGTATTTTATTAATGAGTTGAAAACTGTTTTTTAGGCAATGTTGGTTATTATGTTTTAACGTTATATCATATATCTGCTTTAAAATATTAAGTAGTAAATTACTTGCATTATTATTATATGTGTTACACCCGATGGTAACAGTGCGAAATTTTATAGGATTTTTATGAAATTTTGGAATTATAACAAGATAAGGATAATTTAAATTATTACATTTGATTTTTAGTAATTTGTGATAATTTAATAATTTTCTATTATTTATTTCAATATTTAATTTAGTTTTATTAAAAATATTACTTGTGTTGATTGCATTGTGAATTAACACTTTATAGTATTCTTTACAAATGATAGCATAATTATTTGGAGATTTATCTACATAAGTAATTATAAATTTGTTTTGTAATTCTGATATATGTTTATTTATATTATTAAAAGCTGCATGTGTAATATGATGATAATTTTTTATAATTTCATTTTTCATTTTATCTATAACAGAAAATCTCCATTCACTAAAATACTCGATTGGTTTATTGTAATCAATAGCAATTTTATATATAAATAAATCAATATCTTGAATAAACTGCAATATTATGGATTTGATATTACACTTATATGGAAGGCGAAAAAAAAAATATATATATATATGTATATATTCTATAATAAACTGCAGCAGGATTTTTTTTAACTGTATTCGTTGTTGCTCGTATTAAAATATTCAGAAAACGTAAAGAAAAGGAAGGATTTGCTTAAGCTTTTTTTTACGTCTACTTTATTTGTAATAATGCTACTAAATATTCCAAAGTTTCTTTAAATAATAAGATGGTTCAATTTAGTAAAAAAAGGTATTGTTCAAAAAATTAATTAAAAAATAAATTTTAGGATTTTTCTCAATAATTATTCAAAATATAAGTAAAATTAATCAAAAACCAGAGAATCAAAATATAAATGACATTTTGAGCATTTTTAGAGTATTTTATAGCAGTGTTAAAGACAACTATTTGTTATATTTAAAAGTACTGTGATTACATATCTTCTAGTGAAATATTTCGTAAAATATTTTATTTTATTATTTACAAATTATTTTAATTTTTGCTATACTCACAATACTTTATAGAAAGTCACAAAGCTATGTTCACATCACTTGGATTAATTTATATATACATTTAGTTTCAACAGTGTTATTATATTCCCATTAATTCTTATGTGGTAGGTTGTCACATAGATTACCGGCCCTTCATGACTTTTATAGAATTATTATGTGTTATTTCTAGAAAAAAACATATAAAAAAACAAATGAACACACAAACATAAGCCTAAGAGGAATATTCTTAGAAAATAAGTATCAGTTATGCAAATTCAGATAGAGAGTAATTAAAGACAGTAGGAGACGGTAGATTACAAATAGAGGTTTCTGATTATTTTCTTTAACAAAATTCTGCAGCTACAAAAATCATGCATCTATTAGTATATTTTATATGAAATTTGTTCGATATTTCCAATTACACGCGAATAGGTTAATAAAATTTTAGTCAAGATTTTTTATGGCAAAACCAATTGTTAAACAATTGTTATACAAGGTAACTTAACATTGCGAAATATTGTACACAATAAAATTTACGTGATGTATGATTTTCTTTTTGTTATAGCAGTCCGCACTGCTCTTTATAAATCATTTATGGATTTTTATTTGAACTCTTTTACTAAGTGATTCCTTAGTGAACTTAAAAATTTGTGATTCTTTAAATAAATAGTAATTATTTTCAATATGAGTAAAATATGTAAAATAAGAGAAATTAATAGATTTTTATATAAAGAATTTAAAATACTGTTTGCCGACCACAAGAATAACGCCCGCCAAGAAGTCTGGTTAGTGGCGGTCGCTATAGTAACAAGACCTGTCCATTTCGAATGGGGAATACGCGTGTGAGGAATTGGCGGAATAAAAGGTTACCTCCGTCATTCTTCTTCTCGGATCTACAGCAGTTGCGTTATCTTATTTTTGATTTAATTTTCCTTTTGCTTTTAAAATTATTTGTTACCATTTATTTAAATAATTTTGCTAATTTGTTAAACTGGAAAGATGCCATTTAAGTTTAGAAAAGGTGAAGTCTTGAAATCGCAAGCACGTAAAATCGTACATAATGTTGCGGAATTTTCTTCCAGTGAAGCTTCATCTAAAGATGTTTTAATTTCGTTCCCACAAGCTCTGAAACGGGCTTCCCGAGCAAGTGGAGTTAAATAAAAAATAAGAAATATAGAAGATAAATAAAAAATAATAAAAAATAAGAAATATAGAAGATAAATAAAAAATAATAAAAAATAAGAAATAAAGTTTCTGCATTGGGCTCATCGATAGTTTTAAAATCGCCTGGAAAACATCGTAAAAGACATAGTGAGCGAAACTGCGAAACAGATGACTTTGACAATTGCGTTATACGTCAAACGATTCAAGACTTTTATATAAGAGAAGGAAAAGTTCCATCTCTCAGAAAATTATTACCCGTGTTGAAAGAAAAAAATGGATTTTCGTGGAAAAGAGACACATTGTGCAAAGTCTTACATTCAATGAATTTTCGATGGAAAAAGTGCGTGAATAAAAGAAAAGTTCTCATGGAAAGGCCAGATATTGGTTTTTGGAGACACAAATATTTGAGAGAAATCAGAATTTGTGTGGTCCTCTGTGAAAAGAAAAGTAAAAAAACTAAATGTTACTGGTGATTCAAGTTTGGACAATCTAAAATCTCTACTTGAAACAGCTATCTCTGAGTTTACTTCGGCAGAATGGGCAGCCCATTGCAAACACGTGGAAAACGTTGAAAATAATTACCGGGAAAAAGATGGACTTTCAGTGGATTTATTGGACGAACTGTCATCTAACATTAATACCGACGATTCTGATTCAGAAGAAACCGAGACTGTTGAGAATGATTCAGAGGATTTTCACATGCTTGAATAAAATTCTAAAAGTTTAGAAGGTATTATTATTTTTTATATTTTTAATGATAAAAAAATTTCTCTGTCCTTGCAAATTGTTTGAAAATACATGCTGAAATCTATAATAATCACTGCAGTTCAGTCATTGTATTAATAATTTAAAGTCATTGATTAATGGCTATGAAAATATTAATTTAAAAGCAATTATTTAAGTTAATTTCATCTCATTTTTACTGTAATAAATTTCATGATTAATTCATATTGATTCATATTTTATTTTCATTTGTAAAATCTAAATATTATCATATATTATCATATATGAAACAGTTTTCTTTCACTCGATGAATCGAATAAAATAATTACAAAAAAAGTAAAAATAATAAAAATATCGCCAACACACCCTCAAAGCGCTCAGTAAACAAATGTGAATGCCTATCTTCTGGCTTCCCCTGTCGAAAATGGAACGAGTCTTGTTTCCACGGCAACAGACAGGCACAGACTTCTTGGCGAGAGCTATTCTTGTGATCGACAAACAGTACACTGGCCTTCAACAATTAAGATACAACCAGAATTTTGACGCTCACTATTAAAAGAATGAAAATAAATGTAAAAAATGTACTTTATATGAATGCTTATATTATAATATATATTATAAGTAACTTTAATAAATCCTTATGAATCAGAAATGCCCTTCTCTATATATTTTTTAAGAATTGAACATTTAAATGGCAGTTGAGGAAAATTGAGAATATCCCACTTTTGGAATTTGTGAAACCTTTTTTATGGTTGTTGATCTTGAATTGTTGGTACTAAAATAGTGTGTTACAAGTCTAGGAGATGCCGTTTGCTTGATGCATTAAGATGGCGAGCAATTGAATGGATGGAAATGGGGTTATCACAAGCTAGTGCTGCTGAACGTCTTAAAATATCTCGTAGTGTGATCCAAATGTTCTGAGATCAATTTGAATCCGAAAATTCAGCTCGTTACCTGGGACCCACAAGAATGGGCTTCCGTACTTTTCACAGATGAGAACCGTTTTGTTTTGGAGAATTATTCAGTTTGTGTGCATATCTGGCGAGAGCAAGGCATCATATTATACATATATAACAATGTTGAAAGACACAGTTATAGAGGAAGTGTAATCAGGCTTAGGGCTGGAATCTCTCTGGTGGCCACTGCAAGCTCTATGAATGACATAGAATAACTCTGACTGTTGTGAAATATCGGGACGAGATCCTTGCTCTGTTTGTCACACCGTATGCTTGTGCTATTGATGATGAATTAATGTTAATGGATGATAATGCCGATCGTATTGCGCTAGAACGGTTGATGCATATCTTCAGGAACTATGTTTGGAGCTAATGGAATGGTCAGCTCAATCTTCAGGTCCTAATCTGATACAGAATCTTTGGGACTATCTCGGCAGACAGGTGGTTGTGCCGTAACTCCTCCTCCGAAGTCGTTAAATGAGCTTGAACCAGTGTTTCTTCGTGTATGGTCTTTGTTTCCCATTCCAGTGTCCCGCAACTTAATTGACAGTATGGAATGTCGATACCACAAATGCATTATAAGTAGGTCCAGACACATGCTTTATTACTGGGGTCCATATTATCTGTTTATTTACTTTTTTTCACAAAATACTGCCATTTCTTTTTTTATCAAATAGTGGACTTTTGCAAAAAACGTATTTTTTAATTTATAAATCAAGCTTGATGTTAAAATTAAATAAAATTCGATAAATAACTATTTAAAGCATAATTCCTCTAAATTTTATGTCATTTTGCTCATTTGTTTTCAAATTAGGCACAACAGACTAGTTCTGCCTTAACTTTTGGAGACCAGCGTATTAATATTTAAAATTTAAGAAAAATAACATAACTAATAATCAAGGGTTTTTAGGAAAACAGTTTCACACTAAAATTAAAATCAATCTCAGAACAAAATTGGTCAAAAATATATAAATTTAATTAAAAAATATTCGAAGATATTCCCTTATTAGGTCAGTTTTTTAAAGAAATAATAAGCGATATTCTAACTGCTATATTTTGCATTTACTTCAAAACAGTTTAAATCCAAATAATATAACTCAAATCTTTATATATCAGAAAAAATGTAAAGAATTGCCGTTTAATAAGCAAAATTACTCACAGTCATAACTTGAAAATTTCAATTGCATATAGTTAAAGATAATTCTAAGAATCACAGCACAAGTTGCCGAAGTTTTATGTTTTTAATGAAAGTAAATTTTATAGAATAATATAATAATGTAAAATTTTACTTTTCAGTTCAGAAGAATGTAAGTGGATAATATACTTAACTAAGTAAGAAAACAATTAGATTTCTATATGTTTCTGTTAAAATATCTTCTAAAATTAGATTAATTTTCATAAACATTTGAAAAAAAATTCGACAAAAACATTCAAAGAAACCATAATCGGCATTTAAACCACGCATTTTATTATATTTGAATGCTATGTTACAAAATATAAATTATAAATATTATTACGTGTATAGTATAACATTTTTGTAAATGAATTCTTTTTGAAAAGATTATGCTGCAGAAGACGAGAGGATAAACTGATTCAATAATCTTTTAAAACATCTGTTCAAAATCGGTTTCTCTCAGGTGAATTCAAAATTCAAGTAATGACTTTTTAACGCGATCTTGATGCTCTATATGCGTTTCAAGTATCACCTTGATTTTTTAAATGCTATGACAGATCTTAAACATTTTGTCAATTTTTTGTTAATACCTAACAGATACAAATGAAAATTTGTCTCACTGTATTTCTATACAAATCCACAATGTAGAAATGATAATTCACAGGTACGCACAGGTGTATACGCACAGGTGTGCACGTACAGGTATACACGCACAGGTTTTATACCCACAGGTGTATTAAAACGCAGTTGAGGCAGTTAAAGTAAACCAAAATCAAAATAAATTATAGTTAATATTTAATTAATAAAAAACCACCAATCTAACAGCCATTTCTTATCAAATTTAAACGTTTATTCGTTACTAGCAAAAACCGCGGCTTTACTCGCGTAATTCTTGAAAAATGCCAAGTGGTATTCGGTGGCCTGTTTTCATTAGAGAAAATTTCATTGCTACAGATAATTCAGAAATTACTAATTAAGCCACACTAATGTCGAAAGAAAAATCGAAATTTTAGAATGTTTTTTTACTTTTTCACCCCCCCCATCTCCTGTGGTAGTGTCACCGATATAAAATATAGTCTAAGCTACAGCAGGGACAGTTACCATCACTTTTGAAAATGGTTCTGCAATTCCAGAGATTCCAAAGAAATTGTAATTTAGAATGTTTTTAGACAGCTTTTCGCTCATCTCACCTTTTAAAGCTCGAATTTTTTTTAGAATTGGTTTTTAGAGAGAATTTATATTTTATAAATAACAACCATGCCAAATTTCAAGTTTCTAGCTCCTTCAGTAAAAAAAAAATCGAAACTTTAGAAGCTTTTTCGCTCTTGCAACCCCCTGGGAGTAGTGGCAGCGACATAAAATATAGCTTATTTTGGAACAGGGACTGTCACCACCAATTTGCCACCATCACTTTTGAAAACGGTTCTGTAGTTCCAGAGATTCCATAGAAATTGTAATTTAAAATGTTTTAGAACGTTTTTCGCTCATCTCACCTTTTTAAATTTCTATTTTTTTTTAATTTGTTCTTGGCGAGCATTTACATATTATAAGTAACTACCATGCCAAATTTCATGTTTCTAAAACCTTCAGTATAAAAAAAATCGAAATTTTAGAACGTTTTTCGCTTTTGCACCACCATGGGAGTAGTGTCACCGACATAAAATACAGCCTATGTTGGAACAGGGACTGTCACCATCAATTTGCCAACATCACTTTTGAAAACGGTTCTGTAGTTCCAGAGATTCCATAGAAATTGTAATTTAGAATATTTTTAGAACGCTTTTCGCTCATCTCACCCTTCTAAATTTCGATTTTTTTTAGAATTTGTTCTTAGAGATTATTCACAAACTATAAGTAACTACCATGCCAAATTTCATGTTTGTAGCTCCTTCAGTATAACAAAAATCGAAATTTTTGAACGTTTTTCGCTCCTTCACCCTCCTGGAGGTAGTGGCACCGACATAAAATATAGCCTATGTTGGAGCATGTATTATCACCATCAATTTGCCACCATCATTTTTGAAATCGCTTCAGTACTTCCCTGATTAGCCCCTACAAACAAACAAACAAACAATCTTTACTACTTTATAATATTAGTATAGATAACAGTTGCCAAGAATTAAAAATCCACAATAAAAATTTTCACTACAATTAATTTTCTGTTGAAAGATTTTCACATGAAAAATGAAAATGAAATGAAAAGATTCAACAATTAAAAAGAAGATGAACATGACGTCATATTGGAAGTACAATGAACATGTTCAAAGAGTTCTCAATAATACAAGGAGCGTAAATAGGAGTAAGTACAGAAAGCAGACTAATATGATGTCATTAGAGAAATAAAAAAAATAATATGACGTCATATTGGAAGTTTAATATTTGACAATAATACAAATAAATTATTATTATGAGCACGTACAGATAGCAACCAATTATTATGCCAACACGTGAATATAACGTCGTCATATGAGTTGGAGGAACGTGTTGAATCATGATAAAAACCCTATTATGGAAATATTTGAATATTTTAACAATTTGAGATTCTCTGAATTCGTTTTCGCCGTTTTTAAATGTATTCCTCATGTATATGTGTGTGTATTTAAATTTCCACAAATGTTTAGGTCCCCAGAGACTTAATGAAGTGAAGAAATGAAGTGACGAAGTAAACTTAGTGAAGAACTGAAATAAAGGTTTAATTTTTGTTTAAATAAAATGTCAGGTAATTGCATGGGACGATGCACCATGCCACACAAGAATACATTTCAGGCCCTCAATGACAAACTTAAAATTTTTACTTCACTAAATTTCAACTTAATTTCAACTTAATTTCAACTTAATTTCACTTTTAATTTCAACCTAAATTTTTAAGTGGATATGATTTACTAATGAATGGAGTCACTGTTGGATTTTCTGAGAATTTCCGACAAACATTACCGGTTATTCTGAAAGGAACAATCTCGGATGAAATTACCGAATTTCTTAAATCATAATAACTCTCCAGCCATGTTCACAGTTTGCGACTAACAAAAAATACGAGAGTTCATCTGGATGGCACATATTGGATGATCAATTTTCTCACCATTTGTTAAATATTGGAAATAGATTAATACCGCTTCATCCAGTAACTGTTCTCTTCAAAGTCAGAACAAAAAATATTATACAACAAAATGTTAAGCATTACTGAAAAATGGCAGTTTTTATTTTGCAAAAATCGAGTCGAAAAAGTTTAGATCATTTATTTCTAAAATGATCTGTAGTCGGCGTAGATTTTTTGTGAGAACATTGTTTAGTTTCAGTTTTGGTTGACGTACAATTTTTAGAAATTGTGATGTCGTTTGACCCACCAAAATCATCTAATTAAACAACATTAGACATTTTTCTTGGTACTGATTTAGTTTTTATAAGGGACACAGAGTACTAAGAAACCTAAATAATATTGGATAACTGTTTATTGGAAAATAAATGTATATAAATGTAAGTCCAAAATGAAAATGGATATACTCAATTTGTCCATCATCTCACTCAAGTAGAAATATTTTATGGAAATTTTAACTCCCCCAAAAATATTTATATGGTAAATGTTGTTTGCAGTATTTAACTTTTGCAATGAGTTATATTGAGAGTATTTTGTTTTTATTCACACGTGTTAATATCGCACTTTTATTTAACATTATTTTTTTTTTTTATCATTGGCGTATTAGTTTTCGGTATACTTCTGTTTCGTGGAAATGTTATACTTTCGCATTCACAATATACGCAAAAGTACTCAGTGGATTTAAATAAAAATTACACAGTGCCCAATATTTATGTATTCTTGTACATTATGCAATATATTTCATACGAATAGAACAGTATACCGAAAACATATTCAGCATTTGATATTATAATATTAGGCATAAAACTTAGATATGAATCTTAATCTATAACACAATTGAATTAAATGTTTTATGCGATATTGGTCTAAATACCGAATCTGATTCATCACATGTTGTATAAATGTATACAACTAAAAAGAAGAAAAAGGTATTTGTATGCCGCGGTAGATTGTCATTTCATTCTCATCTGTCATCTGGTGGGAATTTGAGAGCTCATCTTAAAGTCGTCTTTGATGCTTACTTCTTCATCAAGGATGCTTAGTTCTTCATGTACAAAGATTTTGGTCTGCAATTTAGTGTTCGCTCGCTATTCACTTTTTGTAACAGGCTTTGAAGCGTCATGCGCTGTTAAATAGAGATTACGAGTTTTACTTCAGGACATTTTCTTCAGTGTTATTGTTTCTTTTGCATCAATCTAGTGTAATCACGTATCCAGCGTTTACTGGAGTTCCTTTACCTGCGATCATTTCTGTTGAGCTGATTAAAATATCAGACCAGATGCTATGATCAATTAGGTTAACTGGATAAATTATGCCCTCCAGATTCGACCGGGATAGCTCAGTTGGTAGAGCGTGGCGGCTTCAGCCAAGAAAACCCAGGTTCGAATCCTGGCCCGGACATTTTTCGTCCAGTTGCAAATTTACAACTCGTATGATTTATCGCTAAAATCGTGTAAATCCTGAAAAATACTGCATAGCAGCGCCACATGCTGGGCTATTTTTACCCAAAACTAATCAGCACCAATTTATATCAGAGACTAACTGATTATAAAGTTTTATTCAATTCCAAGCATTAGTTCTTGAGATAGAGCTATTGCGGAAATTTAGAAAAATGTTGCATAGCAGCGCCACCTGCTAGGCGATTTTTACCAAAAACTAATCAGCTCCAATTTATATCAGAGACTAACTGAATATAAAGTTTTATTAAATTCCGAGCATTTTTTCTTGAGATATGACTATCGCTAAAATCGTGTAAATCCTGCAAAATGCTGCATAGCTGTGCCACCTTCTGGGCAATTTTTACCAAAAACTAATCAGCACCAATTTATACCAGAGACTAACTGAATATAAAGTTTTATTAAATTCCGAGCATTAGTTCTTGTGATAGAGCTTTTGCGGGAATCTCGAAAAAAGCTGCATAGCAGTGCCACCTGCAGGGCGATTTTTACCAAAAAGTAATCACCATCAATGTATATCAGAGACTAACTGAATATAAAGTTTTATTAAATTCCGAGCATTAGTTCTTGAGATAGAGCTATTACGGAAATCGCTGCATAGCAGTGCCACCTGCGGGGCGATTTTTACCAAAAACTAATCACCACCAATTTATATCAGAGACTAACTGAATATAAAGTTTTATTAAATTCCGAGCATTAGTTCTCGAGATAGAGCTATTGCAGTAATCGCGAAAAATGCTACATAGCAGCGCCACCTGCTGGACGATTTTTACCAAAAACTAATCAGAACGAATTTATATCAGAGACTAATTGAATATAAAGTTTTATTAAATTCCAAGCATTAGTTCTTGAGAGAGCTATTGCGGAAATCGCGAAAAATGCTGCATAGCAGCGCCACCTGCCGGGTGATTTTTACCAAAATCTAATCAGCACCAATTTATATCAGGGTCTAACTGAGTTTTATTAAATTCCGAGAAGTTGTTTTTGAGATAGAGCGCTCACAAAATGTTTGTCACATACAGACAGACAGACAGAGTCACAGACAGACATTTTCTAAAAATAGTCAAATCGTTTTCAGGACCTTCTAAAATGTATAAATCCGTCGAAAACCGGAAGTCGAAAATTTTCATGAATCCAGTACTTTTATCTTGTAAAGCTAGAAGAAAGTAATAAATATTATATTCATTCCGAACTATTATCAATTTTTCACACTTATTAAAGTACCCTTTATCATATATCTTTTCACTTTGCTAAATGAAAAGCTTTAAAACTACTCATAACAATTTGCACATTTAAATTTAATGTAAATTACCACAGCTGGTTTCATGAATATTTTAATGTTTATTGTCAATTGAAAGATTTTTAAGTAGAAAATTCCAATTCTGTTAAAATTTATTTCTAGGAATTAGGTTGTACATAAATATTTGTGCAAACTGTATATCTCTCTCGGAGATTCAAAATATTTTGTATGGTAATTACATTCTTTAGAATTTCACAAACTAATCACTTATACATATTCCTTTTAAAATAGTTCTGTTTACTGCTTATCTGTAATTAGAAAAAGTAATCTCAATTAAAATAATTCTTATTAATTGTTAACTAAAATAGTAACAATAAAAAATATTTAAAAAATGTTACGTTTTCCAATAAAAACAAGTACAAAAAATCAAGCGTCAGTCATAGATTATTAAACACTTTCCAACGTTAACAAAATATTAATAAGATATTTCATCTTTTCATAGAATTAAATGAGATATCGAAATATGCAACTTAAAAAACACATAACTGAGTAAAAATCCATTTCCAGCAATTGCTCTCCAAATCCGGTAATGTGTGCAAATTTTTTGTGTAGCCGTGTATAAATTCTACTTAATTTATATACACCACCAAATACACTGAATACATCAAATTTTGTATTTAAAGAAAGTTTTTAAAATCACTACCAACAATTATCGATCTGAGTCAGTCCTGTAGCTTGAATATTATGTGAATATCCTCTGTAAATTAAAGATAAAATCTATCCATAATCTATAGGAAATATGTCGTAGTACAATTCAGTGATTTCATTATGTTTTATTATTGTAAAATCATTAAAATACGTTGTACACGAATTTTCCCATAGATCGTAATCTAATGGAATTATTTTGAGCGTTCTGCTAAATGAAATATACATGCTATTTATTTTATACTATTGAGAAAGCATGTTGTAGTCTATCTCAGGGATGAATATGAATCTCTTTATGTTCGAACTATCGTAAAATCAATAAAATAAACCACAAACGTGTTTTTTTTCCATAGACTTTAATATAGCGAAAATATTTTATGTGTCCCTGTAAACGAACTATAAAGGCATTGCACTTTATTTTCAATACCGAACATTCGATAATAAAGCTCAGTAACATGAAAAAAGTGTAAGGATATAGGAGTAAATTTACGTATGAGGATGGGCACACAGGTGGTAGACAGGCGGCAGACTTACAAACCTAATTCATAAACACTTTTCAACTGCGTTAGAAAGTGGTAAAAAATGAAATTACTTTGTTTTTCTCATTTCTATTAGTAATTGAACTAAACAATTTATGTTTAAAGGAACAAAAAATATGTACTATAATATAATTTTTATTGAGTAAATATTAAATACATATGCACATGCACACGCATTCGTATCCCAGTATTTTTTATAGTAACTATATTTGTATATGTATATGTATATACATCTACTTATATGTATAGGTCAAGGACAAAACGAAATACGTATTTCTGAAGAAAAATGATGTCCGGAAGTTGGAGTTCACCTGGTTTTGAACAATGTGTAAATAAGGTGTCACATCCCTACATAAAAATTTTGAAGGGAGATAACAATGATATGAGATATATTTATGAAAGAAATCATGACCGTAAGTTTAAAGTGTTGCTGTGCGTTGCATTTTTGTAATTGACTTTCTAAACCTTTTGTATTAAATTCACTGTCATTCACTTGGCACATCTGAGATCGATTTCTTACTGTGTTGATCCTTCCAGTTCATTCTGTTCGAAAGGCCAATACCTTCTGATATGGATCGTGTACGTTATCCAAAATTGGCGAATAATGTCGGTGAAGCTCGAGACATCTTTAAAAAATGTTCAACAGTCCATGTGGCGTTGGTTTCAGACAATAAGAAAAATTGCAAAATCGGACGCATATTATTTGTCGAAGCTGTATTAACCATCTATCAGTTTTGATACAGGTACGTTTCGACAAAAAAGAATTTTACCCTACTTTCTGTATTTTAATTTTAGTGTGTATTTGTGTATATTTTATCTCCTGTGACTGGAGTTTTATGTTTATCATATGTGAATATGGTTCACATTCAATGTTCTCTCCCATTCACGGACGTGGATGGTTCGTAGGTGATATTTTAAGATGCCCTCTGCAGAAATGCAATCTGTAAATAAAGATAATATAGCGAGGAATCGACTTCAGCAACCGAAAGAATACGCAGAAGAACATTTGAAAGCAATTTCAAAAGGCGAACAATACGTGGAAATGAGTTCCTCTGTAAATTTTAGATACAAATGAAATGCTAGCTTTTTTTATCTGCAGTTTCTTCTTATCCGCACATTAAAATAACAATACATTACAGTATCAGTCATAATTATGACAAATGAGTCATACATTTTAACACACATATTAAATATTTCTAAAATGTTTTGTTGTGTTATATTGTAATTATTTACACAGTAATGCTTACCTGCTCGTGTGAAGCCAATTGTTAGTACACTGTAAAAAATTTTCGTAAAATTTCAGTAGATGTACCGTAAATTTTACGGTACTTGTACTGTTTTTACCCTTTACCGTCTGAGTACCGTACTTCTAAGGTATATTAAACGTAAAAAAAACAGTATATGTGCCATTTCAGTTATAATCGGTATTTATACCGTAAAATGATAGTTTTTAAGTAAAAAATCGCTATTTATATCGTAAAATAATATTTTTTCATTAAGGTAAAAGCTGGTAGCACCGCCTCGGTGTACGGCAACCCCTGAAGTGATGCTCTTGCTCTTGTTATGTAATGCATGCAGGTCTTAGGAGAGGGGGTTGCAGCCGGAACATATACTTTAAATATTTTACGATACATATACTGTCCAGTTAAATTACGGTATTATATATAATGGTCACAAGGTTGCCAGTATATGTACCCTAATTTTTGACCAAAATTTTTTATAGTGTTATTCGAACTAAAAACAGGAATGGCAGTAAAAAAACTCCCGACATCTTATGTTACTCTCCTTCAAGAAATTTTTAAATATCTATCACCGTTTGGAAGTTATTGAATGCTAAAATCAGTCAGTCTATTTTAGGACACCCGGTATATTTTCATTATATATATAAAGCCTACCGTATGTCGTAAAATAGATTGACTGACTTTAAAATTCAATAACTTGTAAACTGTAAGAGATATTAAAAAAAATCTTACAGGAGGGATACGTAATGGATATGTATGATTTGGCCAGGAATTATTTTACTGTGATTCGTGATTTCAGTTCGAATTAGTAGCAATAGATGGCGCTACGAGTCATTGATATCCAATTGGGGCAGAAGCAGAAATCACCCATCATTGATGCGTCGGAAAGAGGTTAAATATATGGAGTGGGCCTTATCACCAATACAATATTGTTCTTATGTCCTGATTCTGAAATCAGTTGGTATGATTGTATTGGTCGATATTGCGCCATACATTTAACCTCCTTCCTTCGCATCAGTTATTGGTGATTTCAGTTTTGGCCTCGATTGAGCGTATATTGCTTGAAAGGCAACCTCTCGCTACTATTTGAAACTTAAAAAAAAAAAAAAAAAAAAAAAAAAAAAAAAAAAAAAAAAAAACTTTTGGCATCATACATTACACTCCTGCAAGAATTCTTTTAATATCTGTCATTCTTTGCATGTTATTGAATTTTAAAATTAGTCATTCCATTTTAGAACACCCGGTATATAATGGAAATATATTACCTACATCAAAACCTTTAAATTAATAAATGGTATTTCTATTAATTCAATATTTTGAAAAGTAACATAGTAAATAACTAAACATAAATATTTAAAAATAATAATTTTAGTTTTTTTCTAAAATAATCGACGTTTATGCTGTGTTATTTTAAATAAATGATTATTATTATTATAATTTTTATTACTCATAATTTTGTATTTTATGTCAATAAAAATCACTCTAGAAAATTTCTTTCAAAATACTTTTACAATGATTCTTTGTAAAATCCTAAATATTCAACATGGTAAATAAATTTGTTTTAGTAATTTCCCTTAAAATGATTTATTTGAATTCTATGAAAAAATACCTTTTATAATATTTAGATAATGAGTAAACCATCGTTTAAAACAACAGCGTCTGAAAGGTTCAAAAGTTATTATTTTGCTTTCATATTCATAAGATTCCTCTTGAATAATTTCAGCTGAACTAGTGGTTTTTAAGTTGTTGGGATTTGAGTAGTATTATCACGGCATATTCATGCATGTTGAAAAGTGAAGTTTATTTTTAAAAAAAGTACTTCTAGCAAATATAATAGCGAAATATTTGTTAAAGGAAATTTTAAAGTGTTCCACCCCACTGAAATGTCGCATGTGCTTGATATTTCGCAGAAATTATTCAGATGTTATTCAAATGTAATAAACCGTGTTTTAATAGAGATTATAATCTGCGAATATCATGATTTGTGAATGAAAATTGTCATGATTTTAGAAAAATCCTAGAACATCGTATGAATTTATTCTTGAGAACGAATTGACGCACTCGTGTAGATTTATGTATGAATAAGCAGATCCTTTTAAATTACACTTTTAAATTTAGATTTTTCTAATAAAAATGCTGTAGCATTTTAATAATATGTTTAATTAAATTTCTTTTCAGTTCTTCTAAAGACAAAAAGAGTTATTGAAATAATTTATAAAATTATCATTTTTGAAATTTAAAATTAAATATATGAAAACAGAAAAGATAGTGAAAAAGAGATTAAATATAAGTTAAATTATATAAGAATATCAGTAAATAATAATAGCAAATATATAGAAGTATACTTTAGGTAACCTGTATAGTTCAGATAGAAAAATCAAGAAAGAACAGAAAATACATAAAATAGTTCTACTTGATTATTTTATAAAAATAGCATTTCATTGAAATTAAGAAAGTATACACAGAAACAGTGCTATATATTGTACAAAATAATATGTACATTATGAAATTACATCCATGTGCCATTTTTGTATACAAATATTTATTAACTGACAAAACTTGACTGCATTGCCGCTAGAATCAGCCCGCTCGAAATTTTTTATCGCGGCAATCCCGTGTTTCCATGCACTCCTGGGTTTATCTCAAGTGCATTACATAAATACAAACAGTTTACAGCGTTATTTATTTCTTCAATAAATAAAGACCAATGTTTTAAAAAAACATACTATTTTATACATTCAATAAAATAAATTGACAAAAACTATATAAAACACATTAAAATTACAATATAATATAAAGACTTTTCGTAACACTACGTTTTACCTCATCGGTTCATTCATCTATCATCCATCGACACAGAAAAATACAGAAAAATAGCCACAAACAGTTACGAAACCAGTCAAGTATTCAATAAAATGGTATATTCACTAAGCATAGCACAGGATTCATTCAATGCGAACTTTTCCAGGGAAAAGAAACATCCTTCAAGACAATTTCTGCTGTAATAATTGCTGCACCCTATTTTGAAAATACTGGCATTCGCAAATTGCGGAGTATGATCTGTTTCAAGTGAATGCTGCACAATATTTGAATTTCATTTTCAATTTCGGTATACATATGTGTGTTAATTAAGACTTTCGCTACTATACCACCAAATACACTAGGCCAAGCAAATTACTGCCGAACCGCCCGAACGCATGTTCAATTTCCTCCCCTTCATAAATATCCAACTATTGTAGCAGAGCAGGGATTATTTGAATCTTAGGAAGGTACCACTTTTACCTCCTATTGTACTACTGACAATCTGGTAAGTAGAAGATATGGGGAGAAATAAAATCGCAGTATCTTTCACGTTTGGGCGTTCGCCATATTTTGAAAGCTACACAGTTTTGAGACCTCATTTTTCAAAGCGTTAATTGTAGCCTGAAATGATCCACCGGATTCACAGATATAAAAGGAATTAAATTTGCCGCATGAAATCCCATATAAAACACCGTTGCACTTGAATCTGTCATACTGATTGGAGAAAAATAAATCTAAATTGTTTTACGGTTTAAATGAAGTAACAAATAATAAATTATTTAAAAAATGTTGAAATTCTTTCGGAGATATTATTATAGTAAGGAATAGAAATAAATATTGTAGGGTTAATGCACTGAAACGAGGGCGAGGGTGAAAGAAACGAATCCTTTAAAATTTTAAATATTTTCTTAAACCATCTCATGGATTAGTCATTATGTTTTGAATCCATATAAATTCTCTCTTTCTACAACTTCAGATCATCCGCAATATCACAGTACTTCAAAGCACTCAAAGTTAATGTTTTTACAGACTTTTTATGTAAAAGTGGAAAATTTGAAGAAAAATTGGTATATTGACCTGAGAAAATTTTCCTCATATAAATAGACGTGGTATTTTTTTAAAAGGCGAACTAACTTCTCCATGAACGTGGATATCCAAAAATGACAATTAGCAATCTCATTCGTACTAAGTTGTAAAATTTATAGGCAAAAAAATTGAGTTTGCCATGTCAAGGATACTGTCAAGATCAGCAGGATTCGCAACAACATATATACCATCAGTATATCTTCGCCAAAATATAACTCGAGGGTCTATTTTCATCCATAAACTGCTCTTGATGTTTTGCATTTCAAGCTCTGATCCACTCAAAGTGGGAATATCAAGAACTCTTTATTGATTATATAGCTAGAAGCTTTTTATTATATTCTGAGATATCTATCAAGATTATAACTCTAAATTTCACTGGTCTATGATTGTATACATACATAGAATCTTCGATGATTAATTCATATTTTTTTTAAGAATGCGATTTAAGGAGACCTTACTTGTTACACAAAATGCCAGTGCATGTGATTGTTTTAAAATGTGACTTAAATTCTTTTCCGCAATTGCTAATAAACAAGAAGAAAAGGTTATAGGAAGATTACAATCTTTGGTTTAAAGGGACAGCACAGCTCTAAATGCATAGGGAATGACATTGCAAGCACACACAACTCCCTTCTATTTATCAAAATGGATTTACAGAGTTTACCTTTATAATGCTTCATTTACTTTTGTAAAATCTTCTTTAAGGTGCACGTCCCATTTATGTTCTGCCTTGCATTTTAAAAGCTCATAAAATAGAGCTAAAATGTTGACCATGTTGGATATTCATTTGGAGTTGTAGGTAATTATTTCGACAAACGAACACATTACATGAACATCCCTTGGATATAGTAGGGGAGATGGGG
Organism: Maratus michaelseni; assembly: GCA_963931845.1. Taxonomy (NCBI): domain Eukaryota; kingdom Metazoa; phylum Arthropoda; class Arachnida; order Araneae; family Salticidae; genus Maratus; species Maratus michaelseni. The sequence continues at coordinate 190,488,717 of OZ007593.1, read as the reverse complement.
GATGAATGGAACAAGGGATGGATGGTACGCTCTCAATATTTCAGGCAATAAACATTTTTTTAGTTGCTTCCTATCCTCATAGATTTCACTACCATGGTGTGCTTCAGAACCAAAAGCAAGAGCACATGGCTGTATTCAGTTTCCTTCAAATTTGCATTTCCTGAAAACTCTGCTTAAAAGTAAATTTTTTTACAATTGAAGTTACTTAAATAGCAATGCAATATAAACAATTAAGATATGTTGTATTTTTTTATTTAAAGGCTCAATATTGGTAATTAAAATGAATGCATGTTAACCATTGTGACAAAATAGCTAACAATTGAATATATGCATCATGGGGATGATTTGGACATTTCAAATGGGTATGAATGGGACTGCTTCATTCGTCCCTAGAGGATACTGAAAATTTTTTATTAACTAAATAATATTATATAGGTTGATAAATTGATACTTTATGGTAATTATTCTTTAAACATTTCATCCTCTTTGTAGCCATCGTCTTCAGTCCACCGTTTATAGGCCTTTTAAGGCAAAACTGAGATGAGTCCAAGATCATTGACTAACAAATAATCCTGGAGATCATATTACAATTTACATTCTCTCAGCTTTTGCCAAGGAGGCATTTTTGTCAGCTTTTAGTCCTTAACATTGAATACGCGGAGGAAAATGTTTGTCACTGCTGTGGGGATGATTGGGACATAGAAGAACTTTTTTTTTAATTTAATTTATATATCTGTATAATAATAATCTTGAAAAATATTGTGCATAAGATGTAATCAAACACTTAAAGTTTGACATGTGATAATAAGACACATTGATAATAAGTTATATAAAATATTTAAAATAAATATTTTTGTGAAAATGTCCCACTCATCCCCCATCTCCCCTACTTTGTAAACTTATTTACTTTAGAGATTCTACTGAATTATGTCTTTCCCTCTAATTCAATGACTTGGGTAATCTACAGTTGTTTTTAAGTCATATTTATCTCGATTTTCTTTCATGTATTCTTTTTGTAATCATGAAAAAACAACATTCAGGCTTTAAATTGTTTGACTTCATTTTCCACACAAACTAGTATATCATCAAGGTAAATAGTAGCTTTTAGTGCTTTGAGAATTTTGTTCATTTCCACGGCTAAATAATAAATGGCAGTTTTCTAGATGAGATATCAAAGACATGAAATATAAGTTTTTTAGATAGTTTTTTTTATTAATATATATATTTTTTAATTATAACTTTGGCTCTGTCACATATAAAATAGACTTCTGCTATACGATGTCTTTTTTTTTAATCATTTGTGAAGGAAAAGAATAAAATAATTATTATTTTAGGACAAAAATTATGATGTATTTGAATTAGAAATTAGAAATTATATTCTAAAATGTTTTAAATATTTATCCCATTATAAAGAAACTAATAATTTTAATTTCATCACAGTATAAACTATTTCAAAAAGAGATTTCTATAAATATAAGGATAATAATGTATTTATTCCTCACAACAGTAGAATTTGAATGATTTCACAGTCATTCTTACATTTTTAGACAGATGAAAATTTTCTTGCAAATTTCAACATTCACTGCCCATTATTTAACAAACATCAAAAGTTTCCTAAGTAGCTATTGTTTCACCTTTTTTAATTTAAGTTACATTATTAAAACTTGTCCATGCAGTTTGAAGAATGCAGCTCATATTGAAACGAAATACTTCTAATTAAATTAACAAAGAAAAATGTTAATTAATACATATTATGTATTCCTCCTCACCGAGTTGTCGAATGTACTTAATATTTTTCAAAATTATTTAGGTGTAATTTAAATGTAATCCACTGTGTCAAATTGCAAGTTATAATATGCATAAAGGCAACATTTTCATTATTTTCAAATGTGGATCTTACTTCAAAACTAAGCACAACTAACAAAATTAAGAATAATTTGTTAAAGAATATTATTCAGATGCAATTTTAATTTAATCATCTGTATATGAGTAGAGGTTGTCAATAACATAGCAGAAAAAATATACTTATTTCGGTAAATACAAAGAATTAGTTTAATGTTTCATCTTGAAAATTAATTTATGTTCCCATCTACAATAGAGTGTAAATAAATAATACTTTTAAATTCAGTAATCATTTACATATTTTTCTTTTAAATCATGTTTCATTTTAATGAAATGATAAATTCAAATGATGTAGTTGAATTGATGTAATATTGTAGTTATCTAAAATATCAATAATACTACTGTAATAATTTCTGAAAATGAAACTGGTTTTGCTTTTTTTAAATAGAAATGTATAGAAATGGCATTTATGTATTACAAAAGAATATAGGATAGGGCACTTTTATAAGAATAGATGTAGGTGACAATACAAAAATTTTAAACGCTATGTACATTAGCCTGCTTTTTATAATAAATATATGGAGAATAAGAAATATATGAATATTTTGTTTAATTATTTTATTTATTGTGCTATCAATTAAATGTAATATAAAGATTGTAGAAACAGTATTGTATACAAAAGAAAAAAAACAGTCATACTATTAAATAATAAATTAACTTTTTAAAAGCTAAGATATCAGACATATTTATTCTAAATATCAAATATATTTATGAAACTACATTATGTAACGATAAATTTTATTCTTTATTTAAATTATTAGTTTTTCGTGTATTTTTAATATTCGTACGTTCTGCACTTCACGGATATGAAATTTACTATAAATAAAACAAGAACGAAAAACACTTTTCAACACTATTTGAATATTGCTAAGAAATTTAATAGTTTCATACAATGAAATATTTTATTCAAATAAACACGTTAAAAGACGAGTAAAAATTGATTTTGTGTTATTGCTTTCAATATCTGATATTGCGTGTGAATTCTTTTCGGCAGCCGTTCATATGATATGTAGAATCTATCCACACCCATCGATATAGTAAGAATAGTTAAATTTAAAAATACGTACCACAGTTGACTATGCGCTTCTAACAATTAACGATCGTAATCCTTTCAAAATAAACTTTTGCGTGTCTCTGTAAATAAACGATAAATGCTATTTATTCCTTATGCTATAAAATGTACCATGTAGTGAACCTAAGTGATTCTTGTTAATTTAATTATGTTTGAACAATCGTATCGTCATTAATATGCCTTTCTCCCCTAATTGATAATATAGTGTAAATCTTTTGCGCGTCTCTGTAAAAGAACTATAAATTCTGTTTATTCTATACTTTTTATAAAATATATTGGAGGCCACTTTAGTGATGCAAATCAATTCCATTATAATTGAAGTATCGTATCATCATTCTAACGCACCGCAAACGACTTTTCCCATTAGACTATAAAGTAAAAGAATTATTTTTGTGTACTTGTAAAAGAATTACTACGTACTACATTTTCAATAGATAACTTTCTGTACCTTTAATAACATATAAAAATTACATTGAAATCCGAGTATATTTAAGAAATTTAAACACGGCAGACTGATAGATATACAGATGAGCAGACGGGCAGATGGCAGACAGACAAATTGAAAGCATAAATACTTTTCAACTATTTTGGAAATGGTTAAAAAAACAATAACATTTAAAATTTCGCAATACAAATTTATCCGGTTTTAAATAAGCGTAATATTTTGAAAAAATATAATAAATTTCATTTAATTAGAAACATACAGTTTGAAAAGTTTGTTTTAAAAATTGAAAACTTGTTTAATTAGAAGAAACAAAATTATACTAAATAAAATTTCCTTTCACAATCGAATCTTGTGGGAATTACTGAACAGTGAGAAAAACTACTTGTATATGATACATATAAGTACGTTGAGTTATGTTGTTTTATTTTTTTTTTAAATTAATACTATATTTCTTGCAAAAAGTAAGTTATTTTTGTATGTTTCTTATAGTAATATTCAAATTGAAAAGTAAAATGTAATATTCATTAAAGTGTGAACAAAAAATTCCCATGTAGACAAGTAAACAGTTTTTTATATGTTAAAATATAATACACTACATGTCTATAGGAATATTTTAAGTACATAGTTAAACTAAAAAAATACTCATATGAAAGCATAAAATGGTGAAATATCGTGCATAATGAAAGCGTAAAACACAATTATTACATACATTTATTTTTTTTTGTTCAAATGTACCCTTTTAATACCTTAATCACTTTGGATGCACTTTGTTGTTTATGCTCTTGCAATTAAATTCACATATATTAATTTTCCCCTATCTAATTATTTGTTGTTGACTGTTGAGAATGTAATAACAATCAATCTCATTTAACGTTTAGAGTAAAGACAAACAAACTGCTTACTAGTCGGATATGTTCATGTCAGTCTATAAGAGATAAGGTTTATAATCTCCATGTTATTTCATGAACCTATTTTCTTCTGAATTTTTTTTCTGGTGATTCTTCTCTGCTTCTGATCTTCTGTAGTTTATATGTTAAAATACAATACACTACATGACTATAGGAATATATAAAGTACATTGTTAAAGTAAAGAAAATACGTATATGAAAGCATAAAATGATGAAATATTCTGCATAATGAGAGCAAAAAAACAGAATTATTACATACATTTAATTTTGCGAGTTTGGATGTAGTATCGTTGTATCCATCTGTAGATATGAATGATGTAGGTTTGTTCGTGGAAGAAGCTATTAATGGTAATGATTCTTTTAGCGTGAACACACACACACAAAAAAAAAAAAAAAAAAAAAAAAAAAAAAAAAAAAAAAAAAAAAAAAAAAACACTTATTTCCGGGTTTAATCTAATTAAAAACAATAACGTTTTTCAGTTTGATAATATTTATTATAAGCAAAAGGATGGTGCACCAATGGGCTCCCCCATTTCAGGTTTATGCGCGGAGATCCATTGAAAATATGGTTATGAATGATTTTAGTGAAAGACCTGCATATTGGTGTAGATATGCAGATGATATTTTTATTATATGGGAGCATGGTATAGATTTATTGAAGGACTTTGTGGTTAAACTTAATAAAATTGATACAAAAATACAATTTACCCTGGAGTTGGAAAAACAGAATCGTTTACCTTTTCTTGATGTAGAGCTGATAAAAAACAGTAATTTAACAATAGATCGGACAGTTTATAGGAAAAATATGAGGTCAAATAATACTATTTCCAGAGATGCTTCATCACCTTTAAGTTATAAACTGGCTGCATATAGGTTTTACATCCGTAGAGCATTTTCAGTGTGTACTGATAGTTATATCAATGAGGAGCTTGACAGAGTTAAAATTATAGCAAATGAAAATGGTTTTTCAGAGAGGTTAATTAATAAATTAATTTGTCAATATCAATATCAGGGTAAAAAACAAAAAGAATTAACAGGAAAACCAACTAAATTTTACAAGTTCCAATATATTCCGAAACTTTTTGAAAAATTAAAATATAATTTAAAGAAATATGAAATAAATTTGGTAGCATCCCCTCCAGTTAAATTGAATGCGTTACTACATAAGAAGATTGATCCCATACCGATTGAAGATTTAGCAGGAATTTATAGAATCCCAGTTATTATGGAAATAGTTGAAAATATGATAAAATCTTATAAAGTTAAAGACTACATTGGTATGACTTTAAGGAAATTTAAAATTCGGTTAAAAGAACATATTGCAGATTTCAAGTATAATAGAAGTAAAACGGCAGTTTCCAGATTAAAACAAGAGCAGTCGATTATAATAGAATTTGATAACGCTAAAATTATTAAACCCACATCCTCTTTTTATGAAGCAATAATAAGTGAATCAATAGAAATTTTAACCAGGAAAAATACAACATGCAATGATTCAGTTTCGTACAATATCCCTAAAGTATGGTATAAGCTTTTACAGATAGTTCAAGAATGAATAAGATTGGCACATCCCTCCCTATGCTTCCCACCCTGTTTATAATGGTTTGACCTTGTCTTCAGCAGACATTGATGTGTTTACAGTGTTTCAGACTAGTTGTGTTTTTTGTGTGTATCTGTGTGGTGATGTTTTAACCCTGATGATGAGCCAGGACGGTTCGAAAGCGCTAGGTTTTTAATGTGAAATGCAGTTTTGTATATTTTTAAAACACCTAAAGTAAAAGTTTTTAATAAATGATGCATATATGTTTTGTGACATTTTGTGTTGTTTTTAAACAATTATTATTTTATATGCTAAAATGTATCTTTTTAATACCTTAAACACTTTGGATACACTTTGTTGTTTCTGCCCTTGCAATTAAGCTTGCATTTATTAATTTTCGCCTATCTAATTAATTGTTGTTGACTGTTGAGAATCTAATAACAATCAGTCTCATTTAACGCTTAGAGTAAAGATAAACAAACTGCTTACTAATCAGATATGTTCATTGTTCATGTAAGCCTATAAGAGATAAGGCATATAATCTCCATGTTATTTCATGAACCTATTTCCCTCTGATTTTTCGTTCTTCGTTTCAGCTGTTTTATTATGCTATATGATGGTATGATTTTATTTTATTTGAAAATATCTTGTAAATCTTCACATTACTGTGCACTGTAAAAAACCATTACAACTTTATGGAATGATTTAAGGACATGGAACATACTTAGAAATTATTTGGATAAAAATAGGTTAAAAGAGTTACGTAATGAAAAAGCTTTAGATAGACACTTTCACTCTCAAAAATATTTTTTTCTTACACAATAAAATTATTACTCAACCTATTTGGATAATAATTAAAAATATATATTAAACTGCTACGCATTTATTATTAATGTTTAAAAAAATAAAAATATTTTAAATGTCTTAAATAAGTCAATCTGATTTTAACTTTTTTAGAGATAAATAAAAACAAAGTAAAAAGAACTGCAAATAATGCAAATAAAACGTTAAATGTGTGAATCCATTCAAATATATGTTAAAAAAGTTTTTTCATAAATGCTGACTACAAAATATTTTTTATCTCAAATTTCATTTTTGAGAAAAAAAAAGAAATATATGATATTTTTGACTGTTTTTAAATTGTTCATCATTCGTGATGTTTTGAATTATTATGAATTTTGATAATACAGATTTTGAATTATTTTCGTGGATCATGACTGCGAAAAGCATTTTACTTTTTTTTCATAGTAATTATTTTTAAATAATTCATGTTGAAATTTTAATTAAACATTTTTACTTGAAGAATATGTTTTTTTTTTTTTACTGTCTGTATCCTTTGCTTAGTTTGTTAATGAAACTTTTTGATTAAAAGGCTATATTTATGATTACGGTTACTATAATACTAATTATAAACTAATGTTTTCTTAAAATATGATAGATTTATGTATTATCATTTCATATATGTCTATAGTAAATTGAAGATGCAATGTTTGTGATAATTTATAATTTACGAAAATATGATGTTGTTAGGATATCCGAGCTCATTTGTCTGACATTGTAGAAAAATTCAGTTAATCTATACATCGTTTTTATTCGGAGCATGCAGTTGTAAACCACGAAACATATAATCACAAATAGACAGAGCAGGCAATTTCCTAGCAATTTCCTAAGTTTTAGAAGTCAATAGCTTGTTAATTTCTGAATTTCCGAAAATTGAAAAGATTTTCTCATTACGATATTACTTTAATTATTATAGTATAAATTACACAAAACATTAAGCTATCTACCTGCATGAAGAGGCCGTATCCTGTGGATACATAAAAATGAGTATACCATTTTATATGAAAAGTATGTTTTAATACTTCTTGTATTACAAGCCTTATGGCAGTGACGCTATTGTGACGACTCTGCAAGGTACAGTGGTCACATCACATCTGTGATAAAAACGCAACCACGTCAGGTTGTAACAAAAATGATAACTTCTGCAAAAACTTTAAAAACTTGACAAAAACACTTTAAAACATACTATCCATTGTAAAAGTGTTTTTTCTGGCAAAATTTTAAATTTTGGTATAATCACTGCACGTCACTTACATCACGTTAAACAATTGATGACAAACATTACAATGACGCCAGTTTGTGACTCGCACATGCCCGTCATTTTGATACTTGATTTAACCTTGATAGGTTTTTTTTTGTTTTTTTGACGAACAGCACCAAAAGACTTCTGGCGACTTGTCACATAGCATCTGTCATGGTGAACATTAGTATCCAAAAGTCGGTTACCTGGAAGTCACTATACTACTTCATTTTGAGGTCAGTTGGTGCCTCATCACAATGCAAAGGTCATGCTGACCTCACACTAGGGTCTTCAATTTATAGTCACGTGAGAATCACTAGGTGAATTTAGTGTATCTTCATCTGGTAACTTGTCAGAAATCAGCGGTCCATTGTAAAAGGGTTTTTTCTGACAAAATTTAAAATTTTGGTGAAACCACTGCACTTAACTCACATCACGTCAAACAATTGACGACAAACATTACAATATCGTGAGTTTGTGACTCGCACATGACCGTCATTTTGATACTTGATTTAACCTTGATAGTTTTTTTGTTTTTTGACAAACAGAAAAGTCAAAATTGACTTAGTGGCGCAACAAAATGGTGTTCACTTGAGAGTAATATTAAGACGAATGAAAGCTATCACATATTGATTCACCATAGTGACAAATGCCATCATATGTGACGTCACAACGCTTACCTGTGTGACAGGGTAGTACCTATTTTCTGCACATGATTGCTTAAATCACTCTTTTGACTATTTACAATTAACTTTTGTTCTTGAAAATTAGGATTCTGTGATTGTCCGTCAGTTTATGAGCATCCTTGATCTTCAATCGTTTATTGTAAAATGAATAATATAAATTCGTCTGATGTACTGTGATGAAAATGTGTACTGGAATTTATTTGTTAAAAAGTCACTTATGTTTACATACTGAAAAAGAATAAAGAGTTCATTTAACATAATCACATATCTAGTAACAACATAGATTCAATAAAAATAGAAACTTAAGAATGGTGGAATGAAATATGTAAAAACTGTACGTAAAAACTAAATAATATTTTGAAAATCGGAATGTTTTTAAACTTTCCTACAAATGAATATTTTAAGTTATAAATCATATAAGAAAATGTTCTAAAAACAGGCAAATGATAAAGATACAATTTTATCCTTTGCAAAAAGGATTCCTTTTTTCTGGCTATATAATCTAAATAAATTAATAGGATATAATATTTAAGATATAAGAGAAACAACGGATAAACTTTAGTCGTTTGTTTGTATTACAGTTATTGCAAAAAATATGATTAAGAATATTTTTTGTTAAAATTCTTAAAACATCGTTTAAAACAAAACATTATACTTAATATTCAGAATTATTAGAAATTTTATAAATCAAACATTCACATATTTAAATTTTTTGACAAATCGTTTCCTCTAGAGTGTGTGCACATGTTTAACCTAATTAAAATTTATTTGCAAATTCAGGTATTCCTTAATATTTTACGCGAAAGATATTGTGTAGAAGGTGTTTTTTTTGTCCGATTTAAATTTTGAATAAAAATTTCGTCATATAGAAGTAGTTTTTGACTGCCCGAATGGGATTAAAAATTGAATCATTTTAATAATTTGTATGTATTTTAAATCAATAAGTGGAGACATGTATTTTTTATGCATGTTTTCAATTAATCTATAAATACTTAACTTTTTTATTTTTTTCAACAGTGTTCATTTTTGCCAAAAATCATGACACAAAATAATATACAATTGCAATCATTGAAAAAAATAATGTATTACTATTACCTGTTGTATGTCAGGTATTCATTAATATTTTACGCGAAAGATATTGTGTATAAGGTGTTTTTTTGTCCGATTTAAATTTTGAATAAAAATTTCCTCATATAGAAGTAGTTTTTGAGGAACTTATCAACTCAGGTTTCCTTCTACCTTATAAAATGGTCTCTTTAATTAATTATTATTATTATGAGGGTTTTATAAGATCATAAGATGTACAGCTTTTGTGTACAAACAATCGAGAATTACTATCTGTATAACAATTCTTCGTATTCGTATTTCTTTATTTTTCACATTTGATTTCTCATTTTGTTCAACTATGCTTCATATCTTTATTATTAGTATGTTAAAATAATATAATTTCAGCACTGAAACTTATGTAAAACATGAATCACATGCTCAAAACCAAATGCGTTTTTAAAGTCACATCGTGATTAATCTATTAAATTAAAAAAAAACAAATATTAAGCATTTTTTACCTTTTTTTGTAAAATAAAATTTAAACTGAAGTAATTTTGAATGAAAATATTCTGATATCTATGTGAGCTTAAAATAAATTTGTCATTTTCACTAATACCTGTATTAAATTCTAAATGTATATAAAATCATTTAATCGGAAAAGTCATTTTAATAAAATTATTTTTGCACAGATATTTTCTCAAAATATTAATGATATGAAACTTTTTCAGAAAGAGTTAAAACTTCAAAAGATTTCAAGTTTACTTTATTTAGTTCATAAAATACTGAAGGAATTCACCGACGACTTTCAGAAAGGGATTAAAAACATAATTTAGGAATTTTTAAAGTAAAACTTTCTAAGTTTCATGAAAATCATGAATTAGAATAACATAAAATCTTGATTCGTAAAAATGAATTTGCACAAATTACACAGTTATAAAATTCTTTACCGTAAGTTTTGTTTTAAACATTTTTGTTATGGGAATCGGCTACACTAAAGCAACACTCCAAATTATTTATATATACAAGGGTAAGTCAAAAAATATCCGCAATGTAATTATACATTTTATTGCAATACTCAAGCAATATACTCATAGCAATATACTCATTGCAATATATCATTAACTACATTTATATAATATGCAAGTATAAACACTAGCTTAAAATTGAATAATAAAATACCATAGTTCATTTTGAAAAAAATCCAGTTATCCTATGCATTCTGAATTTTAATATATAAATGGAAGAATTTATAATGTCTTTGAATTTATTCAATCTGAAAACATCTCTTTACAAAAGTCTTTAACTCTTCTTTAGTGAGAGGTTTAGTTCAGATGTCAGCAAAGTTTTCTTTTGACCTTTTGTTTGTGGGTGATTACATTCTCATAAATAGTAAACTACAGTTAACAACATTTTTCAATACCGTTCCATTACTTTTCAACGCACTTGGTCCATCGTTGCACAAGCTTGCTCAGAAAAGAAGATTTTCGGCTGAGCAACCAGCCACGCATGCATCGCGTCCTTCGGTTCTTAGTCCGAAGTGAATCGACGGCCCCTTAATGCCTCTTTGAATGGACTTCATCCATAGTCACTCGTCTGTCTAACAGAACCATGTCCCGTACACGCTCAATGTTGTCATATTTTGTTACCGTACACGGTCGTCAAGCTCCTTTCTCATGCGTAACACTTTGAATTTTTCAATCTATTCATAGACACACCGTTACGTCAAGATACTGTTCCCGTATTGTGCCGAAAGTCTTCGATGAATTGCATCTGATACACCTTCCAACAACAAAAACCGTATCACTGCTCGTATCTCCTCTTTGGTGCAAACCTCTAATGGAGCGGCCATGATATATCTGCAACAACAGGAAGACAAATGAAGGAACTACGATCAAAATTTCATAGCATGACCACAACAGCCTAACAATAAAATTAACAGGACAGATGTCAGTATAAATAATGTAAAAAGAGTTATGTGAAAATTGCGGATAATTTTTGAATTACCCTCGTAATTTTTGGTTATCGTAAGTGAAAATCGTGGAGGTTAAGGTAGCTTACACTCGTACCAGAGCAGAGTAATACGCAGTGGAATGTGTCATTGTACCAGCCGATTGAACAGTTCAAAAACAGAGCGCTAGATTTTTCTTAGATTTATTTAAAATCACATCAGATCTTTGATGTTGAAACTTAGAACGTTAAATATTAAAACAATATAAGAATCATATTCATAATCGTGATTAATAGCCACATGCTACATTAGACGATGAAATATCATAGGATTTATCAAACATAAAACAGAAATGATATGAAAATGTCATCACCACCAAAAGCCGCGACATGCCATTTAAACCCAATATATATACGAGTAGTAATTTTCCAACTGGACGAAAAATGTCCGAGCCAGGATTCGAACCTGGGATCGCTTGGCTGAAGCCGCCACGCTCTACCACTGAGCTATCCCGGTCGAATCTGGAGGGCATAATTCATCCAGTTAACCTTATTGATCAGAGAATCTGGTCTGATATTTTAATCAGCTCAACAGAAAAGATCGCAGGTAAAGGAACTCCAGTAAACGCTGGATACGTGATTACACTAGATTAATTTTAACACAATTATTTCAAATTGGTAAATAAATCATACGAGTAGTAATTTTCCAACTGGACGAAAAATGTCCGAGCCAGGATTCGAACCTGGGATCGCTTAGCGATCCCAGGTTCGAATCCTGGCTCGGACATTTTTCGTCCAGTTGGAAAATTACTACTCGTATGATTTATTTACCAATTTGAAATAATTGTGTTAAAATTAATCTAGTCCAATATATATAGTCAGTTCATTTATTATGCTACGCCACACATTTGCTAAATAATTTACATAAAACAAGAGGCTAAAAAGAAAATGTCAGAAGGAAAATTCTCCAAATGCAGCTGTACACAGAAGCTTTCGTAAGATGCGAAGTGCCTGACTAAATGGGGGAAAGAAAAATCAGCAATGTGTGGATGCAAAGGATTTTGTTTGCAACTCGAGAAAAATATTGTCAGGATAATTAAAAATAACTGAATACATTTTTACTTGTGAAAAACTGCTTTACCTGCATGTCATTTCCCCCCCCCCCAACCCGTAGTTACGAGCATACATAGTTTAGAATCACCTTAAAATAACCTTTAAACTCCAAATAATTAAACACACACTATATGATTAGAATTCCAACAATGGTTTAAAAATATTAATTCCAACAATGGTTTAAAAATATTGAGTAACCTGTACATGTCAAAAATATTTATATATTAACGCAGTCCTAAATATTAATATATACACACGTTTTTTAAAACATTTAAATAAAAATTTATGTGCAAATAATACATCTCAAATATCTTTAAAAATACGCCAAGTAATTATTAAATCGTAGCATCAACCTTTGGATGCATTAGAAACAATACGATGTGTGAAATACTGATTAACCAAAAATAATAAAAAATAAAATAAAATAAGGGGGAAAATGAAAAATGAGGGGGGAATTATAAGTGCACTTATCGAAAGAAGAAGAATATATATATATATATCAAAGATTGTGATCACAATAAAAATACACTTATAGAATACGAATACAATATATCAAGTACATTAACTACATTTATATAATATGCAAGTATAAACACTAGCTTAAAATTGAATAATAAAATAACATAGTTCATTTTGAAAAAAATCCAGTTATCCTATACATTCCGAATTGTAATATATAAATGGAAGAATTTATAATGTCTTTGAATTTATTCAATCTGAAAACATCTCTTTACAAAAGTCTTTAACCCTTCTTTAGTGAGAGATTTATTTAAGATGTGAGCAAAGTTTTCTTTTGACCTAACATGTTTGTATTTTGATTCGCTATACCGCGGAACACTTGCCTCTAGGGTAGCTTAGTATAATGGAAAAACAAAATAAATGAATTGTTACGTTTGGCGGGAGCGCATCGGCCCTAAAATTTGAAAAAATATAAGATTTTTATCAATTTCAAAGGGGACTGCGAGAATTTTTTATTTATTTTTGATTTGCTATACCGCGAAAAACTTACCTCTATGGTAGCTTAGTATAATGTAAAAATAAAATAAATAATTAAGATTGGCGGTAGCGCATCGGCCCTAAATTTTAAGAAAATATAAGATTTTTATCATTTTTAAGGGGGAGTGCGAGAATTTTTTTGCTTTGTATTTTGATTCGCTATACCGCGGAACACTTGCCTCTAGGGTAGCTTAGTATAATGCAAAAACAAAATAAATAAATTGTTACGTTTGGCAGTAGCGCATCGGCCCTAAAATTTGAGAAAAGATAAGATTTTTATCATTTTCAAGGGCGAGGGCGAGAACTTTTTGTTTTGTTTTTGGTTTTACTATACCACGGAAAATGAGCCTCTAGGTTAGCTTAGTAAAATGCGAAAACAAAATAAATAGATTTTCGCGTCTTGCGGTAGCGCGTCGTCCCTAAATTTCGAAAAAATAATATACGATTTTTGAAATTTTTCTAATAAATGGAAATAAATCAAATAACTTCTATAACAAGTAGATATAGACATATTATAGTAGAACAAAATATAGAAATGATAAATAAATGAAACAAAAATTGTTCATTTTACAATTTATTAGTAGAGTATTAAGTTTAAAACAATATTTTAAAAAATTGACAAATTTACATTGAAACCAAAAATTATTTTTCTGATTGTGTAAATATTCAGTTTGTAATGAAATATGGTACTTAACTTTCTTTTGATATAATTGAATTAAGTTTGAACTAAGATTAGCTTGAAAAACTAGACATTGATGATATTGAAATAAGTATAGTTCTTATAAAACCATCTCTGGAATTGGAACCGATGACTTTTCTGACGCCTCAATTCTCCACCTTGAGTAGGATAGTGTGCCAGGCTCACAAACAGTTAATTCTTTAGGACAGCTGCCTGAATTTATATTACAACTTATGTTCAGTAGGTACAGCTTATCTTTGCATAAACTTTGCTTGTCCATTTCTGGAATCTCATACTCAACACTGTCAAACCTTACTACTGGGAGTTTCTCACATTTACTGAGCTGTGAGCCAATCGGACAACGAAATGATTGTGACCAAGTGGTTTCACCATCTAAAGTTTGAAACAAATGTTGGAATGGCAATTCATTGAAATGTAAGAGGCACACCCTCCACTGTAGTGGTCGTTTAATTTGTTCTTCAATTGTGCTAATAACACGGCTTTCCACCCCATATTAGTAACGGTGCTATCACATTCAATCACACTCAGTTAAAGAAGTGAAAATCCAGCCTCAGTCAAATAAGAAAGAATGCTACTGGAAATGTCTTGAGCAGAACTTGAAGAAGGTAAAACATGACCAATGCACACAGGTCAGCATTACATGCTGGACATAATTTCTGCTATAAAATCAAGTAGCTGTTTTCAAGATGTATCTGTTCGTGAGCCTGGCACACTTTCCCACTCAAGGTGGTTAACAACGCAAACAGAGTTCTCCGATTGTATTTAGGTATTGAAGACACAACAGACGAGAGCAAGATCTTAGTTTATTTTCTCTTAAAGTCCTCAATGGTTTTATATAAAAAAGTAAATACTTCACAAACAGACCAGAACATGTATTTGAAGTTATAAAATCTTCAAGATTCCTGCCCGAAAACTTTTTGAAAGTCATTAACCCATTTACTGAGAGAAACGTATTTTTTGCCCGTCCAGAAAACTTGCTTTAGAGTATGATAGTAGATAAAAGGTATCATATAATATAATTAGGTTTCAGAAAAAATATAATGGCTAGAAACTTAGCTTCTAAAAAAAGTTAATCAGGAATTTTCAACCACCGAAAATCAATTTCCTAACTACAGACAGCATTGAAATGATTCTCTGGAACACTACAGCACTTTCACCACTACATTTGCTGCGAAGAATCAAATTTTAGGGCCGATGTGCTACCGCCGAATGTAACAATTTATTTATTTTATTTTTGCATTATACTAAGCTAACCTAGAGGCAAGGTTTCCGTGGTATAGCGAATCAAAACAAAACAAAAAAATTCTCGCACACCCCCTTGAAAATGATAAAAATCTTATATTTTCTCCAATTTTAGGGCCGATGCGCTACCGTCAAACGTAACAATGTATTTATTTTATTTTTGCATTATACTAAGCTACCCTAGAGGCAAGTTTTCCGCGATATAGCGAATCGAAAAACAAAAAAAAAGATTCTCGCACTCCCCTTGGAAATGATAAAAATCTTATATTTTCTACAATTTTAGGGCCGATGCGCTACCGTCAAACGTAACAATTTATTTATTTTATTTTTGCATTATACTAAGCTACCCTAGAGGCAAGTTTTCCGCGGTATAGCGAATCAAAAAATAAAAAAAAGTTTTTTTCGGCCCACCCTAATGTACAGTTTACGTATGTAGTTATGTTGTTGGTAGCAATCATTTGAAGGACACCATTGTGTTTTGTTAGGATTGTTTTGTCGGATTTTGTCGGATTTTTTTTTAAGTTTTCGGCTCAGTTTGACTTAATAGAGGAACATTGAGGAAAACACAATCGGGGAAAACTTCCACCAGTAAATTTTAGTAGACATTTTTGCCTTATTTAAACGCTCAAGTCACAAAAAAATTGGTCTTGAATAAGAACTAAATTTCTCTACAATGTTACTGGTGGAAGTTTATACCGTTCGTAATCACGCTCTGAACGGGAGACATGAATTCACGTCTTTTGGAGATCTGTAATTCAGCTCATGTGCGGTGCTTTTGTGTTTCATACGTTACATTGTTTCTCTAAGAAAATACACAAAATTCGCATTTTTACAATTAGAGTACTATGCATATTAATAGTTCGATTAGAAATAATACCATTATTACATGAATCTACTTACAATAGAAACACAAGGTGATAAAAATTTTTGTTAAATAATAGAAAAAGCAAATGTAACACCCATAGGTGGGGCTTCATGTATAAAAAACAAAAAACAAAGTGTTAAGTAAAACTGCGCAGAAAACAAAGAAAAAATCAGTCAAATGTCAACTAACAAAACAAAATGCTTTCCTTCAGATGATTGCCACCAACAGCATAGTTACATGCGTAAACTGTACATAGAACTGCACATGAACTTGTAATAACACACGTAACTTGCAACATCCTCCACCCCTGAAACACATATTTAATTTTTTTTCTATGATGTACCCAGCAAAGAGAGTTGAAACTTACACCAAATAAACATCATACCTCGTAGAAGTTTGGTAAAAACATGAAAGTGGTCACTGAAATATTTCGATATATTCTTAATTAAAAAGTTACACGAAAAACTTAATAAAACTAGCTATTTTGCAGAAACAAATCTGAAAATACTTTCTTCACAATGCACCTTTTTCCAAACCGCACTTAAAGGGTCATAACTGCCCATGGGTTTGAGATATTTCAAACTTGTCAAAAACGCATTTCTATTGAAGGGCTATATATTCATGTAGGACTCGGTCTGGTTGACTCAATAGCATATTTTACTAGGAAACCTGGCTATACCCTTTGAAATGAAAAATTTACTTTATTTGGAAATATGTTTAAATTTATGCATTCATGTACAATATGGATTTTTCACTGTAAGTCTTTATAGCAGCTTCAGTTAAAGTTATATATTCGGATTCCATTGTAAAAAGTGCTACACATTTTTTTAAATGTGCGCCAGGTAATAGAAGCTTTATTTAAAAATAGAATAACCCCCCCCCCCGCCTCCCTCCAAACACGGTCATCTCGATTAGATGCGAAATCTCCATCACTGTAACATGAAAGGTTTAAACTTTTTATATTTGAAAGGTTGAGTTTACAGTATTGCGTTGATTTAAGAAAACCCAATAACTTCAATAAATAATTCCAGTGAACCATAGCAGGGTTTTCCTGAAACTGAAAAATATATTAACTGCAAAGCGAATATCATTACTTGTGTGGCTTGAAATGTATGCTAGGCATCCGTAAACTACGGTACGGTATTTTACTCATTTCTTGAAACTCTGTTTCTGTAGTTACGGAATCTGTTTTAGATAACACAATTCCTTTTACTATTGTTAGTGATGTTATTAGAATCGAAACTTGCTAAACTTTTCATATACCTCTTAAATGTAGTCGTATTGGTGTATACATAAGGTTTTATTTTCCCCCTCAAAGATTACCCCTAAAATTCTTTTAGTTTTTCCAAGGATTTTAAGATTAAATTTGCATTTTAGATTCTCTATTGCCTGGTATATATCATGAGTGGTTTTCTCAAACAGAATAATGTCATCTACGTAAAGCAGGAGAACTAAATTTTCATTAAAAACATATACACAATTATACCAGGTTAAGCTTTTAAATTTTTACACTGTCAAAACTGGATTTATTTTAAAGAACCATTCTCTTCCTTATTGCTTTAAACAATACATGACTTTACTTAGTTTACATACATGATCAGGGTAATCTTTATGAGTAAATCCTTGGGGTTGATACATGTAAATATCATTATTTAGTTTAGAAAATGAATATGCAGCTTTAATATCAAGCTGAAAATGTAACCAGCCGCATAAGCAAACTAAAACAGTAATGAAAAGAATAATGATTGAAAAATTCATGAATGGGATAAACACTTCGTCGTAATTTATTCATTTTTTTCTGACGAAAACCTTGGAAAACTAATCGTGCTTTGTATCTTATGATTTTATTGTTCCCGTTACGTTCCACAGTATAAACCTATCGGTTATTATCGATTGTAGTTTTATCAGGTTTAGGGACTAAAGTCCAGATTTTCTCTCATTGTTTAAATCTCGTCTTCCATAGCCTTAAACTATTACATTTTCTGAGTCGAATGATAAGCTTCATTATAAGTTGAAGGTATTTTAATATCCACAAAGTTAGCTTCTGGGGTTTCATTGTCAGCCTCCTCGTCACTAGGAATTTTAACTGGACCTGAATAAGTATTAGAATACGAAAATCAAAGTATTTTCTTTTAAAAGGTATATTATTTTTTTCACAATAAGCTGTCACTTCTGACCATGATTTTATGTTTGTTTTAGTGCCAACTATATGATACTTAAATGTCATTTCTGGGTTTTTCCTTTCGTTTTATATTTCAGCGTTCCCAAATGGGCTTAGAAGATCCAGGCGTAAAAAGTAATTGTTTAGACGTACTGGGTATAGAGTCATTTTGAGCTTTCTCTTGATTAGGAAGAGTGTTTTTAGCTAGAATGCTGCTCTTATCTTCTGGCTTAATTTCTGATTTCAGATCCTTTTTTAGGTATATCCTTATCATTCGTTTCTTTATCAGAGTCCGAATCAGATTCATCAGATGAGCTATAGGCGTTTCGCTTTGGATCCAGTACGACCCCTCTGTGTTCTTCTTTCTGAAATGTGACACTTATTGTCTCTATCGTTTTACATTCCTGAGGTAACCATATGCATTAACCTGTAGTGTAGAGTGCTTATCCGACCATTATACCTTTCTGATCTCTCATTGAAAACTTATTTATGAGTTGTTTAGGCTTTCTCACGTAAACGGTACTGTCAAAATTTTGAGATGTTTTACTTATGGCTTTCTTCATCCATACAATTCAAATGGCGTTTTTGTTTGTTTACCGTAACAGACCCGGTTCCTAGTATAGACAAAAGTTATTAATGCTTCCGTCCAAAAACATTCGCTTAACTTGCTGTCGTGTAAAAGGGTTTTTACAGCGTTTAAAGCATTGCAAGTGAAATTTTCCACAGTCCCATTCTGCTCGGGCGTAAGCACATTGCTGAATTCCTGATGTAGTCCTTTATCTTCAAGATATTTACTGAAGGCCTCTCTGACATACACTTCTCAAAACAATTAAAGGATATTTGAAGTTTTATATAAAATAAAGATATAAACGAAATTTTTTTTGCCGAAAATAGAAGAAGAGAATCACAAATGCTAATTTTTCTGGTTTTCAAACTGTGGAGTATGCAAATTTTGAGTTCGACGTCAAAAACGTCGCTTCAGCGGCAGCGAATGAAATTTGACTTTCAACTGGATAAAAGAGAATGAAGACAAGGATGATCGGCATTCAGTGATTGCTTTGTTTCGATGAGTACGATGTCTCAGCGAAGTCATTAGACAGATTCAGAAGCATGGATAATTGTTGGTAGGTTAGAAGGGGGCCAAACTCAAGCCGAAGTAGCGCAAGCCATTGGAGTGTCACAAAGTGTCATTTCCAGGATCTGGAACCGTTTTTTGGAGAGTGGATGTGCAGGCCGAAGACCAGGGCAAGGTCGTAGACGGGCAACAACGCCCAATGAAGATCGGTATTTAGCGTTAACAGCTCGGAGACACCGAAACATGAACGCTACTCTTCTCCAACAACACCTTCGCTCGGCTACAGGCACCACGATTTCAACTCAGACTGTCCGAAACCGGCTCCATGCTGTAGGTCTGTATGCTCGCCGACCGATGGGATGTGTTAGATTAACATCAAGGCATCGTCGCGACCGCAGGGAGTGGGCAACCGAGCAGGTCAAATGGAGGAGAAATGAATGGAGCAATATTCTGTTTTCTGACGAGTCCCGTTTTTCTGTGCATCCGGATAATAGGCGTATTTTCATCTGGAGGGACCGTGGCAGTAGGAATAATCCTGCGTTCGTGCACGAAAGTGTCAGATTTGGCGGTGGAGGAGTGTTGGTGTATGGTGGCATCTCCATTGACGGGCGCACGGACCTCTACATCATTCGAGATGGAGCTCTGACTGGTCGCCGATATAGGGATGAGATCCTCAGACCTATTGCAGTCCCTTACGCTGCAGCAATCGGAGATAACTTCATTTTAATGGACGATAACTGCAGGCCACATCGTGCAAACCTGGTGTATGATTTCCTTTTCGAGGAAGGAATCGTTCGAATGGAATGGCCAGCGTGTTCTCCAGACATGAATCCAATTGAGCACGTTTGGGACGCTCTAGGAAGACGAGTTTCTGGCCGCCAACAACCCCCACAAACTCTCCAAGAACTGGAAAGAGCTCTTCTGGAAGAATGGAGCAGAATACCCCAACTCGTCATTAATAGCCTCTTTGAGTCCATGCCTCAAAGGTGTTCAACGTTGCTGGCCGCCCGTGGAAACCATACCCCCTACTGAAAATGATTTTCTTTGAAGAAAACACCTTTTCTTATTCTTTTTTTCTCATATGCACAAATTGTGTTTTTTTTCCTTTTGTACACAAATGCGCAGTAAAATGCATTTTTTTCTGCCAAACATGTGTAATTTATTCTCATATAACCTACTATGTCTGTCGACCATGTATCAATCAGCTAAAAAGTTTCCCAGATACAAAATCCACCTAAAACTGCAATATCCTTTAATTGTTTTGTGCAGTGTATTCTCGGCAATTGTCAGATCAAAGGTATATTATCTTGAGGATCAGAAATCTCTCCGCACTTTTTTGGAACCGTTTGAAGCTATCGAAAACTTCACTTTTTTGTTTAACGGGTAAACAACTACCTTTTTAGAATAGTCGTCTATAAAGCTCACCAAATATCTCGCTACTCCATTTGATTTGGTCGGTAGCGGTGCACGAAGATCAGAATGAATCAAATCTAGATCCTTGTTAGTGAATGTTTGCCTATTGGCTTGAATGAGACCCTTTGGGACTTGGCTATCTTATAATCTTCACAAGTAAGCATGGCTTTTTTCTTGAGAATTGTCAAACCGTGAACTGTTCCGCATTTACTTGAGTTTAAAATGTACTTCTTATTAATATGACAGAGTATACGATGTCATTCGTTTAGGATTCGTCCACATTTTTGAATCTCTACTGTAAAAGCCTTTTTGTCTTTTACGGTGGGATATATCGGCTTACAAATGAAAAAGCCGTTAATTTTTATGGCCGTAAATATCTTTCTTCAATTTCTTGAGAGCAAAGCTAAACGATCATTTTTTGATGAAACAGATGTTTACATGCTGTCAAGGGCTGGACCTGACATTAAGTTGCGTCTAAGTTTAGGCGTATACATGACGTTTTTAAGTGTCAAATTTTGCCGCTTTCCCTTATCATATAAGAAGACCTCTACAGTTCCGATACCTAACACTGGACATTTAACGTCCTCTACTGCAAAAGACATGTCGGTTCCCTTCACAGTTTTGTATGTGGAGAAAACACCACTATCTTCACAAAAATGTGTTAATGCAGCTCTATCAAAAAGTCATTCCTTTTTATAAAGTTACGTTAAAGTTGAGTATGCGTGATTGATCAAATAATTTGCCCGTTTTTATTACCTGAAAGCTCTGAAATTTTATAAAATTCAAAATATCGTAACTCGGTGAGATTTGATCTCAGAAATATAGATATTTTACTGATGTATTTATAATAGGACCCAAGGACCTTTTAAAAATTTAAAAAGTGTATTTTTGAAGTATATTACAGGGCAATTTCGTCCACATAATCTTAATTCTTATCTTAATTTGAATACTTTTGAAATTTACATTATCTATCTATAATCCACAGCTAAATATATGTGCGTTTATTCAGTATTTTGTGATATCCTGTAGATAAAATATGTAATAAACATATAAAACACCTTCCTTATTCATTGATGAATGCTTTAATAAATAAAAAATAAAATCTCAATCATTAAATTAATATAAAACAAAATATTGTAAAGCACATATAGACAAATTGCGGAACAACTGAAGTAAAATGCAATGTAAATAATCACCGTGTTTTGTATAGCTATACACTCATGTATAAAATTTAAGCGCAAAATGCTACATTTTTTACAGGGTGTGTATAGAAAGCAATCTAACTTTATAAATCAGAAGTTCATTAAGTATAATAAATAAAAAGATGAAATAATTGGTATCTTTTTCAGGTAACTCCTAAATTTAGTATCCAATAGTATGAAAACTAGTTCAAATTTTATCAGTAGATGAAGCTGCGTTTTCTCAAACTGTGTTAATTCGAAAACTAACGTGTAAAGCTTAAGATACTTAGCCGTAAGAGCGTAAAAGACTTGAGTTAGTTTCTATTTTTATTTTTTTATCTAATAATTGTAAGAAGATAAAATGTTTTCATTAAAAATGTTTGGTTAATTTAATCTTAAAATACTAGTAATATACGCTAATATACGAATATAAGTCGCACATTTTATGCAACATATACGTCATATAAAATTAGAAACTTGTCCTTATAAATTTAAATCTGAATAGTGACTATTAGGAATATCTGATGCTCAAATAGAGCGAATTATATAAATCAACTATATGCCTTTGATATACTTTACTTCATGCTCTGCTAAGCTTTACTTTGCTTCCAAGAAAAATGAAATATTTGAAGTGATAGAGAATTTAATTTAAGACTAGAAAAAGACGATCCTGTTCAGTTACCCAAACTTTCTTATCTATTTTCAAACTTTGGATTAGAGATATTCTACATCACAGAAGAGAATGTTTTTTAAAGGAACTTCTAAGAGGATTAAATTAAAGTTACTCTAAAAGTAATTTAACTTTAAAATTCATTGTATAAAGTGAACTGTATAATTTTATAAAGGTATTGCTTATATTAATATATGTTAAAGGAGGTACCTTAATTTTGAAGAAATACTACAGCAGCTATCACGAGTTTTAATGAATTATCCTGATTAAAAATTAGATACACATTTAAAATCATATTATTTACGATTGAGAAACAGAAATATTTCCAATAAGAGACTACACTGCTTTCGCGAAGACACTCGCACGCTAATGTGAAATATATAGTACGTTTTTTACGAATTTCTCGCTTGCATTTTATTACGTTTAAATGATTTTGACTTTGAAATGGATACCTAATTGTACGCTTTCAATACAGCGTGCATTTTTTTATGAAGTTACTTTCACTTTAGGAACCTGTTGGAATCGGTACCGAAATTGAAAGTATCCACATGAAAAAAAGGCAAAAAAATAAAATAAAAGGTGAGGTTAGAGATTAACATCAGCTGCCCTATGCAAAAAAAGTATTTAAAAATATGGGAAGGCAAGAGCTATAGATTTCTAAATAGGTGTTTTTGAATTATAATAGTCATTTACATAAAGTTTAGTACAGAAACAGTATTTTTACCTTTTAAGCGATCTTTTTATTTACTGTTTCGATCAAGCGGTCACAAAGCTGCACAAATTATCTATACAATATTTTTTGTCACAGCAGTTAGGCGTTAATATAAGAAGGAGGAAGAAAATTAATTATGTTCGTGGATTTCGTGTTTGAAAATGTTGAATCTCTGTGAAAAGGAACTATAATTCGTTCAGTTACTTGTAAAAAATATATATTGATAAAACATCCGAACTGTGTTCAAAATATTCTTGCTTTATGTTTTTTTTCACTTTACAAAATAAGAATTAAAAAATATATATATTAAACGCAGATTTAAGTACTTTCTTTTGTAAAATAATTAAAATTTGTTAAAACAACAGTCGCTTGAATCTTACAACTCAGAAGAATCTTTAAAATAGATAAATACAGTGGAACTCCAGATATACGTTACCTGAGTTGTACGTTTCCCTCACTTATACGTTTCAACTCAGCGGTCCCGACCACTTGCCATAAAAATTAGCTGAGTTATACGTTTTGAATTACACATTTCCCTCAGTTATACGTTACGTTTTTGCGTCCTCGAATGAATTTATTTTTCATTTATCCATTTTGAAATCGGAAACACTGACGACGCGGCCAAGGAGTCTGATTTGAAAGATCCCACTCAAACTTAAGAGCCTACACTAGTCACGCGAAGAAACGCTCACGCTAATGTTAAGTCTATGGGAAGGTTATCGCGCGATTTCTCGCTCGCATTTTAATATTTTTAAATGATTTTTTTGCATAGGATAGCTGAGGTCGATCTCTAACGTTATTAGTTTTTACTTTTTCGAATTTGGTTACGTTTTTTTTATAAGTGGACAGTTTCAATTGTGGAACCGGTTGGAACCGGTTCTGAAAGTGAAATTACCCTTATATAAAAAAACTGGAACCAAAATCGAAAAAGTAAAAACTAACAACGTTAGAGATAGACCTCAGCTATCCTATGCAAAAAAAATCATTTAAAAATATTAAAATGCGAGCGAGAAATCGCGCGATAACCTTCCCATAGACTTAACATTAGCTGGAGCGTTTTTCCGCGTGACTGATGTAGGCTCTTCAGAGCTGATGTGAAAGCTTTTGACGTAGTAAAGCGGTTCGTCAGTAGTAAAAGCAATAACCATAAGGCGGTTGCATTATTAGCAGAAATGCAAAATTTGTTGTTCAGTGTCGGCTCTGGGGGAAAGAAACAACCGAAGATTAGTGATTGTTTCAACAAGATTCAGTGAACTACTGAAATGTCTTTTGATAAATTATTTATATGCCAAGGCGATGTCAACGATTTTTTTAAGTACTCTATGTGTATTAAAAATAGTTTTGATAAAGCTTTTATGATAAAATAACTTCATGTGTACTTCCCTTATGTACTTTTTTTCTTCTTATTTCCAATTCTAAAAATTTATGTCATGGGTGCAGTACTACTTAGGAAACTTCTGTTTTCAATATAAAAGGTAACAAACTCCTCAGCGGATCAAAGTTTTCAAGATATATTTTAGAAATTGTTCCGGTAAACATTTAATTGAGTTGTACGTTTTACTGAGTTATACGTTTCGTTTGTCCGGTCCCGGGTAAAACCTATAACTGGAGTTCCACTGTATATATTAAACAAATAAAAGTGTTTGTCTGTCGATCTATGTGTGTGTGTGTGTTTCTTAGTTAAAGATAGTTAGAGAAATATACTGCACGTCGATATTTTAAACTTTGTATGAGGATAGACGAATGCAGATACAAATGCATCTCGGGCTCAGAATTTTAATTGTTTGATATCCAGAGGAGATAATCAAATTAAACATATCAAATTCATTAGCTTCATTACTTCCGCTGATTGTGCCAGCCCATCTTCGTATGTTACGAAATTTGCCACACAGACGAAATCGCATTTTTTTCTGCATTTATAAATCGGGATCGGAAGGACCCCTGTAGTGTGACAAAGTAAATTAATTAATTAATTAAAGAGAAAAATACCATATTTTTGCTTTACCTCACAAAGTTATCTTTAGTTTAAAAAATATTAATATTTATTATTTCAAAAAACATGTTTATTCGATCTCGATTCGCACCAGTTTTCAAATTTTCCGTTTTTCTGAAATATGGAACTATTGGTTCTGCTCCCAGAAAAAAAATATATTCTGGGTATTTTTCCTTTTGTAAAGCTGAACGCTGCCTCAAGTTCTAGGTTGGTTTCGGTAGATTTTCATTTAATAATTAAAAAAATCAAACGAATTCGTTTTCAAAAGTAGATCGTAATTGCGAAAGACAGTGTAGCCACGAATTCTAGGCTACAAAATTTGGCGAAGAAAATCCTATTATTTTATATATTTTTAATGCAGTTGATTTCTACACACATTGTAGCTTAAAAATACAACTTACTGTACTAAATTCAAAAATTTTTAACAATTTGTCTTTAAAAACATTCCTTTTTAATGTTCATTTACCTCTAATTCACTTCTAATTTTATGCGAAAAATAAATATTAATTGAACTTCAGGAAATTAATTCTCAAATATATGTCTGAAGTTTGTGAATAATTGAAATGAGTATTTAGTAAAAAAACATATTATCTTTAAGGGATTGACAGCCTTTTAAAAGTTTAGAACTAAATTTGGTTAGCATACAATTCACTATATCAGAAAACCCAGTTTGCAATACTTGTTGTAAATTTAATTCATAATTATTTTATAAACATAAAAAATAGAATATGTACTATTTTTTCCAAATAGTAATACTTGCTCTATTCAACTTGTCATTAAATAACGCGAATATAACTATTCAAAAATATTAGTAACCATCTGATTAAAAACATTTGCTGAATTATGAAATGTACTTTGGTCTCAATGGTAATAAAATAAATTGTTTTAATGGATTTGTTAACTTACTGTTCACCATAAAAATTGAATTAAATGCTAGTTAAAAAGGTAAAATTTAGAAATCTAACACGATTAGTAATCTACTCTGTAACGATTGCAGTTAACTGTTATTTGTTAACGCTATTTCAGTGTTAAAAATATTTTTTTTCCAAATGTTACAGAATTGTTCATCAAGAACACATAGAAAACTTGATTTAACGATAATGTTTAGGTCAAACCGATTAAAGTAAACTTCTGCTGTATGTTATTTTGTAACTTAAGTCTGGATTTACAGAAATCGTTACATTTATGATCGTGCTATTATATTTTTCTACTAAAGAACAAAGTATCTTGAAAAAGGTTATTGTAAACCATGTGGCTAATTATTATTATATTTTTACTTTTTTTTCTTTTAATAAAGTATTGTTTTTGTATTATAAGTTTTATTCCATTACAGTTTAATACAGATGATTTAGAACGAAACTCTCCATTCTTCAGAAAATAGCAAATGATAACAAAATTACGACAAATATAGCGGCAACATGACAGGAATATTAGATTTATTATTAAATGATGTTAATGTCTCTTTGAAAATATACCAAATGTAATTTAAAATATCTATAATCTCTATTATGACAGGGAATGTCTGCTAATATTATATGTTATTAAGCAGGGAAAAACTATATGTGTTTTTAGGTGTTGATCGGAAGTCTTTTTGTTTTCTTGGTGATGTTTTATGACTTAATAGATTCTGTTATATGCGCATAATTTCTGCAACTTCATAACATATTCAAATTACAGGGTGCGCGAAACATTGTTCCAAATATCCAAAAATGATTATTAAAAACTGCAGTTTGGGCAAATTGGATCATGGTTATGTCGGTTTATCTTAAATTTAAAAAAAAAAAGTAGTTTCAGAAGTCACCGTTTGAAGTAGCTAAAATGCATTTTATAAAATAGATTTATGCAAAAAATATTATTACTAAAATACTTGCATGCATGTGAATTATTCATAAGTTGGCAACAGAATGCTGTCTGTCAAACCAGATCAAACATCTCTATATTAAAACGAAAAGGTATTTTTGTCAAATTTTACACGAAATCGTGCCTAATACGATTGCGTCAAATATTCTTCTGTGATGTCCACTCTTAATAAAGTGAACGATTCACCGTAGAACTCGGTGGCACATCCACTCATAACAACCTCCAATGCTTATTATCCAATGCTTATTATCCATATGCCCTCCAATGCCAAACTATTCAGCCAAAGAGCTGAGGGCTTTTCCTTTCCAGAAACGAAGCGATGATTAATGACATATAAAAAAAATGATGGTAATGATACATTGTGGGGAGAAAATGCTAGGGGTGAAATAGAAGTCAATTTATTGTATCAGGGAGATGGGCATAACGGTCACTATAATGTGTTTCTCAAAAAAGACAGAAAACAAAAACACACAAGAGTACGATAAAAAGCGTTATGATGCTAAGAAAAGAAATGTAATTTAATGAAGAGATGATTGATCATTCATCTCGAGTTACTTACATGGTTTCCTGCACGCTGATGTAATGAACAAAATTACTCAGCGTTTTGAAAGTATTCAGTAAACTGTTGAGGGTTTTGAAGGTATTTATTTTATTTATTATAGTTTGTATAAATACCTAGGGGTCCATAACCATTTTAGCGTTAAGAATGAATTTAGGCACATTTAGTGTTCGCGAAATCGATACAGACGGAAATTGCCTTTTTAGAGCTTTGTCATTTTGTTTATATAATACAGAAAATAATTATTCGTACGTCCAGAAAAATTTCGTAGAACATGTAATACAAAATTGGAACTTTTTTAATCCGTTTATTATTGGGGATAATTCGTATGGTGTTCCGATTACTAATGAAGACGATATTTAAATATAATGTCAAAAGACCGTACGCACGGTAGTCATTTAGAGTTAGATGCGGCAACAAGAATTTTTAATATTTTTTTCAATATTATAAATTTACATGATGGTTATAATACATTGTTGGGAGAAAATGCTAGGGGTGAAATAGAAGTCAATTTATTGTATCAGGGAGATGGGCATAACGGTCATTATAATGTGTTGCTCAAAAAAGACAATAAACAAAAACGGCAAGAGTACGATAAAAAGCGTTATGATGCTAAGAAAAAAATATATAGAGTCATCTCCATCCAAAAAGCAAAAAAGACAAGATATATCTCCATCCAAAAAGCAAAAACTGCAACAGTTACAAAAAAAATTATTATGCTAATAAAAGCCATATAAAATTTCGTATCGGTGTGCTGTCTCAGATAGCATCATCAATTAATCTCCATCCTACTTCGGTAATTT
Source organism: Maratus michaelseni (assembly GCA_963931845.1). Lineage (NCBI taxonomy): Eukaryota > Metazoa > Arthropoda > Arachnida > Araneae > Salticidae > Maratus > Maratus michaelseni. Next base: position 190,459,747 of record OZ007593.1, on the reverse strand, counting down.
AGACAATAAATGCACTTATTGTAATGCACTGTATTTTTCATACGAAAAAAAAAATCAGGTGGCTCTTTTAATTTGTGTTGTTCTATCAAAAAATTGAAATTGCCCGAATTTTGTATTATTGCCGAAATAAGATATTTATTCACAGGAAATAGTCACATGTCGAAAAATTTTAGGCAAAATATTCGGCAACACAATAATGCGTTATATTTTGTGTCATTCGGTGCCAACATAAAATTACCTGTTGGTCATGGTCCTTATTGTTTCAAAATTCTAGGTTCAGTACACCACAAAATTTTACCTTTGTATCCAGAAAAGTCATGAAATGCTTCTTATGGTCAGTTGTACATTTTAGACTTTTCTGAAACAAATGAAATTAGATTGGGAAAGACTGATAATAGTTTCATTAGAGCAGACATCCATAAAATAATTAATTAAAATTTAATTAAGTGTAATCGCTGTGTAAAATGTTATAAACGATGCATCAAAAAATATCTGAGGATCGTGAATTAACTTTAAAACAAAACAGAGTACCAGTCGATTTTGTTATGCGATTTTATCATGAACCTCTATGAGATCCTAGCTGTTACAATGAACCAACATGTTCGGAGATTGCAGCGGTTTTTTAATCTCATGATGGTGCTCCACCATATCATAGGTACATAAATGATTATTATAAAGATAGGGGTTTAAAAACTTTATATTTTGATAATATGCATTGTGATCCAATGTCATACGTATTAATTTGGCCTTGCGGTGAATCAGGTTGCATATTTCAATGCCAGCTGGCGGAGAGCGGAAAACTAACGTTCGCCAAAATATTTCGATGCGAGAGTATGTATCCTACAAACTTGTGGTTCGAAGATATCCTCCTAAGGGAAATTTCAATCCGCTAATTAATGCTGGGAAATTAACTCAGCAATTGATAGTCGATTAGTACTGTTGCATTGAAAGTGACAGATTGAAATTTATCCGTAATCAATAGGCAAAATTGCGAGTAGACACATACGCAAGCCTCGCAGATGCTCTGTTTGCACGTGATGATAAAGAAAACTTACGGGATGGGCGGATTGTCATTTGACGTTCTTCTTTTACAGGTAGTCCTCGAAACATGATTCAAAATTATCAGGATGCCATGGCAATGGTTATAAAATTTGGTAAGCCGGATCTTTTCTTAACATTTGCATGTAATCCTTTATGGCCAGAAATAACTAATAGCATACATTTTTAAAACTACTAATAACAGACCATATGTGTGTTCGTGTTTTTCATTCTAAAATTAAAGAACTCTTATTTTTGATAAATCGTAAAGAAATTTTTGGCAAAGTAACAACATTTTTATATTCTTTTGAATTTCAAAAGAGAGGTTTGCCCATGTTCATTTATTATTGTGTCTTCAAGATAAATGGAAATTTAACGAAATAGCAGACATAGACAAAGTTGTTCCTGCAGAAATTCCCGAATACTTTCTTCAAGGGCTGCGAAATCTATTTATCTATATCTTAATAAGTTTCTGTTAAGTTGAATGAGCCAATTACCATTGAAATCGTGCCTATAGAATCCGAGAAAATAAATCACCTCTCCCCTTGGAGAATAATATTCAGAAATGGTAGTAACCAAGGGCAGAAAAATAATACAGAAGTTTATGTAGTACCTGGGTTGAACAGGAAAGAATGTTAGAAACGATTGCATTTGAATCGCACCAAAAATAAATTCAAAATATTTTAGTTCCACTTTCCATCGTTAGGGGGTGCACTCTTTTCTAAACAAACCACTTTCCGAACGAAAATCCGACACTTGTAACTGTTGCCTACGGCACTGTATAGCAGGCGTACTGCGCACGAGCTGCAAAATATTTTAGTTTTAATTTCCACTGCCAGGAGCCCAAATATATAAGTTAGTTAGGTGGTTGTATAGGGTTTAATGGCGCAAGGTTCCATTAGGGACAATTAAGTTGAATGAACCAATGCCCGTTGAAATCGGGCTCATAGAACCCGAGAAAATAAATTTTACCCCTTGGGGATATTTAGAAATTAAACCAAGGATCTTTAACTTCAACAATTATCGTTAACTTTTGAAGCAGAAAAAGAATGACGCTTTTTTGGTTTCACAAACAAATACAGAAACTTATCGTTGCCAATTTACGAAATCAAATACATAAACATCTCAGCAAATTTATAATAAGATGTAAGTTTACAATAATAATATTAATATGATGCATGTTTATCTTTACAGTTTAACATATTGTTCATTATAATATTATCTTTATTAATCATCATATAAGTTTGATTAAGCATTATATTTACTTAAGCGTTTTGAAATATATCTGTTTAATCTCTTATTTATTCTACCTCTAGTTTTAACAGAAAATCAATAAATTTACATAAACAAAAATAGAAAGATAATGAAATATTATTCAATTCAAAATATATTTTCTTTTCCATTAATAATTTTTAAATTAAATTAAAATACAGAAATGGGAATGAAAAACATTTTTTAAATCTAAATTTCATTACTGAATTTGATGCATCAACATAGTAAAATATATAACCCACTTAAGATATCTATCTTTATTAAATAACGTTTCCTTTTTTGCGCATTCATTAAATTACACTTCTTCTTTTTAGAAACAAGTAAATTCATTTTCAACATGTGACTTATTATCTTTTTTATCTTTTAATTTTTACATAGCAAGCGCGGAATTTCTTAAACCTGTGGATGCGATAATCATATATATGTCAATAATCATATTAAAATACATTTTAGCCGAATACAAAATTCCCACATTGTGCATCCTAGAGTTAATTAATATTCATTATTCCTTAAACATAAAATGAAAGACAAAAATTCTAAAAGACTAAAAGGAAAGAAAAATGTAAGATATAAATTGTTTTAAGGGAAAATTTAATGCATTAATATTTTTAGTATTAAGATTTTGGGGATTTTTTAAACTTCAACGGTACAATAGTGACAATTTTCTACTGTTAAAGATGCTTCACTTTTACATTTGAAAATCTATAAAATAAGGAGGCTCAGACACTATTAAAAATAAATAGATTTATATTATATTTAAATATGCATATACCGAGCCTGAACCAATTCATTAAAAATTTTTATAGATGACAGATTTTGGTTGGAGAAAGAACGCAAAACATTTCACGAAAAAAAAAATTCAAAGTTTTTGTTTGATGCTGTCACTATTTGTCTGAAACTAAAATTTGTTGCCAGAAGATTTTTCTTTTGAAGACGGAAATTTGCGGATCTCATTACTTATATTCGTATATTTTATAGCTTCACATATTTTAGGTAGCTTGCAGTACAAAACGTAAGAAGCTACGTATTGCAAGCGTTCGGAGGAAAGAAATTTCGGTATATTTTCACCGATCATGACCCCCAGTCCACCAAAATCACCCTCTGTTCAAATGCTGTTATATATATATACATATGATCTATGTCATACGACAGCACTCGTATTTATAAACCGATTTGGATGTAACTATGTGCGTGTATTAAGCTCACCAATATCGAGACCGAGTTTGTTGGCCAGCTTGGTCCACTATCTTGTTTCAAAATGGCGGCCATTAAAATATTTAAAATAAAAAATATATATACAAAAAAATTTAAATTTAAATTTATTTTTGTCTAAATGCCTTGTATAAATGCCTTGATACGATGATTCCGGAGCATTGTTTGTTTTGCCTCTATCTTAAAAAATGTCTGAGATTTTAGATATACTAATTGATTGAATACAGTTGATTTGAGATGATTTTATACTGAGATAGGGCAGTTTGAAATTCTAGGGTTGCTGACAATTTGAAAAAAGGCAACAGATTACAAAATCTCAGGGATTAATTTATGAGTTTTAATGAACGTGAATTCTCATAAATGAGTATATTTCATTGTTGTAGTCATTTTCCCAATCATACGCATAAAAATATATATTCGGATCCGTTAACTTCAAATTCTCGCAAAGCTTGGCAAAACTTGGTAAAATATCGCCAAATTCTTTGAATTTTAGCTTGCTGTTTTCGAGTAACATTACCTAAAGTTTTAAAACAAACGTATAGGAAAGCTACATTTTCCTTCCCGTACAAGTCGGAAGGACTTTTTAATTGTCATTTTACTTTTGTTTTTTGGCATATAATTTAATTATGTATTATCTCTAATTAAATTAAATATTTTTTGGTACACTTGTTCCCGATTTTTAACTAACTCAATAACTTTTCAAGTAAAAGCATATGAAAGATTGAAACATTTTCTTTCCCATAACTAGATTCGTTCTTAATTGAGTTATAATACACATGTAAAAAAGTCAACTATTTTGACATCTAAAATTATTTACTTAATTTTCCTACATCCAAAAACATCCAAAATATGTAATTATCTTATGATAGTAATGTTATTTATTACGAGATAGTACCCGTCAAGATTTGACGGTAAATAACTTGAAACTTCCTTTAGAAATATGCTTTTATTTTCAATAAGATGCTTTTGAATTAATTAAATATTGAAAATTTTATGAATTGTTATATTTTGTAAGCGATTCATATAGATATAAGACAATAGATTGCGTTGTTAGTCCAGCATATTTAACTTATGAAGTGAAATAATTTTAGGCTTGTAATTTCCACCCTGTTATACTTGAATTAATTTAGCAAGAATTTAACTAAAAATATAAATTGAATCATTTATTTTTGCTTACTACAGTCTCAATATTATATATATATATATATATATATATGAAACAAATTAAAAATTTTCGCCGTTGGCCTCATCAAAACTATAATTCTGTGTAAATCCCATTATTCTAAATTATTTTCTCGTTCTAGTATTTCGACTGTCAAAATTCCACCGTGCTAAAAATACTTTATTCTAAATTCATTCTCTTAAAAAATGGCTCTGGTCGCTGTTATATTAAAATTACGCACTTTTGTTTCATTAAATAAATGCATCCTAGAATTTAATTATTTTAAACATCAATCTCCCAGCTAAAAATATTTTAACTCTCTTGAAATAACAACCTATGTCTTTATATATTTTTTTATTTTTATTTCCCTATGTTTTCTGACAAAAAGATATTCTTTCTCAAAATTATGAAAGATAACTTCAGTCTCAATGTAAAATATTATCTTGGCATATTGCCCATTCTCGGTAAAACCTACGTATTTTTTTTCTTCTTATTTATTCGAAGGAATTACATTGTTCGGTAATGTTCTATAAATATTTTTCCCGCATTTTTTCAACCTACGGTCTGATAACTTCAAAATTATACCGCCAGAGAATTTAGTCCCTTAGCGGTGATTGGTCGAAAGACTGTTTAAAGAAACTGTATTCTGGGGCGTTAGATAATAGATATACGCGGAGTTTTCCCGCGTAGCGTCAGTATTATTCCTGGAACCGGTTGTACATGTAACCCCGACGCGTACTTCACGACCATAGAATAAATCTCCTTGGCTGCCGATAGAAAGATGACTGCCTGTAAGAACAAGATGTCTTCTTAAATATTGAATTAAGTCACCAAGTTTCTCTACGGTATTAAAATCCTCATGTTCGGAATTAGCATCGTAATTAGTAAAGCATGTCCATTTTCCTTTTTGATTTCGAATAAAAAGTGAACTGGAACCGACTGCCTCTTATTTGCATTCTGTACGCACACTATAAAGTGGATTCTCCGCGCCCGACTGCAAATTTCTCGGTGTAAGCCCTTGCCCGGATAATGATCTCTACAAAAAATACGATGATACAAGTGAAAACGTGACATATATATATATATCAATATTTCGCATTTTCTAATTTTTTTAAATGACGCAACCTTTAAATTTTTTCATTAATTTTATTTTTACCACCCTGCCTCTAAAACCCAAATAAAGCATGGATATCCAGGTGATGTCTTTTATAATTCTTATATGGATATTTTTCTTCTTTCTCTTATTTTCTTTTCATTTTTTTTTTATTGTTGGTTGTTAAATTTTATTTACCACAGTCCGAAAATTTTGAAAAAAATAACAATATTTAGTATTTCTGTTTTTTTTTCTACACGACCTTTAAAAATGTTCATTAAATTAGTTTTCATCAGTCTGATTTTAAAACCCCGAATTTAAAATTTGCTGTTTGCAGCTCACGATTTATAATATATAATTTTTAATTACTTGAATTTAAGTTTTCCATTTTCACACATTGTTTAATTGTTAAATCATGAATATCAAGATAATTTAGAGTTGCTGTTAAGAATATTTTTCCTTCTTTTTGTTTTCTTTCCTTTTCTTTTTCTTTTTTTTACGAAAAATAATCACAAACTTATGTTATTATATATATGACATCTTGATAATGATCATACCAAATATATTAAAAATTGTAGACCAGTTCAATTTATTTAATCGATAACTACATGCACGATCTTTTAATTTAAATACTTTTAATATAAATTTGGTAATTAAAACAACATATTCTTGGGTGTTAAATTTTAATTATAAAGCATTCGAATAAAAAAATACAAATTATATAACTTTTCCTCCTGAATTAAATATGGCATTATTAAATTGCATTATTGCCAATAGAATAAGGAAAAATCATTTTGTCCACAGTGGGGATCGAACCGACACGATGATCGGAACAGAGACAAAACGCGCCATACCACTCGGCAAACCTTTTCTCAATCGAGGGTAGTCTAAGACTGGTTAGGTTCTAGATTTAAGTTTACGCATGCGCATATGGGGGAAATTCGTGTGAAAAGAGAATTTGACGGAAATTCCTTTTCGTTTTAATATATAAGACAGTTAAGTAATGTTTTTTTCTTTTACACTTTAAATAAATTATATTATATTTTGATAGAACGAAATTCATTTTGAAAGTATGATGGATTATCTCTTTAAAAACCGTGATACTTCATTTTTTACTACAGTCTCTTCTTTATGGTATCAACAGGTGACCCAACGCAACTTACAATTTGTGAATTATACAGTAGGTTGGAACGAAAAAAATTTTATTTTTTCAATATGCTATAGTTTTTATAAGTTGCCTTTGATCAAAATGAAGACGGAGATTAAATATCATCGTAATTTGACTATGTTTAGAGTTGCGTCAAGAAGGGCAAACTTTAGGTTTGTATTAAAATTTTGACAAATTTCGCAATTATGTTTAATTTTTTTTTCTACAAGCTATAGTTTTCATAAGTTGCTTTTGATCAAAATGAAGACGGAAGTTAAATATCAGCGTAATTTGATTATGTTTAGAGATGCCACAAAAAGGGTTTTTAATAACATTTTGATAAATTTCGCAATTATATTGAAATTCACAACTGAGTTACTGAATACACTTGTAATAGAAATGTAAAAAATAAAATAAAAAATTACACATTGCTTCTATTCAGAAAAAATGCTAGACGGACTAATTACGTAATACATTTTAATTAAAAAATAATTAAACATAAATAGTATACAATGAGATGTAAACAGAACAATGTTCTGAAGAGGACGCAGCATTAGATCCCATTTTTGATATTGCTTCTACGTCAAGTGTCTCTGAAATCTCAAGTAATCAAAATCATAGTCAAATGCACATGACATTGCGATGTGTGACTTCTACTTGCGATCGAACTTGAGTATCAGACAAAATTTCTACAACAATTGCAAGCATCGCTCTGGAGGATGTTGATCTGATTAGTGATGAAGAAAGAAGTATAGTAATTGGCAGAATGAAAATTAGACAAGAACGAATAAAGAACCTTTAAAAGATATATAGAAGAAACTGCAAAATTAGTTATAGAAAGTAATTGTTTTTTTATGTAAGAAAAGACAATACTATTGTGCAAGAGAAGAAAGAAACTAAGTATTACAAAATAACTGATATCGAAGAACATATATCACTTGTTGCAGAGCCTGGATCAAAATTTTCAAGACACGTAAAACCGATTTCTGGCTCTGGAAAAGGTATAAAATATGACATAATGACATACTTCAATGGCAACAACCAATACCTAAACATTACTCCAATTGGATATGATGGAACTGCTCCGAACAATGTATTGAATAATGGTGTGACAGCTTTATTGAAAAAAAAATTATGAAAGCAACTGTAGTATGTGATTTATCTATTTCATGCAAATTAACTGCCCGTACATCATCTATTTTGTTTCCTAGATGGAAGAACTAAAGTTCAAAATGAATTTGGAGGAAAAATAAGGAAACAACTAGAAAAGTGTTATTAACTTCCAGTGATTGAGTTTTCACCTATTGAAAATAACATTCCATTGCTAAAAATTAAGGATAATTTAAATATGGACCAAAAATATTTATTAGAAATGTTTAACACAATCTCCGTTGGAAGTTGCTCTTCGGAATTGTCTATCAGGACACCAGAAAAACTTTGTTATTCACGATGGCTTACCTTAACAAAGATAATAATTCGCTAGTATGTGGGAACATAATATCCATAAAAAAATCTCCAAATACTGACTGAATACATTTTGAAAGTATGCAAATGTTTGGTTTAACATAAAGTTGAAATCATCTTGTATATATGGATTGAAGCACTTGTGAAAACTTGTCAGCTATTTCCGTTACCTCAATTAGACTCTTAAAAATATAATTGATACGATCAGTCAAAGAAATGCATACTTTTCTGCACATGGAATGTCCTCCTTTGTGTGCTATCAGGTGGCAGAAGTCATGTAAGAGAGTTTGCATTACGCTGGATTGTAAAAGCAAGGGTTGGAAATGAAGTTGTCATCTTAAAATTTTAATTCATGTATAAACTTTGATATCACGGATTAAATTGATATGTTGGAATAGCATGATGTTAAAGTAACAGAACCTTCTATGACGATGTATATTTCTGATGACAAACTAAAGTAGTAAATAAAGCAAGCAAAAAATCAGATCATGAGAGTCAACGTATTGACTTAAATTTTTCCCATGTCACACACAAGCAGTTGAAAAGATTGTTAAATTAGTTACCGAGTCATCCTTGTTCGTTTATAGCACTTCTGCAAGAGATGCATTGATAAAAAACAAAATACATTTTCAAAAGATAATGCCAAATTTGAAACGAACAATCCAATGTATCAGTGTGATTATTATTGACCATGTGTGATTACTGTGGACTTTTGAAAAAAAAAATCACGTTTCTTAAAAATAACGTTTGCCTTTAAAAATATTAGACAGTCAAACCTCTCTTAACGGACACCCTTATATACGGTCACCCCTCTCTTACGGCCAAATTAAAATTTCCCATCTAAAATTGACCTCTCGTTATATATAACAACCCCTCTCCTGCAGTCACCTCACTTTTTCAGACTTTGTTTTGTCCCATAGGTGTCCGTTAATCAGGGGATTCCTTCTTTTAATGTTTTTCTAAATAAGTGTCATTTGTTTAACTAAGGTATGATAATTCAAAATTGCATTTCTTTTAGTTCAATGTAGTACTATAAGAATATATGACTGTAAAATTAATAAATATTAATATGATGAAAATCGCTAAATTCTACAAAATCATTTTTCTGTAATGACATCTAAATATTAGTAATACATAGAATGTGTAGGTTTTATGCAAAAGTATCATATTTTGAATATTCTGTTTACAAAATATATGTATATTACTTTAATGATTAAAAAAGAAATTTTTTTAAATGCAAATTTTATCGTTTTTTTCATAGAAACATCAATTTTGAAGCCCTTTGCGGCACCTGAAAATATTTTAGTACAGGAACAAAATTTTATATTCTTCATTCTAATCCCAAAAGGCAAATTTCTCTGACTATAGGAAAATTATACGTGAAAAAAATAACCATTATTTTCGTTCCACCCTATTATAGAGTCTATTCCTTTTGAAGATAGGTCTCATTTTGTTATATAAGGCACCATCTTACAGTTTCTTGCTTCTATTAGAGTGAACACGATATCTGGAACTGTAGACATGGTATCTCAGCGGTCAGGCTGGCGAAATAGACTCAAATCTCCAAACCACTTAGATGGGTAGTTCAAGTTTGTCCAATCTTATCTCATTGCTTCTAGGTGGCTATTCCTCATCTTTGTGCTGTTTAAAACAAAGAGTATAAGATCTAAGTGAAAGAGAGTGGTGCAACTGGTAGGCTTCGTTTATTTTACAAACACTCCTCTCTGTTCGGTACTTTCCGATTGGATAATCTAATGGTGAAAAGTCCAGCCTTTCGGTTACATTTTTCTCTCATTCACAGATTGCTGAACTCATGCGAGTGAACGGGTGGTAGGCGTAAGTTTCTTTGTCAAAGAGTGAGTGAGGTTACATCATCTTAGGCTCATAAATGTCTCTGATAATCAAAAAATTATTGTATATCTGTTAGAAATTCTCTATCGAAGTAACTGTACAAACTGGTACCAACGGTATCTGCAGAATAAATTTTATGATGTTTGGATTATTATAATGATTATAATGACTAGAAGACGTAATTAATACACACACACACATATATATATATATATATGACACATATGTTTTTCTGATTTAATTTATTATTCTGAAAACAAGTTTGATTAAGAAATAGAGCCACGTAAATGACTCTTTTTTTATTAAATCTGTTCTTGGTTTTTTTAGCAACTCAGTACATTCTCATAAAAATAAATTACAGGAGAATGGAAATTTATTAAGGTTCTAACACGTTTCCTCTTGACTAATGGCTTCCCACGTAATGTAATTAAAATAAACAAGTTAGAAAAAAGCATTCTTTCATCTAAAATTAATTACTCTTTTCATACATCCACTAAATAAAATATGTAACTCACTTACGAATATAATGTATATCTTTATTAAATAATATTTTCTCTTTAACACTTTCAATAAATTACGCTATATTTTTCGTTTTTTTAGAGATAAATTCATTTTCAATGTATGGCTGATTACCTTTCTAAAAGCCGTGATACTTTATTTTTTAAATAACAAACGCAGAATTTGTTTAATAAATATTCATTGTTCTTTTAACATAAAATGGAAGTACGGCCGTGATTAATATTAAAAGACTGAAAGAGGAGAAAAGGATGCTTAATAAATTATTATAAGGAAAATGTGATGCATTAATAATTTTTGGTACGGGCACTTTTGTTATTTTATTTATTTATTTATTTATTTATTTTTAGAGCAATGTAAATTAATTTCATTTTATTATAGTAAATATTCTTTGCTTTTATTCTTGAAATTCTGCCACTTATAAAGGGTTAGAAAATATTAAGAAATACACGAGAAAGAAACATCCGCAGAATACCAATAATGAATTAAGTTATTATAGGTCAATGTCAGTGGAACAGACTTGTTGGGAAATGAATGGAAATGATTTTCCTAACTAATCTCCCAATAATATTCATATCATGTTGCCACCATATGATTGCCAGTAAAATGTATTTTTTTCAATTAAGACCAGAAACGTTTAGAAACTAACTACGTGTATATATATATATTGTTTTCCGTTTTATGGATTTTCCATTTTAAATTAAATTTATTATTAGCAAAACTTTTTAAGGAATAATTACTTCCACTTAAATTAAACATTTTTCTCTACATGTGTTCCCCATTTTATCAGTAAATTAGTAAAAAAATACATATTAAGCTTGAAACATATTTTTATTTTCATTAATAGTTTCGCTCTTAATTCAATGAAAATAAATAAATGTGAGAAATTTTTTTTTGCCCATCTAAAATCATTTACAATTTTCACATATCCACAAAATAAAAAATTAAACTCATTTACGATAGTAATATATATTCTTATTAGATATTGTATTATCTTTTACGCATTCAATAAATTATACTAGCTGTTATTTTTAGGAAAAAAGGAAAATTAATTTTCAACGTGTGACTGATTATCTTTCCAAAAGAATTCATACTAATTTTTTTACGTAAAGCACTCAGAATTTGTGTAATTAGTATTCATTATTCTTTTAACATGAAATAACAGAGATTAATGCTATAAAGTCGAAAAGAGGATACAAAGGTATAGTATAATGTTCATATTAGAAAAATGGATGTATTAATGCTTTTAGTGTTTACATCTTTATGAAATTAATTTTTATTTCAACATAAAATAATTATATTTTGCTATCATAAAATTATTTTTTAATTCATTAAAACCTGAAAAATATGAAGGATGGTATAGTAATTAAAATTGATACAACACTTGGGGCATACAAAATATGCCACAAATTATCAATTAGAATAAATTATCGAAAAGAATAAATTGAATCGCAATAATTTTCAACAATATTCGAAAATTTGAAGATAGATCAACAGATTTATGTAACAATAATATGAAATTTACAAAAGCTTTTTTGATTTTTTTATTTATTAAATAAATAATTATAGCTCTTTCTCTAAAACATGTAAAACAATGGTTAGATTAATTTACAGTAAAATATCTTTTTTAAAATCTTAAAATTCTTAAAAGCAAATAAAGTGAAATATATTTTGGTTTAACAGAAAACAAGAAATTATCTGAATGTAAGTTTTTCAACTTCCGAATTTTAAACAGGATGAAATCTCTCAATACGTAACTGGTTGAAAACAAATATTTAACAATTTCTAGCATAATTGAAAAATATTTATGACTTTGTGTGTTTGTGTGTGTTTGTCTGTCTGTCATCTATCCGTGCTCTAACTCTTCTAAATATGGTCGGGTAGCAGCATAATTGATATATTTTATTGACGTTTACCACGGCTACAGCACCTAGAACACATAGTGTGTAAAACGGCTACAAAATAGTACTAAAAATTGAATCCAATAAATTTAGAACGATGCTGAAAAGATAACGGGTCGATCGCAGCGACATCTTCTAGCAGTGGCGTAGACAGGGTGGAGGTCCAGATGGTTTTGGATATCACTAATGTTATAAAAATATCTTTGCCTTATCTAATCGGATAATTTTCTGCGATATTGAAGGCGAAGAAAACTTTATAATATTACTGGTTTCCAGTGCATTTCGACCCCCTTCTCTGGCTACACCACTGTCTACTAACTCTTTTCAACGCGAAAATCGTATAAAAATCAAACTGAGAAAACTTTTCAGCTGGTGGTAAATATTTTAAATAATTAAATTATACCCTATGTCCTTTGACTTGGATAGTGATTTTCATAAGCTTTGAAAATATGAATGATATTGATCATGGTCAAAAAACATGACACGCATTCTTTTGTGCTTAGTTGCAATGCTCGATACAAGACAGCAAACTAGAAACTATCCCTATTTAGCATACCAAAGGATGAATCTCTGCTAGAAGAGTGGAAAAGATTAATTCCCTGATATGATAAAAAACTAGCTTCAAAATCAGTTACATCTGAAATATACACTTACAAGAAGATTTTATTAACAGAAATTATGTCCATGTTGTCAATAGTGTAACGGTTACTTTTGCTAGAGGTAAATCTATTTTTAAAGCAGATCTCGCTGCGATCACCATATTATGGTACCGCATTGTTGCACGTTTATCGGCTACAATTTTTTAACACTTTTTAAAGCATTATCAGTTTGACTTTTTTTTTTATTCCGAATTTTCACATTCATACCAGAAATTCCATATAATGTTCTTTTGGTTACTTAATGGCAGATATTTTGTGACTTCTTAAAGTAAAAATTCTTGTTTCAGAATTTTCGGTTTGAATTCGAAAATTTTGAATTAAAAACCGTTTTCCACACTATGTATCCTAGGCGCTGTGCCATGACATATCCGCTATTGAAAATAATGTGTGTGGCATATTTAATCCGTTTAGAGGTATCACTAAAAGACTTCTCTTACCGTATTGTCTCTGGGAAGAAATTATTTGCGGTGCAGTTTAATGATGTTATATTATATCATTCATAAGGCAATTTATATGTGTATCGGCGGTGCACTAAATCATGTTTTCTGTAGAATATGGTCTGTAACGCATTTATAATTCATTTGCAGAGTTACACAATCGAATTCGTATACATACAAGCTTAAGGGGATAAATTTCTTGCAGTTCTTTTAATAATGTTATATTATTTAAAACATAATGGGATTTATGTATATTACTGAGGTGCACTTCAAAAGACTCAGTGTAGCATATGACTTGCATAAAACTTATCATTTATTTACAGATACAGACAAAAATTTCGTTTACAGTACTGACTATCAGATATATTTAATTAAAGTGTTGTAGTATTCATGTTTAAGTTTAACTAATATTTTCGTACTACATTTTCTGAAAGTCAAAAATGATGATTTTCCAAAATTTATATAATTAACGGTATGAAAACTTAATGCAATAAAAAAATATAAATATATGATCTCATTTATATCATCAGGTAGAATATTGAAATTTGTTAGTTGATTTGGCATGGAGACCCAAATATTATGTTTTTTACCTGTGCATTTTTTGGGTAAAAGATTATAGTTTTTCAAAAGATGGTAAAAAACACCAAGTAATAAATATCTGCCACCGCTGACTTAGCCACATATTGCCATTGAGTATTTCTTATTGTCAGTGATTGAGAAAAAACTATATTTTGTAGCAAACTATTCTTAAACCACCTTATTTTGCTCCCCTAGAACTCCGGTAGCCGACATTACCGATTGATGTTCTCCTACTTCAGTGGCGCCTGTATCATTTTTCATGTTTGTAATGTTTGTCTTATTTGTTTTTAATAAAGCTTTTATGCCTTTTTATGCATAAAATAAATTGATATGTTGACAAGGTTCTTTATTGAACCACAGAACTGACTTAGGCCACATGGACACACATTTTAATATTTATTTCAAATTTACTTCTATAAATTGGGGGTGAGAAAATTTTCTATTAAAGTATTCTGCCTTAGACAAAATTTAATCTATGTCTTTGGATATGCCATGCTGGGAAATAATTCTGCAGTAGACAGAATTTACTGTAAAGATATCAATTTAATATAAAATATAATTAAATTACAGTCTGTGCCTCTTATAATGGTGGCACATGCATGTACCACCAATATAAAAGGCACAGAATGCATTTTTAAATATAGGCACTTGAATATATAAATTCAACGACACACTGTGCCTCTTAATTTCAAAGGCACTTAATTTCAAAGGCCTCTGAATCTCAAAGGCATTATGTACCTCTTAATTTCAAAGGCACAGCGTGCCTCTTAATATTCAGAGGCACAAAAATACAGAATGTACCTCTTAAATCAGAGGCACAGTTTTAAGAATGTAAGCTCTAAGAAAGAGGACTGTGGTCGTAAGTGAAATCACTTATAAATCAAATACTGTAAAAGAGATATATTGTGTTCATAAAAGTGTGTTTGACGTAATCAATTGTAATACAGGACCTAAAAAGTAATGTGTATATACTCGTAAAATGAAAGATAGACCCTGACGCACCATGATAAACCATGAGTATATGCAGCAATGCGTAGCCCAATTAAACATAAACTCCATGACAGAAAGGACATGCCAAACTATAATTCTCAGATTATTGTCAATATTATGTTTCACAATTTTTATCATAAATCATAACCCGTGGTTGACACTCAAACTTGTACAAGTAAGGAAAGAAGAAGAAAAAGTGTGGCTACATAAATTACAAATTTTTGCAAAAGTATGAATATTTTTAAAATCAATATAAACACTTTTTTTAATCTTAAATAAACAATAATGTAAAAATATATATAACCATTTTAAAATACTGAAAGCAAACAGACGTTATGTGAAAGAGTGCAACACATACCAGACGTCCCATTTGACTAGTGCCAACTCCATAAAATTAAACCAAATATGAAATTTTGGGTTTCCCTTTATTAAGCGATTCCCTGGTACAAAACCCAAAGAAATGAGTGAAAACTCCAACCACAACTTTTAATTCATAAATAGTAAAATTTTCCAAAAGGAAAACCAAATATGGAAACATTTTAAAGTGCATGGATAAGCATGTCTATGTAAACAGATATGTTCAAGGAATGAGTATTATATGTAATGAAAAAGTAAGCATATGCATATCTTTTCATTTTAAGAAGAATAACCAAAGAAATGTGTAACAAAATTAAAGCATGTGGTATCAGAAGTAATATTTTAAACGGAACAATGAAAATATGCATATTCGTATAAAGTTATTACATGTGAGATTGAAAAGTATGGGGGAATGCAACGGGATTTGATTAATCAGCTAAAATAACTAATAAGTCATGATTTTGTTTTCTTGTTTTGTTAAAACAATAGTATTAATATGAGTAGCATAATCTGAAATATGTGTAGAGGAATGCATTTTTAGGACTTTCGAAATAGAAAAGAGGAAGAAGTTAATAGTTATGCCTGAACTATAAATGTAAATTTAATCACTATTTGTCCGAAATGCGCAATATTATAAAACTGGACGTCTTTTTTTTTTTTTGGCAATTTCAATCCAGGAGGAACACATCCGAATGTAGGTTATTCATTTATTTAAAATGTTTGGATATTGATTGGACACACAATTATCCAAAATGTCATTTTACTTCTGGTGGTAGTGCAAAAGGCCTAAAATTTGAGAAAAAAGCCAAATTTCACAAATTTTAGGTCTTTTGCGCCACCACCAGAAGTAAAATTTTATTTATTTTGTTTTTGCATCTTACTTAGCTACCCTAGACACAAGTCGTTTTCGGTATAGCGAATCAAAACAGAAAAAAAGACCCGACCCACACTCCGGCCAACATTCATTGCACTGTTAAAAATTTGCAGCAAACTGTCCAGTCATTTGACCGTTTTTATAGATAACGGTTACGTAACCGTAATTTAACTCTATTCTGACCATATTATTGCCCATATTATGGTCAGAATAGAGTTAAATTACGGTTATGCAAACATTTTCTATAAAAACGGTCAAATGACTGGACAGTTTGCTGCAAATTTTTAACAGTGTGAGTGAATACAACTTGATTGCGTTAACTTAAGAATTTTTTAAATGCTTTGCGCTACCTCAAATGAAGTAATTTTGCTTCTTTTTTTTTATTATAATGTATTTTTATATCTTTCTTTTAAAGATTTTTCACTATAGCAGTTTTTTTTCTTTTAGAGCTTTAAAAAAGAAAGAAAACTATTGCTCTCCAATAAATTTATATGAGCTGCTCTGTCGCTAAAATTAAAATGTAGTTATTTTTTTTTCATTTTATTTTACTAAGCAACCCTAAAGGCAAGTTTCCCGTGGTATAGCGAATAAAAAAAAAAAAAAGCTTTTTTCGGCCCACCCTATTAAACATATAATAAACATTAATATTTCACCTGAAAAGATTTTTCTGCAAGTCTCAATGTTGATATTCTTAATGAAATGCCTAATAAATACTACATTGGATCAAAAAACTTACCCAAAAGAATTTTTTAAATGAGATAACCTAAAAAGGCTAACCTAAAATAATCACAAGTGGAAAGTTATCCTGCATGCAGTGCTTTTAAATTTTATTCATTTTAAAGGAACACTCTTCATTTTTTTACAAAACAATAAAAATAATAAGAAAAATATTTCATGTTACATGAACGATAATTAGAAATTATGCTGGAATACATAATTAGTAGGCAATCTATCTCAAGGTTATACCTTAACTAGTTAAATTTAATTATGTAACTATAAATATAGTTATTACTTTTAAACGTATAGAAAAATGGAATGTCTGAGTAATACGATCAAAAAACACAGTAAAACATATCGTACCTGTAAAATGAGAAACGTTCAAATTCTAAAAACGGGAAAATAATTTGTAATGATCTATTTTATTAATATGACATTATAATTCAATTATGAATGGATAATTATTAATTATGGCATGATTATATGAGATATGGTTAAAGGATAATATTTCATATACATTAAAACGAAAGCAATACCAATAATAAATGAAAATTTATTTATATTCATCCCAATTACTCATATCTATATATCTAAAATTTATGTTAACAAGATTCCTTATTTTATACCTAATTACAAACTGACAACAATTTGTGTTTATATTTACCTGGAAAATATATTGAAATTAATTTAGCTGTAAACGTAACTTACTTAAAACTTTTAAAAAGATGAAAACGTAAGATAAAATATGATATTAGTAAAAAAAATAATGAAAGATATAATAAGATATATATATATATATATATAGCTGTGAGTTCATAATTCCACAAAAGAGATCTGCATTGAAAAGTACAACATAGGCATCGTAGAGTGATAAGTGAGATGAAAGATCTTTAATTAAAAAGACACACACAAAAAAAAAAAACTGAATAAAAATTGAGATTTAATAAATACTTATCATGCACTAAATTATTTTTCAATCTTTGGGAATTAATCTGAAATATTTTAGAAAAAGGTGGACTCTAAAGTATTTTAGTAACAGGAAAATTATCAATTTATCAGGCTATCGTTAGCGTTTGGCAATTCAGTTCTTAAATATTACGTGAAATATTGTATGATATTGTTTTTGAAAATATCTAAAAATATTTATGACTGTTATTATTCAAAGATGTCTGAAAGCATTTAAGCAACGTGAGCTTACATTACTGACTTCGTGAAAAGAGGGTGTGCTACAGAAAATCAGTCAACTAAGTCACATGGTGGTTTTGTAATACACTTATTGACATCACCAAATTGGAGAAAGAACGTATAAAGTGAAAGATGTCATATAAGCGGAAATTATATGTTATTCATTTAAGTAAAAAGGAGAATTTTCAATTTCAAGGCAGAGCTACTAGAAAACAGTCCTAAAAAGTATTCCAGGAAGACATCGAACGCCAAAAGATTAGACCTAAGTTTTGGGAACATAGTTTGAAGGTGACAAAACAGATCTCGTGTATGGGAAATGTTGATTATTTAACGAGTTAAAATGAAAAAAATAAACAGACAAAAGACATACACAGGTGCCAAGCTCTCATTAATTATTCGTAATGCGTGGGTTAATTTGACCCAGGTTTAATACGTTTCGCACCAGAAATTTTTGTAAGAAATGAAATTAAATGAATTCATACATAGACACCTGAAATTAAGTAAATAAAAAATTCATTCAATATTTTTTTTGGTTCAAAGCGTTGTTAAACTGGGTCCGACTAAACCACGTATTACGGAAGATTAGTGAGAACTTGTCACCTCTGGACATAGTTGTAACAAACGTTAAGCGTAACAAGGATAAAATGCAGACCGAAAGGAAGTCAATCTTTATCTCTTTTCTTTTTTTGTTAGGTATCTAGTAAGGATATAAGATTGTGAGGATAATCATATAATTGAATTCCATCTATGTGAGAACTGTTTCAGTGGTAAAGCCATATGTTAAACATATATATATATATATATATATATATATTTATTTATGGAAGAAAATTACGACGAGAACTGAAGTAAAAGTTGGGATAAAATAAATAATTGATTTAAAGTGAGCTTTTAATGGAAACTTAGAGAAGTTTTTTATCTAAATATATATATGTGATTCTACATCATTTTAATTACTGAAATATTTTGATTCCTCAAATTGTTTGTAATTTCTAAATAAGGTAAAGAAAAGAATTTTGAATGTAATTCAATAACTTCCGTTTGTAATTGACATATTAAATATATTTTGCATTACATTTTTTTCGAATGGGTCATTAAAATTTTGTCGGGACATTAAATTTTTCTTATCTATTTGCGCATGAAAAATCTCACACATATAGCAAACATTTGAAATATTATGAATAATTATAATTAGATATTATCAAATATATATTTCAAATATAGGAAAAAGAGATACTCAGTAAGTATTCGTCTCTATTTCACACCAATATTTACTTTTAAAGTGGTATTGCTTCCGTAATTATAAATTAATGAAAATGTTATATGAAATTAAGCATTTTTTTAATTATGTTATATATATTATTCTGTGTATACCATTTATTGCTCAGTTAGAGGCGACTATAAAAAGAAATTGACACCATTATTGACTGTAGACGTTACTGTCTAAAATAAACTTTAACGATGCGGTGATATATCTAAATTCATGAATTTTAAATATGTGCATATAAATATCTAAAAATAAGCGTCTAATAATGCTTCCGTAATTATAAATTAGTGCAAATTTTGTATGAAACTAGCCGATTTCTGCCCGTCTAGCTGGTTGTTACCGTGTGGGACCCAGATGTCTTCTGGGCCCGACAATAGCGGGTCTTTACATGGGACCCAGAAAGTGCATTTTACATACAAACAAAAAATATCAATAAATTACTTTATTGTAAACTATACGAAAATAACCATTAAAAATATTAATAAAGCACTATTTAAATCGAAAATCTTTACTTCCATGAAATATATTTTGAGAAGATGCAGAAATGTAATATATTTTGTATAAAAATGTAAATACGATCGCTAATACAGAAAAGCGAAAGAACAATTTATGACATAAAATAAAAGTATTTCCTTTGAAAAATGTCACACAAAATATCTAATAAAAAATCAGCAATAGTTGCCTTAATCGTCTAATCTTCCATAATCGTGTTCTTAGTCGTCGTACTCGTGAAGCGGAAGTAGTGCGACGAATAACTGCCAATCAAACTGAGGAAGAACGAGCATCAGCGAACGAACGAAGTATACGAAGAATGGCTCAAATACGTGCCGAGAAAGCAGCAGAGTGACTTGCAGCCTGACTTTAGGATGCACAGTTGCGAGCACGTGGAGCCCGTTTGCAGCTTCAGATCTGATTCGTTCTCAACAGAATGAACGACTAAAAAAAAGAGAATGATTTGGCCTGGTATTTTGATGAACTAAAGCAGATCGATCGTACTGAAAAAAAGATAGAAAGTTATAACAAACACATATAAAATTTCAAAACATAAAAAGGGAAAAAAACAGTAACTAAAAAACAAAGAAAAAAAAACAAAAATAATAAAACATACTAACGATATATTTCAGAAAAGTGCCCCCGGGGGGCAAAGTAGGGGGTAGAGGGACGGGAGGATCATAATATGAAAAAGAGTTCAAAAGGTTTTCTAATGATATATCACATGATGGGTGTCGGAAAAAAGTTAAAAAAGTGCCGCCCGGGCGGCAAATTGAGGGTAGGGGAATAGTAGGTATATAAAACACACATTTTAAGCATCAAGCATTGTGAAATTAAACATATTAGAAACGCGCTCTGTCTCTTTTCTTTTTTTTTCATTTAAACAGACTGAGCCACAGCAATGCGTGGCCGGATACAGCTAAAAGAGAAATATAATATTAGATTAGAAATTTCCGGTCACTTTTGCTTAAATAACACATATGGTATTCGAAAATTTAAATCTGTTTAGCATAAATGTGTAATAAGATACCTCATGCTATCAGTGTTTAATAGTAACCTACACACTTGTTTTTTATTGCTTGAATCCTGGTGAAATTTTGTTAGGGATTTCAGCAAAGTATACATTGAACTAAAATCTTTCTTATACATAAAATCACACTCATCGCAGGCGCTTTGTGAAAAGTTAACTTCCAGCCAACGTGTTTATACGAGAAATTTCTATCTAACACGTGCTATGATA
The DNA here is from genome assembly GCA_963931845.1 of Maratus michaelseni. Lineage (NCBI taxonomy): Eukaryota > Metazoa > Arthropoda > Arachnida > Araneae > Salticidae > Maratus > Maratus michaelseni. The sequence goes on along the minus strand of OZ007593.1, from coordinate 190,438,294 downwards.
CATAATTTAACTACTTTAAATTTTCTCATGCAATACAATATTTTAAAAATAAAATACATTACTTGGTAGTTTGCCCTGATGTTAATAATTATTTTCTTCACTAAAGATTGTAATTAATATTTTATAACTGTTAAGTACTAAAGGGAAAATGTAAAGTGATTTTTAAATTTCATATTTTCATATGTAAAGATTTAACAATTTATCTTTGTAATTTACTTTATAATTATTATATTTTAATTACAATGTAGTTAAAATTTTATTAAAAGAATAAAAAATTTTATTTCTTTATAAACTGAGGAATCAATAGGAACTACAAATAATATCACTAAGTTAATACTTAAAGGATATATATTTCTCTCAGCAAATCTATAAATAAATTAATACTGCATAATATCAATTTCTAATAACATCATATAATTTTACATTACTCTTATAGGCAATACAATCAGTACTATTATAACATATTAAAATTATCCTATTAAATTTATTCAATATGCAAAAACATTTTGGAATAGATTTTTTGCAGACACATTTGTTTATTATTCAAAATCTATACTAACACTAGTTAGAAGTATGTAAGTTAATGACGATCTACTGGTCTAAGCAAAAATATAATTTTCAGTAAAGAATGTTACTTGATAGCATGTCTTGATTGCAATTAATATTATTTTATTCAGAAATGCACATAAAAATCTATAATCACTATGAAAAAAAAAAAAGAAGAAGGAAAATTTCTTTGTTTTTTAAAATTTAATGATTTTAACGTGGTCAAATCATTTTATTTATTTTTTAATAATTTTTAGTTGTTAGGACACGTTTTGTTTTTAAACCAGATATACATTTTTATATAATGAAAATAGGACATACTGAAAATATATTTAAGCAAACATTTTCGCAACCTCGAAATAATTGTGATATGCATTCTAAGTAAAACCATGATTTGCTTCGAAATTTTTCATTGTATTTAATTGATTATTTCTAGGTGTTTTCTTATTGAAACAAAGGGATGTTTCAAACGTCTGGAGCAAACATAAACCGTGATGAAAGAAAAATCTATTATGTGGGAATGTTCACCGTAATCCGTGATTTTTTATGGCACGGAAAATTTCAAAATCTCCAGAATATAGACACTGCTGCAGGTAATGTTATGAAGATGTTCATGCATATAGTTTGCACAAAACAAAATTAGTAATCATTCAAAATTTAATCCGTGAGATTTCTGCTTGTGAGCTGTCTAATATCTTGTGTGCTATAACAGCTATTCCTGTTCATTTTCTATTTTGTGAACAAATGATGTGTAATACTGCGATGTTACTGTGTACTGGATTGTGATGGTGAAAACATTGACCACTTGCATTCGAAATGACTCTGAAAATATCTGTTTTTTTACAATTATAACTTCTTATTGTTTTCTACGCAGTACATTTTTCACCCTTTGACATTTTGAATTTTGCTTTCATACCATGCAATATCCCTTATCATTATGAATGTTTATCTGCAAATTGGAAGTTGGTTATAACTATAGATATTCTTTTATAGTTTTTTAATTTTGTTCAGGACTTTTCCCCCAACAATGGAATTTTTTCTTATGGAGTTTATTTGTTAATATAATTTTTACCTGTAGATGAACTTTCACAAAGATTAAAAAAATACTTTTAAATTTAAAAATTGTTTGTAATTAAATATACAAGCGATGCAATAATGAGTTCAAAATTAACTATTCATGAATTCCAAAATTTAAGCCATCATGTACAAAAATCCCATATCAAATGCATACAACAGATATTAATTAATAGCGAAAGAGAATGCATTTTATACAATTAAATTCATTACTTTAGGGAAATATTTTTATATGCATTAGCTCTTAGGTGTCTGGGCGATCTGTCTTTATAATTGTTTCAGTTGCTTTTTATCTTAATCTTAATTTGCCCTCTTTATATGAATTACCTTTTATTTTTCTTTATACAAATAGCAAATGTTTCTACGCTTTAAAATAAACTGAAATGAAAATATTTATTTATTTTACGCTCATTAAAATTTTTCAAAATACATCGATAAAGGGGAATTTCAAAATATTTATTTAAATATGAATAATTTACAATTAATTATGAAATAATATATTGTGAAATCTACGAAAGAAAATACAAAATACACTTTTTAGAAACAGAGAATATATATTATTTCACATATGAACACATTTTAATTAGAACAGTATATTAAAAATTTATTATTTGCCTAGAGAATGATTTTTCACAATAAGAAACATATTATTTCAAATAAGTTGTTGTTGCAATATATCGTATATTAATTCCTAGTATTTCCAGAACATTGCAATTTAGGAAATAATTAATTTTAATATGAGAAATGTGATTTTAGACATGTAAAAAAGAAATAAAAATAAACATGAAACAATATGTGGAAAAAAAGTGTCTTATAGACAGGAATATATATTATTTTACATATGAACACATTTTAATTAGAACAGTATATTAAAAATTTATTGTTTGCCCAGAGAATGATTTTTCACAATAAGAAACATATTATTTCAAGTAAGTTGTTGTTGCGATATATCGTATATTAATTCCTAGTATTTCCAGAACATTGCAATTTACGAAATAATTAATTTTAATATGAGAAATGTGATTTTAGACATGTAAAAAATAAATAAAAATAAACATGAAACAATATGTGGAAAAAAAGTGTCTTATAGACAGATTGTATTTACAAATATATGCGTTTAATATTAATGAATCTATTTTTTTTATTTTTAAATTAACTTCCGTTTACATACATTGCAGTTAATTCTTTATCTCCATAATTACATACATAAGACTCTTACTTTTATTTGTACGAACTTACATCTTCTACATTTACATGTATCTTAAATTTAACTTATTTACAGACGATTTACAATTTTACATACAATTTCAAGCATGCATATATAATATCAACATCTATCAATGCATACATTAACTATAACAAGAACTTTTTCAACAACAAAAAAAAATCCGGCTAATAAACAATTTTGTAATCTATGACACAACAATCGTGACAATAATGTTTTCGTCTATATGATCTAGAATGAAACTTTAGAGCTAATGCAAAGCTACAATTACTAGTGTCTCATAAAAACATTTATTGCTCGACATCTGAAAAAAACTATTAATGAAAATTCGGTAATTCTTGTCTAACTTATGAATTGTATGGCACAAAATATTCGATCTTTCCTATGCGGCTCGTCATTTTTTCCATCTCAAAAAAGTTTTACTTTATCAGTAAGATATAATTTAAGCAATCACTACGTAAAACTGCTAAATTCAAAATTGAATTTTCGTTTTAAAAAAATAAGCATAATATATAAGCAAATGGAGTCATTTGTGTAAATTCCACTATTATCTTCAATTAGTTATAAGGCTGAAGTTATACGTAATAATAGTTTAGTTTTTCGAATCTCGATTCTCATAAGCGTACCGTCAAGGGGGAGGGCAGGCTCCCACTGTGCCTCGTACACTTTACGAGCAAAAAATACTGTACGAAGTGATACAGTCAATTAAAGAATTGTCTTACATTGATTCAAAATGGAAAAGAATATGTTCTAGACAATTAACTACTATTATTCTTATATTCTATTTCTTTATGTTTTACCGACTCACTTATCTTAGTAAACATTCTACTCGCATTCTTCTAAAAATGATGTTAGGTATCGACGCAACGTTGGCTGGTTCGAATACGCGCTGCCCAAACATGGTGATTGAGCAATGTTTTTAGTATTTACCTAGCACTGTAGCGAGAAATTGGATTGTTTTAAGTTATTCCGGCTTTTGAAATACTCGTAATCTGATTTTCCCTAATTATATAATTAGTACAACATATGTAGCGATAATATCACTTTTGCCTATCTGGCTAATTAATGCAGCATCAAACATAGAGCGCTTTTCTCGTATTTTACGACAGTTCAAGTATTTACTGACGTAGCACAATGGGGCAACATAGATTGAGAGTCATAACATTAAGGATTGCTGATCAAGATATAAACCCGAAGTTGCTGTAGTCGGGGAAGAAATTGATGATATTGTAGAAAATGCATGTTTAGACGAACGAAGTGATATTACGATCGTACTACATTGTTATACCCCGCACCCCCAAATATCTGGTCATGCTACGTCGATGTCGATACTTATGTTGTCTGAGAGGGATTGCGCAAGATTGTCAGGTTTTCCTAGTTCATGAATTTTTATTCGTTGCTAGAAGAAAGTAAGTGTTTTAACCTTACTATTGTTCTCCTTTAAATTATAAAAGTTTCACTGTAAAAAAAAGTATTAGGCATCATTTACAGCACATGATGATCTAACATATGAGGCTCGAAGTTTTGTTAGAACTTGACATTTTTAAGGCAATGTGACAAAGAAAGTATCTACAAATAAACCCAGTAAGTATTTCACTTTATTAAAACATTAAATACAATATAACGAACTTAAATATATTTTTTAAATAATACAGTTAGTGAACATCCGTCATATCACTTATGATGATTAAGATGCATATCGAAAATTAAATGCATGTGCGGACATCTTATAAAAGCCAAATCACAAGCATCCTTGCTTTCGTACAAGTAGAATATAAAAGCTAGTACACTGGTGGACAAAACTTAAGGACCACTGTTATTTTCAACGAATACAGTTAGAAATAGTTCTGAAGCAACGTGTGTAAATTTTCATGAAAAGGGGACGTTCTCTGTTTGTGAAACGTATGCAAATTTTGTATTTACGCATTTGTCGGTAACATGACAGCAGAGATAAAAACTTTCAGGCAATTGGCGCGTACTGTGAGCTGTCGTTAAATGAAAAAATCGTAGGATAAGGAGTGAAGTTAGAACATTGAAATTTAGAACATGTTTTCTAGGCATCATTTAGATGATTTTATTAGTGTAAGAATAATCAGAAAGTTGGAAAAAGGCCGTCAAATGAGAGATGTTGCCCGTAAATTTAACATCGTGCACAGTATCGTTTCTAAGCTATTGACAACATTTCAATGCTGTGGAATGTGCTCCAGGTGCACGGGAGAATTTCCACCTAGCAGTACGACATCCCAACAAGATCGATACATTTCAATGTCGGCCAAAAGGAACCGACGCAAAACAGCTGGTCAACTGACAAATGAACTCTGTGCTCCCACAAGAACTCAAATATTCCGGATTTTTTTTTTTCAAGATGTTTGAAAAATGATGTACTATATACGTACAAAGACCTGTTGTGTGTCCTACTCTCGAGACGTCAACGTAGCGTCCGTTTACTGTGGTGCCGTGTGCATCGCTTTTGCAAATCAAATAGACTAATGATGAGTGGTCTACTTAGCTCTTCTAAGATAAGAATAGAATCAGTGTATCGTCTGATTGTAGACGTAAACTGATATGACGCGAGGTTGGCAGTGCTTACTGCCGTTAAAATATTCTAGAAATAGATCGATATTCGACTTTAGTACTATGATGTGCGCAGGCATTATGATAAATGGTCGCACGAATTTCTACGAGCTTGACCAAGGGTCTATGACCGGCAAACGGTATATTGAAGACCTTCTACTCCCATATGTTCAAGATTTTCGAGGTGCTATCGGCGAAAAGTTTCGTTTTATGGATGATAACACAACTTGAAAATGGATGGGAACCCTTGGGGAGACATATTGCTGATCGACAACTAACTCCCACAAACAAGGAAACCCTCATCCGTGCAGTGAAAGAGGAATGGTGCAATTTGCCTCAACAATTACTGGATCATATTGTTCTGAGTATGACACGCCTTCTGAAAGTTTCCTCACATTACACTGTGGCTACATCCCTTACTGAGATGGCACTGATGATTGTTTATTGTATTTTTTTTTGCATTTTTTGTACAGTCATGTATTCGGACAATATGCACGTTTCAGAGAAACAACCTCTTGGAACACACTGTATACATCCTTTCAACATTTTTTTTAAATTTAACCCTGTTGAACATACATCGATACTATTGTTTGCATCTTGATCCACAATCACACGTGTATTTTCATTTACATGCCCATTTCTTCTAGGTCCTTAAGTTTTTTTCCCAGTGTATAAGGCTAAACGGAATAATAATAGTGAATTTCATTAATATGATATTATGTTGTTAGTTATGTGCGTATAATTAATGCACTGTAAAATTAAATAGATTAAAATCACTACCTTTGCAAGGTTAAGTACATTAAATCAAGTTATAATTGAAATAAAAACATAGTTTAAAACTGATTAAGAGTTAGATTTTGTTTTTTAAACTACTAAGTACGTCTCACACACTTAGTATAATTTTCCGTTTTAGGAAAATATTTTTCAAGATTTTTAACAAGTACACATGTAAATCATCTGCTCGCAAATTTAAACTTCGCCTTGCTTTAATTATATTAAAAATTTTAAACTAGAATACCAATATGCATTCCCTTTCATATTCATATTGTTTGTATCTTGTTTAAAATTTATGCAATCTACGTATGTCGTTTTGCTAAATTAAAATTCCTGATCTTTTCAAAGTCATAAGACTGTTTACAAAGACATTAGCTAATTGAAAAATTATCTGCAACTTTCCAGTCAGCCTGATATTTTTAGGGTTAGTGCACAGCCTAAGTAGCTTTAGAATAATTGGAAAATGTTCAGATGTTTGTTTAAATAATCTCCTTTTATCCAGAAATATTGCACTAAGTACAACGTAGTGAATTTTAAATTTTAGTATAAACAAGTTGGAAATTGTATGTCAAACGTTACAAACGAGGTGCGTTCGTACGCACATTTTAGAATTAAATTCATGATCTCCCGTGCGTAGAACGGGTTAAACGGCTAGTTAAGTATATATTTTATGACACTGTTCATACAAATATCTTAACTAGTTATATAAATATTCAGATATATTTGTATCAGCTAGTTATATAAATATTCAGATCTTGATGATTTTTAATTCTGTGAAATGAATTTTATCGTCTGCAGATTAATTTCTGTCATAAAATAAGCATCTCGGTCGCTTGACTATTAAACTTCGGAAGCTCCTATAACAAAAAAGCACCGATTTAAAAAAAATTCAAATTTCTTAATAAATATTTTTATTAATATCTCCTAAAGTTTTGATTCGATTTTAATAAAATTTGAAATGTCTCGACAAAATTCTGCAAAGATAATATATTTTAAATTGCAAACCATTTGGTTGGGTAGTTTTTGCGTTGTTATATGCGGACAGACAGACAGACAGACGGACGGACCAAACGACAACTATAGGTGCTACGTATTTATATAATTACGAACGCACCTAAAAAGGAGCAGGAACTTAAAATGCTTATAAAAATGTAGAGAAATCTGTGTTATTGACAGATATGAGTAACGCACCTGCATGATCGAGGTTACTAACTACTTCATTTTTTATTTTAAGGCTATATTTTTAGCAAACACTTCGTGCAAAATTATAAATAACATCTGCAGATGAGGCCGATTTTTAATGTTTTCCCTGCATTACATACAGGAGATAGGTCTGAATGAAAATAATAAGAAAATATATAAGAAAATGCAGTATGAGTAAAATCTGCATATGAGGCTAATTTTTAATGTTTTCACATGATTACTTAGAAAAAATGTGTTTCTTAATGAAAATGATTACAAAAAGTTAGAAAACTGTTTTATTGATCGGATTAATTTATGCAACTGGTTGAAAATTAAGATTAACATTTTTTTATTTTTTTATTTTATAGGTAAAATTGGCACACACACCCCTTTTTTTTCAGTAAAGATGTACTAAGAAATCTGCAGAAGTGACATATTGCTATTTTTTCTCACAACATTAAGTAAAAATAACACATTGTTAAAAAATATTATAAAATATATCTAAGCTAACTAAACGCCTTTCAGCAAAATATGAACGCACTTAATTATTATTATTAAGATTAATAAATCGGATTTATATTTATTTTAAGGGTAAATTTTGAAATCTCCTCCAGCTCATATATGATTAAAACTACTGATTAAGCAGATTTTTATTTTTTCCGTTTAGAAACATTTTGTATTGTTTCTTCCATCGTTGGGATGTTTCCTGTATTCCATGATGGTAGTTCTTTTTCATTATATTGAGAGATGTGCAAATTATATTTTTAAAAATGAATATATTGCTATAAACGTAATCTAAGAAAATACTTACGGATGCACAGTGAGCTTCTTATTAACTCTACTAGAGACTTAAAAAATAAAATAATCATTATTATCAATTACTCAGGAACATAAACCATATCTGCCAATAGAGCAGTTGTCTTATATATTTGTTATAATTATTTTCATTCAACAACTCATCTTCTCAATATAATGCTGGGAAAACATTAAAAATATGCCTTATCGTCAGATTTTATTTGCAGTAATTTTCTTAAATATTTTTTACAATTATTTTCCCAAAAATCTGCCTTTATACGCATTTTCTAATTATTTTTAGACAGCAAGACCATCGTATCTGCGTGATGTTGGTAAAACATAATAAAATAACCCTTAGCTGCAGATTTTATTAATACTTCCACACAGTCTGGTTGGGATAAATACCTCCAAAACCGAAATTAAGTGTTTAATAGTCTTAGACACTCAGTCGCGTTAATGGCATCTGTCAATAAGAAAACATTTTTTCAAGGCATCTCATCTCATATTTGTTATATAAAAATTATGCGTAAACATCCCTTCCAGTGGAGCTATTCCAATAAGTCTGAATAAAATTAATCTATTTGGATAAACATATGTCCGTTTTCTGATTATCTGTAAAACTGTATAGGTTCATTGAACAAGTCTGAAAATAAAGAAAGTTTATTGAGAAAAAAATGGTCATTTACCAATTACCAAAACTTGCATAGTCTCTTTGCAATAAGCTGAAAAATATCAGGTTGATTTGAAAAATGCAGATGAATCTCCAAATAGACTAGCTCTTTTCAAAGAACACACTGCAAATAAAGGAGTCTTAAAGTAAGACAAAAAAACCACTGAAAATGCGTTTAAGACACGTAAATGTCTTAATATAGAGCTTAATTTCTATTATATATTTGTAAAATACGAATTTAGTTTTTATTACGTGTATATTTATATAATAGCTTTCAAGTCACTTGCCTAGAATAAGTATTTTATCTTAAATCATTAAAAAATTATGATTTTGCTTGGGTTATGTGGTTGTATTGTAGTCTACTTTAACTATTACGTGTATTTTAACACAGGACTTTTTTATTATTTACGTATGACATATGTAGACATATATACGTATGACATATGTATATGTACGTATGACATATGTATGTATAGAAAGTAAATTTTATCCATGCAGATATTTTTTATAAAATTCTTGTCCTTAATTTCGATATTTTTATGCATTTTTCAAAATTCCATTTTATGCGTTGGTATTCAAATATATTTTCTAAATCATATAAATTTTGTGCTCGCTAACAGTTTTCGGTTGCCTTTCGGCGTAGTTTAAATATTTATTTATTTAATATGCTATTATAATTCACTAAATTTCAAGTCTTATTACCACTAAGTTGAATTTCGGCCAGTGATTTATTTTCGATATTTTTCGATTCGGCAGCGTATTACTGCTTATTTTACTGTTTATTACAGTTAATTTTACGTTATAATACTGGCAGCTGGGGTGCCAGTATTATACTGTAAAACCAACACTTTTTTTTTTGCATTGTACACTCTCAGAAATAAAACACTCAATTTTGACTATTCGGCAATCCTTAAGCCCTATTTCGTTATTTTTGACAATCATTTCGTCACAGAGTCACGTGATTTTTGACGAAACGTGAATCCTCAAATATCTGACGAAACTGTTTCCTTACTGTCAAAAATAACACTCTCACTATTGACTATTCAGCAATTCTTGAGCTATATTTCAACATTTTTGACAATTATTTCGTCTCGAATATAAGTGATTTCTAATGAAATGGAAAATCTCAAATATTTGACGAAAATGTTTCCCTATTCACGGCCAGATTATTTTTGTTGTTACAAAATCGTTCATAAAAAAATTACACGAAAGTACCAAATTTACAATATATTAATGAAAACAGAAACAAAAATATTTCATCCTTGGGGGCCGCTATAACGCGAAATTACTAAATTTCTACTTTATTTTTTATATCTGATATTTTGCGTATATCCTTTTTGTAACTTTAACATTTTTGTAACGACTTTATACATTTCTATTGCCTATTCAAAGATAAATTTTGCAAGTTATAGAATTTCGTTAAAAACGCTTAAAAAATTCTTCTAAAGTTACAGAATTTCGGTTAAAATAGTAAAATGCGAACATCATTTGGTCCATTTTCAACCGAAAGCAACAACCATTTTCCCAAAAGTTAAAAAAAAAATATATATCAAAATTTTAGGAGCTTTTTTTTAGTTTAAGAAATATATTCATATAAAAATCAAATTTAAAATATGCCCCTTTAAAATTGATCAGTTTCCTCTCTATAAACAGTAACGTGTTAAAATCTCTCCTCCAATATGCAATTCAAAATTTATTATTTCTGATCAACAAACTAACTAGAGATATTCTAATCATTCATTGAACAAAGGCAATTTCTCTAATAAATTATATTAATCAAGCCATATTCTAATTATTTATTAACCATAGAAAAACCATAATAATAATCTAGCTTTATTAATTAAAACATGCTGATATTATACCAGCACCGATAAAAATACAATCTGCTTTCTAAAAATATAATCACACATCAACATCCTGTAGATACATTTAAAATCAAAATCACACAAGGTCTCACTGGCAAAGCACGTTGCAGCACGTTCGCCTCCCAAGCCAAAGTTTGCGCTTTCGAATCCCGTTCAAGACTTGAGAAATGCGATGTAAAATTCCCCTCCTCCTGCCAATTCGAGATGCTTCTAAAATTGTCAATAGATGGTGCCATCAGTCTTTTTTTTTCGAACAAACAATTTGACGAAACGGCGGCTTTTTCAGACATTTGAAGTGTTTTAAAAATGGTGGCGTTTTAAGACGTTTCCAATGTCTTAACTTCAGATGCAAAAAGTGTCTTAAAAAGTAAGACACTTTTTTTCTCTTAAAATGTGACCGTCCATTTAAGATACTTTTCTACCTGAATTTCAGACGTTTGTGTTTACAGTGTGGCTGTTATTTTTATAAATATTGTTCATATTTAAAGCATTTTGTAACAATCGAAAGTTATAATACAGCGTTAGTGACATTAAATTTGTATGAATTCTGCAATATCGATAATTTTCATTAAAATGACGTAAATAATTTTGAGATGAGGCTTTTCAAGTTATTGTAAATCTTAGATAATTTATTTGCAAAAAATAAATAATTATTTACAAAATTGATTTTATGCAAGAAAAAAGTGTTATGTTTTATGCTGATAAAGTTTTTTTACCCTTGGTCAGGCGCGTGTACAAAGAGGTGTAGAAATTAATCTAACAGATTTTCTGCACGTCGTATCACTAAATACCATTTAAATACTGATATTGCATAAAGTTAGAACTTATATTTATAAGAAAATCCTCATGTCTTTGAAAAAATATATATCATTAATTTTAACGAGTTTTTCTGCAGAAAGTCCATTATATCCCTTTGCTACAACTGTAGTCCCCGTGGTTAACGGAGGGTTAACATATTTTTTATACATGCATACATAGAGACGAGCAAATAATTATCAAGGATAGAGAGATTGCATTAACATAAGTACGTTTTCTTTCAAAAATGTGTCACATATTTTTAAAGAAATTTTTGATAAATTTGAGGGAGTCGAATTTGTATATTAAACTTTTTTTTATTTAATTTTTTTCGTTACATCTATTTTTTTTTCATTTATGTAATTTTTTTCCAAAATGCTTTAAACTTATATAATAGTTTATTTACTACTACAGGTACGTATTTTTCTTGTACTATAGTGATACAAAATTTCAGTTTCTCTAATATTTATCCCTTCTCAAACTCCTGTAAATCTAACTATATTTTCAAAAATATTTTCTTAAAATCCTCGTTTAACGAAATTTTCACTTTAGGAGGTTATAAAATTATAAAACCGTTTTATCTTATCAGAGTTAGATTACTTCAGTTGCGCTAAGAACAGTGATGAGGAAATTAACAAGGATGTTTGCGTAAAGATAACTTTACTCATTTATTTTGATGCACAGATAAAATGTTTTTTATCACTGTGGCTGTTAACTTAAATCATTTTATTTATAGAAAAATAATGTAGATCAATGTAACGTTATTAAATAACTACTGCCTATAACATTTCTACTTGACATACCGAGATTTAAAGTTTCAGCTTCCTTGATTTTTATCTTTTTTTTTATTATTATTTCCGATAAAATTACTCCGAACTTTCAAAAAACAATTTCCTCAAAATTCTTTGTTTAATGAAACGCCGTTTTTTACAGTGCGCACAAATAACACAAAACATTTTATCTTCAACGACATCTATTGATTGGAATTTCATCAAATTTCATATTTATTGATACATTGATATAAGTATATTCTATATAGTTTCTGTTTTTATATTCATTTCACCATTTCCATCATAGCTTTATCTTTGCAACTACAGAAAGGAATATCGCCAAACTTTATATTTTGTTGGACTTTGAAATATATTAGTACTGATTAGGATTGGAGGCATCCTGCTCAACAAGTGCCGCTTCTGTGATGTGTTTTTCATGATTCCCATGACAGCTATACAGACCGGCATCTATGGGATGGAAGTTTACCTAATTTAATTTGTAATATATTTATTATAAATTATACTGATTGAATTTTGACTTTATTTACTCAACAGGGGTCGTTACTATTCAACATTTTTTACGATTAAATTTATAGCAGTATCTCACTTTCTGTTGGGTATAAATGCACCGAATTTTATATTTGAAATTATAAATTAAACTATATATATACATGTTGTCCCAATTTTGTGTTTGAGTACAAAAAGGAAAAGCTGTTGAGCAGTACCATTTTATTCTCTGATCACTATCATCCCGAGTTAAATTCAACGAAATGTACTGTACTTCGTAATTGTTGGTGTGTAACAAGGCTATTTATATTAATATATTAGTATGAGGTAGAATAATGCTTTTCTATGGCTACTAGTTCTTTATTGGACGGCTGTACATTATTTTCACATGTTAGCTTTGAACACTTAATTATTTTAATAAAATTCTCGTATATTTTTTCGTGTAATATAATGTAAATTATTTTATACTTAGAATCTTATACAATAATGATTTTTTTTTATAATTTGAAATAAATGTAGATGCATTATTTTATTTCTAACATGAAAGTAAATTTTAAATGTATAATTAAAACCTCTCGTGAAAGGTAAATGTACAACAACAACAAAAATTAAAAATAATAAAATTTTTCTATCGAGACCTGTTTAATTTTTTTTTCATCACGTCTGTAGATTTTAATTACAAATATATGATCCGATACAAGTTTATTTTAACTGAGGCATTTTTCCAGCTGTACATGCCCAGGGTATTTCATAAATGTCTCCATATTTTAAATAATTCATTAACTCATTAACTATAATAAATGAAAAAAAAATAAATAAATGACATGATTCTCAGTTAGCAAATATCTTTTGCATACAGTATTTTTTTAAATGAAATATCTTACAATACATACTTCGACGCTGTCTCAAACCGTAAAAATGCTCAAATTACCTTCGAAATTTCGAAATACAAATTATCTTTATTTCTAAAAATAATACAAAACAACTTTCTTAAAATTTTTGTCCATTGCCTTTGAAAAAAAGACTCAAATTCCTGCATAATAAAAAAACCTATATCTCAAAAAATGCCTATTTTAATTACAATATTTAAAAATTAATGAAATTATCCAATATTTTACCACAGTATCCATTTATTTTAAAATCCACTTCTTTTCTTAAACGGTATAAGAAATCATAAAAAGGAGTATGTGACTAAACTATATTTATGAAAATCAATGAAAATTACATTTCGTCTAAAACTACATATGTGTATTTTAGGATATTTTAAGGTATTTCAGACGATATTAAAAAAATAATAATAAAAATATATTTTTATTTCTGTCAACATTCCTTTTTCTATTTTGTTCAAAAAAAAGTTTAGCTCGTTTAATTTGTCACAAATTCCATTTCGAGATTTCCAATTTTAATATATTTCATAAGAAGAAAAATATATTTCATGTCGCTTGGATTTTAATATTGCAATTTTTGCAATTCTTCTTTGTAATGAGATACAAGTCAAAATTGTTTATTTTTAACCGACTTTAGCAAACGATGTAATAGAATTCTTCGTAAGTTTAATTTTTCATTCTATGTCCAATTATAACTTTTAATGGATGATTTTTATAATTTTTTAGAGAGAAAAGTCATTTTTTTGGAGATGTTCCATTTCAATACCATTAGGATTTTTTTTTAATCATATGTTTATCTGTCAAATTAAAAAAATATTTTTGTACTTATTTTCTACCACATTCCAAGTTAAAATTAGAAAGAACAGATTCATCTTAACTTCCTTTAACGCAAAAAACACTCCCAGCATGAAAATAGTATATTTTATTTAATAAATAAAATTGATATGGTGTATGCAGAAATTAACTGCGAATACATTTTCTAAGAATTCTGATTCTCTAAAGTGAAAATGTGCTTATATATTTTTTTCTGAACGACTCTCTGAACGCATATAAAACGAATTTTCAGTATTTTAATAGAATAAAATGAGTTAGACGTTGATGGAAAGATATTGCGTTCTACGACGATCCATCTGTTAAAAAAATTGCAAAAATAAAATAGTTTATGACATTTCGCCAATATGCAGTGTTTCCCTTATATAGGATTCCTGTTTATTTTGTATTTATATCCCCCCTGCTATATATGAGTAAATTTAAAAATTTAAATTATCAAAATCTACAATATGTTGCTTTTTACATAATATTCCGAAAAAAGTATAACATAGAAAATATCCTCGATATCGGGTACGTAATCTCTTTGAAAATTAAGAATATGAAATAATATAATTAAAAAAAAGAATTAAAAATCTGACTTTTATCCAACTAACACGCATTAAAAATTAGAAAATATATGTATTTTTAAATTTTAATGGATATGCAAAATTTTCTATCTCAACAAGGAATTCCATATATTTATATTTTGTCATACTTATGTTTTACGAAGAAAACGGAAGGGCACCAAATTATTACTACACACTTGTGAAATAACAAATGTTTCAGATTTTATTTACACAAAAGGATAAACGAGGTATTTTATCAAGAAATGTTCTTCATACAAATGGTGTAATCAAACGTATCGCCTCTGCTTGTTATTACATATTATATATGTACAATGAATGTTAACGTATAAATATATAGAATGTATTTAAGATATAGAAAACTTTGTATTTTCCTCTCTAATTGAAAAAAAAAAATTCATTTTCCAATTTTTATTTTGTTTTAGTTGAAAAAAAAACTTCAAAAATGTTTTATTATATTTATTATTATTAATATTTAACTTAAAGTGCATTCTTCCCAAATTACTATTTTTGTGAAAAAATTCTATTTTTTTAAATTAAAGTTAACCCTCTGACTGACAAGCAAAAGGGCAAAATTGTAATGTTGTTTTCTCTGAATTTTAATTTAAATGCTAAAAAATGATGATTATTCCAATATTATGTAAAAAACTGAATTATATATATATACAGGGTGATTCCAAATTTATCTTTCAAATTTCGTGGGGAGGTAGGGAATACGTCAAGAAACCGATTTCACATAGGAAAATATGTCCGCAAATGTAAGCATGCGTATGTAGAGTGCGCTGTGTGTACCAAACCTTACATTGCATCCTAATCATTGTTTTGACTTTCCTAAAGCTAGTATTATTTCTTCTCCTATTTCCACTACTCATTTGGACTTCCACAAAGCTTTTTACATCTTTAAAAACTCCCAAAATCTCGTTAATGACCTTTAATCAACGCCTTCATTATTTGAATCCTGGAAACTTCTCGTTTAATTTTGTGCTTTATGGTTCTTTTAACATTAAAAAAAAATATATATATACATATTGGTTTGTTTTTTACTATTTGTCTTCATTTTTATTTTATTTATTTTTTCTTAGTTTATTTTATTTTTTGTTTTTAACTTTCTTCGTTCATGATTTTTTTAATTTTGGTTTCAAGTCAAAATTCTTAAAAAAACTTTCTAATCGATAATTCTGCTACAATTATCAACACGTTTTGCAGCATTTACTGCAGTCGTGCTTACTAGTTTTGTTCGTTATTTCGACCCGAAACAATTGTTGCGAATTTCTGCATTGATGGTGTTTGATGGTGTTTGTTGCGTTGGATAAAGGTCATTAACGAGATTTTTGGAGTTTTTAAAGAAACCTGGAGCTTAGTGAACCTATTAACACGGGCGTGTCAGTGAGAGGGTATGATCCAAAAAATGCTTTACTTTAGTTTAGCGATAATTACAAACAAAGTTCTAACTCAAATTAGAAACAAAAACTGAACTTTCTGAAACCGGAACTGACCTAAAAAATTACGAAAAATTTCATTTCTTAAAAGGTTTTTACTGTATTAAAATAAATTCTTGTCACATGGTTCTACTCATTTATCGGTATGTATAAAGGGAAGTATAGCCTATAAGTATGTATTTATTACTTTAAGAGCAATTTTTATTGAATAATATGTATTTTTTTTAAACAAATCATGATGTGTATGCAAAATTTGGTATATGTTAGTAAATTTAAGAGGTTCTTCACATATTTTGTGTCTTAACACATGTAAGTGTACTAATATCTAATTGAAAAAAAAAAGTGAAATATATTTTATTAAACATGGTTTAGCATTAACGTTCATTTTTACTAAAGTTTGACTAAATATTAAAAGTTAATTAAAATCCCATTAAAATTCTAATAAATTCATAGTTTTATTCCATATTTTAACTAAAAACATACGTGTTTCAGAAAAAAAATCATTTTGTAAGTGCTCAGAAGACACATACCTCAGTCCTCGTCAAAATGAGCGATACAACAAATCACTATAATTAAAAAAATGTAATAAATGTTACTAACATATGCACGGTGGCTTGTAATATGTAAATATCACTAGGCTAAGGTTTAAAAAAATCCCTTCAAACCAGTTTTATTTTTGATTAAAAAATATAATTTTTCAAGTTATAAATGTTTAATACTACATGAATTGTAAAATTTTGTTATTTCTATATAAAAATTACTATTTTGTAAAATCATTAAAAAAAATGGTACGCTTTTAAATTTCGGATTTTTTTTTTCTATAAAAAGGGTTAAATGTGCTTTATATTAGCAAAAACTTCACTTCAAAATGATGCATAACTTTCAAGGAAATGGGTATTTTATGTAGAACTTTCTGATACGCTTTTTTCTATTTAAAATTCCCATTTCTTCTAGAATGATGTAAAACATCATAAAACAGAATATATGACTTTAGTAAAAGAAATAAGACTGATGGAAATCGATAAAAAATATACTGCATCTAAAAATTCATTCGTTCCAAAATTTGATATTTAAAGATGTTCGAGATCATTTTTTATATTGAAATTTTTGCTTTCTTTTTTTGCTTTCTCCTCTCTTTCTTTCTGTGGAGGAAAAATAAGTTCCTTGGATCGTATTACTTGTCAGAAGTTTCATTCCCTTTTTAAAATTTAATATTTATCCAGAGAAGGAAAAACTGTCATTTTGTTAGCATTTTAATAATTACATTTTTATAAATACATTTAGATTTATTTTCCTAGTATTTGAAATAAAACTGTTTATTTGGCCTTTATGAAATTTTAGTTAAAAAATAATAATGCACACACATATATTTGTGTGTCTGTGTGCGTGCGCGTTTGTATATATATATATAACCATTAACCAAACATTGCCGAAACACCAACAAAAACTATGCAATTATGAATTAGAATGTAATAATTAATTAACAACAATAGTGTTCCCCAACACTCTGAATATAGATTCCATATACATAGTTAAACAAAAAAAAAAAAAAAAAAAAAAAAAATTAAATTAAAAAAATGAAATTTGTGGAATTTAGACAGAATCTTCAGGTCCCAAATGCCTAAATACCACAAATAAAATGTGTGGTTTCATCATCATATTAGCCATAACATTGCTAAAGAATATGATTTTGGGACTACCACACCAAAATAGAGAAATAAACTGTGAAAAAATCATAAAGTTAAAAAAATATTAAAAAGGAAAGAAACCTAACCCTTAAAAAGAGAAAAAAACTGTGAAATATAATCATAAAGTTCATGGTACAACAAGATTAAAAATGATATAGGGAAAAATAAAACAACAGTTACCAGATAGAATACATTATCCAAATAGGAGTCAACATATAACACAGGCAATGAATTGCAGCAAATCATTACATGTAGCCAAAATAAATTTTAAAAGATGATTGACAAAGGAATATTATTGTGCAGCAAAGCCAAACACAAACCAATATAGCATCAGCTCCCTCTGTAGAAAATTTAAAATAGAACATTAAACATGTTTCCAATGAATTAATAAGTTGCTGCCATCTATGAGAAAATTAGTGAATATTCTATAATTTAATACAAACAGCTGATTGCTATTATTAGTTAAAGATTAAAACAAACACTGTCTAAAGAATGCGAAATGATAGTTAAATAATAAATAAATATAATTAAAAATAAATAAAATTATGTTGATAAATTATTCAATTACATTAAAAAAAAGTAATGGATGTATTAATGAAAAATTCTATGTAAAATGGTGAAATTAATAATTATATATATATATATATATATGGGATAGTCCATAATTGTTAATTCGGAGAAGACCGTTTAATTGTTTCAAGAGGTATTCGCCAAAAGTCGCAAGCTAATGTTCTATGAATGCTTCCATGGGAGCATTCATTTTAAATTTTGCGGATGCGTTCTAATGTTTTAAAATTATTTTTTGTCCATAGAACAGCCGAGGTCAATCTCCATCCGGGCTCATTTTTACCTTTTTCAATTCTCTTCGCATATTATTTTCATGAAAGTACTTTCACTTTTAAAACGTATTACAAAATAGAAAGTAAAAACCTGTAACTAAAATCAAAAATGTAAAAAAGTTCTGGTATGAGATCGACATCCGCTATCTTGCCCGAAAAAAAGTCATTTAACAATATGAAAATGCAAACAAGAAATTTGAAAAAAGCATTTCCATATGTTTAACAATAGCTTGCGAGCTTTATCACGTGACTGATATACTCTCTAAATGTCCAATGCGTACCTTCAGTCGGTGCAGTCTGTTAGTAGTTTTACCTTGTGCGTGACGGATGAACACTGATGGGCTTCCTCCAACCTTCTGGCACAGCCTGTAGATATGTGGCCGTACCCATTATTTAACCAATGAATTTAAAAACCAAATCACGACTTTCAATCCCCGGCTCAGAGTGTTCACCAGTACTAAATGGTGAAAAGACACTATTTCGTATTCGAATTCTAAGATAATACTTCGATAGGAAACGTATAAAGTAATCATAAACAAAATATATGAACACCCAACACCAGTAAAACTTCTCAATGAAGGTGGGTAGAATGACAAAATATTACGTCGTCATTTTACGTAATACACACTCCAGCATTTAAAAATATTAATATCGATTTTTTGCCTAATGCCAGTGTTGCAATTTCTTTTTACTGCATTTTAAGAATGAATTCGAAAATTACATGTATTGTGCCTTTTCTATGCATTAATTTGATATTTTGAATACGTTAAGTTAGTAAATTAAGATTAAACAATTTCTTGAGTACTAATAATGATTTTTAGAATTTGAAAATATTTTTTTACCATATGTATATGAATTTATCCCAGTTTAAATGTCCTATTTGTTTGTCCGTCTAAATTATACTATCTATAATACATTGACGTAAAATTTAGCTGCTAGTATTTGCCAGTTTTTGTTTTACGTTCTTTTTAGATATTTGAAAGTGGTCCTGGCTGTGGTTTGCATTTGAAGTAAAGATACAGTTACAATATACAAAGCATAGTTCGTATTCTAATGAAATTCTTCTGTAAGAAAACTAATTATCTGGATTAAACTGAACAAGAAAATTCAGTTCAAAAGTTAGACAAAATAAAAAATCTAGCTCTTGTGAAATGTTGTAGAAATGTCTTAACGTTCACAGATTAATTAATTACCTTTGATTTCAGGAAGGAAACTAGTTAAAAAATAAATTTATTCGTATGAGGGATTTTCCGTCTAGCTCTAAGACAATAGAAATACCGAGTAAAAAATATTTCAATGAATATAAAACCCAAACAACGCGAAAAAAATTCGTGATCTTGTGTAAAATTATAATATAAATGAATTATTATATGCTACATCTTAACGCTTGAGAGATAGTGGCTAGCGAGACGAGACTGTTATTGCAGCAAGTAACATTTGAATCACTAAAAAGGGTCGATAAAATAAAGAAAACAAGTGCTTGAAATTAACATCATTTCATTAAAATCAACTCTACTCCGTCACTTTCTTTCTGTATTGGCCATAAAATGTTTAAGCTGCAATATGTATCTGCCAACAAACAAACAAGAAACACGAAATCGATATAATTCCAAATTATAATACATTATTATTAGTAAAAAAGTATCGATATCCTAAAATGATTATTATAACTGACGTTTCAACAGAAGCACTGGTTCAATAATCAGTGAACCATACTATATAAATATAGATTAGTTTTAGCTGCGCAAGAATAATTAAGAGCTACTTGAAATGAAGGTATTTACTGCTGTTTAAAATGTTACAGTTTTATGATTATTTTATCAGCACAAAGCAGTACAAATTAGTTGTGTAAAATATAATTTATTAATTTGTGTTCCTTTTTGTTTTTTTCTTTAGAAAGTACGTTGTTTATGTTCAATAGATCGATAAATTATAGCACACGGTCATATTACGCATTCATTAAGTACATGAAATTATATTTTACCTACATTTCTCTAAATGTTCAAAATACAATTTGCAATAACTATGGTATTATTTATATTCAGTGTTCAAGCTTTTTATTGAGGGTTTTCAATTTAAATATGATGACTCTTTCTAATCTTAGGCTCAGTATAGGCAATAATATTAATGTATGCTAGAACAGATAAATTTAATATTTCAAGTCAAAAACATTAAATAGGTGTTCAAAAGTTGTGCATTTTTTCAATGTCTGAAATAACAAATGCTTATTCCAAACATATTCGTATGGATTGAATAATTGTAAATTCCTAGATTTGAATAACTGACCACACTGTGGTGGTCTAAATATCAGAGTTATGAGAGCGATCAGAAAGACTTGAAGACAGATGGTGCCAAGAATCATACGGTTCCGTTTGGATGCAATAAGTTCATGTCCAAGAAGAAGACGTCGGTCAAAATGGAGCGACGAAATGAGAAAAGTGGCTGGAAATAATTGTATGACCAAAGTTTTAAATAGGAAACAACGGAAAATTTTTGGGAATGTCTACACCCTGCTGTGGATTGAAGACTGCTGAACTAGAGTTTTTGACCGTAAAAATCTGTGTAATATATATTTTTTAAACAATAACAGCCATAATAGTAAAATGTCAGATTCTTTTAACTATCCTATTAAATAACAATAAAGGTTAAACATAAAATGAATTGCAGAAAGAAATGAAAAAATGCAAGGAGAATGCTGAAGTATGTCTTATTTAACATTATACCACATTCAATGATATTAGTACCTTAAAAAAACATATAAATTTTTGCGAGCTTGAAGAAAAAGACATAACGTATACTAATTGCTATATAAAGATTTATAAAAAATATATAAATAATAAATACAAAATTTTAAAAAGACGAACGCATATGCTAATCGACGCCATAAATATATTTGAACTACGTTATACTTAAAATATATAAAAACTCTACACACATGTTGCGAATGACTCCTTGGCGTCTAGCCAGATTTGTCGGTTAGCAGTGGCAACAGCTTTTTTGTTTATCTGATTTAATCTTTTTCTACTTATATGTAACTTTGATTCTGAACCGAATGTCGGTAAAATTAGCAACTCTCAAACTAGAGTGATAAAAGCATAATATTATCTCTATATAAAAGTAAATAAATCTTTATTAAGTTTTTAAAGAAGTTTGTTTGATATAGCTGCTGTGTGAATTATTTTGAAGATATTTTGATTCTCGATTTATAATTAGAAAGACTTTCGATTTGAACGGAACCTACAGTTTTAACAAAATGTCATGCTACATTTTTTGGCGCTCCATCGACAGGACTGTTGAAATATGCTACTAACATTGATTGAGGTAAGTACCTCAAATAGAATTTAATTGAATTATTGCATTGAATTTTTTATTTACATAGAATATATTGAATAGTGAATTGTATTGTTATTATTTGAAATGAATATCGCACCACTTAAGAAAAACGAGCGACAATTCATACTCAAAATACCAAAATATTTGATAAAATTAAAGATATATTAGATGATACACAAGCGCTAGACTTAGACAATAAAAAAATCACAGCTGGGTGTTTTTTACAGCAGCAAATGAATGATACAATGGAAACATTAAAATAATTAAATTCAGAGATTGAACCACTGGTTCTAAATTCTGAGTTCGAAGAGGAAATAGAGAAATCTGAAACATATAATGCAAATATTATTGAATGGAAATTTGAAATTTCCAAATTTATAAATGATAATACCGCTACTACGGAAAACAAACAAGGTGTTTCAGATAACGAAAGTGAAATTAGTAACAATAGTTCTCCACTAAAAATTCAGAAAATTCTGAATCAAAATTTGGTAAAATTACTGAAATTGAATATAACTAAATATTATGGTGATTCTTGTTTATGGCTAGAATTTTGGAGTAAATTTTCGAATACAATTGACAAAAATGAGCACTTAACTCCGAATAATAATTTTTCCTATTTGAAGTCACTTTTAGGTGGAAGCGCTGCCAATACAAAAACAGGCTTTTCGCTGACTAAGGAAAATTATGTACATGCTATAGAATACTTAAAAATAGTTTTGGTCGAAATGATCTGGTGATAAATGGCCACATGACGAAATTATTAAATTTGAAACCTGTAAGAAACGCTAGTAATATTAAAGCTAGAGAGTTATATGATGAATGTGACATTCAGATTAGAAATCTAAATTCTTTAGGCGTAATGTTGGGTTCATATGGTCACTTGTTATGTCCGATTCTTCTTAAACTCATTCCATCTGATATTGCGCTAGATTTTAATAGAAAACGTACAAAAAATGTTGAATGGGACATTAATGAATTGATTAATTTCATTAAAGAATAAATTGAATCGCATTACAATTAAATTGCTTTAAAAAACAGTTTATGATAAACACGAAAATTATAAGAAAAAAATATCAAAATTATAAAAGAAGCATTCCTTCAGCTTCTGCTTTAACCACAAATATTAAAAGTAACTATTTATTTTGAACTCTGTTAATCATGATACTGAAAATTGTAAGGCTCTTTCCATTCCTGAAAAATTGAAGTGAGAGGCTAGTTGCTTTAAACGTTTTCGTAAATTTCACATTTCAAGTTTTTGAAAGTTTTCGAAAGAAAATTGCAAAGTTTGTGGCAAAACTTTTCATAATAGTTTTATTTGTAATTCTAGTAGTCGGAAATCAGAAGTATCTAAACAGCCAGACAGCATTATTTCCTCAGTATCCCACTGTGATAGCAGTATAAATAACCATCCTAAAGAAATAATATTGCAAACTATTCATGTTAATGTAGAATCGGGAGAAAATTCCGAAAGAGCACTTTATTTGACTCTGCTAGTCACAGAACTTTTGTTATAGAAAATTAGTTTCTAAATTAAACCCTGAGATCATTAGAAATGAGAAATTAATTATCTATACTTTTGGTTCGAAATCATCAGAAGAGAGGTGCTATGATGTCGTTCAGCTAAAGTTAACTCACTTTACGGATAGAAACCGAAATACATTAATTAAATCTTTAGTAACACCAGTGATAAGTTGATGAACTGACAGTTGGGGGCGTTTAGATAATTCTGATGTTGACATATTGATTGGAGCAGACTATTTTTTATCAAATTAATGATAAAACATTTCCTATAACTAAATCATTATACATGTGTAAAAGTTTATTTGGACATTCTCTCTGTGGAGCAATTGACGTGAATAAAAATCATAACAATAATCAAGCTGGCGTCTTATCTACTCATGTTATGAAACCTATCGAAAATGATTTGAAAAATTTGTGAGAATTAGAATCTTTAGGGATGAATACAGAATAGAATATGTCTGAATTAGATAAAGAGATAGTAAAAAATAATCGAAGACAGTTTGCATTTTCTTGAACATCGTTACCTAATTGCTATGGAAAGATGGTAAAAGGGATTTAGGAAATAATTATAAAAATGCTAGAAATCGATTTGTTAACTCAAACCGGAAATTGGATAAAGATACAAAGAAATCGTGGTTGAACAGGAATTAAATAACATAGTGGTAAAAAGCCCGATTAAAGCGATAAATAGCGGATATTTTATGCCACACCACCCTGTTTTGCGGATTGATAAATCGACAACTAAAGTGAGAAGGATGTTTGACACCTCCTCAAAAAAAAAACAACAAATGGTTAACTGACTGTTTGTACTCTGGACCAAATTTAATTCTTAATTTATTAGAAATTCTTATTAATTTCAGGAAATTCAATACTGCTTTTTGTGCAAATATTGAGAAGGCCTTTCTTCAAATTTCTATAGATGAAGAAGACGATAATGACGAAAGGAACCTTTTTAAAATTTTAAAACTTAGACGTGTACCATTTGCAATTTCATGCTCCCCATTTATTTTGGCTGCCACAATTAAATATCATATAAAAAAATATCAAGATCAACATCCAAGAGTTGTAAAAATCTTAGTTAATTTCCTTTATGTCGACGGTTTCATTTCTGGCTCAGATTTAAAAAATGAAGCTTATTATTTATCAACGACGGCTTCAGAAATTCGTAAAGAGGTTGGGATGAATTTGAGAAAATTTCAAACAAATTCTGTTAAACTTAAGAAACGTGGGGAACACATAAACTGGAAAAAGTGAGTCAAACCCAAGTAGTATTTTAAAGGTGCTAGGACTAATTTGGAATACTGAATCCGATGTTTTGTTGTTAGATGCTCAGCCCTTTCAGGAGAGATATATGGATGATTCCACCAAGCGAACAGTTCTTAAGATATTACTGAAAAGGTATGATCCCTTAGGAATTTTGAATTCATTTGTTATCCGTATTAAAGCATTATTGCAAAAACATGGCAAAGAGGTTTAGAGTGGGATAGTAAATTACCAGACGATTTAAAATGTGAATGGGACACTTGATGTTCACAAATTGTACAGTTGAAAACATTTGAAATACCCAGAAAATATTTTCCTAATGGAATAAACATTTCCGAAAAAACACAAATTCACATTTTCTGTGACTATTGCCCTAAAAGGTATGGATAAGTTGCTTATTTGCGTTAAATTTCATCAACTGGTGAAATACAAACAAGTTTTGTTTGGAGTAAATGTGGAATAGCCCCCCTCAAGAGGTTAACCATTCCAGGCTTCGAGCTTATCAGTGCATTAGTTGCCGCTTGAAACAAGCATTACATATACCAAATTTAAAAGTAAATTTATGATCAGATTCTGAAACAACTCTGTGTTGGATTTGGGGTACTACTACAAATTGAAAACCTTTCAAAGATAATCGTGTAACTGAAATTCAGTCATTGACACATCCAAAGGAATGGAATTATTATCCTGGAAAAGAAAATCCCGCAGAACTACTTACACGAGGGGAAAACTTATCGAAGTTAACGGGTAATTAAATATGGTGGTACGGCCCACGTTGGTTATCACTATAGGAACATGTGTGGCCTTCCAAAAAGGGCTATAGAAATTGATCCCTAAGCTTTTATTGAATTGAAATCAAACACAAATTTACCTCTATTGTGTAATGAATCACATACTACTCCTAAACCAGTTTTTGATTTGAAAAAGTTTAGTAGTTTAAATCGAGTGTATAACATTACTGCCTAGATAATACGTTTTATTCATAATGCCGATTCGAGAAACCCTAAAACTTCAGGACCTTTAACTGCTTCAGAAATAGACACAGCAGAAAATTACTGGGTAAAACTAATTCAGGAAACTTCATTTAAAGTTGAAATAGAGGCACTTAATTAAAAGAAACCACTTAATAAAGATTCTCCTCTATACAACTTTATACCACAATTCGATGAAAATAACTTACTTGTATTATCTGGAAGACTTCAGTTTTCTGAAGTTAAAGAGATGGAAAAACATCAATGGATACTTCCTAATAAATCTTATTTTGTAAAATTACTCATTAAGGATGCTTATGAAAGAATGTTCCACTTCGGTGTAACTGACACCTTAGCAACCTTTTAAAAGGAAGAAGATGCGTAAAATCCGTCTTAAGATCATGTATTATATGTCGGAAACTTAATGCTACTCCTGGAAAGGTGGCCCCTTTACCAAAAGACAGAACCATCCAAACATCAGCTTTTGAGACATCTGGCATCGATTTTGCGGGCCCAATTTATTATAAAACTTCTGAAGGTACTGGAAAGGCTTTTATTGTTGTATTTACATGTGCTGTAACTAGAGCGATACATTTAGAACTAATCACTAATATAAGTGCGAAAACTTTTATTTTAGCACTACGAAGATTTTTCTCTTGAAGAAGATTCTTCAAAATAATATACAATGATAATGCAAATTCCTTTTCTAATTCAGATTTGGTGTTAAAAGACGCTTGGGAAAGAACTTCTAAGCAAGACATTTTTGATTATTTGAGAAAGGATAAGATAATATGGAAGTTTTATAATCCCCAGGCCTTCCTGCTGGGGTGGCTTCTGAGAAAGAATGGTACGATCAGTAAAAACACCTTTGAAAAAGGTTCTAGGCAAAACTTCTCTCACTTATGAAGAAACAATACTTAAAGAAATAGAGTTTGTGATCAATTCACGTTCCTTATGTTATGTCTACGAAGGAAATACTAAACCATCACCTTTGACACAATCTCATTTTTTAGTTGATAAACAAATTAATGTCCTTACATTCTTATGGATTATCAATTTGCAACCAAGAGAATTCCAATAAGATCTTGTTGACGAAAAAATATAAATATAAGCAACAGATTGCTGATCACTTTTGGAAAAGGTGGAGAAACGAATACCTGTTAGAAGAAACTTGTTTGATATAACTGCTGTGTGAAATATTTTGAAGACGTTTTGATTCTCGATTGATAATTAGAAAGCCTTTCCATTTGAACTGAACCTGCAGTTTTAACGAAATGGCATGCTACAACACTCACATTATATATATTTCATAAAAATTACGTCGTATTAAATAGCATGATAATAATTTACTCTACGTTGACCTCAGCCCCAGTATTTTTTAAATATTTTTCATGACTTTTCTAGAAAAAATAGAATGATATTTAATTTGAAAAGTTCCGTAATTCATATGATGTTAAGAACTTTAAACCACTCCAATATTTTGTCTCATGATGGCTTATATTATTGTTAATATGTTTGTTACAATTACATTCTGCTGATTGCGTGGTCTTTATAATGTGTCTGATACAAGAAGGAATGTTATTCTAAAAACATTACAACAAATAAGATCGTTCATTTTGAGCCACTGCAATCATTGCCAAACAATTTACTAACACTCAAAAAATACTATGTGCTTCGACTTAATATTCCGTGTGGAGTATAACGCAATTTTTATTGTCAACGGAAGATAACACTTTCATCGGTATAGTTTCGTTACTTCATAATGTTACTGAGTAAAATAATAATGATGTAATTTATTAAATATTAAGTAAGTGCTACGTAAGAAATTCATAATTTTGTTGTATATTATATGTATATTATATCTCATAAAAGGGATTAAGAAATTGGTATCATATAGTTTCAATGCGTTACTCCGTAAAGTAAACAGGTTGGGCAACTATGTCATACAACACTTTTGGATTATTATTGCAGATAACAAGATTATAATTAATTTTTAAATGAAAAACAAATTAATAAGCTTTGCCATCAGTTGAAGGAAAACAGCAGCTTGTAACATATTATCCACCAAAATAACGTGAAATTTAGTGCTTATACTGAAAAATTTAATATATGTCAAAATTTGAGCTCAACGAATGTTTTGATTATAAAAAAAATTAAAATAATCAGACGCATATCAAAATCCTTTTATGTTACTTACTTTAAATGATGAAAAATGACTGCAAATGGATACTTAGCAAAAATACCATGCAGCAACACGATTTTTTTAATTACGTTACTGAAAAAGTGATAATAATAGAAATATTCGTAATAAAAGACCAAATAAAAATATATAACATATATTTAAAAAATGTATAACATATTTACCGTTAATACGTATATATGAATTTGGAATGATTATACATGATGCAATAAAAATATATTATTAAACAAAGCAATTTCGCGTAATCAGTTCAACGTTAAAAAATAATTTTTAGTGTTCGGAGATTTTAATATTACTATTTTATTTGTATAAGTGATTTAGGTATAAGATATCAGTTTCGTCGAAGCAATCTATAGCTCAAAGAAGGAAACGTTATCACGGCTTAAGTAGAATATGGACATTTTTATAAGATTAAATTGAATTTATCGGTGTGCTAAATATTAATATATTTCGAGCCAAAATATTCAACCAGAAATCATAATGAATATCACAATAAATTATTACAATTCAGCAGATTTATTTTAAATAGTAATATTATCTTTGCAAGTTTAAATATAGTTATTTTTGGAAAAGTGTAATCTACTTATTTTAAATAGTTAAACGAAATAATTCCAAAACATAAATCTTTACAACAAACGTTTACAACAAACGATTTCTTTTGAAAAGTTTGTAATCATGTCATATTATTCAAACTCGAGAGAATTAATATAAATTAAGAAGATTGAGAGGCAATAAGATCCTGTCGTAAATTTCAGAATCATCATTGTTGTTTTTATAAGACATTACCAAATAGCTGAACTACCTATTATCGCTAGTTACACACCAAGTTGAACTGGGTTTTTAAAACACAAAGAAATTTAAAAGTCCTTCCGGACTGTACCGAAATAGCTTCCCTATTCCTTGGTTATAAGATTTTAGTTAATTTTACTGGAATCCGATTACAGAATATTCATTCGCAGTTCACGTCAATATTGAATTTGAATGAGAATTTCGCCAAATTAGTCGCTTCATTTATGATAGCCTATTTTTGTCGACC
Source organism: Maratus michaelseni (assembly GCA_963931845.1). Classification (NCBI taxonomy): domain Eukaryota; kingdom Metazoa; phylum Arthropoda; class Arachnida; order Araneae; family Salticidae; genus Maratus; species Maratus michaelseni. Next base: position 190,408,943 of record OZ007593.1, on the reverse strand, counting down.
AATTTGGCAATATTTCGCCAAGTGTCACCATGGTAGTCGAGAATTTAGTGCTGTCGTATATGTATATATAGTATAAATCATATAAGTCCGAACAGTGGTTACAACAAAGAAAGGAAATTTGCCAGAAACCGTGATGTAGTTGTTGCACTGGACGTAAAAACCAACTTTAACAAGTACAAAAAAATAATTTTCTTCATAAACGATGCTCAAGAAAACTTATAAATTAAACCCGTTTATGGAGGAATCCTGCTGTCTTGTTTCAAATTTTCAGCCACCCTAAAATTTCAAAATGCTATACATCTGCCATTTTTTTATAAAGGCGAAACAAAATTGATCCAGAAACCTTGAATCAAGTCCAAACATTTAACGGATAAACTTTTGGAATTTCTAATTTTCTTTCACGAATTTTTGAATTTAAATTCTTTAAGTGGCCACCAATTTAAAACAATATGGCGCTAGAAGCTGATCAACGAACACGGTAAGGAAAGTCGTAAGTCCTATCTCGTGTGTGTGTGTATATATGCAAATATTATCGAAAAAAAGCTCTAAATATTTTGACTAAATTTTGTATCCAACCATATTGGGATATGAGACGACCACTGGTCTATGTCACATGTTAAAAAAAATTCGATTAGTGAGCATTTAGGTGTCACTATGGGGCAATGCATTTCAATGAAATGAAGGTTGAAAAGGTTGTGAAGTTATTGATTCCGAAGTTACGAAATATGTAACATTTCGCGGAATTTGGTAATTTTCGGCGAAATAGCGCCGACATTGGCGAGATTTTGCAGGAGTAAAAACTTTACGGCAGAACACAGGCTTGGCGCCAAATGAAAGAATTTTACCAAATTTGGCAACATTTGCCGAAAAAATTGGCTTTTAAAATCTGAAGGAATTGTAGATAAAAATGTAGTTTGGAAGAATGCCCTTTCGTTGTAAATATGTAAGCCATGTAAAATTTAGAAATATGGACATAGTTTTAATATTGATTGTTTCTGTAAACAATATGTTATAAAATAAAATGCTTTCTAACAAAAGTACATAGAGGAGTTTTCGTTATTTTTGGATGAACACAAAGCTAATGTTAACCGAGCTTAGCTCGGTGGCCCCCGCTGGTATATATATATATATCTTACTTATAATAAAATCCGAAGGCAAGAAAGTGTCTGTAACGGTACCGGGCACGACCACTATGATTTACGAATCGACCATCGTTAAACGCCATGGTAGGATTAATGAAAAATCTATTCTAACATATGACAACTAAACGATAATTTCTCCTACTTGAAATCATGTTTTTCAAAATAAATTAATATTTGTGAGATGACTTACATTAAATTATGTTTATATTCTGAGGTAATTTCAGTTGAAATCAGGTTTATTGCTCCATGAAAGTAAACAAGCAAATGATTCATTCGTCGTGAACGTTTAAAATATTAAACCATGAAAGTAACCCTTCGAAAAGCGATCGCAAACGGAAGAAGTTACGTTCCTCCGTCCTTTATCGCCATCTATCGGAGATTAATATAAACAAAGTTTTCTTCTGAAATTGTAGTTCACTAATACGCGATACGCTGTAATTATTTTTCAGCACCAGTTCCTTTTTAAAGTAATTTTCTCCTTATTTAATCGTAGAATTTATAAATCGAATTTTACTGTTTTAAAATAGTGGTACAAAAAGTAATTACTGAACATCGCGTATAAGTGAAAGGTCACTGTATTTCTTATAAAATGTAATTAGAATATAAGGAACATGTAGTAATGCCGTATACTACATATATTAATTATATCAATGCAAATAAAATTTTGTATTTTAGCATAGTAGAAACTTTGTAGTGAAAATAAATTTGTAATTTAATATGAGAATTAAAAAAAAATACTTATTTAATAAAAGATGATCTTTAATGATCAAAACTTATCACAGGTTTCTTTAGGCATGTTTATAAAAAATCAGAATTTAATTTGAGATAAACTTTTTAAATTTTAAGTTATTTAATTATTATTTTGGCAAATAAACTTTCTGTTGAAATTGCACTTTGTTCTGTATTTTATCAATTTTGCTTGCATTGTAAATATAATGCATATTTTATATCAAATATAATTAAAATATAAGGAATATAATGTGATACTGTGGTACAACAAGTATTAGTTATATCAATGCAGATAAAATTTTGAATTTTAACATAGTAACTTTGTAGTGAAAAAAAATGATCAGTCATATTAATACAATTAATAAATGCGATTTAATTAAGAAATAAAATAAATTATTTTAATGATCGAAATTTATTACACTTGTGAAATCGGAATTTGAATAATGAAATGTTTACTCTGCTATAGCAGGGCAGTTTAAAAGATCAAAATGACGCAGATTGCCCAAATTACTCGAAATTTTTAATGTCTCTTAAAAATATGCTTTGCAGCGCTGCCTGAAAGTGCGGGTGACGTGTTAGAGGTCTGCGGGTGAAGTGTTAGAGGTCTGCGGGTGAAGTGTTCAGAGCAGTTTTTTACGAGGTTTGTATGCAAGGCTCCGCCCCGATATAACTAGGGGTCCGCAAGCAGTCCCGGAGATGTGTTAACCCAGAATGGGTGTTTAAACAACTTTGTTGATCTAAACAATGTTTTGAAGATTTTATCGTACTTAATCTTTACAGAATCTTTTTATAGTGAAATCTTTAAACTACTGAAGTTCAATCAAAAGAGTTTATTTCCTTCGGGAATGGCGTTGTTTATATCAAAGGATTGAATATTATTTCATAACATCTTAATGCTGTTTGTTTGTATGAAATCTCATGAAAATGAAACGTAACATTCCGTCATTTTTGACGGGGGTTATATACTAGTATATATATATATATACATGTGTATGTGTGTGCGTGTGTGAAAATAGATACATAGATATATATAAATCAACATTTGGACGAAGGGTGGTTTTGAGCTGGGGGCTCATGATCGGTGAAAAGATACCTACATTTTCTAAAATTTGCTTCCCTCTACAAGGCTGCAATAGCCTTCTTATATTTTGTAATGGAAGTTACCTAATATACGTCGTGATTGGTATATATCAGTTAAGTTTGTAGGTCTGTCAAAATCTTATTTGATATCCTATAGAGGGTAATATTGTTCAAGACTTTTGAAACAAATAGTTTTTCGTAAAAATATCAGCTACAACGAAAGTGTTGTAAATTTGCACATTAAGACTGAAATGAAACGGTGCTCGATTAAACATCACTACCACCGGAGCCTTTGTAATCGAGATTTCGTTCATTTTGCTTTATCTGAGCAATCATTGGTCTTCCTAGTCCGCATCGATATCAATCAAAAAAGCTGACTGTTGTTTTCGTGATTGATTAAGTAAGATGGATCATATACATATATGAAAATCTGCTTGTATGAACTGTGAACAAAACAAAATGGGCTGCCTCTCGGTCTTATCCTTTCATACTCGCCAATTTAAGGCAATTGCAATATACATTTTATACTGAAGTGCACTTTTTTGTTTAGACTCAGATTATCCTAGAATTTATACGTTTAGTTTGCATAACGTATAACTTTGTTTGATTATTATAGATAATGAACAGATCTTAAACATAATTAAAAGCAAAAATAATATTATTACGTATATATTTGTAACAGTGTTCCTTCATAAAATGACTGCATGTGAGATGCACTAAAATTACTGAATAATGTTCAATGATTACTTTGAATTTTAATTAATAAAAGGTTAACAAAATGCTTTCAATAAAATAGTTTTTTACGAGATAAGGAACTCATGCAAAACGCTTTAACTAAAACCAAAAAAACTTGTTGCGGGAAAATACCAAGAACGGTACTCATTTATTTTAACTCACATTAAAAATACTTTTGTGAGTCTAGTTATTAATTTAATAATTTTTATCCATAGTCAAAATCTCCTGTAAACAATGAATGTTATTCAGCAACATCAGCAACTTTTAATCTGTATGTTGTTTGTGAAGTTAATTATTAATAAGAATGAATGAAAACCCCTTTGTCATAAAGTTGGATAGTTTAATTATATATTTTACATATTTTGTAGAAATGAAAGGAAACTCTTAATAAATTAATTCCGGGATACAAAAGCTTTCTTCGCTATTACCATATTTCATTCATTTTAAATTATCAAGAGGTTTCTATTTTGATGGGATAAGTAAGAACTTGCTTCTGTTCATTGTGACGCTTTGTTTGAAATATTAAGTAAGATTCTCGACATTGTTTATAAAGTGGTGCAATTTATTAGTTACCATTTTATAAAACATACATTTTTAGTCTATATAAAATTGTAATATTTATTACCAAAATTTTCTGTGATGAATATTGTCTTCTTAAAACTATTTTTATTACATTTGTTGATAAAAAATGAAATTTTTATAAGATTTTACGTAGCCAATTGCTTTTATTTAAAATATGTATATCTAATAGCTGAAACGTTTTAAAATTTCTGCTACATTGTAAAAAAAAAACTACTCTTAAAATATGTCTTAATCTATGAAAAAATATATATAACCACATATGCAATTTACCTCTTCCGACTTACCCAGAGTTCCAAAAAGTGTTATTTATCTTTAGAAAACTCAGAAACCAATATATTTTCGAGGTTAAAGCAGCATTTATAAAAATAAAATTTCTGTTGCTGATACTAATTTTCGGAAACTTTTCCGAGTAGTGTATTTATCAGTTTTGACCTACCAAAAAATTGGTATTTAGCATGGTATTGATGCTTAATAAAACATTTTCTGCTGCGTAACTGAAATTATATATGCTAGAGTAAAAACAATAATATGAATTTTAATGTTAATGTTAATGCTGCCAATTTATAATGTCCATCTGTAGAACGTGTTTGATGAACATCAAAATCATTAATTAAGAATTAATCGCATGTATCCTTACTTAAGAATTAATAGCAAAAGTAACAATTTTTTTTATAAAGGATTCTTTAAATCTCAAAAATATATTAATTTCTTTAATTTTTAAATATAAAGAACGCTTTCTGGAAACGTTGGTGTCTCGGGAAAGGTTATTGTATATTGTGTTTATATTATCCCATAAAAAACATACATGTGAAAGAATGCCAAGTTCGTTAACGGTTTTGCCAATAAAAATAGTCAGATCTAATTCGAAACCAAGTTCTTTGGAAGCTTCTTAAGTCATAACTCCTGTCATGCATAACGTTCTTTAATTGCTTAAAATGATTTGGTATGTTATTTGCTACTCAATAGAGCGACTTGGCAAATTTGCACGTATTCAAATTTCTCTACTTCGTTGATCTGAACTTAAAGTTAATCACTTCCTTAACTTATCCATACTTTAACTTCAACATACTTATTCGAATACTTGATTAACTGGATCTTTGCCAATATAATACTAGACTACATTGTACTCAGACTCACAGATTAATGTTGGTGGGTGAAAACTTGCCAAGTCACTCTATTGAGTAGCAAATTACATTGCAAATCATTTTAAGCAATTTAAGAACGTTATACATGACAGGAGCTATGATTTAAGGAGCTTTGAAATAACTTGGTTTCCAGTTAAATCTGACTTCTTTTATTAGCGAAACCGACGAATTTAGCATTCTTTCATGGAATATCATTATTTTTTTTAAGTAAGTAGGTATTTGTTTCCTTTTTGAAATAAATAGGCTTAATACTAAATATCCATTATTTAATATTAATTAATCTCACAGCTTTCTCCTACGTTTACTCACTGGTTATTTTCGTTGTCATTTTCTATATTTTCTTGCACGTTTGAAACGCTATAGTGCATTGCCCATTCACTGTCTAAGTTTTTTCACACGTTTCCTATTTATTAATAACGTTGTCAAATCAGGGCGGTAGAATGTTCGCAGACGGTTATATTCTACGATGGAGCTTCCCTGGGCTTTTATTTGGCTAGGATATAGATTTAAAAGTTTAACACCCTCCGAGGTCTTGACTCGGGAGAGTGCTACATAGGTCTGTCCTTTGCTGAATATTGAAGACTCGATGTCGAGCAGTGCGTTGTCCAGATTAAGAACTTGTGATTTATGGATGGTAATAGCGTAGGCTAGACAAATAAGAAATTGTTACCGGTGCACAAATACATTACTCAATATTTGAAAGGTAGACTTAACGCGCTCTAACTCATAAGTTAAAGTATGATTAAATTTTATTTTATTTTTTTTGGCATTATTGTTGCAGTCGACGTCCCAAAGTATTTTTTCTATTGTCCCTATCGATCCGCTTACAAGTCCTTTGCGTACTATATTCCTACGTAGCAATACACGTGCCCGTATTTTGACGGTTATAACATTTTCTAATCCGGCAGATAATGAAGAATCATCCTCGTTTTTATTAACACTTCCCTGGCACGATTGTTCAAGTATATTGGGCAATCTATTTCATCTTTTGAATTCAGTTTGATATCTGGTTATTTTATACTTGTCAACATAGCATCATTAAACTAGTTACACATAATTTTAGTTGCAAACAAACGTATGGTATTGTTTGGCATTTATGAAAAATAGTTTATGATTTCCATCAGTCTTTCCTTTGGGTTATCGGATTTTAATTTAAGGAGCCGATCAGATAAAACATTCACATCTTGATTTGTGACTACTCCCAATCTGATACAGTTCAAAATTTCGCCGAACAGTTGATCGATTTTCTGTTTCAGGTTAATAATCAATTCATCATATGAAAATAAGTTTTTAGATAATTTCGGTGCTCTAAGCGATCCTAAACACTTTTGGACATCTCACGATTTGATGTCGAACAGCGAAAATTGTATCACTGAATGCATCTGGATGTAGATCACCGAATAACACGATATTAATTCTGCCGAACCAGCCATCTGCTATATCACCCGTGTTGTAAGTTTCTGCTAAACGGAGATGAATATACATAAATAATAATTTGATATCATAGAGATTTCATCAATAATCAAAAGAATAACCTTTTTTAAATCACTTCTTAAAGCTTTGAGGACTTGATAAGAGAGAGAAGTGTACTTTTGGCAATTTCCATGCTGCACTGACAGCTGTAAAAGCTGTGTATTGTCAAACTATTAATGTTAAATGCAGAATTACCCGTTGGTGAAGCTACAGCAACCAATTTATTTAATTGTTTTCTATCCCAACTTTTGATTTATTAAATAACATTTGCCGTGCCCCCTGTTCCACTCACAAATAATCGCAAAAGTTTCTTGTTGGGTTTCAATGTGTCACAAATTTGATCAAAAATACGTTTTTGGTCTACATTGAGATTTTGTATAATTTTTTTAAGCATATATTCCGACACCCCTTCTTCTGCATTCCGAAAATATTCCATTGCATTTTGGGCTTTAACAGGTACAAATTCTAATGGGTTTTCTATGCCGTCATCTTAATTATCATCTCTATCTCGGTTACATTCAACCTCTGCTACTCTTTCTTCAATCATTTCGAAAGCTTTCTGTATATTATTAAGGAATTCTGTTTGTATTTAATTCATCTTTCATTTCTTTTTTTAATAGGTTAAAGGCTTCTGTGTATGTACTTTGACCTGACTTATGTATAGCAAGATCCTTCCACGTATAAAACATCATTAAGAGAGAGAAATAGTATTTTTCTGGATACTTATTTACATCATAATTGTAATGATTTATTAAATATGGGCACTGCCGTTTCTTTAAAAATTTATTTGATGATATTTTATGTATTTGCGCAGCTGTTTCCAGAGGGGGTGGGATTGTAGTTATATCATACCATCGACACAAAGTCATATAAATTTACTTTTACTAAGTTGTCAGGGCATTGGGGATAATAATTAACATCCCAAGATTCGAAAAATATATCGGTGGAATCCGACTCTAGCTGTTAATATCATTTAATTTTTTTTAACGGTTACGGTGCATATTTACATCGAGCGATCTTATTGTGGTCTGCGGGTCGGTGCCGTAAAGAGATATGTCCAAGAGTGTATCACTTGCATTAAGCGCACTGTTAAGAGCTCGGATATCTACATTATACAGCCTACTAACTAAAGATATTGATAATAAAAACCTATGATAATAAGCCTTTTGATAATAAGCCTAATATATGTCTGAAAATGTTATAAATATTGTATGGGCATTGCTTATATGTTTAGCAGATTTTTAGAAATACGAATGGATAAAACTCGATGAGTATATTTTCAGAACTGGAGAATTCTTATTCCTTCAGCTTACGAGGTATAATTTTTAAAATTATTTTTAATGATGTAACGATAAATGATAAAACTTGGCTTATTGGAAATAATGTAATTTGAATAATGCCCAATGGTATGTTTCATTATAAAATGAGGTGATTAGCATCTATAGTTCTTTTCAGAACTTCACTAAAGGACTTAAAAACCTTTTGATATTACAGTAGATTGGTAGTACTATTGTATTACAGTAATTGTGTAGAATTTATTACATATTTGTGTAGAAAAAGGAACAGAGACGTGTGATGACTTTTTGAATTCAAAGAAATATTATATTTAGGAGAAGTATATAAATTCAGTGCTTTAGTACTTTAGTTCAGTTCATAATTTAGTTTTTCAGTTATTCGACATTTGATATTCAACAAGAGGCGAGAATAATCACTATTGGATCAAGGAATAGTGCTTTCCAGAAAGGTCTAAAGTACCAACGAAACTTTTCATATATTTGCCAAGTTTAGAGACCGATGTTAATTAGCTAATTAAACACCTCAAAGTAAACTCATTTAATTTAACTACAGACAACTAACATGTAGACTAAAACACGTTTTGTTATTCAGTTATTTGACATTCGACATTCTAGAAAGGGTGATATTAATCAATATTCTACCGAGAAATATCTCTTTCCAGAAATATCTGACGTACTTACGAAATTAACCAGATATTTGCCAAGCTTAGATACATAAGTTGATTAGCTAACTGAAACACACTTAATTAACTAAACACAACTAACACAGTTATTGTATTCAGTACAGTATTCAGTTATAGAGTTCAGTAATCATCGAGGAATAATTTTTTCAAGAAATATCTGAAGTATCTACGAAATTTTCTAAATATTTGCCAATCTTAGACACATATGTTGATTAGTTAATTAAAACATATTAACGTAAACTCATTTCCTCTAATTAAACAAAACTAACACATTTAGTTTTTCAGTTATTCGACATTTGGCATGCTACAAAAGGCGTGATTAATCAATATTGTATCGAGGTATATTCTTTTATAGAAACACATATGTTGACCTATCACCAAATGTCGCATGAGAAATACGTTGAAATAAAAAATTGCTGTGTACTTGCCAGGATTGCCAAATTCTAATTTTTTCTCAAAACTACAATATTCGCTTATTTTCGAGTCTCAGGGCCATGTGTCAGCATTTTAGATGAACTGATGAAATTTTATTTGTAGATTGTATTTCGAGTATAAGTAAGAAAGAAAATACACTGGCCTCCAAAAGTTAAGGTACAACATGTTTTTCGAAGTGCACCAGACAAAAAATGGCAGTCAGATTAAAATTCATAGTTTATATGAATGACAATAATAAGCTTTAAAAAAACTTACGCAAAAATTACAGCTACCACTTTTATTTTGAAGAAAAGAATAGGTATTTGTGAACGAGAGAAAAATATGCAATTACGAAGCTTTCGTAATTTCGCGTGTAAGTTTTGTTGTATTCGAACTATTGTTGTCAGTTTGTTCACAGTAGCCAGTAGAGTCTAGAAATGTCTAGAAGAAGTCGTTTGTCCGATTCATTAAGGTGGCGGGTGGTAGGATGGAGGGAAATGGGCTTGTCACAGGCCGATACTGCTAGACGGATCAATGTGTCTCGCTGTGTAGTCCAACGTCTCTGGGATTAGTATAAATCCGAAGATTCTGTGTCCAGAACACATGTTCCAGGCCGCCCACATGTTACAACACCGGCAGAAGACCGGTTTCTAGCTCTTTCGGCCCGAAGGAGAAGACGCACTACTGTGCCGCAACTCATTGCAGACCAGTTTGCAGCATCAGGGAGAAGAATCTCCGCTACTACGGTGAAAGATGTCTTCACAATGCAGGTCTGTATGCAAGGCGACCAGTTGTGTGTGTCCCCCTCAACAGACGACAGAGAAGGGCCCGCTTATGTTAGGCAATAGAACATGTTTCCTGGACCAGACAACAGTGGGCTTCTGTACTCTTCACAGACGACTCCAGATTCCCACTGGAGAGCGATTCAGGACGTCTTCTGATCTGGAGAGAACAATGCACTCGATACCATCAATCAAACACTGTCGAAACACACAGGTACAGAAACGGTGGAATTATGGTTTAAGCAGAGATCTCACTCAGAGGCCACACTGACCTGCATGTGTTCTATGGAGGAACTGTGACTGGTGCGAGATATCTTGATGAGATCCTTGATTCATATGTGCGCCCATATGCCGGTGCCATTGGCAATGGTTTCATTCTAATGGATGGTAATGCGAGACCACACCGAGCTGTGGTTGTTGAGGATTATCTTGAGGATCACGGTTTGGAGAGAATGGAATGGCCATCTCACTCTCTAGACTTGAATCCGATAGAACATCTTTGGGACTATCTTGGAAGAGAGGTAGCGGCTTTAAGTTCTCCTCCAAGGTCATTAAATGAGCTGGAATAAGGCTTACTCCAAGTCTGGTCAGCGTTACCTATTTCGGTGTCCGACAATTTAATTGAGAGCATGGAAAGTGGATGCCGCCAATGCATTCAAGTCCGGGTTGAACATATATAGAACATATATTGTCCATAATAGAACCAGTTTTTTAATGTTTCTGTCACATTTTAATGCATAATACTGCAATATACTGATTTCTCCATGAATGGAATTATCCACCATGAGTGCTTTTTTGTTTTAATTCCATTTATACGTTTAACTTAAGTAAATTTCTATGTCGCATTTAATAAATAACAGTTTATCGCACATTTTCTCCAAATTTGTTGTTTCTATTTTCATTAATTTGCAAATTAGACACAGAAAACCGGTTGTACCTTAAATTTTGGAGGCCAGTGTACTTATAATTTTTAAAAACTTGTGGTATTGTTACTTCTGATACGCAGTATATTTCAGATGAGGTTCAATACTAGTATGGCCATACAGACACTGAATTCAAACTTATTCCTGATAAAAATTACAATAAATTAAAAAATGCTTATGAAATTAATATTTGAAAAGCGTATGTATTATAAACGGCAATCATTTTAAAAGAAGGCGATTTCTTGGAGCTTTAAATACGCGAATTCAGTCTCAGATAATTCCGCCAAACAGCTTTTGTGAAACCTGCATTGTCCGTTTGTTTTGTAACTGTTAAAAATGAATTTAACATTAGGAATTCAAATCTTTACGTATGTATAATTCCTAAACGTCTTCACCAAATGACTCCCAAATATGTTCGAATGGAGAATGTCGGTTTTTTACAATTTCAATAGGGCGATGATCTTTTAAGCTGAATTTTTAACATAAATTGAGGTACGGCACAATTCCTAATCAATTGCATATTTCCGTATCTTTGGCGACAAGATGGAGATTAAAATTTGTGAGAGTATTAGTTTTCTTTTTTTCTGATTGTACATTAAAGCCTTTACATAAAAACAATTTTAAGAAGTTTCTTTAATTATTAAAATCACTACTATATAAATATTTTATCTTTCTGACTATCGGTTTTGCTATCTTTCCGATAAAATAACGTCCAGGTTTTGAAACAATTCTCGCAAATTTAAGCTTTTAATTAAGTGCCATTTATACGAGACAACAAAATCAAACAATGCACTTTAACTTAACAAAACTATATTTCTATAACTATAGTCAAAGGAAGCTGGTGTGAAAAATTAACAACTGCATTTGCATGGAGATAACACTTCTCATTGATTTTAATGTGCATTTTGAAAACCTTTATCATTATGTCTATTAAATTAGTAAAATATATTCATTGTTTAAATTTGATGTAACCAACAAAGATTATTCTACAAACGAAAGCAATTTTTAAACTGTATCACGTTTGTCAAGTTAATAATTATTAAAATTAATGAAAACGTCCTTGTGATTAACCGAAAAATTTACTTATATATTTAACATATTTTCGTTTAAATGAAAGGAGATGCTTCATAAAATTAATATTTCAAAAGTTTTCATTTAATATTACCATAACGTATTCAATTTAAATTATCAAGCGAATTGTATTTTCATAGAATGATCCGAATTTATGAAATAAATTTTTGACCGTATTCAGAAAATACCCTTATTTATTTAGATGCAGCTTAGCAGAAATTTCCTTTTTATTTTCTTCTATCTATAAAAGAAGAAAGTATTCTTATCGATTTTTTTCGACTTACGGTTTTCGATGGATTTAAAAGTTTTAGGGGTCAGATATCTCGAAAAACATATTTAGACAAAACGTCTAACTGTCCGTCTGTTTATTGCTCTGTCCTCATTGTATCATCGAAAAGAAAACTTCATGAAGTTATGCAAATAATTGTGCCAAATTTGATTTACATGTTTGTGACTATGGCCAGCAAGTCCTACTTGAATTTGGAGATATTCCGCTGGAAGGGAGTGCTGTATTAGCAATTTTTGTGCCATGTTCAATACTGTACCACCGAAAAGTGTATGAATTTATGCATAGAAATTAACCAAATTTCATTTATAGGTTTTTGCCTATGGTTAGTATGTCCTATCTAAATTTGGAGATATTCCGCCGGAAGGAGATGGTGTAATAATGATTTGTGTGCAATTTTCATTATATTACCACCGAAAAGTGTATGAAGTTATGCATGGAATAATTAAACCAAATTTATTTGTATGTTCTTATTGCCTGCAGGTCCAAATCGAATTTGGGGTTATTCCGACGAAAGGCTCAATGTGATAGCGATTTTTGTGTGATTTTCTTAATTTTTCGCAGTTCTGTTGTACATCAGCTGCTCGTGAAGTTAGACAACAGTTAGAACGAACAGCTTCCGAAGGAGCTGATGTACAACTGAATAACGAGAAATATTGATTTTATTAGCTCAGTGATAGCGAATTTTGAAGTATTACCAGATAGAAGAAAGTTTTCGCATTGGCACATGAGACCAGTTTAGTTTATATAAAATCGCTACACCTTGCGAAATTTTCCTTTTGGGGAAATAAAAATGATACTTAGACTTAAGTTTATTTTGCAAAATTATTGGAACATAAATGAAAAACAATTGTAATTAAATTCCATTAAAATTTAATAATATGTAAAACATGTATAGAAATATAAATTTTATATATGAGAATAATAATTGGAAGAACATTTAATTAGGACACCTTAATTAATAATGTTTTATACTTGCAAAATAATTGAAATCTGGAGCTGTTGAATGATAAATAAAATCAGTGCTAGTATTCAAGGAAAAAAATGAATGTGCAAGTAGAATTTAATACTGATTTGATGTGTGTTTTAAAACTAATAATGAAAAAGAAAAAACTGCGAAATACAAGTTTTAAATATTATATATATAAACTAAAAAAATTTTCGAAAAATTATCAGAAAATAAATATCAGAAAATAAATATCATACTCAAATGTTTGTCACTAACATCGATTTAAATATACTAATTTTAAATTAGCTGTAAAAATAATAATTTCAATTGTTTAAATAATAAGTGGAAGAAAACTTAATTATAATTCTAAAATTAAAAATGATTTTTTTTTGCAAAAATTTACATATTAGTATAGTTTTATATATTAAAAAATAGCAGCATTATAGAATATTGAATGATATAAATTCTTTAAATAAAATAACACATTTAATCAGACATAAAAGTTAAAATTACACAAAACACAATAAAAAATAAAAAATTACACGCAAACGTTTCGGGCTACAATCTAGGCCCTCATCAGTGCAAATACGTACGCCAAGTGGACAATTTTCAACCATGGTTACAGTTAATAATTACCAGTTAATAGTAATAGTTAATAGTTACCAGTTAAAACTTGAAAACTTCAACGAACCTCCATTAGAGTAAGATCGTTTATTCAGGTGTTCAAGTTTTAACTGGTTAAACTACTAACTGGATGAAAATTCTCCGGTCGGCGTACGTAGTTGCACTGATGAGGGGATAGATTATAGCCCGAAACGTTTGCATGTAATTTTTATTTTTTAATTGTATTTTATGTAATTTTAACTTTTATGTCTGATTAAATGTGATATTTTATTTAAAGACTTATAATTATCAGACTTTAAAAATGTTATTATTATTTTGATATAAATTCTAATTGCAACTAGTCAAATAAACGATAGAATGTGAAGTATAACTAAATAATGATTAGTTATTTTTAATTATGAATATAAAAATTGAAAAAACTGTGAAATTATTAGTTTTAATGGAGATTTTTAAAATAAAACACCTATGATTTTCTTATGCGAAAATAATATTTTTTGAAAAAAAAAAAAAAAAAAAAAAAAAAAATTTTTAATTTGATTTAGTAACATACCTAAAGTTTATCAAAAATGTGTAATAAATAAAATTAAAAATTATGTCACGTTTTTATCTAGTTTGCTATTTCTAACCTATTTTCTGTCAAATGCATATCTTGAGCATAAAAAAATGTCATTATTTAATAGTTCTAATCGTCATTTAAATATTTACATATTATTTTTCATTTAAACTTTGCCGGTACTTTAATTTTTTTCTGATAAGTTTACTTTCTAATGAAATTCTCATATTATTATTTTTTTGTAATATAAGAAGAAACTGCAATTGAGTTAAATATTTTTCGATTTAATTTATATATATTTTTGTCTTATTTATAACTTTATTTGTCCTGCAAGCAAATTTAAACTTTTTGTCGTTAATTTTTTATTACGTATTTTTTTTGCAGAAACTTTTTGTCGAATTTGATAAACACTCTTATGTAATTTTTCGTTTGGTTGCTGATGAAATTTTATTTTAAAAAAGATTAAAAACGTGAGATTCTTCAAATTATTTATATGTGTTTAATAAGAATTCAAAGTAAACTTTATATGGCTAATTTTAGTATTTTTTAGAATTAATGATTTTAGAAATTAAGATTTTGTGTAGTTATTGTAGTGCTTTTATTTGCAAAACATAATATCTATATAATAAAACAGTGTAAGAAATCCGGGGCAAAAACCCATCAATCCAACCAGTCTCCATTAAGGTGGAGCCACCTTAGGCTTAATTTTGATTTTAACCCTTTTTTTATCCTGACAGTACTTATAAGTACCACTTTAACTTCTTCGCGACGAGCGTCAGTAGGGTAGTAGTGAGGGTTCTACATCACCTGAGTCGAGTAGGTGGAAGGTGGAAGGTGCTCTGGAGCTGTGCAGGTGGAGCAGGTGAACAGGTGAAGCTGCTGGTGGAGCAGAGGGGGAGCAGATGAAGATAGCGATAAGAGCGTGAGCACTGATAAGAACGGAGGGTTCGATGGGGGAGTGCGATAAGAGAGGAGCGATAAGGATTTCTACTATAAGATAAGGGGATTATTTTAATTAATTTTAATTGGGAAACATAGAAAATTTCGAAGCATTTTTTTTTTCGTGGAGATTTGGTAGACGAGATGAATGTCAACGGATTTTTTTTAGCTAATTAGAAATTTAATTAATTTTAATTGGAGAACTTAAGAATTTTCGCGATATTTTTTTAAACTAGAGTTGGCTATACGATATACATGTTAGAGTATATTTGAGGTGAATTTTAAAAGTCAATAAGGGTTTAATTAAAAATGGTCATTAATTAATTTTAATTGGGGGACTTAGACATTTTTCGAAACAAATATTTTTTCAATTATAGTACGCAGTTTAAATATGAGTGTATGCAGTAGAAGTGAATGAATAATTAAAAATATTAATTAACTAGTCGGATGTGCCAATCCCAAAACTTTCTTCTATCTCAATTATGTTAATACTTCTAATTTCGTCCTCACATCGCCAATAAAATCAATATTTTTCGTCATTCTGTTATACGTCAGCTGCTTGCGAATCATCGGGTTACAGGGATGCAATCCACTGATGTATACTAAACTACGAAAAGTTCTTTTGGCCTGTACCGACCGGAACAGATAGCCTCCCTATTCCTTGTTTTTACGATTTTAGCTAATTTTACTGAAAAACACGAAGCTAAAATGCGTGGAACCCAATTAAATAAGATTCATCCCCAGTTCTCGTCAACACTGAATTTGAATGAGAATATCGCCAAATTAGTCTTCTATAGCCAAGTTGGCTTCATTTGTGGCAACATAATTTTGTCGCGAAATTTGGCGATATTTCTTCAATTTCCGCCAAGCTTGGCGAGAATTTGACGTTGGCGAATATAAATATATAGTGTTAAGCATTTAAGAATAGGAACAATGGTTACAACAATGAAAGAAAATTTGCTGAAACCCTGTTAACTAAAACTCATAAATTAAACCCGTTTATGGATGAATTCTGCAGTTTTGTTTGAAAT
The DNA here is from genome assembly GCA_963931845.1 of Maratus michaelseni. Classification (NCBI taxonomy): domain Eukaryota; kingdom Metazoa; phylum Arthropoda; class Arachnida; order Araneae; family Salticidae; genus Maratus; species Maratus michaelseni. The sequence continues at coordinate 190,392,507 of OZ007593.1, read as the reverse complement.
GTCAACCACCCTAAAATTTCCAACCGCTATATCTCCGCCATTTTTTAATATAGAGACAAAACAAAAACTGCTCCGGATTCTCCGGATCAAGGCCGAACAGTTAACGGAAAAACTTTTAGGATTTCTAATTTTTTTATACATCTTTTTGAATTTGAAATCTTTAAATGGCTATCACAGCGCCCCCTTCCGGCGGAATATCCCCACATTCTAGTAGGACTTGCTGGCTACAGCCAAAAACATATTAAAAAATTTGGTTTAATTATCTGTATAACATCATACACTTTTCGATGATACAATATTGAAAATCGAACAAAAATCTCGATGGCAGCGCCCCCTTTCGTTGAAATATACACGAATTCAACCTGGACCTGCAGGCTATGATCAAAAACATAGAAACAAATTGGTTCAATTATCTGCATAACTTCATACACTTTTCGATGATACAATAGTGAAAATGGAACAAAAATATCGATCACAGCGCCCCCTTTCGTCGAAATATCCCCAAATTCTGATACAATCTGCTTGTCATAGCCAAAAACATAAAAAAAATTAGGTTCAATTTGAAGCATAACTTCATACACTTTTAGATGGCCCAATAGTGAAAATGGAACAAAAATATCGATCACAGCGCCCCCTTTCGTCAAAATATCTCCAAATTCTGATAGAATCTGCTTGCCATAGCCAAAAAGATAGAAAAAAAATTTGGTTCAATTTGAAGCATAACTTCATACACTTTTAGATGGTACAATAGTAAAAATGGAACAAAAATATCGATCACAGCGCCCCCTTTCGTCGAAATATCTCCAAATTCTAATAGAAGTTGCTTGCCATAGCCAAAAACATAGAAAAAAAAATAGATTCAATTTGAAGCATAACTTCATACACTTTTCGATGATACAATGTAGACACACAGACGGACAGACGGACGGACGGACAGACATTTTGTAAAAACGTCTTTTTCGGAATCTCCTACCCCTAAAACGTGTAAATCCGTCGAAAACCGGAAGTCGAAAAAAATTTCGATTACAATACTTTCTTCTATTATAGATAGAAGAAAGTAAAAATGGTCATTAAAATATTTAAATTTAATTGGGGGACTTAGACAATTTTCGAAGCAAATATTTTTTCAACGAGAGTAGGCTATTTGTTATACATGTTAGAGTATATTACAGGTGAATTTTAAAAGTCAATAATGATTTAATTAAAAATGGTCATTAATTAATTTTAATTGGAGAACTTAAGAAATTTTGGCGAGATTTTTTTCCCTCAACGAGAGTACGCAGTTTGAATGTGCAGTAGTATGGTAGATGCGAATGAAAAATAGTAATTAAAAAGGGTCATTAATTACTTTTAATTGGCGGACTTCAACATTTTTGGGGCAAACAGGCTCGTTTTAATGTATTCGATACAGGTTATATAAAAAAATACAGGGTCCCGTATGAATTATACAGCACTCAATTCTAATAGCTCCCCCCTTCCCCTCACCCTCCTTTTTTTTTCTTTACCCAAAGTCGGTAGAAGTTAGCCTAACAATACACACATAAAAAATACAGAGTGATACAAAAAGAAGAATTTTTACGTATATATAAAAGTGTAAATAAACAAGAATGAAAAATCATGCGTAGCGCCATAATTCATGAATCACTTCCCAACATTATCGAAATGTTATGTGAACAAAATATAATTTTACCATATAGTACATAGTTAATTAAAACAGTGAACCGATCCCCTTTTTTTAAAAAAAAGGAGTCCTTCACAAAAATCCAATTATGCATAATATCCCTTCCTAAAATCAGATAATTTACACCTTACCCTTTTTTTTTTCAATTCAAGTTAGGCTAAAAGTACAACTTACACATCGATATGTTCAAAATATAGAAATCCTTCAAAAGAAACTGTGAAAAGTTATAGATATTAAGCCCTGCTCATTAAATAATGTGACTATTTGTGTCCCAGGACCCTTCACAAAATATAACCCAATTTGAATCTCAGAGGCCTTAACAAAATAATGTAAAACGCGTCCTATTTGAATCTCAGCATCCCTTCACAAAATAAATCCAATAGATTCATGTTATATTACGGCGACAGAAATACGAAGGACATTGACCTTTGATAAAAATCCAATATCACTCTTTGAATGAAAAACCCCCTTCGCAATGTACCCTGTAAAAATATTTTAAGAAATAGACTGCTATTTTCAAATGAATTACGTATTCATACATTGTAAAAAAAATAGGTTTTACACGAATGTCTTTTTAGTGAAATTAAGAAATGAGTGCTATCCCTTAGTACACATCTTCAAAAGACACATCGCTGAGTCATATTAGCAGATAAGCGAAGATCTTGCTTTGACTTGATACCATGAATCACTCACGATAAGAAATACCTGAGACTCGTAGTTTCTGACACATTTTAGGTTGGTAAATGTATGAAGTTAGCTATATAGTATTCCACTTATTAATCTGTTAAGTTTTAAAATGCTTCAATGAAAAATAATAAATAAAAAAATTAAATTAAAAATGGACATTAATTAATTTTAATTGGCGAACTTAAAAATTTTTGGACCAAACAGACGGGTTTTAAGGAATTCGATACATGTTACGGTTAAAAATATGCGATCGCGAAGGAATTATACTACACTAAATTTAATAGCTACACCCTCCCTTTTTTTACCCAGAGAGTCCCCGTCGATAGAATTTAGGATAACAATACACACTTCAAAAAATACAGAGTGGTACAAAAAAGAAGAATTTTAATGTATATATAAATATTAAATAAACAAGAATGAAAAATCATGCGTAGTGGTATAATTCATGAATCACTTTCCAACATTATTGCATTATTATGTGAAATAATATAATTTTACAATCTAGTATAAGTCAGATTTTACTTTCGAATGTTTAAATTTATGAATGGAGAGGTAACATGCTTGTGGTAGGTCTATTTCTAAGACGAAACATTGTATGAAGGGCCCTGTTTTAAGGTAAAAATTTCGTGAAGGCCGATGTTTTAAAGTTTCGTGAAGGGGTTTGTTTGAAGGACCCTGTTTTGAAATGACTTAAGAACAGACAATTTATTCCTAAACATATCTATAACTACAAATAGTGTAGTCTGCATATATTATAAAAATACATGAATATATTTATACATTATGCTATAGTATTTTATAGTTAGATTCATACAATAAAAAGAGATTGATACCGTTAATGTGTACGAATTCCTTCATGTTACCCTGTATAGCTTCAGCTTGATTCGTTATATGTGCTTCATTGAGTATTCAATGAAAAATAACTAAGAAATAAAATTAAAAATAGTAATTAAGAGATACCCTTAAGAATTTTTGGGATAAGAGATTGGTTTTGATTAAATAAGTTAATGAATCTAATTCGATACAAGTCTTGCTAAAATAGAAATCACACTAAAAATACAGAGTCCCCTATATAATATATATGAATTATACTGCACTAAATTTAATAGCACCCTACTCTATTTTCATAGAAATTGCTTCAATATAATATAGGCTAACAATATAACTTAAAAAAAAATACATTAGTGACCACAAGAAGGATATGAATTCAATATGTACTACTACTTATAAAAAATATAATTTCTCTTATCCCATAAAATATATAAAGAAGTACTGTAAAAATATATTGACCAGACATGAACTATTAATACATGATTTAAAACATATTGGTTATACAAAACATATATGTAGAAATATATATATATATATATATATATATATATATATATCGTTACCTGAAAATTTCAAGCGTGAATTCAACTCGATTCCTCACCTCGTGGTTGGATGACATCACTGATCGCGATAACATTCTAGATAAGATTCACTGATAAGAACACATTTCAATTCATTTCCTCTAAAGCAAGTACATGAGTTTGTTGTAAGATCTAGGTATGTTGATATATAGTAGGTTAGTAGTAATATGTTTTTAAAGTACTTTTTATTATGTGTTAAAAGAAATAGTTATTTTTTCTTTACGTAGGGTAGACAACATTAAAACATGAAATATTAAATTTAATCCTTAGTAATATAAAGACTTACACCTACAGAAACGGAGATATCCTTTTAGTTATATTCATGCAGACTTTAAGATTTATCACATATGTTCTTTCTTTTACCATGACACATATAGATTTTTTTAAATGTATGTCACGTGACTATCTAATGCGAGATTGATACTTAAAACCATTAATATATATGAATTCTATTGTATAGCCCTGTATAGATGCTACTCACCATATGTATATATATATACAGGGTGCCTCGAAAGGTCGTTTACAAACTTAACCTGTTGGTCTGTCATATCATGATGAACAAGATTTACATAGGAACTTGTGTTCGAAAATGCAAACTGCGACCGCTAGAGGGTGATGAGCGCAGGTGTGGAGGGGAAGAAAGAAAGGATATCGAAGGAGGTAAGGAGGTATTAATATGACCTTTATTAAAGAACATGGTTTAATTTACAGAAGATGTTCAAAATTTCTTCCATTAGCCCCAATGAATGCTTCACAACGTAGACGCATGGATTCACGGACCCGTTCAAAATGGGAAGGTGTGTCATAGACACGTGCCGCTGCTTCCACGAGCCAGACGACGAGATCCATATCCGATATTACGGGCCTCTCGTTCAGCATGGACTTCATGTGTCCCCACAGATAGAAATCCAGGGGAGTCAGGGCGGTGGATCGCTGTGGTCATGCGACTGGTCTGCCTCTGCCATTCCAGCGATTAGGCTATGTCCTATCGAGGTATTCTCGCACAGTGTGCATTTCAATCTGCGGCGCCATATACGTAATGCATATCGGCCAATTTTGCGTTACTAAACCAATTCATCCTTCTCCTGCAACGTCTTCGCCTATAATGATTACGCTTTCCACTCTGCCGTAAGCCTGCGCTCATCGCCCTCTAGCGGTCGCAGTTTGCATTTTCGAACACAAGTTCCTGTGTAAATCTTGTTTATCATGATATGACAGACCAGTATGTTAAGTTTGTAAACGACCTTTTGCGACACCCTGTATATATATATATATATATATATATATATATATATATATATGAAAAATAATAACTAAGAATTATTAATTAAGAGATATGCTAATGTTCGGACATAAAATTTTTGGGTAAACAGATAGGTTTTAATTAAATATGTTAATGAATCTAATTCGATACAAGTCTTGTTAAAACAGAAATTATAGTTAAAATATAGAATCCCTATAATACACATTAATTATACTGCATTAATGTGCTACACCATCTGTATTATCACAGAAATACATTCGATGAAATTTAGACTAACAATACACACTTAAAAATAGATACAGAGTGCCCAGAAAAAGGATACGAATGAATGAAAAATTTTAACGTAAACTATAAAATAGGATCTACAGTAAGTGACAATAAATAAATATGAAGGGAAAATCATGCGTCATGGTATACTTTATGAAACACTTTCCAATGCTATGGGACTATCGTTAAGAATTTGAAAAACTATTGAAATAAGTGAAAAACTTTGCATATATGACTTACATTATAACTTTATATAGAATACTTAACTTACCATATTGAAACACACAATATATATAAGGCTATAGAACAATATCGTGATTTCTTTAACTTCTCTAAGTATTTAAAATCCCATCGTCTAAACCGCACAAGTTTCGAACCCACAAACATATAATCAGACTTGTCATTTTATAGCCACCATGCGAACTGCTGGGCTGAGTGATACCCCGCTTATTTTATAGCCACCACGCTAACCACAGGGCTAAGTGAGCCCCCACTTATTTTATACTCACCACGCTAACTATTGGGCTGAGTGAGCCCACAGGCTATTTTATACCCACCATGCGAACTACTGGGCTGAGTGAGCCCCCGCTTATTTTATAATAGCCACCACGCTAACCACAGGGCTAAGTGAGCCCCCCGCTTATTTTATAGTCACCACGCTAACTATTGGGCTGAGTAAGCCCCAGGATATTTTATACCCACCACACTGACTACTGGGCTTAGTGAGCCCCCGCTTATTTTATAGCCACAACGCTAACCACAGGGCTAAGTGTGACCCCGCTTATTTTATAGTCACCACGCTAACTACTGGGTTCAGTGACCCCAGGCTATTTTATACCCACCTCGATAACTACTGGGTTTAGTGAATATATGGTTATATATATATATATATATAATAACTGTTTAGTTTTAAAATGCTTCATTAAGTATTCAATGGAAAATAATAACTAAGAAATTTTAATTACGAGATATGCTAATGTTCGGACTTATAAAATTTTGAGGCAAACAGATGGGTTTTAATTAAATATGTTAATGAATCTAATTTGATACAAGTCTTGTTAAAGTAGAGATGTATATGTATGCATATACATACGTGTATGTGTGTACATACAGGTGTATACATATCCGTAGGTACATACATGCGTATGTCTAATATTATAGGACAAAGCAAATATATTTAACTCTTTCGCATTATGTATATGTATGTGCATGCACACATATATGTACATACATATGCATGTGTGATGTTATAAAACAAAGCGATTTTATTTATCTCTGTCTATATATATATATATATATATCCACATGTCAGACAGAATGTTTTTATATATACATATATTATGTATACACGTTTAACTATCGAAAACATAGCCTCGACCATATAATTGTTTTGCGTAGTAACCACTTTTTTACCCCAGTAATAAACCAACTAACCAACTAACCAACTGCTTCACCAAGAAACAATTGCTTACCCTATCAAACACATAGTCACTATCTGCGCATGTGCGGAAATTCATAAGAAACTAGACTAAAGATATATTTAAACGAAAATAAAACTGTGACTAATCAAACAGGATATGCCCTAACTTGATTTGGACTATTTCCTATGGTAAGATAAGGTTTGGAAATTTCAAGGTATTATTTTTAATTCTAATATTTAAAACATATTCATAACGTTTTACATATCATGCATCAAATTAATTTAAACTCATATTTGAAAAAAATATATAAATACTATTCTTACCTAATACACCACCTGGCTGAAAACGCAACTGTTTCACACAAAGACTCTGAGAAAAGTGAATGTTCGTTCAGGGCCATATCAGCTAATATAATCACTGATAATATTTGGTCCCGTGATATGTGACGTCACTGATTAAATGATATCATGTGACCATGTGGTATCATTCAATACGTCACCAGTGATCTCAAAGATCACGTGACTAGGTCATTAATCATCTAATTACTAATTGCAATTAACACATTACCTCTAACTGATTTGTATAATATATATAGCTAAACTAATACATGATTTATGTATTATTTCGTAAAACATAGTATATGTGCCAGCCAATCGAGAGTGTGTTAGCAGTTAGACAGACAGCAGATTGGAGAGAGTTAGCAAGTAGACAGGAAACAGACACACAGTAGACAAACAGACAACTGACAGATGATAGACATATACCAGACAGATAAAGAGACAGACACATACAAATATCGTTAGACAGAGACTTGCGAAACAATAAAAAGTCCGAAAATTGGCAAATGAAGGACTCACGGCGCATAACCCCTAATTATTTCATCCAAATATTTATCACTATAGCTATGAAGATGAATTGTTTTTTTGTATATTATATTTGTATGGAAGCACCACTAGTGAGAGGGTTTAAATAGAAAGATATATACTTAAGTGTTTTTATTTTGGTTCGTGTAACCTACCATGGGGATCGAAATTATGGCTGGAACAAAAAATATTTCATGTAAGAGGGAAAAAAAAATCTCGATTGCTCGCATAAGTTTGTTTTGTATTCTTTTTGTACTATGTTTTAACTCTCTTTTTTTAACACTTTTAAACAGGATGACCAAAGTAAAATATATATATATGTATATTTTAATTTTCAAACATTTCAAATGTTAAAAATGTATAACAAGTACACATTAGCATTGTCTCAACTTCAGATATTTATCAACTTCCTAAATTTCAAAAAGTTTTAAAATATATATTATATGAGGTTGACCTTCTAAATGTGACTTCTGAACTGGAAATATTAGGTAATATACAAAGAAATAAATAATGAAAATGTTAAATGGGGGAAAGAAAGAATGAAACAAAAACAAATTATATTCCACCTTACGAAAATATCTGTTTACAGAAAATATTGTTATTTATCAAATCCATAGTCGGTAATTTATGACGTATCCCCACAGTCATTTTCATTTGTAAATTAATGCAAATTCCAAGTATTTATTTACAGGCGAATAAATTGAACAGCGTTTCCCACTTCACCATAAAGAAAAATGTCTTTTTCAGAAAATTGTCTAAATTGTCACATTTAATCTAATATTCTAAACATAGCGACAAGGAAAACTCAATTATAATTCAAGATGTATCGCAATAATGACAGTAGTTTTTTATTTTTTTTACAATATTTCATCTCATAAATTAACATTTTAATACTTTAAAAAACACAGATAATATGTTCTCATTATTTTCGGATTTTTTACATTAAGATATCAGTCCCGTAAACCGGAGAATCAGGACAAATGTCTATTTCCACACTTTGATAATTTCCCTTATTTTTAATTTTTAATTCATAAGACAATATTTTGAAATGGAAAATTAAATACATGTTTTCTGACTATTATTTTTTTGTATTTTACATAATTTGTACTTATTCTAACTTATGATAGTCTTAAGTAATAGTTTTTAATTTTGTCAGCATATTTATTTCCTTTACTTTCTGTCTTTTTTTTTTTTTGGTTAATTGCTTTGCATATGAGGATTTCCAAAATTAACAGGGACTTATTGTGAATCTATTACTGAAATATGAGATTGAATTCAATATTACTAATATTTATTTAGTAATTTTAATTAACGTCCATCTCATGTTACAAGATAAATTTATTGATACGATGGATTTGATAACGGTACTTTCTGAGAGAGGAGAATGAATAATGATTTCATGGTTTTCTTAGGGCCACAATAAGTTTCGTAGTAAGTTCATAAAACATTATTCAGATATATTTGGAGGAAAAGTTAATGATCCGTCGTGGATGATGCTCAGAATCAAAAGAATCTAACGCAATTGTCAACCTTCGTCTTTGTTTGTTATTGCCACGAACATAGTATTGCTTGTAGAACAAGAATTCATCTCAAATTCGATTGAATTGAAAAATTGACTTGATACATTGGTTGGTATGGACCCCTGTTTTAAGCTAGCATTATCTTCAAAAATTTATATTTGAAAGCATATAATAATATTATCAAATATTATTATATGCTTTATATGTTATCCAATTTGTGTGAACAAATTAGAGATACATAATATAATTTATTCTTTATATCATTGTTTTTTATACAAACGAATATCCTCATTCAGAGAAATACCAGACATTGTGATATCTAATCAATCATTTAAATAATGTTTACCCCAATACATCTTTTTTGTTTTAATTATCTTTTTATTTTAAATTACCTAAATTTAATCGTAAAAATTATTATGTAAATACTTATTAATTTTAAAGTTCCTACATTAATTGCAGATGGCAGATTTGGATAAAACAAACATTATAGGAAGCATTTATCATATTACAAAATATATTTATTTTTTTCACCAGTTTAGAACTGCTATGAAAGATATCGATGCTTACGAAAATAAATATAAAAATTATTTGATTACGAAATTTTTCATCGTATTAGAGTGTTTGAATGCATTCAAATAAACAATTCGCTTTTTGAATTCATTAATCATTAATATTAAAATTTCCTTATTCTTATGTTAAATCGCGTTACGCTCTAATTCAATTAGGATTTCCATAGTTACTACATTAATTGGATTTATACATTACCGTATAATATATATATATATATATATATATATATTAAATCCATTAAAGTTAATAAAACGATGAAATGTAAAAGAATAAAAAGCATCCACAGAATTTAAAAGATTATATTTAAAATTATACTCCGCACAAGTAATTACCAGGAAGCTATCATAAAAGAGTATCTGGAAATGATATCTAAAAAATGAAATAGTCTATAACGATGTATTTCTATATGATATCCACGCAGTCTGGAATTAATTAATACATTATTGATTAACCTGTGCTTATTTTTGAAATATTGAATGACCTTTCCCATTCCACCTTATATTCCACACCCTTGAAGTAAAATCGTTTGTTCCGGGCTAGCTAGAAAAACGCGAAGAGACAACACCTCAACTTAGCTATTAGTTTTTCACTGGTGATGACCGAGCAGTTCGGTTGAAAACGTTTTGAATTTTTAAAAGGACTTTAATGTGCTTTCAAATATTTTATGTATGTTTTTACGCACCTTCAAGCAATATAATTACATTTAGTTGTATCTTTATGAATTTCAATTATTAAACAAGGTGAATTTGCACTGAAATTTTAACTTTTTATTGAATTATATTTACCATTTTCACGCAATGCGTTGTAATATTAGAAACACTTATTTCAGCATTGGTATTATTATTTTAAAAACATAACCATAATAAATAATTAATGTTATTGTTATGTCTGCATACAAAATGATTCATTATTAATTTTGAAATTAAAATTAGTTAAATTAGACAATGTATTTGTTTTGCTTTTAATATTGTAAGGTATGTGTGCTATATGTTGGTAGTTTTTTCAAAAATTAGTTTAGACACTGGTTTTCAGAACTTTTAAAGACTACACTGACATATCACGGTACTGAGATAGTCAGAAATTTCTTTCAATGAAATGGCAAGATTTGATTTCATCGATAGGGTTTTTTTTATATCGTTTATGAACAATTGTGAGCTATGTTCAAAATCAATATATGCAAAATCAGGGTGAATTTGTAATACATATCCGAAGTGTTTGATAAATACAGTATTTGAGGATTTTTGAGTGATATGAATTAATTGTATTATATTTTAGTTTAACACATTTTTATTTTAACGTTTTGTTCTCTTCACTTCTACGTTTTAAAGTATGAAAGCCGATAAAGTATCTTAACTGCCTGTGCTTATGCAAATGATTAGCTAATTTTCACGAATGCTTTCAGTGTATTCAGAATACGATTTTTTATCAATTACTGTCCTCGGTTGGCGACTTTGTAGTTATTTAAAATTTACATTGCCTAGTGGTAAAAAAAGTAAAAAAAGATTTAGAGTCCACGCGGCTCAATTTAATAGATTAAATTAGCTTCTCTAGTTTTAAAAGTAATTTAAGGGAAAAAGTGGAACTTTGTGAAGTTGTTCAAAATTGAGTAATCTTAGTGAATCTTGTTAATAAAGAAAAAGTTCATAAACGTATTTAGATAATTTAACAAAACTTCTTTTAATTAACTTGAGCTACCCCCCAATTTATAACTAAATTAATTACAATGGATAATGAAAAGACATAATTACACTAACTATTTTCATAATTTAATTATTGCTCTTAATTTGTAATATGTATTTCTATATATGATTTTTTGTGGATTAATTGTTGATTCTATTTTCTATTAGACATCGTTATTTCTGTATGGGAAGGCAGTACATCTACGTTTTACATTGGTGTTTAACTGCATTCGTATGGGAAAGTATAAGCGATCACCCATATAGTCGTTCTATATTACTTGCGGAGTCACTGGTCCGCGAGTCGAACAAAGATAGCTCTTAAAGAGGACAGTTTTACAATTTTAAGAATATATAACTGGCTGGATGCAGATGGCATCATTAAGCATATCAGATTTACGAGAGAGGACCCCACATCCAGGAGTTCCTGGGGCCCGTGTACGGTACTCGAGTAGAGTTTAGACGGACCAATAAGATGTAGGGGCGTATACTTCTTTTAAAAAGAGAAGGGTCAATGGATGTGGCCAGTGATAGGGGAAAAATGTTAGCCACAGAGAGAGAAGTGGAAGATGAAATCATTCCAGATCGCGGGAGAAGAAAATTATAAAAAGTAGAGTTCGCTACAGTGTTTTGTAAAAAAGTATATACGTAAAAAAATAGCAACTGGATGGTGCTAAAGTGTGTGCCCGGTAGATGAATCAAAAGGGGTGTACCCTCTGGGGATCCGATCTTATCCCGTTTGCTGTGAAAAGACCTAACATGCAAACCAGATGGACTCTAGAAGTTACAGGTACTGATTCACTATACCGTTATATTGTTTTCTGTGTATGATATAAGGAAGGTATATAAAAAATGCTAGGAATTAATAGATATAATGTAGAGGAATTGTCCAACCTCTGAAATATATTTATAGTTTTAACAGGTATTTATGGACTGATTAAACACAATTTTGTTCCAGCACCTTTTCAAGAGCGAGTACGTTAAAGCACGAAGATGCTGTAGTATAGTTTAATTATTGCTCTCACTGACTCAGTAATCTTTTAACTATTTATTCTGTTCGTAGTTTTTTTCACTTAAAATTCATTATTCTTGTTATTGATGTTTCCTCTTATTTTTATATGTTTTGTAAATAATTGTAAATACATATTTTCGGTTATGTTTAACTCTCCGTTTTAATTTTATATGGGGTAACACCCATAAGTCATGGAATAGTTGTTTTCTCTTTTTCTTTAATTAAATGCTTTTTAATTTTTAGTTGATTTATCAGGTGAACTAGTTTGTAATTTATAAGTATGTTGGAGATTCATATACTTTGTCTAGTTACACTTCATAAGAAATAGGGTGGCGTAAAAAATCACAACGTAAGAAATTTATTTTTTAATTAGAGTAAGTTAAGAAATTCAACAATATGTGTATTATTTATTGGATTACTCTAAATTTTCACCGACGTCCAGAAGCAACGATCACACCTTTTACCTGCTAAAACAACACCCAATGGTTCATGAGAGAGGTATTAATCCGTACTTCATTTCGTTAAATGTGGAAAGTTATTATTTAATTGGGCTAAGTAACCTACTCAAATTTGGAGGCCCATAACTTACCAGCACATGTCTTTTTAAACGAAATACAAATTTATCATTAAAGTTTTAAATTTATTCAAATTTCTTGAAATGTGATGATATTATTCTTATTAGAAAGTGCTTTTTTATTCAATTGTTTTTTTTTCTTAAATGTTAAAACAAAAATGTTATTTAAAGCTTTAAATCCTATAAATGGATAATTTTAAAAAAGTAATAAACAAAACAGGAAAAAAAAATTAAAAACAATGTTATAAAATCAACTGATTTACTTTCAAATTTAGTTTATTCTTCTATATTTAAACAAGGAAATCTAATAAAAAACAATGCAGAATAAAAAATACTTATTTCATGTACTACCAAGTTATTGATATACATTGTTAGATAAAATATAGTAACCCTGTTTATAACAAACAACACAAGCAATATAAATTATTTGTAGCAAATATTTTTCTATTTGTTCCATTTAAATGATTTTGGAACAAAAGATTATTTTTTTGCAAAGTCTAGTTAAAATTACATTCTTTTATTTGAAACCATCAAAAACTGCTGAGAGTTTTCTTTGAAAACATGGAATAAAAAAAGTTAACGGTTTTTCTTAACATTTTTAGTTACAAGTATTCATGTTTCAGTTTTGACATTATAATGGAATTCAACAAAAAAATAATCAAAAAGTAAATAATAAATGAGAACTGTTTGTGACATCAAGAGAAATGTAATGCCTTTTCACTGTAATTTTCAAAATGAAATTATTTTTACTGAATTGTCTACATTGAAAATTAAATTTCAAGTGTATAAATAATGCTTAATATATAAATAATAAATAAATAATGTTTTCTGCGATAGTTAAATTTTTTTTTTCTGAAAGTTTAATGGTAAAATAATAAATTTAAATTTATTTATAAACAAGGAATCTAAAAAGTTACCGTACCACTTTCAGAAATGCGTTCTAAATCCAATTCCTTTCCTGGCGATTTGATAGAATGGTTTTGAACAGAAGAAGAAACAGCCCCATGTGCTTGAGTACGAATATTAATGTACGTACAGATTGAAGAGGGCTAAGTTCAAACCCTCCTAAATTCGACTGAATTAAGTTCTCATTCTCCTAAGATTCGGCCAGAACTATCATATTTGATTTCTAGTTTTCAAACAAATCTTTAAGAAGTAAATAAATATGATATTTATATCCAGTGCTTCTGAATTTATTGCCACATTCGATTATGCAGTAATGTCCACCGGTTCATGTAAGACTGGCAATTAAACTGCTAATTCAAAATTAATTTATGATGCTTCTACGAGCACCAATGATGCATGCAGATAATTTATTGTGAAGTAATCGCTAGTGGTAGAAATCTTGGAAAATAGAAAATGGACATCGAGCTGACGAATCTACAAAATTTTGATTCTTACGGATATTTTAGTGAGTATTATTGGTTTTATTGATATGGTAGTGTTTCAAAACAACATAAACTGGAATAGCAAGTTCACGACTTATTTCGGGTGGGTAACTTGTAGCTTGCAACATCTAGTGTTATCGGATATTTGCCTAAGCAAACTTCATCTTTAACAGAACTAGTACGCTTTAGTACTTATTTTCATATTTTTATTTGCTACTCCGTAGGAGCTGATTTTCTGTATTTGTGGGTGAAGACCTCTTCTATTTGTTCATGTTTTTACATAGACTTCCTTAAAAAGTATTTGCATATAGGTGATCATGGAATAGTTCATCAAATTCGTATGCAATATTAATTTATTAAAACGAAGAACAAAGCCTGAAAAAATAGTGCATACTTCTGTCACATGATTCAAGCATAAAACGAATGTATTATATCAGTTAAGCGGGGTCTTCCCTTTATACCAGGTGGCACTTAATTCACCATTTCTAAGTTCTGATGTAGATTTTTGTGAGTATTACTTATTGAAAGTATTACTTTATATTAATAAAGAAACGCAGCTCGGATACGATTAGAAAAAAATGGTGAATTGAAAAAAAAATAAATTTCGAATGCTAGTAAGGCTAAACATGTTATCGTTCCTCTGACATATCATGTTAAACTTTTATGACAAAAATCAAATTTCTTATGGGGTTAGAAGGAAATAATCCTAGATTATTTTTCGAGAAATAGAAGAATTTTTCAATTTAGTTTGTGAAACTTCTTCGCAAATACCTTGGAATTACATTCCACCCCCCCCCCCCAACAATATGTTTAATTTTTTATCAATTTCATTCTAATCCTTTCTATCACTTTGAATTCATACATGAGTGACAATATTTTCAATCCATAATGTACTATAAAGCAGACTGATGTAATTTACGAAATTGTGTAAATAATAAAAATGTTTCACAAATACATATTCTGTATAAAACAATCGCTAAAATATAACAAATAAATTGGAAATAAATTTTGTTTGAAATTTACTTTGTACTATCTCTGTCAGATAAATGAAAAATAATAAATTATAATATGTGCTTAAGTATTCCACGATGTATTATTTATGTTCTTTTAATATGTTTGAAAATGTTCTTTGAAAAAAAAAAAATCTTTAAATAATCGTATTTATCGCAGATAATGTAGTTTTATATTCTTAAAAAAAAATCGATATATTTTTTCATGTAAGAAATAAATTTTCATGGCCTCAAAGCTATTTTATTCAACTTTTGTTAGTTAAATAATAATAAATAAATAAATAAAATACAATGATAAGTATTTCACGAGGTATTTTATTTTAGACAATTGGATTTAATTTTTGTTTTCGAAAATTAAATATAATTTGAAATAAAAGTTTTTCAAGAGATAAAATTTGTTCAACAATTGAAGCTTAGTAATTCAGTTTTTATTTTGCTATTATTTTAACGTGTTATACATTTTAAACTTAAATATAACTTTAAATGTGATACTAAATGTGAACGCAAATTTGTTTAAAACTTTCATTTTCGCATATAAACTGTTTTAAGTACTTGAATTAATTTTATTTCAGTGAATTGACATGAAAAAAATTGTGTCTGTAGAAAAGTAATGTAATAAATGTATATTTAAAATATGCATGTAAAATAGTTTAAATATACATATATAACAATACATAATGGTCTTGATATTGGGGACTCTACGCATTACTGTTACTTTAAAAAAATCATAAAGAAATTAAATATATCACAGTTATTACCTCTATGAGATAGAAATTGTTCCGTAATTGGTACTATTTAGCTCTGAAACCTTCCGAATTTAAGTACCACTATTACCGGATATTGATATTTCTCTTATCTTATATTTTTGTCATTAAGTAATATTTCAAATCAGAAACAAAGGTACCGAAAAGTATGAAATTTAGCAGCTAAGATAATATGAATATAAACCTCGAAGATAATGCTAGGGAAATATAAATTTTTAATTATTATCGACGTTGCATTCTGGCGGCATACTTTTTCTAAAATATTAATCAAAATAAAAAAAATAAATTAAAGTTACACTCTATCTACGCAGACGTTTGCATAATTCTTAATAAATGTCCTTAAAATACGTATAAGTCTTACCATACAGTTACGGGTTAACACAGGGGTTAACATATGTCTGTGGATAAAATACGTATTATACTTTTATTGCGTTAAGTAAAGTAAGAGTTAAGTACATGAAAGTTTCTTTCAGCTCATATCAACGTAGCGTTGAATATTTATTATATTCAGATCAATGCAAAATAGTTTTTTTCTGTTTTGTAATAGACCTTTCTTTAGCAATATACATCAGTATGTTTTCATAGTAAGCATTTAATCTTTTTTTCTTAAAAAAAGCCACCACAGAATGAGCAATTCGACATATCCTTACCTATCTTTATGCAAAACGTTTGAGATCCAACAAATCCAGTTGAATTAATAAATATTAAAAATACTTGGCTATCTTAGTTTTACAACACCGGCCGACATTATTTTTACAAAAGTGGTACGAATAGAAAAAATGTAGTCGCTGGGGCATACGATAAACCGATCTGCTGTCTGTATTCAAAAAGTGACACCTAATTTTATGTAAAAAATACTAGCACAAAGTCGTAGATCCTAGATTAAAGTCGTAATTTTTACATAAAGTTCAGGAAATGTGATGATTGGCCTTTGTTTTCGATCCAAAAATAAACTAAAAATCTTAACCGAATACTCATCTCGTCTCCATTGTCTTTTACACATAAAATAAAATTATAATCGAATATATACGGAAATAATATCCCTTACATATACAATAGCCTAAATCACGTAACTTACCTAAAAATGATACGCGGCTAACCGTAACAGCCCTGACCCTTGATGACCCTTGATGACCCACTAATTGAATTTTCTCGAACACGTGACCTAGCCCAATGGTTTTCTGGTGCCCGAAAACGGTAAAATACAAAATTTCGTCAAAATCGTTTGAACCGTTTTTTAGATAGAATTAGCTTGACCCTGACCCTTGATGACCCAAAATGACCCACTAATCAAATTATCTCGACCTCGTGACCTAGCCCAATGGTTTTCTGGTGCCCCAAAACGGTGAAATACAAAATTTCGTCAAAATCGTTAGAGCCGTTTTTAAAATAAAATTTGCATAATACACACACAAGATTTTCTCGTATTAGAATATATGATATATATAATAGCGAAAATCACATAACTAACATAAACAAATACGGGTTCGACCACACTGCGTTTCATATGCTAATCGGCCATTTTTTCTCAAAATTATTTTTTCGAATAAAAATGTATAACATTTCGAAAGATCGACAAAAAATCAGTTTTTGAGAGATGAGACACCTTTTTAAATATTTAGATTTATATTTATCAACATCCAAAATTTCATTTTTAATATAAACAAACGGTTTGAAAAATAATTGAATTGATTTTGATTTTTATCGTTGCGAAAATCATGTTTAACAATGCGCACTTCGTTCACATGCAGAGAATAAAATCAGAAAGTACCTTTGATGTCATTTTTTTATGAATTAATGAAGTCCGGTTTTTGTTTTAGAAGTTTAACCATCCAAGTTTTAGACAACCAAATCGACTTTTTGCATATTGATACTTAAACTGAAAAATAGAGAATTATCTCTGGAAATAGTTGTCCTTGGCTTGCTTGAAATTATCTCAGCTGCAAAAAGGATTTTTAAAGTTTTGGCTTTGTTGATAATCTTGCTAGCTAAGGCATTTTAGTGGTTAGACACGTTTTCTTAATAAAAATGAATGGCTTTGTATTGAATGTATTCAACGCTAAATGTTTTTTTCTTTTTTGCTATAAAATTATTCGCTATCGGATAGACTCTATTTACCTAAGTCATTTTTTTAATGTTATCGAGTTATGTAAATAAAACGAATATTTTTTTCATTTAAAGAAATTCGTGAATTTACTTTTTAACGAATTAATTCAAATTTGTTTAAACCATAGCTTGAGTTTATGAAATTTTATTGTTTATGCATCACCTATTTAACTTTATTTGTCATTTCACACCGCAAAATTATCATGGCTTTAATTTTTTATGATGGTACTATGAAATGTTTAGTTTTCATTGTGTCTGACATTTATATCGTTATTGAAAGGAAATGTGCCTTTCTCATAATTATGAAAGCATAACTCCCACAGACGAACATTTAGACGGACGAAGTCCGGCTAGTTTTTAGAAAAAAAATCACGTACCGTATTCGAAATTTATAACATAGTTCGAAGATAAATATTCATTGATGAGTGTTTTTCCCTTTCAAATAAAATTAAAATTACACAAATAATTCACGTATGCTTTTACATTTACAAATGTGACTGTAGTTCAAATGTTTTTTTTCGCGACTGACACAAACGTCTGCGATTAAGTGATAGATAAAGTTTACTATATTCCTTCCATGATACCTTCGCTGATGACCGTAAATTACTCTACGTTTGTTTAATTTTCATATCTTCTTTTTTTATGTAAAGAAAGCTGTCAACATACACAAATTGCTCTTGAAATCTAATTTGACTAAATAAGAACCAGAAATTGCTAGTTGTTCGTATTGATTGTTACTTAAATTATCATATTGTCAATTACAATGCTGAGCCGTTATAAACTGTAAACTATAATGAAACATTAAAATGTTCTTTCTGAATACCCCTCCCCCTACTTTGGCTATTACACTTTATTGCTTTCATATGTTTTTTCAAAGACTAAACTATATCGGAACAAAATATTCACCTTATTCTCTGTTTTCAACTCGGAACATACATTGCTTATATATTTAATTTTATTAAAATAAACATAACTTATGATCGAAATATACAAGATGTAACTAAGCCTATTTTTCTTTTTTAAGTTACCAACATTTATTATAAACAATCATGATGTCAAATCTTGTGTTTTTATTTTCACAATAGTTACATATTGTAGAATATTTTTCACTCATATGTTGTATAAAATATGTATCTGTATTTTTTATTGTTAATATTTTGAAACTTTCGTTGATTATCTCTTATATAAATTTGACTTAAATTAATCTCATCAAACGCAATGCCTTACAAATATGCATGTGCTGGTAAGTTATGGCCTTCTAATTGAAGTAGGTTACTTAGCCCAATTAAATAATAACTATCCACATTTAACCGAATTGGGCAAGGAAAGGGGGGTTACCTCTCTCCGGAAACGCTGGGTGTTGACTTAATAGGTAAAAGGCGTGATCGTTGTTTCTGTTCGTAGGTGAAAATTAGAGTAATCCAATAAATAATACACATACTACTGAGTTCCATTAATTAATTTACTCTAATTAATTTACGCTACTAAAAAATAAGCTTCTTACGTTGTGATTTTTTACGCCGCCCTACGTCGTATAAAGACAAAATATATGAATATCCAACATACTTAGAAATTACAAACTAGGCCGCATGATAAATCAACTAAAAATTAATAAATATTTAATTAAGGAAAAATAAATACTCGACGCAATATGGGTGTTACCCCTTATAAAATTAAACACAGATAATTAACATAAGTGAAAATATTTAATTACAGATATTTAGAAAACATAAAAAGAAAACATTAGTATCAAGAATTATGAAATTTAAGCAAAACATTATAAAAGAATAAATCCTTAACTGATTGATGAGTCACTTATGCACCCTACAACAGCACCTTCGTACTTTAAAATACTCGCACTTAACAAGCTGAGAAATCAAAAAAATAATTATTAAATGAGTTCTTGAATGTCTAATAATATTACAAATATATAAATTCAAGATAACACAATTTCTCTACGTTACGCATATTTACCCCTAACATTCTTATACTTTTAGGCAATACACAGAAAACAAAAAAAAGGGAATTATCAATTGGTTACCAATCACTTTCAGACCACATCTGAACTGGATGGCAATTCTTTCACAGTAAACGGGATAAGCTCGGATCTACTCCTTGTAAACATAGTTAGACTCTGTGTGTGTATGACATCTATGGCGTAACATCTACAGGGGTACATACAATCTATCACAAGACTGCTGCTATTTTTTAAAATATATTTTTAAAACTTCTAGAGAACTACACTTTTCTTGATGTTTCATCTCGCTCGCTCTAGAACAAAATATCCACACCTTTCACTTTTTTTCAGCGCTTTTTTTCCTTCCAACCCCGTCGAAACTGTGGGACTAACTTTTTCCTCCATCACTGACTATCTCCATTGGGCCTTTTCTTTTTGAAAAGAAGTTTACGCCCCACATCTGCAGGTGCAGGTCTACCCGAGTGCAGGTCTGACTGACCTGCACTCGGGTACCGCCTTCATGGGCCCTGCGACACCTTCTCATGGGTACACTGTCTCCTCGCGTAAATCGGCTGTCCATAATCACACCATCTGCATCCAGCAAAATGTAAATTTTTAAAGATGTAAAACTGTCCTTCGTAAGAGTTATCATTGTTCGATTGAGAGACCAGAGACTCCGACATTAATAAAAAAAACTACCATATGTGAGGCTCTCTCTTTTTTCCCATGCGAATGTAATAAAATATCATTGGAAAATGTAGATGTTACTGGTTTCCCATACAAAAATAACTATGTATATTATGAAATACGATCAACAATTAATCCATAAGAAATCACTCATAAGTATGCATCTTACAAAATAAGATCATTCACGAATTCATAAAAAAATGACTCATAAATATGTACATTGCAAAATGAAATCAATTATTAATTTGTGGAAAATAGTTCGTGTAATAATGTATTTAATTTTTTTTTTTTAAATTGTGAGGTTGCTCGTATCTGACTACAAACATGAAATAATTCTTTCAAGATTACTTTTGGCATTGCATTAAACAGATCTTATCATAATTCTTATCATAAAAAATTCTTATCATAAAAAATTATTATCTTAAGAAAATGGCAATAACATATTTTTGTTAAACTGTGTTGAAATATATTTCATACTTAACCCTCTAAGCGTGTAGAACGTAATATTCCGTTCACTAAGCTCCAGGTTTCACTGCAATATATGCAATGTTTAAGATAATGTAATTCTATAGATTTAATGAATTTTCAAAACATTGAAGAATGATTAACACTCTCAAGGGTTACATTCATATTTGTAATTAAGTTTTATTTATAGTGCTGAAAGAATCATATTTTTTTTAACATTTAAAACAAAATGCAGTGAAAACAACATTACAATTTTACCCTTTTTCAAAACACTCAGAGGGTTAAAAATTCTTTACATATATACTTTATACATTATGAAATACCTCTTCAAAAGAGTGTTTCAACAAGTTTTTATAAAATGTACTGACGTAAATATTTCAAAAATAGTTGTATAAGATATTTGCTACTTTGCAGACTTTTATTACATGAATTAGATGCTGTAAGATCCATAAAGATATATGTCTTGTGAAATAGATGTTTTTGAATTATGTTTTATTTTTACTTTCGCAAGGCGTCGGAAATAGCTTAAAACTTTCCATTTTTCGCTTGAAAAGCTATTTTGGATTTTTTTGTATGCCCGTTTCATATTCCATTTTGAGACTTAAATTACACCCTTTTTAACTCGGAGATTTGAGTTTTATTTGGCTCATGTTATTGGACTTTTTCACAGATGGATTTTTAATAAATAAGAAATTGCTTTGAAATTTTCAACTAATCGTATTCGTGTCAATTGTAAAGAAAAGTAAAAAATTCTGCCAACAAAATTCAGATATATTTGCTGATAAAACATTCCCATAAAATCATTTTTAACATGGGAGCAGTCGTGCCGGGTTTAACATACCCAGGGTACGTACGGTATTTACAATTGTCACCCCTATTCTTCGAAAAGTAATCTTCACCTTACTTTATGCCAGAATTTCTAACAATTGTCTCTGACTAAATAAGATGGCGATTATTATTTGTCTTTATTAGTGACAAAGTAAAAGCTAATTCGTACCCAAGGTATGCGCGACTTCTCCAGGATTAAAAAAATTAATGTGGTTAAATCCTAAACAATACTTAAAATTGCATAATGTATCACTTTACTGAATTATTTCAATATATTTTTTTTTTAATAAAATTTACTAGATGTTAGCCGTGAACATTTAAGAAAATCAAAATATTAATTAAGCGAAAAATTTCACTCACTATAATTAGAAACATAAACAATTAAGAAACTTCATATAACTTTTTATAATAAACAATATTTTTCATGATCACTATTTGCGTATTAAAGTTTATGTATTCATTCAAATCTTCCAACATCATTCAAATTTATTTCATTTACTTAGATTTTCATACGATTTACCTTGATTATGTGTTTTGAGTACATTTACTTTCTTGTTATTCTAATTTATAACTTCTATTTATTCTCTTTTACATTTATTGCGTTCATGGATATTGATTTATTTATGTTTTCGTGTCAAAAAATTATATTTAAAGTGATCCATTACAAAACACTCCACATTTGAACAAAAAAAAGATGTATATGCTATTTAAAAAGGAACCTAAAATGTGATTAAGCAAAAAATTTAAAATATAAAAAACAAAAGAAAAAGGAAAAATTTTTGTAACTCTCGTATATTTATTGCATTTTTTTTTTTATCATAGTGCCATATTTTTCAGAACTGAAGAACTACGAACAATGCAAAATGTTCGCCCCAAACACCCCCAAAAGACTCATAAAGCCTAAAGCTTATTTATTAAGAAATATAGTTTTCTCTCTCTCTCTCTCTCTCTCTCTCTCTCTCTCTTAGTGCTTTCCATCTGCTCTGCGTAAAAAATCTGTAATTCGCCAATCGATGGAAATGCACTCGAAATCTTTTTTACAGCCCTGTATATTATCTGCAGACTTTGGTACAAACCACCTATTAAGCTAAACGACAACTTATAGCTCACTTGCAGCAATTACCAAACGTAAACGACAATGTATCTTTTTTTTCGTATCCCTGTATATTAATTTATTTATATTCCACAAACTTCTATTAGTCTACTAAATATAGTTCAGCAGGAAAATGCATAAACACAATTAAAAACTACCTTTAAGCAATTCTCTCCCATAGTCTGTAGTACTTACGAATTTCCTTGTGTAGCCCTGTATATGGTCAAGCGAGTTTATAAACACACACGTACTATGAAAAAAAAATTAAAAATGCAAACCAAAGTTGAAAAAGCACTTATCACACATAGACTGTAAATATCGCACATGTACTGTAATCAATATATTTTGTATGTCCCTGTAAATAAACGCAATGCGCAAAAGACAGCAATTTACAGTGCACCTCAGTAATGCATATATTTTTCATTATGTTTGAAATAGTGAAATATCACTAAATTCCACTGTAGACGATTTTTCCCCATATAACGATGTGTAAAAGAATTCTTTTGTTTGACCATGTAAATGAATAATAAATGCTTTGCACCCCAAATTTTACAAAAAGCATGTTTTAATGCGCATCATAATTATATATCAATTTCATTATGTTTTAAATGACTTAGCGTCATCAAATTACGCTCGAACCGATTATTCCCCATTGACTGTAATGTAACGGAATAATTTGACTGTCCCTGTAAAAAAACTATAAGTGCTACACGCTTCTGTTTAAATAGGGAGCATGCTATAGTAAACGACAATAACAAACAAAATTTTTTGGACAATCGAAGCATATTTATGGGAGCTAGAGCACGGACAGACGGACAGACGGTAGACGGTCAGACGGCAGACGGTGGACGGACATACGGCAGACATACGGCAGACATCAGACACACCGAAGTCATAAACACTTTTCAACTAGGTTTGAAAGTTTTAAAATTATAAAATATATGCGAAATATTAATTAAACAAGCATGAAATTTGAATATACAATTCAAAATGAACAATAATATTAAGTTTTATTTATACAGATAGTTTTATTCCTGAAATTGTCTCTAAATAGTTCATTACCCAAAATTGAATCAAACAACACGATGATGATCATGAAAATTTGGATGCAGTTCTATTGCCAGCATACTTTTGTTGAATTTTATAATTCTTTTTGCATTTAAACAGAGCCAAAATACGCAACTAC
Source organism: Maratus michaelseni (assembly GCA_963931845.1). Taxonomy (NCBI): domain Eukaryota; kingdom Metazoa; phylum Arthropoda; class Arachnida; order Araneae; family Salticidae; genus Maratus; species Maratus michaelseni. The sequence goes on along the minus strand of OZ007593.1, from coordinate 190,368,076 downwards.
ACGTTAAAAATCAGATCCTTCTTTTTAGAATAATTAAAATTTGTTTAAAAAATACCCAACCTTCAGCAATCATTAGCATATCTCAATAAAATCGAATAATAAATAATTTTCTGTTATATTTTCACGTACTTACAATTAATTTTTTCACGAAATATTACTACTCTAAAAGAATAGATAATAAATTAGTGAAAACTACAGTTTTTTTACATATTTAAGTACTTGTTATTTTTCCTACATTCAAAAGAAAAAATTAATTTAAATATAGTGTGTATTACTTATTTCTAAAATCTTAAATCAGTATATTATAAAGCAAAAAGATGTCCATAAGCAACACTGACAGCATATTGACGATGGCAACGCCTGAACAATAAATTTCTCATTTAATGCAATTTTTTAAACTTCTAAACATCGCACAATTTAAATTTCTACATCATCGAATAGGGAAAAAAATATTTTTTTTTTCAAATGATATTTGTTTGAAAACTGTATCTCAACTTACTGATTTTTTATTTTTACTTTTTGTATGGTTTATAAAAAAAAAAAATGTAAGCATAACCTATATTATAAAACAGAAAGCTGTTTGTGCCGTCGGACGTTAAAAAACGCCGGCATGCACTTTTTTAACTTCCATTTTTACATCGTCGAATAGGGGAAAAAATGTTGTTTCAAATATTATTTCTTTGAAAGCTTATTTAATTTTAAAAAATAATAATATTAAAGAATGAATTTAAAATAGATATATATTTCTATCGTGTTCATCTCGATCGCAAAAGATTAAATCATTTGCACGTAAATGAATATAATTAGTTGATCATTACGATCATGATTAACGAAATTAAAATTTCATCAATAAATAAATAAAATAATAAAATATTTGTCAGCCATCACAAGTTTAAGAGACATGTAATTTAATTACTTGCTTAAAATAATGATAGTATTACAATCAAAAAGGATGCTGTAAGTACACGGAAACCTTTGGCGATATATTTGGCTATTAACTCTTGGCATGCAGCTAACGTACGTGTCACTTTTAATAAATTTCAACATTTTATTTGAATGCATAATTGATATTTTTCGCGTAAAAATACTCTTTTTGTGGTTGATGGTGGACAAGCTAAGAAACTACATGTTAAACATAAAAAATGTATTAGAATTTACTGTAAAATAATTTACATATATTCTGTATCACAGGAGGCCCCAAGTGGATCCCCTACTTAAATAAACTATGTTTAACACATGGAGTCATAGTTTTTCGTTTGCACTTAAAACAACATAAAGAGTTCAGCATTTGTTTCCACTAATATTCTATACCGAAGTTAAAATTCCATAAATAAATAAATAAAATATTAAAATAATATAAATAAAACACAAATTATACAGACATGTGAACTACAAAAAAATGCTTTTTGATACTATTAGTTGGCAATCTAAAAAATATGTTAAATGTAAAAAATCTATTAGAGTTTTAATTTAAAAAAAAATGGTTTTCAACTATATTCTGTAACTCGGAAAGCCGTGGATGGTTTCTTTAATTTTTATAAAAAAAAATCAATACATTTAACATTTATTCTACATTATATTTGCAAGATTCAGTTACAAAATTATATATATACATTAGTAATATATTATCATTTACATTAAAATAAATATTTTTGTTTGTGTTACATTAAAATTAAGTTTAATCATTACGTTCTATTCCTAGAAACTAAATATATTATAATTTATAAAATATTTATTTCTATTTTCTGTTTATTAATTAAGAAACAAATATCGAATATGAAAAGAATGAAACATCAAAAGACTTAATGATATTGAATACAAAAACCTCTCAAGAAGAAATAAGAATAAAGACATTAAAAATCGTTTATATGTATATAGTTTTTTTTTCAAACACATATGATTGCGGATATTGCTTATGAAAATGGCCCCAAATCTTTCCTATTTGTAATTTTAAGAACATTACTTAAAAGAAATTCTTCAAAAATTTGCAAAATGTGTTATAAAACACACATAAATTCGTTATTAAAAAAAAATTATATGTGCATTGTATATTTAAAGCATGATTAGAAATGTTCGATCGATCAAAATAAATTAAGAACTTAGAAAGAATGAAAGTACATTTTTTTAAATAAATAATTTTCTTAAATATGCAATTCCTTCTTTAGATTCTCACAGTCATTGGATTTTGAAATATTTTATTTTCTTAAAAATAATCGAAAAAATGTTTAAGTAAATCTTTAATTATTTAAATAGAACCATATTTAGGACAAATAATCCCAAAAGATATAATTGGTGAAAGAATTCTTTATGAATGGTATTTTGTTTATTTCATGCTAATATATTTTTTTATGAAATGAAACCGTATAAAAAAAAATAAACAGCGTCCGAACAAGAGTAATGAAAAGAAATATATTTATTGCATATGAATATTTACAAAGCAGTTGGTCACTTCCATATTATATGTCCCGACAATTTCAATTATGCCAAGGTTGCAGTTACGATTTCTTCAAGATCATCACCAAGCTTGTATAAGCGTCATATATGCGCATAAATGTATATACGCCAATCGCACAAATATACCCCATATACGTCAATATATACGTAATGTTTGCGTCTTATGTGTCAAATATACGTTATATATACCTTATACACAAATCATATATATATACGTCATATATGCATCATATGTGACTATATCTTGCACTTATACGTCATGAAATATCATTTCATCATATTTCTAAATTTCATATATTTATGTCTTATAATTTGACAAAGCATATTGATCGCTTGGCGATTCATCCACGGGCGCCGTATGATAACATATTAGTGCAAAAAGATGTTTTGGTGTCAGGCTGCGCAACTAAAAAAAATAATTAACTAAAACAAAAGGATATTTAGAAGTGTGCCATATTTTGACAGACGAATTAAACTTTAAATACACGGCTGTCTCTGGTTTACGTGATTAACATATGCGCTTTATTTATCCTTTACCCAAAGTAATTTCAACGTTCAACCAATGTTTAAAATTGAAGTTCGCAAATTTTATCTCTGTTTCGTTATTTTTATTGGTAAATCACCACTGATGTACGGAATTTGCCGATAGTGTATTTGTGTTATATAAGGTAGTTATATAAGCTAGTTATATAAGGTTATATAAGCTAGGAGAGTCTGCGCACAATTCAAAACAATAACAATAAAAAATCTAAATATTAATTTTTTGCTAAACTATCGATGAATAATTTTAATTCATTTGTTTTTTATTCATTTCCATTGCTATTTTGTTGTTACGTTGTAATTTAATAGAACAGTTGTAATAAAGCCAAGAAAGTTATTTTGCGCAATCTTTCCTTACAGGTTTGGTGTGCTCGCGCACATGGATAGGAGGGATTGTGACTAATAATAACTACAATTAAATTGTTAACAATAATAATTACACTTAAATGACATTTTTGTAAGGTTTTTGTGAACAAATATTATTGTATTAGGAGTGAATATTTCAACATAATGGTTAAAGACTCAGAAAAAGGAAATAATTTAAAAACGATTAAAAATTTTTAATTAAAAGGGAAAAAATTAAAGAATCAGAAAAAAGCAAGTCCATATAAGATTACAAAATAACATTAAGTTACTTGAAAACACGCTAAACTTAAAATTAGTCCATTTTTATTTTGTCCATTTCAAGCTGCGTAATCTCTCCTAGCATGGAAACTAATGGGAACAATTCGCCATCTCTCGTAAGTAGCAGATGCGCAAACTCTCCAATTTCGGTAGGAGAGATTGCGTAGCCTTTTATTTAAACATGGCCGCTACTAAAACGAACCGTTGATGTTCACATTGTTAGTATAGATTAGTAGCTTATGAGAAATCGTTTACGTTTGAAATATTTTGTACTACTGGCATTGTATAGAAATTATGATGAACAGCTTTGAAAATTCAAGCACTTACTTTGGTAAAACAAAACAAAATAGCAATGCTTTATCTTAGACTCTAGACTTGTTTAGATAGCTCAAAACAATCAACGTGCACTTTCTAGTAGACACTCCACTACTGCTGTTGTACAACTACCTCGAGTCGCTGCGCGCTCACTCTACTCCTCCCCCCCCCAACCTCTGTGCGCAATCGCCCCACCGCGCCATCTCTCCTGGCTTTACCTTACTCGATTTTTTTTCTTAATTTAAACTTTTTTATATAAATGCGATTTTATACTATGCATTAGACGCTATTCTTCTGTAGCAGTGTATTTATGTTTTAAAAGGCGTTGGTGCATGGAGCATGCTACTGCTGTCTTAATGTTACTAGAACAAAAATATGTTATATTAATTTTCATTAAATTAGTTTTTTTTTAACAATTTCATATTTATTACGTGTGTAATTCTACTACACAATGCATTAACAAGGATACCATTAAAAGTTGTTACTTAGGTTTTAAAAACCAATGGCTCATAGAGTGCGCCGCCAGTGTCTTTATGTTATTACAAACCGCCCGTGTCTTTAAAGGTTATGTTTCAAGAATGCTCAATATAAACATCTATATAGTAGCGCGTATGAAAACCTCAAGCTTAAATTAACATTTGACATTCACGATTCATGGTCTACTGTAGTCATAAATGGTCATTCAGTTTTTTAACAGTTAACAGCAACAAATTTTTATTATAAGAAACATGAGAATGCTCCTGAATGATGTGACTGAATTCTCATTTGACTACATTTTTTATTCCTATATTTGAATGTTCTGGATGCCGATTGCTGGTTTTAAAAATTATATGCTCAAATCATATTTATTTCGAAAATATACAAATTTTTTTTTAAAAAATTATAGGGACTGTAATCCCTAAATGTTTTGAAAATCGATTTCCAGATGCTGCAAATATGTGGATACAAAACTACAGCTCATTCCGCCAATTAGTTTTTGAGTTAGGATTTAAAAACTACTCGCACTGCAATCTGTTTTGCAACCTTTACAAATGAATCTAAACATTAAAAGTTCAAAACTTTACTTTTTCATAATTCCTAAAGTATTTGATCGACTCTTAAAACGACATTTTCAGAACAGAGCAAAATATACTCAAATCTGTGTATGTCGCATAGACAAAATTGCTCCGAATCAAAATTACACAAGTTTGAAACATGTATATACTCATTTCTGAAAACATGCATACACTCAAGAATGAAACATCATGTGCTTATATTTGAGTATGTTCATGTTTCAAAAATGAGTATGAACTGGCTTTTATGTGCTCGTTTTTGAGTATTTCCATGTTTCAAAAATGAGTTTGAACTAATTCTAATTATTTTTGAGTATGTCCATGTTTCAAAAATGAGTATGAACTGTTCTCTATGTGCTCAGGTTTGAGTATGTCCATGTTTAAATAATCTGTGTATTTCTAGTATTTCAGAATTGACAGTATTGGGTCGTCATATTTAAAACAAAAAGTTTCATAACAAAATAAAAACGTCGATTTACATAGATTTAAAAGAGTCATTTTTCTCAGTGCGTTTGGAATCTTCATTTAAACATTTTCGAAAAAACAATATTCTGTCAAAATTGAATATTCGTATGAAAAATTTCAGAGCTTCCTACAATTGAAGCATAAAATTGACCCAATAAACTTTTTTTTTTTTTTTTTTTTTTTTTTTTTTTTTACATAAACTAAAATAAGACATAATTTCCAGATTTTTTTTCTCGGACAATTTGGTAATTAAAATGTTCTCTTTTTTCATTCATGCATTCTTTTTTTTTTTGGGGGGGGGGTGGGTGGGAGGGGGGTATTTCCTTTTTTTATTAGCCGGATTGCATGTATATTATATATTTTTATTTTTAATGAATTTACTCTTAATATTTAATAATTCTATAGCAATCCATGCTTCCTATATGATACCTTTATGTCCAATATCTTTGATATTGCAGTTGGGAAAACTAAGTCATTCCTGTCATCTGAGGATTTCCATTAAAATACTTCTAGTAAAGTATTACTGTAAATATCCCAGAGAGCATTGGTACGAGTAGTAACATGTGATAAGGATTCATGTGTTAAGACTTTATCATCAGACTTTACAAATATAAAACAAAATACAAATTTTTGTATTTGTGCTAAAATGTATTGGGAAAAGTTACAATCTGGCAAAATATTGCCATACAGTTAATAGAATATGCACTTATTTGAATAGTTTGTAATAATACAATATAAATACAATATAAATTGTACAATATACGTTCTGAACATAACATATTGTTATATATTTTAAATGCATTTTAATGAAAACAAATTTTCAGCAGTTTGTGTATCATGCATATCTCCGTGTGTTTTATTGTTTGTTCAACATTTTCAATATCACTATAAGAAATCTTAATATACCTTACAAGAGATCTGTACATCCATTTTGGGTTTTCTAAAATCCTGAAATTCTTATTGCATTTAACGTATTTTCAAACATTTTACGCCACACAGCACGTTAGTTTGGCATGGTCCCCGAGTATTGAAAATTCAGCTTTTTATTTTACTCTTAGTAGTAAATATATATATATAGTTTTTGCTGTGTTTTGTTGTGATATGGCAATATTAAAGGGAAATTAAGCATTATTTTTAATTCTTATTCAGGATTTTTAAATTTTTCTCAGAACGAATAGTCATAATTTGTTGATTTTTATTCTATCAAATTATAGAAGATTTTAAGAATATATATATGAATATGAACACTTTTTATTTTTTTATTTTTCTATTGTCAACTTTATAGTGTTTAAAATATTTCATTGTTACAGTTTCACAGAAAGGATCTCCTTTACAACTGTGCAAGTCGTTTAAAAAACAATATTAACCCATTAAAAAAAATTCGCGACTGGAGCTCACTTTGATCTTTAGGACACACCTTTCTTCTACGCAAAAAAGAGCTAAACATCGGTATTTTAACACAATATTTTTACACGTTTTTAGTACACTTGATTTACATCACTTTAAAAAATCTCTAAAAAATCGGACGAATAAATTTTTTTATTAAATATAAAATCTGCGCAATTTTCGCTCAGAATGTGAACTGGTTTCGTAAAAAAACTGATTAAATAAACATATTCTTGCATAAGCTTTAAAGCCGTTATATTTATATCTGATAAAATTTCAAAAAGTTCAGATGGTAATTTTTTTTAATGTTAAAGGACTCGAAGCGAGAAGAAAATTATTAAGATATTTTCAGGAATTTTTACGCAAGCTTAAAAACTATCATATTTACAAGCTACAAACATTTAAAAGCGTTTGTACACAACAGGAACTATATATTTTTACTATTAAATGACCCAATGTGAAAAAAAGTCATCTTATAAGCGTTTTTACCACTAAATAACAATATTTTTCCCTGATGTTTTACGCAGGCTAAGGAACTTTTTTAAAGATACTTTAACTCATAAAATTTCTCTAATAACTCATTAAAAGTCTTTGGAGAATAACGAAGATTTTTTTAAAAACATTTAATGTATGGAACGACATTTCTCCATCCCTTTTCACGGAATATTTGAAAACTACGCTTCAGCTTGCGAAACTAAAATACGAAGAAGAGAAAATACCGAATCTTATGTACGTTCATTTTTATTTGCAATAGTGCAATGAGTTTAAAAAATACGTATATAAACCCTTTGAAAAATTACCCTTCCAAAAGTCAATTTTGGCGAATTTAGTTTTTTCACATGGGATTTTGATGTGAAAAAAAAGTGAGAATAAAAACAATGCTTTTTGCAACTAAATATCATTATTTTAGCACGACTATTATAGGCAGGCTTCGGGATTATTATATTTATAACTCGTATAAATTTAAATGTGTTTTGACAATAATATTTTTTTAAAGTTTAAATGTATTTAATGGTAGTCGATGAAAAAAAGGTATTAGTAGAACACTTCTTCCAAGCCCGTTTTAATTAGATTTTCATTTAAAAAATAAAATCATTCAAAACATATTTAGGTATTAAAGTTATTTATCGAGACTCTGAGAAATGTCTGGCGGGTCAGCTAGTGTATACCAATAAAATAAAGATATATGTCTGTCTTTCTCTCTGCGTGTATGTGTCTGTTGACATTGGCTATGGAAATATACCGCACTTGGAGATCCGAAAATTTTGGGTGAATATAAGCAAAGTCCTTATGCTCCTGAGAATCAGATTTTTCCTTTTTTGATAAATAGCCGATCTGAATACAATCATGAACAAAGCAAAATGATACACTGCCGCAGTTGTTCGCATATTCCAGTTTGAAACTGCCGCATCCGCTCCCCACGTCGAAATAAGTAAAAACAAAAAATACTCACTTATTCTGCATACGTTCTCGGTCCTAATGGTTTTATCTCTTTAAAAATATATATTAATATTTATCGTTTAGAAAATTAGATTTTTCGAACTTCGATATGAAAAGGATTTTTCAAAATATTTAATTGTCCTCACCCCTATTCTGATCAAAACGAGAAAAAAATCACTTATTCATGGTACCTTTGCCTTTCTAATGATGTCTTGTGTAAAATAATGTCTGAAAAAAATAAACCAATATTTCTAGAACATTTTTAGATACTGTAAAGATTTAATTATTTAATATGTCAGTATATTTTAATTTATACAAGCTCTCATTATACACTGAACTTTTATCCTAGTAAATATCAGTTACAGAAAAACAATATATAAAGTTATAAATATATATAGATAAATTTCCATGAAAAAAATATGAAAAGTATACAACTGCAGCAAGTTTATAAGAGTTTTAATTTGACTATCCATAACGAACATTTTAAAGTGTGGATTTGTGACAAAGAGCTAAAATAAGATAGTTCACATTTTATGATACCATTCGGGAACTGTTTCAATAATGAGTGAAATTTAAAAGAATTCAATTGTAATAAACAGTGATAGTGTTAATACGAATACATTATTTTATCATGTGGACTTCAGTAAATCACAAAATTCATTATATAAACTTCTCAAAAGATTCATGCATTTCTTTCGAAAAATTTATAAATGAATACAGCTGAATGTTTATATACTTCTACAGTCAACAATCCATGAAGATCGATGTTATATACTAAGAATGAACGGAAAATGGAACATCTCTTTAGAAACCCTAATCTTTATCTACTAAGTTTTATTCTATTAAATTTCACATAATAATATCTTGGGAATATATCATGTTTGTATACGCCTGTAGAAATACTAACTGAATTTGTAATCGCTGATTTTTCATAAATCAGACATGAAACCAACAGTGTGCAAAAAAGCCCATTATATATATATATATATATATATATATATATATATATATATATATATATATATATAAATGGCAGATCTGGTCTCATGCTTGCCGCAGATGTTGTGGTTCATGAAGACATTCTATCTTGTGCTGCAGGATTGTAGCTGTACCAACTTTTAAGAGTTATAAGTGCCAGGCCGGATATTGCCCAGGTAGCTCCAGGGTAGAGCATTAACGCGCAATGCTAATGATCCTGATTTCACTCCAGGCTTGGACACTTTCAGTCTGTTGGTTTCACGCCTGATTAATCAAAAATAAGCAATTGTAAATTTACTCTGTGTATGTTGGGTATTTTGATCTCTAACAGTGAAAGACTACACAAGAAATCGCAGTGCCTACAGGATGCTGCTGGCTCTTAATTTCTTAAAATATTCAAATTCAGAGACTGACTCTTCATATATTATTTTTTCCGTGTAGTTATACACTTTAGTTCTAGGAGATGCATTAAATGTGATGTGCAAGCATGAAGAAATGTAAAGTACTTCAAAATGTAACTCTAATTATTAACTCTAATTAACTGCCCTTAGTTATTTTTTACAGTAAATAAGAAAATGGAAATTCTTTATATTCTTATTGCAGTGAGAATTCACTTGTGTTCTTTTATAGATTAATTATAATTAACATACTCCAGCCCTAGTTATTACTTGACGCTGACATATCTTTTTAGCAAGCGTATCGAAAAATTTTCCTTACATTAAAAATGATGCTAACTACATTCTATAAATTAATTTTCTCACATAACCACTTTACCTTACTGTGTGTATTATATATAGGTTTTTCTGCCTCATATACCTTGTAACTTTAGCGTTTCTAGTCATGTTTTCCATTATGAAAATAGATCTTCCCGTAGTCCTCTATCTTCCTTTAAATCTTTAAAATACTCTGTACAGAATCCATGAAATTAAAAAATATTTAAATAAAAAGTTGCATTTGAAGTATCAATAAAATTTAAATATAATACCGTTATTAGAAAAAATAAACCCTGAAAACGCAGTATATGTCTTGAGCAAACTTTTGTAAAAACCTTTAAAAGTGGATATAAAGCAGGAAAAGGACCATCACAAGTATGATAGTTTGTCTTCAAGAAAAAAAATGAAAATGGACGGCAAGAAAATCTATAATTTTTTAATAGCAAAGTATACGTTATTAAGGAACCAATGCAACTGAGAAAAGAATCTCTGGTAAAACTCAAAAATCTCCATGCTGTTAAAGTTAAAGGTGGTGAATTATTCAACCTCCAAATTGTAATTATCTTACTTAGAGGGATATAAGTATTTGTTAACAAAATTCTTTCTAGTATCTTAAGATTGCCTTCTTTTGCCATTTTGTCTGATTCTAAAACGCTTGAAGCTGCTTGAAAAAGTATTGTTATAAATATAAAATTAACTATTATAAGGTATATAAAAAAATACCTGAAACATGTGTAACTGAGAAAAGTACGCATATCAGTAGAATCGTTGTTTTGCTGATAAAGGATACAAATATAAGTACATTAAATGTTGACTCAAAAGCTTGAATGCTAGATAAAATGTTATGGTAACCACACAATAATTTAAGCAATTTGTGGTTGCAGATTATTAAATCTATTTCCAGTTGTTTAACATGAGAGTCGAGAATAACTTTGATATCGTGACAATTAATAATGTACATTGCGAAAATACAATTCGGCAATAAAATAGTAAAAGCCTGCTGTACAATTGTTTGTATATATAATGCGCAGATTTTCTAATTTTTCTCTCTAAATTGTCGAAGAAAGAATCCGAAATCCAAATATCATATTGCTTTTGAGAATACGGATATAATTTCAAAGCAACGCTCAATACAAATGTTACTAAACTGAAAAATATGCACATCACTGAAAATAAATCTAAGTATTTGTTGGTTTTTAAACTTCTAAGCTTATTTATATTTTCTGTTACATTTGCTATCTCTATACGTGAATAAATCAGAAAACAATATATTATTAAGGAGCAAACTATGACAACTAATGAAGAATAATAAACCTTCATTTTATCCATCACATTGTTATCAATTTCCACCCTTTGTACACCATAAAGTGAAAAAATGTAATAATTAATGCAATAGCTGATAATATTTGGCATAACCATGTAAAGTATCTTTTCATCTTACTAACATGTTCATAATTCAAATGTAAACCGTACAGATAAAAAATCCAATATAAAACTATCCGAATATTATAAATAGAGGTTTTGTTTTTTCTACATTTTTTTAATTTTAAGTTCCACAGTTGTCTTCGACGGTTTAGAGATATGACGAATATTTAACATATTTCCATATATTTTAAGTATTATTTTCAATAATATATTTAAATGTAAAAATTCTATATACTTAAACCTCTTAACTAGTGATCTTCCATTCTACATTGGTGTTCCTGGCATATACATTTATATCGTTTTGCAACATATTTTTCTCACAAGAAATTTTAGGCAAGAATAAAACCCCAATGAAATTTGCTTTAATTCCTGCTTATATTTTAGCTTTTTGAGATTTATGTTGTAAATGAATGCAATTTGTATGCAATTATGATTGGAATGAAGCAAGCTTCCTCACTTTCAAGAACATTTATTAGAGGTAAATATTAAAGTTTGGAATAAATGTCTTTATGTTGAAGGTACAGTTTCTTCTTAATCCGTAAAAAACATCAACCATTTATACTGTCATTCCACATTTATTTCTTTATATTTATATAGAACTACGGATGAGTTTGGAAAATATTTTCCAAAATTGTCAGAAAAAACTGATACGCTGAACAAATTCGTAAAAAAAGGAACACTGCTTTTATATAAATAAATTCTATAACTATACACATGTAACTGTAGAATGTTAATTTATAAACAATACGAAACAAGTTTTCAGATGCAAAACTTGATATTTCTTGTACAAATATTGAAAGTTATGTGCACATCATGATTTAAAAAATGTATTTTTTTTTACCAATGTTTTACTTTAAATACACGTGTTTTAATAAGTACTCCAAGTTCATTTATGATGATAATTCTGATAATTCATTGGTGATAAAGTTTATTCTTTTTTATTTGCTTATATGTTTTGAGAAGCAATAAATTATGAAATATAAACAATTCATGACAAATCCCAACAGACCCTGTTTTAGATTTCTATTATTAAATTAATAATGTTGAGATTCAAGAAATTCTTATAAATTGCAGTGCATTGGAAAAGGTATACAATCACTATTATCTCCCTTTAAATACTTATTATAACTTTATGGAGATAATATTTCAGTTATTAAGAAATAAATATTATTTAGAGTTGCTAAAACAATCCATTTAATATTTATACGTATTCGTAGGCATTTAATTTTACGCAGATAACATTAATTTATCAACGGTTATAAAATAAAATTATATACAATTATTAACAAAAGTATATCTTGAAAAACAGGTTCAACAACAGCAATTGCTTTAACTTATCTTGGACGCTAATTTTCCACATTTTTTTTTTTAATTTTGTAGCAAGCATTTTTACTTTTCTTCTCTGTAGGCCATAAATTAAAACCCATCAGCATGCATTTTAAGAAATTATATATTTTTTTAGAATATAATCAATCAATATATTGACAATATATATTCAGTATTTGATGTCGTAATACCTTACTAGTATTGCAAAATCTTAATGAAAGATGTGCGTTAAAATGTATGTATTTATAATATACATATAGTTATTCATATTTAACCTATGTATATATATTTATACATCTGTTTGAATTATTCCAAGAGTCTTTTTTCCCAGTTTTTAAACATAAAATTGCATCTGCGTAAAGAAAATTTGTTCAAAAATTACTGAAATCGAACATTGCGTTTAAATAATTTGCATGTTTGATGTATAATATCATATCCATTCATAAAGGTTCCTAAACAATATATTTATATCAACAAAAGTTTTTAAAAAATATATTTTATTTTATTTTTTTATAAATTCAAGGTATAATTCGCTTTCTGAATTTCCAAAAACTGCATGTGCATGTAATATACTTTTCCTGAATGTTTTAATTTTTGTACTGAAATTTTATCGATTAAATGTTCTTGAAAAATAACAAAAAGGCATTAGTTTTGTGGTATAATTTTTACAATATAAATATTACAAAAATCTATAACATTTTCTTTTTCTCAATTAGATTTATTACATTTTTCGTTTTCTTTATGCACTATCATGATAACCAGTAATTGAAATATAATTTATACTCGATTGAAAAAAAAAATAGTACAAATAATAATTTTTCTTTGATTCAAAATGCATATTTTTGAAGATAAACTTCAGTAATTATTTTGAAAGTTTGTAAAATTTTAATAGTAATCTCATTAAATAGTTTTTAAGGAAATTTGAGTCATTTTTATATTTTATAAATGAATGAGAAATAATCTGACACGAGTTTCACATATAATCCATAAATTCAATAAACATGCTATAATAAAAGAAAACGGAAAAAGAAACGGAAGAAAAGAAAACATGCTATAATAAAAGCAAATGGGAACTAACTATTATTACTATTAGGAAAGTATCTGTAATGTTTGACAAAACATTTTCATTTTCATTCTTAAAAAAAAAATAAATAAATAAATAAATAAAAATAGTAGTATGTCCAGTATTGACATTATTATGCAGATGATGTAATCAGTGTCTATGTTTTGTTTTGTAACCATGGCAAAATATATATGTTTATTTTTATGTTCAGTAAAAAATGTCCGTCGAGTATGCATTCATTTTTTCTTAATTATTAAAATACTCTATAATGAGGAATTCACTATTTCTAGTGAATTCCAAGTCATTAGAATTTTGGAATGCATACATCTTCTTGATTTTTATTTAAACATTCCAGAACTTTATTTAAATATTCAAGATTTTTATTTAAATAATAATTTAAAAAAATATTAAAATTTTCTGGAATGAGGAATTCACTATTCCTAGAATAAATCAAGTCATTAGAATTCTGGAATACATACATCTTCTAGATTTTTATTTAAACATTCGAGAATTTTATTTAAATATTCAAGATTTTTATTTGAATAATAAAATATATATATATATATTAAAATTTTCTAGAATGTGATGTATATTTTATCTAGTCAGATATGTGTGTTAATATTATATTTTTTACATTAAGAATTTTCAACTTAATATTAAATTTTACAGCGTATTGTGAAATACGTTCATTAATGTCTAAAAAGATTTATTAATATTCTACAGACATTCACTTATTAATGCTTGAAAGCTGCTCCGCTAACATTAAAGGTAAAACAAAAACGAAAAGCGTCATTAATAGATTATATAACACTTTAATCCATTTGTATACGTTAATATTGAGTTCTCTAACAGTTTGAAATAGCGAATCGCCATCTATCGAAAATATTTGGAACTAATCAATAAGACGTAGTAAAGAATCTCTCTGCTTCAAAAATTTCTCTCCAAGAAGAATAACTTCAGTAGTAAGATGAGTTTCATCAATTAATTCTTATTGAATAGGTACCCTGTATATTCGGTGTATATTCGGTGTATATTCGGTGTCCTGTATGTTTTCATTGTGTCCACTTTTAAATGTTTTATCAAACAGACGGAAATTATATTAATAAAATAATTTCCTGCTACGTTTCCGTGAATGCAATAGATTTATTTTATTTAACTATTTCATTATATTTTAATCCTTTAAAATGGATTTTAGAGTTTCCCATTCCATTAAAATATGGATTAGCTTTGCTATCAAAAACTAAGAACTTTTGATAAAATAATTTCTGAGAAAATGAGATATTTAGCATAATGTTAAGGATTATGAGTTCAGTTTAGAACTTGCATTATATTGGCCGTAGAATGTGCAATGTGTGTCTACGCCATGTATAGTTAAGGCTTATGGTGGATTAATTTTTCTAATTAGTTAGCAAAATATGCAGTAAATGGAAACAAACATATATGAAAAGATTGTACAATAATGAATTTCAATCACATTTGATTTTATGTTTATAAATATTTTTCTACCAAAATTGTGAATTTTATTGAAAGAAAAATATAATAAAGATATAAATATAATTTTTACTTGCAACAGTAAAGTACATGTATTATCAAATCAATGAAAAAAACTTTGAGTACTTGAAATTTTGTAATACTGTCGAAGCAAAATAGACACGTTGCGTTCAGATTGTTTCAAATTATAGTAATTCAGCTTTTTTTATGTAATAGCTTATAATTTAATCTTTGTGATTTTAAATTTAAAAAAAATGAAAAACATGATAAGTTGTAGTATTTTCTTACATGCAAGAAGTCGATTTGTTATCGTTCAAATTTAAAAAATAAAGAGATTTCGCTGCAATAAAATAGATTCGAAAATTTCTAAAGTGAGCTAATTTTGATTGATAATTATAGTCTTAATTTGTTTAATCTAGTTTTAAAAAACGAAATTGTTCTATAATTTAACAACTGTGTGGCATGTATTCTATGAAGATTTATAAAAGTTCAAATATCAGGAAAATAAAAAAAAAGACACTTTTTTTTTTTTTTTTAAGTTCGTTCAATTTCAATTCAATATTCCTTTTTGTTTCTACAATAATTTTCCAACGATATGTTTTTGCAATTTCTTCTAATTATTTAAACTATTTTACCAATTTAATACAAATTTTAAAAAAATCAACTAAGAAGATTAAATATAGATTAAATACGAAATATGTGTAAAATTTTAACACATTAATATTTAATTTTAATATACTAATGGAAAATTGTAGTGATGATCCCATTGTAAATGGTGATATCGACTGAATATTTATTTCTACATGAATAAAGATTTTGTCGTAATTTAGGAAACAATATCATATATGTTTAAATTATTGACAACAACTGGTAACTCTTAGTTAAGAGTATGTAACTTTAGCAAAGCACATTTAATGAACTTTTCCATAAGCTCTTGGCTAATAACGCGTGATGTTGCATACTTTGAAAACGCAAGATTTTTTTTATTTTGGTGATTTTTTTGAGTCTTTGAATTGTTTGAAAAATGTTACATCTGTTTTAGATTCTATATAAGAAAATTATCTTAAAATTCCAGTAGGGCCACTAAATATTAAATCTTAAAATAAGCTCCATTTCTGGATACTCTGTGACATTTTTTATTATTTCATGAAGTACTTTTAACCATCAGTATTATTAGATAGTCTCACAAAGAGCACTCAAACTTTTCATAGTACTTATTTACAGAGATACAGCATCATTAAAGGTATTATAAGATATATCAAACGTTAATCTCAAAACAAATGTAATTTTACATTTGATACAGAGTGAAAGGTTTGTTGAAAACAAGTTTGTAAACATCAAATTTACACAATCAGAGTACGTTAGAAGGTTTTATATGTATATCAAAACAAACAGGGTTTTAGAAACACAAATAAAAACTGCTTTTATTACTTCATACAGCCATTTTGTATCACGAGGATTGTTAAAAAAATATTTGAAATGACATTCAATTTTTTCAAAGTACACTTTTCGCGGAACGCAGTAAAAAACATTCTGATATGATACATCAAATATTATTCACAAACGATGTGTTATTGTCTACTTGAGAACGCGATAAAAAGATTGCCGAAATAACGTATGAAAACATCCAATTCAAGCATATCAATCATTTTAAGTAAATAGTTGAAATATTTTGTTATTAATCGTCAAAACAAATGTTATATGAGAAATCCTTATACTATAAGAGGAACAAGCACAGTATATGTCACAGAGATTCAATGTCACAGAGGAAGATTTACAAAGATCTCAGTGGAACTTCGCTCCATATACATTCTGTTTTATTCGATATTAATCACAGTAACACTGGATAGATGACTAATACCCGGCATTAAGAGAAGCCAAAACCCTTGTTGTGCTGCATTAAATAACGGTTTCTGATTTGCTTGGATTTAGAAATGCTTAGGGTAGATCCGATTTAGTGCGAAATTGTGGAATATTGAATTGAAACAAATCAATTAAGGATTGATCGAATCTGCTTAACTTTTGACAACACGAAGTTTATTAAATATTTAAAACGCATTATGAGTGGGTAATTTTTTCGGAGTTAGTAAAATTTAAACTCAATATAAAACTGACGACAAAGCGTAATGTTCTCTAGATCATTCGTTAATCATTGATTTTTAAAAATTGGTTGGTAAAGTTTTGCGATAAAAAAATACTAAATACAAACGCAAGATATTCCTAAATCAAGAATTTAAGAAAAATTAACATAATCTGTAAAATCTGCAGTAACAATTAATATTTTGTGATGATGTGGAAATTATAATTGTAGCTTGAATTGCAAAACCTTTTTTTTTTTACTAAGCTGATTGCTCAGTAAGTACGTGTCGTTTCTTGTTATTCCTGTGATAAAATGTGAAGGTTGCACTGAAAAACAATCTTTTTAAGACGCTCCAAAATCGTCAATTTTGATAAAATGTTTTAAATACATATTTTCATTCATCAATTGCATATGTATATAATTATCAAATACAGGAAGAAAAATACAATAAAATTACCTTTAATGTAATTTATTAACTTTACTATATTAATAGCATAAAACATTATTTTTAAAAGTATTTGCATAACAGTGACCAAAATGAATATGTGTGTCGTATTGTAACAACGTTAAACAAACTAATATAAATATAAAATGTAAATCTATATCATAAAGCGCAAACGTGTCCTTCCGTAACGCTGACGTCATTCTGAGATTGGCAACTGATGATGATTCAGTTTCGCTTTTTCAGTTTCGCTACTGCAATTTTTGTATGTTCTAAACATCGCACATTTTCACTTTTTATACAGTCATATAAGAAAAATTATCTACTTTCAAATGCAGTTTTTTTACAAACTGTACCTTTTAACTGATTTATTATCGTTTTTAACAAAATATTCAAATTAAATTTTTTTAAAATCTATCTCTATCGTGTGCCAGCTCCATTACGGAATAATAATAATCCATTTACACTTAAAACAATACAAATAGTTCAGCGTTTGTTTCCGGTTGCTTTTCCATAACGAAATTAAAAATTCAGCAATCTATCATACTAAAAAGTGATTGTCCGTTTGTATTTCACAGGTACTCCTCCCAGAATATAAAAAGTTGAAATTAGCACGAGTTATATGCATGGATCCAAGGATTCCAAAATTGGTCTCAGCAGTTTAAAATTCGAAATCGTTTTCCAGATATTACTTTTTCTGTAATTTTTAATGACATTTCTGTAATGATGACAACTATACTACTCTATTTGTATGAAGAAATTGGAGAAAACTGAAGCAATGTGGTTTAGGAGATTTATCATAAAGGTTTAGGTTATTGAGTCGTCAATTCCAAATTGAAATTATCTTATTTTAATAAATAGTGAAAACAATATTGTGATTAAATTATGTTTATCAAGAAATTTTTATTAAAAAAAAAAAAAAAAAAAAAAAAAAAAAAAAAAAAAAAAAACTTATTTTTTATATTCAATCTTCAGGAATAAGTTTATTTCAGGAAACAAAAAACTCGTCTTTCGTCTTGAAGATTGACATAAATTCCACTGGCGTAAAGTAATAGTTTTACCTTCAACCAAGGAGATTAAACAAAAACAAATATGAGCATCTTGCATTTAAGTCAAGAATTATTATACCCAATAGACACTTCTTTTGGAACGCCAGTCATGACGTTCTGGTTCGAAAATGACTCCAAAGAAACGGTTGCTATGTTTAATTTATTATTAAATGTAAGTCGTAGATTATATTATTACTGCATATAAAGTATTAAAATACTTAGCTGTGAGACAGAGCTATAAGATACAGCTATAATATGCAATCAAACTAGAAAATGCACCATAGTAACCCTTTGTTTGCAGTCACTTACCAAACAAAACGTTATGAGTTTACGTCACGACTCAAAACTTCTATTTACAAGATATGAATTCAAAGAAGAAACACACTTTTTCAGGAAGTATTTATTTTAGATGTCGATTAAAAGTTTTCATAAAAGCGCTTAAAGCCAAAATTGTTCTTACCAGAAAATTATAACTTTGTTAGCATTTATTTTAACTCATACATATAAAATGCTCTTCAATAAATAAGTTAAAATAAGTCATTTTTGCTTAAGTTTATCCAAATGACGACATTACCACTAGCTCCGAAATTAGAAGACAAATCTTGAAATAGCAAAACACTTTTGAGATATAGAGTGATAGAAAATGCGAATTTTTATTGGGAATGATTATGAATTAAATTGTAAGTATAATTTATTACTTGAAAAATACTGATTTAATAAAATTAATATTATAAATGCCTTCTAAGTTTACAAATAGTTGGATTTAATTTTACCACAAAGAATGGGATAATCTAATGTAATTCAAAACCAACACATCGTGTTGCCATGCAGCTAGTACGTATATATATAATTCAAACGGGAACTTCGTTTCGGCTGTTTATAAATTCAGTTATTGTTTGAATGGATTTTGGTGGAACAAGCACTGTTCGGTATATATTTTTTCAAGAGAAGTTTTATTATATAACATACCGTTGAACGTTGCTTAGATATTGAATTATGGGGGAAAATTCTATAATCAGTTGAAGCCGATTATGAAAAATTAGCCTTTTTTAATGGATTCTGATGAATGGATTTCTACGGATATTGAACTGTTAGATAGATAATATTTTAGTGAAAGAGTTAGTATATAATATGTCTTTCTACCTTGCTTAGTTATAGAGCAATGGGGGAATGTTCTATAATCTGATGAACCCTATTGTGAAAAACTAGCTGATTTAAAAAGATTCTGCTTAATGGATTTCGATGGAACTTTAAATGTTAGTTAAAAAACTTTTTAGAAAACATTTCGGTGTATAACATATCGTTTTAAAATGATTTGTTATGGAGTTATGGGGAGAAACTCTGTAATCAAGTGAACCAGATTAAGAAAGACTAGCATTTTTAAAAGATAATTAATTATGTTTCTTTCTGGTAACAGAAAATGAAAGAATCTCGAATAACAGATTCATTATTTGAATAACTATAGCCAATTGTCGGGGAAATTTTCGTAAATGTGTCCAACTAATTCCTGAGTAATACTTGACGCCACGTTTGACTGGGGATCAGTAATACAGTCTCTTGTAGGGGTCTCTTGTTTGACCACCACTATTGAATTAACACCATTTTACACCTTAAAGTCGGTTCTGTGTTTTTAAACAAGACAATTCCATTATCAGGTCTAAAGATGGTGTCGTAGTTTGGAGCAATGTTTTTTATAGAACTTTTGGATCGCAGCAAGTTGATTACAATTTATATCATCTTTACGGATAGTACATATTAAAATAACTGATATAACTGTTGAAGGTAGCACTGAGACGGTAACTTTTCTTTAAGTTGTTAAAAAAATGATAAAATTTCTGTAATTGAAGCCAGCAACTAATAGGCAGAGTTTTGGGAAAATGCTTTGTTTGAAAAATAAATACAGTATTGTAACCATATGCGTAAATCTCAATACTGGTAGAATGAAAAGTATGTGGAAAGTTACGTCATTTTGACGCAATTATAGTACTTTGTCAGCAGAGACAAATAAAAGTTATCCACTATATAGTATATAAAATGCAAATGAGAATTTCATTCCGAACGTTTTTATCTCACGATCAGATACGCGCATTTTATTTGACTTGCATTGTCGGTTGTATTTTTTGGAGGGGGGGGGGATTTTAGTGCATAACACATTGTTCCATGTTGCACAGTTACCAAGTTATGAGCGAAAGTTTTATATTTAGGTCACTCGAAGATAATTTCATTTCGACGACTTATAACTCTCGTTCTGCTAAACGCATGTTTAAGACGTATATTGTCAATAAGGAAATTATTGGAGAAAGGGATTAGTGTGTAAGACACCCTTCTATGTTGCTTAGTTATGGAGCTATGGGAGAAAGTTCTATATTACGCCAACCCGTTTATGATTTGGAATTTCTTTCATTCTGGTAAACGGGTTTTTAAGGGAGTTATATTGTCAGTTAGCTAAAGTTTGTGCAAAGGTGTCAGTGTATAACAGATCATTTTACGTTGCTCAGTTATAGAGCTATGAGAGAAAGTTCTATTATTAAATTATCCTTATTATGAAAGATTAAGTTTTATAAAAAGTACTGCGGAAAGGATTTTGATGGAAGTTGCATTATTAGTTAGATAAATGATGCAAAAAATTTAAAATTATATTTAAATTTAGCATTTTGAATTCAAAAACTGATATTTTATATAAACGGAGCCAAGGGCAAATGCTAGTACAGAATACTAGTACAAAATACACAGTTCAAAAATTGGCATATTTTGTGTTTGTATAAGGGAAACGAAGTAACAATAAACAATTTCGCGAAATAAAAAAATAAATATTATTTTAACGTTAAAGAAATTCTTACAGGTCTGAATACGAATGAGAAAATTGATAAATGTCCGTACTTTCTGATATCGAATTAAAATTAGAAAGATTGCAGCAATGTTTTTAAATATTTCTAGTTTTCATTTCATGCGAGACCAAATATATTTTTAAAAGCATTTTCAAAGCACCATTATACATTAGAGTATAAATAAAATAAATGCAAATGTTTTGTTGACTAAGCATTTGTAAAGAAAATTAAGTAAACATTTTTTTAATAAATTCTTTGAAGTAATTTAAAAGATTTTACATCAAAGCTGAATTGTTTGGAAACTTCTATAAAGGTTTATTTCTTTGCTATTTAGCTTCAAAGTATCTCTTTTTTATTTGTTTGTATATTTAAAGCAAATGAGATATAGATCTGTTCAATTCAAATAAAAATGCGTTCGTTTGAAGCTAATCGAAACCATTTGAATAAATTTTGTTAAGAATTTAAAATTTGTAATTTCATTTAAAGCAAAATCACATGAAAATTTATTACTTGTTTAAATTACGTGTAATAAGTTTAATGTAACATAACTGTCAATAGTTATAAGATTAAAGTGTCCAAGATCGATCCTGTCGCATAAATTTGTTTCTCTTGTAATCATTTATGTACACTGCTCAAAACAATTAGGGGAGCACAGGGTTTTAACGAAATTATGCAACTACTTACAACGATAAGTAATGTAAAATAAAACATCCGTAACTTAAAGTGTAGCAGAAAACAGAAGAAGAAAAATTAACATGTACGAGGGTGGTTCAATAATTATTGTCCCTGACCTATAAGCAATATTATTTTTCCACAAAGTCTCTTTTCACAGATATGCACTTCTGCCACCTATGCTGTAAAGCCACTTTGCCTGCTTCAAAGAAAATCTCTGGCTGACCTGAGAGCCATTCCACCACATACTCCATAACAGCTGCATTCGAGTGAAATTTCGTACTCCTGAGGTGCTCCTTCAACTTAGGGAACAAATGAAAGTCACTAGAGGCGAGCTCAGTAGAGTAGGGAGGATATTCCAACACATCAATACCAGCTGCACGGATTGCAGCACCAGTAACATGGCTTCTGTGGGCCGAATCATTGTCCTGGTGCAACAGCACTTTTAGCTGCAACATCCTGCGCCGTTTTTCCTTTATTTCTTCAGGTAACTTAGGGATTAGGGCTGTATAATGTTCCCCGTGATAGTGAGTCCAGCCTCCAGGTAGTCAATAAGCAGTACACGCTTCGCATCCCAAAACATTGTGGCCATAACCTTGCGTGCTGATACTTGCATCTTGAACTTGCAGGGAGAGGTGCCGCCACTCCATACTCTGTCGTTTGGACTCGGGATCATAGTGATGTAGCCACGTCTCATCCACTGTAACAAATTTATCAGATAACTGCTGCAGGTCTGGCCCCTTAAGCTCAAAACCAGCTCTAGAACATCGAATTCTGTCTTTCTGTTCTTGAATGGTTAACATTTTGGGTACCCAATGCGCTGACGCTTTTCTGAATCCCAAGTGTTCATGCACAATGGTTTCCACTGAGCCTATAGAGATGTGAAAGATGTCTGCTAACTGTTGCATGGTGATTGGTCTGTCTGCCATAATCGTGTCATGCACAGCATCAATGTTTTCCGGGGTGCTCCAGTTCCTTACCAACTGGTAAGAAAGGGCCCTATCACCCAATACACTACTTATGTCCTCATGAATCTCCTTTGGGCTTAACCTCTTTTTCTGGAGGTACTCGTTGACAGTTCGTCGTTCGTTTTCTCCATTTTTCAAGCTAGGTGCCACCTCTCACAACTAAAACGAAAACAAAATATATTAATATAGCATCTACGATTCTGAAATTTAGCATACAGACATCTAAGACATTAAGCTTCCATATTCCACATCAACTATCGCAGTAAAAATATTTTAAACAGACTCGGGACAATAATTAATGAACCACCCTCGTAAATCAAAGTTAATGACGTCAAAAACCAGAAAAAGGAGATCAGTTCAGAAATCGGGATTTCGCATAAACGTCTGCTTCACTGTCTCAGTGGTGAATTTCAATTGCTCAGCTTTCATTTTGAGAAAAGGTGACTTGAAAACGTCACAACAACGTGGATTTACACCAAAGTCCAACGTTTAACAAACAATATCGAACTGTAGCACAATAAACAGACGTACGTTTCGTGAAGAACTTGGACTCACATCCTCAGTGTCAGTTAAAATAAAAATTACCGGAATCCACAGCTTGGCGTATTATTTGGAGACTTGAATACTGACAAACACAACGAAGTGTAGCGTGCGATGTTGAAGTCTCAAGAAGTATCATTGCAAGGCAGTGGAATCGACTCCAAGAAACAAAGAATGTTAGACGTTAACAAAGGCAAGGTCCGCCACGTGCTACCATGGCAACTGATGACCTATATATTCTGTTAACAGCTCTTCGAGACAGAACAGGCAATGCTACGCAGCATCAAAGACAGTTCCTCTTGCCATCAGGAGGAAGGGTGTCCTGCCAAACAGTCCGAAATAGGCTTCATCAGGGTTGTCTCCATGCACGTATTCGAATGGTAGGTATTTTGTTAATCTCAATTTAAAGTGCGGCCTGAAGAAGGTGGGTTGCTGAACATCGGGATTGGAGGCAACGTGATTGGAGTCAAATGCTGTTTACAGACGAGTCCCGATTCAGTCTGGTGTGTGACACTCGACGTATTTTGATATGGTGAGAAAGGGGCATTCGAAATAATCGCACATTCGTTCGTGGAAGATCACATTACAGACAAAGTGGGTTGACGGCATTGACTGGAATCAGCATAGGTGGGACCGGCATATCATTCGTAATAGAACTTTTATGGGCCAAAGGTATGCAGACGAGATACTGAGACCTCATGTCACACCTTACGCTACAACCATTAGTGATCCCTTTGTTTTAATGCATGATAATGCCAGATCAGCTTCAAGCATGTGAAAAACATGCTTGAAGCTGAAACAATGCAGCGTATTGAATAGCCAGCGTGCTCTCCTGACCTGAATCTGGTCGAGCATGTTTGGGACACACTCGTGCGACCTATTGCAGCGAGACTAAGGCCTCTTTTTACTGTCCGGGACATGGAGATTGCAATTATTGAGGAGTGGGACAATATTCCTTAACATTTTATCGATAACTTAATCGCATCCATGGAAATATGTGTTCAGAAGTCTTAGCTGTGCGAGGGGACCACACGCCATACTAAACATCTTACATAATTTCTAAACAATACTTTTTTGTCATTTACGTGTAACTAATTTGTCAACCTAAGCCCTCTTTTCATGTTATTCCCATCGTTTTCAAAGGATTAACGCCGCCTTATATTTTTTTTTGCGTCTTTTTGTCTGTATTGGGCATTGATATACGTGTACTCTTCTTTTTATGCCCATGCATAGCTCTCTCGCACGGTTCTTTTCGCTACTTTGCTTGCTAATCTAATTTGTTTTGAGCAGTGTATATTAGTACATATTGGCAAATTTTTGAAAAACGTTTATCCTTCCTCATCGAGCATTGACAGCGAGATGTAAACAAAATATTGTATTTTAATGCAGTAGCTTTTTATAATGGTCAAGATTGAAATCACGTAATGAAGCTATAGTATTTTACCATCAGAATAAATACTATATCAACAATGATGCCACAAAAAATAAAATCATTAAACTATATTGACTATCTCCAATATTAGAGTTTGACTATGGGAAATGAAATATCTTATAACTTATCGGCTAACATAAATTTGTGGTAAGGGCAGACTTGATAGACAGTGCTAGGTATGGATTTCCTCTTTGATTATAATCATGACTAGTTATTCAAATAAATAGTACTGATAGATCTTAATCTTGTATGTGCATCTTGTATGTGCTAACTACGATCGTTGGGCAAGAAAGTCGACACGGTAGCGTACATTACATTTCCTTAATTGCCATTTTCTAATTTAACCAACTATATTCTTTGTCTTCGCTTAATTAGAGAATCCCAGAGCAATTAAAGATACCATGCTCAGTGAAGCCAGCATATGCAGATGTGCACATATAGTCACAAGCTTATTTTACTTTACGACCAACCACGATAATTGTATTATTAGAGACGTCTTACATAACTTATCTTTATTTATGACATAATATTTTTCATACAAGTTTCGCCTTACAAAGTAAGAGCAAAAAGTGTTGCTGCCAGGAAATTATTAAGAACTGAACGACAACTGAAATTGCTTCTTTAATATACCAAATGTACATTTACTTTTTTCGAATAACGTATTTGTAGATTCTGTGGCAAAATCAATAAAATGGAGATACCGTACAAACAAATTCACTCTGTTGGCGAAATTAAAGCGAGAATGTACTCAGAAAACACTATCCGCTATGCGGTTCTATAGTGTTGTTGATTGAAACGGGCGGCAGTTTGTAGCATCCGTCGGTTCTGATGAAAACTGTGGGACGTAGACAGAAGTGTGGACCACTCATCCCGTGCGGTAATAATTTTACGAATACGTTTACGGTTCAAAAGCTGCTGAACTTTCTATTGCATTAAAATTGTTACAGAAAACACCAATAATATTTTTAAAAAAGAGATAACATTAATATAAAAAATTTTTTTGATTTTTCTGAAAATTGCAGGACCTGTTCAGGGACACCATAAGAAAATGTACAGCATATCTGAAAGAGAATTGACGTAAAAGAGTTCGTCCGAAAGAAGATACATATAGATGTCTGATACACATAATGTTGGATTTCACATAATGTTGGATATTTTGACCGCTTAAAGCGGAAGTTAAGATATATACTAATGGCTACATGGTGCAAATACGTTACACACTTAATTTCTTAAAACAATGGAACTCGGAAACTGACTCTCCATATACTACGTCTTACTATTTAATTGTAGACTTTAATTGTAGAAGATGTATTAAGTGTGAACAGTATTTAAGAATAAATTTAAAGTTCTTCAAAATGTAACTCAGATTCTCTAATAATAGTTTATTTGTGATTTTTTAATATACAACAAAATGCGAATTATTTTAGACTTATGGTCGTAACTGTTCAGTAGAGTTTTTTTATGGATTAATTATAATTAACATGTTCTAGCCTTGGTGATTAAATGACGTTTGTATATATTGTAAACAAGAGTACAGTTAAATGTGAAAAATGCCTTTACCTTATTATTGATGATAACTATATTATATAAATTAATTTTCTCACATAAAGCATTTTGAATTACTGTGTGTATCATGTATATGTTTTCGTGTCTAATATATATTTTAATGTTGATGCTTCCGGTCGATCTTTCTTTTCTGAAAATCGATTCTGTCGTGGTCCTCTATCACCCATATCTCCCATTAAAGCAGTAAAACGACCATTAATATCCAGGAATTTTTAAAACATTAAAATAACACTTTTCAGGTGAAATAGATAGAAAATATTGAAACATAATATCGATATCAGAGCATAAAACATTGAAAATATTTATTTATCGAGCAATTTTTCGTAAAAAACCCTTTACAAAATAGGTATAGAGAAGGTAAAGAATAATCTAAGATGTCATAGTTTACAAATAAATAAATGGAATTGATGGCAAGGAAATGTAAATATTTGTAAATATCAAAATGTATGTTATTAAGGAACCCAGAAAACTGAGATAAATCTCTGGTAAAACTAAAAAATTTCAATGTTGGTGAATTATTCAACTTCCAAATTGTAAATATTTTACTGAGAGGAATGTACATATTTTTTAACAAAATTCTTTCTAAAATTTTAAGGTAGAATTCTTTTGCCCTTTTACCAAAATCGGAAAAGCTTGATATATATATATATATATATATATATATATATATAATATTTGAAACATGTATAGCTGACAAAAGTACACATATCAGTAGTGTCGTAATTTTGCTAATAAAAAAATACAAATATAAGTACATTAAAGGTTGACTCGAAAGCTTTAATGCTATAGAAAATAATTTGGTAATGGCATAATAGTTTAAATAATTTTATTTGCAGATAACTAAATCTATTTCTATTTGGTCAAGATGGCAGTGGAGAAGTACTTTGATATCGTGACATTTAATAATGTAAATTGTGATGAAACAATTTGGCAATAAAAAAATAAAAGCCTGAATTAGCATAATTTCTGTATATAATGCGCGGTTTTTTAAATTCTTGCTCTTTAAATTGTGGAAGTAAAAATTCGAAATCAGACTATAATAACGTTTTTTCCTGAGAATATGGATATAATGTCAAAGCAACGCCCAGTATGTATGATACTAAACTGAAAATTATCAAAATTGACTTAAATATATTTAAACATTTCTAGCAATTTAATCTTCGAAGGCTGTTTATATATTGTGTTACATTTACTATTTCTATGCGTGAGTAAAGCTAAGTACAATATATTATTAAGGAACAAACCATGGAAATTAATGTGGAATAAAATGTCATTCAAAATGCCCTTGATTTTAATTTTTTATACACTATTAATTAAAAAAATGTTATAATTAATGTAATAAACATTAATTTTTGACAAACCCATGCAAAGTTTCTTTTTACCTTAATAACATGTTAAAAATTCAATTCTAAACCAAACAGACGTAAAATCCAAAATAAAACTTCCTGACTATCACAAAGACAAGTTTATTTTTTATTTTTTTCTATCTTTTTTAATCTCAAGCTGTAAAATGTTCTTCGATGATACAGATATATATTGAACATTTAACATAATTCCAAAAATTTTAAATATTCTTTTCAATAACAAATTTAATGTGATATTTATTTTATTTTAAGTTTGAGAAATTGTGAGTTTTATGTTTTTAAATTCAAGTTAGAATTTACTTGCTACTTTTCTAAAACTGCATGTGTATGTCATGTTCTTTTCTTGAAAGTTGTAATATAGATGCTACAGATTTAACGATTAAATCTTCATGAAACATATTAAAATCAATAAACTTTGTGAAAAACCTTCTGCAATACAAATATATTTTTAAATCAATAACACTTCCTTTTACTCCATTAAATTTATTACATTTTTCGTTTTAGAAATGAACGATCATGATAAACACTCAAAGGAATATTTTTTACATTGGATTAAAAATATATAGTGTAAACATTTAATTTTCTCTTTTGGAAATGCATTTTTACAAAGATAAAATTCAGTCATTATTTTGAAAACCTGTATAATGTGAAAAGTATTCTCAATCAAGAGATTTCAGGTATGTTATACAAACAGAAATATCAGATCACGTAAACGAAAAAAATATATATGTGTAATGATTCAATTTTACATTTCCTAAATGAATAATAAATAATCTACACGATTTTCATAAGTAATGGTTAATTTCAAAACCATTTTATAATGAAAGGAAAGCAAATGCAAAATAATTATTATTAATATTAGAAAAATGTCTCTAATAGCTACCAGAAGAAAATTTTATTTATTCAAACAAATATATTTTCCATCACAGTGTTGATGCTCTCATGCTCTAGGTTTTTTTTCGTAACCATAACAATTATCTATGTTACTTTTATTTTGAAATAAAATTGCTATCGAGTATGAAGGGTATCTTTTTGTATTTAAATTTTCTATAATGAGAAATTGATTATTTCTAGAATACACTATTCGCTAAATTAACAAATATATATTTAAATATTCTGAAAAGTTATGATCATTTTATCAACTCAGGTATCTATGTCAATATTAATTATTTCATACTGCATATGTTTCATCTTAATGTTAAATATGACTGCGTGTTTTAAGTAATGAACTTATAGTAATGTTGGTAAAAATTTATTAATATTATTTAATAATACTTTCACCATTAGGATTGCAAACTGCTGCATTTCTACATGTTAGGTAAAGACATTATTTTTTTAGTAACTAACACATAAAAGAAATACTGAAGCAGTTCTTTCTAAATGGGTAAATTTGAACTCTTGTCGGTTATAAGAAGGCGGCCATTATGAAAAAAGAAAATTTAAAAATCTCCATCATGTTCATTTAATTGTTTCCAAAGCAGTTCAAAATTAATTCCTGGTTATTTCTGATGTATAATTAATGATGAAGAATATTTTACACATTTAAATTGTACTTACATGTTAAAATTTCAGTAAAATTAATCAAATAAATACATGTAATATTAAAATTAGTTGAAATTACTAAATTTATCTGCGTAAATCATGCTTTCTCGTAACATAAATAGACATTTTTTTAAGTCCTAAAACGCATGCGCTTAGCATTGATATGAGCTTTTTAAAAATGTATTTTCAATGAAATC
This sequence comes from Maratus michaelseni, assembly GCA_963931845.1. Classification (NCBI taxonomy): domain Eukaryota; kingdom Metazoa; phylum Arthropoda; class Arachnida; order Araneae; family Salticidae; genus Maratus; species Maratus michaelseni. The sequence goes on along the minus strand of OZ007593.1, from coordinate 190,338,124 downwards.
TTAACTATATGTATACAAATATATATTGCAGGAAAACGATGCAGTATGTGTAGCTATCGAAACCTAACATTATTAAACCATATTCTAAAGAATATAAATGTAAGCAATGGATTGTGTAAATAAATAAAATTCAAAAGTACTAATCACATAAAAGAAAGAAGACTTATAGCCCAGTCAAATTGTAGTTTGAGGTGGAAAATCCTGGTGTAATTGTTTTTAGTGGCTTATTTTATGTTTTTTGGGGTGCTGAATACGAATCTGAAGTTGTCCAACAAAATTTCTTTCGGAAAATTTGTTTTTTTTTACAAAAAAACCTGTAAAAAAACGGACTTTTTTCGTTTTTTTCCAAATAACTCCAAAATTGTGCATTTTGCGTGAAAGTCGGCAATTTATGAATTAAAGGAAATAAAATTTCCTACATTTTATGTATTGACAGTTTTTTTCTATGATCAACGGTTTAGCCGTGAGAGTGCCGCAAAAATGGGTATTAAAAACAAAAACTGTAAAAAAACAGGAATTACGGCACCGTATATCGATGTAACTTGGAAACAAACCATTTAACGCTAATATTAATCATCAGTGATGCTAAAGATTATATTATTGACAATATTTTATGCATTTAAGGTAGGGGAAAATGTGGATACAGCACCAGTGCAAGTTGGGAGCAGTGGAGTATCTCTAACTCCTCGAGCTTGTACTCTACGAGAAGATAAAATTTTGAAAAGGGGGGTAAAATTAGGTACAGGAGGTAAAACTATCTAAAATCGTCGAAAAACAGTAATTTTTGGAAAATAGCAATAAACACTTAAAAAAATCCATTGAACAATTACATAAATATAATAATGAATCCTCTTCAGACACACAAACAATATTTTTAATTCAAAACTTAACATTTAAATATGTGTATGTGATTTTTGAAGTTCCTCAAATTGTGAAAGTTTTGTGTCAATTGTTAAGTACAAATACAAGGATAATGCTGTAGTTGTGTTCGATGGTTACCCTGAAGAAAGTTGCAGAGGTACTAAATGTATTGAGCTAGCAAGAAGATCACGCAAACAAACTTCAGTAGATTTGTTGTTCGACGAAACAATGGTGCCTACAGTACCACAAAAAAATTCTTAGCCAATATAAAAAACAAAGAGAGTTTGATTTTAATGTTGAAAAATAAATTTGCAGCAGCTGACATTCACGCAAAACAGGCACGAGAAGATGCGGATACACTGATTATCACCACAGTAAGGGACCTTGTGCAACAACATAACTCTGTAGTTATCGTGGGTGAAAAAGTAGATTTGTTGATGGTTATGATTGGTCTCTGTAGGGGCATACATTCAAATGTATATTCTTTAAAGCCAGGCAAAGGGTCGTTTTAACCACTAATTTTTTCTCCTGACTGCAAACTTTTACAATCGGTTAGTGACAACATATTTTTACATGCCATAAGTGGTTGTGATACTATCTCAGCCTTTTTCAAAGTAGGAAAGATGAGGTTTCTTCAGGCTCTAAAAAGAAACCCGACATTAATTAAAACCACTGAAATTTTTAAAGACCCTAAGGCAGATGCTGATGCAATTACTGATGCTGTCAATCGTTTTTTGACTTCCTTGTACAAATTATCTGAGAAGGAAACCACATCATTAAACAAATTGAGGTAGCTATGCTACCTTAAGTCTGTATACAATGCATCAACCCATTTGGCGTCCCTACCTCCTACTGAGGCTGCAGCTAAACAACATTATTTAAGGGTGTATTTTCAAGTTCAGCAATGGCTTGGGAATGAAAAAATCCTGAACAATGAGGTTGGAAAAGCAATAAAGATGGTCTAGAGCCAATAACCACGCTAGAGCTACCAGCATCTCAAGCCGTTCTAAAACTCATTTCTTGCAAATGCAAGAAGACATGCCATAAAAATTTTGGATGTAAAAAGCAGGCCTCAACTGTTCTAATATGTGTCTGAACTGTGAGAGCAGTTGTAATAACATACCTAATATTGAAATACAAGAAAACGAGGATGACCCAGAATACCCTGAAGTACTTGAAGGTAATTATACATAAATCATTCCATTTCACATTTATTTTTTCATTCATTTTTAATTTGGTGTGGTCAAAATATGCATCCTATTACAGTGTGCATAACTATTCAGTTTTTAAACAATTAAAACTAAGTCATTAATTATTTTTTAAAACACTAGTACGTAGTATAATAGCTTTTTCGCTCCCTGATTTGGGGTCCAAAAGTGACCGATTCCTGAAATGAGCTGTAAAAGGGGGCTGATATTAAAAAGAGGTAAAAATAATATTATGATAAAATGCTATATGAATCTTAACTTAGATGTAATTAATTCCACCGTTTTAAAAAATACTGTACGCACCAGTTCTTCTCCGGAGCATAAGTTTCGGTCCTCGGGTCAAAAACGGCTTTTCGCGCCCGTATGCGTAAATGGCTGTTGTATAATTTTCTTTTTTTATAGGTTTAGAAGACCTAGAAGGCATACCAACAGAAACCATCAAACCATTGGCCTAGAGGACTCGGTTTCACTGACAAGTTCATTTCAAAGTCAATAATAATTTAATAATTAATATTGTAAAAAATACATAACCTACCTATTTTACTATATTATTTAACATTAAACAGTTTTAATATTAATCAATCGTGAATCACTATTTGTCATTTTTTGTACCTACATAACCTAAAATCAACGTTTTACATATCTGCACACATGTATGATGATGCATTTAAGTTATATGCCTTCAATAAGGAGGCGGATGACCACTTCGTGCATTCGTCATTGCTTTTTTCATAACTATTCAAGGTCCAAGAAAATTACTTGCACATAAATTGTAGAGAATTTTATCTACTTTTTAAAAGTATAGTATAATGTATACAGAGAAATGTTTATTTTTAGATCTTATGAACAGAAAGGCTGTAAAAAAATGTGTTTTTTGCCATTTTCCGAAAAGTACTGTTCTTCGCCGATTTTACCTAGTTTTACTTCCTCTACCTAATTTTACCTCTTTTTACAAAATTTTATCGCCTCTTAGAGTAAGAGGAGGACTCCGGAGGAGGAGCAACTTCGAATCAGGAAAGTAAGTGGAGCTGCTGCACTGCTCCCAACTTCCACTGGTGCCGAAACTACACTTTTCCCCTACTTTAAATGCATAAAATATAGTCAATCATATAATCTTTAATATCACTGATGGTTAATATTTGCGTTAAATGGTTTGTTTCCATGTTACATCGACATACAGTGGCGTAATTCCTGTTTTTTTACAGTTTTTGTTTTTAATACCCATTTTTGCGGCACTCTCACGGCTAAACCATTGATCATAGAAAAAAACTGCCAATACATAAAATGTAGGAAATTCTATTGCCTTTAATTCATAAATTGCCAAATTTCACGCAAAATGCACAATTGTGGAGTTATTTAAAAAAAAAAAAAACGAAAAAATTCCGTTTTTTTACATGTTTTTTGTACAAAAAACAAATTTGCCGAAAGAAATTTTGTTGGACAACTTCAGATTCGTATTTAGCACCCCAAAAAAACATAAAATAAGCCACTAAAAACAATTACACCAGAATTTTCCACTTCAAGCACTTTTTGAACACAATTTTACTGGGCTATTAACAAGTGAAGTTTCTCCTCTCAAAATACACTTGTGATTCTTTTCATATAGAACAGCTGTCGATTATCCGGTTTTATTTCCAAGTCAAATAAACATATTTATACAAGAAGTTTTATTAGTGAGTGAAAATATAAAACTTCTGCGTGGAAGTGAGGTACGATTTTTTTTCAAAAGCTTATGTTACAAAGTATGCATATTTGACTTAATAAAACCGGACGTTTCTCTGTTCTAATATAATATGTCTATGGAGTTTTGTAATTCAGTATTACTTCTGAATTCACGACTACATCCTTTATCGCTTTATCGTATGAAGTGCATTTTGTGCACAGAAATGTCTAAATGACTAAATGACTGGTATTTCATTCTGGTAGCGGGAAATGGGTTAAGGACATTAATTACTTTTTAAATGTGGAGTTAGCCTGCTGTAGCAGGACGCTATCCTGTTGCAGCATGTAAATCTATTCTAGATCATGATTGTGGGTATCGATGATATAGTCCCTATCACTGCGAGGTTTGCTTTATAATGTACACGTTTTTACTACGTTAACCACGTAACGGAAATGATGATATATATATATATATATATCTTGCAACAGGCCGAAACCGTACATCGCCTTTTAGAAATTGATGGTCTTTATTTATTTTTCCTAAATTATTATGATTTTTGCTTTTATCTACACTCTATGAAGGAAATAAATATAGCCTTTTGTTTTGTATAAAGCAAAAGAGGGATTGGACTTCTCATCTTCAGATTGGTGATTGTTTTTATCTATATATTTTTACTTTTCTTTTCGCACATCAGAATGAAGTTGACGTATTTCTTTTAGAATACTTACATGTATAGTAAAATACCATAGTAAAATCATGAAGTAAAATCCTAAAACTTCGCAATATCCTCTTAACGAAGAAAACTAAAACTATTGATATAATTCACACCTATACTAAAATTCTCATGTTCTATGATATATTGTAACTCCTCAAGGGAAAAATTTCCAAATCTTGAGTTTCTATAACAAAACTAAGCAAAATAACGAGTTCACGTATAGAGGGTCGTTTTCTTGACGTATCGAAAAATAAATATCTCCTGAAAGTTATTTTCTTATTTTATGTATTGTCCTCACTGTTTTCTACGAATTAGTGAAACCCGGAGCAGTCAAAACCACCTTGATCAGAGAAACTGGGAGATGCAGTTTTTGGTAGTTTTGACTTTTGCGACAGACCAAAATGAATGCAATATGAGAGAGATAATCTAAGTGCTTGTGACCTTACAGTTTTCATGTGCGTGTATCCGTACAAAAAAAAATGTGTTCAATCGCAGTGTGAATTAACATTATTAAAGATCATAAAAACCCATCATACAAACATACCTGTGATCAAATATTTCCGAAGAGTAATTTTAGCTTACAAAAAGAAATTTTGCAATTAAATAAAGTGAGGAATACTCTTTAGAAATACTGTTATTCAGAAGGTGGAACTGTGTGATTACTGTGAAATGTTCAGGTATGGGGGATAACATTTAGTATTATTTCATTAGCACAAATCAACAATACATTATATTACTTTTTTCTAACCCAACATCGGGCGCCAATTAAGGATGAATATCTGTTGCATCTTAATCATTGTTCATGCATATATTAATTAAAATATTTAAAAATATTTTTTTTCCGGTGTCGCAAATTTACAAAAAATGTTTTGCGTTGCAAAACTTGTAAATAACTATCTGCTAAAGTCAAATCCATATTCAACAAATCTCACTCGACACATAAAAAAAAATGTAAATTAACATGAGTGTGATACATTTACTCGTTGTCAGTTAATAAACACCGACTACACAAACATGATATTTTAAACATATTTGGACATCATATTTTTTGTTTTTTAACGTATTAACTGAACAAGTAAGATTCTTATAAAAGAAAAAAATATATAAATTTTAAATGAAAATTTTAGATTTTTTAAACATATTCTATTTTTTAAACATATTCTATTTTTTAAACATATTCTATTTTTTAAACATATTCTATTTTGTAAAACATCTATTATTTATTTTTAATGAAAATAAATGATAATTTAAAAATAAGTTTCGTATTAACCGAATTAAAAATGTCAATTGAAATGAATGAAAATATTTGTTCTCTCACAACAAAATATCTGATAATATTTTTTTTCAGATATTAATGAAATTTTCTATTTTCTCAGTTTGATAAACGACTCATTATTATTCGATTTTCCATATTACTTTTATTTGTGCACATTATTAATTCACACAGAACAAAAAAACTTGTCAAAATACTATATAACCATCCTTTATTTATCCGCAATCATGCTTTAATTTTATATTTTGTATCACGATTTAAAAACAAATTTGCAATATATTTTTATGTGTGCCCTTTTTGTTTACCCTCTTTATACTATTTGTTTTATTCCATGAAAATCGGCATTTCCACAAAAGGAATTTTTAAAGTTTTTATAGATTACTTATGTTTAAATTTCTTCTTTAAATGTATCAAAATAATTATATTTCAAACTATCATGTCTCGACAGCAAATCTTCGTAAGTATATAAAAATAACAACTTTATTGTAATTAGATAACAGGTGAAAATCTATTAAAATACAATTTTCAATAAAGATTTTGCTAAAATAAAAGCTCTATATTATTGACGGAAATGAATCTTATTTCATTTTGAATAATGCATTTCACATTTCGATTCCACGAAACAAAATTGCTGTGAGTTATGATATTTTGAAAGATTGATTGAATTTTAATATTTTTTAAATATTGTGTGTTTCTTGCTTTGGATATAACAGGGTCACATTTCAATCACATTTAGTATTATTTGATAACGAAAATAACTCTTTTTATTTAGATTTCCATAATTCTTTTTTTGGGGATAAAACTTATTGGTTCCAATCACATAAATCATTTTCATACTTTTTATACAAGGTTTGTGCTTTCCTTTTATTATATAAGGTATCGTGATTTTTAAAGTATGGACTTTGTATTGCATTTTTCTTTGAAAAAATTAAATTATTTAAGTTTTAAAATTAACTTATTTATATGACAAAAAAAAAGTATAGATCATTAAACAATGTTTTATGCTCTGTGTCTTCTGAAGTGATGGGAATAGTGTAGAGTAATTCCGGGTGTGAAGCAGCATATTTTAATGAAAATCACATGGTGTACATAAATTTTAATAAATCATGCTGTACTATTTAATGTTAAATATACAACATGTGTACTGCGACAAAAAATAAAAAATAATAATTAATATTTTTAAATATTTTTTAACATTACATTGTGGCGCGTCACCCGTACATTGAAGGTGAGATGCCGCACTTGTACGGGAGTTATGCCGCGCTTGTCATAAGAACAGAATGAAATTATAAATAAAAAATATTCAAACAAATATTCACATGTGGACTAGAATTAACAATGTAAGAAAAAAAAGATAACTAAATAAGTACAATGAAGCGTACTAGTAGGTTCAAATCAATATTATTCTGCCTATTTTGTTCAGTACTAAAATTATGCACTTAATTTTTATTCGATTTTAATTGTTATTTCAGCATCAACGTAACATCATTGGAACAGAATAGTAAAATAGTGTTTACATTGTTTTATTTGTTAATATACCTCCGCAATCTACACAAAAAGTGACGAAAACAGTACAGTCTTCATGTAACCACATTTGACACATGTTGCAACGAAGCCATTCACACTTTCTCTTAGTTTTGGAGTAGTTTTATACACATTCCTTGCAAAGATCGTCTGCGTCACATGTGTGATCCAACTTTTCATAAAATTTTGATTTGCATCTTTCTTCGCCTTCTTATTTATTTTTTCCATTTTTCTCCTCAGGTTTCTTCTCAGTACACTCCATACAGTTTGAAGATTTCTCAATTGATGAACTGAATTTTATTAAACGTGACATCATGTATAAAAGAAATTGCGGCATGTATACCGGATCGCAGTGCGGCATATATCCCATTTAGTACGGTACAGACGTAGCGCATCACAGTTGCCTGCCCTCGCAAAGGAAAATGGCGTAACCATACATACTCTAAACAGACGTTCGACATAGTTTTGACTTCTAAATCATGCATGCATTTAGTAATTAGCGTATAAAAAGTATTTAAGCATAAAGTGTTTAAAAGTTTGGATACTGAAATCATGCTGTTACCTCAAAATAAGGATTGTACAGCTACAAGTAAACATCGAAATGGGATTCACGCTATACACGAATGAAAGTAATCTCATTGTGCACCTATACTGTGCGTCTAACTGTTATCTATAGATAATTACAAGAAATACAAGGGGTGCGGCGACTCTCCCGGTGTTACTCTAAATGCCATTAAAATATGTATTTTTATTTAACTTTTCCTACTTCAATGAAAAAAGTTTATTTTGCTCTAAAAAGTTTGTTTTCAAGTAACACAATTTTTTTTTCACGATTATCGTCTCTCTTAATATTAGATTATTTTCATCTTTCATAAATTATCGCAGTAATTATTTTATTATTTGGAAAAAAATGTCCAATAAATGAATATGCTTAGTAACAAAATGCTTTTAAGGTTTTATTATTATTATTTTAATAAGTAAATAAAATATTTCTACCTATCATCGTTATGAATATTTTATTATTTTTGTCCATGAAAGATTTATAAAAGATTCGGTTATGAAAAATATATTTATTTTTATCGTCATAATATATATATTTTTAAATTTGTCTATTTTTTAATGAAATATGTACGTTTAAATATTAATACTATGAAAAAGTATGTTTTATAATAATAGTGGATTATTTTTTTTTATTGTTCACGATTTTACTAGACAAATATGTGATTAAAATTATATAACTACTTCAATATACATAGAAACCCTTTTACTCTGTGTTACGGCAAATACAATATTAATAATTATGATAATTACATTTTTTTATTAGGCATGTCATTTATTACAAATTCTAAATATGCAATGAATGCCGTATTTAATTAGACAAATAAATGTTAAACATATATACTCACATAAATAGCCCCAAATAATAGCACAACTGCTTATTTTATAAGCATTTGGGCGTAGTGTACTAAAATGAGGTGAGTAACTAGTTACAAATTTTTGCATAAAACTCATATTAACAGTTTTTTTACAAGCATTCAATTGTTTTGAAATGTAACAAAACTTTTGTGCAGAAGTTAGTGATTATATTGAGTTAAATTAACATTAATCGTTTTAATCCTAATCCTACGAAATGTTTTTTTTTCTACTCTACATTTCCTCCTAAAGTTATTTAGAGACAATTTTGTTATGAATAAAATGAACCATTTAAAATGAATTAATTTTAATTAAACATTTTTAATGTACTAGGTTGATGAAAGAAGGTTTGTTAAAGTTTGATGAGGTGCATATATTTTACTGTGCTTGATTTTTAAATAATTGATTAAATATTTTACAAATATGTAAATGTTTTCTCATTTTAATGATATTGCATTTAAATAACTAAAACATTTTATGCATAACATGAAATTAATTATTAGACAATATCTTATATAAGCTGCAATGAAGGCAAATGAACAAAATAATCCTTACTGTAAAAATACTTTTGAGAACGTAATTAAAATTTCATTATTATTACTATTCAGAGAGCAGACATGGTTAAAATATTTATGTATTACTCAGTAATAATTGTAGTTATATGAAATTAACAAATTTTATTTCTTCCATTTCTGCAGAAAATGAAAGTCATCTAATAAGCTAGATTTATAACCATTATTAAGATTGAAATTGGGAAAAGTAATTATAAAACAAACTATTGATTGTATTTTTAGTTTGCATTTAACTTTAGAGGCAATAAAACCATACCACTTATCAATGTGAATAGTTTATTTTTTAATGTCACATCCGAAAAATGTACATTAAAATGGCTCTACAAGTATGGTAGAAAATTATTTAACAAAACATGAAGTTATTTTTTTAAATATTGTGAGACCTTTTTAAAAATTAGTTTTAATAATGCAAATTTTAAAATATTTCCTAATTAACCAAACTTAACATGTTAAATGAAATCAATGGAATTTTTTTTTATTTCATCATAAAATATCTGACGTGAAACATTTCCATGTATTAATAAAACTTATAGCAGTTTGATAAATGAATGATTTTCAAGCAATTTCCCATATAATTTGTAATTGTGTGAATAACTTAAACCAACACAAAACTAAAAAAAATGTCAAAATCCCATATAAATATATTTTAATCACAATCAAGCTTTAGTTTTATGATATTTTTTATCATGATTTCACAACTGATTTTACATATAATGATCAGAGAAAGGTATTTTTAACTAGCTAAATTATATTCAATGGCTAGAGTATCATAGTTGAGATACATAATAGCTAAGCCAAAGATTTTAGATAGTTAAGCCAAAGATTTTAGATAGTTAAGCCAAAGAGTTTAGATAGTTAAGCCAAAGATTTTAGATAGTTAAGCCAAAGTACCCAGGTTCGAGTCCTGGTCCTGGCATTTTTCGCTCAGTTGGAATAAATCTCAACTATGATACTCAAACCATTGAATATAAATATATATATTTTTTTATTTATAGCAATTTTATACATTACCATAAATTTTAATTATTTTTCATTCTATCAATACTTTTTTTGATCCAGCAATTGGTGGTTGCAAACATTTAAATTAACGTTAATTGTTTTAATCCTATTCCTATAAAATGAATGTGTTTTTCCTTATTCTTACATCTCCTCAGAAAATGTCGTTTACAGACATTTTCATTTTTAATAAAATTGGAACAAGTAAAATAAATTTACTTTATTTAAAATATTAAAACTACAGGATTACTGAAAATATATATCATTACTGTTGGATTAAATGAATTTTTTCCTGTCTTTCATTTCCAAATGATAAAATATTCTATTATAGCTGTTTCGCAAATTTTTAATGTTTTTTTTTTCATATTGAATGTTTTTAATTTTAATGATGTCCCATGTTATTAACTAAAAGCATTTTATAAATTACATGCTTTTCTTATTAAACACTATCTTAAATAAGGTGTGATAAAAACAAAGAAGCAAAACCTTAATATAACGCTATTAAAACTAAGCAATTTGTCCTTTACAAAGATCAGAACTGACAAACAAATAATGTGTTCATAATTAGTAAGTGTTTGTACATTACTTAGTAAAGATTGTAGTTACATGAAATTACCTTTTTTTTAAATTCTTCCTATTCCGCAGAAAGTTAAATTCATCCACTAAGCTAGATTTATAACCATTACTAAAATTGAAATTGGCTCTTAAAAGATTTTTAAATCTCACTTGACTTAATGAGTGCATATTGAATTACTGCAAATGGCCTAGTTAAATCTCTCATTAATGTACCAGGTCACAAATAAAGTAATGAAATTTCGATAAGAGAATTTTTTTTTCACGTTTTTTTGCCTCGTAAAAAGAACTTTTATTTAAAGGTGGTTTGCCAGAAAAATGTTTTGGTACGATTGATATAGTTTTATCGCAAATGTAGAAAAGTTAATCGTTAGAGAAAATCAAGATACTAAATAGGAAACGTATAATTAGTGATATCATTATAAATAATGAATAATCAAACTGAAATTAATGCAAAAGGATTACAGAAAGTGGTAAAACAACTGCTAATGCTTTATTGCATTTGAAATTAATTAATTTAAATATAAACTAATTATTTGAGAAATATTTTAATGTCTTTCAAGGCAATTAGTTTTTTTATTAAACAAACTGTTTGATAGTAGTACTTAATTACTATTTTATAATTTAAAAAAAAACATACTTTTTTACAATAATGAATTGATTTTTTCTCAAAAAAAATCGTACAGAATAGTATGGGAGTTACTGTTTAATCGAAATACTCAGGAAAACTGTCATACCGGAAACAGAAAAAAATAAAAGAAATGACAGAAAGAAGGATAGAGATAAAAGAAAAACACATTTCTCATTGGCAAAATGTTTTACGTACAAGAGCTGTTACTTTTAAAATATGCTTTTTCAAGCATTTAATTACCATTAACTTAATGCTAAGTATTATACATAATGACTTGTATTTATATTTACATTCATATTTAATTTCTTGTATGCATAAACATGTACATTTTAACAGCGTACATACGTACACCTTATGAAAAGGATAACCATAAAATAACGTCAAATGTTAGGAGCCCTCTGTTGGTGAATCTGTTGTAACAACATTATGTAAACGTTCACAATAAAACATGGTTTTGATTTCTTAAATAAAATACGTTATTTCCAAACGTCACAACTAGAGGAATGATTGGCGCTAAAAAAACTATCTATAAGTGATTGAATAAGTGTTAAACGAAACTTTACACACAAACATTTTTTGGGGACTTAATAATTTAATGGTGGCAGAATATTTTATTTATACAAGATCTTGTAAAAATATACTGAAATTATATTCTATAACTCAATTACAATAAAAGCAACAATACATAATAATATAAAAATGATATAGGTAAAATTTCAGAAAGAATCAAGTCGAAAAATCGAAAAAGAATCAAATCGAACGTTCAAGAAACTACAACAAGGAGATTTAACTTGAAAATTCATAACAGTTGTACACAAGAAATCTGTGACAAAAAACTAAAAATAAAATATTTCACATTTTATGATAATATTCGTGAACTCTTACAATTAAAAGTGAAATTTAAAATGCTTCAATAGACATAGATTATTTTAATAGGAATATATTAAGGTGAGTGAACCAACGGTGGCCAGTGGTCCTAAGGTAGCCCACCCCTCAAAAGTACAATTATTTAAATTTTTAATCACAAAATGGTGCTAATACATTGTCAATCATGTATATGCAGTGCACATGGCTGAATTTAAAGATATCGGCGATTAGCTTGATCCTCTGACATATTATGCAGTGGTTTAACTTTTTAGGAATAGTCGTTCTAATTTCCAGGTAAAATAAATTTTAATTTACATGTGTTTAAATCGTTACAACTTTGAGTTATCATATGTTTTCTGAAAGCTTACTTCTTTCTCTTTAACTACATTTACTTCCAGTCTAAGAAATTTATCGGATTAAAACTTTTACGTCGTGGAAATGGCTACCACACACATGTTCCCAAGATGGCCACCTTAGAAAACAAATGTGGAAATCAGTGTAGTAAGGATGACTTTCAAAATATCTACATAAATATATAAAATAAACTTATTATTCTTCCATTTATTTTTAACAGCAGAGATCACTCAATAGAAGTCAGTAACTCCCAGAAGAAATTCCCTGAACAACCGTGCACAAAACGTGATTCAAGGTCATTTTGTGTCATAAGATAAGAAGATTAAGAAGAAAAACTCGAAAGATATAAAAAGAAATCAAAAGAAAGAAAGGATCATCAGAGCATAATAGGGAGCAAAATAGTTTTACATTTTAAAAGTGATTTCAATAAATAAGCCACGTTTGGAACACTATTAGCCAAAGGTGGCCCACAAGCTACAATTTATAAATTGTATTATAAAATAAATAAATTTTGATTTACAAAGAAAAGTATACTTGATATGTCTTAGAGAAAAGTGTAAAATTTCACAAACAAAAATTCAGAAAATTATAAAATATCCTGAAAGCATAACTATGGCCACCTTTGGGTCACCTACCTTATTTTATGATGTGCACTACAAAACATGAAAAAAATTATCATAAACTTTCCACAAGATTCTTACTTTTTCACTGACAAATTTATAAGTAAATACAACTGAATGTTTATAAATGTCTGTGGTCAACAATCTATGAATATTCTAAAAAAACCTCAAAGCATAACTATGGCCACCTTTGGGTCACCTGCCTTATTTTATGATGTGCACTAGTAAACATGAAATAAATCATCATAAACTTCCCACAAGATTCTTACATTTTTCTCGACAAATTTATAAATCAGTAAAAATGAACGTTTATAAATTTCTGTGGTCAACAATCCATGAGGTGTGTATGTCAGGCACAACAAATTAACGGAAATTTGAAAATCACTTAAGACACCGAATTCTTTGCCTATAAATCGTTATCTGTTAAACTTTACTTAATAATATGTTTGATATTTTGATCTAACACAACGAAATAGAACACAAAGTATTCCAAAAACTACATTGTGCAAAGACGTTAGACACTTGACGCTTAATTTCTGAAAACATTGGAACTCAGAAACTGTCTCTTCATATACATTTCTTACTGTGTAGCTCTAGATGAGAAGATGTTTTGTGTCTAGTTCGAGTGTCTAGTGATGTCTAGTTCGAGAAGATGTTTTGAGTGTGATGTCTAATAATAAATAAATGCAAAGTTCTGCAAAATGTAACTCATGTATCTAATGATGTGATTTTTATGGTAAACAAGAAAATGAAAATATTTTATAGAATTATTTTTCTCGTCACTCTTCAATTGTTTTCTTTTATGTATTAATAATAAGTAATATACTCTAGTCCTGGTTGTTACATGGGTGTTGAACATCTTTTCAGCAAGAAAATGGATAACGTTTGAAAATGTTCTTTACTTTTTTATTTATACAAACAATGTTACAGGTTTTTTTCTTATAATCATTTTACAATGCTGACAGTTTTATGTATGTGTTTTCGTGTCTCATATACATTTTACTATTGACGCTTCAGGTCAAAGATCGTTTTTCTTTCTGAAAATAAATCTTGCCGTAGTCCTCTATCTTCCCTTAAAATTTAAAACACCTTGTAAAAAATCCATAAATTTTTAATACATTAAGGATTAAATGGGCTTCTGTTTTTCTCATCAAATGTCGTCAATTTGAAAGACAAATCAAAAAATTAGAGATTAAAATATTGAAAATAAATTTTGGTTACTGCATTTTAAATGTTTAAATACGACAAGAAAATAAATAACTGTTCCATGCGCATTTCTTTTGCATGAAAATGACAATATTTCTTTGTGAGATACTTTTAATGTATTACAATCTAAGTCTATATGAATTGAAAAAGCTCACTAATTGTATAGGAAAAAAATTTATAATTAAGCTTTGTTTTTCTAAAGGAGTAGATGTTAGCTATTTTCATATGCAAATAAATTTCATCTCTAAAATATTCCTCAAATGCACATTATTTATGCTAACATTTATTTAATATTATGTAGAAGATACAAGTATACATTTCCTTAGAATCGAATTATAAGGGATGCTCATCAAATGTTACAAAATTTAGATATGTGAGAAATTTTCAATTTGGAGAAAACAGCATTTTAAGTGTAAACAACTGTTCAAAAGTATAGTTTCTTTCCGATATAAAAACTTATGTATCTGCGAAGAATCGTCAGAATGAAAAATTATTTTTGCATAAGATGCATTTGAATCTAGTTGCACACTTTATTAACAAAATCGATTTTTAATTAGAATTTTATGATTTAAAAGACCGCTGTTCCCTTAAAATAAAGAAAAAAAAATGGCACTCCGGGAGTGCCGACAGAAGTGAAAACTTGAACAATTACGTGTGTATTTTTTGAATCGTCAGGAAACGTTTTATTGCGCAGGAAATACTTTTAAATGAAGTTTTCTTTTATTCATTATTATAAACTACTACTACAAAAATTATATTACAATTTTCATTTAATGCACTATTGTACATGAAAAATAATGCATATTATTTTACATACAAAAATTGCAATCTATTGCTTAAAACGTAAATTTACAAATAAATGAAATATAAAATTTAATTAATTGGTATTCTTTGAAATGAATACCAATGAAACTTATGAATTTTCATCCCCAATTTAAACAACTCTCAATACATTCATCATTTCTTCCATGAGATTTAGTTTCATATCTTATGTAATAACATTTATCTGCAAAATAGGGTTCCCGCCTCCTATCACTCCAAAAATGACTTCTTTGCTGCCTGTCTTGTTTACTGTATTCGTGAACATTATGCTTTTTTCTATCTTCATACTGCGCGTATTGTTTGCGGTATCTATAATTTCTATCAACAAATTTTCTTTTCTATAAAATGATTTCACTTCATTTCCGTATCGGTAACCACGTTTCTTAAAATTTTCGTGAAATATTTCATTATTTTCATTTTTTTTATATTACTTCCGTCGATTTTTCTCGTGCTCGTTAAATTATAATATTTTCCGTGTTTTGTTATTTCATTTTCATCTTTTGATTTGGTCTCGCGAGTTGAGTCACTTTTATCTGTTTTCACCGCGCGTACTAAATTTAACTTGAAATAATTTTCTGAATTATTTTTATTCATAATACCAATCATTTCGCTTTCTGCACGTGAACTATTTCCTTTTGATACTTTCGCTTCATTGTATGAATTGGCAACATATACAGTGGTGTCGGTAACAGGGTCGCGAATTCAATAGTTTTTTCCCATCTCAAAAAATGCCCAAATTTCACTTCAAAAATCAGTCAATATTTCAATATAAAATTGAAACATAATATTGATATCAGGATATAATACATATTATTCCATTTGCGAAATATTTCTTAAAAAGCTTTAAAAAAACGGATATAAAAAATAAAATGTACAATCATAAACGTCATAGTTTGTCTTCCACACAAAAATTAAATTGATAGCATGGAAATCTATAGATTTTTTAACAGCAAATAATACGTTATTAAGGAACCCAAGCAATTAAGATAAGAATCTTTAGAAAAAGTAAAATAATTCCATGCTGTTAAAGTGAATGTCGGAGAATTATTCAACCTCCAAATTGTAATTATCTTACTTAGAGGAATATAAGATTTTGTCAACAATAATCTTTCTAGGATCTTAAGGTTGAATTCTTTTGCCATTTTATCAGATTCTGAAACGCTTGAAGATGCTTGAAAAATTATTGTTATAAATATAAAATTAACTATTATAAGATTGATAACATACATATATGAAAAAAGTGTATTTGAAAAAAGTATACATGTCAGTAGATTCGTAACTTTGCATGTGAAGGATAAAAATATAGGTATATTAAATGTAGACTCGAAAGCTTGAATACAAGATAAAATATTTTGGTAATCACTTAATAATTTATATAGTTTTTTGTTGCAGATTAGTAAATCCATTCCAAGGTATTTAATATGACAGTCGAGAATTACTTTGATATGGTGACAATTAATAACATACATTGTGATGAAAGAATTTGGCAATAAAACATGAAAAGTTTGGTATACAATTGTTTCCATATATATTGCGCAGTTTTTCATATTCTTGCTCTTTAAATAGCGGAAGAAAGAATCAGAAATCAACTTATCATATCTTTTTTCAGAATACGGATATAATACCAACGCAGTGCTTATTGTAAATGCTATTAGATTGAAAATGATGCATATCGACGAAAATGAATCCAAGCTTATTTGGGAATTTAACTTTTTAAGCCTGTTTATATTCTGTGTTACATTTGACACTTTTATGCGAGAATAAAACAGAACACAATATATTATTACGGAACAAACCATGACAATTAATGAAGCATAATGAGTCTTCAAATTATCATTCAGTTCGCCGTTATGTTCTATTTTTGGTACGCCATAAAATCGAAAAAATATAAATATTATTGTAACAGCTGTTAATCTTTGGCAAAACCATGTGACGTTTCTTTTCACCTTACTAATATGTTGATAATTCAAATCTAATCCAAACAGATAAAAAATCCAATACAAAAAAATCTGAATATCATAAAAACAACATTTGTTTTTTCTATCTTTTTTTATTTTAAGTTGTAGAGTTGTATCAGGCGATTTAGATATATGATGATAATTCATCATGTTTCTAAAAATTTTACATAAGCTTTTCAATAACAGATTTAAATATGAAATTTATGCCAGACATTGACCTTTTACCTATAAATCTTTCATTCTATAAAGATTTATCTGACGTATATATTTGTATATATTTTCAATATATTTTTGTCCTGATAATTATTACACTTTAAATAAAGTTGGATTTTATTTATAATTGTTACATTCTATCTCTTTGATATTTAATAAGAGTCAAGAATAATAAGGTAAAATTTGAAATTACAATGGTTCAATTTACGTTCTTGCACAAAAATTCATATTATATTACTATCCATGTTGTAAATTACAAATGCTATCAAGTTACGTTCAAAATGCAACTAGTCTCTTCATTTTCAAGAAAAAATATTAGATATTCTATGCCAATATATAAGTTTTGAATAAACTTTTTTTGTTGTTGAAAGAACCGTTTCATCTGAATCCGTGAAAAATATGAAACAATTATACTGTCATTCCACACTGAAGTCTGTATATTTTTATAGAAAAACAGATGTCTTAGAAAAAGTTTACTAAAATTTACAGAAAAATCGGATGCACTGAGAAAATTCTTGAAAAACTAAAATCCATTCTATTTTTATATAAATATATTCTATAACTATACATATATCACTGTAGAAATATAATAATACATAAACAATACAAAGGTCGATTTCAAATACTAAATTTGAAAGAAAAAAATTCAAATTTTGAAAGTTATGCACACATGGTGATTAAAAATGTAATTTTTAAGAAAGTTTTTTTTTAAACACATGTGTCTTAAAATATACTTCAATTGCTTTTCTAATGATATAATATTTAAAAAGTAAAGAAATTCCTTAAAATTCCTTAGAAAATTCCTTAAATCGAATATTGCAATGAAAGAAACTTACATGTTTTTCATTATACTCGCTCCTAAATTTTAATTTAAAAAAAATATTTATATCACCAAAAGTGTCAGAAATTATGAGTTAAAGCTTATAAATTCAAGTTAGGATTCACTTGCTACGTTTCCAAAAACTGTATATCCGTGTGATGCACTTTTTCTAAAAAAATAATTTGGATATTACAATTGTATGGATTATACGTTCTTGAAAAATATTAAAATGCCAATAAGATTTGTGCTGAAATTTCCGCAAAACAAATATGTCCTTAAATCATTTATCTTTTTCTCCATTAGATTAATGGATTTTTTTGTTTTCTTAATAAACATTCATGATAACCAAGTTACACACGCGATATAAAATATATATAGTATACAAAATAGTTTTTTTCTATTAAAAATGCATTTCTATAATGATAAACTTTAGTCATTATTTTGAAAGCCAGCGTAATTTGAACAGTAATCTCATTAAACTGTTTTTAGCAAAATTCTGCAAATAGAAGTATCCAATTATCAAATAAAACTTATGTTCAATGTTTCAATTTTACATTTTATAATTAATTGAAAAATATTCTGACACAGTTTCTACAAATAACTGTTAAATTCAAAACATATTATAATAAAAGAAAATGAAATGAACAATTACTTTTATTACTATTACAAGAATTCCTCTAATGTTTCTTTCAGATTAATTTTCATTTCATTTTTTTAAATATTTTATTTTACTCTTTTGATGTCGTCATGCAGAATGTTTTGTTTTGCAACCATGCCAATTATATATGTTTCCTTTTATGTGGACATATTACTAGCGTCGGGTATGTAGGTTTTTTTAAATAGTAAAATATTCTATAAAACAAAATTCAACGTTCCCTAAATACACAAATCTCTAGAATTCTTGAATATTTAAATATTCTATATTATTATTTATGTATTCTAAAATTTTACTTAAATACTAATATATTTTGTTTAGACATTCAAACATCTATATATTTAAAACGCTAAGCGTTTTCTTTCTACAATACGTGAGGACAAACTACTGCATCAAATTACACCTTTCTTTTTTTTAATGACAGATATTTGGACACAGATTTGTTATCGTACATTCGTTTGCTCGAAAATTTAATTAATTAGCTGTAATTTTCAATTAAACTTTTTCTTCTGCTTATGATGTCATAAAGTCGGCAACTCCCACTGTTGCGAAGCATAGAGTTTATTCTCTAAACTCTGTGGTTTGCCAATCTTTTGACATTAGCTGATATCAACTAGGTAAGATTTTAACATTGTAATATACAATCTTAAAAAACTTACCGTATTTACCCGCGTATACGTCGATCCCGCGTATAAGTCGACCCCCACTTTCCCGATCAAGAAATTTGAATTTTTATAAATCCCGCGTATAAGTCGACCCCCCACTTTTCGATCAATAAATTTGATTTTTTTTTTCAAAATACATTATTCAAAATCACCTTGAAAAAAAAGAAAGTGTACTAAATATGCAATAATAAAGGAACTTTATTATTTTTATTTTTTTTGTACATTTATTCGAAATCATCTGAAAGAAAAAGTACTAAATATACAATAATGAAGATAATAATGTACAAAATTAAACTGATTCGAGGTCCGATTCAATATCGGACTCGCCAAACACTTCACATAAGTCCTTCATCGTCATCGGCTCATCATGATACACGTTTTCAATCTCTGTATCGCAACATTCTTCCTCGTCGTTATTACTTTCTTAAATGGCATCATCTTCTGTGCCGTCTAGTTCGTTGGTTATGCAGCAATTCTTGAACGATTTTATAATCATTTCGGAAGGAATTTGATTCCACGCATCTTTAAACCAGTGGGCAATTAATGCAATGTCGGACTTTCTAATATTACCGCCCTTTGTTAATGTTGGACAACCGGATGAAATCCACTCTGAAAAAAAAAAATTAAGGACCCTTGCATAAGTCGACACCCCCACTTTTAAAGTCTCTTTTTGTCCAAAATTTCTCGACCTATACGCGGGTAAATACGGTACTTAATAAGCTAAAATATAATCATAATAAAATATCTAAACATAAACATATCAATATGAATAACAAATCTCACGTAAAATGTTGCAATTTAAATTATTCCAATTGAAACAAGATTTGGAGAGTTATCCCTGACGCCCAGCTAACATAAAAGTACCTATTTTATTTTTTTATTTACATACATATTATATTTTATTATAAAACACCAAATTGCCATGGAAAGCAAAAATCGTCATTTAGACGCCAAAAATTAATCCCGGTGCGTCTGCAATATCTGTAACGATTTAATCAAAATTGTTTTGGTTGCACCGCATATTACAAAATTAATTAAATCCATAATTATTGGGCACAGATACGTATTACATTGGCGCGATTTTTCCCCCGCCAATTTCGTGAAAACTTTGTTTTTGAATATTAGTTACAAACATCATGGAATAATAGCACATGATTTTTTTTTCAATATAAAAATAAAATAACGTAATAAATGAAATAGCTTCTATTATTTGAAAAAAGAAAATAAAAATAAATAAATGATAGTTTGATATAAATAAATATTGATATACATAATAAAAACAATTTATAGAATTAAAATAAAAAAATAAAAGTAAATAAACAGCAATATAAACAAAATAATCGGGTTAACATGTGATGCATAAAATTGCTATTTTGTTGCAATCGCGCCAATGTGGTGCGTATATGACATCTGTGCCAAAATTACCTGTATAGATTTGTTGGGAATTTTTGAAATTTTCGACACATTTTTTCATTAGAGGCAAAAGGTGCATGGAAATGGAGCAAAATTTATTAAAACCTAGCAAAAATATTGGGCACAGATGTCATATACGCACCACATCGAAGCGATTGCAACAAAATGGCAGTTTTATGCCTCACATGGTAACCCGGCTATTTTGTTTATATTGCTGTTTATTTACTTTTATTTTTTATTTTAATTCTATAAATTGTTTTTATTATGTATATCAATATTTATTTATATCAAAATATCATTTATTTAATTTTATTTCCCTTTTTTTAAATAATTGAAGCTATTTCAAATATTACGTTATTTTATTTTTATATTGAAATAAAAAATCACGTGCTATTATTCCGTGCTTATTTGTAACTAACATTCAAAAACAAAGTTTTCGCCAAATTAGCGGGGGAAAAAATCGCGCCAATGTGGTGCGTATACGATATTTGTGCCGTAATTTTTGATGTACTACATAATAAAATTCCAATGTTTTTTCATAACATCGAAATGGGCACTGAAATGTCTGAATATATGTATTTTGGGTACTTTTATGTTAGCCGAGCGCCAGTGATCACCAAAATTTTTTAATCTCGCCAATCCTTTTTTTTGCTCGACAATCTTTCAACATTAGCTAATAACAAATAACCAATATTTTAACATTGCAGTATAATGTCTTTAAAAACTTACTTAAAAATAGCTAAAATATAATCATGAGGATATACGTAACCACAAAGGCTCAGATGTCATATAAACACCCCATTGACGCAATTTTTACCCCCGCCAAGTAGGCGAAAACTTTGTTTTTGAATATTAGTTACAAATAGCATGCAATAATTTGTGATTTTTTTTATTTCAATATAAAAATAAAAGAACGTTATAACGTTAATATACATTATAACGTTAACATTCAAAAACAAAGTTTTCGCCAGATGGGCGGGGGAAAAAATTGCGCCAATGTGGTGCGTATATGATATCTCTGCCACCACAAACACATCAATACAAATAACAAAATCTCGAGCATTGAATTGAAATCAAAATTTAAATAATTGAATTGAAAGGGTTGAAATTCAGATGATACCAATTGAAACAAGATTTGGCGAGTTATCACTGGCGCCCAGCAAACATAAATGTACCGTATTGGATATATATTTTTTTTTCGCTTTTTTGCTGATCTTGGAAATATGCCTCATGGCTCAATGGCGTTTAATTAAGCAAGAAAAACTTCTGTGAAAATTCTGAGAGTCAGACTAAATTTTTAACAGTAAAAATTATATATTTTTTTTGTAACATATTTATGTACAGTGAAAATAATTCATACCTCATAAGCCTAAAAATTGTTTATTTTATATTTTCTAAGAGAAATAATTGTAAGAAAATCTTTTAGGGAAGAGTTCCTTATCCTGTGATGATTTTTTTGGCGAGTTGATTTTGGCGATAAGTGTTTGATGTGATTGTTGCGATCTTCCGTCTTTGGGGTTACATTTTTAACTACTGAAGTGAACTTAATCTACGTGACATCACACCCCTTTTGGCGCTATTTTGGATTTTTTGGTCAATCGCGCCAACCAGCACAGAATATGAAACTCTTCCCATACTACGTCAGTTAAAAATATGTACGAGGAAATTTGGTACTTTTCCGTTATACGAACACCATTGTCGCCAAGCATGCATTTACATACATTTAATACATACATTTACATACATTTACATACATACATTTACATAAATTAACATACATACATTTACATACATACATTTACATACATTTACATACGTACATTTACATACATTTACATACATTTACATGCATTATGCATTAGCATACATTTTGGTATGGTGTCCGTATAACGGAAAAGTACATGAAATTTTTGGAAAAACAATGTTTGTCTAAAACTTTTCAACGCATATAGCCGCTGACAGGTTAATAATGGGTTAGAGTTCACTACACCTCTTGGGTTTATCGCAAGTGATAATATTTTTTATTTTCACACTTTATGAATTAGATTTTTTACATATAACTGCAGAAATCCTGCACTGAGAAAATGTTCAGAAATCAACACTGATTCTAAACATATCTATGGTTTTTGTCACATGCCCGAGCAATATTCATATAAAATTTGTAATTCATATCAAATTGTTTACCGTCAAGTTTTGACGGGTTCCATCTAGTTTTATTTAAATATTCTTGTGTTTATTTTATATAATCTATATTATTATTATTTCTTTGTGATGCATATTTTTTAATTTAATGTTAAGTTTGACTGCGTTTTGTGATCTAAGTTCTTGAATGTCTAAAATGATTTATTAATATTTTAAAGATTTTCAACTTCATGATTGAAAGATCCCGCGTTACTGCGTGAAAGAAAAATATTATTTCACAGCAATTAATACATCTGCAACAAATCTCTAAATGAAATTATACTTTTATCATCTATAAGAAGCTGTCCATTCTAAAAGAAAATCAAAAATGAACATTATATTCACATAATTATTGTCAAAAATTTCAAAATTAAGCTAAGTAAAATTGAACCAGATTTATTAATTAATTATTTTTCATACATTAAATATAAATTTTAAATTAAACATTTATTTTATAAAATAGCTAAATCCCTTGTCTAAATGCATAAATATATAGTATTATCGTAAACTTACTCAGCATAAATCTGTTTTCAAGACTGTTAATATATATATATATATATATATATATATATATATATATATATATATATTTAAATATATTCTTCATATTTTTACATATCCAATAATTTTGAATACAGAATTGAATAAAGAAGAAAGAAATAAACGATAAGAAAAAATACTATTTCATAAGATCTTACTACACAAATGAAACATTATAATATATATATATATATATTGTAAAAATTAAAAAGCGGATTAAAAGCAGTAAAACTATCTTCTGTTAATATTGTTGATTCATTAAAAAATTGGAATAAAGGGATTTTACAAGCATAAATCAGTGTTTACTTTAAACTTTAAAATAGAGAATTAAAAAAATGATTGTTGTTTCTCTTTGATACATTTTTAAAATATTTTTTTTTAAAAATGAGGAATTATTTTAAGATGCAGAAAAATGTAATGACTTTTTTTAGTTACTCTACTTTATGAATTTTAAAATATCGATTAATAACTTTTCAGTCAAGTGTATTCTTTTTATTAACATTAGCCAGCTCCAAGAACTTGATGTTAATAAAATTATTTGCCTATTCCTAGTTCATATGACTGTGATTGTTCCTGTTTATATATCGAGCAATATTATTTTTAATTTTGAAATTTTTTAAATGTTTAACAGTTTGTCATAATATTATATTTGTTATAATATTATATTATAGATTTAGTTATAATCACTAGCCGACTCCGGCAACACGACGAGCCAGAAAATATATCTATAGTTTTAAAGAATACAGAATAAAAAACATTGATTTGAATAATCTAAACTGAATAAGAAAAACGCTACGCACCTTGATTTGTGCCGGATGTTCAGATTCCAAGGATTCTTACAGCGCAAAGTAAATACACGGAGGTGTGGATGTTTCAGATGTTTACTTTCTAATTATTTTAAGGCTTGAATTTCTCAAAAAGCTTTAAAAGATTCGTCTTTGTCCTGAGATCGGCGTTTTCATGGTAAAATGTAGTAGTATTGTTTTGAAGACTATTCTGATGATAGAATTAAATGAAGGCAAATTATTTTTAAAACATTTGATTTTCTTTATAAAGAACGGTATTTCTTAAAATTAAATAACTGAGTCCTGATTCACAGTTGTCACACTTTAGATTTTCATATTTTTTACATTTTACTTACCCATCATACATAGTATAGGGTAAGTCTTGTAATCGTTTTGAAAATCGAAAATTTTTTTTTTGACGGATTTACACGTTTCAGACACTGGAGATTCCGAAAAACATATTTTTAGAAAAAAAAATTTGCCGTCCGTCTGTGTGTCTGTGTGTCTGTGTGTGTGTGTGTCTGTAAACGCTCTATCTCCCGAAAAAATTGAGATAGAGACTTGTAATTTGGTATGTACTTAGTATGTAATAATGGGAAGAAGCCTATTTCATTTCAATAACCTCGATTAACCGGAACAATTTTTTTCGGACTCTCGAAATATTCGTTCTGATGAAAGGTATATAAAAATTTTCGAAATTGTTTATTTTAAGAAATGAATATAAAAGACAATAAAAAAACATAAATTTTGAATAAAGCATGAAGTCGATCGGATAATTAGTTGCCGAGATATTTGGAATCCTATTTCCCACACTCTTCGATTTTTCATGACCCTGTATTTCATCCAAATTTCACTTCAAAGATATATTTTAATTGGAAATTTGACGCTTAATCAGATGCAATAAACCGCTAGTTAATAGGATTATTATTTTTGGATTTATAAGGAAAAACCTCTTTCAAGCAATTCAGTAATCGAGCCTTTAAAGTTTGTGACGTCATCAAGCCACGATTTTATTTGAATTGCAATGCATTTTATAAGTAGTTTACACATTTTTATTTTAATATTTTACTTTATGCATATCCATGATGGGTAAGTATTACGGTGGCCCCCAACGACTAGTTTCATAAACAAGAATAGTAGACTTTTGATTTAGAATTCAGAATTTACAACACTCTCAGAATCAAAAAGAAAACATGGAACGACTTTTTGCTGAGAACAGGCTCGCACACATACAAATAATCTAATAAAAGAAATGAAAGAAAAATTAATACACACATATAATCAAAATATAACAGAATTAAAAAAAATAATAATTATTAAAATTATGCATATTAAGAAATTAATAAAATGTCCTTTCTTATTATGTTTCTGATGTAGTAAACAGTTATTTGAAAATAGTCATTTTTATACTTTTGTAGTGCTGCCATGTATCTTGTTTTAATGAAATCTGAAACTATACAAATGTTATAATCACTGCAAGTGGCAAACTTCTGTAATCTGGTTGTCATTAATTTCCCACTGACTGGGGATTTTCCGTTGCCAAAAGGGCAAGGTCAGTTTACGTCTCTTTTTATGATTGATTAAGAAAGATCAATTATGAATTTTCAAGTCAGCTTGCATAAATGGTTAGGTAGAAAAAGACAATATCCTCTGTGGTTTTATACCTTTTAGAAGGAACATTTTCTTTTAGTTGCTATAAGATAAATGTTTTAAATATGACATTTTGAATGTATCATTTTAAATGTCATGTATATTTTACCAATAAATGGTTTTCTCGGTTAATAATTTAGATATTTTAATGTTTTTGTTCTCCTTCAATATTGACATGTGACTGCGTATATGTACCGCATCTTACAGCTACATTAGCCGAACTAAAGATACGCATAACATTAGCCGTTTAAGCTGTGGATGCAGACAAAGTGTGGGACGAATTTAACTACCGTATAGACATATGTCATGCATCCAAAGGAGGACATATTGAGCACAGATAATTTAGTTTTAAACAAAAATTTTTTGCCATGTAATATAAAATTTATTTAAAGTCTCTCTGTTCAATATTGTTCATAATATACACATTTCAAATCGAGTGATTCTTTTTTAAACACCCTGTATAATAAAAGGGGCTGTAAGGGTAAATATGCTCTACAGACTTGATTTCTTCGTCCGATCAGTTCCTCTTGCGCAGTCAAACATTCTGATATGATATATAAAATATTAATCGCAAACGTAGTGTTTTAGTCTGTTTTCGGATACGAAGAAAATGTTGTCAAAATAAAGAATATCCAGTTAATAAAATATTCAGTTAAATAAAATATTTTAAACAAATAGCTGGAAATCTTTGTTAGTAATCATCAAAACAAATGTGGTGCGAGAAATCCGAATATTCTAAGAGGAAAACACATGGTGTATCTCTGAATGTCTTAGATATTAATGGAAATTCAGTGAGAAACATGTGCTCAAACGTTATTATGCAAACTCTAAAAACTAAATTACCAGCAAACATTTGATACAATACTGTATGTATGATGGATAGAACCGATAAACAGTTGTTATTACAGTTAATAAATATTCATAAAGATGAAATTTGCATTACTCTTTTCTGTGCGTGTGCTGTGTATTATCACAGGAACATTGGATAGACGAATACCCGGTAATAATGGAAGGCAAAAAATATTATGGTGTTGCCTTACATAACTGTTTCGGAAAAGCGTGAGTTTTAAATTGCTTAAATTAGTTTCAACGTAGAGGAATATTTTTGAATATTGAAATGTACACATTACTGAAGGTTTGATCAATTCTGCCCAACTTTTGTTCACATGAAGTTCACCAAGAGGTATTGAAAAATATTCTAAGCAAAATTTTGAATTCATTATAAAACAGTCTCTTGTTACTTTTGTCAGGAATCTGTTTTAAAAATGGTTGAAAAAGTTCTGCGATTAAAAATACCACGTAGAAACACAACATGTTTTTAAAGCTATAGTTACACATTTTGACACATTATAGAGTTATAAATTACAACATTCAAAGTGATATACTACTTCTAGCCTATTGATATTATAAAGCATCTTCTTTTAGGGATTTTGCTTAACATTGACCGAAATGAAGTTAATATTGCATATTAACAAATCATTACAAAATAAGCATTTTGTTGAAAATTGACATAATTTCTGTTCCCTACAAAGAAAACGAAAAAATAACAATAAACTATTACACGAAATAAATAATTAATTGTTTACGTCTGAATAAGAATACATTCAAATTGATAAACCTTGGTGTATCTATTTAACAGCAGAAAAGCTGCAGAAATATTCTTATAAATTTCTATATTCCATTTAATGTCAAATAATTTATATTTTTTAAAGCATTTTAAAAGTACAGCACAGAAATGGAATATACATTAAAGGAAATGCAAAATCTTTTGATGATTTAAGTTTTTGGATATACAACATTCATTTGAATAAATTCTTTAAAATAATTTGAAAGGTTTTTCGACAAAGCAGAATAATTTAGAAACTTTTAATAAAAGATTTATTTTTTTTTACTATTTAACATCAAAGTGTCTGTTTTTATGAATTGAATGTATGTTTAATGCAAATGAAATATAAATATATTCAATATAAATAAAAATGTATTGGTTAAATTAAATGAAACGATTTGAATAAATTTTGTTAAGAATTAAAATAAAATATTTGCATTTAATTTAAAATCAAATAAAAATGTATTATTATTTTAACTTCATCTAATAAGTTTAATCTAATATAGGTCCCGTATAGCATGCATGTTCACAGGGACGTCACAGTGACGTCACTGTGAGTCACGTACGTCACGTCACATATGTGACTGAAATACCACCATTCAGTGAAGTCAAACTGTGACTAAAATGTGAATTGCTTAGAAACTTTAAAAAAAATTACAAAAACACTACAAAATAAACATTCAATGTAAAAAACATGTTTCTGACATTTTCTTTTATTTTTGTGACGTCACTGTGACGTTACTGCAAGTCACAAACGTTACGTCACCTGTGTGGTCAAAATACCTCTATGTTTTGAAGTCACAGTTTGACCAAAATGGGAATTTGAAATATATATATATGAAAAAGAGGAGAAATATATTAATCAGGAATGCCTCAATGCACTTAAAAGGTCTGATTCTGAGTGATTTTATGACCCCTAAAAAATTATTTATTTATTTATTTATTTATCGACCTACAGGAAAATACTTCGTAAATAGATAAATTTCAATCAATATGAAATTTTAAATTATAATACAAACATAATTCTGCATGTACTCCATGAACAATTTTTTAAAATGAAGAGACATTTTCATTTGCTTTTCATATTATGTGAAAAACTACCAACTTTTTTAAAATTAGAACAGCAATCTATTTTATAGAGCTAAATCATATATTAGAGTAACAATGACGGTATGTTGACGGTGGTAACAAGTGAACATTAAATAACGCTTTTACTGTGATTTTTTTTAACTACGAAACATTGCACAATTTCGATATTTAATCGTCGGAAAAAAAATGTTCTTTCAAATGCAATATGCTTGAAACTGTACTTCAATTTACTATTCTTTATGGTTTTAAAAATAATTTTCAAGCATGTTTTTATTTTTAATTCTCTCTATTGAGGGCATTCCAATCAAAACAGATTAAAACGTTTCCATTTAAATACAAAATGTTACAATAATAAATTTCCCATAATTCAGCGTTTATTTCCGACTAATATTCAACATCGAAATTAAAAACTTCATAAAAAATAGGAATTCATGTTCTTTTAAAACAAAAATTTAATAGACATAAAATAAAACTATTCGCTTAAACCACTAAAACTATTAGAATATATATATATATATATATATTTACAGGTGGCGATATCTTCGACTAATTAAAACCTGATATGCGACTAATACGAAAGTATCACTAATGAATTTTAAAACTTTATTTAAATACATAATTGATATTTTTCATATGAAAATTATTTTTGGTGTTGTTAGTGGACAATCTAAAATGATGTATTAAATGTAAAATAAAAAAAAAAAAGTATTAAATGCAAAACTAGAATTTTCAATTTAAGAATATATATATCTATATATATGCTATATTCTATAACCCGAGGAACCCGGGTTGGATCCCCTATTTGTGTCAATTGTTTAATTACGGCAGAAAATAATATACAGATGGGGTAATTAAAGATTTGTTTTTGTGAAGGGAGGTAGGTTGTGATAAACAAACATTTATTATAATAAAAACACTTGTATATTTCCAATAATAATTGTTTTTCTGTTAATGTTTAAGTAGATTAAGTACCTCTGTCAATATATATTTTGGTACTTGTTTCATACTTCTTAAATAAATTTAACATTTTCCGAAGATAAAATGAAATATACGAAACGTATGCAAAACGCATG
This sequence comes from Maratus michaelseni, assembly GCA_963931845.1. Lineage (NCBI taxonomy): Eukaryota > Metazoa > Arthropoda > Arachnida > Araneae > Salticidae > Maratus > Maratus michaelseni. The sequence goes on along the minus strand of OZ007593.1, from coordinate 190,308,178 downwards.
ACATAAATAATTATTTATCTTTTCCCTTTTCATTTATTAGAAATTTATTTTTAAAAAAATATTGCTATTTTACAAGCTGTTTTATTCTACAGGATATTAATAAATAAAAAAAGAAAGGTTGAAAAAGAAAAAAATGCCCCCTCCCCTCTCCCGCGATAACCTTTTCAATTTTTTATGATCATATTTTGCATTTATTACGCGTGATACAAATGTTACTGTTTTTGTTAAACGATCTTGCATTATTTACCATTAAAATATTTATTATATACTCCAAAATTTAAACAATATTTTACTTGATATGCCATAAATATTATAATAGCATTGTTTCAGTTTACAAAAAAGGAACTTACAAATCATTTAAATTGAAATTATTGTGAAACTAATCGAAAAAAAAAAAAGATCAAATGCATAAAAAATACTTCTTCAAATAATAAATTTTAATTGGAAAGAGTCTCAAAAAAATATTCCGTATTTAACTTTCTACTCTAACCTAAACTTTATAATAAGAAACAAAAATCATCTGCCCTTCTAAGCAGGCAGATGTTTTGAAAATATCGTCTGCAGATCGACGTCAGAGTACGAAATTCTTAATAAGTAAAAAATAACAGTGTAGGGATGGAAGTGGGAGGAGAATGAAGTACATGGACAATAGACGTGTATAATGGATGTGGGATTAAAATTTAACAAAAACCTGCACAGAACTTCGCATATACATATTTGATAGAAAATTACGTTCGAGAAAGGTACAGTTTTTATTGGCGCGGTGAAATTTGAGTCCGGTCAATGATACTGTACCAGATTTGGACGAATTATTTTCGCCGAAAGAAGCTTTCGTTATTTGGATTACATCAAAACAGAATATTGAAAATGATGACAAAGGAAAATTGGTATGAAGAAATATTATTTTACATGTTATATTTTTATTAAATTATAACGTTTTCAGTTAATTCCATATGAGTTTTTTACAAAAGCTATATATTTCATTAATTTAATTTTTATAAAAATAAAGTTTATTAAATTTAGAATGTTTATTTTTTTTAAATAAATAGCAGTATGTCAACGATTTTAATCAGATGATTAATGTTACTGTTTCATTTCCTGAATCATTTTATAGTTATAAATTTCAAAATATCTATGCACTATTATTAAACATTTATTATTAACATGGGCATGTTATTTTTAATTATCATATTCTGTCATATTCTGTCTATTCAGATTCTGTCAAATCTACTTGTTCTGTTGATGGTGATATCAGAATTACAGAAGGTTATTGTGGTTATTGTCCCGTCACCAAATATCAAACCAGATAGATCCTTCATCGGCGTCATATGATACATATATGTATCACTATCGATGCATCTAAAATCTGCAGTAAAACGTTAAAAAATGACTCACATTAGACGCCAAACAGAGTAGGTGCGGTGCTGTGTCATTATAAACAATTAATGTTCTGTGTTTTATAAAAATAATCCCTAGTAAGATCTATTACTTATATAGATATATAATTTCATAAATAAAATTATAAATTTGACAATCAATTAATAAAATTATATTTTTAATAACCAAAATATTGTTTTTAAGTAATATATTTTACTGCATTCAAACCCTGTTGCAAAATGAATTAACCCTTTGTATCACCGTGTTGCATATCTGTAAACATACCCAAAAGTCAAAGTTTTTTACTGTGAGCTTAAAAAGGCGATTTTATTTATTACTGTTATCTTTCAACCCAGAAGTTAATATAAATTGTTCACAGAATTCTCAACATACGACAATGCTAAATTAATTTGTCATATAAAAGTCTTATTTATCATTTGAACAGTTTCACCCCGTTATTGTAAACTAAATTTTGTTGCATTTAAAAGTCCAGAGACGTTCAATAATAGATTTTTTACAAAGGTAAGTTCGTACACTTTAGAATTTTGTATTAAAAAATGACAATATTTATGAGAAGTAGCTATGTAATTTTCTGTTTATTACAAATATGAAAAAGACTCTTTTAGCCAATAATTTTTATTTTTATGATTTAATTTTTTTAAATTATTTTTTACTTGCTTAAAATGATGTATTCTATCATGTGAGTATATATTTTTCAAATCGATGTTGTTGAGCCACAAAGGGTTAAAATATATTTATAAATAATAGTCTATTTTGATCTGTAGGTTAAATTTTTGTTTTTCTCTTTCAAAAATGGCAACTTTAATCAAATATTTTTCCAAAATCATCCTTAATAAATTAAAAGTATCGTTATTTTTTAAAAATATCATCTAAAACCTGGACCCCAGAATATGAATAATATGGGAGAATACATTGTGTGGATATTTTTATTAATTAAATATTAAGATTAGAGATGGGAATACTCGAATAAAAACGGAAACTTTAGGAAAAAAAACTTGTTTTTTTCCGTTTTTTTTGAAGGGGTATTTTTCAATTTTTCCAAATTGGAAAAATTGAAATTTAATTTATAAAATAATATATTCAAAATGTAATGGCTGCATTCTGATACTTTTTTCTTTATATATTTTCATGTTCAGTGTCTACCATTAAAATGTTAACATAGAAAATATGATATGTAAGCAGTTCAAGAAGAACTTACGTCCTTTAAAAAATCCTTTATAATTTTTTCACCTTAAAACATAGGACCCTTCAAAAAATTCATAGTTTTTTTCAATTTCCATTCTGAATCTTCCAGAAATGTGATGATTTTAGAATAACAAAACGTCACATAACAGCTGAAATCGTCAATGAATCTCTTATCTAGCTGTATATACAGTAGTGGCCAAAATTGTGGAAACCTTTTGGGAACAATGTTTTTTTTTAAGTTTGATGGTTCATAACGCCCAATATTTCTTAGTTATACTATAAAAGCTTTATACCGCTGGAAAGATAATTTAATCAAAAATATCAGGCAATACAGTTTGTTCAATTCTAATTAATTTATCAAACATCATAGCCAAATAATCAGAAAAAAGCAGTAAAATTTGGTTAGGTTGATGATAATGATTTTTCTTTTTCTTGAATGTAGTCAATGCATATGAATGTTTGGAGTGTCAGACAGATTCCATTTTATTTGGTAATGTGTCGATCAAAGCTAGGGTAGGATTATATATATATATATATATATATATATATATATATATATATATATATATATATATATATATATATATATGTGTGTGTGTGTGTGTGTGTGTGTGTGTGTGTCATATTTTGGTACTTATAGGAGGACTAAAATGGAATAATGTCTAAAAAATGGAAAACGCTATTCATTGCAAATCACTTTAATAATCAGGCATGCAAGTGCCTGATTAATAAAGTGATTATTATGCAATTAAAAATTTGTTCATAAATGTGTCAGAAAGTTTCGTGATACTGAGAGAAGGGAAATATGGCAAAGTATACACATTTAAAGACTTTAATACTTAACAGCACAATACCATAATTTTAATTATTGTCAATATTTTTCGTGGTTACATAAAACAAATAGAAGTAGAAGTTAATTTAAAAATTTGTTATTTGCACAATAGAATTTCATATTATTCAAATATTTACTTTTATTATAATTTTTAATGGATTCATCTATTATTTTTATATTAGTATGCGTTTTTTACATTTATAATTGTCTTGCTTAACGTCTACATTAGCCGGTTTCCCATTCAGATGCAAAGTTTTAATTTGAATACGAGTTGCATAAAAAAAAATTATTGCCGATTCAATCCTTATCGTTGATCTTATCCGGATTTGGTAAAATCATGTTATCCGAATCTATACGAAATCATTTATCAGTTTCGGTCGGGTTGTGGGCTTACAGATTTTGTTGTTGTTGTTGGGTTAGGGTAAGAATATGGGTTGAATCAAAATATAATTTCAGTCAATCATCATTCATGCTCAAGTAGACAATCAACCATGTTCAAGTAGTATATAACAGGATTCATGCGTGACTCTAGATCTAAGCCGACATCAGAAATTTTGTCGTAACAGAATTTCTGATAAAATCTGGTTACTCTGTCGTATGCAAGATTCTATTCCGAACAAGACTTACAGTAAAAACATTATACCCGACTCGGGTCAGTTCGGATTCACGAAAATTAGGTCACCCGAGACCCGACCACTAATCCAAATCTATTCTGTTGCCAAACAAATCCAAAAAGATTGATCCGAACTTTCTCGATTGGATTCGGGTAAAATTTGGTCACCCGACCCGGTGCAGTGTCGTCACAAACGTCACAAACATGTAGCATAAAAAAATGTCGAACCGAACAATCCGGATAGGATTCGGGTAAAATCTGGTCACCCTACCCGATGCAAATTCGTCACTTTTTTCACGATGAAGTCGCACGGTGACTTCACAAAGTAGTCACATTGTGAGGTCACAGAAAGCCTTGAAAATGGCCATAACGACTTCACATTTAGGTCACAATGACTTCACATCGACGTCACTTGACGTCACGACGACGGTCACAAAGTCACAGTGTGACTTCACAGGGACGTCACCGTGACGTCACCATGCCTTACGGGGTGTTGGTCATTATTAGAGTACAGTGTACAAAATCCGTCCCTTTGCTTAAATTCGCCTCACTTGTTATCATTTGCGCATATTACTCGTACCTTTTGACGAGCTTATGAAATTTTTTTGTATATTCCTTTCGAGAATTGACAGTGAGATGAAAAGAAAATATGTTCTTTTAGCGCAGTATATTCCATAATGTGATTCAGGAGAAGCTTTTAAAGTTTTTATTCAAATTTAAAACTTTAATCCCAATGTACGTTTTTTAAGTAGTACAGGATTGATATTTGTGGATTGGGGCGCATTTATTACGTTCAAACTCTTCATAGGATGTGAGGTTCTTCGTTAGTTCTGGGGTGATCAACATGTTTCTAATATTTGTAGTACAGAACTAAAGTAATTAACCAAAAGCGACACTTCCAAAAATATTCAGGTAAGTTCCTACAATCCAACTTTTTACTTCAGAGATGACACATTATTCTTTTTTTTTTTTTTTTTCTTTACATTCTTTCCTTAGAAGAAGTCACTGAAAATTGGTAAAACACAGATTTTTGAAGAATATCCGAATAAAACAACTAAATTTCGAAAAAAAAAAATCGTTGCCTATCTCATTTCTAAATATTCCCCACTTCAAATACTGTATGAATTGTAAATTGAAGAAGGGGGTTAGAATGAAAAATTAATGCCAAAAATCGAAAAAAATAAGATTTTTTTTAAAGATTTTGAAAACATAGAGATAAAGGAAATAAATTCTGGCCAGTTAGCGTATTGTATTTTGTTCAAAAGGAACAGTGCTTCTTTAAAATGATTTTTTAGCTATATGTTATTTTCTTAAATTACGCATTTTCTTTTTATATATTACGATATTTAGGCAATTTACCATATTATGTGAAATTGTTAATTGTTTACAACAGCTTAAAATTTCAATAAAATCTATAAATAATGTTTAAAAGTTAGAAAATGTTCTTATATTCTTTATTTTTCTTATATTCTTCTATCTTGAGCTTTATTTTTGAAGCAAATATACATGTGTAAGGACGGGCAACATCAGATTTAAGCTTTATCGAGCTTAACACATTAGCAAGCGATATTTCGAAAGACGAGCTTGAATAAAAATTTAAGCAACTACTTTAAATTAAAAACTATTATATAAAAATTTTAATTATAAATTAATATAAATACAATATCTATTTTCTCATATAAAAAGTTTATACTGCAAAAAAATATGTTTAACACTTAACTATTAATTAATTAATTCATGTTCACCTAATTGCTTAAATCAGATGCTCCTTATATTATTTTCTGCTACAATAGTTGTTATTAGTTGTTACTACTACTGTATTTGAGATTTTGAGTATTAATTACACGATTCCGTATAATGAACAGTGACGTCAAAATAATACCTCACTTAAATTGAATAGGTCATTTCCAAAACCACATAAGTCAAGTTTTTTCCAAATATACATTTTTGTCGCAAATGCTTCCTTAAAGGCAGATCCGTGATCTGGGAAATAATCACATAAATCTGTGTATTCCTTCCGTTTCAAACAATACCTTCTAAATTTCGTTCATTATTACTTAAACGACATAAACTCAGCTACTTAAATGGTGCTTCTATGCAACACGAGATTATATGCGAATACCATATAACATTACCATATTACCATTTGTATTCAATACCATATTAAAAAGATAAAAATGTTCCTTTATAAGTGCGATCTTCATTAATTTCGATTAAAAATATGTTTAATATGACTGTTTTGTTCAAATTAAATACCACCTAACTTTGTTCCTTGCAAAAACACCGTAAGTTAGGAACAGTTTTTTTTCTTCTTCTTTTTTATTATACATAAATTATAAAAAGTATTCGATATTAGTTCGGATTTTGTGATTTATGTGGTTTTTGAAATGACCAATTCAATTATTTTCCTATTATTGAGCACTGCACTGCAAAACATAAAAAAAAAACGATTTCGGCTTATATATCCGAATTGACATTTTCCCAATGTTTCCTAATGTTTTGCATATAATTTGTTGGTTGTCTGGATGTATAGTGTTACTGAGTTGTCGTTTCAGTAGATCAATGGATACGGCATTTGGAATAAAAAAAAAGCGGTTATGAGTTTAACTTCTATCCTGGACACTTTTGTGATACAAGTGGGAAAATTCCATTTTGACATAAAGTTTTTACAGTTGCGAATAAACTAAAATTCAGCCTACATTTACTTTCTTTTATACATCCTGCAGTACGATTCACAATAGAATTAAAATATTTGTATTGATAGAAACATAATATCCTTACTTTCAGCTGTAAATGTATAGAAGTGTTAGTGTATGAGTTCCAAATCGGGAAATGCTATCAAAGGAAAGGAAATGTAAGTAAAGATTGTAATGCGTTCGTATATTTGAAATTTTCTTAGTCTGTATAAGCCTGACATAGTCTGACTTAAATTCTTCTAGTAAAAACATTTTATTTGTAATGCATGTTAAATGATAAAAACGATATCACATATTTTAATTGTACGTACATAAAAAATCAGTACTAATAAAAGAAAGTTTCTCTCTGTCTGTGTGTCTGTTTGTTTGTCTGCGATGGCTAGGAAAATCTGGGCACCTAGAAGTCTGAAAATTTAGATTTAAGTTGTCCAAACCCTCAGAATTTTAATATTTTGAAAATTAGAGTAGTTATTATTTAAAAAAATGATAAAATCAGAAACAAGAAAGCATTTTTCCGAAATAAACTCGCGCAGGCCCAGAAGCCTTTTTATCAAACCAACCGTAAAGAGAAGAAACAAATCACCCGTCAGTCCGTTTATTTTTCCATTTTCTAAATTCGCCACGGGCGAACGACCGTAAATAAATAAAAAACACATCTACATATTCTCAAAGAACGTACTTTTACGTCTCAAATTATTCGGTCGGTTTGAAAAAATTTCACATTTAACCCTTTCAAAAAAAATCAAAAATCGTCGAATTCATGTTTTTTATTTTCTTCCATTTTCCAAGTCTCGCATCCGCCGGACTACAAGAGATACGGAAAAACCGTGTTCTCCAAATTAAAGATCTGATATTTTCCTTTTCAAAGCCACCTTTGGTTTTACAAAATACGAAAGTTAACCCTTTGTAAAAGTATATTTTCTGTACGCCGTTTCGCGATTTTCAGGATTTTGCCAATATTTAAAAAATTGTATCGGCAGTTTTGAGCAAGATACGAAAAACTAAAAAAAACAGACAATATTTACATTCGTTCCCTTTTTGATATCTGCAATTGTTTTTGCTAAATATCAATATTAACCCTTTGAAAAAAATTCGCGCGCAGGACTCACTTTTGCAAATTCTCATTTTCTGTGATATATAAAATCGCGCTCTCTAAAATAACGAAACAAAAAACAAACACACCTAAGGGCATTTACGTTTTATGGAGTTTAGGCAGAAACCTTTAGTTAAAAAAAAATAACGTTAACACTTTCGAAAACGTTTTTAACCGCAAGTCAATTTCGCTTTTTTAACGATTTCTCATATTTTTAAAAAATCAAATCTTCGTTTATAAACAAGATATGAAAATCTTAAGTTACGGCACCTAATCTACATTTATTTGCTTTTAAAATCTGGTATTCGTTTCGAAAAAAATTAATTTTAACCCTCCGAAAAAAATTCGTTTTTAAAACTCACTCACGTGATTTTCGGGAAATGCAAATAGGACAAACAGAAGATATCAGATCATAGACGCGTTCATTTTCTTCAAAACGCATCGTTTGGTTTTAAAAAATATCTACATTAACCCTTTCGACACCGGTCGTTTACATAGCCCACTTTCGCGATTTCCTCTATTACGCCTATGTCCTATGTTACCGGCGAGACATCTATGTTCTTTTTATTTCTTGTCCCTAATTCATTACGATTTCTGAAGTAATCTTCATACATTTGGGAGAACATGTTCTATAAAAATTATGATAGGTATGTCGTGGAACATGCCTATATCCTATGTTGCCTTCGAGACATCTGTGTTCTTTTTATTTCTTGTCCCTAATTCATTACAATTTCTGAAGTAATCTTCACACCATTAAAGTAGACGAGAAAGCTTTTAAGTTTTGTATACAGCGAAATACGTCTAATCTTCAGACTGGTGAATTTGTTTTATCTACATATTTTGACTGTCTTTTCTGCCATGGGAATGAATTTGGCGTATTTCTTTTAGATCGCTTACATACAGTTAAGTACAATTCTAAAACCCCGAAATAACTTCTGAACGCAGGAAATTATATCGTTGGAAGTAATGTTTACCTATAATAAAATGCGGATGATCTATGATATAGTGTGTCCCCTCCAGATATCAACTTTGAAAGTTAGAGATCCTATATCAATAAGTGAGATAAATAACGAGTTAACGTATAGAGGTCCAAATATTTTATATGCATTATGTCACAAACCACCAATAATGGAAGTCCCGAAATGAAGATGCTTCAACATTCCATCAGCAAATTGAATACGTCAACAATGACACCACAGAAAGTAAAATCATTAAACTATTTGTATATCTAATGCACTCTAAGAAAGGTGAGAGCTTGAAGGAAAATTTTCAAAATGCAATATCATACTTTATTCCTTAATGAGTAACAGAAACTCGTGGTAAGGAAAAACTTGATAGACAATGCTAGTGCATGGAATTTCTATTTGATTATAATCATGGCTAGTTATTCAAACGAAGGATACTGATAGATTTATTCTCTTGCAGGAAAACTACAATCGTTGGACATGAAAGGCAAAACAGTAGCATACATTACGTATTTCTTAATGTTACTTTCTTATTTTTCTACTGTCCTCACTATCTTTGCGTAATTAGAGAAATCGAAAACATTTAAAGTCACCCTGTTCACTGAAGATGGCACATGCAGATGTGCTCATACAGTCTCTGGGGATTTTTACGTTTACGACCGACAACAATATAGGCAATATGAAAGACATGTCCATTATCTTATTATCTTAAATTTTACACGTGAATTTTTCCCACACAGAGTAAGAGAATAAAAGGTCTGCTGTCAATAAATTAGCAGCGACAGAACGACATGTACAATTTCGTCTTGAAGATACCGGTTATACAGCCATTTACATTTCTCAGAATAAAGCATTTTTGGACGAAATTCATATGTCAAAGAATAAGTATTTTAAAATCATCATAATGATTGCTTTCGAGAAATACTGTTATTCAAATGTAGAAATTTGTGACCCGTGGGCAATATTCAAGTACGGGATGTATCTTTCAGTGTTATTGGGTCAGTGTTATTGGTCTTTTAAAAATATAATATTTCTTATAATTACTGTTATTTATCTTTAATGAAAATAAAGGTTAAAGGTTTTTTAAGATTAAACGAGTTTAAAATGTTAATTGAAATGAAAGAAAATAAATTTTATTTCGCAACAAACTATAGGGCGATAAAAGTTTCTATGTATTAATAAAACTAATTTTGGAAGTCTGATAAACGAAGAATTTTCAGTTTTGTTTTCCGTATTATTTTTATTTGTGTGAATCGTTTAAAGCCATACAGGACAAAAAATGCGTCCAAATCCTACATAAATACATTTTACTTATTCGCGATCATGCTTTAATTTTAATTTTATAATATTTTGTATCATGATTTAAAAACAAATTTTGTATATATATATATATATATATATTTTTTTTTTTTTTTTTTTACGAGTACCATTTTCTTTTACATCACTATTATTTTTATTCCATAAAAATAAGCAGTTTCCACAGAAATCCTTTCTGTGATTAGTTTTTTTTCTGGATTACTTAAATTTATATTTTCCATTGAAATGCTTCAAAAGAATTTTATTTCAAACTCATGTTTCAAGAGTAATACTTTTAAATGTAAAAAAAAAAGTAATAATAACTACTTTATAGTAATTGAATAACAGGAGAAAATCTGCTGAAATAAAGTTTTGAATAAGGATTTTGATAATATAAAATCGCTATATTGTTGGTAGAAAACGAATTTGATTTCATTTTGCAGTATTTTGAAAAATGCATTTCTTATTTCGATTTCACGATCGTAGAAAAATAAAAATTATTTTGAGTTATGCGATTATAAAAGATTGATTGAAAATGAATATTTTTAAATTTTGTGCTTCTCTTACTTTGGATATAGAAGATTCGCATTGTAATCACATTTTCGATGATTTGTTAAGAAAAAATGCTGATTTTACTTTTTTTACTTTTTTTTACATAATGGAACTTATCGGTTCAAATCACCTAAAACATTTTTTTTATTTTTTATACAAGGTTAGAGCGTTTATTTTATTGAACAAAGTGTCGTTAATTCTTAAGTTAGAAATTTTTAGTTCAATTTATTTTACAGAAACAGCAAAAAAACGTATTATCTGTATCGATGATTAACAGTATTTTATGCACTGGATCCTCTGTAAGGACGGGGATAGTGCATCTGACTTTAAATTAATCGAAAATCCATCCCTCGTAACAGAACACACTGTCCGGTGTACGGAACATGGGAGAAAACCATTATTAATTGAAAATTCTACTTCATTATTTTCACATTTATGATATATTTTTTAGATTATTGACTGGTATTACCATGAAGCATTTTTTATGAAACATATACATTATTCAAATAAAGTATTGAAATTTATTAAAGGAAATGTTTTCGTATTTGTCTCATGACAGGGGTTAATAGCCGAAAAAATCGGCAAAGATTTCTCTATTTACAGAAGCCTTTTTTTATTCTGATTATTTCAGTGATTAAAGTACTGTACGTCATATCGGAGAATTTACGTGTCATTTATTTTTATTTTTTATTTTTCTATTGATACATTGGTGAAAAATTTTATCAATATTTTATGTTCTAGATACTCTGAATGGATGAGACTGGGATAGTGCATCTGAATTGAAATTAATCTGGAAATTCATTCCTCGTAACAGAACACACTGTCTAGTGTACAGAACATAGGAGAAAACCATTATTAATTGAAAATTCTACTTGATTATTTTCACATTTATTATATATATTTTTTAGATTATTGACTGGTATTACCATGAAGCATTTTTTATGAAACATATACATTATTTAAAAAAAGTATTGGAATTTATTAAAATAAATGTTTTCGTATTAGTCTCGTGACAGGGGTTAATAGCCGAAAAAATCGGCAAGGATTTCTCTATTTACAGACGCCTTTTTTTATTCTGATTATTTAAGTGATTAAAGTGCTGTACGTCATATCGGTGAATTTACGTGTCATTTATTTTTATTTTATTCTATTTATATATTGGTGAAATATTTTATCAATATTTTATGCTCTAGATACTCTGAATGGATGGGACGGGGATAGTGCATCTGCTTTAGAATAAACAGGAAATACAGCCCGGTATCCCGGGCTACACTACACAATGCCCAGTGTGCAGAACACAAAACATTAATATAATTTTTTTTATTTTCTTTTATCACTCACTGACACACTTTTATCACTCACTAAATTCCCTAAAACATTTTTATATGAAACGTATAAATTATTCAAAGAAAGTTTTGAAATTTACTAAAAAATATGTTTTCGAAATAGTCTGATTCCAAGGGGTTAATAGCCGCAGAATTAGTCAAATATTACACTATTTACAGCAATTTTATTATTATTATTATTATTATTATTATTATTTCATTGTTAAAGTGCAGTTCGTCCTATCTGTAAATTTGTGTTTTATGTATTTTATTTATTGATGAAATTTTAGATTATATATATTTTTTTAAACCGCAAACGGGTTAAACTTCCGTAATTGAACTGCATGCGATATTCATTTAGAAAAACATTGTGCTTATGAATTAATTTAAACACAAAAAAAAATCGGTAAATTGAGATACTGTTATGAACAAATTGCTATTGGAAATTACATTTTTTCATATTTGAAGGGGGTGGGGGGATCTAATATTGTACGATATTTAGAGGTTAAAATAATTGTGTTAAAAAACAAAATTAATTTTTCAGGTCGCTTCCATTGTTTATATGACGTGATCATATCTCACGGACATTTTTTTTTTATAATATAGATTTTTTTTAATTTAAATTTAATAAAAAAAACGCATTTTTCGCAATAAGAAGCATCAGTTCAAATAATAACATGGATCGATTTTGGATGAATTTTTCCTCCATTTTGAATTTGCATAAATTATGGAGATTTCAAAAATATGAATTTTTTTGTAAGTGAATATTTCATGTAAATAAACAATTTTCTTTTTAAATTTTAGTTTATTATTAATGTCAAAAACATCATTTTTAGCAATCATCATTATGCATATTTTATTTAGTTTGATAACTAGTAATTACGTAATGGTCATCTGATAGGTTAAATCTATTTTTTATATCATCATAACACAAAATAAATGAGTAATAAATAATTGTGTTGCCAGTAACGGATTTGCCTGATTAACCTTTGATAACTCTTTCCTCTAAATGTGATTTTTTAACCATTTGGATTGCTGTTTAAGTAATCGGACTCGTTTCAATAAAATGACAGATATGTTCTTTTGAAATTATTTTTACAACCTAGTTATTACGTGCAGAATAACTACATGTTTGTGTGAAATTTTTTTGAATAAAATAATTGTCTGAGTGAACACGAATACTCATACACAGCGCAGTATTACTTTGGCCCATATATAGCTACGATGGATATTAAAACATTTCGTCAAGCATTACTCAAAAAATATTTAACGGATTTCGTTCAAATTTTTACAGCAGGTACCTATAAAGGTGACAACGACGTCTATTTATTACCAAGAATAAATGTCAAACCGTTTAGAAATTATATTAAAAAATAAATAAATAAGCACATTAAAGTACATACGTCACGAAAATTTAGTGCATACGTCATTTTCAAATAAAAGTATAATAAAAATGGAAAATTAATCTGGAATTTTTTCTGTTTGAAAGAAAAAAAACCGCAATAACTTAGTATTAGAGATTTGGCGCAAATCTCACCATTAGCCTAGCTTTTTTATTTCGCGTGTGTAAATCAGAAACATTTCTTTGATGTTTAAATAAAAGGTTTTGATTTGTGGCATTATTTCTTCTTATTTTCTTTTCCTTTTTATTAGTATTTTCAATGGAATTAGTGAAAAGCATGTATTTTAAATTAAATGAGTAAAAGACATGTATTTCAAATGAAATGAGTGAAAGGTTTATAGTTAAATGAAATTAATGAAATGTTAAGATGTTATGAAAACAATATTTGGCGATTTATCAACTGCGCCATGTTAACCTGAAAGTACCAATACATATGTGAAATGAAAAGAAGACACAGATGTCCTATACACACCACGTTGGCGCGATTTTTTCCCCCGCCAATTTGGCAAAAACTTTATTTGTGAATATTAGTTACAAATTAGCGTGCAATAATAGCACGTGAATTTTTATTTCAATAGACAAAAAAAAACAAAAAAAACTTAATAAGCTTCTATTATTTTAAAAAAGAAAATAAAAATAAATAAATAATAGTTTGACATAAATAAATATTGATACACATATAAAAATAATGTATAGAATTAAAATAAAAAAATAGAAGGAAATAAATATAACAATCAGTTTTCGCCAAATTGGCGAGGGAAAAAATCGCGCCAACGTGGTGAGTATATGACATCTGTGCCGAGATTGTTACCCTGTGATTTCGTAATTTATCTGTGCTTTCGTAAGTATAAAAAAATAAAAAAATACTTATATCAGGCGTATAATATTTTGCGTTTTTATATGGACCACATCTCCATTTTAAAAATTTAAATTGTATTTATATCAGATATTTCTTTCCTGAGATTCCCACAAATTATTTTCGGTAATTTTTTAGTTCGCTTATTAATTGTTTACAATTTTCCACCCTGACAATAACAATTATTTATCACAAAACTGTCTCTTAGTTTTGTTAATTATGTTTGTTATGTATTTTCATTACTTGTTAAAATATCAAAAATGGCAATAAAATTTTATTTTAACATCGTACTTAATTTTATAAGATGGCGCACTAACATGGTTTAATAAACGTATATTTGTAAATATTGGAAAAACATGTTTTTCCACTCTCTGGAAAAATTTGGTAAGATGCTAAAACTGCCTATTAGCACAATTTTTAATTTTTTCCCCAATGGCGCCAAACAGCAGATGATACGGAACTTTTCCCCATTCAGATACACAGACAAGGCTGGTCAAAAACAGGAGTAATGCTTGCAAGGTTTATTTTTTTTAACTCTATAAGAGTTACAAACAATAATGACATTAAATTCTCCGATTAGCTTTGGGCCCGAGTACGGATGTTTCTACAAGAAAAAAAAAACTGTAGTAGAAGTCTTTTACATTTGTTTAGAATGAAGCTCTGTCACCAAAGTATTAATTAATAATACAAACAACATTAATATTAACATGGGGGAAAAAGTTTGAATTTAAGTGTAAATATTTGGAACCCCCCCCCCTCCCCCAAAGAAAAAAAAGTTACAGAAATTAATTTAAAATGGCGTTAAGCCACGCTTTCTGACATAAGCAATTGACTGCGAACCCGATTACGAAACTTTCACTTAACTTAATAACATGTATCTAATAGCCCTGAGGGTACTTTCCCTTCCCAGTTATACGGACAGACGGGTAGAGAGAGGGGTATATAGACAGATAGACGTGTCGAGAGACGGGAAGTGAAACGGGAAGCGAGACAGTTAGAGAGACGGATAGACATATGGGTAGCGAGACGGTTAAAGAGTAGGGTAGAAATAGAAAGACAGACGGATAGTGAGATGGGTATACAGACGAGTAGAGAGACAGTAGATAGATGGGTACGGAGAGAGACACGGTATAGAGACATACGGGTAGGTAGACGGGTAGACAGATGGTTAGGGCAACAGATAGGCGGGTAGCGAGAACAGTACAGAAATATACAGACATGTAGAGAGATGTGTAGAGAGAGAGAGTCAATCGGGTAGAGAGATGGGTAGAAGAACGGATAGGGAAACAAACAGATTGTAGAGAGAGACAGACAGGCAGGCAGAAGAAAAGTCTGGGGTTTGAAGTTATAAAAGCGCAGAGGGGAGAGCCTCCTAGGACATAATCAAGAAGTATTATCTCTGAAATGTTTTTTTTTTCAATTTCGCCGATATGGAGATTTAATGTAAAATTTATCTTTACAGAAGTCATCGAAAGATTTTTTATGCACTTTAGTAGGAATTTAGGCTACAATTTGGTAATCAGGTTTGTAGCATAGCATGTTATCAATGTGGTTTGAAGTGTACAAGTTTCTATAAATAATTATTCAAATAAGCAAGGAGGAATATTTTTTAATTCAAATGTAAATATTTGCTACAAAGAAAATGTTGCATCAATGAAAATAAATTTGCGTTAAACTACGCTTGCTAAAATACGCTCTTTGCTGCAAATCCGATTTCGAAACTTTAAAAAGCTTGGCTTTTTAAAAGATCCGTCTTTTTTTTTAAAGTTTTGTGCAATACCCACTTATTAGAAATTGAGATGCTTTACCAAATGTTACAAACAAATATATATGAAAACATAACAGTATATATGAATTTATATATGATATTTTGTAATTCTATCATTTAATTTGCTCTCTTTCATATATTGTATCTTCTTTATATCGTAATTGTTAACCCCATGTTCTCAGCAATATCACTCAGACTAATCCCTTTGAGGGAAGTCCTAGTTAAATATTCGTTTTGGAGAAATAATAAACAAATAAGATTATTTTCGTGTATGTGCTTAAAGCGGTATAATGATTCCCGCTCGCTTTGGAAGTTTTTGTTCGCACTGAGATTGACAGGTTATTGAAAGGAGAGGGTGGGTGCTGAAGTCCTGAATTTTTTTAAAAACAATTTAAGGGGACAGATCACCTTTAAAATGGTCAAAAATTCAATTTCAAGGTTTTGATGTCAGTAAATAGTGCATTTTATTCTGAGTAGAAAGGTACCAATGTTTTTCAGAGGCGATAATTATTGACGAAGATATAAAGTAAAACGAAATCCTCATTCTTTGTTTTTGAATGGAGAGTGTAAACTTTAAATGCATTTAATTCACAACAATGATTTTGAAACTTGCGTGCACGATTCCTCCAAAAATAATTTAGATAGAACCTCAATTTTTTTCAAACTTATTAATGTTTCAACAATGAACAAAATAAACTAGAATCTTTTAATTTGATCAATAAATTGAAAAATAATTAACTGTAATTAAATTAAAAACGCATTTTGAATGCGCTTTTCGATGAATTACAGATAATTATTTTTAAATTTATTGACCAAATTAAAAGATTCTAGTTTATTTTGTTCATTGTTGCAACATTAATAAGTTTGAAAAAAATTGAGGTTCTATCTAAATTATTTTTGGAGAAATCGTGCGCGCAAGTTTCAAAATCATTGTTGTGAATTAAATGGATTTAAAATTTTTACTCCCCATTCAAAAACAAAGAATGACTATTGCGTTTTACTTTATATCTTCGTCAATAATTATCGCCTCTGAAAAACATTGGTACATATTTACTCAGAATAAAATGCACTATTTACTGACATCAAAACCTTGAAATTGAATTTCTGACCATTTTAAAGGTGATATGTCCCCTTAAGGCTTTTGCGTTATTTTTTCTTAATTTTACAGGGTAACAGTTTTTTTTTTTTCAATAGTGATATTCAACGTTTGTTAACGGAATTCTAGAATTTTATTTTGGTTTAATAAATAAAAGACAAATATATTTGTTTTAATTACGATTTATTTACTAGGGTAGACCGGGGCACTTTTGCACACTTTTTTTTCTTCGATTTTTCTGATTTTTTGTGTTTTACTTATTACACCAGTATTGGTATTTATACTACAAGTGGTCCTTAGAATATAGTTTGGCATCATCAAATTTAGTTCTGTGCCATTTTAAACATTATGAAAATCTAATTTCTAGATTTATGTCGAGTGTGTAAATGTGCCCCATGACCGGGGCACACAGTCCTTTAGATCAGCTAAATGACACAAAAAAATGACACAAATATTTATTAAAACAATATATTTATTCAGTTAAACAATACACTACAAGTTACTAAAATTAAAAATTATGTATGTTTTGTTTAACAAAAATCATCATTATCATCACTATTACAGTTGACACAGACAAAGTAAGTAGAATCTCCTCTAATGCATTTCGCATGAGCCCACCTCTTACATTTTGTGCATTTTAACCACTCTTCTGTTGGTTTAGAGTTACTGTAAGGTCCTAAACAATAAATACAGACGCAGTCGTCATATTCTTCATCTGAATAATTGTTAGAAAGGAAAACTTTTGTAGATTTCTTCCCGTCCTTAAAATTTCTATAAGGCTTTTTAGTGTAATTTTTCTCCCGGATATCACTAGTGAACAGTTGTTTTTTAGCTGCCTTTAAATATTTTTGTTTATTCTGTGCCGGTTTTCGCTCATTTTTTTTTCTTTGACACTTTTTGCTCCTCTGCTAAAGCCTCCTTTACTAGTGTGTTAGTCAAAATAGCTGATTTCCTCTTTTTTCTTCCTCTGTTAGTTTCCTTCCTTGGTCCTGCCTTTTGGAATGGTTTTACCGACTCAGGGGTAGGGAAGATAGAACAATCGGGCTGTGAAAATGTGCTTGGTACGGAACTATCGGTTTGTGAAGAAGTGCTTGTTATGGAACTATCGAGTTGTGAAGAAGTGCTTGGTATGGAACTATCGAGTTGTTGTGAAGAAGTGCTTGGTATGAAATTATTGAGTTCTGCAGAAGTTTTTGATATGGAACTATTGGATTGTGCAGAAGTGTTTGTGATAGAGCCATCATGTTGTGCTGAATGAACAGGTCTGTCAGTGACATAGGAAGGCATAAAACCTGCATCTGTAAACACTCCTGTGTTCAAAGGAAATATTCCTGTTACCCTAAACCCAGACATTATATTCGTAGGTGTTGCAGCTAGAGGAATACTTGTAGCTAAAATGGCGGGGATGTCGTAAATGGTCATTGGACGGTTATGAGTGAACATCCATGCATCACAAGCAGTGTTAACTTGCTTTTTCAAAGACACTGCGATCTAGGGGTTAAAGTTTGTGGCTGCAATGGGGGAGAAATGACAAAAGTGTTACTCCATTTGGTTTGAAATAGTCTAGGATTTCTGCTGATAGGTGAGATTCGTGATTATCCAGCAATAGAAGGCAGGGATGTTCAGGAGAACATCGTACATGAGATACAAAGTGTTTAGCAAAATTATAGACATTTTTTTCTACCATCCAACCTGAAGGATTTGCATCCCCTTCACCCTTTCACCCCTTGAAATAGGTATATTTTAATAATGATTTCGAAAAGTCCTAATAATTACACTCTGTTGAATATTTTTATTTTTATGTCCTAAAATTCATAAAATTCATTTATATCATGGAATTATGTAGTAATATTAATGCTAAATAAGATAGTATCGGCTAGCATGTTATTTGTAAATATTGCTATGTTTAATTTTCATATTATTATCGATGTTATTGTCAAACTTTGTAATACGCCAAAGGCCATTATACAAATAAAGTTTATTAATATTCTTTAATTTTCGTTAAAAATATTTCATAAAACAACTTAGAATAAAGCAATACGAGCTGACGTAGAGGACTGGGCACGTTTACACACTGTGTAAATGTACCCCTAGCGTTATGTGTAAAAGTGCCCCTGGCGCCATTTTGTTTTATAAACAAATCTAGAAGCGTCGTTTTAAATGTATAGAATAAATATATAGAAGAAAAGGTACTCTTTAACAACATAATACTCTTAAAGTTTAATACTAAATACTAAATACTCTATGACAGATTATATAAGCATAAAAAAAATTTACTCAACTTTTGAAAAATCACAAAAGTTGATTTTTTAAAGTAACTACCACTATTCTGTAAATGCAAACGACTCTGTACATTCCAATACGTCACGTCCCCTCCTCCAGTTTGAGTAGTGGTGCCATCTAACGCATTATTTGTGAAATAAAGCAAGTGTGTAAACGTGTCCCTGTACCAAACGTGCCCCGGGCTACCCTACTTTATAGAGCTTCAAAATTATGATATTTTGAATAATATTTTCGCTTTCTTTCACACTATATTAATTTTTTTACGAATTTTCATTTGAATGTGTCTATGTGATTATGAATGTTGTAATTTCGTATACAGCGGACTGCGCACATATAATCGGGAAAAATGTTGTACTTTAAAATGTTCGTATAAATATGTATGCAACATTCTTTTAAAAAACTTTTCAGTGTACGTAATGCAGCTTAGTTTTACACTGGGTCGATTACAGGCAAAGATAGCTGTCTTCTGGCCCGGGATCTGAATATTTCGGGCCATGTACACAAGTATAGTTACATGACACTCCTGAACAGACGGTCAAGGAACAGCTGATTGTAAATTAAAATTAGGCAAAATCAAGCTATTTTTATTTATTTATTTATTGTGTGTGGGGGGGGGGGATTGTTAATCTGTATCTGACAAGTTAAACAGAAACGGGAATGATCTAAAGCTAATAGGTAACGTATTTAATCGATGCAATTACTCCAGCAGTCACATTATGGTGGTTATGGATGAGAGAAAAACGAAAGTTTTTGCATTTTTCTACATATCATGTTTTTAAAAATGTGTTTTATTTTTACACCTGGTGTCCCTTCTTATTGTTTATCAATATCTAATTCCTAAGCCGTTAGTTTTAGAGGTATAGTTACATTTTCTAAAATGTCACAATATGACATTCAGTTTATGTCAAAACAGTTATTTTTTAAAAGGTTACGAAATTAAAGATTTTATACGATGTCTGGGTCCTATAAGTTTTACTCAGAAAAAAGTTTATATTGTAACAAGTAAACAAATAAAAATTCATTCTTCTATGACGAAAGCTATCCATGTTATGATACTTAGAATTTTATGAATTTTCGGCATTTTATGTTACTAAAGATGAATAAGAGTGTTTTTAGTGCCAGAAAACGATGAAAATTCATGACATTCAAATTATCATAACTAGGTAAGATTTATTGCGCAAAAATTTAATTTAAACTGATTTTGATGATGTGGATTCATCTCAGCGGGAAAAAACGACAATACTTACTTCCCAAAATTATTTAAAACATTCTGTTTAAAGGACTTTTAATTAAAACATCCATTGGCAGCGTACATAGCAATTGAATATTCGTTACAAAAACAACATTTTATTGAAACATATTACCAACGTTACTGTGGAACTCTGTAACGTGTTAACCAAAAGTAACTGTATTTTCCACCTCTAGATCACTATAATAAATTTTGTCTTTTTTTCAATAAAGTTTATTGGGATTTCGTACAGTGCTTTTTGAGCTTTTACAAAATATTTTATACGATTTTTACTGTTTTTTAAGCGTTTCGCCGCGATATTTCGACATTGTAAAATGATTCTGGTTTTATCTTTCAGCCCATTATGTCATATTATTATTTTTTTTTTCATTTAAGAGGTAAATCCACATTTCTTTTAATCTTTTCCGATATTGCTAATATTTAAAAAGCCATCATATTTTTTACTGACGAAAATTCAACACGTATCCCCCCCCCCCCGCCAAAAAAATGTATATACTGATTTTTCTAGCATTGACGATGTTTTCGGTTTAGAAATATATAAATATTTACTATTTCCAAAAAAAAAAAAAAAAATCTTCAAGTGGTTTTAGGGAATTTACGACAGTTTTTTTTTCTTTTCTGACTGCCTCTTAAGGTAGCATTTCCCGTTTAAGAGAATAGTACTTTGGATATCATTCCGCTTCTCGGTGTAAGCAGCGGGGCCCCCAAATTTAGGAACGTTTTTATTCATTTTAGTTAAAAAGTATAAAATCTTACAAATCAAAGGGTGTACGATGCCGAAGGCAGTGGTCATCTAACCTTAGTTTCGTTTGGAAAGATTTTCGTTTAAAAATATAAAATCAAAACAGAATGGCGCGTGTGTAGAATGTCCTGAGTGCGCTGCGGAAGGCATTGGGGCAGACAGCCGTAGATTTGTTTGGATGGATTTTCGTTAAAAATATAAAGGTCGTAAGCCTCCTTAAAAAATATCCTTCCTCGTTTAAAAATACAGGTTGTCCCAAAAGTCCTCGACACATTTTCAAATTCAATAAATATTAAGCAATTGGCATACGAAGTGCTATTTGGACGAAAATGCTTCTTCTCATCGAAAATGTACTATAAAGAAATACAAAAATAGTTCAAAATTTTTCTCATACATGACGTTACTACGCACATTGTGTATGCACATCTTTTGTCTAAACTATGGCAATTCACATTTCAGAACTTAACAATTC
This sequence comes from Maratus michaelseni, assembly GCA_963931845.1. NCBI lineage: Eukaryota > Metazoa > Arthropoda > Arachnida > Araneae > Salticidae > Maratus > Maratus michaelseni. The sequence goes on along the minus strand of OZ007593.1, from coordinate 190,286,355 downwards.
TCGCCTTTATGAGTTTGATCAGAGAGTGAGACAAGTCAACAAACATTAGTTTGACGATAATAGAAAGCTAAGCAAGTTGCTTGGCGAATCGTTTTTTTTCTTCAAAGTCGAATCGACCAATCGAATTTTTTGTCCGTATGTCGCTATTGTCTTACAGAGGCATCATAGAAATCTTGTCGAGTTTCCTATTATAGTCAAACTAATGTTTGTTGACTTGTCTCACTCGTCCAAGGAATTCATGACGGCTACTTTTATAAGTTCTGGAATGTGGGTTTCCATATTTTGAACAACAAAAACTATGCATACCCTATGTACATCTTTCACCACTGTTATCTATAAAGGCATTCTACTTCTTAGGTAACTTTTCAGAAGTAACGACATCTATGAGAAGTTTTTGGAACTATTTTTTTACATTTTAATTTTTTTTAGCATAAGAAGCATTTTTGTTCAAACCATACTCTGGTACGCCAATTGCTTAATTTGTTATTGACTTTTAAAATGTGTCAAGGACTTTTGCTACATCCTGTATAATCATACAAATTTGAGACGCGTTTGTAAAAACAGATCGGAGCGTGCGTATTACATCCGGATACTGGGATACACAACTCTAGGTAAGTTTGGATTATTTCCGTTTAAAAATATAAAATCATTCAACATTGATTTTATGTTAATTAAGATACTTAAGGTTATTATCACGTTATCGAACAACGGTATAGTAACAAGTACAACCCAATATAGTAATCAGTTATTGTTTGCAATACACTTTATCAAAATAAAGTGCATATAAAATTTAAATTATTACTATATCATGTAGGAAATGCATATTTAAAATGAAATAGTTTTGCAGGAAATCTTTCTTTAAATAAGAAAACACAGTAATTGTTATTGTTTGTTAGGCTAATCGTAAAGAATACACCTTTTATTTAAAAAATGATTTTTGTAGGAACTAAAAGAAAGGTGCAAATGTTCTGGAATAAATATTGTTACTTACACAACATTTTACACCGGATAAAATTGAATAAATTAATAACCAGGTTGTTAACAGCTTTTTAAATCTCATTTGAATTAATGAGTGCATATTGAATTAATGTAAATGTACCAATTAACATTCTCATTAATGTAATAGGTTGCAGATATAGCAAGGAAATTTCGATAAGCTGAAATAATTTGTTAAACTTTGTGAAATCGTAAAAAGAACATTTCATTTAAAGATGGTTTGCCAGGGTAATGTTTTGCAACGATTGATATAGTTTTATCGCAAATGTAGAAACTATAATGGTTAAGGAATTTCAAGATATTGAATATATATTACATACTTAAAGATCTCATTAATATTAATGAGTAATCAATCTGTTTGCAAAACAAGACATGATTAAAGTGTAAAAAGATCTATTAATGACTCATTCCAATTCTTATTAAATAATATAAACATACTAATTACTTGATAATTAATTTTAAAAAATTTCAAGAAAATCAGTTTTTTATTTTAAAAAGTGTTTAATTTAAATAGTTATTAATTATTTTTCATATTTAAAAGCATACTTTATTGTGAATAAGTTGATATTTTCAGAAAAATTCATAAAAAAATAGTACTGCAGCAACGGTTTAACCGAAACACTCAGGGATACTTACAGAGTAAAATTAGGAATTAAAAAAAAGAAACAAAATAAAGAAAGGAAAGCAAATTACATATATTATTGGAAGATTGTTTTACGTACAAAAGTAGTTAATTTTTAAAAATGATTTTAAGGATTTTAATTATTCTAATGTTAAATACTATACTTAATGCATTACCTCCATAATTGCATTTATATATTTACTTGCTTACATATTCACATCTTATAGTCTTACACACGTTTATCTTATACACAGGGTGACCATAGAATAATGTGAGGTGTTGGGAGCTCTCTGACGCATAATACTTTGTAACACCATTGGGTGTAAGTGAATAATGAAGCACGCGGTTTCGATTTCTAAAGAAAATATTTTAGTATGAAGAGTCGCAATTAGGGGTCTAGTTTGCGCTGAAAAAGTACTAATTACGTTAATCAATTCATAAATGTAAAGTAAAATTGTAAACACAAACGTTTTTTCAGAATAATTCAAAACTTCTATTCTTTAATTACAAATGTCGCTCAACCTGATCACCGTTCAACATGATCACCGTATTCCAAAGGCTGCATGCAATAAACGACATTTCTCAAGGCTACTTAAAATTTTCCATCACTTAGAATAGCACAGAAATTTAAATAGAATGTAGCGTAAACTCCTTAACATATATCTGTTTAAATTCAACGTTGAAACACAGGAGCTGTTACAATTTACATATTTTATTTGAAGAAAACTGTTACTTCAGGTTTATGCAAAATCTCGGAGTTTGTGAAGGTTTCATGTTGAATAAGTAAAGAGTTTGCATCAAAATCTTATAGAAGCCCATTTTTCATTAAAAACAGCATGTAAATGTCCGCTGGTGGTAATTCCTGGTAATATTTTTTTGTTAGAATTCCAAACCACATGCTTCATTTTGTATGTATGTTAAATGGTGGTACATATCGCACACTAGATCACCCGCTAGATGGCTGTAAATACATCTTGTCGTTTTATACCCACCCTATACTTTAACACTTTTTTATATACTTGTATTCAGGGGCCATCAATTAAAGGAGGTTCAATGGGGCAGTTACCCTCCATCCTATGAAAATTAATATATTAGATTATATCTGTCATCACAGGTGAGACTCAGAAAAAAAATCAAAAATAGCACAAAAACTAAAGTAACATGTCACATTTAGCTAAGATAGAAATATCATCATTAAATAAACACTTTAATCACATAAATTAATAAGGATCAAAAATATTTTCTGAAACCTTGGTATTGCAACATTTAAAAAGTGCGATACATTTTTTTTTTTTTTTGAGTATGTTGGATACTTTAAAATATATAAGAATAAAACCAGGGCTGGAAGTATGCATTGCTTTTAATAATGCCCACGCTAGAGTGTAGTCTATTCTCGGCTTTTTAAGCAGACACAAACACGTTTCAGTATATAATGTGTAAATCATCACATTTCGTTTTTTACAGAGAAAAGCAATCGTTTATGTAATGAATTTACATAACATAAGTTATGAATTTAGGACACAAGTAGATTTTATGTTTATTTCTAAACTTCATTTTTTCTTAAGCTAAAGGGGATTTTTAGAAACACATAGAAACACCGCATAATAGAAATTTTCTTGGTGTTGTTCTCTTGTGGGGAAAGTTTGATTAATTAATAAATGATCAGCAACAAAAAAGTTTAAAATAAGAAAATGCACTATAAGTTTTTTTAAAACGAATCCAAAAACGAACCTATTATTTTAATGGGTGTTCTACAATAAAGCATTTTACGAATAAAGATGCTATATATATTTTACAGTAATTATCGATATGTATTTCATGGTGTACACTGTAAAAAATAAATGTAAATTCACGGGCATTCTCCGTAAATTGTTGCTGGAATTTTACGGGAAGTGATACTTTTTCAAGGTAAACGGTCAATTTCCGTAAATTTCATGCTTTTACGGGCAAAAAACGTTTATGTAAGAACAAAGTTCGTTTATCTAGGGACAAAACCCTTTTTCTTATGGACTTTGCCTGGAATCTTTGTTGCTGTAATTTTACTGCAGCAATTTTTTACAGTGTATAATCAAATGCTCAATCTACTAGTTGGGAATATTCTGTCAAGGTTTTCAAGATAAGAAGTAGCACAGGTAGAAATTTGTAGAACAGGAACTTAACACATTAGGACAAGTTATTGAAAATATACGTATAGACGTGGATATAAAAGCGGCACCATTATGAACGTATACACCTCAGGAAGGCTACAGCTTCTATAAACTGTTCTTAACATTATTTACATCACCTGGGCATGTCGCAGCCCCAACGTACCTCTGAGATACATGATCAAGACATGTTCACAGTACAAGATATACTTTGGGCATCTGCAGCGTATTTCTAATCTTTACTGCATCAACTATTAAAAGATAAACATATTAGAAAACGTATTACAAATATATCTGAACATTAATTTGAAACACCATGAGGATGTTGAACGAAAAATATAAAAGCTCTACGGTAACCAAACTTCTGAAATTTGTAACGCATTAGAAGAATTGTAGAAATCACAAGAAAAATCAATGCTCAATCGTTATTTAGCCTAATTATAAATTACAAATTTCTGGCTCCAATAGTTTCTGGCAGTCATTTCTCTATTAATATTGTGAACGACATAATGATAAGATGTATGCTGCTACATGGTTTTTTCCCTAATGAATTTGTAACTAATAAAGGCCACGAAGTGTAACAGTTTTGATGAAGTTTTCAATTTTATTTTCATACATCCTTTACAAATCAGGATTGTGATAAATCATTTGAAACCGCCTTCAACAAAAGTCGTAAATAAAACAGTCCCTATAACTTTGTTCTATTATAAATGGTTTATAAATTTTTATGGCGATTTCTATTACGCAACATTCTGCCATATTTTACAATACTACAATGCATCCCACTGCTCATTTTGCATTGCGTGCCACTTGTGGATTTTTTTTTACTTTTAACTCCTAAACCCTCCTTCCCTACTATTCTCTAGGTACGACCTAGACTGCATGTTTATATAATTATTGGTATGATATGTTACCTGTAAATCATATTCCCATATGAAGCAGTCAAAATAAGAAAAGCAAAAACTTAACTGTGGCTTTAAGCTTTAACAAGCCCTAATTTTATTGTATTTAAAGTAAACTAATTTTTATAATGTAAAAAGTTTACAAATTTGCAAAATAAAACCATTTTATCCACTACACTGCTCCTGACAGTTGCAAAGTAAAGTACAACTTGACCTGATTTTTTTACGCATCGACAACGTGTACGCATCGCTTTCCACGTGCATGCAATCAGTTCTTGCAGATTCTCCATTGTCACTTCGGGTTTGGAAGATCAGATGTAATCGTAGTCATTCACCTTCCTATTTCAATCCTGATACGGATTCTTGAGTGTATAATTCCGTTGAAGACAATTTGTACACAATAAACACTGCAGGATGACCCTCTTCAGGTGATCTAGGAAAACATCGCTGGTTGGTGGAATATTTTAAATGTGTATGTTCTACTGTTTAAATAGAATACGCCCGGCTTCATTTACGGTCTCCGTTGAACTTAATGCATAGTATAAAATGATGCGAAACGATGAATAAGTAAGAAATACTCGTCATCTTCTATGAAGTTTTCGGGAAATTTGGAATAGTGGAGATGGGGGATGAATAGGACATTTTCACAAAAATATTTATTTTAAATATTTTATTTAAGTTATTATCAATATTATGTATCACATTTCATACATTAGGTGTTTGACTACATCTTATGCACAATATTTATTCAAGATTATTATTATACAGAAATATATTATGAAATTTAAAAAAGTTTATCTCTGTCCCAATCACCCCTAAAGCAGGGATGGATGGGACACAAGTATTTTCCTTCCTGTATTCAATGTTACCAAATTAAAATTTGTAATTATACATTTATATGTAATTATATTTGTAATATATAATCTTATATGGCTGTTATATATCAGTGTTGGTAATCTAAAAATTGAAAACATAGTTAATTAGGCACGAAAAAACTGTGATTTATATTATATATTTTAACTGTGAATATATTTTTAGAACTTTCAGTTGTTGGTTCGTCTAAATGCGGTCCGTCAGTTTCATAAGTTGACACAAAATCACTTTCAATGAATATATTGCTGTTAAAAGGGAAAATGGCAGTTTTCCTATTTCCACTGGTTATGTTTATGTCGCTAGTACTAAATGCTGACAAAAACGCCTCCTGGACAAAAGCTGATTGGTTATAAATTGTGATATTCTCTCCAGATTTATTTGTCAGCCAATCATCTTGGACTGATCTCAGCTTTGGAGTTAAAATGCCCATAAACAAAAGCATTCAATGTCTGAAGACGGTGGCTACAATGAGGAGGAGATGTTAAAAGAATAATTATCATAAATTATTAATATATCATCCTATATAATATTATTTAGTTAATAAATATATTTTTCAACATTCTCTAGGGATGAATGAGACAGTCCCATTCATCCCCATTTGAAATGTCCCAATCATCCCCATGATGTGTATATTCAATTGTCAGCCATTTTGACTCAGAAATTATTTTGTCACAATAGTTAATATTCATTCATTTTAATTACCAATATTGAGCCTTGAAGTAAGCAACTACAACATATCTTAATTCTTTATATTGCATAAGATAATTAAGCAACTTCAAATGTTATAAAAATTACTTTTAAGCAGAGTTTTCAGGAAATGCAACTTTGAAGGAAACAGAAAACTGCCTGGCGGTCTTGCTTTTGATTGTGAAGCACACTATTTTAGTGAAATCTAAGAGAATAGGAAGCAACTAAAAAAATGTTTATTGGCTGAAATATTAAGAAAGTCCCATCCATCCCTTGTTCCATTCATCCCCCAGCTCCCCTAGTCCAAAAAATTCTGTCCGTGTCTCTAAATCTCATCTATATTTTCTGTGAATTAAACTTAACGATAGACAGAATATTCGCTCCTGTAAAGGCGTGTAATAAGAATAAAGGATGTGTAATGCCTTGTGGAATTTATCTATGCAACTCGTGGATGGAGAGGTATTGGAGGTGCTGCCCACTTACATACTCCAACCACAATTCTTGTGGATTCAGTAGTCTAGAGAAAGCTTATGTTTCAACCCCTTCAACGACACTGTCAATAGACGATATTTGGATGACCCGAATATTCAAGAGCATGTTGAACCTGAAGTAACAGATGGATATCGACTTCTTCCTAGGATGCTGGAGGAATGGTTGCAACAGTGTCCTTATACGAACCATTACCGTGTCTTTCGAAGTATATCTAAAGATGTGCCTACCCTTAAATTACAGGGGACAGATTTATTTTGAAAGATTTTTATGCTCAAATTCTGAAGATATATATTTTTTATTTTTTCTGTGAGCAAGGAACTTACTCAACGATTTCTGGAGGGCAACATTGGATTTCACATATAGTTTTGGGCCTTATCATCTGAACTGTTTTGTGTCATTTTAAGGCCTCCTTCTAAATAATGGTAAAAACTAAATCGACTCGGTCTTCACTTTTTAATATGATCAAAACATATTGCCCAACAAGCAGATCACTGTACTGTTGACAGTTTTGCCTTGATACAGGGATAACCGTATGGACTAAGGTAGCTCAATTGATAATGAAGGAAGAAACATTAGGTTCTCGGACACTCGTCTCGAAACTCCTTTTGACTTTACGAAACAACAGGTTACATCGGATATGTTTCTGGTATTTCGACGTTTACCGATGTCAGATACGGAATGCAGACAAGATAAGTTTTAATAGGCAAAACTATCCGACATACATTTGCCTTGCTTTGCTAGCAACGTACAGCTTGGCAAAAATAGTACTGTATATTCTCAGGTCAACATCTTTTGGTTGTCCTTGGAGATAATTTTTTTTTCGCTGATCAGGGACAAGCCGATACCATTCTTAGTACCAAGCGGTTTTCTACAAATTCATCAAAGAGTATTTTCCCATTACATTTGATGACATGACAGACATCGCACATTCTTGCGGGAGGACAATCCTACTGCTGTTGACCGTAGTCAATTTACCGTCTCCGAATTGATTGCCGTGTTCTTGAAGTACTTTAATAAAGCAGAAACATGGATCTAAAAATATTAGAAAAACTGGCAGTGTCAGACTTCAGTTTAAGATTTTCTTCAAAATCTGCATTCAGGCGTGCAACTTCGGATCCCTTAACCACTTAAACATTAGCTAATTCTTTTAGATTACGATTCAATTGAGCTTCTTTATTTCGCCAAAATATATATATATATATCAGAATTCTTGTGAACGTGGTAATTTGTCAAAATTTCACGCACGATTTAGAATATATAATATTACACAATTAAGATTCTTGGATATTACACTAAAAAGGAAACATTTTTATATTTATATTAGTTAGTTTACGTATGATAAATCCCCCTGCCTTGTCTTAAAATATCGGATTCGCAATGAAAATTGGTATTCACCCTATCAACAGCCTAATTATCAAACATACATCAGTAAAACAAGATACTAGAATTTTTTGTTTGATAGTTTCGAATCAAAGTGCGTTTTTGATGAGAACCCAACTGTCACGGGATTTTCAACCGCGATAGTACTGTACGTTAGTACCGCTTCCCCGAGATCAAGATCTCTTATCGGGTGTCTCCCGGTGGTTTTTTGAACTGCGCAAAATCCCATACTGGTGTCCGGAAGTGAAATGTTTTGGCGAAATTAGTCACTAACCCCACCGGCTAGACGAAGTATGTGGTGTTATACTTTTTATATTGCCTTATCGTCTAAAATTGTGCATTGTCAACGTATGGTGCTTTCGGAGATTTGTTTGTATTTAGATCAAGAATTTCCGTTTTTTCAGTTGCATCTGAATTTGATATATAATAATTTTCAACACATACAATACATATAACACAGCAAAGAATGCAATAATGGTTAATGCAAAGTCATTCATAATCCCAATTAAACCAAAATGTAATTATCAGATCGAGTGGATTCAGAGGTTCGTAGTATATGAAAAAGAAACACTCATTATTTAAAAGAAATTATAAATCATAACAGAAAATGCCTCTAACAGGAAAACAGGTATCTAAATAATCATCTTTTATCTGTGAAATAATAGTAATTTTTCTTTTGTCTGTGTTAGTGTATATGTGAAGATAGTACCTTTAATTTTAACGTTTGACAATTTCGCAGGCACTAGTTATTTTTATATTGATGAAAATGTGCTAATGAGTGCTAAAAATGCGCTAATTGACAAAAATTATTTAAATTAAACAAATTTTGTCAATTACATATCATTTTATGTACATAAATGAATTTACTTATATAACAAGACTTTAAAAGGTTTTAAAAATATCTTTTAATTAATGAGTAAACATTGGCATAATGGAAATATGCTGATTTATTTTCGAATTAATGTTCTTGGCTGCAGATAAACAAATGAAATTTCGATAATCTGAAATGTTTTGTTAAGCATTATTGCTTGCTAAAAAGAACATTTTATTAAACGGTGTTTTGCAGTGGAGGATGTGGTTTTATCGCAATTATGCGAAAGAGAAGTGTTACTGAATATGTAGGTATTGATTAAAAATAGTATAATTAGAAAGCTCATTAACATTAATGAGCAATGAAATTCAGTTGAATGCAAAATGTATACTAGATTACGATAAAAAGAAATGGGATACAGTTAAAGATACATTCTAATTGAAATTAAGTATTTAAAATTTTAATAGATTAACCGATAATTATTTTTATATTATACAGGAGGATCATTTTCTTTATAAAAGTAAACAGTCAAATAGTACTCAAATATTAATTATTTTTCTATTTATAAAGTTTATATACGTCGGATGTTGATTGTTTAGAGATTAAGATAATGCCTAAATTAAGATAATTTTTTTTCCAGGTTCGAATATTATTGTAAAAAAATCCATATTAGTCAACCAATACTTTTAATATTTTCTGAAGGTATAAATATTTTTAGGTCGTGAAATACATAATTGGTTTGGTAGAGGTGCTTTTATACAAAGTGAGAGACCCTACGTGTGTTAAACGTAGGACGTGTGTCTTAGACACATGCCGTTGTGGCGTGGTGTATGAGACCATCGGGTCCATGGACAGAGCATACAGTGAGAGAGAGACATAATATTATCTCCAGTCATTTACTCTTTTTACCGATAAGATTGGCGGTTTACAAATCTATTAGCATGACAATTATGAAAAGACAAAGGACTTTTGCCTTCATAAATTATTAATAGTATCAGTGGAAATCGCCCTAATTAACGAAAGGTTGAAAGAGCAATTTTGTAATCTTAGGTGATACACGAGCCCGTAAACTACTAAAAGATGTTACGATATTTGGAAATCCCAGCTAATAAAAATCCCTTATAGAATTATGTTAAAATTAAAACGTATTTATTGCGATAATGATTGTTTATATTTTTTGAATCAATCAACACTTAAATGATTAATGATTCTGAAATAAAAATTAGCTTACTTTTGGAATGAATATAAGTTTATTTATAAGGTTTAAAATAACGATCATTGAATTTATTTTGGAACATATAAATAGAATTTGTATTTTAATGAAATTTAAAAAGGGATTACTCACAAAATATTAAATGCAATAAATTTTGATAATTATATTTATAATGAATATATGATTACAGCAATTTTTCTGTTGTATTATAATTATTTTCTTTCACTTTTTTCATTTTATTTATGCCAATAACGAGCAACTAGTTTTTTTTTTTTTTTTTTTTTTTTTTTTTTTAAATAGTAAATGTATTTTTTATTGAACAAAGTATTAAACTTCGATAACACTAAGCAATTGAAGTAACGTAGATAAATTTTAATTAGATTTTTAAAATTAAAAGGGGGGCATTTAAATAATTTAAATGCCAAGATGAAAATATATAACCTGTTATACCATGCATGCGTTTTCCCGGCTTATTTTCTTTAAATATAATTGAAGCTAATAGTTACATCCAAATACTCAAGAAAGGTTTCTTAATAGGGTTATGAAATGTCCTAAAAAGGGAACATTTATTGACTGCTAAGTCAATGATGGCTGGCCATCAGTCTATAAAGTATTAATAGACAACTTATCCGTTTAACGTTTTCTCAAATTAGAAATTTTTCTTTTGAAATCTAATTACTTGAAGCATATTTAAAAGGTTTTTTTTCGATTAATTATAATAATGCATTTATTTTAAACTTGAAAAACATATATTAGTTGAAATTTGAAAACAAATTAGATTCAACGAAGAGAAAAAGCAGTATTAGTCGAAGCATTTTTAAATTTTCATCTTCTGATGAATTGTTACTTGTTTATAGACCAGTTAATATTGCATTTAAAACTCTTCAGATCATATTCTTCAAGAGAGCATCTAATTTTATCTCGTTTGGTTTGTAACTTTTTATTTATTATCAAATACTAAAATATAAGTTTTTATTTTATTCTACTTTTCTTTTGTGAGGTATTATATAGAAGAAATTATTACTTTGTAGAGGAAAAAACTATTAGAGATCGTAACAAAATATATCAAATTAGTTGTGTTAAAAATATTTGGATATTTATTCTATTTCTCTGATTTTGAAAACTGATCGGGAGGAATTCGGAATCCAACATCAATGTTTGAAATTTTCTATGGAATATTTCACACAATCTAATTTATATATTCACAACTTATACTTTATTCCAAAATATACTTATTATTCAGAATTTATTTCTAATGCATTTTCTGGTGGGATTTTTCAAACTAAAATGAAAACTATTCACAGAATAGAAGTAGCTTTATTTTTCTGTGATAAGTAAAATGGGGAAAAAATGTATAGGATACATTTCAGTTATTGAACACAAATTTCTGTGCCATAAGGTTTGCTATATATACATTTCTATTGATATTTTATGTAATATGATATTTTTCAAGCAAACTTCTTTCAAAGATATAGAAGTATTTTTACTTTCTTCTATATATAACAGAAGAAAGTATTCTAATAGAAATACTTTTGGACTTTTGGTTTTCAACAGATTTACAAGCTTTATGTGCCAGAGATGCCGAAAAACATATTTGTACAAAATTTCTGTCTCTCTGTCTGTCTGTACGTGTGTCCGTGTGTCTTTCCTCATTTTAACATTCAAAACTGTGAGAAGTTATGCATAGAACTGCACCGAATTTCATTTATGTGTTTTTGACTATGGTCAGCAGGTCCCAATTGAATTTGGTGATATTATGCCGGAACGAAGTGCTGTGATTGCCATTTTTGCGCCATTTTTTTATTGTATCATCGAAAAGTGTATGATTTTATGCATAGAAATTCTACCAAATTTTATGTATATATTTTTGGCTAGTCAGCAAATCCCAGTTGAATTTCAGGATATCCCACCGGAAGAGGATTCTGTGATAGCGATCTTTATACGATTTTCTAGATTTTTCGTAGTTGTGTTGTACATAGGCTATTTGTGCATCGAAGGTAACCCGGCGCTTCCGAAACAGATGACGTACAATAGAAAAACGAAAAATATTGATTTTGTTAGCGATCTGATAGCGAATTTTGATGTACTAACATGTATGAGATAGAAAAAAGTTTTGGCACATTCGACTACTTTAACAAGCCATAAAATTGAAATTTTTTTTAGTAATTTTAAGCACAGGTAATTACATAATCTTAAAATTTATAGTTCATAAAATGTTATGATTATAAATGTCTTTTGAAATGTTGAATTTGAAATATCTTTGCAAATGAAACTACAATTTTAAAGCTAGTGGTTTAAAAAATAGCTATTAGAAAACAATAAGAAGAAACACCCTGTACATATAAACACCTACAGTATTAACAAGTTAAAACCTTTATTAAATTTAATATTCCTTAGTCAAAAAATGATCCAATTTTCTAGATTAAGCTCATTTAAGCAGACATGTTAACTGTTTAAGAAAAGGTATGCAACAACATTTATTTCCCGTAAAAAGTGTTTAATTTCCGTACGCTTCTGAGATGTAGGTTCGATAGCCTTGATTCGAGGTTACTTACACTATGCTTTGAAAGATGTCAAATATCAAGTTCTCGATTTAAAAAAAAATATTTTTCTTTTTTTTTTTTCTTTTTTTTTTTTTGGTGGGGTGGGGGGAGTGAACCGCGTGGTATGTACAAAACAATGCAGCGACTTTCTACAATAACTTATTTAAAGATCACTTTTCAGTTTTCACTTTACGAATACATAGTGCAAATGAAGTATTTTAATCATGATAAAAAGCCAAATACGAAATTTTACTATATCATTACGTTTTGAGATCTCCAGAACGTTTTTATACTGTAATGCAATTTTCAAAGTGCATTGGTGTTTCATTTTGTTTTTACTTTCCCAGAGACCGTTTTTGATGTATGTAACTGAAAACAATAACGTCCAATCAGTGGTTTTATTTAGCTGAAACACGGCAAATACAAAATTAATCTGCAAAATCTGTACAATATGTAGTCTGGCCAAAGCTGCAGTTATTCTGTCATATTTGATATCTGCCATATGTACTTTTATTCTCGTTTTAAATTTTCTGTTTGTCATTCCTGTATAATACAGTAATGTTCCATCTGCCCTGGTGAACGGGATTTAAAATCCCCGCCATTACTAATCATTGTTGGTCTAACAATCACAATTTAAAAATTTCCGAAGTTTCAGTAATTCAGAAATGACTCAATCAAAACTCATCAATATTTGATCTTGATTTTTGAAGAGCTGATTGTATATGGAAGAATTCTAACAGCTTGCCCAATAATATGTTCAGTATACTCAATTTATTTTAATGTCTGACAGCCATTTCTTTTATTCACTTTCTCCACTCTATGGGCCTTTTCTCCTTCCTGTTCTGATTGCTCTACTCATTCACGCAAGAATTATTGAGCTTGTTCACGACTGACGCTCAAGTCACCCACGCGCAAAGGAGAAAACGTATATGGCGATGGTCTCATTCGAAGCATGAAAATAAGCAATAATTTAATTATTTCAATTACATTCTGTTTCTGTGGCTCAGAAAAAATAAAACCAGCGACTACTTTTTTTTATCCTTCCAAAAAAGTGGCTCTGGTGATAGAAATATCATAGAAGGAATCATTCACAAAAAAAAAAAAAAAAAAAAAAAAAAAAACGATGCATTCACGAAAAGTATCACGTGATCTGATATAGTCGGATCCGTCTGCAAAATTGCCAAATTTTGCGCGCGAACTTCGTTCACTTGACCCAAAATTATTTATGGATGATTTGATCACGTGATTGGGCTTTTCGTTTGGAAGGTTGATTGAACACCTTTAACAGCTCCATCGTAAATCTAACAGTTTTCAACTTTTTAACTTTCTACACTGATTTTTTAAACCTTCGTATTTCTCAATAAAACAGTATAATAAATATAACAATAGCGAAGTACGATTAATATATCAGTTTTAGTGACATATAAGAAGTTGATGACAGACTAGACGTTCAGATCACCGATTTGTGTCAGCTTTGACCTAACCACTGATATGTAATATAATTCTATATAGCTCAGTGGGCCTAACACAGAAAGCCTTAACTCCTTCCGGCGCGGAGTAAGTCTGTTTTTTAAATGATGAAATTGTGGACTGACACAAGAATTTACAAAAGAATTCATTAGAAAATAAAAAAATTGCCCATTTTCCCGTAGTTTATAAAAGAAAAAATAATAATTAAATATTTTTGGTGCCGTTTGTCAGTTTTGGAATTAAAATTAGGTTTCCTTTTTTGTGGACACCGCCCGCTAAAGGGTTAAAATAATTAGGCGTAAGCTCCGAAAATAAAAAAAATATCATAAGCCTCTCCTTTTATTATAATTTTTTTTTTTAATTTTTATTAATATAAAAATGCTTCATCAGTTGCTTTATATTTTCAATAAAAATGGAATATTGTTAATGTAACAAAACTGTGATATCAACATGTTACGAGATTCATTTGCATTAGCAAATTAAAATATTTTTTAAAATTTGAAAAATAAAATATATTCTAGTACGAGCAAATCTTGTGTGTGTGTATGCAAATTTTATCTTAAAAACGGCACTAACGATTTTGACGAAATTTTGTATCCTACCGTTTTGGGGCACCAGAAATCCATTGGGCTAGGTCACACGTTCCAGAAAATTCGACTAGTGTGTCGTTTTAGGTCCCCCTGGGTCAGGATCAAGCTAATTGTATCTAAAATACGGTTCAAACGATTTTGACTAAATTTTGTATCCTACCATTTTCGGGCACGAGAAGACTATTGGACTGGCTCAAATGTTCATCAACTTAAGATTAGTGGCTCATTTTTGGATCAATGCGGGTCAAATTAATTTTATCTAAAATACGGCTATAACGATTTTGATTAAATTTTGTATCCTGCGAGTTTCGGGAACGAGAAAAGTATTGTGCTAGGTCGCATGTCCGAGAAAATTCAATTAGTGGGTCATTTTGGTGTCACTGTGGGACAAGCTAATTTTATCTAAAAAATGGCTCAGGCTATTTAGACTAAATTTTACATATGGTTTGCGGGCACGAGAAGACTGTTGGGCTAGGTCGTATGTTTTGATTAGTGGGTCATTTTGGTCGATTTTGGAATTTGCATACTTCCATATTTTATAACCACTTAGATCTGGTTATTTACACCTTTGTACTGTTTATGGAGCTTTGCAAGCTCCGAAACAGCTGCCTGCCATTTTCTATACATATATTTACATTTGTGATAATTTCACGTTATTTATTTATTTGTTTTTATTAATATTTTTAGTGAAACAATACCATACAACCTAAGAATTTGAAGTGTTAAAAAATTATTACAAAAAACAAAAAAAACATGTTTTGTTTTCATAAAAATAATATATTTTAATTTTCATACAAGGAAATTTTGAGCGGAATGCATCATTCATTTGAAACATCATTTGTACTACAAATACAGGTTTCTCTGACGGATTCACCTCATAAATCAAATTTCAACTACTTGGATGCAGGAAACAAAAAGAGAAAGGGAAAGCTACTTAATTTCGAAATAAGTACATATATGATTTTTCTTGTTCCGGAACGTTTATTTTTAGAGATATAGATTGAAATTGCTCTATTGTAAGTACTTTAAAAGGAAACGCCTTAAAATAAATACAATACATTTAATGGCATTCATAATTTAAAAGTTTTTTTTTTCAGTAGACATACTAATAGCAAGAAGCATTACCTATTTTTCTTTAGAATACTCATCCGGTTCCAGAAAAATAAATATATTATAAGGCTTTAACTTTTGTGTGAGTTCATATTTGGAACAGCAAGGAGATATCTATATTAGCTTATAGATTTATTATACATTATATACAATTGCGGCCAAGAGAACCGCTACTTAGTACATTCAGGCTTACTCTACCGTACAACACGTATCAATATCTCTCCTGCAAGAGATGTCAAATCCTGGACTTGCAGCGCCATCTCTGATTACAGATTAATAAAAATCATTGAGATATGACACTATACATAAACTTACCGCACTGTTTCCCGGATCACTTTAAATATATCTTAGCTATGCTGTGTGTTTGTTTCCGTCTATTTGCGTGCCAATTAAAAAAAAAAAAAAAAAAAAAAAAAAAAAACTCCAGTGCGCCAGATTCTTTTTTTTTTCATTAAAGAAAGATGTCGCGATAGCACAGGTTTTAGGAGATAAAGTGGTTGTTTAGGACACCAACGCTGGAAATAAAATGAATTAACAAACAATTCGTTTTCAGTCTTCGTCTATCCGTAACCAACTTTGCATGTGTCTACGAGTGATAGTTTTCTCTAGCTATCGCCAACGCCAAAAAACAAATAAGCAGACAAATACACATTACACAGACAAAAACTTTTTTATTTATATAGATAGTGGTTACATAAGTTACATTATTTTTTTAAGGTAACTTTCTAACAAAACTTTTATCGTTTTCTTGCGTCTTCATAAATCGAACAAAATTGTCAAATATAAAGAGACAATATTCTCTTTAAAACAATGGTTTGCTTTGAAATTTGAATTTTATCTACATTATGACAATTGTATTTTGAATAAAAAGAGCGAATAAAATTATAAACATTGGGCGTTTCTCAATTAATTATACTCATGTAAAAAAATTGCAATGTTGGTTATGTGATATAAATCAATACTTTTAAACCGCATGTCTGACGATGTTTATAGGTGTACTAGAAAACTACGCCCGCTACGCTGATCAATTTCTCTTAACGCATCTTTAATAAAACGAAATATTGACCTTGAAGTTGACTTTGTGTTTTAAAACCATGTGGACTTTTACATGGAATGTCATTCTGCATTTCTGAAAACGGTACGAAAGCCATTGCGTTATTACATTTTTAATGTGTCAGACAAAATTTGGACTGTTAAGGACAAACTCTTTTCGTTCATCATTTACAGTAGAATTTGGTAAAGAATGATAAAACGACATGCTATACGCTAAAACCATCCGAGAAAACACATCTTACTAACAGTGAAGGTTCCGTCAAAATCAATTCGGCAGAATATTTTTTAAAGAATAAGCTTTTATAATCGGGTTCATCTGATTATAAAACTTTCCCCCTAAATCTATAACTAAGCAAAGTAGAACAAAGTGCGATATACTAAAACCATCTCTGATAAATTATATAACTAACAGTGCAAGTCCCGCCAAAATCCATGCCTCAAGGTTAATAAACATTTCCTTTTTGAATCAGCGAAAAATGTAAGTTTTAATTTTCAAAAAAAGAAAAAAAAGAGAGAGAGAGTGAGAGAGAGAGATATTCGCGTTGGATAAGTAGCGAGTACAGTGCTTGGCACGGTTTGAAATAAAAATTATTTGTACATTCAATAATTCAATGGTTGAAATAAATGGCGCATTATACATTTTGGAATGATGTTGGTATATCGGAAAAGTACCGAAGGATATCCAAAAAACTTCGTTCCAAATTAGGCCAATTCTCTATAGACTCTTATGGAATCGGTCAGCTTTAAATAAAATAAAAGAATTACATTATGGTGTCTATGGGATTTACAATTATGGTTTCTATGGGGAAAAATCATTTCCCTTGGATTTTAATGAAGAAAAAATACTGCAAATATAATGAAATAGATATGCCTCAGTGAGGTGGACTAAAATATGCTATTTTTCGAGAATTAAATAAAAATCATGCACTCGTGACATAATAATTCACTATTATATTTTAACAGAATAATAAGGCTACTATAATTTGTGACTCGGTGTCAGTATACATACGTCAGGACACATTGCTGTTATCATTATCTTTTTATGCTTGAAGGTTTCGCTATGGTATAAAATTTGGTATTTTTTTTTTATTCAATATTTGAAAAACGACATAATCATTAGATTTGAAATTTATATCAAGAAGAATACAATTTTGTACATTTCTAATACAGTTTGTCTAACAATTCTGTGACAAATACTTTTCGAGATATTAATTTTTTCAGTTACTTCAAATGCTTCATTTTCAGAGATTAATATGTGGCAACGATTAGCAAAAAACCAAGACGTCAGCAACGCATAGGTTTTTATTAAAAAGGATTTGTTGAGAAAATTTAATTAATAGTTATTTTTCTTAAATTTAATCAAAGTTTTAATTACGTGATAAAAATATTTTAAAAAGTTTAATAAGTGCAAAAGAACACGAACACAATGTGTTCTGTGTTCTACTAAACAAAAATATAATTCATTTTTATTCACGAAAATTCGAAGTGGAAAGCATCATTCATATTAAGCATTTTTAGTGCTACAAAGATATGTCAGTATGATTGAACGGGAATGTTTCTGACATTTTCAACTAATAAATCAGTTTTTAATTGCACTGGTACCAAGTAGTGAATGGACAGAGAGAAAATAGATTATTTTCGGAAGAAGAAAATATATGCATTTTCTACCAAAAGAACAAAGATTTATAAAAAACAAAACTGCATTTTTACGCAATAAATACTGAGTAAATAAATTTGATTAAAATGAAATTAAAATGAATTAAAATTAAAATGAGTAAATAAATTTTTGACATTCATATTTTAAAGGCTAAATGTTCTTATTTAGCCATTAATCTTTTCGTGACGAGCGTCCTTTTACAGCACTTTTAATCATTTATCCCCGGTAATTTAGAAGATAAATGTTTGACTATTTTACTTTGCAGAAATGTCGTGATTGAATAATGCAAAATTTTCTGTTCTAATTTACCGATAGAATCAATTAAAGATGTCGATCATCTTTTATGTTACATATACGTGACGCTCGTCGTTTAGGAGATTTAATTATAAACGATTAAGAGTATTAATATAAAAATACTATGATACGTTTATAAATTTCATTTTGAGCTTTAAAATGACAGGAATTTTATTTCAATTAAATCACCTCAATAGCCCCTGTTTTCTTAATGCAAACTTGATTTACAGGTATCAATTTTTTTCGATTTGAAAACATGCAGAGAAATTTAAGTTTATAATTTATAGTTTGATTTTCCTCCTAAAAGCAGATACTACTTGTATTTATAAATAAATACGCATATAAAAATACTCATATTGCGATCCCATTTAATAATTATGATATTGTTATGCGCTCAAATTTCAATGTTCATAACGTGACACATTTTTATAATGTGTGAACTTTTTATAATAAATCTATAAAAACGTTACTAATTTAAATGTTAAGACAATTAATTTTATGACCATCCTTATAATTTTCTTTATAAATAAAGTAGGAAAAATATTTTAAACTATGCAAAAAATAATAATAAATGAAAAACGAGAAAAACAAATTTCTTTTTATTTCATTAAAGTGCATTGCATTTTCATTTTCATGCAGGAAACTTTTATACGGAAAACATCATTCATATGAAACATTTTTCGTGCAACAAACCAAGTTACCTTGATTGAACACGAAATTCTCTGACAGATTTAACTCATAAATCAAATTTTAATTACACTGTTTCCAGAAGGAATAGAGAGAAAAATGATTACTTTAGAAACAGGAAAAACAAAATTATCTTCTTAAACGGTAAATATTTATACAAAATAAATTTATATTTCTGATATTTTTTCTTTTGCTGTAAGTACAAAATAATTTTTAAAACTCAATACTGTATTTACATTTTATATCATTCATATTTAAAGAGCTAAAACTTCTTATTTAATAATAAAATATTTAATTTTATAGTGTTGAGAATTTTACTGTAAACATATTCAGAATTTCCATAATTGTTTCAAAAACTACATTATGCTTTTATATAAAAAAAAATGTTTGTATTAGTCTTAAACCCTTTCAGGGGCAAAGTACCGTTGTTGCTAAAATATTAAAATGATTGACTGACACCAAGATCCACGAACAAATTTATTTTAAAATGATTAAAATCGTTCCTTCATGTTCCTTATAAATTCGAAATTTCATTTTAAAATTCTGGTGTCATTGTGGCATTTTAGGATTAAAATTAACTGGTATATATAATATATAGGCGCTCTTAACGGTTTTTTGACCAAATTTGAAATTACTAAGCAACAATTTCTGATTTTTATTTTTAAAAAAGCATTCAATTTGCACTTTTAACTTCCCATTTATTTGTTTTTTCCTGAAATAAGACATTAGAAAAAAAATAATTTTGTTTTAACTACTTAAATATATTAGTTTATAACTAATTGCAATAATTTATTAGTAATACAATTATAATTGTGCAAAAATTTTGTATAAAAATGCTATTAAATGAAAAATTCATTCATAGAAGAATAAAATGAATAATAGAAAATGTTATAATGGAAAATAGGTCTCAAATCGTGTGGAGAAATTAGAAATTCTCTATGAATCTGTCTTTTCGGCACGTATAAAATATTTACGTCTATACAGAACATGAACTCTAAATTTTATAATAGAAGGAAAAAACAAATTTATAATCGTTGTAAAAATAAGCACTAGAT
This sequence comes from Maratus michaelseni, assembly GCA_963931845.1. NCBI lineage: Eukaryota > Metazoa > Arthropoda > Arachnida > Araneae > Salticidae > Maratus > Maratus michaelseni. Next base: position 190,265,776 of record OZ007593.1, on the reverse strand, counting down.
GCCATTGTTTGGTTGAAATGCTCACTTTAATTATGGTTTTAAACCATTCTATAGAAAACTCATGATCAAATATGGCGATTTATTTCACAATTAATAAAAGATCGAAAGATTTTCATTTTGTGAAAAAAATTAATTTAATAATAAAGTCTCGTTTCTCATTTATAATAACTAATTTTTTGAAAAATAAATGGTTTAACATAATTGTTCAATGTAATTTCTTTAATTTAAATTATATATTAAAAAAAACAGTGTGATAGAAATTTACCCGTGTTTCATAAGTATAAAAATTTTCAGATGACATTTTCAGAAAATTGTTACAGTGACAGTCATTAATAGTTAATACAGCTTATTGTCACTTGCCGTATGTGACTATCGAATGGCAATCTCCCTGATCGCATGTTTTACACTATATTTCATATGCACTATTCGTAGTTACAATTCCGTCTACGTAGTACTTAATTTACTCTGGACCAAACTGTCCTATGCACATTCTCTTTGCAATTCAATACACTCCTCTGCGCTCTTAACTCTGCATTGACGACTCTCGTGTCCTACGCTATCCGCTACACATCAACGAGACACGTCCGACACTTTTCCCGGCACACCATCGACTGTGGCGTCCTACCCTCTTAGCTGCACCTCCACGAGTGACACGTCTCTCGCTCTCCAGTTCACACTACAAAATCATTTGGGCTGTGGTTCTTCATTCAAAGACTTTCCATATCTGTCGAAACATCTCGAAAATTCCACCCCTGCATTCTTCTTGTTTCTTCTTGACCATTGCACCCTTGCATTCTTCTCTGAACTCCTGCTCGCTAGGAATCCGATAATGTTCATTGTAGTATCTTTCCAAAGCCGGATTAGTACTATCACAATGATCTCGTGAACACTCTCCAAATACATAATCGGAACAGGGAAATTCCAATGTCAATCACATACGGACGTTTTACAGAAAAAAAATATATATCAGGATACCGTAATATATAATAATGATTACCTATAATTAATTAAATTAATTATAAATATACAATATATGTTCTGTTAAAGTCAGAAACCTGACAAAAATAATTATCCAATGTAATTTTTTTAATGTAAAATATATATTTAAAAAATAAAAACAATGTGATAAAAATTTCGCAGTGTTTCATAAGTGTAAAAATATTTTTTTTTCTTAAAATATTAATATTAATATTCAGATGACAACGATCTATGCAGCTAGTAATAAACACTGTCCGTACTCTAAAAATGACTATTTCAGAATAGAACTCTTCGCCTTATTTATTTATTGAAAATTATTCCAAATTTTACGTTTAAATAAGCAGTTGGAAATAGTTAAATTAAAAATTAAGGAACGTGCAAACGTTGTATAATAACAATTTGTTTAATACATTTGCACACATTTAGAAAAGAATATGCGTACGTTTCATAAAATTAAAAATAATTCATAAATTTCAATGTATTTTTTATGTATAAGAAGCCGATTTAAACAATTATATTAGTAAATTAAAATTTTTAATTATTTTAATTTAGTTTTTTTTTTTACTCTTAAATAGATAAAAGGCCTATTTCATTTCAAAATATTTCCATGGAGATTTGTTTACGTTTAAAATATTGTGTGTGAACAAAAGAAGATATTTTAAATTTGTATTAGGCATTGTTCAGTTCATAAAATTATAAACTTCTAAGTTAAAAACTTCTAAGTTAAATAGAAAGTAATAAATGGGTATAATTTTCTAAAGAACTCAGCTAAATCGTTATTTGTTTTTGTGTGAGAGAGAGAAAAGAAAATGAATTTTTGAAAAATATCACAGTAAAACAGCATTATTTCGCTGAAAATTCATAAACTTCAAAGTATCATATCTCGGTAGGTTTTTGTCGTAAGAAAATGATTATTTTAATATTTTTCTTAGACGTAAACCCATTATTATCTAGATATAAATTATGGAACAAGCAGACCAGGTGAAAAACTAAATTTCTATTTTTTTATGTATATACACCCACTTGTAAAACAAATGTCATCTGTAAAATCTACATTTCATTTAAAGATTTTATAACGAAATTCATATTTCTACCATCCATGGTTTAAAGATAATCGCTATAACCTCTATTTCTAAAAACCAATAAAAGCTAATTGTTAATAATGTTCATAGTATATAGTTATGTACTAATGTTCTGTTGAAATGCATAACAATATTTTTCTATGAGTAGTTTGGATTAGATTAAATTTTTACATTAAAATGATTAAATTATAATGTGCGTAAAGCATTCAATGGTAAAAGTTACATAATATTTAAAACGATAAAATTAAAAATGTATATTTAAATGATTTTTTTATAGTGTCTAAAATAAAATTTTCCTTCTAAACATTAGGAAGCCAGCGATTTTTAATTTATTAAAGCATTTTATACAAGATAATTTTCAAATCTGTATTTGATGTTTCTTAATTAATGTCTAAAATAGCCATAAGTGTAGATCCAGCATTGGGAATAGCAAATCCCCCAGTCAAAGGAAAATAAATAGCAATTCGATTACAGAAGAACACAATTAGTTGTGAAACTCATTCAATCTTCCGTAATCGGTAATTTTTAAAACAAAGCAAATTAGCCTGTTTTTAGAGCATGCGATTTCTGGTCAAGTCAGTTTCTTCGATTCCTGCGATAGTAGTTCTTAGAACCCTTTAGTAGGGGAAGTGTGCCTAATACCGCAACTATTTTGAAATTTTTATCTAATTCAGCTTGACTGCACAACAATTTGAAACTGACTGACAGTATGCGTTTATAAAACATTCTAATATAAACATTTTTTGCTTCTAATGGTTTGCAATAAAAGAAACATTTTTTTTCCAAATAAATATGAAAAATGTCTTAGTACCAACTTTCAAAAAGTGTTCCTAATATCGCACCTCAAATGCAATATTAGGAACACAATAAAATTCATAGAGATGTTATCAACTAAGATCAACTCATAAGAAATATGAGTTGTAGCGATACTAACAAAGATGCTTTTTGCCCAGCTAAGAAATTAATTGTCTATGGAAATATATATTTAATTAATTATAAGCAAACAAGTTGTAAAAAACGCGATTTTTATTAAATATTTTTTATATTTGCTTTTATAAAATAACAATAAAAAATAGGCACCTTATAAATTACCTTAATTGTCTGAGTGCAACGAAGACTCATACACAGCGCAGTATTACTTTGCCCCATATATAGCTACGATGGATATTAAAACCTTTCGTCAAGCATAACTCAAAAAATATTTAACGGATTTCGTTCAAATTTTTACAGCAGGCACTTATAAAGGTGACAACGTCGTCTATTTATTACCAAGAATAAGTGTCAAACCGTTTGGAAGTTATATTAAAAAAATAGATAAAAAAGCACAATTAAAGTACATACGTCACTAAATTTTGTGCTTACGTCATTTTCACCGGCGGGAGATTTTCGTAGACAATCGGAATTGAAAAGTTCATGGAATACATGGAGCAAAAAAATATGCAAGCACTAATATTCAGCACAATAAAATATATTTCAATTTAATAAAAATGGAAAGTTAATCTGGAATTTTTTCTGTTTGAAAAGTATTAGAGATTAGTAAGAGTAGTATTAGTATTAGAGATTTGGCGTAAATCACACCAATAGCAGCTTTTTTATTTCGCGTGTGTATGTTAGGAACAATTCTTTGATGTTTAAATAAAAGGTTTCAATTTGTGGCATTATTTATTATTTTCTTTTCCTTTTTAGTATTTTAAATGGAATTAGTGAAAGGCGTGTATTTTAAATTAAATGAGTGAAAGACGTGTATTTTTAATGTATGTATTTCAAATGAAATCAGTGAAAGATTTATATTTAAATGAAATTAATGCAATATGAAGATGTTATGAGAAAAATATTTGGCGATTTATCAACTGCGCCAAGTTAACATAAAAGTACCAATACATATATGGGTACTTCTCTATTATCCCGTCGACCACTTTTCCTAACAAAAAACTATCGCCAAATAAACGGGAGAACGCTGTCATTGAAATATCAAAATAAATAAATAAATAAAATATAAGAATTTAAGGACACAATTGTTATTTTAATGAATGAAATAACTAATAAATCAGTAAAACATAATGAAAAATACACGCAAATGTCGCGTTAAAAACCACTTGATGACGTAACAAACACGTATAAGGCTTCTGATATCAAGTAAATGGGACTGCATTTTTGGCGTTTAATCTAACAGTTTGGCGATAGTTTTTTATTATGAAAAGTGGTCGACGGGATAATAGTGCAGTACCTCTATGTGAAATGAAACAAGGCACAGATGTCATATACGCACCACGTTGGCGCGATTTTTCCCTCCACCAGCTTGGGGAAAAACTTTGTTTTTGAATATTAGTTACAAATAGTGTGACAAATAGTACACGTGATTTTTTATTTCAATATAAAAATAAAATAACGTAATAAATGAAACAGCTTCTATTATTTTAAAGAAGGAAATAAAAATAAATAAATAATAGTTTGATATAAATAAAGGCGCGGATGTCATATAGGCACCACATTGGCGCGATTGCAACAAAATGGTAATTTTATGCCTCACATGGTAACCCGGTTATTTTGTTTCAATTGTTGTTTATTAACTTTTATTTTTTATTTTAATTCTATAAATTGTTTTTATTATATATATATCAATATTTATTTACATCAAACTATCATTTATTTATTTTTATTTCCCATTTTTGAATAATAGGAGCTATTTCATTTATTACGTTATTTTATTTTTATATTGAAATAAAAAATTACGTGCTATTATTGTATGGTATTTGTAACTAATATTCAAAAACAAAGTTTTCGCCAAATTGGCGGGGAAAAAATCGCGCCAATCTGGTGCGTATATGACATCTGTGTCTAAATTAATATTGACATACATATAAAAATAATCTATAGAATTACAATAAAAAATAAAAGTAAACAAACACAACAAACAGTTTTCGCCAAATGGGCGGGGGAAAAATCGCGCCAACGTGGTGAGTATATGGCATCTGTGCCGGGATTTTTACCCTTTTATCTGTGCTTTCGGAAATATAAAAAAATTAAAAAATTCTTATATCAGGTGTATAATGTTTTGCATTTTTATACGGACCACTTCTCCATTTTAAGATTTTAAATGCTATTTATATCAGATATTTCTTGTCTGAGATTCCCACAAGTTATTTTCGGAAATTTTTTTAGTTCGCTTATTAATCGTTTACAATTTGCCCCCCCTGGCAATAACAACTATTTATCACAAAAATGGGTACTTCTCTATTATCCCGTCGATCACTTTTCATAACAAAAAACTATCGTCAAACTGTAACGCTAAATAAACGGGAGAACGTTGCCATTGAAATATCAAAATAAATAAAATATAAGAATTTAAGGACACAATTGTTATTTTAATGAATGACATAACTAATAAATCAGTAAAACATAATGAAAAATACACGCAAATGTCGAATTAAAAACCACTTGATGGCATAACAAATATGTATAATGCTTCTTGCGTCAAGTAAATGGGACTGTATTTTTGGCGTTTAATCTTACAGTTTGGCGATAGTTTTTTGTTATGAAAAGTGGTCGATGGGATAATAGAGAAGTACCCAAAAATGGCTTAGTTTTGTTAAATTTGTTTGTTATAAATTTTCATTTCTTATTAAAATATCGAAAATGGAAATAAAATTTTATTTTAGCACCGTACTTAATTTTTTAAAATGGCTCAAAAACATAGTTTAATAAACGTATATTTGTAAATATTTTAAAAAACATGTTTTTCCGCTCTCTAGAAAAATTTGGTAAGATTCTAAAACTGCCTTTGGCACCAACCAGTACATGATAAGGAAATTTTCCCCATCCAGATACACAGAAGAGGTTGGTCACAAACAAGAGTAATGCTAGCAACAATATTGTTTTAACTCTATAAGAGTTAGAAACAATAATGATATTAAATTCCCCGATTAGCTTAGGGCGCGGATTACGGAAATTTCTCCTAGAAAAAAAAAACTGTAGAAGTCTTTTACATTTGTTTCGAATGAAGCTCGATCAACAAAGTATTAATTGATAATACAAACAACACTAATATTAACATGGAGGCAAAAGTTTGAATTTAAGTGTATATATTTGGAACCCCCCCCCCCCAACCACCCACCAAAGAAAGAAAAATAAAGTTACAGAAATGAATTTAAAATGGCGTGAAGCCACGCTTTCTGACATAAGAAATTGGCTGCGAACCCGATTACGAAACTTTCACTTAACTTAATAACATGTATCTAATAGCCCTGAGGACAATTCCTCTTCCCAGTTATACGGACCTTGGGGCTTTTTTAAAAAGCTTGACGCAGTTCGGGTAGAAGAAGAAGAAATTTGAATAAACTACTATAAAAATAAAACTGGTGAATTATTATGCTGGTTTATGTATATATTTAAAAAAATTGCATCTGATTACACTCTTTAGATAAATTACTCCTGTTTGCATTTAATAACAGATAAACGGCTTCCATTTACTAAATTGTTTAAATATTGGGAAGAGTTGGCGAGAGATAGATAGACATGTAAACAAACGGGTAAACAGACGGGTAGAGAGACGGATAGCGACAGAGATAAGCTAACGGGTAGCGAAACGAATAGACAGACGGGTAGAGAGGCAGGTGACAAAAAGGGTTGACAGAGGGGTAGTGAGATGGGTAGGGAGACGGGTAGCGTGGTGGATAGAGATACGAGTACAGAGACGACTTGACAGACGGGTAGAGAGAGGGGTATATAGACAGACAGACGTGTTGATAGACGGGTAGTGTAACGGGAAGCGAGACAGGTAGAGACACGATTAAAGAGTCGGGTAGAAAGAGAGACGGATACTGAGACGGGTATACAGAAGAGTAGAGAGACAGTAGACAGATGAGTTCGGAGAGAGACACAGCTAAGACATACGAGTAGTTAGACTGGTAGACACGTTTGTAGCAAAGCATGTTATCAATGTGGTTTGAAGTATACGAGTTTCTATAAATAGTTATACAAATAAACAAAGGAATTTTTTTTAATTCAAATATTAAATATTTGATTTAATATTTCAATATTTAATATTTTATTTTTTAATATTTTATTTAGATATTTGTCAGAAAGAAAATGTTGCAAAAATTAAATTAAATTTGCGTTAAACTACGCTTGCTAAAATACGCTATTGGCTACAAATCTGATTATGTGACTTTAAAAATATCGTTTTAAAAGATCCGGCGTTTTCTTTAAGTTTTGGGCAATTCCCGCTTAAGAAAATGAGATTATTTGCCAAATGTTATAAAAAAATGCATATGAAAACATAACAGTATATGAATTTATATATGATATTTTGTAATTATATCATTTAATTTGCTATTTTTCATATGTTGTATCTTTATCTATCTCTTGTCTATCATATGCTGTATATTCACTTAGATTCTTGTTGATATCTTCTTTATATCGTAATTGTTAACTTTATGTTCTCAGCAATATCACTCAGACTAATCCCTTTGAGGGTAGTCCTAGTTAAATTTGGAATAGTTGGTGGGAGCAATATTAAGAACATATAAATAAAATATAAATTACCGTTATTTGACAAATTCAAAGAAATAGTAAGTCAATCAAAACATAAAAAAAGGAAGATCAACAATAGAATTTCCATAATAATTCAAAACGTTTATTACTTACCTTTGTATATTTATAGTTTTCTGAATAAAACGTTAAAAAATATTTTTTTATTCAAAAAATGATAAAATTTTCATTACTTGGAACAACATTTCCCTACGGCAACAGATATGACTCTAGACTAAAATTACTAATAGAGTATCAAGATTAGACAACGACCACCAGAATGCAGCAGATACTGCACTAAAAAATTCCGGGGATATTAGGAATGGTGCAGCACATTTACCATAGTATTTAAAAAGATAACAAGAAATAAAAAAAATGCATTATCGGAGACAGGTCTTTATTTTCACGAAGGGAAACTACCGCAACTGCAAATGAATTAACAAAAAAATAATTGTAACATGAAATAAAAAAATAGAATAAATTGGAATCCAGTGTGGGAAATCACTAAATGTTAAAAGTGTACCGGGAGGCCAGAATTAAAACATCCCTAATAATACTATACCTCCCGTCAGTCACTTAATTTAACCACCCTTGACTTTTACTCTTGAGAGAAACACAATAGTGTAGTTAACACTAGGAAACCATGCGCGATTGCAGGATTACGGGATAAAACTTAAACGAATTTTGTAGCAATCCCTGTGTCTACTTTGGATGATGTCACCATGAGTGCAACGTGCCATGTTCAAAAGTTTTTTGATGACTGAGTTTTGCATTTTGAGCACTTATTTTATCTACACCAAGAAACTGCTGTAGTTAACAAAAGTTTAAGACCACTTGATGTTTATAAGAATATTGAAGACCACTAGCTATTCCACTATAGCTATACCACTTAGATGACAATCCAAATTCCTGGCTTAAACGCATAGATTTAAGCTCGTATTTCTTTCTGCTGCAAACAACGCTGCCTTTAATTCCTTTCAGGAACTCCTACACGAACGCACAGCTATTCGCCGTAAGCTATGGTCGTCTCGAAACGTTGCTGTTCTTGATAGATCTAATTGTTCCTTTGCAGTAAATAGACCCATGTCGATCACGCTTCACTATGGCCATATGTACAGCTGTTTAGCTTACATTTATAGCTTTAGATGGCATATTTACTGCAACAGAACGATCAGATGGACAAAAATCTACGCTGAATCGATATAACTATAGCTATATCATATGGGTGAACAGCTGTGTGTTTTCCCACGAGTTTCTGTAAGAAAATGAAGATTTGCTTGCGACGGGAAGAATTGTAATCCTGATAACTGTATCTAGGAGTTTAATTATTTTATTTGGTTTGCCATCGTGAATAGCAAACGCTTTTAATGTTGACATAAACTTTTGTTAATAGCTGTATGTATGTATCATTTAGCTTTTTCCTTTCGATTATTCTAATACTCTCTATTATAAATGTGTTATTTGCTATTAAAACATGTATACATTTTTGTTCACACTTGCTTTTCTAAGTTTTAATTTTTTTAAACATATAATTAACGATAGCTGCCATCTTTTTAATTTTTTTACTCCCAATATTTAGAAATTCTAATCTTCTCCTTATTTTTAAGAATAATTTATGTTGCTTAGACAAAATTCTAAAATAGAGGTAATAAAAAAATACCTAAACATACCGCTATGTTTTAGGCAATTTAAATAATCACTTAAAATATATACATTAACCAATTTGGATTTATTTTATATCTCTTTCTTTTTACTTATATTTATTTATAAATGAGTGACTAACTCACCTTCAATTACAAAATTGCAAAAGAAAATACCACATGTGAAATCAAATAGAGTGTATTTATTTTCATAAATATCCTAAAACTACTTTATGATATTGCTTTTTAAAAAAAGTAATGCCTTCAAATAATTTCGAAAGTATACTTCAAACACTTTGTTTTACAGAATAAATATTGATATGTTTCATTTATTTTGATTAATAGTCAAGAAACAAAAATGTTTTCCATATTGTTTATTGTTATGATCATTAAGTTATTAATACTGAAAGTATATTTAGAATAATAAATAACCATCGTTTGCTTAGATTGATCATGATATTATTCTAGGCGATTAAAAAATACTTTTATCAATTTATTCTATATGTTTTAGGAAATGTATGATATTTAGAAAATGTTGATTATGCATGATACAAAAAGCAGTTAAGTGTTAAAAAATATGTTGTAATGCTTGAAAGCCTTATGAAAGTTTTCCGCAGCATTTACATTTATACTAAGTTTAGAAATTGTGGCGCTAAAATTAGGTTTTCTAGGCATGTTAATAGTTTTAAATATTAAAATATGCATATTTGAATGAAAAAGATCTTTTTCTTGTTAAAGTATGCATGAAAGAAAATATATTAATTTTTTATAACGTTCATTCTTGGAAAGATTTGACAGCAAAATAAGAAACATCAGTAATTTAATATTTGTTCTCTATAAAACTGTATCCTTTAGCAGAAAAAATGAACACATTTTCTTGATTACAAAGTAATATTTTTTTCCTCTATCCTGTCTTTACCTGCAACATCTGAAATTTAAATCTGATTTATGACTTGAATCAGTTAGGTGATTCAACGTTCAATCATGGTGAGTTGGCTTTTAAACACGGACAGCCTCCCCAGTGGCTGAGAGGTTCTGCTCTCAAAGCGGGAGGTGCTGGGTTCAAACCTCTGTGGCGTTCGTCGACCTAACCGTTCGGAGTTTTCCGTGGTTTTCTTCGAACCTTGCCGTAAATACGGGTTAGGATCCCTTAGAAAGACCCCCACGGATTGCACTCCCCCTAGGGTCTATATCCCTCGTGTAGATAATTGGCCGTCAAAAAATCAACCAACCAACACGGACAATGTGTCAAGTGAATGATGTTTTTCGATAAAATTTTCATGCATAATTATGTTCTTTTAGTACTAAAATTAATATGTTTATAAAATTAATATGTTCTTTTCTTTAATGAAAAAAAAATAGAAAAAAATATAGTTTTTTGTATTTGATTGTTTACGTAATTCTGTAATAGGTTTGTCATATGTAAAAATATTAATTTAGGCAAATAATTATGAATCTATTTTGTAAGCAAATAAACTTAAAAGTATTTTATGTATGCAGTACAAAAATATGAATGCAACGGCTCACTAAAAACATAGCAAATTAGTCACATGAAAATAATTAATGGGGTATTTCAAAATATTTACGTTTCGCTTTGAAGCTTATATTTTTAATTTAATAGCACTTTTTTAAAAAAAATATGTTGCACAATTATAATTGTATTACTAATAAATTAGTGCAATTAGTTATAAACTAATACATTTAAGCATTTAAAACAGAATGAATTATTTTTTCTAGTGGAAAAGAAAATGTTTGTAATTTTTAACTCACGTTTTCTTTTATAAATAAAAAAGTATGTATTTAAAACATAATGTTTGACGCAACGTATTTAGTTTTTTTTTTCCTAACTGTAAAGTCAGAATCTTTATATCTATATTAATCTAACAATAAGTAAATATTCCTATTGACAAAATATTTTTTGAATCACATTTTAAACCTTTATTGAAATAATTTAAAAATATTTTTGTACCATTTTTATGAATTTTGAAATATTATAAGAGACGATTAATTAACACGTTTCAATGCATTTAACAATATACTCAGATATTTATTATATAAAGGAACAAAATAATCCTCATGAAAGTACTATCTACGTATGTTGTAATTAAAGCTGCATTAAGTTCCAAACAGAAACCTAAATTGACAAGCAAACATGTTACCATGGTTAGTAAATTACTGCCTAACAAATATATACACAGAGTTAAAATCTTTTTGTTTGTTCTCACATCTGTAAACAAGGGTATAAGTCATTCTATAATTAGATGACGTATGACAGATTGTTAAACCTACACACGTTACGGTTAATTTATTAGTAGCAGAAGATACAGTTTTGTTAAGCCATTGCTTAGATATTTTCTATTTTATAAATGTGGTTATATCCATTTCACATTAGATTTATGACTATAATAATGCATCTCACGACCTGGAAATATAATTTAAATTATTTATAGGGACAAATATATAATGTTCTTTAGAATTTAGTTCTTATTGATTTTTCACAGAAATTACAGGATCTGGATAGAAACAACTTTTGAAAAAAAAATCGAATAGAAGCAAGTAGTATAATTACAATCTTATTTATTTGGTATTAGTATAATATGTTTTTTAAGTATTTATAAAATGTTACATTACTTAAAAAAATTATTTTCATTATTTATCAGTATTAATAATAGAAACGGTTTGTGTACGTGTGTATCTGTAGTCGATGTGCAGGAAAATATATTACACGTAGACAGATGATAATTTGTTTTTTTTTTGGTAAATGAAGACAGGTCCCGATGCACCTGAGATGCAGGTTTACCTATCAGACGTTTTGCTAATTTACACTGAAGGCGCATACAGGTAATTTTTAACTTGCCGTAATAGCAATCTAAATTCTATCTGTTAGGTAAATACACTAAATTTGTCCTCCTTTTAATAAAGTTCCTTCAGAATTCGCACTTCGAGTTTTTCACAATTTCTTTTTTAAAATCCCTTTTCCGATAACAATGATGATACACTTTACTATTAAAAAAATGTCTTTTTGAAATCTTAGCCATCCTATATTATGTTTTATATCCCTGTATGAAGAAATCATTTCAGAATCGTTAAAGAAAGTTTTCCAAAAATATCATCAATAAGATATTTTTTGTTCAAATCGTTACAACATTGAAAGTGGCCAAATTTGGCAACTTTATAAAACTATAGCTTGAAAAACACGACCTGAGATCTAATAAGTGATGTTATAAAAAAATAAAAAAAACGTACATTAAGTGAGTACATAAATTCAACTATTTTATTGTACAGCCCCATTCAACAAGCAAATTTAGGGTTTCGTTTTGTCAGCAGAACGAAATATTGAGCAATCTCTATTTCAAAATATATTGTAAAACTTCGTCTTTTCTGGCTAATTTAACAAGTTGAAAATTGTACGTCAAACGTGACAAACGAGGTGCGTTCGTACTATAGCTAGTTATATAAATATTCAGATCTTGATGACTTTTAATTCTGTGAAATGAATTATATTGTTTGCAGATTAATGTCTGTTATAAAATAAGTATCTCGGTCACTTGACGATTAAACCTCGGAAGCTCCTATAACAAGAAAGGACCGATTTTTTTAAATTCAAATTTCTTAATAAATATTTTTAATAATTTTTCTAAAGTTTTGATTCGATTTTCATAAAATTTGAAATGTCTCGACAAAATTCTGCAAAGATAATATATCTTAAATTTCAAAACATTTGGTTGGGTAGTTTTTGCGCTGTTGTATGCGGACAGGGGACGTACAGAGAGACGGACGGACAGACAGACGGGTGGACCAGACTAGGACTATAGGTGCTACGTATTTATATAATTACGAACGCACCTAAAAAGCAAGCTCAAACAAAAGTGGGATTGTGATTCTAATGGTATTACACCATATGATACAATTTTTTGAGATGTATCTGGTAGATATCTATATATGAGGCGGTTAGAATAACAGTGGATTAAGTTAAAAATTTGAAAAATCTTGATAACAATATTTTCACTTAACATATATTAATTTTTCTTCAGTGCGACAGTCAAATAAGTCATAGGTCACTTAGGAAATCGCTAAAGGGCAAAACAAGTTAGATCACTAAATGCAACGGCAATACTACACGTTTCACAAAACCATTTATCAAATTACTAAATATTGACCTACCCCACTGTCATTCTAACCACCTCATATGGCGAGAAAAATGTAGTAGAAAGCGTTTAGAGGCGTCGTGCAGTTTTGTGATACAGGCGACATTAGAGGTTACCTTTCTGTCATTGATTCATCTGAACATGTTCATCGCCCAGTACTATACCTTTTGCCTGCAAAAGGTATTAGTGGAATCGTCATCTCGAAGACTATTTTCGCAGGCTGTATTCATCGGCTCGTGTTACACTGACATGTTTGTTTCATCCGCTAAGGTATGTGTAGACAATTGAGGATTTGACGCACAACCGTGCACATTATGCTCTTTGCTGACAGATATGTTCATTCTTGTGCATTCTTGTAACATTCTTCTATCTATAATAGAAGAAGTATTGTAATCGAAAATTTTTTTGAGAGATTTATGCATTTTAGAGGTCAGATATTCCGAAAAAAACATGTTTTTACAAAATGTCTGTCTGTCCTTGCGTAGGTGTGTAAGACATCTTTGTATCATCGAAAAATGTATGAAGTTATTCCTAGAATAGAACCAAATTTCATTCAAAGGTTTTAGGCTTAGTTACCACTTGAATTTGGAGATATTTCGATAAAAGGGGGCGCTGTGCTAGCTATTTTGGTTCCAACTGCATTATTGTATCATCATAAAGTGTATGAAATTATGCAGATAATTGAACCAAATATTTTAATATGTTTTTGACCATTGCCTGCAGTCCCAGGTGAATTTGGGTATATTCCGCTGGATAGGGGCGCTGTGATAACCATTTACAAATTTCAAATTAAAAAAAAATTACAAAAAAATCAGAAATTGTAAACGTATTTTCCGTTATATGTTCGGCCTTGATCCAAGGATTCCGAAGCAATTTTTGTTTTGCCTCTATCTTAAAAAACTGCTGAAATACAGCAATTTGAAATTTTAGGGTGGCTGACATTTTGAAATAAGACAGCAGAATTACTCCATAAAAGGGTTTCACGTAAATTTTCTTTCACTGTTGTAGCCATCCTCCCAACTCACATATTTAAGGGGACAGTTTACCTCAAAATCAATCAAAAAATCAATTTTCTTTTTTAAATACTCAATGAAAGCCTGTTTAATTGTAAATCTTTTGACACCTCATTTTTACCCATACATATTATATATTTAAGTTGTAAATATTGTTGAGATATTGTAAATTTTGTTAATACACCCAGCGCAATTACCCATAAATAGCCTTTTAAACCCCTTGTTTACATTCCCGGATGACGCGGGCTCCATCTGTTAGTCATTCTCTGTGTTTCTGATTTGTATGCTATGTGTTAAAACTCACTGATTTTTGTCTGACTAGTTGGATTTTCCCTCATTTTTTTCATCTTTACTTCTTTTGAAAGAGAGAATATAAAACTAATATGTTTGTTACTTACCCATCATACATAGTATAGGGTAAGTCTTGTAATCGGTTTAAAAATCGATTTTTTTTTTTACGGATTTGCACGTTTCAGACACTGGAGATAGATTCCGAAAAACATATTTTTAGAAAAAAAAAATGCCGTGCGTCTGTCTGTGTGTCTGTAAACGCTCTATTTCCCGAACAAATAGAGATAGAGACTTGAAATTTGGTATGTACTTAGCATGTAACAATGAGAAGAGTTTATTGAATTTCAGTAACATCGATTATACGAAACTATTTTTTTCAAACCCCCGAAATATTCGTTCTGATAAAAGGTATATAGAAATTTTCGAAATTGTTTATTTTAAGGAGTAAATATTAAAGGCAATAAAAAAACAAATTTTGCATAAAGAATGAAGTCTACGGGTAATTAGTTGCCTAGATATTTGTAATAATATTTTCCACATTCTTCGATTTTGCATGACCCTTTATTTCATTCAAATTTAAATTCAAAGATATATTTTAATTGCAAATAAGACGCTTAATCCGACGCAGGAAACTGTTACTTAATATGATTATCATTTTTACTTTCTTCTATCTTTACAAAATGCACTTATCCGGTTTTCGACGGATTTATGCATTTTAGAAGGTCCTGAACACGATTTGACTGTTTTTACAAAATGTCTGTCTGTGAGTCTGTGACTCTGTGACTCTGTCTGTCTGTCTGTATGTAAGTGACAAAAACTTTCTGGACGCTCTATCTCAAGAACTAATACATGGAATTTAATAAAACTTTATATTCAGTTAGTCCCTGATATAAATTGGTGCTGAATATTTTTTGGTGAAAATCGGCCAATAGGTGGCACTGCTATGGTGCATTTTTCACGATTTCCGCAATAGCTCTATCTCAAGAACTAATGCATTAAATTTAATAAAACTTCATACTCAGTTAGTCCCTGATATAAATTGGTGCTGATTAGGATTTGGTGAAAATCACCCAATAGGTGGCGCTGCTATGCTGCATTTTTTGCGATTTCTGCAATAGCTCTATCTCAAAAACGAATGCACCTATTTTCATCAAACTTCAGATTCAGTTATATGCTGACATAAATAGTCGCTGATTACGTTTTGTTTAGATATCTCAACTGGTGACGCTGCTTTACCACTTTTTTCATGATCTTTATGATAACTATATTTCAAGGACCAATGCAAGGAATTTCATCAAACTTCAGATTCTGTTAGATCTTGACATAAATAGATGCTGCTTAAGTTTTGGTGTAAATAGTCCAACAGATGGGGCTACTATGCTACTTTTTTCATTATTATCACGATAACTATATCTCAAGAACTAATCCATGGATTTTCATCAAACTTCAGATTTATACTAACATCACACACTTGCTTTCAACGTATATTTCGTTTAATTTAATATGAGTTACTTTAAAAACTACATATATAAACAATTCTCGACGTTTCGGTTATTCTTCATAATCATCTTCATGAAAAATGTCCACAAATACAAACAGCAAATTCTAAGATAATTCTAAGATAAATTTAATTTTCTAAATTTTAATTCTAAGATATATTTTCATTGGAAAGGAATTTTGAAAATGAAATAAAAATCGAATTCACAGAATTATTCACAAATTATGAGAAGAAAATAATGTTTATGAATCCAACTGTTATACTATTTTAAATACTAAAAATAACTATTTCATTGAATTGAAAATATTAAATAGACCACTGACATAGATGAAACACTGATCATTCAGAAGAGACAAAAAAAAGGCAATTAGCTCAGAAATCTAACTCAAACTTTAAAAAATATAAAATATATAAATTTTTTATTGCATGCTTAAATTCATCAATTAAAAGTAATGGTCTTTTAAACGAATTTTTTATAATTATGCTTAATTCAGGTATCTTTTCTTTTACTTCTCCAAATACTCAGCAACACAAAAACAATTTCCTGCAATTTCACGAAAACGGATTTCTCATTTACAAAATATTTAGACTATTTTAATGAATCTGCTGAAGTTCGTTTATATTTTCTCTGGATATATTTTCTTTCATAAGAAAAATGAAAGAAAGAAAAATACTTAATTAGGGAATTTAGTGAAATACTACTTTAGAAGTATGCAAAGTATTTGGGAATATGATTGCGTAATGTTTAAATATGGTTTGAATGGGAAATAAGAGAAGTAAAACTCATAAAATCGAAAACGTTGTTTAATTAATTGGCAAGATTTTTCTATGCCGGACGTTAGTATTCATATATATGATTTATTGCTAATATTTTAATTAATAATTTAATATTATAGACTTTATTTTCCCTCAGTCTCATTTCACAACTCTCATCGTAAATCTACCGTGCCATAAAGTCTTAATAAACTAATTTGAATTAATGTAATTTTTTAATAGATAATAGTAAGCCTAGAAGATGTCTGATAAATTTAATTAATCTACTTTTAAAAATCTCGAATTAATATTCTGCATTCTGAAGTCATTTTATTTATACCTGAATTTACTTTTATTTCTCCATAGGATAAGTGCGTAAAAGGAAACTTAATTAGAAGATTGGTTAAAGGATCTTTGAAAATTATACAAAGTACTTGAAACGTCATGCTAAAATAAGATAAATTTGCGACAAAAAGGACGTAAATCCCATGAATGCCAAAACGGGATTTAATTAACTGGAAATCTTTTTGTTCCTCACGTTAGTGTTGGTACATGAATAATGAACGCATGCTTTAGAGCAAATAATTTAAATAGTATTTCAACATTATATACTCAATTTTCACTTAATCTGTTTTCGAAATTCTTAGTCTTCGTTGAAATTCCACAGTTCATCCAAACTGAAACATACCAGAACGCCAATAAACAATGTTAGAATAATGAAGTTTTTGATTAGATAATTACCCCTTTTTTGAAAGATTTTTTAAATTACTTTAATTTCTATTATGCTAATATATAAAGTTACTAGTTGGTCTTCGCCCGTCTAGCCGGTCGCTTCCGAGTTGGCACCAGATACCTTCTGAAGCGTACAGCCCTGACTTTGCTTCGGACCCAGAAAGTTCCTTTTGCATGCAAACAGAAAAATATAAATAAAATGTATTAAATTATGTGGGAATAACTAATAAGAATATCAAAACGCATGTAAATAAAGATTTTGCGACATAAAAAATATTTTTTTTCTTAATTCCCTTGACAAAGTACTGCTCTACACTGATTATATAGAGCGTTTAGATAAAATAAAGAAAAATGTGATTGACTAATGGCATGGCAATCATTGTAAATGGGCACTGTGATTTCACCCCCATAAATTGTTAATGCCGTGATCAAAATAACGGGGTTTCTCAGCCATATACCGTTAATACTGAGACCACTATAACGAGTATCAGTTATTTTTTGTGCATTAATTGTTAAAATGAAAATATTTTACCTGATCCTTTTGGGTCCCTTTAAACTGATTATATTGCAATCACTATAACGCAGCCTTTTGCATACATTGTGCAGCCCATAAATATGGCGATCAGTATTTAAATCGTAAATCTTTACTTCCAAAAAATGTATTTTGAACAGAGGAGGAAATGTACTATATTTTGTATAAAATTTAAATCCGGTCGCTAAAAGACGAAAAGCGCAAAAGCAATTTATATAATATGAAAAAAAAATCTCTTCCTTGGAAAAATGGCTTACACAAAATACCTAATAAAAAATCAGGGATAGTTGTCTTATTCGTCTAATCTTCCATAATCAGTTTTACAGCCGATTTTGGCGACAAACTCGCTAGCTCTTAAATCGCTGAAATACGTTTTTAACTATTTTTAGTAGATTTGTAATGCTGAATTTCTCACTCGTACATAAAACTGCTGCTGAAATATGGCAAAATGACCTAAAACATTCGACCCTCGTTTAACTTACTTGGTGGATGAATATTTAAAATCGCTGATGATCTATTTAAATCATTTTAAGTACATTTGTTATCCCGAATTTCATGCTCCTTTCTATAACTTCTATTGAGATATGGCAAAATGGCCTAAAATATTCTACCCTCATTTAACCCCCCTTAGTGGCTGAATTTCTAAAATCGCTGAAATATGTGTTTAACTATCTTTTAGTAGATTTGTTATCCGAAATTTCACGCTACCTAAAACTGCTAGTGAGATATGGCGAAAACGCAAAATGACCTAAAACATTTGATCCCCCATTTAATCCCCTTAGTGGATGAATTTCTAAAATGACTGAAATACGGTTTAAACTATTTGTTTAGTAGATTTGTTATCCTGAATTTCACGCTCCAACCTAAAACTGCTGCTGAGTTAGGGCAAACAGGAGAAATAACCTAAAACTTTCTATGCTCCATTTAACCACCTTAGGGGGTGCATTTTCACAAATCCTTTCTTAGTGGGTACCTGCATTGTGCAAGAAACATGTCTTCCAAATTATATAGTCGTAGGAGCAACGGTTGAGACTCGGCGTTGATTATGAGTCAGTCAGGATATGTTATTTTATAAGTATAGATAATACGTATAAAAGAGATGAACAGTTAAAAGATAAACTTTTTTAACCTATATAACATAACCAAGAACGAAAATATAAAGTATCCTCTACCGAGTTACCCATGATTTCGAGTTGCCCATGAATCTGAATTACCATTATAAGCCGCACAACACAAAATATTTTGGGGATTTAAAGAATCAAGTATAAAACGTTTATTTTGCTGCTACTGATTTTCGGAAACGTTTCTGAGTAGTTTTAATGTGCATTATTTTTTCCAAACCAGAATATTGGTTTTTAGGATGCTCGTAAATCTCAATTACACATTTTCAGCTGCGTAACTGAATTTATACATTTAAGAGTTACAAAATAATAATAAATTTTAGGTTAATATTTATGATTTTGATTTATTATATTTGTCTGAAAAACGGATTTGTTCAACATGAAAATGTTTACTTGAAAATTGATAGCTCACAAAAAACATATATACCTGGTGCAGAAAACTTACTAAAGCACTACAAAGTACTCTGTAATGTTTTTCAAAGTCAGAGGTGGGAAAACAAAACTTTGTTTTATAAATAAAATTTTGAAATTATATTTGTTTCCGAGGCTTCTAATGATAAAAATGTCTTTTCTGATTCGTGGAGACATCGAAAAAAAATTGTATATTATCGGAAGAGGTTATTGCATATTCTCGGAAGAGATTATTGGATATTTTCGTCAGTAGTTACATTTCATTTTCCTAGATTAAGGAACTTCTTTCTTTTACATTGTGGGTAGATAATCATTTATTTGCAGCGGCAAAATCTCAAATTTGTTTACCTAAGATGTTTCGATTGTTTTTGTATAATTTGGTATCTATTAATATTTGAAAATAGCTAACAGTTGTAAATACTACAATGGTGTTCGTAGAGCTCCATATTAAAAGTCAAACTGATATAAAAAAAAAGGTCAAAATAAAGCAAAATTTCGTAATTAAATCTATGTTTCTGATGTTGTGCGACACATATAAGCTATCTTCAAGTTAAATTCAAATAGAGAGACATTAAAAACGTACACACTCATGTTTATCAAAAATGTAACACAATGAAGGAATTGTCAGAAATTAATGGAATCTATTCCACATATTACTGATAGTGGTACAAATAAACGATAAAACGTGCAACACAAATAAACAATAAGAACGTCGGAAATTGGTAATTTTTGTGTCCACCACGCTGATGAATGAGAACCTGTACAAGTCGTTTCATTGAATCATGCAATTTTTTCAATGTAATCCTGGGGAATGGCATTCAACATAACTTCGACTTGTAGCCAGAGATATCAGATCAGTCTTATTGTGTGCCCCACCAGCTGTACGAGCGAGTCGTCGACAAATAAAATCCCAGATATGCTCAATGGGAGACATATCCGAGGAATAGGCAGGCCATGGAAGAAGTGAAACATGCTGTACACTGAAAAAGGCTTTTGCAGTCTGAGAAACATGTGCACAAGCATTATCCTGCTGAAATACAGCACCTGGAATGCGTCGAAGAAGCAAGAAGCCCTCTGGCTCCACAATTTCCTTTATTTATCGATGACTGTTAAGGTTACCCGCAGTGTGGCCAAGATGGGATAGACAATTATACCCAATAGCTGTCCACACCATGATGCCAGGCGTTTGTGCGATATGACGCTGAATAATACACTGTAGAAGTAGACGTTCTCCTCTGTAACGTCTGACGCGTACTCTTTCATCATTGTGCTCCTGATTGTAGCGAGATTCATCGGAAAATGCAACTTGTTGCCACTGAACACGCCACGTTTTGTGTTGCTGAGATCTTTGAAGTCGAAAGCGTCTGCGATTTAGCGAGAGGGTAATTCTGCGTATAGAAACCCTTGCACGCAGTTCATGCTGCAGCAGACTGTGACGAACTGTGAAGCTAGACAACAAAACACCTGTAGCTGTGCTACAACATTGAGCTAACACACGTGAGGAAGCTGCACGTTCCGTCACAGCCATGCGTATGAGGTGTCTATCGTCCTGTGTCGTTGTGCTGTTGCGTTCCCCACTGCCAGATTTTCGTCTTGTTTTATTCTCTTCTGCCCATTTCTTCCGAACACGCAGCACTGTTATGACATTAAACTGAGTACGGGCTTTGATTTATCAATAAGAAAATTCATCTTCTCGCATACCGATGATGCGGCCTCGTACGAACTTTTGACGAGGAATGAAACGTTTACTGCAGACAGAGGAAGGTAAACGGATTTCAACGCATCTTTACACTCCTTTATATATCTGGAACAAGCGAGTGATAAGGAGCCGGTTCTCGTTCCACGCATGCGCAATCGCTTTGTAATTCTAATCATTTGCATGTCTTACCTAACTTTACATTTCCTGTAAGTTTGGTTCAGTTTGAATAATTACTCCATTGTTGTGCTGAAATTTTCATAAACATGAGTGTATTAAAACAATCAAAAGAAAAAAAATATAGATCCTTTTGTAAGCGGAAGGCGGAAATATCTATGAATCTCTATTTAACAATAATATTCGAAACCATTGTATATGGTTTGCCCAAATGCAAATGAGACTACAGTTTTATGTGAAGAACACCTTAATTACAGAAAATTTTACTTACATTTTTTTAGTTACTGTTAATATGAAAAGATACGCATACACATTATTACCAATGATATTGAAGCACTGATCCCAACACGTAGGGAGGGAGTAGATGGCTTAAGTGTAAACACTTTTAGGTTTTCCACGGATCTATTTTTACACGGTGTTCTATATTTCCTGTTACTACTTTTTATAGCGGTCCCCGCAGATGAACCGCCAAGTGAGAGACATGTATCGCCAAACAAGAATGTAAAATCTTGTCAAATGATTTGGTTTAGTGAATCGAGAATACCATTTCTTACTGCTTTAAGGGGGGTTATGTACTATTGGGAAGGGTAACTAACATCCATAAAATGGCATAAGAAACAAATATATATGAGTTAAAATGTCATAGTTGATTGGAATAGTTACAAGACAGAAATATTAAATAATTAAAAAGTTGTCATTAGTGCAATCAATTAGTGCACTGTCATTAGTGCACTGCAAGAAATTGTTATGAAACATTAGCGTGATTTTGATATGAAGCATTCTAATATATTTTAAATTACATAAAATATTGTATTATTTAATGCAATAGTATTTATTTGATAGCTTTATTACACGCGCGGGCTACGACCTTGGCTACGACCTTGGCTACATTGACCGCAACTTGGCGTAATCATAATTATGGGAGCCGCTGTAACAAATAAGCACACATATGTTTATCACAAGTGAACCGTAGAGATTATAGTGATTTTTAAGGGGTCGAAGATATGGAATCATATTAGCATATATCGGGCTGTACAAAGGATGTATGTTGACTTCAAATCGAAATGTATGGACACTTTTAAAGAACTTCTGTTTCATGGCCAAAAGAAAACCAAAAACTCAACATAAAATTCAATCTTTGAAACACTGCCCGTAAGGCATGGTGACATCACGGCGACGTCACTGTGAAGTCACACTGTGACTTTGTGACAGTCGTCGTGACGTCACGTGACGTCGATGTGAAGTCACTGTGACGTAAATGCGAGGTCGTTATGGCCGTTTTCAAGGCTTTCTGTGACCTCACAATGTGACTACTTTGTGAAGTCACCGTGCGACTTCAATGTGAAAAATGAGACGAATCTGCATCGGATAGGGTGACCAGATTTTACCCGAATCCTATACGGATTGTTCGGATCAAAATTTTTTTTATGGTTCAAGTTTGTGACGTTTGTGACGACACTGCACCGGGTCGGGTGACCAGATTTTACCCGAATACAATCCAGAAACTTCGAATCGATCTTTTTGGATTTGTTTGGCTACAGAATAAATTTGGATTAGTTGTCGTGTGACCTGATTTTCGTGAACCCGATCTGACCCGAGTCGGGTATAATGTTTTTACTGTAAGTCTTGTTCAGAATAGAATCTTGCATACGACCAAGTAACCAGATTTTATCAGAAATTGTGTTACGGTACAATTTCTGATGTCGGCTCGGATCTAGAGTCATGCACGAATCCGGTTATATACTTCTTGAACATGATTGAATGTCTACTTGAACATGAATGATGGTTGACTGAAACTATATTTACATTCAACCCGTAATCTTACCCTAACCCAACAACAACAACAACAAAAATTCTGTAGGCCCACAACCCGACCGAACCTGATAAATGATTTCGCATAGATTCGGATAACAAGATTTCACCAAATACGGATAAGATCGACGATAAGGATTGGATCGGCAATCATTTTTTTTATGCAACTCGTATTCAAATTAAAACTTTGCATCTGATTGGGAAACCGGCTAATGTAGCCGTTAAACAAGAAAATTATAAATGTAAAAAACGCATACTAATATAAAAATAATAGATGAATCCATTAAAAATTATAATAAAATTAAATATTTTAATAATATGAAATTCTATTGTGCAAATAACCACTTTTAAAAATAACTTCGACTTCCATTTGTTTTATGTAACCACCAAAAATGTTGACAATAATTAAAACTATGCTATTTTGCTTTTAAGTATTGAAGTTTTTAAATGTGTATACTTTGCCATATTTCCCCTCATTCAGTATCACGAAACTTTCTGACACATTTATGAACAAATTTTTAAACGCTTGGCACTTGCATGCCTGATTATTAAAGCGATTTGGAATGAATAGCGTTTTCCATTTTTAGATAAATGAAATGCTTAAGAGCAATTTTGGTCACGTTTTTTCCGTTTCTGACGCTGCGCGTCGGAAATTCGATTCAAAACACCGACTTTGATAGTGTTTTCTGAAACATCTTTTGTCAAAAATGGAAAATGCCATTCTATTACATATATTCTGAATAAGAACACCTGCCAATTTCATGTGTTTCCGAATAAAAATGAATTCAGAAATTAGTTATTTTGGATTTGATTACAAATTTAATGAAAATAAAAGTACAGATTTTTAAATAAGCATTGTGAAAAATTTATATTAGGAATCCATTTAAATAATAGATCTACCTATTGTGCGATATTATTAAATAATAAACATTGTATCAAGCAATAAAACATTTTTCGAAGCAAATGAAATTTAAAACTTCGGATCATAAACGCAAAGAAAAAAAAAATATTTTTTTTTCTTTACAAATTATTTTATTTATAGTTTTTGATAGAATACTAAATGCAGAGCTTAAATATCAATTTTTACTATAGAAAAAATTCAATAACATAACTGGAAAAATTACCTTAACTGAATAGCTGTTTTATTGTTTCATCAATATTCATTATTTTTGTGCACCTAATATTGACATATCTTGACAACTAAATTTGTAATGAGTTAAATTGTCGCAATTATTTCAAATATACCAGAAAAATATTTCTCAAAACCTCCACTAGCTAAGAAATTTTCAAATTGTAAATCAAATATTAATAGTTTTAAAAATTGCAATGTTTTTAATTACAATGAATAACTATGAAAATTGAACTGAGAAACGCAAAATATAAATACATTCCTCGTTATAAATAACACTTTACATTTAGAATATATATTGTTAGTAAATACTTTAAGCTTTTTTCCAAACTCTCTATTTAAAACTATTTAAAACATTAAAGATAAAATTTTATACACGTGATTAAAAAAAAGAGATTTAAACATCTTAACATTTAAATAATGCACTATTAATGTACCATTACTAAATATGCACTATTAACAAAACTGCGAAGACATTAAAAGTTACCTGCTAATCTATAAGTAAAACCACCAGTTCTAGGGATTAAGTTTTAATGGCCGTTGACTGCTTCCTTTTCATTGAAAAATGAGACTCAAATCCACTGCTTTATTTTTCAAAGTGTCCATCTTAGGTGTGTTCATAGATCTGAGATATCAAATATCACGCAGACCTTAATAACGCACCCAGCTAGACATAAGGATAGGTTAAAATTGATGATTCACTTTAAAACGTTAATTTACTTTCACGGTATAAATTCCACAATATACTTCCACAAACTTAAAAGTACCACACACTCCAATCCGCCGATGAGAATAATCCTCTGCCCTCAACATCTGCGATCATGATCTGCGCAGTAATGTTTACCACAAAGTAACATCTAGCAGGTGTTTCCAGAAAAAGAATAGAAAGAAAACAGTTAAATAAAGACATTTCAAATGCTTTATAGTTTATATGGCTGACAAATAACTTCTAATAAAACTATAATATTCTGTTTTTATATGAGAGAGTTTAATATTCTTGGAAATAAGCTGTGAAAATTTAAATTTTTATATATTTTTTAATCAGTTGCATTTGTTTTAGGCGTCCAAAGTAAACGTAAATTTTAAATAAAAATGGATTTAATAGTCTTTATAAAATAATTACGACATAAATATAAATACTATTCTGCAATCAGATTTCCTAAATACGATTTTTTCATTTTTTACACTCTATTGAAAAGAGCAATATATTTAACAGAGGTGATATCTTATTAAGCACTGACCAGTTTTGGAATAAATTGCTATAGGAATGACATATACTTTATGACATATTTTTAATTCGTTTTTGTTCGGAAACGCATGAAACTGGCTTTTGTTTTTATTCAGAAACTCTGTAATTGAAAGACGTTTTCCATTTTATAGTAAAATCAGAAGATCTTTCAGAAAAGAATGTCAAAGTCAGCGTTTTGAACCAAATACCCGACGTAACAGGGAAAGAAAAGAGAAAAACCAGTCGTCACGTGACACGAATTGCTTATAACTCGATAAGTAATTTATTTATCAAAAAATGGAAAACTCATTTCGATTCCAAATTGCTTCCATAGTCAGTCCTGCCCATTTTATGCCTTTGCGTTTAAAAATGAGTCAGAAATTATTTTAAAAAATCTTCGCGTTGTGGAGCAGGTCAGTTGAGAACCACCTTAAATGTTCAGTACAAGAAAAATCTTGAACGCGTTCGACGGTCACCCCGAGTACCCCCGATGTCGAACTCGCAAAAATATTGTCCTCACTTTTTAAACAGAAAGCTGATGATTGTGTTGAGTGGCCCTCAAAATAATAAGAGATTGGAGATTTTTAAAACATTTTTAGTATCACAAAATTAGCAAATGTGTTCTATGCGGTGGTAGGAAAAAACATTAAATGTTTGTATTTAAAATGCTAACAAATCTCTAAATCGCTAACAGTTTTATTAGAATGGGAGATCTATTTCTGAATTACTTTCCGCCAAAACTTTCCTACGTTACTAAATTTCTATTTAAGGATTTTTACCTGTGTATTATACAGTATATTTTGTTAAATTTCATGAAAAAGGCAATAAAAATTGTAAAAAAATATCTGCCTCATATATGTAGACAAATATTTATTTATTATTTTATTTTGGAAATACAATATATTTAAATAATGTGTGACAATGTTTTTATTAATGATTTAGGTACATGACATAATTCAATTCTATATTTTATGAGTTTTTTTTCCAAATTCTCTCTCCGATCACACCGTGAAGTCACAGAGTGTTGGCATTTTGGTCATAGGTTTTACGTGACTTATGTGACTTGCAGTGACGTCATTGCAACGTCACAAAAATTTTTAAAGCTGTCAAAACGTAATTTTCTTCATGCCATAAGATGTTCTAAAGTTTATTTTAAGTTTTCTTTAGATCTTCAAGACGTTCACATTTTGATCACAGTGTGACGTTACAAAGTGGTGTCATTTTAGTCACAGATGTGACGTGACGTACGTGACGTACGTGACTCACAGTGACGTCACAATGACGTCACTGTGACTGTGCATGCTATGCGGGTGCTCTCCGTACATCTCCTTTATTCTGCGATAAATTTCTGATGCATGATCCCCTTTTCACCAAGATATTGGAAAACAATATTTTGTGCGCTCTGGAAGAGTCCATCATGCAGCCGAACGCGCAAAATAACTTTCTACTACTGAGGAAAGAGTTAGCGAAGCCTTTAGCTACAATTGCAAACAGAAACACAAAACACGCCACATGTATATATAAAAACATATTTGCTAACATGGATTATATCCAATATCGGTAAAGTAAAAGTATCATTTTCATTTCGGCGAATCATGTACAACACAGAGTATTTACAGCTAATATTTTGAACACATCAGAAAACTTTATCCTCATTTTTCCTTTTTGATCTAAAAAAAATAGCAATAAAAAATCCTTTTCATGATTTTTCGCTATTTGCGAACTTGATTCTCATAAATGAGCTGAATGACAAGAAAACCTTTTCAAAGAGAAAAACACTATACAAGAAAACCTATAAATAATTTTTTATTACTTTCCCTTAGAAAAAGTGTTATTAATTTATTTTTTTCTAAAACATAAAAGCTCAAAACAGACGATTCATAGTAAAATTGTCAGTGTGAATGTTTTCACAAAGAATGAGTTATTTGACTAACGTAAAATTTCAAATGAAATCTCTTTGATAATTCTTCTTTAACTGTTAATGGATACAAATAGCTGAGAATTGGCTGAAGAAACAACACAAATATCAGGCAGTATGGTGGATTAATGTGGGTGTTTTGGTAGGTTCAAGAAAAATATGTTAAAGTTCTGTATGTGTAAGTTAAAAGTATAAATTAATGCGTTCATAAAAATATGTTGAAAAATATTAAAATATATATAACCTTTCTTACATCCTATATAAAAATTTAAAAGCTAGTGCAATCAATCTTGACGCTCTACTCATTTTTTGGAAGTTAATTTTTGTGAAAAAAAAATTGTATTATTTTTTAAGTTCTCCTTTCCTGATTCACTTTTCGCAAAACAATTAAAGAAATACAATAAAATAAATAACATTAATGCACTTATATTTTACACTTTATCACAATAAAAAGTATTTCCTATTCTCCAATTAACGCTCCCCACGTACAGATATACCTAATTATTGGCACGAAATGTAACTAGAAACAGAGAAGGCATAAAATATTTAAATATGTTTTCTACGTTCCAAATTTAATGTAAGAAAATTTTACAAATATTTGTTAAGATATAGGAATACTGATAAATTGTAATTTTTGTGCATTTGTTTTATCTTATGTTCTACTTTACCAGTATTTCTTTTTAAAATATAGTGGTAATTATCATTAATTAACAAATTATTAAGAAATCATCAAATTTTGAATGCTAACATTTGTTTATATACAATATAGTATATAAGTATATAGTATTGTTTATACATATTACAGTATGTTTATAGACATGCATAATTCTTGTTGGAAATAACTGTATGATATCAGGAATTTCTTTATCACGCATCTTGGTTTTACTTTTAAAGATCAACGGTAGATGTCGCAGTTCTGTCGCAAACTCTTTGAAGTTTAAAACCAAAGTAAAAAATGATTGACTTTCGCTCTGTTTTCATCGTTCATCATGTTTAGCTGTTAATAATCCAAAACAACGATTTCTATAAGCTGATATATGAATACTGATAAATTGTATTTTTTGTGCATTTGTATTTCCTTATGTCATACTTTCCCAGTATTTCTTTAAAAAATATAGTGGTAATTATCATTAATTTACGAATTATTAAGAAATCATTGAATTCTTGTTGGAAATAACTGTATATCAGGAATTTCTTTATCACGCATCTCGGTTTTACTTTTAAAAATCAACGGTAGATGTCGCAGAGCTGTCGCAAACTCTTTGAAATTTAAAACCAAAGTAAAAAATGATCAACTATCGCTCTGTTTTCATCGTTCATCATGTTTAGCTGTTAAAAA
This sequence comes from Maratus michaelseni, assembly GCA_963931845.1. Taxonomy (NCBI): domain Eukaryota; kingdom Metazoa; phylum Arthropoda; class Arachnida; order Araneae; family Salticidae; genus Maratus; species Maratus michaelseni. Next base: position 190,236,749 of record OZ007593.1, on the reverse strand, counting down.
TCCAAAACAACGATTTCTCTTTTAAAATTGCAAGTTTACTTTGTCTATTATAAATGTTTCAGTTTTAAGCAACATATATGTGTGATATTTTCAACTGAAACAAGGACGCTTCAAATTTTAGGTAACTTTCATTGCAAAATCTACCTATTGCAGCCGTTCGGAGGAAAGCATTTCCAAAACATTTTGGTATATTTTCACCTATCATGACCCCCAGACCACAAAACCACCCTCCGTTCAAATGTTGATTTATATATATATTTATATATATATTTATATATATATTTATATATATATTTATATATATCTGACATTTGTCATGATGTAACTGTCTTATTTATGAACCGATTTGGATGTGACTGAGTATGTGTATTGGACATACCAAGGTCTCGACCGAGTTCGATGGCCAGTTTCATCCGCCATTTTGTTTCAAAATGACGGCCAGTTAAACAAAATTTCATTTGTAAAAATTCAAAAAGATCTGCAAAATTTATAAATTTAAAAACTTGTTTCCGTTAACTGTTAGATCGTGATACAAGGATTCTGGAGCATTTTTTTTTGTTTTGGCTTTATCTCACAAAACGGCTAAGATATATCTGTTTGAAATTCTAAGTAGGCTGATATTTTGAAACAATATGACTTTTGTTGTGTTGTAACTCTCCTGCTGAAATTCGCATTCAAATGCAGTATTAACGAAAACTGATATTGAATCTTCTAATCGGGTTCCAAGCATTTTAGCTTCGGGTGTTTGAGTAAAATGAATTGAATTTTTAAAAACATGGACTATGAAATCTACCTTTTCCTCCCGGTACAAGCTGGAAGGACTTTTTAAACTGCAAAGGAATTCTTAAATTTATACATTATTATTCTGCGATAATATTTGAATAGCTTATAGATGAATTTTAAAAACTTTCAATCCATTTTATTATAACCAAATCCCTGTATAGCTAAATATTTTTAAATTGAAATTTTTTTCCCTATGTCATTTTTGTATTTTAAAGGTGGTACAAATGTATTGCTGAAAAAAAATATTTTTTACAAAGACTAATTTCTTTTTGTTGACAAAACAAAAATACAAAACTAATTTTGAAATGATGTTTAAAAATATAGAAATAAAAATACTATAAATTACAATAAATCAAAGTCCGAAAAGGTATTTAAAAATTTACATAGAAAAAAGAAAGTTACAAAATACGAGATTTTTAAAGTAATGATCATTTCATTTTCAAAATTACCATTAACAAGTAATGTGTGAAATTTATTATTATTGCATTAACTATTTTAACTCAAGAGAAGTTGTTATCTTACATTCTTAGTGATTTCATTAAAAGCAATTGCTTTTAAGAGTCATTTTTCGTTCCATTTAAGACTGCTCAAATTAATTGCTTTACAAAACAGAAATAGTTCTGAATAATTTGCTACATCTTAAAAAGCTTTAGTATTTTTTATATTTTTTTAAAGAAAGAAGGAGTATCAATATTTTTATTTCTAAACATTTGTAGAATAGCTAAATAAGCATTAATATGTTGAGAAAAATATTAAGGATGAATAATTATTCACTCTAGAAAATTAACGTACGTCTTTAAAATATAGAACTATTTTTAAATAAATGAACAAAACTTATATATATATATATATATATATATATCTGTAAGTTGGAAAACAATTATAATTTTACTTTAAAATATATATTCTGAATATGATGTTAAATATGAAGGAAAATAGATATATTTTCTTACAAGAATGCAAAATTATTTTTAAATCATTTTTAATTAATATTAAATGTATTACAAAACCTAATTTTCATGCAGTTGCTGCATCAACTCAAGATAAATATATATTTAATTATCTTAATGTTTATGAAAATCCATTAAAAACGTTACATTTTAAAATTATTTTCCTCTTCTCTTAAAGAATGCAGAAATACAAGTATACATAACAAAAGTAGTTCCAAATAATTTGCCGCATCTTCAAAATATGCAGCTTATTAGTTTTTCAAGAAAATAAACTATTACAGTGTTTCCATATTTAGCTATTTTCGGATAATTAGATAAACTTTCATTCTTAGAAAACGATGTTTCACTGGAATTTGTGTCATTTACATAATAAAATGAAAATACATATATCCATGTAAAAACTGCAAATCTGGGATGTAAGTTATAACACATGAATGTTGACTCATACAGATGTATCTGGCGATACAGCAGTGCCTTCACCAAGTAGAGAAGGCACAGACGCAAGTATCTGAACGCCCCATATCTTTACGCTAGAGTTTCCCAAAAAAAAGGAAACGTCGTTTGCCTAGAGAACGTTGCAAACGGGAACAATTTTTCTTTTAATTTCACGGTTATTATCTTTTCTAGTTCATACTATATATGAACTCAATGTTTCCATTTTTTGACACTCACTCACTCACTCACCGGTCATCAAAAATATAAGCTATATCCCGTAGCCCTATAAACTTGAATTTTGGAATGAAGGTAGTGTTTAGGATACAAAATAAGGAAAAAAAATTAAATTCCAGAAAAATCCTCCCAAAAAAATCAAAAAATCGAAAAATCGAAAAATATTGTAATCTTAGAAACTTAAAATTTGGTGTAAAGGTAGCGTTTAGGTTTAAAAAAAAAGTAAAATGTTAAAAATTAGGATAATTCTAAAATAAAATAGAAAAATCGAAAAATATGTAAACGAATCGAAAGTTCGAAAATAATTCGATTTTTTTGTCCTAGAAACTTGAAATATGACATAAAGGTATGGTTTAGGATAGAAAAAAAGGAAAAGTAAAAAAAAATTGGGAGACTTCGAAAAGAAGAATAAAAAAATTAAAGAATTCGAAATAAAAAATCGGATAATAGTTCGATTTGTTGGAATTTTTCGGAATTTTTATATTTGTCTTTCTTTGTATCATAAACAGTAATTTTATGCTACATATCAAGTCTTAAGCGAATAACATCTCAGATCGATTGTATAGGAAGCAATTGCGAGAACTTTTGAACTCCCTACCCCTATAACTCAGTACTTCTCTAGGAACCGGAAAATCTTTTTATCTACAGAACTTTGTAAACGAAACTAAAGCTACAAATAGTTGGCACCTTCAAATAATAGGAACAGTCTTGACGAAAACCACTGGATAATGTCCAAAAAGACCGCAAAAACAAAAAAAATGGGGATTACTTAAAAAAAAGTGAAAGGCCATCAAAAACATCACATTTAAAAATTGTAGCCAAGTCTCGTCACTCTTTTACCGTAAAAAGTTCTGAGATCATGTGCAGTCAAATTCATCTACCTTATTAACGCTAAAATTGCCATTCACGAATCACTCCTAGTCTCTACATCTATAGTTAATGATTATATTCTGACTTGGCAATTACGCAGCACAGTGAAATTATTACACCTTACTATGTTATGGGATAGGGTGGGATTATTTCATTAAGGCTAATTATATACAGCCGTCACATTCTCGTGAAGCGTAATTGCCAAGTCAGACGATAATCATTAACTAAAGATGTCAGTACTAGTAGTGACTTGTGAATGAAACTTTTTGCGTTAATAAGACAGCTAAACTTGGTTGAACATGATCTCAGAAATGTTTACGTTAAAAGAGTCACGAGACTTGGCTAAATATTTTATGTGAGATGTTTTTCATGGGATTATAAATGACTGTAAACTGAATGTAAAACAAAAATCAAAATTGGCACTAAATATAATAGACAACACTAAGATATTTTCATAAAAATATTGTTTATTTTAAAAACGCCTTTATTCAAGCGAAGTGTATTCTTGCATCCACTGTCCCAACTTGAAAGAAATATGTTTGTTATTATCTTATTTTCTAAGAGATTATCTTAGTTTCTCTTCCGTTTACTACTTTGAAAACTAATTGCTTTGCAAAACAAAATTACTTCTGGATAACTTGCAACCTCTTTAAAAGCTTCAGCATTTATTTTCTATGAAAATAAATTTTTATAGTGTTTCAACATGTTAGAAATTTGTAGAATAATTAGATAAATGCCAATTTCATGAGGATGATGATTAAAGGCAATTTGTGTTCTTTGTGCAATTAAGAACAAACTGTTTCCAAGTAAAATATCTAATAGATTCTACTTAAGAAACTATTTATACTAACTAAAAGATTGCCTATGCATGTGAATATGTCAAATGTGGTAAAACATTTTATTAAGGTTATAATGAGTAATTATACACATGTTCTAAAAGAAGGTGATAGGTAATGCAGTAGTATAATAGCGCGCTTTAAAGCAATTAGGGTAAATATACAAATTCTAAAGGAATATAGGTATATAAAACAGCTTACCTATATTTTCAGAATACGGTACAGCACTACAATCCAGATCATGGGTATCCTTTTTATTTGTTAGTTGTCATAATTTATTTATAACTTGAGCAATTTAAATATGAGTATCCAAAGTAATATTCGTTGGGCTTGTTTTTAACAATTACAGATGAATACTTTTAATGCTAGTAAAATATAAATATAATTATTAATTTCTAAATAAACACATGATTCTTCACTTTTAAAGAATTTAATTATAATTATTAATTTTAATCAGTTAAATTTAAATTTCAAACATTATGAATTATCTTTTTAAGCAATAAAGTAAGAACGTTTTACCTTTTACGTCTTCATCGCGGAAAAGCAGAAGTTAAAGTGTCTTAGAAATAAAAAAGAGATTTTTATTTCTTTTTTTGTGAAGTCACTTTTAAGGCCTTTGATTGGTTATAATGACGTAAACTCAAAACACGTCACTTTGTACGTATAAGTACTTTCCAGCTTCATTCATTCACGTGTAAGGAAAAATACTCAGATGTTCTATTGAAGTTTCACTTTCTTCTTGAAATTAGGTCGACCTCATTCTCGTAAAAGATTGCACTATGAAAGTTTATTATCTGTCACTTTTGAAAATCAATTATCAGAGATGGAAAGAAACTCAAATGGTTTAAACTTTTAATTTAAAAATAAAAATCTAAAATGATATATTATATACAAAAATAACTATACGGTGGTTGAAGATATACTGAGGATTTGTTTCCTTTATAAAATCCAGTTTTGGGTACAAAAAAATTAATATAATTGAAAAGAATAAATAATATTAGCGAGAGTATGCTGTAGAGTTGTTCGAACGATTTAGTGATAATTGACTTCTTTCTTAATATTTATATATTGGCAACATTTTTAATATAACTATATTATTAATATATAAATATCCTTTATGCATCTATATTTCCTAAATTCATTCATATAATTACAATGACCTTAAATTCATTTTTACAAATTTTCAATAATTCATTTCAAAGTAATTTCCGTAAGTGAATTCGAAAACGAAAACAAAAGGTATCTATTTCTGTAATATCAAATGACCAGCAGTAATTTTGTAATTTAGTTAATATATATATTATTTAATTTAGTACATATGATAATCGCACAGGCAGTTGAAAATTAAATATAAGATTACATAAAATATTCATTTTTCCTTTTGAGCATGCATAAAAATTGTTACTCAAAGCTATTCTGAAAAACATATCGTCAAAGGCTACTGTAGTGTTTCTGTTTAGGTTGAAAGTCTGCAGATGGCAGCACCAAACTTAACTATAAGTACACAGTATTTTAAAAGAACTACTTTTCTTATATTCTTGTGAAAGTTTTCAGAATGATTAGATTTGTGTTTTTACGACTTGTGTTCATGTTCTGTAAATAACCGTCTAAGCGTGTGGAACGTAATATTCCGTTCACTAAGCTCCAGGTTTCACTGCAATATATGCAATGTTTAAGATAATATAATTCTATAGATTTAATGAATTTTCAAAACATTGAAGAATGATTAATACTCTCAAGGGTTACATTCATATTTGTAATAAAGTTTTATTTATAATGCTGAAAGAATCATATTTTTTTAGCATTTAAAACAAAATACCGAGAAAACAACATTACAATTTTACCCTTTTTCAAAACGCTCAGAGGGATAAACATATAATAATATCCCTTATAGAGTGCTTCTTATTTAAATTATGTGTTTTTTTTATATATATAACTAATATTTAATATATTATAATTGTGACGGGGAGATAAAATGTGGCATCTTTGATGCAATCACATATTTTATTTCCTTTTTTCATTTTAAAATGTTTCAAAATTAATATTTCCCCATTTAAACTGTATTTAAAAAAATAAAAGAAAAAAGCATTTATTTTTTATTTCTTTATTGAGTGCGTCTTCCTTAATTTCTAATAAATAAAACCTACTAATAAGACATAATTAATATACTACGTTAAAAATATCATTTCTTTTCTATTTTTTTTCTGTTACAGTTTAACAATTAAATTTTATACTTTTCCCCCTTTGATATTCATTTTTATTTCGGTTATCTGTTTTTGTTTAAATAAAAACGGTATTTTAAGTAATAGCACAGAGGTGTCGCTAGACTAGGAGGCTCCTTATAGGGTTGTCGTACTTGGCATATTCTTTTCGCCAAGGGCGATGTTTGTTTTCACTTTCTGCGCACTCGATTTTAAATTTTCATTTTATTTTCTATCTAACGTCTGTTACCCGTACGTTTAGTTGGGAATCTATTTTTTCGCCAGTATTTATGTTCGCGATATTGTTTAGATAAAAAATTTAGTTAGTTATGTAACTGTTACGGTGACAAGAGGTCATGCGCTCCCCTTAGTATCGATTGAATGAAAAGCAATTATGTCTTTTTGAATATTTTTTTTTGCTGCTAATCCTTTGACTCGTAGCCCATCTGTATTTTATTACTCCAACATTGCCTGAAAAATAAAGATTTTGTCGAGCACGGAATAGAATTAGTTCATTTTTAAAAAATCGACCTTTTTCTGCCAGTGAAAAAATGTTTTCGAACCTGAGATTATATACTCCACTATACGAAAATGGCACACGTGATGGTCGAACGCCATCACATACAATTGGTGCGTGACAAAAGGAATTTTTTTTGCTGGATCGGTCGTTTGAGATATATAAAAATACAGACTGTGACTATCTGCTGAAACAAAATTTGGAGAGATTGATAAAATGTCATCATAGTACTATTGTGCACTGCTTGGAGGTGATACTTCATATTTATGTTGGCTTCGACTGTTCCTGTGTTTGGATGCATCAATTTTTAAGTACACAAGAATGCGTTAATTCTGTATGATTCCAGTAGTTGAGAGATTGTGGTTGTGCGGAATGCTTGAGTACGTATTAACTGTCAGTAGGGCTGGAGAGGTCTCAGCATCAATAAATTCTCGGGAATTTCTACAAAATGTGCAATTGGGAAGGAACAAGAGATGTTCGCTGTTATTGTGCATTTACAGCGATTTCAGCGGTGGAAATTCGGATTTGTGTCATCTGAGGAGCTGCTCTGAATTATTTTTTTTTATTTCTTTTTTTCTAGTCTGCATTAAAGGTGATTTTATTTAGTATAGCTGTTCTATCTTCTCATAACGAATAAGAGAGATTTACTACGATCCTACAATGGATGACTATAAGTGTAATCTAACTCGCGTGTGAATTAAATTTTTTTTTGTTATCTTGTGATAAAAAAAGAAAAGAAACGACAAGAAGAAAGATTTGTTATTTTTGAAGTTCTACTCATATTATAGTACAGGTAAAGTACATGTCTTGTTTTTCTTTTGCACTGTTTATTAAATATGTGTTTATATTTCATATAGTTGTTTATAAATAACTATAATTTACTTAAATATTTTTTATTTTTTGAGAATATATTTGTATCATTATGACTAATTCAAAGTGTAATTTTAACATTGAAGTACCCGCTTATGAAGGGGAACCAAATACTTTAAATTTTTTCTTTGATATTGTTAGTAATTATGCAAACATTAACAAATGGACCAATGATCAGGAGCTTTTGTTTATAAAAATTAAATTAGCTGGTCCCGCGTTAAAATTCTTTCTTGAAAATGAAAAGATAAAAAACTCAAATGATGTGAATTTTATTAAACAGGAATTTTCTCGATCCTTTTCAAAAGAATCTCAAACAGTTGTTGATATTGAATTTGATAATATCAAACTTTTACCAAATGAGAGTGTTAATAACTTTTCTCATAGATTAAACACATTGGCTAATAAAGCTTTCAAAACTAAAGATCCAGGGTTTCTTAATGAAATAAAATATAAGAAACTCCTGCAATGCTTACCATCAGATATTAGAATTAAAATCAGAGAAGAACGAATTGATGATTACGACACAGCTGTCGAAAGAGCAGAATTTTTACAAAATATTTTGTCCAATGAAAAATTAATTAACATTCATAATGAGTATTCTAATCATGTTGATTTTTCTAAACAAATATCTGAATTAACCGAAAAAATAAATGCTTTGTTATTTGTAAATAATACACAATCTGATGACTCTAAACAATCACACACACTTCCTAGTTATAAGAAGGACAATCGTATTTTATATAAATCAAAGAATTCTAGAAATTTTGAGTTCGAAATAAAAATAACAAAAATGTAGAAATCTTTCAGATTTGTTCTAAAACTGGTCATGTTGCTCTGAAGTGTTTTAAATATAAGAATTTGTGTAAAAGAAAGCAGGCATTTAATCGAAATTATTCTACATCATACAGAAATTTAAATTCAGATAATTATGGTTCTAACCATTCTGAATCTTTAAACCACCATTGAGACACAGTACAGCTGGTGAGCTGTCGTCTCAAAATTCATACGAATCATCAGCAATTATGCCTATTTTGTCCAGTGAAAGATTAGTAAAATCAACTTATTCCCAAACGTCTAATGAAATTCTGATTTGTAACAGTCAATCAACTCAGACTGATGAAAAAGAAGTCATTTACAATGTATATGATAAATGTTCTTTTTTACCTGTTGTTTCTAGTAAATTTGGTAAATTTGAGGCATTTTTATTACTGGATACGGGAAGTTCAATTTCGCTTTTATCGTCCAATTTTTTAATGAAATAAAAAAATATATTTCTTATAAACATCTAGCTTCGTCAGTAACTATTTCAACTGTTAATTCTGCCGTCAAATTTTCTTCCTGTATCTCTGTATCTATCAAAATTGGTAAAGTATTCTTTCGGCACACTTTTTATATAGTTGATATTGCAAACTCTTCAAAATTTGTCGGGATTTTGGGATATGATTTTATTATGCAAAATAATATAGTCATTAATCCCAGTGATAATACTGCCTCAATAAATGGTGTTGTGATACAGTTAAAAAATAACTCTATGCAAAATCCAATAAGTGCAGTTTGTGTTGATCAAATTTCTGCAAGTAATATAATTAATAATGAAATTATTTCGAATGATATTGTGAATAATGTCAAAGTAGATGAATCACATGATCAGATCTGTGCATATCTTGCACATAAAGTAAACTTAGATCCTTACGAACAAAAATTTGTAAAGATTAAAATTCCCATCTCACCAAAACACAATGAGATGTTATTTTGTAGTGACATTTCGTCTGCTAATGTATTATGTCATGATTCTCTCATAAAACTTGATTTTCATCATCAAAATATTTCGTATCCTAAAATTATGCATGTGTGTGTTGAAAATTTGTCTGATCATGTTATTCATTTGAATAAGAATATGGAAATGGGTCATCTGAGTGTTCCTGATGTAATTATTGATCAAAATGACATGGTAAAAGAATCAATCATTTCTAAGAGTAATGATATTGATATTCAGTGTAATTTTATTACTGCATCTGATGAAGTGCTTGCGCAGCGAAAAAGGGAACTTTCTATTACTGATTTTAAATTAGACCATTTAAAGGATAATGAAAATAGAGAAATTTCTGAACTTTTATTAAAACATTACCCTGCATTTTCAAAATCAGTAAAAACACTTGGTCACACTGACCACATTGTGCCAAAGATAAAATTTATCAATGATTTTCCGATAAAAACTCTGCCTTTTAGTATTCCACAAGCGCTTCAGGCCGAAGCAAAATAACAAATTGATCAACTCGTGGATCAACAAAATTGATCCACGAGATCCATTGATCAACAAAACTATTTTCATTATTTAGACTGTAAACTTGGTCATAGTGTTGAAGATTAGATTTTTGAAGAGGTGGTGAATCATATATATTCTGTAAAAATTGTGCTCGTTCAAGAGCTAACTCAAAAGTAGAAATATTTTCTTCATATCGTACTTTAGATGTACGCATTTTGTACATTTTTCACAGCAGCAAGCCAAGCGATCACCTTACACTCTTATGCAAACGTCTCAGTGACCGTGTGTGAGCGCGAAGCCTCAGCACTGACTGGGAACGCAGGGGAGGGGGTGCCAAAAATTGAAAAACACCAATCGGCAGAAAAAAAAATTACGTATTAGAAACATTTGAATTTGATTGGTGAGGGGCGGAGCTTAGAACAGGAAGTGGGCATAGGCAAAGAATGTTATCGAAGCATCTAGTAGAATCCAATACCGGAAGAACAGAGGTAACAATCACTATCATTTTTTTGTTAAAGCGAATATGTTATGCAAGAAAGAAAAGTTTACAGGGGAAGCTTTAAAAAGGAAAGAATTAAAATAATTTTGAATGTGAATTTTAAAATTAAATGAATAAGGACAAAAAAATATTTCTTAAATTGAATTAAAATATGGCAGTGGTTGTAAGAAACACAACATATACTCCGGCCTCCCCAAGAGAAAATATTTGTGAGATGGAGAAATTTAACAATTTTGACATCGAGTCAATATTTTCTCACCTATATACAATATACATATAACTTCAAATAATGAGAAACAAAATAAAAATAATAATAATAATAATAAATTTACATTCTTCTGGCAATAAATACACAAAGTCCTTCAAAATATAGTTGCTAACATTCCAAAAAGTAAACAGTCTATTAAAACAAAGATGCTGAAAGTAAATATAGTCTTTCAAAATAAAGTTGCTGAAAGTTTATTGACTGATATGTGAAATAGCAAATACAATACTATAAAGTAAGTTCAGTAGCAAAAAGTGAACAAAGTCTTTTGAAATAAAGCTGCTAAAAGTCCATTCACTGATATGTGAAATAGCAAATACAACACTATAAAGTAAGTTCAGCAGATACTAAAAGAGTAAAAAAGGTTGTAATATTGTACACAAAAACAAATAATATTATATGATACAAATTGGTAATCATACTAATAATGGCTTTCTTAATTCAATATAGCATAACATTAGCAATAAAACATTTCCATTTTGGAAAAGAAATAGCAAAAATAAGACCTTTGAATCACAACTGTATTTCCAGTCACAGTCGATGAACTATATTTAAATTTTTGCATTAACATTTTTATTAGAACAATGCTTATATAAATTCAATAAATTAATCTTTTGAGAATTTTTCCATAACAAAAATTCAAAATGTAAGCAAAAGGTCAAGAGAGAATATTTAGACTCTTATTAAAAAGAAATATATATATAGTACTTTCTAAAAAAATCAACCTTTCTTAGTTGAACAACTCTAATACAAAAACAATAATACTTTCAAAGTAAATAATGGAAAAAAGAGGATATTTAAGCTCTCAGAAAAGTAGATAAATAAATGTATCATTCTACCACATAACTTTAATAACATTGGCCTTGTAAAAAATATCACACAAAATATTTATATAAAAATATCCTAAATGCTTATTGAATATGTTTCATTCGAATTTTCAAACATTTTTAAGAATAAACATGTAATTTTAATTTTTTAAATATAAAATACATAAGTATTTTATTTAAATGTAATGACTTAAAACAAACTTTGGATCCAAAGCATATAATTTGCATATGCATAACATTCTTTTCAATTTGTGGGTTTTCAAACACCTAGAGCTTAATGTATTACCAATCCTTTTATATAATACACCAACCATAATAATATTAGAAGTATTAGCATGCATACTCTTTAGATGTTAAAAAGAGGTTAGATGTTAGGGCATGCAAGAAGTAACATTCGTATTATTCTAAAAGTCACAATAGGGAAAGTGATGACATATGTACTCATATTATACCTTATATCAATAACAATTTACTTTTTAAGTTAAATTACCTTATCAAAATAATTTAACCAATAACATTTCATCTCCAACTATTTATAAGTTTTAAAAAGAATTACAATTTAAATCAAACACTGAATTTTAGAGTTTTAAGCTATCAGCACATTTCATATTAAACATAAATTCCAAAAACGAATATGGTTTTGAAGAAATATTTCAGTGAGAAACATAGTTAACAGGAGAAACCAAAATAAGATTTACATACTTTTACAGGTTGACAATTCCATTGTGTCAAGGCGAAGGTGACTTAAAAAAAAAAAAAAAATATATACACAAGTGCTGCCTGCAGCTTTGGTAGAAGAAAACAAATAAAAAATAATCAGTCAGTCTTCACATTTGACAGTCCAATCTAGCTAGCATAGATAAGATTTTTAGCAATGGCAGAGGCATCCTAAGAAAAAAATGAAGATTAGTTTACAAGTTATACTGTTTATGATTACGAGGGCGAAGATCATAATGGTTTTTACTTTGAGTAGATTTGTCTAGAACTGTAGTGTTACTACCAGATGCTTGTGAATGTACTGAACTAAGTGAATGCGAAGATGTTTGCTGGCACTTTGAAGAGGTGTGAATTTGAGGAGATGTATTATTATTAGTGTGAGAGCAAGGAGAATCACAGTTAGTAGTATGATCACGGATATGTCGTTTCACAGGAGAAGAAGATGCACTATCAACAGCTGGCTGATCATGTGTTGCACTTCTCGATGAATACGCAGGATGAAGCAATGCTTCATTTCTTTTCTGGAGTTTCAAGATTCTGTTAGTATGAATTAACATAGGTGATGCTTGATTATTGTTGCAATCTTGAATTTGAATAAGTACAGGTGAAATTATTTTCTTTATCATATAAGGTCCTTGTACTTTTTTGTTAAATACACTGGTGAATTTTACATAAACAATATCATCAACTTTGATATTAGCAAATTTTAATTTTTCCCTTGATTTTTGATACACTTTTTGTCTAGAAGACTCGTTATTTTTGTAAGCTTGATAGTATACTTTTTCAATAACATCCATTAATTTGTGAATTTCATATGCAGTGTTAAGAATTTTCCAGGAAGAATGGGTTTTATAATTAGCATAAATATCATTCACCTCCCTTCCAAAATGAAGAAGATTTGGAGTGAATTTTGTTGCTGGATAAGGTGTAGCGTTATATATTGACTGGTGGATTTTTAAAGCAGTTGGAACATCAAATCCTTGGGAAGCCATTGTATTCACAGATGACTTTATTTGAGTGTTACATCTCTCACTCAATCTATTAGCCTGTGGATGCGCTACTGTACTGTGTTCTAGTTTTATGCCAAGTTTTTTGTTGAAATAAGAAAACATATCACTCGTAAACTGGGAACCATGATCAGTAAGAGATAACTCAGGTTTTCCATGAGTAGAAATGTAATGCAACAGAGCTTTAGTAACCGACTCAGCATGAATGCTATTCAAGGCATATAATTCAAGATGACGAGAAAAATGGTTGATTACAGTAATAACAAATTGGTGATTTCTCAAAGGACCAAGTAAATCCATCGAAACTTTTTGATTGGGAGCTGTAGGAAGTGGTGCTGGGAGATACGGAGCAGTGTTTTTTTATGATGTTTATTTACTAATCAAATTTCACACGAGTTGACATAATTGATTGTATCGGAAACTAGAGTTTTCCAAGTGAACCTTTTCTTTAAATTAACATTGGTTTTATGAATACCAGTATGAGTAACTTGAGCAATTCTTAAAGCTTTAGCTCTAAGTGAAGATGGTAAAACAGCTCTATGTAGATCAATGTCTTCTGAAGAGAAATGTCCATTATAACAAAGCAAATCATTACTTGGATTAATGTAATAACCATTTAAACTTTTAGATTTTTTATTAGTTTTAATATCTTCATAAATTTTCTTAATTTGAGGATCTTTTTGTTGCTCATTAAGGATGGTTTGATCAAAGATTTCTAGCAATGGGTCTTTATTATTAGTACTATTTGTAGATGGCAATTATGATGGGTTTTTCCAATTAATCCACATGGATACTGAACAATTTCATTATGTAGATCGTTTTGATCATCAACAATAGGCAGTATTTCTTTTCATAAATGAGATCTGGATTAGTATGGAGATCTTTAGTAGGAATGTGAGGTGTCCTACTTAGGAAATCTGCCAAGACATTCTCTTTGCCTGGAACATGCTGAAATGTGTAAGAGTATTCAGACAGTTCTAACATCCAACGTGTAGCTATGTCAGCAGGAGATGTTGATTGTTTGTAGTTGTTAAGGGGTTTAGCATCAGATAAAAGAATGAAGTGTCTGCCAAAGATGTAATATTTAAAAGCTGTTATTCCTTTATAAATGGCATAAAGTTCTAATTTAATGGCTGGGTACTGCTTTTCAGACTGAGATAGAGTTTTGGAGTAATAAGAAATGGGGCGTAGTTCACCTTGAATTTTTTGCATTAGAACAGCTGAGATTGCTGTCTTTGAAGCGTCGGTATTCACATAGAATGTCTCATTCCAATTTGGAAGATTGAGCATGGGTTTTTGGAAGAAAATTTCTTGCAATTTATTAAATGCATTTTCTTGCTCAGATTTCCAACATAATTTATTTTTAGGTTTAGTGATTTCAATAAGAGGAGTAATCAATCTAGCAAAATGAGGTGTAATTGACCTGTAAAATGAACATAAGCCAATAAAACTTTTTGTTTGCCTCTTAGTTTTGGGCTTTGGGAAGGAAGTAATTTTCAAAATATTGCTTGTAATTGGAAGAATTTTATGATCTGTGAGTTGGAAGCCTAAAAAGTTAATGCTAGTTTGCATAAAAGAACACTTTTCAGGAGAAAGAGTAATATTGTTGGCAATAACAGTGTCGAAGAGTCTTGTGAGTTTCGCAACCATTTCATCAAACGAATTGGCGCCCACAACTATGTCGTCCTGGTATGCGTAGCAAGAGTCAATTTCAGACAATTGAATAACATAATCAATTAACTGTTGAAAAATACTCGCAGCTGTCTTCAAGCCAAATACAAGACGAAGGTAGGTAAACAGTCCCCATGGAGTGATAAAACTGAGCTTATCTTGCATCTCCTTAGGTATAGCGATCTGCCAGTACGCAGAGGGCTAGTCCAGTGTAGTGTAGAATTTAAATTTTGACAATTGTACTATTAGATTTTGAATGCGAGGTAGAGGATATGAAGATGGAATAATAATAGAATTTAATAATCGTAAATCCAATGCCAAACAATATTTTTGAGGTTTTGACATGACAGTTCTTTTTTTAACAAGAAGCATGGGACAAGCCCAAGATGAATTTGATCTTTCTATAATGCCAGCATTTAGCATTTGATTGATCTGGTCAAGAGCTTCTTGTTCTAATGCCTGTGGCGCAGGAAAAAGTAGGGTTTTCACCGGGTGAGAATTCATCATTGAGAACTGAGGATTAACTAGGTCTGTATGACCCAAAGTGTCTAAGGATTTAGAAAATGCTTGAGCTTTATTGCATAATAATTTTTTAAACAGTCACTTTCATGTGGGGGCAAGTGTTTTAAGTCAAAATCATTTGGTGACAGTTCTTGTATCCGTTTTCTTTTAATTTCCTCAGATGGTAAAATTAAATTACAATATTCATTTTCTAAATCTGAATCAAAGGAATATTTTTCAATATCGTTCTCATCTACATTAATGCATTCACCAAGAATTGTATTTTTATTTAAATGAACATCCACTTTGGATATATTCTGACATACAACTAAAAATAAGTCTTTTTGAATTGCAGATTTAGAATGCAATGATTCATGCAAAACAAGAGCTTTACTTTTCAAAGCAGGCTTAAAAATAAAATATTCAGATGGAGAATTCAAGTATTTGACATGTAAATACACATAAGAATTGGGGGGAATTAATTCTCTATTTACAGCTTGTACCATGTTAGAATTCAATACATTTTTATTACCATTTTTCAAATTGGTATACTTTTTACCAACATAAATAATGCCATTGTCACCTTCACATGTGACATTATTGTCATCAGAGGTAATTTTGGTATTATTGGTATTAGAAAAATTATTTATAACATTAGCATAATCAAAGTTTGTGTCGGTAGGAAAATAATTAGGAAACTGGGTAAAAACTTGAGCATGACCATCTAAATTTCTGATATTAGCATTCATTAAAGAATTAGCATAAGTCATAGCAGTATTACCAACATTATTTATAAACAAACCATTATTTGGGAAACTGTAATTGTAAGGACAATTTTCATAATTATGTAATAAATGCAAATAATTATCACCAAAATTGCCATTCACATTATCAAAAAAAGTACCATCATTTGTGTTAACTGACATAGAATTTTTATAAAAAGGCACATTGTGTGTATTAAGAGAATATGGAACTGCTATGTTGTCTTTAGTATACTGAACATTCAAATAATAACTGGTAGGAGACTCTTTTTGAATGTTAAAAGGTATATGTTTATCTTTAATTAATATAGATTTAAAAGTTGGAGAAATGGTTATAGAATGCTTATTTATAAACTCAAAACCAAGTATGGCTTCAAAATTAACATTCTTTATATCAGTAAGGTAAAAGACATGATGGAAAAAGAATTTATCTATTTTGAATGCAATCTCGATACATCCTTTAAAGAAAACTTTAGAGTTTATAGTTGATACAGAAACATTTCTAGATAAACATTTATAATGGATTTTGGATTTTATACTATTAAAGCATTCATTATCAAGCAAAGATAAGGTTGAGCCTGAATCGACGAGAGTTGATATTTCATTATGTTGAACATTCATAATTATACATGGAAGCGAATACATGTTGTCAAAAGAGCTGCAAATTACGTGTCGTTGTTGATCATCAATTTCAGAAGAGTACTTTGATGACAAAGAATTTTCAGAACAGAAAGGAGATGTTTGTGTAGCAGCGCTTGAAGGGGAAGTAGTCAAAGAAGGATGTTTATCAATGTGACATTCGTTTGTATTGTCACAGGAGTGTACTGACCCTGACGAGGAAGATTGGGAGAGAAGGCGGTCAGCGGTACCAATCTCCCTTACCTGTTTAAATGGTAATTTTTGTAATCCTTTTTGTTTTTAGAAAAAGAACTAAAGTTTTTCTTTCTCTGAGAAGAATTCACAGAAAACTGAGAGTTTTTAGTGTGGTTGGCATTTTGCCTAGATGAGTCAATTAAATTTTTAAACTTGTAACATGTTTCCATAAGGTAGTTAAATCGTCCACAGAAGGCACATTGAGTAACATTTTGTTTGTAAAAAGACTTTGAAAAGCCTTTCTTGTGAGAAAACTTGTCAAACTTTGGCCGAAAGAAAGATCGTTTTCGATATGGCTTATGCTGAATAAAGTTTGTTTTGCTTTTAGAAGCAACGTTTTGCCTAACTGGAGAAGGAGAGTAAGTTACATGATTTTGCTTAACATTTCGAAGTCTAGGAGAACGTTCATTATGAGATTCAGATGGTGATAATGCAATTTGCGAATTTTTATAGACTCTGTCCTTTCTACGTCTGATAGGAGCTTGTTTAACAAAACTATCAGAAAGTTTTGAATTTTCACTACTATTTTCATTATTTAGACTGTAAACTTGGTCATAGTGTTGAAGATTAGATTTTTGAAGAGGTGGTGAATCATATATATTCTGTAAAAATTATGCTCGTTCAAGAGCTAACTCAAAAGTGGAAATATTTTCTTCTTGAATTTTTCGCTTGATTTGTTTAGGCAAAGCTTGAAGAAAATGCGTAAATTTTAAAGAATCTAGAGCATCTTGTGCTAACATAGGATACACAAGTCGAAGCTGTTTAGTCAGGCGATATGAAAAATTTTTTACGGACTCATTCGAATCCAATTTTAAATTTTGAAGAGATTTGAGAGAGTCAGTTTTTTTACTTGGCAGAAAATAGTTAATAAAATCATTTCGAATGATTTGTAAGTCAGAGTTTTTAAATTGAAACTGTGTTTCAAGAAAGAAATGTAATGCACTACCCTGTAATTTTGACTTGAAAAGTGCAAAAATTTCTTTGTCTGAGTAATTATACAATTCCTGCATATCTGATAAATTTGACCGTCTGAGGATTCCCATCAAAAGGTTGAATGGAAAGGTTTAACTTTGCTTTCGGAGGCATAGTGACAAATTTGAGAATAATTCTTAATCAATTTCAAAATAATGTGCTTTATGAATCAACCGAAGTTAAACAAAAATTAATTTTCATATGAAATCACCTTTTAAAATAATGTCAATTCACCAGAATAATTTTTAAGAATGCAATAGTTCTCAAAATATTATTAAAAAAAAAATGGTATAAATCGAAATTAATCATTCACTTATAAGTAAGAAAATTATTTTTCTAAACTCATCTTCTTTTGTAAATAACAACATAAACAACCATTTTTTAGTAATAAAATGTAAATATTTCATAAAAGAACACCATGGATTATGTAGAATCATATGAAAACGTTTTGTTTTCAAAACAAATTCTTAGAATTCTGAGAATAAAATTGTGTTTTCCTCATAAATTTTTTCAAAAAAATATGCATTAAACATTACTAAAATGACCTGTCAAAAGTAAATAAAACACACAATGCAATTATCTGGCAAAATTATTTTAAATCCAAACACTTTAAAATACTTAAGTAAGCTACTTATCAAACATATCACATATTCCACTAATCAAATATTTCAATAAGAATGCAATTTTTTTTTTAATTTTATAATATAACAAAATATAATTTAATAACTGTCCTGTCGTTCAGGTTTCTAACGGTTTAGGCTTCAAAGAGGGAACTGTGGTGGTTAGACGATAAGTTCTCTTTTTTTATACAGTCGAATCTTGTTAATATTCCAAAATATATATATTTTTTGGCTTGTAATCAAAAAGCATATAGTGAGTACAGTGTTATTATGGCCGCAAAAGACCACTTCGACATGACATTAATTATTAAAAAAAAAGATTTGTTAAATAAATTATTCATGCAAATTTATAATCAAGAACAATGAAGATAAAAGTAAAAATTGTTACCTGTAGTCATCTGAAAGAAATAAGATAAAGAGCAAGTGAAAGAATTTGCACTGCAAATTTTCATCTTTGAATAAAATCTTTATTCATAAAGAGATTTTCTTCTAAAAAATATTACTAAATGGATGATCATTTTTATAGCTACATTTTTTTAGCACAAATAATCGATACTTTTTTTTTTTAACCTTCCCTCAGGGAGTTCGGAGGCAATCATGTTAAAAAAATATATTTTCTACGACTTATCATCAACCAAATACAGAACGTCACATTATTTGAAACAGAACAAAATTAATTATCCGCATACAGGACCGGTAGGATCTCAAATAAGAACCACTCATCGCGTCTCCATTGTGGAACTGCAAAAACCTTTGCCGTACTTAGAAGATATTGTATAGGACTATCGTCAACTATCACATTCTAAAAAAAGAAATATTTTCTTCATATCGTACTTTAGATGTACGCATTTTGTACATTTTTCACAGCAGCAAGCCAAGCGATCACCTTACACTCTTATGCAAACGTCTCAGTGACCGTGTGTGAGCGCGAAGCCTCAGCACTGACTGGGAACGCAGGGGAGGGGGTGCCAAAAATTGAAAAACACCAATCGGCAGAAAAAAAAATTACGTATTAGAAACATTTGAATTTGATTGGCGAGGGGCGGAGCTTAGAACAGGAAGTGGGCATAGGCAAAGAATGTTATCGAAGCATCTAGTACAGTGGTTCCCAACCTTTTTTTAGCCGCGCCCCACGAAAACATCTCTAAAATGATGATGCCCCCCCCCCTATAACATATAATTCTTATAAAATTTTAAAAGAATTTACTCCTGACAGAGTAAAAAGCATTTAACATTGATCCTGAAACGTGCCGAAGGTAATGGATGAATCAAATATTTTTTTAGAATCATCTGATACCCCTCGTAGTTTACTGGCACACGGTCGCCACGTATGCGTGATGTATAGAGTGCTCAGAATCCTTGATTAGAAAAATCAATAATTTTGAATAAAACATTTTTGTCTTATTTAATTACAGAATTTCTGCGATTAAATTACTAATCAATTTATAATCAGAATAAAACGTGATAAAACATTCGGTAAAGGAATGTCGTCAAGTAATTGTTAAATATACACTTGAATAGTTTCATGTGTAAAATTGATTTTCATGTGACATATTGCAGTGCGACTCATTCAATAAATAATCGAAAAGGTTGTTTAAAATTCTAAAATACTTATAAATCAGAAAAATTATACAGAATTTTTAAATATATAAAAGTATCTAAATATCTTAAAATGTTTTTCTCTATAATTATTCTGGTAGGATTGTATTTAAAACTTTTGAATGGATACTTTTGAAAAATTAAATAAAAAACTATTTTTTTAATTTTGTTTTTGAAATTTGAATGTGTAACTTTTATTTTCAGTCTACAACATTACTATTAGAAAAACAATTCAGAAGGTATGGGTTCACAGAAATTCTGAATTGTCCCCTTGAAAAGTTAAATTGCCCCCCTGAAAAGTCAAATTGCCCCCCTGTGGGGCGTACGCCCCCCGTTGGGAACCACTGATCTAGTAGAATCCAATACCGGAAGAACAGAGGTAACAATCACTATCATTTTTTTAAAAGCGAAATGTTATGCAAGAAAGAAAAGTTTACAGGGGAAGCTTTAAAAAGGAAAGAATTAAAATAATTTTGAATGTGAATTTTAAAATTAAATGAATAAGGACTAATAAAATATTTCTTAAATTGAATTAAAATATGGCAGTGGTTGTAAGAACCACAACAGACGCACTCAATAAAGAAATAAAAAATAAATGATTTTTTCTTTTATTTTTTTACAGTTTAAATGGGGAAATATTAATTTTGAAACATTTTAAAATGAAAAAGGAAATAAAATATGTGATTACGCCATCACAGCATCACCAGAATTATTTTAAAAGAATTGACGCAACGAACAAAGTAGCTCTAAGAAGTTAAGTATTGGATTTTATTACGGCCTGATGTATTCTACTAATTTCATGGCCTACTAAGTTTTGTTTTTCTGCAGCACGTTCCTCATTTGAAGAATTTAAGTGGGTGGTAAGTGTAAATTTTATTTTCTTTTCTGAGTTACTAAAGAATAATGCTGCCAATTTGAAAGAATTCAATCAATCAATAAAAACGATCGTAGCTTATGTTAAAAAGCTCAAACAATCATTCATTTTACACGATATGAAAAAGGAAAATAATGTTCCTACCATGGTACCAAAATCGCATAATTCATTATGTGACTTACATTTTGCTAAAGCTTCGGAATCTTTGAAATGATAAGAAAATGTTGATCTTCTTCCTGTTGTTGAAAATGTTGATCTTCTTCCTGTTGTTGAAAATGTTGATCTTCTAACTTAAGCCCAGCCCCGATCAAAATTTGATATATAATTAAGCTTCGTAAATGTATTATATTTGAAAATGAGCCAATTCAAGATTTTTCGAGCCAGTTCAAGATTTTTCTGCTAGATGAAAAAAATTATGACTTACTGTGCATTTTATGGTGACACATTAAACGAGAATCTTTTAGAACAGTTTCTTAGAGGTTTAAACAATTAAAATATTCAGATTAAAACCATCCCTGAAGTTTAGGTTTTAAATTTTGAGAAGGCTGTTGAAAAAGTTGTGGTTTTAAAAAAGACTGAAATTGATAATTCGGAATTGAAACATAAAAGTATAAATGCCAATAAAGTTGCATATAATAAAAATGTACAACCAAAGAAGTTTCATTCTCAGAAACAGAATATTAACAACCAAGCAAATTATGCGAATTGTGAGGTGAACAACAGTAAATTAAAGTGTTACAGACGTCGTAATGTGTCACATTTAGCTAATGTCTGTAAATATATTAATACATTGTGCAACCTACGTAAAATACGAGGTCATTCGAGTAAAGTTTTTAAAATTAAAAATAAGAGTTCTGAGAAACAAATGAATGCATTAAATTCAGTTGATGTTTATCTGTGAGTTATGGAAAAAGTACAACGTCTATAAAAGTTTCTATATTAATTGAAAATAAAGCAAGAACTCAAATAGAGTTACATACCCGCTCTGGAATTTCTGCAGCGCCTATTAAACGTTTTCTCAGAATTTTTCCAAATTACAAAATATTTTCACCTTATGTTCAGATAAGAAGTTGAACTGGTCAAATTTTTAAACCTTTAGGGTATGTAAAGGTAAATGTTTAGAAGGACGATAAAACTAAAAATGTTAAATTGTATTTGGTGAAAAAAGATAAATTTCCATTAATATTTGGGAGTGATTGGGTTTTTGAAATTGATATCTTCCTCCATAATTTGAAATCTGTGTATGTAAAAGAAATAGAAAGTTCTTCTGACAAATTGAAAGCATTATTAAATGCTTTTTCTGATTTGTTTACTAATAAGGTTGAAGAGATAAAAGGTTAGAAGTCAGAACTCTATCTACAAAAAGATACTACTCCCATACTTTCTAAAACTTTAACTGTAATTTATGCACTACGTGCAGCGGTAAATGAAGAATTACAAAGGTTACTGGAAGAAGTTATTATTAAACCAGTTACTAATAGCAAGTGGACAAGCACTATAGTTCCAGCGGTTGAAATGAACAGACCATTCAGTCATCCGCCCTGCCAGTACAGGTTCTGAGGAAACCAAATGCGCCACACGTAAGTCGGGACTGAACTAGGCAAGCGTGATGCCGCCATGACACAGGATATCGGTGATGGGAGACATGTGCATCACTCTCTCTGTTCTCGAAACCACACTGGGAGGCCTTGTCGTCGCAAAAGTTCGTTCCCAAGGGTGTTCCAGTGGTTAAGCCTAATGAGGAAATTCGTTTATGAGGCGATATGTACAAATTCTCAAGCGTGGACTAAAAGCCTTAGCTTCAGAAACTGGTTCTTTGCAAATGAAATTAAATAACTTCCGACCTGCATTTTTCTTTCTAAAGCGTCATATAAGAACAAAAATAGATTTCACAGTTGGAAACATTACAAATTTTCTTTATAATAATAAAAATGCAAGAAATTCCAATGATAAAATAAAATAATTTTAAATTAACCAGAAAGTGGTTGTAAGAAGTTATACTCCGGAATCCAAATGAGAATTTGGTCGCATTATATCAAGACAGAGAAAGTTACATTACAGAATTCAAGTTGGTTCAAATATTTGGAAAAGGCATGTTGATCAAATAACGAACATATGATCAAAGATATGATTAACTAATAATACAAATACTGAAGAAGAAAGTGACACAAACGTTCGCTGTCAAAGCATTGTTGTTGACGTGAATATAATGTTGCAGGGAAGAAACATTAATATTTTTTTTTTCAAATTGTCGAAAAGTGCTAGCGAAATACGTAAAATGTTGATGCAAATGCACGGTGATGAGGCATGTCACGTTCTCGCCTTTTTGAATGGCTTCGACGTATTCGTGATGGTTCAAAAAGCGTCGAAGATGATCAAGCAGAACATCGTGCATTTAAAACACCACCCATACTCTCTGGACATTGCACCTGCAGACTACTTCCTGTTTCTCAAACTAAAAACTTTACTAAAGGGAACAAGACTTCTGGATTTTGATAACATCAAGTAAGACGTGACGTCCGAAATTAAGATGATTCACAAAGATGACTTTGCAAGTTTTTTCAAATAATTGTACAGACAAACGCAAAAGTGTATTACGTCAGAGGGGACTTATTTCGAAACATATTAAACAGTTATGTACTGTACATTCATATTTCAGAAGTTAAATCGCCAGTTCTGTGTATTAATAGCCACGCCTTGTATTAATATGCTTTACCCAGTGCTTTTCATTTAAATTATATGGTTATTTTAATATTTTAATATTATTTCAATTTGCTAATATTTAATATATTATAGCTACATCATTTGGTAAGTCAAAATATGCAAGAATGCTGTGCATCTAACAACATGTCAGATTCCCGTTTTGTAGCGCATGCGTCCGCCTGTATTTACGAGTGTACTTGCTCCAATAATTAAATAATCACCTTGAATTAATTACATTTTTCGCTGAAATGTTTGCTTTCCTTTTGAATAAGTTTTTTTTCTCGTTTACTAACGGTATCTCCACAGAGTATACCAAACATTTTGAAACGCTCTTTACATTTTTCCTTTTAGAGATTAGTAGGCAATATACATTTCAAAAGCGTTTTGAAAAAGGCGCATAATAAGGTTTTGTAAATGAAATAACTTTGTCATTGATCTTCAAAATGTTACTCTTTTAAAATTTTCTCCGAACCCTTTAGACCAGGGGTTTCCAAACCATTACTCCGACGTTCCACTAAATTGAAGTTCATATTTCCTAGTACCAACTGGTAATAAATGTAAAGCTAACATAGAAAAACCTCTACGAAATTCATATCTTACAATCGTGAGAATCTAGGCGATGTTTATAATATCAGTGTTTTCATCCAAAAGAATGGAGATATATTGACTGGTTCTAAGTTTTTCCGTTCTTTAATGCTTGATGCTTAAAAATTTTGTGTGATATGCTCTTAATGGGCAAATTAATTCAATAAAGTTGTTATATGTTGTTCCTTTTCTTCACCTAAAACAGCATAAATCAAGTCTTCATCAGTTGATAATAACAAACGTTCCCCGATAGTCTGCGATTTATCTGCCTTGGCAATTACTACGCTCAAATTATAAGAAGCGTGTAACAACATATCATTCAGAATGAAGCTATTTGCTGCTTCCTTGACAATAATTTTGTAAAATAACCTTTTCTTCAGATTGTTTACAGGCTCTTCAATTATTGTATTTGAAAATCACTTTTTTATCCTGTGTAGGGTATCCGATTTTATCCCAATATAATGTAAATCGAAAAGCAATCTGTAAAAATGTCTTTTTAATTGCTACCGACAGTTTCATTGTTGTTAATAAATCCTATTAAATATGCTACAATTAATATCATAAGAAGTTTCAATAACTTCAAATATGTTAATATTTATTAATTTTGAAAATTGGAAAAAATAATGACAAAACTTTTAAACACAGAAAATATATAAATACCAATATGGAGATACCGTACTGATCACTTTTTCTTCTGGCCTAAAACTATGAGTTTCAATAAATACCCAATTGAGGGCTACTAAAATTCAGTCAAAATTAAAATATTTGCTTTCACCCGAATATAAGGTTTTATCCTACTTTCCAAAGCTGAAAGGTTTAGTGCGATATAAAAACGTTTATTTTGAAAATTGGAAAAAATAATGACAAAACTTTTAAACACAGAAAATATATAAATACCAATATAGAGATACCGTACTGATCACTTTTTTCTTCTGGCCTAAAACTATGAGTTTCAATAAATACCCAATTGAGGGCTACTAAAATTCAGTCAAAATTAAAATATTTGCTTTCACCCGAATATAAGGTTTTATCCTACTTTCCAAAGCTGAAATGTTTAGTGCGATATAAAAACGTTTATTTTGAAAATTGGAAAAAATAATGACAAAACTTTTAAACAAAGAAAATATATAAATACCAATATGGAGATACCGTACTGATCACTTTTTTCTTCGGGCCTAAAACTATGAGTTTCAATAAATACCCAATTGAGGGCTACTAAAATTCAGTCAAAATTAAAATATTTGCTTTCACCCGAATATAAGGTTTTATCCTACTTTCCAAAGCTGAAATGTTTAGTGCGATATAAAAACGTTAATTTTGAAAATTGGAAAAAATAATGACAAAACTTTTAAACACAGAAAATATATAAATACCAATATGGAGATACCGTACTGATCACTTTTTTCTTCTGGCCTAAAACTATGAGTTTCAATAAATACCCAATTGAGGGCTACTAAAATTCAGTCAAAATTAAAATATTTGCTTTCACCCAAATATAAGGTTTTATCCTACTTTCCAAAGCTGAAATGTTTAGTGCGATATAAAAACGTTAATTTTGAAAATTGGAAAAAAATAATGACAAAACTTTTAAACACAGAAAATATATAAATACCAATATGGAGATACCGTACTGATCACTTTTTTCTTCTGGCCTAAAACTATGAGTTTCAATAAATACCCAATTGAGGGCTACTAAAATTCAGTCAAAATTAAAATATTTGCTTTCACCCGAATATAAGGTTTTATCCTACTTTCCAAAGCTGAAATGTTTAGTGCGATATAAAAACGTTAATTTTGAAAATTGGAAAAAATAATGACAAAACTTTTAAACACAGAAAATATATAAATACCAATATGGAGATACCGTACTGATCACTTTTTTCTTCTGGCCTAAAACTATGAGTTTCAATAAATACCCAATTGAGGGCTACTAAAATTCAGTCAAAATTAAAATATTTGCTTTCACCCGAATATAAGGTTTTATCCTACTTTCCAAAGCTGAAATGTTTAGTGCGATATAAAAACGTTAATTTTGAAAATTGGAAAAAATAATGACAAAACTTTTAAACACAGAAAATATATAAATACCAATATGGAGATACCGTACTGATCACTTTTTTCTTCTGGCCTAAAACTATGAGTTTCAATAAATACCCAACTGAGGGCTACTAAAATTCAGTCAAAATTAAAATATTTGTTTTCACCCGAATATAAGGTTTTATCCTACTTTCCAAAGCTGAAATGTTTAGTGCGATATAAAAACGTTAATTTTGAAAATTGGAAAAAAATAATGACAAAACTTTTAAACACAGAAATATATAAATACCAATATGGAGATACCGTACTGATCACTTTTTTCTTCTGGCCTAAAACTATGAGTTTCAATAAATACCCAATTGAGGGCTACTAAAATTCAGTCAAAATTAAAATATTTGCTTTCACCCGAATATAAGGTTTTATCCTACTTTTCCAAAGCTGAAATGTTTAGTGCGATATAAAAACGTTAATTTTGAAAATTGGAAAAAAATAATGACAAAACTTTTAAACACAGAAAATATATAAATACCAATATGGAGATACCGTACTGATCACTTTTTTCTTCTGGCCTAAAACTATGAGTTTCAATAATTACCCAATTGAGGGCTACTAAAATTCAGTCAAAATTAAAATATTTGCTTTCACCCGAATATAAGGTTTTATCCTACTTTCCAAAGCTGAAATGTTTAGTGCGATATAAAAACGTTAATTTTGAAAATTGGAAAAAATAATGACAAAACTTTTAAACACAGAAAATATATAAATACCAATATGGAGATACCGTACTGATCACTTTTTTCTTCTGGCCTAAAACTATGAGTTTCAATAAATACCCAATTGAGGGCTACTAAAATTCAGTCATTGCTTTCACCCGAATATAAGGTTTTATCCTACTTTCCAAAGCTGAAATGTTTAGTGCGATATAAAAACGTTAATTTTGAAAATTGGAAAAAATAATGACAAAACTTTTAAACACAGAAAATATATAAATACCAATATGGAGATACCGTACTGATCACTTTTTTCTTCTGGGCTAAAACTATGAGTTTCAATAAATACCCAATTGAGGGCTACTAAAATTCAGTCAAAATTAAAATATTTGCTTTCACCCGAATATAAGGTTTTATCCTACTTTCCAAAGCTGAAATGTTTAGTGCGATATAAAAACGTTAATTTTGAAAATTGGAAAAAATAATGACAAAACTTTTAAACACAGAAAATATATAAATACCAATATGGAGATACCGTACTGATCACTTTTTTCTTCTGGCCTAAAACTATGAGTTTCAATAAATACCCAATTGAGGGCTACTAAAATTCAGTCAAAATTAAAATATTTGCTTTCACCCGAATATAAGGTTTTATCCTACTTTCCAAAGCTGAAATGTTTAGTGCGATATAAAAACGTTAATTTTGAAAATTGGAAAAAATAATGACAAAACTTTTAAACACAGAAAATATATAAATACCAATATGGAGATACCGTACTGATCACTTTTTTCTTCTGGCCTAAAACTATGAGTTTCAATAAATACCCAATTGAGGGCTACTAAAATTCAGTCAAAATTAAAATATTTGCTTTCACCCGAATATAAGGTTTTATCCTACTTTCCAAAGCTGAAATGTTTAGTGCGATATAAAAACGTTAATTTTGAAAATTGGAAAAAATAATGACAAAACTTTTAAACACAGAAAATATATAAATACCAATATGGAGATACCGTACTGATCACTTTTTTCTTCTGGCCTAAAACTATGAGTTTCAATAAATACCCAACTGAGGGCTACTAAAATTCAGTCAAAATTAAAATATTTGTTTTCACCCGAATATAAGGTTTTATCCTACTTTCCAAAGCTGAAATGTTTAGTGCGATATAAAAACGTTAATTTTGAAAATTGGAAAAAAATAATGACAAAACTTTTAAACACAGAAATATATAAATACCAATATGGAGATACCGTACTGATCACTTTTTTCTTCTGGCCTAAAACTATGAGTTTCAATAAATACCCAATTGAGGGCTACTAAAATTCAGTCAAAATTAAAATATTTGCTTTCACCCGAATATAAGGTTTTATCCTACTTTTCCAAAGCTGAAATGTTTAGTGCGATATAAAAACGTTAATTTTGAAAATTGGAAAAAAATAATGACAAAACTTTTAAACACAGAAAATATATAAATACCAATATGGAGATACCGTACTGATCACTTTTTTCTTCTGGCCTAAAACTATGAGTTTCAATAATTACCCAATTGAGGGCTACTAAAATTCAGTCAAAATTAAAATATTTGCTTTCACCCGAATATAAGGTTTTATCCTACTTTCCAAAGCTGAAATGTTTAGTGCGATATAAAAACGTTAATTTTGAAAATTGGAAAAAATAATGACAAAACTTTTAAACACAGAAAATATATAAATACCAATATGGAGATACCGTACTGATCACTTTTTTCTTCTGGCCTAAAACTATGAGTTTCAATAAATACCCAATTGAGGGCTACTAAAATTCAGTCATTGCTTTCACCCGAATATAAGGTTTTATCCTACTTTCCAAAGCTGAAATGTTTAGTGCGATATAAAAACGTTAATTTTGAAAATTGGAAAAAATAATGACAAAACTTTTAAACACAGAAAATATATAAATACCAATATGGAGATACCGTACTGATCACTTTTTTCTTCTGGGCTAAAACTATGAGTTTCAATAAATACCCAATTGAGGGCTACTAAAATTCAGTCAAAATTAAAATATTTGCTTTCACCCGAATATAAGGTTTTATCCTACTTTCCAAAGCTGAAATGTTTAGTGCGATATAAAAACGTTAATTTTGAAAATTGGAAAAAATAATGACAAAACTTTTAAACACAGAAAATATATAAATACCAATATGGAGATACCGTACTGATCACTTTTTTCTTCTGGCCTAAAACTATGAGTTTCAATAAATACCCAATTGAGGGCTACTAAAATTCAGTCAAAATTAAAATATTTGCTTTCACCCGAATATAAGGTTTTATCCTACTTTCCAAAGCTGAAATGTTTAGTGCGATATAAAAACGTTAATTTTGAAAATTGGAAAAAAATAATGACAAAACTTTTAAACATAGAAAATATATAAATACCAATATGGAGATACCGTACTGATCACTTTTTTCTTCTGGCCTAAAACTATGAGTTTCAATAAATACCCAATTGAGGGCTACTAAAATTCAGTCAAAATTAAAATATTTGCTTTCACCCGAATATAAGGTTTTATCCTACTTTCCAAAGCTGAAATGTTTAGTGCGATATAAAAACGTTAATTTTGAAAATTGGAAAAAATAATGACAAAACTTTTAAACACAGAAAATATATAAATACCAATATGGAGATACCGTACTGATCACTTTTTTCTTCTGGCCTAAAACTATGAGTTTCAATAAATACCCAATTGAGGGCTACTAAAATTCAGTCAAAATTAAAATATTTGCTTTCACCCGAATATAAGGTTTTATCCTACTTTCCAAAGCTGAAATGTTTAGTGCGATATAAAAACGTTAATTTTGAAAATTGGAAAAAAATAATGACAAAACTTTTAAACACAGAAAATATATAAATACCAATATGGAGATACCGTACTGATCACTTTTTTCTTCTGGCCTAAAACTATGAGTTTCAATAAATACCCAATTGAGGGCTACTGAAATTCAGTCAAAATTAAAATATTTGCTTTCACCCGAATATAAGGTTTTATCCTACTTTCCAAAGCTGAAATGTTTAGTGCGATATAAAAACGTTAATTTTGAAAATTGGAAAAAATAATGACAAAACTTTTAAACACAGAAAATATATAAATACCAATATGGAGATACCGTACTGATCACTTTTTTCTTCTGGCCTAAAACTATGAGTTTCAATAAATACCCAATTGAGGGCTACTAAAATTCAGTCAAAATTAAAATATTTGCTTTCACCCGAATATAAGGTTTTATCCTACTTTCCAAAGCTGAAATGTTTAGTGCGATATAAAAACGTTAATTTTGAAAATTGGAAAAAATAATGACAAAACTTTTAAACACAGAAAATATATAAATACCATTATGGAGATACCGTACTGATCACTTTTTTCTTCTGGCCTAAAACTATGAGTTTCAATAAATACCCAATTGAGGGCTACTAAAATTCAGTCAAAATTAAAATATTTGCTTTCACCCGAATATAAGGTTTTATCCTACTTTCCAAAGCTAAAATGTTTAGTGCGATATAAAAACGTTATATAAATTAAAGCTGAAAATTTATAAAATGTGTTACCTAAACAGCTTATAACAAATTATGAATATTGTCAAAAATTGTGCTTCATATTTTACAAGTTCCAAAATTTTGTAAATTTTACTTTTACGCATTCTGTGAAAATAGAATTCCCTTGATAATTTAAATTGAATAAGTTATGTTAATATCAAAAAAAACTTTCGTAACACATATAAAATTTTGTTAAGAATCTCCTTCTATTTTAATGTAAATTTGTAAAATATATAATTAAAATGTCCAACTTTATCTCAAAAGCATCACAATTTATTCATTGTACCCAAAAATAATTTTACAAACGTCATAAAAATTTAAAGTTGCTGGTGCAGCATATTAACATTCGTTTGTAATATAATATTTTAAACATGAATAGAATTTATTAAAATAATAGCCTGAGTGACAAAAGTGTACTAAATGCGCAGTAAAATTAGTGAGCAGGACTATTATTATGGAAATATACTTTTTAATTTTCCTTATCAGAATTCTTGGCAGTAGTTACGGTGTAGTACAATTTTGATAAAATAGAACAATTTATTTAATTTTGTTATCTCGAACAAAAGACATATTATTAAAAGGTCCATTACAAAAGAATTATTTTAAAAAACTGCGTGTTGTCTTAATATAAATTTGAAAAGTACAATAATCAGAATATATATAATTTTAAATAATAAATAGTTTAACTTAATTTTGTTAAATATTATTTTGAATTGTTATATTGAGAAATTTGTGTAAATGCTTTTGCTAGAGTATACATTTGTATAGTTATAATGCTTGGACATACATATTTAGTAATTTTGAAAGCAAGTAGATGAAATACAATCACTTGGAAAAAATAATTGTTTAACAAAAAATATCTGTATTATATTTACTTGAAAAAAATTTTAAATAATACATCTATAATAATATATATATATATATATTTTAAAATCATATTTATTAAGATATTTTGAAGAGTTCGACGAACTTTTGAAAGATTTTTTTTCTACACATAAATACATGCAGAAAAAGTGCGTAAATATTGCAGAATGGAGTGAGCACTGAATTGTACCAAACTGACGAGTTATAACCAGTGTTATCAATGAATCACTTCTCGTTGGATTGTTGATGACATTTAAACGAATACTAGAATGCTTATAACCATGTCAAGTCTGTTAAGTTTATTACAGATTATTCTTGAAAGCAATTGCTTTCGCTGTATGTGTCAATCAAGTAATCCGTGGTATGTCGAGTGATGCGTATATACTGAGAAATGCGAATCATATATGCATTTCTTGAGGTATACTAACTTTGTCATTTCAAAAATACATTACACCAAAAACTTCAAATACTTCAAATACTTCAAATACTAAACTTCAAATACGCATCCTAAAATTATTGGTGATTTTCTAAGTTTTTAGTGAGGCATTTTTAATAGGCAACAGATAATACCCAAGCCTTTTTACAATACGAAACTTTCTGTAGCTCGTCTTCAAACTTTAAATTAATCCCATTAGTTTCAAATAATATATCTCTAAAATAAATTTTAAGAAATGACAAATGCAGGTTAAAAGGGGAGTCCTGCATTGGGTCGCTTTACCCGATTGTAACTCAAACCCTACCCGGAACGCGGTTCAGGTTGACACTACTTTTTTCGTCCAGTTCGGACTAGGGTTGGGTTCACATTAAATGGTTTTAGTTAGGGTCAGATTTTGGCTGGGTTTTTATTCTTGTGGATGGGGTTTGGTTTGACCAGACTTTTCAAAAGAATTTCACAGAATTTTTTTTTATGATAAAAGCTATAATATATACGTGTTCATTTTTAAACAAAAATGATAAAATTAATGTTACAGATTTATTAGTAGTTTTCCATAATTGAATTAAAATATGGATTAATTTTCTTTAACTTAGGGTTCGGGTAGAGTTCGGATTTGAATAAATCGGGTTCAGGTTAGTTTCGGGTTGAATCGTGTCTAATTCAAATCGAGCTTCGGGTGGAATTTAGTAGAATATCTGCGTTAGTTCGGGTACAATCCGACATTTGCAGGATTCTAGTTATATGTTTATGAATTATTTGTTTATTCCAGTAAAATAATTAAGTTATTTTATTCTAGTGTTATCTATTCTGATTGATTAAAATAAAAACAAAATCTGTCGTCTTCTTTAAGGATTTTTCTTAATATGTATTATATTTCCATATACAATTATTTAGTTTGAAAATCTCAAATATTAACTGTAATATGTAACGATTTAAATTAAGTATAACCACCCTTCTCTGTATTGCTTATGTATAATATTTTTAAGCTGAATTACCATTTTTACAATAATTTTGGATATTCATAATAAACGAGTACGTAATAAAATATTCTTCCTTAACGAAATTATTATAGATATATATTAGTTCAAGTCACAAAATTTTGTCTTTGAAAGAAAAACAAATTTTTGTTAGCATTGTTTACTTCTTGGGAGTCTTTAAAGGTTGTGTTCGGAGAAAAGCATTTTATTTTCAGTAACTTTATTAGCCAAATTAAAGAATGATTTTGTAAGTGAAGAAAAGATTGAGCAAAAGTGCTGTATTTGGAAATATTTTTAGTACAAAATACATACCAATGAGATTATAACAAAATTGTAATAAGCAAATATTTGCCCATTTATAAGATGTTAAAGTCATTCTCGTATAAAAAATTTAAAAATAATTATTTTTACTTTTGCGCATAATTTTGTGTTTCTAATAAATTTTGCATATACATTGTTTTTTAAAAACGTATATTGACTGGATATTTTTAATACATTAGTATCCACTATTTTTCCAAACGTAAATTAAATGTTAGTATTCTGAATTATTATTGAAACTTTTGTTTACATGTTTATAAATATAACTTATCCGGATGTTTGAGTAGCTAGCGAATTTCTTATTCTTTCTTATAACAACTAATTTGATAAAAATATCACATAACAAACTTATCCACGCTCCTTTTGATATTTAAGCTTATTAGTTTATTTATTGCAATAATTTCGAAAACACATCTCTACTAGTTTACTAAATTATCTTATACTAATATTTTCTTACATTTTGTGAGATTTTCGGTATAAAATTTGAAGAATCTTGAAAGATACGGAATTTTATACGTAAAATTTCGTAAATTACTTAAATATTCTACACAATTGCATTACAAAGTAACGGAAATACAAATGAAAGGATTACCTTTCAGTTCTCAATGAAAATTGCATTAAGGTCTATGCAGAATCCTACCTGCTTCAGATAACAATTTATCACGTTTAGTAAATTACTTGGCAATGATTGTAATTACTCGAAATTTAGTATGTTAATTGTTCACATAATTACAGAATGCTAATCTTTCTTTTATAAAACAGAATGTAATAGTTTATTAAGACAAACTAATCAGGTGAATATAATTGTAATATGTAAATGAATATTAATAAAAAGCACCATAAAGAAAAATATTCAAGTTAATTTAGTAACACCTTACTTATATTCTCCAAATTACTGATAAATTATTTGCAATATTTTCATTATGAAACATGTTTAGAAAATGTTAGGAAAATTATATCTCATAAGAAAATAGTTTTAATGAAACATTTTTAATTTTATAGTATTTTCTATTTTCTAATGTAATTCATATTAAGATATCAATTTGCCTACTTGTCTAACTGCTGTAACTTTTGTAAACATAATTTCGATATCCACACATGTATACATGCTATTGATATAAATTAAAGCATATGCAGATTTAATAAAAATTCGATTATTTTACTCTCGGTGTTTATTCTTTATCGTGCATTATTACAAGATTTCACTACTTCAAGGACATATCTAAGTTAATATATGTTCATACGTTACATTACAGCATGTTCTCCAATAAAAATAAAGTGTATAATAATAATTGTACTTGTGCAAAAGTATACAATATTGACTGTATTACAGTACATGTATAAATATCTCTCTATCCTTTAAAAAAATAGATTATCGCTGTATCAGCTGAAATTGAATTTATTATGATTCGGGGCTCATTCTCAGCTTACATAAAAAATTGCATATAAAAAAATGAAAACTAGTAGTTTTATAGAGGATTGTGTTTGATAAACTGGCTGAAGTAGACAGATTTTAAATGAACGGTTTATATTAAGCGGTCTTTAATGTTGAAATCGGACAAAATAGTTCAGTTGATAAAGTTGTATTGGGGCAAATCTTTACACAGCAATTTAGATGCCTTTTGTAGGCACTAAATTGTGGAGTGCAGTGTCCAATAAGAAGGAACCTAAAAACAAAATTTCGAATTTTAAATTCTAATAGTATTTTTATATCCTTTGTAACTCAATATAACGGAAATATTTTCCTTTTAAATTTAAAATAATAATTACTGGTTCCTCAAATCCTCTGAATTTCTAAAAGGCAATCCTCCAAAATTATATTCCAGCTATTTTAAGCTTATAAATAAATTTATATTATGTAAAAACAGAAAATAAAGAACTGTTATAGTCTTGTAATACAGGGAATTGTTTAGTTTGAATATTATAGAAAAGATGGCAACATTTCCTTGTAGCGATATATAGTCCAGTCAAATTAGTTTTTTTTTGCCATAATAAATGCTAAGGAGATAAAAATTGGTCCAGTTGTTCATTGATGGCTACTGATGACTATGTAAAAAGTCCCCATGGATAGGATGTGAGCGGAGGGAGAGGGGGGCTAAACAAAGTATTTTTTTTAAATATCTCAGAAATTGTGGCTTTTCATGAAAAAACTACTCTGACATAAATTAAGAACATAAAATTATCTACAAATGGCAAGCATATACAATGGAACCTCGATTATCCGTCAGTCAGAAGACCGGAGCTTTGACGGATTCCCCCCCCCCCCAAAAAAAAAATCACTTAATTTCTAATTAATTTATTTAATGTTGCCATAATAAATTATAAAGGGATAAAAATTGGTCCAGTTGTTCACTGATGGCTACTGATGACTATGTAAAAAGTCCTGATGAATAGGAGGTGAGCGGGGGGAAGGAGGGGTGTGCAAAATGAAGCATTTTTTAATAGTTTTTTCAAATATCTCAGAAACTGTTGGTTTTCATAAAAAATTACTCAGACATAAATTAAAGAACATAAAATTCTGTACAAATGACAGGTATATACAGTGGAATCTCGATTATCCGTCAATCAGAAGACTGGAGCTTTGACGGATTTTCCCCCAAAAAATCACTTTAATTTCAAATTTGTTTATTTAATGTCGCCATAATAAATTCTAAAGGGATAAAAATTGGTCCAGTTGTTCATTGATGGCTACTGATATTAAAGTGATTTTTTTGCAGAAAATCCGTCAAAGCTCCGGCTTCCTGACTGACGGATAATCGAGGTTCCACTGTATATACTTGTCATTTGTAGAGAATTTTATGTTCTTTAATTTATGTCTGAGTAATTTTTTCATAAAAACCAACAGTTTCTGAGATATTTGTACAAAACTAAAAAAATACTTTATTTAGCCCCCCTCCCCCCGCTCGCCTCCTATCCATGGGGACTTTTTACATAGTCATCAGTAGCCATCAATGAACAACTGGACCAATTTTTATCCCTATAGAATTTATTACGGTGACATTAAATAAATAAATTTGAAATTAAAATGATTTTTTGGGGGAAAATCCGTCAAAGCTCCGGTCTTCAGACTGACGGATAATCGAGGTTCCACTGTATATACCTGTCATTTGTAGAGAATTTTATGTTCTTTAATTTATGTCTGAGTAATTTTTTCATGAAAACCAACAGTTTCTGAGATATTTGTAAAAAATTAAAAAATAAATTTTATTTAGCCCCCCCTTCCCCCGCTCAGCTCCTATCCATGGGGACTTTTTACATAGTCATCAGTAGCCCTCAATGAAAAACTGGAGCAATTGTTATTCCTTTAGAATTTATTATGGCGACATTAAGTGAATAAATTTGAAAATAAAGTGATTGTTTTGCAGAAAATCCGTCAAAGCTCCGGCTTCCTGACTGTCGGATAATCGATGTTCGACTGTATATACCTGTCATTTGTAGAGAATTTTATGTTCTTTAATTTATGTCTGAGTAATTTTTTCAAAAAACCAACAGTTTCTGAGATATTTGTACAAAACTAAAAAAATACTTTATTTAGCCCCCCTCCCCCGCTCACCTCCTATCCATGGGGACTTTTTACATAGTCATCAGTAGCCATAAATGAACAACTGGACCAATTTTTATCCCTTTAGAATTTATTATGGTGACATTAAATAAATAAATTTGAAATTAAAGTGAATTTTTTTTTTGGGAGGGGGGGGGGGAATTCGTCAAAGCTCCGGTCTTCTGACGGAC
This sequence comes from Maratus michaelseni, assembly GCA_963931845.1. NCBI lineage: Eukaryota > Metazoa > Arthropoda > Arachnida > Araneae > Salticidae > Maratus > Maratus michaelseni. Next base: position 190,199,667 of record OZ007593.1, on the reverse strand, counting down.
GGATATTCGAGGTTCCACTGTATATACCTGTCATTTGTAGAAAATTTTATGTTCTTTAATTTATGTCTGAGTAATTTTTTCGTGAAAACTAACAGTTTCTGAGATATTTGTAAAAAACTAAAAAAAAAATACTTTATTTAGCCCCCCTCCTCCCGCTCACTTCCTATCCATGGGGACTTTTTACATAGTCATCAGTAGCCATAAATAAACAACTGGATCAATTTTTATCTCCTTAGCATTTATTATGGTGAACTGCTCAAAAATGGGCTAATTTGACTGACTAATAGCCAAAAACTAGCCATCTTTTAAATAGTTACGTGTTTGTTGAAACAAAACAATTAAATTTAAGCTATCGTATTTGGTAACATACGAAGATGTTAGGAAACATTATTTATAGATTGAGTTTAACTTAAAATCTGGCAACTGGAATCTAGAATCAACTGTTTTTGATGTCGTTGCTGATATAATTAAAAGTATGTCTTAGAGCTTCAATTTTGACGTTTTCTGATGCAAGAATCATAAAAGTGATTGGAGGCTATCATGGCAAATGCCAAATTTATAGACAAACAATAAGAGTGGAAAGAATAATCTGACATTAAATATAATATTGCAAAATTTTAGTTAGTCGGCAAAGTAGCGTTTGGATGTAAGATCCTGTAAGTGCAAAGGCATTTTTTCGTGCAGTTGAACTAATATTTTTGTGTGTGTGCGTGTGACAAAACAAGAAGGTAGTTTTCCACAAAAAACAAAAAGTTAAAAAGACACTTGAAATAAAATAAGTGAATGAAGTCCTTCGTTTCCCCCTCCCCTCTTTTTTAACCTCCGTACTTAAGCTCGTCCAGTCTGGCCGGGCGCATATATTGGTCTCCTACGTCACATGTGTTTCCTGACTCCGCTGTTGTTTTAAAAAAAACTCACCGCCATTTAGTCTTGGGGGCGTGTGGAGACGAAAACATATTTACATGGCTTAAACTTTTGAATCAGTTTGAATCTTTTAAATTTGGCACTGATGATAGAGCTTTAAAGGCTACGAAACAGCTGTTTGCAATTTTATATATATTTTTTATTTGTGCTATTTTACGTACATCGTTTATTTTTAATACTTTTAACGCTATACTGACTCTATTCTCTGATACAAGGCAATAAAGGAGTACAAAACCATTATTTTTCTAATTGAAAATCAGATCAAAGTTTGTTGAATGATGTTACCGCTTTGCGCTGGTTTTGTACATAATTTTCATTGTTAAGTGTAATTTGCATAAAATCTGTGCAGATTGTTATAGATTGTTCGCGAGGATCATAAAAGCTTTATTGAATAAAAAAATTAAGTCAACTTTAATAGAAATTATGTATTTTAAATATTAAAATTGAGATATACTTGTGTGCGTGAAAATAATGTCATTTTCGTACGATCAGTTTCTAAAATTTTCAAAGAACGGAATGTTTTGACAAATGTAGTTGTCATTATAAGAGATGTGACTTACGCAAATGGCGCACAATTTGATTGGAAAATATAATGGTAAGATTCACAAGTTTTTATCTACAGTCCTCTCGGCTAATTGAATTTTCGTTTTTGTATACCCGTGTATCGTAATTGTTCTACACATGCACCTTACCTTAATTTCATTAATATCGTGTAATTTCACAAATGATCTTTTACTAAATTTCCGTTAAAGTACATTTTAAATATAATTTCTTACTTATAAAATTAAATTTAATAAAAATAATCTTATATTTTAATGTAAAAGAAAATTAATTTTATTTATTTCCAAAAAATCGGAAGATGCCATATAAAGCAAATGCAACATGTTTCTATGAAACTAGTTAAATATATAAATTTCAAGATATATCTCTATGTTTGAATACATTTAACAATTACCTCTTTATGTTTTGTAATTTTTGCCTTTATGAACGTCAATCTATAAAACTTCCGAAATTCAATAATCCTCAGCATGCTTTTATTTTTTCTCCGAGTGAAATGCGACATAGATTTCGGTCAAAACGATGAAAAAGACTACTAAATGCAGGAATTTAATTACTTAAAACTAATTCTAAAAAGCAAACTACATAATTCACAAAATTCTTACTATAGCATGTTTCCATAAAATTTGACACGAAATTCATTTTTAAAGTACATTTTGGATAAAAGATTTCATGAAAGAAAATATAAAACGATGTGCATAATGTGTCTGAAAGAAACCTTTATGTAAAAATATGTTTAAATGAATCTATTTGTAAATTCTGAAAGTTTTCCCGTAAGAAACACGCACTCATTCGTTCATAGTTACTCAAATTAACCATGGCCCATTTTCTATTGAACCACAAACTTGAATGGATATAATAGCTAAATCAAGGGCCTTTTTTATGTGAATGCCAATTTATTTGCTGAGTACAAAATAAATTTCTTTTGAAATATCTCCGTCATCAGAAAATTGAATTTGTTTATATGTTTGATAGGAATATAAAACAAACCCATTTTTGATTCCTTTGTAAAGAACATATCAAATTTTATAACAAAAATACTTTAAAAACATGTATTTCCTTTAGTTTTAATTTTTGTCGATATTATAGTATAATGTACAATGCACATGTTAAATGCTATAAGTATTCGAACAAAATAATATTACAATATTGTTTGATGACTCATATTTTTAAAATGATTGTAATATATAATTTTAATTAATTCCTAATACTCACATTTATTTGCCTATTTATTTATTCATTGGTTTAAATCTGCATATTTTTATTATTTTTTCTTCTCGTCATTTAAAGAATGAAATCTCAAAGTTAATTCTTTATTTTACCCGTCATGATGAAACCTTCAACTAGATTAAAATAGGATTCCTTTTATTAAAATAGGATGTATTTTATTGTTCAATTATATATCAAATGTGAAATAGGATATACCTTTCTATGTCAAAATACACTGAAATAAAGCAATATAGCTTTTTATACCGCTAAAACACGAAATAAAATTTTATTTAAAAGTGATAATTCTTCAAAAGTATTTTAATGATATTATAGATTTTCAAACACGTACGATTTACGAATTTATTTTCAAACTCATGGTAATTTATTCTCATCAAAATGTATTCATTACAACATATAAAAATAAATACAAAAAGGTGTAACCAAATTATAAAACCTTTATTAACCAGCAATGTATTACATATTTTCGTTTCTAACGTACTAAAAATACTTATAAATACCATTATCCAAACTATATATAAAGAATATTCGCACATTTTAAAACTATTTTCAAGATACATACAGAACAATTTTACATAAAATATTTGTGTTTTAAATGTTTAATTGCTACCCCTTATTCTGAGCTATCTTTCTTCATCGTAATTTCCATGACATTAATACCTTTTGTAGTTTTGGAAGAGGTACATTTGGTCTATTACTCTTGACAGACAAATTCCATGAATGATTGTAGGTCGACGTTAGGAAAACGCGCTTTTTAAAAGTTCAAAAGCGCACAAATCCATGGGTGACATATAAGGTGATTTAGCAGGTTTATCTGTGAAGGGCCCTGATACCCGTTTCTCGTGCCATTTCTTGCATGAAATTAACATTGGATGGTGATGCGTGGCTGCTTGCTTTATCCTGATGCCGTTCAACAGATTCACTGGTGATAAAAAAATGATATTGCATGTTTGAAGAGTGTGAGTAAAATAAGAAGGAGTTAGAATGATAGTTAAGTAAGATATCTACTACATTTCTCTTGACATATGAGATGGTTAGAATGACAGTGGGGTAAGTCAATATTTAGTAATTTGAGAAATGAAGGGTTTTGTGAAACTAGTTGTATTGCCGTTTCATTGAGTGATCCAACTTGTTTTGCCCTCTAGCGACTCCCTAAGGCAGATACAGGGTGACAATTATTGAACTATATGAAATAAAACGTAAATTATTTAAAAAACTACTGAGTGCACAAACTTTATTCAACATGTAAACGTCACTACAGATATTCGGATTTAGGTTATGACATGTTCGATACGGCTGCCATCATTGTCTATGATGTGGCGCAGACGAATAGCAAAATTCTGTATGACCCACTGAAATGTCGGAACATCGATGCTGTCGATGACCTCATCAATGGTGGTTGTCAGCTCAGCAATGGTTTTGGTGTTATTTCTGTACACATTGTCTATAATGTAGCCCCACAAAAATGTGTCACATGTGGTCAGATCTGGAGAATATGGCGGCCAAGCTAGTCCCATTCCAGTGGCCTCTGGGTACGGAATGCGGTCCCCAAAGTGATCCTCCAGGACATCAAAAACTTTCTTGGTTCAATGGGGTCGAACCGACATTTCTAACACTGTCAGCACAAACACTACCAGTTCGCTCAAACTTGTAAATCAAATTCTTGATTGTTATCACACTTGGAGCGGTTGTCTTCAGATTGTACTCGGTCGCAAACAGCCTTTCAGCCGCAATCGGGATTTTATTGTTCGCATAGTAGTAGCCTTCACAAGCAATATACGCTCAGGCACGCTGTACCGTGACATTTTCGCTTACAAATGGCCTACAGCAACAAGTTGCGTGCACATGCGCATACAAATTCCCATTATGCTCTGTGGCCAATCACGAAGTTTGAACTTCATCACGCAAACCGTTCAGGAGTTATGACGGTTTAATTTCATATACTTCAATAATTGCCACCCTGCATGACTTATTTGACTGGCACATTGAGCAGAAATTAGTATACGTTCAGTGAAAGTATGTTTATCTCGATTTTCAAAATTTTTTACTTACTGTCATTATAACACCCTCGTATGTTTCTTATAGTATGTGGAGTTGGCAACATTATTCTGATCTATCTTTATTTTTAATTTGCCGTTATATGCAAAGCCAACAGCAATCATAAATTTTTTGGTAAAACTTTCTTTAGATACACTGAACCATGTTTTAAGTTTTTTTTTCTACAATTTGAAGATAATAAATGTATCTCTATTATTACGATCAGTTAAATAGATCCAAGATTCACCAATTGTAACAATATTTTCCCATTTTTCTTCCGATAAATGCTTCTCAAAAAGAATTCTTCATCGCGTTCTACGTTCGGTGATATGTCGTGGAGAATGTCATTGAACATTGGGTTTTTGGTTTTTTTTTAAAATTCAAATCAGTATTATTATTTTTGTTAACAGTTGACACTAAGCATTTTAAGGAATTATCAACAGTTCTTTAACTTAAAATATGTTTTCACTATAAACCTTTGCACCTTTGCAATATTCGAAGAATTCATTTTTGTTCTGGGGTACAAATTGGAAACTATTTTTCCACTTGAAACCAGACATTCACGTTTTTTCCCTGTCTTATTGACAATATTGCCTTCAGTGACTTTAGATTTAGAAAAACTATGTTCTTCACAGCGTTTCTTAATAACCGAATACGAATAAATTTCTTCGGAAAGTGCAGAAATATAGCCTCTCATCTATCGGTTCTTTAAAAGCGCAATTTTCCATGTAAGCAAAAATTTCAATTGCCATAATATAATTTATACTGTCAAAAATATATCAGCTGTGACAAATAATTTCTCTATACAGACGAGTATTTTTTAACTAAATCAAACTCGTCTAAATAATGTGGTAAGAGCCTCTGTATGTATCTTTTCACCAAAGTATTAATATTAAGGCATTTTGTTTAGTATTTCATAATGATAAAAATTTTGCCAAAGCCATTATAAAACGTCCAGTAAAATCACGTTCAGCATTCAAAATCACTGATTCAACTTTTTAAAAATAGAAGAGAACATAGCAGACAACAAAATAAAACGACAAACATTAGCTTGAACAGTACTTACAGTTGAGGATGCTGATGATAAAAATTAACAAATACATTTGTATGTTTGTAGAAAGATTTACCTGCTGTTTAATTTTAATACGCATCTATACAATTTTTGTCAGACTGGCTATTAGTTTAATAAATATTATTGAAGTTAAAATATTGTGCAATATACGAATATATACTGAATACATACTGAATACATACTACACACATATATATGTAGTATACTGCAACATCACGATTTCATAATGTGTATGATGTTTGTGAAATTAATATATTTTAAACCTACACAAATTATTAACTACACACGATTACAATACATAATATGTCTTATGTAATGATGAAAAACTTTTTAATTATGTATTTTACATATAACCGTAAAATTAAAAACCGATATTAAATATTATAAAAAAAATTTTTAATGTAGAATATTTTTTCATTTATATTACCATAGTTCATTCAATTTAATACATTCAGTTTAATCAGGAGAATTGCTGAACAAACAAAACATATTAGCAAATATAGAAAATATATCCCAGCAGTCTGATGAGAAAAGATAACATTTCCATTAAGATAATCCTACTCGATAATATAATATATATTTTAACAACTTTTTTTTTCCACCTGGATCTTAATTAATAAAGTTTGTTCAGATTTAAGTATTATGTAATAAACGAATAGTCTTCTTCAATATCAACATCTTTTAATCTACATAATGTTTCGATGTTAATATTAGTTAAAAAGAAAAAAAACTGTTTTTTGTGATGAAGCTGGGAATTTTACTTATAAATATTACGATTTATAATATTTTCGTGAAATTAAAAGATGAAGTTAGATAAAATTTCATTAACATAACAAAAGTTATTTATATTATCATGACTCTTACAATTTGAATTATCAAGAGAATTCCATTTTAATAGAATGTATCGGAAGTGACATTTACTTCGTATTTAACTTATAAAATATTAAGTAAAATTTTGACTTTGTTTTGAAACTGATAATATTTAAAAAGGTCTTACATCATAGAAATATATTTTTAAATTTTGTACAAAATTGGAATATATTACCAAACGTTTCAAGTCAATGAAGTTCATTTTGAACAAAATTTGCATCGACTTTAATGGTTACATCGCATAACATTTCAGGCGCTTTTATGTGGTAAATCTGTTTTTCTTAATTTACATATACGATTTCAACTTAAATCTATGAACTTTTCTTTTCTAAATTACACTTTATATCATTTAAATAAGATTCGGCTATATGAAATTTAAAAAAAAATCGTGTTCTTTTAAATGCATGTTAGTACAAATTTAGCTTTACAATTTAAGTTTTATGTAAATATATTAACAGAGACCAATAACAGATGTAACAGAGATAAAAAATTGCATATCATGCGCAAGGAATGTCTTCCTATCAAAAAACAGCATTACATTAAAAAACATTTTCGGAGCATTTTTCGATATAGACGATTGGTTTGACATTAAACAATTAACTATTAATTGTCAATTAACTACTAATGTATTAAACTGGTTTTGCCAAACCAGCGAAAATGCTTATAATAAATTATCCGTTAATAAAGAAGACAGGCACTGTTTACAGGTCCACGAGTAGCTTGTGGTTTGTGAGGAATGTCTTTTTCGTTCTAACAATATGAGAGCAGAAACATAGAATAATACAAGTGGATGAAAATGCAGCAACCTCTTTTGATGACTTGCCCAATGATATCTAGCAGACCATGTAATACTCGGAATTTGGATTTATATGTACACCATAGCTAGGAATTTGGTTTTCCGTACACAAAAGTTAAAGGTTTTGGCTAAAAGAGGTTATAGAAATAACAGGTATGTAAGAATGTACACACATACCATTTCTACTGATCAGTTACATGCTGCTGTGGATGACCTATTGCCACGCCATTAATTGTTGCCACTACAACAAATATAGCATTGTGAATGCACACTATGCAAATATAGCATAGTGGAACATTGTGAGGTATTTTCTAGAAGCCTCTATTTGGTGTTATGTTAGTCACATGTGTTTTGATTATGGTGTTATGAGCATCTGTGCTTGATCGACAGATTGTGTACTTCTGGTCTTAGTTAAAAATTCTACATGATGACATTTTGTATGACGTCTGTTTTCGTAATGAAATTTTATATTAATCGCATTAAAATGCTCATAGAGCCACAGTTTCACCTATCGGTCTATTTTGTAATTAATTTTATTGCATCAATCGTTTCCCGAAAGTCTGAATTCCTCAAACATGAACACGTTACGTCCATAGATTGGCTCTTCAGAACATCCTTAACAGGGACAGTTTAATTTGAACCGTCCTGTATTTTACAAGTAATTTTTATGTTTAATTTGATAATTAATTTAACATTTCTATGGAATATGTATTCTGCTATAGATACAAAATTCAGTTTTGTTTCATAAATTAACACGCTAAATATATCAATATTTTCTTCTTTATTTAATTTTAATTTAATTTCATTAATATATTTTTTATTTGCACTTTAAGGAAGTTTTGGTATTTTTACTCTTAAGCGCTTTGTTAAGTGCTTTCATTAAAATATTTTTGAAAAATCTAATTAATATGTTTCATTTAATAATCTGAAACTATATTTTTTTCTTTCCTTCGCAATTTATGCTTTTAACGTAATCGCCTTTAGATTTAAATTTTTAAATAAAATCATAAAGAAAGATGATAACAGAATAATTTTATAAATGTTTGTTTTTTTATGTCAGAAATTTATACAATATGAATATATTTCCTGTTTTAATTTTCAAAGGAATGATACTTAATTTCATCATAATGTCATATATTTTAATTAAAAATATATAAAAATTACAATCTTTTGTCGGTATATGTTTAAATAATTTTAATTCAATTTTTGATTTCTTAATTATGAATCAGAAATTCAAATAACTTCAAAATCTTAATTTCCGAATCTCTCACCTTCATGTTTCTTAGATTTATAATATCGCATGTTAACATGGATGCAATTAAAAAAACTAGTTATGTATCCTAACTATTTATTTCTATACTTTAACGTAAGAAATATACCGCAACATTTTTAGAATTGTCTTAATATATAATCAATATTATCTACTTTCAGTAAGTGATCAAAATATTTACTTTCTAATAATAATGAAATTTGTTATTTTTACATTTATCTCAATGACTGATAAATAAATATTTTTAATATTTTAGTTTTGTGAAATAATATTTATGTTAATTTGTTAAATTTTATTTAAAATAGTATTTTATCTTTTTTACAAAAAAAATCTTATATAATAACTCTTTTGTTATTTGCAGATTTATAAAAATAAAAATATAATAAAAGAAGTTTTTGTATTATCCTAACAGAAAATTTCTTTACAGAAACCTTATAATTGTATTTATTACTAAATATAAAATAAATCGATATACAAAATTACAGATCTGAAAATTTGTCCACAATATAATACTGAGTAGATATAAATTACTTATGTTTGATTGGAAATTTATTATATTTTCATAGAAAGTAATTTCGATATGATAGAAATGAATGAGAATGTACCAGATTTCCTATAATATAACGAAATAAAAGAGCTACTTTTACTGAATAAAATGGCATATGCTTATTATATATTCTAGCGTACAATTAGAATAAACAATACAACGTTCAGAATAAGCAATATTTACTTCTTGCCTCACGTTTAATATATTATGTTAAAATTACACATTTATGGTTTTCCAGAAGAAAGAATTTGAATTTTATTCAAGTTCTATCAATATTCTACAGTTCTTCTACTTGAAAAACAGTTCCTCTCTCTTGAGACAAAACTTTTATGATCTTGAAACTGTAATATGTAATGCATCATTCAAAAGCATGCAATGTCCAATGAGATTTGCGATCTACTAACAATATAATGCTTTCTAAAAGGGCCTTTATTGAAAATCCCATTTCAGCAGAATTGCACAAGTTAACCCATTGGAGTAATTAAATTATTTAAAAGCCAAAAAAAAAAAAAAATTCCTCGCATATCACGAGAGTTAGAAATAAAATTTCTGCAGACGCGGCTCAAAATAAATTGAATTTCATATAATTCGAAAAATCTTTTGGGAAAACATCTTGCTTTTCCTCTCATAAATTTTGAGACAATGTAAATAAATTGTGTTTGCGCAAGGCAATTGCGAAACTGTTTAGATTATAAGACGCTGAAAGTTTATAATATATCTAGTTTTGTGTAAAGAATAAATTATGCATAGGGCGAATTAATTTTAAAAATCATTGTCAAGCTTCAAAGGATCGTTTTCTGTAATTAAAATTAATATCATAAATGAATTGTGGATGAATGAATTATCAGCATTGCGAATCTATTAATAAACAAAAAAAGCTAAATTATAATAATAAATTAACTTGTCTTAATCTCCATAATACCGACTATAAGTTCCTTATGAAATATTTATATGTTGATTTTTACTGGCGCACAAGAATATTTTTCAGATTTACGTAATAACTATTGATCTTAAAATAATATATTTTAAAATTAATGTTTCAGAGGGAATATTTTTGATAGTAATGAATGTTAGATTTTAAGTTTTGCAAAACGCAATTACTACTTTATTGGAAAGAAAAACATGTTTCATTCAAAATATTGTTTTCAATGTTGCACGTCGCACGTATAGTAAATGAAGGAACACCGCCCCCCACCTCCTTTCAAAATATCTTATTCTTTCAATGTACTTAAATAATCTTTAAATTTATCGGAATGTGCATTACCGTTTTGAATTATTGAGAAAATAAATTGTCTTTTATTTTATTTCAATATCTTTTAACTTGAAAGTATCAAACACTAAAAATAACAAAATATATATTAATACCCAGCTTAAAATATTTGACTTGAAATAGAAGCACATTTGAAAAAAAAAATATTTTGTAGGATAGCAACCCACAAAAGTAGGATTTTGAAGAATATTTAAATAAAAGAAATTTTTAAAAAATAATATTTATTTAACGTGCTTGAGCTAAAAATCTGAACACTGCTTACTAAGCCGCTGATAAAAAAAAATCTAAAATTACATTAATGAATTTTTTGCAACTTTTAGAAACTTAAATTTTCTTTTACATGAATAGCCAAAGAAGTGTGAACATAATTGTTAGAAATATCTGCGCAAGTTCAATTATATGGTTACGATTTAAGCAAAATTTCCAAAACGTCGAAATCAAACTCTTTGCCATTTGCCGTACTCTGATACAGTAAATAAGATATAAAGCAAACATTCAAAGAAATATATCGTAAGTCATTATAAGGGATAATGGGAATGACCAATTATACTTAACATTCCCAAATAAATTAATAATGTACATGAATAAGCATTGATTTTTGTAATTGTGATGAACCTCTCCTTATAGACCACTACCCAATGAAACAATGATGCTCACTATTTTTTATATTAATTGGAAATTACTGTATTCATATACTAAAGATTTAGTGTACACATGATGCATAAATAAAATGAAACAAAGTTATGTTACAAAGCAAAGATTTATTTAGAAAACAATATTTCCAAATCGTTTAAAATATTAAATTGGTAGTTGCTAACATTTTAGCGTTTTTTAAGAGTCACATGATCCAAAGATTTAACTTCTACATTAATTTTAATCAACATATTTATTATTATGTTTCGTTAATTATTTTAATAAACCAGTTGCAATATTTAATTGCTTTAATTTAATTTACAATACATAACTACAAATATATAAATAAGCATTTTATCCATGAATTAAATATTCATTAATTTAACCTGACTACCTGTCTAGATAAGTTTTCTTCCCTTGCTTCACAAACAAAGTACATAGTTACTTGAACAAACAAAATAATAATATTATTACCTCGATTAATAAACAGATTGTTCAAAACATCATCGTAGGATTTGAAGATGGCACTGGTATTCATAAGGCTTTCCAATGGGATGCATATAATAAATACCATCGTTACTTTTTGTTAAATTAGCCTTTTTTGAAAATTCAAAGAGAAGGGTCTGATGTTGTTTACTTTATTCACCAAGCGAAAAGCTACAAGATATCAAAAATCATGATAAATCTGAAAAACTGAATAATTCTTTTCAATCTAAAATATTCTCTCATGTTTTACATATCCTGTCAAATCTGAATAAAACCTGTGTGCAGCTCAATATGTAACTCTCTAGAGGGCATTACTCACTGCACCCCGTGATGTTTGACTCGATCAGTCTCAGGCTCATATTATTTGTCCATTATTATTTCTTGTTCTGTCATTCGTCATAGCCGCGGTCCTCTAATTTCTTACGTCATAGGGCTCGTGGTGAGGCTACCGAAAAAGACAGGCTACCGCGGTGCATTCCACTTATCGTTTTTTATAGTCCGCTAGAGTGACGTAATGCTCTTTTCGTACACCTGCATTGGTGGATTCGAGCATCACGTGACTCGCGCGGTCTGTAAAAACAGATACGCGTAAAGTACCGCGGTAGCCTTTCTTTTTCGTTAGCCTCGGCTCGTGGGACTCCTTGAACTGTCGTAAATTTTGAAATTGAATTTTTGTACCTATAACTTCAAAATTTAAAGCACGCTGTCTCCGAGATCCGAGAGTAATAGAAATAAATTACATTTATTTTGACATTATGATCGATGGAAACATCTATTAAAATAATAAACACATAGAAAGTATTAATTGAAAAATGTGAGATGTACATATCAGGAAACGCATGATAAGAGCTTAAATAGAAAGGGTGTTCCATGTAAACTGAGAGTAAAATCATAAAAAAATCAAGAAATACATTTACAGTAAAATATACATCATTCTTTTTCAAAATATCTTCCTTCAAATAATATGCAAGGGTGTTATCGTTCAACCCCCTTTTCAAAACAAGTAGAGAAGCCTTTTTCTGGAAGCGGCTTCAAAGAACCATGCACTGCTGATACAACTTCAGAATCTGTATTAAATTTTATGCCATGGAGCTTCTCCTTCAATGTCGGAAACAGCCATAAATAGCATGCTGCGAAATCTGGACTGTAAGGGGGATGAGGCATGATTTTAATATTGCATTTACTAAGATATTGCCGAACAGAAGTAGCGACCTGCGGGCGAGAATTATCGTGATGTAATGTCCAATTCCCTACTAGTTCATGACGCTTTCTCGATATGTGTTGTCGCAAAAGTTTCAAAACTGAAACCTAATATTCACCACTCACAGTAGTTTTTTGAGGCACAGCATGCTGATAGATTACACCTTTATGATCAATGAAAATAATCATCATGACCTTTCCTGCAGATTTGGTTTGTCGGATTTTTTTCGGAGGCGGAGAATCGGTGTGTTTCCATACACTTGTTGCGGACTTGGTAAAGGGATCAAAATGAGGCACCCAATTTCATCACCGGTTATTACAGGTCTTTAGCAAATTCGGATAATTTTGAAGCATCTGTTTTCACTCACAACATTGATGAATTTTTGTTTGCATTTGTTCTTTAGAAAGGTGATGAGGGACTCATCTGGAACAAACATGGAAAAACTGTAAATATTTGCGTTGAATGCGAAATATTTCAATATAAAATAATTCGAAATGTCAGTTGAAGCCGCTATCTTACCACATGTCATTTACCGATTTGCAAGATTGCCCACACAGTGCTAACATTTCGATCATTCACAACACTTTCTGGTCGGCCTGGTTTAGGATCCAGTTCTGCAGACAAACGTCTTTTTTTTAAATCGCCATGCCATCTAAAAATCGTAGACTCACAAAAACATTTGTAAGCTTCTTTCATTAACTTAACTATTTCTGGAGTTGTTTTGCCCAAACGCTAAAAATATTTTATGGCACAAATCATTTTTTGAAAACTCTGAATCACTCACTTTCATTTCTGTAAGGCAAATAAAACAGTTCTTTAAACAAGCACGAAGCTAGGAAAATAAAATCGTCTGTTTCGTTTAGAATATTTATATAAACGTACAGTTAACAGTTTGAAAAATCGGCTGCAATTTAAATTTTTAGTTTCGCGGTGTTGCCACTACGTAAAAAATAACTCTCATTTTTTTTACGGAATGTCCTTTGTATGAACAATCGATCATGTCTTTCTGATAAATATTTGAATAGTTGCAATATCATTTCAGGAATAGTGATGGAAACAAATAAAATATCTTGGTTGTCCCACTCCACTTTCCAAATACTTTACGGAATACTGTACGTTCAAATAAATTGCAATCTACAGAAAAAGAATATTGTTTGTGTGTCTGTCTTAAGATGTATGTGTGTGTGTTCTGTGTTCTGATAGATAACACTGTACACAAGGCAAAAAGGTTTGGCAGGTAAATATATTCAATAAAACCTGCATGTATCAAGCTATGCATTTCAATGTCGGTTTTTGGATTTTTAAATAATTGGACAAAACATTAAAGTAACTTACGCACCAAACTAAGTTCGGTGAAGTAAAACTGATGTTGACTTAATTATAGATTTTTAAAGAACAAAATTTCATACCTTAGATACAACTGCAAAATAAATCATGCAAAATTCCATACCTTTAATAGAACTCAAAATGTTAAAGTAAGTTATGCAACATTTTTAGTAATAATCTTTTAGGAGGATACTTGTACAAAAGAATTTCATTGCATTTTTATAATGAACATAACAAAACGCAGAAATTAATAGGTTTGGTTTTTCTTTTATATTCAATATTAAACTATTATTCAGTATTTTACCTACGTAACCCCGATAATGTAAATAATCCTTAATTTGCTACCAAGTTTAGTTGGTAGGTGTGTGTGTCAGGCGAAATTGCTTTATAACTATAGAAATTGTATCAAAATAATTCCAGGTACTAGTTTTTCTTATGTAGGCTGAGATGATAAATCTACAAATATTCTTCTATTCACCACCAGTACAAAGATTTTTCATACATTGCAAGTATTACTTTTTTAGTGATAATTTGCTTCCTAATGTAAAACCATAAAATTAGTAATGGCTAATTACAAAATCCGTCTAAACTTTTGTAATCGGATTAGCCGTCCAGAATACTCTCCAAACAGAGGCGAAACGTCCAACAATATAGTAAATATGCCAATTGGCGGGTGTCCCGAATATGGAAGATTCATCTATACCATGCAAAAACTTTGTTAAAAGAAGGGAAGATATGAAGAAAAACTAAAAAGAAAAGACAAATTAAAAAGAATATCAAAATTTTATTTCAGCAAGCAACTTTTATTGAAAAATGTTTGATTTAGTGATTGTAAAAACGCATAATTACATACTTCACATTAAGAATATTCTTTGGTTCCTACCTTTTGAAATAGCGAATGTTTCTATAGGTGAAAATGGCTATATGAAAAAAAAAACAATAATGAAAGAATACACACTATTCGGTAATCTAAATTTGAGACTATACAATTCACGTGTTTGGGGAAAATAACCCAGTATGTTTCCGTAGAAAAGTATGGTTAAAAATTATTTAATTAAATTATTTTACAATACTATGTGGCAGACATTAATACTAAAATTTAAATATTTCACTCCAGTTTTATAAATTTAACTGCTATTTATATAATCTACATTTAAATATGAAAATTTACTCCAAAAATGCTCGCGTACAATTTAAAAAACACCATTATTGCGAACATCGCTCGGGTCAATGTCACGCTTATGAAATTTTGGCTTGAAATCCGATTGTTTGGTGACGAAATAAAATCAAAATCGTAAGTAAACAAATAACATGTAATTCAAATTTACAGTCATTTCTACAATTACATCTGCTTGTTTCCTCTGTAAGTCATAATATAGGGGGCTTAGATAAAACAATTAAAACAAAAAAATCAAAAATAAAGAAATTGTCACTCAAATTTTATTTAATGAAATTAACAGATTAATTATTTTTAAATCTAACGCGAAAGATAAATCACCAAATATTGATTCAATTGCAATCATTCACATAATTTTTTTTCAAGCATTATGAACGTTTCTTTCGTGTTAAAATTTTATAATATTATATCTCATTAAAACGGTTTTTCTTCCTTTTTTTAGGGCGGATTTTAAATAAAATTAGTAACAGAAGTTTTCATTTATTCATCGAGGTGTTCGCATTATTGATTATAATATATTGATTATAAATGATATAGACATTTAATTTCTTTAACTAAATATAATGGTCGCCACAAAAGGACCAATGGCAATATTTATGACCAAAATATAAATAAAATATAAAATTTTATTATCAAACATCATGGTTATATCGGTATATTAGACATCATTACGACAGTGGGAATATTCCCTATCGAACTGTGTACACCATAAAAAAATATCATCGGTTAGTTTTAGAAATTAACCCGGAAATATAGTCAAACAATTTTAGGGCCTCTTGTTTTATAGTATACACTCAAGAACATTAAAAATCGCACACCAAGAAGAGAGAAAGGTACAATCGCGAAATTTTGCAAATAAGTACAGCGAGATCCGATATGCAAATTATCCAAGTTTGGTGGCAATGCACGTCACCACACACCCTGCAGTGGCGCTGCACTCAGGAAGTGGGCCCTATATAAATCGGCGCATAGTGGAAGATTCGTACACGTGACGATCACATTCCGACTTTAGGAGGACTTTAGTAAGCGAAAAATGCCATGTAGACTTATCAGAAGACATTTCACACAGTTAAGCGAGTTGGATAGGGGCCTCATCATCGCCATGAAAACCGCAGGCTGCTAAAGCTCCATGTTGTTGGCCAGGTCTATCGTTCGGAGTGTGCCGTCAGGATTTGTTGGGAGCAAAGGACACGAGATGGTACCCACGTGCAGCGTACCGGGTCTGGATCGACCAGGAAGACGACGAATAGAGAGGAAAGAAGAATCATGCGGCAATTGCTCGTGGATACCACAGTGACTCTTTCTACTATACAATCATGGTTATACCAGTATACAATCATGGTCAACGCCGAGATATCGGCGTTAAAGAAAGTACATATTGTCATCTACAAAATCTACATCTACATGTCATCTACATATTGGCATCTACAATGGTGCCAAGCTAGAGCGACGTGGAATGCAACTGATTGGCAAAACGTGATGTTTAGTGATGAACCCCGGTTCGGTTTGGGGACAGAAGATAACCGCGTACGGGTGTGGAAGCAACATAGTGAACGGATTAAGACTACCAACGCTGCCGCGCGACACACTGCCCACTTAGGCACAATCATCCGAGAACCATAGCCTATGATATCCGGTCCCTTCTAATTACAGTACGTGGAAACTTAACAGGCCAGCGTTATGTTGATGACATTCTTTGACCCCATGTGGGACCTTTCTTAAATGGTCTTCCAATGACAATTTTCCAGCAAGATAATGATTGTCTAACATACAGCTCAAGTTTCTCAAGACTTCTTGCGTCATGTTCAGACTCTTTCATCGCCGAAACGCTCCCCGGACTGTGTGGGACCAGCTGTACGCCAAATGCCGCCGTGTCACCCTGTACATGATTTGGAGGTGGCGAGTTCAATATTTGTAGGGCCATATGGCTCAAGACAACATAAGAAGTCTAATAAACTCAATGCCGGACCGTGTTGTGGCATGTATTGCAGAAGGCGGCGGCCCTACATGCTATTGAAGTTGCACTGTATTTGTCTAATTGTACACGCTGTACTTGTTTAATTGTCTTGATTTTGGGATCAAGAGAACCTCTCATCTGTAGCAATATGTGTATTAAGTTTCATTTCAATCCGATTTTCTCTTCTTTGTGTGTTTTTTCAATGCTCCCGAGTATATATAATATATATATATATACACATATATATATATATATATATATATGATATGATAAACACAAATTAAGAGCATTTAAATAAATTGTGGGTATATCCCTGGTCTCTGTTATACATAATAATGTTAATGTAGGATAATAATGTTCAATTAAAAGATATAAAATGTGTGCAGGTAAATTTAAGTCATTTAAAATTAAATTAGTCGAGCTAAAGAAATTTGAAAATTAATTTTCTTTTATAGAACTATATATCAAACTGTACAGCGCAAGCCCGCTAAACTATATATTACTTCTGTTCTTTAACTTTGCCAGTCTCAAATGGTTACAGCTCCTTCGAAAGGTAACGTCTGGGCCTATATTAAACATTGTCATATTGTTAAAGATAGGGGAGATGGGGGATGAATGGGACATTTTAAGAAAAATATTTATTTTAAATATTTTTTTAAGTTATTATCAATATTATATATCACATTTCATACATTAAGTGTTTGAGTACATCTTATGCACAATATCTATTCAACATTATTATTATACAGATATATATTATGAAATTAAAAAAAAGTTCCTCTCTGTCCCAATCATCCCCTTAGCAGGGGTGAATGGGACACAAATAATTTCCTCCCTGTATTCAATGTTAAGGACTAAAAGCTGACAAAAATGCCTCCTTGACAAAAGTTGAGAGATTATAAATTATAATATGATCTCCAGGATTATTTGTCAGCCAATCATCTTGGACTCATTTCAGCTTTGCCTTAAAAGGCCCATAAACGGAGCATTCAATGGCTGAAGATGATGGCTACAATGAGGATGAAATATTAAAAGAATAATTACCATAAATTATTAATTTATCAACTTATATAATATTATTTAGTTAATAAATATATTTTTCAGCATCCTCTAGGGATGAATGAGACAGTCCCATTCATCTCCATTTGAAATGTTCCAATCATCCCCATGATGCATATATTCATTTGTCAGCCATTTTGTCTGAGAAATTATTTTCTCACAATGGTTAATATTCATTCATTTTAATTATCAATATTGAACCTTGAAATAAAAAACTACAACATATCTTAATTGTTTATATTGCATGAGATATTTAAATAACTTCAAATGTAAAAAAAATTACTTTTGAGCAGAGTTTTCAAGAAATGCAAATTTGAGGGAAAATGAAAACAGCTATGCGGTCTTGCTTTTGGTTCTGAAGCACACTATGGTAGTGAAATCTATGATGATAGGAAGCAACTAAAAAGAAATGTTTATTGCCTGAAATATTGAGAACGTCCCATCCATCCCTTGTCCCATTCATTCCCCATCTCCCCTATATATATGTACACTATCATAATAAATTTTCAACTTAGAATTTGTATCTATTTATATTCGTACTCTTATAGTATGCTAAATGTTATTCCTTACGTTAAAAATCTTTTACTATCTTTTAAATAGCGTTTTTTGTTCAGGCCAAACATTCCAGTATTATAACTTATTTCTTATGTTCAAGCTATTTAAATTTCTACGCGGAGACATTTTTTTTTCCTTTAATGACACAAAGAAATGGTATACTACTCAAATATTACCCTAAAATAATTTACACTCATTTAATGATACTAGAAACTGCAGGAAGTAAAAACACAATATAGCACTTTCTTTCTTTGAAGCAGCGAAGTGTATATTTTAAATATGTAGCAAATTATTCTGAACTACTTTTGTTTTGTAATGAAATTAATTTGTGCATTCTTAAACGGAAGAGAAAAGTACTCTTAAAGACAATTGCTTTTAATGAGGTCTTTGTTAACTTAAGATAATAACAAATAATTCTCCTGAGAAAATGTAAAGTTGTTAGATATTATGCTTCATTGAAATGCGGGCATCTATATTTTATAAAAAGATATAATATTTATCAAAAAATATTTTGTTATTTTTCATTACTTTTAAAGCAAATTTAAATAAAAAAAATTTAAATTAATGTTATAGTCATTTTTAACTTAGAGTTATATATATTTATATGTACGTATTTTGTAAATTTTATTCACATATTTTTTCTTTATATTTTTGATTTAAGAATTTTTTTTTTTTTAAAAATGTCTTTTTTCAAAAGTAAATTTTATTCATGTACTAATTACTTCAATCCAAAACTTTGTAGAGCATTCAAGATGAGCTCGGCGTGAAGCTCAAATGATGAATATATCTCAAATAATATTTACCCTTTTCTACACTGTTAAAACATTGCAGCAAACTATCCACTCATTTGAGCGTTTTTCTAAAAAATGATTACATAATATTAATTTAGCTATATTATTACCCTATTATTGCTCATATTATGGTCAGAATAGAGTTAAATTACGACTATGCAACCGTTTTCTATAAAAACCGTCGAATGACTGGACAGTGTTTTGCAAATTTTTAACAATGTACGAAGCTTAATAAAACATATTGTTCAAGCACACGCCTTCGCGCAATAATAATTTTAATTTATTTTCATTGTTTATTTTGTTTCAGTTCTGTAGTTTGGTAACAAACGAATTCAATTTACTTTATGTAACTTTTGCAACCTCGTAGAAACGAAGAGATTTTATTTATTTCTCGGCATTAAAATGTCGTACTTTTTATGTGTAAAATAAAATTAGTTTTTCTGTAGTATCGAAGATATTTTTATTACGTCAAACAATATTCTACTAAATTTTGAGTTATACCACAATAAAGAAATCTGTGTTTTATGAGTAAATATGAAATATCAATGAGAAAGAATATTTAAGTTTATTACAAATAACATCTATCCTTATTTTTTAAATTGACAGAATTATGTTGTGAGTTCAAATATTTAGTAATTCTATCGTCTTTATTATTATGTTATTAACAGTTTGTTAGTTAATAAAACTTATGACTATGAAATTTGAGATAAGATTGGCGCAATATAATATTAGTAAATAAAACAAAGTTTTGAGCACATTGTTAAATCATTTGGTGCTCAAAATATTGTTTGTTTATTCACTTCATTATATTTGTAGAAAAGATAATCTTAAAATTATAATATTGCACAGAATTACCAATTTATTTTTTAAAATGTACACCAGCTTCAGAAAATATATAAAGCTTTTCATTAAAGTTCGGCATGTGTAAAATGCATTTTTTGTTTGTTAGGTATTTCTATTCCATGTAAAATTCTTGCCAATATATCAATATATGTGTTTACAATATATTCCGGTGTATAATGCCCTCTATACTAAAATACGTCTTTTTTCTGTACTATTTTTGCCGTAATTCTATACTTTTTTGCAAGGAAACTTTTATGAAATTTGTAGCATCTAAATACAATAAAGAACATTAAAAAGTATAATAACTTGTACACGCATAAAGAAAATAAGAAAATGCGCACATGAGCTATTGTCAAGTCTATCTGCTTTAATCACCAAAAAGCCTTTGTAATCGTACCCACATTCATTCAAATAATCACGTCGACTTTTCTTCTTCATCAACTTAGATATTTCATTTCTTATCTTAATAATTCGGCTTTCATTTTTATGGCCGGCGTATAACGTGCACCTGTAGATTTTGATAATATTTTCTAAAAATGAGCATTATACACCGGAATATACAGTATATTTAATGGCAAATACCAAAATTTCTTCATAGTGTAAAATATAACTGTATCAATAGTTATTTCTTAACAAAACAGTATTATGTTTTCTTTTGTTTTGTTTTCTTTTGAATGTATTATTTCGCAATTTTAAACCAAAAATGAAGATTTAGAAGAAAATAAGAATATGAATAAGTTTTATTTTTAACACTTTCCAACCTAGTTCAAAAGTGTTTATGAATTAGGTTTGTCTGGCCGTCTGGCCGTCTGGCCGTGCTCTAACTCCAGTATATATGCTCGGATTGTACTGCAATTTTTATATGTTGTTGTTGTTATCTATAGCATGTTCCCTATTTCAACTGAAGTGTGTAGCACTTATAGTTTTTTTACAGGGACACTCAAAAGAATTCCGTTACATTACGGTCTATGGGCAAAAATCATTTGAGGTTTATTTTAATGATGTTACACAATTTCAAATACATTGTAATTAATATATATTACTAAGCTGCATTACAAGAAGCTTAATATGGAATAGGGTGTGCATAGCACTTATAGTTACTTTACAGGGACAGTCAAAAGAATTCCGTTACATTACGTCTATGGAGAAAAATCGTTTGCGGTTTAATTAACGCATTGAAATTTATATATATTACTAAGGTGCATTACAAGATGCTTACTACAGAATATTGTGTGTATAGCAATGACCGTTCATTTACAGGGACACACAAAACAATTCTCTACTGTCTGTTAACAATAATTCCTGGAAGTGCGTTTTAAGTTACTGAACGCAATTTTAAATTTAACTCACTTTTTGTCTATCACTTGGTGTGTATAAATTCTGTATTTCCTATACAGGACAGCACAAAAGTTCGCGAACACATTTCCGTTTATTGACAGAAACTCCAGAAGGAGAGTTTTAAACTGTGCTACGCGTTTCCTAACTAAACTAAAATTTAGCATCCTATGTAGTATATATACAAATCTATCGATCATACACAGGGCTGAATAAAAGTATTCGGATATTTTTCCGAATATTGTATATGTTGGAAATATATGTTGGAAATTCCTGAAATTAAGTTTTGAAATATGTTAGGCGTTTTTCAAATTGTTTACTTAGATGCTGTCTTTCAACTTATTAGACGGTAATGATTTGTAAAATTATTTTGGAAGCGTTGGAAAGTGTTACATAATCTATGCTTGACACATGATTTTTTGTTCTTGCTTTATTTGAACTGCAAAATAGGACAGTGGTGTCAGATTTTGATTGTTTGACATAATCATTGTTGTATAGTTTGTGACAAATGTGATAGGCATTTTACAAGCTTTTTGGGGTGCATTAATTAGTTTGCACTGCCAGATTGTTTTATGTACTTATGTAAATCAAAATTATCTGCATCTAGCTAGTAAGTTAGCGTTCCGCTGGGAGACATATAAAGCAAAATACATTCTTCATTAATCTATATATATATATATATTTATTTATATATATCGGTCAACATCACTGCCACAATATTTGCCTTAGTTCCTCCAAAAAATCATTCATCAGGTTCTCACATTCATTGAAAATTTAAGATATCAAAGGAAATTTATTTAATAATCTTTAAGTTAGAAAAATAAATCATTCAGACTGACTATCTTCTTTTATTCACGATCACAGATCACACTAACAATAGATGCAACATAATGATTTAAAACAATTTAAGTATCATGCGACATTCATGTTCAATTGCTGTTTCACTTTTGGTTTCGAAAATAAGTGATAGTTTAAAGAAAATATACGCAAAATAACATCCAATAATCATTTTATATTACATGACAAATATTTAGAGTATTTTAATGAATCCGCTAAAGTTTGTTCATACGTTTGCTGAATAGATTTTATTCCAGATGATAAATGAATAAAAATCCCACTTAATTAGAGGATTCCGAAATAATCTTTTTTTGGAAATGTGCAAAATATTCGAAATCTGTTTAAGCAATGCTAAGATATGCTTTAATTGCAAGAAAAGAGAAGAAGAGCTTATGATTTCGAAAACACATTTTAATTAACTACAGAAAGTTTTTCACTGTTTTAGAAAGCGAGACGTTAGGGTTTTGGATACATGACGAGCGTGATTTTGCAGGGATTGCTTAATTAACAATTTAATATTATAGACTTTATTTTCATTGAGTCTCTTTTCACAAGTTTTCATATTTTTTATTAGGCAAAGACGAAACAATACTATGAAACCTTAATGGGAAAAGCGGAAATAATGTAGTATTTAAATAAATATTTGCAACTTTGTTGAAAACAGTTTCCGCTTTTAAACAAATCGTGTCATTATGTTGTTAATTTATTTTCTGTCTATGTTTTAACAATGACATTCAAATACCATTTTACTTTACAGAGTATTTACCATTAAATTTTTATTTCGACATTATTATTAAATTTCTGATCTAACCTTTGATTATTTATGTGATCTCAATAGGGTGTTATAATAAAAACTCTATTAGCGGAAAGTTTTATAAAAGAAATTTTACAAAGCTTTTTCCGATGATATCTGAAATCCACCATTTTAGATCCAAATGAAATAGTTGTTCCCATTATGTTCTGAAGGATTTTTGAATAGTAACTCATGCAAATTCGCAAAACAACTACATAGAATCGCTTTACATTCAGCATAGCCACGAACTCCACTGAATGGTACCGAAACAACCTGTCTTCGTCACAGGAGGAAAACCGAGAGTTCAACAGAGGGCGCATGTGCAGGACCAAACATTTTTGGAAGGCTGCTCAAGCACAGTTCCAGACGGAAGCAGGTGTCGATGGAACTCTATTTATGGTCTCTTGACTACGTTTACTGAGATCACTTGTGTCCGGGGTTTCCATATCCACGGCAACATCGCGCGTAGCCTTCTTTCTCTTACGGGAGGCGAAAGCTGTGAAGCACAGTTTGTCATACGTTTTGTACTATATTTTTAAAGTATTTTTATAATCATTGTTGAGTATGATATAATTCAGTATTTTATTCTTGTGGCAACATTCATTTGGGAAAACCTATTATTTCCCGTGCGGATTTAATATTTAATAATCTGTAATTTTTAATGAAAAAACATGTTTTAAGAAAATGTGAGTGTACTATGTGAGAAATCGGTTCAAAAACCTTTCGAATTATATCTTATTCATTGTTGTGTGTTTTGTAAATTCATAGAAAGGAGATGTTGACACCAGAAATAATATATATAATTTTCTTAAACCGACAATTTTTCACAAAAGAACTTTTTTCCATTTTCTTTAAATTTGAAAATATACTGAAAATTAACGGGATGGAAAGATCTAGTATTGAAATAATTGGTTACTTTATATTAATATGAACACAACCGTTATATTAGATTCTAATTAAAAGAAAAAAATGTGTTTATCTGTCCTATTTTTGTGTGACAATTTATTTGCATCTGAGAAATTTCTTACCTAAATTTGATAATCTTTCTGAGC
Source organism: Maratus michaelseni (assembly GCA_963931845.1). Taxonomy (NCBI): domain Eukaryota; kingdom Metazoa; phylum Arthropoda; class Arachnida; order Araneae; family Salticidae; genus Maratus; species Maratus michaelseni. Next base: position 190,175,051 of record OZ007593.1, on the reverse strand, counting down.
AATCTCGTGCAGACTTTTAGCTTTAGTCTTTTGAACTATTCTTATCTTGCTGTAGATTAATTATAAAATAAATTAATTCACATACTTACATTGTACAAAATTATAAATGTGATCAATTTTAAGCATTTAATCAACTTCATAAATATTATATAAGTATATAGAATTACGGAAAGACATAATTGTAATATAATATACATTTCGCAATTCGATAATCTTTAATTCTTCAATCACTTTTCTACATTTCTCTCTCTCTCTCTCTCTCTCTGTATATATATATATATATATAAACATAAAAAATAAATTCAAGTAATGAGACTGAATTTAATATATTATATTTCAAAATAAAGAATCACCAGTATTTCTTTACCTTAAAGATTCTCTTTCTATAGTATTTCGTAGAACATTTTGCGTGCTTGCAATATGATTTCTCCTTACTATTAAATGACGTATAATTAAACAATTTCGATTCGATACAGTAATTTTTTCCACTCTTATCTTATCTATAGCTGTAGCAAACTTATTTCCTCCATTCTAAAATATTTGCCACGCAAAGCCAAATGTTTCGTGAAACATTCTTTTTACGAGAAAACAAAGTTGAACAAATCGTTTCAGCTTATCGAAATTTCATTACTTCATCTGCAACCAAGCACATTAATGAGAACATTAACTAGGACATTTGTATGAAGTTAATGTGTTCTAATTATTTCAAATGAGTTTTTAAAAAGCTTTTCAGAGGTTCGTCGTAAATGTATGCTTTTTATTAGTATTCCACAACATTATAAATTGTCATTAACATTAATATATATAACGCCTGCGTAATGGATATTCAAGAAGCGACGAATAGGTAGACACAAAATATAAATGTATGTAAACTTTTATAAAAACTAAAGGAATATGACTTCTGCATTTATTTTCATATTAGACGTAATTTTTGTCACATTCTAATAAATAAATTAAACAAAATGTAATTTTACGGTTGATAAATTTGTTGCATATTATGTGTAATAAATATACAGTGTGGTCATAATATAAGACTCTGTTTGAAGCTGTCTGTAGCTCGAAGGAATAACCCGAATGCAACCAAAATCGGTACACTTACTATTCGAGAAGGTGGAAGAAGAAAGGAACAATAAAAAATAATTGCAATAATCACCAACAGAAGGCGCTACCGAGTATGAAATTTAATGTGTAATACAAGAACAAAGAATTAAGTCGTCACACCGGATGGCGCACCAAATTTATTGCAAAATGTCACAGTGAATGCGGTTACGCTTTCGCATGGCAGTGCCGATCATGTTCAGGTTCCACATGGCCATAGTGCTGGAAGACTAAATTCTGGTGGTGAACGACGTGCTCAATTGCGGAATGTAACTCATCAGGAGTGATGTTCCTCACATGTTGTGATATGCGATATAGTCATTGAGGTTTGCGACACCTTCATGGTACACAATATTACATATTACATTGCACACTCAAAAGCACCATCTGTCGGTGAATATTGCAATTATTTATTTTTTTATTGTTCCATTCTTCTTCCCGTTTTCAAATAGTAAGTATACCGATTTTGGTTTCATTACGGTTATTCTTTCGAGCTACAGACAGCTCCAAATAGGGATTCTTATATTATAACCACCCGATATATTTATTTGGCTATAATATTTTTATGAATATTGTTTTGAACACAAAGAATTTTAACAACATTCAGTGAAATTTAAATGTAAAAGCGTTTTAAATAAAATAATTATAGTACTACTACTAGTAGTAGTAGTTTTTTTTTCTCATTTTTATAAATTTCACTTTGCACATTATTGCATATCATTGTTCTGTCAGTAAATCGTATTTGCTCAAATATTTGTACATACACTCATACCCTCACACACATTTTTAAATGCATACGAATTCCACATTATTTTAACAATTGCATAAATTATATATATAGTAGTTTAAGCAAACGCTTGACATTTTATCTGAAGTTTTCTTACTTTGTGCGTCTGTTTAAAGTCACAGGCATTTTTGCGTACGCGTTATTTTTTATATATTCATTCAAATACAAGCCTGCGATAGAAGATTTTTCTTCAAAGGGAACTGTGTTTTTTATGTATATTTTAGTTATGATTCCGCGAAAAGTATTCAAAAATATCCATCACGTACAGCTTGAATAAAAGTCGAGAAATGTCGAGATCGTACCTTTTTGTGAAGTTATGAATTTAGACATAAAGACTCCGCAATTTCAAATTGTAAATATAGTCATAAAGACAAACGACACCAATAGCAGGGCTACCCCTAACAACTATTTCATATTCTATTCACGCCACTATTTATAAGAAATACATTTCGTTGTATATTTCCCCTGTATATGCTGCTAAATTGAGAATCATCGAAGCGTTTGTCCTGAGCAAACGTATTTTCGCGCTGCTCGCTTCAGAAAATTTTCGTTTCGGGCTATTGATTCCCTCCAGGAAAAAGTTGTGTCTGCCGCATCATTGTCCTGGCTCTGAATGGGACCACTTTTTACCGAGTGTTTTGCGTCTTAAATCGGAAGTGATTTTTCACGCCATCGAGCTCTTTGCAGAATAGCTTGGTTTTAATGCTAATTTATGGTCAGAATCATGGCCTTTGACCAATGAGAACTGTCAACGACTTTTAAGTGGGCAAGAATTTATTGATTTCGCCACAGTTTAAAGTGAATTTCCAACATTGATTGATAAGAATCAACGTAAAATTTTTGCCGAATTTCTGATATATTGTGATGTTTATATAAAAAAAATTATATCGAATGTGGACTACTCTACAAATTCTGAAAAGCAGCAATTTGTGAGTAATCTTTTAGATTCTATTTCATTCTTATTTATTGAGCCGTTTGACACTGTTAGGCTAATTAAACTTAAATTATTCCAACATCATATTGGAAATAACAACAACCTGGACTGAACCACCGTTCTAAAGTACTTAAAAGTATTAAACGATCCAAGACTCATACCTATGGTGAGCACTGATGATGGCTTTACCGCAGCTAATAACCCCCGCAAACGTAAAAATCACATGGGACCAAATATCCCACTCCAAAACAAATTCCAAGTTTTTAGTGAGGAAAATTGAGACACAACCTCTATGGATCAGGAAATACCTCCGAAGGCGACCTGTCCGGTAATACTCAAAATTCAAACTCAACTAAAAACGAAATCCATCCTTTCTTTGTTGAAATTAATGGCTACTGGCACGATCTTGCTGCCAAAATCAACGAAGGTAATGAAGTAAAACCCTTAATTAAGCTGGATGGCGAACTTTTAAGTATTCACTGTAAAAATGGCTATGATTTAAAAAAAATCCCAAAGCTATCTTGACACCAACGCAATAGCATATACTACTCTCAGCCCTGCTAAAAAAGACCCCGTAATGTTTGTATCAGAGGCATTCATCCGTACACAGATCCCGATATTATCATCGAAGATATAAAAAAACATAACTTTACCGCTAATAGAGCAACTATGATAAAAAGCAGAAAAACTGGCAACCCCATGCCCATCTATCTGATAAATCTTCTACCCAGAGACAATTTTGATAAATTTATAAAATTACCGAATTTTGTAACTTAAGCGTCACTGTTGAGTATTTCAAGGGCTCAAATGTCGTCAAACAGTGCCACCGCTGTAAAGGAGTCGGACAAGAGTCCGAAAATTTTCCACCTAAATGCGTAAAATTCGCTGGCCCGCATCTCTGAATGCCCTAAAATTCGTAAAATAACCCAACTTGTGCAAACTGCTCTGTCCCACATCTTGGAACATATAGAAGCTGCCCAACAACCCCTCAAATTCCCCGTAAAAACAAACCCACTAAACCAAACCGTTAGGAAAACAACCCACAAAACGAAGTCTAAACAATGACTGATATTCTCGCCAGATTTAATTATACTAAAAGTACCCCAAATACTCCTTCCGCTGATAATGACAAAACTGCTTCCGCTGCTGGCACTTCCTCAGATCGGGACACTACACCCTAAACCTCTTCCACTAATCCTGCAGTTTCACGGAAACTGTCATCAAGTACCTATTCTACCACTTTTAACAGTGTTTCAAACACTAGCTATACCTTCTATTTCTCAGAAATTTTCAAAACCCTTCAGGAGATGAAGGAATTTCTTAAATTCAATAAATTCTTTCAATGCTTCAGAAACATCTCTAAAAAGACCAAAAATTGAACGAATCTTTTTAAAAAATGTTCATTATTTGAACGAATTCGACAGTCTGGCCTCGGAATTTAACAAACCCAATTATGAATAATTCCACTAACATCTCTTCTCTTATCATTCTAACCTGGAATTGAAATTCCATTCAATATAAATTTAATGAATTAAAAAAAATTATCCTCGACCACCCTCATATTGACATAATCTTTCTTCAAGAAATCCGTAACCCTACTTTCAATATTAACATCCCTGGTTATAGGCATCACTATGCCTATAACACGCACTGATGACCTCAGACGGGGAGGCACTGCCATTTACATTAAAAATTAATTACCACTTTACATTACACAAAACTCCACTATTCCTAAAATTGATTTCTCTAGTATTGTTCTACAACTTCCACATATCAACATTAACTTAGCATCAATCTATATACATCGTGCAGGACAATTCCCAGTTAACGATCTCACTAATTTAATTTCACAACGCACATTGCTTCTTTGCTGGAGACTTTAATGCCAGAAGCAGGCGTTGGAACTGCCAGGGCAACTCCCAAAGCAGTACCTCACTGCATAATCTAATTCCACACCTTAATCATAGCTTTCATTCTCGAAAAACACCAACACACATAAGTACAATGCCTAATACCCACAACTCCTTAATTGATTTTGCCATAACTAAAAACCTTCTTTATCCCATTACTACCACAGTACTTAACGAACTAAGCACTGACCGTCTTCCAGCTTCTTTAAAAATTGATCTCATAAATCATCTTTCCCCACCTCCATCCGTAGCCATTGACTGGAGAAAATTTACCAGTTTTCTCAATAATAATAATATAAATATCCCAGTAAATAATAATACTGCTGATATTGATACTGCTCTTGACAATTTTAGATTCTCACATAACTAATGCTCTTAACTACTCCACCTTCAAATAATTTAAAAACAACAACTCCTTCACCCCTCCTCCTTAAATTTATAATCTCTCTAAACAACGCAATCGTCTTCGGCCTTTTTTTCAAAAATTCTGGAGACCCCACCCTTAACCCCTCATCAATAGACTTAATAATAGAATCCAAAACAGTATCTTCAACGATAAACAAAAAAAGTTGGACTAATTTTCTCAAACACATTGCTAGCGAGGATAATTCTCTCTGGCTTCTTAAACGTAAAATTAATAACTACTATACTTCCATCCCCCCTCTTTCGGCCAATAATAGGACAGCTTACACTGATAAGGAAAAAGCAGAATTTCTCGCCAAAACTTACTCTAACCAATTATCTCCAAATCCCACCTTCGCTAGCCAAAATCATATCATCTACGTCAGTGAAACAGTTTGCAGATTCTTGCCACACCCTTCAGCCTATCGCTATCCACAATATTATTACTAAACTCAAAAAACATAAAGACATTGGGTACAACAAAATCTCTAATACTTCTCTGAAAAACCTACCTCCTAACTATATCATCTACATTACGAAACTTACTAAATCCATCTTAATATTTAACTATTGTCTGAAACTAGAAAATTTCTATAATCTCTCCTATCCCCAAACATGGTGCTAACTTCTCTGAACCAGTCAATTTTAAACCTATCTCACTTCTTCGTTCACGCAGCAAGGTTGTCGAACGCGTCATATAGTTACAGCTTCAGAAAAGCATACAACAAAAACAACACTCTTATGCCTGAACAATTTGGTTTTCGCCCAAAACATTCAACAACACACCAGCTACTTCGAGTAGTAGAGTTCCTCAGCGAAAAGCTAAACTTGAAAATTCCTGCCATTTTTCTTGATATCGCAAAGGCATTTGACAAAGTCTGGCACGAGGTCCTCATATGCAAATTAATTAGGCTTAACATCCCTGCTAGATTTATACACTTAATATTCTCTTACCTTTGTGATCGTATCTTTCGCGTCCGCATTAACAACACTCTTTCTAACACCTTCCATATCTTAGCAGGCATACTCCAAGGGAGTGTCATCGGCCCCTTCTTGTTAAACATCTACTTTAACGACATTCCTCGTTCACTTAACACCTACCTTGCACTTTATGCGGACGACACTACAATCTACGCTTATGCTCACTACCCATACACACTTTACAGCTACCTGCAGACTCACATTTATGCCTTCCCAGAGTAGTGCGACATATGACGCATTAAAATTAATGAATATTAAACTGCTGATGTCTATTTATCCAGAAAACTAACGTATCCTAATAGAATTACTTTTAACAATACCACTATACCCTGGTCTAATGAAGCAAAGTACCTAGGTGTCACTCTTGAATAAAAACTTACATTCAAGAAACATATTCCTAACCTCAGGGGGAAAGTCACTGGAGCCACGATTGCACTTCAACCTCTTCTTAATAGTAACACACTGGCTATTCATAATAAGTTTCTCCTTTATAACTCTTGTATTCTACCAATAATCGCGTACGCTTATCCGGTCTGGGGCTATAGCTGTAAAACCTCTATGAACAACCTCAGCTAACTCCACAACAAAAATCTACGTACTGTCAGAAATGCTTCACGTTACCTCCGTAATAGCACTATCCGTAGATACCTCAAAACTACTACATTAAATAGAAGAATCAACCATCTTTCTAAAACAATTTATGAAAAACTCTATGACCTCTCTAATGAAATAATCTCAGAATTGCCGCATTATGACGCCTTCGAACCGCATCACCGTAAACGTCCAAAATATTCTTGCATTATAGACTGCGAACATTACTGCTCACCATAACTGTAAATTTTCTCTATGTTTTTATACTTTGTAATTTTTTCGACATTATAAATATCTAATTCCTTAACTAAAACTTAACATTTAAGCTATACCAAAAAGAAAAAAAAAGAAAAGAAACGAAAAGAACAGAAAAATGTATGGCCCTTTTGAGTGCTTTTTTTTGTTGTTTATGCTTTGCCCGCATTTTCACCACCTGGCTTTTATGTGCTGTTTCACGAACATGTTCCGAACCCTATTTTTTACTTTTTCAATTTCTTTACTTGTAGTTAGTTATAACTACAGCTATACCATTTCACTTTCTTCCAATTATTTAGACTCTATCCTTAATCTCCTACACTTTACTTTCTATTTGTTGTAATTGGGAATTCATTTCCTGTTGCATCATCCAAAATCCCCCTTTTCTTCTCAAAGTTTTGAAACATAAAAAGCACCTACGCAGTGTAGAGGTAGGGATGTACTTCGACTTGCAGAAAAGAGACAGTGAGACTTTGACGCATGCGCGCAACATTGTTTATTACGTAACTTTTTCAGAACATTTTTTATTAGAACTTTCGTTTTTGAACTCTAACGTTTTAGTTTAGTATTGTTTGTGATTCTGATTGTCAGAGAGCGTGTCGCTCAGTATTAGAAATGTATATAATGATGTGTGTTCGTCGTTTTATTTGTCATTAAATAGTGATGTGTTTATTAATCTCAGAATTTTATTTGAGTCAAGATTATTCTCTCGTGAATATTGCATATATTGGAATATATCGAATCAACTGAAAGATGTTCTTTATTGAAGCAATGGAGCCCCGATGCCCGTTTTTTGGAACTTAGAAGGTAAGAAAATTTGTTTCTTACTGATTTTATTTTAAATAGTTTTAGAAATCAATTATATTAAAATTGATTAATTATATGTCGTCAACATCAGCTGAATTTGATTACAGGCAGTTGGAGTTGCCACACTATTCCAAATTTGTTATCATCTCTTCTTCTAACTATTCATCTATACTTTTCAGTGTAATTGTTCTTTTTCTTGTAGTTAATACTACATTTTCCCAATACTAACTTTTCCCAACGGCTCAATTTAATGCAAGACACTCTGCTCACTAAAGTTGTCTGCAACTTGAAAACCCCTTAACCGACATTAACTGTTCGGCAACTGTTCGTTGATAAATTATATATGAAAGATTTTTGTTTTAAAAAAGTGGTGAGAGACAAAATTAAAAATAGTCCCCAGTAGCAACCCTGCAATAATCATGATAACACACTACTGTTGATTGCTACAAAAAAAAAACGGTCATAAACTGTGAAAAACACCGAAATTTTCTAAAGTGCGAGTTGTGGGAGGGGAGGGTAGGTTTTCTTTGAAAGAAAGAAATAGTATTATAATATTTTATGACTTCTGTACCATTAATAAAAACATAAAAATAATAAAAATGTAATATTCACGTTATTTTAAATATTTTTTAATAAAGATTTTAATTTATCTAAAACTTTAGTGTGAAATATATAGATATTTGTTTTCGCTTTATGGAGAAACTTTATATAACAGAGTGAGTAACTCACCATTATTTAACTTATAACACAGGCTCCTGTAAGAAATAATAAAAATAAAATATGCTGTTTAATTTTAGGTGTTTTTTCGATTAAGTTGGTATATTGCCGAGTACTTTTTAGCGTTAAACTGCATTTGTATTACAACAACAATCGGGTTAACTCTGCACGTCTGCACAAAATCCCAATCGCTAAAATATGTCAACAGGTGAAACAGCAACAGAAATATTTTAAACAGTAAAACTATAAAATAACATATAAATAAAAAATGAAGATTGCATTAATTTCTTTTAAAATGTATGTGTGAACACAATGAAACTGAATGTTTGCTTTCCCATCAAAAACAAAGTATAGTTTAACCTTAAGAATATTGGGGAAATATCTTAAACATCTGTTACTAAAAATGCAAGATAACAATCTTTGTTACGCATGTCCGTTTTTATCTGTGAATTATACCTCTGGGGGAGCCTAGTCAGGTGAGGGTCTCGTCACCTTATCAAGGTTCTAAATTACGAGACCCTTTAAATCTTTCAATTCAATAAAGTTAAACAGAAACCTTGAAATTTATCTTTTTTTTTGTCACCCAAAATAAAGGCTAATTTCTGCATCTTTTAGAGTACGATGCTCAAATTTTAATTAAGTCTTAATTAAAGTTTTTGAGTCGTGTTTGAGGACTCTTCTAGAACTTATACCAAAAGCATATTTGCTCAGCACTCGATCATCAAACTAGTTGCATTGTAGTCTATTTGAGAACTAGTAGCATTGTAGTATTTTTTTAAATGTCAGCTTCGAACATATGTAGTTAACTGTCAGCATCGAAGATATCTATTTAACTGATTTAATTTTGTTATCCAGAAAATTTGTTTTCCTAACAAAACACACTTCTAATTATGACCCGATTTTAAGCTAGCTATTATTGGCTGACGTGATCTGAATCAACACTCAGAGATTGGTCAATCTTGAAACCGAAGGCACTCTTTCTTGTAATGGTCACATATTCTGTTGAGCTTATTGTACATTTAGTTGATAACTGCTTGTCAATAATACTTCCGTCCTTTGTGGAAGATAGACGTTTTGTCGTGACACAGTCATAAAATTTTATTATTCTAGATATCTGTTTGCTTGAAGGAAAAACATGTAATACACAATATTATATTATACAAATGTATATTCAATATTTAAATAATTGACATATTCGGCAAGATTTTTTTCATTAATTTGATATGTCATATTATGTTCTACGTCAATTTTGTGCTTAAAAGTTTTTAAAGTTTGTTTTTATGAATAAAATGATGGACATTAACCTTCATTCCATCACTAGACATCCCGACAGTTAATCTAAATTTAATGTTCTGAGCGCACAGCTAATTAAAAAAATGTTTGAGAAGTATCTATGAATGATAATGAATCTATGAATTCTTACCCATGATAAGCTTGACCATGACTATTCTTTTGTAATACCAAAAGAATGATATTATATAGAAATGCTTGAAAGCAAACTTTTAAAGAAATTTGTTTGCAATCGAGATATTTAATAGCCTGAGAGGCAACGTCACATATTTGTAACCAATTTTAGCATCAACGCATTTTATGCATATGATAGAATAGACGGTACAGATAATGAAACATCCATAGCAACATTTCAGAGCACACTGTAATCTAAAATGAATGACAACCCGATTACTGAAAATGTTTCCCAATCGGGTTAAGATATGTAATCGGGTTACCATTCCTTTCAAACTGCAGCGGTGTTTTCGATGTTCCTACATCATCCTTTGGTATGCAAAATGACTAGTTTAAATATCTGTGCTATTCAGTATATCATATACAACACTTGTCATAAAGTTTCCGATCATTACACCAACACTACCATTTTTTGTAAGAAAGGATTGTTTATTCTCACTGCATAAAAATTAAACGATTATTAGCGATAATACATTTGTATTATATATAATGAACAACAATATTCAATAAAGAAAAATCATTATACATCAATTTATAAACAGAAAAATGGTGATTGAAATTTAAACACCAAAGAAAAAAATTATCCACTCACGCTTTGATTTGAAAAAAATAACCGATCACTGTAATCAATATATAGTAAATCCACCTTTAGCTCGGATGACAGCCGAAATTTTTCGTGGAATGGACTCAATAAGCATTTTACACTCATTGGGAGTAATTTCACACCAGCATTCCCTTACAGCTTTACGTAGTTCTATGGTATTTGTGATCCTTCAAAAATCGATTTTTCTTTTTAATATATTCCGCAGATTTCCGATGAGATTAAGATCCGGACAATTTGGCGGCCAAGTCATGGTTTAAATTGGATTATTACCTACATTTTGTAGAAATTTCTTCACTGATTTGGTGTGATGGAGAGCTGCTTTGTCATCTTGAAATAAGAAGTCATTTTGATCCCCGAACCATTGATCGATGCTGGGAATTAAAAAAAATCTCTAAAATGTCAATGTAAACATAAGAATTTACTATACGTAACACAATACACAACTTGCCGACGCCTTGTGATGTCATACAACTCCAAACTGTAAATACAGGTGAAATTTTAGGGCTCTTATGACACACTTATCATTGAACTTTTCACCAACTCTCCTCCAAACAAATGTTCCAGAGTCATCACCTGTTCCGAGAGATATGTGAGATTCATCGCTAAAAATAACTTTATTCCATTTATCAAATGGCCAGTGTACATGTTTTTACACCATTGCAAGCGCTCTTTTCTATGCTTCTTTGGTTTCGTTTTAGCTTTACAGAATTTAAATCCTGCAGCATTTAGACGATTACGTACAGTTCGATCACATACCTTTACGTTATACTTAGACCATTCGGCATTGAGTTGTTTTGAGGTTGCTCTCCGCTCTCTTTTTCCTATTTCCACAAGTTTTCTGTCCTCCCTAGGAGTTGTCATTCGTGGACGTCCACTTCGAGGTAAATTTTCCTCGCTGTTAGTCAACTGATTTTTTTCCAAATATTGCATACCGTACTTTGAGCACAATTTAATGAAGCATCCACTTTCCTTTGTGAATTTCCCTTTGCAACAATTTTATCATTCTGATTTTTAAATCGCGAGACAGGTTTTTCTCACGAGCCATTATCCAGCACTTCAGAGCTGCTTTGGATCTCGCTGCTGGAAGATTTCTTCTTTTAAATAGGTTTCAGATATTGTACGCATGCGCAGGCACTCTTATATGTCTTCAATATGCAAATTTCAAACTTGTTTCCTCACTGATCAATTACTATTTTCTAACTTCCGTCTTGATCGGATATTTTTTTCTCACGAGGAAACTTTTTCGCCTGCAGTATAATTATAAATTATATGATTGTTATATTTAATTCATTTTTCATTTATATTTTAATACGTTTTCTTTTATTTGGCATATTGTAAAACGCCCTTATGCTCATGAATCGCGAAATATATGCTTCGAAATGCAAAAATTATAAACTTGATAACACTGATCGAAAACCTTTTGCTAAGGGTTGTATACCAACGATAAAATTAGTTGTAAAAATGTGACGCTGCCTCTCTAACTATAAAAGCTTCGCAAACACGAATGGCATCTAACAAGGAAGAATTTATTTTGCGAAGACAAACAAAGATAGCCAGCATGATATGGGTGGATATGACTACTTAATGAAAAATGAATTATATTTCCCACCTCAACTGACTGATTCAGTCTGACAAAATACGATCCCGGACGAGGTAGTCTCGTCCAATTATTCTCATTGAAATAGTAATGTTGGCACGGGGCATCGTACTGGTGACTGGAAAATATGGAATAATGTGGTGTTTTTAATTTATCATTACGCGGTCACAAAGTTTAATTAAACTATGGAATGCGACTGATTAAATGCATCAATAAAAAAACATATGTGTGTGTCTTTTTCTATTCACAGTGTGAAACAAATCACTGCCAGATTAAAAATATATTTTAAAACACTTTAATAAAAGTTGACTTCACTCTCGTACTTGTCAAAAACAAGACGATTATTTGTAAAATTAATTTAAAAAATATAACAAATTATAACACTTTGTAATAATATACTTATTTTAATTGCTAAAAGGCGTAACATTAAACTTTATAAATAGTAAAATATGTTTTATTAGACTTTTGACATGTTTCGGCTCCAACGGAACCATTATCAAAACAAATAGGAATATTCTGCGATTGCACGGTCTATGAAAATATTTGAAACGCCGTCATTTATTTTTCACATATTTTTTCAAATTACGCACGTTATTTTTTATTTTCACAAATATGGAAATAACATTCAAGTAAAAATAAAAAATAACGTGTGTAATTTGAAAAAAAATATGGGAAAAATTATATGATGGCGTTTCAAATAATAACTTCAGAGGCCGTGCTATTGTGGAATATTCTCTTTTGTTTTGATGTCTCCGATGGAGCCGAAACATGTAAACAGTCCAGTAAAACTCATTTTACTGTTAATAAAGTTTTTATTTTACAGGGTAAGTCAAAATGAATATAGCGATTACAAACGGCTATAACTATTTAATGGAAAAGAATTTATCGATAAGATTAACACAGAATGTAGACGGAACTTCAAAATTTTGTATACATACGTCATAGATGGTCTATTTGACTTCCCTTGGTCACACGGACAACATCTATGCGGTACTCCATTTCACGCCATACATTCTGAAGAATTTCTTCAGTCACCGACGCAAGCGCATTACAAATGCGTACTTTGAGTTCTTCAATTGTTTCCACCATGGGAGGCACGTATGTCTTTCACATAGCCCCATATATTGGTCGAAGTGGAGCCGACGATGTCTTCTGCTCTTTGCCACTGAGATCTCCGGAATTGACATCCTGCGATTTTTTTCTATGGGATTATGTGAAAGACGTCCTTTAAGTATGTACCTCCCATGTCCAAAACAATTGAAGAACTCAAAGTACGCATTCGTAATGCGCTTGCGTCGGTGATCGAACAAATGCTTCAGAATGTATGGCGTGAAATGGACTATCGCCTAGATGTTGTCCGTGTGACCAAGAGAAATCACATAGAACCTCTATGACGTATGTATATAAAATTTTGAAGTTCCGTCTACATTCTGTGTTAACCTTATCGATAAATTCTATTCCATTAAATAGTTATAGTCGTTTGTAATCGCTATATTCATTTTGACTTACCCTGTACGATATACAATTATTTTACGCTTACAAATAGCGAATATAATTTACATTAATATAAACTTCCTACTCAAAATAAACATTTTTTTAATTAATCAAAACCTTATTTCACACACAAGCAACAAACGTACAACGTTATAATATTTTTAAAAATTTCATTTGTAATTAGTTTAATTTTCTGTTTTTTAATATTATAGGTATTTTCTGTCAGATTTTAAATTTTTGTCGAATGAACTTTTTCGAATGAACAAGGGAATTTATTGTAACAGAATCTGTAAAATTTACACCATTTACACCTTCCTCTTAAATTGTGAATAGAAAGAATTGTTTATTTTATGTTGAATTTTACCAATTTCTATCATCCAATAATAATAAATTAATCCTGTTAGCTGGCAACACCCATAATGCCTATGGCACTAAATGCACTAAAACGTTTATAATTCTGTTTTCAGATGTGTGAAAAAATAAATGTTGTTAATGTCATTCATACAATACTTACAGAATACTTTACTAACCATTATAACAGGCTTGCATGTTAATCTACGTTTCTGCCTAGAAATTAATGTATATTGATACAGTAATTTCGTGGAGAATATTTTGTTAATTTAATTTGAAACAAATTTAGAATGTTGTTTAATCGGTTCAGACATTCATAATAAAATTATATTTACAATTTCATAAAAAATATATATAAATATATAAATAAGAATGTATTTACAAAAACATATAAAATTTTTAAATACTGCACAAAATAATAACTTTTATATGCCGTTGTATAAATAAATATGATTCTAAAAATAGAATAGCTACGTTTCGAACTGCTTCTGCAGTCGTTCTCAGCATAAAATATGATGTTGAAGTGATCTAAAATTTTAGAAAAGAAATCGTCTTGTATAAGAGACAATTTGTTGAATATTGGCAAATTATGTGATTGAAAAACTGCAAAGTCGCCAACCAGTGACTACACCAGAAAGATTAAAACGAAAAAAGTTGGAGATGAATTGAAAGTTTGATTGAAGAGGAAACGGATTATATTCAAACAAATTCATGGTGAATGAGGAAACATTTAAATATTGCAAGAAGATAAAAATTAAGACTTTTTAAAAATATTTCGCCAGTTTTTGGGAATATTTTATGATAAATTATCGTTAGAATCATTATGTTATCGTGCAATGATTTCGACTGAATCTCTGATCATGCTTGCAAATGTGTTATTACAAGGAACTTTGACTTTCGTCTCATCAAAATTATCACAGCAACCTTCGTTATCCAAATAGAATCGATAAATACTTGTATTCTCATTAAACTGTTTAATATCCCGATGATGCTCCTTAATTCTTTCAGAAAACTTACATTTAGTCATGCCAGTTTTAGACTCTTTTATCAGTATTTAATAATGTAATAACGAAAATCAACCCGTCAAATTTAAGTAAGACGTATTAACCGATTTCTTCACAATATATTAGGGATGAACCGGATATGGATTTTGCCAGATATCGGATTTCGGATATCCGAAGCTCTTTGCCTTCCGGATATCGGATATCCGGTACTAGATATGCTGTTTTTAGTTATGGTGTATGCATACTTATTTCTTTATATAATGCCATCTCAGAATAATAAATTACAAACATGTTTCACACATCATTAAAACATTTTAAATATATTGAAATATAATTTACAAAAACTATATATCTTTAAATATATGTATATTAATAATGTTGCTTAAAAAATGTAATTTAAACATTAAAATATTCTATTTATTTGTTTGTACAATGCTGTCAGAAGTAAACAAATTTTAACCATAACACATTTATTAATATACCTATAATTGTAGAGTATTTTCACAAAAAAATACATACTTTTTTAAAATTTTTATTTAAGCATAAAATATCTACTAATATGGTTGAAGAGTTATTTTCTTCAAATACAGGATTAGTTGATGCTTTTTTCTGTTTTAATTATTTAATACTGGTTTACTTCAAGTCACATTTAGTTTTATTTTAAGTTAAATTACTTTTAGAGATTTATAAGTAAAAAGAAAATTACTTTTAATTTAAAATATTTATAATGAAGTTATATTTTCCCTTGTAGTTTTATACAGTTATGAAACAGAATTTCAGGTTATGCATTAAAATTCCTTTATTAAAAACTAGCTGACCCACCCAGCGTTGCCCGGGCCCATGATAACCTTAACAGAACTGAAGTTTGAATGATTTTAAAAAAAAAGAAGCTGCACCAAGGGCCCCAAGAAGGAGATTAATATTCAAAATTGGTTGTAGCTGAGGTCCGAGAAATTTTTTTTGTCTTTCAAGGCACAAAAAGTCAAGCGCCTCAGACCGGGAAGCAGGGTCCTAAGTGGAATGTAGAAATGAGGGAATAACTAAATAATGAAAAGGCCCCCAAAATGAAGAAGATCGGATTAAAAAGGGGCACGTTATTAGCAACTTAGAAATAAAAACTTCAAGGGGCCTTGTACTGGGCTCCAGGGAGCTAGGGTCTTAACTGTTATGTAGAAATGGGCAAATAATTAAATGGAGAAATGGACCCTAAAAATAAAGAATATCGGAAAAAAGCAAGGGGCAACTTATTAACAATTTACGGCACAAAAATTTAAACGGTGCCTGGATCTTGTCTGAGAAATTTTTTTGTTGTTCATGTAGTAGCTGGAAGTCCTAAGAAGTTGTTAGAAAAACAAGTTGGAAATCATACGTCAAACATCACAAATTAGGTGTGTCCGTATTATAACTAGTTTCAGTGAAATAAATTATACAGTGTATTATTATGATAGGATTAATTTCCGTAATAAAATGTGCATTTTAAGTTGGCAGCATTTTATCTTTTGTTGATATTTACTGAAAATTTCAATGGGAAACTTAAGCCTAGCTTTGAAAATTTCAGAACTTAAAATCCCTATTTACACATTTACACTCTTTTTCCATTTAATATCTATTTCTCCGGAAACATCTATCCAAAAAACTGTTGGTAGATTATATAATTGCTATAATTAAACAATTTTAGTATGAAAATTCGGTTTTTAAATTCAGTAAAAAGGAAATAATATGACTCCATCTTAAATATGATGTAATCACCATGGCAACCAAGAATTATTACCTATCGTGGGATATCATTGAATTAATTACGTATGATAGGATTTAATAGAATGAAGAATGTGACTATAACTTTGTTATATATGACTATAAACGTCATACATGTCAGATAACTTGGTGATACATCTCAGTCACTTGACGAGTAATCCTCGGAAGCTGCTATAACAAAGAAGTACCGATTTTTAAAAGATTCAAATTACTTACTAAATATTTTTATTAATATCTTTTTAAGTTTTGATTCAATTTTCATAAAACTTAAAATGACTTGACAAAATTCTGCATTGATTATATATATATATTAAATTTCAAACCATTCGGTTGGGTAGTTTTTGCATTGTTATATTCGAACAGACCAGCAGATGACTATAGGTGTTACGTATTTATATAATTACGAACACACCTAAACAGCTAGTGAATCGGATGATTTTTAAGAAGCTATCGTAGAGAACCCAAAAGCAGCCAACTGATAGTTTTGAGCAGGGCCGCAAGAAGAAAACATTTAAAAAATTTCCTAGTATTTAGCACTTTAGATCTACAATTAGTCGAAATTAAGCATAAGGTATATCATTAGAATAAAATTTTAAAGAAATGCTTCAAAAATTGGGCCCTAAGAACCAATAAAATTATGAGGGTAGTGGCCTTGAGAGAAGTGTCCAAGACTCACCTTTAAAGTTACCGTACATACTCGCGTATAAGCCGACCCTCATATTCAAGATGAAAACGTGTTTAGTTCAGAATGGTTTTCTACGTCTTATTTCACCCCATTTAATTCTAAATAATTTAAGGCGCGAAGAAAACTACTGCAAAATATTGGTATTAAATCTGTTTTTATCTCGAATTTGGGGGTTGGCTTATATGCGAGTATATACAGTATGCATTGAGAGGGTAACACAATTGGGTTGGGGGGGGGGGGTAAAAACGCATGGCACACAATAAGTTCAAGAGGCGCGGGTTCTAACTGGAATGTAGAAATGGGGAATAACGTAATGAGGAAAGGCCCCCAAAACAAAGAAGATCGAATTCAAAGGAGGCAAGTTATTAACAATTTAGGGAACAAAAACTTCAAGGGGGGGCATACCGGGCTCCAGCAGGCCAGGGTCATAACTAGAATGTAGAAATGGGGGAATAACTAAATGGAGAAAGGACCCCAAAAACGAAAAAGATTAGATAAAAAGGGGGCAAGTTATTAACAATTAAAGGCACAAAAACGTAAAGGGACTCAGGTCACAAAAAATTAAGTCTGATCCTCAGGTGCATCAGGACCTGCCGTAGACTATCCTCAACCAAATTTTCAGACTCCTATGTGATTTTGG
Organism: Maratus michaelseni; assembly: GCA_963931845.1. Lineage (NCBI taxonomy): Eukaryota > Metazoa > Arthropoda > Arachnida > Araneae > Salticidae > Maratus > Maratus michaelseni. The sequence continues at coordinate 190,156,975 of OZ007593.1, read as the reverse complement.
TAGCCATCACATACACACAGAGCAAAACTTTCTTTTATTAGTAGATAATAAGTATAAAGTTTTTTTAACATACAAGTGGAAAAACAAAAAAATAAAAATAGGTCTGTTTAATTGTTTAACTTAAAAGTAAGAAAGAAAATTAATAAAGTGATACTTTAATAAACAACTTCATACTTTATTTTACAATCTGACAGTAAAGGAACAATTTTCTAAAAGATGTAAACGTAAATTCTTAAATTTATTATAAAGAGTTCAAATGTCTATATTAGGAAAGCTGACTTTAAACTTTTGAGAGTTAGAACCTTTTACTCGGGGATAAGGAACTTACTATTATATTTAATATTTTGCATTATAAACAAACGTCACTTTTATCAAGGATGTTTGAATACAATTTGCCATCATGTCCTATGCATATTATTGATAGAACTTATGTAATAGAGAACCGGATATCCGGCAGAGAAGTCGGATATCCGATGATATTTCGGATATTGAAAAATCAGCCGGATATGCCGGATATCGGATATTTACCGGATATCCGTTGCATCCCTACAATATATGTATATCCAAAGAAATTACGACATTGAGTTTTTGATGAAAATGTGAGATTAGACTTGAATATGATATGTTATACGCAATATAGTATGTTTTTAGGCATAATAACAATTAATAATTCTTTAAATACCAAACATACTTATTTTTAAAGCGTCGTTTAAAATAATTAATTAAACGATGTTAATTGGATTTGAACTGTATTAAAATGTATTTCAAAATCGTTACTGTTATATATTTTTATGAAATAATCATAATCTGCAGGGATCGATTAATTTTCTTTAAAATTTAATAAGCAAATTTGAAAGATTTTCATGTGTTGTACGAAATAAATAAATAAAAAGAAAAGCATTATATTTTTTCTAAAGTGTTAACATTTCTTAGAATAGAGAATATTTCATATTATATCCAACAGTTTGACTAGTTCATAGAGTTTCATCAATATTACGTTGAATTAAATGTGAAAGTTCTGTAAAAATAAATTACATGTATGTTGAAAAAAAAATACTTTTTCGTTCGTAAGTTAAAAAAGAAAACGCGAATTAAAATGCGATTATATCACATACAGTGCTAAAATGTTTCAAGAACTTCAAATATTTAAGCTCAATAAATCCCTAAAATATTTATATATTTTAAAATCTTCGAATTGTACTGAAAGAGGCATTATTCAGAAAGATATGAAATATAATGAGATTCTCTTTTTATCAACAGTATAGCACTTTTATAACAGCAAAATCTTTATTGAAGGCCGTATTTCAGTAAAATTCTTTCGTTTATCTAATTACTGTAAGTAGGTTATTTTCATTTCACTCAAATAAAATTTCACGTGTGACATAAAAGTGCGAAATAAAATTCCTTTTGTCAAATTTCAATGAAAGGTTTAAAATTGAATAATAAGGAAAATAAATACTCTTTTTGTAAGAATGAGTGGCAGGAATGATAAAAATGTTTGTTGTGAAATATCTGCGAAATTATTTTTTATTGATATTGATGGAACCATTCATAATCATACAGTAATATTTATAAGATCGATAAAAAATACCAATTTGTATCTCTATTTTACCCTATATGTTCAGTTAAAGCAAATTGGCTATAAATGCATAAAACTGTGGACATAGTATTGGTCAAATGTACTGTTTAAGTAATTTTTTTGTCTTGGAAAACAACTGCATAACTTTTTACTCATGAACATATTATTTTTAAAAGCACTATTAAATAGTTTGAAAAAAAAAAACTTTCATATCTCAACTAATTTGTAAAAAACATTTGATTACGTATCTAACAGCTATTCCTTTGAAAATTACAGAATGAAAGTTTCGAATCTGCATGATTATTTATATGTAAAAGTTTTTAATATATTTATACTTATAACAATTTATAATATAAATTAACCTTCACAAGAAAAAAAATCAAACATTTTCTATTGTAATATGCTTAACTAATTTATTAAATTAAGAACCTAAATTACGTATGAAATATATATATTGTAATAAAGTATAATCTTAGGAATGTTTTCCCTTACGATTTAAAAACTTTTAGTTATTGATATATGATTATTCTACTTCCAAATCAAAATTTAAAAAAAAACTTCATTTGCAGATATTTGCTGTTTAACCCTTTTTATCCTGACGGTACTTATAAGTACCACTTTAATAAAACACCTATTTATTCGTAATATGACTGTTTTTCCTAACGGTATTCACAATGGCACAAAGAGTGTATTTCTGACAGCAGGCAGGAGATGGCAAATTCAAGCACATATCCTCTTTCTTTGCATTGTAGGGATTTTACATTTGCCACCCTACATTCGAAATCCATTCATTTGAGTAATTTTAGTGGTTTATTATCGGTTATTTAGTACTATTATTTTCTATTGTTTTCTATACTTTACAGGTGAACATTTCCTATATTTTATTTGAAGTTTACTATTTGAAATTTACTATTTTATTTTATATCATAGGGTAAAACAATTATGGTGGTTACAGTTGCATATCTAACCACTAAACACTATAAAAATTATTTTCCTCTTTCCTATGTTTATTCTGCACCAAAACTTATCCAATGATGCAAAAATACAATTAAAAAGTAGCTGGAAAATTTCAGGATATAAAGGGTTAAACTACCAAATATTTTAGGACTTTTAGATTGACATGAGTGAGATCGAAGTCTTAAAATGAAATAATATTAGTTTACTACCAAAAATATAAATAATTTATGTGCGCAAATGTTTTATTAAAAACTCCTTAGTAAGCTTCTTTTTGTATATCCATTTGCTATAATTACGTTATTTTAATACTATTGAATCTAAATCCCAATAGATAATAAAAAAAATATATTTTTTAAACAATATGAACAATAATTTACAAAAAATTTTTTTAGTTTGATTTTCACCATCTATAGATATTGCGTTTTAAGTGTATTCGAACTGTCACCATATGTATTCAAACTGGCATATATTATATACCTTGTGCTGTATCTTTTAATGATGTAAATATATATTTAACCAAGAAAAAGCCATTTCGACTGGAAAAAACATATCCATTTACATTTTACGAACGACAAATACACAGCAAAGTGACAGGCAAAAAGATGTGGCCCGCAGAATCAAATGGACGTTTGAGGAACTTCCTACTCTCCCTTTTTATGAACTGATAATAATATTGCTGGATAAATAGTCAACCAACATAATCTTTCAAGGGAAAATATATGCGGACGAGGTAAAAAAAAAATCATTCAATGAATCCGTCAAAACAACGAAAACTGAACAGAAGACAAAAATTTACACAAAGACACATCCTAAAATCTCGAGACGGTCTATCTAAAGATGTAAAAAAAAATCAGTCTTCTATTAATCTTCGAGAAAGGAAGGACATTTTTTGCTGGCATGTTTTCTCATCCTGAAGATGCTACTTCGGAAAAACCATGAGCAAAATCAGAATATTTCAAATGATATGTGCCCATTGTAGTGAAGACTCTGTGCTGGTTGAAGGATGAAGAATATGTTCATATCAGAATCTTCCATTGGATCTGTGTCCGTTACAGTAAAGACTCTGAGCTGGTTGATGAATGAAGGAAACGCTAATATCAGAATATTCCAAGAGATCTGTGCCCATTACCATGAAGACTGGGTACTGATCAACGAATGAAAGCGATGCTCTTGACAGGAGATTACAAAGGCCTTCCAAAGCAAATTACTTCGCAATCATAGTAAAAGAAAAGCAAAGACACTATTTTGTTTGCAGAATCCTTTGGAATGATATATTTTTTTGTTGTCACGTGATTTTTCTGAGTAATTTCTAAATTTGTTATTTACCCATTTATTTAAAATTATGAATATTAACATTAAAATCTAAGCGTAAAACTATATCTTAATGGTCAAAATCGAGTACTGGCTATTTTGCCTACGAATTATATGTTTGTTCTGAAACGGCGTTAATTGCGAATGTATTATTTGTTTTGTCTAGAAAAAAAAAAACTCGCCATTAGTTAAAATTTGGAATTATTAACCCATTGAACTATGATAATTATGGGAACATGAAATACGTGCACAATGAAAGGAATTTTATTTCTGCTTATGATCATTTATCTTAAAATAAAATAACAAACAGTGATTCAGAATATATCATGTATTTTTATCTTAAGTTATACTTTGCTTCTATGTATTTCTATATTTTCTTTCATATCAAAAACGTAAATTAACTGCGACATGTAATCTTCTGAACTGGGCGAAAAAGTCCGGGACAAGATTTGAACCCGGGATCCCATGGCTAAAGCTGCCAATACTCTACCAACTGAGCAATCCCGACGATTACGGCTGAACTAATTCACCCAGTTAACTTTAATGATTATAGCATCTGATATGATATCTGAATCAGCACAACAGAAGAAATTACAGGTAATGCGACTTCCAGTAAACGATAGAAATGTGATTACAGTAAATTAATTTTGTAACAATTATACAAATTGGTAAAGAAATCATATGAGATGTAATCTTCCCAAATGGGCGAAAAAGTACGGGACATTATTCGAACCCGGGATCCCTTGGCTGAAATTGCCAATGCTCTACTAACTGAATAATCCCGGATGAACATGGCTGAACTAATTCACCCAGGTAACCTTAATGATGATAGCATCTGGTCTGATATCTGAATCAGTACAACAGAAAAAATTACAGGTAATACGACCTCCAGTAAACGCCCAGTTTTTCGCACAGTTGGGAAGATTACATCTCATAGGATTTCTTTACTAATTTAAAAAAATTGTGTAATAATTAATCCTGTGTAGTCACGTTTCAAGTGTTACTGGACGTCCCATTACCTTTGATTCATTCTGTTATGCTGATTCAGATATGAGACCAGATGCTATGATCATTAAGATTAACTAGATCAATTAGTTCAGCTGTATTCATACGGGATTGCTCAGTTGGTAGAGCATTGGTAGCTTCAGCCAAGGAATCCCGGGTTCGAGGCCCAGACTTTTTTGCCCAGTTCGGATGATTACATCTCAAATTTGAATGATTTTGTCAAAATTAATGTAGTATAAATTAACTGATTCATGCAATGACATTTTCCACCTCATTATTAATTTTTAGCGGACGCTTTCTGTATATGGGTTCAATCTGTTAAAAAAAACGACCGCTTTATTTTAATTGTATACAGTTATTAACAGCGCCACAGTAAGGTAAGGTTAATGTACTAACCCATTTTTATTGCTATTTTAAAGCAAAGTTAGGCCCTCCTTTTTCAGTCCAACAAATACTTTTAAGAAAAATCTATCTTCTAATACAAAATACGACTTTCTTCCCTGGGAGGTAAGTCAAACTAAGTATGTCAATGAATTTTTTAAATTCAAAGAATCCAGAAAACAAATCTTGGAAATTTAAATAACTAACAATAATGATAATTGAAACTCAAAAATAGTTTATCTTTTTAATGTATCATGAAAGATTTTTTTATAAACTTGAGAAATGTTTTTTTGACAAAATATTTATGAGAAGATAGGATGAAAATTTGATATGTTTACAGAGTTAATGAGAAAAAGAGATAAAAATTATAATATGACTTACAAAGTAAGATAATCTTTCAAAAAAATAAAATCTGAAAATTAAAGTTTCAAAAGCATTCAAAGATTAAAATTTAATAAATATTTAAATATTCTTTTAAACTGTGCCCTTGGAGTACTAAGCCTAAAAATATCTGAGGACATATATTGATAGGTAATAATTTATTGCAACCTGACTATATGAGAAAGTCATAACATTTTCGAATCCCACACGAATTAATACACAATAGTATCGCTATTGTCGATTGTTTATTTAATTCAAATATTAAAAATTAGAAATAGGAACAAATAAATTATCCCTACTGTTATGATCAGATGGGTCAACATCACCCGTTTCCTTCCATTCTCCTAATGAAAATGTATTTCCTTTCTAAATCTCGTTTGTCATATTCTGAAGAAATGTGTGAATTTTGAAATGTTTTGCCTCTTATTAGATTAAATTTTAAAATCACTTTTCAGTTTTCACGTTTGTAAATTCTAACAAACAGTCGTGTATGTGATTTTTATTTTTTTATTTTATAATAGAGTAATGACTATAATGAATAATTTTATATATACAGCTAAAACTGGTAGTTCAATACCAAAATATATGCGACTAATTTTTATGTTTTTTTAAAAAATAAAAACGTTATCTAAAATATACATTTTTAAAAACAAAAATATTTAAAGTACAACTTTCTGGCTAAAAATTCTGAAATTTTATTGTGGAGCTTTTGTAGAACTAAATGACAAAAGGACTTATATTCCAATAAAACTATAGCTCATATACGATAAATGGAAGATATGTATATGACGTTTTTCAGATTTTAACTCAAAATTTGTATAAAACAAGAAATATGATTTAAAGTACTAATATTCCTACTAAAAAAATGCTGTATATATATATATATATATATATTAATATTATGTAACCATTGTTTGTATAAAATAATAAAGTAAAATGAAAAATGTTTGCATGAATTTTCAGTTAACCTTCATTATAATTAATGGCGTCTGTAACGTTAAAATAATATCAAAAGTATTGTAATAAAATGTATTTTTAAAGACTATAATTATTATAACCATGTATTAGAATAATTTTTGTTTATTACTGAGATACTTCGTAATATACAAATTTCAACAAAAATAGAAAAAGTTTATTTTTATTTATTTATTTTTTTTTTTGTGTATTGCATCAAATAACATGAATTAATTTTTTAGTTTCGTTTTAACACATGGATGTACTCTACAAAACTTTCAAAAGTAAATTTACTTTGAATTATATAAACTTCCCTTTTCCTTAATATATTTACTTTTTAAAGAGGTTTTTGAAAGCAGTTTCATTTTCTGATCCTTTAGAAATATTGAACTTGTTCTTCAGTTCTTTCATTCAGGATAGCTTATTTAAAATTTGAAACATAATTTAAAATTGTTTTCAGAAATATGCATTATAAATCTTTTAAAACAACATAAACTAAATAACTTCTTTAAACAAACACTTCCAAAAAAGGTTATATTTGTATACAAATTATTTCTGCATATTTTTCAATAAATATTTGTTTAAAATGATTTTTCTAAAGAAACACTTGGCAATTTTTATTATACAAAATTACAGATCTATTACGCTTTTGTTGGATGACTTTACATACATAAACTCTTAAAAAATGATTTAAAAAAATGACAATTACACTATTCTTTACAGGAATAGCTCTTTTTGTTTTATTTTTAATATGCATAAATGTAATGAGCGCTTTCGATTAACACATTTCTGTTAGGAAAGACACATCAACAGAATGTTTTATATATATCATTTTTGAGATCTCCCTCTTTTTTCTTTAAAGCATTTGAAAATATCTTAATCTTTGTAATACATGGTAGACTTTTTTACCCCAGGCCACTATTTATTTACGCATAAAAAATTGAAATACTAACCCTGTTAAACTAATATACGCGCTTGTTAAAGTTTTTACTTATTATTGAAAAAAATCTTACGTACAGAAATTTGTAAATTATGCCACGTATACTCATTTTCCTAAAACAATGCAATATTCTAAGATAAAAGAACACCAATGTACCTCTGGCTGGTAGTTATTGTACCTTGAGCAATTCCCTGAAATTTTGTTTTTAAACTTTATAGTAAACAATAAATCCACAATAAAATTTAATAAAACAAACAATAATCATTAGATAAAACATGAGTAAAAAATCCCTTGTTTCAATTATGTTTAAAATTGCATTTCTTAAATGAAGCGTTGACATTGGAAGGGGAGTAAGTGCTAAAAAATCCATTTTTCCGTTTTTTCATTGATAAAATAGTAAATTCAAATGCTGATAACATGATAAAGAGAATAAGTCCATATCCTGTCCATTAAGAGTAAATCCATAGTTAAATAATTTATTTGCTGAAATAGAAACTATTCAAACTGTTTTTAGCCTCTCGTGTAAAATTGCATTTTTGGCGCTTACTTCCTTTCCCATGTCAACGCCTCAAATGGAGAAAAATAATAGAGAAAAATAATTTACAATCTAAGATATCAATAACACACCAGATAGAAACTTTTGAATCCAATTTGTTTCCAAAATTGTAATATATAAGTCTTATACATAAAATTAAAATGCTCTTTCATGAATTATTCTTCGTTACAATTTGATATTTTATGTAGGGCCAGGGATTTAGTTACAAGAAAATTATATGGCCAGAGTTACAGCAGTGGGTGATTTCACACAAAATGGGCACTGATGAAAATTCAACATAGATAGATAATACATTCGATTTTATATTTAGTACTTCAGATAGCAAAGCAATTAAAAGTAGATTTTGTGTTTAAAAGAAAAATATTTCTCTTATGTTTAAAAAATAATAAAAGATGCACAATTTTATTTTGTTCTGTAGAAATATGCTTCCACCTTCAATTTTTCAGAACGTCACTCTTCAAAATGGCTGCAATAAATAGACACTAATGTTAGAACTCACTCAGATAAATAATAAAACTTAGATCCAAATATTATTTAAAATAAGGGCTGGGATGAGACCCTAGGCACACAGGTCTCCCCTACTTACCCTGATCACCATTTCTTCAGATTAAATGTGTACACAGATATGTAAGTTTTGAAAAAGAAAAATTATTTTTACTAGTCAAGTAAAGAATAATTGGTGTATGTTTCAACTTTTAAAAATTAAAAATCTCTTCAAAATTAATAATTCACGTAATAAATCAATAATACGATTTAATGACTTTTGGAAACGCTGTCAATTAAAAATGGCTGCTAAACATTATTTGCTACACAGATACATAAATGTTCTAATATCAAATAAAAGGCTCCGCGAGATCAATATTTTAGAATTTTATAGAATATGAATAATATTCAATAATTTACGATACGCAAACGAGTAGTTCAAAGAAGTAGCCATCTCAGTGAAATACACATGATACTCACGATATTTTCACCTAAAATAGAAAGTAAAAAGCTAAGTTCTGAGCCTGCATTATAACACTAAGTAATTACAGGGTTATTAAAATTGATGAGCACTTGTTTGAAACAAACTAAATTATTTGGAATATTTTTAAAATATTTGGTATTAATACTGTTTAGAGCATGCGGAAACAATCTCTGCAATAAAAAGAAATATATTTTTTTTCCCAATAGATGGCGCTGTATATAATTAAAACTTAAAAAAAAAGAAAACGAAAATAAAAATAAAAAATATCCTACTTTTAAAAATTTTAAAACTTTTTTCTCACAAATTTCATCGGTTCAAGATTGAGGTTTTAACCATCAAGAGTCTTATGAGCACTACAATTTTAGCCCAAAAAAGTCATACTCTATTAATAAAGTGTCTTTTATTATCAAAATGGTAGTAATTATAGCGCTGGTATGAAATAATATCGTCGTCTCAAAAGATATTAATTTAAAATGGATTATTTTTGTTAATATTTGCTAATAAAACGTACCTAACAAGTAAGCTCCATCTATTAGTAAAGTTTGGAACTAATGTTTGTTATTGCCTAACTCATTTTCCGCCTACTATAAATGGTACTAATACCAAAGCTTTTAAAAATATTCCTACTTGTTTATCTTGTAGAACCCTTCAAACACGTGCATTTTAATTATGGCCACCTTATATTTTGATAATCCACATTCATACGTAGGAAAAGTTGAGAACTGGATAGGACAGTAACATTTATTCACACACAGGATTAAAACAAAAACAAACCTCAAACGCACTCAAAAATAGCGCACATAGAGTATCGTTATAACTCAGAGCATGGACACCTTTCTCACATATTTTAAAAAAAAGTTAGGTTTGAAAACCACAAACAAACTAATTTTACTTCATGGCCACATTTATTATATTATTGCGCGGTATAAGAATTTTCTAATTTTAACACAATTGTTGATAGGTTACCCCCCAAAATTTTCATTAAATATTTTTATGGGGTTTTATTTAATAAACTTTTAAAAATTCTGTCTATCATGTAGTAAAACATCCTTCAAATTTATACTTGGGAAACCACAGTTTAACCTAAGATTTTCTGAGATGGAAAACTGCGCATTCTCGCATCGTTTCTCTTTTTTTCATTACAACTTTTGCGAATATTATTCTTCGCATATTTTTAATCGCTGAATTTTTTCATAAGATAAATAAAAGTGTAATTTAACTGACCGCCGCACATTTCGCGGAGCGCGGCGTTTCGCGTGATGGTCCTTTGCTACGTCCCTTTTATACCGAGACACTTGCTAAAGCCAGGTAGAAAGGGGAAAAATATCTAAAAATTGAAACCGGGCAAATTTAAAAAGAAAAATGAACAAATTAAATACCTCTAAATGCAGGAAGGGTTGGGCTTGGCGCTCTGAAGCTACCAGTGACCTTTGCGGCTTCAGGCTCTATGTTCGTAAGGTTGGTGGTCGGGGGTGGGTGACTGGGAGACCGCCGCAGACTTCCGGAGCGCGGCATTTCGAATTATGGTCCTTTGCTACATCCCTTTACTTATTACTATTCAGGATGATACGAATCATACGATCTCTGCGCATACATTCCTTTTCTGGATTTTCTGGTCTTCATATTCTCTTCTAAATTGTGTTTTGTATCTTGAGTTGCTACACATTTTGCATTTTTTTATCATCTCCCCTACAAGATGTCATTGAATAGCTACGTAAATATTGAAGTTATAAAAACTTAATTTCTTTCTATGTATCTCTATCTTTATTATTTTTTTATTATTCAATATCTAATTCATCTCTAAAATTAAAAAATGCTCTGCAATTGACAAAATCAATAGAACTATGCTTAGATATACCATCTTAAAATTTGGTAATAAAAGAAAAAGGGAACTGTTCTAAAAATTACTGTTCTAAAAATGGGTAGTTAGTAGAAAAAAATGGTTTCTTTTGAGACAAATATGGGATTATTTTAAAGAATTTTTTCAACATCTAATATTATAATTAATAAGAATTTGTAATCAAAGGTATATGAAATATCATTGGTTGCAAAACGTAACGTTTTCCGTTTTTGGATTATGTTTCGTAAAGTCTTCATAAACTTACAGAAAACACGCAATGAATATTAATATAAAAGCATACGTAACACGTATCGACATACATTTTAAATTTGGAATTTACTTTATTATTTATTAATATACTTTCAATATATACTCAAATACTTCGATATAATTAATATCATACTTCAAACTTAACAAATAATTAAGCGCAAATAATTTTTTTAATTAATTATTTTGTAAACTAAATGGTTTTTATTTGGATTATTTGATTAATAGAAAAGATTGCAATACGATTTAGTAAACCTTTTTTAATTAATTTAAAAGTAATCGGTTATAATTGCAAATTCAGATATTTAATTAATATTACACTATTATTTTTCTTCATAAAATTTCATTACTTCTACTTTAGATTGTCTTCCAACATTTGAAATTCAAAATATAATAAATAATCTGTCTGATATAATTAAATGTAATGCAAATAATAATAGAAATAAATTTTATTGTTAAATTTCAAATTATCGCATGTAATCACAATTTAATTTTTATTTAATTATGCAAACAAAGTGTTTCTTTATTTACATAGCGTAACATCGTCAGCTGAATCATTTGATACTTGGACTTTATATAATTAAAATTATGGTTAAATATATTCTTTATTTGTTAAAGTATTAATTTAAATTTTGAGAGAAAAGTTTTTAATACTTTCTCTTAAATTTCAGTTTAGTTGTAAATGTTTACAGGATTTTAAATTCAAGATCTAACAAATATTTTTTATGATATAATTAAATTACGCTGAAATGATTAAAAATAACAGTTATACTTAAATTACAAATTATGAAATCACAATTTAATTATCATTTAATTATGAAATATACAAATGTATTTTATGAATAACATCGTCAAATAAATCATTTGATTCGTGAATATAGTTTTCGCGAACTCACAATTTTACCTCCTTCGACCATAACTGAACTGTCTTGACAGGAAACAAAAGAGGAATACAGTCATATGGATATTTCACATCCCTACAAGCAAGATAAACAGAGTGGTTACCAAGAAACCTTAAAAGTTTCTCTATTGAACCTGTGCGGATATATCATATTAAAATAGAACTTTAATATATTACACACATATTTTTTTAAGATATTAACTTTCATACTTTTCATTAAGTGTAAATATTTATGTGCGTCAACGTTTGTCCATGGGATTCATCTTGAGAATACTTTTTGTACAAATAAAGCAATTCTTTATTAAACTCTTCCCTTCTTTTCTGATTCATTAGTTTGTATTATTGGGAAATGAATAATATGATTATTCGGTATTAATAAAAAAACTCATCCACCTGCAATAAATGAAATAAGAAAGATCATTTAAAGAAACCATCAACATGATTACACAAATAACACGAAATAGATTTTCACCTACGCAGTTCAGTACCATAATTACAAATTTTTTGCAATGATTTCGACTTTTAACAAAGTAATTCCTGAACCCTGGACACTTTTTCTAGATTTATAATTATTTTTACTCATTATGAAAATGAACTTGTTCAGGTACGAACTCTATGTAAAAGATACTATGTTAAAGTCCAATCTGTACTTGATGCGTTGTAAATGTGTTTGTAATCTGAGCCGAATACAGTATTTAGCCTAAAGGAAATGTGATTTGAATTAATTTCTCAAAATAATTTACTATGTATTTGCAGCAAAAGCAAAAGGTGTATGACCACGAAGCTAATTTATATATTTCCATTAATAGGATGGATTATATCCTAGAGCTACTGATGGATAAAAATTATAACAAAATGAAAGGTAAGCAAAATTTTTGACCGAATTCAATGCACGTTGCTATGCAATCAAATAAATTCAACGCTACAAATATTCCACTACATTATTAGGACTGAAGGAAATACCGACGCTGGGACATTTTATTCAAGATAGAGGCAGAACTAGTTTGTCTTTAAAAAAATTACACAGTGTGAATATAAAATAATTAAAATCGGACCTGTTTACAATTTAGATATTTAATTTTTGTTAAAACACAATAATAGTGCTATAATTAACTGAAGTAACTATATATATTTTCAGTTCTTAAATTTAAATTTTGAGTTATTTTGACATTATTTGGTTAAAGCGACTTTTGAAAGAATTAACACAAAATAAGTTAAAATATATGAATATAAATAGTTTTTTTTTGTTTCTATTAGAATCAGCAAAGTAAAAACCATCCAAATAAATTTTCATTCACCACTGACGGTTTGATGGAAAATTACTAGCGGATATATATATTGTAATTTTAAGAGGATAGCATTCGTTTAAAATTGAAAGCCACATTTCATACATGGAATATACAATATCCGTTACAGTTCTCAATAAATAATTGTCACATACTTATTAACACTTTCTAACATAATTGAAATGTGTCTATGACTTGGGTTTACCTGCCCGTTTCGTTGCCTGTATGCCAATCTGTCCGTATCTAAACGATTTTACTTTTTAAAATACACTTAGATTGCCAAGACTAAAATTCATTTTGTTTTGATTTACTATAGTACTGGGCAGTCCAAACCATAGCACACAGGCCTGTATAATGGATTCGTTCGGAAGAGACGATTTCAAAATATTGATAATTTTTTTAAGTATTTATACTTTTTAATGAAATTTTTAATTTGTTTGATTTCACAATACATTAATTGAAAATAGCTGTACTATCATATCAATGTAAATTTAGTGTCGAAAGAATACATTTATAACATTGCTTTTAAAAAATGTAAGGAAACATCAATATGAGCATGATTGGGTTGTAGTTGAAATAACAATTGCAAATACCAAGTGAAGAAATGTTCTCTTTTTAACTTCTGATTTGTGCTTTCAAGCCAAATAAACACTATTTGAAAGTTATATTTTACTTAATAATTGAAATCAAATTACAGCGACATAGACAAAGGAAATGTTTTATTAAATACATTTCCAGGTTTAAAATATATTCATTTCACTTGGATAAAAACCCGTAAAGTAAGCAGGTAATGTAAAGCTATATAATAGATACTCGGGCTATAAATGTAATTTTGTCGAATAAGAGTAGATATAACTTCGAAGGTTTGTGATTTTTGTTTCTCGATAAATCTTTGATTGTGTTTGTCCGACTTCTAAAGAGCAATTGTTTAATGTAAAAAGCGTATATTTGGCCAGGAGTGTATTTCAAAATTCTATTCTTTGGAAAAAATAGAATTTAGAAGTAGTTGTGAGGCTAGTCATAATATTCCGGCGAAAATGCAAAGTATTTTTAAATTAGTCGTTCCCAAAAAAGGGAAAACAAAAACTAATTTTTACAAAAATTTTGCATTCTTTATCGTTGTTTAACAAATATCATTAGTATTAGGAAAATGTATGTGCGGCCCAAAAGAAACATCTTTGCTCAAGTGAGTCAAACATCGATAATAAGTAATATAATAACATAATATTTCTCTTAATTTTAATTTTTCTTTTCTTCAAATTACTTTTTAAAACCCATTATCTGCAAAAGTCGTAAACAAATATGAAAATACATGCTGTTATACAAACTTGGTTCATGTGAATTTTAAAGTTTATTCTATGAATTAAATAAACGATAAATTTATTCCCTGATGTTAAAAAAATCAATCATCTAGAAATATTTTATAATATTTATAACAAAAATCTTGTCTTATGTTTCTATTTGGCATATTTATGTTTGAAATAATATCATTTACAATTTTTCCCTACAGTGTGTTTTTGTTTGCAGTTACATTTATTTTCTATTTCATTAAAATACAAAATTCCCACTATTATGTCCTTGATCTACCATATTATGTTTCACCAATCATGTTAGAATTTGTATTGGCCGTCATGGAGAATTATTAAAAATTTCTTTTTTTTTCAAAATCCAAACATTTTTTCAATAAATCTTTCTCAATTTCAATTGTAGAAAAATACTCTCTTTTTCCATAATGTTATTATCTCACTGCATACATTTTATTACACAAAAAAAGAAAATTCCTTTAAAAACAAATAATGAGACTATAAATAAAAAGGGTTATTTTTCATATCAAATCTTCTAAAGTATAATTGGAGAGCATCCCTTTCATATCCGAAGTGCAAAAACATACAAAGTTGTAAAATAGTGAAACTCAATCAATTTTTGCAATCATGTAACTCACGTGAAATCTTTTGCAGTCATCAAATCAAAATGGGTGAAGTCTGTAAAATGTAATGGGATTCGTTTTCCAGCAACAATATAGTACTTTTCTTCTGGGAAAATGTTAGTAGAAAACTGTATTTTACTAGATTTCCTTCTCTTATGCAATTACTGAAAATAAGATATTTAAATACCCAGAAGAAAATTTCCTCTTGGGGCATTAGATATTGAAGTAAAATTCTTTTGACGCAATTCAAGAAAACTTTAAACTGAAGTAATCCGGAAAAAGCTTTTCGGAGAAAATTTTACTTTTCATATGATAAAATTAACAGTTATGGGAAATTTTATATATAGAAGATAAATATAATTTTTTTTTCACAGTTTTTTGATCAAATGTATTTTAAATGTATAGCAAATTTAAGAGTAATAAATGAAAAAATTAATTGTAGCATGTGTATATATTTGTATATTGTTTGTTATCAAACAGTGTAGATGGATAAACAAAAAAAATTGGCATTTTCGCATTTTCTTCTTATAAGAAATTGCTAAAAATAAGGTATGGTATTGATTCGAAAATTTCATACTCAGACATATAATTTTAATAAAAATCTCTTTTTACTAAATTGGAAAGAAATTTAAAATACGTAAATTGAATAAGGTAGTATTTTAAAAACTTTACTATCCATGAAATTTTTATAAACAGAGATGCTAAAAAGAGGCACTTATTTAAGATCACCAAAACTTTTTTTGAGATCAGTGTGAAAAAAATTTCAATAAAAAATTTACATGTGCATAGAGTAAATAAATGACAATCAAATATAATTTAAAAATATATTAATGTTTGAAAATTTAAAATATGATTAAATTTCCCTTCAATGCTTAACGAAACATCACACAAGAGATATGACAAAACATGGAGAACATTTCTTCCAAAAATTTCACCAGTAATTCCGCATTTTATAATATTCTTTCAGACATATTTGTGTTTCTGTAATTTTTATGGATGAGCTCACATACAAAATATATCATATTTAACGAAATGTAAGATACAAAGTCACACTGATACCTCTCGTAATTAACTGAGCGTACCGTAAAACTTACGTCCTGACCTTCACAGTTTGCTCTTACACAGTTGGAAGTATTGTCCTATCTGAACGGAAACGAACTGTAAAGCTTTCCGTTTAACATGCTCAAAGAAAAACACAGATTCTATTATATCAAAAGTAAGATTGGAAAAATTAAGATATCGCAGTAGTTTTTGTCATGCATCCCTGTTTCTCATACAAGTGCATTTCTGTTCAAGAAATTCATTCATCAGTCTTCCATATTAGAGGAACTAGCCATGGCTGTAATCAAAATAGAGTCTGCATTCTGACTTATCAATCTTACCTGACCCGTTATTAATGTTAAAATAAATCATCAACGTAAAAATAGCACAAATAAAAATATATAAAATAGTAAACAGCTCTTTTGGAGCCTCTAAAGCTCCATCATCAGTGCCCAATTTAAAAAGATTAAAAACTGATTTAAAAGTTTAAGCCATGTACGTCACGTCTCCGCACGTGACCAAAATAGAATGGTTGTGAGTTTTTAAAAACAACGGCGGAGTCAGGAGTCACATGTAATGTAGGAGACCAATAGAAGCGCTCAGCCAGACTGGACGAGTTTAAGTACAGAGGAGAAAAAAAGGGGGGAGGGGGAGGTGAAGAGAATGAATTAAATGAAAAGTAGCCAAACATTTGAAAAATTTGTTGTACTGGACACCACATTAACTAAGTTTCCTGAATTGTTCCACATAAAATAAGCTTCACACGATCGTAAATCGATGAGCACTTCTGAATTATTGAACCTTCTGAAAAATTAAATCTGCGCTTGCTAGACCAGCAATGGTTAACAATCGCAGAGCGTTTAGTGTCACAATTTTTAACATAGTTTTTTTCTTTTTATGTTCCCCCAAGTGGACCTTAAGGGATCGCTTATTTTGACCTATGTACATTCGACATTACTCGTACATTACTCGCAAGATATCTTATAAATTCCGCAATATGTGTTGTTTATAAAAACTCACCGCCATTTTAGCTTGGTCGAGTGTGGAGACGCAAGCATACTTACATGGCTTAAACTTTTAAATCAGTTTTTAATCTTTTTTAAATTTGACACTGATGATGGAGCTTTAGAGGATATTCGTTCTGATAAAAGGTATATAAAAATTTTCGAAATTGTTTATTTTAAGGAGTGAATATAAAAGACAATAAAAAAAGAATTTTTGCATAAAGCATGATGTCGATCGAATAATGAGTTGCCGAAATATTTGTAATCCTATTTTTCACACTCTTCGATTTTTCGTGACCCTGTATTTCATCCAAATTTCAATTCAAATATATATTTTAATTGGAAATGAGACGCTTAATCAGATGCAATAAACCGCTAGTTAATAGGATTATTGTTTTTGGAGTTATAAGGATGTTTCTTTTAAGCATTTCAGTAATGGAGCCTTTAAAGCGAGGCTAACGAAAAAGACAGGCTACCGCGGTGCATTCCACTTCTCTTTTTTTACAGACCGCTAGAGTGACGTGATGCTCTTTTCGTACACCTGCATTGGTGTATTCGAACATCACGTGACTCCCGCGGTCTGTAAAAAAAGATACGAGTAAAGCACCGCGGTAGCCTTTCTTTTTCGTTAGCCTCGCTTTAAAGTTTATGACGTCATCAAGCCACGATTTTATTCGAATTGCAATGCATTTTATAAGTAGTTTATACATTTTTTGTTTTAATGTTTTACATTATGCATATCCATGATGGGTAAGTATTACGGTGGCCCAACGACTAGATTTTACTGTAAAAATGGCTTCGCAATATTGTATACTTCGCTATTAAGAAATATTGATTATTAAAAGTCAATGTCACATAAAAAGTTACCTCCAGTCTTTTCTGGAAGTGCAAGATTTTAGTGAAAATAAGATTCATCCTAAACCATACAAAATATTATTATAAAAATTACACTTCGAAGTTCAGAACAAAAAATTAAATTAGTATATTTTCTTATTTATTAAAATAACCGAAAAATGAGACATTTAAAGGGTTAATATCACAACTTCCAGAATTGTAGATCTCTGATTTCAGAAGATATTTCGATGGTTGATTCTTTTATATTTTACGCTGCATAAGATCCGAAAGAACCACATCAACACGATTCTTAATAGTGGAATAATAGTTAAAATAATGTAGATGTAGGACTATCCGCGTGTCACAGATGAGATAAATGCATCTTGTTTTCTGTATACGAAACCATTTTGATTACTTCTATGGAATGAAGCTTACAATAGAAATATTTATGAACAATATGAATAGTAAAAAGAAGATCGATTTCATGGAAACAAAGTAGGATAATTTTACCGCTGGTTTCATAGATGAAGATTCTGGTAGAATAGATGCAGAAGGCAATCAGATTGGTATATTAATCATTCAGCTTTTAATAAAGGTGCTAATAAACACATATATCTGCCTTTTATTACTGGGTAAATAGAACCGTCTGCCATAAACCGTTTAAATCACATGTGCTGTCATTTTCTAGATACTTAACTAAACAGAATAATACATTAAGAAATATAGTACTTTTTTCGCATGGAATTCATCTCCGTATAATTTTTATCATAAACAAACCACGCAACGACGACAGAATTAGAAAAACAAACACTCCTCTATCATTTAAATCTTTGGAACAACAGTTCTCTTACTTCAGACACCATCAATAAATGCTTTTAGCTCTGCGCAATCGAGTCCGAACTAATACAATAGTAAAAGTTAAAACTGGAACATGCAAATTATATGAAAAGAACTGCAATGATAGTTAAAATGGGAGACAGAACTTTGTTCTGTTATATAAAGAATAAAATGGACAATGTGAAAACACATTTAAATATATGTGTTGAAAATGGTAGACAACTTTTTCGGAGCTTCCAAAGGTACAACATCAGTGCAAATCCATCATGATAATTTCCAAAAGCAAGCGTTTAAAATATGGAAGTATTCAAATGACGAAACTTGCGGGGAAAAATAAATGGCATTAAGTGTTGAAAACAAAAAGGTGAATCAAGAGCTCTCGTGTGATGTAGACAAAAGAGACAAAGAGTCTCGTAGACAAAAGAGAAGTGCTTATCCAGTCTGGAAGTGGCTAAGAACGTGGCGGCTAAACGCTTCTCACTGGGATCATCCAACACGCGAGAGCTCTTGACTACTCTGTTTGTTTTACAACAATTACCACCATTCCGCCTTGGCTGTGAGCTGCTTCGTTTGTAAACTTCCATGTTTTAAACTCTTAAACCTGGTAATTTTAACCTTTGCACTGATAGTGGGGATTTAGAAGCTTCAAAACAGCTGTCTGCCATTTTTACATACACATATACTTTTGTGCTATTTGCACGCTGTCGGTCTATTTCATAATATAAATGTTTTGATAGTTTAAAGGACATGATAGTAAAATATGATTGCCTACTCCCTTTTCTGTCGGTGCTCAATAGCTGAATCAAAAAGGTATCTTTTCTTCCAAAGGTATCTGTCCTCGCGATTTCATGCTGGAAATAAGACAGTTTATGAGTTTCTGTGGTAATTATTCCCACTTGTTCAACAACGCTGTTTTCAAGGTCTGGATATTTCTTGGAGGGGGGGTTGAGAGTTGCAATTATCCTCTCCAGAGCGTCTCGAACATGCTCTATAGGGTTGAGGTCTAGAGATCTGGCTGACCAATCCATCTAGAGAATAACTTCAGTTTCCAGAAAATCGTCGACCAGATGTTCTCTTTCTGCAGGGTGATGTCCTCCATTAAAATGACATCAGGACCAACTGCACCTCTGGAATGGTAAACATAGGACTCCAAGATATCATCTCTATACCTCACAACAGTCACAGTGCCCATTTCAAAGACATCGAGGTCTTGAGACCGTTCAGCATGAACCTTGTCTAGACCATCAAACCACCGCTGCCATAATGGTCAATTTCTCGGACATTGAATGGAAGATAGCGGGTACCTGGTTCTCTCCATATAAAAGTACGGCAATAATCCGTTGTTAGGACGAACTGGGACACTTCAGTAAAGAGGACGGTTGCCCATTGATCCCTGCACCAATCTCTATAAACTTTGCACCATGCTAAACGGACTCCTCTTCTTGAAGAATTGATTGGGACACAAACAGAAAGTCTTCTTTCAAACAGGTCTTTCTCATGAAGCCTTCAGGAAACCGTAACCCTTGAAACTCGTTTTCCTGTGGCCGCATCGTGTTCAAGAGAGAGCTGAGAAGTTGTAGCATGCATGTTACGTCTCGCTGTAATTGAGAAATAACGATCTTCATTGGCCGTCGTGGCTCTTGAACAACCTTAACCAGCCTTTTTCTCGATGGATCCGGTATCCTGAAATTGTTTCCATAAGTTGGATATGGCGATGGGAGTTACATCGAACTCTCTACAAATCTGGACTTGAGACTGGCCTGCTTCTAACCTCCCCACTATTCGCCACCTCATTCCATCATCCAAACGTCGGTGGTTACTCTTTTTGACTATTTGAATTTAAATTCAACAGATTGATGCAAAGAAACGCCCAGAAATTCCTCAAAATGTGCGAGCAAACAAAATGCGGATTTTGCCACGCGCGCTTATAAAGCCTCTACATCTACTATCTCATGTATTCGACACACAATATTTGCATCTTTCAATCAAGTCAGTGGTTTTACATTTCAGTTCAGTTATTTTCTTGAAATTCGACAAAATACACAAATTCTCTTAATTTTGTACACCAATGTATATTTTTTAAATGATGGATTAAGATAAATATATAGTGGTGTAGAGTCATTCATTTACTTATAAATATGCATCCTTCAAAACATACGTTTTATTGCATCTATAAACTCTTTTTAAAGAATACAATTTTTAGCTTATTTAAATGATGACATATTTTCATAAATATATAGAGTTGACAAAATAATAGCTTATGTTTATTAAATCTAAGTTAATCAAATAAAAGATTTTCATCTGGCTTATATTTATACAAATATTTTACATATTTAATAATAAAATGTATCCCAACGATTTCTCTTAACAGTAATCTGACTTAAATAGACCACCTTTAATTTACATCATATCTATGTTCAATCCATAAAACACAAAAACGTTGAAACACAAAAGAAACATAATTAATTTTTATACAGAAAGTAGCTAAACCTTAAAACACTTCCAAGGATTTATTCAAATAAACATTTATATACATTTTCCATGCAAAGACTATATTATGAAAAGATTTGCATTTATTTTATTTTATTTTTTGTAATCTGCTGTTTCGCTATATTTTTAAAATGCATGTAAAAAAGAAGATAGTAACTTAAAACAAATGAAATATAAAAATATTTAATTTTTTTTTTTGTAAAATCATTCTCTTTTTAAATTTACACAGGATCAAGAAGTCTATTTATCTATTGGATTAGCCTTATTAGTGTTTAAAAATGTGATAATGTATACGCTTTAGAAATAAACAAATTTTATGTAATTTATATTGTGATTTTTTATACAGAATTTCTTTTTCATTAGAGCCATTTGAAATATGCGAATTTTCAGGGATTATTTATCTGTGTTGTTTTACTCTTTTTATCATATGAATTAAAAGCAATAGTAAACATCTGAAATTGGAGAAACTGATATTATAATAAATTGTTTTATTAAAACATAAATTGTTAGACAGGTAATTTTTGCGTATTTTTCTATTTATTTGAATGTTACATTCATATATGAGTACTGAATTATATTATTGTTTTTCATATTTGTCATAAATTGTGTATTTGCAGCTCTATGTTAATTTAATATTATTAATTTAATAATATGTAATCTTTGCTTGTATTTTTAACTAAATGAAGTTTATTATCTTTTATATACACATTTTTTATAATTGTTTTTTAAATTAAAATTGCAATCAATTAGGATTTGAAAGTATTTTTGGTTATTTAAACAAAAAGAAGTGACATCTAATAATTAATGTAAAACTTTAAGTTTTATATATTTTACAGATGTGAACATGGATAATTGCTTATGATTTAAACATGCATAATAAAATATATTCAATTACTTCGCAACATCGTGTCTGGTTTAATCAGTTATTCATCATTACGACAGTTAATAAATGCTTTATGAATTCAATAAATCTATGTATTTTCAGGTGCCTGTATATAGCAATTACATGATCTTGCCATGAGGAAGTTCTTCAGGTTGTAACTTTTAACTTGAACCATCTACTTCACATAGTAATTTATTTATATGTTTATAAATAGATGAACTATTTTTTAAACTAATGTAGAATATAATCTGGCAAATTTGAGAGACTATAGTGCCCATACGACGAAATTTGGAAGTATCTGGTCCCATATCGAAAACTGTGAGAAATAGCGGGAAAAGGTCAATACAAGAGTTCATATAATCTACTTAACATGAAATTATATCTATGTAACATGAGTATCTATGTAACATGAAATTATATCATGCATATAAAAATAATTTTATTAGACCATAATAAGTTAATATGAAGTAAATTCACACTTCGTGACAATGCATTTCCAATATACTTAATGTACTTTGAATATTTTTAAAAATAAAAATGATTGCATACCTAGACATGTGCACAGGGCTACATTTTCATAATTATTGACTCTATCTGCAATCATCTTGTAACTGATAACTTGTTTTAGGTATGAGCATTCAGAAATTACTTTTACTTTACGTTTAGAGACTAATTCCCCAAAAATATCCAGTAAGCATCGTAAATTCATATCATCTTATTATGTAAATTATTATTTCATATGATCCTAATACAGTAATAATTTTTCGGTTATAAATTAAAGTTATTTTTTTATTTAATGTTAGGTATCTGAAAGAAAATGACAGGACTGGAGGAAAATGCATCAAAAAATTAGTAATTTGCGTATATGCATTTATATTACATAGCGTTTTTCATTTTTAACAGTTTTCCGGATATGTACCTTTTCTCATTTAAGTAGATTCCATAGTACCATTAATTAACGCTGAATTTGCAATTTCATTACGGTTATAACCAGTTTCATCATTACATCTTAAATACGGCTGTTCTTTTGGAACGCCATCTAAACAATATTAGTTCTAATAAATCTGACTCACTTTCTTACAAAAAGAGATAAAAATAATCTAATTATACCTGTATATTTGTAATGATCCTGCTGGTGGTTAGCTTCTTTTTCCTGAAAAAATATTGCATAATTTATCGAAATAGTTGGTACTTAAGAATGTTCTATGATGAATTATAAACATATATTACGAAGCATGTATATGGAAGTTCGAAACATAAATACTACACGCATGTTCAATATTTACAAAAAGTTAAACCTAAACTATTTATTAGAGTTCTATACTAAATTATTATCTGAGAAGGTTTCAATTATAGAACTTCTTAAATCATTTCAATTATTTTTAATTGCTCGGACGATGCCAGACTTCTTAATCTCTTCATGTTCTGATCTGTCTGCTTTACTTTCTTTGTCCAGACAGTTACTGTCGAGGTGAGAGATGGCACTAGTCACGGCTGCTCATGCAGAAAAGAGTGCGAATTTGCAACAACGGCCAAGCAAAATTTATGAAAAAAAATATAATAAAGAGAAGTAAAAAACATGAAAAAATAATATTGGTAGACTTTGCCTATTATTTTTTTGTCTTGTATCTTTCAAATATTTTACCTCTACATATTTCAGATGGAACTTTTTTTCGGATTTTTTAATTCTGTCTACCATAAACTAAAACAGTCTATCTATTATTTTAGAAAAAAAGAGTCATTTTATTTTATTTTCAATCAATTTACATAAAATTACAAAAAAATGAGTTAAATGTGATTTCACTTCTCAGACTTTACATTATAATGCAATTTTCTATTCCAAAAACATTAAGATTTAATAAAAAGTTTAACATAGGTACGTAGTAAGTTCACTGGAAGTATAAAAAGATAAAACGGAAGACTTTTTAAACGAAGTCAAATTATTCTTAAATTGAACTATACAGATCAAACTAGTTAAGGATAGGGACACTAAATATTAACTTTGAAATGTGCGTTATAATTCAACTTTCGATGATATTTTGGTGAAATCACATGATGCAGAAAGGTTGAATTAAATAAGGAAAGATGTTGATTTTACAATCAAATTCTGTTTTCATTTCTTCACACCTTTAAAGTAATTAATACCTGAAATTTCATATCTGCGAGATACAAACAAATGAACAAACTGCTTTTGTAGTTATTTTTCACGATCTAGATAAACCGGATCCAAACTATTAAAATTTGAAGCAGTTTTGCGAGTTAACACGAAAAAGATAACAACTGAACCTTTATACATAGAAGTCATGCGTTCAGAGCTAGCATATAAATAAAGCTGAGACTGAGTTATTTTTGAAATCTAGAAGATATCATGTGTATATCGTACTTGAACTATACATCAAAACATTCACTTTTATTGTTATAAAAATTTTAACTGAGATGTTATTAAACATTTTATTTGAAACAATATTTACATGTATATAATATATTTTCAATGACAAAATAATAAAAAAAATCAAGTTTGGAATAACATTTGTTATAAACACTGTATACGAAAGTTGATCGAAATTCATTAATATAAAATCTCTTATTACATGTTCCCTTCCATCTGACATTTTCAACTACCTAATTAGAAAATTTAATCCACAGAAGCTTAACTATGTATTCAGTCGATACAGTTGTTTACTTTGCAGCCACCATAATGAATGCCTTAAGTCTCAACTTTTAATCCTTAAATTTATAATGATTATCTTTTTTTATTAGAAAACTTTTCAAAAGTTATTAGTTTTTGACAGGAAGATTTTTTTCCAGATTTTAATATTATTTGTAGCCCTAAAAGCTGTTTTAAAAGATTCTGAGGTTCCTGAATTATTTAATTATCGTAAGGCTTTCTTATTCCAAATATGTAACAATAAATGATTTTAGTAATTCGTGTTTAAAAAATAATTTAATGTTTACATGAACACAATATACTGCTTAGGAATGGGTATGGATATTTATATGCGTTTATCAATAAAATTTAAATTATACAAAAAATATATTTATTTTAAAATGTTTCATTATATTACAATTTTTAATCTTAATCTCATTTCGAGGGATGACATTTTCGTGATAAATGATAATACTTCATACCTTAGACATTTACTGACCTTTTTCTTAATATTTAATTCTATTTTTTGTTCTTCCTCATATTTTTGAAGTATGAGCATGGCTTTCACTCACGAAACAAAGTATGGATATGAGAATTCAAGTTATCTGTTTGTGGCGTCTGTTAGTTAAGGATTGAATAGCAAAAATTTCAGCAAGAAGAAAGAGTCAATCTCTGCACTGCAGATATGATTTTCTATATATTTGTTTCAGTTTACAGAATCCGTTGTAAGTATTCAATACATTTAACTATACATATTTTGTCATACTGAATTGTAGACTTTTGATCACACTTGCTATAATGGATCGAAATTATTACTCTTCAAATGGGAAAATATGAATTATCAGCTGACAAAATGCTATGAAATGAAAGTATTATCTAATTTTTATTAGTTTTTCGCTTTCGATTTTTCTATCCAGAGAGTACTAAAAAGGGTATTTAAAGAATGTTTCAACGGCTGTCATGAACTTCAGAAGCACTAATCCCAAGTTTATTATTTATTGGAGATAATGATTGGTTGCATAATGAGTTTTAGTCAGGACGTTTTTTTTAAATATAAATTTGAAATAAACAATATAACAAACACTAAATAAATAATGACACATAAAAACATTCGATAGTATAAATTCTCACAATTGTAACATTCAAAAGAAATTATGTAAACAAAAGTTCACTAAACATATATGTGGCAATAGTACCTGTTGAATATACGAAAAACCATATTCAGCAGAGTATGCCTTTCTTCTTTAAATCATCATATATTCAAAGTTTTCGAGCACGTAAATGAAATTACTCTATACAAAAATTACATTTAGTGAACTATGTTTCAGAAAAATAGTACTTATAAAAATAAAATTCTTAAAGAGAACCAAAGCCAATTAAAACAGCATGTTTGACTGAAATTTAGTTTCAATATATAAAAATATATAGCAGTTTACTGAAGAGATGGATTTGTTTCAATATATCGTGAAATAATGTATGCTTTTAAAAGTTGTTAGTTTAAAAGTGTTTCAAAAACAGTTGTATCATGTATTCTTTTTAAATCCCTATTGTAAAGTTTTATGTAATCATTGAGAAAAGTCTTTAACTTAAAATTTTGAAAGAAACAAACGGTTTGAATAAAAGATCTTTTTACTGCTTTTTGCCATAATATTAAATTTCTACATTTTGTTTCTTTGTTAAATTTCTACATTAAATAATTTTCTTTATATATATATAATTTTTATAATATTCAGAAAGCTATTTTATAACATATTTAAAATTCACACGTATACTTTGTTTCAATAAAATATGTTATACATATTTTTTCGCTAATTTGTTTTTCAAAAATTTAAATACTTCAACATGAAATATTTCAACTGAAACATTCAAATACCTCATTTAAGTATATGAAATTTATACAAAGGCTATGCTCATAAACAAAATATAATAAATAATTAAGTCACATAATTTTAAGAAAAAGCTATAGTTTTATACATTTACTTTGTAATAAAAATATTGTTGATAAGATGATAACAATCATTAATTTTATAATCAAATTTTATTTGACGTTCTGAAATAATTTCCTTTAATATGATTTTTATACTACATTATTTCCTGTACAACGTATATGCATATAACATTTTTGTCTATAGAGTTATAATTTTTTCCAAATGATGACAAACAAAAAATAAAAATGCTTATTTAAAAGAAAAAGTATTTGTTAAACTAATTCATATTACCGATTATCATTATTTTTTTTTGTTAAGAAAAATAAATTGTAATTAGTGTAATCGCGAAACACTAGCTTCAGCAAATTGATAGGTACTACTCATTTTCAAATGTATAAGAATCTATACGAATCAGAAACTTTTAGTCGATTCCAATGTAATAACAAATTTAAAAAGAAAAGTATAATACATGCACATCAAATATTGCACGTAGCAAGAGTAGTAACTAACTAGTATTGTCCCTAAAGCATTTGTTCATATGTTTGTTTTCTGAAAATCGCGTAAGTGTCATAAATTGAATATTGTTATAATACAAATTATTGTAAAATCAGATTGAAGTTTGAATATAGAAGATTTTTTAATTTTTTTTTATCAATATGATTATCACGCAAAATATAGAGAAAAAAATTCATTGAAGTTTAGATCTGCCTTTACATTTGTGATTATTTAAAACATAACCTCAAACGGGACAAATTTGGATTTTACTGAATGTTGTGAAATAGATTTACCTTTCTCGAAAACCTTCAGAAATAAATTAGCCGAGATATATTTATTCCAATAACATATTTAAAAAAATTTCAAAAACGTACATTACGTCCAGAAATTAAATTAAGAATTATAGATTTATTTTCATATGACAAAAAATAAATCAAATTCAGTTTCTCTTATATGTGTGTTGTTTTGATGTAATTATTGTTTAAATTATTTCAGACCTTGGAAAGTGCTAAGATCTAAAAATTTTCTGTTACAGAAAATATGATAGTAAAAATGCATACATACCTAAAACGCAGTATTCTTGCACTAAAACCTATATTACATAACTACAGTCATGCTGGTCCAACAATTTCCGGTACTTATTTTACACAGAAACGGGAAGTATTTAATTAGTTTTCATTTAAATTTAAAATGTTACAGCTTAGAATACAATAGGAATAAAATTAGAACACTAAACAAGTTGTATAATGCACGACGAAATTTAATTTTTTACGTTCAATTTTCAAATATTTCCTCACAGTTTTCAAAAGGACAAATGGAATATAATAAATATTTAAATATTTTAAACAAGAACTTGTATTTCCCTATATAGCTATCAACAACTATTTTTTCTCGTTAGACGAATCTTTTTTCTGTCCCTGTCTGCATAACCTAAAATAAAATAGAATTGAATAAAACTGAATACATAATTTTATATTTCGGAAAATAAATCAAAGTCTACAAGAAAACTTCACATTAAATTTTAAAAAAATGTATTACAAATAGTAATGGTAAATGGAGTTTAAATTTTGATTTTTTATAATTTACAAACTTTACTGAAATAAAATATAAAAGTTTAGAATAAATTTTAATTCGCTGTCAATAAAGCCGAATTTTCGTCATATGTTATAAACAGTCACGAAAACGGAACTTTAAAAAACATTTTTTATTGTTCATTAAACTACTTTTTTAGGTAATATAAGGCAAATAGATTTTGTATTTTTCAATGTATAGCTATAAAGCTCGATGAATATGTCGCAAACAAATATTCATATTTAAATCACAAAAAAGTGTTTACATTCGTTCAAAAGAATGTCTGCCGTTTGAAACGCGTCTTAGGTCACTATTATTACATAAAAATTGCGGGCAAATGTAGACCTTTTTCCGTTATATGAGAGTAAACATTCGTCTCAAGCATTTACATTTTCCTAAACTTATTTATTCTTATCCGCGAAACAATTTAGGGCTCTTACATGTGTTGTCCACCTGACTTGCTATAACAGACTCTTTCTTTACCTGTATCTTAAACGAGCTTTTATTCAAAAGAGATATTCCGATGTAGAAATTAAATGCTAAGTGATACCGACAGAGAATTTTGCAAGCATTTTCATGAAGCTTGAAGTCGTTATCCAAATGCATTCCATACATCAGACATTACTTCGGAGAAACATAAATTTCTTTTAATCATGTAGATAAGTATTTTGTTTATAAACGCTTTCATCAAGCTTTTGTTTTCATACATTTTATAATAAAAATATCTATGGATAAAGATGAAATTGCTCGTGTGAATGGAATTTTAAATATAGTAACTGAGAGTGTTTGTGAAACATATTCTCTTGCAACGTTTTTCTGTCTTACCTAACCGAAGATATAAGGGATATATCATATTGACTAAATGCTTTTTATCTTTTGTTCAGATACTGCAACTGTAACATATTATTTAGAATCCGGGGTGGAAACTATTTTAGTTACAAATTAAAACGTGATAACTTCTTCATTGACTAATAAATTTAATATTTACAACTTATTTACATGTTACTATTTACAAAATAACTCAGTTAATTTAACATTACGACTTAGCTCAGATGCCTTGTCGGCAACAAACTCTGTAAACATTCTTCTCTTCTGGTAAAGTCTAATTTACTCAGCTTGTCAGTTCTTTTGAAAGAAAAAAAAGAAAAGGAGAGAAAATATGATGGAGTGTGTATAGTTCGAGCGTTACACTCTTCCCCTCACACTGCATTACTGGTCCCTCAGATGCAGTGTGCATTTCATGGGTGGATTCCTGCAAAATGCTTTCTGGTGATTAAATACCTCTATTGTTCTCGTGTTTTTTAACCTTTCGTAAATATTTGCTGGCTGGGCGTCTGACGTTTCCCGGGTCTACCTCTTGGACGGATGAAGCCTTTAGAACATCCACCATCATCTTGCTTGTAAGGACACAAAGCTGATATATGATAATTTCCTAAGGGAGAAAAAGGGTTTTCTTTAGTAGTAATGGTTTAAGAAGTAGGAGATCTTTGTTTTAAAATAACATAGGGGCCATCACGACGGGGCATGAATGTAGTTGTTTTGTTATTTTTCCTTTGGCTAATGGGATGCAAAGTAACACAAACATGATCGCCTAGTTTATATTGTTCAGAAGCTTTTAAATGTTTGTCGGCATAATATTTATGCTAATCTTGGCTTTGTTCTATGCGAACTCTTATCTGCATAGTAATTTTAGCAAAGTTTTTTAAATAAGGGGTTATTTCCGGTATGAAATTATCATTCGCAATTACAGGGCGTAAGTCATGAGCAACATCATCGGAGGTACGTAATTCACGACCGAACATTAAATATGCAGCTGTGTGACCTGTGGAACTACATCTTGCAGTATTAAGTGCAAAACGGATTACTGGTAATTTTTCACTCCAAGTTGTATGATCATCTCCAACTAGCATCGCTAAGCGGGGTTTTAGATCTCGGTTTTTTCTTTCAACCGGATTAGCTTGAGGGTGGTACACCGGAGTTAAACTTTGATCTATCTTTAAGAGAAAACAAACTTGTTGCATCACAGCGCTGATGAATTGCAGACCATTGTCGCTAATGATTTTTCTTGGAAAACCATATCTTAAATACACTTCTTCAATTAAGGTAACATCACATTCCGTGGCTGTTGCGATATTTAATGCGAAAAGTACTACATATTTAGTGCTACAGTCTTCAATTATAAAAATCCACTTTTTACCATCTACTGTTTCTGGCAAGAGTCCAAATAAGTCTATTGAGAGGGTCTCAAATCTTTGACTATGGACAGGTGTTTGTAAAAGTCCAGCAGGTTTTTGGTTACTCGCTTTATAACGAATTCAGTCTACACAATTTTTAACATAATCTGCGATATCTTTTCTCATTCCAGTCCAGTAATATTTTTGGGATACTCTGTAATAGGTTCCCTCGGCTCCATAATGACCTGCGGTCGGTGAATCATGGTAATTCTTCAAGACTTCTTTCCGTTCTTGAACAGGAACAACCAATTGGGCTTCTTCTGAATCTGATTCTGGAGAGTAACGATATAGGACTCCTTGGTTTAAGAGGTAACCACGTTCAGTCCAATTAGCGAAATCTGTATTATTTTCTTTAGATTCAAACGCTTCAATGATTTTCTTGCAATCTTCATCCTTTATTTGCTCTTCTCGGATATCTTTAGGAGATCTAATAGGCATTTCAATCGAAATTGTGCAAATTTCACAAGAGGGTTCTTCATGACTGCAAATAGGGCGAGACAACATATCAGCAACAACGTTTGCTTTTCCCGGAATATATTCAATCTTCAGGTTGAAAGATTGTAACTGCAAAGCCCATCGGGCTAGTCTGCCTGACGGTGATTTTAAACTCATCAGCCATTTTAGGGGCAACTGTTACTTCATGTCCTTCAATGTAGCCACGGAATTTATTTAAAGCCCAAATGATATCAAGTGCTTCGCGCTCGGTGGTAGAATAGTTTCTTTCTGGTGCAGTTAACAAACGACTTGCATATTCTATTGGATGCTCTTCTTCTCCCTGACCCTGGAGGAGGACAGCACCTAGAGCATATCCACTGGCATCTGTACGAAGAATATAGGGATTGGTCGGATCATTTTGTTTCAGTACTGGAGGATTGATTAATGAACTTTTCAATGTTTCGAAAGCGCTTTGTTCTGCTTCTTCCCACTTCCAAGTTGCAATTTTCTTCGTAAGATTACTTAGAGGTCTATCTATATCTGAAAAATTGGGAATAAAACGTCTGTACCAGGAGCAGGACTGCAAAAAAGTTTGAACTTGTTTAACAGTCTTAGAAGCAGGCATTTGTTGAATTGCAGCGGTTTTTCCAGGATCAACTTCGATTCCAGAGCTTGTTATCCAATGTCCTAAATATTTAACACGGGGGCAAGCAAAATTGCATTTTTCACGATTAGCATACAATTTGAATTCCGATAGTTTATTAAAAACTTCTTCTAAGCCAGACAAATGTTTCTCAAAACTTTCCGACAAAATTATAATATCATCTAAATAAGACAATACAAAGATGTCTTTGAGGGACTTTCGAAAGTTATCTATTAATCTCTGAAAGGTTGCAGGGGCATTTTTCAGTCCGAAAGCATTCTAATGTACCGAAAAGTTCCGAATGGACAAATAAATGCAGTTTTGTCTCTATCAGCAGCATTTACTTCAATTTGGTGGTATCCAGACTTCAGGTCAATAGTGGTCATATAAGGTGTATGCTTAGCTTCATGGAGCAAATCATCTACCTGCGGTAATGGATAATTATCCGTCTTTGTGATGGCATTTAATTTTCAATAATCGACGCAAAGGCGAATTTTTCCATTTGGTTTTGGGACCAATACTACAGGCGAGGCATAATGAGATTCGCACTCTTCTATTATACCTTTAGAGAGTAACTCATCTAATTCTTTACGCAAAATTTCCTTTTTTGCAGGTGACATGCGATAAGGGGGTACTGCTACAGGAGGATGTGATCCAGTATCAATATAATGTTTCACTTTAGGTGTAGCCTCTTGCCCTAGTTGGAAGCTACTTGTAAATTTTCCAAGCAGTTCATTCAACCTAACTCGTTGCTCTGAAGTGGGATGTTTACCTTCATCTTCTCTAAGAAAATCAGTGTCTAATTCAACGGTTTTTATTGCTAATTCACTGGGAGGTCTATATGTATCTTCGGCGAATCTATACTTCCACCTGCATCTATCAACAAAGAACCATTCTTGATTTACTACATCCAAAACAATTTTTGCTTTGCGTAAAAAATCGATTCCCAAAATTTTACGATTATTTTTGGCATTCGGCAGAGCATAAAGTAACATCGCGACCTTCAATTTTAACATGAACTTCTGTTTTATAAACTTCGGTAGTGTTTTGTAGCCCATCCGCTAAGATTACGATCATTTCAGTTTTTTCAAACTTCACACCTTGGTCTTTTAATAAAGAATACAAAACCTCACCCGCAACGCAATGTGTTGCGCCAGTGTGCGCACAAGCTGTACCAGAGAGACCATTTATACTTATTTTTACCAACAGTGTGGGTGATGTTTGCATATTACGTGTACGAAATTCTAGAGATTGAAAGTGCGCCGAGTTTTTCGGAGAACAAATTGGACACTTGGATTTAATAACTCCCTGGTTTTCATATCCATAGCAACTTAACATTGGACGATTTAAATTTGAAGGAAAATTAATTTTATTTCTGTTGGACTCATTTTGATTGCCAAATTTACCAAACTCATTTCTTTTAAAATCTAAAGGCGTTTTTTCAAAGCGATTAGAATTCCCGACCTCTCTGATTTTATTTGATCTCTTTATTTCTACTTTGTGTGACCTCAAATTATCATATAAATCTAACTTTTCAGCTAATTCAACAGGATCTGTTAAATTCTCCCATTGGTCTAAATAATGTTCTTTGCAATCAGGGGAAACCTTTTTCTTTAGTTGATCAGCAATAATTAATTCCGATAGTTTTTCAAAGGCATTTATATTTAATTCGGATAGCCATCCCTCAAAATAGCTTCTAATTTCAAAGTAATATTCTTTCCAGCTTATTCGTTTTCCAAATAGTTTAATTAGATATCATTTTTCACCTTATAATCGGTGATGTCTCTTTACAGTATTCTGAATGTGTTGAAAGCTGCTTCCTAATTTATGCTTAACTCTTGAATCTATATTCTTGTTTAGTTTTAAACATATTCATTCTTACTATTTGGAAATAGTAATACTCAAAAATTCCTTATCTTGTCTACATCGGCCTGCTGTGACTTGGTCATAATCAAGTCTCATTTCAGATGCTGTTTCAACAGCTGATTTTTGCATACCAAACAGGTTTATGTATAAATTGCTGAGAGAATAAAATTATAATAGAATCCATTCTAAATCGGCACAATTATGCATAATAGTTTAAAATAAAGTTTTTTTTTTTTTTTTTTTTTTTTTTTTTTTTTTTTTTTTTTTTTTTTTTAAGAATTTGTGTTTATACTTTGAGAATTTTCGTAAATAAAACGTTAACAATGTTAACTGGAAAAATATTTTTTTGAGTTTTTCGATTAACGTTATGTAAGGTGATAAAATAATATTTGTATTTAGAAACATCGTAGTTATAAAAAAATCTGACTTTATATATTTTTTATATTTAAACACTATACATATGATTGAAAAATTAGAATAATTCTTGAGTTTGAACATGAAATATTTTGTTTCTAAACAAAAGACAAATTATTCGTTTTCTTTCTATTGGCTAAAATCTTTGTTAAAACCTGATTTTTCATTAATATTAATGAGGTATCTAGTTATGCAATCTTTATTCAATACCTTAGTTTTTCACAACCCTTATCTTTTCGAAAATTGCATAAAACTATATCCTCTCTTCCAAAGTATTTTTTTTAATTATTTACGGTACAGAGTTACATAAAATGTTATTTTTACGAGACAACAAAATCGAACCAAATGTTCCAGCTTATTGAAATTTCATTACTTTATCTGCAACCAAGTACATAAACGAGAAAATTAACTAGGATATTTGCATTAAGTTAATGGTTATTCATTAACTTAAATGGTCATTCAAAAATATTTTAACAGCTATGTTATGAATTTATTCAATTTTATTCATTGAAAAATTAATTGTAACTAAACAAATTTCTTCCACGACATTAATAATTTTTATTAACGTTAATATAAACAGTTCCTGCAAAATTAACAAGCGATAAAATTTAAGACGACAACTTTGCTGTTTGATTTACAAAATAAAAGTCAATGTTTTTGCACAGTTTACAAAAAGATAAAAGATGATTGTTTATGTAACTATTTTTATTCTAGATAATTTTTCTGTCCTGGTTTAATAAATATTCATAAAAATGTATAAATTTTAATTTGAAATACTATATATCAGATAATATCTGTTACATATACCAATATGAAGCAAATATTTTTCTTATACTTTATGATATTGTTTTGGATTAAACAATGTATTATTGGAGTAATAAAAATTATATTGAAGCCATTTTTAATAATAATAATAATAATATATATATATTCAGAGTTATAATTTTTTATAATTCATATTTTACATTGAGTCCCTGAGCTTTTAAAGCTATCACACTTGCATATGTACAGTGATGTGCAGCTACACTCATAAGGTTTTCCTTGATACATATATACGCAACATGAAAAGACCAAGAATGTAAATTTTGATTTTAATGTATGTTATTCAATTATATTAAAATTTATCTGGGAATAATAACTTTTATTTTTATACAACAACACCTGTTATCTATCAGCTTTTCTACTATTGTATCTCATTTAAAAATTTACCTTCTAAAATATGCCGTCGTTGTTGTTAATAATGCCTTCTGTAAAAAAGATTAACAAAATTTTTTTTTAATAATTGCAATATTTTAAATGTTTAAATTTTGTTCTACGAAGAGAAATTTGGCGTCTTTTCTTTGCTTTTACTCTCAGTATATTTTATATTTTTACATTGACTTTTTTTTTTTTTTTTTGTCAGGCATTATAATGATCTTTACATCTTGTAGAGGGTTACATACAGCGATAAATACAAACGACATACAGTCGGGTGAAACGCGAGAACAAGTCCTGAAGCAAGCACTATTAGCACGAGAATTAATTAGCTTATTTATCTATAATGCAACTTACTTTATGCAATGTGTAAAATGTTGCGTTTTGTCTTTTATATTTTATTCGCAGGACATCAATCTTGCATGGAATCAGAATATTTTCCCCCGTAACATGGCAAATATATATGTCTTACATACAACTACAGATATTTAACTCTAGTTTTATTAAGTTAAAATTTCCAATGTGTAATTTTATTAACTGATGTTTAAGGAAGAATACAGAAAGTCAAATTCATTTTTTTAAATAAGATTAAAACACTTTTTGAAACTGACACATGCATAAAATAATTTTAGATTAAAAATTTCCACAATCTTATTCCGTGTATTAGATTTTCATGGCAATAACACCATTTTAACAAATCAAATATATACTGATCGGACTACCACTTAAAAGAAAGCAAAATTTTTATTTGGTTTCCAGGCTATATAAGTTATATTCAGAAAAAAGTTTTCATGCAAAAATTGCAAATGAAAAGATGTAATTCCTTTACGAATATAAAAAGGAAATATAATAATAGCTACTTACAACTGAACTAAATAATTGTTTTCTGTGAAAAGAGTGTCATACACAAATTTATTTGAAAATTAAATAACAAAGAATATGCAGATTATGAGAAAGAAGTTTAAATTTTAGTCGAATAGGCCAGAGGTGTAATTATTTGTAATAATCCATGATACAATGTGTAAGCAAGTAAAATAACTTGTAGTAAAATATACTTTAATACAAAAAATGATTTATAATGTTCATTTCATGAAAATTTCAGAATGAAAAACTACTAATTTCCGTAACCTAACGGTAAGACCTTACACTATATATTTAATTTTTTCCACCATTTCTCAATGTGTTTACTAGGAATAACTATTATGTGATTGATAACTTTACATATTTGTATGAAATATGCACTGTTAAAAATAAATCCGTTATTTCACGGTAAAACTACTGGCAGCAAAGTTGCCGGGTATTTTCCGTTCCGTTAGTAGATTTTCCGTTTTGAAAGATAACAGAAGGAAGAACTTCGTTTGAAGAAACGGTAACTTTCCGTTTTGAATGAACTCGGTTTTAAAAAAATTACCTTTCTGTTTGTTCTGCCATCTGTTGACAACACCGAGAGTATTTAATAATTTGATATACTTCAAGAATATTTTCGGCTGACCTTGGGGTTCGAACCAGAGATGATAGCGTCTCGAGCCAAGAGTTTTACCGCAAGACCTGTGCGCCCTTGCTAGAATAAGAAATTGAAACGATCATAGGAGATTTCTTCAAATCGCGGCTTGGAACTTAAACAATCCGGGGTTTAAAAACCTGGTAATTTTGAAATTAATTGGGGGATATTTTGTTATAAGATTATGACCGAAATTTTTATTATTAATAGAGGATTAAAACATGAATTATATATATTCCTAATTTGATTGTTAGATGCAAAATATGAATATTATATTTTGAATTAAATTCGATAAAGTATGTTTGCTTTTTTGAGAAAATCGATTTTTTTCAACTATTATAGATTTTTTAAATGTGTTCGGTTGGAATATTTTTTTAGTGAGAGTGTTTTTTATAACTTTAAAAAACAAATTGCGAATAATTTTGAAGGAATGAGAAAATTATTTGTTATTTTTTTTAATTCGAAAGCATTATTTTTATTTGTTACTTTTTTGAGTAAAATCGATTTTTTTCACTTAACTATTATATATACATACATATATATATATATATATATATATATATATATATATATATATATATATATATATATATATATATATATATATATATTAAGCAGCTATTTGTTTAGAATATATTTTAACTGTGAATATTTTTTTATAACTTTAAAAAATAAACTGCTAATAATTTTAAAACATGGGCAAATTAATTGTTGCTTTTTTAAATTCGAAATAATAATAATAATAATTTAAATTTTTGTTCTTTTAAATAAACTAGAAATTTTAGTTTTTCTGTGCTGCAACATGTCAGTTTTTAATCATTGAAAATAAATATGCAGCAGATAACGGAATATCTCCGTTGGCCACTTTCTTCTCCGTCTGTTCCGTTATTTTTAGGAAATATGAGGAAATTTTCTGTTTTTAACGGGAAATGCCCTTTTGTCGTGAAAAGGGACTTTTTCTGTGAAATTCAGGAAAAAAATACCCGTGAATTTCAGATTATTTTTAACAGTGTGCATTTAAACATCTGTCTGGGGTAATTAGTTTGTTTTATCGAAATGCCACATTTTCGCTTGTCATTCTATGATTTTCGAATATATAATTATGTTTCTTTTAGTTTTCTATCCTCCACCATCTTTTCATTGTCAGTGACTAAGTAGATAGATTATATTTTGTATATGTATCCTGTAACCAAATTTACAAACGGACCCCTGAAATCCTGAAATTGGAATTAAAAAATTAAAAAATGGTTAAAAGTGAAGCCGGAAAGAAATTTGTTTTGAGTCTCAATGAGAATATTTAGATCCCTGTGCATATCGTCCCTTTTATTTGAAATTTCATAAACTATCCTTCATTAAAATCAAGTTTTTTTTATTCTATTTTATCACCATTCTCGAATATAAATTGTACACGAACGTGTTAAGGTTTTCATTCAACCAAATTAATGGTTGTTTATATTCTTTAAAATTGTATTAGTTTATACATTAAAAATTTTCAAATTATAAAATAAGATACATTTTTTTCCATTGCGTTAACATTTAAGTCCACATATTTTTAAACATAAAAAATGAGAAATTTTGGAAAAAATAATTACTAGAATATAAATAAATGCAGATATTTTCCCTATCAAACCTTCTAAAATGTAATTGAAAGATTGATTGCTCTATCATATTCAAATCCCAAAAATTTATAGATTTTAATGGGAAATTCCACTTCGATGGGTAAAACAAAATCGAATAATTAAATAACTTTTACATCCCTGAAGTGTTTAGAATATGTGCCTGGAACGATTTTGGTTTAATGAAATTATTTACAATGTTATGACGCCTTTGTAGTTTGTTTTTATTTACGCATTTTTTCAATATATGTTACTTCAACACGCGGTTAAGCATAGCCTACAAACTGACGAACCGATTAGCAAATAAATATTCGGATTTGTAAGATAATGGATTTTAGAGGGCCATGAAACTATATAATGTAAAAACATTAAATTTTTAAATATTTTCACATAGTCTTCAAGTTTGAAAAAACATGTGAAATTTGTATGTTGATTTTTAAAAAAAAGATACATTTTATAAGTGGTGGGTAATTTAAATCAAATTTGTTCATGGCTGACCAAATATAATTGGCTTTCATAACCCATACCCTTTTTTTTGTTTGAGATTAATCTAAGATGCACATTGTTCCATAGCACAAAGTCGTTGTCAATAAAAAAAACGATATTGCATTATAATACATATTTTGCTCCCAAAACAATTTTAAAATAAACATAATTATACTTTTTAGTGGGAAAAAAATCTAGTTTCGTTTTATTTATCATTTTTTGAGAAAACAATATCTTTCAAAACACATACTTTTTGCCTTGGAATCTCATTTTAAAAATCTGCAATCTCAAACAATCTGTCACAATCGTGTTACTCATGGCAAATCTTATACTGACGTTAAAATCAAACTTAGTGATGCATTATTCAGAAGTCTGTAAAATGTAGTGAGATTTTCCATCAACCAGATAGTGCTTTTACACTGGCGAAAATTAACTTAAAATTGCATTTCAGTATATTTCCTTCTCTTATCTAATTACTATAAAAAAGTTATTTTATTACCAAAAGTAACTTTCAAGTTTGGACATAAGATTTTGAAATTAAATTCTCTGAAGCATTTCTAGGAAGTTTTTTAACTCAAGCAATCGGGAAAAAGATTTTTAGAGAAAATGCTGATTTTCATAGAGAAGATTTTCTAGCTGTATGAAAATTTTATGTTGTGTGAAATTGTCTTTAGACTGTCTTGATAAAGAATAAAAGTGAATTATAGAATATTAAAGAGAAAAAGACAAAACTGACACGGAGCTATATATTATTTATGCCCTGCGTTTTCAAAGGATGCATGTGTATATAAATATTTAAACAATCTTATATAAGTGCATTTTGTTTGTTTATGAAATTGGTAAAAATAATGTTTGTTAAAGGACTTTAAAGTTTCATTTTCAGAAAAACGATTGTAAAATTGAATTTTTGGCTCATTAAAGGTAAGTTTAAACTCGGTGAATGATTAAAGGAAAACATTTCATGAAATAAATAAATTAGAATGATAAAATATATATGTATTTAAAGTCAAAAAATGTTTTGAGACGAGTTTGATGAGAAATTCTAATAACAATTTTTCATGTTCACACAGATAATGAAAAATAACACGTAGATATGTTTTTGAAATGTATTAAATTTAAATGCTTTTATTCCAATGCAGTCCTCTAATCGAACTGTTAACCGAGTACATTAATATTGCTGACTATCATGTTAATTTTTTTAATCTGAAATCATCACTTAATGACAGTGTATTTAAAATTTATAGATGCACATTTAGGTTTTATTTTGCCTACATATTTATCTTTTTCAAGTTATTTTTAGCTACTATTAATGAATCAGAGATATATTTTAAGTAAAACACGTAATGTTCATAAAAAGGTCAAGTTTTCTATTATTAAAGTAATATATTCTATCATATGAGAAGAGTTGCATCAATAATTCAAGAACAGTTAATAGAATAATTTTTTTAAAACAAATTTGGTTCTTTGAAGGTTCTAACTAGATATAAAAAAATCGTAAAAAGTTTGGACTAATTTGGATAAATTAGTATTGGACTAATTTAGATAATTATAAATTTATCGTTTTATGGGTTTTATATGTATAACGTATCGTGTTTCACTGATAACATGTGCTCTATTTTATTTTATTATATCACTTTACGTTTGTGTCACAACATTAATCCTGTTGTTAATTAATTATATCCCTAAATTATTTTACGCCACATATTCATAACATATCATAAAAGAAATAGAAACAACAAAAGTTGTACATCAATAATTATTACCATATGTAGTTGTTTGACTGATTTGAATAGATGCAAGTATTACATTATTAATGAAAATTGACAATTTAATACAAAACAAAATCCAATCGATAATTAAATCCTCAAATACAATAGATTTTTTGTTTGCATAATTTTACTTTCCTTTTCAATTTTCTTGAGTTTAATGATTATATGCAGCAAAATATTATAAAGATTTGGTTAATTAACGATAGATTTAATAAAGGAAAATTAATGTAAAATTATGCGAAATAATGTGAAATCATATTTTTTATAAAAGCTTTAAAATACTAAAAACATTTCTGTCATCTAAATCATCACACATATAAATCTAAAATATCATATGTGGATTTTTACACACTGACAGCAGCTTTAAACTGACGCAAATTGAAAAATATTGGAGTGAACCACTTCACTAATGTTCCTTCTTAGAGGCGAATTTAGAAGCTGGCTTATATACAGCAAATGAAATTGTATAGCAAACGCGTTCACACAATTTATTATGACATGATGCCGTATATAAACAAATAACTTTAATAAAAATCATTAGATACATTTTCCTTGATATTAGATCAATCTTATTAATACGTCAGAAATAGCATATAGACTAGACGTGTAACAATATAACGTAATGAAATTTACTAATACATCTAAGTGTTAGCAAGAGAAAAATACAACATAATGTTCTGTAACTACTAAATGTTAGTAATCAAACATAAGTGCTTTCAGTGCATGAGAAATGCACAGCTGCATACATCTCTACTCGAGCTGGAACTTTGGGAAGGATGTTCTGGATAGTTTAAGGTATAATATTATTTGTGTTACGTCTTCAAAAAATCCTAACATTCAAGCTATACAACTTGTCGCAAATTTCTGATGGGAAAAAGTCTAATGGGATTAAATATCTGTAACAGAAGTATATTACATCCATGACTAAACGTCCTATATTGGAAAGTGTCAAACGAAACGTATTGTACAAAGAATAGGATGTATTTGAACAGCTTCATGTTGGAAAGTAGACAGTCCAATGCAAGTTAACTGTAAAGGAATTGCAATGTAAAATGCAGGCAAAGATATTTCAAATACATATTAGTTAAACATTTATCTTCGTTCGTTTACGTAATAGATTACAATTAACAAATAACATAGAAACTGCTGTGCATTTAATGTATCCAATAAAGTATTCTAGTATTCTATTACTTCTAATGCAAAAAAAAAGTTAAATAGATTTTTCTTTGATTACATTTCTATTTTTTGTATTTGGATAATCTGTTTTATGTATATGTGCTGCTAAAATTACATAAATTTCATTTGCATCTATACAGGCCTTTTTCTTCCTTTTTGCGTGGATGAGGATCTATTTGCAACCATCAAAACAAGATTTAAATGCATGTTTGAATAGCTGTTAAATGTCAGTAATTAAAAATGTATGTGTTTTCACCAAACATTTAATTGTCTGAAATTTTTGTGTGTGGGAATACTTTAGAATACAATGCTTAATCACAGATAATTCATTAAAAATATTTTTGTTTTTATGAAACATTATTATTTTTAAAATTTTCTATGTGTCGGAATACTTTAGAATACAATGCTGCATTGAATGATATATAGCGCATTTCAATGAAAGATTATGTCAAATCTTTTAATAATTAAGATGATTTTCGTTCATAACGCACAACTTTATAAATATACGAGCAGGTTATGCCCGCTTCACTTGTCCATATTGCAAACAAAACGGTGAATTCGACCTTGAATACTAGTGGAGCTTCCCCAGTAAGCTCGTCGGGTCTTTTCCAAATGGACCTCGATTTATACGAACTTAGGATTAGACGGACCACTCTCTTCGGATTCGGTATCTAAAAATCGCCGCAAAACTCGGATTTAAATAAAAACAGAAAAACATTTCTTAGATATTTTTATTTATTTTTATTTAGTAAGAAAATTCCATTTAGAATCATGCAGGAAGTGCATCAACGTATTTTTAAAAACTGTGATTGTTGATTTATTTTTTCACCTTTTTTTTTTTTCTATTAATATGGAAATCTATGATCTACAAATAGTGACTGTTTATAACTATACGTTTTGCCCAACAAATCCGAAGTGAGAATATTGACAAAATGGGGTCTCACTGTGGGGGTATGATCCGGGCTCTGTTCCTTTTTGTTGAGCCAACTTTCAAACTATTGAAGGGGAGAACTCCCCCTCTTATTTTCTTTTTCATTACTGCTTTCAAATAAAGTTTAAACATGCGCACTTAGGTCACTTTTATGTGAATCTTATCTCAAGAAAAGTGCATCTAGCTTTAAATTTATGGATGGACCTTCACCTAGAAAGTCTTCCTGTACGTCTCCAAGCAAAGCTAAATGCAAAGCGAACGCCATTGTGCTATTATATTATCTTATTCGTTAGACAAAATTCGGGATATTAAGAAGCAACTTTTTTAGTTGATCATTTATAGTGGACTTTGGTAGAGAAATGTGGCTGTTTCGACCTACAGAAATAAAAATGTTTTCTAGTCACCACACTACCAAAAAAGAGAGCATTACAATCATTGCAGAGGTTGACCATTGAACTTAAATAAGGTTCTGGTTATTCATTTTCGCATATAAGTTCTTAAACTATGGATCTCTCAAATTAGTACAAAGTGTGCTTCTGATAGCTTAAATACAATCTTTCTCTACCTTACATTATATTTCTTAATAACCGTCCTCTTCGGGCAGGTCTACTACAGTTTTCTATCTTTGGATTCCAGCATAGTAAATACAGTCAAAAATGCAATACTTAATGCAAAAATGATTTGCCTTCAAAAAACAGTGTATAACTGTCATATTTAAAAGAAATGTGAATCATAAAAAACTGGATTTTTAAAGCTGAATTGTTTTAATAAAATTAAAATAACGTCATCTTCACTGCCTTTTCATTTTGTATACCAGTTACAATCATGCATCCATTAATCAGGAAAATACTTCGATAACTGATTCTGGTAGAAAAATAATCCTCTATTTTGCATCAAATAAAGTCTTCCTAATCTTCCGTAATCGAATCCACAACCAATTTTCAAGTAAAACATTGGAATCGTTTGCAACGATATGGTTACAAATGTACCAATACTAAAAAAGGAAGTTAATTATGCGCCAAACTAAGTTCCATTAAATAATGTCAAATTGCTGTTGACTGAATTATAGATCTTTTACGAATAAATCGCCTTGAGAATATTAAATAAATTTAGTTATGCAAAATTCTTTCTAATAACCTTTTTGGTGAATACTTGGTGAATACTGCTTTATAATAGTCGAAATTTTATGTAATATGAATTTCAGGTATTTTTTTTCTTATCTAGATTTCAATGATAAATCAGGAAATATTGTTCAATTGGTCATAATTGCAATTTCAAAGTTATTTTTCGTACATTGAAAGTATTGTTTTTTTAGTGATAGTAAAATAAATACAGATGGCAGATATATAATAGTCAATTTTCTTTTGAAATGTCATTCTTTGTCAATTTTCTCTTCAAATTTCATGCAATCATCTGCAATCGTATTCACCGTTTCAGAGTCCCCTTAATATATAAAAGAAATATCCAACAATATAGTAAATGCGCCAATTGGTGGCTGACCCGATTGCGGAAGATTAGTCCAATATATTTTAAAAACCTTCAAAAAGAAGAAAAGGTATACAATGAAAAGTAAAAGAAATGAATAGTGATTTTTTTTTAAATGGGCGTTAATAAATAATTTGTGAGTGGCAGACATTTACACTAAAATTTATATATTTGATTTGAATGTAAAAAATTACTCCGTAAATGCTGTCGTACACTTGAAAAATCACCATTATTGTTAACATCGCTCGGACCGATGTAACGCTTATGCTTTTTTGGTTTAAAATCAACATTGTTTGGCGACAAAAGTAAAACCTAAATCC
Organism: Maratus michaelseni; assembly: GCA_963931845.1. Lineage (NCBI taxonomy): Eukaryota > Metazoa > Arthropoda > Arachnida > Araneae > Salticidae > Maratus > Maratus michaelseni. The sequence goes on along the minus strand of OZ007593.1, from coordinate 190,112,423 downwards.
TAAATAAACAAATAACATGCCACTCAACAGTATAGTCATTTTTATAATTACAGCTACTTGTTTCTTCTGTAAGTCACATGATGGAGGATTTAGATAAAAATAAAATATAAATTAAAAAAAGAATGAATCCAAAACAAAATTGTTACTCAGATTTTATTGAATCAAATTTTCAGGTGCATTTTTTTTTTACCCTGACGCAAAAGATGAATCGCCAAATGTTGTTTCAATTGCAATAATTTTACATTGAATAACTTTTTAAGTATTACGAATATTCCATTTCATGCTTAAATTAAATGTTTCCGTTTTATAACAATATGGCTCATCGAAACTGTTTTAATTATTTTATTTTTCCCTTTTTTAAAAAGTATGTATGTTTGTATAATGTTTGTATTATTTTCTAAATTATATAGCTGTTTCAGTTCTTTCCATCATAATTGTATAACTAATCTACGTAGAACGATATTTTATATACTAAAACCTTTTCTGAACAATTATCTATCAAACACTGCAAGTTCCACAACAATCCATTCAGTATAACTCGATTTATAAGAAGCTGGAACGGAATTTTCGTTTGTATTTTGTATATACAGTGCTAGACTAGTAGCGAAAAATATTGTAATGTAGCAATAGTTTTAGACTTATGTATACTTTAGAATTATGAAAGATAAATCTTATACTGCTGGGTCATACAGTTACTTATAAAATATTTCCTATACTAAATTAATATAATAAAATTTACATACAGTCAATAGAAATTAGAAACTGCCTATAAAATAAAACACTTTATGATATATATTTTTCGCATTTTAATAACGAACACGTTTGATAAATAATAATAGTTGAGAATATAATAACTTATATGTATAATATCTAAGTTAAACTATTAATGTGTTATAATTGATTTTTATTGTTTTGTTTTTTTCCTTTTTTTTTAAATAAAATTAGTAACATTTGTTTTTCGAAATGTTTGTATTATTTTCTAAATGCTATATGTTTCAATTCTTTCACCAACGATAATAGTCGCCAAACATGATCAATGGTAACCTTTTTGTCCAAAATAACCGAGCTTTCCATCATAATTCTAAAACTAATCTACGTAGAGCGATATGTTATATGAAAATGTATCTATCTAACAGTGCAAGTTCCATGAAAATCCATTCAGTAGAACACGAGTTATAAGTAGTTGGAACCAAATTTCCGTTTGTATTTTATGGATATAGTAGACTAGTAGCAAAAAATATTGTAATATAGCAATAGTTTTAGACCTATGCATATTTTAGAATTATGAAATATAAATCTTATACTGCTGGGTCATACAGTTACTTATAAAAATATTGCCTATACTAAATTAATATAATAAAATTTACATGCATTCAATAGAACTTAGAAACTGCGTATATGTAAAACAATCTTTCGTATATATTTTTCGCATTTTAATGACGAAAACATTTGATAACTAGTAATTCTTGAGAATATTATAACTTATATGTATAATATCTAAGTTAAACAATTAATGTGTTTTGATCTAATATCTTTTAAAACAACGTTTTACATCACGCAATGTATTCAAAAGGTTTCTTTTACCCTCCAGCGATAAAAGCTATTTGAAGTAATCTAATGTATATTTTATTTACATGGAACGTATGTTCCATTCATAAAAACAGACACATTAAAGGAAGAAAATAAATCTTTTTACAATTTTCTAAAGAGTTCCGCTTTATCGTAAAACCTTTTAAATCATTTAAAATCAGTTATTCAAATAAATGTTTACATAAAATCTCTTTACAATGCCTAAATCATAAGAAGGTTTACCATTATTTTATTACCATTAATCTGCTGTTCTCTATGCTTTGAAAATGCTTTTAAAAATAATGTTAGGGTCTTAAATAAAGTAAAGAAATATTAAACAAATTTCAGAAAATATATATTTTAAAATTATATATAAGAATAGAAGCATGCTTATCTATTTCATTAGAGATGATTGTATCTTTGTTTAACCGTATAAAGTTTTCTTGTTTTGGTATTATAAGATTTTTTTATGTTATGCTGTTTCAATTTTCTTTTATAATTATTTCGTTTACATTATATCAGTCTTGATTGCGGGAATACAGAAAATTCTTTTTTGTATTGATTCACTTTTCCCCCATAGTCAGCAGAGACAATAAAAATGTCTGAAACCCTATGTGGTTATTGCTGCCACAATATTTGCACGTTCTTGCTAATTTTTCAAAATACTAATTTTACTCTTTTTTAGTGGAAAAAACTCTGCGATCAAACAAGGCAAATATTAATATTTGGAATGATAAAGTAATGAGACATTACTCAAACTGGAGCAATAATAAAATAACTAGAAATCTCCAAAATTGACAGTATAAGGAATTGTCTTATTAAAGGACTCGTTAGCAGTTACTTTACGAATAACGCCGAAAATATCAAATTTCCAAATTTTGTTTAAAATTATTTAGACATCCCTAGTAAATTCTGGCAATGTTAAGTAAACATTCGACGATTATAAATATGTGAAAACCGGATTTTCACAGAATTAATTTCACTTTAAATGCATTACTATGAAAATTATGTTCATTTAGAATTATCAGAATTGTTTCTGATAATTTTAAAAATTAAACAATGTTTTTATTTTATCATATTACGACATCATGAAAATGGAAATTATTGAACTATTATATTTTGTAAAAGCTAACAATATATAAGGTGATCATGGGGAAGTTTTTATTCACTAAGAGATACAAACTACAGAGATTTGAATCAGATATGTATTTTCGTTGCCAGTTAGTTGTAAGTAAAACTTGTTTAAGAGGCACAAATGCAGACTGTGGTCATCAGTATTTTTTTTTCTATATAATTCTAAAATATTAATTTTAATAGTTCTGTTACACAACAATTATGAACTACAGTGCATTACTTTGAATTTAATTCTGAGTTTATGAGTGATCACAGAATAGAAAAAAACAGCTGATTAGTATTAAATACCAAAATTGAAACAACATATATATATATATATATATATTAATTACAATTTATAACATTCGGTTCATTTACCCACTAAAATCTGAGGTACGGCTATAGTGCTCATATAAAAAATAGCACTTAATCGCCCAATTTTAAGCGCAATAAGTCAAAATTGAATGAACTTATGTTTTAATAAATATCTTTCATAAAACATTGGTGAAATTTCATCTCGTAGGTGCAGAGACCTGATATTGTGATATGGTAATAGTGAAAAACACAGCACATCAGCGACTCCTGTTCAGTGAATAAAATCAACTTTGAAATAACTAAATACTTAATAAATATCTGATCTATATTAAATTTGGTGAAATCCCATCCGAAAGATTCCGACATATAGCTATCACGGAAATATTTAAACACACAGCACAGCAGCGCCTCCAGTTGTGCTGATCTGCAACAATGTCACGATATAACTGAATACGGAGTTTGATGCCATTTCATAGAAACCTATTCAGTGGTAATTCATATCAAGGTCTAGAAGAACATGAACTTTAATGAAATTCCGCACTTTAAATATCAAAAAATAGCTATCAGGGAAATCGTGAAACACACACAATAACAACGTATTCTGTTCAACCGACGATATACACAGAACTCTAAATCAGCACAAATTTATAGCAAGGTCTAACAGAATATGAAGTTTGATAATATTCCGTGCATTATTTCTGGGGAAAGAGCGTCCACGAAATTTGTGAAACATACATACAACGATACGACTGACAGACATATACATACATATAAGTAATAATATATTTTCAGCTATTAATTAAAGAAAACTGTGATAGATTTCAATCACAAGCCTTTATTAACCTCTGTATATATTGCACTTTTGCGTTTCAAAAATCAATCACTTTTACGAATAAACAAAGTGTAGTTTCTATTCCTTTCAACATTTACGCTTTTTTGACACCATTGTTTCCCAATAGTATTCTTTGCCTTAATTAATTTTTAATGTTTTGGAATTAAATAAAGTAATAATTTATTTTGGGAAAAAGTGGTGACGAAGCGTAAATGTTGACAGCTGTGTTTTTGTTAACTGATTAACAATTTCATTGCATTTAAAAACGATATTTATTTTTTATAATGTGTTTTTGATATGCAAACACTTGTCTAAAAACTGACTATATGTTTGTTAAAACATTTCTTATCAACGCGAAATGTCAAAGGTGTTTGAAATCCATTAATCTACAATCTTTTAGTATATGTTCATTTCCATCTGACATTTTCTCCACTGTAATTAGGCGAGTTAATCCGCTGAAGCTTAACTGTGTTTTAAGTCAATCCTGAAACTTATATTAAATATAATATTTTCTTAGAAACTGTTTTTAAAATTATAAATTTTGACAGGAAAACTGCTCTAGACATTAATACCATGAGAAACCTTAAAAGTTATTTTAAAGGATTATAAATGTCAACGATTATGTACTTGTACTAAGGCTTTTGTATTCTGGAAAATGTATCAGAGAAAGTTTTTATTAATTCATGTTTTGAGTATTTCTTAAAATAATTAACTATTGAAATGGACTAATATACTTTTCAATATCTTATATGAATTTTAGATGTGTCCATTGTTAACGTTTAAGTTGAACAGTAAAAAAACAAAAGAAATATTTCTTTATTATCATGTAATACATTGCAGCGCCGCCATATCTAAATAGCATTTATAACTTTTATTATTACGTAGTTTGTTTTCAAAAACAATTCTGCCTAATTCTCGATATCTATTCATATTTACTGACTTTTCTCACAGATATTGAAGCATGATTATGATTACTATTCTGACAAGGAAAAAAAACTGGTAGCAATTATTCTATTTATTTTAATACGATGTTCAAAATAAATCCAACATTAAAGTTTTGAAGTACACATTTTCTTTGTTTGTTTTTAATTTGTGAATTGCGAAACATCATTAAAATCTTACTTACGATAATTTATTCCGAATATAAACTGGATTACTAAACAAGCAATAATGAAATTTCTACTTTGAAACGCGCCTTGATCATATGTAATAAACATGTTGTGTAATACGTTTTTTCTCACATAAGTAAATTTAATTAAAATTTAAGCAATTAAATTACAACTTAAAATAAGACATATAATATTTTGGATTGAAAGATTTTCTTAGTTTTCTTTTAAGAGTTTTTGTAGCATTTAAATAAATATATCTTTATAAATCTGCTTGATTGAAACAGGATGAATAATTTCTATATCAATACAGTTTAATTATTGTTTATATTCTTGTTTTCGTATATCCCATATTCTTGTTTATGTATTTATTAAATTCGCGGAAGTATTTTAAACTCTTGCATTAAAAATAATGAAAAAAAAGATACAGAGATAAAAGAGAGTAAAAAAAATAAAGATACAGTTTTAGATTACAATTCTAATAACAGTTTTAGTTCAAGATACACAAAACTAGTTTTGAGTTTGAACACTTGGATTAAAAATTGAAAACTGATTTTTACTAGGTTAATTCAGGCAAACCGTAGTACCCGTTCAGTAATACATTTCATCGTTTCTTATAATGACACTGTACAAAGAACTTAATGCTTAATAATTATTTAGTAAATAAATTAAGTTAGCACTTTTAGCATTATTAGGATACAGAAAATTAAACTTGAAAAATGGAAGTATAACATCTGCAGAAAATATCAAGATTCCGCAGAGTCATTATGTTTGCCTTCAATAATGAAACATTTAAAGTTTGTAAAAACAAAAGTCATAATCCTCGATACACAAAGACAAACAATCGAAAACACATTCAATGATGTATATTTAAAGTAAAATGGAATTCTATATGTCGACTACAGTAAATAAAAATATCAAAATTGGCTAAAAAATTAAAAACGTTATAACAAACAGTATTTTAAAAAAAAAGGATCACTCGATTTAAAATATGGAATTGTGTTATTATGTATCCAAAAACGATTCTTTAAATTGAAATTTGTTATTTTATAAATATTTTTAAAACAAACGCATCTTATATTCTTTTTTGCTCTCTATTTTAATGTTTCATGTAAAGAATCTTTAAAGCCGTTTTATTAAAATTTAACAATATATAAAGAGTCTTAACAAAAGATTGTTGACTGTAACTGTAATTTTAATATGCTTTTTAATTTCATTAAAACTGTTTACTGGTGTTTCTTCTCTAAAGGAAAACTACCTCTGAATTAATAATTTTCTTTTATCATTTCTTTTTGTATACATATAATACTTCTTTTCTTATATATATGAAATTCACACAAAAGCCATGTTTTTAGTAAATTATTATAAATCTTGTTGATCGATGTTTTTTAAGTAAGATCAAAAAATATATTATTCAAATAGATTTTTAATTAGGTATTTGAAATCCCTACAAAAGTCATGCTTTTAATTAAAGTATAAATCTTGAAGATATATTTAGTATATGTTTAGTATGTACTATAATTTATGTATATTTAGATTTCAATAATAAAAAGAAAAAAATTCATGGAATTTCCACTTTTTGTTTCATATATTTTCTTTATTATTAATATGAAATATTATAAAGATTTACAAAGATAATATACAGCTGCATTTTGTATTTTCTAATAAGGTTATTTGTAATTCGCAATTTTTCTTTTAAGTATTATTACATTAATTTCTATGCTTGCTTTAAAGGACTGCTGCCACAAATTTTGAGTTGTTTTCTGAAATAATATTATAATTTCTGAAATAATATTATGTTTTCTTAAAGCCTTTACAGTAGATATTTCAAACATCAACTTTGTTTCAATTATTAATTGAGTTTTTGTGTGCGCATAAACAAGTTGAACTTTATAATTTTTTTAATACAAATGTTTTTAATTTTATCGCTTACTTCAAATAATCGCAGCAGTCTTTTAACATTCATTAAAAAAAAATTGTAAGAGAAGTCGTCATAAAGTTCAGTAGAAGTTCAACAAATATGTTTCCTTTAATATGATTCCTCTTTATACTGCTTAACGTTACTATCTTTAAACCTACAACATTTTCCAAACGGTGACTAAAATACACATCAATAATGTTTTTTTTTTTTAAATATTTTTTTTATATTTAATTGATTCATAAAATTTATTAGAAAACATATATTTTTCTATTACTCATTGTCATGATTTTATATTTGGAGGAAAAAAGAATATGTCTAACTGAGAAATAAATAAACGTCAAGATATGTTCTTTTATTTGCAAAAAAAAAAAAAAAACATTATTATTATTATTGACTAGCTCAAAAATAATTGCAAAAGTGTGGAGAAATTTGAGATAAATTTTTAAGTTCTAACATACCTTAAATACAAATATCAATACTTTATTTAAAACAAATGTATAAAAACAAATTAACACAATTCATACTCTTTCTGAAGCAACAGCAATGACTCATTGTTTAATCTAGATATAACACAAAAATCACTTTCATTGTCTCCGTATTTTCTAAATAATTATACAAATATCAAGCTCTTATTAAAACAAAAATATCAAAAAATATATATATAAAAATATATATATAATAAATATATATATATATATATATATATATATTGAAACAAATTACATTCTTAAGCTCCTTCTCAAGTAAAAACAATCTTATATTACTTTTTCTAGATATTATAAAAAAAAAATACTTCCAGTGATCTTTATTTTATCATTTTTTATTTAAATACAAATATCAATCTCTTATTTTAAAAAAAAGTATATCGTTAAAAATTAACACTGCCCATACTCCTTCTGAAGCAACAACAATCACTTATTGTTTTCACTAGCTATAAAACACAAAGAACTTTCATTACCTCTTTATTTTCTCAATAATTATTTAAATATAAATATCAATCTCTTATTTTAAAAAAAATATCGAAATATAAAATTAACATTATTTATACTTCTTCTCAAGCGGCAACATTCTTATATTTTTTTTTCTATAGCTATAAAATAAAAAGTACTTTCGTTGCATATTTATTTTCTGAATTCCTTATTTAAATACAAAAATCAATCGCTTATTACAAAATAAATATATATTGAAAAAAATTCATTTCTTAAGCTGCTTCTCAAGTAACAGCAATCCTATATTGTTTCTTCTAGCTATAAAAAAAAGAACTTTTATTGTCTCTTTATTTTCTCAATAATTATTTAAATACAAACTCAATCTCTTATTTAAAATATATATATATATCGAAAAATAAATTAACATGATTTATACACTTACTCAAGCAACAACATTCCTATATCGTTTTCTCTAGCTATAAAATAAAAAGTACTTTCATTGTCTATTTATTTTCTGAAATCTTTATTTAAATACAAATATCAATCACTTGTAAAATATATATATATATATTGAAAATATTTACATTCTCAAGCTCCTTCTCAAGTAACAGCCTTCTTATATTGTTTCTTCTAGCTATATAAAAATGTACGTTCATTGTCTCTTTATTTTCTCAATAATTATTTAAATACAAACTCAATCTCTTATTTAAAAAAAAATATATCGAAAAATAAAATAACATGATTTATACACTTACTCAAGCAACAACATTCCTATATCGTTTTCTCTAGCTATAAAATAAAAAGTACTGTCATTGTCTATTTATTTTCTGAAATCTTTATTTAAATACAAATATCAATCACTTGTGAAAATATATATATATATATTGAAAATATTTACATTCTCAAGCTTCTTCTCAAGTAACAGCCTTCCTATATTGTTTCTTCTAGCTATATAAAAATGTACTTTCATTGTCTCTTTATTTTCTCAATAATTATTTAAATACAAACTCAATCTCTTATTAAAAAAAAAATATCGAAAAATAAAGTAACATGATTTATACACTTACTCAAGCAACAACATTCCTATATCGTTTTCTCTAGCTATAAAATAAAAAGTACTTTCATTGTCTATTTATTTTTTGAAATCTTTATTTAAATACAAATATCAATCACTTGTGAAAAAAAAATATATATATTGAAAATATTTACATTCTCAAGCTCTTTCTCAAGTAACAGCCTTCCTATATTGTTTCTTCTAGCTATATAAAAATGTACTTTCATTGTCTCTTTATTTTCTCAATAATTATTTAAATACTAATATCAAGTTCTTATTCAAAAAAGAATCATCAAGAAATAAAATTAACATGATTTATACCCCTTCTGAAGCAACAACAATCCTATATTTTTTTCCCTAGCTATAAAACAAAAAGGACTTTCATTCTCTCTTGGGAGATAATGCTGTTGTTTCTTAAACAGAGAAAGAGATGCATTAAGGTAATAAAGTGTAATCTTCTTAATATATTCTTGTTAAGAATTTTATTGGTATTGGTTTTCCATCTAAATGTTACTTCACATGTAGCCGAAGAACGGTTTGAATAAATTTAAGAAAAAAAGCTTTTGCAGCTAAATTAAAAACATGAAAACAGTTAAAATGAATCACAATTTATTTATTACTAAAATATGTGTAAAATGAAATAAAGATTTTAAAACATTAAAATCATTCTATTGATTTTTAAAATTTCAAAAATTCTCTTTAGAATTTTTTCTTATTTTCGCCCTTTGATGAGGGCCAAGGTCTTACCGAAAGCGCTTGGGACTCCGACGAAGGTTGTAACATCTATAGAATGGTTTTAATGTTTTGAATACTTTATTTTATTTTACACCCATTTTAGTAATATATAAATTGTGATTCATTTTAAATGTTATCATGTTTTTAATTGGTATACTAAGGTGACCTTATGTTAAAAAATTAGAGAAATTTTTCTATTATTTAATGATTTTTTGCAGTATTAAACGTTATTTGACGACAATACAGAAGACAACGTTATTGATTTTTAAATATTTTATTTAAAAAAAGTTTGTCTGTTGTTTTAAAAAAGAAAAAAGAATAAATTTTTCAAAAGGAAATTTTATACCTGTTCTTTATATGTAAATACGGATTAATTAATTATATTCGTTGCATGTTTTGGGGATATAATGTAAGATATGTATTAAAAATTACTTTTAGACCCAGTATTGTTGTTTTATTTTCTCGTATAACTTACCAAGATAATCGGGACTAAAGACTGCGCTCATTATAAGAATTTTCTTGCCTTATTATAATAATATGGAGTCAATATTGTACAGTAAAATTATGTACAATATTGGTTCCACAAAGGCGCGTCCTATAGTGACATATTTTGATATATATAATTAATTTCAAAAATGCTACATTTTAACATTTGATTATCGCAAAGATGCCATTGTAATCGACCACCTCGAATGTAATTCATTCAACTATACATGTGAAAATTAGTTGCTATACATTGCAACTATATATTATATTTAAAAATGCATTATTTTAACATTGTTTATCAAAGGATTACATGCACAAACTGCTGAATTTGTTTTACTTGAACAAATATTTTACAAACATAATGTGAAGTAAAATACTTTATCTTTCCTTAAATGTGAGATGAGAATGAAACGTCAAATATTCCTTCATTAATTATAGTTATTAAATATACATTCCTCAAAGCAGTCAACAACAAATCTCTGTTTTTTAAATTAAATTAAATATGAAACGTATATATAAAAATCCCCAAAAGCGTATAAGTGAGAAATGAAATTTCTTTTACTAGTAGGTTCTTACTTTAAATATTGCATATTATTTTTAATAAGATTATTTTTAATATATTTATTTTGTGTAAATATTTTGAGCTTGTAGATTCTTAAATTAAATATACCATATTATTTTTATTCACATTATATTTAAAATATTTTATTTCTTTAATTATAGTAATACCCCTGTTTTTCACATGATCCCCCCCAAACAGAGTTTCAAAGACAAATATCGTTTCTTTAAATGATTTTGTCGGGTCATTTCGAATGCATTCTTCATATTTTTTGCATTAATTTAGAATTATCTGATATTGAAAGTAAACAATAATAAATGCTTCAAGTAGAGATTTAGAAAAATCATAATTTAATGATGCAGATTTCTTTAGTATTAGTTTTCACTTATTTTCTAGAACAACTGCTCGCCTAATTGTTTTAATCCACAACGCGAAATTTTAAACAAACAAAGTTTGCAAACATTACTATCATTTTACAAAATTTGTTTTCAAAATTTTTATTTAAATGATAACTCACATATGCGAATACAAATCTTTGTGAATACTTTTATAAATACAAAACCGTGACATAAATTTAATTGCTAAAATCTATCACCGTTCTGATAGCATTTAATTTCTCTACTGGTACAAATATTTGTTCAAAATCAATTTCATAATTTTTGAAAATATGCACAAAAATCTCTTAATGAAGCGAGTATATATTTTTTTCTTTTTCAATTAAACTTTCTTATTTTTTTTTTTTACAGAACCATTTTGTTTGTATTTGGTTTACAGTGTCTATTTTCATTTTATTATGATATATATTTTCTTTGGGAGGTCTATTAACGATGTGTCACGCGTTTTATTTTACTAAAAATATATGTATTTAATAATATATACTAATAAAGTATAGTTATTATGAATTCCTGCAATCATTCAGCCATAAAATATATCTTAAATATTTGAGAGACGTTCAGACATAAATAACATAATATATTGTCCTCAATTTAATTATTTACTGGACGTTTTGTTTAATACTATGAATAGATCAAATATTAAAATTAAGAAATTTTTTAATTAACATCTTTTTATTTTTTAGTTTACCAGTGATAATGTGAAAATTTAAATGTAAATAGTGACATTTAAATATTCAGTATTTGAAAAAAATAACACGCACTATATTAAATCTTTAACTGAGTAATTATAATGTTTATTTTCTACTGCATTTTTATCTTTCCAGATCTAAACATATTCTTCTGAACATTTCAATTTTAAAATCTACTATTATATGAAAAGGTTCGTCATTTCTCTATATCATACAAACAAATGGATACATATTGGTATGCGTATTTTTATCTTTTAATTTTTCTTTTTATATTAAAAGCTCCCGTAGCTATACAGTTTGCCAAAATTACTAAATATATGGTCATTTATATTCCCCATTATTTTTTTTAATTTAATTGTAAAAACCTATATATATATATGTAATAATTAAAAAAAATTTCTCTTAATTAATTAATTTCAAACTCTTACAATTCTATTTTTTCCCTATCTTTTAAATATATCTTAAATCTATATTATATTTTTATTCCATATCTTTAATCGATATATTCTTTTAATTATTATTCTAAAAATCTTAATCTGCTAAAAGCTACACGTATTTGTAAAAACCCTTAATTTATTTCTTCTTTTGAAACATTCAATTTTTATTTCTTTAGAACGTCTCTTAATATCATTTAAATTTTATTAATATTATCATTCGATATCATATAAATCATTTCGGCTCGCGCGTCTAACCTGCTCACATCAAAATTATGCCGTATATAACAATAAACTCCACGGCTTTGCAAGCAGCTTATTGGCTATTCCTCAACTGCATTAGTGAAATTATTCATACGCTCGCTACCTTTAAAACACGGTTACAGTGACTCGGAGAGCATAATTTGTCCGTTTTTCTAACTGCCAATGAAACCCACGTCACCTGAAGTAGAAGTTTTTTTCGAATTGGTGCAAATTCTCTAATCAATTTAACATCTTTATGCTGTTCCTATGACGTAACACCATTTAGATATGATTCCTGAACACGCGCTTTAGTGGAATTACCTTTACTTAGTATAGTGTCAATAAAAGAATTGATACTGATTCATCATCTTATTATTTTTACGGGAAAACTCACCATGTTTTCATGAACCATCGTTTTGCCTTTGGAATCATCGACTGCCCATGCTATATTTTTTACGGGATCCTTGAGTCCTACAATTGATACATTCATTATGAAATGCCATTCTTTACACACACACACACATATATATATATATTTACATTTAATGAAATAACATATGTGAAAAAAAGGAAGAAATTTTATAAAAAGCAATGGAAAGGAGTCTTCTAAGCAAGTCTTAATCTTAATAAAAAGAAAAATTAAGAGTGGAATACTATGAATATCTTATGCAGTCTTCAGAGGAGTATCATAAGAATAATTCATAGTAAATATATGTTTTTTCTTCAAATATTGTCGGCATTAAGCTAAAAATGACAATATACATTAAAATATATTATGCATATAAATATATATATATATATATATATATGTATTTATTTATTTATTTATTTATATGCATAATATATTATTATTTTACGAAAGAATGCGTTTTTTATATTTAATATTTACTTTTTAAATTGTAATTTAAACTTTTTAAACTACAAAAAATTAATGCCGAAAGAACAAAAATATTATAGGAAAAAAAGTATTTTTTAAATATTAAAATATATATATCTTCCATGAAAAAATATACATATAGCTACATTTATGTTTTAAAAAAAACTTTGTGCAATATAATTAATGACAAGTTTTAAAGCCTGTCATGTATCTCTCCTTTTTTTTTCCTTTTACATTTTTGCTGTTTTTGACATTAATATAAAATTAAGGACTTTTGAAAAAATAAATTATATTAATTAGTAGTTTAATACCTTTACATATATATATATATATAGTTAAATATTTTTTGTTAGTTATGCATTACTAATTTTAATTGCCAAATTGTAAAAGAAAAACTGAAATGAAAGCTACTTTTGTAAAAGAAAAAAATTATTTATTTTTTTCTCTATTTAAGCACAGTCGCTTTATAATTACTATTAAAAATATTACATGTATTAAAATTACATAAAAATATTTTGCTTATTCACATACCAAAATTATTATTTGACTTTTATGCAAATGAAAAATGTATATTTGTATTGGACGTAAAGTATTTCTTTTAAAACAATATAACTTTTTTCATTTATAATGAAAAGTGCTTAGTTTTCTGTTGATGTCAAGAACAGTTCTCATTCTGTTTTGCATTTTTTTTTCTTCAATTTCATTCTATTATATTGTTAAAGCTGTATCATGTATCTTTAAACTTACAAAAAAATACTTTTGTTTCTTTTTATTTATTTATTTATTTTGTAGAAGAATTTTGTATTAGCCATACAATAGTTACCAAAGTTTTCGTATGAAAGGCAGTACTTTTAATTAAAGATATACAATAAATTTATGTTACATGAAAAGTTATTTCAATGGATTTCAAAATAAAGTGAAAGTAAAAAACAGAAAATATACCGTAAAATCTATTTGCATTCCTCAAGTCGATTCTGTAAAAATGGTTCATTAAAGATTTTGGTGAAAGAAAATAGATTTTAATAACATTGTAAAATATTGCCGGGCTACTCTTTTATAATGGTACTCGAGTGCTAGAGTTAAGTTTGAAATTTTGCATGCGAATGTGTGATTGTGGTTTCCTGAATTCTAATAAGGTAAAGCCAGGAGAGATGACGCGGTCGGAGAGATTGCGCACAAAGAGGTTCGGTGGGAAGGAGTAGAGTCAGCGCGCAGCGACTCCAGGTAATTGTACAACAGCAGTAGAGCAGTGTCTACTTGAATGTGCACGTCCATTGTTTTGAGCGTCTAGGATAAATCATTATATTTTGTTTTGTTTTCCGAAAATAAGTGCTTGAATTTTCATAACTATTCGTCAGAATTTCTATATAGTATCAGTATTACAAAATATTTTAAACTTAAACGATTTCTCATAAGCTACTAACATAGACTAACGGTGCGAACACCACTGGTTCGTTTTAGAAGCGGCCATATTTAAATAAAAGGCTGCATAATCTCCCCTAACGAAATTGGAGAGTTTGCGCATCTGCTACTTAGGAGAGATGGCGTATTGTTTCCCATTAGTTTTCATGCTAGGAGAGATTACGGAGCTTAATTGTAAATTTGCATATATTGCAAACTACATGTAAAACATGTGAATCAATCAATTTTGAAATAATTTTTGAAAAACACATAATTATCGAAACTAAATTTGGCAATAAATTCGTTTTTTAAAAAAATACTGGGCAATGAGGATGAGTGAACTAAATGTCTGGAATTGTACCATTAGGTTGAAATATTCACTCTTAATACAATAATATTTATTCACAAAAGCCTTACAACAATGCCATTTAAGTGTAAATATTATTGTTAACGATTAAATTGTAGTTATTATTAGTAACACTCTCTCCTACCCATGTGCGCAATCACACCAACCCTGTAAGGACAGATTGCGCAAAATAGCTTTCTTGGTTTTATTACAACTGTTCTATTAAATTACTACATAACAACAAAATAACAATGGAAATGCATAAAAAAATGAAGTAAAAATTAATCATGCATAGTTTAGAAAAAAATTAATATTTATATGTATTTTTATTATTCTGCTGAATTCTGCGCAGACTATCCTAGCTTTACCTTATATGTGCAAGAATGACACTTATTGGGTCATTCATTTAAGTTTCGAACAGTATGTCTGAATCTTCAGGAATCAAATTGCCATGATTATTTCATGCGATGATATGTTAATTGTGTGGTATGTGTAGTTGTGTAATTGCTATGCATAATGCGGTAGGCGATGTATCCCATGGATTTGGAGCGCATCTCAATGAAAGCTACTTATTTTTGGATTTTGAAAGTCAAGTTCTTCACGTGTTAATTGCAAGCAGGGATTATCATTAGCTGTTTTTGAATTGAATATACGGCTGTGCATTGCGTCAGCTTAGTAAAGAGAATAACAATTCGCATTACAAAATAAAGAAATGTTAGAATACACATATTATACTGAAATTAGAAAGTGTATATCGAGATTTTGTACTGAGATAAAGTAACTTTCCGAATGTTCCTGAAGAAGCGAACAGTGAAGCCATTTCGATTTGAGTTAAGTGTTTTGAAATTCATAAGTCTTTTGGATTTGATAAGAGTTTCCCCTATCAATCTTAGTAAAATCGAGCTTAAATTTGATCGTATATAGTTAGGTCTGTCAGTTCCACGGCCAACTACACTGTTTATCGTTTTAAATAAAATGTTGTGTTTTTTATTAAGCATTGAGTTGCTCGAAAAGATATGACAAAATATGATAGTACATGAAATTGTTATTGTTCACACTGGAGGGTTTTTGTATTTTTTTCCTTTATTTGGAAAAAAACAACATCAAATCTCCGTGTACCATGAGTATCACATAATACTTTCGGAATTAGACATTTAAGGAATGAGTCATAGAAAAAACATATACACAAAATAAATAAAATTAATTAATTAATCAAATGTGAGAGAGCACAGTAACTATTAAAACAACGAAAAGCAATAATCAATTATAATCAAGCAATAATCTGTAAAATAGAATGAAAGCACATTTATGTGACACAGGTTTATGAAAATTTTGATGAAAATGAACACTGAGAAGAAAAATAAGTTTTTGTTTTGAGGTAGTTCTCTCTTTGTTGAATTTGAGCAATGTATGTTAAGTCGTTCAAAATATTGTTTGACGCAGTGGTTATGGTCTCGCAGATTCTTAGAAGATAAATTGAATCGGTACAAATGTGCTTTGAAATTTCTCAACCAGTTAAAAATTTGCATCGTTTTCAAATAAGGTAAAAAATTCTTGCAAGATAGTCTGTAAATTGTGATATGATGCATTGAATTTATGATAGGAATGAGAATCTCAATATACAGGATTTATAATTGTTCAGAAAATATTCTTATTGGAATTATATTTATAGTTGCATTTCTTATGTTTACAAGGAAATCATTCTATCAAACTTATCTCAATCCGATAATCGAAGATTGAAAGATATTACTTCTACCATTGGCAATCCTATCGGCGATCTCCTATAATCGGGTTGCCATTCATTATCTTTTAACCGGAGAATGTTGAGGTAACCGAAGACTGAACCACCGCTGTGGCGACAGCTGACGACTGTTTTCGTGATTAAGTAAAGTCAATTTTATGTTTGAAGTTCGCAAGCTACGGTGGCCATCTGGCAATCCTCCTCTAATTCTTTAACTGTAGAATGTTTCGGCAACCGAAGACTGAACCACCGCTTTGGCGACAGCGAAGACTGTTTTCGTGATTGATTAAGTAAAGTCAATTTCATGTTTGAAGTTCAGCTTTCATAAAAATATTACTTAAAAATTGTCGCCGACATCCAGACTGTAAGTTATAATTTTTATAATCCTTTTAAGGTAATTTTAGTAATTAATATTTTAATTTCACTAATTAGCAAATGTATTCCATAAAGCTGAACTTTGCTTTCAGTTTATCCACACTGTCTATTGTACAGGAAAAGTGATATATTTTTCAAAATAAGCTATAAATCCTTCATATTATATTAAATAACTCATTTTGTGACACAATATCTTTTGAAAGTTATGTTCTTTTGACAGTAAAAATTCATAAAGTGACGTGGAGGGAATTAAATTCTCATTTAAAAGATCAGAACTGTTGGAGATTATTTGTTTAAATGAAAAATTGCGATATTTAATTAATATAACAAGTAATTTATTCTTTATGTTCTAAGCTTTTTCTAAAGTTGCTGACCAAATGCAACGAAAACAGAGTATATCAGGAAAAGTAATCAAATTAAATTAGATTGGTGATTCTTTCATAATCTATGAACGTAAGTATGTCACATTGGAACACTGAAATATATATATATTTTATTTTGCGAAATTCCTTCGTAAAGAACTTTTATTTTTTATAATTATTGCGACTGGTCGAAATTAATTAGAGTCTATCCAGTGTTGCGTTGTATCTCAACGGATTGTATCTGTAATATATGAGTTATGAAATTCGTCAAAAATAATTGTTTTTATAATACACCATAGTTAGTTATATTTAGATTTAAACTCGAAAGTAGAATGTGCAGACGAAATCATTTTCCAGCATCTGTTCTCGCGTATAGGTGATTTTTTCGCTTTTATTATTAATTTATAAAATGAGAAGAAAATAAATTTCAACTGATAATTGAATATTTAAAAAATCTATAATATAACAAACTACTAGATATTTAATGTATAATATAGCAAATATAAATGGTTGTTAAATCAATTTTTTTCGGGGGTGGGGGGGAGGGGTACATGGTAGTTTTTCGGAATGTATATTTGTAAAATGTTTTTGAGGTTTCAGATAGTAAAACACTTCAAAAATACATTGGAGGAAGATTGAATATTTATGAATTATTCTTTTTCCAAGTTTTAATGCACGGAAATTCACATTATACCTCCATTACATTTGATAGCCAATTTCCTATATTACTATCGTCACTTAATTTGGGAACGTAATAAGTAAACTAGTCACTCATTTTTCACGAAGTATTCATGTTCATATTATATCTAATTTCACTACTGATA
Organism: Maratus michaelseni; assembly: GCA_963931845.1. Taxonomy (NCBI): domain Eukaryota; kingdom Metazoa; phylum Arthropoda; class Arachnida; order Araneae; family Salticidae; genus Maratus; species Maratus michaelseni. Next base: position 190,094,117 of record OZ007593.1, on the reverse strand, counting down.
ACAAACTCTTTCCTTATATCATGATTTATTTTGTCATAAATGGAGTTATCCATATCTTTATCTCTAAAGTTTTCTATGACATTCTGATTAAACATAACATTTAGACCTTAAGGGTATACCGTTCTATATTTAACCATTATTTCGTTCTCGTAGATCATTCTTTCCTACTTGTTTGGGATAATTTGCAATGTATATATTCTCATATTTTCCACACCATGTTCAGCAAAATGAGTAATTTCAATCTCTTGCTCCTCTTTTATGGTCTTAAGATTTCTTATGTCCAATTTATGATTATTAATTCGCTTATTTATTGGATTGGGTGTTTGCCCAATATACATTTGGTTACACACATTACATCTCAATTTAAATACACAATTATATACCTTACAGAATTTTATACATTTCTCTTCGAACACTTCATCCTCATCCTCTATTTCAGCACAAGGGCACATTTTACATCTTTTGTTCCTACATTTCAATAATTTTATACCACTTCCGACATATCCTTTTTCAAAATACGTATTATAAAACCATCTTGTTTTATATATTTTACCAATACCTACTCCATCACTATCTTATTTTTTTCTTATTCATTAAAGTGTAATTATAAATTTATCTGGTCAAATACCTCATGCCACTTTTATTTTTACGACCACAACTGTTTACAAACAACGAATAACTTAAACTACTATTTTTATCTATTTTTGTAACATTATCTTTCTTTTTTTGGTATTTTTATTTTTCCTTTTCTGCTTTTCTCCTCGCTCCCGTAAGTCTCACAAACATTGTTAAAATCACCTTCACAAACTGTACTCCTTAAAACACCAGAACCGCCACAAATACTATTCGCATAGTTGCTCTCTGACGATCCGATTTCCATATATATATATAAATTTTCTTTACGGTCAACGTACTTACGGTAACTTTCGATAATATTTGATTTTCAAATAAAGATAGTTCTTATGGATTTCGTAAATGAATGTAAACAACTAAAAATAGGATATTTCCAAAGATTAATTCGTTTCACTTTGAGAACACAAACATCGGTATAATATTCGATGTACTTAAAACTACGTTTTCAATTGTTTGCATTTTATTTACTGAGAAATTTTAAAGTGATCCCGAAAAGTTACTTTTTTTAGGGTTTCGTTCATCTCATGAAACCCTATTACTCCCGCTCCGTTGTTTGTCCGTCACACAGCCGTTCTCAGAAATTATATAACTTACAGACATGAAAATTTGTGTACATATAGCTAAATACCTACTATGAAGCTCCAAATATTAAAATTTCAAACAATCATTATATTTTAAAATACAGAGATAAAAAACCAAAATTCTAACAACCTTTTTCCTATTAAATTTAAACATTTTTTGTTATAGCAGTTGCCAAGAATTAAAAATCCGCACTAAAATTCTTTCTACAATAATTAATTTTCTATTGAAAGATTTTCACGTGAAAAATTAGAATGAAATAAAAAGTTTCACCAATTGAAAAAAAGATTAATATGACATCATATTGGTAATAAAACGGAAATTTTCAAACATTTTTCAATAATACAAGGAGTATGAGTATATGTATGTACATAAAGCAGATTAATATCCCATCATTAGAAAATTAAAAAGAAAATTAATCTGACGTCATATTAAATGTTTAACGGACTTTTCAAATGTTTGAGAATAACACAAAGCGAGTATCAATATGAGTAATAGAGAATAGTAAATATATGAGTTTGAGGAACGCTTTGAATCATGATAAAAAACCCATTATTTTAACATTTTGAAGGTGTGCAACATGTTTAATTTTGAAATATTTTTTTTTAAAATATCGCATTTAGTCCACATGACAGATATTATTATGACAGAGAATAATAGCGGGCTTCGTCCGATATCAGGCTGGTTTAGATATTCGAAAAAACGAAAAAAATAGACCGGTAAATTTTTACTTTATAAAAAACATGACTTTTTTTTTTTTTTGATTTATCAAAGAAAGTATAAAATGTTTTGAAAGGATTATTAAACGAAACCCTTTGTGCGATCTTCGATCACACTTACCCACTTGTTAAATATAACTACCTTCTATCAATTATCTGATAAAAAAATGAATTGGAGATTGTGTTCTCACACACACACGCACACATATATAGCAACGATCAGAATTCAATTTATCAAGTTTATGTTTTAGGCAAAAATAAATTTTCGCGATTGCGAAGTATTATTATATGCATCTACCGTGTTCTCTAGCTCTAGCGGCATCCGATTACATTCTGTGTACCTTCTTGGGAAAAAGTACACTAAACAGTTAAACATTCCAAGAGCTTAAAAACAAAGTAAATGCTAATAATAAATTCTGAACTAATTGCGTGCTAATCTTAATGCTGGAACAAAAAGAAATATGTAAATTGTTTTCCTCTATAGTTTTATAGAATTTTTAATATGTATTGAACTTGAAACGACAACTAATCTGTAAGTTTAAGGATATAAAAATCTGAAAGCATATTTAATACGGCAATTTCAAATGATACTAGTATTCTTGCCATATATTTTTACTAAGGACAATTCATTAAAATTAATAGGCTTAGTCAAAAACAATTTATAAACACTAAATGACAAAAGTTATTAAAATTCATTATTCATACTTGATATTTTCTCTTATCTAATTAAGAGAATTAATCATCTAATGCTTAATATATATTTAGCCGAAACACATTATTTATTCTTCAGAAAGTGTAATTAATATCTGAAGTTTGAAGACTTAATCCTTAGAATTATAGTAAATAAGTTGTTTTTAGAGAAACCGTTTTTGAAACTCTTTTACATTTCAAAGTATTCTCGTGATATAGGACACAATAGCTTTTTTAAAGGATAAGAAATGTTCAGTGTTATTCTTAAAATTACGTATTTTTTATGTATAGACACATATATTCTTCATATATTACACTATCTTATTATAGTTGAAAGTTATCTCTGACAAAATATACTTCGGTAAAATTTAATTTAATTTGATCAACAATCAAATAAGCACGTAAAAGTGTTTAGGAAGAAAAAGGCTTAGAAAACAATAAATGATTTTAAGACAATATTTTACACTATATTTTATGTAGTATTTTGCATTTTTAATAATATTTAAAGTATTAATTTTATGGGGTTTATGTTGCTGTTTATGTTGCTGTTATGTTGCTGTGGTTTTATGTTGTTACATTGCTGTTTTAACTGCCCTAATTTCATTAATTGCTTTTATTGCCTCTTCTTGTAGATTGTAAAGATATATTATGCTCAGAAAATCCTATTCAAAATGAAAAAAACCTTTTATGTGTTATGTCACTTACATTTTTCTCTCTTACCTAATCATTATTTAAAAAGTAAACATTTTAGAGAACAGAGAGTCTTTGTTGGTCAGATACAATTTACTTCACAATTTAAGCTAATTACATAATGTTAAAAGTTAGAAAAATTAACATGTGTTACGTTATTCTATTTTTGACGGTACTGACCGGCATATAACAATAAACTAAACTAATTAAAATTAACTAATAACTTATGATTTCCAATAGAATTTTAATCTATGTTTAAACTTATGAATCCGAAAAAAATTAACTAAATTTACTATTTAATGTTTTAAGGCGTTAAAATAATTTTCACATACCTGATTGCATCCATTGTAGTAAATCTTATTTTTTACCTAAGTATGTAATCGTATGTTCAATCTACTTATATGAAATCCTGAAACTAGCTGAGTAAAAGCATCTTACTCGACTGATATATAATAGAACAGATCCTGTAATCCTTTGGATTACCGATTACCAGACCCTTACCTGCTCAGCGGAGTGCCTAATTTAATGGATTGTGTACCTGGCCGCGAGGCGAAAATCGCTTGATCACCACATGGCGGTGTTGCACATGGTGATAAAAAAATAAGGGCCGAAGTGCAAGGCCGACTTTACTGTTGCAAAGGGAGACGATACCCATTCTTTCTACAGTACCCTTTCTACGGTTAAAAACTGGCTCCGTGGGCTGTCCTTTTGGAGCAGGAGCAGTTTTCACCTTAATTCAGCTAATAAAGAGGCGCGTAGTTTTAAAAATAAAAATAGGAAAAAATGTTGGGGACATTACTCTTTCACAACACTCACATGAACCGACTTGGTCATCCGATCCATACTCGTAATGATAAGCTTAGGGGGAACCTATAGAAAAAGGTTTAATACATGGGTTAGTAAATTTTGCTAAATAATAACCTGAAAGTTAAACTTAATTAATACTGCATTAAAAGAAATAAACTACTAGGCCATAAAATAATAAACTGGCTCCGTGGGCTGTCCCATTGGAGCGGGTTCAGCTTTCACCTTAATTCATCTAATAAAGAGGTGTAGATTTAAAAATAAAAATAGGAAAAGTTGTAGGGGATTTTAATCTCGCATAACACTCGCATGAACCGACTTGGTTATCCGATCCATACTCGTAATGATAAGCTTAGGGAGGAACCTGTAAAAAAAAAATGTTAATACATGGGTTAGTAAATTTTGCTAAATAATAACCTGTAAGTTAAACTTAATTAATACTGCATTAAAAGAATTAAACTAGTAGGTCATAAAATTATAAATTTATCCTTTAAGAGGAGTAGTTAGTTTGTTGGGCACCTACATGGAAAAACAAATCTAAAACACTAAACAATACATGCATCCCGACATATTTGCATATCATACACAAATAAAAATTAAAATACATAAATACATACACACATCCACACATCATACCTAAGATCTTACTTATAACATGCAGTCGTGCGAAACTACAGGCATACATACATTCTAGCATTAATTTTACTTCAATGAAGTTCATAAATATGGAATACGGGTAAGTAACTTCGCTTATTTCGATCATCGAGTTATGTGAAAGATTTAACCAGTGCGTATATTCAAACCAAATATTTAATAAACTAATTAAAATGCGTAAGTGAGTCCTGCAATATGTTTATTGCAGGACTTTATTGTTATATGTTTATAATTTATTTGTTTGAATAAATTAATATAATTAAAAACTGTTATATATTACAATTAACGAATAATTTGAAAATAGGTAAAATAAATAATAACGCTGTTATATTTTGTTCATAATTACTCTGAGGAAACATCAGTTTAATATTTGAGTTACACAGTCATGAAATCTTACAAATAAAATACGTTTATTTAGTTATAATGATTTCGGATGGTAAAAATTTCATTCAAAATAAAAAAGATTTCGATCATAGAAGTCGAAATTAGTTCCATTGACAAATCTCATCTGAAATGGAAGCTTATATTAAATACTTGATAATCCACTCAAGGCATCAATCGAACTTTAATTATCTTTACTGAAAAGGAAGAATGTCTGGGAGGAGAATTAATCTTTTCGAGGGCACATTTACGATAGATCATCTTCAAAAAACAAATATAATAAGACATTTTTGTAACTAAAAAATGATCTTTATTCTTTTTGAATTTAATATTAAATATATTGCTCGAACAAGTGCTGTTTCGAATATTTTCGTACAGAATGAAAACAAAAATTGTTATTTTATGGCTGTCATTTAAAATATATATGGGTTAATGACGGTGTCACCCAAAAATTCATTTAGGCAATTTTTTTTGTTTGCACATGTCAGGGATAGTTTTCAAAGTGAAAAGTAAATTCAATTGGTATACATTAGAACTTCGTTACGACGAATACCACTTTAACGAATTTTTCAGATTGACGATTTTTTTGGATTGTTAAGGGGGGATATTACGTTGAGCAGCTTGAAAATGACAATAATTAAACCAGTGCGAAAAACTTTGTAGTTTTAAAACCAATGAATAAAATACAACAATTTTTTCCTATAATTTCACACATTCTTGTAGTTAAAAAAAATATTCAAATTATATATATTTAGCAATATTAATTAATTAAATGATAACGGCAAAAATGGCTTTTTAAAAATATAAAAACTAAAGTATGCATTTTCCTCGCTGTAGATTAAAAAATTCTACTGCAGACACACATTTAATATTTCATTTATTTTTTTCTTATACAACTATATTTTAAACTGCACCTAAATTTAAAAGTATGCTCAAATTCATTAGCATAATTAATGGCTTTTATAATGATATTCACTAAATTTACCAAAAATTGTAGATTTAACTTTTTAATACAAAATTTTCTATGACATAAATGAAACTAAATTTAGGTTCAGCGTAAAGATATACATGGAAATTTATTATACGCAAAATTTCAATGTTCTATGATATTTAGTTTTCAAATGAAAGTGCGTACAATGCCAAAAAATACAGTTTTGGGAAAAGGGGCTTCATAGGTAACTTTATACCATGACAGGAAATGGCTTTTTACAAGATATTTTAGCTATAGCTTCTCTTCTAATTGGAATTTTTGTAAACTTATTTTTGCAATGTATGTGTAACATTTCAAGGTATCCATGTTATTTTTGCTCTGGAAAATCGATTTTTCTTAAGCTTTAACGTAAACTCCCTCCTTAAAAACACCCTATGCTTTCCCATTAAAAAAATATTCTTTTTAATGAATTTCATATAAACGAATTTTTCAAAATAACAAATTTATTGAAGGTTTAAAAAGAAAAGTCATTTCGGTTTTAATAATGTTGAGTTGGCAAGAAAAAAATATCTATTGAAAAACTAGAATTTGGTAGAAAAGCTTCGTTGGAAACTCCGTGAAGGGGAGGCAGACGACGGTGAAAATAAAGCTGATGATGATTGTCCATCAAGTGTCGAAGATTGTGCTGTACGATCAAAAGGGTCTCTACAGAACATTGAAACTCTAAAAAAGTAATTATCCCAGCAAAATAATGTTTCGAAAACATTTTATAAAATTTATTTTGAAAAATGCATTGTCAACTTCAGTGCAGGAAAAAACTTTGGATGTTTTTCGTGAAGAAATAAATTTTCAAATGAGAGAGAGAGAGACACTGCAAAGGCTGTGAATTACTTTTCACTTTGTTAAACAGCGTATAACCAAAAGAGTGCAAAATATGTCCAGACCGGGGATCGAACCCAGATACCTTGGTTTAGCGCACCAATTGCTTTACCATTTAAGCCATCTTTTCACTTATATACGTTGGCAAGGATGACACTTCTCAGCGCAACACTCTAAAAAAAATCCGTGAAAATACAAAAGATTTTCCGTAAAATTTTACGAAGAAGTTTCATTTTACCAAAACAACAGTACAATTTCCACAAATGACATTAGTTCCGTACAGGAGATTTTAAATCCGTAGATATGCAGAAAGTTTTCCGTAAATTTGATAGATTTTTTTCAAAACAGTACAATGTCCGTATTTCCCCATTTCTGTAAATAACGTTCAGAGGTTTGCATACAGATATTGTCTTGCTTGAAATGTGAATTAAGATTGTTGTATTTATTAGGGTCCAGGGTCATCTAGGATCCAGGCCTGGACCGGTCCTACCCGTGGGCCTATTTTCTGTCATTAGACTCGGGCCAATCCTGGAGCTCATTCTAACCGGGCCCGTGTCTGGACGGTAATTTTTTGTGAAAATAATAATGATATATTTTTATTTTTAGTGAAATCTTTAGAAATTTACTTTATTTATATAAATTACAGAAAAATATTTTTTTTAATCTACTTTTTTTTCTTTATGGTGCTTCAAATTATGAATTTTTTCACTGACATTTTAAAATTTTATTTTAATTTTATTAATGTGAGGCAATATTAGGTTATTAAAGGTTTCGTAAAATAATAACTTTCCAAATTACACTGTTAAAAATTTGCAACAAACTGTCCGGTCATTTGACCGTTTTTATAGAAAACGTTTACATAATCATAATTAAACTCTATTATGACCATATTATTGCTCATATTACGGTCAGAATGGGATTAAATTACGGTTATGCAACCGTTTTCTTTAAAAACGGTCGAATGACTGGACAGTTTGCTGCAAAATTTTAACAGTGCATTGGTATTGAATAAAACTGATTTGTCTTATAAATTTGTGAATAAAACTAAAATTTATTATTTTATAAATTATAATTTTAGAAAGTTTATATTTTTTTCTTTAAATTTATAAAAATAATTTATGATTTTTTCTTTACTTTTATAAAAATGAAGTTCATAATTTTATAAAGTTTATAATATATTTAGTTAGTTTATAATTTTATAAATTAAACTAAATTAACTTAGACTAAATTAATAAATCCAAATTTAAACATACCTATCCCAAGGTCATTAATTTCCAAAGTTTTCGCTAAAAATCTTTTTTTTTTTTCTTTTTTTTTTTTTTTTTTTTTTTTTTTTTAAATATGTTTAAGGTTTCATAAAATAATATTTTTGCAAATTATCGGTACATAGGTGTTAAACTAAGCTGATTTGTCTTATAAATTTGTGAATTAAGCTAAAATTTATTATTTTATAAATTATAATTTTACGAAGTTCATATTTTTTTCTTTAAATTTATAAAAAATAATTAATAACTTTTTGTTTACTTTTATAAAAATGAAGTTTATAATTTTATAAAGTTTATAATTTATTTAGTTAGTTTATAATTTTATAAATTAAACTAAATTATCAAGTCCAAATTTAAACTTTGTCCCCACCAGTGGCTGAGAGGTTCGGCTCTCGAAGCTGGTAGACGGGATCTGCTGGGTTCGATCCCAATCGCGCTGCGTCGGCCTAATCGTTCGGAGTTTTCGTGGTTTTCTTCGAGCCTTGGATTTATCCATGCGTAAATACGGGTTAGGTTCCCTTAGAAAGACCCCCACGAAGGGCACTCCCCCTGGGCCTATATCCCAAGTGTAGATAATTGGCCGTCAACAATCAACCCAACCCAACCCAAATTTAAACTTACCTATCCTAAGATCATTAATTTTAAAATGTTCTCTAAAAATCTATTTTTTGTTTCGATTTTTTTCACAAAAGCTCTCAGCAAAGATTAAATAGTATAATAATTTATTTTATTATAAAATTGTTTATTCACATAAGTTTTTAAAATAAGAGATAAAGAAAATTTTTACTTTAATAGCATGTAATAAATACGTCTACTTAGATAATTACTAATCCTATACTACTAAGATAATTGTTTTTACTGGAATTGATAAATAGATCAACAGACAAATAATTTTAAAAAGTATATGTACTATTGCAAAAAAAAAAAAAAAAAAAAAAAAGCAATCAGTACTCTTAATACAATGTTTTACGCATATAATACATAAAAAGTTAAAATTTATCTGTTATAAAGCATCAAATAATAAAGCAAGATATTAAAAATTATGATATTGAAAAGATCCATCCAACTATGGAACTTTTAAGTTTTTGCATTACTAAAAGCATCTAAAATAAATAACCACATTTGAGAGAACGAAGTGTACAGTCATAGCGTGATGCTTCAGCCCGCCAGTTTATTACACAGAAGTTTACGCGTTCGAACCACCTCCGTGGCAAGTGTTGGCTTATTTACTCAAAACTCGCACAGAAATGAAAGAAAAAAGTGTTATAAGATGGGATTTTTTTTTTTTTGGTCCTATAAAATTTATTTTAATGATATAAAAATATCTAAAAAATACGGAAGATATCTGTTAAAAAACGGAAATTTAAAAACGGATATTTCAGAAATCACGGAAAATTTCCTGGAATTTACGGAATTTTTTTTCCGCTAAAATACGGAAATAGTACTAGCGTCTCGATTGCCAGTACAATTTCCGTTTTTTTTCAGGAATTTTTTTTTTACAGTGAAGATGAAATATGAGCACACTATTCAGTGGCGTACATGAGAAGAATAAATTCTCAGCATCGGATAATATATCTAATTTTCAAATTAAATTTTTAGCAGGACTGAAACTACGCCATAAGTCTTTAAATGTCACTACAAAGAATGTGAATTACTGTTCACTTTGCTAAACAGCGTACAAACAACAGAGTGAAAAATGCCTGACTGGATGTCTTCCAGATCGCTTAAATGGTAATGCACTTGGTGCGCTATACCAAGGTATCTGGGTTCGATACCCAGTTTTGACACATTTTTCACTCTGTTTGTAGTACGCTGTTTAGCAAAGTGAAAAGTAATTCACATACTGTGTAGTGTCATTGAAAGATTTATGGCGTAGTTTCAGTCCTGCTGAAAATTTAATTGGAAATTTAGAAATAAATTTCCATTAACTGCAGATGTCAGTGAAGTTTTTTAATCTGTTAGGTACGTAAGATAAATTATAATTCCTTTATAACAGTTAGATTACAATCTTGAAACTTAATGAATTTTATAATTATCTTATTTCTAACTAGTAAGTTCAAAATACTAGTATACTGTATATTTATTATTTACTTATATGTTTTCATGTTAACTGAAATTTAATATAAGTGTAGTAATAAAAATTTTTTTAATCCAGTGTGCATGCAAATTTCTTTTCTTTAAAAACGCCATATTGGAATTTCACATTAACGGATTTTTTAGTATAACGAATTTAATCGGTAGTTTCCAGAGATTTGTTATAATGAGATTTTACTGCATTTTGGAAATATAAGAGAGAGAGAAATATCCCATACTCAGTGGTACTTCTGTGTTAAGTAAGATACACTGGGTCACATATTCTTTATTGATATTGGACACCTTAAAAACAGCAATTAACATTAATTTTTCATAAAAGTGAAAGGATTTCTTTTATGACAAAACTTTACTGAATAGGGAGTTAATACATTAAATATTTGAGAATCCTTAAGTCATGAAATGAACTTTGTTTATCCTTTCAGAGATGAGTGAATGACCGGGAAAAAAATTAATTTTTTGGAGTTGATTTGCAATAGCTCTTGACGACCAAACAAATACAGTAAGACAACTATTGTAACCGAAATTTCCATGTGTATTTTCTTTGAATTTAGCCATGCAATGTTTATTTCTCTAGCAAGTGCTAGTTTGGATATTCAGATAAACTGCGATAAATAAGGGAAAATTATGTTTATTGTTGTAATTTTAAAGTTATAGCTATGACTTACTATGCTATCAAAAATGCATTTATGCTTTATTTATTTATTTATTTATTTTTACATTTCTTTGTCATAATTGGCAATGTGACAAGTAAAAACAATGTGTGTAATTGGCGAAACTAAAATAAAAGAATATATTCTCTTCTCAGTGGTATCTTATGTGGATTGAATAAACGTCGACACGTATTGATATTTTATTTAACATTCGACACATTTTGTTAGATAGCCATTAAAAAACGATATAAGAAATTTAATTAAACGCAATGATACCCAAAAATTAAATTTTTCATGAAGAATATAACGGTTTTTGTTATAAATGTTGAAAGTCGTTCTTCTTTTGATAGAAAAAAGCTGAAAAAGAAGTTTATATATTAAATACTTTAGATTCCTCCAAGCACGAATCGAAATTTAATTACCCTTTCAGAGAAGGCAGAATGTAAGAGAGGAAAAATAATATTTTTGAGTGCATATTTACAATAGCTCTTCTACAGAAAACAAATGTAATAAGACAGTTATTGTAACCAAAAAATATATCTCTATTCTCTTTCTGTTTAGTTATATAAAATTTTCTGATTGAGGAATTATATGATATATATAATTTATTTCTGATTATAAAATGTTAATGTTAATTGCTTTCTATAATGACAATTTGAGAAATATAGAGTCATAAACTTATGCGAGAAGTTAATAGAAATTGGCATATTTATAAAGCTTTTTAAAAACCGGCTTAGATTACTTTAAAACTAACATCCGTTACAAGAAAAGGAAGTTTAAAAGAAGTTTATAGTCGTCAAAAAAGAATTTGCACACTTGTCATTTATAAATTTACAAGGCATAAATAAACACAGAAACAATTGTGAAGGAAGAATATTGAACTTATTTACAAAACAAGTAAACATATTTAATAACTTACTTGGTATTTCTATAAACATATAAATATATGAATTTTTAATGCTAAAAAATTATTTACACACAAATAATTATGAGAAAAATAGGAAAGATTCAAAATACAGAAAAATTGCTAATACTTAGTGTGCGTAACCTTTTCACTGATAACAACGTGTAATCGTCTTCTACATGATGGTACCAATTTTTTTCTGGTTTCTTCACTGATTTTGGCCATTCTTCGGTGAAAGTCTGCTTACGTCTTGCTAGAAAATTTTCTTTTCCTCACTTAAAAATTCACCATTTGCTACATATTCTCTCTAAAATTGAGGTTCGACAAATATGGAAGGTTTTTCAAAAGAGTGTCTGCCTTATATACAACGATATATTTTTTAAGTTGGCCGTTTGTTCCGAAACACCGTCGTGTTGAAAATAAGATGAACCACCAATTCTTAATTTCAATGGATTATTAAATGAGTTAGCTCACAATATTTTATCATACCCTTTATCATGCATATTGGTTTCAATAAACATTATTTCACCAACTCCCTTAACAGACATGAATCCTTAAATCATTACATGTCCACCGCCATGTTTGACGGTTGGTTTTAAACATTTTGTTACAAAGAAGTTTACGGCTTTCACTGTATAGTTTTCGTTCCATCAGAAACAAAAACTTTAAACTTGTTTAATCGGAAAAATCATTCCATAATTCTCCTCATTTGTTGACATATGATTTGGTAAACGCAAGTCTGTTCAGCCTATTAGTTTATTTTTAAGTATTTTGGTTCTTTTTAAGAAGAGCTTTCTCGAATATTTGCATTATGAAGGATATTTATAATTTCCTATATTAAAGCGACATCAGAAGAAAAATCTCCTGCACTTAGAAAAGGGTCTTTTGATGATTTGTTTACGATTTCTCTCTTTGTCTTTCATTAAGCTGACGAGATCGCATTTGATTCATTATTGAATCAGAATTATTTTTAAAATATTTTATTACATAACGAACACTTGGAAGTTTACCAATCGCTCTGTAATTTAATCCCCAATCATGGAGAGTTATAATATTTTATAGTAGACATAGAAAACTCACATATTTCTGGAGTCATGCGAACTGAAGATTTCTAAACAGTCAATCAAGCGATCGTGTTGTATATATATATAAGGCAATGAGAGACAAAATGTGATGAAGATTTACATAATGTTACGTATAACAATGTTTAAGAAAAGAAAAATTATGTTTGGGAAAATACAATATTGGCATGAAATAAGGTTATTTTATTTGTTTTTAATGTATTATTATATTATATGGAATGCATGTTTATATGTGTTTATTAATCAAATAAAAAAAAATTAAACAATTTTATCACACGTGTATTTAGTGTTTATGTAGGCATAATAATTTGTGGCTTTAAATACTTTTTTTAACTAATGTATATTGTCATAAAGAAATAAAACTTTTTTGAATAAATATAGTATCGAAGGAAAGTCTTTTTGAACATATATTTCCATGAAGAAAAATGTTTTATTGGCACGGATAAAAAATCAATTATTTTATAGCGACGTAATTTTAATTAACCGGAAGAAATATTTTTCTTATTTATAAAATTTGAGACTTCATATTAATCTATTAAGGGATTTGTTATGCGGATAGTTTTATCAATATTATTTTTAAGAACTTACACATCTATACAATTTTTTTTAAATTTGTTTATATATATATATATATTATTTTTTTCCGCATTTTATGTAGGATTAGCGTCAATATTAGTATAAAAATTGGAAAAACTGCGCCAGGAACTAGGATATTAATTATAAAACCTTCTTGATTATTCAACCATGTTAATACTGATTTGTTACGGCTCACCTGCTTCTCTAATCACGGGCCACCATTCTTATAACAAATTAAGGCTTTTGCGTCCGTTTCACATTCAAATATTGAGATGTCGGCTACTTGGACGGCATTATTTGACTAATTAAAAAAGATATATTTTGATTAAACACATTGTGTCTGTCACTTCACACTGAGATGTTGTGTTATTATTATTGTATTTCGTCATTAAATTTAAAATGCAGAAATTCTAAATTTGAGAAATTTTTAATAAAAGACTGTTTGGTTAAGGAAATTTCAGCATGAATACAATTTAAAAATGTATTTTATTTATCTACATTTTATTTTTTCATTAAAAAATATTCAAAGGTTTATTCAAAATTTGTATTAATATTCATATTCATCTTTAGAATTTTTTTTTTTTTAGTTTTTTACATTAATGAATTATTTTAAAAACTAATATATTTCGGTACAATAAACAGTATAAAAATATCCATTGAAAAGTAACAAAAAAATGTAAATTATAGGGAGAAATAAACCTTTTAAATATTTAGAACAAAAAACGGGACTTCATTTTTTTCCATTAATGAGGTATTATTAAAGTTTTGGTTTAGTATCATATAGAAAGGATTTTTTTCAAATTAAAGTTTTTATATATTTTTCTTTTGTTTTGTATTTTTTCTTCTTCGATGCACTTAAAACAAAATCGTTCAAATTACAAATTTTTAAAATGCTTTCCTAAGAACTGAAGTGGCACAGTTTTGAATGCTTTAAAAAACAATTTATATATTTAACTATATTTTTTACATATTTTTCAAATATATGTCTATATTTCTATTCATTATGAATATTTTTTTTTCGTTTTATTGTCTATAAAGTGCTTGACATTTCATTATCTCGATTTTTTAAATCTGTTTAAATAAACTATGTTTCCATTGAAATGTATTTTTTTTAAAAGTCATACCGTTATAATAGAATTTTATAAGTTTACTTACACAAAGAAAAATACAGGAGTGATTAAAAATTTGACACGCGTTTGTTTGCATGTGTATTTTATGAGGAAACTAAAAAACAAAGAGGCGTATTTTACGAGGGGCCGTCGGAAAATAAGTTTCCCCTGGCGACTGTGGACAGAGGTGTGTATGAAAGACAAAAAATGTAATGAGACATTAAAGATAAAACATAACTTTATTTTTCCACATAAGTACCAAGTACATTGAGCCATTTGTAATACCGCTCTATAAGCTACAAAAAGCCCTTCAGGAAAAAATCAGGGCTTTGCATACGGACGAAGTGTTGAACGGCTATGGGATAAAGACGACACAGCAGGTGAACGCGAATGTGCAAGACACCGATACCATTGAGTAGAGGTCGTCCGCAATCAAGCAGATGGCGCTGTTGCAGTGCCTGCGCAGATGGCGCTTATGGGCGAAAGACGACACAGCAAGCGCCATCTGCGGAGACACTGCAACAGCGCCATCTGCTTGATCGCGGACGACCTCTACTCAATGGTATCGGTGTCTTGCACATTCGCGTTCACCTGCTGTGTCGTCTTTAGCCCATAGCCGTTCAACACTTCGTCCGTATGCAAAGCCCTGATTTTTTCCTGAAGGGCTTTTTGTAGCTTATAGAGCGGTATTACAAATGTCTCAATGTACTTGGTACTTATGTGGAAAAATAAAGTTATGTTTTATCTTTAATGTCTCATTACATTTTTTGTCTTTCATACACACCTCTGTCCACAGTCGCCAGGGGAAACTTATTTTCCGACTGACCCTAGTATTTTGTAGTAGTGAAAATTATTTCTCTTTTAACACTATACAACGAAAATATTTGTATTTTAAAATTCAAATCGTATTTACCGTTTCCACAATGACTCTTATTTTCAAGTAAATTAAAAGAAAAAAAAACCTTCAAATGCAAAGAGTAGTTCTGTTTGAATCTTAAACACAGGGTGGTGTAAATTTGAGTGCGAGACCTAACCCGTTACTCCCAGCAAACGCAGCAATGTCTGCTAACATTCATTAAACAAAACAATACTAATAAAATAAAGTTTCGCTCTGTGTGCGCATTTGTTATCCGTTTGTTTGTTTGTTTGTTTGTCTGCGATGGCTAGCAAAATCTAGCCCACCGAGAAGCCTAAAAATTTAGATTTTGGTACTCCAAACCCTCTCCTGGTACACCTGAGCCTCAGAATTTTAATATTTTGAAAATTAGAGTAGTTAGTAATTAAAAACTCATTAAACATCCCAAATAAAAAGTCACTCTTCCGTAATCCACACGCGCTTGCCCTGAAGCCCTTTATCCGTATCTCCGTAAATAATAGAAACAAAGCACAAGTCAGATTTTCTAAATTCGCCATGGGCGAACGGCTAAAAATACAGAAAAACCATTTACATATTCTCGAAGAACGTACTTTTACGTCTCGAACGATCCGGTTGGTTCGAAAAAATTTCATATTCAACGAAGGTCAATAAATTAAAGAACTGATTTTGTCCTTTTCAAAGCCACCTTTGGTTTTAAAAAATACGAAAATTAACCCTTCGAAAAAGTATATTTTCTGTATGCCATTTCGTGATTTTTGCGATATCGGCGATTTTTAAAAATTTACATCGGCGGTTCAGAGCAAAATACGAAAAACTAAAAATGCCAGACAATATCTACACTTATTCTTGTTTTTACATCTATATTTGTTTTTGAAAATTTAAAATATTAACCCTTCGAAAAAAATTCGCGCGCAGGACTTACTTTTGCAAATTCCGATTTTCTGCGATATATAAAATCTGACATCGGCTTTCTAAATAACCAAACAAAAAACAAACACGCCTAAATACATCTACGTTCTACCGGGTTTTAGCGAAAATCTTTATTATTATTTTTTTAAATCCAGTTAACCCTTTCGAAAACGTTTTTTACCGTAAATCAAGTTCGCATTTTTAACGATTTCTCCTATCTTTACAAATTCGAATCGGCGTTTATAATCAGGATGCGAAAAACTAAAATATCGCGCCTAATCTACATCCCGTCGCTTTTTATTATCTGGTATTTGACTTGAAATTTTTTTCTTTTAACCCTTCGAAAAAAATTATTTCCAAAACTCATTATCGTGCTTTTCGTTTTTCGGCCCAGGTTTAAAAATCGGCATCGACTCGGGAAATGCGAATACGGACAAACAGTAGACTGCAGATCATAGACACGTTGATTTTCTTCAAAACACACCGTTGGCTTTTAAACAATATCTACATTAACCCTTTCGAAACCGATTGTTTGCGTAACCCACTTTCACGATTTCCACTATTTTGGCAATGTTTACATTTCAATTCTACTTGGAAATTTGGTTGGGTCGAGTGAAAAGGCCTTTTCTAGAACAGATTGCGGACCTTGGCGGTCGAAGGTGGAACTACAGGAGTATCTCTGATTCTATGGGCCCGATTATGACGGGGTTTGGTTCATTCGACTTTATTTTTTTCGATAGCCTGACAGATTTCAGTCAATTTTGTATAGAACAGATTGTGTAATTATCTCGGGCCAGGGCAACGCCCGGCTGGTTAGCTAGTAATATAATAAAATCACTTGTTAAATTTTAAATTAAAGTGAAATCATTGCTTAAAGTTATAAAAACATAACACAAAACATTTAAAAATACCTTTTAATATAGATTGCATATGTTTCCTCCGCTCTAACGCCGACATCTTCAGATCAAAATGATAAATAAAATATTGTTATCAATGAATAATAAAAAAACAAGAATATTGTTAAAGTATCCTGTATTTGATGAGCCAAAACAATTCGCTTCAGACTATTCTTGGTTTGCCACTATACGTAAACGTTGAGAAACTAAATTTATGAATTCAGTTTAACTTAAATTCTGACAATTTGGGGACCTATTGTTTATGAAATATCTTAAGTTGTGGCTGATACCATTAAAGATAAAAACAAGAAAAAAACATCATGCGTCAAACATAGACTGTGAGAACCTTTCCAGCACATTCAGAATACTGAAAAGAAATATCCGTTTAATAGGGTAAAATATGATATCCAAGTAAACATTTATAAAAGTGCATAATGCATACGAAAACACAATTTTAGCAATTACCACCTACAGTCGGAAAAATGGCCGAATTATTTTGTGCCGCCTTATATATGATATGTAGGTTTTTATATATACAACATAGTATAGTAAAATTTTGTTCAGTTATGAAAGGCATAAAACAATTCAAAATTCCCCTACAAAAATATCTATCAATAAACGGAAATGTAATCGAATTCTTTTGTGAGGCCCTTTTAATGATGTACAGAATTTAAACAAATCAAGTAATATGCAAACATTTCTTAAAATTTAAAACCGCTTTCCTCAAATGTAAATAAATTCCCAGCTATTATCGTTCATAGGCAACAGAGTACTTTGACCGAATTTTTAGCGTGTCTCCGTAAATCAACGATAAATGCTATGCCCACCATATTCTACAGTAAGCATCTTATAGTGGATCTCAGCTGTGTTAAACAATATCCATATTTCTGAAATAGTGTAATATCATTAAAATGCATTGAAGAGAATTTTTTTCTATTCCCCATAATGTAGCGTAATACTTTTGATTGTCTTTGTAAAAGAATTATAAAAGCTACACAATTCATTTTTGCTACTTAACATGCCATGGGAAAGCCCAAAAATATATATCAATTAAATTGTAAACCGAGTATATTTATACTAGTTAGAGAACGGAGAACGGACAGCCAGATATACGGCCAGGCAATCCGAAAACACAACCACTTTTCAACTATGTTGTAAATTCGAATCGTAAAACTTATAACAGACTAGTAAGCCAAAAGTCAAAAGTTAAAGAAAAGTATTAAAAATAGACAAAATAACCCTATGTTTAATATAAAATTAGAAAATTGTATCCAATCGGCAAACATACTTCTTGATGTAACCTTCTGCAATTTCCAATATTTTTCTTTTTGTTAATACCCCAAATGTGTTGGTGTACCAGAACTAGATACCAATTTTCTTAAAGATCAAAAGGATAAAAAGATGAAGGTAACAGGATCAGACTATGTGAAATCTACAAAGGAAATGTTTCGCAGTGCCGAAAGGTAGCAAACTGCCAAAGTAAGAATTACCAAAGTAAAAAAAAATAGTTTAAAAGGAAACAGGACATTTTGATGAATGTTTCGCCATCTGAAGAATGCAGCCTAAAACATATCGGTCAAATCAGCTTTTCAATCGATTCTGAAATTAACAGTCAAACAATCTACTTCATTTAACTGCGGTGCTGAAAAATAAAACCGAAAAATTTTATCTTCATGCACTTACTCTGGCAGTTCAAAGAACAGAAGTATCAGACAGAGCAGCATCTAATATTGCAAATGACACATTAGAACACATGGGTCTCATTTCTGATTATAATAAAGTATACGCAGTAAACAGAATTATTTAAAAAAGCAAACAAAGAGAACAAAAAGAGAGACTAGATAAGTTAATTTAGAAGAAAAGCTAGCACCATGATATCTGAAGCAAAAGGAAAAGAGTATTTAGAAAAACCATACAGAAAAAATATGTGGTCTCGGGGAAAACTCCGGGAAAATAATATTTTTACCATTTTTAACTAATATATCCCTCTGATAATAACATATTTTTTTTTAAAATAACTTTTAAAATCCATTTAAATGCGGCACCCACAGTTAGTGGGTGCGACGGAGCCGGAGCCAATACGACATATAAATCTGAAGTTATCAAAATAATGGAAACTAGGAAGTTCCTTACAATGGATAAGCTGCTTGCTCCGTGTACATTAGCTTAAATATAATAATATATAAATATATATAAATATAATAATATATATTATTATATTTATATAATATATATTTATATATTTATATATATATTTATAATATAATAATAATAGAATATAAATATAATAATAACATAATTTTTTTAAATAACATTTAAAATCGATTTAAATGCGCACCCACAGTTAGTGGGTGCGACGGAGCCGCAGCCAATACGACATATAAATCTGAAGTTATCGAAATAATGGAAACTAGGAAGTTTCTTACAATGGATAAGTTGCTTGCTCCGTGTAAATTAGCTTCCTTTTAGGCACGTTTTTCAATTCCATGGTAATAATACTGATCCTAAATGATTTCAGGATCAACAACTAGAAAAAGAATTGAAAAATACAGATATATGTAAAATATAGATTTTAAAAGTATTTAATCTGAACTGCAAGAAGTGAATTTTGACGATTAAACTACGGTCCAAAAGAATTTCTTTGAAAAGTGTCAAGCTGCAAATCACCCTAGACTAGTCAAAAAAGAACCCGAGAAAAATTACCTACTCTTATTTGTTAATAACTTACAAAATAATTGTACGTTTATATATGCTTGTAGCCATCCACAAAATTTAGAATTTTATGCGGAAAATTAACAAACCTGCCGGTTTTACTCGTTTTAAGTAACCCATAAATCGTTATAACGACAAGCAGATAAACATGACGTTACTTCGACGCAATGGTAGTAAAATCCTTCAATTTTATAAATAAGAATGCATTATTATTATTATTATTATCTTTTTTTTGACGCATAAAACAGAAAAATATATTATTTCCCAAAAAATACAAAAAAATGCATTCAAATTATTTCGAATTTAGATAAATCCTATTTAGTAAGACTTTAAAATAAAGAACTAACTGCAATTTTATTTAGTGCAGCTTGAACAAAGCACTTACTATATAGATAATGGACTTTAATTTCAGAACAGCAAGTGGCCTCCTTTTATGATCAAACTTTTTAAAGTGAAAACTTACATATACATTCATATATAGATTTCCAATTATCACACGAAAACGACACCGTTTTATTTCTTTTTCTTTAATGCATATGCTCATTTGAATAAGCAGTATGATTCTTACACAGACAAAGCCGTCATAATTAGGAGAATAATTTTATTTTCTTGAGTTTTCTCCGGAAATACAAATGTCCATTTTATAATAGATGTTTTATTTAAAATGCATTTAAATGAAGGTATTACGTCCTTTAAACGCACTTTTAGTATTTTTGTAATTGCAGTATACGAAACTTGCGTATTATCTGCTCAGAATGACTTGAGTTTCGCATGTGAAAAAATAGCGTGAGGTTCTGAATTTTTATTGTAATATAAAAATAAAAAACTGGTATTTAAATATCTTTACTGTAATTTAGCATTGAAATCAAATAAAACACAATATTATCCAAAGCAGTTCTTTTTTAAGGTGTGGCAATAGGAAAAAATGCACTTGAAACACAAAACATTTGTACAATGATAAATTATTGTAGATATTTGAAAAAGGGGGTAAGAGTTGGTCTGAGAAAATCGTAAAAAAGCAAGTATCTTCCTCCGGATTCTAAATGAAACTTTTCGTGCAAATTGTCAGAAATGTGGAGTGGTTGCGTTTACTTTGACTTACTCACGCAAACTTCGACTTATATATATATATATATATATATATAATTAAATATCAGCTGAAGTAATATCGTGGTTTTATACCAGAAAATGTCAGTCACCGCTATCGTTTCATTCAATATATTATTTAAACATTTATTAACATTATTTTGATTTCCAAATCTGTGACAGTGTTAATTTTGATTTAATTGTATCAATCATCCCATAATATTTAATGTACATTTTTCGGGATGTTATAGTCATTCATCTTCCAAATAAATGTTCTGGATTTTATACAATAATCTAAGTGCTGACACTGATGGTTTCTAAAACGATACGATTTGTGTGAAATGACTGAACTACATTTTCAGATATTTTCTTGCACAGAATTTCAGACATTGTTTCCTTTAGAATTCAAAATGACAATATTGGTAAGAAATATTGGCGATATTGGCTAAGCAATATGGGCAATATTCCATTCATATTTTAAAGAATTACATTTCGTAAGACATTTTGTTTTCAATTAATAAACACTAAAATTTTCAAGTTATTCTAGTAAATTTTTCTTTAAAATTTTATAATTGCAAAAATTTTAACTTGTACACCATAGGTTAAATTAAAATTTTTAATTCTTAAAATTGTAAATGAAAATAAAGTAATGCGTTACTTTTATTAAATATCTTCTTTCAAACTGGTAAGTCAAATATTTAAAAAAAAAAGCCTGAATGTTGAAAATATCCATTATTTTACCGCTTAATTTAACTCTTAAAAGATAAATGCATAGTTTCTCCTATTTTCAAAAATTCAATTTCCTATAATGCATTTCCTTCATAAAGGCAGTTTATTTATCGACTAGGCTGTGTCCGGAACGTATTTTATGCAGATAAATCGACGATGTTACACGAGCAGTGTTGTTTTCAATGAATAATATGCTTCTCGTTTAAAATTTTCTTAGAAGAAAACAAAAATGTGCCTTCTAAAACATAGAATAAAGTAAAACATAATTTTTTAAAAAAATGTTTCAAACTATCTTGTTAAAATGAATGACTGTGGCTTTCTTCATGCAGTTTTTAAAATTATTGTAAATAACAAAATATATATTTATGAAGGATGAAATAAGTTTTGAGACTTACAATGACATGAAAAACTATAAATGCTTAACATTCTTATGATTAATTTAAAACTATTTTTCAGAGATATTTTATTTTTTATAAAGTTTGATTTTTATCGATTATTTTAATGTTTAAAAATGTCGTTAACTTTAAATTCATTAAACTACTTTATGAGACACCGTTCAATGGTTATAATTTTTACAAAAATATAACTTGTATTTAATTGATTTTAATATACATGGTTGTCAAAACTGTAGCATGAGGTAATATATATCAAAATAAATTAATTTTTATAAAAAAACAATTCTCACAGATCACATATTCAATCAAGAATGCAGGGTGTCTCACAATATAATAAATAACAATAATGAAGCTATTTTGGAGAAATTTGACACAATCTTGCTTTATGTGATATATTATAACAACAAGGTTTGTGCTAGAATTGCAATATCAGGTTAAGTAAAAAGTTTTCCGCCAAAAAATGTTTTATTGTAAAATGATAAATACATACCAAATCAACAAAGCTAATGAGGATAGTAATCTCCGTTTAAATCTACAATCGTTTACCGACGTTTTGGCAACATTTCAATCCCTTCTGCGAAAATTTGTGGCGTGCACGAGTCCAGAAAGTAATAGACCTCATTTATGACCTTTTCATTTTAATGGAAGATTGTGCCATCAAGATGCAGCTGCACATGGGAAAAGAAATAGAACTCTGAAGGGGCCATGTCGGGGCTGTATGGTGGATGTTGCATCAAATCCCACTCCAGCTTGTAGAGCGTCCAGCTGGTTATCGTACTAACGTGTGGCCGGTCGTTATCTTGATGAAAGATAATCACCTTCCCTCTGAACTCGTTTCTTCGTTTTTCGCGAATGGTATCGCAAACTTTGATTAGCATGTTGCGGTACATTGCACTGTTGATAGTTTGTCCGCTTTTCAGGTACTCTTTGTACAGAATTTCACGACAATCCCACTAGATGCAGAGGAGCACCTTCTTGTTAGTTAAGGCACGTCATGCAACCGAGCCAGCTGATTCCCCAAGTTCTGACCACCTTCTTTCATGGCTTGTATTGTTGTAGTACACCCATTTTTCATCACAGGTCACAATTCTGTAAAGAATGTTCTCTTTCCTTTGATCTCTGAGCAGAGCCAAACAACAGTTTTTTCTCCTGCGCTTGGTCTTCAGCAGTCAATTCGTGAGGCACCCAGCGGTTGAACTTAAACGTTAGGTTTATGCGTTTTAGATTGTGAACTATTGTTTTTTGGCAAACGTTAAGCTCTAACGCAGTAGTTTGTGTTGAAACATTTCTGTCTTGATCAATGATTTGCTTTAACTGCTCACAATCCACTTCAATAGGGCGGACGGAACGTGGTTCATCTTCACTACCGAAATTTCCAGCTTTAAACTTCCGAAACCAAACTTTGACTGTATCATAAGAAACAGTATTGATTCCTAAACTTTCACACATCTTTCTGTGGCATTCAGTCACACTGAGATTTTTAAGGAACTCATAGTAAATAATCGTTCTGATCTGCTGACTTGATAGCTCCATTTTAAACACTTTTTTGAAGCACAAGATAATAATTTTTTAACAAACAAATTACACAGTCATATAGGCCCTTTGCTCTGCTTTCGAATGCAACAATTGGTTGACTGAAAAGTTAACAACCGCACGAACGACAGCTGTTTGCGCGAAGGTATCTCCCCTTGGCTGAAAACTTTTACTCAATGTAATATAAATTTTTCATTAACACTGTATCTAATATCAGCTCCATTCCGCATTTTAAAGAGCCTAGCTCGTGTTCTGTTGTTTTTTTTAACGTATATTACAATCTTGTTATTGCGATAAAATTTGTTTATTCGAAACGAAAAATCGGATTTATAGACTCGCCAGAAACAAAAAAATCATAAAACTGACTGAAAAATCCGAAATGAAATCTCGTAACCTCATTTTAGCTACACACGATGCGTTAAAGCTCACAAGCTGAAACTAAAGACGAATATCCTTCTGGTAAAGATTAAGACAACGACAAGTATTGTGATGAGCCACTAAGTTCCGTTCAATTTGTAGATGAGATTTAAGAAGTAATGTATACTGCCATTTTCTAACGATCGTTGCAGTGTTTATGATCATGCATGATAATTGTTTTTATAAGTAGTGTATTAAATTTGGGGGAAAATATTATTAATAAACGTTTTATATATATTTCTTATCATTCTGACAAAATTTGTATTACAATTTTAAAGATAAATTTTATAAAATAAAATTAAAAATATGATGTAAGTTTAGATAAAGGTTGAAGTTGTTTTTCTGATGACGTTAATTGTAAAAAAGAACTTGCTGAAAAACAGAGTTTATTTTGAAATATGATATTTATCACTTATTTGTTTCGTTATAAATTTTAAATAAAATCTATGGCTTATGTGTCGAAGCTGTTCAAATGTATTAATATATATAGTTACTTTCGTAGGAAATTGTTTACCACTCTGAATATTTAAATGTATGTATTTTCGCAAATATAGAAAACAAATATTGGAAGCTAAACTTTTAGGAAATCTGTATGGTGAATTTAAATGTTTGAATATGTCTAACCGCAAATATTTCATTAAATAAATAAATAAAAAAAAATAAATAAAAATATTATACGCACTGTAACAAGACAAATGGTTCTTAATTTAAGAAAATATAATATAACCATGAACGAAAATTGGGAATAACCACTACCTAGTTACCCATTATTCCGAAGAGCGTTGTTTAACTTTAAAAATCTCAGAAATAAATATATTTTTGATTTATAAAAGCATTTTTAAAAATAAAGGTTATTCTGGTACCACCGATTTTCAGAAACATTTCCGAAAAGTTTTTATAGTTTATTTACTAGTTTTATCAATCCAGAATAGCAGTTTTGGCAATGATATATATGTAGAGATTCCCGTGCACGCAACTGAAAAAGGATTGAATAAATTTAACGATATTTGTTGTAGAAATGTTTACGATGACGATAACCAGAGTTAAGCCGGTCATATAAATAGTTTTATTAAGGATTTATAAAAGTATTTAACTGAATACATTTCACAGTTCAACGAAGATGTTTTCAAAATCATTTGCTATATTTTAAAAATATTTAACAAAAATAACCGTTTTTTTTTTATTTTCAAAAATTACAGCGAATGAATTTACAAACTTTCTATATCTTTTGAAGCAACAACAAACCTTATATTTTTTTATTGAGCTATAGAAAATAAAAGTACTTTCTTTGTATCTTGTGAAAACAAGCTGCCGCAATTCCATTAGCAGAAAGCGATATACATTAAGCAATACAGCAGTTTTTTTCTAATAACATTTTGATAGCAATTTTACTGGAATTATTTTCTATCAAGATAATATTTTACACGTAACTGGTAGAAGATTTTGAAGTATGTTTGTTTCATTCTAAAATATGAGATGGCGGTAATAATTATCGACCATATTTTTGTTCAGTTTTGTATATGAAAGATTAAGGATTTAGGTAATGATTTTAAGCCAATTTAACTGTCATTCTTTTCATTTTGAGATTTATTTATTATATTTTTGTAAAAAAATATTTTACAAAATAAAATAAAATATACATTTCACTCTTTTATACAAACAGCGTTCGATTGATTTAAATAATTATAACGAATATTTTTCTTGATATACATTACATTGAAGTAACAGAAATCCACGTTAATTTCACAAAGAAAAGTATTTTTTGTCTCATTTGAAACCAACCTGTAATTTATTAAGAAGCAAAATATACGCATTAATAAAACAATGTTCAGTATTTCTATTATCGCCTTGTTAACAATTTTATTTGTGTTGACCTTCTATCTAGATATTTCTACACAGGTTAATAGAAAATGTTAATATATTTAAATATGCAGGGTGATTAGAAAAAACTATCCCGATATATGAGCCCCTAACTATCATACTGTTTACAGAAACTGAATGGAATTTTGGGTTAAAGTATTTTGAGGTATGCGCTCAATAATCATATAAAAAACAACAGTTAATGTTACAGTGACGAAATTTCGAAAATTTCAAATGTCAACACCTACTTTGTTTTTATTGGAATGTGATCTTCATAGTGAAAAACCATAAAGAGCGTTGAAACGGTACCTGTAGCACGACAGTTGTGTTTCATACATTTTCCATTTCACACACGACGACATTTTACATGGCGCAAATGGTGGGTAGCACTGAACAATAAAATGTTTTACTTTCTGTTGCTTCTCTGTCCTTTATTGGTTATTTTCACTTTTCTTCTTAGTCTGCCTAGCGTCGGCGATTTTCGTGCTACAGGTACCGTTCCAACACTTTTTATAGTTTTTCACTATGAAGATCACATTCCAATAAAAAAAAAGTAAGTGTTGCCATTTGAACTTTTTGAAAGTTTGTCACTGTAACCGTAACTGTTAGAATTTAACTGTTGTTTTTCACATGATTCTTGAGCGCATTCCTCAAAATACTTTAGGCCAGAATTTCATTCGGTTTCTGTGAACGGTATGACAGTTAGGGCTCATATATCGGGATAGTTTTTTTTATAATCATCCTGTATATGAATACATTTAAATATTGAAATATTGAAATATTTTATATATTTGAAAATATTTAAATATGTTTTTACTACGAAACATTTTTTTCACGTTATAACTAGATATGACAATAATTCGTCTTGGCCTATTTTATAATTCATTTTCTCTATCATAGAATATAGACAAAGTAAATTATTAATATAAGGGTGTCAGTTTGTTTTTCGGATATTCTTTACCATTTCTATCTGGTTTATGACATTTTCAAAAACACATTTTGGAATGTAAAATGTATATTGTGCGTACGACATTTGTATGCGCATTGAAATGATTTTATTATACAAATAATTCACTTTAATACGCATTAATAATGTTTTTATTTGCATGACATGGATATTTAAGCGAAATTTTTATTTGAAATCTTTTACCATATTTATTCAACCTTTAATAAAAACAACCGTAACACCCTTTGAATTATAGCATATAAATTTGTGAGATGCTTATAATTTTCCTATCTAAGACAATTATTACATTCTTTTTATC
The DNA here is from genome assembly GCA_963931845.1 of Maratus michaelseni. Lineage (NCBI taxonomy): Eukaryota > Metazoa > Arthropoda > Arachnida > Araneae > Salticidae > Maratus > Maratus michaelseni. The sequence continues at coordinate 190,066,798 of OZ007593.1, read as the reverse complement.
AGATATGTAAACAAAAGTTCCCTCCTTTTTCTCTTGGAACTAAAATCTGTAATTCTTTCAGCAGAAAAAAAAGACGCATTATGGTAATAAGAAATACAAGGTCATAAAACAGAATCTTTCTAATGTCGTCTTGTTAGCAATTTTATTGGCATTGTTTTTCTATCTAACCATTTCTTTACATGTAAGCGAAGAAAGATGTTGATAAGTCGGAGAATGTTTACTGTACAAAACATGAGGTTCAGGAAAACACTAGATGGAAGTAATTTCTTTCGCTCCTGTTTCATGAACAATTTTATTTATAAATATTATATATGAAAGATGAAAGATTAATATAAGGATATTAAGCAATTGCTTCTGAATTTTTTTATTAATATAATGATATTAATTTTTTTTCATCGATTTGTTTTATTGATTCCTGAAATTTTGATGCAAATATTTCATTAAAAATCTTGGATAAAAATCTTGATTACTTCGAATCACAGTATCGTATTGATTAGGAAGCGAGCGAGAAATAACTAAAACCGTATTTTATGTTGTAATTTTCAAAAATATCAAAGATTTTAAAAGAAAAACATATAGATTTCTTGTAAAATTTACAAAATCCTTAATTTAAAACGTCAAACTCTGATTAATCTTGTTCTACTTACCTCCAAAAAATAGTTTCTAAACATGTAAAAAGTGAAGTTAAACTTACTTTTTACCTTAAAAATAAAAATCGATTTTACATGAAAAGAAGATTTTTCAAAATAAATATTGAAATACTAAAAATTCTATAAGCTACATAGCAAACTGTTCGATTCATCCCCCCCCCCCAGCTATTTCCATACTGTATGCTTCACATAATCGCCAATTTCAGAAGAAAAAAAAAATAATAGAAGAAATAAAAAACAGGATATTTTTTTTTTCAATTTAAAAATACTAGTAGCTAAAACTCGTATATTTTGGCAGCTATGGAACTGCATAGGTTTTTCTTAATGCATTAAAAATTGTATTCAATTTTATATACTAGGCATTTGAACAAAATTATTTTTTTGAAAGTGTTTACTACATTTTACTTTAATAAAAACCCCTGTCTCTACTTCTGAAAAATTACAGAGAATATATGCAAAAGATCTATATTATTTTCGAAAAAATAACATATTGTAATATATTATATTCTCCAGCTACTTGACAAAAACTACTCACTTTGTATCTTAAGACTTTGTATCTTAAGAATTAATCGACTGCAAATCGCTAAGCAGAATAAGAGTAGTGTTAGGTTTATACATCGGAATCATTGTAATATCATCTTGTTAGAATTTTATTAGCATTGCTTTTTCTATCTACATTTCTTTCCGAGTAACATCACAAGAATACATTATGTATGTTTGTAGCATGAGACTTTAGATTCACGGTAACACAGGATGTGGATAGAATACATAAATGTACACAGGCAGATATACAGCTCATATTTAAAATATTAGAATAATTACTTTTTTTTTTACAAATTGAAAATATCGTTTGGTATTTTAATGTCTTTTAATGCAAATATGAAAACGATATTTTTATTAAAAACTTATTGTTGATTAAACTTATTTATTATCTTAAAATTAATATCATTTTTGAAATAATTAATTGAAAAAAAAATTATTTGGAAAGTCAAAATATTAGAATATTTATTCAAGTGGTTCAAAATATTAGAATATTTCACATTAATTCTGCTTTAATTATCACCAATTCATAACTGGTGGCATCATTGAGTAAATTCAGACGATTTTATTTAAAATCAGTATTCTTTTTGCAGTTTGTTTGCTTTTTCGTTTTAAAATGGGTCGTATGAGTGATATTCCTGAATCTATTCATCCCATCGAAAACTTTGTATGGTTTATTTGTATCGGCATGGTAAAAATCAATGTTATATAGTGAATTATTTACATTGTTTGCCATCAAGCGTTTAAAAGTGTGCGATTCTTTCGCCGAAAATGGAAAGAAGAAGGAATTGAAGTTTCTACATTGACAACATTAAGACGTCTCCATAAATTTAAGTTTGAATCTCATGTACCGAAAACAAAACTTCTCATAACTGCAAAATAAAAGCGTGGAAGATTGATAAAGACGTTTATGGAGCGAAGAAGAAAAATATATTATTTAGTGTTTTGTGTTTCATATGGTAACCAAGATATTCGAGTTTGGTGAATGAAGCAAGAAGCATTTGATAAAGAATGCCTTAAACCTTCCGTAAAATTTACTGCTAGTGTCATGATTCGGGGTTGCATGAGTGCAGAAGGACCTGGAAAGTTATTTATCGTCTACGAAAAGGTTAACTCATATATATCAAGAAATTTTAGAATATTACATGATTCCATCATCAGAAGATATTTTTGAAGATGATTTCATCTTTTAACAAGATTTAGCGTCACCGAATACCTCGGGGTCAACTAAGAGTTGGTTCCGCCAACGCAACATTAAGGTACTTTCTTGGCCACTAAACTCACCAGACCTTACTCCCATCGAAAACTTAATGAAGAAAAAACTCCAAGAAAATCCTCCTTCATGTAAAACTGAGTTAGTGGCACGTATAAAGTCTATTTAGACTAATATTGACAGAAATGTTTGTAAACACCTTGTATACACAAGCGTATAAGATTGATAAAGACGTTTATGGAGCGAAGAAGATTTGAAAAATAGATTATTTAGTGATGAAAGTATGTTTTGTGTTTCATATGGTAATCAAGGTATTCGAGTTTGGAGAATGAAGCAAGAAGCATTTGATGAAGCATGCCTTAAACGTTCCGTAAAATTTGCTGCTAGTGTCATGGTCATAGTTGCATGAGTGCAGAAGGATCTGGAAGAAAATGCCCATGTAGTATGCAAGATCGATTGTACGTTGTTATGAAAGCTAAAGGGGATGCTAGAAAATATTAACTATCATTTACTTCTTATTCATAAGGTAATATTGTTGCGTAAAACAAAATATTCTAATATTTTGAACCAATCTAAATTTTATTCTAATATTTTGATGTGTTTCAGAAAGCTGTATACCTAATTTATTGTACTGCATTTTATATTTTTTAAATGTTAAAATCTTATCTAAACATTCCAGATTTAATTTATAAGAAATTTATTTGCATTTACTTAGTATAAAAAATAAAGAAAAGAAAAAATGTTTTTATTATTACTTTTTCTCAATCATTCTAATATTTTGAATATGATCTGTGCAGCACGTGCTGCAATATACTTTAGTTTCAATTTCCACGGCTAAGGGGCTTGAAATCATATTACTTGGTTAACTGTATCTGAATTAGCTCATGTTAAGTTGAATGAGCTAGTACCCATTGAAGAAGATGCCAAACATTTTTAAGAACATTTTGGTCGGAATATGAAAATGCCCTATAGCGACCATTTTCAACCACTATATCTCCCAGATCTTCAAAACTACCGACAAGTAATCTCCATAGTGTACGATGGATGACTCGATGCTACTACCACACACAAATTCAAGTGGTCTGCGAAAGGCAGTAATGGTAGCAAACTGAAATATAGGGACACACACGTCTATATATATATATATATATATACGAGGGGCAGTCGGAAAATAAGTTTCCCCTGGCGACTGTGGACAGAGGTGTGTATGAAAGACAAACAATGTAATGGGATATTAAAGATAAAACATAACTTTATTTTTCCACATAAGTACCAAGTACATTGATACATTTGTCATACCACTTTATAAGCTTCAAAAAGCCCTCCAGGAAAAAATCAGGGCTTTGCATACGGACGAAGCGTTGAACGCCATCTACGCAGGCACTGCAACAGCGCCAACTGCTTGATCGTGGTCGACCTCTACGCAATGGTGTATCCGTGTCTTGCATGTTCGCGTTCACCTGCTGTGTCGTCTTTCGCCATAGCCGTTCTACGCTTCGTCTGTATGCAAAGCCCTGATTTTTTTTCCTGGAGGGCTTTTTGAAGCTTATAAAGCGGTATGACAAATGTCTCAATGTACTTGGTACTTATGTGGAAAAATAAAGTTATGTTTTATCTTTATTGTCTCATTACATATTTTGTCTTTCATACACACCTCTGGCCACAGTCGCCAGGGGAAACTTATTAAACTGCCCCTCGTATATACATATATATATATATATATATATATATATATATATATATATATATATATATAGAGAGAGAGAGAGAGAGAGAGAGAGAGAGAGAGAGATAGACAGATAGTTAAATAGATAGATAGATATTGATATAGATTTGAGATGCTAAGAAACACGTTCACACTTTTAGCAGGGAAAATGCATTAGATGACGGGGAAGAATTAAAATATTTTCAGAATAACTATTAAAATTATTAAAAGACAAATATGTCTAAAATAATTAAATAGAAAACTCTAACAATGAAGTTGTTTCTATCGTTAATACTGTAAGATGCCTTCTTAAGAAATTTATTTATTAAAGCTTAAAATTTAATTAAGTAGATTATTGTTTATTCTACAGCTAACGTAATACATCTTAAAAGATTAAAAGCTAAATCCTTCGTATTTTATTATATATTTCAGTTTGCTAAGAAACCAACGTTCTCACTTTGTCATCTTTTGGCATGAAAAATGCATTAGATGACGGGGAAGAATTAAAATCTTTCCTAACAATTAAATATGTATAAAATTAGTTTTTGAAGGAAATTCATAATCTTCCGAACATATAACAAAGGAAACATTATAAGTTATTCCACTTGTCTTTTCCTATTTAAAAACATAAACTTCGTAAGAAAATTAAATATGCTACTACCTAAGCGGAAACATTCGTCGGTTTTTAATAATTTCAGAAATTTTATTTCTTATGTAAGCCTGTTTATGGATAAACGCGAAACAGTTGATAAAGTAAAATGTAAAATAAAGAAATATAAATTAGAATTGCTCCAAAAAAAAAAAGAAAACATTAGCACACTCAAGCGGATATAACAATTATCTGCATCATGAAACTAAAAACAATTAAGTACATATTTAGATTAAAAAAAATATTTACTGAATACGTATTTAAATGATGTTTTTATCTACCCAAATTGATTTTTTGTATACAATTATGAAGCAGGTACTGTATATTAAATGAAATTTAACTTAATAAAGCACCATTGCACCCTTATTTGTTTATCTGATTCTTAAATTTAATAGCATGTTAAGATTTCAATTGAAATTAAATTTACATTAAGAAAATAATAAAAAACCAAATAAAAACGTTACCAAAAACTTCCTGCTAATTGATTATTTTGAATACCTTATGCGGAATAAACAAAATATTCATAACTATTCGCTGCATTATTTTCTCTTTACATTTCCAAAATCACCCTAGGAGTGCAATATTCATTAAGCTAATAACGGTTACAATTTTTTAGCACCAGCTATTTCGCTTAATAAGATGAATTTATTAAAATAAATATGATTAAAATAAATGATTTTCATTGATACTATGCTTCTCTTGTACAGTTTAAAATGACAAAAAAAAAAAGGAAATTTCATTTGTTTTATCTACATATCAAAATCAGGGGAAAAAAGGAATACATCTCTTGTTTTGAAACTAATGGATTTCCTTTATCGCATTAACTTTGTATAGAAAATATAATTAAATTTTGATTTATGATGTTCTCCTGTCATGGAAGTGACATACTTCCATCTTGCAACTTGCTCACAGTGCTCAAACGATTGTTGCAGGCAAAGATTTTAATGAATGACGTTTTCCACTTCAATTTCTATTCAAACGTATAAAATCGAATTTGCTAAAAAAAATTTTTTTTTTTCCTTGTAACTTTTTACCCAGTAAATAATATTAAATTTGTTTCTGGACGGATTATGCTTTCTGTAAAATATAAAAGAAATGCATTGTTTTTATTTGTTTTAAAGATAAAATTATTTTTGTATACAGCTCTTAACTAATCACTTAATTAATTTGAATACTTTATGTACTGATACTATCAGATTTATACTTTTTTTCTTTAGGGGTGGGGGGTGGGGGGGGGGAGGGAGCGTAAGTGTGTTTCATTTTTAATAGATATTGGATAAAATCTTTCATCAATAAATGTTGCTTAATATTAACATACAGTATACAGCAAACTTTTTGCATTATTTATACGCTCTATCACAACGATTATGGAAAAAATAATATTGCATAACAAACAAAAATCATTTTAAAAATTATACTAATTTGACTTGAATACTTTATAAAATAAGACATAAATTTGAATTGTTATTTTATATTTTACTTTCGTAAAATATATAAGGTCACTTTTGAAAAAAAAAATACCTTCTTTAATTGATATATTTTCTCTTTTTTTTAAAAAAAATACAGGATATATTCTGTAAAATTTTGCATTACTAAAAAAATAGCTTATGCAAGAATTACCTAAATGATATATCATGACAGGCGAAATGTCTGTTTTTGACATAGAAATAGGAAAAATAGCCAATAATAAGGGTGTCAAAAAAAAAGGTTTTACAGATTTAAATAAAAAATATTCGCTATCAAGTTTTTTGTACCAAATTTTTGATGGCAAATTAAAGTAATCTGCTGTACTACTTTATTTGATATAACGTCTTAGATTATTTCAACTGTCAGAAATTTCATTTCCGCCGTTCAATTTTTAATATAACCATTGAGACGGAGAAAAATTATTCCTATTTCACAAATATCATAATGTTTAAATTTTTAGAAAAAGATTTTTTTCGATGCCATTTCTCACATGAGTTTGTTTATTTTGTATAATTTTCATTTGTTAATTTTAAATTAATAATATGTATGACAGATAAGGAATAATAAAAAAAAAAATATGGTATTTATTTTTTTTCAAAACCTGACACGATTTTTATAGTATTAATATATACAATTAGAATATTGATCGCAGTAAAGGAAAAAAAAAGATTTCAGGAATTGTCTTTCAATTGAGTATTTTTTTAAATAAAGAAAAAAATCGTGTAATCCCCTTTCTGTCCGACTTTTGACTTCGACAAACAAATACTCCAGCTTCAGTGGGAACGTGGTGGATGCGTACCATGCGTGAACACCCACATGCCGGTATCTGTGCTGTTCCGCCTGCCAGTACCAAAGGTTGCTTAACGCCGCACAGTGTAAGATTTCGCAAATCTAGCGGGAAAAAAATTCAGAAAATCGATTTTAAGTAATTTGAGTTTTGGACATTTTAATTTGCATCTAACACATTGAAGAGAAAAGAGATAAAGTGAAAGCAGTTTAACTTCACAACAACACCCTCAAAAGTCGGCTCAAAACCACGTTTTCTTTAAACCTTTTTAGAGCGGCGATTGTTGTAGATCGTTGCAAATGATATTTATGGCTAAACATATACTTATTTTGTAAATATTGTTTTATGATAGCCTGGAATCGTTACAACCAAGTATTTACTTTGTATTTTACGATAATTATTTAAAAGTGTTACTTCTTAAAAATAAACTTGTAAGTTAATATGTAAATTATTTGAAAGTTTAATAGCATATGATAAATTTTAAAAAGCTGCCAAAAATTTTGTACACTCTGGTACATTGTGAGGTAATTTTTTGTAATTATATATGCATATAGATATAAAATAAATCAATTTCAGCTGCAACTATTTGCAACTTTTGAATATAAGTAATTTTTTACAGGTACTGAAGTGTTAATTTCGAAAAGAGAATTCTATGAGATATTTATAAATGATGTTACTGGACATAAATCATTTCTAGTGAATTCTAAAAATATCTTGATGGACAATATATTACACAAATATGAACTTCAACATTGCTCATATGTTATGTTAGACCAGATTAAGCGGCTGATCCATTCGTTCATGATTAACATTAATCGAAGATGGAGAAATTGCCATTGCATAAAGAACGTTTTTTAAAGAAAAATAACAGATGGCTAGATTCGAATATAACAATAAGTAATCTCTATATACCAGGCAGAAGTAATAATGACTATGCGAAAAAAGTTGGACGTTCAAAGAAAAATAATTGTTCAAGTGGACCGAAATCGGGGGAAAAAAAGGTTTATCCATTCTTCTCACTGACTAAATGAACTAACACATGCCATGTGTTTAAAATTAAGACAATTTGGACGGAAGTATGTTGCGGTTATGTTAAACCAAATATCTGTAATTCCTAAAAAAGCTACTAAATTTTAAAAAATTGTTCAAAAAGCCGGATACCCGATATTTAAATATTCTCTTGAAGAAGCGTTGGTTTTAATGACCACTATGAAATTAAGTTGCCGAAAATACGGGATTACGAGAAACATTGCGTTACAAAAAGTTTTGAACATTTATCCATCCTATGAGTAGGTAAAAGATGCTATCCATCCCAAGAAAACTGCATATTTTCTTAATCATTTGCAGAAGTTAAGGTATCTGACTATGTTTAAAAAGTGGTTTTCGACCAAAATTGTCAAAATGGTTTTATTACATTTTTATAAAGCCTAACTTTTTACCTTTCCAAAACTGTATTTGTTTTTATTGTACGACAAATAGAACCGAAGTTGTAGCGGTTTTTAAACTACACAACAGCTGTCACTCAAACCGGAAGTACTGTTTAAAGAACCGGAAGTACTATTTATAGGTACTAACTGGGAGGGGGGAAGCAAAACTACGGCCTTTTAGAAATAAACAAAGGCTCAATACTTAAAAAAAGAGTATGGCTCATAAAAACAGTTAAGTTTAAATGCATATTACTGTGTAAATTCTTGTAGTAAAACATAAATCTAAACTTTAAATGCATTTTTTTGGAAAATGTAATTTTTCGTGAAAATTCCATACGCAAAACATGATTTCTCAAAAAGTTTTCAGAATATAACTATGAAATTTAAAATTCATGTTGTTTATACTATTGTGAAGGCAATGAACTACATATATAATTTTAGAATAAAGATTTTTTGTTTTATGGATGTTTTCGTGGAAAGACGTCAATGAATTTTAAGAAAATCAGCATGTAAAAAGGTGCGATATGCTATACATTTTGAAACATTTAAAATATCTCTTAGATTTTAGTTCATTGCCTTCACCAATGTCATGAGTATGAAGTGTAAGAAGGAAATTAAGATACATACAATATATTTTCTGTATCGTGTTTTGCGTATTGGGACAAATTTCTCTAAATTTTACCACAAAATCCCCCATTTACCGAAATTTCATCAATGAATGAAATATTTTTTATCTTTTTTCAGTTTCTAATCCTAATCTTAATAGAAATAAGTTCAAAAAATAATTAAATAGTTTTTTTGAAAAAATTGCGTACTAAAATTGACTACGTACTTCCGTACGTAGTCAGCCACCTTAAATTACAATCTATTGTAGATTTAACGATAAAAACACTTTGTATTATACAAAAACAGATGTTAAATATTCTAACTAAAGAAAAAGGGACTGTGTAAAAAAATATAACAATGATTTTAAAATGGGGGGGGGGGGGGGTCGATGGCTGCGGTGGACAAAGTAGATACAAGCAAAAATCAAATGAAAACAACTTTGAAGATGCAAATATTCTAATCCCATCTGTGGTTCCTTTAAAACTGTATGTTTGTAAATGAAGAAAATCAAAACTTTATATTACGGCAAAATGCACGTCCTTCATCTAATTCTTACTGTAGACCCATAAAATTTAAGTTCACCAAGGAAACTGATCAGTCAATAACGGAAGAATTTGAAAATGTCAGAAATCAAATTACTGCTCTTGTGCCAACTATAGTAGAATTAGATGATCAAAACGTAATGAAATAGAGCACAGATTTGAAGAAACAATGGTAGATGGCCAAGTGTGCAATATTCTATCTTTAAATAAAGCAACCCAAAAATGATATATCTGTAACGCAACTACCAAGGTTATGAATAATTTGAAATTGATTCGAACATATACGAGTAATGCTCACACATTTTATTTCTGGGGCTTACCGACACTACATGCACAGCTAAGATTTATGCAATACCTTTCACATATTGGTTATAGATAGGATGTAAAAAAAAAAGGCAGTGCCGAAAACATTAATGATGACACTGACAGCGATGGCAGTATCATGAAATCAAGTCAATAAATGAAAATTACGAAAACTTTTTCTATTATGATTATGATAATGTAATATTAATGACGTAAAATGTACAATGTAACGAGTAAATATATATTTTCCATAATATAGAACCATTTTATCTATAGTAAGTGCAATTTTATTTAATTAATATCAATAATTTTCATAAATTGAATTTTGACCCGCTAGATTCGCAAAACCTTGCACTGTGCGCCGCCTCACTCACTGACCAGACTTCACAACAGAGCCACCACGCACCTTGCTCTTCAAAGCTTGCTCTTTTTTTCTGATCTCGCCTCCGTCATCGCCCCGGATAAATTGCACAAAATATTCCTATCGCCGTTCGCTAATCTGTTGGTCAGCGTTACCAACTCGACACGGGGGAGGGTTCTAGTCGAGCAACTGAGATTAGCTTATGAGGCATCCTTCCACCACCTAGGGAGGAGGCTCCCATCATTGGCCGAGTCCCCACGCCGCAGAGAAACTGCGCTTATAGGCGGGAGGCCCAGACTCGGTGGCCCACAACACCGAGTGTTTGTGTCACCTCCGGCTTTTTCGCACGCCCGTCTACCACCAGCACACGACGTTGAGGTGGCGATTCGCCTGATTTCCTGCCCCCGTCGTGTCGAAGAACATCTCGCAATGCCGGGCTTTCGGTCATTTTCCCGACTGAAAGGGCCAAGTCAGGACCACCCGGAACGGCGCGACAGATGAAACACTATAAGGAATTTTTATTTGCTCAGAGACAAAAAGTATGACCTGTTAAAATGGGAAGTATTGATAAATGTTTTGTAAAAACAGCAGCTGAGTCAATCAAGAAAAATGAACGTTTTGAACAAATGAAAAAGCGTGAAGAAGTATATAAAAAATTGCTTTTTGAGCAAACATCAATTCCTTCACACATATTTGAAGAGTAATAAAGCTCAAGTGATAGTGATACTTGTTTCAATCAGGGAGAAGCAGTTTCATGTTCTCACAGTGATCCGGAATGAAAATCTACATTCACAGATGCTTGTTTAAAAACACAAAATGTCACAAAAACATATATGCATCATTTATTAAAAACTTTTACTTTAGGTGTTTTAAAAATATACAAAACTGCATTTCACATTAAAAACCTAGCGCTTTCGAGCCGTCCTGGCTCATCATCAGGGTTAAAACATCACCACGCAGATACACACAAAAAACACACAACTAGTCTGAAACACTGTAAAAACATCAATGTCTGCTGAAGACAAGGTCAAACCATTATAAACAGGGTGGGAAGCATAGGGAGGGATGTGCCAATCTTATTCATTCTTGAACTATCTGTAAAAGCTTATACCATACTTTAGGGACATTGTACGAAGCTGAATCATTGCATGTTTTATTTTTCCTGGTTAAAATTTCTATTGATTCACTTATTATTGCTTCATAAAAAGAGGATGTGGGTTTAATAATTTTAGCGTTATCAAAATCTATTGATAGGGAGAAGGGAACCCTCTTCGGCCAATTGTAACTAAATGTATAGGACCTACATATTATCTAGAAAAGGCATATGTTGTCTTATTAAAAACTATCCTCCCTCAGTCAGAGTTCGTCATTTCATCGACAATGGAGTTTATTAAGCAAGTAAAACTTTTTCAGATTACTGAGAACAGCATTTTTGCGAGTTTGGATGTAGTATCGTTATATCCATCTGTGGATATGAATGATGTAGGTTTGTTCGTGGAAAAAGCTATTAATGGTAATGATTCTTTTAGCGTGAGCACAAAAAATACACTTATTTCCGGGTTTAATCTAATTAAAAACAATAACGTTTTTCAGTTTGATAATATTTATTATAAGCAAAAGGATGGTGCTCCAATGGGCTCCCCCATTTCAGGTTTATGCGCGGAGATTAAATTAAGACCCATTGAAAATATGGTTATGAATGATTTTAGTGAAAGACCTGCATATTGGTGTAGATATGCAGATGATATTTTTATTATATGGGAGCATGGTATAGATTTATTGAAGGACTTTGTGGTTAAACTTAATAAAATTGATACAAAAATACAATTTACCCTGGTGTTAGAAAAACAGAATCGTTTACCTTTTCTTGATGTAGAGCTGATAAAAAACAGTAATTTAACAATAGATCGGACAGTTTATAGGAAAAATATGAGGTCAAATAATACTATTTCCAGAGATGCTTCATCACCTTTAACTTATAAACTGGCTGCATATAGGTTTTACATCCATAGAGCATTTTCAGTGTGTACTGATAGTTATATCAATGAGGAGCTTGACAGAGTTAAAATTATAGCAAATGAAAATGGTTTTTCAGAGAGGTTAATTAATAAGTTAATTTGTCAATATCAATATCAGGGTAAAAAACAAAAAGAATTAACAGAAAAACCAACTAAATTTTACAAGTTCCAATATATTCCGAAACTTTTTGAAAAATTAAAATATAATTTAAAGAAATATGAAATAAATTTGGTAGCATCCCCTCCAGTTAAATTGAATGCGCTACTACATAAGAAGATTGATCCCATACCGATTGAAGATTTAGCAGGAATTTATAGAATCCCAGTTATTATGGAAATAGTTGAAAATAGGATAAAATCTTATAAAGTTAAAGACTACATTGGTATGACTTTAAGGAAATTTAAAATTCGGTTAAAAGAACATATTGCAGATGTCAAGTATAATAGAAGTAAAACGGCCCTTTCCAGATTAAAACAACAGCAGTCGATTATCATAGATTTTGATAACGCTAAAATTATTAAACCCACATCCTCTTTTTATGAAGCAATAATAAGTGAATCAATAGAAATTTTAACCAGGAAAAATAAAACATGCAATGATTCAGTTTCGTACAATATCCCTAAAGTATGGTATAAGCTTTTACAGATAGTTCAAGAATGAATAAGATTGGCACATCCCTCCCTATGCTTCCCACCCTGTTTATAATGGTTTGACCTTGTCTTCAGCAGACATTGATGTTTTTACAGTGTTTCAGACTAGTTGTGTGTTTTTTTGTGTGTATCTGCGTGGTGATGTTTTAACCCTGATGATGAGCCAGGACGGCTCGAAAGCGCTAGGTTTTTAATGTGAAATGCAGTTTTGTATATTTTTAAAACACCTAAAGTAAAAGTTTTTAATAAATGATGCATATATGTTTTTGTGACATTTTGTGTTGTTTTTAAACAATTATTTATAGACAGAGGTGAATTTGATTCAATTGAGTGTTGTGTTTTTCATGACTCAAGTTTATTTTGCTTCACAGATGCTATCAGGGACAGTCTGCTTATTCTGCGTCTAGAAATGATTTATTGCTCCTGAAGATCTTCAAACATTACGAAAATGCAAATAAAGGCATTTCTTTGTGTGCTATGGAGAATTTCTGAGGGCAATTGTAGTACTTGTCAGAAGAACTAGTTGCTTTTGCATTTTTCGATGACAATATCTCTTTTGAGACTAAAAGAAAAATAGTGCATGCTTTGAAAAATGATGAAAATGACGAACCTTTGAAACATTCACGGGTTGATCCGGATGTCACTCACAAAAAGAACTTGCAAGATTTTATAACAAGCATAACTCTGAGATTTTTTTTAAATTATGGATTTACATTCAGACTTTTTTTAATTAGATGTGACTAATTGGAATGAAACTGAATCCTACAAGACACGTAAGGCACTAGTTACTTCAGTCAATGTTGTTAATGATGTAGCCGAACTTGGGGTAGCACTCATAGAAGAATAGAATAAACTTCATACAAAAAGATGAAGAACAAAACAGTACTTATTGTTGTTATTCAAGCAGTTTCGAAGCAAATATTCCGACTCTAAAAAATCTACATTATAAAGTTAAACCTAAGGGTTTTAAATCAAGGATAGCTTTTTTTCTTCTTTAAATGTATATTATAATGTAGTGGCTGTATAATTTACTGAATTATTCAATTAAAATATCCTTGTTTGTTTTTTCAGATTAATTATTTATTTTCCCTCAATGTATTTGAATAAATATAAACTTTGAAATGTGGTAACAACCCCTAAAACCATGCTAAAAAATTTGCAAAGATTGTTATAATTCTTTTCAATGAGTGGAACAAAATGGCAGGTTGCCCCGGTATAAATTGTGAAATCATATTTTTACCATTTTTTAGGACCACCTTAATATATCATCAAATAAAATCATCATCATGAACTGTTTTCAATCTACTGCTCCATGTAGGTCTCACACAGATTTTTCCATTGTTTCCTGTCTAGTGCTTTAGTCATCCAATTAACACCGGCCACTTTTCTGATTTCGTCACTCCATTTTACTTGAGGTCGTCTTCTTTGTCGTTTCACATATCTGGGATACCACTGTAGGGTGTTTGTGCTCCATCTATTTTCTTGTACTCTTGCAATGTGCCCTTCCACACTGTCAGAAAAATCCGTCTTTATACATTAAATAATTCCTCATTTTTCAACCAATAATTTCCGTACTCCTAGAAACATGCTTTTTCCGTGAATTCTTCTCGAAAGTCTGAAGAAGAGAGAAAATGTCCGTTTATACCCTGCGCGCATGCGTATTGGCTCTATTCATACTAAAGTTTTAATTTATTTTTAAAATGAAAAACTAAAAATTCAATAAATTATTATTTTGAATTTATTAAAGAAAAAAAATGTTCTTTCGCATTTTTAAAAATGTAATAAATAATTTCCTCATTCATTTCAAATTATTTGCAATTTATTTTTTTTAAAGTTATAAAAAAAAATCGCATTTAATATATATTCTAAACAAACAGATTAATATATATATAATAGTTGAAAAAAAAAATCGGTTTTACTCAAAAAAGAAACAAACAAACATAATACTTTCGAATTTAAAAAAGTAACAAATAATTTCTCACTTATTTAAAATTATTCGCAATTTATTTTTTTTAATTTATAAAAAAAAAAAAAAAAACATTCGAAATTAAAATATATTCTAAAACATTGAACACATTTCATCGAACCGAACACCTTAAAAAAAAAAAACTGTATAATACTTGAAAAAGAAATCGATTTTATTAAAAAAGCAAACATTTCTTCTCGAATTTAATTAAAAATATAATATCCATATTTTACGTCTAACAATAGAATTAAGAATATATATAATTCATATTTTTATCCACTATTAATAATAAATTGTTAAAACCCCAGCCGTCTTCTCATAACGACAAAATCTCCCCGCAATTAATTTCCAATTTGCCAGCTTTCTAAACCTGAAATTTTTAGAAACCAAAGCCGCCATTTGAAGAAAACCCTATCATTATTCCAAGCTCTTCTTCAAGCAAGTGCCCACTGGCCGTATCTGTAACGTACTTGACTCCAGACCGGCAGGTTCCTAGTTCAATCCTCAGGTGAGACAGGAAATATTCTTAAAATGTATTAAATAATGAATACTTCCGCAACCATCCATAGATGGCAGCACAAACAGGAAGACTATGTATGTTTTTTAAAACCGACTTTCTTCAAAAATCGGAAAATTTCCCTCATGTAACAGAGAAAAAAATAAACGGAAATTCTTCAAATAACGGAAAATTTCACTCCTATAACAGAGATAAAATAAACGGGAAATCATCAAATAACGGAAATAACGCGGCAGCAGAGCTGCCTGTGATATTTCCGTGTTTTGAAGGAAGTATTTTGAGAGTGCATTTTAGCCGTTCATTTTCATCATCATCAAAAATTTTCGTCTGACTTCTTATGCAGGTTATTCCATCTCTTCTAGTTATGCCTAGCATACATCTTTCCATACGTGTATGTGTTATTTTTAATCTCTGTACCTTCCGTTTTGTTAGCGAATAAGTTTCTGCTCCGTAAGTTAGCTCAGGCAAAACACATTTGTTAAAAACCATTCATTTTAAACAAAGAGACATGTTACTCGTCACAATAATATTGTTCTTCCCAATAGCACTCCCTCCATTTCTTATTCTTCTATGGATTTCATTCATGATACTGGTGTCCAATGATATTCCCTGTCCAAGGTACACACAACTTTGCACTTCTTTAATCTCAGTGTTGTTGTAGACGATTTTCTATTTTAATGCAAATGAATTGTATATCACCTTACTCTTCTCAAAATTTATTTTAAATCCGACATTAATGCTAGCTTCTGCCAACTCTTCAGTGCTATTGCTGAAAATTAAAATGTTATCAGCAAACCGGAACAGGCTACAAAATTCCCCACTTATTCTAATCCCTTTTATATATATATATATATATATATATATACGAGGCTTTTCCAAAAGTAAAGATGGAATGACGAATACTCAGTTAAAAAACTTTTAATCGATAAAATGTCCATTAAAATTTACTTACGGGTACATGACTTATTTTTCGACATAGTTGTCGTCATTGTCCAATCATTTCTTAAGTCAGAGTACAAGCTTTTGTAACCCGCAGTCATAGAAGTTTACCGCCTGTTATCGAAACACATTTCAACTTTGATTTTGATCTCATGATCGTCGTGAAAGTTTTTCCAAGCAAGATGTTTCTTCAGTTAAAGGAATGAATGGTAGTAGCTTGGTGCAAGATCTGGTATCACAGATTGCCTACCTGTTCTCTGTTTTTTATGAACATTGGTCCTACCTCCAGAGAAATTACAACACCATTTCGTTCCATTTTGTTGATTCATAATGTTCTCATAAACGGAAACGATGTCTTTGTGAATATCCGCTGGACGCTCACCTTTAGTATTAAGAAAAACGTATGACGAAACGTACTTCACATTTGGCGAGATTCTGAATTGACGCAGCCAGTATAAACACGTGTTACACAAAACAGACTCACCGTACAAATAACGAAAGACTGCGAGGGAAATGCAAATGTTCAGCGTTTCAATATGTGTTGCCAACGAGCTTATTAAAAAATTTTCTTTTATGCTGTCTGAGGTGTATGATTACTTTTCGGAAATACCTTGTATATATATATATATATATATATGTATACATATATATACATATATATATATACATTTGGACGGAGGGTGGTTTTTCGGTCTGCTGGTGATAATTAGTGAAAATATACTGAAATTTCTCTCTTCCAAATGGCTGCAATAGGTAGCTTCTCACATGTTGAAATGGAGCCTACCTAAATTCTTGTTATACACAAAAACTTCCAAATTCAGAATGAAACATATAATTAAAATTTCCCATAATATATTACTTAATTGGTCACTAAAACAGCCATAAAATTTGCATATTAAATGGTTAATTGTGTTTAGTAGTTCAATGTACGTAAATCAGGAATATGACAAAATGTGTTGTACGCTTAGTATATAGATACATTTTAAGAAAGTATAATTTTCCCATAAAATGCTCGTAACGACTTAACGTTCAATTGCATTAAAATAAAAAAAATATATTTGCTACCAAATAACATTTACATAAGTTATTTTCCAATGAATTAATAAATCATTTTATCTAATAGTGTAAGTCACTTGCATCTGGAATGATTTTCACCATCAATCAAAAATGATTGTTTTACTTTCAATTAGCTTAATGCATTTTGTTGTCGATTTTGCTTTTGTCCTTAATACATAATATATTGGAAATGTGTGTTTATTCAAGCATAGGTTTTTACAACAATTGAAAACATATTCACAAAATTATGCTTACATAGTTCTGTTTATTTCGTTGATTATTTTGATAAAAACATTTTTTTTCTCTCTTTAAATTGACAATTTTTCTAGGAAAGTTAAATTTAGGTATTAATATTTTAAGATATAGAAATATATAGAATGAGTTGTAAAAACATTAAACAAAATAAACCTCTCAAACTAAAATTCAATGTTCATGAAAATTTCTAGCTGTTAGTCGGGATTTCGTTCACGTAAGATTTACAGAAGAATCAGTGCTTTAATTAAGCAAAATTTCATGTATGATAATGACGATACATAAAATTATTAAATTGTTTATAACTTAATCAATATAATTTTTAATGTTCCCATTCAGTATACCTATATTTTTATATACTAATATTTACAGATCCTTCATATGCACGATATTTTATACGCTTTCTTTAAGTTTATCTTAGATAAACATATTTTTTTGCTACTATGTGTTTTAAAATTTCTATTTACTATAATTTCTATATGTAGAATTCGTGAATAGGGATTTAGTCTATGTTTGTGTAAAATACAAATGCTGATTAAAGCGATTACAAGTATATATATATTTCGGAAAATATGTCAAATCATCGGTTACTTAAAAAAAGTTTTTTGGAATGATTTATCAAATCGGAAAATCAACATAGAATATTATGCTTTTATTCGAAAATATCAGATGTCTTTTAGAAACTAGCAAATATATGTTTAAAAAAATCCCTGACGGCTCGGCCTACAGGCCCAGGTAGATTTCGAAGACGCAGACCGTAGGGCGCCTGTTTGTCGGGAATTGCGGAAGAAATGACCTTTTTGCGATGATGCGGCAGTTGGAACCGCCTACTTTGAAACCTAACTTGTTTGCAGGCGGAGCCAGCAGGATTTTTTTTAATTTATTTATTTATTTATTTATTTTTTTGCTATAAGAGTTGGTCCTATAAAAAACTTGTCAGTATAAAAGTTTTAGATAATATTAAGAGGATTTATAATAAATTTAAGCGGATTTGAAAACTTGGGAATTGACGAAGTTATGATTTTTTTTTCTTCTAAAACCCCCCTTCCCCCCCCTTACCTTAAGGCAATTTTTAATTATATCAAAAATCTGTCATACATTAATTTTCGGCCCTTCCCCTAGAAGTAATAATAACTTAAAACGGATTCGATACGTATCATAATTAAGAAATTATGGTTTTTTTTCTGCTTTCACAAAAAGCCTCCAACATCCCCCCCCTTAGTTCGATTTTGCCCATTAACGAACTTGACCGAGATTTTATGCCTCTTGATTTTATGTATCAGTTTCGAAAAGATGCGGGAGTTGGAACCGCCTACTTCAAAAAATAACTTGTTTGCAGGCGGAGCCGGCAGGGATTTTTTTTGTTTTTAATTTTTTTTGCTATAACGGTTGGCCCTATAAAAAATTGTCAATATAAAAGTTTTAGATAATATTAAGAGGATTAATAATAAATTTACGCGGATTTGATATCTTGTGAATTGACGAAGCTATGTTTTTTTCTTCTAAATCCCCTTTTTCTCCCCCTTGGGGCCATTTTTAATTATATCAAAAATCTGTCATACATAAATTTTCGGCCCTTTTCCTAGAAGTAATAATAACTTTAAACGGATTCGATACGTATAATAATTAAGAAATTATGGGTGGTTTTCTGTTTTCACAAAAAGCTCCCCCATTTCCCACCCCTTGGTTCGATTTTGCCCACTAACGAACTTGGCCGAGATTTTATTTCCCTTGATTTTATGTAACAGTTTGGAAGAGATTTATGCAGATTTTTTCCAGTTATCGCGGTTATAAAAAAGTGACATAGATAGATAGATAGATAGATAGATAGATAGATAAAGTTTTGAACTGGGGGTAGTTTTGGGTTCTGGGAGTCATGATCAGCGTAAATCTGCAAAAATTTTTCAAATTTTCCAACTTAGGTGAGAATGTAATAGGTAGTATTTCTTACGAAATCTATCTAAAGAAATAAATGTGGGGAAGCATAAATATTGAAAATTGAATTATAAAAAAAAATATAAATGTTCAATTTCAACATGTTTATTGCATTTTGTTTCAAAGGTGCAGCGGTTTCAAAGGTGTTTTACAGCGGTAGCGCATAAGAAACATGTGGGTAGCTACAGCGCCCTAGGCGAGATTTCTTTCCGCGCATCTACAAATGATATCTTCAAAATAAAGTATTAAGTTCCAACCTAGTACTTTTCGCCCTGGACATCTCTTTAAACCTGGTCAGTGGCATTAGCTTGATGAAATACGTATCACACAAAATTGTTCTCAAAACATTTAATCCTAATTATTAAGTGATAGCGTTGCTTATTTCTTTATGTCGTCCAAAAAGTTGTTAGTCATGTCAGTTATAATAAATTTGCCCCAAAAATGAAACAAATGCTGTTGTTGTATAAATGTTGTGTTGCGGTCTATTATCATGAAAAATTTAAAATTTGACAGGAATATACTCTAATGTTGGACAGAGTTATTTTCAACTTCGCAGAGATATTTTCAAAAATAGATTTAGATATTATAAAGTATCAGATATCCCGCCTCTTACAGCCATATATATATATATATATATGTGTGTGTGTGTGTGGCGACGCCATCTTGTACGGGCAGTAGAAAACGAGTATCTCGCAGAAAGCGATCGAGCTAGCCTTTTGCTCGACTCTTAAGATCTCACCTACTGCCCGTGTGTTCCCAGGTTCAAGCCTGGCTCCCGCACCTACTCCTGCATATACACGTATATATTTGCTGTTTTTATTGTCTTTATTTCATACTCAAGATACCATTAAATAATTGTATTGGGAATAAGAAGATTTGGCAATTTTTGCGTAAAAATTGGAACCGTATGTTCTTTGAATCGAACGTGATCGATGTCACCGGACTCAAATAAATAAATAAATAAATAAATACGCACTGACAACTTTTACATAAAGTTAATAAATATGTCATGGTTTAGATTATATAGGATTATGCGAGATTTTATGGTAAAATGATCTCAAACTCAATGCAGTCGGAAAAGTCTGTAGAAATTACATCAAGTATCGCAACCGCAGTAAATATATTATTTTCTCAGCTAAAATAAGACTATCACTTTAAACAATTACTAGTTGCGTATTTAATTTACATTTGATGCGATCTTTCGATTTCTTGAGGGAAAAATAAATCCAATATTATTGTACATTTACCCACACCTATAACATTAAAGTCGTGTTCAAGAATCCACTGCTTATATCTAAGCGGTTTTTTGGTACCCTTTTTCACTATATTCAAATTATAACTGTAGATTTTTTTCCAATTTCAACTAGCTGTATTTCAAACTATTTTTTTTTTTAAGTTTTAGAGAAAAAAAATATTTTTTTTCATTATTTTGCCATTTATTGGCGTCAAAGTTAAGCCTGTTCCTCACATACAATTGTAATGTTCCTCGCTTTAACATATATCTATAAATCATAAATATAATTTCTTAATAGTTTTATAAGTTGTAGGTTTAGATTTATGTTTGGAAATGACAAAAATAATAATTTTGTGTTTTTTTAAATCTGAAACAAAATGGGTAGTAAAAGTCGATATTTTAGAAGCTTTATTAGGGCAAAAACGTTTCTGAAAGGGGTAGCTGTGAAATACAGACATACAGTTAAATTTTAATATAATAGATTCAATATTTCAAATCACTTCACTCTGTGACATTTTAAGCAGTAAACAAACATACAGTCAAATCGTAATACAATAGATTCAATATTTTAAATCATTTCACTCGGTGACATTTTAAGCAGTGGGACATGTTGTATAGATTAAGCTCATCCCTATATTAGTGACAGAATTTCATCTCACATTGTTCCATATTCTAAACGGAGTAGTTGTAAAATACAGACAGACAGTCAAATTTTAATGTAACAGATTCAATATCTTAAGTCATTTCACTCTATGACATTTTAAGCAGAGGAATTGTCTTACAGATAAAGTTCGTCGTAACTTGGAAAAGTTTTCTTTTATTTCGTTAATTACTGGCAACTATACATTTTAATTCATGTCTAAGCGGTTTTTTTTAAACACGTTTAAAAGATCTCCTTTTTCGAAATAATTTTATAAAAGAGGTTGACATCTTAAACCAAAATAAATAGATTATTCATAAAAGAAAATATTCCAATAGCGAATTTAAAATTCGTTTTTCATAAATCAAAATGCCCATGTGACGTCATTTTTGTATATAAATACTAAATGTTTTGAATATTAACGAAATTCCTCTTTTAAACAAAAACAAGTTAACAAAAGATCAAAAACCCTCTTAATATTACATTTATAAAATTACAATGTTAGAAACGATAATAAATGTTTCAATTAACGATTAAAATCAAACTAAATTTCAAAAATATTATAAAAATAAACGTTTATTGTAAATCATCATGTGAATTTTTTGACGATAAAAAATTTGCTGTACGTTTATGTTTCGCGTATCATTAAAAAGATACTTTTATAAAAATGCATGTTTTAATTCAAGTATAACGTCATTTTCATTTCGATCATAACACACTACATTTAACCAACGTCACAACTGAATTTTTCGCAAATACTGGCGGAAATATTTAGCGATTACTTAAACCAGAAGAAAGTGTCCTTCTCAAGCATGGGCGTTATATGAAGCATTAAAAAATCCATGTTATAAAGTGTTTTACAGTTTTTCTAGAAAAAAATCATAAAAATTTGTTACATTTTACCGAACTTTTGTAATAAAAATAATGACACTATGTACTTTTTATATAGTTTCCAAACCACAAATATAATTGTAAGGTACACCCTTCTTTAAATAACTCAATATGTACACAAAATTTCAAACGTTTTATTTCCGTGTTTCAATGATATTTTTATGACATTTTATTAGGATTTTAATAGTTAATGATTCTGAGAGCAAAAGATAAAACAAGAACGAAAAATCATGCGTCAAGCATAGATTATGTAACACTTTCCAACGCTTCCAAAATAATTTTACAAATCATACCGTTTAATAAGCTAAAAGATAACATCTAAGTAATCCGAATACTTTTCATCAGCCCTGTATAGGATCTATAGATTTGTATATATACTACATAGGATGCTAAATTTTAGTTCAGTTAGGAAACGCGTAGCACAGTTTAAAATTCTCCGTCTGGAGTTAAATAATACGGAAATGTGTTCGCGAACTTTTGTGCTTCCCTGTATAGGATCTACAGAATTTATACACACCACGTAATAAACAAAAAGCGAGTTAAAATTAAAATCGCGTTCAGTAACTTAAAACGCACTTCCAGGAATTATTGTTAACAGACAGTAGAGAATTCTTTTGTGTGTCCCTGTAAATGAACGATGACTGCTATACACACAATATTCTGTAGTAAGCCTCTTGTAATGCACCTTATATAAATTTCAATGCGTTTAAAATAGGGAAACATTATTTAAATAAACCGCAGACGATTTTTCTCCATAGACGTAATGCAACGGAATTCTTTTGACTGTCCCTGTAAAGTAACTATAAGTGCTATGCACACACTATTCCATATTAAGCTTCTTCTAATGCACCTTAGTGATATATATAAATTTCAATGCGTTTAAAATAGTGAAACATTATTTAAATAAACCTCAAGTGATTTTTCCCCATAGACCGCAATGTAATGGAATTCTTTTGAGTGTCCCTGTAAAAAAAGTATATGTGCTACACACTTCCGTTGAAATAGGGAACATGCTATAGATAACGACTATAACATATAAAAATTGCAGAGCAATCCGAGCATATTTGCGGGAGTTAGAGCACGGGCAGACGGGCAGACGGCCAGACGGCCAGACGGCAGACGGCCAGACGGCAGACGGCAGACGGCCAGGCGGCAGACGGCCAGGCGGCAGACGGCCAGACGGCCATACGGCCAGACAAACCGAAGTCATAAACACTTTTCAACTAGGTTGGAAAGTGTTAAAAACACGGAAATAACAGGAAGAAGATTGTACCCATTAACGTCTAAATGCTTGGAGTATTAACAAAATTTTATGTTACTTTTGATAACAAAATTAATATTTTAAGCATACACTTAATAAAATCATAAACTTTTCAAAATCATATCAAATTCTTTTGATAAGAGAAAAATATATGAACTAAATCAATTTCATTCAGATAAAGTCTGTAATAAAACTTTTTATGCAATTCCTTTTTGAAAAACTGTACTCTCACAAATCATTTGAGATTCAAAAGACTTTTGAATAATGTAGTACTGAATGATATTGCTTGAAATGATGTAATCTCTGTTGCGATATAAAAAATTCAAGAAATCATTATTTAAACTCGGAACTTTTTGATACTTTTAGATACTTAGAACTATTTTTTTTTCACTTCAGCTAACTTATAGTAAGAATGTTGAGAGATTAATTCATTTAAATTTGTATTTTACAAAATAAATAACTTTGGGATAACTTGTGTTTACACGACTGCAAACTTAAGGTTGGACGGCGGAAGTTTCAAAATACCTGAGTTAGATCTTAAGGGGTCTCAGGACTCTTAAAATTGGAAAAAATGAAACAAAATGACCATTTTTAACATTTAATATCTTCAAATGTATATGATTTAAAAACACAATTTGTATTGGGATGAAAAGATATCAGCGTGTTCTTTCATTTTACATATTTAAAAAGTTACAAGATGCAGAATTAATATTTATATGGGGCTTCAAACTGTCAGACATTTGTCGAGCAGAAAATTGACATGACAGCTTACGTGCGCGATTACAAAATAATTTTTGCATCAAGAATAAAAATTTTGGAGCCTAATTATACTTAATATTGTAATAATTACACTGAACATAAATAAATTTGTATTTAAACATTTTTATATTTTTAATGCAAAGTTGTATTGAGCTAATACAATTTTTTAAAATTTTCAACATTATAACCACTTAAGAAAATATTTTTTTAAATAATAAAAATGAAATTTTAGGTTCAATTTATATAGACTAACATGACACATATTTTTGGAAAATTTCTTGAAAAAATATTGATAAGTTGTTGAGATATCATGCGAATTATGCCCAAAAACATCATTTTGAGAAAAATGATGTTTTGCTTCAGCTTTGAGTATGCCTCAGCTTTGGATGGGTATAATTCTAAAAGCCATAACGTCTGTTCTAATGGGAATTTCAAGAAAACATTTATACTAAAATGTTCAGAAAAGATAGGAGTTTAATATATAAAAAAAATAAAAATTCAAAAATTTTGTAGGTTTAAGAGTCCTGAGACCCCTTAAGTATTTTTAATATTACAATATTTTAGGGGAGAAATAAAAATTTTTAATATTCTTTAATATTTTGTTTCTTACGATAATTTATATATATATATATATATATATATATATATATATATATATATATATATATATATTAAGCAGAAAGAATAAAGATGCTTACTTTTAAAATCCTTCAAAACACAAATAGACTGTATGTTTGGTGAAAATTATGTTGCTATTGATATTTTCAGTATTAGTTGCACGTATTTCCGTTTTCCCATTCTCTCTCTTTCTCTTTTTTACTTCACTGCTAATTTTTTTCTTCCATGTCTATAAATATAATTTATATTTTCAGTTCAAAACTTCACAAAAACTGGTTTGCAAAATAGTTTTCTTTAAAAAAATTTATTTAACTTTAAAACAATGAAATGCACCAATTTGTTGAATTTCTCATTTCTTCCATTTTACTGTTTAATTAATTTTTATGGTTCATACATTAATGACATGACAGCTATAGCAATTTGTTTACAGTACGTTTAGTAATGT
Organism: Maratus michaelseni; assembly: GCA_963931845.1. Taxonomy (NCBI): domain Eukaryota; kingdom Metazoa; phylum Arthropoda; class Arachnida; order Araneae; family Salticidae; genus Maratus; species Maratus michaelseni. The sequence continues at coordinate 190,041,366 of OZ007593.1, read as the reverse complement.
GTAATTATAACCAGTTCTCCTCCGGAGACAATACTTGATAATATATTGCATTTTTTGACATTTTCTTAAAAAAGAACGAGATATGCTAGGATGACTTTCTGTAGTCTGTGCAGTGTAGATTATTTTAACGATAGCTGGCATCCTAAGCAACAGAGACTCAAACCTATTTTGAATAGGGATAAAATAAATGCGCGACCACCGTTGAACAAACTCTTATGTTTAAAAAAATGTTTTTATTACAGTCATGTAAATGGTGATTTAACTGGTACACCGGTAATGTGTGAAAAGTAGGTAACCAATTCCTAAGCCTCGCCACATAATGCTAGCGATTCACCTACAACGTGAATCATTCAGTAAAAACAAATAATTTTATGCAAGAAAAATTAATTAAAATATAGCAATGACTCTGTTTTTCATTTTGTCATACGTTTAAAACGTCAATATACTTATTTATTGGTTTTATTAAAATAACTCATTTTTTAAATTAATATATATATATAATTTTACAAGTAAATAAATTCTAATAATACGGTGAAATTTATGTAACATTTAAAAAAAAATAAAATTAACTCTCAAGGTATTTTGGCTCAATATAAATACAGTAACACTTGTCAAACCGGAATTTTCTTATAACGGAATCTTGTCTTAAACGAAAGGTTTTCATGGTCACTTGTCATTCCGTTATTACTCGTTTTCCTGTGTTATTTTATATGGTTTTGTGTATATTAGTAGACTCATTAAATGTGAAATTGTTTAACTTTAATATATATATCTATATATATGTTATAATTCATGAAATCGTTCAAGAAGATTGGCGATAAGCTGTATGGAAATGCAGCAACATTATATAAGTGAAACTAATTGTTCTTTCGTAGAATAAATATAGTCGCAGTCGTCGTTTATTCGAAGCATAAATATAGTGGCAGTCGTCGTAGAGGAGCAAGACAATGAATGAATTGACACCGTGGGTGTTTCTCCAGGATGTAAAAAACAAGAGATTCAGAATTCCGTGTTTTTATTTAAATAATCGTCATGGAAGCAGTCCTCACATGATTTAAACGGGCAGTGCCATCTCTCACTGAATTAGTTGTCACAATCTGCTATTAAAATACATCGAATATGATCATAACTCTCGAGAAACTATTAGGTTTAAAATATTTAGATTATAGGATGAGTAAAAGACGCAGCCAGGGGACTGTTAACAGTTGCAAACTCGGCCAAAATCTGAGTGAAGCACGATTGCACTCGCTTTTTGTGAACAAGCCGAAACACACCAAATCATGTCGTAGCGCGCGCTCTAACCAATGTGATAATATGGAATACGTGTACAATCTACGTCAAGACCAATGAGGATGATAAAGTAAATAGTTCTCACACATTCTAAGCGAATGCACTTTAAATTTAAAAGAAACGAACGCACGAAACTCGGAAAGAGTAAAGGGGAAAAAATAAAATGGCTTTCGAAAAAAACATTCGAATTCACAGAAATGATCAGAATTTATGATATCATTTAGGAGTAATTGAGAGCTTATATTTAAGTAAATTGGGCAAAATAATAATGAATTTAAGGGGAATTTAATAGAATTAAAGATAGATATTATTAAGGAATAAGGAATCATGAAACTGGTGATAATTTTTTTTAAAATAGAGAAAAATCGCGAAGGAAGATTTAATAATGTAACATATATATATAAAAATAGATTACAATTTGGTATGTGATTAGATATTTTAAATTATATTCAGCAAACATAAATTTATTTTAAGAGAATTTATTTTTCTTCTTTGTATTATAATTTTTTTCTATTACTAAGTACATTCTTATAATCTTGCATAAATGGAAAAAAGAATCTCAACGTTTCTAATTATTATGTTTTAAAGACTGTAAACAATTCACATTTTGAAGCATATTTTTTTATGTATGTGTTTACGTTTAATATCATTAGGTGAGAAAACAGGAAAATAATCTGCAAGTTTTAATTATGTGGATGTTTTTCTTTTACATAGGTGATTGAAGTAAGATGTACACTGTTATTCACGTTATTAAAATGCATCTTCGTTTAATACTCTTTTCCTTTCATTAAAGGGAACAATATAAATACGTTTCTGGAAATAGGAAAATTTTATTTGAGCATTTGATGGATTATAGTTGTAAAAGTATCAATGTTTTATCCTTTACATGAAAACGACGAAAACATGCAATAAATCGTTTTTATTCCCTTAGAGTATAATAAAAGTAATTGATAATGAAAACGCAAGAGAGAAAAATAAATTTATTTACTTGTAATGTGAGTGAAAAATGTAATGTTCTATTATGTTGTACGTCTTAATATTTTTTTGACGTAAGCTATCATTTTACATTATTTGTATGGGGAACATAATAATATATGGACCATTTTATTAAATCTGTTTGTGCGATATAATTTTTTAATGTGACATTCGCTAGATATACAAATAAATTTATTTTGTTTGTTAAAGTATTTCGTGACTATTTAAAAATAATAATAACATAGTTAATTTAGTAAAAAGTAAATATTGTAGACTTGTAGTGGTTGAGAGTAACTAGTTCATGATATTCCACAATAAATTAAATATAATCCCGATGCAAAAGTTTATAAAAAGTATGATTTCCCACAGTTTCTCAGGAAATATTTTGTGAAATATCACAAAAATAATACCATATATTAAACAATTTTAGACTTTACACAAATCAAGAAATATTTGGTAAATTATATATTATTAACAAAGAATACATTTGTTTTAATAAATTAAATTAGACTTATATTTAGCAAACAAACAAGAATACATTGCTAACTATTCTAAATAAAGTACAGATACATTTATTATATTCTGCTAAAAAGTAAATATAATTATAAGATAAACGAAGGGAAATGTATGCAAGCATATGACGCAAAATAATCATTTACATGAATTTTACTTATGATTTTGGATAGCGTGGCACAAAAGATAAATCAATTTATTGAAATAAATACATTTCAATACATAATATAGGCTCAGTGAAAGTAATATATGTAACAGTGTATTGAAAAATTAAAAGTATTGTTTGTATGTGTAAATATACTTTAGAAGACAAACCAAAAATAATTTAAAATGAATTTTAAAACAGTCCTATTAAATTCACTTCAAGGTGTCACTCAAATTTTGATATCATTCTTTTAAAACCCATATTTTGAATTCATGAGAGATTTGAATGAAAAAGCATTACCAAACAAATTTTATATATTTTTATCATATTAAGAAAATAATTGCACCTGTGTTTATAAATAAAACTAAAAAGAAAATGATGATTTTAAAAAAAATTTATTAACATAGCGTCACTTAAATTTACTATCATTGCTTTTAAGACCCATATTTAAAATTCTTAGAGCCAAAAGAAAGTGCTGTGTCACAACTTTTAATCCGTTAAGGGTTCTTGTACTGATAAGATAAAAGATTATGTAGATAATTACAACTTACTAAACCTTACTAAAAACTCACTAAGCAGAATATCTTAGAGTAACACTTCATTGTTTTGTAAAATAAAAAAATGTGATTTTAAAGAAAAATTATATTTTATCATTTTTTAAAATTTTAAATAAGAAGAAAAGTTTTAATTAATACCACTTTTAAAATATATTTGCATAAAACAATAGTTTTAGCATGTTAAAGTGATAGACCTAAAAATAGAGCACTGTTTAATGCATCATAAAGCTTCATCATTCCCATTATTCTGATTGATCAAAGGATCCTCATGAACATTCGTCGTAAATGTCATATAGGAATCCTTTATCTTTCTATATTCAGAAAAACCGCGTTATATTTACCACTATCTTAAAATTATATGTTCATTGAACATTAATATGTGGAAATATTTCAAAAGGATAATTACGAAAGAAAAGTACATAATCATAAACTAGTCGGATGAGCCAATCCCAAAACTTTCTACTATCTCACACAGGTTTCGCATACACTAAAAACGAATCAGCACTACTTTATATCAAGGTCTAACTGAATCTAAAGTTTTATTAAATTCCGTACATTATAATTGGCTATCGCTAAAAATGTGCAAATCCTGAAGAATACAGCATAGCTACGCCACATCTTCTTAGATTTCCACCAAACCCTAATCAGCAACAACTAATGTAAACTTCTAACTGAAGTTTCATGAAAATCCGCGCTCCAGAAATAGGTTCTTGAGAAATGAGATAGGGTTGATATATCGTAATCCCGTTCTTGAGATATAAGTATCGTGAAAATCATGAAAAAAATAGCATTGCAGCGCAGCTTATGGGATATTTACACTAAAACGTAATCAGCATCTATTTATGTCAGGGTCTAACAGAATCTGAAATTTGATGAAATTCTGTGCATTAGTTCTTGAGATATAGCTATCGTAAAAATCTTGAAAAAGTAGTATAGAAGCGCCACCTCTTGGGATAGCTACACCCAAAACGGAATCAGCATGTATCTATGTCAAGATTTTACTGAATCTGAAGTTTGATGGAAATCAGTGCATTAGTTCTTAAGATAGAGCTATTGCGCTAATAGCGATAAATGGAACTTAACAGCCCCACATGTTGGGCGATTTAAACCAAATACTAATCAGCACCAATTTATATCAGGGACTAACTGAATCTAAAATTTTATTAAATTCCGTGCATTGCTTCTTGAGATAGAGCGCCCACAACATTTTTGTCACAGAGAGACCGAGTCACCGACTCACAGACTCACAGACAAACATTCTCTAAAAACATTCATATCGTGTTCAGAACTTTTAAAACGTATACATCTGGCGAAAACCGGAAGTCGAAAATTTTCATTCAATACTTTCTTCTTGAAAAGACAGAATAAAGTAAAAACATAATGTAGAGGGAAAATGTTAGGTTTGACTTTCGGTGATATTACATTAGCTACCTTAATTATTCATTCGTATATATCAATATTCACGATATTTAAATAAAACCTGCTAAAAATATTCTTAATTTTTATCTCAATTTCGAAACAGAAATAAAAACTCAATAAAGCTTTCATTTTTTGTTAATTTAAAATAGGGAAAATGTCTTACTGATGGGAAGTAAGATTTTATGAAATATACACTTGATAAAAGAGCTTATAATTGTTTTGTAAATTAAGTTAAGCTTATATCGGAGAAAAGAACATGATTTCATAGTTATCACATTATGCAAAATGAGAATATCTTATGTTTAATTTAAAGTAAAATGTAGGTGTAATACTGATGCTTATTAATATGTGTTAAAACAATCTATTAAACGAAATATTTGCAAAAATATTTCACTAATATTGCTTCATTATTGCGAGCAATTATAAATTATAATTTCTAAGCAAAAGTATTATTTTATAGCAGCTATCAAAAAGTAAAATATTAGTAAAAGTTGAATTTACAACACGTTTAAGAATAATAGTATGAAACAATGGCTTCACAGTGTTAAATTTATCGCGCAGCTAAAAAATGCTATTTAATGCATCATAAAGCAAGCCTTATCATTGTCATATCCTGGTAGATCAAACGGCGCTCATGAACATCAGTACTAAATTTCTTACGAACGTCCTTTATCTTATAGTATTCAGGAAAACCGCACTATGTTTAACGTCATTTTAAAATGACATACTCATTCAACGTTGGCATGTTAAAATATTTTCAACGAACATTTATGAAAGAAAATGCCATTACCTTAAAAAAAATGCATAGGGAAAATATTAGTTTCCACATACTGTGGCGTAATTTTCTCCTCCGTAATAAATTACATTCTTTCATAATACGCATAATACTAAATTGTACAAATTCTTAAATTAATAATCTTTATATACTATTTCGAAAAAATAGTTACATTTAAGGAAATTATTTCATTACAGAAATTTCAGTATTATTTCCATATATAGATAAATTGCTTATATTTTGCTAAGAGGTAAACATAAAGACAAAAAAAAATGTTGGTACCTTTTGGTTAGCCAGACGCCAGTGATATATATACATGTATATATAGACATATATATATATATATATATATATATATATATATATATATATATATACAGGGTGTATCTGAAATGCTTCAACAAACTTAGAGGGATGATAGAACTCATGAAGACGAACAAAAAATGCAATGGAACATGGGGTCGCAAATGACGTTTAACCCTTTCAGGAGCAGTGGTATGTTTATGAAACCACTTAATTTAAATTCCAAAACGCCCCAATGGCACCAGAATTTTGATAAAATGTTTTCCATTTAACATGTATGTGAAATATAGCCTTTTTCTTTTTTACAAATAAAAAATTTTTGTAAATTCCGGTGCCAGTCATTTATTTCAACATTTTAGTACTAAAAGCGTATATACATATATACTTTGCCTCTGAAAGGCTTAAACGTTGAAAATCGAGAAAATGCGTCTGGAAATGGACAAACTGAGACAAGAAAGAAACACTCCAGAAAATTATTTATTGCACAGAATAGGACAACACAGCTCGTGATGTCCAGAGAAAACAAATATTGTACAACAATTGTTCAAAGTATCGACCGCGGACACTATTACACAGAGTACATCTACGGAGCAACGACTGGCGGACACGCTATGTGTAATAATGTCCGCTGTCGACACTTTGAACAATTGTTGTAAAATGTTTGTAATTTTTATGTACATATATATTTATATATGTACATATGTATATACATATATATTTATATATGTAATATAACTCATATATATCACTGGCTCCCGGATAACAGAAAAGTACCGAAATGTTTTATGCAGATATTTGAAACTTACTAATTCTTGCGAAAAAAACCGAAAGAATGAACTATCTTACAGTAATTCTTAATTGTTTCGTTCTTTTAAAACTATGATTTTTAAGGAAAAAATATATTACATAAATATATATTTTTTTTAAATAACAACAAAAGTTTTAATTCAGAAGTTTTAATTGATTTTTCATACAAATGTCATAGGTATTCCCTTTTACATGCAATGCACTAGGTAAAAAAGCAACAAATACAGGTAAACAACGAAAAAAACATTTTACCATGCTTTTAAATCCATTAACACTGTTAAAAAATCGTAAACCATTTTTCTTATAAAAATCTATAACATTAAAAATTTTTTGTAATTTCTAAATTTAAAATATTAAAAACATGTTTTAAAATTTTTAATACAAGAATATAGAAAGATAATATTAAATTGATCTGATTCTAGAAAAATAATGTTAATGCATAACAGAGAAAATGTAATCATTTCCTTTGTTACGGTAGATCAAAGGAAACTCATGAACATAAGTCGTATATGCTTTATGGGAGTCTTTTATCTTATTGTATTCAGGAAAGCCGCAGTAAATTTACCGCTATTTTAAAATTACAGGTTCATTCATTGTTGACATGTTGAAATATTTCGAACGGACATATACGCAAAAAAATGCCTTTAACGTAACAAAGGATAATGTGTAGCGAAAATGTTAAGTTTCACTTTAGGTGACGAAACATTTGCTCTCTTTCTAAATCATATTCTTTTAAAATGCACATAATATTAATGCATACAATCTATTCATAACATTTTAATTAGTTTTATTTTATTTTAAATAAAAATTGATGGAGTATTAGAAAAAGTTTTATGAAATGAATTTTGTTATTACTTACCCATCATACGTAGTGTAGGGTAAATCTTGTAATCGTTTTGGAAAACAAAATGACGTATTTACACGTTTGAGACACTGGAGATTCCGAAAAACATATTTAAAAAAAAACAATTGCCGTCCGTCTGTCTGTGTGTCTGTAAACGCCCCATCTTCCGAACAAATTGAGATAGAGACTTGAAATTTAGTAAGTACTTAGTATGTAATAATGGAAAGAAGCTTATTGAATTTCAGTAACCTCGATTATCCGGAACATTTTTTTTCGGACTCTCGAAATATTCGTTCTGATAAAAGGTATATAAAATTTTTCGAAATTGTTTATTTTAACGAGTGAATATAAAATAAAATAAAATAATATAATTTTTGCAAAAAGAATGAAGTCGATCGGATAATTAGTTGCCGAGATATTTTTAATCATTTTTTCATGAACCTGAATTTCATCCAAATTTCAATTCAAAGATATATTTATTTGGAAATGAGACGCTTAATCCGACGGAATAAAGCGTTAGTTAATATTACTAACATTTTAGGAGTTATAAGGATGTTTCTTTTACGCAATTCAGTAATAGAATATTTAAAGCTTATGACGTCATCAAGCCACAATTTTATTCGAATTGCAATGCATTTTATAAGTAGTTTACACACGTTTTATTTTCATATTTTATATTATACATATCCATGATGGGTAAGTATTACGGTGGCCCCCAACGACTAGTTTACCGAATGTTGTTACTTTCAGGAGAAGCATAGAGACTTATTTTTATGTACAGTTGAGTTTTAAAAACCCCAAAAGAAATCGATAATTGCAAATATACAGAGTGGTTCAGAATTATTGAGTGCATTTCCTGTTTGAAAAAAAAGAACAAAATGAGGTACGTAAATGTTTGTTTTCTTGGAAATACAATTTAATAAAGTTTTGCACACATACATTTTAAACATTAAATAAGTTTCATATAAGCCAGTAGATGGCTCGGGGAAAGTTTACTGATTGCGTCCGTCTCCAAATGGCCACAATGCAGGAAAAACTTTAGTACCTATTATTATTAATATTAGGTATGATTAAATAGTTTTTTTTTTTTTTTTTTTTTTTACTTTAATATACCTTTAAATAAAAAAGAATCTATCAACACAGAGCTGTCTTAAGACATTCGGAGCCTGGACCGACACTTGTTTTTGAAAAACTTCAATTAAAAATGAACATCTTTCTTACAGTACGAGCAGAAAAAAAGTAATTTCAGACATTTTGTCATATGTAGTTTCGCTTTAACATTTACTCAGTGTAAAATATATGAAAATATTTTTTTAATCTGTTAATTATATTTAGTTTTGTAAAAAAATATGTACATATTAATTTTATTTATTAATTGTTACAAGGAACACAATGCTCACTTTTATTAATGAATTTTTTGTTCTATAATTATCTGCTGGTTGTTTATTTTTGATAAGTATTTTTCAAAAACTTTTTATCTTTCACTGAAGCATTTTCAGGAAACAAATATAAAAAAGATATACACTTTGATTTATGCAAAATATAAATAAATAAATAACGCCCAATTAGAATTGATTCTGTTTGGTTATACATTTTAATAGAGGTTAGTAATATTTGTTACATTAATTTTATACTGCATTTATAGAAATAATTGTTGAAAAGGAGTTAATAAAACTTAAACAGTATCATAATACTTACATATATTTGTATTGTAATTAAAAATCTACTTTCTAAATTACAAATAATACCATTGTGGCAATATATATTATATCAGATTAAAATACCTTAGGATTTTGAAGCATTTTAAATTTTCAAGAAAAGAACGTCGTAAAAAGTACGCAACTCAGGCAAGAAATATTTATGAATTCTAACATAATTGCGTTATGAACAACTCCGCTTCATTTACCTTCTTCCAAAAACCCTTTAATATTCAAACAATGTCAAGATTCAAGTTGTGTTACTTTCTCTTTCATTATTGTTATTGGTAATTCCACACTGCTGTACGGAATACGCCGCTCATTTATTTGTGTAATTAAATTCAACTTTATTTTTTAATTCAATTTTTTTATATAAATATAATTTTATATTGTTCCTAGACATTAGATATTTTTCTTCTTTAGCATCAAAAGGTGATATTTAGGCATTAATATGCGTTAGCGTATGGTGTACGCCGCCTGTGTCTTTATGTAACTACAAACCATCCGTTATATATGAATTCTAATTAATTAAGTTTTTATAAACTATTTCATGTTTATTAGTACTTTATACTAATATTTGGCATTGCATTAAACAAGGATATCATTAAACGTTGCTATTTAGGCTTTAAAATTCAATGACGCATAGAGTGCGCGGCACACTACCACCACTCCCTATGAACTTTAAATCATAAACTCTGATGAACTCATCTTGTGCTTGACAATCAAAAGTGTAAATATAACTTAAACAATCATCTAACTACCACCATCCAATGCGAACTCTAAATCAGCTTAAACCATATGGTAGGTATCGTTGCTTCGTTTAGATGAATTGAATTCAATTGAGATGTTACAAAAAACCGAGTCTTTAAAAGTTAAGATAATGTTACATGTTATATTAATTTTACGAGATTTCCCTTTCTTTGGTGTTCGCTTACAAATGAGAAAATGTCACAAATCCGAACATCTTGCATTATTTTATTAACATGCGTGAACATAAAAAGCAAAGCATTCCGTTGTTTTAATACTATTAAAATTTCTCAAGTACACTCACCTTGTATAGGATGCATAACTGAAGATCGATATATGTTAGTTTGCATGGGAAATAATTTATTTCATCTTGAAGACTGTGCTGAAGCAATTTTTTCTAGTCTATGATTTTAATCAAATGTATTTGTCGCTCCAATTTCGTAGCTAGAGAAACAAAACTTCACTTGTTTAAAAAAACAATTAAAACACATTTATTGTAACTTTTTACCGTCTGAGAGGCATTAATGTCGTTTTTACGTATTATTGTTTTATCCGAAATATAGAAAGGAATAATCCATGCACGTTTGTTCATTCATCTAAAACAGGCTTATTACACTGTAAAGCAAAATTATGTTGATTGCTAGCACAATTTCCGTATTTTTACGGAAAATATTTTTTTACGATGAAAATGATTTTGTAAATGAATCAAAAAGTACGGATTTGTAAATATTTGTGACAGATAATGCTAAATTTTATATTCTGTAAAGCGAGGGAGTTTTTTTATTGTTACACTGCAAAAGAAAAACATCCGTAAAAATACGGAAATTATACTCTTAAAATACGAAAATTCTTTTTAATGTATGCAAATATAATTTAGGATTTCATTACAAAATTCGCATCCGTTATCAAAATGCAAAATACTCGCGCTGCAAAAAGAAACAAAATATCCAGCATGTTGTAGGCTACTTCATCCACCCTTTCAATAGGAGCGGCTTCAATACAACAGATTTTATTAAGTGGTCTTGGTATATGGGAAGATACTTAAAATTATCATCCGATTGATATTAGTAATCGATGAGATCCTCCTGATATCTGTTATTGAAATGGGATGAAATAATCGGCTTTACAATAATTTTTTTTTTCGCACTTTTTTGTTTTTGTTGACAAGTTTCGAATAAATCCAAATACATTTTTATTTAGGTTTGGGTTATGTTTTTATAAAGTGAATTTTAACTTAATTGCTTGATAATTATTTCTCTTCGACCATGTCCAGTTGACAAATGAGTAGAATGCGATATGTCAAACAATTCTTCGGCAAGGACAAACTTTTTCGCACTTTTGCACATCTGACAACGACTCAATGAGGTTTTCATAGCCTTGTACTGTCAACAAATTATACCTTTGAATTATTCGATAATCTCTAGATGATTCTTTTTTCTTGGAAACTTTTATTCGATTTACATCTGCAATTATGGAACCATACTTCCTTTTAGTCATTAAAATACTAGTATATTTTGAATCTCCACTAAAAAGGTTTAGGAAGAGTCGTCTTTTCGTTTTACTCACAAATTTGTTACTTGCTTGCTAACTAGGAGATAAATTTATCTGCTTTAATAAATTCACGACACAAATTCACGTGCTAACAGGCAGAAACAATTTGAAAACAGAATTAGCTATGCTACGCACTGGCAGCCGACACAAATTATGAGAAATAAAAACAACCGGAGAAGACAAGACGCTGACGAAACCAAAGTAAAAGTGGAGGGAGAGGAGGCTGGAGAAAGGAAAGGAAATGAGAGAAACAAACTTTGGAACTTTAACAATACGGAAGCCGTTAATGTGTCCATTGCCTAAGTAAAACACAGAAATCTCTTGATTACGCACGTTAATGGAGCAAATCAGTTAATCTGCAGATTAGCTCGGTAATGTGCACATTAACAGCTTTCGAGGTTTAGCGGTAACATATATATCAAAATCATTGACGTTAATAATACTTGCAAAAATGTTACTCTGTCTCCTGGACTATAATTATACAGGATCCATTTTCAGTGAAAATAAGAGATTGAAATATTTACTGAATGTGTGTCACACATAATATGAAAGTGACACAATTCAAATAAAGTAATTTTGGTTATTAATGTGAGAGAATCACAAAGACGATTCCAAAGTTATCCTATTAAACACACATTTAAATATTTTTAGTAATAAACGAAGTGAGACTTTTTTGAATTATTTTTCGCATTTACAGTTGTATAGACTGCCCACTACAAATCTCCATACAATCGTTTGCAGCGTGGTTCATGTGAGAATACACAAATCACTTTAGGCCCTGTATAGTATAAAGTATATAAAGTATATAAAGTATATAAAGTGGCTTAAAGTATATATAGTATATAATTAGTTTAATATAATCGCCAATTCTTTCCAAATAAAGAATAGATTCCTTTGTTCCTTGAGAATGTATTTGGAATTTTCGGAAAACTTCATTTTTTGAAATGTGTTATTTTACGAATAATTATACGAATCTTCGAAATATTATCTATTTCCGAAATGATAACAGGAAATTTTATATTTATATGAATATTGCCTTTTTAGGGAAATATAAATAAATTTTCAGTGGACTGGCTGTAGTTAATATACAATTTAATATAAGAAAGGAATAAAATGAAACACATCACTTCAGCAAACAATTATTAGAAATTATTACTCTCTTGATGCTAAAGAAAGCTAAAGAAAGCTAAAGAAATTCTGATATTTTAGTACTTGATATGTTATGGTAAATATTTATGAAACAAGTAAATTGATTAAATTAATGGATATTTTTTCCCGAATTATATATTTGTTTTTGTTTTTGTCCCAGTAACAACAATTTTAACATTATTTTCCCCTTCATTAAAGAAAGGAGTACGTTCTTTGCCTCTTGGGAACACAAGCTGTGATGTCTTCAGAATAAATAGAGACACATTAATTTATTAAAGTGGAATCTTTTAGAGTATATTCTTATTAGGAAAATTTATCGGTCTTGTTAAAGACTTTCTTTTTACTTAGATAAAGTATTGTTTGAATAGACTAAAACATAAAAAATATGTTGATGGGACATATATTATTTGATTATTAAAGATAACTTGACAAAATTATTTTCAAATGTAATATTCAACTGTAATAATTCTGAGCAGAAAATCTTTCCTTTCTACCTTGAAATTTCATAAACTACACACGATATGTAGCAATACTTAATATGAATCACAATACATATTAAGCATTGATATATCTGTTTTAGTAAACGCATCCAATAAAATATTCGAAAACTTAGTAGTAGCAATAAATCATTTGCCATCTTGCACAAATTCCAATATTAATCTTCAAATATATATATATATATATATATATATATATATATATATTATCAAGGAAATGCTTGTTTTTAAATGACTTCATATTCATCTTTTGTTCTTAATAAACTTGCACCTGTCAAACCGCAAAATTAATCAGTTACACACAGGGTGATTATAAAAGAACTATCCCGATATATGTGTCCTTAACTGTCACGCCGTTCACAGAAACTGACTGAAATTTTGGTTTTAAGTATTTTGAGGTATGCGCTCAAGAATCGTATGAAAAACAACAGTTAAACTCTAACAGTTACGGTTACAGTGACAAAATTATGAAAATTTCAAATGGCAACACCTATTTTCTTTTAATTGGAATGTGATCTTCATAGTGAAAAACCATAAAAAGCATTGGAACGGTACCTGTAGCACGAAATTGCCGGCGCTAGACAGACTAAGAAGAAAAGTGAAAACAACGAATAAGAACAGAGAATCAACAGAAAACAAAACATTGTGTTTCACTTATTTTCCACGTCACACACGAAGACACGTTGCATGCGGTAGATGGTGGATAGCACTGAATAATAAAGTGTTTTACTTTCTGTTGCTTCTCTGTGCTTTATTGGTTGTTTTCACATTTTTTTTAGTCTCTCTAGCGCCGGCAATTTTCGTGTTACAGGTACCGTTCCAACGCTTTTTATGGTTTATCACTATAAAGATCACATTCCAATTAAAAAAATAGGTGTTGCCATTTGAAATTTTCAAAATTTTGTCACTGTAACCGTAATTGTTAATGTTTAACTGTTGTTTTTCATACGATTCTTGAGCGCATACCTCAAAATACTTAAATTTCAGTGAGTTTCTGTGAACGGTGTAACAGTTAAGGACTCATATATCGGGATAGTTTTTTTATAATCACCCTGTACTTAACACAGAACATGTTTACGGCAAAGGCACTGGTCAGTTGCTCCAATTAGAGGTTACCTCTATTTTATGATGCGTCGTGTTGTTCAAACACATACATTCTGTCATAAATAAGGTGAAAATTACATTTCGGAATTAGTTGTAAATGTTTGTCCCGATTTTTGAAAATGCGTAGTCTGGTCCTTACTTAACTATGTACAGTGCTTCTTTTAGAAGATTTCAAAAGTATTTATTCTATTTAAAAAGAATATTCTTGAATTCAAATTATTAAGTATAATTTTCAACTTGAGTTTCTAGTACATAATGTACATATGTTGCTATTATGATACATAAAAACACTCTAATATGAGCTACAATACTTAAAACATGTGCAACCGACATAAAACAACACTTATATAAAATACTTGTATTTTCAAAACATCAAAATATTTCTTTATTTTCAGAATTTTTTTGAATTTTTTTCTATCATTGATTTTTTTTTTTCATACATACTTCACAAAAAGCTATTTCTTCAGAAATTCGAAGCCATATACTTGCATAAAGACGTCTGTCTTCAAAGAACAAAGGGAGCAATGGCTGTAATGTGCCAAAAACTAGTAGCTTTATATCGTTCCTAAAGTACAATTTGTTAATGTTTAAAATCTCCTCCTTTCCAATGTTAGTACATTTTTTTTTTTAATTTGGAAGCCATCTATCGCTTTTACTGCAGATAAATTTAAATTATCTAAATGCTTATATAGCATTATTTTGAATTGTGTAAATGTGGAATAAATTCTAATGCCGTACACTCCGCTCAAAATATTTAGTAGAAAACAGTGTTGAGAGTACTAATAATAAGTGTTATTATTTTTCCTTTGACTGTACAGTATAAATGAGGCAATATAGAGAAGCAATAGTGGAAATTCTAGTATTCTGAGAATATAACAGCGTAGGTGTTTAAGAGACATATGTCACTTATAACGACAACTAAAAAGTAAAATAGCACCTTTGCAACACCTGGTCATACACAGAAATTTTAAAAGAAGAAAATTAAGAAACTTGAATAAATATATATAAGAAGCTTTTAAAATGATACCCTTTTGAAATATATTCTATTTTATATAAAAATATTCTCCTTCCTCAGATTAATTGAGAATGCAAACTACAAATGTTACTTTAAATGTTTTTTCTTTATAATAAAAAATATATTTATATAATTGTATACTTTATTTTTATTTCTTTTCATATAAAAATTTTCTTAATAGAAAGCGTTTAGTCTGTTAGAAAAATAAAACACAATCATTATGACTTTTGGACAAGTGAGTAAACTGTTACTATAGAAAAGGAAATGCATCATAAAAAACGAAAATATTTTCAGGCATTCTACGTCTTGTTAAAAGTTATAGTCAAATTCTTTTCAAAAACTTCAGTCATATTACACAAAACAGACATTTTCAAGTATTTATTCTTTACAATATTCGCGTCTTGTTTATAAAAAATAATTATCAAAAAGAGATTCACTATTTTTAAATACATAACATTTCTTTTCAAAAAGCAATGTAGGAAACATTACTTTAAGTTTCACGCTTTTTTATGAATCTTTATTACAGAGTATTTTACGATATATCACTTATAAAGAAAATATTTTTCAGATTTTAAATGCATTTCTTTTTAAAGAAAATAACATTAGAATAGCGTTTAAACTAAGAATAGTGATTTGCATAAAAATCTGAGCAATTAACTCTGAAGAAATTAATGTCTACGTTAGGTGATTTTAAGGATAGTCTAATAATATTAAATAAAACATACCGGTATTATCTCTAAGTTGTATATAACCAGGGCTTGACAAATGCGGTCGCTAGGTCGCCGCTGGCTACCAAGTTTTTTGATCTTGCGACCAAGTTATTTAATATTTTGGGAGGGGTGATTTTCGTATAAAAATCTACATAAAAAATGAGCACGAATTCTCTCCACCACCCCTACTCGTGCGCGGCAAACAACGAACTTCCTCTTCTCTTGTACTTTTCATGGAAGAACTAAATTTAAAAGGCATTTTCCAATTCATTCACAGAAAAAAACCCATCCTTTTCAGCTATAGCCAGATAGTATATGCCACCTGATTATAATGTGGGATATTTCAATAAAACAGGAAGAAATAGTGTCAATACAGTCTCTGTGGCTTTTTAATTTGGACACAATGCTAAAAAATGCTCAAGTTTCAAATCGGATTTTTATCAAATCGGATTTTTTGTGTTTATATAAGTTGTCAACATATAAGTAATTATAAGTGATTATAATTTTTATAAGTTTCATTAGAAAACATAGTTTATATTATCTTTCTAAATTATGTACTATTCTAAACTATGTAACTAATAATTCTAAACTATGCTTGTTATTATTGTTTCTCAATTAATTCATAAAAAAACTCTTGTGTGTTTTTTTAATCAATGACGGAGAAGGGGTTGGGATAAATATATTTTACTAGCGACTAGTATTTTTTTTCTGGCTACCAGATTTTATCAAATTTGTAAAACCCTGTATATAACATTAAGCTATTGTCAAAAGTCGAATAAAAATCATTATTATCCTTTATTAAATAATATTATTATGTAGAAGATGTTATGAAATGACGTACACATATGAAATTGCAAGAAAAAGAGCTATACTATTAGTATGCTATTAAATAGTTACATTTGTACTAATATATTATTTTTACATGAATAGATAATTTTACATACTTTTACATACTTTTACATTGATTTTACATTATTTTTATATATCTATATGATTTTCAATTGTGTAACTGTTATATTAAAATCTGACTGTGAAACTATAGAGAAAAATGTTTTCGCCATGGGAACAACAAATACATTCACATCAAAATGTATAACGACAGTGTTGAGAATGCGGCCCTAATGTTTCTAAAATGGACAATGCTTTTCATACATTGACGTCATTAACCATGCATTTTCAATTAACTTAACGCAACATTTTACTATACATTCACCGAAATCTTGTAATTTTCAAAATGTAACTCTTTGTAAATTTCATTTACTTCTCATTGTAAAAACTATTTACTTCTTATGATCACAAGAAAAATAAGAAAACCAATATCATTATACTCTAAGTACACTGATTTGTATTTATAAATTTTAATTGCAAGGGACATTAATCCGTTAATTTATCAGTCATCTGCGGTAAATTATTTGCACCTCAACTGTGGTTTCTTAGAAGTGCTTTTTGATATTGTAGAATATATTAAGTGATTTTTTAATCGTCTTATTTAATATTATTTCTTTACACCGAATTAAATTTATTTTAAGTTTTTTAGCATTTTTGGTTAAAACAATCTCACAATTTCTGAAATTTATTTCATTGCGGTTTATTTACTTTTGACTTCACTTTAAGTCAAATGAATTAAATAAGTATATATTTTTTATCTTATCATTTTTACATATTTATTGACGTGCAGACTTTTAGTATATATTCTTCTAATTTTGGAATAAAATTAGATTTATTTTGTTCCCAAATTATTGAAATATTTCATGGAATACGAATGCAACACATCGTATTGTCACTCCTATAATATTTTATAATTAGCAGTTAGTGTTTTATAGTTAGTTTTTGTACAGCTAAATGATTATAGAAATTTAAATTGTGCATACGTTTTATCAAATGTTAATGTTATGAGCGCAAGTCCGAATTTTTATGATTAGCATATATTTTGTGTTGTACTGTGCTTTACAAAGTGCGTGAACATCGTAAAGTTTAAACATACTTATGTAAAATAAAAAGAAGTGTAACGAAAATATAGGTAATTTTAACTCACTCGCTCTATTTTCACTTGCCGAAATCTTAATAAAATGTTTCATTAGAATTTTTGGAAGCATATCGTAAAATTAAAGTGTTGTACGATTTTAGTAGAAACCAAATATGTGTTTATTAATTTTTAGATACATATTGTATATTTTATTCCTAATTATTATTATGATTTAAAAATTCAGATTAAAATCAAACAAAAGGTTATTCTGAACTTATATCGCGACATTCCTAGAATCAATAAATTTGCTCGAAAAATCTAACTGAATTATATAAATATTTCAAATTATGAATTCAGATAATTTTAACCCTTGGAGTTTCATTCACTGATCTTGAAATAAAAATTTTTAAGATAGCAGTGTTTTGAAATAGGATTTCTTAATATAATTAAAAATTAAATCCTTTAAAGATTACTTTTGTTTACTAATGTCATATTGATATTTCTAATACCATAAATTTTCTTATGTAGCTACAAATTTATGTTTGACGTTTTGAAGCATTTTAGTTTGAAATATAAAGTAGACATTAATCAGATTCTCACTCCTTGATTGTCAAAATCTGAAAACTGCAAATTACTTTTAATCTTACTTAGCATTAATAAAAATAACAAACATCAAGGAATAAATTTATTTTCTCTGAGAGAGACAGGTGTTCAAATAAATATAACTGTCTCGTTGAATAAAATATATTCTTCCAATTTCCTAGGATTTAAATTACTTATGAATTCGATTGCAACATGAAATGTTAAGCTTCAGATTTTATTCATTATTCGTTGAATTAAAGTATTAAAGTATTAAAGTGTAAAGTATATTAATACTGGAGTATGTTTTAACGTTATTTCTACAGGTGTCAAATGACACCTGTAGAAATAAAGTTAAAACAACTTGTGAAATATTTTAAGAGATATTTTTCTATGGTTATTTCATTTGTAATTTTCAGATTAAAACAACCACAAATAAATTTCAATACATCAAAAACATAGTTTTATTATTATTAAGCTTAAAAATCCCAATAAGTATAAATAAAAATAAAAACTTTAAAAGTTCTCAATTAACACCGGTTGAAATAAAGTTAAAATAATGTGAATTTAACATCATCTCTCTAGATGGCGTTGAGTTCTGATCACTCGCACACACAACTTTAAGTGAGACTGTCTCTCGTGTGACTAAACCATGATGAATAACGATTTAAGTGTTTCTTTGCTGTGAAAGATTCAATAAATATATTGTATGATGCAACACTTTGCAGTTTGTCTTCCTACGTCCTGAGTATATTTTCTTCAGAACTGATTAAAGATAGCATTTAGAAAGTTTTTGATTTTGAGTAAAGAATGAATATTATGAAATTCCAGATGGAAGATTATTAATGATAAAATATTCAAAACGTATTACTGTGTAATTCACGTTGTTTAATGCCGATTTATATTACTCTCCAGTATGAAAAATCATGATATTTCTTTAATAAATAACTTCTGTAATGCACTATACTTATAATTCATACGAAAATTTCAGGACAACTTTGTTTTTATTTAATTGCTCGAACTTAAATGTTTTGTATTTAGCAGGCATTCAAGTAGACTATTTGTGACAAATTCAACTTTTATCTTCCGTTTTAAGTTTGCACGATCTCTCAAAATCGTATAAGATTTTCGCTTTTAACTTTGATTAAAATTAGTTATATGCTTAAACTGAATGATTGTAATAGTCATACCACTATAATATGGCCGATGACCTTGAAAGGTTTTTGCGATGCTACGGGGTAAACAGTTGCCAGCAGACGCAAATGGCGAAGGGAATGCATTATTTAATTAATGACTTGAATATTCCAGCTGCTAGAAGTGCTTGCCATCCTTCGCGTCAAGTGTCACATATAAGAGGCGCATAAGGTGCCCATAATCTTTCAACATTCTTACCAGCCATTTTGCATTGTAAATTTTACTGTGTTCAATCCAGACAGTTCAGAAAAATGTGAGGCCGATTTCAGGGGCTTCCGTGTAGCAGTCAACTTTACGCTCAGTCGAAGAATGAGACGTTTAGCTATTAGATTTAGTTATTGAAATAAAATTTAGCTGACGTTATAGTAAATACGTTGAAGAGAAAATAACGGAAGTAAAATTAGGTTATAGCAGTAACTTTAAAAAGTAAGAATAATAAAAAATTAACCCTATAAAAAGTAAAAAAAAGAAGCAATATTAAGTAAAGAACTACTTTGAAATAGAGCCGAGGTCGAGCTCGGTAATAGAAAATAGCAAAAATCACAGGGTTTACACAAAGGCACTTTTCAGAGTACTTTATTTTTATCTTATAATGCATCAGTCATTATATATATATATATATATATATATATACTAGCTGACCCGCTCGGCGTTGCCAGAGCCCTTGTAATAAACTTAAATCTCTTAAAAACGGAACTCTGGCCACGGTCTACGAAGGTTTCGGAACCGTATACCGGCATGCTCGTACGCTCTAGAAAATCTTTTATTTCCCCCTACCACCGCCAGGGGAGCATTCTGTTCTAAACAAACCTCTTTCCTAAGGCTTCTATACTAGAGAGCTGGCGCATCATCCGGCATTAATATTCCCAAGTGGGAAAGCGTTGGCGCTAGACTGACCCATTTGGCGCATTTATCGCCGTCTTATTTGCTTTGCAGAATTTATCAAAAAGTACGATAGGGAATGAAAGTTTCGAATAAAATACGTACTCTTGATCATTGATTTTCATTGCAAATTGTAGCTTGCATGTTATTTATTGTTCAATAAAATTAGCAATAAATTTATTTACTCTTATTAAGAAAACCTTTGGTTTTACACTGAACATTCATTTCACTAATTAATTATATAAGCAGTGTTGAATTCATGGAGTGACCCGGTATAGTAGTATAGAATAATTGAAGTCTAGAAGCGCACTTCCCCCTTTCGAAACTTTACCCCCCCCCCACCCCCCACCCCGCCGGAGAAAAATCTTTGAAACATCGGATACAAGTTTTGCAATTTGGACATCGCAAGTTTTGCAATTTCGAAGGCAAATTTTACATTTAACTACTGCCCTCCCCCTTTTTTTTTCTTTGCATAATTTATCTAATTAATTCTTACATATTTCTAAAAGTTTTATTTTATTTGTCCATAGAAAAAATATTATTATTATTATTATTATTATTATTATTATTATTATTATTATTATCAGAATATCAGCAGCAATTTCTTACCTTAGTGTAACAATTAAAATTTATTCTTCAAGTGTACTTTTTTCCAAAAAATAATGATCTTTTTTTTTTGAGTGTATGTGGCATTTCTGAGTGTTCTTCACTTAACAGTGTAATGAAAAAAATATTATAATTAATTTCTTATGTAAAAGTATAATTGAAGAAAAATAATATTAAAAATATAATTTCATCTTTTACTTTGTGATAAATATTTAAAAACTTCTATTTAAAGTAATTTTTAAAAAGTTTTCATGTGTAGCAAGTTTTCATTACTTTAATAATATGAGAACTGTTCTTTCCAAGAAGAAATGAGAGTATCCAGATATCCTTCGTTATCTTAAACAAATTTATATCTTAAAGTTACAATAAAAAAAATATACTCCATTTCTTAATAACATTTAATTATGAAAATTGTTTAAAATATTTATTTATATATTTTCTTAAATATAACTGTATTTTGATGAAATATTAATAATAAAATTATCTTTAAGCAAATTTAGGGATTTCTTTTTTTTTTTCGAAATTCAAAATAAAACTCATTTATTTGGTGAAAATGAATGTGTAAAAAGAAAATAAAAAGAAAAAGAAAGAAAAGAAAAGAAATCTGTACTTTTTAAAATAAATTTCCTTTAAAATACTCTATTTTATATTATAGTTCTTGCGAAAACTCTCATAAATTTTAATTATATCTTAATATTCTCAAGTTTTCCATAAAATTTCAGTTTAATTTTGTGCTTTAAAAAAAAAAAAAAAAAAAAAAATCGGAAATAAACATCGTTTTCCCGAAAATGAACTAGATGGCGCTACGTCCTTGAAATCGCCGTTACCGCCAAGCTGGCGAACAAAAAATTTCGGGAAGAATAAAATCTACAATTAATAGTTAAATTTGGCAATTTTTCATGTTTACGAGGAAATTGAAACCTGCAGGGATCCTTTCTTGAGTGATTCGAACAAATAATAGCAGAACAACTATCCATAATTAAGCCTTTAAAGTTAAAAAACAGACAGAAACCAATTCAACGCCATTGAAACACATTACGTGAACCAGTCCAGAGGGAATAAAAATGCCTGACGAGTCAGCCTATATATTTAGTAGCTCTACTCTTTCCGAACGAACTTCTGAGACAGGTCCCCGCTGCCTACGTTACTGTATAGTAGGCGCACTACAAAATTGAGCTGGTTTCGAGAAGATTGGAACATTATTAGCGCAGTTATTGCAATAAGGCACAGTTAGAGAAAATAACCTTGAATGAGGTGCCGAGGGAAAAGGATGTTCTAGTGTCCTTCAGAAAATGACTAATTAGGAGGTCCACTATGCATGCATAAAAATTCGTTCGTTTTGTTTGCTAGGAACTTAATTACAAAGTTGGCTTAAACTCTTATTTGTAAATAGTGGTAATCACTACTCATAAACTTAATTTAATGTTATAAAGGGTGACTATTAAGTTAAATATAATGTTTGGAATCACTTGCGTTGAAATCGGAAAGATAGTTGCTGATATATAGAAACGGGGCATAGTTAGAGAAAAACCTTGAAGGAGGGCCCGAGGGGGGAGGGTTGTTGAAATACCCTTCAGCAAATGACTAATTAAGAGGAGCACTATGCATCTTTCGAAATTGATACGTTTGCTTAAGCTAGGAACCTAATTACAAATTTGGCTTACCCAAGTATTCGGAAATAGTGGTAACCGCTACTCATAAATTTAGTTTAATGTTATAACGAGTAACTATTAAGTTAATTATAATGTTTGGAATCACTTGCGTTGAAATCGGAAAGATAGTTGCTGAGATATGGAAAAGGAGCATAGTTAGAGAAAAAAACCTTTAAGGAGATCCCGGGGGGGGGAGGGGATGTTCAAGTGCCCTTCAGCAAATGACTAATTAGGAGGATCACTATGCATCTTTCAAAATTCGTTCGTTTCGTTAAGCTTTGAATTGAATTACAAATTTGGCTTAAACTGTTATTCGTAAATAGTGGTAACCGCTACTCATAAATTTAGTTTAATGTTATAAAGGGTGACTATTAAATTAATTATAATGTTTGAAATCACTTGCGTTGAAATCGGAAAGATAGTTGCTGAGATATGGAAACGGATCAGAGTTAGAGAAAAAACCTTGAAGGACGGGCCGGGAGGGGGGCGGGGGTTGTTCAAGTGCCCTTCAGCAAATAACTAATTAGGAGGATCACAATACATCTTTAATGATTGATTCATTTGGTTAAACTAGGAACTTCATTTGAAATTTGGCTTACACTTTTACTCGGAAATTCTGGTAACTGCTTTTTAGAAATACACCTTGAAGCTTAAATGTAATTAGACCCTTGCTCCTCTTCATTCCCGCAAATATAAAAAAGAATCCGTTAAATAAAGTTTTCTGTATTAATAATCTCCATCATAATAATAAATGCCATGTAAAAAAAAGTATAAACCCGACTTGTCATGAAGAAAAATGTGCCTGGAAAATATTTTAATCTGTAGGACGTATGTGTAATTTATCATGTACAGGTGGCGCGACCATCGCATGGCTCCTCTACGCTGATAACTTCAATCCATATTGACACTATTTAGTTAGAAATCCTTATTTATGCATCGCTACTCTGGTTATAACCTGGTTATTTATATATATATATACTCTGGTTATTTAATTACTTCTGTGAAGAATCCATGCAATCAACCAGTGAACCAACCAACCCAAGAGAATAAAAGCTTATTCTCTAAGCAGGAGAGGGTTTGGACTACCTAAATCTAAATTTACAGACTTCTAGGTGCGCTAAATTTTCCTAGCCATCGCCAACAGACACACACAGACACACACAGAGCGAAACTTTCTTTTATTAGTATATATATATATATATATATATATATATATATATATATATATATATATATATATAATCATTATATATATATATGTGTGTGTGTGTGTGTGTAATAATATATGAAAATAATAACTTTAAATTGGATTACAAGAATAATGATCTGCACTTGAAATTATAAGTTGTGGCATTATTTAAAACTGATTAAATTTGTTCATGATATTATAGCAGGTACTGAAATTGCAATACCTTCAAGGACTGATACTTTAATTCAATGTTTTCGGTTTAGCTTCTTTGAATACCTGGACGCTAACAATACTTTAAAAGAAATATAGATAGCTTCTTCCCTCTTCGACCCTCCGAGAAATGTCATTCGTATGAGATTCTCTAATGTTACAGAAAAGGCAACAGTTATCAAACATGGTGAGGTGTTATCAATTTGTGATCATTTCAGCTGAAATTACAGACAAGATCAACCAACCACGTCTGAGTCTTCTCATATTTTAAAGATATAATTACTCCAGAATGCAGACGATTATGAACAGAAGTATGCTCTAAAGAAATTAATTACCGAATTATTTTTTTTCTCTACAACACGTCAAGAGAGAGGAAGAACTAAACTAATGAACCACACAATTGACCCAGAAATCATTCACTCATCGAACAGCATCTGCGAAATCTACCTTTTGCTAAGCAGAAACAGGTAGAAAAACTGCTGAAAGCAATGGAGCAAAACAACATCGTCGAGCCATAGAGTAGTTTTTCGGCCTTCCTATCGTCGTACTACGGAAAAGATGTGTCCACAAGTCCTGAATACACTATCCTCCACTCAATGATATCACAATGAAAGTCAGCTACCTATTTGTAAGAATACACGACACCTTAAATACTTTATTTCGACATCAATGCTTCTCAGTTTTGGCTGTGAGGAGTGGTCACTGGCAAATATGGATACATGCTGATGACTGTACGAAGACTGCGTTTACTATGGGACAACAAGTTTGGCAGTTAATGGTTATGCCATTTTGATTGGGTAAAGCTCTTGAAACGTTTGAACGGCTGATGGAGACAGTGCTAAAATAATTCTCTAGTGAAGCATATCTAGTATACTTCAATGCTGTAAGAATATTCATGCGAACGTTTGCAGAGCATTTGAGAAATATCCGGAAGGTGCTACAGAAGCTGAAGTGTATAGTAAGATTTTCGGACAAGTCATGTTTTCTGAAGTTCTTCAAACAGATTCTGAGAAAATATTGACATTTGGTTACTGGAATGGCCCCTAAGATGGCTATGAATAACAAATGATTCCTAGAATTATGCCCCTGCTACAGAAGATTCTTAAATAGTTTTTCAAATATTGCTAGACTTCTTCAGAATTCGACAGAAAAGAAGCAAATGTTTTTATGGACAGATGAGTGCGAAGTAGCATATAACAAGGAGCATATAACTAAAAGAGTCTTTAATATCAATGCTTGCCCTCATGTATATCACCCTTACAAACTGCTTATTTGGGGCATAGATGAGAGTAATAAATATCTCGGCGCAGTTTTATTACAGGATATCAATGGCCAAGAGCATGCCATGGCTTATTGGTGTAAACCTATATCCAATCCGTAGCGTAATAACCGTACAACTTGGAAAGGATTACTCGGTAAGGTCGTAGATCATTTCCATCATTATCTCTACTGCAGAACTTCCTGCCCCTATCATGGTTTTTTAACCTTCTCACCGCAACAAACTGATATATTCGTTCACTAAGCTGTAGGTTTCACTGAAATAGAAGTATTATTTAAATTAATATAATGTTGCAATTATAATGCAGGTTTCAAACATTGAGTAATGATTAAAACCCTCAAGAATTACAATCATATACGTAATTAAGTTTTTTATATTATGTTTGACAATTTAACTTTTTTTTAGCATTTTTAAAACATTACAGATACAATAATATTACAAATTTGCACTTTTGTTGGGCAGTCAAAGGTTTAAATTGAATTGAAAATTTTAAAAAATTCTTTGGTGTCCACTTGTGAAAAATGAAATAATGGTGTCCACTTGTGATTCTTGGGTTGCTCGAGGGTTCATATAACCAGGTGCATACAACAATTCTAGAAATATGGCAGCGCTTCTATACAAACAAGGTAAGAGAAAATTTTGAAAAATGGTTTCCATTTGTGATTCTTGGGTTGCTCAAAAGGTTACAGAGAATATCTCTCGACATCTTGGGTGCTCTGACACCGACTTTCAGAGACAGCACACACATCCTCATAGTCATGCATTATTTAACGAAGTAACCCAAAACTTATCCTATTCTTGACCATGCGACTACTACATTACTGAATTTGTTGCTGCAGAAGTTGGTGTCGATATGTGTCACACCATTGTACATTCGTTCCGACCAAAAAGGCTGCCATTTTCAGATGAGTATGTCAACTTCTTAGCATAGACAAAACCCAAACAACGCCCTTACATGAAGAAAGTGAAGACAAAGAAAGCGAAGACAAGGTACGGTACGTAAACTACGAGTCATGTATTTAGCGAAGGTGATAAACTTTAGTTGTGGAACGCAGTCGATGGAAAGGATTTTCCTCCATGTTACAATCAAACAGGGACGGTCCATGAGCAGTCAAAAAGGACTGAATGACGTCGTGGTTTGAAATAGCACATCTTCTGTCTCAAACTCCAAAGTAGTACTTGAGATAATAAAGCCCGATATTTTTGTTGAACTAATTAATTAGATATGATCTTTTACACGTTTGTATGAAGTGTAAATAATTGCATATTTTTTTAACAGTTATTTATGTTTTTGTATATTGTTTAGTAATTTATGTTTTGTGTAACTTATTTTGTGGCTTCCTGTCAAGAGATTGTAATTCCCAGGACATACTGTCCTTGGAAGGAAAGGACAATGTTAAGAAAATCTATATTTCGGTTAAGTGTAATCTTGTTTATTTCGATCGTGCAGACGGTTCGTAGAAGGCATACACAGGACCAATCTAGAGATTTGTACGCGTATTGGATAATGAGAAGAATGGAATTCCGTTTCTTATTGACAATAATGGATATACCGGTCTTAGATCTTCGGGCTCGTTTTAGAGCGAGAGATGAGATGTAATCATTTATGTTCAATCGAGAATGCGAGTTTTTAGAGGAATATTTTATTATGCTTGTTTTTTAGCTAGCTGCTTTGACAGTATTTTTTGACTGGAATAAAATTCTGAGAATTTGTGGCGTTCTGTGCTGTGTAATTTTATTTTCGTAGCTGTACGTTTATCACATTGATCAGACAGTTTTTTCATCTTCGTGAATTTCTCTAATAAAGTGTGTTGTACCAGAGGAATTTTTTTCTTCGACCACCAATCACACGAACACGGAATATACTATATACTCCTAAGTCTCTGTAAACGTTTCATACGTATTTCTAAATAAAAATTACTTTTTTACCTACATGGAATGAAGAAATATAGGATGGAAAATGTTTCGTTAAACTTCAGTTTAAAAATGAAAATGAAATGCCTAATTTGGAATTACAATTCAGCATATTCTTTTTTTTCGATCTGAATTAAGCAGCATTGCTTGTGATAAATGTATCCCATATTATTCGCTTTACACTGTTAAAAATTTGCAGCAAATTGTCCAGTCATTTGACCGTTTTTATAGAAAACGCTTATATAGTCATAATTTAACTATATTTTGATCATATTATTGCCTATATTATGGTCAAAATAGAGTTAAATTACGGTTATGTAACTATTTTCCATAAAAACGGTCAAAAGACTGGACAGTTTGCTGCAAATTTTTAACAGTGTAGAATTGCGCATTGTGGAAACACATTTAAGTAATTCAATTCAGTTTTCAGTATGTAAGCATACTATTTTTTTAAAATGTATATTACAGTTTTTTTAAATAACGGTTTATGATAAATGTTCTGTTTTATACTAAATGTTTATCTCCAAAAACTCATTTTACATTTCAAGGGCTTTTGGAATATCTTATGAATAACTTGTAAAGAAATTGGATTTCTTTTAAAGCTATAACAAGTAGAATATATGCATGTATGCCAATTCTCTCATTACTTTCAATCATTTATTTCTATCTCGCTGTGAAAATATAATGATTTATGGTAAATTTATTGATGAAGATGTCTTTTTCTTTTGAGTACATGTTCGTGTATTTTGTAACCAAAAATTAATAAATAAATAGAAAAAAATAGAAGTACTTTTTTTTCAATTTGTATTTTATTAAATCAATAGTTTATCAGAAATACATTGCATATTATGAAAACGTAATAAATAATAATCAAAAGTAACTTTTTAACATTTAAAAACAGAAGTTGAGTAGTTTTCAGTAATATGAATATATAGTGTGCAATATAATTTTTAAATATATATTATACATACATATATATATGAAACAAATTTTAATTTTGTCGCCGTTGGTCTCATCAAATCTATAATTCAGTTTAAATCCCATTATTTTAAATTATTTTATCGTTCTAGTATTTAAATTGTCAAAATCCCGCCTAGATAAAAATGGTTTATTCTAAATTCATTCTATTAATAAAATGGCTCTAAGCGCTGTTCTGTTAAAATTACAAACTTAACATTACACTAAATTACAAACTTAATTACAAACAATTTTTTTTTTTTTTTTTTTTTTTTTTTTTTAGTTATTGTAAATAAAAACTTTTGGAAGAATTTAATATATTGTTTTTACTAATGTTTGGTGTTGTGAATCTGTATGTGAAGTTGTTTGTGTTGGTTTTTGTGTATTTTCATGGAATAATTTGAAGTCATCTGGAAAATAATATGGTCTTAATTTAGAAACATGTACAATTACTGAATTGGCTTTAGTTTCATAATTAAATTTGTCTATTTCATAAGTAACTTCTGAAAGTTTGTTTATGATTCTGTATGCAACTGAAAAAGTGGGTTCCAACTTCCTAGTATTGGGATATTTAAATTCTTCATAAATTACAAAATCATTTACTTTAAAAGGACACTCAACAAATTTCCTATCATATAACCTTTTATTATTGAAAGGAATGTATTAATGTTATTATTTATTAAGAGAATATATTAGAAATATGTTGAGAAATGCTATTATTAAGACAAAATAGAACTCTACAAAAATGTTGACAAATTGAAAATTGATTGAGTGAACTGCTTACATTGAACTCTATTTACAAAAATGTTGACAAATTGAAAATTGGTTGATTGAACTGCTTACAATGAATTCTATTTACGAAAGTGTTGATGAATTAAAGAATACTACAAGTTATGTTGCCAAAATAGTGTATAACATAAATAGTGTAACAAAAAAAATTTCTGAATGTGTCAATAAGGATATTAAACAAATTTTAATTATGTCGCCGTTGGCCTCGTCAAATCTATAATTCTGTTTAAATCCCATTATTCTAAATTATTTTCTCGTTCTAGTATTTAGATTGTCAAAATCCCGCCTAGCTAAAAATGATTTATTCTAAAATCATTTTCTTAAAAAAATGGCGATACGTGCTGTTCTGTTAAAATTACACACTTTTTATTTCATTAAATTAACGCATCCTAAAATTTAATTCTTTTAAAATATCACTTTTCCAGCTAAATATTTTAATAACTCGAAAAAAAAAACCTATATCTTTTTATTTTTATTTCCCTATGTTTTCTGGCAAAAAAGTATTATTTCTCAAAATATAAAAGCTAATCTCAGTTTCAATGTAAATTTTTTATCTTGGCATTCTGCCCACACTCGGTAAAACATACGTATTTTTTTTTCTTTCTTATTTGTTCAAAATAATAAGATTTTTCCGGAACAATTCTAGAATATTCTAACGCGCTTAGCAGTCTGCAGTTTAATTTCCTACAAATCATAACGCCTAGAAATTGAGTTCCGTAGTGCTGATTGGTCGAAAGATGGTTTTGACGGCTCTGTATTCGTGATCGTTGGAGAAGAGATATACACTGGGTATCCCGCTTTGAACGCAGATTTCCTGGGAGCATGATGTAAGTGAAGGTCCAACGCGTGACTCGCGACCATGGAATAAAAATCCCTATATTGTATATAATATATATATATATATATATATACAGTATGCCGACTAAAGTCCCTTGCCATCCTCTTAATTTCGGAACGGCTGCTGCTATATTCATAAAAGTAGTGTCTAGGTATAATAAAATAGTCATGCGCTACTCAATGAAACTGCCCACGGCGCCACCTGGTGGAATACTGTGGAGTTAGCATTCCTATCGCGAAAACGGAAAGAGATAGAGAAAAAAAGTGATTTACAAAGTTGTTTGTCTGAGTGCAACGAAGACTCATACACAGCGCAGTGTTACTTTGCCCCATATATAGCTACGAGGGATATTAAAACCTTTCGTCAAGCATAACTCAAAAAATATTTAACGGATTTCGTTCAAATTTTTACAGCAGGTACCTATGAAGGTGACAACGATGTCTATTTATTACCAAGAATAAATGTCAAACCGTTTGGAAATTATATTAAAAAAATAGATAAAAAAGCACAATTTCGTACATACATCACGAAAATTTTGTGCGTACGTCATTTTCACCGGCGGGAGATTTTCGTAGACAATCGGAATTGAAAAGTTCATGGAGTACATGGAGAAAAAAATATGCACGCACTAATATTCAGCACAATAAAATATATTTCAATTTAGTAGAAATCGAAAATTAATCTGGATTTTTTGCTGTTTGAAAGAAAAACCCCGCAATAACTTTACAAGGAAGGTCTCCATAAGCGCATACTCAGAAAATTTTGAAAAAATTACAGAATGTAAGCATGAGGATATATACGCTGAGCATGAGGATATATACGTTTCTAAAAAATTTTGCTGCGGTACCTCGGTATAAACGTGCGTAAAAAAATATGAACATTTCGTTTACTTGGCGATTTATCACCGGTTGGCGACGGAATAAAATTTTAAATTTATGACAAATTATTTATGGCAAATTATTATGACAAACTATTTATGACATAATTATTTATGGCAAATTATTATGACAAATTATTTATGACATAATTATTTATGACAAATATCATATGGTATCATGAGCTATAGAATTGACCCATTAGTACAATTTTTTTTAACTAATTACAATTTTAAGCTTTCAAATTTTACAAAAATCTCATAGACATATTTGTAAATTTAAAAAGTATTGTTGAAAATACAAAAATTATACAAAAAATAATAAACTTGCATCGTTTAAGTTTAAATTCATTAAGTATTGGAATTCATTCAGCATTCAAATAATCATTTTACTAGCAATTTCAAAATGCATTAAAAATCGTTTGCGTTTGGCGAGGAAAAAATGTTGCTAGCCAAATCGCGTCTTTTTACGCCAAATACTCGAAAGTATTTTATTTTTTTGCAGATTTTCTGCTGGGATTCCGCAGCTAAATTTCACTGTTCCTTTATTACATACATGAGTAGCTTCATTAGCATTTTTTTGAAAATTTTCTGAGTATGTGCTTTAAGGAGACCTTCCTTGATAGTAGAGTTGGTATTAGAGATTTGGCGCAAATCTCAGCAATAACAGCTTTTTTTATTTCGCGTGTGTAAAAAAAAAAAAAAAAAAAAAAAAAAAAAATTGGTTTTTAAATAAAAGGTTTCGAAATACGGCATTATTCCTTTTTTTCTCTTTTTAGCATTTGAAATGGGATTAATGAAAGGCATGTATTTTAAATTAAATGAGTGAAAGGTTTATATTTAAATGAAATGAATTCAATATGAAAATGTTATAGGAACAATATTTGGCGATTTATCAATTGCGCCAGGATAACATAAAAGTACCAATATATCAAACGGTATGTAGTATGTGAAATGAAACAATTATATTATAATCACCCATTGTACAAGAAAAAAAAACTAATATATTCTGCATTCAGGGGGGAAAATCCATCTCCTGTGCCTTAAGATTTGGCGAGTTCTTTTTTGGTGATAAGTTTTTCGATGTGATTGTTGGGATCTGCAGGATTTGGTTTACTTTTTCTAAATCTTATTTTTTTGCAGATGTAGTATTATGTAAATATATTTTTTTACAGATATTTTTCTATTTTGTATATTTGGCATTCTATTTTGTATATTTTCTATTTGGCATTTGGAAAAGAGATTTTTACCTTTTTATCTGTGCCTTCGGAAATATTAAAAAATAAAAAAAAAAGATTTGCATATATCAAGCGTTTAATTTTTATACGGACCACTTCTCCATTTTTAGATTTTAAATGCTATTTATTATTTACTAGCCGTTTATTAATTGTTTACAATTTACCCCCCTGACAATAACAATTATTTATCACAAAAATGCCTCTTAGGTTTGTTAAATAAGTTTGTTTATGTATTTTCATTACTTATTCAAATATCGAATATGGCGATAAAATTTTATTTTAGCATCGTGCTTAAATTTTTAAGATGGTGCAAAAACATGCTTTAATAAACGTATGTTTGTAAATATTTGAAAAACATGTTTTACCGTTCTCTTGAAAATTTTGTAAGTCGCTAAAACTACCTTTTGGCACCATTTAAAATTTATTTCGCCAACCGACATAGGATACGAAACTTTTCCCCATTCAGATACACTGGCAAGGCTGGTCTCAAACAAGAGTAAAGCTAGCAACAATATTGTTTTAACTCTATAAGAGTTACAATAATGATATTAAATACTCCGATTGGCTTTGGGCCCAATTACGAAAGTTTCTCCTAAAAAAAACTGTAGAAGAAATCTTTTACATTTGTTTCAGATGAAGCTCGGTCTACAAGGTATTAGTTAATAATACAAACAACACTAATAGCATGGAGGCAAAAGTTTTAATTTAAATGTATGTATTTGAAACCCTTCCCCCCCTACCACCCCCCCCCCAAAAAAAAAAGAAAAGAAAGTTACAGTAATGAATTTAAAATGGCGTTAAGCCCGCTTTCTGACATAAGCAATTGGCTGCAAACGCAATAACGAAACTTTCACTTAACTTAATAATATGTAGCTAATATAGCGCTCAGGGTACTTTGCAGTTATACAGACCTTGTGGTTTTTAAAAAAAAAATTGAGACAATTCAGGTTTAAGAAGTTGAGATTTGCTGTCAAATGATATAAACAACTATGAACACAAAACTGATGAATTATTATTCAGGTTTATGTATCTATTTAAAAAAAATTGCATCTGATTACACTTATTAGATAAATTACTTTTGTTTGCATTTAATAACTGATAAACGGCTTCTGTATAGTAAATGATTTGTTTCAATATTGGGAAGATGTGGCGAGAGGTAGAAAGACGAGTAAACAAATGGGTAGACAGACGGGTAGTGATATGGGTAGAGAGACGAGTAACGACATAGGTGGGCTGACGGGTAGTGATATGGGTAGAGAGACGAGTAACGACATAGGTGGGCTGACGGGTAGCGAAACGAATAGACTAGAGAGAAACTTAAAATGAGGTTTGACAGAGGGTTATCGAGATGGGTCACGAGACGGGTAGCGACACCGGTAGACAGGAATGTAGCGAGAAAGGTTGCGAGACGCGTAGCGTTGTAGATAAAGAGACGAGTACAGAGATGAGTACAGAGACGAGTTGACTGACGGGTAATGAGATTGGTAGCGAGACGGGTAAAGAGTCGGGTACAAAAACAGACGGATAGTGAGACGGGTATACAGACGAGTAGAGAGACAGTAGATGGGTACGGAGATGGGTAAGAAGATGGGTAGAGAGGCGTACAGTCAGACGGGTAGAGATACAAATAGACAAGTTGTGAGACATATAGACAAATGGGTAGCGAAGTGGATAGAGACACGTCTAGACATACAAGTAGTTAGACGGATAGACAGACGGTTAGAGAAATAGATTGGCGGTTAGCGAGACCGGTAGAGAAATATAGAGACAGGTAGCGAGACGTGTAGAGTGATACACAATCGGTTAGAGAGACTGGCAGAAGAACGGATAGGGAAACAGACAGATTGTGGAGAGACAGACAGACAGGCAAAAGAAAAGCCTGCGGATTGGCGCAGTAAAGGCGCATTAAAGGCGCAGGGGGCAGAGCCTTCTAGAGAATAATCAAGAAGTATCTGTTAAGCTTAACTTTGTAATATATATAATTTTTCAATTTTGCCGATATGGAGATTTAATGTTAAAGTTATTTTACAGAAGTCATCGAAAGATTTTTTTTATACTTTAATAGTAATTTAGACTATAGTTTTGCAATCTGATTTGTAGCAAATCATGCTATCAATGTGGTTTGAAGTGTAAGAGTTTCTATAAACAGTTATACAAATAATAGATATATAATCATGGAAGAAAAATTTTTAATTCACACACAAAAAAAGGTGCAACAATGAAATTAAATTTGCGTTAAGCCACGCTTGATAGAACGATCTATTGGCTTTCAAATCCAATTACGTAACTTTAAAAACTTTGGCGTTTTAAAAGATCCGGCGTTTTTTTTTGTTTTGTTTTTTTTCAAGTTTTGCGCAATACTCGCTTAAGAAAATGAGATTATTTGCCACATGTTAAAAAAATTATGACAACACATCTGATGAACGGTACTTCTTTTCTATTTTTTTAACAGTGTATATGAATTTATATATGATATTTTGTAATTCTATCATTTAATTTGCTCTTTTTCTTTTTATTGTAATTGTTAACCCTATGTTCTCAGCAATATCACTCAGACTAATCCCTTTGAGGGAAGTCCTAGTAGAGCATCATCGATTTAGTACGAAAAGACACCTTGTGGACATTATTGCGAAGAATAGAAAAAACGCGCTTTTGTTTTTTCGTGATTTCCTACACTGTGACGTGACAAAACGATCATTGAAATAAGGAACAACTTGTTATAATAATATACCTTTATTTTAGATGTTCAAACGTCTAACCGTCAGACGCAATGCATATTTGGATCCTTGTTTGAATTTAACGTTACACACGTCGGAGTATAGATGGTGACACTTTGGCAAAAGCGTCCGTAACGCGTTGTTTAAGGTCCTGCAATGTTTGTGGAGAGGTCACATACACCTGCTGCTTCATAACTGATTGTTTATTTAATTCTAAGATCGTTTTGTCACGTCATAGTGTCGGAAATAACGAAAAAACAAATGCGCGTTTTAACAATTCTATTCTTCGCATTAATGTCCGCAAGGTGTCTTTTCGTACTAAATCGATGATGCTCGAGAACTTTGTAACTCACTTGTTTTCCATATCTCTTTTCGTTTTCACGATAGGAATGCTACCTCAACAGTTTTCGACCAGGTGACGCCATAAGAGGTTTCATTCAGTAGCGCATGGCTACTTTACTATACCTAGACACCACTTTTAAGAATATAGCAGCAGCCGATCCGAAGTTAAGGGGGAGGCAAGGGACTTTAATGGGCATACTGTATATATATACATAAAAGGATGTTTTATGATAGATTCATTTTCTGCTGAAAAATAACAACATCACAATACACAATTTATAGTTCGAAACCCTTTTGAGATATTTTATAAATAACTCTTTAAGAGAGATATTCAGAATGGAATTTTCCATTATTATTATTTTTTTATCAAAGTAGGAAATCTAAGATTTAAACTTAGGAATAATGCACTTTTACAACGGAAAAAGTTGATTTAAAAAAAAAGGATTAAATCAAATTATCTGTGTTTTTAAATATCTTGTGTATGTGAAGCAATGGTATGTATTTTAAGACTGCATGAAATCAATGCATAGATACTTTTAAAAAGTGCTACACATAAAAGAACGAGATACAAAACGAAAACTCATAATTTTACAAACATTTAAAGTTACTTTTTAGAGTTTGAGTTCTGTTTTAAATGTAATTTACGTAAAACAAAAATAAACGTTTAAAACACCAAACATTATAATTATATGTTATTTTAAGTTTTATTTTAAAGCAAATTTAACCCACCATTAAGAGAAAGTTTAAAAAGGAAAAGCAGCCGAAACTATTTAGATTTTAAATGTCCCTTTCAGGAAGTTTTTATTTGAAGTTGAACAATTGCAGACTCTACTTTATGTTGCAAACGTAACGTTATTTTTACATATCATAAAAATAACGTTATGCTGGATACAAATTTAAAGGATTACAAATAAAGTAAAAATGTTTTTTAAGTTGTTATGGGTGTAAAAACACATCAAAGAACTCTTTATATAAGCCACATAAAATCATTTTATATATATTTTTTAAGGTTTTAACAAAGTGTTTACATAAAAACAGTCTAGAAATAATTATACTTTTTTTATTTATTCATAACAGTATACAATATTTGTAGCATGGAATTTAAGCTTTTCAATTTTCTTTAATATTTTAAGAAAATCTTAATAGTTTAATTATTTAAACTGCTAAATGTTGCTCTTATATTTATTCTCATGCCCACCAATTGAATTACAATAAATAAAGATTAAAATAAAAATAGCAGAAATAATACCATCAGCTAATATTTTTCATTATTGTATTTCATGTAAAAGCTGGAATTTTTGTTAGGGTTATCATTTTGAATCCATTTAAAATGTTTTGCTATGTGGGCCTTTAAATTTCTTTGACCATCAAATTTTAATATTGTTTTCACATAAAAATATATTATTCAGATACAAAATTCTTTTTCACCAATCCGTCTTGGCTTTAAATCTTATGGCAAACTACATTATCTTTATTTTTCTCGAATAGTCAGTTTAAATATTTTGTATTTTTTTTTTCAAACTAAAAACATGTATGTGATTTTCATTTATATTTGAGCAAGGGGGAGGGTGTCTTATTTCATAATATAAAGTAGCTGTTGGTTTGTCTTAGAGATTAAACGTATGTGTGGATTTTTATTTCCGAAACGTTTCTTTCGGGTGTCTTTCAAGTTTCTCTTAAAACAAATAGTAGATCCTGTAAGAAAATAGTATATTAATCTGCAGTTTACCTTAACGAATATATATTCCTAAGACTTTGACAAACACGTAGACAAAAAAATGTTTTTAGATTGCATAAGTATAAATCAAACACTTTGTGCGAATTTTAATTCCTAAACTAAAACCATTAACAACGCAAAAATATGAAAAAATGGCACAAAAAATTACTTACGGCCGTTTAGAGGATTCTTGGATCCCCTTCTTCAGTACAAAAAAAAATAAATAAATTGAGTTCTTTGAACCCAATTTGGTATTCTTTCAGCCTAATTCTAAGAGCACGCTTCGTCTGCCCAATGTAAGAGAGACCGCATTCACAAAAATTATAGAAATGCCCCTGGTATTATATTCGTCAATTGATCTTTAAGATTGGAGAAAAAAACTTTATTGGTTGGAGAGAAAACAACTTTGAAACTGAATCTATTTAGAATACGAGAAATTTATGTACTGATTTTATAAAAATAAGGTAAGACAATAAAATTTTTAAATTCTTTATTTTCTGGAACAGAATCAGTAATTGTCGGAGGTTTAGATAAAATACGGTTAATTATATTCAAACTAAATCCACGATGGATGGCGACTGTTTTAATGCGTGCTCTTAGAATTAGGCTGAAAGAACACCAAAATTATGTTAGAAAGCGGGAATGGGTGAAATCCACAATAGCTAAACATTGTTGGAATTCCAACCACCATTTTAATAATCCAGAGGCTAAAATTATCCAAACATGTAATTCAGTTATAGATCTAGACTTTTATGAGGCTTACTTTATTCATAGACATACTTCTTACTTAGTGAATGATATGACCAGCACACCTTTTCTCTCGCACGTGTGGAGGGTGACTCCTTTTTCAGTAAGTTCCGGTAATTGCGTCATTTATTTGCGATATATATAAACTCTTGCCATTTTCAATCAAGCTAGTTCTCGGGGCTATAACCGAGGGGTTCTTTGAACCCAATTAAATTTTTTTTTCTCTGCACTGAGGAAAGGGATCCAAGAATTCTCGAAACGGTCGTAATTTTTTCATATTTGTGCGTTATAACGTTGTTAATGGTTTTAGTTTATGAATTTTAGATAACATGTTTTTGTTTCATGATGCAGATTAGTACTATATATACTTTTTAGTGATGGGATTTGATAAATACAGTAGTTTTTTAGAAGTATACTGATAAAAATTAGTGATTAAAATGGGTAACATTTCTGGCGTACTTCTGATATTGTGCAATGAAATAACCATGTTACTTGAAGAATAATTCTGTATATTGATTGTCAACAGTATGCGATTATTAGATTCCTCATATATACCTTTTATATCCAATATATATATAAATATTATAAAACAAAAACATATCAGTGATTAACGTTAACATCATATTGATCATGGCAACAAACTTACCAAAACATTTGTTTTTTACTGCAATTTTTTTTTTTTCTAAACGTCGCACAATTTTAATTATACACCATCGAATAAAACAAATATATACTTTCAAATGAAATTTCTTTTAAAACTGTATCTGAATTTACTGATTTTTAGTAGATTATAATAAAGAAATATTAAGCATGAATACTTATTTCTGCTTGTAATTTAATTCCGAAAGAATTAACAGTTTGAAATTAAAATAATGTAATTCAACATTTGTGTAATATCCCATAAATTAATTGCTAGACAAAATGAAAACTTAACAAATATATACAGGGTAATCAATTTAAATGAGGTTTGTTTTTGTATTATCCACTACTATAATATAGGTAACAAGTCTTTCAACATCATTACTTTATTAATATGTCTATATTTAATGTGCGGGTATCGTTTTTTCCACTTTCTAAATGCGAAAACTGGTTTTTTAAACATAAATTCGAGTAAACATTATAAGTAATTTTCTATCCGAAACTGCGCAAATGATTTGAGTACATAGTCGGCTTCATTTCAAAGTTTTTATTTATTTTTAGTTTTGAAAACTCATTTCGTAAGATTATGAATGACAACAATAAAACTAATTCTTTAGCTGTAATGAAAATGACTCGTTATTCTGTAGAAGAAAGTGTTTTTCTTTACGATAATTACTGAAGTCTAAATCATTTTAAAAAACGCGAATGAAATTCCATTTGAAGTTTGAGTCTAAGACCACTCTAGAGTGGTCTAAGAGTGGTCTAAGACCACTCTTTTAACCCTTTAATTTCCATGGTAGAATACATTCTAGAAATTCCATAATTCAGAAAATCTGAATTCATAGCAGAAAATGTCATTAATAAATTTAGGTTTATTTAATGACGAAATGTTTGTCATTAAATAAAACAAATTTTAAATTTATGGAATTAATATGGAATATATGAATTTAAAAATATACTTAATTGGAAACAGTGGTGGTAGCATATATGCTACCATGGGCATCAGAGGGTTAAATTGATTACCCTGTATAACACGAATTTAACAGATTTGCAATCAAACTATGCGCTTAAATTCTGAAATAATCGTAATCACAAAGGTTGATATAAATAGCATATTTTCTCGCAATTGACCGCTGGCATGCATCTAATACAAAAGAACCATACGTGCTTTTTGATGTAGTCTTGGAATAATTTAAGAAAAACATTAAAAAATCTATTTGAGTTTTATATTAAAACAATTTTCAGCTATGTTTTGTATACCGGACAGTATATCAGGTAAGTTAGTCTGGTAAGAATCGAACTGGTATAAATAAAGAAATAACAAATAATTATATTATTCAATCAACAGAAACTCATTTCTTCCATGGCAGGATTTCTTTGTATTATTTTATTCGTGTGTATGTATAAAGTTATTTTATGTAAAATACAAAGCAATGTGATATTACATATATGTGACTTAGGAATTGTATTATTTATAATCACAGTTTATGATTCCTCTTATCCTTGATCGCTTATTCTAAATCTTCAAATTTAGGATTATAATTCAAATTAAAACAACTGATCCAAATTTGCTCTTCATCATTTTAAAAACAATTCACTAAAAGCCTTATATCTCTAAGGTATTGTACGAGAAGCACACACTCACTTTAAGGACATTTTTTTTCAATTTTAAATGTAGTGTTATAAGTTTTTTTTTTCCCTTACAAATCTGAGTTTTTGACATCTAATTTAATTCTTCCTAAATACGACTGTGCTCCAAAAGTTTCTATTTAAAAAGACTCTGAACAAAATTAATTTTTTTTTTGGAGATCTTAAAATTCAACAGTAGTGGAAACGTTAGAATGCCTGCAGAAAAAGTCAAATAAGAGGTGAAAAGGCCCACTTTAGAGCCTCATTACATTGATTGTTGTTTCACGAATTCGGCTGTGAAGTCCACAGTGTTACGGACGATCGAAACCTTGAGAAAACCCGTTATACTAATTTTCGTATTACCGACTTACGAAACGAATACATGATAAATATGTGTCTAGACTATTGAAGGCAGTATGTGTGTGGGGGAGGAAGGGGGGTGTTCAGAGCTCACAAGCTTAGGCGTTCCATTTTCTATAGCAAGCTTGTTATAATTTACTGATGTAACGCATATTATTTTTATTATGTTTGATGTAATAAGACATCATAAAAACGTACACAGAATAATTTTTCCCTTTAACCGCAATATAACAGAATAATTTTATGTGTCTCTGTAAAAAAATTATAAATGCTATACTTTCTATGTTTAGTAGGGAACGTGTTATATTAAACCTCAATACTATGTGCCTATTATGCGGTAATTCAAGATTATTTGCGAAAGATAGAATGCGGGCAGACGGGCAGAGAGACAAACGGAGCAACAAACGCCTAGCCAGATAGACGAGCCGAAGTCAGAACTAATTTTCCACCCTATTGAATTTTTATTTAAAAATGGACTGTTACATAAAAATGTATTTAAAGAAGTATTGGGAGCGCTGCCCACTATTAATTATGATAATATATTCGGACACCCTTAACATCCCTTTATATCTGGTTGATACAAAATTTAAAAAAAAATACAATAAATGTTTTTGCACATTATTTATTCATATAAAAGCTTGAAGTAGAAAAAATTGCTTAAAACGAGTTATAACAAATGAACCAATAAATATCATTTCTTCTTCGAAACTATAAGAAATCACTTTAAGATAACGATGCGGCCGAACTGTTTCAGTTAAATTGATTTCTGATTTTGTTTCGCTACTAATGTCATCTACAGCATCTGCATTGCAAAGTCTTAACACTACAGGCTTGTAGCAGTAACTTCTCTTAAGTTGTAAACATCTGCGTGAAATTCAAA
Organism: Maratus michaelseni; assembly: GCA_963931845.1. Taxonomy (NCBI): domain Eukaryota; kingdom Metazoa; phylum Arthropoda; class Arachnida; order Araneae; family Salticidae; genus Maratus; species Maratus michaelseni. Next base: position 190,000,070 of record OZ007593.1, on the reverse strand, counting down.
GCTGTCAAATTGACTTCAAATTTTAAAATGTCCACTTTTGGAGGAGCGTCCACCACTGGTGCATTTATCTTAGTTACTAAAAAAAGCAATAATAAATATTATCAATAATTTTAAATGGTGCTTGCGTTCTATCATTTATAATTAGAAAATTCTATCTCCGTGCTTGAACAAATGAAGGCTTATTTTTTTACGACCAACACATACGGATTTATGTATTTTAATATTGTGAGGTTTTAGTGTTTTCTGACATTAAAAAAGGAAATATGCGATCTGAGTGTCGGTAAAAGTTGAAATTTCATAAAATGCAATGTATCGTACCTCGGTAATTTTTTATCTTAAAAAATACTTTTTTTCTGTTTGTCTAAATATCGTGAACTAAAAGTTATCTTATCTACCAAAGTCCTTTAAAAAATACTTTAAGCAGCTGCTTAATTTCTTACTTCAAAATACTCAGGAGTACAGTTCCGCCAAATAACGAATATTTGATGCAAATCCCCTTCCCTACAATTTTATTAAATATCCGTTGAAATAGTTTAATCGCTGAAACGTAATTACAAACATTTTGTGGAAAGTATCGAATTTTCATGTCTGTATGTCTAGCAAAAATTCTACAAAAGGCATATTTATATTACGTAAAAAAAGTTATTTTTAAATTGTGTAGATATATTGGTGAGGTAACAGGAAATAATTTGTCCCATTTTTGCAAAAAATATGGAAATTCCTACGATTAATATATATTGTTATGAATTTTGTATATATCTGTAAATATTCCATTTGTTTAAATTTATTTTATTTTATTATTGTGAAAATTGCAGTATTATTAATGTATTTCCTATTGAGCATCATGTAACTCAATGCTAAAGGCCTCAGGTGGTTTGCCAGGAAAACAACCTTACAGCATCGGTTTTTATAATGGAGTTCTGTTGGAAAATCGCCAAGGAATGGGTTTATCGCCAAGCTGGCGATGGTTTTGGCGACTTATTTTTGTCGCCAAATTTGGCGATATATCGCCAAATGTCGCTAAGTTGGCGACGGATTTGGCGACTTTGTGTGCAACCCCCCCTTATACCTTTAAATTGGGATCCTTTCTCGTTTGGAGTACTCTATCGAGTGTTGAAGCACTTTCTGGTATTTTCTAGCATCCGAAAGCTCTGGAAAATTCTACAGTTATCTTTAAAGCCTATATAAGGGCCTCCGACCAGTTCAGTTCAGTTAGTTCTCTGTCAAATGCGATTGAATACGCACGAGAGGCTTTGCGTTGAGAACTGTGTTGTCTATGAGCGATTTAGTATTGAACAATACGCTATATTGTTCTGTGTGAAATTTTGCTGTGCTGTTATTAGATTTGAAGATTACTGAATATTTGTGTCTTTGAAAAGATATTGGTGTATTTATCGAACTGTTTGGAGTAAATAAAACCTGTTGATTGTTCTTATATATTGGCATCAATCCTTTCGAACCCCGAACGCACAACAATTGGTGTCAGGAGTGGGGTTGAATGCCGATTACCAGAGCAATGGAGGCGCAACTGACTAAATTATTGGAGAAATTAGGAGAGATGGATGAGAAAATGACTGCGAATCAGGCTGAAATGAAGAAGGAAATGTCAGCGATGGATGAGAAAATGACTGCGAATCAGGCTGAAATGAAGAAGGAAATGTCAGCGATGGATGAGAAAATGACTGCAAACCAGGCTGAAATGAAGGAGATGTCGGAAGAAATGAAGAAGGATATGTCAACCAACCTTGGTGAGTTGAAAGAATTAATAGATAATAAAATAACATCTTTAAATGAAAGAATCGACAGCGTGGAAAACAAATTTGAAGGAAGATTTCAAGAAATGGAAGAAAATGTTCAAATGACAGCCAAAACCGTAGAAGAAAGAGTAGAAGAAAAAGTTCAAAAGATCGCGAAGACCGTTGAAGAAAGCATAGAGAATGTAAAAAAAGATTTGGAGAAAGTCAAGAAACGGAAGATAACTGCTGGAAACTATTCCGAAGAAATCAAGTATCCAGATACGCTTTCTCGGGCCTTTATTAAGCTCTCGACCTATGACGGAAAATCCTCATGGCCAGTTTTTAAGACACAATTTGGGATTGTAGCGGACGCCAATGGATGGGATTCCCAGACAAAGGCTTGCAAGTTACCTGCTTCTCTACGAGCTGATGCTGCCGACGTTCTGCAGACTTTGCCTGCAAATGAACCGCTGGATTTTGAAACGCTCGTCAGTGCCTTAGAATTGCGCTTTGGCGAGAAATACATGAAGGAATATAGCAGACTCCAGCTCAAATCTCGACAGCAGAAATCCACTGAATCCCTGCAAGAACTTGCTACGGATGTCGAGAGACTTTCCCATCTTGCTTATACCGACTGCCCGACTGAAACTAGAGAAAGTTTAGCTCTGCAACATTTCATCGATGGTGTGCGTGACTTTGAGATCCAGAAACAACTCCGGATTGCAGATCTCAGTGACTTAAAAGGGGCTTTAGTTTATGCCCTGAAATTCGAGGCAGCCCAGCAAGCTACAAGGAAAGATAGGCACTTGGTGCGAGTAGCCAACATGCCTGAGACGTCGGATACAGCTGTGGAGCGTTTACAGCAGCAGATGAAGGACGTGATCAGACAGATAAACTCCTTGATGGACAACAAACCTGGCAGAAAGATCAAGTGCTGGAAATGCGGTGGAGAAGGCCATATTCAAAGAAACTGCCTAAAACGACCCAGCACAGAAGGTAATAACTCCGCACGAACGGCGGAGCAGGAAAACTAATTAATGGCCATCTCGCGGGGCGGAGGTTGCCAGATTTTGAGAAGCCCCATTATCAAGTGTGTCAAATTTCTGCAAGAAGTTGCGGCGAGAACGGAGTTTTTATAGTCGGGCGTGTGAATGATTTGCCCTGTAATATGATCATCGATACAGGAGCCAATGTGACCATCATTCGGAAAGATCTAGCTCAGCGGCTAAAATAAAAACTCCTCTGGACTCCGCCCCGTGTTATCCTTCAAACCGTGACCGGGGATAAGATCGATATACATGGAAGAATGACACTGAAAATAAAGTTTGGGAACGCCGCTTACCACCATACAGTCTATGTGGCCGATATTTCAGACCCTTTCATACTCGGACTGGACTTTTTAAAAGAGCATGGATTTACACTGGATTTTAAGAATAATGAGTTACGCTCTGCTCAAGAAGATGTCACTATTTTCAAACTGGGAAATGAGTCCGGGTCTACTCAACGCATCACAGCCAAGGCAGATGTTATCATCCCTCCTCGGTCTGAAATGATGATACCTGGATTAACTGGAAACGAAAGAATTTTCCAGTATGGCTTGACTGGATATCCTGAGAAGAGCCCAAAGGGAGTGCTAATAGCATCAGCGCTGGTAGATCTGTCGAGAGATGTGATACCTGTGAGGATTGCGAACGTAAGTGAAAAGTCTAGAATTATCCAGAAAGGTGAAGTGCTTGCAACCTGTGCTCCAGTCACCTGTGTCTGCAAAGACCCGAGCTTGACGTTATCGGAGCCGCCTACAAGTTTAACACCTGTAATTGGACGAAATGAGAATTTATCTCCTGAGCAGAGACATGCCGCAGAAAGACTGTTCCAGGAATTTAAGGATGTGTTTTCACAAAACGAGAATAATATAGGTCGAAATTGTCTGACACGTCATAGAATTGATACTGCCGACCATCCACCGATTAAACAGCATCCAAGACGCTTGCCGTTCGCAAAACAAGAAGAGGTTTCTAAGCTCTTACGAGAGATGCAGGATAGTGACATCATCGAACCGTCATCAAGTCCGTGGGCCTCTCCCATCGTGTTGGTCCGAAAGAAAGATGGCTCCACAAGATTTTGTGTGGATTATCGTAAACTTAACGATATCACGAAGAAGGACAGCTATCCTCTACCAAGAATAGACGATACGCTAGATACTCTTTCAGGACATAAATGGTTTTCCACACTGGATTTGAAGAGTGGATATTGGCAAGTAGAGATCCATCCTGATGACAAAGAGAAGACCGCATTTACTACTGGACAAGGACTTTGGCAATTTAAAGTTATGCCGTTCGGGCTCTGCAATGCCCCAGCAACGTTCGAGCGCCCATGGAGATAGTGTTAAAAGGCCTCACTTTTGAAGCTTGTCTCATCTACCTAGATGATGTCATCATTGGTGGCTGCACGTTTGAAGAACATCTAGAGAATATTCGAAAAGTGTTAACGAAGCTAAGAGCGGCGAATTTAAAGCTGAACCATTTGAAATGCAAGTTCTTCCAACGGGAAGTAAACTATTTAGGACACATCATCTCAGCTGAAGGTGTTCGAACAGATCCTGAAAAAGTGTCCGCAGTAAAGAACTGGAAGCGTCCGGAAAATGTCCATCAGTTGCGAAGCTTTCTGGGACTATGCACTTATTACAGAAAGTTTGTCCAGGGGTTCTCCAGCATCGCAAGACCATTGCATAGGCTCACTGAAAGCAAGCAGAAGTTTCTATGGACACAAGAATGCGAGAATTCCTTCCAGCGGCTGAAAGAAGCTCTCACTTCCTCTCCAGTCCTTACCTATCCGCACCCCGAGAAACAGTTCATTGTGGACACGGATGCCAGTCATGAAAGTGTCGGCGCTGTACTTTCCCAAGAAATAGATGGCCAAGAACGAGTCGTAGCATACTGGAGCAAATGTTTATCGAAACCAGAGCGGAATTATTGCGTCACTCGTAAGGAGTTATTAGCTATAGTGAAAGCCATAGAACACTTCCATCACTATCTCTATGGCAGGAAATTTCTCCTTCGTACTGATCACGCATCCCTAACATGGCTGACGAATTTTAAGAACCCAGAGGGCCAAGTAGCCAGATGGATACAACGGCTCCAGGAATACGACTTTGACATCAGGCATCGCAAAGGCTCATCGCATGGAAATGCTGATGCCTTATCAAGAAGACCGTGTCCCGAAAGTTGTCGCTATTGTTCCAGAGCGGAGAACAAGTATAATCCCGAACATGTCATACGCCAGACGAAGACTTCACTATTGACGCCACCAGATCCCTGGAGTGTTGAGAAGATTCGAGAAGATCAAATGGCAGACTCTGAGATCAAACCAATCTTGGAGTTATTAGAATCTTCTAGCACGAAGCCCAGTTGGAAAGACATCTCGACTTACAGTCCTACGACGAAGCAATATTGGGCTCTTTGGAACTCTCTCCACGTCAGGAATGGTGTCCTGTTCCGAAAATTCGATTCGGAAGATGGGAAGACATCTCGGTGGCAGTTGGTACTTCCTCGATCTCGAATCCCAGATGTCCTCGAAGAATTACATGGCAGTCCCACTGGTGGCCATTTTGGAGTCATAAAAACATTACACAGAGTCCGAGAGCGCTTCTTCTGGGGAAAAGCGAGAGCTGACGTCGAACAATGGTGCAAATCTTGCGATGCATGTGCAGCTCGGAAAGGACCAAAGAAACGTAGCCGAGGAAGACTACATCTCTACAATGTAGTAGCACCTTTTGAACGCATCGCCCTTGACATCCTAGGTCCTCTGACAAGAAGTGCTGATGGCAACAAATACCTCCTTGTTGTCATGGACTATTTCACGAAATGGCCTGAAGTTTATGCCATCCCTGATCAAGAAGCTTCTACGGTTGCGGATGCCATGGTACACCAGTGGATATCAAGGTATGGAGTCTCTCTTCAAATGCATTCGGACCAGGGGAGAAATTTCATCTCTGCTGTGATTGAGAGTCTCTGTCAACTTCTCGGAATGGACAAAACTAGGACGACGCCTTTACATCCACAGTCGGATGGCATGGTTGAGAGGTTTAATCGTACCATCCTCAACAACATCTCACTGCTAGTCTCAAGAAACCAACAAGACTGGGACCAAAAACTTCCCTTGTTTCTTCTCGCCTATCGCAGCGCCGTCCATGAAACAACCGGCTATTCCCCGTCTCAGATGCTTTTCGGTCGTGATCTTCGTCTACCTTGTGATCTGCTTTTTGGTCGCCCTCCAGATGCGCCTTCATCGCCAGAGGGATACGTTCAGAATCTCCAGGCACGATTTGAAAACGTCCACAACTTGGCTCGAGAGCGGATCAATATACAGACGGAGAAGATGAAGACCAGGTACGACACGAAAGCCACGGGACATCAATTTAAAGAAGGTGACAAGGTTTGGTTTTATAATCCGACTCGACGTAAAGGACTTTCTCCCAAACTGCAATCGCACTGGGACGGTCCTTATACAGTCCTAAACAGACTGAACGATGTCGTAATTCGGATCCGAAAGTCACCAAGTTCGAAGCCTAGAGTCGTTCATTACGACAGACTGGCTCCCTACTATGGCCATAGTACTTAGTTCATTGATTGTAAATAGTGTAATGTAAATAATGTAAATTAGTATGACCATGGTCTTGTATATAAATTAATGTAATTATTTATTTTGCTTAGCATTATCATTATTATTGTTATTATTATTTAAATACTTGTATGTAATGGTGTCTATGCTTTATAATTCAGCATTATGAATGTGTTTAATTGTTATTTTCCATATTTGCTTTAAGTGTTTTGAATAGTATAGCATTTGTTGGTAACGGGTTTGCTTTCCGATCAAAGGTTGAACTGCCCGGGACGTGCAGTCCTTGAGAGGGGGGCAATGTTATGAATTTTGTATATATCTGTAAATATTCCATTTGTTTAAATTTATTTTGTTTTATTATTGTGAAAATTGCAGTATTATTAATATATTTCCTATTGAGCATCATGTAACTCAATGCTAAAGGCCTCAGGTGGTTTGCCAGGAAAACAACCTTACAGCATCGGTTTTTATAATGGAGTTCTGTTGGAAAATCGCCAAGGAATGGGTTTATCGCCAAGTTGGCGATGGTTTTGGCGACTTATTTTTGTCGCCAAATGTCGCCAGGTTGGCGACGGATTTGGCGACTTTTTGTGCAACCCGCCCTTATAACTTTACAATGGGATCCTTTCTCGTTTGGAGTACTCTATCGAGAGTTGAAGCACTTTCTGGTAATTTCTAGCATCCGAAAGCTCTGGAAAATTCTACAGTTATCTTTAAAGCCTATATAAGGGCCTCCGACCAGTTCAGTTCAGTTAGTTCTCTGTCAAGTGCGATTGAATACGCACGAGAGGCTTTGCATTGAGAACTGTGTTGTCTATGAGCGATTTAGTATTGAACAATACGCTATATTGTTCTGTGTGAAATTTTGCTGTGCTGTTATTAGATTTGAAGATTACTGAATATTTGTGTCTTTGAAAAGATATTGGTGTATTTATCGAACTGTATGGAGTAAATAAAACCTGTTGATTGTTCTTATATATTGGCATCAATCCTTTCGAACCCCTAACGCACAACAATATATATCCGCGCAACGGACATTTGGGTAATTGAAGTAAATGTTGAATTCCAAACTTTAATTAAAAAGAATATATAAGTAAAACATAATCCATACTGTTTGAAACTTTATCACTACATATTTTTAATAGACTAAATTCGCTATATAAAATTTCGCGGAATTTTTTTGGTATGTTTAAAAATGTATAACATTTTACGTTTTTTCGATTAATATTTCAGTTATTGTCTTTTACCATAAGCCTTGTTTTTTCTGCTTTTTTGCAAGCTTGTTTTGTAAGTTTATTTGCAAGCTTTAATTTGTTTTCTCCAAAAACTGTTTATTCAAACAAAAATTTAAAAAAAAACTTTTAACTTCTAGATTGATATTTAACTAGTCGGATGTGCCAATCCCAAAACTTTCTTCTATCTCAGTCATGTTAATACTTCAAAATTCGCTATCACATCGCCAATAAAATCAATATTTTTCATCATTCTGTTGTACGTCAGCTGCGTGCGAATGATCGGGTTACAAGGATGCGAACAACCGATGTATACTAAACTACGAAAAGTCCTTCTGGCCTGAACCGACAGGAACACATAGCCTTCCTATTCCTTGGTTTTATGATTTTAGCTAATTAATTTAATGGAAAACACGAAGGTAAAACGCGTGGAACCTAAATAAAGAAGATTCAATCCCAGTTCTCGTCAACATTGAATTTGAATGAGAATATCGCCAAATTAGTCCTCTACAGCCAAGTTGGCTTCATTTATGGCAACTTATTTTGGTCGCCAAATTTGGCCATATTCCGCCAACTCTCGCCAAGTTTGGCGAGAATTTGACGTTGGCGAATATAAATATATAGTGATAAGCAAATAATAGGATTAATGGTTAGAACAATGAAAGAAAATTTGCGAAACCATGTTAACTAAAGCTCATAAATTAAACCCGTTTATGGATGAATTCTGCTGTCTTCTTTGAAAATGTTAGCCACCCTAAAATTTCAAACTGCTATATCTCAGCCATTTTTTAACATAGAGGCAAAGCAAAAATTGTTCCGGATTCTCCGGATCAAGGCCGAACATTTAACGAAAAATAAGTTTTAGGATTTCTAATTCTTTTGAATTTGCACATCTTTTTTGAATTTGAAATCTTTAAATGGCTATCGCAACGCCCCCTTTCGTCTAAATATCTTCAAATTCTAATAGAACCTGCTTGCCATAGCCAAAAACATAGAAAAAAATGTTGTTCAATTTGAAGCATAACTTCATACATTTTTTGATGATACAATAGTGAAAATGGAACAAAAATATCGATCACAGCGCCCCCTTTCGTCGAAATATCCCCAAATTCTAATAGAACCTGCCTGCCATAGCCAAAAACATAGAAAATAAATGTGGTTGAATTTGAAGCATAACTTCATACACTTTTCGATGATACAATAGTGAAAATGGAACAAAAATATCGATCACAGCGCCCCCTTTCGTCGAAATATCCCCAAATTCTGACAGAATCTGCTTGCCATAGCCAAAAACCTAGAAATAAAATATGGTTCAATTTGAAGTATAACTGTATACACTTTTAGATGGTACAATAGTGAAAATGGAACAAAAATATCGATCACAGCGCCCCCTTTCTTCGAAATATCCCCAAATTCTGATAGAATCTGCTAGCCATAGCCAAAAACATAGAAAAAAAATTAGGTTCAATTTGAAGCATAACTTCATACACTTTTAGATGGTACAATAGTGAAAATGGGACAAAAATATCGATCACAGCGCCCCCTTTCGTCGAAATATCCCCAAATTCTGATAGAATCTGCTTGCCATAGCCAAAAACATAGAAAAAAAATTAGGTTCAATTTGAAGCATAACTTCATACACTTTTAGATGGTACAATTAAAAGCCACACAGACGGACAGACGGACATTTTGTAAAAACATGTTTTTCGGAATCTCTGACCCCTAAAACGTGTAAATTCGTCGAAAACCGGAAGTCAAAAAAAGTTTCGATTACAATACTTTCTTCTACTATAGATAGAAGAAAGTAAAAAAGTGTAAACTATATTTAAGTCTTGTGGTGATAGTTAACAATCAATTTGATTCCATTCCTATGTGTTTAATCGCTACATCAGATTTTACTCCATTCCTAGAACAATTGCAAATTTTATTATTGGATATGGCAGAATTATGCCATTTTATCATGTTAGATTACCATATCATGTACGAAGAGGCGGTTATGCTAATAAAATCACAGTGTAAAATACACTCGTATATACATTGAAATACTGTTGGAAATGTAAAATTAATAAGAACAGGATGTTTAGGAAGAGATTTCATTACTTCTGAGAGGAGCTTTGAGAAACATCATTTATTATTATTTCATACTTTTTAAAACTTAAATTTCTTGATGTATATAGCAGTCAAATCATGTGACTCATTTTTCACCCACTTCCTGTTGACGTAGAGCTTTGAAATGTGGAATATATATGTATTCCTGGGGGCAGTCCATAAAACGGACATTATTTTATAAAAATTCGATTCCTAAGGGGAGGATCAACGTCAGTCTTAAATCCCTAATTATTGCATTTTAATTAACTTATTTTTAATTAACTTATTGCATTTTCCCCATAGAAATAACGTTACGATTGTTTAATTGAAAAAATAGCTCCATTGTTGCAACATTCATCCATTTTCACCACATTGTTGTCTCCATCATTATGACGTGAGCATTGAGCGACGCACACATTTGTGCTTTATAATATAAGTTGAATTATTTGTGAATTTTAATGAAAGTATGATTAAAAAATTACATTTAATTATTTTACAAAAGTTTACATGAACAAAAAATAACATTAACATGTGAAATCGGGTCTAATGTGACTGTCTATAAAAGTTTTTTATATGCTTATGTGGCTCATATATAATGAAATAAAAATAAGTAGTAATGGATTTTCGGTATTATGCTAAATGTGATTTGAACGCCTGTCATTAAGCTTCGCACCAGCAGATTTTCTAGTCATACTAGTATATAACCCCGTCAAAAATGACGGATTATTGATCCGCGTTTCATTTTCATAATACATCATACAAACAAACAGGAGGAAGATTTTATTATTGAAAGGTTTGTATTGTAAAAAAGTACATTTTAAAAATGACAAATGAGTTCTACAAATAAAAATGATGAGGATATATATATATATATATATATGTGGTGATTTTTAAGGCCGAGTTGCTTGAGTAGTAACATTTTTTAATAAATGTTTTTTTTGAAAATAAGATGGGCTCTTTTCACATAATCAACCGAAGAGGAAGTTCCAGCACTCCATATTAGATGGCGTGTGTACGTAATCATAATTAAGCATCTCATTCAAGAACACAGAAGTTTTTATTCTGAAGCTTAAATTGATATCAGGGAAGAATCTGCTTTCACTCGAGTCCTCTTTTCGTTTCAATCACGGCTCCCACTACAGCAGAGCACGATGGCCATTTATTTAAAATAAACATTCCGCAGGCATATAAGAAAAAACATACTGGACTCCACGCCAATACCAGGCAGAGATTCCATCATTAACCTAACAAATCAAACTTCGAACTAGCGTCTCTCTATTCGAATGTTCTTATACGAATACGTCTAGCTTTCATCAGTGCATCACATCTTCGGATCTCCGAATAGAATGCTCTCCGAAACGGAAAAGGCGACGATATATTCTTTCAGTAAGAGTAGGAATACATGGTCACGTGCGCCAATCGTGAGCTGGGATTCTTTGCGCTGGCTCCAGAATATGGTAATAAAATGGTTTCCGCTAATTTTTGGCGCGAAAGAAAATTCTCGAAAGTTCCATGATGTTCGATGATTTAGCTATGACCCAGAATGTTTTAGATTAATTGATTATCGTTAGTTAATTGGTTCGAGAATATGGAATAATTTTGACTTTTAGGGAAAGAAAAAAAAAGAAAAAGAGAAATGGTTTATCGAATTTGGAACATAGCCAGAATGGGATTAGAATAACTGCTTTGACATTTTAATATAAAAAAAAAGATTTTATGATCTGGCGAATTATTTTTAATATCGGAACTGATTAAAATAAATACAGTCTTTTTAGGAATTTAGAAAATTAAAAGGGAATTATGCGGGTTTTTTAAAGTATGAATATTAGGGAGTTTTATAATTTAAAGATAAAGACGCGATTTATTGAACTAATTAGCAGCCATTGAAATATTGAATTTAGATACGAGGTTTTTTCGGAATACATAGAGTTAAAATATTTTAATAAACGGAGGAAATAAATATTATAGAGTAAGTTAGACTAGGATGGAATAAAAATACTTTGGTTTATCGCGATAAATTTAAAATTTTGTTATATATATATATATTTACTCAGTATTATATTTCTGAAGTAGTTCAACGATTGGACAAAACGTTCAAATTAAATATTAATAAATAACCTTGTGTGAAAGTTTTTGTAAAAAAAGTGTTATCAATGAGTTTCTAAACAGCTTGACTCACCACTTAACTCATTGTTTGATTACATAAGCAAAATTAAATGCAAATTACGCGGTACTATGTATTCCTTATATTTTAATTACGTATATAAACAATCATTTTATTTACGATGGAAGCAAAATTTTAAAATCCGCTGATAGATGGCGTCAATATACTGGATCGATCCTTTCAAAGCCTCACTACGACAGAAATTACCGCTATTTCTGAAAAAAAAAGTGTTTACACAAAAAATGTTTACAGAAATGTTGATATACATGTTTTATATGAAATAGCTTTTGAAGGTTTTAAACAAAATTAAAATATTTAAAAGCTTTAATATCTCTTTGATTAGTTTTTACTGTAACTTTGATGGAATAAATGAGACGATATTTTGGCTTGACTGATGTTGTTTGCAGATATTTGTAGCCTTAATTTTTCTTTAGAAGTTTAAACCTACATCTGAAAAATGTTAGATATTGCTAAAAATTATTAAGAGTGCATTTTGAAATCCTCGCACGGGTCTACTGGTATATATTATTTCTGTTGTCAACATCCCTTTTTCTATACTTTTACAAAACGCACAACAATAAATGATTCACCATTCCAAAATTTTTTAAACTGGCTTCTGACAAAGTATACTTACATTTCGTTAAAATATCTTTTTTGATTATAAATTGCAGTTAATTAAAAATTAAATCTGCATTGTTTTCAAAAATGAAATGAAAGGTTTTTCTCAACAATGATAAAAAAAAAAGAATAAAAAGATAAAGTGGACGTGTTTGCACGGGTTTATTAGATGCATTCATAATTATATAAATACGTAGCCCCTATAGTCGTCGTCTGGTTCGTCCATCTGTTCGCATATAGCAGCGCAAAAACTACCCAATTGAAAGGTTTCAAATTTAATATAGTATATAATAGTTGCGACAAATGTTATTAAAATTTCAAAATCCACCGACAGATGGCGCCACTATACTGGATAGATCACCTTAAATTCTTGCTACGAAAGAAATCACCGCTATTTCTGAAAAAAGGTGTTTAGAGAAACGTTGATATTCATGTTTTATATGAAATAGCTTTTGAAGGTTTTAAACTAAATTAAAATATTTAAAAGCTTTAATATTTCTTTGATTAGTTTTTACTGTAACTGTCATGGAATAAATGAGAGGATATTTTGGCTTGACTAATGTTGTTTGCAGATAATTGTATCCTTAATTTTTCTTTAGACGTTTAAACCTACATCTAAAAATATTAGATATTGCTAAAAAATATTAAGAGTGCAGTGTGAAATCCTCGTAAGGGTCTACTGGTATATATTATTTCTGTTGTCAACATCTCTTTTTCTACACTTTTACGAAACGCACAAGAATAAATGATTTAACATTCCAAAGTTTTTTGAACTGGCTTCTGACAAAGTATACTTACATTTCGTTAAAATATCTTTTTTGATTATAAATTGCAGTTAATTAAAAATTAAATCTGCATTGTTTTCAAAAATTAAATGAAAGGTTTTACTCAAATCAATGTTGGCACAAAAATAAAATACAGAAGTATATCGCGCTAAACAATTATTAAAGAAAAAAAAAGAATTAGAACAAAAAAGATAAAGTGGACGTCTTTGCACGGGTTTATTAGGTGCGTTCATAATTATATAAATATGTAGCACCTATAGTCGTCGTCTGGTTCGTCCATCTGTTCACATATAACAGCGCAAAAACTGCCCAATTGAATGGTTTGAAATTTAATATAGTATATAATAGTTGCAGAATTTTGTGGAGTTATTTCAAACTTTATTAAAATTTCAAACTCCACCGGCAGATGGCGCCACTATACTGATTAGATCACTTCAAATCCTCGCTACGAAAGAAATCACCGCTATTTCTGGAAAAACTTGTTTACAGAAACGTTGATATTCATGTTTTATATGAAATAGTTTTTGAAGGTTTAAAAAAAATTAAAATATTTAAAAGCTTTAATAAGCTTTTACAAATATTTTAACAGCAGAATCGGATTTGAAGCTTTCAAAGAGTCGTTCATTTGTGAATAATTTGAGTTTGTGATGCTGAATGGCAACAATGTTCGTTTGTTTATAGTTGGGATTCCGATTTTTAATCTGGATTTTTAATTAAGAACTTAAAACATTATAATAGGATATGATCTACATGTTTTATAGAAAAATATTCTGAACAGACAGGATTTCAAGTAAAGGATATTGTCATTTAGCTGTGATATGTTACACAGGTTTTTCATTAAGCCTAACAAGGCGTTTAACTATGGTTGATTCGCTGACCAGAATGGTCGCTTCCGGAATCATTACAGACACTTTCTTGCCTTCGGATTTTATTATAAGTAAGATATATTATTCTCCTGTCAATATCCCTTTTTCTAAGAAAATACGAAACGCAGAACGACGAATGAGATAGCATATGAAAGGATTTTGAACAGGCTTCTGACATAGCACACTTACATTTTCCTAAAATATGTTTTTTGATTAAAAATTGCTGTTAATTAAAAATTAATTCGGCATTGTTTTCATAAATGAAATGAAAGATTTTCCTCAAATCAGTGTTGCAACAAAAATAAAATACTGCATTATCAGATGACGTCATCCTACAATGCAATTAAAATACGATTGCTAATTTATTTCTTGCGCGTACTTTTTGCAAAAATATCGAGCTTTTAATCGGGCTTTTATTTAATTTTTAAGCGGGCGTCACCTATTGTTTTTTTGTTTACTTTGTTTAATCATAGTTGTGTATATGCGTACTGTATCGGAACACCAGTAGATTACGTAATTTAAGGATTATCTTCCATTTAGATATACAGTTCATTAGGATTCACAAAAATTGTAAGTATTTATTTTTTAATATTTCATTAAACTTATATTTCTGACGTCACTTAAATAGCTGCTGGACCACAAAGTTTGAACATCCCATGTTTAAGTTCCCATAGGCTTGCAAAAAAAGGGTCTGTACCAAATATTTATTTATGTATTTAAGACATTTCTGGAACAGTTTTGCAAAATATGAGGAAATGCTTTCATTTGAATTCCCTAAACGTCTGATTCAGTGTTTCAATTTTTTTTATAATTCTTTTTTTTTCAGTATAGGGGTCTTGCTAACCTAGAGAAATGACTTTGGCGAGAGAAGAAAATTTGGCAAAAAATTTTCTGGAAATCTATTCCCGTTTTCTTATACACAAGCAATCATCATATATATTATTTCGGTTGTCAACATCTTTTTTTCTATGCACATACAAAACATACAACGATGAATGAGGTATCATTCGAAAAGTGGTTGAACAAGTTTCTGAGATAGTACAAAAAATAGTACGTTAAAATGCGTTGTTTAATTAAAAAAAAATCAGTTAATTAAAAATAAGAGCTAAAAGTACCAGGAAATAATCTGAAAGATTGCAGTGCGAAAGCTTCGCACGGGTCCTTCTGGTTAATTTATGTTTTCAATAATAATACACAAAATGTATACGTGAACAAGAGTTTCAAATTTTAATAGTTTTAATTCCTATTGAAAATATTTGTAAGAATATTAAAACCAGCATAATTCAAGTTTTATTACTAATTTTATTAGCAAATAACTTCAATTATGCGAAAGAGATATGACATGCTAAACAACAAGAATAAATATAAATCCTTTAGATAATTTTGAAAGCACACACGATCATTCTAAATAATAAGTTAGACTAATATAAAACGACCATATGTTATTAAATATTTATTTAAAAATATAAAGTACTAATAAGCAGTTTGACCTCTTGCAACCGGCGTTTATTACGTCTTCTTTAAATATATCTATTGAAAAAGTTATTTAACTTTTTTCTATAATTTAAAATATCTTTTAAGGCACAATAAAATAAAGTACTTTAAATGAAAGTTTATTTTAAAAATAAAATATGATACAAAAAGAATTTGCATATGTTTACTAAATCTTTTCCTCCATTAAATTAATGACTATATGTTTGTCCATAGCTATTGAATTTATCTTTTAACAGAATACAAGAACAGATATTTTATGTTTCAAGCAAGATTTTACACACATTAAATTTTATAAAGACTTTATTCTTATTTTTTTAGATAGTGATTTCTCAAAATGATTTTCTTTAAGAGAATTTCCTTTAACATTAACACGTGGAAATACTATAAATACCAATTCCATTACGGAGATAATAAAACATCCTAAACATTTTTTTTTTGGCTGGAAAGAGTCTGTATATTTTGTTCTATAGAACAACTTTTAAATAAAAGCATAGAAGGTCATATAATAGAAATCCCAAAAATAAAGAATTAATTTAGCACGTGAAATTAAAATGATTTTATATAATTATTATAAATACACATGGTTTTATAGTATAACATGTTTTTTTCTATTAAACGAATAATAGAACTATGTAAATTCAAATTATAATACTCGTCTACAATCTGAAAGACTAAATATTATGCATTTCCTTCATTGTAACATGCCTTTAAATAACAACACCTCAACTAAATTACAATTTTTTTTATCACTATTGTGTTGCTAATTATTTAATTGGATTGCAATTATCTACTTTAAATATATTAAAGAAAAAAATCGTGTCTATAAAAAGCCGATGTTGCACCGCGAAAATATTAGTTGAATCTGAACGCTTAAAACATTTAGAAATGAAATATGCAACCTCTAGCATGTGTTTAAAAAGACGACAGTCTTTATGTCACTAGTAGGTTACCGGATTTATATTAAAAAAAAGCCATGCAAATTTGCTGTTTTATTGTTAAATTATTATTCTTTTAAATTAAAAAAAAAAAAACTAAAAAGGAAATAGTGAGTAAAGCAAAATGTGTGTATAAAATTGAATTATATTGAATATGGAGAATACTACCTAATGCTAAATTTTTGCGTTTCGTAATAAGTAAACGTTAAATATTGTTCAGTACACTGTAAAAAATGATAAATGTTTCTTAATCTACGAAAATATAATATAATCACGAATAAATGTATAATATAAACTTATCCTTGTAAACATGATTCTGAAATGTGTTTATTTATCTTTAGAAACTTCAGACATCAATGCCATTTTGAGATTTAAAGAAACATTTATAAAAACAAAATTTCTCTTGCTGTCCGTAATTTTCAAAACGTTTACGACTAGCTTTTGCTCGGAATATAGTTTTTTTTCCGATGCTAACAATTCTGAAGTAAATATTTTCATGTTCAACAAATATGTTTAAGAGACAAACATGCAAAATTAACAGCGTGTTAACATTAACATTAAAATTAAGATTTTTTCTTTACTCTTTCATGTATAAATTAACTTATGCAGCTGAAAACGTTTACTTGATAATTGATGACATTCAAAAAACAGGTATTCCAGGCTGAGGAAACTGATTAATACACCATAAAAACTATTAGGAAATGTTTCTGAAAAAATACGGACAGCAAAAAATACATTGCTTTTAAACATAATTCTTTTTTTGGAATTGTATTGGTTTCTGCGGATTCAAAAGACAATGGAACACGCTTTTCGGAATTTCGGATAATTTAGAAGATTATATATTTTCCTTCGTGGTTATAGTATATTTTCATAAAATAAGAAACATTGGTCTTTTTTTACAGTGTAAAAGCAAAATCACTGAAACATGTACTTAAGTAAAAGTAAGTATATAAAATATGTTCTGAATTCATGTTTATAGAAGAGATACAGATTATAGGTTATCTGTAAATGAATAAAAAAAAACTTGTCATAAAAAATTCAGTTGCGACAATTTATTTTATTTATCATATAATTTTTAAGTTTACGATTAATTTTCCTTCTTACCTTCTTTCCTTCTAACTAATTCAGTAATAAAGCTTAATTTACCTTTTCACACATACACAAATAATTGCGAGTTAAATAATCCATTGTCTTTTACACTTTTAAAAATAGAATTTTCTAATTTATACACGTGCCTTAGAGAGTATGTATTTTTTCCTATTTAATTTGCTGAAGCATTTTCTCAAAAAATGGTACTTGAAATATTTTAGACTACATTGAAAATAATTTTCATCCTGGATGCTCTATAAACCTTTTATTTAGCTAAGCGTGGAATAAAAGTATCTAATTTTCGTGAAGTGTTTTGTTTTATACAGCAATTAAGTTCTGCATTCTAAACTCGGGAAGAAAATGACTTTTTTCACGTCTTTGATGCTTATGGAATTTCCAAGCGTTTTCGGCTAATAACAGTAAAGCTTTTTCTCTAAGAGCAGAAAATAAAAATAAGTAAAATTAAGTATTACACTTAAGTTGAATGTAAACTTTTCAGGCCTGTATTTAGTTAATGTTCATATAAATATTTGTTATAGTTTTCATCTTTCAGTGCATTGCCATTTTGGAAGAGGAGATTGTAGGAAAGTGTTTTGAATGAATTCTAATTTGTGGCTATATTTTATGAAAAACAAAATTAGTTTTACTGTAATTATTTTGTATATATTTTCATTTTTTAGATTAAATACGAAACCATTTGCATGAAACATTATTAAACACGGAAGAATTAATGCATTTTCCTGCGTAAATTCTTTGCGTTTTAAAATTTCATTTCATTTTATAATACATTTATAAGAGCTATATCGTAACGCTCAGAAGAAATGCATATTTCGAATTCCGTGGAACATTCATAAAATCATTTTCATCCTGAATGCTCCATAAGCGTTTTATTCGCCTAAGCATGGAATGACTGTATTTTATTTACATGAAGTACTGTGTTTTATAAGGGCATTTACGTTGTGCATTCTGAAATGTGGAATTTTTTTTTCTTCACATCATTTATGGTTATAGAATTTAAAGTGTTAGAATAGAAAGTGTTTTTGGTTAATAATAAGAGCGGTTTACTCTAAGGGAAAATAAAATACTGAAAAGTACCAGTAAATATTACACTTAAGTTTAAAGTAATCTATTAAGGCCTGCATTTAGGACATGTTCATTGAAGCATTTCTAAAGATTTTTTTTAATTACCATTTAAGAAAAGGTGATATGTAAATGAAAGGTTTAAATGAATTCAAAACATGGAATATATTATTATTTTTTTGTTTTATTTTAATTAAATATTCTAATAATATATTTATATATCTTACTGAAAATATTACATTATTTGCACGATTGAATTTTAATTTAATTAACACACAAACACTTCCACACATTCCCCAGAGAACTTTGATGATTATGATTTTTAAACATAATGAAAATATAGATGTTTGAGCTCGATAGTGCTCGAATTATGCAAAAATTAGTGATTTTTTTTAAATTTTATTATAATTTATTATCGGTAACTTATTTATTATTAAATTGATTAGCTCATATATTAGCCACTAGGAGTACAAAAGGCGCCGATTGTTTTTTATTTTGGCTCATTAGAAAAAGCATAAATGTATCAAAAAGGTACATTTAATGTGATTGTCTACCAATCTGTGGAAACATTAATTGATATGCAATGAAACGCTACTCTCTATATTGGTGTCAAAATATGTGATTTATTTCATTCTTGTTACATCTAATCCCTATAGCTCAAATATTGCTTACACCAAATTTTCCTATGTTTGGCACAATAGATATTTTTAAAATCGAGCTACACACATTTCTCCTTATAGCTCTCTAGCATTAAGAATGTATGCTGGTGTAACTCCCGTTTACGATATGTTTCGTACGTTTCAGGAGGAAAGTGACAGTTTGTATTCTAAACAAAATCACCATTATAACTCAGAAACACCTAGCAACAGATTTGATTACAAGGGAATTAATCTGATCTGAAGAAGCATAAAACTAAACAATTATTTATAGTCTCCCTTCTGCACACTACATTTTAGTAATTGTTGTTGCGAAATAAACAAACAAGTATGAAAAAAATTAAACTTAATATACAATTTCGGCACATCCTTTAATTCCACAAAAACATGATGGTATTACTATTATTTTTAATTTTAATGTGAAAGTTTGACAAGAAAAATGCAAATATATAATTGGAAGCCACATTTGACAAAAAAGGAGGTGTTAGTAAAGCAAATTTAATGGTTCTCCACATAAAGCATAAGTCACATGTATACTGTAACTTCTCTTCAGATTAGAAGGCAATAGATCAATTAAAAAGTTTTCTAAATTGCTCACAAGCTTAAAAGAACTAATCAGTAAGTCAGATTAGAAATTTGAAAGACCTCTTTCTTACAACTGTGGCACGGTTTTATTTAATTGAGAGCTGAGAAAAATGACATTGGAAATGAAAAGAAATGTAGAATTTTTTAGGCTGAAAAAAAGTTAGGATTTTTTTACTTTTACACTTTTAAAAATATAATGTATTGTGAAGACTTACTTTTGAATTTATGCTTTGCAAACATGGATGTTTTCAAGTACGTGATTCTCTACGTTGTTGTATTTTTCATTTTTCAAAATCTATGCTAATGATTTTGTTTTTCAATTTTGCATGCATTTGAACATTTTCTGAATTACACTAAACAATGTTTCATACTTTATTTTTTGAAAAAAAAAATATTAAATCTATACTAATATTATAAAGTAGTAAAGATTGTTTGTTTGTTTGCTTGTTTGTTTGTTTGTTTGTAGGGGGTAATCTCTGGAACTACTGAAGCGATTTCAAAAGTTATGGTTCCAAATTGATGGTGACAATCCCTGCTCCAACATCGGCTATATTTTATGTCGGTGCCACTACTCCCATGGGGTGCAGGAGCGAAAAACATTCTAAAATTTCGATTTTTTTTACACTGAAGGTGTTAGAAACATGAAATTTAGCATGATAGTTACTTATACGATGCAATTAATTTAAATTCGAAATTTAAAAGGGTGAGATGAGCGAAAAGCGTTCTAAAAACATTCTAAATTACAATTTCAAGGGAATCTCTGGAACTACAGAACCATTTTCAAAAGTAATGGTGGCAAATTGATGGTAACAGTCTCTGCTGTAACATAGGCTATATTTTATGTCGGTGCCACTACCACAGGGGAGAAGGGTGCAAGGGCAGAAAACTTTCTAAAATTTCGATTTTTTTTATACTGAAGGAGCTAGAAAGAGGAAATTTGGCATGGTAGTTACATATAAGATGTAAGTGCTCTCTAAGAACAAATTCTAAAAAAAATCGAAATTTGGAAACTGTGAGATGAGCGAAAAGCGTTCTAAAAACATTCTAAATTACAATTTCTATGGAATCTCTTGAACTACCAAACCCTTTTCAAAAGTGATGGTGGCAAATCTTTAATGACATCCCTGCTCCAACATATGCTATATTTTTCGTCGGTGCCCTTAATCCCAGGGTGGTGCAGGAGCGAAAAACGTTCTAAAATTGCATTTTTTTTTATACTGAAGGAGATAGAAATTTGAAATTTGGCATTGTAGTTACTAATAAGATGTAAATGCTCTCTAAGAACAAAATTTTTAAAAAATCGAAAATCAAAAGGGTGAAAGAGCTAAAAACGTGCTAAAACATTCTAAATTACAATTTCTATGGAATCTCTGGAACTACAGAACCGATTTCAAAAGTGATGGTGACAAGCCTTGCTCCATCTTCCTCTTTAATATAAAGCTATGCGTTGCTGACGACTGGGTTTTTCGCTAATCTTTGCATAGATTAATCTCGGAAAATGAAACATTTCAAGTTACTGAAAAAAATAATAGCTCGAAAAGTATTTATCAAAAAATTGTTAGGCAAACTGCGTTTGAAAGGTAAAAAATTGTATATTTCTTGATATAAATTTCAAATCTAATGATTGTGCCATTTTTCAAATATAATTTCAAAAATTACCAAATTTCACAATGGAGTACCATAGCGAAACCTTCACACGTAAAAAGATAATGAACGACGTGTCCTGACGTGTATATTTGCTATAGCACGAGTCACAAATTATAGTAGCCTTATTATTCTGCTAAAATATAAAAGTGAATTATGAAATGTCAATATTTTGTTTGATTAAAGTTTCGTTAAGATAAATTGACCAGCTTAGTGGGCGTAGCTTGCTAGTACACTAATAAAAGTAGAAAAAAGAAACTCATTTCGACAAATCAGATACATGTCTAGTAGATACGGTTATTGAAATGGCATGCATATTTTATGTGATTTAGTTTGAAGAAAATGAATTTCGAATCCCACTTTGCTTTTAATAGTGTAACATTAGCATAACTGCTTGCGATCAAGTCTGCTACTATAATGTATATCCTGTGTATATACCTTGTATATACTTCATAAAACAATTTCAAACATAAAGCATTAGTTATATGACAAAACATGTAAAAAAGTTTCTGGAATCTCACAAATTTCTTTTCAACTGGAAATAATTTACCTCTTTAATTTTAGAATTTTTAACATACGAATGCAAACAATAAAAGATCAGAAAAACATAAAAATTTTTATGAAACATACGATATTCACCTAATTTGAACTCTCAATTCGCCATGTTGCTAAACATGCATTATTGGATTGATTGTTCGTTGACTGTTGGATCTGATTCAGTGGACTAAACTTTAATATATAAATACACAGTACGGTGATAACTAAAAGTAGTAGCACCCTAAGAGCGAAAACTGTTTTAATTAATTTGGAATTAAATTTCAAGAAAAGGAATTTTCATTTTGAATTAATATAAATAAGGTTATTGGAAAAAAATAGTCATACCTTAAAGGCAACAGTACAATACTGTTTTACATTGCTTATTGCCTTGATAACCCTCTGCATTTGATGAGGAACGGAAGCCACTAGTTTACGCTGGTATGCCACGCCCCAGTTAACGCCACTTGCTTATAAGTATATCGCGCAACGCCAAAAAATTGAGGAGATTCTATTGACTCACTTTTTGAAATTGTGGCATAATTTTTTTTCTATAGGTTTATAGTTAAAGGACCAGTTGAACTGCGATATGATTTTTAACTGTTTTTCAAATGCCACACATGCATAAAATCCGGTGAACACAGTCGTTGTCAGTTTGGAGAATGGGTGCGTCTATAGCATACTGACCAGGGATTTGTTGAATGAAAAGTGATGCCTGATCACTGAAAAAAATTAAATAAAAAACCTAGTTTATATGCATAGTAACCTTAAAGAGTGCCCCTAAATCATAGTACGAAAAATACCCCCAAACCACAACGAAATCGCCTTAAGCCTAAACTACACTCTCCACAAACTGCTGGTAGAATGCTTCTTTTGGCAGTTGGTGCACTCGACGCCTTGCGTCATTTAAAAAACACAAAATCGCAATTCGTCACTGCACGTCTACAATCAGTTGCTATTCAAGTTTTGTTGCTTTTGGGACCACTACAAACAAGAATATGTATGTACTACTGTGAGAAATGGCCTCTCTTATGTACACGACTGCAAATATTTGTCACATGCAAGTACTCTTCACAATATTTGCTCGGGATCAGATTAGGATATACGCTAATTCCATGACTGCATAATTTCTTGCAGTGAATTTTCGATACTCCTGGGTTCAAATCGTTTTCCGTTCAAATTTTTGACGCTATATTTCATGACCACTAGTGGTACACATCATTTCTTATAGGTATTTCTTGTAGCCTGCGTTGGTATGAAAGTTAATCGGAGAACGTCACACATTAAGTGTTCGTGAGCACACCAAATCCCGATGGCCCATTTTCGCCACACTGTTCACATCTTTTCACTCATCCATATTAATGCACTGTACCCATACTTTACAACGACTGACTCATCCGACGTGCGTTGTGATCACAGAACAGTGATCTAAGCGTCAATGTAACACGTTGCTCTTTTGCAACACCATGTATATCAGATTAACATAACCACGTTTCTTCCGTGCAAATATGACTAATTCATTTTTTTTCTGGAGGGCTTATGTATATTTTCTCCATAAGTTGTTTGTCATCGTGCAGTTATATGTTACTTTAGGGATAAAAGCATCATCCGTAAGTTTTCTTCTTCTATTGGATTAGTTAACGAATAAGACGAGAGTTTTATGAAATCGTTGAAACTTCGCTATATATCATCAAAAGAAGTAAATATACCTCAGAGATTCTTAGAAAACAAATATTACATGAATCCTAGTAACAACTATGAGAAACTGTGAAAAACATACGTAGATATCTTACTTAAACATAAGGGTTTTAATCCACCAATTTGTGGTTAAAATTTTATTCTTTGTAAACTATCACATTGGTTGAGTTGAATTACGAGCTAATTTCTTTTAGGTACTTTCTATGAAAAAGGTTAGTACATAACATTGTGATAACATGAAAAAAACATCCTCGAGTAATTGGAATAATTTAATTTTATGTTATGAAAATGTCTCTTAACCATTGAAGGCTACACTTCATTGTTTATTTAGTCAATAATAATTTAATCTTAAACTCTCAAGAAATTTGTTTAATAATGAGATATTTATTTTTTCTGTAATTGGTCACATTTTATCAAGATCGATATTATTGACTACCCCTTATAACATTATGTTCAATTTTCGAAATCAGGCTCAGTCCCAACAATTTTAAATAATCGGCGCTTTACCGTAATTACAAAAAACATGAATATCTCATTGAGAGTGATGCTGATATTGGCTATCCCAAGTCTGACGCTTAGAACAGCCGCCCCACTTGTTCAACAGTAAGCGTAGCACTAATGGCGTCATAACAGTTTTCCTGAAAATAAATTATATAAAATATATGTTGAAGAAGATATGAAAAAAATAATATTAATAAACTTTTTTTCTCTTGATAAATGGTATTAGTTTAAAATTTAAAAACTTTCGTAAATAAGATTTTGCACATAGTATATATTGAAAAATATGCCATTTCCGTTAAAATGTAATTTTTGAGCATAAATTTAAGACTAACATTTGTTATTTAATTAGACATTTGATATAAGCGCTAAACGTCAATGTCAATGAAATTTATTGGGTTGAAACATTATTTAATGAAGCCATTTTGGTCCTTAAGCATTTTCAGCTATTTAATTATGAAAGTTAATCTCTTGGGGATTAACAATAAATTTTATGGGACGCAGAATATTTTACGCTGCTAAAGTAATATATTTTCCAAGATTACTCTCTAAACCCCGAGAATTATTTTCAAGAGATTATTTTAAATGATACTTACACGGTAGAAAAATATAAAAACTTTTATAATTAACCCATTTTTTTAAAAAAAAGTGCTTTTAGCTCATAGTATGAAAATAGAGCTTGTTTCACTAAAACTTATTACATTATACACTAGCTGTTACATGTGACTTCGTTCACGTAACATTGAAAGAAGAATAAATGCATTAATTAAACAAAATATTTCACTCCCGATAATTAAAAACGTAAATAATTATCTAAACCTTTATCATATTTCATAGAAGACAATACGGTATTTCTTTGTTATAGGGGTCTTGATATAACTCTTATTTAAAATAGTTAAATTTTGTGCCAAATAATCTCGAAAATGAAACTGCAACCGATGACAGAAGGAAGGCCAAATAAAATCGTGGAAATCGACTAATTGGGTAAAATCAAATGTCAATTTTACCTGATAAACCATTTTACTTTTAACGACTTTGTGAAACGTTTTAACTTCCATCCTTCAAAATTAATTAATTGGAAATTGTATATGCTTTTTCTTTAAATTCAATAATTCTTGTGAATAGGGAGCAATAATTTGTACACCTAAATGCAAGGAGCTTAAATTTGAATCCTTGGTTTAATCGACAGCTGAAACAAATCTTGACTTCTAATTGACAATATGTTGACAGACTATTTTTGTTCTACAGAATAACTTGATTCAGAAAGTTTGAATATGTGGAAATATGTTTTTATTTTTCAAAAATTTTATTGTAATCAAGGTTTTGTTTACATCATCTATTCAAATTCAAAATAAATTATTTTTTCAGTTTTAATGAGAAAATGGCGTGAAAAATATATTAATTTGTTTTAGTTCTCCTTTTTATCCACAAAAATTGAGTATTTTAATTGCCGTTTTTAGACAAATTTCTTTAACATTTATTATATAGATATATTTACACACACACACACACACACACACACACTCAGATATATATATATATATATATATATATATATATATATATTGAAATTTAATTCAAAATTTAAAATTATTAGAGTTTATATGACATTCTCGGATCAGCGATAACCGGTTCTTATATAAATCGCGTTGCGTTCGATAATCTAAGGGGAGTAGATGCGAAATACAAACAGACGGTCACAGTTTAATATATTCATGTTCATTTTTCTTTTCCTAGTAATCATGATGTGAATTTTAGCAGAAAACTTTCATCTGTATGCAACTGATATTTTCATGCTTAATAATCAGTATAGTTAAACAAATATTTCAATTTCTGGTTTTAAATATGACGTGAAACTCATCTACTTTCTATACATACTGATCCTTGTATTATTAATGTATAAAATTGTTTCACGCTCCTTTAAAATCATATTTGAAAATTCCCGTTTCATTTCAAACTTTTGATAGAAAACCTCTTCTCAACGTAACCGACATTCATTCTTCATGTATAATAACAAACACCCCATATTTTCGTTTCAGATAATACGGCAATTCATCCTTTTTTCAATTATTTTTATTTTCCATTTTTTATGGGGAAATCGTTAAATTAAAAATTAATTGTTGGGGAAAATATTGTTTCAGGCTTTGTGTTTATTGGCAACGAGAATGCCTAGCAATGTAAAGTGATTAATTAACTTTTACGGGAAAAATATTGATTGATTCTCTATAAAAATAATGAAATTTTTAAATATTAAGAAACATATTTGAAAATAGTAAAGAACATCTACCCTGTGTTCATTTCTGCGTTATAATCCATCTATATGCAAATATAAAGAGCCATTAAACCTTCCGTTTTGACGCTTACTTCAACCAAACATTCACACACACTGTCGCATTTATAATATTATTAGGATTATAACGACTATCGGAAAGATTTTCAAATTTTATTTAAATGGTTTTTTAAGTGAAATATTTTTGGTAAAATGAATAGCATAATATTACAATTTGATTTTTTCCACACTTGTCTTAGGTAACTACCTCACATTTATTTTAGACAATTAAACATGTATTTGGAGATCTAATGAAACCACTTGTTAAAAAAGGTGAAATTGTAATAAAATGTGTTAAAGTGTTCATGTTTAAAATGTATTTTCACTATTTTTTTCTAAACAAATGGAAGAAAATTAATATTTAATTATCCCAATTAATTATTGTGCTTTAAAAATAAAATCAGGGTTATATATCATACGGCTTTAAAAACTACAAAAGAGGTTTAATTAAATTTCAATAAATTTATTAAGGGTAATACCATTAATTTATAGTGTTCACTACACGTATATCTTTAATATGTATACATAACATTACGGAATAACCTATTTTCCTATTGAAGGATGTTCAAAAAACTTAAAGACAAAATCTTATGGGAAATGTAAAATTATATAAAATATTCAAAAATTGTAATTTTTTACATAGAATTTTGTAATTTCAAATGCAGAAAAAACATTTTAACTATTCATTCAAAAAAAGTTAAAACAATTCAAAAATATAAAAAAAGAATGAATTTAGTAACATATATTTTGTTAATTTGAAAAAACATTATATATATCATTGAAAATTACTAAACTTTATTTGAGCCTTGTAAACATTCTTGTACAGATTGCTGCACGAATTATCAAGAAATAATCATCCTGGTTGTTTGAACAAAATGGGGCCATAAGACATTTTCTCCTCGCGGTGTTGTAAAACGCGTATAAAGGCTCGGTTGTTATTAAAGTTCCTAAAATTCCAATAACCAAACTGGAATTAAATGTATTATATAATAGAATATAATTAAGAGAGGATGAAATAAAAGAAAATTATTAGGTGGAAAATAATTTGAATTTAAAATTTGAACACATATTAATAATCATTTTGACCGTTTATTTCGGGGATCTTTCAAAAACTGTATTAAATTTTATTAATCAGGAAAATCTTCCGAAAATGAAATAAAATTAATTTGAAAACTATCAACCAGACTTGTTTTAAATCTAATAATAAATTCCTTTTTAGAATAACTTAGTTTTAAATATAGAAGTTTTGAACAATATTATTGCTTTCGGATATAATAAGACAGAGCATAGAACATTATTGAACAATAAAGCCACTATCTATGCATGTTTTCAAAAATAATTCTATTGATTATATTTTTTATTATAGACATTTAGCACTAAATCATACTTTGTACATTTTCTCACTCCAATACCTCTTAAAGGACTATCAACGTACAGTAATTTACAATGTAAATTAATATCATCACCTTTATAATATGTTAATTTAATTCGTTAAAAAATTATATATCATCTCAATAAATCAAAAATTTTATTAATTTTGAGTAAAACTAGTTACGGATTTACTTATTGAGGTTTATAAATATACAAACAACTGATTTTACTTTGTTTTTCTATTTAAAAAAATATTTCCAAAATATTAATACATGATGACAATTTTGAAAGAAATTTAGAAACTAAAACTCATACTTTCGACTAAATAAAATAGTGCTTCATTTCCATTCTTATGCAAGTTTACATATTCACTTAATTATTATTTTACATTTTCTGTAACTATTAATGAAATTATACTAACTGACTATCTGTATTTACTTTCTTGGTTATTTACTATATGGCAAGGTATCTTTCTTTAGTATAATTCGTTTTAAATACAGAAGATTATTTTACCGAATAAAAAAAAATCGTTAGAATTTTTTTTTGTACTTGAAGTTTATCAAAATCACTGAAATGTCTGGTTAGTAGCAGCCAGAATTTGATAGAAATTCAAAATACATAACATTTAAAATATATATATGCTTATTGCAATTAATTATGTCGCAATATAGAAATTAACGTGAACAGTCACACACTTTTGACAAAAAAAAAAACAGTTTTTCTGTCCCAAAATATAAGTAATGTAAATTTTATTATTTCGTTATGAGACAAAAATCATTCTTTCTCGTAAACCATTTCCATTTTTGCAAATTACAAAAATAAAGTTTTTAAAAGAAAAATAATAGTTTTTTTTAGTGGGTTTTTTCTAACATGAGTCAGAATTTGTATTACTAAATTTAAAAGCCTGAGAAATAGGCGTTGTGAGTGACATTTTCAATTTACTAAAATATTTCCATTTAATTAAAATAAAATACAAAACAGGAGAACACAAAATAAATATCTGTTAAGTATAAATAAGTAAATATCTTTCGTTAAAACATACAATTCCAATAAAATTTTCAAAATTAGTTACGTTAATAAAATACCTTTAATATATATATATTTTTCCGTTGAATAGAAAAAAATGAACGCATTCGTTGGGACAGGAATAATTTTTTGTTTTAATTTATTTCGCTGTTATTGTAAAAGTCTCGTTGTTTTATCTCTGTGTTAAAAAAAATGAAAGCGTAAAATAAAACTTCATTACTTCCTAAATATATGGCAAACATAACTCTAGTAATAAATGAAATCTCTAAAAAGACAAACAAATGTTTTTATTTATTTGTAAGGAGCGAGAAAAATGTACAGTAGTAATAAGTTTTAATGCTATTCTAATTTTTAAGTGAAAAAACTTCAATTTGTCATTCTAGTTTCCTTCTGAATAAACATTTTTTTTTATTTTATGCATTCGACTTTGTATTTTAAGTAAGATAATCGCTGATTGTTAAAGAGAGATGTTAATTTGGACCATTCTGCTAAAAACAATATTCTACCCCTGATAATAATACTTTTTAAAAGTTGACATACATTAAAATGTTATATCTACTGCAATTTAATTTAACGTTCTTGAAACATTTTAACTAAGAGTAAATTGATTTTTTTTTTAATAATAGATAGATATATTAAGAAAAAGCGCCTTTTAGATAACGCAAAAACAATACACTTTTATCTTTCTAAATTACTATATATTATAGTCAGGAAAAAATATATAAACATTATCCCGCATAGCATGCACAGTCACAGTGACGTCATTGTGACGTCAATGTGAGTCACGTACGTCACGTCACATCTGTGACCAAAATGCCACCACTTTGTAACGTCACACTGTGACCAAAATGTGAACGTCTTGGAGATCTAAAGAAAACTTAAAATAAACTTTAGAACATCTTATAACATAAAGAAAATTACTTTTTGACAGCTTTAGAAATTTTTGTGACGTTGCAATGACGTCACTGCAAGTCACATAAGTCACGTAAAAAGTATGACCAAAATGCCAACACTCTGTGACTTCACGGTGTGATCGGAGAGTGAATTTGGAAAAAAAAAAACTCATAAAATATAGATTTGAATTATGTCATGTACCTAAATCATTAATAAAAATATTGTCACACACTATTTAAATATATTGAGTATTTTCAAAATAAAATAATAAATAAATATCTGTCTACATATATGAGGCAGATAATTTTTTACAATTTTCATTACCATTTTCATGAAATTTAACAAAATATACTATATAATACACAGGTAAAAATCCTTAAATAGAAATTTAGTTATTTATCAAGTTATAAGCAATTCGTGTCACGTGACGACCAGTTTTTCTCCTGTCTTTCTCTGTCACGTCGGATATTCAAATCAAAACGCCGACTTTGACATTCTTTTCTGAAAGATCTTCTGCTTTTAACAAAAAATGGAAAAGGTTTTTCAATAACATAGTTTCTGAACAAAACACGAGCCAATTTCGTGTATTTCCGAGCAAAAATGAATTAAAAACATGTCATTCCTATAGCAATTTATCCAAAACTGGCCAGTGCTTAGTAAGATGTCACCTCTATTAAATATATTGCTCTTTTCGATAGAGTGTAAAAAATAAAAAATTTGTACTTAGGAAATTTGATTGCAATTTAAATTTATATCGAAATTACTTTATAAAGCCTATTAAATCAATTATTATTTAAAATTTATCTTTACTTTTGACGTCTAAAGCAAATGCAATGGATTAAAAAATATATAAAAATGTAAATTTTCACAGCTTATTTCTAAGAAAACAAAAATCTCTCATATAAAAAAAGAATATTATAGCATCATTAGAAGTTCATTTTTCAGCCATACAAATTATAAAGGTTTTGAAATGTCTTTATTTAAATTATTTTCTTCCTATATCATTTGCGATAAAGTTGGAAACATGTACTAGCTGTTATTTTGTTGTGTTTAAACAATACTGCGCGCGCATATTGAAGGCAGACGACTTTTTCTCATTCGAAGCTAGGATTAGCGTGTGTTGGGTTCTTTGAAGTTTGTAGATTTATACTGTGTAAGTAAATTAACGTTTTAAAGTGAACAATCTCCATTTTAAAGTAAACCATCCATTTTAACATCTCCCTGTGTCTAGCCGGGTGCATTCATAAGGCCTGAGTGATATTTGATTTCTCAGATCTATGAACACACCTCTCTGCTGGAATAATTTGAAAATTATTGTAGTGGATTTACATTCTAATTTTTCAATGAAAGGGAAGCAGATAAGGAGCATTCAACAATAACACCTTTACCTATAGATCAGCAGGTAACTTTTAATGTCTTCGCAGTTTTGTTAATAGTGCATGTTTAGTACTAGTACATTTAATATTGCATTATTTAAAAATTAAGATGTTTAAATTTTCTTTTAAAAAATCACTTGTATTAAATTTTATCTTTAATGTTTTAAATTTTTTTTAAATAGACTATTTGGAAAAAAGCTTAAAGAATTTACTAACAATATGTATTCTAAATGTAAAGTGTTATGTAAAAGGAGGCATTTATTTAATGTTTTGCGTTTCTTAGTTCAATTTTCATAGTTATTCATTATAATTAAAAGCATTGCAATTTTTAAAACTATTAATATTTGATTTACAATTTAATAATTTCGTTGCTAGTGTAGGTTTCCAGAAATAATTTTCCGGTATATTTGAAAAAAAAAATGTGACATTTTAATGCATTGAATAATTTATTTGTCGAGATATGTCAATGTTAGATGCACAAAAATAATAAATATTGATGAAACAATAAAATAACTGTTTAGTTAAGGTAATTTTCCAGCTGTGTTATCGAATGTTTTTACTGTAAAAATTGATATTTAAGTTCTGCATTTAGTATTCTATCAAAAACTATAAATAAAATAATTTGTAAAGAAAAAAAAAATATATATTTTTTTTTTTGGCATTTATGATCTTAAGTTCTATATTTCATTTACAACGAAAACTGTTTTACTGCTTGATACAATGTTTATTATTTAATAATATCGCACAATAGGTATATCTATTATTTAAAATTGATTCCTAATATAAATTTTTCAGAATGTTTATTTGAAAATGTATACTTATATTTTCTTTAAAGTTGTTCTCAAATCCAAAATAGCTAATTTCTGGCATATTTCTGAATTCATTTTTATTTGGAAATACATGAAATTGGCAGGTGTTCTTATTCAGAAAAGGGTAGATGTGCCAGTAATGGACCGCCTTCCAGTAATGGGACACCTTCAATGTTTTTGGTTTATAAAAAAATAACCAATAAAAATTCAGCTTTATTTATTTCATTAATATGCTATCTTTAAATTCTAGTTTTAAATAGTGTTCGCGATTATACGTATAATACGTATAAAACGTATTGTAACCGGTAACGATTTTTAATAGAAATCATATGGAAAAAAGGCTTGACTACGTATACGTTTAAACGTATATAAACGTATAATCGCGAGCACTAGTTTTAAATGCAATCATAATATCATTTATCTATTACTTTTTGTGAGGTGTCCATTACTGGAGTTTAGGGTGTTTTGATTTATTTCTGTTATTTACAATTAAATTTAGATTCACATTGGGAAATGTGACTATGAGCATGGTTAAATATTGTTGGTAGAGTAATATAATATTAAAAAATGTTGAATATAACAATTATAACTATTAATTAAAAAATAATTGTTAAAGAAATTCCTTAAGTGTGTCCATTACTGGCACATCTACCCTATATATAATCGAATGGCGTTATCCATTTTTTGGTAACGGCAGATGATGTTTCAGAAAACACTATCAAAGTCGTTGTTTTGAAACAAATTTCCGACGCGCAGCGTCAGAAACGGGTAAAACGTGACCGACATTGATCTTAAGTATTACATTTATCTAAAAATGGAAAACGCTATTCATTCCAAATAGCTTTAATAATCAGGCATGCAAGTGCCATGCGTTTAAAAGTTTGTTCATAAATGTGTCAGAAAGTTTCGTGTTAACCGGTTTCTCAATCAGATGCAAAGTTTTAATTTGAATACGAGTTGCATCAATAAAAATGATTGCCGATCCAATCCTTATCGTCGATCTTATCCGTATTTGGTGAAATCTTGTTATCCGAATCTATGCGAAATCATTTATCAGGTTCGGTCGGGTTGTGGGCTTACAGATTTTTTGTTGTTGTTGTTGTTGGGTTAGGATAAGAATACGGGTTGAATCAAAATATAGTTTCAGTCAACCATCATTCATGTTCAAGTTGACATTCAATCATGTTCAAGAAGTATATAACCGGATTCGTGTATGACTCTAGATCCGAGCCGACATCAGAAATTGTATCGTAACACAATTTCTGATAAAATCTGGTTACTCGGTCTTATGCAATATTCTATTCCAAACAAGACTTACAGTAAAAACATTATACCCGACTCGGGTCAGATCGGGTTCACGAAAATCAGGTCACAGGACAACTAATCTAAATCTATTCTGTAGCCAAACAAATCCAAAAAGATCGATCCGAAGTTTCTGGATTGGATTCGGGTAAAATTTGGTCACCCGACCCGGTGCAGTGTCGTCACAAACGTCACAAACTTGAACCATAAAAAAATTTTGATCCGAACAATCCGTATAGGATTCGGGTAAAATCTGGTCACCCTATCCGATGCAGATTCGTCACATTTTTCACATTGAAGTCGCACGGTGACTTCACAAAGTAGTCACATTGTGAGGTCACAGAAAGCCTTGAAAACGGCCATAACGACCTCGCATTTACGTCACAGTGACTTCACATCGACGTCACGTGACGTCACGACGACGGTCACAAAGTCACAATGTGACTTCACAGTGACGTCGCCGTGACGTCACCATGCCTTACGGGATATGTTTAAAAAATTAAATACAGCACTAATTAAAATTAACTTTTGGAAATACATTGTATCAAAAATATCCACATTTATAGGTAAGAATCACTATTTAATATTATATTTTTTAGAAATAAATAAACATCACAATTTTATTTGAAAACCACGTTAAAAATAATAATCAAATAAGAAGTTTTTATTAGAGTAAATAGCATTCTACAGCATAGAAAAAAACATTAGACATTTTTCTATATGATAAAAGCAATTGGTATTACAATTGTCATTATGAGATGAACACGGAAACATTCCGAGCAATACATAAGAGCATTTTTTAATCGTCTGTAAGTTGAATATCATGAAAATGGCTACAGTGAATAATTTTTTTTTAATTCATGCAATGTTGAAAAGCTGATAAATTTTGGACGGGTAAGTTATAAAAGAAATGTTCGCTTGTTTTGGATTCTAAAAAAATACGGTTCTTTAAGTCTGTCAATGAATAATTGAACACTTTTTATATCCATTTTTATATGACACTTATATATCATCTAAGAGGATAAGACAAATATCACAACATATAAAATAATTATTACATAAAGTAATTTTAAATTGTTATTTTTAGTATGGACTAAATTTTGACAAGAATTCCATTTGTTCAAATTAACGAATTGTTCAAGAATCCGTCTTCTTACTTTTTATAATTTCAAATTTCAAAAGAGATTTACTATGAATAAATAAATAATTTTAAAGATAAATTTCAATCCGTAATTAACGGGCCAAATAACATATTATATTATGACAAAAATCAATTAGAAAGTAGATATTTTAATTGAATTATAGGACAATAACTATATTTTTAAATAGAGTAATTTTTAATTAATATAATTATAATTGTAATTACATTCAAATGTAAAAACAATTTTCCAAAGCGTATTTTTATTTTATTTTTTATATGCATTTTCACTTCGAAATTTGTTACGTACAATGGCAAATGAAATATAAATGATAATTTTATAATATCTATAAAAAATGTTTGTACTTGTTGTCATGGCAATCATTCTAATATTTATAGCTTTAAAATTTGCTTGTAATCATTTTATTCTTAATATGGTCATTTATTTCGTCTCAAGTATTGTGAGCACAAAATATCTAGTGCGGTTGCACATTATAATCATTAATGTTTTAACAAATGGCAATCTAGAAGATATTCAAATTTGGCGCAAAATGAATATCCAATTAGGAAATTACATCTTATCGAACTCTCTAGTAATCAAATGGCACAAGTTGTTTAAAACTGGCAGTGGAGAAGTTAAAAAAATTTGATGCAGTATGGAATTGCGTATAAAAAGCCATACTGCCCCGTTGAAGCAAAAATTTGCAAAGTTCTCACTAATATTTTTGGGGCTTTGTTAGCTATTGTGTACTTCTCTCTTTTTCATGTATGACATAATTATAATTCAGTATAGTATTGTGAATTTTGGAATAAAATTTAAGCAGCTACGATACCAATGTTCTTTTTTCTCTAGGACAATGGAATATCTCGCGCAGATGATATAACAAAAGATAAATAAAGAAACTAAACTATATAATACTCGATCACACTCCATATAGTTTGAATTCAGTATTTGGACTAGTATGTGTTTGAATCCCACAATAGTTAGGAGATGAAACGTTTTGAGCAGATGGAGGAGTCAAAAAATGTTTGTGAAATTGGCGACGCATATCCTTATTATTTTTATTATACAATAATAATAATAATAATCAGAGGGCCCGTGCGAGGATTTCGCACTGAAATCTAATATTTTTTAAGTACTTCTCTATTATACCGTCGACCACTTTTCATAACAAAAAACTATCGCCAAATTGTAAGATTAAACGCCAAAAATGCAGTCCCATTTATTTGATGTCAGAATCATTATGCGTGTTTGTTACGTCATCTAGTGGTTTTACATTCGACAATTGCGTGTATTTTTCATTATGTTTTACTGATTTAGTAGTTATTTTATTAATTAAAATAACAATCTTGTACTTAAATTCTTATATTTTATTTATTTATTTTTTTTTTTGAAATTCCAATGGCAACGTTCTCCCGTTTATTTGGCGATAGTTTTTTGTTATGAAAAGTGGTCGACGGGTAATAGAGAAGTATAATTTGTTATCAATATGTAATATTTATTAGATGCAGGTTTAAACTTCTAAAGAAAAAGCAAGGCTAAAAATATCTGCAAACAACATTTAGTTGTTAGACAAGCCAGAATATCATCTAATTTATTCCATCAAAGTTAGACTAAAAACTGATCCAAGATTGCTAAAGGCACCCGCGAGAAAAAAAAAATTAACAATCGTATTTTGACTGCATTAGAGAATGACGTCATCCGCTTCGGGAAAACCATGGGACTTAGAAATATAAATCTAAACATTTCAATGTCAATTTCGCTTTTTAATCATAAGTATAAAATAAACCCGTGCGGTGTTTTTAATAATAATTGCTATGAGCATCATATAATGTGGTATTTTATTTTTTTGGCAACAATAATTTCAGGAAAACCTTTCATTTCTTTTATGAAAACAATGCCGATTTAATTTTTAATTTTCAGCAAATTTTAATCAAAAACATGTTTTAACGAATTATTAAATGGGCTATGTCAGAAGCCGGTTCTAAAACCTTTCATATGGTATCTCATTCGTTGTTCTGCGTTTCATATTTTCTTAGAAAAAGGGATGTTGACAGGAGAAATAATATATATGATAATAAATTTATAATATGTTAGAAAAGTGTGTAGATGTTAAAGAAAAGTTAGCTAAAAAAAAAATTGAATAATGTTCATAAATCATATCTCAAAAATATGCATTATTCTCTTGTTTATATTTCATTCTCCCTTGTATATTAAAAAATGTATTATATTTTGTTGCAGGAAAATTATATTTAACGTTACGGTGGTTCAAATAATTTTACATGGTTTACGTTGTGTATTGAAAGTACTACTTAACTCGCCAAAGTACTAGTTTACACTCTAAAAACGACATTTTCAAAACTGAGCAAAAAATACTCTAATCTGAGTATGCCGCATAGTCCAAATGGCTTCGAATCGAAATTACTCAAATTTGAAACATGTAAATACTCATTTCTGAAAACATGCACATACTCAAGAATATAACATCATGTTCTCATATTTGAGTATCTCTATTTTTCAAAAATGAGTATGAACTGACTTCTACGTGCTTATTTTTTGAGTATTTCTATGTTTCAAAAATGAGTTTGAACTGATTCTAATCATTTTTGAGTATGTCCATGTTTCAAAAATGAGTATGAACTGACCTCTATGTGCCCAGTTTCGAGTATCTCCATGTTTTAATATTCTGAGTATTTCTGTTATTTCACATTGGGTCGTTATATTTGAAATAAAAAGTTTCATAACAAAATGAAAACATCGATTTACTCAGATTTGAAAGTGTAATATTTCTCAGTGTATAAATACCTTAAATATTTTTAATTTATCAAGTCATTACATTTTGTTCAAAGAACACGAGACGAGTGACCTTCAAAATGGCGTATTTATCTAATAAAAGAGTTTTCATGATTAGTTTAAATGTTTAATAAAAAAATATTATAAAAGTGTTGTAACCCTAAAGGAAGTCTTACCAGATAAGTTCCAAGATAGTAAAAGTATATTTTTAGTACACACTCAGCGTTATTGAGTGGCGATGTTTAATTTCATAAAAACATTTCTTCACAACATGTATTAAAGACACGTAAATAAGTAGCACTGTGGGAATTTAACATGTTTTTATTGATGTTCATAACTTTTGAAAGATTTTAAATTAACAAATTTATTAAAATAATATTACAATTGTCTACATATAATAAAGAATAATAGAATAAAATTAAATATTTTTGTGAATAAAAAAACTGTTAAAAACTATTTTTTGACGTAGAGTGCATTTTGAAGCCTGGATACATCACTGAATTCGCAAGCATTACGAAAAAAAATTATCATGGAAATTTTCTTAACATTAAACTTATTAAACTTATTGATGATACATACATTAAACTTATTGATGATACATACGTGAACAATGTTGCATTTTAATGAGCGTTATACAGAGTGTCTTTTGTGATAGGCTTAGGAACTAAATGCTCTTGCGGGCAAAATCGAAGCGCTAAAAGCGAAGTAAAAGTTGATTTCAATAGATCCAAAATTATATTCCGCACAAATAATCACCTGGAAGCACTACATCCCACGGTTTTTTGAAAGTATGAGACATTCACTCTTTAGGTTTGGCATTACATTAATCGCAGTCCCTCCCCCAAAGTTGCGGGTTTTGTTAATCAGAAAAATAGACCCAATCCAGGCTATCAATAGATCAGGAGTATATATTATACCATTCAAGAAATATAATAAAGATTTTATGTACATAGGTATGACAATGGGGAAATTCCGAGACAGAATAAAAGAGCATGAAGCAGATCTAAGATTAAATACACCCCACACTGCCTTAGCAAGATTAGCGCAAACTGAACCTATAAAAGTTGATTTCAATAGATCCAAAATTATATTCCGCACAAATAATCACCTGGAAGCAATTATAAGAGAGTCTCTAGAAATAATGTCTAAAAAAGAAATAGTCTGTAACGATGTGTTATCATATGATATCCACGCAGTCTGGAATGAATTAATGCATCATTGATTACCTTTCCCATCCCACCTTTTTTTTCCAAACCCTTGAAGTGAAATAGTTTATTCCGGGCAAGCAAGAAACCGCAAAGAGGTAACAACTCAACTCAACAGAATTAGTTTTTTTCCACTGATGATGACCGGGTTTCGGTTGAAAACGTTTTGGAATTTTTTAAAAGGAGTTTAATGTGCTTTTAAATGTTTTTTATGTATGTTTTTACGCACCTTCAAGCAATATATTTACATTTAGTTGTATCTTAATGAATGTTAGCAAAATTTTGTCTCAAACATGAGTTCAACAATCTACGTTAATTTAGTGTAGATGGGACTTGGGTTGTATTTGCAGTCAACTAAAATGATGAACTGCGATACTTCCAGGCATCCAGGCCTATTTGCTGCCACGTGATCTAGATAGACTTGTTTCCTCCTATTGTCGACCTAACATGTAATCAATATAGGCTAAAAAGGAGCCGAGATCGGTGAAAGTACCCCGTCTTCGCTGTATCTGTTCACCCAGTATGTAATAAAACTCTGCTTAAGGTCTTACAAATTCACTATAGAGTTGATATCTGATTATCTGTTTGCCAAATGTATGTTTTAAACACCATAGAATACCCATTTACCCCGTTATTATCCGACGGTACATCAAAATACCAGTTGAAAAATATTGTTAAAAAAAAGTTGTTTCATCCCTTACCAACGGTAGGCTTCAGGATCAACATCAAGTACTTCACTATCATCGGTAGTTCTGGAAAGCAAAATAATATTTAAAAAGGATAATTTTTTTTCATTTATCTCATTTCAGATTCCATCTTGCTGTGCGATGTGCAATAATACGTTTCTGTTGTCAAACGTCTCAACATTAATAGATAAGTACATTAAAATGTTGTCTCTGTTTTTTTAAAGTCTCGTACATAGTATTATTTGTGAAATTAAAATGTATAAGTCATTTGATTTTATATTTAAAGTGTTTTAAGGGTTATTTTTTAGTACCGTCGGTGGATAATAAGATGCATTTCACTTACTAATGTATTTAATTAAGAATAGAAAAAAAACATAGGTGTGCGGTGAATTTTTTCCGTTAAATGAAGGGTGTTTCTTGCGTACTTTTTAAGCTTATTTGAGGAAAAATACTCAGAAATGTGTCAGGTCAACTAGTTTCCACATTAATAGAAACTTTCGGTCTTATTGGTAAATTATAAATTTAGTCATTAAACATCATAATTTCGTATTGATTGATTAAAACATTAGAATTATGTATTTCTAATTTAATAAATTTATCATAAAGACACAAGACAATAATAACTATAATTACAGACTAATATGGCTTCTGCATTGTAAACAGCAACAAGCTAAGTATACGACAAAAAAAAAATAATGGAAGGTGAGTGAATTATTTGAGAGTAGAAGTGCATTATAATAATATTTATCTTAGTGGCAATTAAGACAAAACAAACAACTTAATAAAATTATACTCTTACTTCTAAAGGTTTTCTCGATAAGGTTTTTTCTGTTATATCGTCTGAGTTATTTTCCTATATATACATCTCCACTTTCTCAAACACACCTTATATAATAGTTTAAGGGGACAGATCACCTTTAAAATGGTCAAAAATTCAATTTCAAGGTTTTGATGTCAGTAAATAGTGCATTTTATTCTGAGTAGAAAGGTACCAATGTTTTTCAGACGCGATAATTATTGACGAAGATATAAAGTAAAACGCAATCGTCATTCTTTGTTTTTGAATGGAGAGTGAAAACTTTAAATGCATTTAATTCACAACAATGATTTTCAAACTTGAACGCACGATTTCTCCAAAAATAATTTAGATAGAACCTCAAAAATTTTCAAACTTATTAATGTTGTAACAATGAACAAAATGAAGTAGAATCTTTAAATTTGGTCAATAAATTAAAAAATAATTAAATGTAATTCATCGAAAAGCGCATTCAAAATGCGTTTTTTATTTAATTACAGTTAATTATTTTTTATTTTATTGACCAAATTAAAAGATTCTAGTTCATTTTGTTTATTGTTACAACATTAATAAGTTTGAAAAAAATTGAGGTTCTATCTAAATTGTTTTTGGGGAAATCGTGCGCGCAAGTTTGAAAATCATTGTTGTGAATTAAATGCATTTAAAATTTTCAC
Organism: Maratus michaelseni; assembly: GCA_963931845.1. Taxonomy (NCBI): domain Eukaryota; kingdom Metazoa; phylum Arthropoda; class Arachnida; order Araneae; family Salticidae; genus Maratus; species Maratus michaelseni. Next base: position 189,959,348 of record OZ007593.1, on the reverse strand, counting down.
TCTCCATTCAAAAACAAAGAATGACGATTGCGTTTTACTTTATATCTTCGTCAATAATTATCGCCTCTGAAAAACAATGGTACCTTTCTACTCAGAATAACATGCACTATTTACTGACATCAAAACCTTGAAATTGAATTTTTGACCATTTTAAAGGTGATCTGTCCCCTTAAAAAGCGCGTCCTTTTTTAACTCCGATCATGGAAAAATATTAGAAACATCTGAAATGGTGCATTATAAAATGAAAATTATTATTTTTCAAGTCTACGTAATTGTTTGTTACTTATCAAAGTTTTCTTAATGTGCCATGTGCGTTTATGTTTAATGGAACGAAACATTACTTTTGTAATTTGCATCAAGAATAAATGGATGTTTCTTTTCATAAATGCTATTAAAAATATGCAATGAAATGATGTAAAATGTCCTTATTATTAAAGTTGCGAAATATTTTTAATTAAATAGACCTGACGGTACTTAAACGTACCGCTTAAGATTATTACCTCTAATTCACAAATTGTTTTTTGATTTTATATCATTACTGTATGTCTTCCAATCTGTTTTCTTAACATAATATAAAAGTGTTTCGAAGAAATATATTTACAATATATTTTGATATTGATAGCGCTAGCCAACAATGAAATTTTTTCTTACACAAAAATAGTTGTTTCTATATAGTTCGGGCATGGGTTAAAAACGAATATGATATTTAAAATGCCGAGTTAGCTAAGTGATATGAAATGTGCTGAAAATTTAATACAAACTATGGATTTTTACATACTTTTGGCACGTTTCCGGTTCCTACACAAAATTAGTTGCTTCTATATTATTTGGGCATCGCAAAAACGAATTTGACATTTAAAATGCTGAGGGACTTTTTTTAAAGTATAAACTAAAAGTTAAAAGAAGTTAAAACTTCTAAGTATAAACTAAATATGTTGAAATTTGAAAATGAAATTTTAATGAAAACCTTGGATTTTTGCATATTTTTGGGAAGTTTCAGGTAAATTTTGATGTTGACAAAAAAATATTTTATTGTAGGTGTACCATGGTAAAAACTTTCGTATATTGTTTGTTTTGCTGATTTTTTTTTTATCATGTCTTTCTTACTTTATTATTAATAAAGTCTATGTTGTCATTTGTTCTAGGTTGTAATTTCCTGGAGTAAGGTTAAGCATAAAATTTGTATAAAAACTGTAAAACGAACATTTTCTTCTTTTGTATGATTTTCCACCAAAGATATAAACTAATCACAGGAAGGAAATAAATCTATGTCTATGTTCGGTAGTTGTGTCTATGTTCGGTAGCCCAACCAATATTGTATTTCTAATTTCTAGCAAAATATATTAAGATATTCCAATTAATACATAAATGTTAGCATTGCCACAAAAAAGTGCAAAATTAAAATAGCAGAAATAATTAATAAATTTAACATGATTAATTAAAAAAAAAACTATGAGCCTACATGTTGATTTAATGCTAAATGTTGCATTAATATTTATACAAGATATTTTTTTAACTGAGATTTTCTTTTTCTTTCAGCACACATATAGTATAAGGAAAGTATTGCAATCATGTTAAAAACCCGATTATAGATATATTTGTATATTTTGATACTTTAAGGTTATCTTAATCCATTTTTGTTATATCTACAATGAATCCATATGTATGAATGAATAATTGTCTGTATGCATGTATATTTGAATTTCCTGACGTTTTTAGGTCCACACAGTTATTTTTTTGTACGTTTTCGATGATGTGGCTATGCGTGTATATCTGTGAATAATTTAACATAATTAATTAACACGATAGCACCCAAATTTTCGATAGAGCTCCCATTTGGGGAATATGTTAAAGGTCACTGTTGCTAGTACTGTAAGTATTTTCGAAAAAAACTGCCCAAATGATTCGGTATCTAATTCTTTTTTCAAACGTTTTTAATCCTTCTGTGAAGATAAATAATACATATTTTTTCTTACATCTCAATTAAATAAATTTTATTGATCACGTTCGTGTTATCTCGATACAGCAAACGTTTTATCAGAACGTTACTGATTTCGTAAAATATTTTGTTTTTGTTTTTGTTTTCTAAGAAAAAAACTAAACTAAAGCATATGGAAATCTAAGTATTAATTTTGCTGAAGAAGAAAGAAAAAAATATTTACATTTCAGTACTTTTGTAAAATATACTAATATGGTTCCTGTTTTATTACAATATGTTCAATTTCTCATACATTTGAAACTAAATGTTGCCGGGATTGCTCATGGTTGACTGTGAATTTGATTACGGAAGATAATCTCTCTAAATTGATGTATTTTAATAACGACGTTACGTATGTTTTCAGTTACTTTTGGATTATATGATATCTGAATGCAAAACTTTATATAAAGTATTCAGAAAGTCGAGTGGAATGACTCAAGATTTTTTTTAAATTTCTATTAATAAAATTTATTTTATAAATCTATACATTTTACATAGAAGATAGGAACTTTCTAAAGATAAATGTTACATAATATTAAACGAGGGCCCGAATAGCGCCGTGTTGCATAAATATGTAATTGATTACCATTGTTACAATTTGCATCCTAGAGTGAATAAAATACCATTATAGATTTTCTTATCGAATTAAGTGAATTCAGGTGTATATGACTTAATATAAAATGATTAATATAAAATGTTTGCTCTTGTGGGCTGCAGAATCGCCCGTAGCGAGGATGCACGGTTCGTATCTCCGGTACCGAACCTGCGGAAATACCTTGGCACGTAATGGGGCGCTGCTCGCCGTGACTGAGTGGGACGATCTCGTTTCGACCGGCTCATCAGAGGAAAGCCCTTTGCGATGACCTGCATAGGTTGAAAGCAGTACGAGTTAGTTTTTAATATAAAAATATGAACGTTAAATATGTATGTGACCATTGGGATGCTTGACATTTTTGAAAATTTTCAGTTATATATTGAACGATTACTTTTTTTTAACATCTTGTGCACATAAACAAGTAAAATGTACAGTGCGTAGGTTGATAATTTTAGTCTTTCAAATCCTCTAAGATATGATAAATACGGAATTTATGAAATTAAATAAAAATATTTATCTAAAATATAAAAGTATGCTTCATCACGCTCTTATCTATTTTTCGATGCATTAGTCTGTGACAAAAGACGTGGCGTCGATGCAATGTGTATCAGGGAATTTTAAACAATTTTTTGTGCTGGATAAATTGATTACATACATAAATTTATAATATAAAATATTATTAATTGACAAATGGAAAATTTAAAACAATTTTGATATTTCAGGAAAATTACGTTCGGTCTATCATCCCTAAAGATATATCTAACCTGTGTTTTATTTATATATATTGCAATATATGAATGAAACACTTATAACAAAAAAATCTTTTTGTAAAATGACATATGAAATCAAAAACTGGAAAAATAGACCGTATATATGTTTAAAAGTTTCGCATATTGGTAAAATTGTTTTATAAGGTAGAATAGTTAGAGATAGAAAGAAATGAAAAAAAAATGGCAAAAGAGCAATACAAATCTCTTAGAAAATTATATTCAATATGTTCTGATGACAATATTTTTAGAAAATTAATAATATTATTATTGTATTTAAATTTAAAAAAACACTTTCTTTTTACAAAATAATATTCTGAATCATTTTATGTTTTTTTTGGATTTTTTAAATTCCACATGCATTAATTATTAGAAAACAACACTGTGATCATCCAATTAAGAGAAAAAGAATGCTCGGAAAATACAAAAATCAAAAGTTATTGATCGTAAATAACCCGGAAACGTAATACTAAGTCCTTGAACTCAGAAAGTGAAAGTGTTAACGATCTTTGCATCATCCTTATGACAAATAGCGTAATTTCCAAAAATGACCTTTCTTCCCCAAAAAGCGAAAGAACAAATGCACATTACGCCTGCAGTAAAAACTCTCTTTTTTATACTCTAACTACACCCAGACCCAGAAGATCGTATAATAATGTAATGCTTAAAATTAAGAGGGACAGATTGTAAGACTCCTCAATCGCTGTCACATTTTCATAAATATAATTAAATCTAAATCATGGATAAATGGATAAAAGTATTTAACTAAAATTAATTAAATTTTTTTTGTAAATATAAGCAGCGTTTTTTCGACATTAGTACAACATTGATACTCATGCGTCTGTGGCCTATGGAATAACTTGTATGGATATTAGGGTGGATCGAAAAATCGAAATGTGGATAATCGAATCGGCGCGGGGTACAAAAGTTGCCTTTTATGTATATTAGTTTACATCTGTTTTTTTTTTTATTGAAATCCATTCAAATCTTCCGGTGCCCCAAGCGCCCCAAAATAGTTAAAAAATGAAATTTTTATGCAAATTTTATAATTTATGTAATTTGTATTATTTTTTTTAATTACTTTTAGCGCGGGATGCAAAAGTTGACTTTTATACATATTAGTTTACATATTTTTTTATTGAAATCCATTCATATCTTCCGGTGCCCCAAGTGTCCCAGAAATAGTTAAAAATTGAAAGTTTTATGAAAATTTATAATTTTTTTTTAATTCTTTATTTAATTCTTTTTTTACTTTTAGCGCGGGTTGCGAAAATTGTGTTTTAAGTATACTAGCAAACATGCAAAACATTTTTAACTTCGATAAATGTCTTTCGGGTGTCCGAAGACACTTAAATATTTTCCAAAAATCTATTTTTAAGCTAATTTTGAAATTAAAATTATAAGTAAAAATAAGAGTTAAATATTCATTTATATAGCGTAATTATTAGATCCAGGGAATGACAAATCGCTTATTGTTTATATTGAATGTATAAAATTATTTTTTATACTATATTGTTATATACGAAATTTTGAATAGAGCAGCTGCTTAAATTTGCTGCTTAAGTTTAGAGCAGCTGCTTAAATTGTATTACAAGATATTGGAATTGTACACAAAAAAGGGACTTCGAATTTAGTAGATCGCAACAAAATTTGTCGATAGCGTACAAAGGTTCGAAATTTTGTTGCAGAGACGAACAATTTAGCCGTGTCTCGGTCTGTTTTAACCGGATTATTTTCCGATGGGGTAAAGTCAATATAAAAATGCTAATGATGAAGAGCACAATGTACTACACAAAGATCACAAAGGAGGAACATTATACTCTTGTAAAGCAGCCTGGACTCTCTGCATATTGGACACATTACATTTGCAACAGGAAAAGCTAAAGGCCTTTACGACATTTACTACATTCTTTTGATGTGCAGTAATTTACTCAAGATGGCTAACGACTGCAGATAGAACGTTAAGGTTGTAGGTGGCCACAGAAAATCCATCTGAGAATCTCATTGTTCTTACAACATATATTATGAAAGTATGGACCTATATGGTTCCATATCAAAACAAAGCACTCCATAACAGAAGGACAGCGGTATATTTTGAAACTTATCACATTTTCTAGATATTTAGAACCCATTCTAAGAAAGTTTGTACACGCCGTTGTTCAACTAGATAGCTTCTTTTGTCATCCTGATTTTTTTTTCATTATCTATGCTCTGAGATAATACAGAACCTCTAAGGTCTTTAGCAATACGAAAGTTATTTTGTGCTAGAAATGAAAATAGAGGATCACCAGAAGTAAGAATTTTTCAAGTACCAAAAATACACCTCTAAGCAAAGTATTAGTGTGAACTTATTGACTGGCAATGAGTTGGTCGTTTAGAACCACCTCTTTTGATGAATGTGCCTTGCGAAGAAATTGAGGCCATGGTAAATGTAGGGAAAACGGAGCAATGGTCAAAATATCAATGCCATACACAAGATGATAAAAGATGCATTCGCCTAGTGCCTGAGGCATCAGAAAGTGTATTTGGAAAAGAAAAGTCTCGGTTTCATATTGAATAGAATAAAATCAAGACGCCATATCAAAAATTTTAATCCCAAAAAGGATTACAAACTTTAGAAATATGTAAATCTCCAAATTAAAAGAAGTAAACAATTTGCTACGTAAGTACAATTTTTATAATTTTTATGATTTAGGGCTTTGATTTTTAAATTTATACTTCATGTATTAATATAACATTATTATTATTTATCAGTTTAAACTTTAATAATTAAACACTTTACCAACTTTATAAACAATTTTCGTAAATTTAAAATTTTTAATAAATTTTTTTTAATATTTAACTATACTTGGGACACCGGCAGATATGAGTGGATTTCAATAAAAAAATATATATAAACTACAGAATTATGTAATGCAGCCAATACACAATTTTCTCACTCGATGCCAAATAGAATTAAAATATATATATATATATATATAAATTTTCATAAAACCTTCAATTTTTAACTATTTTTGGGACGCTTGGGGCACCTGAAGATATGAATGGATTTCGATTAAAAAAAACATGTAAACTAATACAAATAAAAGACAACTTTCACACCCCGCGCCAAAAGTAATTTAAAACAAATAAAAAAACAAAAAATATATATAAGTTTTCACAAAAATTTCAATTTTTAACTATTTTTGGGGCGCTTGGGGCACCGGATGATATGAATGGATTTCAATAAAAAAAGCGTGTAAACTAATATACGTAAAAGGCAACTTTTGCACCACGTGCCAAAATTAATTTCGAAAAAAAAAAAATTCGTATACTTTTCGATCTACCCTAATGGATATATCGAAATAGAATTATTGATACGTGGAGATCTCCAAATAAGATTAAGCTAAGTTGAAAATCCATTGTCTCTATTTATTTACTTAGTGCATTTAAAACTATTTTTGAGTAGAAGAGAAAAGCGCTCGCCACCGACGTATAAAAACAATCTGTCGATTTGTAGTTTCATGATTTAAATTTAAAATTATTTCTAACATTAAGTAGGGGATTAGTAGGCAGATTTTATTTCTGTTAGTAATTCTATATTTAAAGTACACGTAGAAAAAAGTATTTTTTATCAGCAACAAACAATATTTATGTATTTTGCGATTTCTTTCATAAAAAATACTTTTAAAATATCAAGTAAAATAAAAAAGGTGTATTTTTACGGATGTATTTTTTTCTATAACGTATAATATAATCTGGTGAAACACAAGCTTGAAATATTTTAAACCGTTTCTTAACCTATCGTTTAAAATTTCATCGAATTTTGCCTATTTTCTTCCAATGGACAAATGATTCAAGTCTTGTTTGAAAAGTTCTTGAAATGACAATAACAAGCTTAACATTTTCATTCTTCTACGACTAAAACTGAACCAGTTATATTTCTTTCAATTACATAAAATGTCGAAGATTTCCAGCAGAAAAAAAAACAGGAAAACTCATTTTTCGTACTGGATTGCTCCAAAATTTCATAAAATGAAATGTATCAAAACTCGGTGAATTTTGGTCGTAAAAGAATGCATATAATTTTTACATTGTACTTATCAGAGCATAGAGATATTTTCTCTATATATAACTATTATATTAAACTTTGTGACGATAAATTCAAAAGCAAATAGAGAGCGTGACAAGAATAAAAATTAAATTATGGCTTAAAAATAGCAGATAGTATTTTCGAGGATCCTAAATCTCTTTTATAATTGAAATGGTTTAAATTTACAAAAAGTAAATACAAAAAAATGAGATGGAGCATGCAATAAAGCACGCGGTTAATGGTGAAATTGTGGTAAATTTAAAAACTGTGTAACTAAGAAGACCAATGAAAAGGCAGTGCCTAAATCATTCAGTGAGGTGTAAGAAGTGTATAGCTGTGAAGGAGAGTTTCATTGGTGAGGAAGGGAAGAGAGTGAATCAACGAAAAGATAGTCAGACTTTAAAAAATCTCGGAGTGCTTGATAAATAATTTACCAAACTGTGAGAATAACTTCAAAATGTGTTGCTGAATTATTGAATCTTCGGAAAAGTTAAAATTGTCGTTGCTAGACCAACATTGGTTAACAGTAGCAGTACATTTATTGTCACCATTTTTACCACTGTTTGTATACTTGTAAAAATGTACTTAATAGATTTGTGAGTCATGGATGGAGAAAATTTGTGATAATCAGCTTTGCATAAAATAGCAACATGCAAAATTTTAGGATTAAAATAGGGAAGACTTTGATCGAGTATATAAATTCATGTCGTCTGAAAATACGCTTGTCATTACTACCGCCCGAAAACATTTATATAACACGTACATTTCCGAGATTTTCAATATAGACGTATGTAGTTGTTTATTTCTGTTTATTACTAGACATTAGAAATGTTATCACCAGGTCATTTTGATTTAACAGGATGACATACAATTAATTTGTATATTTTAATGTATATACACGCATAATTTTTGCATGGAAACACGGATTTTGATTTTTTTTTTTAAAGAATACACTCGATTAGCTGGTTTTGCCATTATAAATTTATACGGGATTCCAAAAATCTTTGTTTGTCTCATTTCACTAATACATATTTTTCCTTTTTTAGCTCACAGGCTATCAAAGCCTGAGAGCTAATGTGCCCGCCGGTTCTGTATGTATGTATGTACGTATGTACGTAACGTGAAAACTCTTGATAGAAAGATCCTTTTTGCTTCAAATTTTATTTATAGGTTCATTCTGATAAGGCGCTTCACTGATTAGTTTTGGGGGTTCATTGGTAAAGTATAAATTGGGGGAACGGGGGGCAAATACCCCCTTAATTTAGATAAATGTTTTTCCATGCAGAATTATCCGATTTGCTTGAAATTTTGTTTTTCGGTTCATTGTGATAAGGCTCTTCCCTGATTAGTTTTGGGGGTGCATTGATTAAATATAAATGGGGGCTAATCTCCCCTTAATTTAGTGCAGAAATATCCGATTTGCTTCACATTGTGTATATAGGTTTATTGTGATAAGGCGTTTCCCTGTTTAGTTTTGGGTGTTCATTGATTGAGTATAAAAGGGGGGTTGGGGCTAATCCCTCCTAATTTTTTTGTCGATTTCTTTATTTTTCGAGGGGCATTATTCATAGAAATAAGAGTATAATATACATTTCGTGTGAATAGCTTGTGAGCTCAATGCCACCAGTTTAACTGGCACTTTTCTTTTTATTGTACGCTGTAACTGTCGTAATAATTGGCCAGTCACCGCGAACTTTCAGTATGTTCATAAGCTACACAGTACAACTTCATGCTGCAACAATAAATATTGTATCATATATATTTTATTACGCGGACATGTAAACATATTTATATGAACATATAATAACATATGTATATATGGTTGAATTCAGCAATAATAACAATAAAGGGAATTTATAGTTAATGTGTATAAAAAAAATATTTACCACAAAATAGTCTGTTATACCAAATATATCTCGTTAAAAGAGGTGAACAAGGCTGCAATAAGTAAGGAAAGAATAAATTGAAACTTTTTCTTAAGTATAAACTTGTTGCACTAGTCCAGTTAATAGCATTACAAAAATATATATAGTACCTCAAAAATGAAGTTTATAATTTTATGTTTATATCTATTTTTTTAAGTAACGAAAAGTAATGTCTTAGTAAGAAATCAATTTATTGAATTGTAAAGTCTTGATAAATATGTAATTTTTAAATTATAACATATATTTTTTAATTTATATTATCATTTTATTTTATGCAAATACTTTATAAGAAGCAATACTGAGTTTCGCAAAATTTACTAATGAACATCCAAGAAGTTTTAAGAATTTTCAGTTAACTTCGTAATTTACTTCGAGTTAATGCAGCAGATGCACGCTATGTTACAGCATTTTAATGAGTTACGTAGATACGAATATTACCTTAGTTATTTTGAAACTTTCGTCTTTTTGCATATCTACATATACCGAGGATTTTCTGTCATTTGCAATATCATTATCTCAAATATATTTAATTAAGTGTCTCAGTCCTAATATTCTCAGTAAAATTCTGTCAATATTAAACGTATCGAAAAGATTTAATATGAAGTTATTTTCAAAGAAAAACTCTTTGGAATCAAACTTTTATTGAAAAATATTATAGAGATTATTTTTAAATTTTTAAAAACACTTTAAATTGTTAAAAATAATTATTAATTTAAATTTTTAAGACACTCATGAAAATTAATTGATTTTGTGTATTTTGTTTCATGATATGATAAAAAAAAATTCATAAAATGTATAATATCAAACTTAATACAATCTAAATTTTAAAAATCCAATACTTTTACGCCTGTTTATGTAATTTGTGAACTAATTGTAACGTAAGAAATGTTTTTGTATTTTCTTTGTCCAACATTTAAGAAAGTTATTTATATAATAGAGAATTGTGTATACTTAAATTTGTATTTATATGGTGCTTTTTTTATATTTATAAAAATAATATTGAACTGAATTTGATAAAGTATTTGCATGTATGTTATGTTAAAGATTTAACCCGAGATGTCATGGCAGTAAAGTCAAAAATACAAACTATATATATATATATATATATGTGTGTGTGTGTGTGTGTGTGATCTTAAATCTTCTTTTTTCACTCTCTAGAGGTTCATACATTCGGTTGCATGGGACAAATAATATCAATATTATAGTCAATATTATACTCAAACATTAAATATTAGTTTAATAATTTGTTTTCTTTGAAATAATTTATTAGTTTACTTACTTGTAATTTATTAGTGTAACTGTAATCTTCCAATCTCAGACACAAAGCATTCCACATAATTGTCATCTTATATCCAAAAATATTCCAAGGTATTTTCGAGTAATTCTCAAAATACTAGTGCCAATTATTTAGTACTTTACATTCTTATACACGAAAGAGTTAGAACCCATATCTACTTCAACAAAATACAAAACACAACAAATGACAAATAATAATAATAATAATAATAATAATAAATAAATAAAAAACTTTTATTTGTAATGAATTTGCATTTTTCTTTCCGCGTCCATACATATTTAAACAAAAGTTTAAAATCAGTAAAATAAATTTCATGCATTTAAATGTAACATGAGTTTGACCATGAGCATTTACATGTATGTTACACAATACCTCGAAAAAATCTGAACGATGCACGTTACTTTAAATATAAGGACTCTGAGAAATACAAAAATAGTCAGTCGATTGGATGTTATGTCAACTTTAATCTTTTGTTAAAAAATAATCTAAAACGGTCTTTTCATACAGGATTTGTACCAAAATTTGAGTTTTTTGATATGAACATACAATTTCAACAGCATATTTGATTGTTCGGAAAAGTTTCTTTTGGGTACCAAAAGGAAAATCATTCTGTGCGAATAGTTTATGTATTAGAAAGATATGAAGTTTAGAACTCCGAATATTAAAAAACATTTTTAATCATTGGAAAACAGATTGGAATGGGGCTAGTTTTTCAATCATTATTCTGAAACTACTTGGCAGAATGAGATCTAATTTCGGATTTGCATATTTGAAGCTTATAGAAATTGATTTCTGCTTTACAAAAATCTCAAGTTATAATTTATATATATATATTTTTGAAAATTAATTTCAAAATAAAAATTAATTTATAGTAGTAGTAGTATTTTAGTTTACCTTAAACAATTACCCGCATACACATCTATTTTGAAATGATTAAAAATTACATATAAGAATTGAGTTCAGATTTTTAAACTTTCATATGTCTAAAATTTTTTGAACGAAAAACTTTCAGTTTGGTATCCTTATATAAAATTTACCAGAAAAAACAATTAGTAAAAATAGTGCGTTTCTGCTAAAATTATGAAAGTTTGGTGAAATTTCTGTATAAAGACGTCAGCTTAAGCTTATTTTTAAACATAAATTGGAAGACAAAAATATTTTCAATCGAATGTCTAATTTTATTTTTCTCTGCAACATTTAAAATTTGTTCATCGTTAAGACATTTTCTGAAAACTAGCCACAGCCACCCATATCAAATTATATTAAACCAGTTTTAAGACGCATTACACATAATTTGAGTGCCTTATTTTATGTAATCGTGTTTGTTTATTGCTAATTAAAAATAATTCTGTGGTATAAATTAAAAATTTCATGAATGTGGATTTTAATGTGTGAATGTGTCTAATTTTAAAGCCTTATCGACCCAACTCCTTACTCAGTATACAAAAAAAAATTAATGATGTATTTTTTTTAAAGAAAGTATTAGATAAATGCATATACGAGTTTATCTTTTAATAGTTTTGATATCAAATTTAAATATATTAAAGGAGAGTTTTATTAAGACTTTTCCAGAAATCATTTTAAAAAAATAAATTTTATATTTTTTTATGTTGCATTTTGTAGAAAAAAAATCTAAGTATTTTTTAGACCTTTTTGTAAACAATAAAAGTTTCGCCTGTTATTTACCTTTTTACAAATAAGTTTTAATCTTTTTAGTTTTCTTATTAAAAAAAACCCTATTTACGCTTGCGAAGTTTTCAGAAGTATGCAATATTAACGTTTAAAAAGAGATAAAATTCTTCAGAATTTTTGAATGTTGTTTTAATTTTCATAATTACATGTGCTTCAAAAGAAAAAAAATTAAGCTTCTTATTCGGTTTTTAAAAAATATTAAGCTTTTAATGCCATTTTAAACTTTTGCACAGCGAAAGGTATTGTTATAATTAGCGGAAAAAATATTTAAATGCTTAAACACCTGCAACCTATCATTTCCACGTGAAATTTTAATTATAAAAATTTTATCGTGGAATTTTAATTATAAAAATTTTATTGTTATTGTTTTTTTAATTATCAAAAAATTTATTCGATGTTTCTTGATATTGTTCCCAATGCAGAGCATCATCGTAGTAGGACAATTAAAATTTTTCGTAATAAACCTTCAGTTCCGACATTGGACCTAAAGGGAACTAAGGAAACTATAATTTATATTTATCTCCAAAAATAAATATATGCAATTTTAATTATTTTTATTGATTTTTTTGTTTGTTTATACACTATATTACAATGAAGTGTTCATTGTGCATCACAGCAATAATTTCTTGAAAAAAGCAATTTGTATGCCCTGAACTACTATACTAACGATACGTCGTGCGAAAAAGATACTACTCACATCTTATAAGTAATGGTTGAAACAAAACATGGTTGGTAACGTGGAAGTATCGCAAATCAAAAAGTCATGTTGAAATATGGACTGCGATTAAAAAAAAACATTTATTATAACAGCAAGTGCTCATTAGATATCAGCTCTTTCGTTAATTAACCAAGAAACCATGAGATAGGTTCATTCTTGCTTGTAGCAGTTTTGTCAAGAATTACGGAGCAAACAATTACACAACTTTGAGGATGCATTGAAAATTGCATTGTTAAAATGATACGTGTCAATATATAAATAACAAAAATCAATATTACACGAACATCGGGATTTATTAAAAAACGTAAGAATATAATTGTTTCTACAATCGAAATTTTGAGTGAGACCTGAACTGACAAAGAATTGTATTCAAGGATATCAATATATATTTTATTATTAATCCTTCGTTATAATACTTTTCATGAAAGCCCAGCATAAAGTCTACACGGGTCAGTAATTAGACAATTGGCCACTCATATGAAAACGTTAATACCAATGTTCGCAGCATCGTGTGTTTTTATCCATGTAATTTCATCAATGTAATTATTTTTTTCAATGTTCTCTATTAAATAAGTTCGCATTTCATCTACAGAAAAGTCCACCATCAAGTATTTCTATATAGCCAAACGCTGTTTAATACATCTAGTAGCTTTTTTAAAAAAGTACCTAAATTGTATATCAATTGTATACCAATTTTTTTCTTAATCATTCGTTATAATATTTTTCATGAAGGTCCTGCATATAGCATACACGGCTCAGTAATTAGAGAATTGGCCACGGATATGGGAATCTCAATACCAATTATCGCACCATTGTGTGTTTCTATCCATGTAACCTGGACAAAGTAAACATTTTTTTCAATATTTTCCTTAAAACGAGGTCGAATTTAATCTACATAAATATAATACTTTAAGACAAAATTACAAAACGCTGTTACATCTTTAAGAGAGTTAAAAAAAACTACCTAAACTATTATATTGCTGAAATTTTGCTATGCCTGAATTGACAAACTATTTTATTTAAAGGCACTCTTAATTTATTTATTTATAGATAAAATTTTTATGGCTGTTGTTGCTATCCTTCGTTATAATATCTTGTATGTAGGTCTTACAGAGATTTCGCAAGTTTCATTAATTACAGAGTTAATCTCAGATCAGAGGATCTCACTCAATACAAAGTTCGTACCAACTTGAGTATCTATCGACAAAAGTAATTATTTCAGTTTTTCAATGTTTTCTTATAAACGGAAACTCGTGTATCATATATGTCTTATTACCTGAGGAAACAACTTCAATCATGGATATATCAAAGCATTAATATTACACCAAATATTTTAAAATCCGAATTGCGCAATCAAGCAAACAAAAACTGAGCTATGTACTACAAAAATATAGGAAAAATACGTGTTGTATCTTTAAAAAAATTCTAAAATAAATTGCATTTGAAATGCTTGAGAAATAAAGGTAAAATTATAGAGGAATTATGGGTGTTATGCAATAGTCGTATAATATGTAATACTATGATTTATCTTTGGATACACTGCTGGATACACTTTGGATACACTTTGGATGGTGCTGCCACCAAGCGGCAATATAATAAACAACTTAATAACGTCCCCAGAGTACCTCTCAGAGCATGTCGTTCTTCACGTGGCGTCAGGTTACGTTGCGTGAATAAATATTTGTTTTTCTTGTTTGGAAAAAATAAAGAGGTAAATGTTCTATACTCTTTACTAATGATTAGAAATAATATTTTTACATTGAAACTAATGATGGTGTACACCCAAATAGTAACAGTTTATCATGTAAGGCATATTTATTAGTTCGTGACTCATGGCAATAAATAGAGTGGTTTTTTTTTGTTTGTTTTTTTCAAAAATGGCGTTATCGGTTACATGGAATACCAGTATGGAATAATTTAACTGTACTGGCACAGAAACGTATGAATATACTGTGATTTGTGCATGAAAACTAATCTATATTAACTGTCTATCTAGATACTATAGTTTAATCATGCTCCCTTGGTACTCTTAAATCTGTATTTTACTATATTCTGCCCGTTTTCTTCATTTTTAACCCTCTATTCCATATAACACGACTATCCCATAATACCATGCAAAAAGTTTTTCAGTATTAATATTTGTTTGAATGTGATGAAATTTCGTAAAATGATTTTTGTCTACAAATAACTAATCACAGATGGTTGAAGTTTGTGATTGTATTTGGTTTAGGGTTTAAACCAATATCGAACTGTGATATTGCCTCAAACGTAAATAATACTCCATAACATCCGAAGTTCCTCTATAAATTTTTCTGAATAAGAACACGAAATATGTCGTTTAAAATTACTTTATATATTTATTGAAGTCTCTATTAAGAAATTGCTTTTGTTACACTTAGTACATACTTTGTGTTGTATAACTTTGAGACTGTATGATTCCAGGCATGAGATTCTTCCGCGGTTTTCCGCGGATCCGCGGATTTCCGCTATTTTGCTGTTTTGTCAATCTCATCCCTTAGGGATGAGATTCTTTCGCGGTTTTCCGCTGATCCGCGCTTTTCCGCTTTTTTGCTTCATTGTCAATCTCATCCCTGGATTCAGCTTTTATTAATATATTCACGATAAATCTCCTCATTATAAAAAAAATGAAAATAAAACGAGAAACAAGGAATCCTTGTAGTTCATTAACATTTATATGTGAATGAAATATAATATGGGATAATAACAAGTGAAATTTCTTTTTAAAGACAGTGTTCTTTTAAAAATATCTAGTAATTTATATTTCAGCATTTCACTGTCTCGCTTATGATAACATACTTTTAAAATAATAACACGGCTCAGGTTTTTAGAACGTTATTTTTAACAGTTCTTTAAAATTTCAAAAAATAAAACTTCTCTTTCAAGAACACTTCATCTCAATTTATAATCTACATTTATATACACATATACATATTATTGTAGTAAAAAAGTAAAATACAAAACCAAAATTAGAAGTCTACTTATCAAAATGGCTGTTGATGGTTTATGACATCAAAGCGTAGTTAAAACGGTTAAATGTACACAACGTTCTCCGCACCCATATGTACAGAAAATCAAGAATAAAGCTAAATATAAATTACTATTATATGTAAAATTGATAAATAAGAATATGAGGCATTTTAAAACATTATAGGATCCGAATTACTGCAAACTACATTAACACAAATCTTTTACAAATAATAAACTCCATAGGAGCAAACAGCACCATTTGGTAGTATATTAATAGAAACAAAAATATGCATGGGAAATAATTTAGAAATAAAAATAAAATATACGGTATATATATATGTATATAAATATATACATTGTATAATTAGCGCCTAGCTATTTTCTTATGAAGGTAGTCTATAGTAGTGATGGACAGTATGAATTTTTTTTTTCATTTGAATGAATTATTCGGGCATGCGCAAAAGCATAGTTGCCAACATTCGTATTTTTTTTCATCAAACACTACCAAAAATTTTGTAAACAAAAAAGAATAAAAAGCACAGTTGCCAAACTTCGCATCCCTTTTATTCAATTTCCTTCAGAAAGTTTGCAAAACGAAAGAAATTTCATATTTCTATCTCGCTCTTTATCTAATTCTAATTAAAATCAGAAACTTCTTTTTTCAAAAATTCTATTAGTAATTGAATAATTTTTTTTTTCAAGTTTGTCATATATGCTTCTGCGCATGCCCGAATGAATCATTTGAATATCAAAATCATTAATTCTGCCCATCACTAGCCTATAGTCGAGTGAGTTTTGAGTTTTACGTGTGATCGTGGGGTGTTGAATTGTAGCATTTATGTGTGAATGAACAATCTATTTTGTAACTTCTTTAAATTTCGCAGAGTGTGTCCGAACCTCCGGGAATCCGATTTTTACGGTTATTTTGTGCAATGACTTGATAATTAGATAACTGTGGTTATTTAGCTACAATATAAACTGTGATAAGAAATTGATTCATTGGATTTTCTCTCATCTCATCCTGAGTGGAAATCTAAACTAGATGCGAGCATCGTCAAGTATTCCACGTTTATGAAGCAAGGTAAGTTTTCCAGTGAGCTGTTTTTAGAGTAGATTCTTCATCTATGGACAGCGTAGTATGGATATGAAATTTGTTTTTTCGAATAAAAGAGCATTGGAATCAACTGAATTCTTTTTGGGTATCATATTGCAGTGTTTTATAATAATATTTTATAGTGCTAACTTCAATGTTTCTTGTGACATTTTTATAGTGCGCTGAAGAGAAATTTTCGTAGATTCCAGCAACTGATTAGGGTATCATTTTATTTTAAGCTACAGTTTCAATTTAGCTCTTTCCTTCGGAAAAGCATTCCCCACTTTCAGTAGTAGGGTTTCAAGTTATTTTTCTTTGATCTTCGTTTGTTAGAACAGTCCACTCTACTGCCATCTATCCTTATTTATTGCTTTAAATAAATTGTTAAATCTTGCGTCATGAACAATTTTCTTGGCTCGTCACAATATATATATATATATATATATATATATATATATACTCAAAATGTTATTTATAAATATTATTTTTAAACATTAAAACTAAAAAGAGATTTTCCTGTACCAAATAATACAAAATTCAGATATCCATTTCAGAAACGCTACGTCATGCTGTGTTAGACAGCGTATCTTTGCTTCACAGACGTAAAATATTTAGAATGACAGAGAATTTGATTTAATCCTTTTGAAAGTTCCACATTATTTATGTTCTAAATACGTTTCTTCTAAACTTAAATCATAGATTTCCTGCATTGAGAAAGAAAATAAGACGGAATTTTTACAAAGAGGGAAATGTCTCTTAAAGATTTATTCATAAGCTAACCCAAAATCTTTTCAACTGTAAAATAAGTAATGCAAGGTACTTATTTCAGAGCAAAAATGAAATTTATAACAAGAAGTTCTTTTTAAAATTCATTGTATATATATATATATATATATATTTCGGAAAATGATTACATTCTATATTTAAATAAAAATATATTTTATAAATCGGTCCACAATAATAAATTTTTTATGTCTGTTACATATAATGTATTTCTTACAAACATGTAATAAATAGCATTTTTGAATGAAACAAAAAACAGAAATATGGGTTGTGGTTGTTGTTGTTGTTGTGGCTTATCCTCCAACTGTCTGACGAAGTCAGACAAGATCCAATATATCGTTAATCCTAAAAAAATCAAGAACCAGAAGGGGGGAAGCATATAAGTCCTCTCTGGAAAGACCTAAGCAGTCCAGGAAGTGTTCTGCAGAGGCCTGTTGAGCTTGACATTTAATGCAGATTTTAAATATCTTTCTGCCCTCAAAGAACGAGAGACTTTTCGTGTGTCCACTTCCCAATCTTGAAATCGCCGTTCGAGAAGCTCTGTCACAGTTGATAGAGAACGAAGAGCCCGGTTGTTTGCCTGCGTACCAGTGGTGGCTGGGAGGGACATTCCACTCCTTTGAAATTTCAGAAGTAACTCTAGATTGATGCTTTGAGTAGGTAAGAGCTGAAAAGGAAGATATAGATTGACAACAACCCTCCTTGAACAAGCGATCAGCTTGCTTATTGCCATATATGTCAACGTGGGTTGGAATCCACTGAAAATGAACATCATGGAGCTTTGAAATAATTTTAAGTTTAAGAATGATGGAAATACTAGCTTTATCTCCAACTGTAATCCAATTGTGAAGTTGTTGAAGGGAGCTGCGACTGTCTGAAAGAATCCAGAGGCCTCCGAAGTCCCGCTCGATGAGAATAGCCTCGAGGCCTTGTTTAATTGCAATAAGCTCGCATTTAAAGACTGAAGAGAAATCAGGGTTACGGAGACTGATGAACAAATTTTGCCCTGGTTTCTCAATGTAGATCCCACTACCTGCGGGGTCGTCCAGTTTACTGTCATCCGTATATAATTTTATGGCGTTATCAGGAATTTCATTTATAACTTCTAATGCCAACTGCTTGAGATGAGCTGTATAAGGTCCTTCTTAGTGACCGGAGTGGAAATGGACTCTGGGGAGTTCCTCTGAGGGACTCAGAAAACATTTTAAGGAGTGGGGCTCAACCCCACTATAAGGTAATTGCAGGAGTTCAACATGACTGAATGGGCTGTTTTTCTTCAGACACTGATTATTACGCCAGTTGTTTAGGTATAAAGAAGTTGTATTATGTTGACCATAGCTAGAACGTTTGTTGAGGTTAGCCTTTCTTCTAGTTTGGAGAGGTTGTAGGTCAGCTTCATACAGAACTATCTCTTTAGGACAGCTACGTCTTAGCCCAGTAATTATTCTCGCAGCACTGAGTTGAACCCTCTCCAATTTATCCAAGTTGGTGGCTGAAGCACAGGAAAACAATACTCCAGGATTGGCCTCATGAGTGACAAATAGGTATCTCTTAAAGTGACTGCATCGGCTCCCCAGTCTTTGCCCGCTATATATTTAAGTATATTTAATCGTTTTCTACACCTTGAAACAATATGTTCGATGTGCTTGTGACTTTTCCATTCAGGATCTAAAATATATCCGAGATATTTTGGGTGCTTTTCATAAGCATGTTTCTTGTTATCCATCTTTAATTTTGGCTGATAGTTGTACAATCTTTTATTGGTTGCAAAGAAAAAGACAATAGACTTGACAGGGTTGAAACAAAGTTTGAACTCCAAAGCAAAGTCTTAAAAAGCAGAAAGAGCGTTGTTGAGATTCCCTTCCATTTCAATCAAATCATTTCCAGAGCACCAGAGAACGATGCGTGAGCAAACAAGTCTAGTTTTACCCCACAGGAGGTGTTTTCTCAATGCCTGCTAAATATAAAGAGAAGAGCGTAGGGCTGAGGACTGAGCCCTTAGGGACGACTTGTCCTAGCTTAACTGGGTCCGAAAAGGTCTTGTTAAATTTTACTATGTGATGAAGAAAGTCCGAAATCCACGCCAAGGTGTTACCACGAATGTTGAAAGTATCATTTAGTTTAATTACTAACTTGTCCTTCCAGACTCTGTCAAACGCTTTCGTAAGACCTTAGATAGCAGAAATTGTGTGGTGAGTAGGCTTGAGATTTTGTGCATCTCTAATGTTTTGACAGAAAAAAAGAATTTGATCTATAGTGCTGTGGCCTCTCCTGTAACCACACTGTTCACGTGGCATTATGTTCTTGTTGTCTAAAAAGTATTGAATTCTGATTAGTATCATCTTCTTCATTATTTTGCAAGCTATACTTGTCGGTGCGATAGGTCTGAAATAATTTGGCGTCCAAGTCTTTTTGCCAGCTTTCTTTAAAGGGATTGCAGTTGCTATTTTCCAATCAGTTGGAAGACGTCCTGTTTTCCATCAGAGGTTGATAATGTCAAGAAGTCACTGTTTCCCTTTGTGACCTAGGTTTTCAAGCATTTGGCCATAAACATCATCAGGGCCGGGAGATTTAGTCATGTCCAGCAAGGCCATTGCAAGGAGCAATTGAAATACAGGATCTTCTTCTTAGTACACAATATAACAAAATGAGTTGGGTGAAGCAAATAAAGCTGAAACTATATATATATATATATATATATATATATATAATACAAACAAAATAAAAGATAATTTTTGTTCATGTTAAAATATTATAGTTTATTATAAGCTTGTATTGAAAAAATAATTAATTTACGACAATAGTAAGTTCAGAATATGGAAGCTTGAAAATATTCCTGAATAGTATATTTTAAAACATTTGCCTGAAGGGTATTTCTTATAGCTTGAATGTTTATAAATGATTTTGAATGAATGCATAATGTATGTTTATGAGCATACATGTTATAAAGATACCAGGGTACAAAAGGATAGGAACGACACATAAGCAAAGAAATCAATTGCGTTTGTTATGCCAATGCGCCAATCTTTTTGCTAAAATTAAATACATGGTATTAAAATTAATATTAAAGCAATCGCTTAAAAAAATTATATATATATATATATATATATATATATATATATATATATATATATATATATATATATATATATATATATATTAATCATTTTAAAATATGTGTTTTGCTAAATTTACCATGGAACAAAATAATAAAAATTCAGTAAATATTTCAAAACCACAAGCTCGTGATTGGTGTATATTTTTGCATGTCAGTCAACATAATCACGGACATTTTTCGTCCAGTTGGAAAATTACAACTTGTATGATTTCTTTACCAATTTGAATAATTGTGTTAAAATTAATCTAGTTAACATAGCTTTAAAAAAATTGGGCGCATTTGTTCAGTTCGCAAAACTTGTTAATGATGGAGAGAAGAAAAATGCTTTCACACAAAAATAGTCTAACTTATAATTCTAGCTTATAAAAAAATATCAGAATGTCACTTCAAAATTGCCAATAAAATTAAACGTTAAAGGTCTGTCACTTTTAATTTCTTACAGAATCAAACTATTTATGATATTGCAAATCTACAGGAAGGCTAGGAATTATTTAGAACCGAACTGAAAGTTTGATTGTTCGCAGGATAGCAAGCAACAGAATGACACCAGAGGAAATTGGAAGCCGAATTAATACACCAGCAACAGTATGCACTATAAGAAGAACTGTGAAATGATCGGTTATCCGTAAATATTTAAAATCACGACAGTGTTTGCGTTTAACATCTGATCATACAATTTGCAGAGAAACATCTGAAACAACAAACGAATTGGTCTAAAATTATTTTCAGTGATGAAAACAAGTTTAATTTCAATTATCCGGATGTAATTCATTCACATTTTTATGACCTTCAAAAGGCAAAGGACGTATTTTCCACGCGTCTATACGTTGGAGGCTGCCTATTAGTTTGTGCTGCTTTTTCATCAGGAGCCAAGCTTAGAATTACTTTTCTAGAATTACAACAAAAGTGACATATCTATATTAACATGCTAGAACGCCATTTGTTGAAACAGGGTGAATGAATTGGTGGCATTAACTATATTTTTATACAAGACAATGCCTCAATTCACTCTGCAAAATACATAAAGAAGTGATTTAAAGATAATAATATTCTCACACTAGATTGGCCTATCAATAGTTCGCACATAAATCCCATTGAGAACGTTTATGGTATTATAGTGAGCAGTATCACCAAAAAAGTGTCAAATTGTCCATATGTAACTCCAAATCAAAATTAAAATATGCCATTTGTGAGGCATGGCGTATTTTGTCACTTCGAGAAGTTCGAAACCTTGTAAATTCTCTGTTACAATGCTGAATTGAAATTACTAAAGACAAACTAAGCACAATTGACATGCAATATTTCTAGAATTTAGAAAAATCTGCTTCGTTGTTATCATTTTTCTCTTATTGCATATCCAGTGAAAATGCAATTTATTATATTGTAATATTTATTTTTTCAATGTTTCCTTCAAGTTTATATTCCCAATTTAGTTTTATAAAATCAATCTATATGGTTTAAATATAAATTAACATAATTATGTTTATTAATTAGTCAATTAAATGATCGTTTCTGCCATTTTGCTCCCCAGTGTATATCTATACGAAAATAACATGTGTGAAAATCAAATGAGAAACAGTCTAATAACCAAAGGAAAAGACACAATAAAAATCATAAACATAATAAAATGAAAATAAAAATCTGAAAACTATAAATATCTTATGGAATCGTCAGAGGAACATCATAAGAATAATTCATAGATAAGATCAGTTATTTCATAAAATATTGTAAAAATTAAACCTAAAAATGAATATATTAAGCTCCTTAAATCATATCTAACCACTCCCCACCCGAACAAAAATGTGAAAATAATAACAGATCAATAAAATAAATAAAAATCCAAATATAATATGTAAAAATAAACTAAACAATATAAAAAAATATATATAAAATAAACTAAATAAAATACACATAACTCAACAGTGAAATAGGAAAATGAGATGATTAACACATAGTAAAAGTGAACCATGTACTGGTCAAAAAGGTCTGAAAAGAAATACTATGTCATGGCAAAAGAATTTAAAAAAAGGAAACAAAGAAATCAGTGGAAAATACTGCAATAACTCAAAAATTGATTAAATAAAAAAGATAATATCAATTAAATATATATAAAGAAGGGAAAATATATATAAATGAGAAATGAATATGTAAAAGATAAATTAATATAAATTAATACTAATTTAACAGGGTAAAAAAATATAGCAATGCATTAGGAGACATTATGTAATTAATAAAATGATCGCGTCAATGTAAAATTAATAATGATAGTGTTAGATGCAGAAAATCCGCATTTTTTAAAAATTATATATATTACTTCCCTATTTCTTAATAATATCTATCTTTTATTCGTATTTAATTTCCCTTTTAATTCAAAACGTGTATATTAATAATTATCTTATTCAAAATGTTAATCAAAAGCTAAAAGTCAATTGATAAACTTTTATCCACTATTCTATGATAGTTATTACCAACAGATTCGCGCAAAGTAACTGGATTTGTCGACTGAAAAATATCCCCACCGTTCACAAGCTGCCAGTTTCCCATGAATTTTTAAGGCGTCCATATAAAACCTTTCATATATACATATTTTTTATTAAAAAAAAACATTATCAGTCCCAACTTCAACCACCATAATAATATTAGAATTTTATAATTTTTTGGGGGAAATATTGTTCATTAATTTATTTTTTTAATTAAAACTTTTTATATTTTTTTAAATAATTTTTTCAGCAATCCACGCCCACCCTTCATAATATTGATTTCGATTTTATAGTTTTTATACATATTTAATGCCCAGAGGTAACCAGAAATGGACACCGAAGATCATAATCCTGGATGCGAATTGTGGCGTCATCGGGTAGTTCATTTAATTTAAATATTTAGCATATACGTTTAATTTTTTTTTTCAATGAATCATTCAAAACGTTAAACTTCGGAACCTGGTCTTAATGCTACATAAAAATTTTGCGCAAGCAAAAGTTGTCTCAGAAAGTAAGGTGTCACCTGTGAAACACAACACTGCAATAATTAAAATATCTTATGAGAAATAATTAAATAGACAGAAATTGAACGAAAGGGCATTAATGCTTTATGGGCATCTTCTATAGCACTAATCTGCTGGAAGCCTTATACTATTTTATAATTAAAAAAAAAAAAAACTACTGTAAGCTAGTAAGCACGCTTGCTTACATAACTATATATTTACACACACGCATAAAATTACATACCTATATGAGTATAATTCAAAATGCTATTAACAAATCCATTTTTGTTTTCAAGGTAGCGTTTAATCCGAATATGTAAATATTTTTAAAATATTAAACCCCATCCACCTTCCGTCTTTTATAAAACCACCCTCGCATAACATGAAATCTTATTATCGTCAATATGACACTTCGATAAAATTATATTTTTCAAACATTGTGTTACGCACTTATAGTACACAGGTTACGATATATACGTATGTTTTTTTCCTCATTTTTTGTTTTATAAATATATTTTTAATTATTATTTAATAATCCTAATTAAAAATTATAATATTGCGCATTAATTATAATGATAACCTATTTATATTTTATTTGTAACTAAATCGTTCTATAAAACATCTTTAAACAGTTAATTAAAATAAAACACATTTAAAATGTATTTCATCTATGCTTTATCGATGAAATGATATTGAACAATTATGTCAATTCGTGATTTTAAAAAAACATTTTTTATCTATTGCCTTAACCCTCTAAGCGTGTAGAACGTAATATTCCGTTCACTAAGCTCCAGGTTTTACTGCAATATATGCAATGTTTAAGATAAGATAATTCTATAGATTTAATGAATTTTCAAAACATTGAAGAATGATTAATACTCTCAAGTGTTACATTCATATTTGTAATTAAGTTTTATTTA
Source organism: Maratus michaelseni (assembly GCA_963931845.1). Lineage (NCBI taxonomy): Eukaryota > Metazoa > Arthropoda > Arachnida > Araneae > Salticidae > Maratus > Maratus michaelseni. The sequence continues at coordinate 189,934,419 of OZ007593.1, read as the reverse complement.
TAATACTGACAGAATCATATTTTTTTAGTATTTAAAACAAAATGCCGAAAAAACAACATTACAATTTTACCCTTTTTCAAAACGCTCAGAGGGTTAACAAGGGAAGTCAATGCGATAATAATAATACTCTGTTTTTAAAGTAAGAAGTATAATTATATTAAAATTTATTATAAGATTTAAATTACAAATTTTTTTTGCATATTAAAGATTTTTAAATTTGTAAAACGTATGCTTGCGCTTTGAATTAATTAATAATTAATAAAACAAGGTATGATTTTGTAACGATTTTGGAATTTTTACTAGTCAACAATGGATCCATTAAAAAAAAAAAAAAAAAAAAAAAAAAAAAAAAAGATATCTTTAAATGATGAGAAATGCTTAATAATAGCTTAAAAATCAAATAATTAAATTTAAATTTAAATATGTTACCATTATAATGAATGTACGATATTAAATTTTTTTAATTCAGATTATTAAATTATAATTACAAGTATATTTATAAAACAAAAAATGAGAAAAACAAAGGTAGCCCGTTCCGGGACCGCGAATCAACGAGCAGACACCATAACAACTGAGCTAGGACCAACGCAGTAATTTCGTTACAAAGTAAGTATTTAAGTTGTGTTAAAATATTAGACACCCTATTTCTCGAGAACTAAGGAGCGCTGTATAAAAGCCATCGAACCTGAGACTAAAGGGCTTCTACCCTACAACATATATAAAAATAAAGATAGAATAAAGTAATAATGAAAATTTGCGATTACCAAGCTTGGTCCTCTCCTTGTAAGATAAGCAAATTTTTTTTTTTAAATAATAATATTGCTGGGATAATATTTGGTACATAACATAGCAGAATTAGCAAATTAGGGTTGTAACAGTTAAAACACTACTTTTCATACAACAGTTTTCATTAGAAAATATCTTTAATAACAAATGTATAATAATGAGAAAAAGTCTTCTCATTATATTAGGTTTGTAATTATGCAGATAAAATTTTTGTAGAAAAATATTTGTAGAAAAAATACATATTTAAATTTTTAAATTAAATATAATACCAGAGGGCCCGTGCGAAGATTTCGCACTGAAATCTAATATTTTTTAGGTACTTCTCTATTAACCCGTCGACCGCTTTTCATAACAAAAAACTACCGCCAAACTGTAAGATTAAACACCAAAAATGTAGTCCCATTTACTTGATGTCAGAATCATTATGCGTGTTTGTTACGTCATCTAGTGCTATTACATTCGACATTTGCGTGTATTTTTCATTATGTTTTACTGATTTAGTATAGTTATTTTATTAATTAAAATAACAATTGTGTCCTTAAATTCTTATATTTTATTTATTTTTTGATATTCCAATGGCAACGTTCTCCCGTTTATTTGGCGATAGTTTTTTGTTATGAAAAGTGTTCGACGGGATAATAGAGAAGTATCATTTGTTATCAATATGTAATATTTATTAGATGCAGGTTTAAACTTCTAAAGAAAAAGCAAGGATAAAAATATCTGCAAACAACATTTAGTTGTTAGTCAAGCCAGAATATCATCTAATTTATTCCATCAAAGTTAGACTAAAAACTGATCCAAGATTGCTAAAGGCACGCGCGAGAAAAAAAAAATAACAATCGTATTTTAACTGCATTAGAGGATGACGTCATCCGCTTCGGGAAAACCATGGGACTTTGAAATATAAATCTAAACATTTCAATTTCAATTTCGTTTTTTAATCATAAGTATAAAATAAACCCGTGCGGTGTTTTTTATTATAATTGCTATGAGCATCATATAATGTGGTATTTTATTTTTTTGGCAACAATAATTTCAGGAAAACCTTTCATTTCTTTCATGAAAACAATGCCGATTTAATTTTTTAATTTCAGCAAATTTTAATCAAAAACATGTTTCAACGAATTGTTAAGTGGGCTATGTCAGAAGCCTGTTCCAAAACCTTTCATATGGTATCTCATTCGTTGTTCTGCGTTTCATATTTTCTGAGTAAAAGGGATGTTGACAGGAGAAATAATATATAAGGATCATTGCTACAAAAATACATTTCCATATGTTAAACGGTATTTATTTCTGTACAACTTTTAAAAAAAGGAACTAAGATATCAACTTAAAAGAAAAAATTATGATAATTTAAAAAAACATCCTGTGCTACTTCATAGAAGAATTTTAATGCAGTTTCACTATTCACTACAAGTCAACCTTTTTCAATTTTGTTAACTATGTGTTAGACGGAAAATAAAGGGGCCAACATTAAAAAAAAATAGTGAAGGGAAGTACATTAACCTTACCATAGAGCGACGCTGTAAATCACAGTATAAAATTAAGGTAAGACGGCTCGTAATTTTTACAGGTTGAACCCATATACAGCAGCGAAGTCAGTTAAAAATAAAGAAATAGGTGGAAAAGGTTTTTTTATTTTTTTTTTTTTCTAAATAAGAATTGTAAGACAGAGTCATTACGTGGATCAGTTAATTTATGCTCTTAGCTCTGAAAGAAAATACGGAAACACAAAGGAGCAAATAATATAGAAAATGCATATTATATTCAAAATCCTTTTTTATTATTTAATTTATCAATAAATGTTCATAAGCAAAAATAAAAATAAATTCTTCGTAATTAACGCCGTCACAGCAAAAATATATATTTCATAGGCAAATATGACAAAGCTGGATTTTAACCAAAATGAAATAAATTTTATACTTGGAATATAATTTTGCCAATTGTAATTTTAGATTGATAGGTAAATATCAAATTAAGCATTTAGCCATGAAAAGTATATGAAAATAAAATTAAATATTACTCCCAAGGAGGTAAAATAGAGATTTTGTGTTCCTTTTATTATGCTCTGGAAGTAATGGGCTCCGCCCCTTTGAAATTTCCTTCTAAAAGTGTTCCCTTTTACGTAGAATAGCACAAAGTCTATATCGCAATAGGCATAGATGGTTGCGAAAATTCTGATAAGAGATTCATCTTCATTTGCCAGGCAGAACGGGATCTTGTCTGTAATAGATATAGATTTACGGAAATGTGTGATTGGAACAACCACGGATCCTTAGGAAAATTCTGATCAGAGGATTGTTTGAATTTGTCTGGCAGCACGGTCGTTTGTCTGTATTAGGCACCGACGTTTACGAAATTTTCTGATAGGAACGACCGCGGATCCTTAGGAAAATTCTGATCAGAGAAACTTCTTCATTTACCTGGCAGCACGGGCTTTTGGCTGTATTAGGCGCAGATGCTGACGAATTTTTCTGATAGGGACGACAACGAAAACTTCGGAAAATTTTGATCGGAACAACTTCTTCATTTGTCTGTCAGGACGGGCTTTTGGCCAAATTAAGATTTCACTCTTGATTTTCTTTTATATGAGTATTTTCAGGATGAGAAAGATGTATATCAAAACCAGTGTTCTTCTTTAGCCGAAGTTTTTAAGAGGACTGACATTGTTTTTACATCCTTTGATTGACCGTCCCGAGATTTATGTAAAATTTCGTCTTCTCACTGCTTTTTAATTGGTTGAACTTTTAACCCTTATGCAAATTTCCGCACGAGACGTGGTCATTGGTGACTTGTTTCTTTACCTTGGTCCCATGCATTTTATCTGGCTAACTTTTGTTGGATGAGTATTTCGCCAATGAAATCGCTGTCGGTTTAGAAATAGGGGAGGGGGGGAGTGTAATTTTGGCTCTATGGGGCATATTTTTTGACTGTCACATCCTGACTTTGCTGTGTATTTATTGCTCATAAAATACAATTGAATATGCTTTTTCCTGGCTATAACTATATTTACATTTACAGTATAAAATGTATACAATATATGATAACTAGAATATATATATGGCGACAGTTATTACGCTAAAAACATAAAATCGATATATATTGACAATACAATTAAAACATTATTTTTTATCTTTGCCCATATTGTTTATAAAATAAACTTTATATTAAACTTTTAAATAAACAGTTCTTTTTACTAACTATTTGAGTTTCAATCCAATACTATGCTTAAACACTAATGGTCTATAAATTAAAATGCTTGATGCATGATTCAGATGCTACTAAAGTTTAATGACGTTCGCTTACAAGTAGGAATATGTCTCTAATATAAAAGACGTGAAACATATTTGCTGATACTGAATACTTATTGAACACCTTATTTTACCAGAATTCTTCAGCTTATGCAAATTTCTATAACTAAAAACTACTAAAATTTTTCTTAAAATTTGGCAGCATTTAAAATTGATTACGTTGCTTTTAAATCCGTAAAATTGCTTTTAGAAATAAATATTATTTCTTTTAGGAAATATTCTATTTGAAAAACCAAGAAATACAAAAAACCGAAGAGCTGCCACAAAGCTGAATTAAAAACATCTCTATATAGATTTTATGTGTATATATAAAAAAGTATAATAAAAATAAACTTGTCGTCTATTACTCATTTTTTGGTCTATTTTAATTAAACTATTAGGCTTGATGAAAAGCATGAACTAGTGAATTAAAAAAAAAATCGGCAACAGGAAAGACGAAAAACATTATCTAAGGAATATATTCAAGTTTTCTAAATAGTTTTCTCAACATATAATCATAAATTAATTAATATTAAACTTTTAAATGAAAAAAAAAAACAGTTTATTTAAAAAGAAAATTTACAATCTTTATTTTTTTTTTATATTTCCTACATTTTAGTGTTTGAATTACGTCACTGTAGCAGTTTCACAGCAAGATGGTCACTTTTGGACACAGTTGTTTGACGCATAAATGACCCCATTGTTTTTATAACCCATAAACAACTGTAACCATAAAGATTATTTAGCGATTTATAACCTGTAGCGAGCTAACGGAAAAATTCCAAAACTACTTTATTAATATATATAAGTAGTTATATAATAAGAATAATTAATATATATGAATAAGAACGTTCTGAATACAGGGTGATTATAAAAAAAACTATCCCGATATATGAGTCCTTAACTATCACACCGTTCACAGAAACTGACTAAAATTTTGGTTTTAAGTATTTTGAGGTATGCACTCAAAAATCGTATGAAAACAACAGTTAAACTCTAACAGTTACGGTTACAGTGACAAAATTTTGAAAATTTCAAATGGCAACACCTATTTTTTTATTATTGGAATGTGATCTTCATAGTGAAAAACCATAAAAAGCGTTGGAACGGTACCTGTGGCACGAAAATTAACGGCGCTAGATAGACTAAGAAGAAAAGTGAAAACAACGAATAAGGACAGAGAATCAACAGAAAACAAAACATTTTATTGTGTTTCACAAATTTTCCATGTCACACACGAAGACACGTTGCATGCGGCAGATGGTGGATAGCACTGAATAATAAAATGTTTTACTTTATGTTGCTTCTCTGCCCTTTATTGGTTGTTTTCACTTTTTTTCTTAGTCTCTCTAGCGCCGACAATTTTCGTGTTGCAGATACCGTTTCAACGCTTTTTATGGTTTTTCACTATGAAGATCACTTTCAAATAAAAAAAAATAGGTGTTGCCATTTGAAATTTTCAAAATTTTGTCACTGTAACCGTAACTGTTAGAGTTTAACTGTTGTTGTTCGTACGATTTTTGAGCTCATACCTCAAAATACTTAAAACCAAAATTTCAGTCAGTTTCTGTGAACGGTGTGATAGTTAAGGACTCATATATCGGGATAGTTTTTTTATAATCACCCTGTATATTATAATGTATTGTCATCGAAGCACATCTGTGTACTTTTTTTTTAATTCTAGCGTATTAAGTGAGAGCAAAATCGACTACAAAATTCCACTTTTGCATAACAAAAAAAAAAAAAAAGTTAAGTTCAATAAGAGGCACTGAGGCAGGCGACTCTTCCATTTTGTTCATGATCAGAATTTTGGGGAAAAACAAAATCCAAAATCAGTTTTCTGACTGTGTGGACCCTCATAAAATGGAAGCTTCATCTATCTTCCCCAGAAACTTCGGGACCTGTTCTGACATCTTGTTCGGCCAGGGGACTTAAGTCTACAACAGAAAGCAAAACAAATAGAACACTGAAAGCGGTTTTATAAAAAAATGATATTGAGAAGAAACACAAAAAAAATATTATTAATTCTTTCATTTGTATGCAGAAATGAAAACGTAACTTTTGGATTTTTGGTTACGTCTGTTATTTCATTCGTCGGGGCTGGGCGGGTGGAGCCGACAGACGCTACTTCACATAACAGGTGTTGCGAGCGCGGAATTTACTCTTTGGGGGTCTTTTAAATGGGTCGTTTTATGAATCGTGATGAATCAAAATGAATCGGGTCTTTAAATTTTTTAAATGGGTCTTTTACTTCAGTTACCAAGCAGAACGATAGCACAGATAAATTAATCAAGTTTAACACACTAACCAGCGTGTCCGGGAGAGCCGGGGTGTTTAATACATCGGACAACAGCAGCGGCTTTGAGATCATGTCTGAATGAGTAATAATTTCTGAATGCCGTGTTACGGATTATTTCAAGAAAATTGTGTTATCCCATTTAATACATTATGTATTTTTAAAATATTTTCATTTGTAACACTGACTAACCATTTGCTATAGCATATGGAAAATGGGGAATATTTTCACTTAAAGGCTTTCTCTTGAGATTTTATTCATTGAGAAGTACAAATGGTTTATGTAACTCTTTTAAAAAATCCCGCTGCCTTTGCAATTTGTGGTAATATAAAAATGCTTTTTTTTTATCTTTTTCTGTTTCGTTTTTTTACATTAATGTTGACTATGTCTGATTTTCTTTAAATGATTTATAAAATATATTTTTGTTTTAGCGAAATAGTTTTTACTATTATATTCTAATAGCCAATAATGTGACAAAATCATTCATATTTTCTCGAGAATATGTATATTCTTACTCCCTAATATAATTAAAAGACGTCCATTAAGAATGTAAATCCATTTTTTATCATTTTTAAAAAAAATATTTTTTTTTGGATTAATTGCTAAATGTCTGTTCATAAGTTTAGTAAATTCTTACATATTTTTTTTAATAAAGCAAAACAAAAATTATTAGTTATGGTAAATTCGTGATTTTTATTTGAAGATTTTGTGACTTTTTAGCCCAGAATGTCGAAGCTTTCGTGATTTGAGGGGAAGAAACATACAAAGAACACTTATTTTAAAAGCAGATTATTGGAGAACAATTGCAGTAGCAACGTATGTCTTGATAGCTGAGAAATACATATTTATTTGGAAGTTTTCAGGTAATTTTACCTCCGATTTTTCACGCTTCCATATTTTGCGTGAAAATGGCATAAACAACAACAACAACAAAAAATCTACGATTAACAGACATATAATTACAAGAACAATACATGTATATTCATATTTTTTTTTTTTAGTATACGAAATTTAAAAAATGGTATATTTATCGATTCCATGATTTAGAAGGTTTTTTTTCCAAAAATGCTCCTGACAAAAAAACAAAAATCAAAGAATTTATCTCTTTATTTTTTGTATATTTTGGCATCCACATAATGGCAAAATTTGTGATAACAAAACGCAATAAATACTGCAATATACGCAATTTGTAAAATTAGATATTTTTCAGACATAATTTTCCCATGAAATAGAGATGGCGTATTTAAAGATATAAAAATTAAATAACTCATATATACACTCTCCTTCTGTATTTTCATATTTCGTCGTGAATTATAAAGAAACAAAATATTTCCCTTCGTATATATTGGAATATCGCTTCTGGCTTCGTAAAAATGCATATATTTCTTTCCGTCATAAATTCTTTTCTAAAGAATAGCTTAAGGGATTAAATACACTTAAACATCAATATCAACGTTAACAGTAAAGCTAATATTTTCTTAAGGCAAACTGCCGGAAATATCTTTTCTTATTTAAGTCGCAGACTTAAGCTTATTCAAAAGTACAATAAATGAGAGCTAAAATTTTCTATTTAAATTGTTTTTAAGCACATTTTATGCATTTTAGGTTAGATATAAACTATATACATAGAAAAACTCTGTAAACATTATTTTGTTGTTTATAATATATATGTAAAATAATTGGTACCAAAGGAATTAAGTTTAAACCATAAATCTCAATAATAAGTATCTTAATATACCATCATAAATTATTTTGGTAAAAATAACGGATAAAAAGTATTTGTTACTAAATGTCTCAAATCAGCATTTCAATTGAGGATCTCTAGGAATTTTGTTCTTTAAATAATGGTTTTTAAATTAATGTTTTCATTTTAGATATTAGAAAATTAACATCGAAAATTTAAATATGTACTTCCTAATTTGGTAATGGGATATTGTTTTTATCAAAATACAATAAATATATTTTCAGAATTTTTTGTTACTTAGAAACTGTGCTACTTGTCATCAATTGCATGCTAAACAAGAAATATTTTGCTTTCCTGTTGCTGTCGAGCATTTTTTTCATACTCTATAAAAGTGAAGAAACAGGAACAGCTACAAGGGACTGAATCTGCGTAAACGTATGAGCGAATTGTAAACTATGAATTGTACTTATGATTTTACGTTGTTTTAATCAGAAAAATAATCATTCACTTCTTTGTACAGACAAAATGATTACAAGGACTTTTCTGTTTCTTTCTTTGAGTTTTTATTTATATTTACACTGCAATTAAAAGACAAATACCACAAATAGGGTTATGAGGTATAACATTAGGGATGTTTCCATTTTAGAACAATGCACCAATATATTAAGAGCAACACTAAGATTCTCACAAGCTAATGTGAAAGCAAGCCCAGAATTATTTTCAAATTTCTCGTTTGCATTTCAATATTTTTAAATAATCCTATTTGCATAGGATAGGTGATGGTCGATCTCTAACGGGTTGTTTTTTTTACTTTTTATATTTTGTTTGCAGTTTCTCCACTTCCAAAATCTGTTCGAAAAGAGAAAGTGACTTCCTAAAAAAATCTGCAACCAAAATCGAAAAAATAAAAAAACTGTCGCTTCAAAACGGACATCAGGTATTCTGTGTGAAAAAAACATTTTAAAATATTGACATACAAACAATAAATGTGAAATGAATACTGCGTTTGGTATAGCATTAGCTTGCGATTAAATATTTATTTAATATGCTGCAAATAAAGCTAAATGAATTTGATTCATGCACATAGTATTCATGCACGTGTATTTCAATTAGTTTAAACAACTCTGAATTATTTAAGAATATATTTGTATCCTGTTAGTATCAACTCGTAAAAGAAGTTTAGTTTAATAACAATGCTCGATCCGCTTGAAACATTAGTGTAGTTGGAACAGAAATTGACAAAAAAATACATATTTTGTTGAGGTTTTGATTTTGAGATATTGTTTGCTTTTTAAATTGATAGCATTGCTATCAATACATATAAAATAGGATAAATGCATGTTTTCATATTAAATAATAAGTTTTTAATTTAATTTTCTAAAAATTTTTACATAATTTTTAATTAATTTCTGCTGTTTTTACATACAAATATATTCAAGTGAATTCATTGAAATAATTTTTCATGTTCAATTTTCAGACATAAACATGTATACCAAACATATTTCAATTTAACAGACAGACATTTTGATCAGTCATTTTTGGATTATAGATAGAACATTTTAATTTATTTATAAAATAGAGATACGGATTTTTTTTTAATAATCATTAGAGTTTGCAGATATAATGAGATAAACGGTAAGAAATTGGTCACCCTGTAACTCCTAAAAATTCAACATGAAAAGGGGAATTTTAAAACTAAATAAGTTTTATTCCTCGATTTTTGTTTAATTTCAGATTTTTTTCAAAATTTGATACTATTTCTATAGGTTGCAAATAGCAACATTTAAACTTTTTTATTTATTTTTTGTTTGTCATTTTTAGATGTTAAATATCACAAAACATATTTTTAATGCATTGAAGATTTATTTTTATGCTTATTAGCTTTCAAAATTACAAGAAAAATCAACTTTAATAGAAACTGTTAAAGGTGTCGTTTGACAGTGGTAGTAAATAATGTTTTAACTATTTAACATATACTAATTTAAATTCCATTATATTTAAATAAAATATACATTCGGTTAAAGTGTACGTTTGGACATAATGAACGATTACTATAAATAAACTACACGACAGAATTTTATATGTGTAAATTCAATATGAAATTATTTATTAAGGCCTTTTATTTAATAATTTCAATCTTGATATATTCTTTTTAATCTTCACGTAATTGCATTTACGAAATTTGTATTACTAATTAAAATAAAAATACTATTAAAGAAATGTAAAAATGTAGAATCTTTTGTACATTTAAAAAAATACATATTACAACAATTTATTTAGCAAAATTGCAATTATCCTATAAGCTAAAAGGAATAAATATATTATTACTTTTTATTAGCTTGATAAAGATATATGCAAAGGATTTTAATTGCTGTTTGTTTTTTGAAAGCTAATCCATTGATTATTTCTAAAATAAAAGAATTCGTTAATTTCTTTAACGAGTCGGCTCTTTTCTGCGTCTAATTATGTTAAGAACATTTGTTGTTCCGAAAAACTTATCTTTTACACTACATAAACAGATTAAAATAAATCTTTTCAACATTAGAAATCTGCGATGTAATGTTCTTCTTAATTAGTTTAAATATAGAAATATCTGAATAGGGGTTATTTGTAATTCCCTGTTATTTTTTTAAATAGAATAACAGAAATAAGTATCATTATGTTAGAAACAAACTTGTTTAATATACTAGTATCGGTTAATGGTTCATAAAAAGTGTGACTTCCGTTGTGATTTACTTTTCATATATAAAGTGATATTAAATTTCATTTCCAAAAAAAAAAAAAAAAAAAAAAAAAAAAAACATGTTTTTTTATAAAGTAAAAACTTACCGGTCTATCTTTCTCGTTTTTTCCAATATCTGAACCGGCCCTATAGTGGGCTAAACCCGCTATTATACTCTGTCATAATATTTGTCAAGTGGACAAACTGCGATAAAATCAATTTCAAAATTAAACATGTTGTATAGAGACCTTCAAAATGTTAAAATATGCGAATATTTCCATAATCGGGTTTTAATCATGATTCAATAAGTTCCTCAACATGTATATTATATGTCATATGACGTTATAATCACTTGCTGACGTGATATCGCCTTGCTTTCTCTATTACTCATATTGATACTCTCTTTGTATTATTCTCAAACATTTGAAAAAGTCCGTTTAAACTTCCAATGCCACGTCAGATTAATTCTCTAATGACGTCATATTAAGCTGCTTTCTGTATTTACACATACTGACACTCCTTGTATTATTGAGAAATGTTTGAAAATTTCCGTTTTATTACCAATGTGACGTCATATTAATCTTTTTTTTTCAATTGGTGACACTTTTTATTTCATTTTCATTTTTCACGTGGAAATATTTCAATTGAAAATTAATTATTGTAGAAAGAATTTTATTGTGGACTAGCGGCCCTCCCTCGCTTTGCTTCGGGTTAACCTTGAAAACCTTCATCTCTTTGTGTTTTCTGTAGACCTTTTTAATGTGTACAATAATTAGTACATTATTTTGATAAATCTTGTAGGGTTCAGCCTGCGTTTGCAATGTATAAGCGGAAAAAATGAAATTATTTACGACATCACATTAAAAACCTCAAAAATAACAGTATTTCTCCACTATTTAATGGATATACATATAAACCTTCCTCTTGAATCACTCTATCTATTAAAAAAAACCGCATCAAAATCCGTTGCGTAGTTTTAAAGATTTAAGCGTACATAGGGATATAGAGACAGAAAAAGCGACTTTGTTTTATACTATGTAGTGATATGTAGTGATTTATCTGAAATTACAAAGCAAAACATATGGTTATTATACATATAAACCTTCCTCTTGAATCACTCTATCTATTAAAAAAAACCGCATCAAAATCCGTTGCGTAGTTTTAAAGATTTAAGCGTACATAGGGATATAGGGACAGAAAAAGCGACTTTATTTTATACTATGTAGTGATTTTTAATTGTTGGCAAATGCCTGTAAGTTAAATAGTTTCTGAGAACGGCTTTGTGACGGACAGACAAAGAAGCGGGAGTAATAGGGTTTCGTGAGATGAACGAAACCCTAAAAATAAGTTTTGTACTTTCACAAGGTTGGTCGTCAGACGATGAGTGAGTCTTATGTTATTACCAACTCTAACCATAGAATAATTAAATCGTATTGTATTTCGGAAGGAAAAGTCATTCTTGAAGATAACGAAGCATTTACAAATAAAAAAAGAAAGAAAAATCATGCATCAGGCATATATTATGAAACACTTTCCAACAGTAACAGAATATTTTAAAGAAATTTCATTTTTTCATACAACTAATGAGATTTCTAAATAAACAATTTAAAAAACACATAACACTTTAAAAATTGATATTCAGCAATTGCTTCCAATATGCGGTAGTTGGTGGGAATTTTATCTCACAGTCCACTATATTATCCATATTATTTATAAACACCGCGTCATACATTAAAAATTAGATAAGTTTATATATTAAAACAGCAGCGGGAAATTTACTTCAAGCAGTTATCGATCTTAGTCATTCTTGTAACCGAATTTTTTCCTACGTCTCTGTAAATAAACGTTATATGCTACGGAATTAATGACATATAGAAAACAGGTGTAATGCACATTATTGCCGTTTTTTAATTTTTAATGTAATTATGTTGAATATATCCTAACATCATTGAAATGCATCGCAACCAATTTTTCCCCATAGATCATAATGTAATGCAACTATTTTGTGCCTGTAAACGAGCTATAAAATCTATTCATTTTACACTCCCGAGAAAGCATATTCTAGCCCACATCAGTGATTCATACCAATCTTATTATGTTTCAAGTACCGTAACATAAATAAGAATCATCGTAAACGTTTTTTTCATATACCGCAATGTAATTTTGTATGTCCCTGTAATGTAACTGTAAATGTTACATTTTAAAAAACGAACAATCTATATTAATTCTTCATAAAACTACATGTCAGTTCAAGTATATTTATGAGAGCTTGCAAATTATAACAATTTAAATTAATGCGTGAAGCTATTGGAATAGGTGCAAAAAAATTAGAGATTTGCAATGACGTATTGCTCGCAACAATAGATAACAGATGGTGCCATCTTCTAAATTTTGAATGTTCCGGGAAAGCTAGAATAAAATGAAGAGATGATGAGGAAAGTCAGTAATCTGAAGATGATAAGGAAGGGGAGGGGGGGGGTGAAAATATTTCTCAGACACATATGAGCGGTTTTAGAGTACTGACTTTTCCTATTTCGAAAAAAAGTTAAGTGTTTTTTTTTTTTTTTTTTTTTTTTGTAAATAACATGTACATAAGTTCTATATGTGAATTTTTTAATGTCTGTAAATGGGTAGTATGAGGTAAAACTATGTAGAAAGAGTTGGCATAATATTAAATAACTTAAAAAAATAATTGAAATTCATTGGGAACATTATGCAGTGTAAGGAAGCGATATAATGAGTGAAGCCGGTATGAGACATTTGTGCATCATTTTTAAGAATGGCCGTACTAATGTCCACGATGACTCGCGATTCTGCCGGCCGAACATTGTTAATGCTGTACTACGGGAGAAAATAAAAGACAAGATTCAATTTTCACTTGTTTCCACACATGAAGAACTGGCTCGCAATAAATCACTTCGACGATGACGAGGAACTGCATGCAGGCGTCCGTGCATGTTTGAAGAGTCAGGCGTCAAATTTCTATACCGATGGAAATAACCAGCTGGCGGTGGTGGGCCTTTATGATAAATGTTTTAATTTATACGGTTATTATATTGAGAAGTAGATTAACAATGTGCCTTTCAAATGTAAGTAATAAAAAGTGTTTCCTTTCATTTTTTTTTTATTCATAAACGTAAGTTACTTTCCGAATAGCCCTCGTATTAAGCTCCAGTCACTACTATGTCGTTGTTTCCGTCGACCGTTACTATATTTCTTTATGAGTAAATTTTTAATAAATTGATTTTTATTCAAAGCGAGTAGAACTGATTTCATCGTTGTGTGAAACAGTTTTTTTGAGTTTTATAACTCCTGAAGACACTAAAACAAAATAAAACGTTAAGCATTTAATAACTTTTGAAAAAACAGGATTCCCAAAAATATAAATTCGCACCACGTTTAAGGCATTTTAGCGCAGCAGATATTTTAAGAAATATAATTGGTAATTAGCTCAAGTCTCTATTTAAAATTATTTTGATGCCTGAGACAAATTAAAAATGTAACATATAAAGCACGATAAAAGTACATTATCTTTCTAATTCTACAGAATTTTAGACAATTAAAAATAATGATGAACTTGTACTTTTGTATGCATAAATTTAAATAAAAATGTTACAGAAATGATGACCCTATCTGGGTTCTGCGTATTAACTGTAAAATAATTTACTCACTTGAAATTAACAATCATTAACTGACAATGTGACAAACATGCTATCGAGTTTTGTTCGAACCAACAATCGTATTTAATGAAGATTCAAAGTTTTCTAAGAATTTAGATTTTAAAACAATACCCATTGAACCAGATTTTTTAATAGAACACCGCTAGGTGTGCTGTTTAAAAAATTACAACCACATAAAAATCTTCCTAGATACGGAAAATGTTCGGCTGTTGCCCTGACCAGCACGTTCTCCAGATCTTTCATCAATAGAAAAAGCATTTCATCATAAAAACATGAGCATTTCAACATAAATAAGCGTACGTTTCATCATAAAAAAGTGAGAGTTTCAACATAAATAAGCGTACATTTCATCATAAAAATGTGAATATTTCATTATACAAAAGAGACTTTGAGATATCTGCATCCGAGTGACCATTTATCCAAGAAATGTGTCATAAGACGCCTTAGTTCTAGGGTCAAGAAAGCGGCATTGGACACCGAAGAACTTAATCCCACATGAATTATAGCGTTATCGTGGAGTTTAATTTACTTTAGATAGTTAATGTACACGCTTCGAGTGTTTTATTTCAATGAAGCCAACCCAATTCTTAAATGAGTGAATATGTTCTTAACGCTAAATAAAGGTCTTTTTCGAGCAAACATCTTTCTTCTTTCAAGAAATGTGACACGTGTCATACAAAACACTACAATAATTTATGTTTCTTTATGTGAATAAATTAAACAGTTGTATATTTAACGATTGAGAAATCGTGAATGCCTTTTATAGCATTAAACTGCAAAAGCCTCATAAAATTAAAGACATTTTATAAAATACTGTAAACTACCATGCATGCACACTTACATAGACGCATATGTACATACACGTATAAAGTTATATATACTTACGAGTATATATCCGATATTACTATTAACATATCTATTTCTGTTTCCAAGGAATCCTTTAACAGTAGAACGACTAAAAGTAGTCAATTTCACTCCAACCAAATAAATAAATGTCGATTTGAACCAGACTTTTTTTCATAAAATAAATTAAGTATAAACCACACAGAAATTAGTTAAATAATTAAGTTAAATAATTTAAAAATTCTGGTGTAAAATATTTTTACTTGAGTAAAAATCCCTGTCATTCTAGTTTAATCCAGATACGTAAATATTTTAAAGATATAAACCCCACTCCATCTGCCATCTTTTATAAAACCACATCGCTCTTTACTCAATATTAAATCTCAATGCTATCTTCACTATCGTCACTATGACAGTGCAACAGAATAATCTTTAAAACATTGTATTATGCTCTTATAGTTCACATGTTAAGATATTCAGCAGAATGCATAATCATACAAAATAATCCCGTTAGATAATGATACATTTCAACTTTCCATGTCTGTATATATGTGATAAAATGTCATGTTTCAGATGGATATAGTTTTTTGTACCTGTGCAATATATTAAAATATAGTAACAATACAATAAATATTCAGAAAAAATAAATAAATGATAATATATTAAAACCTCCAGATTGGACGTCCCAAATAGCGGATACCTCATTTGATGGGATACTTTTTGTTCCCCAACAGATATATAATTGCATATTTTACCTTTCAAAACAGACAAATTTTGTCCGCTGTTTTTCTTGTATAATGATTTATAGAGGTTTCTGATAAAATAATTTATTTTTGAAATGTTGATTATTTTAATTCAAAATGCTGTGTTAAATAAAGTATTCAAATTTAGCTGGAATTTGAAAATCTTCATAAAAATCATACAGGAAAATTTAATTAAAGATTGAGATATCGTATCAAGTAGTATGTAAGTTAGTTAAAATAACCATTTCTAAAATGATCATTTTGGTGGGATGATGTTTGGTATTGTAGAAAAAGAAACATTGGAGCTTAGCAAAATATGGTTGTAGCAGTTAAAACAGTACATTTGTGAGAAAGAACAGTAGAAAATATATTTTTATAGCCAATTTATAATAAGAAGAAAATCGCATTTCATTATATTATGGTTCTAATTACTCTGTAAAAAAATTTGGTCAACAATTACGGTACATATACTGGCAACTTTGTGACCAGTATATATACCGTAATTTAACTGGTCAGTATATGTACCGTAAAATATATGTACCGGCTACACTCCCTCTCTCCTCAGGCCTGTACGCATTACCTAACAAGAGCAAGAGCATCACTTCAGGGGTTGCTGTACACAGAGGCGGGGCTACCAACTTTTTCCTTACTAAAAAATAATTATTTTACGGTATAAATAGCGATTTTTTACTGAAAGACAATCATTGTACGGTATAAATACCGTTTATAATTGAAATGGCACATATACGTTTTTTTTACGCTTAATATACCTTAAAAGTACGGTACTCATACCGTAAAGAGTGAAAATGGAACAAGTACCGTTAATTTACGGTACATCTACTGAAATTTTACAAAATTTTTTTACAGTGTATGACAAAAAACATTCTATATTTGTATATTAAAATGAAAAAGAAGTGTTGAAAATATGCATATTAAAATTTCAAAATTATATTGAACATGCATAGTTCTTTCCCTAAAATGCCATTTATTTTTGTTCAGACTTCAAAAAAGAGAGATATATAAATCATGGGCATAAAAAATTAATTTAATAGAAGTTTCTGTGCATTTCCAAAGAAGAATTTTAACGCAGTTTCACTGTTCACTTTCTATCAATCTTTTGCAATTTCGTTATTTATAGAAAGTTTTCATGACCTAGAAATCGAAATAAATAATGCATGATTTTGAAGCCGGTAAAATCTAATGAGGTTCGTTTTCAAGCAGCAATATATATCTGGTATAAAAGACCTGAAACTGCTTTACGGATATTGAATATTTATTCCAAACTTGAATTTACTAGAATTCGCCAGCCTCTATAAATTTCTATAACAAAAATTACTAATAAATTTCATAAACTTTGGTTGAATTTAAAAATGTTTTACGATTTTTTTACAGGAAGAATGTATTTCTGGTAATCCGATAAATTGATTTCGGAAATAAATATTTCTTCTTATAGGAAACATTATAGTAGAGAATTTTTAAAAAAATGAAGAGATGACAAAAAGCTGAATAGAAAAAAAAAATACACATAAATAAGTGTACATATATAAAAAACAGAATAAGAATTAAATGATATAGGGTAGATTGGGTGAAGATGCCGTAGTTTTTTATTTAATTTTTTATAAAATCGCCTGTTGTTTTTATTTATTATTCATTAATTTCTTGTTAAAATTGATACATTTATGTATGATTTAAAAATGCATTTCATACAAATGTCATAGAAAGAGTAAAAAATTTTGCTTTTGTAAATGCTTGCATTTCGGCATCTTGCTCCAAATTGGGGTAAGATGGCCCACTACAAAAGGGTAAGATGCCTTCTGGACTTTCAATGTAAACAATAATTTTTATGAAGCAGTGCAACACATAATAGAACGAAAAATAATAACTAATATTTTAGACATAATAAAGTTGTTACTTACTTAGTATTCGACAATTGCAAAAATATGAATGTCATAAACAATATCAATTTAATAGAAAACAAACTAATATTTGAAAAAAAAAGATTACGTTCTACTTAACATTTAAAATTATTATGGCACTTAAATATGTTAATTTTTAAAACTTTATAACAAGCAGAAATATGGCCACTGAGATAAAGTTGTTTAGAGTCCAGCCTTTTTGCTAATGTTTTTCATACGTTCCTTTTTTTTCAGCAATATCTCAGCTCTGCTGAAAACTGCACATTTGTCTAGGAGCTTTGAGCAACTTTCAAGTAACCAACAGTTTCACTGAATGCACTTGATCCAATCACATTTTCCCGAGATTTTATTATACTCTTCTAGACACTCTGAACACTCATTCTTATTCACTTTTTAAATAATCCTCATTTCTGAATCATGGTGAGGATTTTCATCATCAACCATATCATCGTGAGTTGCAGAATCTCAATTTCTAGCTTTTGACTTCTTCAGATGCTATTTTCTCTCTGTTACGGTTTTCGCTTTTATAGGTCTAGTTTTTGTTTCCATTCTCAAGTTTTCCCCTTCATAAGCTTCTTTTTTGCCATTTTACTTTCTTTTCTTCAAAAACTTCTGATGAAGTAAGTAGTTGCGCTTCTTGCCTTCTTTTACTATACTTTATCTTTTCATAAACTGGAATTGGTGAAATTTATTGCAGAAATTTTGTTGGAGATGACTGTGTAATATTTTCGGTAGTTGGCAATAGATCCTCTTTAACACTTAATGGCAAGTTGACTCTTGCGTTAATCGACTGTTTGTGAGATTTTAGTGATGTGCTTGTTTGGGGAAATCTTGAATTACCTGCTTTGCGGATGGTCTTGAGAGTTTGTTCGACCGTTTTGAAGTGGATTTCTTCTTGAAAAACTGGGACTGTGGCTCATGCTGTTCGTTGGACCCAACGAAAGTTCGACTTGGAAAAGCTTATTGATTAAGTTGAAATATTCCCGTTGCTTCTAAAGATACAATCGTTTTTTGTGTGGTAGCACTTTCTTAATATTTTTTATGTCATTTTAAACATTTACAAAATTTGTGATTTTAATCCATGATTTTAAAAAAATCCGTTGATTTAAATAACGATTTAATCACGGATTTAAATCTCCTGATTAAAATCGTTGTCACCTTAGTGAATACCAAAAGTAAGTTAAAACAATCACAAAACAACCAGATAATGGGAAAATACCGCACCTTCCCCTAAAGATTTTCGTCGACTCACCCCAAATTATTGGAAAAGACGCCGGTCTCCCTTCTAAAGTGAAGAAGAGTTAAACGGTCATCATTTACGTTTGGTGGAAAGAGCAGACACCAATACTCTCTAAAAACATCAGATTTATTTCTCTGATGTTTAAACTATGACGTGTATAGGCAAATAAAGAAAGAACGTAAAATATTTTAGACACTTACCAAAGTTGTTAAGACAAAATAGCAACAGAAAATCACTATTTAAAATTTAAATAAAACAACGCAAATTGGAATTAAACTATCAATAGGGAAGCATTTTCCACACGACTGAGTAGCGTTTTCCTACAGCTCCTGCATATAGGAAAACCACATGACATGGCGTCTTGTCCAACACGGCATCTCACCCCAAGTTGTCCTAAATAGAAGAATTACATATATTTTTTTGTAATAAATATGCACATTTTGTTACATAGTATAATTCATTCAATCACTTTGTAATGAAATCGAAATTCAACATCAAAATGAAAAAAAAAATAATAAACGGAATTAAAATCTGTGTGACAGTGTAAACAAAAATATTATCCCAGTTTCACTTCAACGTTAATCTTTCTCTCACTGTTTTATTACATGTGATAACACTATCTAAATCTAAATGAATAATGCATGAGTGAAAATCTGTAAAACCTAATGAGGTTCGCCTTCAACTAAACTTATGTTGCTCGTATCAAAGCTATGATATTGTTTTGCAGATAGTGAATCTTTATTCGGGAATTTATTTTAGTACAATTCTTTAGCTTATGCGAATTGCTATGAAACACTTCCAACAATTTAATAACATCTGGCTGCATATAAAAATGTTTTATGACGTTTTTACAGGGAAACATAAATTTATGCAAACCAAAAAATTACCTTTGGAATTCAGTATCGTTTCTATGGTGATAAATTTAATACCAAACGAAATAAATGGGAAACATAATGCGACGTCATAAATTTGGACAGAGAATAAGTATAACAAAACTTTTAAACATATGAGAAGCATTTTAAAAAGGAAAATTAGAATATAGATTAGAAAATTATTTTTGGATAAAAATAGAAATATTTTTGGTGTATGATCACTTTAAGAGCTTATTCAAATAATTTTTGTTATTTTTGAAAAGTTTTGTTTTTGACAAACGTTTTCTTTTCAAAAAATGTATTTAAAAAATATATATATTTTTCACTATATTGTCTACATTGAAATTTTTTAAGATAACTTGAATATATAATTGAAAAGAAATTGAATTGTTTAGTTTTATTTTATCACTTTAACAATGCATTTTAATCAGGCAATTTGTTTTTCTAATAAGAAAGACATTTCTCAGAATTGATACAATAGCAATAATAATCAAATTGGAATATATATTTTATTACATATTTATCTCTGAAAAGCGGAAACTTCTAATTAGCAGACAAAATCCACAATTCTGAAAGTCCCTGCATGCAATGGTTTTCGATAGCTTTAAATAAATTTATGGATTGTTCAATATTTGTGTGAATAAGGATTTTGAAATAATTTTCGACAATTATATACAGTAACTTTCAAAGTTATTTTATATTAAGTAGAATTGATGACCGACTCAGTATTTTCAAATATATTTGTGCATTTAACCAAGTTCAAGTAAAATTTGAAGGTCAGGAGTCCATTCTGAAAATATTCATTTTCCATTCAAACATCACAGTGAAGTAGTATGGTACAGGTTATTAGATAGCTGGTAGACCCACCCTTGAAATACTGCGTGTTTGTTTGGATTCCGTGAGAATGTCACAATCCACATAACACGAGAAACATGGAGAAACAACTTGCTGGAAGGATTACAGATAGATCATAAAAGTAAAATTGATAAAAATATTACACTTTTAAGCATCCAATATTTATCATTAAAACGCCTAATTTCATAACTACAATTTAAGTAATTAAAAAAACAATTCGTACAATACGTACATTTGCCATGCATCCCAATTATTGAAAATTCACCACTTTGACACACATAAATACACATTATAAGAACTTTCTCATTTGTAACCTTGGAAAAACATTGGCTGGTTGAGAAATAAAATGTGGACTATTGTTACTTAATTATTGAGGCATATTTATTTTTTCTCTTCATATTTCATTTAATGCTATCTAAGAAATGATTACGGTAATGAATAAAATCTTGTGTGGATAAATATACACTAAAAACCAACGTTTAAACACACAATATCCAACTGTAACCAAATAAACAGACGAACGTTTCGTGAATAACTTGGACATTAGTATCAGTAAAAACAAAAAAATTACATCCCCAACAAAGACATGATACAAAGTCGAAAACCCAAAAGACAGCAAACAACAGACCGAAAGTCCATCTAGAACGAGCAACCAATAAGATTAAGCCGGAGGTTATGCACTATGACACAGTAAATCAAGCCAGAAGGTGAGATGTAAGGTACGCTCGAAAAAACGTTGACCAGGGATTTACAAAATTTATGAATATGAACTGCTTCAAATAACTCGAAATCTAAAGGAGTATTGCATTTCTTAATAATAGTGTCTGAATCAAAGTTGAAATTATGTCCCTCACCCTAACAATGACAAGCAATAGAGGATTTTTGTAATTCCTTTTTTCTTAACATAGTTTCTATGTTCATTGATTCTGTAACGGAGTTGTCGTTTAGTCTATCCTATATAGGAAAAACCACATAGACATTGAATATTGCAAATATCCCAAAATTTTTTATGTGGAATTTTATCTTTTAACGATGAAAAAGTTAGTTTATTAACTGGCTTAAAAAACAACTCTAAGATCGTAATTTCTTTAAATATTCGCTATTTTGAAGCTAATCCTACTATAAAATGTTAAAATAACGAGGTTAGAAAAAAAACTGGAACAACAGAAGAATGGGGATTATTAACCAGATATTATTAATCAGATTATTAATCATATATTGAACACAGGTGTAAAATGTAATCCGAGGCTTTTTGGGAAGGGGGTGACAAGAATTAAAATGCTATAGTAGTGAGACAGCAAAGTGTTTACGGTATACACAGGTGTCAAATGTATTAAGCTGACGAGTAACTAACACATCAATAAAAAGTAATTTATTATCAACTTCAACTTCATATGTAAATTGAATAACAGGATATATTAAGTTTAAAATAGATAACACATTATCAAAGGAATAAATAGATGGGTCGAAGAGCGTAAAGGAATCTTCGACATATCTACAATTATCTGCAATAATTTAAACAGAAATGCTTGTGTAGCTCTTAGAAAAAATATCGTTGCCTTTTTCGTTTCTTCAAATGCCTTGAATGTGTTTCTTTGCTTTGAACTTATGTTCAATATATCTTTGATTTTATTGAAATGATGTATTCATAAAATTGATTTTGCTTTAGCAATTATGTTGCAATAGTCACGAATAGTTCAATAGACAAAATTATTAAATTTTTCTCAAAAGAAAATAGGAAGTGTCCTCTATATCTGTAGGAAATATCTGTAATCCTAGAATTTCGTAGTCTTACTTTGTAATTTAAATATAAACTAGAAATAACACTAGATAGAACACTAGATAGAACACTAAAAATATAAAAGTTTGTGAGAAATTTTACTTTAGATATAGAATGTTTTGAAATATCCTTTTTGTAAACTTTTTATTTTTTTTTAAAATTTCAGATTATTTACTAAACGTATGTACATAAGTTCAGCCAACTCTTACACTTCTTTAAACAGAACAAAAGAAGACAATATTAAATTATTAATTCTGGAAAATTCCAAAAAGCAGGGATATTAAATATGTAAGAACATTTGGCGTTACCAAATGGGAAAACACATATAAATAAAAATTAATAAACGCGTGATTTGACCAAATAATTAGAGGATTTCGTGACTTTTTTGCCTAGAACGCTGAAACTTTCGTGATTTGAGGCGGGAAAACATAGAAAGAAATTCTGCTTCAGAAGCGAAAATTGGAGCACAGTTCCGGAACAAATCTCGTGATTTGTCAAAAAGCAGATTGGATTGCAGATTTTCAAGTAATTTTACCTTAGATTTCGAGGCGTTTTCATGTTTTGCGTGAAAATGAGAAAATGAGAAAATCAAAACAAAAAAATTAAACTTAAGGGATTTAATAACAAGCAAAATACACGACTATTGACAATTTTTTCGAGTGTACGAAATCTAAAAATTCTATATTTATCGATTCTATAATTTACAGGTTTTTTATATTCTAGAAAACTCCTGAAAAAAATTAAAAAAGGCTTCTCTCATTATTTTTGGAACCTACATAATGAAACATTTTTAACAATAAATACAGCATATTTGTAATTTATAATTGTAAATATTTTTGTCAGACTTAATTTTACACTGAAATAGAAATATAATATTGGAAGATATAAAACATAAATAACTAGTACTGTTTCTGATTCTATATTTTCAGATTTGTTCGTGAGTGAAACAAAATATTTATTTTATTATATATTTAAATATCGCCCATGGCTTCGTAATAATGCATATATTTTTTGCGTCATAAATTCTTTTCTAAAGAATACCTTAAAGGATTAAAAGCACTTAAACATTAAAATCAACTTTAACATTAAAGCTAATATTTTCTTAAGGCAGACTGCTGGAAATATATTTTTCAATTTAAATCGCAGGCTTAAGCTTTTTCAATAGTAAAACAAGTAATATAAAAAAAATTAAGTCAATTCCTATTTTTTAATCATAAATATATAAAATAAACCCGTACAGCATTAATGTCCCACGTTATCTTTATTGAACATTATTTTATAATCATCGTTGCGGTATTTTATTTTTTGTTGGCATCACTAATTTGAGATAAATCTTTCATTTCATTTATGAAAACAATGGGAGAATTTTTTTTCTCCCATATTAAAATTAAAATTAATTAATTACATTTAATTAATTAAATTTAATTAATGAATTAATATTTGATATTATTTGAAAAAACTGTATTAACATCAATTGTCATCCAGTACAAGTTTTAAAAAAATTATTTGAACTTGAATGGATGAATAGAAAATATTTTATTAACGATTGAAAATTCCAACAAGATATATATAGAGAGAGTGTGAGCCAACAGTAGGAATTTAATAATTGAACTATAAAACTTATTTCTATTTTAATTCATTTTTATGCCCATTATATGCATTAAAATAATATAAATAAAAACACGGTAAGAAATATTTCAATGTTTTATGATACAATTGTAAAATACAAATGGTAGAAATAAATAAAGCGTATATTCAAAATATAAATAATTAACAGATATTTAAGCACCATAACTCTAAATAAGAAGTAACTTCATAAACTATCATAAATATCTTTGATAAAAATAACGCATAAAAAGCCTTTGTTACTGCATGCCTGAATTCGGCATTTCATTTGAGGATTTTTAGAAAGTTTATGCTTTAAGTAATGGTTTCTAAATTAATATTTTTATTTTAGAGAACAAAAAACTAACATCAAATATTTAAATATGAAATTCCACATTTTGTAATGGACTATTGTTATTATCAATATACAAAAAAAAATATTTTTAAGCACTTTTTCTACATTTAGAAACCGTACTACGTGTCATCAATTACATGCTGATCGACAAGTATTTTGCTTTCTTGTTGATTGTCGTGCATTTTTTGTATACAGTATACAATTGTAAAAAGAGAACGTTTACAAGGGAATAAATCTGCGTAAATGTATGAGCGAATAGTAAACAATGAATCATGGTTATGAGTCAAATGAATCATGTTTTAATCAGAAATTCAAGGATTCATTTCTTTGTACAGACAAATAAGGATTACAAGGATTACTCTGTTTCTTTCTTAGAATCTCTATTTACGGTTCTATTAAAATACGAAAATAACAAACAGGAGTACGAGGATTATCACTAGGGATTTTCCCGTTTTAGACTAATGCTTTAATATATTAAGAGAATACGCCAGTCCAGTGAAGATACTAACAAGCTAATGTTAAACCAATGGCAGAGTTCTTTTCAAATTCCTCGTTTGCATTCTAATAGTTCTAAATTATTCCATTTGGGTAGATAGATGAGGTTGATCTCTAACGAGATATATTTTTTTTAATTTTTTCGATTTTGGTTGCAGTTTTTCATGAGAATACTTTCACTTTCAGATTCTCTTCCGAAACAGTAGGTGACTTCATGAAAAGACGAATCTGCAACAAAAAAATAAAAAATGACACGGTTAGAAGCCGACCTCAGCTATCCTATGGGAAAGTAATCATTTAAAAATATTCATATGCAAACGAAAAATTTAAAAGAACAGTGCCTTTGGTATAAAATTAGCTTGAAAGGGGTAACTCCTGATTAGTGACCGCTGAATCTTAAGATCTGTTATCGCTGTAGATCATAAGCTCATAAACTTTAGACCACTGTCTTGTATTGTGTACTGCTAGACCGTAAAAAATACTTTTTATATTATGTACTAAGTAGCTTTATAAATGAATCTTATGATTCATAATTCAACTGGATGAGCTTTTCAAAAAACAAAAATAAATTCAGTAAACATTAAACATATTATCTAAATTACTTTTCAACTTCAGTTGCAGCTGGTCAATGGCATATCAAAAACTTTCCTTTATTTTATCTTAAAATTTATTTTATTTTAAGTTGAATAATTTTTTGCGTCTTAAGATCCACAGTCTTAAGTTTTATAGTCATATAACAAGTTTCGTTTGCAAGCACTAATTTTAGTAAGTCGCAAACACTTCTGAATTACTAAATTGAAACCTCAAGGTTCATAGATATAATTTTTTAGAAATTTATTAGAAATTTACTTAGAGATTAACCAGCTTATCTTAGTTAGGTTTTATAAAAACTGTATTCTTTATTAATTTAGTACACTGTTATAACAATACAAAGTAAGACTCTAATGTGAATTTTAGTCATAACAATTTGATATAGTAATATAATGGTTATGGAATATGTATATATATTTTTTGTGGAGTAGTAATATTCTCCTTAAAACTAAACTATTAATTAATACATTTTACTGCATGTTTCGGAGACATGGACTTTAAATATCGCCCTAAAAATAAATTCCTCTCGATCGAAATGGAATTCTGGCGAATATTGGCATGAAAACTAGAAAATAAAAATAAAAATTCAGGAATACGGGAAATCCTGAAATCGAACAGGTCCAACAACATGTACAAATGATCCAGAAAAACAAGAGTAGTTGGTATGGGCATGTTCGCAGAATGAAAGAAAAGTAACTTCCAAATATCCTTTTAGAATGGAGACGGAAAGGGAGACGGAGTAGGGGCAGAGCAAGAATGACTTTGAAGAATTGTATTGAAGAGTCATTGAAGGCGTATACGTCAAGTTATATTATTGCTCTGGACAGAGCAAAAGGAAAAACAACTCTCAAAAATACTTTTGATATATATATATATATATATTACTGATTAAAATAATTTCTGAAATTCAAAAAAAAAAAAATCAAGACTTTGTAAATCATAATAATTAAATAACACTTTCCATATTGTTTTTGACGTAATTACGTGCAAAATAAATAAAAATCGTTTTTTTATAAAACTTAACGCATGCTTTAAATTAATAATCCCGAATTCTTAAAACAAACTTTTTCAACGAGAAAGATTTATTTAACATGTTGTAATAAAGCTAAATTAATACGATTACAGTAAGTAATTGCATATTTCTGTTAGTTTAAACAGCATTATTTATTTATTTTTTTAAATATAATTGAATGTGATATCAACTCGTTAAAGAAGTTTTGTTTAATAACAATACTCGATACGCATAAAACAATAACATATGTAGAAAGTAAATTGACAAAAAATGCATATTGTATTACGTTTTTGCTTTTAAATTGAAAATATTGCTAATAATACATGTAAAATAGGCTAAACTTAATCATTCTTATTAAAGAGTAAGTTTTTTTAATTTATTTTTCTAAAGGTTTTTATATGATTTTTAATTAATTTATACTGTTGTTGCACAAAAACATATGTAAGTGAAGTAAGATAAATAATTCTTCATGTTGAATTGTCATCTATAAATATACATACCAAAATTATTTGAAACTAACAAACAGACTTTAATAATTTTAACCAATTTTTCTATTCGAAAAATAGCTGCAAAGTCATAGTTTACTACATTTTCCGAGCACTCTATGATGCGTCGCAGTATGTGGAAAACATCTTTAGCTTGGGCTACAGTAATGCTAGGTCATGGCACTGGCATATTCACTTTCTATTCAATATCAGACGGCGGGAGAAGAATCGATTGAAAAAATATTCCATCATCCGTCCACAGTCCACAGGCTTCAACGTAAGAGTCTAATTCAGTGAATTCTTCAAAAAAATATGTTTACAGAAAGATAGAGTGTTTTACAAAATGTCTTCCATTCTTCGCACTATAATTTATTTTCGGCTTCTGTGCTGGTTTCCTGTTCCTCGACCGATTCACTTTCATTTTCTATTCTTTCACAAATCCTGCTTTTCTGAAAAAGTTTACGATACTCTTTTCTTTAATTGCCCCCTCAAGCTCGGTCAGCCATTTTCATGCACTTAAAAATATTTAATAGCATGATTTGCTTTTTCTATCAATGGTATCTACGAACTTCTTCACCACTTTCTTCTTGTATCCAACTGGCTAGTTGAATTCCCAGTGGCAAGACACGTGAATTGGCGAGACACGCTGGCGCACAAAACTTCACCGCTCCCCAACTCCTGAAAAGTCCCACCCATGCACACACTTCTCAAAATTGCCCCTGATCACTCAGATTGATAACGATGGACGTGACAGATTGTGTGAAGCTTAACCTCTATTTACTTCGGCACAACTAAACCACCATTCGGCCAAATACCGATTTTTATGGAACAATTCATTTCTGACTTCGAAATAAATTCGACATAACAAGGTTTTGAGCGAAAACTCTTCGCATAAGAATTGAAATTAACATTAGAAGAACACGTAAGGTCAAAGGAAAACATTTTTTTCAATATATCAAGGTTTTTGAGATATTGAAGTTCAAGATATCGAGAGTACACTTTAAATAAAAAATATACATTTGGTTAAAGTATGCATTTAGACATAAATGACGATTAATATAAATAAACTATATCATACAATTTTACATGTGTCAAATCAACATGATATTATCTCTTAATAGTCGCCTATTATGGAATACCACGGTTTCTATATGGTAAAGTGCTGCCACAAAGCGACACAGTAGTTATAGTTGAAGTTTGTAATTTTATTCGGTTTTCGGGTTTTAAACATTATCAATATGTTCTACTGCCCCAAATGTAAATAACATTCAATAATATCCGAAGTTCCTCTAATTGTTTGAAATATGGATATAATCTTTATAATCTCTCACGTAATTGCATTTAAGAAAATACTAATTAAAAGAAAAACAGTATGAAAGAAAAGTGAAAAAGCGGAATCGTTATTATATTTTGTATTAAATAAATATTACAACAATTTGTTTAGAAAAATTGTAAGGGTCCTAAAAGATTAAATGAACAAATATATTATTTCTTTTTAACTAACGTCATCAAAATATATGCACAGGATTTTAATTGTTTTTTTAAGCTATTCCATTGATTATTTCTAAAGTAAAAAGAAAAATCATTAATTTGTTTAACGAGTTGGCCCTTTTTGGCATCTAATTAAGTTAAGAACCTTTGTTAATCCGATGAACTTATATTTTACGCTAGATATACAATTAAAATTACTCTTGGTAGCATTCGAAGTCTGCGATATAGTGCTATTCTTAATTAGTTTAATTATACAAATATATGCATAGAGGTTATTTGTATAATCCTATTATTTTTAAAATAGAATAAGAAAAATAAACAATAATATGGTAGAAACTATACAATATACTATCGGTTTTTGGTCCTTTTCGATGAAAAAATATAAAAATTATTTTATATATTTTTATTTCATTTCAGATCAAAATGCCAGATGCAAGATACCTTAAACGATTTTGCATAATTATATCTCTTTATGAGAATTAGTTTAATATTTTTCTATTATAAGCTGTGGGATTTGAGTTTTGTAAGCAATTTTCAAAGTGCAAAATAAGAAAAAGTACTTCATTAAATAGTTCATGGTTATTTTCATTTTCATAAAAGTACAAGTTAAATATTAGGTTATATGAAACATTCAGAAAATGCGATTCTTTGAAGAAAAGCAAATCCAAAACTCACTTTAGTGCTGTCTATATTTTGTTTCTAACATTTTAATAGAAAATATGCTAAAAAAGATGTCAAAACAGTAATGTCAACTATAAGAGATATAATATGCGATTGCAGGAAAAAATGTATTTGTACATTATAATTTAAATATTCAAAAACAGGTATTTAAATTTTGTTATCTTATAATAAATAAATAAATTCGCTTGTATGAAGTCCTGAAATGTATGTACCAACACTTTCGTTAAAATATATCACAAAACTTTGTGTATATCTGTGTAATTTCATTATGAATTTATTTCTAAAACCATGCATTTAAGTATAATTGTTTTCATTTTTATAATAGTCTTTAAACAACCCAATCTAGATAATTATATTCCGGCGAGTAACGCAAATCGGCGCATAATGCGTAAATAGGATTTCAGACCGTATTTTTCTATTTTTAGGCATATTCACCGTATTATGCGCACTGTTGTTTTTTCCAAATAAACTTTCATGTGATCTATTGCATAAAAATATAACAAAGACCATAAGAAAGCATAATAACTAGTACAAACATATAGAAAATATGTGCTGAACTGTCTCATCCAAACATCAATTAGCAACCGGCCAACTAAGGAAAAGCAACTTAGGCAACAAGATGCACTTAAGCAACGGTGGTATAGATATTTATCAAACAGATCTTTGCCAAGTGGAGATCAGGCGAATCCTAGCCCCATTGTCAGGCATCAACCCGTTAATCTGAGCAAAAGCCCGGCAGGTAGGGTCATGGTTAGCGGTATAAAAAAACAACAAAAAAAGGAAATAAGCGAAGTGTGATGGCGAACATTCGCTACTGCCAAGCATATATCTACTTGGAGTCTATATCTCCTGTAAGTGTTTGGAATCGTATGTTTAATCATTCAAATAAACACATCTTCGCTTGTTCATTAATATGGAAACCTCAATCATTATGCTTAATTTTTAAGCTATCATTTTTTATCCGGCGTATAGCGCGCCCCTGTAAATTTTGATATTTTTTTTTATAAATGTTGATAAATGTTGATAAATTTTCAAAATTGTGTGTTATACACCAGAATATATGGTATATGTAAAAGATTTTAATAGTTGCTTTTCTTACCGTAACATGTTGAATATTTCCAATGCAGAGTGAAACCACTAGCAACCGATACCTTAAGGATTCTTTCTTGTGCAAATCACTATTACAAAATTTTAAATGTATCTCTTGTAAATCTCTTTTACCTTCATCTTTGTTTTTGAAAGGATAGTAGAGATACATTAAAAATAATTGTTGACAAAATTTTGAAAAATTATACGTTTTATCATTAAAAATTATTCTTTTTTCAAAAATATGGTCAAAAACTACAGTAACTAACACCATCCCTATTTTGAAATACCAATATTTGACACAAAGTGAACAAGTGTCTGACAATTTATTTGCAAAGTTTATACACACATTACAAACGTCATTGTAAAATTAAGTGATATATTATAATTTATTATTTGATTATTAATTATATTATAACTCTAAATTTAAACAATAGATAATTCCGAATAATAAGTAAACCAGCTTTAAATCATGAAGATCTAATAACGAATAAGTAAATTAATTCCTATTGTAAGTTAATACTTGGTTTTAGCAGCAAGTGTCAATGGGGAAAATCAATGACTTTATGTGGTTCATTACTATACACTGCAGTTGAGATTCCAAAATTATTGAGCAGATCAAATTTTCCACAGAATAAACAAGCTTCGACGATGAGATTTGCAGAATGGCACATTTTTTCCCGTGAAGTAGCTTAAAAGTCCTGCGGTTCTCACTTCAAACTACTGATTGTTCTTATCGCGCTAATTGCTACACTACATTGTTTCAAACTGTAGGACACTACATTACAAACTACAGTAAAAAGTAGCGATCACTGCTGTTTCGCTATTGAAGTATGTTACTTCCGATTCGCGGGTTCAAGATTTTCTTGCTTTTTCTTTTCATGCTCAAGCTTTTGTTTCTGCTTCTGTTCTTCCTTGATCTTTGTTTACCTTCTTATTTCTGTTTATACTATTTTCTATATGATATGCTATAGATGCATGTGTCCTTTTTTACAGGTTTTAAATTTTTAGTAATGCAGATATCCAATAACAGACATGTATGAACCAGTAACTGGCATGTGGTGTCAGACACAGGAAAAACAACTTAAATTTTAATGGTGTTTACTACAAAAATTATTTAATTTATTAGTACTATGCATTTTTAAACAAATCAAATAATATATTTCAACTTTATTTAATATAACCAATAACTGACACCTCTGTCAGACACTGTATAAATGAAATTCCATGAACCAATAACTGGAACCTACCTTTAAGCTAAGTGAAATAACTAGAAACAATAAATAATAAACCTAATGCATTATATGCATCTGTAAACAAATTTCTACCAGTATAACTTAAAGAAAAAAATTATGATGGCCGCATTAAAATTGATTAAAAATCACTTACTTAATTTTAGAAATAAGTGGGTTACTTCAAAATGGCACTTTTTATATTCTCAAAAGTTCCTTCCTCATTGAATATGTTCTTGACCCTCTAGTAGTGAATAAATTGACTCAAAATAAAAATAAGAGCCTAAGTTACTATACTACCTGAGATCACTTTGCAGAATTTGTCAACAAAATGCTTATTTGAATTAGCTTTGTGCTCAAGTGTCAGTTAATGTTTAGGTGTCAGTAACTGGGGGTTTCACCCTATAATGGGTCCAAAAAAGTTAAACTCTCATTTATTTTAACGTCATGTATACGAAAATAAAAACGAAAATAGTCATTGAATTGTGAATTCTCATTTCTTTAAAGGTATGTTAAAAATTTAATCTTAAAACAAAGCCGGTTTGATAAAGATATTGTACCAAGCTATAAAACTTTCTAGATGAGCACCTAAGTTTTAATTCATATTCAGATTTGTTAGTAATTATATCTTCGGATACGAAAGGGCTAATTATAATTTAAGATAGTTTAGTGATTATGCCGGATTCAACCTTTCAACTCCAAATTAAAAAAAAATATTTTAGTCATTCATAACAAGTTGCAATAGGTTTTTTTTAAATATATATTGTGACAACCGCCACCTTCAAAAAATTTAAGCTGTATTTTTTAACAGAAGTCAATTCTTATAAGCTTTACTTATGCGAATCAAAAATTACAGCTCATTCAGGCCAAGTGTTTTTGAGTTAGATATAAAAGCTATCACATTCCATCTTTTCTTGGAATTGTTAAAAAAGAAGTTTACATTAGGAGTTCTAATACCTGCATAATACCTAAACTTTTTGACCGAATTATTTGCCGTTTGGTATCCGAAGGTAAAATATATTTAACCTTTTGCTTACGGGGTAGGACTGGCGAATATTTTTTATTAATTTGTAGCACAATTTACAAAAAAAAAAAATCCTTGGGATAGATTTCGCTTGAAAATTTCGTAATATAAGTGTATTGCAGTTATTATTTTTCTAAAAGTGTTGTGAATAGAAAAAAAAAGTTCCTGGAACAACATCTTTCCCATCCCCGTAATGAGAAGGTTAATAATCCAAATATGATCTCAAAACTACGTATATTTCGCAATAAATACAGTCTCTTATGCTTATTTTTTTAAATATCTTTAAAAAAAATTCTAATGCAATATCTATTTTTCTTTTTTCTATGTCTATTTGGGGTTAAAATTGATGGAGATAACTTTTTTTTCAACCGACTGTACATAGCTTACTAATTCGTTAGACGAGTAGGCTCTCTTCTGCAGCTAAGTAGATTAATAATATTTATTACTTCACTAAACGTATTTAACTTTTGCGCCAGATAAACAGAATAAAATAAATCTTCGTAACATTAGAGACCAGCGGTTTAGAGTTCTCTTTTCTTAGTTTTACTATATAAATAACAGAATAAAAGTGTTTGTATAATCCATTTGTTTTTTTCTATAAATAATTACAGGAATATGTATTATCATAGCAAGAAATATTTTTAGGATATACTATCGATTTTCGTGTCTTTCAGAAATGAATAAAAATTACCACATTATTTAGTATCATAATTATCTGCAGAAATTAGAGGCAAGATACGTTAAATAAATTAGTATAGTTATGGTTCTCCATGAACATTAATGGATTTAATTTCTGTGATAAGAAGCTGATGCTAAATACGATGATAAGCGATAAACATAACCAAAATGAAGAAAAAATGAAGAACACCTAACGTACTTGATTCTTTTTTATTTTATGAAAACATGAATTAAAGGTTAGAATGCCAGAATAAACGTTGTATACATAATATAAAAGTTAGGATATTTAAAACATTCAAAGCAAATGAGTATTTTGAAAAAAGATAAAATAAAAATTTCACCCATTGTTTGCGTATTCTGTGTAGTTTTATTTAAAAAATTAGAGGCGAATGTAAATAAATGCGGAACAATTTATAAATCTATTCCGATCTAAATGTGATCATCAAGTTGATATATGACTTTCGATAAGTAATATTCGAAGTAATGCAATAGAAAAAACTGCGGAAAAACAATCATAACAGTTAATTCAATTTAAGATTTATTTTGACATCGATGAATTTTCACATTGTATCCATTTCAAATACATTCAGATGTCTATGAAAATTTGGATATTGAAACTAGAGGGTGGTTTCCACTTTAAAGGTATTGAGAAGGATTATAAACTAGTTTAGTATATGGATTTCACATATTTTAGAAAAGAAGAAAATGTACGAAGAAAATAAAAAGCGGTTTCAAGTAGAATTTAAATCTAGAATATGTACGATTGTTGATCAACCGAGACAGGGTTTTGGGACATATAATGATAGAAATATAGCTAGATGGTTTTTCGCAGATTCCAAACTGTCCTTCGAAATAACTGGTCTTTTTGAAGGACTTATAACTAATATCCAAGTTTTTGTGAGGGTTATTGCCAATTTATCAAATCAATTATCGCCAACTGTTAAACGTTTTTCGATTATGTTTCCATCATTTCCTCTAGAAAGAAAAAAGTACAGACTATAAAGTGTATTTATGTAAATATATTGTATCTTAATGGAGGGAAAGTTCTATAAAAGAATTCTTGGTCAATTGGTGAATTTTAACTAGTGTTTTTTGGTGCGAAATTAAGCATTTTTTGTACTGGAATTTATAATTTAAAATATTTCAGGTATACATATGATTAAAAAGTTGGGTGAAAGACATGTAACCCTACGAATGTGAGAAAGAAAACGATAATATAATAAGGATTTTTTTTTTTACAGTTGTACACATATGTGTACAAAATATGTGTACATGTGAATTTTTAAAGAAAAGTGATGAAGTGTTCTGAAAAGTAACAGAAGAACGTTTTCGTGTGAGGATGAAGGAGATGACTTCGGAAAGAAGGATGAGGAAAACACACAGACATCGGAAGTATGTATTATTTAAGTATTTCTTATAGTTAAGAAAAACTTATTTTTTGATGCTTAAAATAATTATTTAAATTTTTAAATTATTTTAAGTGTACATAGATATATCAACAATGAATATATGTTTTTTATGACAATGTTGACATTTTATAACAAACAAATAGCGTATAAAAATAACAATATATAGCGATATGAATAACAATCGCGTCTGTTTTAACTGTGGAACAAAAATTACTCAAGTCCTTTCTTGCGATGTAATTTTTTCTCGTTCGTCAGTTGCAGAGAGGACGCCAGATAAGTTGGAGGAAGAAGGAAAAAGATGGTGCTACTGGGACAAATTTACACATTTTAATTGACAAGTCCAAACACCTTTTATTCCAGGTCTCTCTAAATTTTTGGCTTATCGCAAGAAAAAAAAGAACTTTTATTTATTTACTCTAGAAAGATGCATAAGTATGCTGCTGAATTGATCTATTTTGTTGTGAATGGTTAGTACTAGCAGTTGTTGGAACTACCATAAGTTGCTTTACGAATTTATACCATTCAGTAGTACTATCACGGGGATTAACAATTAAGAAATTTTAGTATTAAGGTTTCAATCCATTAGTGAGACCCTGCAAAAGTATAGTTTCACACAAATGTAATTTTCTGCCAATCCCTACTTTCTTATGAAAGTACTTTTCTAAGTCACTCAAAATGTCCAATTTTAACAATGAAAATTCAGAAAAACTAGGAATGTTAACATTAACAAATTTTTCTGTTAGAAATTCGGCAATTCGGTTATAACTAGTACAATTTAAATATTCATTAATATAGACCTTAAGGGCATTTTGCTTTAAGTTTTTGGAAATGTTTTCAAATTTACAGTCCGAATTTTTTCTGTCCTTTTTACACAAATTGTCAAAATACTTCAGCCATGACTCAATATTCATCCTTAAATTAGGGTCAAAAGCAACAATATTTAACTCAGTCATATTATCAAAATTTACTCTAACAAAATATGGAATTCTGTTTTCTTATAAAAAACCTGAGCTTTAAAATATATACACTTAATTCCAAAAACATAAATAATACCAATAACAAATAGTGACATCTCTGTGGTTAAATATACTCTATAATTAATAAATTCTTTAACATAAAAAACAAAATAATTCACTGGATTAAAAAGTAATAAAATTTACAAAAATAAGAAACAAAGTTGGAAACAAAGTTACATACAATTGACTCGTTGTTTTTTAATGATTTTTTTAAAATGTGAGGTGTTGCTCGAGAGGTTCTCAAGAATGAATTTCCTTTTCATACACATATCTTGTCCTCAAGAGCTACACACCCACCATTATTAAGATGGCTCGTGTCATAATCGCCTGATTATCCACTTTTTAAAGAATACTCCATATTCGATGTTATTGCTCACAGATTGTTATCACTCACTTATTATGCAACATTATTTATTAACCACAGGTTTATCGAAGTAACATGTGCGACTTTTACAGTTACAACAGTATTATTCCCATCATACTTTTCTATTTATATGCAGATATGAAGCATGTTAAAACAGCTTTTAACTCGACCATGATTCGAAGCAGAAGTAAACTCCATCTCGAAGATTTTATTAGGTTATTAACACTTTACATACAATTGACTTGTTGATATTTTATGAATTTTTTGAAATATGAGCTGTAGCTCGAGAGGTTCTCAAGACTGAATTTCCTTTTCATACACATAGCTTGTTATCAAGAGCTACACACCCGCTATTATTAAGATGGCTCTTGTCATAATCTCCTGATTGTCCACTTTTTAAACAATCTCCCATATTTGATGTTATCGCTCACAAAATGTTATCACTCACTTATTATGCAATATTATTTATTAACCACAGGTTACTCAAAGTAACCTGTGCGACTTTTTCTGTTACAACAGGATTATTCCAGTCGTACTTTTCTATTTATATGCAGATATGAAGCATGTAACAACTTTCAACTGGACCATGATTAGAAACAGATGTAAACTCCATCTCGCAGATTTTATTAGTTTATTAACATTTTATGCAGTCGTCATTACGTTTTAGTCTGGCTTTATATAAATTACACTGAGATTTTCCACACAATACGATGATGATTCGTTGCAAAAACATAAGAGACTTTATTAATATCCGTTATCCGATGACATTAAATTGAACCCTCAAAATTATTTTTTCGATCGAGGAATATTTCAGATATAAAACAGGAGCTATTCCTTCATACTATCAAACTCAATATATTCGATGTTAAACTTGAATCACAATTTCAAAAAATATTATTTTCTCGCTTCCAGCACAATATATTATTGTAGCAACAAAAATCAAAGAAATCTAGCTCCAGAACTCAAGTTTTAATGTTTTACATTCCAATGCGTAGATTTTTCTACTCCAATGCGGTGGTAACAATTAACCAATCACAGCGCTTGGCTATGTCCGAAATCTTTGCTTATGACCGCAGAAAATTGGCGTGCTTCCTTCCTTGCAAGAAAAGGCGTGATTTGAATTTTTAGGATAAAAATAAGAAACAGAAAATGGTACAAAAGTATAACTTTACATAAAATAAATTTGACTTTTTAAGAACGGGGAAATAAGAAATATTTTTGGAAAAAAAATACATAGGAGAGGTGTTTTTAGAATATTGAAGGGAAATAAAACATTAAATTCTGCATTTGAAATAAGAAGAGATTAAAATAAAGGAAATAAATGGAGTATTGTTTACGATTTGAAGTAATTTAATAAACTAAGGTTATAGGATGAATTTAAAAAGGAACATTTTTATGGAATAAATATAGTAAAGTGTGGAATTTCTAGATTTGTAATACATATATTTTCATACTTTGCTGTTTAAAATGATTTCTGATATTTAAAAAAGAATCTAGTATTCGTAAATCATATTAATTAAATAACACTTTCAATAATTTATTTCGATTTACAAGCAAAAAAAAAACATGAATATTGTTTCTCATTTTTTATAAATCTTAACGTATAATTTGAAATAAGGATTATGAATTCTTAAAACAAATATTTATTTAAGGAGAAAGATTTATTTAACTGGTTGTAATAAAGCTAAACTAATCCGATTGATGTAAGTAATTGTGTATTTTAGTTAGTTTAAACAACACGGAATTATTTAGATATATAATTGAATTCTACAAGTATATCTTGTAAAAGATGGTTAGATAACAATTCTCGATCTAAATAAAACGTCAGCGTAGATAGAAAAAAATGACAAAAAATGCATATTTTATTGAGTTTTTGCTTTTGAAATATTGTTTGCTTTTGAAATTGATAACATTGCTAGTAATACCTGTAAAAATGGTTAAATGTAAGTTTTTTGTAAATTGTAAGTTTGTATGTAAATTTTATTTAAATTAAACAACTTTTTCATACAAAAGAAAAAATTGTTTAATTTATTTTTTTAAGATTTATGTAATTTTTAATTAATTTCTGCTGTTTTTACATAACAATATGTTCAAGTGAAGTAATAGAAATAATTCTTCATGTTACATTTTCATTCATAAACATGTATAACAAAAACATTTCAAAGTAACAAACATACATTTTAATCAGAAATTTCTGGATTCTAGATAAAACATTTGATTTTATAGATAAAATACAGACACTTTTTTCTTTTTTTTCGCAAATATAATCATATAGTTTGTAAATATAATCATATTAATAAACAAAAAATTACGTCGTTGTTCAAACTATAGCTCTAAAAACGCAACATAAGAAATGGGAAATTTAAAACTAATTTTTATTCGTCGATAAATTTTTTTGTTAATTTATGATTTTTTTTTATTTTAACAATTTTTCTACCGGTGTTAAATGAAATCTTTTAAAAATTTTGATTTTGATTTTTTGATTTGTAATTTTTAGATTTTAACCATCAAAAAACATTTTTGCTACATTGAAGATTTATTTTTATACTAGATAGCTTTAAAAATTGCAAGTAAAATCCACATTAACCAAAACTGTAAAAGATTTCATTTGACACTGGTAGTAAATAATGTTAAGTATTCAACATATAGTTATTTAAATTTCATTATGTTTAAATAAAAAAATAACCATTTGGTTAAAGTGTATGTTTAGAAATAAGTGACGATTATTATAAATAAACTATATCATATAATTTTATATGCATAAATTTAATATAAAATTATTTTTTAAGAATTGCTTTATAATGTAATTGTTTTCAATCATGATATAATATTTTTAATCTTTCCGTAATTGCATGTATGAAATCAGTATTTGAAGGAAAAACAGTATAAAAAATAATAAAAATGCAAACCCTCTCTTACATTTTGTATTAAATAAATATTACAACAATTTGTTGAGAATGATTGTAACTATCATATAAGCTTAAAGGAATAAATATATAATTACTTTTTTAATAACTTGATCAAGATATATACTAAGGATTTTAATTGTTGTTTATTTTTTGGAAGCTAGTCCATTGATTATTTCTAAAAAAAATCAGTAATTTGTTTAACGAGTTGCTTCTTTTCGGCATCTAATTACGTTAAGAACATTTGTTACTCCGACAAATTTATCTTTTACCCAAGATAAACAGATTAAAATTAATCTTTATAACATTAAAGGCCTGCAATATAATTCTCTTCTTAAGTAGTTTAATTATAAAAATATCTGAATAAAGGTTATTTGTATAATCCTATTGCTTTTAAAACAGAATAACTGAAATAAACAATATTAAGGTAAAACTTTCCTATCGAATACACTTTCGGATTTCGGTTCATTTCGAAGAAAAAAAAAACCATTGTTTTGTATCATAATTATCTACAGATACTGCATTTATGATGCAAGATACCTTAAACAAAATGTTTCTTGATGATCATTAGTGAAATATTTTTCTTTTATTAAAAGTGTTGTTTGTGCTGTATAAGCGATTTTCATAGCGCAAATTTGATAGTTAGCTTCATTAAATAGCGCATGCTTATTTAAATTTTTCATAAAAACACGAGTTAAATGTACGGTTATTTAAAAAGTTCAGGTAAGATGAATTTCTTAGAAGAAAAGCACATCCAAAACTCACTAATGAATAAAACTATAACTCATTAATAATGTACTGTATCTAACAGTGATACTGTAGGTAGCACTTTACTCGATTAACTGCAATAGTTACAAGTGGGTAAGTGTGATCGTAGATCGCACAAAGGGTTTCGTTTAATATACCTCTCAAAACACTTTATCCTTTCTTTAATAAATCAAAATAAATTTCATTTTCCAAAAAAAAAAGTCATGTTTTTTATGAAGTAAAGTTTTACCGGTCTATCTTTGTCATAATAATATCTGTTATGTGGACTAAATGCGATATTTAAAAAAATCTATTTCAAAAGTAAACATGTTGTATAGAGACCTTCAAAACGTTAAAATATACCAATATATCCATAATGATAACCAATATATCCATCATGATTCAATACTTTCTTCAAATTCATATGA
This sequence comes from Maratus michaelseni, assembly GCA_963931845.1. Lineage (NCBI taxonomy): Eukaryota > Metazoa > Arthropoda > Arachnida > Araneae > Salticidae > Maratus > Maratus michaelseni. Next base: position 189,894,104 of record OZ007593.1, on the reverse strand, counting down.
TGTTGTAATCACTTGCTGACACCATATCTATTTACTTTCTCTATTACTCATATTGATACTCTCTTTGTATTGTTATCAAACAATCGAAAAAGTTCGTTAAACTTCCAATATGACGTCAGATTAATTTTCTTTTTAATTCTCAAATGACGTCATATTAACCTGCTTTCTGTACTTACACATACTCATACTCCTTGTATTATTAAGAAATGTTTGATCCGTTTTATTAGCAATATGGCGTCATATTAATTATTTTTTCAATTGGTGAAGCTTTTTATTTCATTTTCATTTTTCGCGTGAAAATCTTTCAATAGAAAATTAATTATTGTAGAAAGAAATTTATTGTGGATTTTTTATTGTTGGCAACTGTTATAACGAAAAATGTTTAAATTTAATAGGAAAAGGCTGTTAAATTTTTGGTTTTTTATCTCTCTATATTAAAATAATACAATTTTTTCAAAATTTTATTATTTTTACCATGACAGTAGGTATTCAACTGTAAGTACACAAAATTTCCAGTATGTGAGTTATACAGTTTCTGAGAACCAGCCCGATGACTGACAGACAGACAAGCGGGACGAATAGGGTTTCGTGAGGTGAACGAAACTCTAATAAAAACTATTGTGTTAGTTCAGACTTGTAACAAAACATTACTTCTTTTTATGGTAGAAAGTCACAGTTTAGGGATAATTTACAGGAACATCTATATGCTGTCAATATTTTTTTTAGCACTTGAATAGAAAATATGCTAATAGAGATGTGAAAACGGAAATCTCAATTGAAAGAGATATCATTATGTGCTTACAGGGGAAATGTATTTGTATGCTATAATTTAAATATTTATAAAGAGTAATTTGAACTTCGTTATCATAAAATATATAAATAAATTCACTTAAATTATGAGTCTAGAAATGTATGTAAAAATACTTTTATTAAAATTAAACACGAAAAGACATAAAAACGAAATTTTATGTCTACATGTGTAAGTTCAATATACATTTATTTCTAAAAACATACAGTTAAGTATAATTGTTTTCCCTTTTGTAATCGTTTTCATCCGGAGTATACGGTACATTAAAACTATTTAAATAGCTTTTTTTTAATATAAACTGTTGATTTAATATAAACTGTTGTCTAATATAAACTGTTAAAGTACAACAAGATCAAACAAAGGTACTCCTTATCTATTTTAGCACTAAATAGATGCAAAAAAAAACGAAAATATCCATTCAATTGAGGGGGTCGGGACAACAATGTGCCAATCCAATTTTTGGTGAAAGAAACCTAACAGTGTAATCTGGATTCTTATTATTGTAAATTATAATATCGTACATCTTTTTTGTTTCTAATGTCACTTGGTGGCAGCATATGTCGCAGGTTTCGTTTTTTCCCCCAGACGTTTATGCACCAATGAAGATAGCTAATTTACAAAGAACGTGATAGTAATTAAAAAATATTTCTGTATTATTTAAATATTACATCAATTTTTAGAACAAAATCGAATGAATCATAGAAGATTAGCTTAATAAACATTGACGTAAACAACCGAATCCAGATAATGTATATTACGTTTTAAATAAACAAAAAGCCGCTCATTAAAATAATTTCATGTTCTTATTCAGAATATCTCACATGATACTAAGACATTTGCAAAAAAAACTTTATGTTATATCTTTTGATTTCAGTATTTTTGATAACTTTCAATCTGATGTATCTCAGAAGTTTACAAATGTGGCTTAGCATTTTTTTTCTTTTTTGCCCCACACACTCAATTGGAAATTACAGCTTATTTAAAGGTACATTTAAAAAGTAATCTTAGGACTAAAGCATCTTGACAGAGAAATTGTACCAAGATTTAAAACTAACAAATAATTTTTAAATCATATTTAGATTCTACACTGCTCAAAACAATTAAAGGATATTTGAAGTTTTATATAAAATAAAGATATAAACGAATTTTTTTTGCCGAAAATAGAAGAAGAGAATCACAAATGCAAATTTTTCTGGTTTTCAAACTGTGGAGTATGCAAATTTTGAGTTCGACGTCAAAAACGTCGCTTCAGCGGCAGCGAATGAAATTTGACTTTCAACTGGATAAAAGAGAATGAAGACAAGGATGATCGGCATTCAGTGATTGCTTTGTTTCGATGAGTACGATGTCTCAGCGAAGTCATTTGACAGATTCAGAAGCTTGGAGAATTGTTGGTAGGTTAGAAGGGGGCCAAACTCAAGCCGAAGTAGCGCAAGCCATTGGAGTGTCACAAAGTGTCATTTCCAGGATCTGGAACCGTTTTTTGGAGAGTGGATGTGCAGGCCGAAGACCAGGGCAAGGTCGTAGACGGGCAACACGCCCAATGAAGATCGGTATTTAGCGTTAACAGCTCGGAGACACCGAAACATGAACGCTACTCTTCTCCAACAACACCTTCGCTCGGCTACAGGCACCACGATTTCAACTCAGACTGTCCGAAACCGGCTCCATGCTGTAGGTCTGTATGCTCGCCGACCGATGGTATGTGTTAGTTTAACATCAAGGCATCGTCGCGACCGCAGGGAGTGGGCAACCGAGCATGTCAACTGGAGGAGAAATGAATGGAGCAATATTCTGTTTTCTGACGAGTCCCGTTTTTCTGTGCATCCGGATAATAGGCGTATTTTCATCTGGAGGGACCGTGGCAGTAGGAATAATCCTGCGTTCGTGCACGAAAGTGTCAGATTTGGCGGTGGAGGAGTGTTGGCGTATGGTGGCATCTCCATTGACGGGCGCACTGACCTCTACATCATTCGAGATGGAGCTCTGACTGGTCGCCGATATAGGGATGAGATCCTCAGACCTATTGTAGTCCCTTACGCTGCAGCAATTGGAGATAACTTCATTTTAATGGACGATAACTGCAGGCCACATCGTGCAAACCTGGTGGAGGATTTATTTTTCGAGGAAGGAATCGTTCGAATGGAATGGCCAGCGTGTTCTCCAGACATGAATCCAATCGAGCACGTTTGGGACGCTCTAGGAAGACGAGTTTCTGGCCGCCAACAACCCCCACATACTCTCCAAGAACTGGAAAGAGCTCTTCTGGAAGAGTGGGACAGAATACCCCAACTCGTCATTAATAGCCTCATTGAGTCCATGCCTCAAAGGTGTTCAACGTTGCTGGCCGCCCGTGGAAACCATACCCCCTACTGAAAATGATTTTCTTTGAAGAAAACACCTTTTCTTATTCTTTTTTTCTCATATGCACAAATTGTGTTTTTTTCCTTTTGTACACAAATGCGCAATAAAATGCATTTTTTTCTGCCAAACATGTGTAATTTATTCTCATATAACCTACTATGTCTGTCGACCATGTATCAATCAGCTAAAAAGTTTCCCAGATACAAAATCCACCTAAAACTGCAATATCCTTTAATTGTTTTGAGCAGTGTATTATAAATTGTGCATTTCGGTACAAAACAGTATGTCATTCGGAAAGATAATTTTGGGATTAAGCTGGGTTAAAGCTTTGAATTTTGAATATTAAATTACTTTCTAATCGTTGAAAAACAAGCTGCAAAATGGAGCGTTTTTTAAGCATATCTCAAAAAGTATTTGGCGGAATGAGCTGCAATCTTGGATTAGCATGTTTAAAGTTCTAGATATCTATTTCTGTAAAATAAAATTGCAGGCTATAATTCAATTTTTTTAAACATTAATCTTAAAATATGTATTTCTTAGAAATTACTATAAAAAAATAAGCCATATTTTTTTAACAAAAGCCGATTTTTAGAAGCTTTAATTGTGAATACAAAAATACGACTAATTTCCGCAAGAGTTTTTGAGTTAAGCTAAAAAATTTATCTGCATTCCACTTTTTGTTTCAACGAGTAAAAATGAAGTTTACATTAGGAGTGCAAAACTTTAAAACCTGCATAAATTCTAAAATACCTGATTGAATTACTTGCCGTTTGGTATCCGAATATGTAAACTTTACCAAATAATCCAAATATGAGGTAACAATTAGGCGTTCGTATTGAAAATTTGTATCTTCTCTTTGAACGCGGTCTCTTAAGCTTATTTTTATAACAGGCCTATTAAAGAAGAAATCTATACTTATAAAAAAGTAGCTTGAATTTCTCATAATCAACGCTGAGCCTCAACCGTTTGTCCTAGAACAATCAAATTTGGAAGTCATGTTCTTTACACAATGTAGGCGCGTCCTAAGAAAATATGTTTGAAAATTCACAGTCTAAGGGGGTCAAATGGGGAGTCGAATGTTTTATATATTTTCGTCTTTTCGACATATCTCAGCAGGAGCTTTAAATAGGACCGTGAAATTCGGGATAACAATTCTATTAAAGAATAGTTAAGTATGTATTTCAGGTGATATTAGAACTTCAACCATTAAGTGGGTTACATGCGGGGCCATCGTGAAAACAACTTTCCTCTTTCAACGGGCCTGATTCAAGTCGTGGATGACGTCACACAAGAGATCTGAGTAGCAAACAAGTAAGGTTGAAAACGCGCATGTGTGCATCAAAAACAGTGCTATAAAATCCATTGTAATATTTTCTTGGGTAATTTCTGGCATATTTTAGATGCGTATGAATTATACATACAATAAATGAACAATAGAGGGCAATAAGGAATGAACAATTCAGCAAGACATAATTTTATGATTGTTAATAAAAGGATTGTTATTACATAAACAGATTCATAAATAAAAATTTTAAATTTTTCTAAACAATTGAAACAAAAATTCGATTTAGATTTTATGATGTATGAATTATTTAAAATACATATACTGTTACTAGGTATTACAACTAAGAAATCACTATCTTTCAAACACTACACCCAGAAAAAGGAATTGATTAAAACAACAAAACATGTTTTGTTGAGTACATTTTGGTTGTTTTAGTCAAATTTTTAGTTCAAGTAAAAAAATTGGTTTTGTTGCTTGGACAAAAAAATATTGTTAACACTCGTACAAAATTTTAACAAAATTTCACCAATTTTACTTGAACTAACAAAATTTGTTTCTTTTAATTTTACAATATTTTTGTAATTCCAGCAAAATTTTGTTATTTTTGAAAAATTTAAATTCTTGTGTAGTAGCCATATCTCTCTTACGTAACTTGATTTATTTGACTTATATAGCTATATAATTACATGATTAACATAATTTTGGGGTAATTAAAATTTTTTTTCACTGGGACGGACAAAGGTAGTTTTAAAAATCCCCCTGTCCCATTTATTACCGTCTTCTATCTTTGCAAGAAGAAAGAATTGGATTCATGAAAATTTTCGATTTCCGGTTGTCCTGAACGCGATTTCGCTGTTTTTATCTCAAGAACTAATGTACGGAATTTAATAAAACCTTTTATTCAGTTACTTTCTGATATAAATTGTTGCTGATTACTTTTTACTTTAAATCGCGCAACAGGTGGCGCTGCTATGTTGCATTTTTCGTGATTTCTGCAATAACTCTATCTCATTTTCAGCAGTCAAATACGCCTGTAATCTTTGAATAAAAACAAGGAAATTTTTATCCTGATTTTTACAGGCGTAATTCACTGCTGAAAATGAAAAAAAAAATTAACTATGTGTTGCCGTATGCTGTGCTTTGTACTGTCATCTCATGTTTGCCGCAGAAATTTGCGTGCTCCTTATGACATTCCAGCAGCCGTTCCGACATATATAAGAGTGAGAAATGCCAAACTCAGATATCGTTCCTGGTAGCGCAGTGGTAAAGCGTCAGACTGCTGTTCTGAGGACCCGATTTTCATTCTCTCGGTTTGCGCTTGAAAAAAAGCCGGATAAAATTCACTTGTTATTGTTCAAGGTTTACAAGCGTAATTGACTGTTGAAAATGAATTAAAAAACAGTTAAAATTGCATAAGTAGATTGGTTCATTTAACAAATGTTTTTGTAGTATAAACAAAACAAGTTCGTAATATAACATATTTTATTGATTAAACAAACAAAATATAGTTTGTTGAAAAAAGAAAATATATTGTTAAAATAACACATAGCATATATCTATGTAACAAAAATAATTTTGTTAATTCAAGTAAAATTGAACCATTTTACTTGAATTAACAAAACATTTTTTTGCTGACGATACAAATTTTTTTTTTTGGAATTGTAAAAAAAATCAACAATATTTTTTTTTGTTGATTCAAACGAAATTTCCATTGACCCATATTTAAACAAAAAGTTTCGTTGGGGCAAACAAATTTTTGTTGATTCAACAAAACTTTTTTCTGTGTGTATTATCTGACAAAACATGGTATTTTAATTGCTAATTATAATGTGCATTTTATATTTTTATGAATATTTCTTTTAAAGGATAAGAGAAAATGTCACCATTTCGAAATTCCACACACATTTTTACCTGGATCATAAATTAATATTTACTTAAAAGGGAAAATTCATTTAAACAGAAAAATCCTCATCCATCTGGTAAATATACAGATTATCAAGTTGTTATTTCAATAAATTAATATTCAATATTTATAAAAATAAAAGTATTCTATTCAAGAACATCAAGCAGAATATGTACTTTTAAATAATTTACAACAATTATGACACCTAATATTCTCTCAGAGAAAATAATCTCACTTAAATATACAATATTAAGTAAGTGGAAATATCAAACTTATTAATGAAACTTACATACTGGTTAATGTAGATAATTTTCTTTTGTTACAAGTGATTTTTCTATTGTCATTTTTTACTTTTGTATTTAGCAATATATTAGCAATTCCTGACAAACACAGTCTAAATAAATATGAAAGTTCATTTCCATATTTGAATTTAATTGTGAAATCCAGACCTAAAATTTCAGTCTTTTCAGTAGTGAGTTGTATAATAAGCATTTTGGGCTCTGGAAATTTTAGGAAAGTATTTTCATATTTCTGATTAATTAAAAAAAATCATCGTTAGTGAATGGTTTACTATTAAAGGGGGAAATTCCATTAAGAAACAAACATACTATAGTGTGCTCTATTTTCATATTAATTTTCATATAAGCAGCAATTTTCACCCATCTTATTAAATAGGAGGAATAAGACAAGTTCCATTCTTCCACACTACTTTATTTTACCTTAAACTACTTGTATAAAAAACTATACTGCTTTTAGGCTTAGTTTAAAACCTGGATAATAACACATAAACAATCATCAACACATAAACAAAAATATAATAAGCTGTTTTAAAAAACTTTTACTTTTCACTTAATAACCCACAAAGGGAAAAAAAATCCTGCATCGACCTCAGATACATATAAATATTTTTTTTAATTAAAAATATATTTTAATAATTGAAAGCACGAGTAGTTTTACAAATCCTTTACGAAAAGCGTTGGATTTTAAAAAAAATATATGCATAAGAACTCAATATTATTAATTAATGTTTTAAATGTTCTCAATTTACGTAAATTATATTTAAAAGAGAAATTCTTAGTAAAATCAGGACAAAGAAAGGCTTTCGTATTACTATTTTACCTATTTGCTGATTCTAAACTATATTTATTACTCTAGATGGAAATAAAAGCATAATGAAGTCAGAAAAAATAATGGTTAATTATCGTCTGTTGACATTCTGTGTATATTTTTATGTGCGTATTCGCCATTGCGATTGTTTTAATAAAGTGATATTAAATGTTTAAAATAGTAGGAATAGTATTAATAGTATTATAATAGTAGAATATGCACGGTCATCCCAGCGAAACCAGATTTATTTCAACACAACAGAAAGTGTAAGCGATTACCTTTATTAAAGTATTGGATACGCCGATAGCTCAGTTAATAATAATTATCATTACGAAGAAAAAACACACAATCTCAAAATAAAATAAACTCACTTGCGGACTGTAACTCATTTAATTTATCACAACACTAAATAAAAATGGTCGAGAGCCGAGATTTACACAACTCCTCTGATCGGCATCTCAAACCCAACTCACAATCACAAGTTTTTTTTTTTTTTTTTTAACATTTTACATAGACGGCGCTTCTAGCGGCAACATACCGCCGGTCTTGAATGTTGCTAACATTCAATAATATAAATGCAATATAATTCAAACACAATCTCTAAGTGAAAAATACAATCTAAAAAAAAGCACAATTTGTTCTCAAAAATACTACACTAAATAAAATACTAAATTTACAAATATAAACACAAGAATGCAATACACTGCAGGAAAATATATAGTTTAATAAAACAAATGTATGAATTTAAGTAGTTAATAAACCATCATTCACATATGGCAAAACAACAATTTTTGTGACTTGCCTTTTATATGTGCCATTTTTATCTTTCAAGGTGATATCATAAGGTCTCTTATGATATTGTCTTGGCTGGATGAATTTTAATAATTCTGGCCAAATGCCATTTTAAAGGGCAATAATTATCAGAATTTTTTACTAATACTAAATCTCCCTCTTTTATCCTTACCCTTCCCTTGTGCCATTTAGGTCTATTTAAGAGCTTGTTCAAATATTCTGATAACCATTTTTTCCAAATATGTTGTGTTAATTTTTGAACTAATTGCCATCTGCTCAACCTATTCATAGGAATTTCTGTATAATTTGGTTCTGGTAAGGCCATTAAAGAGGAACCAATAAGGAAGTGAGCAGGTGTCAAAGTTTCAACATCATTTGGATCATTTGAAAGGGGGCAGAGTGGCCGAGAATTAAGAACTGCCTCAATTTGAGTAATAAGGGTCAAGAGTTCCTCATAACTTAAAATAGTTTTACCTACAACACGTTTTAAATGGTATTTAAGGGATTTGATATTAGCCTTCCACAAACCTCCAAAGTGAGGAGCTTAAGGGGGATTAAAATGCCAGTTAATACCTTCATTAGCTAAATAATTTTCTATTTCCTCCTCACTTTTATCTTTAAATAAAGATCTGAGAATTGCTCTTAATTCTTTATTGGCACCAACGAAATTTCGACCATTATCACTATATATATCAGAAGTTTCGCCCCGCCTTGCTATAAAGCGTTTAAGTGCTGCTAAGAATGCTTCACTTGTTAGATCATTTACTATTTCAAAATGCAAGGCTTTTGTAGTAAAAAAAACAAATACACAAATAAATACTTTTTTTACCTGTGTACTTCTACCCACGAAGTTTTTCACTTCAAAGGGACCACAGTAGTCCAATCCAGTACGCATAAATGCTCAGGCCATTGTTACTCTAGATTCTAGAAGATGGCAAATCAGCCATTTGTTGCTCTGAATTCTTAGAATTTACCTTTTTGCAAGTCATACAATTGAAAAGGATTTTACGAACTACATTTCTAGCAGATAAGATCCAAAATTTGTTTCGGATGAGAGAAAGAGTTGTCTCAGAACCTGCATGGAAATACAAATTATGAAAATATTTAATAACACAAAAAGTAAAATTATGTTTTGAAGGAATAATCATTGGATATTTTTGATGATCAATTAAGTTGCTGTTTCTCAGTCTACCACCAACTCGGATTACACCGTTATCATCTAAAAACGGGCACAAGTTTTTCAGTTTACTACTGTTAGGGATTGCATTACCCTTTTCCAAATACTGCATTTCCTTCACGAATGAAGTCTTCTGGATGTTTTTTACTATACAAAATAAGGACTGAGAGAGTTCAGTGCTGGTTAAAGTTCCACCTTTGGGATACAAGGGATTTCTACAGTTATGGATGAATCTATTACACCATGCTACTACTCTTTGCAGCTTTATGAATGAAGAACTGTTATTAATGATGTCTAAAGGCTCAACAATGTTAACTAAGGTACATACTTGAGTTACTGATCCTGCTTTCAATTCACGGATAAACAACTCACTGGTTTCAACAGAAATAATATCAGGAGACTCCACCATCTCAGGCTGTTGTAGGAATGATGGACCGAATCACCATAAATCACATTGCTGGATCTTGATGGGATCTAGGCCTCTAGAAATGAGATCTGCAGGATTTTGCTTGGAAGGTACATGATTCCACTTATCAATCGAAGTTAAACTTTGTTCTATTTGCGACAAATGTCTTTATATCATTTGACTCCTTTTTTAACCATGCAAGTACAATAGTACTATCTGTCCAAAAACAAGTTTTAGAAACTTCTTGCTTTAGAGCACTTAACACTTTTTGCATCAACTTAGATAATAGGAGTGCGGCAGAAAGTTCTAGGCGAGGGATAGTAATATGCTTTAGAGGAGCCACTCTAGATTTACTATTGAGCAGTTTGACAGCAGAATCACCATAAGAATTAATAGATTTTGCATAAACGACCGCACCATAAGCAAGTTCAGAAGCATCTGAAAAACCATGCAATTCCACACAATTAGATTGTTCTACAAATACAAATCTTGGGATATTGATCATATTTTCAGGAAGTAAGAAAATTAGTCCATTCGATATTTTCTTTCACGGGAAGATAATTTTCAGCAACCTTAATTTTTGGAGGAAAACCTTGGCCTTTGTAGTTATTGGACCTATCAAACCCAACGGGTCAAATATTCTAGCAGTTTGCAATAATACTGAGCGTTTGGTATACCTTTCACTTTGCTCTATAATTAAATTAAATCCAAAACAATCTGGTTGCGGCTTCCACAATATTCCTAATGTTTTTGTCTCATTGGAAAATGAATATTCAGATATTGCATTATTACACAAAAGAGAAGAATTATTTACTGACCATTTGTGAAGATCCATGCTTCCCTTCTTTAACAAAGATATCAGTTGTTGTTGGATCTCTTTAGCTGTGTCTAGATCATCAGCACCTGCCAAAATATCATCCATATATACGTCTTGAAATAATACACTTGCAGCTAAAGGAAATTCCTTTCCTTCATCTCTAGCTAGCTGGGTAAGGGTTCTTGTTGCTAAAAAAGGGGCACTCGTTGTGCCATAAGTCACCGTACATAATCTATACACCTTAACTGGTTCATGCACCTCAGATTTAAACAAGATTCTCAATAAATCTCTTTGACTCGGATGTATCAATATCATACGGTACATTTTTTTAATATTTGCTACAAAAACAAATTTGTGCTTTCGAAATCGCAACATTATACTAAATAATTCATCTTGGATTGTTCCTCCGTTATATTGCAAACTATTTAGAGATTTTCCGGTAGAAGTTAAGGAGCTAGCGTTAAAGACAACTCTTAATGGTGTGCTACTTGATTCAGCACGGAACACGCAATGATGGGGTATTTAATAAGTGATATCTGGTTCTTCAGATTCTATCACCTCTTCCATATAACCCATACTTAAATATTCTTGCATAAAAACTTTATAAAGATCATTAAATTTAGGTTCTCTAACTAAGCGATGCAAAAAAAATGTGCAAAAAAAAAAAAAAAAGATGATTTAAAAGCATTAAAAGCGGGAATCGAAAGTATATATTTTGATGGAAGAAAATATAAAACACTACATCAAGAGAAAATTGGAGATAAATTACATCGAATAACTATAAGTGAAGAACATGTATGTCTGGTTGAAGAGCATAATTCACTGTATCAGGGACACATTACACCGTCTTCTGGATCTGGAAAGCATATTGCAGAAAGCACTTTAAAATACTGCACTGAAAACAACTTAAACCTTGACAAAATATGGCTGTAGATTGTGACGGAACAGCTGTAAACACAGTAAGAAATAATAGTGCTATTAGATATTTTGAAACAAAGATTGGCAAAAGATTGAAAGTTTGATTTTGAAAGATTCGTGAAATTAGTTACACATGCAACATTGGAAGTTGTAGGAGTAGAAGCAAGGGACGGATATATACGATCAAAAATCAAATCGCGAAACATAATGCCTACTTTTGATACCAAAGGCCAATATAAATTAGCAGGGGTCTGTCCAGACTTTTTTCACATGGTCCTGTTTTTGTGAAATTGTGAACAGCTTTTTATATTTGTGAAAAATCTAATCATAATTTTGTGAATTTGAAGTGGTCGTTATATTCAGGTTCTTGTTTATGCATTTTTAAGAAGATATATGAATATAAAATACATATATTATATTCATACATACATAAATGATAATTTGTGAAATGTTTGGTTTAAAGATGGAAAATTTTTGTGAAAAACCTATTTTTAAGACAAATAATTTTGTGAAGGGTCCTGTTTTAGGAAAATTAATTTTGTGAATAATCCTGTTTTAGGGAAAATAATTTTGTGAAGGGTCCTGTTTTGAAATGAAAAAAATTGTGAAGAGTCCTTTAAAGGACCCAATTTTTTCCTAAACAGATCCCTGATTAGAGTGAATACTCAGATAGTTTTAGAGTCCATCGTATATATCCATTTTATTGTATTCCTATATATTTAGAAAATTGTCTTTCCTATACATTCAGAGAACTATCTTTCATGTATATTCAAAAAATAAAAGTGAACTGTATAAATAATTATTTTATTTTTTCTTTAAAATTTACATTTTAGTGTGACCTTTACCTTCAAGGTCTCAAAACATGACGACACTTAGATTGATCACATGTAATACTTTAATCAGTCATATTTTATGGGTTATTTTACTAAAATCAGAGAAATTCTGCAAAAAAAATAATTTGAATACCTTACACTACATAGTGCATATCTTGGATTTTTACATATAAATGGCATAATTTTTAAGAGTTGGTAGAGCCCTGAAGATGAATTCCAAATTAAATGAAAATTTAACCTAATATTCAGTGTGCCAATGGACAAATTTTGAGACCTATCCGAAGAAAAAATTCCCAAAAGAAAATTTCATGATTATTTACACTTTTTTGGTTTTTCACGTATAAAAGGCATAATCTTTAAGAGCTGGTAGAGCCCTAAAGATGAATTCCAAATGAAATGAAAAGTTAACCTAATATTCAGTGTGCGGAGACCTATCCAAAGAAAAAATGCCAAAAAAAAATTTTAAGGCCATTTTCACTCCACCCTATTGTACAATATGTGTATTCATTTGTGTAAGAATAGAATGTATAGTAATAGAAATATAGCGATTTTTTTTAAAAAATTAAAAAATTCTTGTATGTTTTTTGCTTATAACATACAGGGTTTTTAACCAAATTTAACGCCAGTTTCAGAAAAATTGACAAAATGTAGTAGAAACAATATAGTGCAATTGGAATACAAATATATTAAATATTTAAGGAAATATGGGCAGTTGTATAAAATAATTTTTATCTGTGCATGCGCGAACGGTAACAATGAGCTTTTTGCATAATTTAATAGTCAACTCTATGGAGCAACTTATTAAAAAAAATCAATCAGTGAAATATCGTAAAAATTCAAAGAGATATCGGCGTTAGAGTGAGCTGTTTTTTAGTTTCTCACTAAAACTCGCTGAATGATAAGGGATTTTCCACAAATTGTCATTTTTTATTTTATACTATTTTCCAATTTTTAATGATACTTTAGTTCTCTTTGAAAAACTACCCTAACGAGCTTATTCGAACAAAAAAAGAATTATCAAAATCAAAGGATCCATTCCAAAAGTATTATAATCTGGTGCAATAAAGTTTTCCAAGACGAACTAAAGTATCAATAAAAAATGAAATATAGCACAAAAATTAAACATGACAATTTGTGGACAATCCCTTATCATTTAGCGAGTTTTAGTGAGAAACTAAAAAACAGCTTACTCTAACGCCGATATCTCTCTGAATTTTTACGATATTTAACTGATTTTTTTAATTAGTTGCGCCATAGAGTTGACTATTAAATTATGCAAAAAGTTCCTTTTTATCGTTCGCGCATGCGCAGATAAAAAATATTTTATACAACTGTCCGTATTTCCTTAAATATTTAATATATTTACATTCCAATTGCACTATATTGTTTCTACTATATTTTGTCAATTTTTCTGAAACTGGCGTTAAATTTGGTTAAAAACCCTGTATGTTATAAGCAAAAAACATGCAAGATTTTTTTAATTTTTTTTTAAAAATCGCTATATCTCTATTAATATACATGCTATTCTTACAAAAATGAATACACATATTGTACAATGTCTGCCTATGTATATTCTGTAGCGATAGATCATTTCGTGCATTTTATTTTACAGAGTGATCCCAAGTATTATTTTTTTTTCTTTAATTTTTTTTGGCCCCCTAATTATACTCCTTATCAAATCGACGTTGATAAATATAAAGTCAAACCTGTTCTTTTTAATTATAAAATTCCAGAAGAATCTGACAAATACATTTTTAACTATTCCACAAAATGTCTAAAATTAAAAGTTGCCGGTCATTAATGGCCATATAGTGCATACCTATACATCAAGAAGTCATAAAAAATCATATCTTAACCTTCCTACCCTGAATGGGTCGAATCGACCCACTTCTATAATTTATTTAATTCGATTGGAACCAGATTTTTTTTCATAAGTAAGATAAATAAATGTTACAGAGAACTACTTTATTTAAATAAATATGTTATATCATTATCAAAAATAAATTCTGGTGCGAAATGTTTTTCTCAACGTTGAGCAAAATTTCAACAGGGTACGAAGGTTAAAACTGTAATACATACCAAAATGAAAATTTTAATAAAATAGTAGTTATTTACTTCCAGGGTTGTCAAGTTTCTTCCAAAGTGGAAAAAACCGCGGAAAAAAACATGGAAAAACCGGCTGGAAGAAATAGGTTTCTTCCAAGTGGAAAAAATGGAAGAAACTGTTTTTCATTAGGAATTTACCATATAAGTTGCAACTTTGTAAAATACAATAAAAATAAATGTGTTTTTCTAATAGACAACCTTAAGTAAATTTAAGTAGACCTATAAAAATTTAATTATATATGATAAATTGATAATTACATTAGTTTTCTTAAAGCTTTCCAATCATTGCGTACCTGAATAAAATAAATGATATTTTTCCATTATACTAACACCATGCCAAAATGTATGCTAATGTGCCATTTATTTCAACCCTGAATGTGCAAAGAGTTTTTATTGCAAACCATGCCAAACATTGTTATTTACTATTTATTGAACGTGAATCTGTTTCATTATTATTATTATTGTTACTTAATTGTAACCTCGCAAAACATCACAATTTGCTATTTTTCATACAGAAATTTAATATTAAACTGTAACTCATATTTATTGTTGACACAGATATGGATTTTACAATTTGGTACTTACCAAATGATGAGGAAGCTGCGATAAAATTGTTTCAGGTCTTTGGATACATAAAAAAAGCTTTTATTTAAAAAAAAAAAAAAAAAAAAAAAAAAAAAACATGATCGTCTTCATTCAAAAAGTGAAATGTTTACTACAATGCTAAGAGACATTTACAATTCCATGCCTGTAGTTTAAATAGACTTTTATTTTCTTATTTTATTTTATAATATTTATTTGTTCTTTTATTTTAAGTCTATATTTTTATTGATTTAATAAAATAGTTCGTGGATGTATGTAATTTTCAAATGTTATATTTTGAATTGCTCAATTTTGTGCCAACAGTGTTTTTTGCGAATAATTTCATAAGAATTTCATTTTGTGCCAATTATTACACTTGGCGACGACAATGGTGTTGGTATAACGGAAATGTACCAAATAAATTTATTAAAAATACACAAAATTAATTAAAAGTAATTCAATTCAAAACAGGCACATTTTTCTTATTATTTAAACTTCTGTAACCAGTAGTAAATAGCACGTGGATCATTTACCTACTGTAGAATGAAACTCCTCTAAATAAAAGACAGTGCTTTTAATTTGAATCCATTTTATTAAGGAAACTGATTACGATAATTACTCTATTGAAAGATTTCATTAAAATCTCAACTTTCCTTACTACAGTGCAACATGGTATAACAAAACAAAAGTATTTTAGCAGTAGGATGCTGCAATCAATTTCTCAACTTAGAATGGATGAATGCAAAAGATAAAAATTATTTCAAGACCTGCAGAACTTGGAGCGTTTAAAAGAATTTTGGCATACTCATAAAGTTTATTTTTAGAACATTTATTTTTTAAAGTGCATTGAGATATGCATGCTAGTACTATACATAATTACAAACTTGTTTGTTTTAAGTGTTGCACAATAGTTTTGAAAATATTGAAATTTCATATGATAAATAAAGAATTGGTAGGTAGTTTTTTTTTTTAATATCCCCTATCTTTAAAGTTGTAAAAAAACATAACCTGTAAATACCTGCTGAACCTGAAGTTTGTTATTAAAAAATAACTTATTTTTCCATAAATAATATTTTTAATGTTAATTAAAGTTTCAAATTTAAATTTCATATAATTAGGTTTTGAATTTAATTCTTTTATATAGTTAATATATTTAAATTTTGAGCATTTGATTTGTTTTCTCTTGGTTTCTTCCATTTCTTCCAGTTTCTTCCGGTTTTTTCCTGTTTCTTCCACCAGTCTCTTCCAGAAGAAACCCAACCCTGTAATTCATACTAATTTATAGGACAAAAAAGTTGATACTTTTTACATATCTCCATCTTTTGACAGAATTTAAAAATATAACAACAAACGTCAGCAGATATGTAAAACGAAATGCGAATATAAAAAATGTGGAAATTTTAAATTTTATGTTAAAATGTCTTAGCATTTATTAAATTTTACTTAAACTTTAAATGAATTGTTTTAAAGTTTATTCTAAGACACTAAGATCTTCTAAGACTTTTTTATTTAAACGAATAAACTTTAAACATATTATAAATGGCCAAAACATAGACATTTATGTGTTGAAAATCAATAATTCCTATTTGTATTAATTTATTAAAAAAAAACCTAAACTGTAACATGAAAACGGATTTTTTTATCATGGTACAGTTTCCTTCTTCTTTTCAGTAAAAATAATTAATACTGTATATTTTTTTAAAGAGTTCAATACAAGATATAAATATAAAAAAATGGGACTAAGTCTAATGCATTTGAAATTTCTACTTCATATATTACAAAAGTTTCTAGGCAGCTGAACAATTCAAGAACAATCAGTCTTTTACATCTCGTAACTTATAACGAAAGTTCCTCTTTTCAGAAATTGAATAAAGTAATGCTTCATTCATATGACTGCAAAATTTTATGAGATTCACTATCCAGCAACAATTTCACGCTCCTATTCAATATACGCTTTTATTGAAAACTGTATTATAGAAGATTTATTTCTTTTATAGAGTCACTGTAAAAATTATCGGAACGACTTAAGTACAAATGATTTTACGTGATGGTGTTACAATAAATACAATAATTTTCCTCTTTACTTAAAAATTTAATCCTTATGATGCTGTTGGTATAAATATACAGAATATTGCAAAATTTAACGCACAGACTTTGTAGTGATAGAGCATACTGCAACAAACATTTTTTGTATAAAAAATCAGGGTTGTAATTCATTTATATAATTAAGATACAATTTGTCACACTCCACTCCGAACCTAGCTGTTGTTTAAAAGAAAAAATATGTTTTTAAAACAAATTAACAGAATTATCTTATTTTGGGTAAAATGCAATGCCACTAAATATACCGATGGAAGAGAATAATATATTGGCAAATAAAACTCTATGCACTTTCATATACATTCAGAAATAAGGTTTTTAGCACTACATAGTTGTGTATGGCCACTTCCACTTCCTCTAGTGACAAAGTTATATTTCAAACTACAAAATGTAAATCTGCGGCGAATTTCGTTCTAATATTTTCATATAATTTAGATTTAAACCCTTTTCGGGACGAGCATGTTTAATACATTTTTAATACTGTATAGGTGTTTTTTTTTTTCAAAAGAAAAATGTTTCCCTAATTTATACGTAGAAAAGGTTAGATTTAATAATAAAAAAATCAATTAAAAATACAGGTACGAATAACCAAGGATTCCTAGCACGTTATGTGTCACTATACACGACGCTCGTCACAAAGTTGTTAAGTACGAAAATCCAATTTCGTTTTGGATTGAGCCATTCTGTAGTGTTAACTGAAAAAAAAAGTTTTTTGGTCTTAGTTTTCTATTTAAAGATTTGTTTATTTAAATAAGATATATCAACTCCTAAAGTTTGTATGTAGAATTTTGTAAATTCCTGTTTTTCTCATCCAATATCAATACCTGAAAATTGATACGTAATTGAAATTCCAGTAACACAGTGATTTTAACACTATGCATAACCGTGTAGATTTAGCAAACAAAAATGAAATCTAAGGTAGTTGAAATTAAAATTCTATCATTCCAAGAACATTACAGAACCTTGTATTTGTCATAGTTATATGAAATTTAGAAAGCACAGATAGCGCACTTTCCATAATCAGACTTGTTAAAAAAATAGAATTAATTCGTTGTGAGTGCGTTTACCTGAAAAGGGAATGCTATAATCGCAACAAAGGCGTTTTATTCATTCTAGGAGAAATGCGAACTTTCTCCAGGTTGCTATTACAAATCCGCAAATTTCATAATTCTACTAATCATTGTGAACAATCCATGCACAAAATGGAAATACTATATTAGACAGGAGTAAAGAATGATGCATACATCATATGCATTTGCCTTGGAATACGCTGTTTAAAAAACACGTAACAATTTTGATTTTTTTTTCATTTGTCTAATACATTCAACTTCATAACAAACATTAAATACATGGTAATTTATGTTTAACAAATTATTTCTCATAATAATTTAGTTAAGCTTTAAAACGTTATAATAAGTGTTATTAAGGGCCTCAACATCCCTCAGTCAAAAGGAATTTAATGGTAATTCATTACGGAATATCGTTTGATATTAACGTGACTAGTGGCGATTTTCCAAAATTAAGTTGCCAATCATTTTCCTATGACTAAGGTATGTGGCGACTCCCGAGAACGCAACGACCGCTGTCGCGACAGCTGACGGCTTTTTTCGTGATTCACTAAGAAATATCAATTACATATTGAAGATTGGCTTGTATAAAAATGCTAAGTAAAATATTTTACTGCCTTGCGATGAAGCCGAAAATATATTTGATGAAGCAATGCCGTTTATCAGACACCGAACTGTATAACACCTAAAAGCAATTCTGTTAGAACAAGAGCACCAATTGAAGATTAGGGGTCCAAAACAGCTCATAAGAAAGGACAAGACTTAAAATTTATTTAAACTAGTGTTTTAGGGTAAAAACGTGTTATTAGTTTAATATTCAAAGAATAAATATTATATTTAATGGTTAGTCGTATAAAGGTGTTATCACAAAAACAAATTCATTATGCTTGTTTTAAATATCAGCAGTTTTCTCTTTTGCACAGAGTTATACCAATTTTATATAAAATATTCAGTAGTAGAAGAATATACATCAAACAACTATAGTTAAAATTTTTATATGAAAAGCATATTTTAATAAAATCGTCAAAATATTTATCCATTTACTAATTACATTTTACCAATGGACTAAATTTATGAAATGTTTAATAGAATAACAAACCAAAAAAGATGTAGGTTGTATTTTGTAGTAATTTGAAACTGTAAATACGAAAGCAGGATAATCCATTACGTATACAAAAATAAATTATAGCTAGAAATAATTGGTTAAGAGAAAATATATTAAATCTAATTTATGAGATACAAATAATCTTATATTACATTATCCTTCCAGGAGATTTAATATTAGATTGTGTTATGACTTCAAGAACTAAATCTTTTCTGCTGACTATTATTTTCTGGGGAAAATATATTCTTATATAATAGAGAATATACAGCAGATGAGTGAAAATGATTTACCGGATGATTTCTTGTTAGGAAAAGTAATGAATCACAAAATAGAAATAGAGATAAACGTCCTGAGATAAAAACCTTAATGATTATTGTTTTTATGTATCTTTTGGATACAGAATGGCTAATTTGAATATTTAAGTAGATAAAGCGATATTGGTCTTTCAAAAAATATGTATGTAATACTGAAGGAACGTAACTAATCAAATAGCTGATTACTTCACGAACTAATTATTAGATAACTTTTCTTTGTAAAAGTCCATCGCTTTACATTTAATCTCTCTTCTTAATTTTCTAGTTGAGTCATTACATTACACAAATGCAAAATTATTATTAAAATATATTTTCAAATAATAAATATTTTTTCTTGGACACACATATTCAATTTAAACTGAACTACCGGATCTGCAATTATTGTATGCAAACAGCGGTTGTAACAATAACTGTCCTTAGGAATCAACATTATTTTTTTCTGAGCATCCCGTGGTATAATGGTAAATATTTCGATGCCATCATGTCGAATAGCATGTTCTTTCTACAAAAGTATTTAAAAATACTATTTCTGTAGAAAAATGTAATATTGAGTAAATTTTCGAGGGATTACGTAATTCATATTAATGTATGGAAAATGCATCTAAAAGTGACAAATGTAGACATGTTTCATATATGGAGAGGCAATCTGCTTTATTAGGGTGGAAATATGTGTGCATCAGGTTGACTTATCACGAACTAATGAGAGATTTCGTTTAGAAAAATTGACTTTTACAAGTAAAAGAGATTCAAAAATGAACACACACATACAGAGACAGACGATTAAATATCACGTTCAATGAACTTTAGCTCATATTTCAAACTTCTATTTCATTTTTTTTTTTAAATAATAAAGTTATTTTTTTTATTGAATGCATCTTTTTAACTAAAAAAAATTATGTTAATTTAAAAAGAAAACTAAGATAGTACTTTCAGAAAGAATATAAAAATATTGTAAACAAATGTAAAAGGATGATCATCAAATGTTAGATAAATATATATATTTTTTTAAACATTTAAGCGAAAATAAAGCGAATAATGCGGAAAACCTTTTTCTTGCTATCTAAAAAAAAGAAAAGAAAAGTACTAATTCGTAAAGTATGTTAAATTGAAATTCGTCCATCATTACCTTTAAGTTAATTTTTCTTTGAAGTGAGAGTTGTTAATAATAATTTAAACTATATGTCAGGACTTATTTTCTGACTAGTTAAATTTCTAGTAGATTTTTAGAAACATTTTCGAATAATTTGTATAGTGTTTAACCCGGAATATCGGTTTTTAGGATACTATCAGTACTCAATTAAACATTTTCTGCTGCGTAATTTAATTTATACATGTAATAGCAACAAAATAAAAATAATTTTAATGTTAATGATAATGCTGTTAATTTCTCGTATTTCTTTGTAAAACATGTATGTTGAACATGTAAATGTTTACTTCAAAAATGATATCATTCAAAAAACCTATATTCCGGTTATAGAAAACTGATTTTACTCATATACTATAAAAACTACGCGGAAAAGTTTCCCAAAATCAGTGGTAAGAAAAGAAACTTTGTTTTTATAAATCCTTCTTTAAATCTCTAAACTTTTCAGATTTTGCGGTTTCTGAACATAAAGAATGCTTTTCAGAATAGTGGGTAACTCGGAAGTGGTTATTGTACATTTTTTAGAGTTGCAAAGGCTAGAAAAAAACCTGGTTTAAACCTGGAAAAAAACGGTTGTTTTGGGAATAAACTGGGTTTTTTGGGAAAAAAACCGGGTCTTCTTGAATAAAACTGGGAATAAACCGTTTTTTTTTTGCAACTCTAATGTTTTCCGTTATGGTTATAATATACTTTCCTAGGTTAAAACTCATATATATATGTTTTAAAAATCTGAACTTGTGGATTAAAGTTCCAATTTTGAAATCATTTTGTAATAAAATGTATATCTATCTTTTTAAAATGTATATCTATATAAGTTAAAAATACGGGAAACTATTTAACATTTAACTTATTTAGCATCGAAAAATATTTTCTCTAAAATAAAAAATCAAAGTAAATGTATAAAAAATTTCAAATTATAACATGTTGTAAAATCTTACAAAGATCATGATGTTATTAAAAAACCGTGCGTTACAGCTGTTAATTAAATTTTTAAATACTTAAAGGAAGTTTATTCGTATATATTATGCATATTTTATCGCTTCTAGGAAACTAAATTAAACTTTCTTCGTTAATTAGCGATAAATGAAGCAAGACAATTTAAGAATATTTTCGAGTTCGTTACTCATGCTTCATTAGGCCAGTAATTATTTACATCATATATTTGACCTCATTAAAGAATGATGAACAAGGAAGTGATCATTGATTTTATCAGAACCATTGAAATTTTTATTATATTAACTGTTTAGGAATAATTTATTTCCTTTATAAAAGAAACTATACCAATGGAACCAACCATATTAAATATTAAGAATTGCACTATTTTCCTATTGATTAAATACACTTAAAATTCTATTAGAAAGAAAAAATGAAATATTTGACATCCGCATGTAGTCGATAAAATACATGACCCTTTTTTTTCAAAGTGATATAAACGAATGTTTCATTAAATATTCCTAGCATATATTTACTACTGACATGCGTATACTCTTCATCCATAAACAGATAATAGTTAGGACATTTTAAATTTGGGGAAAATGTATGAAATAGGGAATAATTGCGAAAGATACGTCGAATGCGTCCCTACTATTTAGTGATCCAAATCTGGCGTTAATTTTTAAAAGTATATGGTATAAATTATGCAAAGACTTAGCCAGATGCCACGCTAGGTATCACTGTCAGTTTATAAGGGTTTATAATTACAATGAATATCTCACTGCGGTTACTAACAATACATATCAATGAGACTAAATTTAAATTCAAAATAAATATTCCATTATATCTGGTATGTTCACTTTCTGAATATTTTATGTATAATGCTAAAATGTTATTGATGTTTCTATAAACCGTACTTTTATTTTATGAATGACTTAAAAGTATGTATGTGAAATGTTTTACAATAAAATGTCAGCAAAATAAATACGCATTGATTTTTGTGTGTGTAGTAACACGCATAATTTTTCTCATAAACATAAAATTTACAGTAAATTTACAAAAATAAAATTTAATAAACTATATTTAGGATTTCGAGACTGGAAAATATTTCTGTAGCAAATTTCGTCATTTTATGCATTTATTTTTTTACGTGTAATATTTATCAGATTTTGTAATTTAAAAGTGTCTTTAATTCCGTTTCATTCATTAGATGTATTCTATAAAAAGCATGTAGTCATCTTTGTATATCATAATAATTGTATACTATTTTTATTTATTTTTATTGTGATTAACTTACATTTACTTCCTTACATTGTATGTAATATTGAAAGTGAAAATTGCAAACTTTGAGTGATATATAAGGGTGTCAACCAGGATTCTCGCTGCCGATCGCCATTAATCCAAAATGTTTCATTTGGTGAGAAAATTAAAGGTTGAAATCGCTAAATTGCAAGATATATTTTTTTTTTCGCGGCACTCTCAATGATGTTATTGTACGAATAAACATTTCCTGTGTAACTCATTCTTTGTGTTTTGATATGCTTAGTGTTTCACGACAAATATATTAATAACAATGGTCAAAAGCTAGTGAGAACCCTGGTGACAATTTTTATCATCGTCCCTTGGCTAATTTTTAGACCAATAAGAAACCACTTTAGAAATATAGTTCCAACAGTAAAACAGTTTCAAAGTTGCTTTTCAACCTCTTAAAAGCAATTCATATCAAAATAGTTAATTTTAAAAGAGTTTCCCACGTTTACCTCTTATTCTGTCCCTGGGCTCAATACGTTGTATTTAGGAAAATCTTCTTCGTACTTTAATAGGCAAAATAATAATAAATTATTTTTTTTACGACCAAAACTTACCGAGTTATGATAGTTTTAATTTTATAAAATTTTAGTATTTTCTAGTATTAAAAATAGAAAAATGTGTTTCATCCATATGCGAAATGTAAAAAAAGAAGAAAAAATCTTGACAATAGTGTTTATTTTTATTAGTAGTATTATATGTTGTTTCAAAACCCTCGAAAAGAAAAACAGGCGGAAGATTGTACTGGCACATTGGCGCATTTAAAAAGAAAATTCCGTCCAATTCTCAATAAATTTTGTTTGGTAACTCCGTACTTAAAGAATTATAATTCATTTAATTATTTATTATTTATTTTTAATTATTTGTATTTAATACTTTGTTAAGATACTTTGACTTTCAAATAAAAGTAAAGTTTTAAATCGAATTAAGAATAGTATGTAACTTTTAAACTTCAAAACAAAATTGCGCAGAACTTTTTCGAGTGACAAGAGGGCGCATAAACTTTACTTGCTCCAGGGCGCTGAATATGTAGCTACGCCACTGGGAGGGGGGGGGGGTAGTTAACTTACATATGACTTACTTTATCATAAAATCAAATTATTGAATTTTGACTGATGTATCCATGATGGTGATTCATAATGATGTTTCTGATGATTTATTCATTATTGCTTTTACTAAAATCTTTAATTATGGATTTGTGTTAGTGTTAAATATTTTTCTTGAAATGAACCATAGCTTACCTACTTAAAAAATTAATACTATTTTGTCTTTAAATTTATAAACCACAGTATATAATGTATGAAACATGGTAGTTAGTAAAAACTGATTTTACTTACCCATCATACGTAGTATAGGGTAAGTCTTGTAATCGTTTTGAAAATCGAAAAAAAATTTTTGACGGATTTACACGTTTCAGACACTGGAGATTCCGAAAAACATATTTTTAGAAAAAAAATTTTGCCGTCCGTCTGTGTGTCTGTGTGTCTGTGTGTGTGTGTGTCTGTAAACGCTCTATCTCCCGAAAAAATTGAGATAGAGACTTGCAATTTGGTATGTACTTAGTATGTAATAATGGGAAGAAGCCTATTTCATTTCAATAACCTCGATTAACCGGAACAATTTTTTTCGGACTCTCGAAATATTCGTTCTGATGAAAGGTATATAAAAATTTTCGAAATTGTTTATTTTAAGAAATGAATATAAAAGACAATAAAAAAACATAAATTTTGAATAAAGCATGAAGTCGATCGGATAATTAGTTGCCGAAATATTTGGAATCCTATTTTCCACACTCTTCGATTTTTCATGACCCTGTATTTCATCCAAATTTCACTTCAAAGATATATTTTAATTGGAAATTTGACGCTTAATAAGAAGCAATAAACCGCTAGTTAATAGGATTATTATTTTTGGAGTTATAAGGAAAAACCTCTTTCAAGCAATTCAGTAATCGAGCCTTTACAGTTTGTGACGTCATCAAGCCACGATTTTATTTGAATTGCAATGCATTTTATAAGTAGTTTACACATTGTTATTTTAATATTTTACATTATGCATATCCATGATGGGTAAGTATTACGGTGGCCCCCAACGACTAGTTTATAGTTTTGTTCATTTTCATTTTTACGGAAGTTGTTTTAAAAGTTATATATAAGTAATATTGGAGAATTTCATTTTATATTGGGTGATTTTAAAAAGGCCTTATACTTTAAATTTCCAATGCACAGAAATGCAGAAAAATACTTCATGTAAAATGAAATGTAAAAAAATATATATACAGAGTAGGGTAAAATAATCGATGTTTCAAAAACATCAAAATATTGTAAAACATAATAAATAAGTAACGAGCCGATTGTTGTTTGCAATCACGATCAAAGAAAATCTGGGATTTAATTTTGATAAAAAATATTTTACACTTACTTTCCCGTTAGTATTTCATATAGTTATATTATAATGAAATTATATTTTTCTTTGTAGAGACACACTATTAAGATTTTTTTTAGGTAGCTTTCATTGCAAAAAGCTACCTATTGCTGCCGTTCGAAGGAAAGCAATTCCAAAAAATTTGGTATATTTTCACCGATCATGACCCCAGACACCAAACCACACGCCGTTCAAATGTTGATTTATATATAAATATATATATATCTGACATTTGTCATGCTGGTAACTCTCTTATTTATGAACCAATTTGGATATGACTGAGTATGTGTATAGGACATACCAAGTTCTCGACCGAGTTCGTTATCCAGCTTCATCCGCCATATTGTTTCAAAATGGCAGCCAGTTAAAAATTCTTAAACTTTAATAAATTCAAAAATATGTACAAAAAAATATATCAATTGAAAAATTTGTTTCCGTTAAGTGCTATAACGTGAAACAAGGATTCACGAACATTTTTTGTTTTGGATATATCTTAAAAAATGGATATGGCAGCTTGAAATTCTAGAGTGGCTGAGATTATGAAACAATCTGATATTTGTAATGCTGTAACTCTCGTATTTATGAGCCAATATGAATGTGACTGATCATGTGTACAGAACATACTAAGGTCTCGAACGAGTTCGTTGGCCAGCTTTATGCGCCATCTTATTATTATATCGGCGGGCAGTTATTTTTTTTTATTACAAAATGCGTATAAAAAAATATAAATTGAAAAAATTGTTTTGGGTTATCTTAAAAAATGGCTGAGATATGGCAGTTTGAAATTTTAAGGTAGCTGACATTTTGAAACAATCTAATTTTTGTAATGTTGTAACTCTCATGCTGAAATTCACATTCAAATTCAGTATTAACGAAAACCAGGGTTGAATATTCTATATTCAGGATCCAAGCATTTTAGATTCGGATGATTGAGTAAAATGAGTTTAACTTTTAAGAACATGGACTATGAAATCTTCCTTTTCCTCCTGGTACAGGCCGGAAGGACTTTTTTAAATTTCGAATCATAAATATAGCCATATAGAAAATGTTAATTTTAAACAAGTATTTTTTATAAAGTTTTAAAGTAATATGATGACATCTCTTTTTAAGTTATTTTAGATTCTTTTAAATATAAGCAAATTAAATTAAAATTTATCACTCAAAATAAACAATTTAATGCATTTTCAGGAAAATAAATTAATTATATTAATTCTAAATATTAACGCGTAATCACGGATAATTTATTATATTAGTCCCAAATTAAACACTGTCTACTTCCACAAAAGGAATTTAAGCCTCAAAGGATGAAACCTAATTAAATAAGTGAGAATTTCAAAACAAAATTAATCTAATTGAAGAAGTTTTCTGCGAAATTAAAGTGTAAAATTAAACTAAATTTTAAAAATATTTTATTTATTGTTATAAATACAAATTTGCGATTTACCTGTGCAATGTTAAATCTATTAAGTGCAGAAAATTTCTTTGCTCTGTTTTTATTGATGTGCTTTCACTATAACTAAATAAATTAATTCATTTTGTTTCAGGAAGCTGATTGCATATACACTGTAAAAAAATGGGTCGATATACTAAAAATATTCTAGCTTTTCTCATTAAATCTTTGCAATTACTAAAAATTTTTTTGTATTCTTACTCAGTTACAAGAAAATTTCTAAAAAACAGCTAGCAACGATTCAGGTTTTTAGTAACGTTTACTAAAAAAATCTGTGTTATACAAATACACTAAAGAAATTTTAGTCACCACAGGATTTTTTTTTTACATTGTAGGGTGATTGTACTAGTCGTTGCCCACTCTCCAATAGTTCATCAGTTGATACTACAGTATGTCTTATCCAATAAATATTGTATGTAGAATTTTACTGTTAGTTTTGTCTAACTAAACACTACATGAGACATATTATAAACGTCTGTATCATGATTATTTAACTCTTTAATTACCAAATTATGAATTAATGAAAATTTTGCCTTTCAAAGCATTTTATCGGAATATTTGAAAATATGTTAGTAGATTTCTGCAATCATTAAATAAATTTGAGATTTTTTTTCATTTATTAAAATGTAATTAACGGATTCAATGTTTACAATAATTTTGTAGAACATTTTACTACTCTACCCAATTCATTTCTTAAGGATTTTGTTTTTAGCATTTGGCAGAATTAAGAAACATACAAAAGTAAGGACTTTGCATACAAACATAGAATTTTTTTAGAACTGAAACTGTCAAATAAATGTATTTCAAAATCAACAGAGCTGAGCAGTTACAATTGGGGGGGGGGAAATATTTTTTTTTTCTTTGTATAGCGAATAATGCTTTTAGACCATGATTAAGTAAAGTGTCTAGAACTCATACTAACTTGCATTACTAACAATAGATACGGTAAATGAATTTTATAACATGTTTCTTTGGTACTTCTCTATTATCCCGTCGACCAATTTTCATAACAAAAAACTATCGCCAAACTGTAAGATTAAACGCCAAAATTGCAGTCCCATTTACTTGATTTCAGAAGTTTACTTACGTCATCAAATAGTTTTTAATTCGACATTTGCGTGTATTTTTCATTATGTTTTACTTTTATTAGTTATTTCATTAATTAAAATAACAAATGTTTCATTAAATCCTTATATTTTATTTATTTATTTATTTTGATATTCCAAAGACAACGTTCTCCCGTTTATTTGGCGTTACAGTTTGGCGATTGTTTTTTGTTATGAAAAGTGGTCGACAGGATAATAGAGAAGCACCGTTTCTTTTAATGATACTTTAAAGTACCGTCAGTGCATAAAGTGCTAATAGCAGTCAGAGATCAACTACTAGTGAAATTTGTTCTGTACTCCGAATTCTGAATTAACGACATAACATAGAGAAATTTGTTATACGCAGTTTAATTTAGAATAAAACAATGAGGAAAATTATTATTTAAACATATTTTTATGGTGAGCAAGCAGGTGAGAGAGAGTAAAGAAACACGGGATAGTAAAAATCTGTATTACAAAGCATTTGAGTAAAGCTGGCGTCATATTGATGGTAGCAGCACCTGAACAATAAATTTCATACTTACTTCTAAACATCGCACTACATCAATTTTTACACCATCGAATAGGAAAATATGTGAATTAAAACGCAATTTATTTGAAAACTGTATCTCGATCTGCTGATTTTTTATTGTTTTTAAAATTATTTTCAAGCATGATTTCTGCCGCGTGAAGAGAGATTAACTAGTTTCCATGTAAAACAATACAAATTATTCAGCATTTGTTTCTCGCTAATATTCTATAATGAAATTAGAATACCTTGAATAAATAAATATTCGGTCAAGTGCGAGTTTTATTCACGCACAAATTCACCTCCTACAATAAATTTATTCACCCTACAATAAATTTATTAATTACTAACTGCAATATTACAAAAAATCGTTTCTGAAAGAGTAAGAAGACTTTGAAAAAAACTATACAACATAGGTTTGCGTATATACTAGCAAAGTATAGATGGATATACCATGAACGTTCAGAGAGATATGACCCCTAAAAGTAAGAAATATCGCTATTCTGTATGACATCTTTTAATACAAAAAAACAAAGACCTTGTACGATGTGTAAATTTAGTATTGTGCCATGCGCGCTTCGAAAGGAGGTCGCGAAGTTGCAACATCGCCATGGACTGTGCGGTGATTTATTGATAGGTTTATTAATACCATTTGTAATTACCAACAATTGTTTTCGAAAACGATTATCAACTATCTTTGGATGTTTCCGCGTTGATAGGTGCCTTGAGCGCCTCTAAACTCCTCCGCTGAGCGCCCGCAATGTAAAGTTTGTGTGTAACAGAAAAAATCGATTTTCTCAAAAGCTATGTGACCTATGATAATCGCTATAGTTTTTCTACAATGTTTAAATCATCTCCTAGTACCTTGAATGTTTCATAATTTTAGCTTCAGTAGATTGGGAAATAGCGGGGACGCATTTTTGCAGTACATTTTCGGCGATATCTCTGAAAATATAATACCTAAAATTGAAACAAACACATTTTTAGTTCGGTATTACGAGATATTTCGAACGATACCTCGCATGATATACAAAAATTAATTTGTTTTTTCAGGTAACTTAATTATCCCTCTAATTTTCGCTAAAGATATTTCTGAATGACTAATAATAATAAGTATGCCGTCAATAGCTGTTATTGCTCTGCCAAGTTTGAACTTTCCACATTCCATAGTTTTCGAGAAAAACGACTGTCTCAGACGGACAGGCGGACACACGAGCGATCTTATAATGGTTTCATTTTAACTGTTTAAATACGGAATCCTAATAATATAATATAAATGAAATACAAATATAACAGACATGCAATTAAACCACAGAAATTTTCAAAATTAAAAAGGCTGCTCTGAGTAGCGAAATATTTGGCGATTTCATTTTCTATTATTTCCTGCCATGTGACAAATGTATAGCTTTTAATAAATTTCATAACTTTACTTGAATACATTGATATTTTAATCTAAAAATGGTTTATGGTATTACTAGTGGGATATCTAAAACTATATATATTAAATGTAAAAAATTGTTAAAGTTTCACATATATTCTGTAACCCTGATATCCCGGGCTGGAACCATAATATTCTTAAATGATGAACTACAGTTACCCTATTTTGAGACATACTTCTATTTTATAAAAGCTACATTGCATTTTGAAGCAGTTTTCACCAGACCTAAAATAATAATAATAAAATTGCATGCTTTTCTGGGGCAACCTCACGTGTGAAATCTTACACTGTCAAAAGTTTTCGTTCAATGTTGTTAACTATTATATATTTCAAAGTCAGAAAAAGTACCAAAAGATGGTTCCTTCTCTATTTCAAAAACTCTCTTTTTGTTGAATTCTGGAGTATGGTTCAACATTTTACCATCCTGTGTTAAATCGTCTGCCATTGAATCTGCAGTGTACGTGTAGGATCAAAAGATGTTTTTAATTTTGTCTTATTTAAACTTAACGATATATAAGGATTTATTTATATTTCTTACTATAATTTGTGAATAAAGTATACATCAACTATATTTCATTTTTGTGTTATGTTAATAAAATGTAATTTTACAATGTGTCTATAAGTATTAGGCCTAGTTGAGTAATATGTGGACATGTTGTTGAATTTATCTATTTTCATTTCTTATATCTTGCGTAGCATATATTAAGTTTAGTATTTATGTACTGGATTAGGCACTTTGAATTATATTGTAAATTAAGCTTTGCTGAGTAGCTGAGCGTGACGTTATTATCAGGTTCTCAGTTGGTTTCTTCAAGAATTTGATTGCTGTTTATCAACTTTTTATATACAGTTTGCACTGTTAGTTAACGTACATTTGATATGTATGAGATTAGCATGTTGCTTGATCAAACGTATGTTAGACAGTTAATATTGAAGTTAGAGTAAAGAGTTATTCTCTAATCTCTAGCGTCAACTAAAATAATAATGTGCTGGAATTTTCTGAAATTGTGATATAAAAGTAATATTCAATTGTTGCATATGCATGTTTGATTGTGACACGAATTTGTTTTAATTACTACCAGAATTTTCCTAGCTCAATTCTTGAGCATACATTACTCTAATCATTTCAATATTAACTCTTCTTACCCATTAGTATACGCATGTATGGTTTTTAGCACATGTCGGTTAACTAATATGATCTAAAATTGTTTTTGTTACTCCATCCAGATTTTTTTCCTTTGTTTCGTAGATCAATATCTGTCAGAGTTAACTGTAGGGAAAAAAATGTTTCTAAAAATTTTGAATAATTCCTCAGGATGTGTTTCATCGATTAATGACCTGGACCGGTTCCAAATATTCACCAAATTTTGAAACTTTTTGAAAAAAGATAATAATAATAAAAAAAAAAAACATACTAATGAAAAGGATTTAAAACTTTTATTAAAGTCAATACAATAGATCTTAGCATTCAATCGTTTCCCACGCTTTCAAGGGGGAGGGGTTTCAATATTTCTTATATTTTCTGACAATAAGTTGAGAGGGATCTGAGAAAAGCTTACGTCATCACAAAAAGTTTTTAAATGGCGGTGAAAATATTCTGTAGCCTTTGAAACTTGTTACGAAAGAGGGGGGTGGGTAGATATGTGCTTACGTAACACTTGATTTACTGCTTTAGAAATGCTAGACATTTAATCCTCAGCAAAAGTTTGAGTACTGAATTTCTAGTATCTTGTTAAATAATAATTTTCGTTTACGATATAAATTTGTTCGATCAAATTCTCTGGGTTTTAAAGTTTAACAAATAAAATATTCATTATTCATAGTCTTGAAATAAGTTTGAGAATACGTAAAGATTGATAGTAATAAAAATGCACAAACATAAATCACTAAACAGTATAATATTTGAATTGTTTAGTTTTAATTTAAATTATTTATCTAAATATCTAATAAATTATTCTAATA
This sequence comes from Maratus michaelseni, assembly GCA_963931845.1. Lineage (NCBI taxonomy): Eukaryota > Metazoa > Arthropoda > Arachnida > Araneae > Salticidae > Maratus > Maratus michaelseni. Next base: position 189,862,147 of record OZ007593.1, on the reverse strand, counting down.
GCTTTAAGAAATAACGGTACTTTCCGTATACACTTTTTTTTTTTTTTTACAAAAAATGTGGATGTTTCAACATGTTTAGAGCATAGAATTGGATATTGCTCAGGTACAGTTCACCAAATCATTATTAGTTATTTTACAAATGCGCATTTTGTAAATATATGCTTCTTACCAGCATACACATTCAATTTTGCCTTCAAATGAAAAAAAATCTATTTGAAGCCTTACATTTTACAAACTGTTATTGAAAAGGGATTTATTTTATGTCTGAAGCAAAAGTTTAAATGCAACTGATAAATTCAAGTTCCACCAATCGTTTAAATTTCGTAACTTTTAGCAATAATTTAACTTTTCTGAAAATGAAATAAATAATGCATTATTCAGATAACTGTAAAATTTAATGGGATTGAATATCCTTCAAGAATTTTAATGCTCTTTTTGCAAGGTAAGTCCTTAATAAAAAACATATGAAATTTGTATATTTGACGATATTTTTAGTATCCTGTTGCTGTAAATATGTTATTTTATCTACAGTCCGACCAGGTTAATACGCGAACCCGCTTAATACGCGGATTTTTTTCAGTCACTTGAACATCGCCCATAAGACTTGTGTAAAATATCATGTTTAATACGCGAACAGTTATTACGTGATTCCCGCTTAATAAGTGATAAAGTTTCGGTCCCTTGAGGCAAAAATTCTCGTTTAAAACAGAAATTCGGAGATCAAAATGAGAATATCTTCTCTCTTCTCCCGAGTTGCCAATTTAGTGGATTTTTAATTCAGATAAAAACCTCTGTTTCCGATTAGTACCATTCACTTTATTTAATAACAGATTAAACAAGGTCGATATTAATAAGTGGAAATAGTACTAGATATTTAATATTATGAAAAAAACCTGCTAAATAAACGGCACGACCATTTTATCTTTGGTCCCATATTTCAGCATTCCTTGTCTCTCACTTCGTGTATATTATCACTGCATTAGAGAGAGAGAGACAAATTTTTGTCGCTTTTTGTTACTCTTTTTTCTTTCCACGATGTATGCTGTCGCTCCTCTCTTTTTTTCCCCTCTCGTACAATGTACGAAATAAAACCTCCATAGTACTGTGTGTTTCTGTTCATCCGTGCCATATAAATCTGTGTCATTATGCAAAAATATGATACTGAAGCTCATGATAACAGTCAAAATTCAATGAATACTGCAGAATGAATATTACATTGCTACTAAAAAATTCAGATACAATCGATAAAATTTCAGCTTCTCCTAAGAGAATGGAGGTAAAAACCAAGAAATACGATGTCGTATAACTTATTGTTTGACTGGTATCCTCGAGTTCAAGCATTTATCCTATCTCTTAACACTCAGTAGAGAAACAGAAGGCTTCACAAATACTAAATACTCAAAACATAAAATTTTAATTGTCAAATGGATGGACCTATTTAAAAATCGGTATACAAGAATGTTTCTGGGGATGCGAGAGCAGTAAAGAACAAGGATGTAGATGTAGAGTATTCTGAAACAACGTGACTTCCGCAAATTGCCAAAGTTTATATTGGCTGCGATATCGTAAATATGGTCAAATGTGGACTGTTCGCCTAAGTAATCAATTAATTCATGACACTAAAACATTCACTGTAAAATCGGAAAAGTAGACTAGAGTGAATTTTGGTAAAGATCGACTGCTGTTGGAAGGAAGGCATATGTCAGGAAAAACATTAACCTATCAAGAAATCCCTACCACTTAAAGAAAAAAAAAAGAATACTTTTCTCTTTGAATATACAAACCATAAACAGATTTGAATGAATGGGTAATCTTTTCGTCTCATAGATGTGTAACTTCGACCTGCAAATAGGGCGTAACTAAGACCTCGAAAACAAAACTATCAAAAGTGCGTGGTTCTTCGGTTCCTCGTCAAATGATGTAAACATGAACATGAGGTATCTGTCAATGTGCTGAATAAAATGCAGCCTCGGTACATTTGGAAAGAGTCAAACCAAAAATAAATGCAAACGGTTCACGGGAGGCTGGTTTCACTTCAAACAAAAGTGATAAACAACAAAAGGAATTGTACGAACACTTTCTGTCTCAATGCTGAATTTCTTTTAGTCAACGCATTGGGAAAACGAGATCTTCATTGAAGATTCGAAAGTGAAAGTATCGGTGTATAAAAAAATCCGCAAAGAAAATCGAAAAAGTAATCAACGGCGGAAATAGAGACTAATCTCTGCTATCCAATGAAAAAAAAAATCTTTTAAAAATATCGAAATTCAAACGAGATATTAGAAAAATAATGCCCCATAGGATTAACATTAGTGAGCATGTGTTTGCAAGTGAGTGAAGAGAACCCTTAAGTAAATATATTTTTACTTTGTAAAATTATAAATATACTTGTAAAAATTGAAGAAACAATACAAAAACAATGTTTCATTAAGTCCTTTTTTTAGTAGAAAAATTCTCGGGATATTTCTTTAACCACTTTAAGGGCGGTGGGACATATATGTCCAACTTAATTTTAATTCCCAAATGCCACATTGTCACTAGATGTTTTTTGGAGTAAATTTTGTTTTTAAATCTTACGTGAAGAAAATCTGTTACTCCTTTTGAAATAAGGTACTTTGTAAATCCTGGTGTCAATCAATCATTTTAACATTTCAGCAAAGGACGTACCTTTCCCTTAAAAGAGTTACAGACGAAAATGAATATTGATAGGTATCGTACAAGCAAAAAAATGATTTTTAATAATAAAAAACGGGAATACTTTTCATTCGTCCAGGGAATTGAATACGCTTAGTGAACAGGATTCAGATGATTTCGTAAAATGCGTATGTTTTGTTTATATATTAAGCTCGTTACATTTGCTTTGAACCTCGTATAAGCATTAAATGAAATGCTATTATGACTCTCTTTGGGAATAAATAAAATTTAAATATACATTGTAATGAAATAAAATCTTATTGCTTAATTTTATATTAACAAAATTTTCTCTTCAGAAATTACTCTAATGAAAAAATTATGTAATAATATGTTTTAACACGACACATTTGCATATGGAAACGTGTTTGAACTGATTGATAATAACATGTATACGTTTACTTGGAGTTGTGTTTATTACAAAGGAATTTATGATTTTCAATTCTCCAAGGTTTTATATGTATGTAAGATAGATTTAGAAGAATAAAAAATGATGATTTGTTAAACAGAAATTTATAAGATATGTAATAAAAAGTAGAATGAACAACTATACATTTTTATTCATTTTTAGAATAGCAAGATCCCCGTAAAAATTCCGTAGAAATTACAATACTTTTTTCGATTATTGTTGTTTAAGATATACTTTTAAACTACATCTGCACGCCAGATTTTTAATGCAAGGGCATATTTTAATATCATGTTTTCCAACAGGTCAGTTATTTTTGTTAAATGTTTAGTTTAAATTAAATTTTAAATTACCGTATAACATTATGATATTATTTCTTCACATCCGTCTAATAATTATTATTAATGATCCCATTTATTGATTCCGCTCTCTCTTGAAATATGTATGTGTCATACCTAATAATACCAACCCATCATTTTCAACGGATACAATTATTAGTTTTTATATTTGTAATATTACCTGATATTTTCAATACAGCTGTAATTTACAGAGACAAATATTGTGAATTTTCTTTTCTCAATAATTACATTTTTATATTGGATATAAACATTTTTTGAAACAGTAAATTAGAATAAAATGTTAGAAATGTATCAAAATGTATGTAATAATAATGTAAAAACTATTTTACAGAGAAATTGTAGTAAAAAAATGTCAGTTCTTTTAGTAAAATTACGTTTACGTATATAAAGAAAAAAAATTAAGTTCTGTTAAAAGTGAAAAGTTTTTTTAATTACTGCCATTTATCATTTTGCATAAAAATATGTAAAATATTTTGTATTGTTTTCTGAAGATATATTTTCTGGTACAACTTGCATTAATTAGCTAAATTCCAATATGTCTCCACTGAATTACCAAACTCATTTTGGCCGCTTTGTATAGTTAGTTATTTATCAATTATTTGCGTATCTAGTGTTAAATACGATCTATTTTACTTGTTACTGTTTCGATAAAACAATGTGACAAATCTAAACAATGTGATAAATGTACTGTATTAAAAACAAACATTTATATATGAATGTAATTTAAACTTAACTATTATATTCTCCTGACATTTGAAATATAAAGTGAGTAAAAAAAATATATTAAATTTAATAAATTTTAACTTAAAGGATAGACTGAAACAACTTGAAGGATCGATATCATTATGTTAATAATATTACAAAACTGATAATTGTATTGATAGAATGATTTTTATTTGAAAAAAAAAATAATGTTCAAGATTCTTATTTAGTGAAGAATTGGAAATATGTACTGAGTACGCTTAGAATTATTGAAAATAAGTAGGATTTACTTCACTGTAAATAAGAATGTTATAGCTATTCAAAATAAAATACGTAAGAGTTTCCAATAAGTAGAAATTTCCAATAATTATGATGTAGATACTAATTCAGCACAAAACAATAACATATAGCATTTATGAAATATTTACAAAAAATTATAAAATCTTACAAAAATCATAAATTAAAAAATTTAACGAGGTGAATAAGTAAGATGTACAAAATTGCGATTAGACATATTACCATTAACTTTTATTATGTATGGGCTAGCATTTACGTCTAAAAAGTAATATCCATGTCAAATTTCAATTTTCTTGCCCTATCAACTCTAAATGCACCGCCATTAGGAAAGTTTCTAGAACGTTTTTCCAGTATTTCATCCTTTTAACTTTCGACATTTTCAGAAAAAGTTCTACTGAGCATTTATATCATAAATGTTATCACTAAGCTAAATTTGAAGTTTCCAATAGCAACAATATCACAGAAATAGGAAAATTCGAAAGTTTTTTTTTCCTGCACCTCTTTGCATTTTGAATCTTTTAAAACAAAATCTGTTCTGCACGAGGATTTACATCCTAAAAGTAACAGCCATAGCAAATTTCAAGTTTTTAGCATAAAAGCCCAAAACAAAAATCGTAATTTAGAAGATTTTTAGAACGCATTTCGTTCATTTCACACTTTTAATTTCCGATGTTTTAGAAACCATTTTTAACGAGAATTTACATCTTAAACGCAATCACCATGACAAATTTCAAGTTTCTATTCTGAACCGTATTACTGTTATTTTTTTCCTTGTAATCTTTAAGATAACCGATGAAATAAAAAACCGTTCGATATGGGTATTTTCGTCTTAAAAGTAAAGCTATCTCAAATGTCAAGTTTTATGGTCCTGAAAGTTCAACATAAATCGTAATTAAGAACGTTTTTAAAACGTTTCCGCTCATTTCACCTTTTTAAATTTCCATGTTTCCAGGTTGGCGAGCATTTATATGTAAAAGATAACCACCATTCCAAAGTTGAAGTTTTTAGCAATAAGAGTTCTGCAGAAATCGCAATTTCAGAACTTTTTTTATCTTACGAATTCTTTTAAATATGAAAATAACAGCTATGTCAAATTTCAAGTTTCTAGTCAAGTTTCAAGTTTCTTGCAAATAAGCCATAATTTAGAACGCTTCTAAAAAGTCTTCCGCTCCTTTAAGCCTTTTATTTTGCAAAATATTTACGAACTGTTTTTAGCGAGCATTTACATTTTAATAGTAACCACCATGCCAAGTTTGTAGATTCTTGCGTTAACATTATCATAAAAATTGCGATTTCAGAACGTTTACTCCTGTGGCACTCATTTGGGTATAGTGCCATTGACATAAAATGTGGCCTATGTTGGAGCAGGGACTGTAACAACAATTTTGCCATTATTATTTTTTAATTCTGTTGAGTAGTGCCTGCGATTACCCACTACACACAAATAAATGTTTCTTTTTTATAATATAAGTATAGATTTATTTATTGATTAACAGTTAATTTATTCCTCGAATTTTTGCTTGAAACAAATGCTGAACTATTTATATTGCTTTAAGTGCAAAGCGCTTAATCCCCTTTAATCGAAATGCACGCGATAGAGAAAGATTATAAAAAGTCATGCTTGAAAATTATTTTTAAAAAACATACAAATTTAACAAATTTAGATACGGTTATAAATAAAATTGCATTTGAAAGTAAATTGTTTCTATATTCAAATGTGTAAAAAAATTAAATTATGTGAATGAAATTATGAGAAGTAATTTCATTTGAAAAAAAGGGAAAATGGATTGTTTAGATCGTTGCCACTGTCGATATTACGTCAGCGTTACTTACAGACATGTTTTTGCTTCATAATACAGATTTACATTTTCTCAAATACGCTATTTAGCAATGAACCCGATTACAGAAAATTAACCATAAGATCACTTTAACCTTAAAATACGGGACTTTGGATCTAAACTAAAATCTCCAGACGAAAAAACAGGTTTCAATTTTCTATTATTTATTTTAGTTTATTTTAGTTTATTTTAATTTTTTTTTTGGCGACACAGTCCTTTTTTTTCATTGTCGACTTTACCGTTGTCTCCAAACATTCATTATTCACTTTCGCATGACTGCCCAAAAACAATATATATTAATAAAATTGTACAACAATGATAGCAATGACGGGCGCTACTCTATTTTTTATTATTTTTTAACTATTTTATATTCATTTCTTTAAACCAAAATCATGACATGGGAGTGAAATATCACATATGGTAATGAAATAATTTACCCTCAGCCCTAATTGCTTGAAATGTCTGCATTCCGTGAAATTATTCACGATGTGTTCCGAATTGCACATACAAACGTCAAGGGGTGGGGGTACGCGGGATACAGAACATTAAATTAAGCAATTTCTGCGTATGTAACTAAGATCGCAGCCCATTTATCAGAAATATACGTTATCACAATCCAATAACGAACCTGATTTTTGGTTCATTACATTAACAATAATGAAGATATTGTAAATAAATTTGAAATAGTCTTAGCTTCTTTTGTGTGTGTATGCGTCAAATTAACGACATCTAAAGGAATTGGTTAAGTATCTTCCATTCGCATTTAAACGACACTGAACTAGACGAGCAAATATTGCGACAGCAGTGCAATAATCTTCCGCTTTTTTACTTTCTTCCATCTTTACAAGAAGAAAGTATTGTTGAGAATTTATTGATAACATGTCTGTGGGCGGAGTTCAGCTCACAGCGTTACGTAACGTGACGTAATACTTTCTCCGAACTGATTAGAAAACTGTTGTTTTTTTTTAAGTTGGAATTGTTTTGTATCCTGAATATGGAGCATCTTGGTTGCTCTCCTGAAATTTATAAGTTTTTTTCAGTCTGATTATCATTATTAATTTACTGTTGTGTTAAGTTTGTTGTTAAACAAAACCAAGAAAAGACAACAAGACTTTTATTATGAAATTGTGATCAACACAGCGCCAGATAATATTATTTTTTCTTTTGTGCTTTCGCTTTTACATTATGCTGATTATTAACATTTTTCATGTATTGGATTCATGAAAATTTTCGACTTCCGGTTTTCGACGGATTTATACGTTTTAGAAGGTCTTGAACATGATTTGACCATTTTTATAAAATGTCTGTCTGTAAGTCTGTGAGTCTGTCTGTCTGTCTGTCTGTATGTGACAAAAATATTGTGGGCGCTCTATCTCAAGAACTAATCCACGAAATTTAATACAATTTTATATTCAGTTAGTCCCTGATATAAATTGGTGCTGATTAGTTTTTGGTGAAAATCGCCCGCAGGTGGCGCTGCTATGCTGCATTTTTTGCTATTTCCGCAATAGCCATATCTCAAAAACTAATGCACTTATTTTAAACAAACTTCAGATTCAGTTAGACCTTGACATAAATAGACGCCGATTACGTTTTGGAGTAGATATTCTAACAGGTAGCGCTGCTATACCACTTTTTTCTCAATTTTTACGATGGCTACATCTCAAGAACTAATGCACGGAATTTCATCAAACTTCAGATTCAGTTAGACGTCGACATAAGTTGTTTTTGATTAGGTTTTGGTCTAAATCTCCCAACTTGTGGCGCTGCTATGCTGCATTTTGCAGGATTTACACGATTTTAGCAATAGTCATATCTCCAGAACTAATGCACGGAATTTAATAAAACTTTAGATTTAGTTAGACAATGATATAAATTGATGCTGATTCATTTTAGTGTATGCGAAATCTTTGTGAGATAGAAGAAAGTTTTGGGATTGGCACATCCGACTAGTTTTCTTAATATCATCGCATGTCCGACAAATAAGATAAAAAGTACATGCACAATTTGTAAAGTTATTAAAACAATCCGGGTACTGATTGAAGAGATACGCTCTGTATTTTTGACTGTCTGTTAGTTGATGTTTCTCGAAGAGTGCTATATATCATCTTCAAGTTCGTATGTACATTTGTGGGACAACATTTAGCTGCGATTGTGAATATAATTTTTATGACGAGACTGAAGAAATTCAAACAATGAACGAACATCCAGGAAATGGACTGAAGAAAGCCCAAAAAGATTAAAAAAAACATCTAGAACACCAGTCTTTTCCTTTAAAGCAAGTAAATTCTTTTTTTAATAACATGTTCAGCAGAAATTAAAAAGTTCACCGGGAAACCAGAGTAATTGTCGTAACGAACAATCAGTACCGGTGCAGGAGAGAAGGTATGAATCTAAGAGAAGTTGTGTAACCTTTTGATTGTGGGCTAGGACTGACGACCAGTTCTATATTCACTCGTACCATAATTTACAAAAGAAAATCTGTGTGGAAGATTTCCTTTGAAAGCATCCTAGTTTAAATGGCAGAGATTATTTTTTTAAAAATGGTGCAATAGAATAAAGGCATTCACTGGAATGCCATATGTCCCAACCCCGTAATCAAAGTTTTAACACTTTCAGGGGCAAAGTACTTTCAGTACTAAAATGTTGAAATAAATGACTGGCACCGGAAATAACGCAGAAATTTATTTGTAAATAAGGAAAAGGCAAAAAATCACTTGCATATTAAATGGGAAATATTTTAGAAAATTTCTGGTGTCATTGTGGCGTTTGGGAATTAAAATTAAGTGGTTTCATAAACATAGCACTGCCCCTGAAAGGGTTAAGGGAAGAAATAAAAATTTATCTGACCCAGAGACACAGCGAGTTACACTAAACTCAATGACAAAAAAATATCATTTGGGGGGGGAATAGTGGAGAGGAGGCACAGCTGGGTAGTTTACATTAAGCTTCGTTTCATGTAAAATATAACCAAAAAAATGAAAGTGCGATTTTCAATTATATTGCTAACTATACAGACATGGCACCCATAAGTGGTGTGAAGCATAAATCTCTTCGTTGCAGGGTTGCAGCAAGTAATATTCACACACAGATGGCTTTTCGGATGAGTCATAAACGATAGCGGTAATAATAACTTCTATCGGAATAAGCAATTAAAGGCAACTGTATAAGATATTAATTACAAGTACAAGTATACATAAAATAGTTTTTATTATGATCATGAAGGGAAATGCATAGATCAAAAATACATCTGCACGCCTAACTAAACATATAATATTTTGGAAGCAGCAGAGACGATCACTTTTCTTTTTCTCTTTTCTTTATGAGTGGAGTACACTATCAGGTATTGCTGTCAATGAATAAAGAGTAAATTTATATGAGAAAATGATTAATTTTAGATGACGGAAATACTAGGTGTATAAAATAAGCTTTAGGAAAAAATTAATATTAATTTTGGCATTATGAAGGTATGTTAATTAAATTTTTAAATCATAATATGTGACATTGGTATCAACGTCACAAACTGTATACTAGGTGTCCCAAAGAGTTTGAAACATGCTTTAACTTTTTACCTGTTGGAGGTACGTAAGCAAAGTAAATTTCAAAAGTTTTCACACTAAGATTGGACTTAAAATTATGTTGGATGAAATAGTTCTGCCGTTAATTTTGAAAATAAGTACACTTTTAAATTTTTATAAGATCTTTCAACCCTACAAGTAACATTTAGAAAAATAAAATAACCATGGTCTAGCTATTACAGAATGAAATTTCCATTCTTGTATTCCTAAAAGTCACCAAGATATGAGAGTTTGAATTTTATAAAATGTTGGAGATTTCAGTCATAAAAATAGGAATATTATTTTCTCGGTACTGTACAACTGCCAAATTTCATGAAATTCCATGTATAAATTTAAGTCATAGAAGAATGCAATATGCACTGTTTTACTTTTCAAAACATGGTTGACATTTTTTTCTAAATATACCTTATAGAACCCAGACACCACATAAAAAATTTAAAAGTATTGCTTTTTCAAAATAAATGGAAGTACTATTTCATCAACATAATCTTGAATCCTATGTTATTTTGAACAATTTTACATAGCATACGTATTTCCAACAAGTAAAAAAATAAACTACGTGTCAATTGTTTGGGGACATCTTATATAATATTATTCGGAGCTCTATAACTAATTTATAAACATTAAAAAAATTATAGAAAAAAAATTAAATAAATTAAAACTTATGTGTACTGGAATTCAAAGAACCGAAATGTTATTTTACAATAACATGTAATTTTAAAAGTTACTTATTGTATAAATATTCAGGTAACATTAAAGAGATATTAGAGAGATAGTTTCAATATTTAGGTTTTTAAATAATTTCAAAGTTTTTACTGTAAAAAATGTGAATATTCATAAAAATATAAAAGCATTCTTAAACAGTTGCGCATCGATATTTAGTTATTTCTTAAATCTTTTGTAGATGCGCTAAAATACGAAATTGCTTATGCTAATATCATATTTTTTCAAGGCTTTATTAATCAATAAGTATTGCATAATCAAACATTTTCATTTAAATTTATTGCATTTTCAGTGGTTATTAATTTTCAGTTAGAGAATTGGGAGCCATTTTATCTATATAACACAGAAAATAATTTTTAGATATTTTTGAAAATTAAAGTATTAATATTTACATAACTTCAAGAAAGAATTTCACATAACTTATTCAAAATCCATAAATTTTATATTCCAGATCCATTATTTCTCCGAAAATAAGAGATATGATTCATACAAATTCCTTTTATTAGTATAGATATTCAATATTATTTCCGTCTTTTTATTACCAAAAAGCCGATATCGATAAATGATTTATCCATAATCATACTGGAATGTCCCATTTACCTTCATGTAGTATTATGTTTTAGCTTATAATCTTCGATAAAATTTGCTATAATGAATTCATAAATATATTTTCTTCCATACATATTAGGAGCAAGAGCTGTATACATTTATTGTAAGTAAAATAATTTTATTTGGCCTCTTTCAGTAACTAATGTTTCTTATGGTAACATGAATATTTTTTCAGATACATTTTCTAGAAGTTCGTCGCTCAATTGTTTATATATCAAAAATCAAATAACATTTCTTAAAACTGCGATCATTATGCTCAGTATGTTAAATATCATTTTAAATCTTAGCGTTTCTACAAACACTTTTTCTTTATAATTAATATACATAAAAATATTTTTTTATAAAATACCAATTTCAGTATATACAGTCGTGAATGAAATAAAATAACATATTTTGAATAGGTTTATCTTCTGTTGTTCTCTATATTCATGGTATCTGTAAGCATATTCAAATGTTTGCGAAATTTATATTTTCCAAATAATAGGTATTTTAGTGCCATACTAAGATTACAGAAACATGAAGTCGACCAAATAACAAAAGTTAGACTTTTATTAAAATGCGATAAACATTACAAAACGACATAAATCCAACAGTAGTCGAATTAGAAATCCAGATTTTCCCTCAAATGCTTAATAGTAAGGATATAAAAGGTATTTTGTGATGATTCTTCTTTATTTGTATGAAACATGAAAAATTCCTAGTGATAGAAGTAAGAGAGCCTCAAATTAATTTAGTCAACACTGTTAAAAATTTGCAGCAAACTGTCCAGTCATTTGACCGTTTTTATAGAAAACGGTTACATAGCCGTAATTTAGCGCTATTCCGACCATATTATTCCCCATATTATGGTCAGAATATAGTTAAATCACGGTTATGTAACTGTTTTCCACAAAAACGGTCAAATGACTGGACAGTTTGCTGCAATTTTTTAACAGTGAATGATCCGTTTAATTTGGAGCCACATTCCTTATATATTATTAAGTACGGACAGTTTAGCTCAGTCTTATATGCAGATGACGGACACTTGTAGCATTTATTATGATGTCATCACGTTAAATGCCGAGGATAACGAAAAAGACAAGCTACCGCGGTGCATTGCACTTATCTTTTTTTACAGACCGCTAGAGTGACGTGTTGCTCTTTTCGTACACCCCCATTGATGCATTCGAGCGCCACGTGACACCCGTGGTCTGTAAAAAAAGATATGCGTAAAGCACCGCGGTAGCCTTTCTTTTTCGTTAGCCTCGGTTAAACGCAAACTAGAGTAAGTCAGTTTTCGTTAAATCATTTTCGTTATTGTTTTCGGTGTTAACAAAATTAAGTATTCAATTTCCTGTGCGATATTATTTTCATGAATAAATAGATTGCAATATTTTTCCATGGTATAATTTGTTTCTCTTTGCATGATCCATATATCTTATTTTTCAGTTTATAGATTTCTGGACCTTCTGCATGCATAATACAACAGTCGTTAAAATGAAATTTTGTAAAGAAAATATATTTGAATATAATTTACACATTTGTAAAGCATATTTGCAAAATACTTTTGTTTAACACCAGCTAAATGTTTCTTCCCTTTGGATTGCTATCATAAGTAAATGTTTTAGCGATATATCGGGTGGGATTTAAAAGGCTGTTAAGGCGTTAAGCAGGATTGTGTAAAGGATGTTAAGCTGAAAGTTAAGAATGCATCCTAAAAAATATATTTTACTGTAACAGATAAAATTTAAACACGACATGCCGATACACATATTATTATATAATACACATATAAAACATTCTATTACTCTTTTTAAACACTTACTTTAAGAAACTCAACATGAAGCAGTTTGATGCAGAAGCAAGATGAGCTTCTACCTGCATTTCATATATTCAAAATAAAATTATAAAATTTTCTAATTTTTTATTAAAGTGTACTAGTTGATAAATATCTTTAAGACTTTCCTTCTATAAATTTAACATTAAACTCAGCTTAATTTTACAGCGAAGTTACACACGTGAAAGAAAAATTATCTTCTATAGCTTGGAATTTTACATAATCAAATTTTAATTTAACTAGTTTGAATACAAATGTTAGTTCATTTTATATTATAGAATATTTAGTAAACATAGAAAAGGATTTTCGCTACCATTATATCTAACGACAATTTTAAATGTCAGCTTATGCAGACTTTACGTTGCTTCTAAATTTTAACATTTTGCATTTTCGATTCTCTGTAATAAATTTTTCATCTGACACATATTAAAAAGGGTCATCGGTCATTTCAGTAGGGCCTTATGTAATGGGTAAAATTATGTATATTAAATAATATTAACACATGGGCTGATAAGTTCCCGGTCTGGCACACAGATGGCATTGCAATCGCCGAAACGATGATTTTTTTAGTAAATAATAACCTTTAAAAGGTAGCAGAAAAAAGGTCATGACGATTCGGCGTGTGGAGTGATTTTTGAAACGTTAGAGTGGTTTTAATTGAACGACTTTGCTGATAAACAAAAAAATGGATGAACAAGAATTTCAAGAATTGTTAATTGATAGGAAAAAACACCGTTCAAACAAAAGGTTGGCTTGATAAGCATTATCCGGACACTGAACCAGGTAAATCAAACATTATTGACTGGTTTGCTGAAATTAAACGTGGTCGTACGGACACCAGTGATGCACCACGCAAAAGAGGTGGTTACTCCGGAAAACATAAAAAAAGTCCACAAAACCGTTTTGGGGAATCGTAAAGTGAAGTTGCAGGAGATAGCTCAGACTCTGAAGATATCCAAAAAATGTGTAGGTTTTATTTTGAATGAACATTTATCTATGAAAAAGCTGTTGTCAAAATGGGTGCCGCGCGTGTTGACTTTTGACCAAAAACAACAACAAATCGATGATTCTAAGCATGGTTTGAAGCTTTTTCGTTATAAAAATTATGTTATTTATTATAAAATTATTATTATTATTTATTTTTTAAATTATTATTATTAAATTATTATTATTATTATTATTAAATTATTATTATTTATTAATAAATTTATGTTATTTATTAAAGTTTTTAAGTTATAAAGTTATAAAGTTATAAAATTTTGTTAAAAAGTTGTGTTTTCTTTATTAGACCGGGAACTTATCAGCCCATGTGTTATTATTATTTTATTTGCATATTAATAATAATTTTTCTAGAATATTTTAATAGAACACGTAAAATTATATATGGTGCTAAAAGACAACTAAAAATAAAAATAAAAAACAGCTAAAATATTCGGTAAAATTTTAAAAGATAAATATTTTTAATATTTTAAAAACCGCACCACGGCAAACTGCACCTAACAGCAGATTTCCCACAGGAGAATATATTTTTATTCTATTTCAAAGGGTTCGTACCAATTTAAATTCCAAACTATAATATTTGCCATATATTAAAAAAAAACTGCAAGTCAAATGTACCACAAAGAATGTAGTTTTTAAAAGATATATGTGACTAGAAGATAAAAATAGTCGCCTATGATAACCCCGTAACCGGAATAATATTTACTGAAAGAATAGTTACATTTATCACCGTCAGTCTTGGCACAACATTGGGCGCAGCATCTAAGGTTTCAGCTGTTCTCTATGTTACATAATAGCGAATAGCTTGCTTCGATTTGACAAGTGACATTGACCGATCTCTATACACATTGTACTTCATGTATATACATAACTGAAAGTCACAATGTGCAAAATCTGGAAACCTTGGTTGGTGGTCATGTTCTCGTGAGCAGCTAAATGTCAATCGGAATAGATGCGTCATAGACGAGATGTGCCTCTCTTCCAAGAAGGGAAGGATAATGACACTTAAAAGCCTCGACATTTTTAAATAATTTTGTTAAACATTTTTAACAAAATAAATAAAAACGTCTAAAATATAACCACAGACAAATGCAATATACCTGTTATACATAAATTTACTCTTAACACAATTTAAATTATTTTAAAAATTGTTTAAAATAATAATCTATATATTTAAAACGCTAAGATTTTTCTTTCGACAATCCGTAAGAACAAACTACTGCATCAAATTGCATGATTCTTTTTTTAAATGAAAGATATTTGGGCACAGATTTGTTATCGTACATTCGTTTGTTCGAAAATTTTACTAATTAGACGTAATTTTAAATTAAACTTTTACATATGCTTATGAAGTCATAGAGTCGGCTATCGGAATACGCCCACTGTTGCGAGGCACATAGTTTTTTTCTGAACTCTGTGGTTGCGAGGAGAAATAATAAATATTAAAAGCACGTGGCTTTTAGGCCGAATTTTTTAATTTGCAAGTTAAATTTCGGTTAAAATATTTATCTGCCTGTTTTATAAGAGAATAAAAATTCATATTTATTGTGACGTCACGGTAATATTGTCCATTGGGTTTATTTTATCATTATGCATTATAACTTTGTTGATGCCATTTTTTCATCACAATTAAATACAAAATATATTTTTCTTTGTATGCATGGTGTTTAAGCATAAACGTAACATATACAAAGTACGTGCGAAAAGTTTGCACCGGTGAAAATGACGTTATGCTTAGCTTGAAATGCAATTTAACATTGATAAAACTAAAAAGAAAAATTTATATGATTGTGTCAACCTGACTTAATTTTAACTGATTTTTTAATTTATAATTTTAAAGATTAGAACTGGAGATTTTATTATTGCTTCATCTTGATTGCATACCTTGATTACATGCTACCAATTACTTTTTTAAAACTATAGGTTAGAAGAATTAATTTTTTAATAAAAAAAATTTACCTCTCTATTATCCCGTCGACCACTTTTCATAACAAAAAAACTATCGCCAAACTGTAAGATTAAACGTCAAAAATGCAATCCCATTTACTTGATGTCAGAAGTTTACATACGTCATCAAATAGTTTTTAATTCGACATTTGCGTGTATTTTTCATTATGTTTTACTGATTTATTAGTTATTTCATTAATTAAAATAACAATTGTGTCTTTAAATTCTTATATTTTATTTATTTATTTATTTTGGTATTCCAATGGCACCGTTTTCCCGTTTATTTAGCGTTACAGTTTGGCGATAGTTTTTTGTTATGAAAAGTGGTCGACGGGATAATAGAGAAGTACAAAAAAAATTTCACAAAAGTAAAGGATTTCAGGAAAAATAAAATTATTAAAAATAGTGTTATGGTTAAAAAAAACTTGAAATAATTATTGCTTTTTTTAGCTAGAATAAACAATGAAAAGCTAATATTTTATCGGGATTATTTTGGTAAGTTTGTTATTAGTTCATTTAAAAATTCCTTATTAGCGGCAAAGTCCTATTTCTTTCACCGTGAATTTCTCTTTTGATTTAAAAAAAATGGTAGTCTACTTTTGGACGCCAGCCAAAACGCAGTGGCAATTTTTAGAAATGTATAACAGTCGTGATAACAAACCTCGCTATCGTTTTAGCTTTCATCGCGCTTACTTATCACTTCTAAATACTAAAAATTTCAATTTTTTACTACATTTTACTACATTTTCAATTTTAATTCTTACATCATCAATTAAAAAAAAAAAATATCTTTCGATTGAAATTTATTTGAAAACTGCCGCTTAATTTAATGACTTTTAAACTAATTTCTAAGCATGAAATATTTTTCAATTCTATTTCAACAATGACAATCAGTTTGCTGTAATAAGGTAAAATAGCCCCTGGGAAAGTTGCCCCAATTGAAAATAGATTTCCCTAACCATTATGAAATCTGAAAAAAAAATAATAAAAAGACCCTGATAAATTATAAGATCAGAAAAAAAAAAACTATTTTCAGTTTATGTTTAACATAAAATTAATATGTTGAATTCGTTGATGTATATGTTGCATCCGAATATGCTAGGAATTGTATTATTTTATTTTTTTAAAGATCCATTGTGTATTTAACTTTATAAAAGGGAAAATATCACCGATTGTGATGGATAATCATCCTGATTATGTAAAGGGACCGAAGAAACCATACAAATGAATTACACTTGAAAACATTAAAAATCTCCCTCATCTGCAGATTGATTTACTATTGTAAAAATAATTCTTCATCTTTACATAAAAATTGATTAGCTTAAAACAATGGATGCGTTTTAGAAGATATGGATTTGAAACAAATAATTATTAAAGAGGACATTTTAAAACTTTTAATTTAAACATTTTAAAACGTTTTTAACGTCGAAATTTGACGGTGCTTTTGGGCATTGGAGCTCATTCGGTTGCATTATCGCAGGGGGGGGAGATGTGTGCTTTATTTACTATGTTCTTTTATTTACTGAATATGAGATGAACGTAGGAATATACTTCATGGCTCCATGAAATTTTCTTTCTTGCCGTGGGGAATATGGCGGTAATGTCAAACTGATTTGCATTACACAGTTGTTTATGGATTGTTTGTTCGGAGTTAGCATCGGAAATGGTACTGTATTTCACTGGGGGGGGGGGAAACTTTTAAAATAAAATATTTGAAAGACTGTTTCATACGCGTCCCTTCTTAAATAATAAAGTATCTTATTTTACTGATATTGTATTTTTTTCCGTCAAGTTTTGACGGGTTCCATCTAGTGTGGTCTTAAAAATACTTAGGTAGGTTGTTTACTCTCATTTATATAAAAACAAAGTATATTATATAAATGTACAATAGTATTTTATAAGTATCGGATGAATATTTAATATCCATTACCTTATATTTCGCAATATCAATTTTCCGATTTCGTAATATTAGAGTTGTTACTGTTGAGAAATACTATGAATAATCAAATGAAACTCGAATCTAGACTATGTATGCTTGAATTAATTATACATAACTGTTTGCATCAACCAGAGATATGAAACTACTTATATCCATTTCAGTATAACTTATTACAAATTATTGATGAAAGATTTAATTAGATAGTACATTTGTTAGATATTACATATTCATAGTTACTAAAATTGCCACTTTCACACATACCAATTTAAACTGCTATATACAAATTCATTTTTGAAAAACTGACATATATACTTTTAAAAAGTATTTAGCTTATCTTACAGACATGGATAAGAGAATTCGGTAAACAGAATTCATTCCTTAATAACTAAATACTTTATTTTATACACATTTATCAATAGGAATGAAACATTTTGATAAACGATATAGTTCAAAGTATTAAACGAAATTTCCGTATGCATATTACATTAATAAGTATACTGAAATATTTTCACTGTATACAACAATGAAAGGTAATAAAATCTAGATGTTCTTATATATTTTAATTACAAAGGAGTATTTATTAATTGAAGCTTACAGATTTGCATAACCGAACATTTATTTATATGGCATTAGTTTTGAATAGAAATTTATAAATTGATGAAGTTACAATAATTAATGAAAAAGTGGGTTAGAAAAATTACACATATATTTTCAGATTATTTACAAATTACCATGCGTTTAAAATACTGTCAATACAACGCATTCTAAAATCAAAACACAGAAACATTATTGTGTGTAAAACATTCTGCATAAAATTAACACTAAAGCTATACAAAAATTGAGCGCATGGATTTAATGGCATAAAAAAAAATAATGTAACACCTTTGTAAACAGCTAAAAGACTGTCATTTTATCGTAATAGTTTATTTTTCGGCATTGGTTTGACAGAAAAATTATTTAATTTGAAAAAGTACAGTTCCTGGAAATATTTCCATATTGTTTAAGCGAAAATAATTTATATAAAACAATATACTTTCTGTAAACTTTTTTCTGAGAATTATTTCGAATAATTTATAGGTACACTAGTAGACTCTACTCGAGTAGGCGTTGAACTGTGCTATCAATCAGGGGAAACCGTACTATCTATTAAAAGATAATTTCTTTTTAAGAAACTACGCTTTATTTATTTATTTATGTGTTTGTTTCAGACGCACAATTTGTATATTTTTTCTTGAAATATAATATGCAATTTTTCTTTTCCTTATGTGCGATTTTTTTACAGCAGCATTTTTCTCATAAAATGTATCCATGGTATATGTATAAACATTGAAGTCATTTCTTAATTTTCGGTATCTATTCAAAACCTCAAAATGTTTTATCGTTTTGAGGAGAAAAAAAAACCTAACATACGTATTTGTTTCATTACATTACATTAAAGGATATGTACCTAAAGATACAAAAATAAATTTAAGAAAAGAAAATTTAAAAAGGGCACAGTAATTCTAATGTTAATAATAATAATAATAAAACTTCTACAGTAAGAATGATAATATTGGGGTACAAGAAAATAAATTTCCTTGTATAATTTCAAAATTAACATTCCCGGAACCTAGTATTTTATTTTGTAAAAAAAACCAGAAAAACGAGAATTATTTAACTAATTGATGTACCCCTACCATACATTTTTAATAGGAAGAATTTATTTATTTTATAAAGCAATATTTCCTTTATTATCCCATTAATGCACAGGATTAACCTTTATTCATTAAATGAACTCATATAACTAATAAAAAATATTGTTTCATAAAAGATTAATTATAACTATTTATATTTGCAGTTACACATATAGTTTTAGGGTGTTTTTATGTCACAAAACAGAGTTCGAACATTTTTTTTAACTGTTTCATTTCAGAGGAATGATGATCGAAGTCGAGATGGCCAAATATTCTAAGACACCAAAAACAAGAATTCTGGTTATCTAAGGGTTCGAACTCCGCTGATGATATAAGTAGTTTCTCAGATATTTTTAGTGTTCGGATAACGCAGATAAATATTGTAAATTTTAATTCAGTAGGAAATATTATAGAAATTGTTATTTATTTAATATTGTCTATTACTTTTCTTTTACTATTTGACTCGCCCGACGTTGCGCTAGACAGTGATAATAACACTAAATGTACCTAAAATCAGCGTTGAATGATTTCATACATTTAGAGAAACATATTTTCAAACGAACCTAATGTTAAGGACCCAACTGCATTCCACAATCTATACCGTGCAATTTGTCTAATTTTATATTTTTAATCTATCTAAAGGAACTTAGAATTTGGGACCAAATTAAAATTCGGTAGCATACATTAGGTGTGCTACGCACACCCTGGTGTATTTTTACAAACATACTTTGAATCTGTATGACTTTGTTTTTTAAACAAAAATCCATTCAAACAAACCTAGAATTGGGAGCTAAAAAGATGCAACCATATTTCTCTTACGAATGCCGAACAATCGCACGAAACGCAAAACAATTCTAAAAATCGCATTAAAATATTCGTGGAAAATTTTAAAAATGTTGTACAAATTCCGAATAAACTTTATTAAAAAGATGACAAAATATATTATATTGAGCTTTATGATTAGAACCCGATTTGTTTTACTAAAATGGGAATAATCGTAGCAAAACGTGCAAGGACGCTAAAAATCGCTAAACATTCAAACTCGTAGAGGACAAAATTTTTGGAAATTGGCTAAAGCATTTAAACAGAAATCCTGTTACGAATGTCAAAAAATTTCCACGAAACGCAAGAAAAGCTCTAAAAATCTCGTTAAAAATTGCTTTACGAATTCACACAAAGCTTTATTGAAAATAGAATAACATTTTATATATTGCGCTAAAAGATTGGAATACAATTCCTTCTAGTAATGTGGAAAAATCGCAGCGAAACGCGGAGAAACGTTAAACATCGCTTAAAAAATCACTTCAATTTCAAAAATCGCAGAGGGAAAAATTTACTATATTGGGCTAAAAGATTAAAACTGGATTCCTTCTACGAATGTATGAAAATCGTTGCGGATTCCGAAAAGACTGTAAAATTCGCAGAAAAAATGCGACAAATTGCTGTATAAATTATGAAAAAAAATTATTGAAAAGATGACAAAATTTATTATACTGGTATAAATGATTGAAACAGGAATCCTTTTATGAATGTCCAAAAATCGTCGCAGAACATGGAGAAACTTTAAAAATCGTAAGTAGAGAGAAAATGGGGCTCCGACCTCAGGAGGAGCTTGGAGCCGGAGGAGAGGGGAGGGCTCCTCCTCCCGAAGTGCCCTCCTCCTCCTCCCGAAGTGCCCTCCTCCACCACCTAAGATAAGGGGATTAATTAAGGATTAGTGTTAATTAATTTTAATTAGGGAACTTAGAAATTTTTTGAAGCAAAAATTTTTTTTCGCGGAGAATTTCCTACTAGAGTACGAGGTGTGTTTCAATGGATTTATTTTAGCGAATTAGAAATTTAATTAATTTTAATTGGAGAACTTAGAAATTTTTCGAAAACATTTTTTTTTCAACGAGAGTAGGCCATTCAATATACATGTTAGAGTATATTTGAGGAGAATTTTAAAAGTCAATAATGGTTTAATTAAAAAGGGTCATTCATTAATTTTAATTGGGGAACTTAGAAATTTTTTTGTGATTTTTTTTTTCAACTAGAATGGACTATTCAATATATATGTTAGAAATAATGATTCATGCATTAAAAAAGGTATTAAGATTTTTTTTTCTTTTAAACCAAAAATAGAATTTAGAGTTAAAATAGAATTTTTAATTTTAAAAGTCGCCAAAAGTAGGATTTTCAACTGAAAGTAATCTAAGATATAAACTCTCAACTGAAATGAATTTTGCCTTAAGGTGTGAGCTTTTGGCTAGAAGTGACCTAGAGTCAAAACTTCCTGGTCCCAGGAATCACCACGGGGAGGTAGATCACACAATCGATTCTCAAAAATTTTTTTGGAAGATTTTGATATCTTCCTTCTTTTTTTTTTTTCTAAAGATTTTAGATATTTTTTTTTTTAACTATCTTGGAATTTTATAATGTCCGTAAGCTAGGCTACTTACTCCATCTTCTAGCAGGTAACGCTTGTCGTCAAAGGGTGACAAACACTTTTTATTCTGTTTAAGGGTGTAAAGTATGTGTGATTGCTGCCCTATTCTTGACTGTTCTTCAAAGGTTGTAGCTTGTCTTTCCAAACATTTTACATAATCTTCATGTTTCAATTTATTTTTAACTATAGATGTTGAAACCCCCTTGGCTCGCTTTTTTTCTTCTTTGGAGGATTTAATCGACTACATTTTCGACTTTAAACCTACAAACTGATGAATAGGCACGCCATTTAATTCGTCTTTAAATTTCCCCAAGACTTTCTTATTCGTGTTAGAATAAAGGGGGTGTTCTTGGGGGTAATCTGAAAAATCAAATCGCGACTTATTGAGATTCATCTCATTTTGTAGGTTTTCAGTCGTGATGAGATAGGTTAAAGAATCTGTATCCGTGAAGAGCAGAATTGAACGATTTCCAGGATAAATTAGTTTGATAAATTTATAATGGAATTCGTACATGAGCACCTTTGATAGCTCTAGTATCGAAAACCCGACGTAGGCCGGTTCATCAAGATACTGGGCTTCTGCCTTTCAACAGCTACGAGATTCTCATCGAATATCTTGAAATTTTTGAAGTAGGGAGAGACGACTAGCTTTTCACATCTTCTTTCTTGATTAGATAATTCAATATTTTGCCTCTTCCTAAGATTTTCGATGCACTTGCTATAAATGCTGTTATTTAGTAATTTGAAGAAATCCTTCTCAAAGGCACTAGTTGCTTGCTTGCGTTTTTCAGTGTTAAATTCGATATATTGTTTGAGCCAAGGGGACTGTTGGAACTGGAGAACTCTGTGAATTTTCGTTAACTTTAACCCCAATTCAATGTATAATTTAACGTTTCTATAATGAGAAATATATTTGTCTTTTCTAATCAAGTTGGGGATGAGTTTTGGAGTACCTCTGAACCCCTTCTGTAGAAGATTCTTTGCATAATCAGACAGCAATTCTTCTTGTACGGTGAGTCTTTGCGGGGCAAGAGGATAGTCGTTATGGTCATCGTGAAGGGATTCAGGGTACTCAAAGTCCACCTCGAAAATGTAACCAGTACTTGAGTCATCTGGTATCTGTAATATGCTTTCTTCTGTGAAGTTGGTGCCATCACACCACTGGAACCCTCCATGGGGCATGTACTGGGACATCGCCCAACCGTAAAGATTGTTGGCATCCCAGTACATGATATGTGATGTTTCTTTACTAGGGACGTGATTTGGAAGATCTTTATTATTGGCGATCGCAAACCTGTGGGAGATCTGCGACACACCCCCGCGTACGCCTTCTTCGGTAAACAGCAGCATGTCCACATCGGTCAATAATTCCAACTCCACCTCAGTCATTTTCAAACAGGCCTGCCAAGACAAGCCTGGTGAAGTGACGAGGTGGGATGGGTCAATATTATAATATTGACTGCAGAGACGTCTAAAATTTTCGAATACATCGGCTAGTAGAAGCACATCGGTCTTTAAATATAGATCGTGATATTCCCCGAGATTGATTATTCTGAAAGTATTCCATATATTTTTCGCATGTGCATAGTCTGATTCTGTGATATCTTGATTGGATAATGTGTTGTGGAAAGCGGAGGGTGGAGGAAGCTGGGTTTCTTGAAATTTTTTAAACGAATTCATATATTCGTAGGGATAAATACCTTTGCGACATAGTAGTTCAGTTCTTGTATTTTGAGCAAAGTTTTTTCTTAATATACTAAAGTCGCATTGTTTCAGATTTGATGTTAATTTGTCCAAGGAGGCCGGGAGGAAGAGCAGTGAGTCAATGAATGAGAATTGAATAGAAGAATCATATTCTTGTAATTTAAATGTGATGTAGTCTTCTATATTGGCAGCAATCACACTTATTTTCAGCTGTTTAAAACAACCTAGCTTACGCATTATATGGTGTGCATACTTTTTTAGATTGTGAAACACGACAGGAATCACTTTACTCTGCTTGAAGTTAATATTACAAGAGGGGTGGGCTGCTCCCCTATACTTTGAAAAAATGTGATCGTGATCCCTGACGCGTTCCTTGCCCAATGGTTTTTGACATATCCAACATTCTGTGGCTTGCTGGAAAGCTTCTTCCTCTTCGTCACTGAGATTCATCGGGGCGATGGTTAATAATTTCGATGTGATTTCTTCTTTGAATTTTAGGATGGCTTTAATAAATTCTTCTGCAGCATTCTCACCACGATACACTTCTATCTTCTTATAGGTGCGTCCGTCAGAGCCCACAATAACGAACGCAAACCCACAAGCCTCGTGACGAGCAGTCTTTACTTGGTAAGATGACTTATTGGAGGGTTCAGTAGTGTGAATGGGTACGAGCAGGGATTCGAAATCTGCATAGATGACGTAGGGCATAGGAGCTTGCAAATGGATTCCTGTAAATGAGAGTATATTTTCACCGGGTTTTGGAATTTTAATTACTTGAGGGGTATGGTTACTGCAATAGGGCTTGTGATCTTCTAGTAATTCAGGTCTTATAAATCCATGTAGGCAGGTATAACAATAATAGGCACACCCATTATGTTTGCTTCGACCACTCATGAATCTGGAAAAGTTCCTTATAAGGGTGTAATGGGTATTCTCACCATCACAAAGAAGAAGTAAGTTAATCACATCTTCGTTTGTTTTGTTAGACACATATAAGATGTAAAGTTCGCCCTCCTCGTACCCGAAAATATTGATTCTTAGATCATTCATTGACTCAATTAGAGGAATCTTCTGATATGGTACAGGATAGGATATGCCATTCATGTTGACTGTATCTTCGAACGGTTGGTACTTGGTGACTCTGTTGGGATGTTCCTTAAAATCTAGGTTTAATTGGTGTGCCAGGATGCACCAGAGAAAACATTTCTGATCTTCGAAGTTTTGGATATTAAGTATGGCTTCTTTGCCTTTCAAGTCTTTTGGGAGTTGAAGATAGCTGCTACCTTTCAAAGGTGAATATTTTCCCATTTTAAGTTCAAGATATGATACTTCCTTGAGAAGCCATCCAGACCCCCTTTGGACAAGTTTTTCGAATGAACTGATAATTTTCCGATGTGCTTCTTCTAAATTTTCTTCAATGGAATCATTCGTAAATTGTTCGTAAGTGTCTGAGTGGAAATACGTTGAGAGTAGCTCCTGCTCGCCTTCTATAGATATTTTTTCAAGTATAACCTTTATCATCACATGCCACTTGATTGCGTCCCTTTCTGCTACAGCTTCCTCCAGAGCCTCCCTTAATTCTTCACGAGCAGAGTCAAAGTCATGAAGAGTATCCTCATCAGAATCAATCGTGACTACTTTAAAAACATTTAAGGCTGTAGTTTCTTTTCGAGGTCTTGTACTGGATCGTGCGGTTGTCCTGGGTCGCTTCACCGAGACGTAATGAGAAGTGGTACTATGCTAGGTGCGTATATGCTGATTTAAATTTTCTTTTCTTGGGAATTTTCCTCCACATTCAGGACATCTATATTGAGGGTTTCCATGCGATATTAAATGCCGTTTTAAGTTATCAGCCCGGTTGAACATTTCTTGACAAATATCGCACTTAAAACAGCTTTCATCTTCTGAATGGGACTTCTTGTGTCGAAGAAAATTGTCGATTCTGGTGAATGTTGATTGACAAATTTCGCAGGTGAATAGACTGTCAGATGATTTTGTGTGGGTAGCATGATGACGTCTTAAATTTCGTCCATTCGCGAAAGATTTTTGACACACATCGCAAGTGTGAACGTCCTGAAAAGAAAAAAAAACCCTCATTTAAAATTTTATTTAATTTTTTCTAAAAAGAAAATTCCTTAATTTGTTTAAAAAATAAAACCCTTCATTAAGCTTTATTAAACAAAACCTAAAGTTAAACAGAAAATTTAATTCAAACCCACCCTATTTTTTTAAATGATACTATTAAAAAACTCTTTAAAACTATTTAATCTTTCTCGAGGACTAACATTAAAAAAGACCTGTAAAATTAAAAAAAAATATATTTAAAGAATTACCTTAGGGGACTCCACGTTTGACGGGCCTGCGATGGAAGGCTCGGCATTAGACGGGCCTGCGACTGAGACAGAAGGGTTCATATTTGATGGACCTTCTCTTTGCTTTGTGTGAATCAGTTGATGGCGTTTCAGGGTAAACGCCCTTGAAAACGATTTTTTACACAATTCACACACATGCTGATCCTGAAAAGAAATACATACCCTAGCTTTATAAACATGTCTACTAAAAAAAGGATCTACTAATTATCAAGATTTAAGCTTTAAGAATTAAACTTTATCAACATTTAAACTTTGAGCTTTAAGAATTGAACTTTGAGATATCAAGAATTAAACTTTGCGTTGTCAAGAATTAAACTTTACGTTATCAAGAATTAAACTTTATCTTATTAAGATTTAAACTTTGAGCGTTAAGAATTAAACTTTACGTTATCAAGATTTAAACTTTATCTTTTCAAGTTTGAAATAGGCAATTTTATAACAACTTATAATTATTATATACTAAAGAAAACATACCTTAGGAACATCAGAATTGCGTTTTGCCGTGGTTGCTTGAACCATACTGGGCAGGTTACGCTAAAAAAAAATATCCCCTATAAGCTTTTACCCCAAAAAATTTAATTTAAACTTCAGTTTGTATTATAAAGTTTTAAAAAATATCTTCAGAGACTTCATCATTTGATTTTTTTTCTCTCTCTCACT
The DNA here is from genome assembly GCA_963931845.1 of Maratus michaelseni. NCBI lineage: Eukaryota > Metazoa > Arthropoda > Arachnida > Araneae > Salticidae > Maratus > Maratus michaelseni. The sequence goes on along the minus strand of OZ007593.1, from coordinate 189,835,406 downwards.
TCTATACATCTTCTCAACTTGGTCGATAAGATTTGTTTGGTTAGACGTGAGGGAAAAATCCATGTCCCACTTTAAAAGAAAATTCTCGTTTACAATTTACATTTATTAAAATTTTTACACACTAATAATAATAAATAATAATAGTAATAATATACCAGAGAAGACTCTTGCGTTGAAGGTGCTGGGGTTTTTTCAGCCATTTCCTTCAGAACTCTTATTTCTATGGCGTCGATTTTGCTGGGACTGATGTTTAAATCAGTTTCCCACTAAATTAGAAAACATAAATTATTTTTGAAAAGGGTTCATCAATAATATGTTATAAAAAATTTTCATATAGAATAGTGCTAGAGAATAATGACTTTGTTTATAGTTTAAATTAAGTTAAATTGTCACTGTTGTTAAACTAAAATAACTGTACATTTAGCACACATACAGATATTAATATCGAGATCAAAACAGAAAAGTAATATCTTTCTAAAAGAACAATTTTTTTTTCTAATTAGAAGTTTTTTCAAGAAAATTAGTATCACAATAGATAGGTATTTGAATAGATTCATTTAGAGAGTTTCAAAAATAAATCGTTTAACAACCACATAACATATGGAAAACTCTTAGGTTAAAATCATTTACAAAGGGAAAACAATCTTATAAAATATATAGAATGATACTAAACAGTTTTTAAACTTACTTGAGTTTGAATATTTGAATTCATCGTTTTATTACTTTTCAAAGAAGATTAATAATGTAGAATGCTTGGAGCACTAATTATAACGTACAGTCTCTAGGACAACTACTATAAGAATGAACCCACCTCAGCGCGCTTATCTATTTAATCGGATAAGAGAATCTTATCTATGACCTCATCGGTTTTCCCCAAGTATGACGTCATGGGATTTTCCACAATGAGTCATTACAAGATATCGCTACTAATTAATGAAGATTGTTTAATTAGAATACTTAACGAGTTAAAAAAATGTGAATACTGTTTTAAATATTCAAGTAAAAACTTCAAATAAAAAGGATCTTTTTTAAATATAATATTCATGGCTGACATTATAAACTAACTTTGCATTATTCTAATGAAGGTCCACACATTGGATTAAAAATTTGTAATAATAAGAAAAACTGTTTCAAATAACTTTTTCCCTACTACATATAAATTTTATAATAAACATATTTACTTGTGAAAAGTATTAAAATGTATATAAAGTTCTTTTTTAAACTAGCAATTTAAAAATATAGAGTCCTAAAAAGTTTTCCATATAAATAATATCATTTCACAAAACTTTTAAAAATATTGAGAGATATTTCCACAGAATAAAATCATTTCGATATATATTTCCTAAAATTAATTATTTAGAACTAATACACTATACTGGTATGAAAATAAATTACAAGTAGCATTATTAAGGTATATACACTACTAAGGTGAAATATTTTAAATATTTTTAAAAATAGTTTAAATAAGTATTAAAAATAGTTACCCTTAATAAAATCATTGCTATACTTAATCAATCTTATATATCAAAAAATAATAATATCACAGCTTAGAATATTAATTTTAAAATATACAGAGACCTTCATAAAATTTTCAAATAGATTTTGTCATGCATTACAGTAAAATATATGAATAATCACATTTTAGAATATACAGAGACCTTCATAAAATTTGAAAATAGATTTTGTCATGCATTACAGTAAAATATACCCCTCGGGTAAAAATTATTCATGCTTTATACTAAGTAAAATATCACAGCTTAGAATAGTAATTTTGGAATCTACAGAGCCCTTCATAAAATTTGAAAATAGATTTTATCATGTTTTACAGTAAAATATATGAATAATCACATTTTAGAATATACAGTGTATTATTCTAATGAAGGTCCACACAATAGATAGGTGTTTGAATAGATTCATTTAGAGAGTTTCAAAAATAAATCGTTTAGCAACCAAATAACATATGGAAAACTCTTAGGTTAAAATCATTTAGAAAGGAAAATAATCTTATAAAAAAATAGAGAATGATACTAAACAGTTTTTCAACTTACTTGAGTTTGAATTTTTGAATTCATCGTTTATTACTTTTCACAAAGATTAATAATGTAGAATGCTTGGAGCGCTAATTATAACGTACAGTCTCTAGGACAACTACTATAAGAATGAACCCACCTCAGCGCGCTTATCTATTTAATCAGATAAGAGAATCTTATCTATGACCTCATCGGTTTTCCCCAAGTATGACGTCATGGGATTTTCCACAATGAGTCATTACAAGATATCGCTACTAATTAATGAAGATTGTTTAATTAGAATACTTAACGAGTTAAAAAAAAATGTGAATACTGTTTTAAATATTCAAGTAAAAACTTTAAATAAAAAGGATCTATTTTAAATATTCATGGCTGACATTATAAACTAACTTTGCATTATTCTAATGAAGGTCCACACATTGCATTAAAAATTTGTAATAATAAGAAAAACTGTTTCAAATAACTTTTTCCCTACTACATATAAATTTTGCAATAAACATATTTACTTGTGAGAAGTATTAAAATGTATACAAAGTTCTTTTTAAACTAACAATTTAAAAATATAGAGTCCTAAAAAGTTTTCCATATATATATATAATATCATTTCACAAAACTTTAAAAAATATTGAGAGATATTTCCACAGAATAAAATCATTTCGATATATATTTCCCAAAATTAATTATTTAGAACTAATACATTACACTGGTATGAAAATAAATTACAAGTTGTATTATTAAGATATATACACTACTAAGGTGAAATATTTTAAATATACATTAAAAATAGTTTAAATAGGTATTAAAAATAGTTACCCTTAATAAAATCATTGCTATACTTAATCAATCTTATATTTCAAACAATTATACTCCTGTCTCGTAAATAAAACCTTCATAATTTTAGAATATACGGAACCCTTCATAAAATTTGAAAATAGATTTTGTTATGCTTTAGGCAAAGTAAAATATAAACCTCGGGTAAAAATTATTCATAATAAATGTATATAACCCCTTCATAAAATTTGAAAATAGATTTTGTCATGCATTACAGTAAAATGTACCCCTCGGGTAAAAATTATTCATGCTTTATACTAAGTAAAATATCACAGCTTAGAATAGTAATTTTAGAATATACGGTACCCCTTCATAAAATTTTAAAATAGATTTTGTCATGCATTACAGTAAAATATATGAATAATCACATTTTAGAATATACGGATCCCCTTAATAAAAATTTGAAAAATAGATTTTATCATGTTTTACAGTAAAATATACCCCTCGGGTAAAAATTATTCATGCTTTACGGTAAGTAAAATATCACAGCTTAGAATAGTAATTTTGGAATATACAGAGGCCTTCATAAAATTTTAAAATAGAGTTTGTCATGCATTACAGTAAAATATATGAATAATCACAGTTTAGAATATAGGTAACCCTTCATAACATTTGAAAATAGATTTTATCATGTTTTAGGCTAAGTAAAATGTCACAGCTTAGAATAGTAATTTTAGAATATACAGATCCCTTCATAAAATTTGAAAAATAGATTTTGTCATGCATTACAGTACAATATATGAATAATCACAGTTTAGAATAGTAATTTTATAACATATACAGGACCCTTCATAAAATTTTAAAATAGATTTTATCATGTTTTAGGCTAAGTAAAATATCACAGCTTAGAATAGTAATTTTAGAATATACAGAACCCTTCAAAAAATTTTAGTTTAGTTAAGTAACTCTATTTAATATACCCCTTGGGTAAAAATCATTCCTGTTTTAGGCTAAGTCATTTCACAAATTATTTAATAAATTTGCTGAATTAAAATTAGTTTTGAAAGTACATTATATAATAAAAAATATATATTAAAATTCACTTACTTCATTATCAAAGTTTGAAGACATTTGCTGTTGGTTAGATGAATCCATATTATAACTTCAGAAACTCAAACACACGCACACAAGTAGAAAAATAAATCCAAGAGCTAAGGTTTGTAATGCTACAAGAAACGAAATCTAGAATAGACTAAAGTTTACCCCGAAAGATCTTGCTAATATACAACGCATATGATTCATAGATAAGAGGATCTGATAAGGGCGAAGCCGATTAGTGGTAGATAGATATGAATCATTCATAGGAAAACCCCTTAGCAATTACTCATGACAGATACGTTGTAATAAGAAATTTTAACTCATGAACAAATAACCTTATTTAATTTTCCTAAATAATATTAATTTATTTTAATTGTAGAACTTAGACATTTTTTTGTGATTTTTTTTTTCACATAAAATATTTCCCTTTGTAAAGTTTCAATCAAGTGAAGAAAGTTTCAGTACTTTTTAACCGATACTGTTTTAATATAGTTCTTAACGCGAAAAATTCTAACACATTTGTGAACAAATATTAAATTTAAAAATGCATCAGAAAATATGTTTTTTTTTAGAACAATCTTAAAACCATTTTTCTTAGTTCAAAACTACTTTTCATGACTGTTTTCTGCATATCTCAAATCTGAAAAAAAGAAACACTTAATGATGTTTAGGAAATAATCACATAGAAATTATTTAGGGAAAAAAAGTATTTTTATTCAAGCAAATGTTACAAACATTTTCTAGTTTTAAAAGCATTATACTTCATGGGAATTTACAAACACAGTTTCTAAATAGTTTTCATAAAAGTTTGAATTCAAAGTATAAAAAAATGCAGGTGTATAGTGACAAAGACAGTTTGCTGTGAGATTCTTCACAAACTGATAGACATTAAAGTTTAATAATGCACTATCTCTATACAGAACAAATTTTTCTCTTAATGAAGAATTTAAGCAGTCATGGTCTAATTGCGATAACTGGCTAATGGTACAGGCATAACAAGTATATACTTGATTAAGAGATCTTTCTAATTCTTGGTCAAAACAAGAAAGGAAATGCTTCTTTGCACTATCCTCATTAGTGTGTGTCTGAATACACTTTTTTGATTTTCGTAATACAGACATAGGAATCGCTTTTACAAAAAGCATATCGATCATGCACTCGATAATTTCAGGAATTGCTTCACGTAATTTTAAAAATTGATCTATAGATAAACGTATTCCTTCAGGTTTAAAATGAAAGCTATGTTGGTTTGCCTTGAAAATCTGTTGTAATATGCAATGTCCTTCATCGGAAAATGCTGTTAAAAGTTGATTATTGGACACGTAACTGTCTTTCACAGAATAAAAGTTGAACTTGATCATATTTTGTTGGAAATGATCAATCGTTAAAGGTGTCATTACGATACCATTTTTGGTTGGAAACAATTCGCCCCGTGCACCTTCTTTAAAAATTCTTATATGCAGTTTCAAATTACAGTTTTTATCCATTTCAATTTGAGCACAGGTATTCCATTCAAGATTCCAAGGAATTGAGAAATATACATCTGATTCATGAAATGTATGTGTAGACAGTTTCTCTTGAGGTCTGTTTAATGGTGAAACATGTTTAGACGCGGTAGGTGGAGCATAGTCAGGGGATACAGCAAACAAGTCTAAATTCAGTTCAGGATCATTCATCAAGTCCAGTCTTGGCTTTTTCAAATCAAGAGGATGAACTATTAAATGTCTAAAAGTGAGGCTAATTCGAACGTCTTTAATAGCAGGTTCTGCTCCGATACCGTGTGTGAATAATTCGTTGGTAGGTGGCAACATGTTGTAGAAGGATCCATGTTCTAGCTTGATAAATGTTGAGGGTACACTAGGTCTCTTGAATTCAATAGTTCTTTGAGCACCAAAACTGAGTACTGTGATAGGGAACACAACATTTAAGCTGGATTCATTATCTTTGTGGTGACTGATATAGGTAGTTCCATCCTGGTACAAATTAAGTAGCACATAGTTAAAAGTACAGGCTGTTTCTCTTTCCACTTTATCACGAAGTTCAATCATAAGTGAAGTCCAAGGTTTGGAGGGCACACTTGTTCCACTGAAGGCATAGCTGGTATTGGGATCTCCATAAGCTAAAACCAATCACTTAGGTTTCACATCATTTTCTCGCAAATGAAAAGTAGGTCTGTAGAATGGTAATGTTTTTAACTCCGTCAAATAACAATCAGCATGGGCTTTCTCTATAAAGTCACTTATATATTGGACGTTCAAGCCATTATCCGAAAAGATGATTGAAGACATTTTTACACGTTGAAAATCACTGAGCAAGCAAGTCAAGGAATATTCACGAACTAAGCAGGAACACCGAGGCAGGAACAGCTAAGCAATGATTCCTCACGATATGTTCGACCTTATATAGGGGTTGTTATCTGATAATCGTATCACTGATTAGATAAGCTCGCGCATGCGTAGTGATATCCCAGGTGATGTCATGAAGGCACAGGATAGGATGATCTCACTTGTGGGGATTCCCCATTAGATAATATGAACAGTTTAAGCAGTGGTCAGTACAAGGCATGTTTTCTTCAATCTGGTGTGTAAGTATTTTTTTCATTCATTTGTATAGTCATTCAGTTTATTGTATTTTAATCAAGTTTATTGCCTATATTTTAAACATGTATTTTATAGAAATAATGACACAGATGTAAATTTAAGATAGTTTATTCAAACAATACGCTTTTAAAAGTTTGTACATTCAGGTTACATAAAAAGTGATCGCTAACAAAATCCACTTTCTTTAAAAACATGGATAGTACATCATCAAAATTAACCAGCATTAAAATTATATCTCCAACTTGTTTAAATTTTTCACGATTTTTAAATGTAAAACACGAATGCAGGCTAACACTTGTATGTCTAAAAACACATCCGGTACATTGATAAATTTCATTAAATATACTTATAATATTATTCTCGATGTAGAAAATTAGTTTAGACCATAACACAAATTCATTTTCTTGTGTCATTGTAGCCTGTTTACATTTTTTCTTTAATAAGTTAGGTAAATGTTTTTCATACTGGTGATGAATCAATTTGTTATTCAGTTTATAGGCTTTTTCTTTTAATTGTTCTTATTGATAATTGTTTAATTTGATATGAGAATCGTTCGTTAAACTTTTAAGACACATAACAGAATTATCCTCATTTAAAACTAACATCTTGTTATTGCTAACGAAGGACGAACTTTTGTATCTTAAATTAAAGGCAACGATTTTATATTGAAACTCATACCAAGTCTGGATGTCCATAGAAATTCCATTCTGGGTGGGAATTCCTTCACATGTAAATCCCCTTATGTGGATAGAATAATCAGAATTCTGTAACTCGAACCCTAAAAAGATTGAGTTTCCAAGTTCTTTCCAAAATACAAATTAGTCATCATTCGAAGCATGAGCAGTCGATTCTTGTCGTGTTTCTTGAATGGGTTCTTGTAACGATTCTTGAATAAGTTCATGGGATGTCGCTGGGGTAGAAGGTTTTGCAAAATTAAAGTCAATGAAAAATTCATTCAATATATCCTTGGTGGGCTCACAACAGTTGTCTGGAAAAGAGGTTGTTTCATCAATGTAAACAAGGCCTTCAGTACTTTCAATTCTTGATACCAAAGGTGAATCTACACGAGAACGTTTATTAGGCAAAAGTACTTGTTCTTCGTGATTTCTTTTTGCCATGATACAATCTTCTTTAAAGTTCATACGGAATTAGCTGAGGTGTCTGGATCCATTGCTTATATATAGGTTGAAAAATCAGTCTCAGTTACAGTTAAAAGGCTTAACCCAATCATATAACTCGAAAAATAGATGACGTCATAAGTTACTTTGTTTGCTCATAGGAAGCACAAACTTGTTGCAATAAATTACAAAGTCGATTAATCAGTATTCTACGCTGTTCATCTTTTTGCTGTTTGGAAGACCTGGTCGTTTTCTTCGGTTTGGAAGTGTTATGAATCTTCTTGTGTTTATACAAATCAATGTATCGTGGAAACATCATATTGCACAGCTTACAATTATATGTCCTTGAATGAGTCTTAGCATGATTTCGTAAATCATATTTCCAAATGAAGGTTTCTCCGCAAACACCACAGGTAAGAACTTTTTCATCTGAGTGATGAGTCATGTGTCTATTAAACGCAAATTTTGTAGAATAGCCTTTCTTGCAAATCTCACAAAAATGGGGTAACTTGATCTCTCTTGAGGATGACGGTTTCACTTCAATACTCGAAACAGGTTCCTCTTTGGGGGTAATGTCCATTGTTAGAGGTTCTTCTTTGGGTATCAGGAAGGATATTTGATTTTCTACACTAGACATTTTTTTAAACCAAGTTCCACTTAAATCGTACAACCTTGCACATCAACGACAATGTAATGAATAATGTAATGAACAGGATTCACATCAATTTATACCAATCTAGGGGGCGCGCATGATTATAAAAAATCCAGTGTGATTGGTTCGTGAATAAATAGTTATCATTGGTTAATAATCTACAAAAATATTTCGCACACTAAAAACGTATGACCTGCACATATGGTGATATCACAGACCTCTTCTTTTAAAATACTTTCAGAGACATGAAATCATAGCACAATGGTTAAGATAACGCAAATCAGTGTGCTATGATTTCATTTTGTGAGGGTTCGATCCTCAGCCAGACTTTTCGTAAAAGTACTAAATTCAAACGATAGATGGCAGCATCAAAAATGTATTGTTATTTTCCCATTCAAATCTAAAATTCTACCCGCTATTATATACTCTAGTTGAAAAAAAAATTTCTAAGTTCCCCAATTAAAATTTATTAAATTTCTAATTTACTCAAATAAATCCGCTGAAACACACCTCGTACTCTAGTAAAAAATTCTCCGCGAAAAAAAAAATGGCTTCGAAAAATTTCTAAGTCTCGCAATTAAAATTAATTAACACTAATCCTTAATTAATCCCCTTATCTTAAGTGGTGGAGGGCACTTCAAGAGGTGGGCATGTGCTGTACTTCGTGAGGAGGAGAGCACTTTGGGAGGAGGGCAGGTGCTGCACTTTGGGAGGAGGAGCTGAGCTGCACTTTGGGAGGAGGAGCTGAGGAGCCGGTGCTGCACCTTGCACCAGCTCCTCACTCCTCCTCCTGGGGTCGGAACGTTGTTTCTTCTCTACTATCGTATAAAAAATGACGAAAAATTAACAGTCTCTAAAAAACTAATAAAATATAAAGAAACCCTAAAGAATAAACTCTAAAGAAAAGAGGACAAAAATTTCTATATTAGGTGAAGAGATTGAAATCGGTTTCATTTTACTAATGTGGAAAAAAATTCACGAAATGAAAAAAAAAACACTTAAAATTTCATAAATATATCTAAAAATTAAGAAAAGTTGCATAGAACAAAAATAGTAGGCTAAAATATTGTAAAAGAAATTCTTCTCGTGTGTCAAAAAATCGTTGCGAAATGCGATAAAACGCAAATAATCACACTGAAAATCACATTATAATCTCGCTAAAAATGAAAAAATCCCAGATGATAAATTTTACTATAGTAGCAAGCCTCTCACTTGTTCCGTTTTTTTAAGATAGCTTTTTTTCGAAAAAAATCTTCATACATTTCTCAAACAAATTTAGTAGACACTTACTCTAGGGTGTTTCATTTTATAAGGCAAAAAATAAAATGTAAAATTTTTACTGACTTCGCTTACGCCCTGAGTCTCATTAATGTACAAATTATGTATGTCAAATTTCAAGAAGATGGGGTAATATTTAGAGGTTCCACACTTTGATCAGTTTTGTAAAAGTAGGCAAAAAATAAGATTTTTCAATGTTAATTACTCTTATTATGAAAACTAGAAATCACCAACTTAAAATAATACTAAAATTAGACTTTTTTAGCGGAGCAATTCCTGTTTCTGCGGCATCATTGACCACCTTAAGAGTGTCGACATGGCTTCTTAGAGAATCACTGCAGTATTCTGTCTCGTTGTGGATACTAAACAATTCGAAGAACGTCTTTGTTTTGTTAGTAAAGAAATGGCTCAGGTATTTTCTTTCAAAAAGCACCTTTTTATACCGGCACGGATATTCTCCTCTGTCTTAACAGGGATATTTGCTTTCCTCCACACTTCCTGTAGTTTAGTACTGATAGATTTAGCAGCATCCGTATGTGTTTCTTTCATTCACTTGTGATGGTAAATAAAAACTAAAGATACTTGTTCCTGTAAAGGAAGCCGAGCTCCTAAAACATACCACTAGGCATCTTTTCTAACAGCCAATTTCCTCTTTTGGTTCCCATTTTAAAGTTCAATTACACATAAAAGATGAAAGAAATACAGGAGAAGCCCATTAGTACAAAGCATTTCCATATTAGAAATTTCACTAGTTTGAGATAAAGGTGATCAATGTGTGCAACCCTTAAATATTATCCAATCTTCTTGAATTTTGACATATATGTATATTTTACATCATTGAGACTCAAGCAAAGTCATATGAAAATCACATACTTGGAAAAATGAAACACTCTAACCTACTCGGAAGGTAATTTTTGTTACAAATGTTGTAAAAACTTAGCATGAGAAAATTTCTTCACAAATACTGGTATTTAAAAAAAACGGATCCAAAAAATCTCCACAAAAGGCAATACTTTAAATACCGCCTACACAAATTGCGAAAAATTGAAAAATTGTTATACAACTTCCGAATACGCTTTACTAAAATGAGAACAAAACAGGATATGAAACCAAATCATATTTACTAAAGTGGATAAAATCGGGTAAAAACGTCAAAAATTGCATATAATTTTTTAATATACAAAATTAATTAAATAATCTAAAACCTGTCTTCGGAAGCATAATTTCAGACATACAGGTCCATTTCTGAAACATGTTGTAACTCTGCGACCAGCAGTCTCCTCAAAACACAGCAACACACACTCACAAATAGAGAGACAGGCAAACAAACATCTTATCTTTATTATTGTAGTTTTAAACACACATTAATTTTATAAATAATAGAAGTATATATTTTAAAAAGAATGTCTGTATTATTAAAATATATACTTTCCTGCTAATATATGCATTTCTTCTTCTGAAATTATTTTTATTTGTCAGTTATTTTTGAACGATTAATAAGTAATGGTAAATTTTTAAATGGGAAAAAATAAAATTGCATCATAATATGCCTAAATAATAATTTCACATATAATCTAGCAAAATACCTTTTCTAATGTGCAAAATAGTTAGCTTAACAAAATTCCGAATTCTAATATTTTATCAAACCTTGATAATATATTATGTTAAAAAACTTCTACGTAACAGCTGTTTACTAATTTTTATATAATTAACAAAAGACTGTTAATATATTTTGTGCAATTTTTTGCAGCTTCGAGGAAACTAAGTTAAACGTTCGTTATTACTTAACGCTAAATAAAGCATGCGAAATCAAGAGCCCTTTCCCATTCATTATTTATGCTTCATTATTCACGTAATTACATTATTATGTATGAGTTCATTAAAGGATGATAAAGTTAGGAGTAATAATTGATTTTGTTATAAGCTTTGTTATTCGATTACATTAACAATTTAGCAATAAGTTTATTTATTTATTTTTTAAGAACAAGGCGAATGGGGAAAAATATATAATGAAGTCAAATGTTATTTCTTTTAGAAAAATACTTTTAAAATTCATTACTTAATGAAAGAAAATGAAAATAAATGATAGCCACAAGTAGCCGATTAAGTACGACACACATTTTATCACAAGGAACAAACAAAAAATTTTTCTCAATTTAAAATATATACACTCCTTTAAAAAGTAGAAAATAATTCATAAATAAAATGAAATGAAATGTATAAAGTGGTTTATGAGAAAATAATGTAACAGAATTTTATATGTCTGAAAAATGTCTTGATCTATTTTTAAAAGTCTCACTGGTCAAGCAAGCGAAATTTCGTTCAGGAATGCAGTTTTAACTGCAGTAGTTGTATCTTTTTTGACGCGCTTTAACTCAGTTATCAACGAATTAGGTTGCATATTACAAGGTCCCAGGTTCACGTCCGGACTCGGACAAGGATCGTTCAACTTTTTACCCCTTCCATCTCGATAAAATAAATAGCAAGAGAGTCCATTATCTAAACACATGTATTTCGTGTCAGTCTAACCCACTGGACTGAGACATATTTTTTATGTAACACATAACGGCATCTCGTCAAGAAAGTGGAACTGGGAACCGCATGCATTCATCCAACATATGATTCTAGCAGGATTTAGTTTACATGTTTAATTCATAAGCATGTTATTATACGGACTTAGCATCCGAGCAAACACAGTCCTTTTGGCAGACGGTCAGACCACAGTCGGCAATGTCGGTATAGTATCGGCATGCGTATACTAGAATCGGTGAGATGTCGGAATCATGCCCGCTACCGATACTAAAGAAAGCGCCTTTTTAATGATTTATAAACTTAATCGTAGAAAGAAGAAAAAAGTTAGTTCATAAATCAATTCAACTTATTTTCTAATTAAATATTAATTTTAAAACAACAACTAAATTTCTTATTTTACTTAAAAGTTATTAATTATTTAAAAGTTATTAAAATTATTTTACACTCTGTAAAAATATCATAATATCTACTCATTTTTTCAGCATTCAAATTTACAAAAAACATTCACTAATATCCATATCTAAAAAATTATCTACCAAAAATTAATGAATGAATGAATTAATTAATTAATATTTCTATTTTATTTTAAAATTTAAAAAAATATTGAGAAATAGAGAAATTAATATTGCTACTTAATTATTAAAAATATAGTCTAAATTAACTCATCACACGACATAAAATGAATCCTTATTCTAATTAAAAGCTTTTAATGACCAACTTATTATTTATGAAAACTAATTTTTCCATGTTAAAAATATATAATTACTAAATTAACACTTATAATTACATTATAATTCCTAAAAAGAAAATTACACTAATTGATCAATACCTCTAGAATCCAATTACTTTATACTTACTTTATACTTTATACTTTAATTGCTATATATGCTTTAATTGCTATTTTATACTTTCATTGCTAAAAGGCGTAAAATAAAAACTTTAGAAACAACTGTTGACATGTTTTGGCTAATAAAACTTATTGTACTGTTTATAAAGTTTTATTTTACGCCTTTTAGAAATTAAAAATGTATATTATTGCAAGGTGTTATAATTTGTTATATTTTTCCACTTATTCTATTAAATACTTAATAATTCTTAAAATTATAAGAGTAAATATTTCGCTTTCTTCAACTAAATAATTTCCACTAAGATATTTATTCCATTCATTTAACTAATAAATTAACTTCTAAATACACGTGCATAACACAGTTGAGGGGGTCGGGGCAAGAGAGTGCTAAGCCATATTTTTGAACTTCTAAGATATATATGAATTTGAAAATTAGGTTTTTTGATACTTAAATCAAGATACACAACATAAAGTTTTTTTTACCAATGTCTTAATAACATTTAGAAAAAAATATTATGTAGGATATTATAATTTACAATATTAAGCAACAGATTTCAGTGTCAGATTTATTTCACCAAAAATGTGGCTCGTCACTTTTTTGCCCCGACCCCCTCAATTACAGAAAAAACACTCTAGAACCACTTCAAAATTCCAATTTCTCCATCAACAATTTATCTACAACGTCAAAACAATCGCTTATCTGATCGCCCTTCCCTTATGACCTCATAAAATCCACTCCTCAACAAGTCTGAATGGCTAAGTGGTTAAACCATTCATTATCTGAACCTGTGAACGTCAGATCTATATATAGATGCCGAGTTGGCAAATTGATGGTACCATCAAAAATAAGTATATATTTTTTATCTGTGTCGAACTCCGGCCGGCATTCGTATGGTTAGCTATCGGCGTGCCTTCAACACAGTATCATGCCGACGACGCTATCGGCATTGCCGGTACCGGACCGAGTGTGTGCCTTATCATCGGGCCTCTTTCACGCGGCGTATCAGAAAAGTTACTGAAGTGGTACAGCAGCTGGCATCGTGCCAATACCGCCGGTAGCGGCAAGTGGCTGTTGGCTGATTGCTTACAGTTATCTCTGTGTTTGCTGGGATAATTTTTTAAAAAGTGAATAATGTTTAAGGCTCTCAAAATTTATCTTTCTGTACATAATTAAAATTGGTATATCATCTTAGAAAAATCATCTTTCTTAGCATTTAAAATAATTACGGAGAATATAATTTTAAAATGTTAGGCATTTCACTTGACAGTCGGGGATTATTCAAAGTTACTATATGCAGTCAAATGCTTACAGAAAAATTCGCTTACTTAATATTCTTTGAAAGTTACAGTCTGTTGTGCTTACGGAATTTTATTTATTACTAATAAAAAAGAAAATGTAAATTTAATAGTACTTTGTAAACGTTATGATTTCTATGAATATACGAATCAAGCTTCACATCAGTGTTCCGTAATGAATAATGTTGTGTAAAATGTGCAATTGAGACTTATTTTGTTATTCTTAATGTTTAGGACTCTTTAGGACTTTTTTCGAATTGTACCTGCAACAAGACTATCATTCCATCGTATCGTATCCAAATTATGTGAGATACTGACAACTGCATTTCTTTCTTTGATGTTTCCCCAAATATGGTATTAAGACATAAATATGGAATTTCTAACATCGATTTCAGATCCATAAAAGAGTTCGAAATGTCTGTAATTTGTAAATTAAAGAATACCATCTGCCTATATATATATTTCTAAAACATATAATTCAAAAAATAAACATTGTTGAAAATTTATCGAAATGTTTCAAATAGGTGCAGGAGGGAATCGAATTTACAAAACATGCCAAAACCGGACTTCTTAAGTTTTACATTGTATTTATTTTAATATTAAAGGCATTTTAAACTTTTTAAATGTATTTACAGCAGTTTATTTACATCAACGCATGTTTAATATTTTTCATGATCATGGAGTGACATCAAATACAATGTTGATATATATCTCCAGAATAAATATATGCAAATTCTTTTTCACACATTAAGGATTTTTCTGCTTAGAAATTTATTTTTAATTGTTTTCTCTTTTGTTAAACTTCATTGAAACAAACTTATTTTATATTTAATTAGAAAACCACATTTTAAAAACATTAGTAACATTTACCCAACAAATTATTTCGGTCGTAGTGTCATTAATAAAAAGGGAAATGTTGCTTCAAAAACACAGTACCAGATTTAAAAAAGAAAAATATCTTCAGATAATAATTTTTTTTTTTACTTTAATGTAACAGTCGTTCATCTTGATTTAACTAAAATTTTGTTTAGCATGGAATTTTTTTTAAGGTTTATTAATGAATCAAACAGTATTTCACAGATTGCTTTTAGATATTTTGTAATATAAAATTAAGAAACGGTATTAACAATTTTGTTCAATTTTGTGATAGTAATTTTAATAACGATAAAATGTTACTTAACGTAACAACAAAACAATGTTTTTTTTTTTGTTTCTTTTTTCATAATTACAAATTATAGACATTATTTTCCTAAGTTAAAATAAATTATTTATGTTATTTAACAAACTTAAACAAAATGCTTTATAAAACTTTATTTTAAGTAATGCAATATATATATGCTAATATATTTTCTTACTCAGTAATTCATATATTCCTGAATTTTAATAAATAGTATATATTTATATTATAAGAAGTTATATATTCATCTGAATATATCTATATTCCTTAATATTTCATTGACATTTCTATATAAGTACATACGTGTATGTGTATCTGTCTGTGCATGCATCAGTATACAAATTAAGTATACATTTAAGTATCTTTAAAACAAATAAGTAATGTTTGCATGTTTGGAACAAGAAAAAGACATGTTATTTTTAACATGCACTATTCATATCTATTTCATTTTCACTGAAACAGAGGGCTGCGTTTTCAACACATGCTTAGTAATTACTAGGAATAATGTATTGAACATAGCACTACATTACGTGATTATCTGTTAATTTTCATGGATTAACTGTTCGTATAAATGCTACAAGTGCTACAACACAGACATTCATTTACGACAGAAAAATAATACCAAGTACCAAGTACCAAGTCTTTATCATAAGGAGTAGTCATTCCACAAGTAATGCTAACATAGTTATCACCGCAAGAGAATGTAACTGACGATAAATTTTGAATAAAGTCCTTCATATTAAAAAATCATAGGAGATGTGTTTCCAATACTTTTTATAAGTAATGCTTTTTCATGTAATTCTAAGAAGAGTGTTTTAATGTTTTTAATGTTTTATTATTGGTTACATGAAATAAATACATGTTTTAAAAATGTATGTGTTTTAAATTAATGTAATATTGATTGTGCAGGAAAACGGTTCGTTTTTTTCTGAACAGCACAATCCCAGTCATAGATTTACAACAATAAAGTTATCAAAATACAATTAAAAATTTTACGATTAAAAAAAAGAATTTTAACGACGTTTATAATATGGTGCATTGATTTTTAAAAATTATTATATTAATATTTATGTTTTTACTTCTACAAAATATATGCATGACATGTTGGGAAAGACATTTACTTCAAACATACTCATTACATCGCCCAGAAAGTTTAGCGAAGTATGCAGCCATCTTTCATTACAATATGTCTTATTTTACTAGCGATTAATCTTATTTCCTTTATCTATTACTTAAGCTTGATGTATTAATTAAACTTTAGGTTAGTAATTAACAGGCAGCAAATACTTAAAATTGCATTATATATAGAGTTACTATACTTAAGATCAATCTCCTTTGCTTTATAAATTTGAAAATCTATTATTCATAATGTATAAAATTTGAAGAACATATTAACGCTGAATTTAGTTACGCCTTTATTATAGATTTAGTCCTTTATAAAACTTTACATTATGTTTTGTAATGCCTTTTAAAAACAAATACGATAGCTTCAGTTAATTTTTTTTTCTTCTTCACCGAATTTCATTAAGAAGAAATGTATAATAAAATTTAGATAACATAATTCAATGTTTATATAGAATAATATGATTTTCTACCTTTCATAGAAAGAAACATGTTCAAATAGGCATTATCAATTAAAACCAATAAAAATGGGTTATCGTATCAGTTGCCGCCTCTCTACAAATAAAGACGAATATTTAGAAATTTATTGATTTTTAAATATGGATTTTGTATATATGGAACACAACCCAATTCTTTGCACACAAGGTTGTCAAAATTTGCCAAGTACTATCTGTGCTGCCGCTAGTATAAAGTAATGCTCCCTATCAAACGTTTATACGAGTATACGTATAATACGTATTATACGGGGTGCTGATTTTGGATCCGTATGATAAGACCAAGACGGTTATACGTATTATAGGAAACAATATATACGGTACATCGTATATACGGATATTACCCCAGTGGTTAAACGTATAAACGTTTAAACGGTTTTTGTTCATTGCGTGAAAAATGATGCCTTTCTCCTGCTGGTCTGCGGATCAGAGACTTTGAGAAACATCCGCTGTGCATTCTCGCAGTTTAAAGGAGCCATTGTGATCCCTACCTTGGTCAGACAACCACGATGGTCCCGAGTTTACTCGCTTTGCGGATCCTGTGCAGGTAGCCGGTACTTGAAAAAAAATGAAAAAAATCGGACAATTTTTTCCTCAGTTTAGATTTTGTTTTTCTCTCCTCATAAAACTAAACTATTAATTATGAAATCATTTACCTTTCGCATAACTGTAACACACGCACATAGCTTTTTTTGATTTATGGCGTGAACATTTCGCCCCAACCATTATTATTGCAGAACACAAACTTACATTGACTTTATATTTTATACTGACATTGATCAATCCAACTCCCGGGAACAACATTTGACACCCCCCTCCCCCCGGGTGCAATTTGAGTATACGCACACAAAAATATATATATATTTTTAATTAAAAAAAGGAAGAATATACTTAATAAGGATTAACAATAAATTCGAAACGTGTATATTCTCCTTATTTTCTCAAAGAGTCTTTTTACTTTCGTTATATATTTACAATAATTGTTTTTAGGGGAAAATAACAAGATGCATAATATGTGCAACAATCCGTATAATATGTGCAACTAGCACATATTATACAGATTGCTAAAGTAACGCTACCGATTTCCAACTTGTTATCCGTTCAGTGACGTAACACTGATGAAATCCATTGGCATTAAAAGTAAATACGATACTTGAAATATATAGGTATACTTGAATTATACGTTTAACCGATATACGCTTATACGTATCCGGATACGTTTAAACGTATAGTTTAAGGTATACGTGTTTGTTATATACGTATTATGCGTATGTACGTATATCGGTTAAACGTATAACTAAAATACGTATCGCATCGGGAGAACTAGTATAAAGTGAAAAACATATTGTTACTGATAATAAATGTATTAACAACAGATGACTGATAAAATGATAATGTTTTTAATATGTAATTTTAACAAATATATCGCTAGTATACTGTCACGTAAGTAATTACTGATGATTTTTTATAAAATATTGATATTTAATTTATTGGACAATGTTCACACAATTGGCTACGACAAGTTTTCCTTTTTGAAAATGGCGTTATGTGTAACCAACTATTTACGTTATTCACCGATGGGACCTGATATCATATAAAAGTGATGCCTCATTGAAAAGAAATTGTGCATTTTAATTAATGAATTTTAAACTATTTGCTGCGATTTTGATAAAGCATGGTATTTTCACTGATGTCTCATTACCCTGGTACTGGGATTAAGGTCTCGAAATATATATATATATATATATATATATTTAAATGCTGCGAATGGATCAAGGGAAGTAATATTTCAGACTTTTGAAAATATGTATATCTGTCGACAAAAGCTGTTTCACTTTTAACAGAAAACGAGCATTTTGATTCATAAAAGAACATATTGTAACGATTGCCTGACCTGTTTTGGATCCCGCGCGTTCCACGATTGAAATGTATGAAATTAAGGAATTTTTTTGTGAAAAGAAATGTTATGAAAACTTTTAGATTATATTTGATTATAAGGTTAAATTTTACACCAAATCGGGCCAAAAATAACTTATTTGATACACTACGCACCACGCTTTATCCTAGCAAAATACCGTTAAACTCTCCGCAATAGTATTCGTATAATGTTGTTACAACGCCCAAACAGACTTACAGTTTTATATAACATCTTTCTTTTGACACATCACTTAAGTTATTAGTTCATATTTGAATATTTTTTGTTAAATTTTATACTTATTTTAAATTCTTACTATATTTAAAAATATTTTCATAAAGCATGTACAGTTTTTTATTATTACCCGTTACAAAAAATATATATTAAATTTCGAAATGTACAGGGTGATTTTTTTTAAAGTTGTGAAAGTAAAACCCTATAACAAAAGAACCACTGATCCAAATGACCTGAAAATTCACCAGTATACTCCCAAAGTAATGGGAATTTTTAGGTGTGGTTAAAAAAAACTTAAAATTGCACCGACAGATGGCGCTGTATATGCGATAAAGTCGGGAGACGAGTTTGCACACGACACACACACAGTGGATACTCTTCGCTGTGTTGTGGTACATGCAGTTTCACATTTCCAACTCGTAGCTGAAAACAGTGGGCAGCACATAGAAAATCTCTTGCCTTAGTTGCACACGAATGCTTTACTCCATATTTTTATTTCGTTCTGTTTCTGCGAAGGTGTTCGCAGTTCCTTTTCCCAATTACTGCATTCTGTATGCTTTTGATATGCGTAATAAAGTTTTCTTTATCTCAACGTACCGTTCATTGTTTTCCTCTCACTGACGATATTCTTTGTTTCTGTAACTTACAGCGCCATCTGTCGGTGCGATTTTAAGTTTTTTTAACCACGCCAAAAAAATTCCCATTCCTCTGGGAGCATATTGGTGAAATATCAGGTCATTTGGATCAGTGGTTCTTTTGTTATAGGGCTTTACTTTCACAACTTAAAAAAAATCACCCTGTATATTTAGAAATATATTTTTAATCTATCAAAAAGACATGGGTGATTATTAATATCTCCATACAAATAATAAAATATGCATTTTAAGTAAGTATTTAAAAAAATAATAATAATCTAATATAAATGACATTTCGAAGTTATTTTCGATGTTTACAAGTGTCATATAAAAATTTTAAATTTTGCCTTAAGAAAAATAATAAACAATATTTAATACCCTTTTAAAAAGATAAACTTTTTCCCTTAATCCTGATGTTTAACGCTTAATATCAGAAAAATTATTATAAAACATAAATAGAAAATAATATCAATATAAAAACTGTCTGTTGCCGCAGTACGAAGAAAGATGTTCAGAACAAAATTAAACTATTTACAGGTGCCATAACATACTAAATTTCGTCTATATTTGAAGTTATGAGCTTAGAAGGGGAACTTGGTAAAAATAAAATTTTATATTTCATTTGTAAAGCATTTATTTAAAATGTTTTTATAACAAAAATGTTATTTATGAGAACACACTTAGGGGAAAAAATGTTTTAAATATATTTAGAAAGTTGGAGTTTAAAATATATCATAAAGTCCTTTCTCTTTCTAAACTAATTTCTGGTGCTTTGAAGTATTACCAAAAAATGTAAGATTTTGCCAAATGAAACATTATTAATAATTTAATGCACTTCTTATGAAACAAGTTCTTTTACTTAAGTCTGAGGTTTAACGTTTAATCTCGGAAAAAATATTATACTTGTCTCAAAATAAAGAAATGAATAGAATAAAAATAAAGATGTTAAGCCTCAAGAGATTTAATTTAATTAAAGAGTGAAAAAAAATTTCAATGCACAATAATTATATTTTGAGAATTCTCAGTATAGTTAATTTTTCCTACATGTAACCTTGAGAGTGTAGAAGGAAACTAAACATTATCTCAAAAATAAAAAGTAATAAAATATTATTGCTTGTTTATAATAAGTTTTGCTTTTATCTGAATTTTGTTGTGCTCATCTTTTTTTTACTTTATCGGGATTTTTTTTTTTTTAATTTATCATGCAGGCTTTTTTACATGATGTAACCAAGATTATAATTCACAGAAGTGTATCATTTTTATAGAATATTATACTTTTTTGTAGCATTAATAAAAAAAAATATTTTCACTGCAAATAAAAGAAAATTAGACATGATTTAAAATATCATTCAACAAAGTTATTACAGTGGTTAAGGGGAAAGTGGACATTAAAAACTAAATCCTTCAATTTTCAATTGAGTCATTTGAAAATTGTCAGACTTATTAATAACAAGCTCAAAGAGTTATATTAAAATAATTAAAAGTTTTTATGTTAATAACTTTTTTAAATCTTTAAAATAACGAATAATCGCCATATTTTAAAATGTCCCATGGGCATTTCTTGTGCATAAAATATGACAATATATATTTATAAGATACTTTTTATAAATTATAATGGAAGTTGGCATTAATTCTAAAAATTCTCTGATTGTATAAGCAGACATTTTTGTATATAATTATGCTTTGTTTTCTCTAAAAAAGTAGTTATATATTTCCATCTGCACATAAATTTCAACACTAAAATATCCCTGAAATGCAACTGTTTATGCTAACAATTATTTATTATAGTATAGAGGATATACAGTACAAATTTCAAAATAATCTGATACTTAGGAATGCGCATGGAGCGTTTCAAAAGTTAGAAGTGTGCGAAATTTTAAACTTTGAGAAAACAGTATTCAGTATTTTAGTAAAAAAAACTGCATAAATATATAGAGTTTTTACAACTATATAAGGAAGTATCTCTTCGAAGAAGCGCCAGAATTGAAAAAATCTTTTTGTGTCAGATAAATTCTAGAATCTAGTTTCATAATTCTCCAAATACAAAAAATCAATCTTTTAGTCGAATTTTGTGATTTTGGAAACCCACTGTCCCCTTAAAACATATAAACGTACATGAAAATACATTTCAGCTTATGTCGAACAACCAAATTATTTGATGAAATAAAAATAACCCATTGAAAAGCTAAGAATATAGTACAACCTTAATTAAATGAATTTTGGGGCACATACGCTAAACTTATACTTTATAGTTACATTTTATAAATTGCTGTGTTTACAAGAGTTGTGTAGTTAAATGAAAAACAAAAAGATAGGGTTTTTAATTTAACTTAGCTTTACAAATGCTTACATTAAGAGCATTCTATATACTTGTTTACTCATTAATTAAAACATTCTTAATCTATATATATTAAAAATACTAAAAGTTTCAGAAACCTAGTAAATTTAACCTTAAAATTACACCATTTAATCAAATCAAAAGTTCTTAATTAAAATGCGACAATCTTACAAAAACATAAAAAATACAAGTTAACAATTAAAGTCTTAAAATACATTAAAGGCAAAACATTTTAGTCATATATTTTAATTTTAGAGCGTATTCCCATAAGTAAAAAGCAAGAAATACCCAAATTATTTAAAATATATTGAACCGCATATGGTACGTTAATTATAATTTTAAAAAAAAAACTTCACAAACGGAAAATATTTCTCAAAATGAAAAATAAAGAGTTATTAGTCTTGACAAATTTCCACCAAAAAATTTTTTAAGCACTGGCTTGATATTGGAAAGCGTTTATAAGTTGTTGGGAAAATTACAGCATTAAGTTGTTCTTGAATCTCATTAAACCTTAATATATTAAAAACGGAAACAAGAAAGAAAATCATGCGTTTAACATAGTTATGGAATATTTTCCAACATATTCAGTGTACAGTTACAAAACGTGTTTAGGTAAACAAGTTCAACTACATGGGGAAGACCACTTAAGGGCTAAAGGTCTACTACCCTGACCTAGTAACGCACATCTACCACTATACATCCTGGCAAAATTTTTTAAAGGGTTTCGTTGACTCGCAATTCTTCTTTGAAAACCCAATTTCAGCAATCACCATCTACAGTCAGAAATTTTTTCGAATTATTTTGTGCAGCCCTAAATATGATTTATAGATTTGTGTATATGCTACATACTATGCAAAAATTTAATTGAGTTAGGAAACGTATAACTGAGTGGAAAATTCTCTTCCAGTAATTTCTTTCAGTAAGCGGAAATGCACTCGAAATCTTTTGTGCAGCTCTGTACACGATCTATAGAATTTAAACATATCAAATAATATTAAAATAAATAAATTTAATTTAAAAACGTGTACCACAATTTAAAACGCACCACCAGCAATTATTGCTTTTACTTTTCGATTTCTTTTGCGTGTCCCTGTAAATAAACGTAAATGCAATGCACACCATATTCTATAGTAAACATCTGGTTGTGGATCGCACTCTTGTATATAGATTCCAATAAGTTTGAAATAGTGTAACATCATTACAATACGATGCAAACTATTTTTCACCATAGACCAAATCTAACGGAATTATTTTGAGTGTCCTTGTAAACGAACTATAAAAGATACACATTACATTTTCAATATCAAACTCACCATGGTAAACCTCAATAACATACATCAATTGCATGTCAAGCCGAGTTAGTGCACAGGCAAAAAGACAGAGTACCAGACAAACCGAATTCATAAATACTTTTCAACTATGTTGGAAAGTGTCAAAAAGGCAAGAACTCGCATGCATTTTCCATACATTGTTTAAAGTTAATGAAATTTTCTATTAGTTACGAATATTTAAAGAATTTTTGTCTTAAAGTTGTTTTGAATCGTCACTTTTGGTATAAAAATGCAGAAAACAATTAATGGTATTCTTTAAAATATTAAAAAGATGTTTCCAGCCTATTATTTTGCAATCAATTTTTGTCAACACGCTGCTGAAAATATACTTATCAAAAATATACTTTATTCGTGGTTATGAGGATGATACTTTTCGTTACATTTAACCTTAAATGTTTATAGAATTTTCATTTTTTCTTTTTTATTATTTAATCTTAATATTGTTTTATGAATTTAAATACATTATAAATTTTAAACCTACCTCATTTTAAGTCAACAAGGCTTTTAGAAATTTGTATTGTTTTATGATAAATTCATTACTTTAATAAATATGAATAAAATTTTCTTGGAGTCAGGCTTTGTTAATTTTAGAATGTAACGACGTACTTTTAAAAGAATGGGCGGTATTAATTACTGTTAGGAGTTTAAAACTTCTTCTTTCATGCGATATTTTTACTTTTCGAAACATTTTAAACATTTGAAGTAATTTATATTCTTAAATAAAGTAATATTCCTTCAAGATTGCAAGCATAAAATGTTGTTCAAAAATTTGTTTATTAAATGCAGTTTACCAAATTGAAACGGAAACAGTAACAAATTATCATGCATCACAGCATAGATTATGAAACATTTTCCAACACCATCAGAATATTGTTAAAAAATTTAATTTTTGTTCATACAATGAAAGGAGCTATCTAAATAACCAGTTAAAAAACACAACGCAGTAAAAATTCATTTTCAGCAATTGCAGTCCATAGCCTCTAATTTGTGGGAATTATTTCGTAAAGTCCTGTATCATATATTCTAATACGAGCAAATCTTGTGTGTGGTTATATATATACAGTGTGATTCATAAATATCGAAACAATAGGCTATCTCCTTAAATATTCCCCCTAGGCACATACTGCCAATTGCAAAGTTTCATAAAAAAAGGTGCAAAATTTGATGACATAAGTTGCAACTCCATGGGGGGGTCTATTTTAGATAATACAAAAATTAAATTTTTATACGGCCCCCGTAGAATAAAATTTCCAATTAGAAAATTTTTCCTTATCCATTCCTGAATTAAACAAAAAAAATCCATCTTGATATCTGCAAAACTCAGAGAGATATGTTCGTTTTAATAATTCATGAGGTTTCAAGGGATCAGACACAAATTGAAATGCGTGTAATTCAAGAAACAATGTTACTGTAAGGTGTCCGAGAAACATTTATTTATTTTTTATTTATTTATAGAGTTAGCATTTTGAATTTTTTTTTTATGGTTAACCATATAATTTGTAAACAGAATCACATCATAAAACTTCTTACAAAATTTAAAAATAATTTTTTTTTCAAAAAATTCAGAGTAATTTAAAATTGTTATAATTCGAAATATTATTTGTCGAATTGAATTTTTTTTTCTTTTAATTAAACAGAAACATATAAGTTTTAATTTTGATTCAGCATTTTACTAAATATTAATGATGGTGAGAAATACCACCATCTAGATCTAAACTAGCACACACTATAAAAAAAAAGTATTTGGTTTTTTTTCTGCATATTAACAGAGTATTTGGTATCATTTTAATCAGTGAACAGTGAACAATACAAATTAATGATCCATTTTAGGATCAGCGCATACAGATAGATAATTGTGGAACAAAGTGAACCACGGCAGTCAAGGAAATATTTGTTTTTCCGTTCCCACGAATGATTTAACTACACCTAATAAAAATGTCATGGAGAAAATTGTCAGAACAATAATATGACACATTTATTTATGAGAGCTTAAATAGGCACGAAGACCTCCCAAGTCAAAGCATCTTTACCTCCCAGACACAGCACGGCGTCAAGAGGAATCGCTATTGTACCGACGGGCCTTCGCTATTGTACCGACGGGCCTATGAAACACTCAAGGGGAGTACCAAATTTCTCTCGCCTGCCAATGGTCATCTCTCTAAAATCAGAGGTATGGCCGAAACATGCAAATTTTCAAGAAGTTAAAATGTATAAGGCCTTAATTTTATGTGAAAAGGGAAGAATGATTCCATCCCTTTTTTTTGCTCCACGAAAAGAATGTGATTTTTCTTGAGAGTTCAGATTCAAAAAAGATGGAAAAGTAGAAGGTTGACTGCTCTCTAACTAAAAACAGATTTTGAGTGTGTGTGCCAATAGATGGAAATGTATGCGCTAAGGAAAAGCGAAAACGCGTCAGCCATCACCTCCTGCTGTCAACGTTATCTAGTAATATAAGGTAACAAACAATCTTCCTTCACCATTGTTCCATTTTATTTAATTAAGCTATATTCTTTTAATAATACGAACTTACGTGTGTATGAAGATCCTACCCCGATCTAAACATAAAAAGGCTAATCAAAAAAATAATTCTAGGGTATGGAACTCTGCCTTTCAAAATCGAATTTGTTAATTCAGTAAGATAAACTGTAATTCTCAGAAAATAAATGTTGAGAATACAGTTCTCAACTAGGATTGAATATGTTTTTTTTAAAAACATTTATGTTTGTTTTCTAATTAAATGCTTATAATTATCTTGTAAATAAACTCAATTTTATATTCAATTAATTTTAGTCAGTTTTCCTTTTGTTTACTTAATTTATTGAATTAATATTAATTCTTTTATTTTAGGAAATGTTTTCTTTAATATTACAATCTAGGTTTTAAAATAAGCCATTATTTATTTAATGTTACATAACTCTCTGCATGTAACCTTTGATGATTGTAATTGGCTCAAAGAGGATCCGAACTTCAAAAATAATTCACAACGCAACTTTTTCTTTTCTATAATTAATTGATAATTTGTCTAATAAAATTCTCTAAGTATAAATTATCATATCAGATCCTTAGAGTCATAGGTGAAAAATAAATACTATACGTCTCGGATAATTTAAAATACTCATATTAATCAATAAAGAGCAATATAGTGGTAAATCCTATGCAGTCAGACTTAAATTCAAATAATTTAATTGATCACTCTGTAGCATTCCATCAATTAATTTAAAAAAATTAAAAATATTAAAAATATTTAAAATAGCAATTTAAAAAAAGATGCAACTTATTTTAAACAAATCAGATTTTGAAAAGTAAATATATTTTTCCAATTTGCCGAATTAAAATTTAAGTAAAATATTAGAAAATGATATATTCCGAGTTTGAACCATTTAGCTTTAACGGTTATTGACTTATATCAATTTAAAGATGAGAAATGCTGAAAAAAAAAAAACCTATGATGCAGATAAATGCATTTAAAGTTTTAAAGAAAGATTGGCTCCTAATAGAACGTTTAAATGCTTTTTAAAAGTTTCCAGGTGAGTAAAAACCACCGTCCTGTAGCTTGAATATCTGCTTTAGTTTATTTTCTCCCATACTCACCTTCATTCTTTACTGTTTAAATGTGTCAGTTGATTTGAACAAGACTTTTCTAATATGTCGATTTCGATTTTTTCATAGTTTTAGCCCTGACAACTTCATATGTTTCCCTTTTAAAGTGCAATTACACGAAACCAGGGGTAGGAAAAACTACTTTTTTACTGTAGCAAACTACAACTACAACTACTTTATCGAAAATGCTGTTAACTAAAACTACAACTACTTGTTTTAAAAAGTAGCGACTACAAACTACTTTTCAAAAGTAGTCACTATTTTGCTACTTCCAGACTTTGTTAAAAGGTTCAATTTAAATTAGAAATTGAAGAAACGGATTAAATAATAAAGAGACCCCTTGTTATATCGCGTCTGCCAGGATATAATTAAATAAATGCGACATAACCGAGGGGATTAAAAAATTAAGAAAAATAGCATACAAGAAAATGTTTTGTATTTGTCTCCAAGATGTTAGTTTATACACATGTTAGAAATTTCGTCGCAAAATTAAGATAGATATTACAATCTAGAAAATCATGGAGAGACAACTCTAAATGCAAACAACAAATTAATCTGTAAATAAAGAAATTCCGAACAATAAGAAACGTAGCATTAAAACAGGAAGACTTACTAATGAGTAAATAGACAAATGTTGCCAGCAAGAAAATTAATTATTTTGGTGGGTTAGTACTTGATTCTAGAAGCAAGTGTCAGTGGTAAAAATCTATGACTTCATGCGTTGCGTTGTTATACACTGTAGCTGAGATTCTCAAATTGTTCAGCAGAATAAATTTTTCACAAAAGAATCAAGTTTCGGTCACGTGATTTACAGAATACTACATTTTTTCCCTTAAGTAGCGTTAAAAGTAGCGTCGGTTCTCGCAACAAACTCCTGATTTTTTTGTATCGTGCTACTTGCTACATTACATTGTTCAAAAAGTAGCGCGCTACACTACAAACTACTGTAAAAAGTAGCGACTACTGTAGTTTCGCTACTTGTAGCGCGCTACGTCCGACCCCTGCACGAAGCATACAAGTTGCCTCCAATTAAGGGCGACTCACTGTTAAAACCATTTTCATGGGCGATGCATTTAATTTTATTTAATTCATTATCTAGACAGGTGATTGATGATTATTTATACTCTCAGACTATTACATTCGAATAAAGATTTATTTTTGAAAAACAATGTCGTTAGGAATAAATGAAAAATAGGTTTAAAAACATCATAACTTTTGAAACTGTATAACAAAAAGTAGATTTTTGAAAATATATTTTTGTGTAATTTATTAAAACATATTTCCAGTGATTGCGTTAAAAGAAGTTTCATTATCGCTATTACTATTTTTACAAAACTTATTGCCTGCCCGACACGTCCTAAGAACAATAAAGATACGGGCCGGCATGACCCAGCCAGCGGGCCGTGCCAGTTATGGGCCTGGCGCCAAGCTCGGGCTCAGGAAGACCTCTAGCATATTTCTCAAACAAGTTTAACGCAAAAATCTATGCGCTTTTGTTTTATATCTAAACGTTAAGACATTGCCTTAGATCGACTTTTAATAATGTGTAAATTTATGGTCGATCCCTAACTTGCATTTCAAATGAACTGATATCGTGTCGCTCAGAGGTATGCATAAGTGGTGTAAGTCACGAATTTTGGAATTTAATATCTCTGTGAATTTTGCAGATATCAAGATGGAATTTTTTTTTATTTAATTCAAGAATGGATAAAGAAAAATTTTCTATTTGGAAATTTTATCCTACGGGGACCGCATAAAAATTTAATTTTTGTATTTTCTGAAATAGACCCCCCATGGAGTTGCAAATTTTGCACCTTTTTTTATGAAACTTTGCAATTGGAAGTATGTGCCTAGAGGCAATATTTAAAGAGATAGCCTATTGTTTCGATATTTATGAATCACACTGTATATATATATATATATATATATATATATATATATATATATATATATGCAAATTTTATCTTAAAAACGGCTCAAACGATTTTGACGAAATTTCGTATCCTACCGTTTTGGGACACCAGAAAACCATTGGGCTAGGTCACATGTTCGAGAAAACTCGGTTAGTGGGTCATTTTGGGTGATTTTGGGTCATGGTCTAGCTAATTGTATCTAAAAAATGTTTCAAACAATTTTGACGAAATTTTGTATCCGACCATTTTCGGGCACGCGAAGACTATTGGGCTGGGTCACGAGCTCGAGAACTTTCGATTAGTGGGTCATTTTGGGGTCAACGCGGGTCAAATTAATTTTATCTAAAAAACGGCTCTAACGATTTTGATTAAATTTTGTGTCCTACGAGTTTCGAGCACGATAAAATCATTGGGCTAGGTCACATGTCCGAGAAAAATCGATTAGAGGGTCATTTCTGGGTCATTGTGGGTCAAGATCTAAAACGCGGCTCAATTTACACTAAATTTTGCATTAAATGGTTTTCGGGCACGAGAAGACTGTTGAGCTAGGTCACATGTTCGAGAAAATTCAATTAGTGGGTCATTTTGGGTCATTTTGGTCATGGTCAAGCTAATTGTATCTAAAAAACGGTTCAAACGATTTTGACGAAATTTTGTATCCGACTATTTTCGGGCACTAAAAGACTATTGGGCTGGGTCACATGTTCGAGAACTTTTGATTAGTGGGTCATTTTTGGGTCAAAGCGGGTCAAATTAATTTTATCCAAAAAACGGCTCTAACGATTTTGATTAAATTTTGTATCCTACGAGTTCCGGGCACGCGAAAATCATTGGGCTAGGTCACATGTTCGAGAAAATTCGATTAGTGGGTCATTTCTGGGTCATTGTGGGTCAAGATCTAAAAAGCGGCTCAATTTACACTAAATTTTGCATCCAATGGTTTTCGAGCACGTGAAGACTGTTGGGCTAGGTCACATGTTCGAAAAAATTCAATTAGTGGGTCATTTTGGTCATGGGTCATAATGGGTCAAGCTATTTTAGCTTAAAAACGGTTCAGATGATTTGAAATAAATTTAGCACCCTACAGGTTTAGGGAACAAGAAGACTATTAGGCTAGGTCACATGTTCGAGAAATTTCGATTAGTGGGTCATTTTGGTCATGGGTCATTATGAGTCAAGCTATTTTATCCTAAAAACGGCTCAGACTATTTACACTACATTTTGTATCCTATGGTTTTCGGACACGAGAAAACTCTTGGGCTAAGTCACATGTTCGAGAAAATTCAATTAGTGGGTCATTTTGGTCATGGGTCAGGATGTTTGAACTCAAATTTAATTTTGTCCGAGCATAGCTCGGTCTTCCCTGCTCGTATCATCTACACACGTCGTAATAGAAAGGTTATTAAAAGTTATTTAAGTTTTGAAATGCACATCACAGTTGAAAACGGACATCCAGCAGTTATGGTTCATAGTAAGCCCTGCAATCGAATTCTTTTGAGTGTACCTGTAAATAAACCCTAAATTCTACGTACTCAATAATATATAGAAAACGTACTGTAGTGCACTCAGTAATGTATATAAATTTTATTAAAATAGTGTAATATTTTGTAATACGATGTAAACGATTCATCTCCATACATCATAATATAATAGACTTATTTTGTTCGCCTTTGTAAACGAACTATAATAGTTACTTACTCTATATTCTGCAAAAAGCATGTTGTCACCCACCTCAGAAATGCATATCAATTTCATTATGTTTGAAACCGTCTAACATCATTAAAATGCACTTAAGACGATATTTCCACATTGACATCAATGTAACGGAATACTTTTGAGTGTCTCTGTAAACTAACCATTCATTTTACACACTTAATTTTAAATACTAATCATGCCACGGAAAACTTCAGTAATATATCTAAATTTTATTAAAATAGTGTAATATTTTAAAAATACATTGCAAACGATTCATCTCCATAGATCCTAATATCATGGACTTACTTTGTTCGCCTTTGTAACTATAATTGTTACTTACTCTATATTCTGTAAAAAGCATGTTGTCATCCACCTCAGAAATGTATATCAATTTCATTATGTTTGAAACTGCGTAAAATCATTAAAATGCACTGAAGACGATATTTCCGCATTTACATAAATCTAACGGAATACTTTTGATTGTCACTGTAAACTAACCATACATTTTACACGCTTAATTTTCAATAACAAGCATTCCACGGTAAACCTCTATAACATATATAAATTACATAGCAATTCGAATATAATTAAACTGACCATAATTAAACTGGCCATAATTAAACTGACGGTACTCAGAGTGTTCTGTAGCGCGACCTAATTGCGAGAATTGCGCCAAATTTTGTAGGAAGAATAAACAAGTGGGGAGGACCAAGGATTCCGCGAAAAAAAATTTAGTTCCAGAAGTCACCGCCAGAGGAATATGTGGCGCTGTGCATTCGAAAAAGAGAGTTTCAAAAAAGAAGAATCAATACTGAAATAAAATTACCGTTTATTTAGCACATCCAACTCAGGTTCGATGTGGCCGCCGTTTTTGTGGACCACATATTGCATTCTGTGCACAGCGTTTACAACAGCAGAGAATAACATGTCAGCAGGAATGTCCCGTACAGTTCGCGATATGTTATCCTTCAACATAGCCAGGTCCTCGACACCTCCGTGATAGACCTTGGACTTTAGGTAACTCCATATCCAAAAGTCGCAGGGTGTAAGATCAGGGGACCGATGTGTCCATGCAGTTGGAAAACAGCGGCTAATGACTCTTTCTGTTGTGAATGTCTATCGTAACAGCTGCTGTACCCGCAAAGCAATTTGTGAAGGGGCGCCATCTTGCATAAAAATGATTTTCTCCCTGCACTGCCTTTGCTGAAGTGCCGAATTAACAAAGTTGTTTAACATTTGGCGATATTTGTCTCCGGTAACAGAACAAGTTATAGGTCCTGTAGAAGTAATGTTCTCATAGAAGAATGGACCTATGATCATATCTGCTGTGAAACCACACCAAACCGTTATATTAGGTGAATGCAAAGGAATTTCCTTGAATACCCTTGGTGACTTATTATTCCAAATTCGGCAGTTCTGGGTATTTACAGTTCCATTCAGGTAAAAGTGGGCCTCGTCTCCGCATAAGAATTTCCAGGGCCAAGAATCATCCAACTCCATTCTGGCAAGAAAAGTGAGAGCATAAGTCAATCGCTTATCATGGTCGGTGTGACATAACTCTTGTACAAGGCTGATCTTGTACGGATAGAAGTGGATAATCTTTCGTAGGATTTCCCATACCGTACTATAAGGCATATCCAGATTCAGAGCTATTTCACGAGCGCTGGAAGTGGTAGCAATATTGTCTGGTGCTCTGTCGACAATCGCCGTTGCCACTTCTTCGATGGTATCCTGTGATACGGGTTTTCGTCCTCTGCCTGACTGAACATTTAGAGAACCTGTTTTCTGAAACTTTTCAACCATTGCTTTTAAACCCTTAACTGACAAAGGACGTTACCTTTACCCATTTTTTGTGCTTTCTAAAAGCATGAAGAGCGGCTGGCGCATTGCACTGGTTGAGGTAAAAAAATTTGACTAGTAGAGCTCGCTCGACTAAAGAAGGAGACATTATGAAAGATAACTTTCAATGAAATTGTTTCTAACAGTAGCACAATACCTTTTAAAGACGAACAAGCTGGCACTGGGCCAAAAGATGTAATGTGAAATTTGAATAAAGAACTTCTTCTTCTGTTGTTGCTTTCTTTGGGGCTCTGTAAGTAAAATTGCAGATAAAGAAACTTTAGCAATGTTTATGTAAATTTTTAGCTTTTTATAAACTGTTACCATTTTGAGCTTGGATTAAATTGCTAAATTCGTTAAATAAACGGTAATTTTATTTCAGTACTGATTCTTCATTTTTTGAAACTCTCTTTTTCAAATACACAGCGCCACATATTCCCCTGGCGGTGACTTTTGGAACTTTTTTTTCACGGAATCCTTCGTACCCCGTCTTTTTTAATCTTCTTACAAAATTTGGCACCATTCTCGCAATTAGATCGCGCTACAGAACACTCTGAGTACCGTCAGTTTAATTATGGCCACCTTGTATTTAGTTGAGTTAGAGCACGGACAGACAGAAAGACGGCTAGAGAGAGTGAAAGACAAACTAAATTCATTAACAATTTTCAACTATGTTGGAAAGTGTAAAAAAAAAAGATAATATGTGAGTACTTTACCATCGAAGACAATTCGTATTTTGGGTAAAGTTTTGTACTAGGGTACTTGTTCTCTTATTAAAAGGAAGTTTTTAACAATATTTCATTTGAGTTGTAACTATTTTTAAATCTGCAAGACTCTATCTTTCTTATTTTATAATTATTTGCATAATATATTCTAGAATATTACTTTATTTTCATTTACATATAACTTAAAAGGGAAAAAAAATCCTTCACTTATTATAATACAAGAAGTTTATTATGTAATAAATACTTCGCATTATTTTATACTATGGATGACGATAAAATGAAACAAAGAATTTGTTTTTCTCGTTATAGTAGTTTCTAGTGTATATATTTTATCATATTTTTACTTTAAGTATCCTCTATTATCTAAAGGCTTACACAATTTTATTTACAAAAAAAAAACTGTTTGACGAGCTATTGTTGTTTATGAGGTTTCCGAACTTTTAAATACTAATGTTGATATTGCTTTTTGAAGATATCGGAAACAGAAAAATTCTTAAGTACTACATTTAAAATAAATGATGTAAATCAAAAATGTAAAAGATATATTGTAATGTTAAAGGTAATTATGCAAAAATTTTAAGTAATATTTAAAAGATGATTCAAACTTTATTTTTAAATTTCATTATAAGAGAAAAATGCAGAATTGTGGTATAACACGTGCTTTTACTTTCCAACTCTTTCAATCTAATTTTAATATATTTATATCTTTAAATATGTACAGTTCAATTTCACGATATCGATACTTTACTTTTTCTTAATTTTTATTTTTAAAAAACAATAGTCAGTAGTCTATTTTCAATTTACTATTATTGATTTCACAAATCGCTGCATATACAATTGTAAATGTCTAATAACTCTTTTACTTTATCACATTCTGTTTTTATTACATTTTAAAGTAAATTTTCAAATATTCGATATATCTAATTAAAATTTAATTTTAAATTCAAAATTTACTGGATAAACATTCTTAGAATATTTTAAATACTTATGAAAATTTGAGCAAAAATTGATCATTAAAATTTTTTTTAAAGAATGACATTACCAACAATCCACTACTGCACTGCAAATATAATATCATGTTTCCAAAAAAAGGAATTCTAAACTTTTACTGTTTCAAAACTGTGAATCAAAGGGAATTTTTTTTTTTTGATTTCGATAATTTAAACTTTAAGTTTGCCTTATTTATCTATCATTGAAAATAATAGAAAGAGGTTTATTTTATTTTAAAGAATGTTACATCGAAAAAAAAATCTATTTTCTGTATAAAAGTTTCATGTATGTCGATTACAGAGTAAATGCGATTAAAAATTTATATAAAGAAATCCTGCTATTCAACTCTCTGCTACAAAGGGGGAAAGGAGCCTGTCCCTCCTAGTGCCGTCCTATCACTAGGTGTCATAAAAAATTGTGTTCCTTTGGCGCAATCGCCGTTATCTGGACGTAAATTTACGTTTTAAGCAATAGCCTTTTACAAAGAATTTAAAATTGTTAGAAGAAAACAATTATTTCTTAGAATATTTTGTCCCTATATATAGAAATGGTAAAATATGCCGCGATTTGGTAAAATGATTTGGAATATAATCGCTGATAACTGTTTTGCCATTTCTTTAGTAGCAGGTTACTTGAGACAAAAAGTACTAATTGAAATGGAGTAATATTGTTTG
Organism: Maratus michaelseni; assembly: GCA_963931845.1. NCBI lineage: Eukaryota > Metazoa > Arthropoda > Arachnida > Araneae > Salticidae > Maratus > Maratus michaelseni. Next base: position 189,800,502 of record OZ007593.1, on the reverse strand, counting down.
GCATGAGAGATGTGAGATAATGAATCCGCGAGAAATAAATCACAAAGGCATTATCACTAATTCAAAAGTCGATGTTTTAAGACGGCGTTCCAGAAAATATGTTTGTATCCGTATAAAATTTATTGTTTGTCCTTACACACACACTCACACTCACACACACAGGTTGGCAAGACGTGCAAACTCAGGACTTTGTGTGTACACCGCCAATTAAGGACTTCAAAAATAACAGACTTAAAAGTTTATTTTCGGTGAATAACTATTACTTATACTCCATTAAATCTGGATCAACTTTGATTTTTGTTAAAATTTCAAAATTTCCCAATATGTATTTTTGCAATGTAAATGGGGACATTGATACACACCTATATACACACTGAACTCGATACACACAATGAATTCAGGACTTCATTATTTTACAATCAATTGAGGACATTTACTGTTATGATACACACAATCAACCCCGGACATTCTGAAAAAGTTTTATGCTACTGCATTATTTACACGTTGCTCATTTATGAGTGTAAAAAAATATATTTCAACATTTAATCTTTAAATTAATTTTAATGTTTTTTATCTTATTTTATGTACATAAGAAAAATATATTGGAATCACGAAAATTTTCTACTTCCGGTGTTTATTTTCGGTGAATAACTATTATTTATACTCCATTAAATCTGAATCAACTTTAATTTTTGAGAAAATTTAAAAATTTCACAAAATGTATTTTCTTAATGTAAATGGGGACATTGATACATATCTACATACACAGTGAACTCGATACACACAATCAATTCAGGACTTCATTATTTTACAGTCAATTGAGGACATTTACTGTTATGATACACACAATCTACACCGGACATTCTGAAAAAGTTTTATGCTACTGTATAATACGTTGTTCGTTACTGTATTACACGTTGTTAATTTATAAGTTTAAAAATATATTTCAGCATTTAATCATTAAATTCATTTTTTTTTTTTTTTTTTTTTACTTTTTTTTAATGTACATAAGAAGAAAGTATTGGAAACACGAAAATTTTCGACTTCCGGTTTTTGACGGATTTATACGTTTTGGTATATCCTTAACACAATTTAACTATTTTTGGAAAATTTTCTGTCTGTCTGCTGTAGATTTGTGGGTCTTTGTGTGTGTCTGTGTGCGACAGAAATATTTGCAGCATCGCTAGTGCAAAAACTAATGGACAGAATTTCAGGAAATTTTATATTTAGTTGCAACTTAATATAAATTGTAGCTTATTAGATTTTGGTGACTATCGCTGAACAGGTGGCGCTGTTGTTCCACTTTTTCCAGAATTTTTGGGATTGGCAGATCTCGGTTTCTATTGTATGGAATTGCACAACATTTTGCATACAAGGTACTTACAATTAAAAAAAAAAAACATTGCTGCAATTTTTATGCGCATAAGTTAGTAGGGGTGCTGCTACACTGTTTTTTTTTTCTAACATTTTTGCGATAGTCAAATCAAGGCTTGGAATTACATTGCATGGAATTACACAAAAAATAACATACGAAATGCTCATTATAAGAAATGACATTCGTGTTTATATATATATCCTTATAATTCTGCACTGTTTTTTCATAATTACTGAGATGCACACATCTCGACATCTATTTGGAGAAATTACATGAAATTTAATAAACGAATTATTTATCATAAGAAAGTAAGCTCATTCATTTTTTTATGTATGTATCAGATTATGTATACTCAAGAGGAGGTGCTCTCAAATATGTTTCTAAATTAATATATTAGATAGATATAGAGAAAAATATTGTTATAGCCATAACATACTAGATTGAATAAGGAATGCATCTAATTCTTTAAATTAATACATAACTGTCATGAATAAAATTAAAAAAATGTTTATAAAAATTATTTTAAAATGAGAAAATAGTACTTTACACTTTAAATTTAAAAAAAAGCATTATTATTATTTTTTTAAATGACAAAAATATATATTAAAATAATTTTTTTGTACTATAAAAATGTTTTGTTTCTAATTACGTGAATGAAATCTTTTTTTTCTTTACTTTCGAAAGGTCGAAAATTAAAAAAAAATTACGGACGCATAAGTTTTTGTTTGTTTAGTATTATTTATTAGACTAACATAACAAAAATTAACATAACAAAATTAGTTTTTCGGTATTTGTATCTGTAATACGTTAAACATCAGTAAATGAGGACGCTTTGCAATTCGCAAAGTGAGAAAATAACAAATGCGGGTGAGCAAGGACATAATTCACGCAGCAAGCGAAAGCGGTATTCGCACCAGCAACGAAAGACGTAATAAACTTTGTCAATCGATGGCCTAATGTAGAATACACACCGACAAGCGAGGACATATTACACACCGAACAGTAAGAACAAACACACACACCGGCAAACAGAGACGTAATACACACCGACAATCGAAGACGTAATACACATCGGCAATCTAGGACGTAATACACGCCGGCAATCCAGGATATAACACACACCGGAGAGCGAGGATATAATACATACCGGCAAGCCAGGACGTAAAACACACCGGCAAGCGAGGACGAAATACACAAATTTAACTTTTATGAACAATTAATACTTTAACAAAAAAAAAAAAAAAAACGTTTGAATATATATTTTTTTCAAATAAAAAACGATATATGAAAATCTTATTTTTGTCCCCTTCCTCACTTTTCCAGAGGGAGGGGGGTGCAAAGTTCGAAAATTCGTGAAATTGGTTTTTAGCTATCCATGTTTGTAATAATTTAATAAAAGAGTCTTATGAATCTCTACTTTCTTTAAAATACGTAAAGATATTAAAAAATCTTGTTTCTAATATCCTGGCAATCTAGGACGTAATACACGCCGGCAAGCCAGGACATAATACACACCGGAGAGTGAGGACGTAATACATACCGGCAAGCAAGGACGTAAAACACACCGGCAAGCGAGGACGAAATACACAAATTTAACTTTTATAAACAATTAATTCTTTAAAAAAAAAAAAAAAAAAAAAAAGAATCTTTTGAATATTTTTTTAAAATAAAAAACGATATATGAAAATCTTATTTTTGTCCCCTTCCTCACTTCCAGAGGGAGGGGGGTGCAAAATTTGAAAATTCCTGAAATTGGTTTTCAGCTATCCATGTTTCTAATAATTTAAGAAAAGAGTCTTATGAATCTCTACTTTCTTTAAAATACGAAAAGATATTAAAAAATCTTGTTTCTAATATACTGGCAATCTAGGACGTAATACACGCCGGCAAGCCAGGACATAATACACACCGGAGAACGAGGACGTAATACATACCGGCAATCCAGGAAGTAAAACACACCGGCAAGCGAGGACGAAATACACAAATTTAACTTTTATGAACAATTAATTCTTAAAAAAAAAGAATCTTATGAATATTTTTTTTTCAAATAAAAAAAAGATATATGAAAATCTTATTTTTGCCCCCTTCCTCACTTCCAGAAGGAAGGGGGGTGGGATGCAAAATTCGAAAATTTCTGAAATTGGTTTTTAGCTATCCATGTTTATAATAATTTAAGAAAAGAGTCTTATGAATCTCTACTTTCTTTAAAATACGAAAAGATATTAAAAAATCTTGTTTCTGCCCCCTCCCCTCCCTTTGGAGGAGGGATACTGAAAATTCTAGGAATTGATTTTTAAATATTCCTCCTTGCGATATTTTAAACCAAAAAAATTATGAATATGATTTCTTAATTGAAATATAATGAAAAATGTAAAAATCTGTACCTCCCCCCCCCCCCCCCCACCATCGTTGGAGCACAAATTTTGAAATTTTCAGAAATTAGTTTTTTGGTATCTGTCTCCGTAATAATAATATAATAAGAAGCTTATGAATTCTATTTTTTGTTTGAAATACGAAATGATACATAAAAATCGCGTTTTCGTCTCCAGCCCCTCTTTTCGGGAAAGAAATTTAAAAATTCCAGAAATTGGTTTTTAGATATTCGTGTTTGGAATACTTTAAAGCAAAAATAATTGAAATTTCAATTTAAATTGTAATATATAGAAATATTAAGAGTAATTTAAAAATTGCGATTTTGCCCCCCCCCCTCTCCTTTGGGGAGGAGTTTTGAAAATTCCAAGAAATGATTTTTATGTAATCCTCCTTGTGATATTGTAAACCAAGAATCTTATGAATATAATTTTATAAAATAGAAACAATAGTATTGACCCATCCACCCCTTGTGGAGGGGCAATTTTAAAAATTTCAGAAATTAGTTTTTCGGTATTTGTATCTGTAATACGTTAAACATCAGTGAATGATGACGCTTTGTATTCCGCAAAGTGAGAAAGTAACAAATACTGGTAAGCAAGGACGTAATTCACGCAGCAAGCGAAAACGGTATACGCGCCGGCAACGAAAGACATAATAAACACCGTCAATCGATGACCTAATGCAGATTAGCAAGCCAAGTCTTAATACACATCGACAAGCGAGGACATATTACAGACCGAATAGTAAGAACAAACGATCACCGGCAAACAGAGACGTAATACACACCGACAATCGAAGACGTAATACACATCGGCAATCCAGGACGTAACACATTCCGGCAAGTCAGGACTAAAACACACCGACAAGCGAGGACGAAATACACAACTCTATCACAATTTTAACTTTTATGAACAATTAATTCTTCAAAATAAAGCAAGAATCTTATGAATAATTATATTTCTTTTCAAATAAAAAACGATACATGAAAATCTTATTTTTGTCAATTTCCTCACTTAGTGAGGGGGGGGGGGGGGGTGATTCAAAATTCTAAAAAGCCTGAAATTGGTTTTTAGCTTTCCATGATTGTAATAATTTAAGGGAAGAGTCTTGTGAATGTCTACTTTCTTTAAAATACGAAAATATATGTGAAAATCTTGTTTCTCCACATGTTCCTTTGGAGGGGAGATATTGAAAATTCTACCAATTGATCTTTAGGTATTCCTCCTTGCGGTATTTTAAACCAAGAAATTTATTAATATAATTTCTTAATTAAAATATAATGAAAAATGTAAAAAGCTGTATCCCTCCCTCGTTGGAGTGCGAATTTTGAAATTTTCAGAATTTTGTTTTTTAATATTTGTCTGCGTAATAATTTACTTATGAATTCTATCTTTTGTTTTAAATACGAAAGGACACATGAACATCGCGTTTTTGTCCCCAGCCCCTCCTTTGGGGAAAGAAATTTGAAAATTCCAGAAATTGGTTTCTAGATATTTGTGTTCGGAATATTTTAACGCAAAAATGATTGAAATTTCAATTTAAATTGTAATATACAGAAGTATTAAGAGTGATTTGAAAATTACGATTTTGCTACCCCCCCCCCCCCCTCTTTCTCTCCCTTCGGGGAGGAATTTTGAAAATTCTAAAAATTGATTTTTATGTATTCCTCCTTGTGATATTGTAAACCAAGAATCTTATGAATATATTTTTATAAAATAGAAACAATAGTATTGCACACTTCCCCCCTTCTGGAGGGGCAATTTTTAAAATTTTCAGAAATTAGTTTTTCGATATTTGTATCTGTAATACGTTAAACATGAGTAAATGAGGACGCTTTGCAATTCGCAAAGTGAGAAACTAGCAAATACATGTAAGCAAGGACGTAATTCACGCAGCAAGCGAAAACGGTATACGCACCGGGAATGAAAGACGTATTAAACACCGTCAATCGACGGCCTAATGCAGATTAGCAAGTCAGAGCGTAATACACATCGACAAACGAGGACATATATCACACCGAAAAGTCAGAGAAAACGCACACCGGCAAACAGAGACGTAATACACACCGACAATCGAAGACGTAATACACATCGGCAATCCAGGACGTAATACACGCCAGCAAGTCAGGACGTAATACACACCGGAGAGCAAAGACGAAATACACAACTCTTCCACAATTTTAACTGTTATGAAAAATTAATTCTTCAAAATAAAGCAAGAATCTTCTGAATAATTATATTTTCTTTCAAATAAAAAACGATATATGAAAATCTTGTTTTTGTTCCCTTCCCCACTTCGCGGGGGTGGGGCAAAATTCCAAAATTCCAGAAATTGGTTTTTAGCTATCCATGTTTGTAATAATTTAAGGAAAGAGTGTTATGCATCTCTTTTTCCTTTAAAATAGGAAAATATATGTGAAAATCTTCTTTCTGTCCCACTTCCCTTGGAGGGGGAATATTGAAAATTCTAGGAATTGATTTTTAGGTATTCCGCCTTGCTATATTTTAAACCAAGAAATTTATGAATATCATTTTTTAATTCAAATATAAAGAAAAAATGTAAAAAGCTGTATTCCCCCCCCCCCCTCCTCCCCGCCCTCCTTCGTTGGAGTGCGAATTTTGGAATTTCCAGAAATTAGTGCTTTGGTATTGATAATTTTTAGAACTACGGTAAATAAATTCTTCTTCTAATTTTATTCTTAAAATTCACTTTAAGACTTCATGATAATAAAAGAAAGGTAGAGAAAGTTTGTCCTACCTTTTGAATCCGCGAAGGTGTAGTGAGTAATTATCCAACTTGCGAATTAATCCAGCGATAATGCACATTTGAAGTAGATATTAACAAACACAATCTTGTTAAAATAAAGTATGGCTTCATTGTATAATTTCTAAGTTAATTATTTAATTACTGTTGAAGAAAAAGAAAGATTAATTTTACATTATAAAATTTACATCACACTATAAAAAGTTAACACATTTAATTTTAAGAATTGTTCAGCAGGTCTGCATTAAATAAAAGTTACTCAGAGACTGAAGTATTAGTTCTTGGATGAGAGAAAAAACACAGTCAAGTTTACGTCATTTAGCCTTGAACCCTTGAGGTTACACGTGTAAGTTCTTTAATGAGAATCTCACAGAAAACAGAAAAGTACTTTGTCAGCACACACGTGTTTCGTTTCACCAGCTTGAAGTCGGATGGATGAATATTCAGGCTCACAATAATAGATGAAATGTTTACATCAGAAATCACTATCCTAACACCCCTGCTTGATTTCTGAAGTATAAATGTTCTTGAGATTTAAACCTGTTCTGTGTTTTGTAAAGTCAGGTTTGGGAAGGGGCTTCGTTAGAATGTCAGCTGTCATAGTTTTGGTTGGGCAATATTGTAGTTCAATTATTCCCTTTTCCTTAAGATCTTTTATGCTGTTGTATTTTATATCGATATGTTTAGTTTTCGAATGATGTTTATAATTTTTAACCATGTTTATACAAGCTTGATTATCTTCGAATAAAGTTATGGGCAAATTTTGTTGTAGATCAAGGTCCTTTAGAAGATTGATAATCCAAACTGTCTCTTGTGCTGAAGTTGCTGCTGAGATGTATTCAGCCTCAGCGGATGATAAGGCAACTGAATTTTGTTTCTTAGTTGACCAGGAAATTGGTGTATTTCCTAATTTACATAAATTTCCCGTTGTTGATTTACGGTCATTTTTATCCCCTGCCCAATCGGAGTCAGCATATGTTGTTAGTATTGGCTCATTTTCTTTACTAATAATTAGTTTTAGTTCTTGTGTTGTTTTTAAATATCTAATAACCCGCTTTACTGCGTTCCAATCCTTTTCTCTGGGTTTTTCGTTTCTACGACTCAAAATGTTCACAGCGGCGGCTATGTCTGGTCTAGTTATTGTAGCTATATATAACAATGTTCCGATAGCTTGCCTATATTTACTGTTATTAGAAAGTAAATTTTCCTCATCAATTATGTTTAAGTACCCGGGTTCCATCGGAGTATCACAGGGTTTCGCTTCCTTTAAATCGAATTTTTCGATCAGTTCTTTTATTTTGTTTCTTTGATCAAGTGCGAAATTTCCTTCTTTACTTCTTTTTATGTTTATCCCCAGATAATAATTTACAAGTCCTAAATTTTTGACTTCATATTCCTTTTTTAGTTGTTCTATTATTTCATTTATTTCTTTAGTTTCCCCTGAAATTAATAAATCATCAACATATATAATGATGTATGTTGTACTTTCCTTTAATTTTCGTGTGAAGAGACATGGATCGGAGGTGCTTTGCACAAAACCAAGTTTAGTTAAACTTTCTTCTAATTTAATGTTCCATGCTCGTGCGGATTGCTTCAATCCGTAAATTGATTTTTTTAGTTTGCAAATTTTATTTTCCTCTCCCGGTATTACATGCCCTTCTGGTTGTGACATATAAACTTCCTCTTCTAAATTTCCGTGGAGGAATGCAGTCTTAATATCTATATGATTAACATCTAAATTTTTATACGCTGCACATGCTAGAAACGCTCTTATAGTTGTATACGTTACTACTGGAGCGAAGGTTTCAAAATAATCGCTTCCGTATTTTTGAGAAAAACCTTTGGCTACAAGACGTGCCTTATATTTTTCTATTTCATTATTTTCATTATATTTTTTGGTGAATACCCATTTATTCCCAATTACTTTTATTCCAGGTGGTGGATCAATTAGTTCCCATGTTTTGTTTTTTCTTAATGAATTAATTTCTTCATTAGTTGCTTCGTACCATTTGTTTCTATCATATGGGTTTTCGATTTTCGCTATATCTTTCCACTCTGTTGGTTCAATATTTTCTTTTTGTATTTTAGTAATATAAGAGAATCTATCGGGTGGAACTCCCCTATTTGATCGTTGAGATCTTCTAGGTTCGTTTTCGTTTAAATTTTCCTCATTGTCTGTTTGTTTATCTTCCTGCATGTCTATAAAGAATTTTGAGGAATCTCCCCCTGCTTTTTCAGGTTGTTTCTGAACTTCTAATTCTTCTCTCATATCAATGTTTGATTTTTTTTCGTTTTCATTTGAATTAGAGTTTTCTATAAATTTAACAGTTCTCGCCCTTATTACTTTATTATTGCCAATGTAGATCCTATATCCTTTTGATCTATTATCATAACCGATAAATGTTCCTTTTATTGCTTTATCATCGAGTTTTCCTCTTTGGGATTTATCGAGATAAGCATAAGCTTTGCAGCCAAATATTTTTATGTTTGATAAATCCGGTTTTTTGTTTGTCCATAGCTGGTATGGAGTTGAATTGTGTGATTTTGTTGGTAATCTGTTTATAAGATACACAGCTGTATTTAAAGCTTCGGCCCAAAATTTATTTGGCAGCTGCGCTTCCGATAATAGGCACCTTGTCATTTCGACTAAAGTCCTATTCTTTCTTTCCGAAACACCGTTCTGAGGTGCACAATGCGGAATAGTGAACTGGTGATGAATACCTTCATATTTTAAGAATTTTTCTAATTCTTCGCTAGTGTATTCACCCCCATTGTCTGATCGGATTTCTTTAACTGTGCGACCGAATTTATTTTTCGTTATGGCTACATATTCTTTCACTTTGGTAACTACCTCACTTTTATTCGATAAAAGAAATATCATTGTGAATCTACTAAAATCATCTGTGAATGTGAGAAAATATTTCTTCCCTCCTATGCTTTCTGTTTGCATCGGACCACATACATCCGTATGCACCAGATCGATCGCCTTCTTAGCTCTGTTCTCACTCTGTTTTGGATACGGTGCATTTGTTAGTTTTCCCTTTATACAACTCTCACAAACTATGTCATGTTTGCAATTTTGAATTTCTAGACCTGTTGCTAAATTGTTGGATAAGAGTTGTTTAATTGAATTAACATTTCTATGACCTAATCTCTTATGCCAAAGCTCAATGCAGTTTTTATTCTTGCATTGTTCAGCAAAATTGACATAGATTTCTTGCTTAGGTTTATATAGGTTAATTTCATATAAATTTTCTCTCTTTTTTCCTTCTAAGAGAGTTTTTCCATTATAGGATAAGTTACAGGTGTTATTTTCAAACATGAATTCATAACCATACTTTGTGGCTTTCGTAACCGACATTAAATTTGATTGAATATCAGGGACATATAAAACGTCCTTTAAAGTTATGTCATTTGATTGTGTCCGTAATTTTATTGTACCTGTCCCGTGCGATTTTAGTGTTGTTCCGTTTGCTATCGTGACAGTATTTTTGTTGTTATTGTCAATGTCAACAAATACATTTATGTCATTACAAATATGTGAACTGCTTCCAGAATCAACAACCCAAGTAGATTTAGATTCATTATTTGCGATTAATGATAATTGCCTTTGAGACATTGTTTTTTCGTTTTGATTTTCTTCGCTTTTACTCTCTTGAATTTGTGTGTTTTTTTCTGCTTTAGTTTTCGGAGTAAAATTACTTGCTTCAAAGCATAAAGACGAATTTTGTCTGTATTTTTCATTTGTTTGGTTCTTAGAATTTTTATTCTTAAGAAACCAACAATTTTGTCGCACGTGGTTTTTCCTTTTGCAATTCGTGCAAAAAAGGTTTTGTTCTTTTTTTGGATATGCCCTAGTGTTTTGTTTTTGTTTATTAAATGTTTTGTATACATTTTCATGCGATGAATTGGAGCTTTCTTGTCTCCTTTGAAATTCATCTGTTAGTTTTCCTTTTATAAATTCCGGATTTAATTCGGTCTCTGACCGGGCCTCTAATGCCGTGATCAGAGTATCATAGCTAGGTGGAAGGGAGCACAACAAAAGTGCAGATAGATGAGAGTCCTTAATCTCTTCTCCTATTGCTTTTAACCTATCAGCGGTTTCTAATATTTTAACAATATGGTCGTTCATATTACCATTTTCAACTAGTTTTATACTATATAGTTTTCTTAGCAAATATAATTTACTAGATAAATTCGCGCGCTCATGTATAGTTTTTAATGCTAACCATGTAGCTTTAGCTGATGTTTCGTTTTTTATGTAAATCAGCTGTGAGTCTTCTAAGCTTAAATTTATAATAGCCCTGGCTTTATTGTCTTTCTTCGTCCATTCGCCTGTTAAGGGGTTTGGCGGATCATCAGTTATCTGGTTGATTAAATCCTCTTTCATTAACAGCATCTCTACCTTGAACTTCCAAATCGCATAATTATTGGAGTTCAGTTTTTCTATGCTACACATTTCTTTCATATTTGAAGCCATGATGTTGTATTTTTATTAATTTTACTAATACTTTTATAGTTTCTATTATTTAAAATATAGTTTTTTATTTTATTTATTTTTCTTATTAGAGAGCGGTTTTACCGTGTTCATTCCTCAGCGCTCATAATCTGATAATTTTTAGAACTACGGTAAATAAATTCTTCTTCTAATTTTATTCTTAAAATTCACTTTAAGACTTCATGATAATAAAAGAAAGGTAGAGAAAGTTTGTCCTACCTTTTGAATCCGCGAAGGTGTAGTGAGTAATTATCCAACTTGCGAATTAATCCAGCGATAATGCACATTTGAAGTAGATATTAACAAACACAATCTTGTTAAAATAAAGTATGGCTTCATTGTATAATTTCTAAGTTAATTATTTAATTACTGTTGAAGAAAAAGAAAGATTAATTTTACATTATAAAATTTACATCACACTATAAAAAGTTAACACATTTAATTTTAAGAATTGTTCAGCAGGTCTGCATTAAATAAAAGTTACTCAGAGACTGAAGTATTAGTTCTTGGATGAGAGAAAAAACACAGTCAAGTTTACGTCATTTAGCCTTGAACCCTTGAGGTTACACGTGTAAGTTCTTTAATGAGAATCTCACAGAAAACAGAAAAGTACTTTGTCAGCACACACGTGTTTCGTTTCACCAGCTTGAAGTCGGATGGATGAATATTCAGGCTCACAATAATAGATGAAATGTTTACATCAGAAATCACTATCCTAACAGGTATTTGTGTTCGTAATAATTTAAAGCAAGAAGCTTATGAATTCTACTTTTTGTTTGAAATACGAAACGATACATGAAAATCGCGTTTTCGTCCCCAGTCCCTCTTCTGGGGAAAGAAATTTGAAAATTACAGAAATTGGTTTTCAAATATTTGTGTTTGTAATACTTTCAAGCAAAAATGATTGAAATTTCGATTTAAATTGAACTATTAATTGTAATTTGATAATCGCCAAACCTACCCCCCCCCTCCCCTCCTCTTTGGTGAGTAATTTTGAAATTTCCCAGAATTGATTTTTAGGTATATCCTCATTGTGATATTGTAAACCAAGAATCTTATGAATATCTTGTTATAAATTGAAATATGTTCATGTTTTTCTTTTCGCAAATCATATTTCAAACAAAATCCAAGACGTGTGATATATTTTTTCACACTTAGATAAGGAAGCTTATTTAAACTGCTTGTAAGCAGACATGCTCGAAGCAATGTGTTTGTTTTCACTTTCTTCTTTTTATCAAAGATATTTTTGGAGCGGCCTGATTTGACCATATGTGGGGTGGGGACGGGGACAGGAAGACTAATGATTTCTAATAACTTTTCACGAATACCGTGTTATCGCAGTATTCGTTAATAAAATTTTTTCAACAAGCCCTTGAAATAATGCTTAGCGTTTAATCTGTTAACAAAGTGAAATAAAAATGTCAAATGACTTAATATTTGTCCTGTGTCACGTGTCATCTGTTTGACATGTTATAATCAAACAGATAAATTCTCAGTTCTGTCATAGCTTAAGGCCCTATGCACAGTATTATTTTGGAGGCCTCCCAAATAATATTATAACTAAGCTCGAACCTCAACACATATTTGGCCCTCTACTTTTCATTTACTAAAGCTAAAATGTATATAAATAGTGTAATTTTTTTTTTTTTTTTTTTTTTTTTTTTTTTTTTTTTTTTTTTTTTTTAATAATATAGTTGAAAAGTGTTTATGACTTCGATTTGTCTGTCTGTCTGTCTCTGACCTAACTTTAATTATGAAAATATTCTTGCATAAAAATATTAATTGCAACCATTTCATCATTAAACTTTCTATTGTTGTTTATAAAAACTACTCTAATATATTTTCCTAAATAATAAATTAGCCGCACAAATTAACAACATAAAAAAGCATGAATAATTGAGTTTTTCGATAAACATTTTAAAGGGTGAATTAGCCTAAAATTCAAACTTATTTTTGATAAATCAGTATGATTATAGAGGGAAAATAGTCTTGCAAAAGAATGTTAAAAGCTGTCATTAAATGCTTTTCTTCCCCTATTTATCGAAAACACAGCTATTTATTTATTTTTTATTTATAAATATGTCCTACAAATTTACATCTTAAACACAAATTAAAGTAAGTGGTTAAATTTAATTTATTTTTTAATTTTAATTATTACTAATACATAAAAGACAAACTCAAAGTGGATCCACCTCATAACAAGAAATCTTTGCCTAAAATATTTTTTTTAATTAAAAAACTTTCTGCAAATTATCACATAAATTGTAATATTTTTCTGCTATTAAATAAGGTGAAAAATTCTATACAAAAATTTTGGTAGAACTGTACGTAACCTGTAACTCGTATATAAATAGTATCAGTGGAAAGTAATAATAATAAAAAATATCTGTAGGTTTCTATATGATAGAAAAACCATAAAAAAATAAGTGTAAACTTAAGTAATAAAACAAATTAAGGAGTAACACCGCTTTAACCTGTCCAAAATTTCAAAACCACTTTTTTTGTTTTTTAAAGTACTTTTTATACACATAGAAATCTTATTTTATTGGCTATAAATTTCTATAGAAAGTGAAAGGGTAATTTTGGTGTTATAGAAGTAGAGAGTGCCGCAGCAAGTGAACAGTAATAAAAACTTTACTTTTTTCCCCCTCCATAACGGCAATTTTCAAAATCAGTGGACACTCTATCTCCGCCAATTTTCAATCAACAAACTTTATCTTTTTGGAAATTAATCTTGAAGTATTTTTCTAGGGAAATACTTTGGATGTGACGATTTATTAAGAGATATTATATTATACAGATATTGTATATTATAGTTATAATATTATAACTATAATTCTATATTATTCGATAATATTATTCGATTATATTATTCGATATATTTAATACCGATTGCTCACTTTTTTTTATAACTGTAATGCAACAGAAATTTTGGTTGAAATTTTACATTTTACTTCGAATTAATGCCAATTCACCAAAAATGCATATATATATCTATTAAAACGAAAAGGGATTTCCGTCAAATTCACTTTTCACACGTATTTACCCTATTTGAGCATGCGTAAACTTAAATGTAGAAGCTAACCAGTTTTAGAGTACACTCGAATGAGAAAAGGATCGCCGAGTGGTGTCAGGTGTGTTTTTTCTCTGTTCTGATCATCATGTCGGTTCGATCCCCGCTACGGACGGCTTGATTTTTCTTATTTTATTGGCAATAATTCATTTTAATAATGCCATATTTAATTCAGGAGGAAAAGTTACATAATTTGTATTTTTTTTTTTTATTCGAATGCTTTATAATTAAAATTTAACACCCAAGAATATTTTATTTTAATTACTAAATTTATATTAAAAGTATTTAAATTAAAAGATCGTGCATTTAATTATCGATTAAATAAATTGAACAGGTCTACAGTTTTTATTATATTTCGTATGACCATTATCAAGATGTCATATATATAAAAAGATAAGCATGTAATTATTTTTCGTAAAAAAAGGAAAAATAAAAGGGGAGAAGAAAAAAAGAAGGGAAAATATTCATACAGGAACTCTAAATTATCTTGATATCCATGATCTAACCATTGAACAATGTATGAAAATAGAAAATGTAAATTCAAGTAATTAAAAAACATGTATCGTAATCGTTAGGTGCAAACAGCAAATTTTAAATTCTAGGTTTTAGAATCAGACTAATAAAAATTAATTTAATGAAAAATTTTAAAGCTCGTGTAGTTAAAAAAAGAAAAAAAAAGAAATACTAAATATTGTTATTTTTTCAAAACACTGGGACTGTGGTAAATAAAATTTAACAGCCGCCAATATTTTTTTAATTACTTATTTTATATTATAAAAATATATATAAAAATATTTAAATTAATAAAATTTTGCATGTAGTTATCGATTAAATAAAGAGATCTAAACTGTTATCTATATTTTGTATGACCATTATCAATAAGACATATTTGTAAAACTAAGATATGTATATGATTATTCTCCTTACAAAAAGAGAGAAAAGGAAAAGGAAAGAAACAAAAATATTCATATAAGAATTATAAAAGAAATCAACTTGATATCCATGATTTATCTGGATTTTAAAGTTAGGCTGATAAGAATAAAATTAATGACAAATTTTAAAAGTCGTGTAATTAAAAAAAAAAAAAGTAGAAAGTACTAAATATTGATATAGTTTTCTTAATTTTGAGACTGTAATAAGTATAAATAAATCATTCAATTAATATTTTTAGTTAAATTCGTGCTAAATTTATTCGAGTATAATAGAATGTAAATTAGAAGCTTAAAATATTTAACTACATAAGTTGAGTAGGCTGGACTGACAACAAAATCTATCGTTATATATAGGAATCGCTTACACAATATAACAATTCATAAAATTTTCAATACCTAATTAATTTAAAAGCAGCTAATTAAAAATACAAGCATATTTCTAAAGGAGCTTTCAAGTTATTTACCGTCAAATCTTGACGGGTACTATCTAGTACATATTTAAAAATGGTTATGTGTTTCACTTGCTTTTGGACTTTTTTTTATGTTGTTCTAGATCAAGTGTACGATGATGAATCCTGTCCCCCACTAGCCCTTCTTTTTTCAAAACGGTCCCTCCCATCATCAGTCAAGTCGCCATTTTTTAATATATAAAATTAAAAATATATATATATTTCTACTTTAATATTATGTAGTATAATAAATTATTGTAAATGAATTTTGATAAATAATTCATATTTCTTTTAAAACAATTTCCGAAACAACCTTAAATTCCAAGGCATGTGAGTGCCATTCCTAATGGTGTTACCCATTAAATTACTTAAATGTTATAAACAGGTATCTAAAATGATTGAAAAAACATTTTGTATAATAATTGAATTTTAATCTTAAAATAAAGTTCAGGTTACATTAACATTTAAGGCCTATTTAAGGATATACCTATAAGGAAAAATTGAAAACTGTTTTATTCACTCATATTAAAAAGTTATTTGGTTTGAATATTTTAATCAAAGCTGAATTTAGAACTCTGTGTAAGAATAGAAATTGATAAAATAAACTTTATACGGCATAAGGAATATTCCTTTTTAAAGTCATTTTATTCAAAACAGTTATTTTGCGAATTACGCACACGATTTCATGAAAATGGAACTAAATTTTCGCGAAATTTCAACGTTTTTAAAGCAAATGTATACATATCCGAAATAACATATAATATTGATACTTATGCTAATATTAATAAAATTATGCTTGTTTCAAGTTTTTAAAGTGTCTAATTTTTAAGAATATTTATTTTATATTATTGAAAGGGTATGAGAATTGTTTTTAATAACAGGTCATTTTAATAAAACACTATTTCTCTAAATATCTAATAACATAATAACCCAAAATGGTTAAGGGTCCTCTTCACGCACTTGAAAACACCCGCTCGCTAATGTTAATACTATGGAGCATTATTTTTCTAATATATCGTTTGCATTTCAATATTTTTAAACAATTTTTTTGCATTGGATAGCAGAGATCAATCTCAATTTCCGCCGTTGATTACTTTTTCGATTTTCGTTGCATTTTTTTTTACGAAGCAACTTTCACTTTTGAAACCGGTTCCGAAAGTGAAAGTATCTTCGTAAAAAAAAAAATCTAGAAAGAAAATCGAAAAAGTAATCAACGTCGGAAATAGAGATTGATCTCTGCTATCCAATGCAAAAAATTTTTTTAAAAATATTGAAAGGCAAACGAGATATTAGAAAAATAATGCTCCATAGGATTAACATTAGCGAGCGGGTGCTTTTAAGTGCGTAAAAAGAAGGGTTTGAAAAAAATATTTAACTGTTTAAAGGGGACAAAAATATTTAACTGTTATTATTTTTATTGGTTTGATAGGAAAATTCTTAAAATTACTATCGTACGAGCCATAAACGCTTCGTAACTTTTATATATTTGACACATACACGGGAGTATTGGCCCTGGAGTGGGGACTCCTCTGGCCGGCCCTTAAATACGTTCTAGTAAATTCTAACAGTTGATTTTTTTTTTAATTTATTAGTTATTTTAATTTAAAATTTATACGTAAAATAAAAAATCCCTGACGGCTCGGCCTTCAGGAACATTTAGATTTCGAAGACGCGGACAATATAGCACTTGTTTATTGAGAATTCTTTAATTCTATAAAATACTTGTCAGTATAAAAGTTGTAGATAGTATTAAGAATATTTGTAATAAATTTAAGCTGATTTGATATCTTATGAACTTACGAAGTTATGACTTTTGTTCTTCTTAAACTCCTATCCCGCTCCTTAAACTCCTATCAAAACTTTATCATGCATAAATTTTTGGCCCTTTTCCTAGAAATAATAATAACTTTAAAATCGATATGTATCGATATGTATAATAATTAAGAAGTTATGTTTTTTTCTGTTTTCATAAAAAAAAACATTTCCTCCCCCCCCCCTCATTGGTCCGATTTTTCCCATTAACGAACTTGAACGAGATTTTATGCATCAGTTTGGAAGAGATTTGTGGAGAATTATGAAAGTAATCGTGTCCATAAAAAAGTTATATTGATAGCTAGACAGATATATATAAAGTTTTTAACTGGGAGAGGGTTTTGTGTTCAAAATTATGGAAGTTGTTGTGCCCATAAAAAAATGATATAGATAGATAGATAAATAGATAAAGTTTTGAACTGCGGTTAGTTTTGGGTTCTAGGAGTCATTATCGGCGTAGATCTGTAAAAAGTTTTCAGAAATTCCAACATGGGGATAATGTAATAGGTAGTTTTTCTTACAAAATCTACCTCTTTTTCTGGTATTTTATTTAAAAACCACGACCGAAACTGGGCCATCTAGGTGAACCGGGTCCTGGTAATTTGTACCGGCTTTACCCCCCTCTGTATGGCCTGGTCATACTTAAATCAAAATATTATTTTGGTTAAATATTACAATTCTTTAACTGCAATACTTTTTATTACATTTAAAAATTAAATTCCTGTGAAAATCGATGATCTAAGATTTTTAATAGAAAAGTTTGACTACTTTTAATTATTTGTTATAAAATCAACATTAAAACTTTTATTGATTCATATTTAAAGGAGAAAAGAATATTCTAAAATTAAATATATATTCTGCAATGGAATATTAAAAGCAAGAGGAACGGTAATGCATCAACGCACAATAAAATAAATTAAATAAAAAATATATTATTTAATAATGTTTAAAAAAAACCCTGCACTTTAAACTTGGGGTATTGACACACCTGTCCTACTGACTGAGACTGTTATTCACCTCAGCGGAATTTCACGCGCCCGCCGCACCTTTTTACCAGATTTCACTGACCAGCCAGATGTTGTCAGCAGGAACTTAGACAAAGGACTGGGAGGGTGTGCAAATCGCTTTAGATAATAAAAAGCGTCCCTTTAACATCTGCTAAAATTCGGGGATATTTTCAAGTAGTAAATAAATGCTTGTTAAAAGGTGTTCTCCAATGAAGAAAATGATATTGTGTTGTTCCTTTTTTTACCTTTACAGAAGAATTCTTTAAATACCTTTTAAAGATTTTTTTTTTCTTTTAATTTCTTTAAAAGAAGAAAGAAAAAGAAAATAGATATCATAATCTTTTATTTATTTTTTATTTTTTTTAGAAAATGCATATAAATTTTACTATAATTGCTCATTAAAAGAAAAAAAAAGTTTTATTTTTTATTTTTGTTTAAGTTGATATCAACAATATTGCATATACATGCATTGAACATTTATAGATACCGCTTTAAACTTTGTGTCACAGTTAGAAAATAATTTTCAAACACAACAATAACTGTTTCTGATATTTTAATTCAGATTGCATAAAACTAAAGATCATTATTATTATTATTATTATTATTATTATTATTATTATTTATATATAACAATAATTATCTATCATATAAAATTTGTTAAGTATCTCTTACATCAGTTGTCAAGCGAACCATCAAAATAATATGATAACCATCAGTTAGCAATATACAAAGATATATCTAATATACAAACTGGAAAAAATGTCGACTAGAATAAGAATACATGAATGTCTTATATACATAGTAACATTGGAGCAAAAACGCTTTTTCGGGTGAAAGGAAATGAAAAAAAAAAAAAAAAAAAATCCTGAAATATACATTCCTTTTACTAAATGAAGACAGTTTTTTTTTTTTTTTTTTTTTTTTTTTTTTTTAAATATTGTATCAGAAAATTCTTTCATTCTGTGGTAAAGTAGCATGGCAGAAACTTTTGTACAGGTACAAAGTAAAGTTTTCGAAAATATTACATCTTTTAAGGAATTCCTAGACGATAGTAATCGAGAAATAAATATTTAATGTAATTTTCAAAAAAACACATGATATAAAAGCAGAAAAAAAGTATTAATTTTTTATGTCGCAATTTTAACCCTATTAATATAATATCTGCTAGGACAATTAAACCGAACCTAAGTAGTCACAGGGCCAGATTAAGACATGGACACACGGGGTACTGGTCTAAGGCTCATAAACTTGGAGGGCCCCAAATCTATATACTTTAACTCTATCGACAGAGGATATTGAACTCGACCTAAGTGATCATAGAGCCAGATTAAGGCAACGGCATACGGGGCACTGGACCTCATAAGTTTGTGTGTGTGGATGGGGGGGTGGGGGGGGAGAGATCCAAATCAGTAGATAAATAATTGTAAAAGTAAGTAGGTAAAAAATTGGCTGTTATGATTAACCCGTAATTCCCGTTGTTGAACGTTTAAGCTTGTATAACTTCATAATGCATAATATATTGACATCGCAACTTCCTGGTTAATCACGTCTGAAAATTCATGAAAAGTCTGATCATGAAAATCCCGTCTGAAAATTTACCAAATCACACAGGCATTTAAAAGTTATAAGAGTATTCTCATATATTTTCTTTTTATCCTGCAACTTGTAACTCACATCTCTCTAACACATGTACAAAGATATTTTTATATATAAAACTGCAATTTTTAGGTATTACTATTTAGGGTGTCATGGATGTGAATACCGGAAAAATTAAAGGAATAGATTGAAAACTTCTTTTTATAAATTTATTTTGGAAAGGGGGGGGGAGGGGGAGTACCAAAATTCATGCTTGTTCGGGTGAAAAAATATCATAGTTTCGGCCCTGCAAGCGAACCAATTGAACAAAATATTCCATAAGTATAAATTATATTTTCGCAGTGAAGAGAGAATGAAGTAGGGGGAAAGGATTATCTCACAATTGGGGGGGGGGGGGAGATGGATTTTTCGTTAATTTATTTACGTCTCAAACAATTAAAACAGTTGGAAATTGTGCGTTAAACGTGATATATGAGGTGCGTTCGTCTTATAACTAGTTTCACAATGTAAAAAAAAAAAAAAAAAAAAAAAAAATCATCCTCATTATTTCAGTGAAATGAATTATGTCGTCTGCTAGAAGCGAAATGAGCATGCTTTTTTTTTTTTTTTTTCCCTTGTTATGTATGCCACGTTTACAAATGCGGATTTTTTTTTCACCATGGAGATCTTACTTTGCGAATGATTACCTCCATGGCTTAGTATTTTTATGACTCATAATGAACGAATCTCCTGTGTTTATTTACTCTAATGGATTGAGATCTCTTCGGTTAACCTGATTTTCACTGAAGTTATCACAGAATCTATACATTGTTAATGTAACTGATTCTCAAGCAAACAATTTTTCTGAACGAGCTTTCTAAAAATGTATCTTTTGTGTAATTTTATTCGATTAAATAATTTTGAATAAAAATGGCCGCTTGCCATTTGAAAAAAGAAGTGGTTAGCCCGTATTTGTTTTCCTCAGCCCCATGATTTGCGCTTTTATTATATAGATTACATATGAATATGATAGGATTTAACAGAATAAAGAAAACTTTCATTAATAACATTTTAAGTTTTGATTCGATTTTTATAAAATTTGAAATGACTCGACAAAATTCTGCATCGATTATATATATTAAATTTCAAATTATTTGGTTGGGTAGTTTTTGCGCTGTTATATGCGGACAAATGGACGGATGTACGGACGACCAGACGACGACTATAGGTGCTACGTATTTATATAATTACGAACGCACCTAGCTAAAAACAAAAAATATACATTTAAAAAGAACACATTTAAAAAGAAATTAAAAAACACATTTAAAAAGAAACATTCATTATTAAAATAATGATACATGATATTTTCACAATATTTTATTATTAACAAAATTGCTTTGATATAGTGAAAATAGTCTTTTATTTAAATTTCTAATGATAATATATATTTTTCTTGTTAAAAATAGTTTGTAACATTTGGAGATCAGTAACATTTTTATAAGAATTGTATTTTGAAGAGCTCAATATATATTAATATATTTTTATTGATAGATAGAAATTGTACTAAAATAAAATAAAATACACTGAAAGTAACAAAATATTAAACTTTTATGTATAAAAATTTTCTCACTCTCTCTCATTATTATTATTTTCTTTTTATATGGACTTTAAGAATCCTTGTATTTCTTTGATATAAAGTACAAGAACCAGAAAAATATATTTGCAATATTTTACTAGTAAATGTTTATTATTATTATTATTATTATTACTAATAATAATGTTCAGAAAATTTAAAATAGTTGCAATAATTCCAAAACATAAAAATCTCATAGCGGAATAAACAGAATGGTGCACTCAGAAAAGAACACAACGTAAACTGAAATAGTACTGTTTGCTCGAAAAATGTTATGACACTATACAGCGCTAAATATGACTAAAATAACATCTAATTCCAGTACTGAAATTACCTGATCTATCTTTTAATATGTTAAACTAATATTTTCAATTTTAAAATTTCGACAATATGGGAATATGATTCATTTATTTATTTTGGTAATAATAAAAAAATCAAAGAAAAGCAGCCTTAATGAACATTCTTAATATTTTTCTAATTATTATAGTCTTTAAATTTGTTGATTTATGTTTTAAAAAGATTGTAAGTATGTTTTAAGTTCGTCTGTAGGCAGAAATATGTATTAAATTATTGGTGAAATTTATTAATTAATATATAGGTTATATACTGAGTATTTAAAAATTTGTCACAGCGTTTCTGTTTTTGAACTGCTTAAAGTGGCTCTCAAAGGACCAAATTGACTGAAAGCTTATAATTCAATATTGTATCTATACATGCATGATATAGTGAGTAGCACTCCACATTGTAAAACTATCTTTTCTCAATATTTGCTTCAAGCATACTTTTCTCTTAATTTTCCATAATGGACCACACTGAAAAAAAAATCTAGTTTCTTATTTTGTAATTAAAGTAACAAATATTTCGGAAAATATCGTCAAATTTGCATTTACAATAGAATTTTTTAACATGACAATTACGAAATGATGGTCATCTGCGAGCAATATGCTATAATTGAAGATTTATTAAATGTGTAAAAAAAGTATAAAATCTTTTCTATTTTTTGGTATGTAAATG